>CM073460.1:1185000-6185000 GCA_037074485.1 Delonix regia | reverse complement strand
ATTTAATTTACAATCTCTTATTCTTATCATAAAATTTACAAATAATCAACCAATAAACATGCCATTTGGTCGAACTACGTGGACTTTGATCCCTATCACGGGGTACGTAGGCCCTAGGTTTTCATCCTAGGTCAAGTCCACCTTTGTAAATATCTATCTGTTTGTTTCCACTATTGTCATTTTTGTCTTCTCTGTTTAATGGGCATGTATGTTAATAAAGGGTAATTGAGATAAATTTAAGGCCATATTCTATTTCAATTGACTAGTTTAAGGTAAACGTCCTCATGGACGGGTGTTGTGGGGTGCCTAACACCTTCCCCACACTCAAATAGACTCCCAAACTCATCTCTGGTTTCGCAGACCATGTTGCCTTTTTCTTTTTCATTTAAATTGGTTTTCCAAAGTTTTTTGTCAAAAATTTTGGTGGCAACTCCAAATAAATTGATTTTCAAGATTCATTTTTGGGAATCAATTTAAACACTTTTATTTTATTCCGCTGAAAGGTCGGTTACGACAACCCCTCATAAGAATTCCACTATTTTGTGTTCTCCTACCCGAGGCATGATCTCTTATGTGAAACCTAAATCCATTTACTATAAAAGTAGAATAGTGGTGAACCAATTTAAGTGGGCCAATAGCTAAGCTTATAAGGTCAGCATTAGCTTCACCACGCGCACATAACTTTAAAACCTACAGGTAAGAAGTAGGGGTAATGATTGGAATATGTAATAGGGTAAAATAAAATGAGGTAAGATAAAGGGAAACCTACATTTGCATGGAACCATACATGAAACTCCTTTATCGTGGAAGCTCGTGTATCCAACTCCTTCTTGTGCTCTCTACATGTTAAGATAGGATAAGGAACATAATTATTAACTTAGCCTAAGAAACTAAAATGTCATTAGAGATATAGCGAAGTCTAGTGAACTTACTTCATGAATGGCCAAACGTCCTCACAATTCTGAAGCAAATAAGTGCAAGCTTGGTTGAACTCTAAATCAGAAAAAGTCTTGCTTCATAAGCTCCCTTATCTTGTCCACTTTTTTTGAAAATTGACATCTCATAATTTGGCATTCTTGGAAGTCTATTAAACTTAGTTGGTATATTTGTTAGGTTACGAGAGCAAAATAAGAGGCATTCATCAACTAAATAACCTTCTGCAATTGAACCTTTTAGTTATGCCTTGTTACGAATATATGTTTTGAGTGTTTGCAAATGCCATTCAATTGGGTACATCCATTGATATTGTACGAGTCCACCAAGGTTCACTTGTCTTGCTAAATGAATTGGCAAGTGGATCATTATGTCAAAAAAAAGTTGGCGAAAACACTATCTCTAATTTGCATAAAATGGTTACAATTTGAGTTTGAAGACTATCAAGATCTTCAGTTGTCAAACACTTGGAACATAAATTCTTAAAAAATCTACCCAATTTTACTATTGGTTTTGCCATTAGGCAATAAACTACGAATTGTAACTAGGAATATGTCTTGTAATAATACATGGTGAGCATGACACTTCAATCTAAAGATTTTCTACTCACGAACATTAGCACACCTTGAAATATTTGAGGAGAAAGCATCAGGAACCTTTAAGTTAGCCAAAAAGTTATAAACTTTCAACTTTTCTTATGGAGACAATGCATAACATGCTACTGGCATTAGAATTTTGCTCCCTTGTTCTAACGGGTGCAATTGTTGCCTAATTCTCAAATCAACCAAGTCATACCGACTATTTAATGTGGCCAAATATTATGACTAGCACTTATATTCCCATAAGGCTAAAACTTATCACTTGTTAGACCTAACCGAACATTTCTAGAATCACTAGAAAACTCAAGATGTTATTCATCAAAGGATTTCTATGCTATGGAGTTAGAGGAATGTCTTAATACACCATTATTAATACATCCCTCCTTGTGCCACCTCATCTCCTTAGCTGTGTGGTGCGCCATGTATAACCTTTGCAACCGTGGCTTTACCGAAAATGTCGTAACATCTGACATGGTACTTTCTTTTATGACTATTCATCTTCCATCTAGACATCTTACACTTTGGGCATGATTGTGCATTGGCATGCTCTCACCAATATAAGATGCAATCATTCTCACATGTATATATCTTCGTATAATCCAATCCTAGGTCTCGAATAACCTTTTTTGCTTCATAGTAAGAGTTAGGAACCATTGCACCCATAGTAAGAACTTCTTGGAATAAAGTTAGCAATGCATCCATTGATTTGTTGCTCCAATGATTGAGACACTTCAAATGAAGTAGCTTAACTATAAAAGACAACTTTGACACTTTGGTACATCATGGATGGAGTTCAGTTTTAGCATCTTCTAACAAGTTGAAGAAATTTTTAGCATGTGTTAGGCAACTCATCATGTTCAAAACCACAATTTATATCCTCAAAATTTGAATGTCCATGTGCATCATGTATCATTTCAATATTGTCATCATCTTTGACATCATCCACCTCAACATTATCCTCCTCCAAGTCTTCATTGTACTCTTGAATGGGACTTTCAACATAGGTTCATTTCTCTCCATGTGAGTCCCACACTTTATAACTCTCACAAAAACCCTTTTTCAATAGATCATCCTTAATTTTACATCTTACCTCGAATGTTGTGTTCATACAACCTATACATGGGCCCCAGACCACATCGGTCACCCCTGATTGACTAAATGCCCATTAGAGAAAACTATTTACTCCTTGTATATATGTAGCATCAGCCCTATTCCTAATTTTAAACTAAATTTTATTCATCCATAATTCCTACTTTCAACAATATACATCTAAACAAGATCGATCTCTTTTTTTTTTTTTTAATATATAAAGAGACAATGCCAATAATGCACTTATGATTTCAAAATATGCTTCAATTGGTATATAAGTTTGAGTTTAGTAATTATAAGTTGTTTACAATTTCAAAAATTGTCATAAATAGCTAGCTTAATATTGTGAACACCCCACCCAAATTAACAATAATAATAACAAATAAAAAAAAATTCAAAAAATATAAAATAATAAAGTAATAATAACAATTAATCAAAACAAAATTGCAAAAGGCAAACAAAATAAAAGTAATATGAAAAAAATCAAACATAAGAACCAAAAATGATAAAAAGGAAAATTCAAGATGTGTGGCAATCATCTTGCAAAGAAATAAAATGAACAAAGCCACATACTTGAAATGGAATTGCAAGACACTCTCACATGCTCACTTGCTCCCACATGCTCATTTGCCCTCACACACATGACACACATCACCCTCACATGCTCACTTGCTCCTCACATGCTCATTTGCCCTCACACACATGACACACATCATTCTCACACACTCACACTTCCCTCCACGGACACATCACTCTCACACACTACCACTCACACTCCCACATGCTCATTTGCTCTCATATGATCATTTGCTCTCACCACATGACATACATCACTCTCACACACTCACATTCTCACTCACGGATACCTCACTCTCACACACTCACACTCACACTTTCACACACTCTCATCCACGGTCACACACTCACCACATGCATGCACCATGCACACACATGCACAAGGGGACAAAGGGGGACAAAAAAGCAAATGGGAGTGGTTCTGCAACATGGCAGAAGGTGGGGTGGCGGGAGCAGTGAGAGAGGAGTGTGGCGTGGCTGGATTGGCAGCAAAAAGTGGAGACCATGTGCAGCAAAGTGGTGGCTGGAAGTGGCAGAAAAAGCAACGGAAAAAGGGAGCAAAAGGGCAGGAGAAAATGAGAGGGACGTTGGAGCATAAAGAGAGGCAGCAAGCAGAGAAGAGGGTAGGAGAAAAGAGGAGGCAGCTCGTGGAGAGAAGAGAAAAACCGAGAAGAGACGCTGGGAGTGGCAGCAAACTGAGAAGAAACGCTGGGAGTGGCAGCAAGCCGAGAAGAGAACGCTGGGAGTGGGAGCAAGCCGAGAGGAAGGAGAAAAACGCTGGGAGAAAGAGCAACGCCAGACCGAGAAGACGAAGACCAAACCGAGAGAGGGAACTGAGCTGAAGACGAACCAGAAACGAGGCAACAAACTGAGATCCAAACTGCAGAAAACCGGTGCAGAAAACTGGTGCAGAAAACGTGCAGAAAATCGTGCAGAAACGTCCCAAATCATGGAGTGAAAAGAAAGCTGAACAAAGCTGTCCAAAGTGCAGAAAAATGGTGGAAGTAACGTCCAAAATTCTGGAGTGAATAGGTGTTGAAGTTCAGACCATCCAAGGGGCCGAAAATGGAGAGTTTGGATGCCAAAATGATGTGCATAAACAAGGAAGTCTGAATCCAAAACAAAGTGGCAGCAAAGGGGAGTGATAGAAGCTGAAACATGGATGAAAAAACTCTGTTTTAAGCTCACAAAACAGAGGTAAACAGAGGAGAGCTTAGAAAGCACAAGGAAGAAGAGGAAAAGAGGAGGAGAAGAGAAGCTCTCAGCCTCCATCTTCCAGCCAAGAAGTAGGGACACCTTCTGCAGAGTTTCCAGCGCTAGAACCAACCAGAAAAAAACCAACAAAGCTGTCCAGCGAAACTCCAAAGAAGCTGTCCGTTTTCTGCACTTCCAGCAAGACCAGCGGCTTTTAGGGACTGTTGGAGGTTCATCTTCCATTGTTGGGTGAGGAGGAGAAGGTCCTTCTTCATTGGAGCTCAAAGGAGGAGCTGAAAAACCAGGTATGGCTGCACGTTCTTCACTGGCCGAAAATCTGCTGCACGACGTCACTGTTCATCCGATTTCAATCTCATGCATGTGCACTGTTCACGCACTCTAATATGCAAGGCTACTGTTCACGTGTTTAAATTTGTTTATTTTTGTTCATTATAATTGTTTAGGCATTAGCTTTGATTAAGTATGGTCATTATGTATGAAATTAGCATGTAGGAATTTTGTTGCTCTTGATTGTTAGGATTGTGTGAGTTTTTTTTTTTCATCTCCTTAAGTCTTTGCAATTAATCAAATAATTGGAAGACAATGAATACTAATGAGATATTAATGAAAGAATGTTGAAAAATAATTGAATGATAGTTAATGAATATTGTCATGACGAAGAAAAATTATCGTGTGAGAATTTTGTTCTCCTCGATATCAGGGATTATGTGAGATATTAATCTCCTTAAATCCCTACAATGAATTGGATAACTAATGAATATTGTCACGACGAATAAAAATTATCGTGTGAGAATTTTGTTCTCCTCGATTACCGAGGGTTATGTGAGATATTAATCTCCTTAAATCCTCATAATTAGTTGAATAATGGAAAAGCGACAATTAATATGAATGAAATATTAATTAATAAATAATAAAAAATCATAATTAAATATCCATTCAAATTAAATATTTCCCATTATTTGCGAAATTATCGTGTGAGAATATTGTTCTCCTCGATTACCGAGGGTTATGTGAGATATTAATCTCCTTAAATCCCCATAATTAATTCAGAGATAATAATGATATTAAAATAATATTAATAATAATACAAAAATGAATAACTAGACAATAATTAAATATTAACTTTGATTAAATATTTATGCAAAATGGATCGTGTAAGAATACTTGTCTCCTCGACTTCCCGGGCTCGTGTGAGATTTTAATCTCCATAGAACCCGAAAATTAGCATATATTTGTTCAAAAACAAACAGATAAACCAATAAATAATAGCACTTAAATTATATTGTCTACCAATAATAAATAATAATAACAATCAATATTTATCAAACAATAAATTCAAAAAATCATAAAATAAAAAAATATATTCATTTCATTATAAATTATGCATGAATTCCCAAAATATAAACTCTCAAAACTCAAAAAATAATAATAATAAAATCAAAAAAATTTTAAAAAAGAAAATGTGAAGAGCTCAGGAGAACAAGGTTAATCTGATTGTAGTAAATTAAAACACACAAACCAAATCTCTTTCCCGTTTTGTTTACAATGATCTGTTTTAATTAAAATCCTCCTATTCTCATCACAAATAAAAAAAAAACCCACCAATCACAAAACATGCCTTTTGGTCGAACTACGTGGACTTTGATCCCCATCGCAGGGTACGTAGGCCCTAGGCTCTCATCCTAGGTCAAGTCCGTCCTTTGTAAATATCCATCTGTTTGCATGCATCCTCGCTTATTTGTCTTCTATGTCTAACGTGCATCCATGTCAATAAAATGGTAATTGAGATTAATTAAAGGCCATATTCTATTTCAACTAACTAGTTTAAGGTAACCGTCCTTAGAGGCGGGTGTTGTGGGGTGCCTAACACCTTCCCCACACTCAAATAGACTCCCGAACCCATCTCTGACCTCGCAGACCATTTCGCCTTCCTTTTTCTTTTTATTTAAATTGGTTTTCCAAAGTTTTCCATTAAAAATTTTGGTGGCGACTCCAAATAAAATCGATTTTCAAAATTCTATTTTTGGGAACCGGTTTTAAACCATATTTTTCAATCCCGCCGAAAGGTCGGTTACGACAGTTTGGCGACTCCACTGGGGAATATGTTCTGAGAGTCAAGCCTATTTAATTAGTTAGTTGAAATAATATGGCTTCTTGTTATCTTGATTACCCTTGCTGTATTTTGTTTAGTTTAATGATTTATTCTTTTTTGGTGTTTCTTGGTCATTTATCTCTTGTGGTCATATGATATGCCTCTATGTTTTTAAGTATTTGCTATTTATTTTCCTATTTGTATAGGTGTATTTCTTCCTTTTCAATCATACAACATGCTTAATGCTCTTCATTTGCCGTGCAATTTTGTTAGTTTATTTGCAACACACATGCTAGGATAGATAACATGCGGAATAAAACCCTAGGGTAGATGACCCTTATTGTAAGTTCTTGGATTCTTCTGTAGTTTGTCTGTTTGACAAGTGAAGATTGGGTAAACTATTGGTTCAGAGGTTTATATGTTCCCTCGCACCTTAAGCGATGACACTCTACCTCACACACTTTTGGGCTCTATACTCGGGTCCTCGATTACCCTAGGTTAGTAGGGGTTTTTAACGGTTTTCCTGTGAGGCTTATCGCTTCCGGAGACTACTGTGAAGACCTCGCTCAGGTTGTGTCTCGCTATATGGATTCGATTGGAGTGGGATTCTATCCTCTTTTAAGTCTAATTCATGTCGCGAGATCCTCACTCTCTTGAGTGGGGGCAATCTGAGGGCCAATAACGCTGTAAGATGCTAGATCTACCCCCAAACCATGCACCTTAATGGACCACCTTGATAGATAACCTTTTTAGAACCTATCGTCTTTAGGGTAACATCTCCCCACTTAGGGTTGACTTGAGTTGGGACACCAAAGGAGCATGTGCCACTCTCATCTCACATGTTGTCATAACATTCATGGCATGATTACATTTTAAACAAAATTTATGTGGCTTTAATTGTCACAACGTCTCCATTCAATGCATTATTAACTAAACAAAATAAGCTAAAATTGAAAGCTTCTTCAGTATGGGAAGTTTGGCTTGATGTTGTATCAGTGGGGTCGAACCATTAAAAATTGATGATATTTTAGGAAGATAGGGTATTAGTGGATCATTTGGTTCACTTATTTTAAGCCTAGCCCATGTGAGGGCCTCCTTCTCCTCCTTGGGTTGAGAGCTAAACCTATTATTCCCAGTGAACCAATAAGGCTCTTGGTGAGTAATAGGGAACAATATGCAAAATATCCAATTGCTACTTGTAAAAGTTTCCAAATTCTAAATGATCAAATTCTTGCACTATTCTCGACACAATTGCCTTAAGAGTACTTGGTTAAAAAGGAAACTATTAAGAACATTTTAACCTACTTTTCAACAATTATGTCCACGAAAGGGATTAGTTAATTGATGCATGCATTACTTGGTTGGAAATAAATAAATTGCTATTACTCGTGTAGATACTTCTTTCTCTCGAAGTAGTGGCTGCTACCTTCCCTCTGTGTGACAAGTGAGTTTCCTGAAGGGGAGGGAGTTCTTTTAAGAATTATGGTCAAGTCTAATGATGTAATAATCATATTCATGGCCCTCAAATCTAAACAATGATTATTATGCCCTCAAATGGATGTTGGGTCATGGTGAAAACTTTGAAATAGCCTTTAATCATGAGCGAAATGCATATTCTTGCGACTTAACCGTCAAAAGAAGTCTCTTAAAGAACATATACAGAATGTTCTTCCACGCCAAGATGTTAATATCAAAGGAATGTCAATAACATCTAAGCTAAAATAATCATGCCTATATCCGATGCATTAGCAAAATTTATTAATCCTTTGATTGAGACTTTAGGCATCAATCATGTAAGAATTCATCCCCTACCGAATTGATCGCCCAATACATATCCCCTGTGGATCAATAAGCTCCCTGAGGGATATGTAGAAACACATGCCTCCTATGGATCAACAAAATCATTGTGCAATGATTAACCATATAAATCACTGACCCTTACAAAGAGTAATAACACTAGGGGCAGTGTTCAGCATCCTAACCATGATTTGACATAGGCGACCTTTTTTTAGATCATGAAATTTAGCTATTGAGTTAGACATTATTTTAACATGGATTATAAAAAATGAACCCAGGTTTGAATACCGTCTAAAAAACTAGCTAATAATCGTCTATCTCCCTTTGAGGTAATAGACTCTTAGAAAGAGTGGGAGATTTCCTTTTGGCACACTTCATACCAAGATCAACACAATTTGATCATCATGAAAGGAAACCAAAGTAACCAATGGTGAAAGGACTGGTGATATGACCTTTCCAAGTAAGTTACTAGGTCGGTAGGTTCATTTCGATTAAATTCTTCACTATGTTAGTTGTGTAAGGACCCAAGTCCTTCATAAACTACTTATCACTTCCCTTTTCCCAGTGAGGCAGTAAGCATCCTGAGGAATGAAAGTTTTTTTTTTTAAAAAAAAAACCTTTTGGTGTTGAAAAACGCATCACAGCCTTAATATCACCGATTTGCTAAATCATTCTTTTGAAATAAAATAAAATTGCACTCATACATGCTCATGATGCTTTGTATAGAAAATATAGGAATTTGGAAAAAGGGGATCTCTTTTGGACACCTGCAATGGAAATTTTAGCTTGAGTTATGACCAAGCTACTAGTGATGATATGAAATTCCATATGATCAATCTCTAACTTCTCAGGCCGCTTCATATTTTGGCTAATTAATTCCCGCCCACCATCACACCCCACTAAGTTTTAGGATCTAAAATCCTTCCAAAAGCCACCAGCACCTCCAGATCCGTCTCAAGTTATCATGAGCTTGTCATTATCAAAGCCAAAGGTCACTTTGATTGCCTTCCGCCTAAATTCCCACATGACTGACTTTACCAATGGTAGGACCTTTCCTCCAACCGTATCTAGTTTCCAATAGCATGGACTAAATTATAATTGCAAACCCTACCTTAATACGTGGGCTTCATGGAAGCAATGCATCGTCATCTTAAGCAAATTGATGAATGGTATGGAAAGTTGGAAAACCTCCATGCCTAGTTCCTTGTTTGACCAAAGGAATGTTCAAGATAACAGCAATGTCATTTCATATGATTTCTTCATCCGATGATGCTTGTTTGGTCAATACTATTTTGTATAGCTGAAGTACCAGCTAATTGCATCATTAGGCCATATGGTATTTAACAATAACAATGCCACAACCATGTGTTTTGGGTAGACCCTTTCATTTCTTCAAAGTTGTTGATGCCCCATCTTCTTGTTACACTCTTCCATTTTTAATGATCAGGAACCATAAAAGCCAAAAGCCAACCGATTCCTTTGAAATTTTCAATTGATGAGGAAAATGGTGAAATTTGAAGGCAATGTAATCTCAAAACCTCAGTTCCTTTCAAAAAAAAAATCAAATCAATAAAGGCAGTGTATATTCCATGAACAGGCCATACCAAGGATACGAGGCATTCTTTGTCTCTTCGATTGTGGAGAAGCTACCCCTAGCCACCCCAATTGAGCTTGAGTAGGGAAGTTTTTTCTCACCTTTAATAAAGGACCCTTTGAGTTAGGTTGTCTCTAGGAGGTTTTTGTACTGAGATTCACATATCTAGAGAGGACCAATTTCCTTTCCTCACCTGAACACTACTTAATCGCTGCCACTGGCGTTTGAACCTTCAACATTCTTCAAATCCCCAACCCGAATTCTACCCGGGAAGTGGTGAGAATCCAATACATGAAACCACCATGGGTCATTAAAAAGGCTTCTTTTGAAGGAGAATAAAGAGCAAAGTGACCAAAAGTCAACAATAGGGACAATAAAGAAAAAGGAAAAAGGGTGAGATCTTCAAAAAGGGAGCTCTTGTTTACGGAAAGGAAAAGAGATCGCAAAAAAAAAAAAAGCCGATTCACCATTTGGAAAAAATGAAGTACGACCTTCAAAGAGGACTTCCCCATAATCATAAGGAGCCAATGAAGCTCACTAAGACTACATGGTTGTCAAAGTAAAATTCTCATCGCGACCCTACACCGACATTTGGGCCATTACATCCTTTTTCTTAAGCCTTAATTATCACCCACTAAATCCCGTCACAACCCTATAATATCCTCTTTGGTTAGAGTGAATCTCGGGTATAAAAATCATGGTAGAAGGGGAAACTAGAAAATCCATCGTGAAAGTGGGGGGTAAAGGACTTTAAGCCTAATACCATTTTTAAAACCCAACTCCTATGACCACCTTTCAACCTGGGCGAGGGATTTTAAGCCTAATACCATTCTTGAAAATTAACTACCATGGCCACCTTTCAACCTGGGTAAGGGATTTTAAGCCTACTATCCTTTCTAAAACCCAACTCCCATGACCACCTTTTAACCTGGGTAAGGGATTTTGAGCCTAATATCATTCTTAAAACCCAACTACCATGGCCACCTTTTGGCCCTTGAAAGTCCTTGTTGAGGTATGGCTTGCTTGGAATATATTGGGGTAAAAAGAAAGTCAAATAAAAAAAAATTCAAAAAATCAATCAATAAAAAGGAACTGAGGTAATTGTCCAAATTCAAAATAGAACATTTTCTCATCAATGAAAAGTTTCCAAATCGAATGCTACATGCATTAAACTAAGGTATCTTAATAACGTATCCATTTCCACTACTTGCCTCGATTCACCCAGCTAATTCCTGTGCTTTATCATTTCCCATAATCGCATCAAATTGGGGCAATCTGTTTCTTACCAAATCTGTCATATTGTATTCGAATTGTGCCAATCATACTGCTAGCTTGGAACTAGGACTTCTCCTGGTTCCACACACCCTTTCCTTTCGCATCACTTTGCCACCAATCATCAAGTCTGTTTGCACATTCTATCTGATGTCCCCTCAAAGTGGGGGCAATTTGCCTATTTCAAGGATGTGTAGCCTCGCATTCCTTAACATACGATTGTATTGGGATTGCCAACTCGAATTATGGCACATTTGTGCTTTGACTTTTCAATCAAACTGGGGCAATTTGTTGTTTGCCTAATTCATCACATTGCATTCAGACTATGTTAATCATACCACTGGCTCAAAACTAGGACTTCTCCTGGTTCCATACACCCTTTCCTTTGGCACCACTTTACCACAAATCATTAAATCCGTTTGCACATTCTCTTTGATGTCCCTTCTAAATGGGGCAATTTGCCTCTTTCAAGGACATGTAGCCCTGCACCCCTTAACGCATGATTGTATTGAGATTGTTAAGTCGAATCATGGCATGTCTTTGTGTTGACTTTGAAAACAATGCCAGCAGAAGTATTCATATGGAATGACATTAGAATCACGGTCAAGGCAATCCAAATGGAACATGGCACTTTGGTCAAATTTGAAACTTCAAGTTTGGTGTGTTTCCATTTAAACCCTACCACGCTGAGATTTGCTTAAAGTATGAGATGTCCATGCTATCAAGCAAGACCTGGAATCTTTGGGTTAGGGCAAATAAGGGATAGGCCAAAGGAATTCTCCTATATGTAAGTGACCAAGAGAGTCTAACCATTTACAAATTTTAAAGGCATATGAGCATCATGCATTTGTATTGCTTTCCCGTATTCTCAAAATATGCTTTAAAAAAAAAAAAAAGAGTAGACACTCTTCTTCCCCCAAATGACTTTAATCTGTCATAAAAGGGACAACTTTTTTACCTGGCATGCACACTGCATTTTACAAATAAAATCATGTATCAATAAAAAGAAATCGCATTTTACATCATGCATTCAGCATGTGTACTTACATTGCACTCCATTATTTCATATCTCATGCATATAGAATCCAAAATTTCCAGAATTTTCATAAATTGAGCATATACGTCATGCATCCCACATATGTACATACCCCATGCATAAAAAAAAAAAATCAAAAATTTTCAAACAAGAAAAATCAAGCATTTGCATCATACATTTTATGAGAGGGCATGCATCACCTTGCATAGTCACCAAAACATGTACTGTGCGGAGTCACATTCCTGTGCAGCACAAACCCCATTTAAAGTCCTGCATCAAGTCCAGGCAACTTACATTTCTGCAAAAGTCCTGCATCAAGTCCAGGCAATTTACATTTCCGCAAAAGTCCTGCATCGCGTCCAGGCAATCTACATTTCTGCAAAAGTCCTGCATCAAGTCCAGGCAATTTACATTTCTGCAAAAGTCCTGCATCGCGTCCAGGCAATTTACATTTCTGCAAAAGTCCTGCATCAAGTCCAGGCAATTTACATTCCCGCAAAAGTCCTGCATCAAGTCCAGGCAATTTACATTTCTGCAAAAGTCCTGCATCGCGTCCAGGCAATTTACATTTCTGCAAAAGTCCTGCATCGCGTCCAGGCAATTTACATTTCTGCAAAAGTCCCTGCATCGCGTCCAGGGCAATTTACATTTCTGCAAAAGTCCTGCATCAAGTCCAGGCAATTTACATTCCCCCAAAAGTCCTGCATCAAGTCCAGGCAATTTACATTTCCGCAAAAGTCCTGCATCGCGTCCAGGCAATTTACATTTCTGCAAAAGTCCTGCATCAAGTCCAGGCAATTTACATTTCTGCAAAAGTCCTGCATCGCGTCCAGGCAATTTACATTTCTGCAAAAGTCCTGCATCAAGTCCAGGCAATTTACATTCCCGCAAAAGTCCTGCATCAAGTCCAGGCAATTTACATTTCCGCAAAAGTCCTGCATCGCGTCCAGGCAATTTACATTTCTGCAAAAGTCCTGCATCAAGTCCAGGCAATTTACATTTCTGCAAAAGTCCTGCATCGCGTCCAGGCAATTTACATTTCTGCAAAAGTCCCTGCATCGCGTCCAGGGCAATTTACATTTCTGCAAAAGTCCTGCATCAAGTCCAGGCAATTTACATTTCCGCAAAAGTCCTGCATCGCGTCCAGGCAATTTACATTTCTGCAAAAGTCCCTGCATCACGTCCAAAGCAATTTACATTTATGCAAAAGTCCTGCATCAAGTCCAGGCAATTTACATTTCCGCAAAAGTCCTGCATCGCGTCCAGGGCAATTTACATTTTTGCTAAAGTCCTGCATCGTGTCCAGGCCATTTACATTTCTGTCCAAATCCTGCATCGTGTCCAGGCAGTTTTCATTTATGTCGAAAGCCAGGCATTTTGTTCAGGATGTTCACCATCCCACCTAAGCCCGAATTTACTCCTGTCTCCCCCTGTCTTCCCTCGAGGAGGAAGGTGGTGTGTTCATGTCTTTGCTTGCTCTTAAGATTAGGTCATTTCTTCACTATTCACTTCCCTAACTTAAGAGACAAGCAAAGAGAGGCAACTGTGAACACCCCACCCAAATTAACAATAATAATAACAAATAAAAAAAAATTCAAAAAATATAAAATAATAAAGTAATAATAACAATTAATCAAAACAAAATTGCAAAAGGCAAACAAAATAAAAGTAATATGAAAAAAATCAAACATAAGAACCAAAAATGATAAAAAGGAAAATTCAAGATGTGTGGCAATCATCTTGCAAAGAAATAAAATGAACAAAGCCACATACTTGAAATGGAATTGCAAGACACTCTCACATGCTCACTTGCTCCCACATGCTCATTTGCCCTCACACACATGACACACATCACCCTCACATGCTCACTTGCTCCTCACATGCTCATTTGCCCTCACACACATGACACACATCATTCTCACACACTCACACTTCCCTCCACGGACACATCACTCTCACACACTACCACTCACACTCCCACATGCTCATTTGCTCTCATATGATCATTTGCTCTCACCACATGACATACATCACTCTCACACACTCACATTCTCACTCACGGATACCTCACTCTCACACACTCACACTCACACTTTCACACACTCTCATCCACGGTCACACACTCACCACATGCATGCACCATGCACACACATGCACAAGGGGACAAAGGGGGACAAAAAAGCAAATGGGAGTGGTTCTGCAACATGGCAGAAGGTGGGGTGGCGGGAGCAGTGAGAGAGGAGTGTGGCGTGGCTGGATTGGCAGCAAAAAGTGGAGACCATGTGCAGCAAAGTGGTGGCTGGAAGTGGCAGAAAAAGCAACGGAAAAAGGGAGCAAAAGGGCAGGAGAAAATGAGAGGGACGTTGGAGCATAAAGAGAGGCAGCAAGCAGAGAAGAGGGTAGGAGAAAAGAGGAGGCAGCTCGTGGAGAGAAGAGAAAAACCGAGAAGAGACGCTGGGAGTGGCAGCAAACTGAGAAGAAACGCTGGGAGTGGGAGCAAGCCGAGAGGAAGGAGAAAAACGCTGGGAGAAAGAGCAACGCCAGACCGAGAAGACGAAGACCAAACCGAGAGAGGGAACTGAGCTGAAGACGAACCAGAAACGAGGCAACAAACTGAGATCCAAACTGCAGAAAACCGGTGCAGAAAACTGGTGCAGAAAACGTGCAGAAAATCGTGCAGAAACGTCCCAAATCATGGAGTGAAAAGAAAGCTGAACAAAGCTGTCCAAAGTGCAGAAAAATGGTGGAAGTAACGTCCAAAATTCTGGAGTGAATAGGTGTTGAAGTTCAGACCATCCAAGGGGCCGAAAATGGAGAGTTTGGATGCCAAAATGATGTGCATAAACAAGGAAGTCTGAATCCAAAACAAAGTGGCAGCAAAGGGGAGTGATAGAAGCTGAAACATGGATGAAAAAACTCTGTTTTAAGCTCACAAAACAGAGGTAAACAGAGGAGAGCTTAGAAAGCACAAGGAAGAAGAGGAAAAGAGGAGGAGAAGAGAAGCTCTCAGCCTCCATCTTCCAGCCAAGAAGTAGGGACACCTTCTGCAGAGTTTCCAGCGCTAGAACCAACCAGAAAAAAACCAACAAAGCTGTCCAGCGAAACTCCAAAGAAGCTGTCCGTTTTCTGCACTTCCAGCAAGACCAGCGGCTTTTAGGGACTGTTGGAGGTTCATCTTCCATTGTTGGGTGAGGAGGAGAAGGTCCTTCTTCATTGGAGCTCAAAGGAGGAGCTGAAAAACCAGGTATGGCTGCACGTTCTTCACTGGCCGAAAATCTGCTGCACGACGTCACTGTTCATCCGATTTCAATCTCATGCATGTGCACTGTTCACGCACTCTAATATGCAAGGCTACTGTTCACGTGTTTAAATTTGTTTATTTTTGTTCATTATAATTGTTTAGGCATTAGCTTTGATTAAGTATGGTCATTATGTATGAAATTAGCATGTAGGAATTTTGTTGCTCTTGATTGTTAGGATTGTGTGAGTTTTTTTTTTTCATCTCCTTAAGTCTTTGCAATTAATCAAATAATTGGAAGACAATGAATACTAATGAGATATTAATGAAAGAATGTTGAAAAATAATTGAATGATAGTTAATGAATATTGTCATGACGAAGAAAAATTATCGTGTGAGAATTTTGTTCTCCTCGATATCAGGGATTATGTGAGATATTAATCTCCTTAAATCCCTACAATGAATTGGATAACTAATGAATATTGTCACGACGAATAAAAATTATCGTGTGAGAATTTTGTTCTCCTCGATTACCGAGGGTTATGTGAGATATTAATCTCCTTAAATCCTCATAATTAGTTGAATAATGGAAAAGCGACAATTAATATGAATGAAATATTAATTAATAAATAATAAAAAATCATAATTAAATATCCATTCAAATTAAATATTTCCCATTATTTGCGAAATTATCGTGTGAGAATATTGTTCTCCTCGATTACCGAGGGTTATGTGAGATATTAATCTCCTTAAATCCCCATAATTAATTCAGAGATAATAATGATATTAAAATAATATTAATAATAATACAAAAATGAATAACTAGACAATAATTAAATATTAACTTTGATTAAATATTTATGCAAAATGGATCGTGTAAGAATACTTGTCTCCTCGACTTCCCGGGCTCGTGTGAGATTTTAATCTCCATAGAACCCGAAAATTAGCATATATTTGTTCAAAAACAAACAGATAAACCAATAAATAATAGCACTTAAATTATATTGTCTACCAATAATAAATAATAATAACAATCAATATTTATCAAACAATAAATTCAAAAAATCATAAAATAAAAAAATATATTCATTTCATTATAAATTATGCATGAATTCCCAAAATATAAACTCTCAAAACTCAAAAAATAATAATAATAAAATCAAAAAAATTTTAAAAAAGAAAATGTGAAGAGCTCAGGAGAACAAGGTTAATCTGATTGTAGTAAATTAAAACACACAAACCAAATCTCTTTCCCGTTTTGTTTACAATGATCTGTTTTAATTAAAATCCTCCTATTCTCATCACAAATAAAAAAAAAACCCACCAATCACAAAACATGCCTTTTGGTCGAACTACGTGGACTTTGATCCCCATCGCAGGGTACGTAGGCCCTAGGCTCTCATCCTAGGTCAAGTCCGTCCTTTGTAAATATCCATCTGTTTGCATGCATCCTCGCTTATTTGTCTTCTATGTCTAACGTGCATCCATGTCAATAAAATGGTAATTGAGATTAATTAAAGGCCATATTCTATTTCAACTAACTAGTTTAAGGTAACCGTCCTTAGAGGCGGGTGTTGTGGGGTGCCTAACACCTTCCCCACACTCAAATAGACTCCCGAACCCATCTCTGACCTCGCAGACCATTTCGCCTTCCTTTTTCTTTTTATTTAAATTGGTTTTCCAAAGTTTTCCATTAAAAATTTTGGTGGCGACTCCAAATAAAATCGATTTTCAAAATTCTATTTTTGGGAACCGGTTTTAAACCATATTTTTCAATCCCGCCGAAAGGTCGGTTACGACAAATATCCATATTTGTTGACTTGTTAATGAAAACTTATTAATTTGACCCAATCATATTTGAACACTTTTGCACCAAAGGTGTAGGTGTCTTGTGTTTTTCACCATGGCAAAAAATATAACAAGCTACCTACACCTTTGCTATGTTTTCATTGCGGCGAAAAACACAGCAAGGTGGAAACATGTCAAAATTTCTCTCCTTGTTTAAGGAAAAAAAATCGCAGGAAGGATTCATATTATCTTTGGTTTCATTCAATAGTTTTTAATTAAAACAAATATTTTAGTTTTGGATAATAAAATTTTAAAGGAAGGAGTGAATATCACCTAAGTAATTGAAAGCACAAAGAAATATAAAGATTCATCTCATCACATACCTTAATTATCCCTAGCATTTGAACCCTAATGTTATGTCAATGAGAAAAGAAAATTTTGTCTGACAGTGGACCAATACCACCCTTAATGTCGCAAGAATCAAGCCAAAAGGATACCTAACAGTGGTGCACATTGACACAAAAGAAGAACAAAAGTGACACCTCTTGGGGGAAACAAGTTTGACAGAGGACGAAAGACATGTCAGGAATTAGGTTTTATTTTTTGTTATGTTATCAGATTAGGCAAAAAAATAATGGTGATGTAACCTCGTGGAAAAACTAGACCATCAATTATTGGATTTCAGATTAGGCAAAACAATAATGGTGATGTAACCATATTTTTTGTTTTTTGTTATCAGATTAGGCAAAACAATAATAAGAAATTATGAATGAGAAAATGGTGCAGCATCCACAAGTGGACAATAAAAGTGATCAAAGAAAGAGCCAACCGCAATCATGGTGATGTAATCTTATGGAAAAATTGGACCGTTCATTATTGTATTTCCAATCCTTATTGATAACTCTCTGAAAGAAAGTTATCTAGAATAATATTTATAGTAAAAACACTTAATTTAAAAATAAAATCTCAGTGATTGCAATGAAATTTCATCTATAACTTGAAAATGGACCTTTGACCATTATTAAGCAAAGATTTAAGCATTATGTGTGATGAATTTACAGGAAATGGATCCAAAAAAGTATTAGCAAAGAAGGGAGAAAAAATAAAGATTTTACCACCTGGGCATAAGAAATCCAGTGCACAGGCACCATTTTTAGAGACTCAGTGCCTGGGCTTCAAAAATCCAGCGTCTGGGCAATAATTGTGCACTTTAAAATTTTGCAATGAATAGTATCACGACCTTAAAGTGCACTTTTGGCATGTGTTATCTGATTAGGTTTTTTTTTTCATTATTAGATTAGGCAAAAAAATAGTGAGAAATTAGGAATGAGAAAATGATGCAGTATATACAAGTGGACAATAAACAAAAAATCAGAGAAGAAGCCAACCACAATTATGGTGATGTAACCTTATGGAAAAACTACATTGTCAATTATTAAATTTTTAGTCCTTATGTTCCACGTTGCCACCACTTAGGGAATATTTGACAATAAGGTACAGGAAAGAAAGAAATTAATATATGATCCGGCCACTTTGATGTAGTAGTAGTTGCAAAAGGAAAACAAAAATAAGAAGAAGAACAAGAATAAGAACAAGATAAACTTGAAGCTTCCTAAAGCAGAGATAGAATGAGCCTTCACTACCATGACCAAAATAAAGGGATTAGTAAAAGAAAGAGATAATAACGTTCAAACAAAAAAAAACATAATGATGATAGAAACTTACCATTTCTTACCAAGATGAGAATTCGTCATAGTTTCTAGAAAGTATGAAATAAATAAATAAATAAAAATATATAATAATAATAATAATAAATAAATAAATAATGCACTATATAGAAAGAGAAAATGCTAATAATGCACTTTTGATTTCAAGATGTGTATCAATTAGTATATAAGTTTGAGTTTAGTAATTATAAGTTATTTACAATTTCAAGAATTGCCATAAATAGCTAGCTTAATAGTTCCTTTAATGTATTTTAATTGTTGACTTATTAATGAAAACTAGTTAATTTGATCCAATGAACACGTATCGCCACAGCAAAAGACACAACAATGCCATGGGTGACTTGCTGTGTTTTTCGCTACAAGTCTTTCATGACTTTGTTGTATCTTTTGCTCTGGCAAAAGTGAATTTTTGTCGCAATAAAAGACACAACAAGGTGAAATCAATGGCAAAAACTCTTTTTAACACATTAGGAAATCCTATGTTTAAGAAACCCACAACCTTGCAAATCGAAACTAGCCTAAAAGACAAAGAGAACATGGGGAAATCTAAGTTCCAGTTATTATATCATTCTTTAAAGACAAAGAATTAGACAAAACATCTTCATTTGAAGAGTTTTCTAAATAGCATATAGAAGCCATACTTTAAACAACAAAAGGGCTTTAAGCAAGAATGGAAGAGGAATGAGTTACCTGCCTCTCTTCCCAAATCTGCTCAATCCTATAGCTTTGGAGAGAAATCTAGTGTTTGAGAGACCCACAACCTAGCAAATCAAAATGCACACGAGGAAGAAGAAGATTTGGGTGTTAGGTGTTGAAAAAAGAGGAAGAAGGAAGGCAAAGGTGGATTAAGGATCCAGATCGAAGAGTATTGTGAGTTAAATATATATATATAATATACAACCAAAATTGCCTTTAGTAACAAGAACTAAGCTATCGCCACTAAAAACCATTTAGTGGCGACCAACTAGGATTGCTGCAAAAGCTATATTGTGGCAACTGTGTAAAGTCATCACAAAAAACATTAAGTGTCAAGATATTGTCGCCCCTAAATCACTTTTAGTGGCAACTTCTCCCTGTTGTCACTAAATATCTTCAAATGTAGATCTTTTGCTCCATGATTTAATGGTGACACATGGACAGGCGCCACAGATGATATATAGTGGCAAGTAAAATGGCACCACTAAATACCAATAATGATGATTTTAAGTATCTTGCCATTAAATTTCTTTTATGGCAACTGATGTGTTGCCACAAAAGCTACTTGGTGACGACACATTTAAAGTCACCACTAAAGACATACTTTTAGTGATGACTTTTTTTAGTCATCACAAAAAGTTGCTATTAAAAAGTCAATTTTGTACTGACGTGGTGACTCTAAAAGAAATAAAAAATTTATAAAAGCTAAAGGAAATCTTTTCTAAAAGAGAAGTACAAAACTGCTCCCTCACTTTTGCACTTTGTGACAATTTGGCCATTCACAAATTTAAATTTGTACAAAACTAGTCCCTTATAAATTTAATTTGTATAAAACTAGTTCATCTATTTGTATTAATGAGGGGTTAATTTTGCATAAAATTTGATTTTTGAGAGATTGATTTTGTCACGGTTATTTTTGAAGGACCAAATTGTCACAAAGTGTAAAAATGGAGGATCAATTTGGTACTTCTCTCCATTTTTAAAATTAAAATTGTTTTATTTATTTTAAGAAAAATCATATATTAACTTTTAAAGTGTAAGAATACTAAAGATTTCACATTACCTCTACTGGTTAATTCTTAAATGCCTAAGGAATTAATGATCTCACATAGTGACCTTTACGGGAAGGGTAAAATTAATCATTTCAAAATTTTGAAATTATTTGATTTCATTATTTCTCCCTTATTCATTGACTTAGTTATTTATTCATTTATTTAATTACATGTTAACTTTAAGTGCCTGAGGAGATTAATAATCTCACATGGCGCCTACTAAATTAAATAACTAAAAGATAGTTAGGTAGGTGATTTTACAATTATTTATATTTGAATTTTTAAACATTGGATATTAACTTTCAAAGCCTATGGACACTAAGGTCTTACATCACTTTTACCGGTTAATTTTTTAGATGCCTTCGAGGACCCATGATCTCACGCAACAACTTTTTACTTTATGAAAAGACATAAGATAAATATAAAATAATTCATGTTTATTCTATTTATTTATTATAGAAATTATGTATTAACGTTCGAAACATAATCTTAATTGCCTGAGGAGATTAATGTTCTTTCATGACTACTTTTTAAATAATTTTGTAGCTGAAAAATTATTTCTATTTTATACTTTTGAAAATCACATATTAATTCTCAAAACCTATGAAGACCAAGGGTCTCACATGGCTTCAACGATTGATACCCCAAATGCCTAAAGGGAAGAAAAGTCCCATACCGCTCCTTCTATATTTAAAAAAACAATTATTTTTGTAATTTTTGAGATTTGAATTTGTAATTGGATTTAAGGAAAAAAAATTATTTTTATCCTTCCAAAATTTGATGGCCCATTTCAAGTTTCATTTATTACTCCACCTATTAATTTTCAAATAAGGAGCACGAGGACACAATTAAAAAAGAAAACATAAACTAGCGGAATTGCGCATAATAAGTCAAAATCTTAAGTCAAAACAAAATGAACACTTTCAGTTGCTTTAGGAAAATCATGACTATTATTATCACACAACCGTCTTTATTCTTAAAACTAAATCATATTGTGCCAGTATGGACATATGAATGTAAAATCACTATACACATGAGCATTATGCCTTAGGAATGCACGGTTATTAATTCACTGGCATGAAGATACAGCTAAACACAATAAAGATAATGATAATAAATAACTAGCAAGAAGAAAAAAGAATAAAAAAGGAAAAAAAAAACTATATATACTCATGCCATGTCCCGACATAATGCTTACAAATTTCACTTAACTCTCTTCATATGATGTGTCATGCTCAGGAAGAGACAAATAGGCTACACATTATGAATGTAGATATGGGTATGTGATTTTTATTTATTTTTTAGTTTCATCCACTAGCTTTCAAGAGATGAAATACCCCTAATAAGTCAAGTACTCAGATGAAAGAAAGTAAGTTTCGCATTACCTGTCCTTACTTTAGCTTGTGCTCTTCACTCTCCTAGCTCTCTCTTTGATTGTTTTCTTTTTCTTTTTCTATTTTTCTCCTACTATTCATTTATTTTCTCCCTCATTTCTTCTTCCACTTCTATGTTATATCATTTGAAAACCAGAGGAGTTTCTTTCTTCCTCAGGCACTCGCTTTTCTTCTTCTTTACCCATGTTCCTCTCTATTTTGTCTCTCATTCTCTTTTTTGTCTGTTCTCTTGGTGGTCTCATGTTTTTCCTCTTTGCCCGGCTTCCTCCAACTTTCCCCTAGAATGTCTTCCTTTCGTCTCCCCTGAAGCTTTTTTTCCCTCACTCTCTCTCGAGCTCTCTATTATGCCTCTTTTCTCTTCCAGCTCCTTTTTGCCAACAAAGCCAATACCTGAACCATCCATTCTCCTCTTCCAACACTTTAGCTTGAGTCCTTTTCACTATTCCATTATACTATTGTAATGGCAGAGATTGGTCAAGGCAGAGAGCAGCATACATCAATTTTGTCATCCTTGTAAAACGCTGTAGAGAAAGGCCTTAGGTTTTTTCCTTCTTCTTATGTTTATAAGTAAAATCGAGCACCGAAAGGCTACTGCATCGTGTTTTGGTTATAGCATACATATATATATATATATATATATACATATATATTTTTTAACTTTCATATTTTTCACTGTTTTCATTTCTCTAATTTTAACTTTTTTTCTTTTTGTTTGTTTGAGTTATTATGATTATTTTTACTTTTAAATTATCACTTTCTTCATTATTTTTTTCTTGAACTTTTTGTATTTTTTATTTGCCCTTATTTTTTTCTTTTTGTTTTTTCTTACCTCCAAAATTGTTATTGTTACTTATTTTTTAAAATTTTTCAATTTTTAACTTTTTATTTATTTTTTAAAACTTTTTTATTTTTCAACTTCAATATTTTTGGTTTTGAAATTTATTTTATTATTTTGAAATTTCAAGATAGGATGTTCACACCAACAACTTTGAAAATCAATATATATAGTAGTACTAGATAGTTTTTTGTGTGTGTATAAATTGGAATGATTTATTTCAAACTATTCTATATAAATTTTGTTCGTATCAAAGTTTAGGGTATGATTCTAGATTTGATTATGCACATTGGAATTCATGTCACTCCAACCTGGCTCGCCTCGGGATATACACTAGGCTAAAAAAATTAGCTATGACTTGAGACTTGGCCCAGTTAGACACATAATCGGGTTGGGTCAACTGGGTTACCTTTTTTTTTTTTTTTTAAATTTATTTATTTTTTTCTTAAAATTTATATATAATTTTTTTTGAAAAAGAAAAGAAATTTTAATTAATATGTAATAAATTAGATATCTTATATTAATGAAAATTATTCATATTTATATTAATATATATGTATGTATGTATGTTTGTATGTATGTATGTATGTATGTCAGACTAACACTTTGGCTTGGGCTCGAGTTTAAAATTTACAACACAACCCCATTTTATTGATGTGCATTGACCCAGCCCAACCCATACCAAAGCAACCGGGTCAATGCACATCCCTAAATTTGATTGTTTGATAAAAATTGCTGATTTTATCATTTCAATAAGTGATGTGTGAACTTTTGAGTCTTTGGCGCATATTATGCATTAGATGCAAGTTAGGTTATTATCATATTCTCTAAGTTCAACATCTAGGTAAAGTTTTCTTTTTATTAGGTTATTCAATAAAAATATATGTAATTTTTTTTTGGAAATATCCAAATATGGGCCTTTTGACAAAATATTATCGGAAAAACTAATAATAAAAGAAATCTTGCACTGTAATTCTTATTTGTTACATATACTTAAAACCTTATTTTTTTTATATAAATATGGGATTGCCTTAATTAATATATATTTGTATAATTTCAATTTAAATCTAAATTGATCTAAGCCAAATCCAAAAAGCTAGGCCTAATCTCAAGCCTTGACTCAGCCCATTTTCAAAATTCATATTTGTATTAGTTGATTCATGTTTATTTTGGGAAAAAATTACTTTAAAATTGAAATAAAATATAGACCACTAACAAATTCTTCATAAGTTTTTTTCTAAAATAATTGTTTTAAGTTTAAATAATTTTTTTGATAGAACAAATTGTTGTGAATTTTTCAAGCTTAAATATTTACATCTTAATCATTTCCTATATATACACGGAGCCCCATGGCTCTAATTGGCTTCGCTACTAAGTATATTGGTAATGACACAGTAAGGCTAGTGAACATTATTTTCTTTTGACAACTGTAACTATATATATATATATATATATATGTGTGTGTATGTATATACACCATTCATAAGAGTATTTAACTTTTCTTACAAAAATATTATGCCTCATCATCAGATAAATTCATATATGTAGCGAGATAAAGTATAAATTCCCAAGTATATGGCATCAATGTCAATACTGTCAATACAAATTCAAAGACAAATATTGAGTTTATCACACTTATAAGTATCAAATCCTATGAAATCTCAAATTTAATAAGCACACAACCACAACAAATTATGTACTTAAACTTCATCTGTCTCTCCCTAAAATTGCACAACATTTGAATCTGCTTGTGTCCACATGTCTCCATGTTATCCACTTCACCTAAAATTTACGGAACACAACAATTAAATAATCAAATCATGTGTCAATACATCAAAACAAAAGTAAATTATTTTTTATTCTCTTAAGATAAGTTTAAATTACATAACTTTTATATTATTTTAAAAAAATTCTATTTTTCACTAAATTCAAAAGATTTGCTATTTCCCTACAACATAAATTAAGCAATTATATCTATTTTGACTAAAATATAGTTATATCTATTATTTATATAATATAACAAGTATATGTATCTGACCAGTATAAAAGTAGTAAACTTTTTTAATTTAGAAGAAATTAAGTTTATGGTTTTAAAAATATAAATTATATTGAAATAAAATGTTAATAAAGATGGATTTTTCCATAAGTTATATATTTACTAAAAGAAATAAAATATATTTTTATTAATGTATTTTGTTCATATTTTAGCTTCAGGTAATTTATATGTACTTTTATCATAAATGTTAAATAATTATGTGAGAGGAGTGTTACAAGGTAAAAAATATGATGCACTACTCACTAGATCATATGTTATAATGCACTACTTCATTACCTACGACCTAATTAACTTTGTAAGGTTATGTCTAATTGTACTTTGTCTTATAATTTATTAAAAGAAGCGTAATGGAGAACTATTAACTTATTCATCTAGCTTAATTATTAGAGAAATTTAGTCAAAGTTAAATTATATTAATCCTTAATCTCTAGTTAATTATTTGAAGAAAATAGTAACTAAAGTTAAATTTAAATTTTATTTTTGTGATGAGAAAATGATTAATCACTTTTCAATTAAAATATAAATCATGATATTTATTTTACTAATTAAAAAGACAATTAATATTATGCAAATTGAAGCTATAACGATTAAATTATTCCATTACATAAATGAATTAAAGTGACAATATTACTTCATTAAAAAACTAACATTATAATATTTTGCTATATCATTCCATTAAAGCGTATATAACATTACCTTAGAGATCAATGGAGAACTTTTGTCCTAATGCGACCAACACAGAACACCTTTTGAAATGAAGATAAAGCTGAGGAAAAATGCTGCAAAGAATGCTGTCCACACGTTTCCAAAATTGTATCCTCCATTGCCTCCAAAAGATAAGAGGAAGAATAATAATCCCGAAGCCAAAAGCCACTCCTATCTCCACACTAATAAACTTGAAATCAATTGTGTGATGATTTCTAGGTGTTGGCGATGCTGACGGAGACCCTTGTTTGTGATCATCTGTTGTCAATGGAGGTCCATATAACCCATTATTTCCTTGGAAGGATGACGCATTAAATGATTGAAGCTGTGTTCCTGTAGGGATTCTCCCCACGAGATGGTTAAAGGAGAGGTTCAAGTATTCAAGGAAAGATAAACTCGCAAGCTAAGGTGGAATCTCTCTTGTCAAAGAGTTTCTTGACAAGTCCAAGGACTCAAGTTAGTTCAAATTCTCTATGGATGATGGAATTTGTCCTGACAGAACATTATTTGACAAATTCAAAATACGAAGTCCTTTCAGGTTCATTAGCTCCCTTGGTAATGGCCCTTGGAAATTGTTGGATGAGAAATCGATGGCAGTCAACAAGGTTAAGATTTTAACGAACTTCATCTCTCGTCCTTTGCTTGTAACTTCCACTGAATTTTTCGCAATATAAGATGCAATCATTCTCACATGTATATATCTTCGTATAATCTAATCCTAGGTCTCGAATAACCTTTTTTGCTTCATAGTAAGAGTTAGGAACCATTGCACCCTTAGCAAGAACTTCTTGGAATAAAGTTAGCAATGCATCCATTGATTTGTTGCTCCAATGATTGAGACACTTCAAATGAAGTAGCTTAACTATAAAAGACAACTTTGACACTTTGGTACATCCTGGATGGAGTTCAATTTTAGCATCTTCTAACAAGTTGAAGAAATTTTTAGCATGTGTTAGGCGACTCATCATGTTCAAAACCACAATTTATATCCTCAAAATTTGAATGTCCATGTGCATCATGTATCATTTCAATATTGTCATCATCTTTGACATCATCCACCTCAACATTATCCTCCTCTAATTCTTCATTGTACTCTTGAATGGGACTTTCAACATAGGTTCGTTTCTCTCCATGTAAGTCCTACACTTTATAACTCTCACAAAAACCCTTTTTCAATAGATTCATCCTTAATTTTACATCTTACCTTGAATGTTGTGTTCATACAACCCTTACATGGGCCCCGGACCACGTCGGTCACCCCTGATTGACTAAATGCCCATTAGAGAAAACTATTTACTCCTTGTATATATGTAGCATCAGGCCTATTCCTAATTTTAAACTAACTTTTATTCATCTATAATTCCTACTTTGAACAATATACATCTAAACAAGATCAATCTCTTTTTTTATTTAATATATAAAGAGACAATGCCAATAATGCACTTATGATTTCAAAATATGCTTCAATTGGTATATAAGTTTGAGTTTAGTAATTATAAGTTGTTTACAATTTCAAAAATTGTCATAAATAGCTAGCTTAATATCCATATTTGTTGACTTGTTAATGAAAACTTATTAATTTGACCCAATCATATTTGAACACTTTCGCACCAAAGGTGTAGGTGTCTTGTGTTTTTCACCATGGCAAACAATATAACAAGCTACCTACACCTTTGCTATATTTTCATTGCGGCGAAAAACACAGCCAGGTCGAAACATGTCAAAATTTCTCTCCTTGTTTAAGGAAAAAAAAATCGCAGGAAGGATTCATATTATCTTTAGTTTCGTTCAATAGTTTTTAATTAAAACAAATATTTTAGTTTTGGATAATAAAATTTTAAAGGAAGGAGTGAATATCACCTAAGTAATTGAAAGCACAAAGAAATATAAAGATTCATCTCATCACATACCTTAATTATCCCTAGCATTTGAACCCTAATGTTATGTCAATGAGAAAAGAAAATTTTGTCTGACAGTGGACCAATACCACCCTTAATGTCGCAAGAATCAAGCCAAAAGGATACCTAACAGTGGTGCACAGTGACACAAAAGAAGAACAAAAGTGACACCTCTTGGGGGAAACAAGTTTGACAAAGGAAGAAAGACATGTCAGGAATTAGGTTTTATTTTTTGTTATGTTATCAGATTAGGCAAAAAAATAATGGTGATGTAACCTCGTGGAAAAACTAGACCGTCAATTATTGGATTTCAGATTAGGCAAAACAATAATGGTGATGTAACCATGTTTTTTGTTTTTTGTTATCAAATTAGGCAAAACAATAATAAGAAATTATGAATGAGAAAATGGTGCAGCATCCACAAGTGGACAATAAACGTGATCAAAGAAAGAGCCAACCGCAATCATGGTGATGTAATCTTATGGAA
Organism: Delonix regia; assembly: GCA_037074485.1. Classification (NCBI taxonomy): domain Eukaryota; kingdom Viridiplantae; phylum Streptophyta; class Magnoliopsida; order Fabales; family Fabaceae; genus Delonix; species Delonix regia. The sequence goes on along the minus strand of CM073460.1, from coordinate 6,156,921 downwards.
AAATTGGACCATTCATTATTGTATTTCAAATCCTTATTGATAACTCTCTAAAAGAAAGTTATCTAGAACAATATTTATAGTAAAAACACTTAATTTAAAAATAAAATCTCAGTAATTGCAATGAAATTTCATCTATAACTTGAAAACGGACCTTTGACCATTATTAAGCAAAGATTTAAGCATTATGTGTGATGAATTTACAGGAAATGGATCCAAAAAAGTATTAGCAAAGAAGGGAGAAAAAATAAAGATTCTACTGCCCGGGCATAAGAAATCCAGTGCACAGGCACCATTTCTAGAGACTCAGTGCCTAGGCTTCAAAAATCCAGCGTCTGGGCAATAATTGTGCACTTTAAAATTTTGCAATGAATAGTATCACGACCTTAAAGTGCACTTTTGGCATGTGTTATCAGATTAGGTTTTTTTTTTTTTCATTATTAGATTAGGCAAAAAAATAGTGAGAAATTAGGAATGAGAAAATTGTGCAGTATTTACAAGTGGACAATAAACGAAAAATCAGAGAATAAGCCAACCACAATTATGGTGATGTAACCTTGTGGAAAAACTAGACTGTCAATTATTAAATTTTCAGTGCTTATGTTCCACGTTGCCACCACTTAGGGAATATTTGACAATAAGGTACAAGAAAGAAAGAAATTAATATATGATCCGGCCACTTTGATGTAGTAGTAGTTGCAAAAGAAAAACAAAAATAAGAAGAAGAACAAGATGAAGAACAAGAATAAGAAGAAGATAAACTTGAAGCTTCCTAAAGCAGAGATAGAATGAGCCTTCACTACCATGACCAAAATAAAGGGATTAGTAAAAGAAAGAGATAATAATGTTCAAACAAAAAAAAACATGATGATGATAGAAACTTACCATTTCTTACCAAGATGAGAATTCGTCATAGTTTCTAGAAAGTATGAAATAAATAAATATATATAATAATAATAATAATAAATAAATAAATAAATAAATAATGCACTATATAGAAAGAGAAAATGCTAATAATGCACTTTTGATTTCAAGATGTGTATCAATTAGTATATAAGTTTGAGTTTAGTAATTATAAGTTGTTTACAATTTCAAGAATTGCCACAAATAGCTAGCTTAATAGTTCCTTTGATGTATTTTAATTGTTGACTTATTAATGAAAACTAGTTAATTTGATCCAATGAACACATTTCGCCGCAGCAAAAGACACAACAATGCCATGGGTGACTTGTTGTGTTTTTCGCCACAAGTCTTTCATGACTTTGTTGTATCTTTTGCTCTGGAAAAAGTGAATTTTTGTCACAATAAAAGACACAACAAGGTGAAATCAATGGCAAAAACTCTTTTTAACACATTAGGAAATCCTATGTTTAAGAAACCCACAACCTTGCAAATCGAAACTAGCCTAAAAGACAAAGAGAACATGGGGAAATCTAAGTTCCAGTTATTATATCATTCTTTAAAGACAAAGAATTAGACAAAACATCTTCATTTGAAGAGTTTTCTAAATAGCATATAGAAGCCATACTTTAAACAACAAAAGGGCTTTAAGCAAGAATGGAAGAGGAATGAGTTACCTGCCTCTCTTCCCAAATCTGCTCAATCCTATAGCTTTGGAGAGAAATCTAGTGTTTGAGAGACCCACAACCTAGCAAATCAAAATGCACACGAGGAAGAAGAAGATTTGGGTGTTAGGTGTTGAAAAAAGAGGAAGAAGGAAGGCAAAGGTGGATTAAGGATCCAGATCGAAGAGTATTGTGTGTTAAATATATATATATATATATATATATACAACCAAAATTGCCTTTAGTAACAAGAACTGAGCTATCGCCACTAAAAACCATTTAGTGGCAACCAACTAGGATTGCTGCAAAAGCTATATTGTGGCAACTGTGTAAAGTCGTCACAAAAAACATTAAGTGACAAGATATTGTCGCCCCTAAATCACTTTTAGTGGCAACTTCTCCCTGTTGTCACTAAATATCTTCAAATGTAGACCTTTTGCTCCATGATTTAATGGTGACACATGGACAGGCGCCACAGAAGATATATAGTGGCGAGTAAAATGGCGCCACTAAATACCAATAATGATGATTTTAAGTATCTTGCCATTAAATTTCTTTTGTGGCAACTGATGTGTTGCCACAAAAGCTACTTGGTGACGACACATTTAAAGTCACCACTAAAGACATACTTTTAGTGATGACTTTTTTTAGTCATCACAAAAAGTTGCTATTAAAAAGTCAATTTTGTACTGACGTGGTGGCTCTAAAAGAAATAAAAAAATTTATAAAAGCTAAAGGAAATCTTTTTTAAAAGAGAAGTACAAAACTGACGTGGTGTACTGACGTGGTGGTATGTGATTTTTATTTATTTTTTAGTTTCATCCACTAGCTTTCAAGAGATGAAATACTCCTAATAAGTCAAATGACTCAGATGAAAGAAAGTGAGTTTCGCATTACCTATCCTTACTTTAGCTTGTGCTCTTCACTCTCCTAGCTCTCTCTTTGATTGCTTTCTTTTTCTTTTTCTATTTTTCTCCTACTATTCATTTATTTTCTCCCTCATTTCTTCTTCCACTTCTATGTTATATCATTTGAAAACCAGAGGAGTTTCTTTCTTCCTCAGGCACTCGCTTTTCTTCTTCTTTACCCATGTTCCACTCTATTTTGCCTCTCATTCTCTTTTTTGTCTGTTCTCTTAGTGGTCTCATGTTTTTCCTCTTTGCCCGGCTTCCTCCAACTCTCCCCTAGAATGTCTTCCTTTCATCTCCCCTGAAGCTTTTTTTCCCTCACTCTCTCTTGAGCTCTCTATTATGCCTCTCTTCTCTTCCAGCTCCTTTTTGCCATCAAAGCCAATACCTGAACCATCCATTCTCCTCTTCCAACACTTTAGCTTAAGTCCTTTTCTCTATTCTATTATACTATTGTAATGGCAGAGATTGGTCAAGGCAGAGAGCAGCATACATCTATTTTGTCATCCTCGTAAAACGCTATAGAGAAAGGCCTTAGGTTTTTTCCTTCTTCTCATGTTTATATGTAAAATCGAGCACCGAAAGGCTACTGCATCGTGTTTTGGTTATAGCATACATATATATGTATATATATATACACATATATATTTTTTAATTTTCATATTTTTCACTCTTTTCATTTCTCTAATTTTAACTTTTATTGTTTTTGTTAGTTTGAGTTATTATTATTATTTTTACTTTAAAATTATCACTTTCTTCTTTATTTTCTTCTTGTACTTTTTGCATTTTTTATTTGCCCTTTTTTTTTCTTTTTGTTTTTTCTTACCTCCAAAATTGTTATTGTTACTTATTTTTTAAAATTTTTCAATTTTTAACTTTTTATTTATTTTTTTGAAACTTTTTTATTTTTCAACTTCAATATTTTTTGTTTTGAAATTTATTTTATTATTTTGAAATTTCAAGATAGGATGTTCACACCAACAACTTTGAAAAGCAATATATATAGTAGTACTGGATAGTTTTTTTTTGTGTGTGTATAAATTGGAATGATTTATTTCAAACTATTCTATATAAATTTTGTTCGTATCAAAGTTTAGGGTATGATTCTAAATTTGATTATGCACATTGGAAATCATGTCACTCCAACTTGGCTCGCCTCGGGATATACACCAGGCCAAAAAAATTAGCTCCAACTTGAGACTTGGCCCAGTTAGACACAACACATAATTGAGTTGGGTCAACCAAGTTACCTTTTTTTTTAAAAAAAAATTATTTATTTTTTCTTAAAATTTATATATAATTTAAAAAAAAAAAACGAAATTTTGATTAATATGCAATAAATTAGATATCTTATATTAATGAAAATTATTCATATATATATATATATATATGTATGTTTGTATGTATGTATGTCTGACTAACACTTTGGCTTGGGCTCAAGTTTAATATTTACAACACAACCCCATTTTATTGATGTGCATTGACCCAACCCAACCCATCCCAAAGCAACCAGATCAATGCACACCCCTAAATTTGATTGTTTGATAAAAATTGCCGATTTTATCATTTCAATAAGAGATGTGTGAACTTTTGAGTCTTTGGCGCATATTATGCATTAGATGCAAGTTAGGTTATTATCATATTCTCTAAGTTCAACATCTAGGTAAAGTTTTCTTTTTATTAGGCTATTCAATAAAAATATATGTATTTTTTTTTTGGAAATATCCAAATGTGGGCCTTTTGACAAAATATTATCATAAAAACTAATAATAAAAGAAATCTTGCACTGTAATTCTTATTTGTTACATATACTTAAAACCTTATTTTTTTATATAAATATGGGATTGCCTTAATTAATATATATTTGTATAATTTCAATTTAAATCTAAATTGATCTAAGCCAAACCCAAAAAGCTAGGCCTAATCCCAAGCCTTGACTCAGTCCATTTTCAAAATTCGTATTTGTATAAGTTGATCCATGTTTATTTTGGGAAAAAATTACTTTAAAATTGAAATAAAATATAGACCACTAACAAATTCTTCAATAGGTTTTTTCTAAAATAATTGTTTTAAGTTTAAATAACTTTTCTGATAGAACTAATTGTTGTGAATTTTTCAAGCTTAAATATTTACATCTTAATCATTTCCTATATATACACGGAGCCCCATGGCTCTAATTGGCTTTGCTACTAAGTATATTGGTAATGACACAGTAAGGCTAGTGAACATTATTTTCTTTTGACAACTGTAACTATATATATATATATATATATATGTATATGCACCATTCATAAGAGTATTAACTTTGTAGCAACCTAATTAACTTTGTAAAGTTATGTCTAATTGTACTTTGTCTTATAATTTATTAAAAGAAGCACAGTGGAATCATTCTAATGCTAAATTGGAGAACTGTGAACTTATTCATCTAGCTTAATTATTAGAGAAATTTAGTCAAAGTTAAATTATATTAATCCTTCATCTCTAGTTAATTATTTGAAGAAAATAGTAACTAAAGTTAGATTTAAAATTTATTTTTGTGACAAGAAAATGATTAATCACTTTTTTATTAAAATATAAATCATGATATTTATTTTACTAATTAAAAAGACAATTAATATTATGCAAATTGAAACTATAACGATTAAATTATTCCATTACATAAATGAATTAAAGAGACAATATTACTTCATTAAAAAACTAACACTATAATATTTTGCTATATCATTCCATTAAAGTGTATATAACATTACCTTAGAGATCAATGGAGAAATTTTGTCCTAACGCCACCAACACAGAACAGTGTACGTTTGTCCTTCGCGCCTTTCAAAATCAAGATAAAGCTGAGGAAAAATGCTGCAAAGAATGCTGTCCACACGTTTCCAAAATAGCATCCTCCATTGCCTCCAAAAGATAAGAGGAAGAATAATAACCCCAAAGCCAAAAGCCACTCCCATCTCCATACTAATAAACTTGAAATCAATTGTGTGATGATTTATAGGTGTTGGCGATGCTGACGGAGACCCTTGTTTGTGATCATCAGTTGTCAATGGAGGTCCATATAACCCATCATTTCCTTGGAAGGATGACGCATTAAATGATTGAAGTTGTTTCCTGTAGGGATTCTCCCCACAAGATGGTTAAAGGAGAGGTTCAAGTATTCAAGGAAAGATAAACTCGCAAGCTAAGGTGGAATCTCTCCTATCAAAGAGTTTCTTGACAAGTCCAAGGACTCAAGTTGGTTCAAATTCTCTATGGATGATGGAATTTGTCCTAAGAGAGCATTATTTGACAAATTCAAAATACGAAGTCCTTTCAGGTTCATTAGCTCCCTTGGTAATAGCCCTTGGAAATTGTTGGATGAGAAATCAATGGCAGTCAACAAGGTTAGGATTTTAATGAACTTCATCTCTCGTCCTTTGCTTGTAACTTCCACTGAATTTTGATATTCCATACTATCATAAACTTCCACATCATATTGAATTTGCTCGGATGTTGATATAACATGATCTTCAACATGCATCATTGCTTCCCAGGTTGTGAAGGCTTCTGATGGAAGCAAACCATTAAAATTGTTGAATGATAGGTCCATAATTTGAAGCACTGGCCAGGTACCATTAGTATTCAGACATCTTAATGGACCTTGGAATTTGTTTCTACTCAAAACCATGACACGAAGTGTTGATATTTTCTTCAATGGGCACAAAAAGCGTCCACCAATATGATTATTGCCAAGATCTTAACACCTTTAGTGCCTTGCAATTGGAAAGAGACTTAGGAATTAGACCACTAACTTTATTTCCATGGAGATCCAAAGTGTCCAAACGACAAGATTGTGAAAATAAATCAGGAATTTTGCCACTGAGCATGTTGTTCCAAAGGTTTAATACTATAAGAATTCTGCTCTGTGCTAAGCACTCTGGAATTGTTCCTTCAAGGTTATTATTGGAAAGATTGAGCACATGCAAATATGAGGCATTGCACAAGGAATGAGGAATGCTGCTATGAAGATTATTTTCAGATAAGGAGATAAAATATGTAACTGTCAAATCAATAGTAGAGTTAGATGGAATAGTGGAGTTGAAATTATTCCATGAGTAGTCCAAATAAGGAATAGCTCCATCGGAGAATTCTGGAATTTTACCTTGGAGTTCGTTAGCATGAAGATCAAGAACATAAATGCTAGTAAGATTCAACAAAGATCCTTTGAAACCTCTCAGTAAATTGTTAGAAAGGTTTAGGGATCGAAGATCCAAATTCCAAATCCAATGGGGGTATCAATCCTTGAATTTGGTTGTTTGAGAGGTCAAGGCTTCTTAAGCTTGAAAGGTTTCTCACAAACACAGGGAAAGCTCTCAACTTACAATAAGACAAACTTAGTTCAGACAACTTGGGAAAAGCAGATAGATTGGCATCCATAACATCTTCATCAATTGATAAGTTGTTGTATGAAATGTCTAGACTTGTTAGATTTCAAAGACTCTTAATGATATCAAGCTTTGATATGCCACTAAACTTGTTAGAAGAAAGCAAGAGGACTTGAAGTTTATTAAGCTTAAAGATAGACAGAGGAATAGGCCCTTCCAAATTATTATAGCTTAAATCCAAAGTCTCCAACCTAGAAAAGGACAATGTTGAAAACTCACCCATTTGGCCATTAAAATGGTTGAAAGAAAGCAAAATCTTCTGGAGTAGTGGGAGTGCAAATAAAGAAGAAGGGATCCTCCCATTAAGAAAGTTATAGGATAAGTCTACATAGGTGAAGTTCTTCAACATATCAAATGATGGTACTGGACCAATAAGGTTGTTATATAACAAGTCTAGATATTCAAGTTTGGAGACATTTGCCAGTGAATTGGGAAGTGTTCCAGAAAAACCTATGTATCTTACTATTAATGTATAGAGAGAAGTATTAAGTGGGAAATCTGGTAAAGAACCATGTAGATCATCATTTCTTGATATGTCAATATAGGACAATGTCCTTACTTGGAAGATCCTGGCTGGAAAAATTCCTTTCAAGTCGCAATATCGAAGACTCAAGGTGGTCTGATTTTTAAATTTGGCAAATGATTCTGGCACAGTTGATGATAAGTTGTTTCCATCGAGACGAAGTTCTGTGAGATTCTCAAGTCTAACCAAGGAAGAATCAACAGGTCCTGAGATATTGCAACCTTGCATACTTAATACTTCCAGACTAGGCATTGCCAACAACGCTTTACTCCATTCTTGTCCCTTAGCTGATATACTTAGACCATCTAGATAAAGTTCCCTAATACTACTGAGATTTTGAACAAGCTTTTGTAGATTAGGAATCTCTAGAAATGAAACTTCAGTTTCAAAACTGAAAGATAAATCTAGAGTAACCAATCTCGTTAGCTGTGACATCTCAATTGGTATTTGCCCCATAGAGCCAGAATGTGACAAATTTAGATAATTTAAGTTCTTCATATTTCTTTTATAGTGTAAATCATACATATTCAAACTGTAAGATAATTTACAACTAGTTATATCAACAAAATTTAACAAGTTATTAATAGAATTTTAAGAGTGAGGACTAAATTAAAATGTCTGTGAACTATAAAAATTTCCTTACAAATATTAAAGACCAAATTGAAAATTGAAAACTTTCCATAAAAGAATTTATTTTGTTGAGACTCACTTTTAGACTATAAAGTCAATTAATCCTTATCTAGGCCCTCCTAGTAGGTGCAATTGGGTCCTTTATTTAAGAAATGCACTGTACTTAAAAGCTTGAATGGAGAGTAACTAGTTGGTTAACAATGGCTAACAACAAAAATTGACATAGTTTGATGAAGACTTGGGCCATTATTGAGAAGGACCAAGACACTCTAGTTAGTGTTGTGAAAAAAAAAAAAAGATGAATTAGAAAGGAAAAATTAGTGAAAATGGAAAAACAATTACGCCTGTAATTCAAAATTAAAAAAAATTACGCCTTTAATTCAAGGTTAATTTTATTTTTGTTGTCAGAACCCTAAATAAAGTTGAGATGAAATCTTCAAATTCTAACTAAAATTAAAGGATTAAAAATATATTTTACTGCAAACACGTGACTAAATAAAGTTAGATCCCTTTGGTTATGAAGTACACTATACTTTAAAAGATTGAAAGCAGACCCTGAGCTAATAGTAACCAAAAACAAATAAAGAAACTAGAATACGTCTTCATTAAAAAGAAGAGAAAATGATCATTTTAATGTATATTTTGGTCCTTCGTAAAGTTATAGTGCCAAAATTCCTCAAAAATTCAATAGTAATGAAAAGTAATTTCTCATAAAAATTATGATTGACTTGTCCTTGGTTTAATAAGAGACCATTTTTAATTAGTGTTGAATTTTTTAAAGATTATTTTTGTACTATAAATTCGTAGATGACTAAATTAACATTAAAAAAAAAAAAAAGGTAAAGAACCAAATCTTTTTTCAACATTGGAAGTATTGGAGTTGCTTCAGGGAAATTGCTCACAATTAAAACTGAAGCAACTAGTTGATCAAAATGGTAGACAACAAAAGTTGATGAACTTTTACGAAGACTTGAGCCATTATAGTGAAGGACCAAGACCTTGTAGTCAAAAAGTACAATAAGAAAATAGGAAAAAAGAATTATAAGACAAAAATCAATGACAATGGGAAAATAATTGCGTCCCTAATTGAAAGTTAATTTTGTTGTCATTGTTAAAACTCTGAATTATTATGTTGCATACATTTGTTTTCATGGCTGCAATTTCTTTTTCCTTTTGGGCCATTCATGGATACCTTAATATTAGAACTCTCTGTTATTTTGTAATAATTATTGTGAACACCTCATCCCTAGTTACTTAATCATTTAATTAATTGATTTTCTAATTAATTAATAATTAAGCAAATGAGGAAAATAAAAATGACAGAGGCTCAAATGACATTTTTAAGTAAATGCAATTTAAAATTCAAAATGAATAATGGGAGAATTTAAGAAAAAAGAGAAAACCAAAATTTGAAAATAAGAATTAATTAATAATAATAATAACAAATCAAAATAAAAAAATCATAAAAGACACAAAAATAGGAAAAAAATCCAAAAGTAAATATTAATGGTGATGATGACAAAAATAAAAAAATAAAAAAATAAAAAAATAAAAAAATATAATAAAAAGGGGGTTAAATTAAAAGTAAATTAAATCAAAGACGGAACCTATATAATACAACACATATTGGCAAGATATGATTATCCTAGCATATTTTTTACGGTGGTTGCAAGTGAACGCTGCTCTGCAACACGCTATAGCCGCCTCTTCATGCAAGTTGTCGTAGCTCGTCTGAGGAAGTGACGAACAACACAGGGGAGTTAATGATGACAGTGGCAGAGAGAAGAGTGGAGGCAGCAGGGAGAAAGAAAAAAAAAAGGAACCAAGAGAGAAGTGTAGAGGCAGCGGTGAGGAAGAGAAACTGAGAGAGAAGAGTGGAAGCTGCTGAGAGGTAGAAATTGAGAGAGAAGAGTGAGAGCTACTATGAGAAAAAAAACTGAGAGAGAAGAGTGGGAGTTGTTGTGAGGAAGAGAAACCGAAAAAGAAGAGAGGAGAGCCTGGAGAGTGGCTGAAAGGAGGGAAACCGAACTGCAACAAATGAGCAAGAGGAGTCAGACTGTGGGTGCAGTAACGAGCTAAATCGAGCTAGAGCAGAGAAGCGTTAACGAGGAGAAACTGAGCTGCAGCAGTGACGAGCTTAAATCGAGCTAGAACCGAGAAGCAAAACGAGCTGAGCCGAGCTGCAGTGACAAATGAGCAAACCGAGAACATCCTCCCCTGTTTCGAGCAACGTGAACAGGGGTGAACAGAGGTATACAGTCTAAGTTGAGGTAGCATGAAGGACAAAAGAGAGAGAGAGGGCAAACAGAGGTGAACAAATTGTTGAAGACCACTGGAACTCACTTTGTTTTGAAGCTGAGAAGGAAGAGAGTTGCTGCAGATTTTCTTCTGATGCCGTGAAAGAGAAGGAAGAGGGAGAAAAAAGATATATATATATATTGAAAACTACTGCAGATTTTTTTTTCTCTCTGGTGCTGTGGAGGAGAGAGAGAGAGAGAGAAAGAGTAAGCTTCCTAATACATGATTTTCTCCTCGCCATACTTATACTTATATATATACTACATGTGTGTTTATATATATATATATATATATATGTAGATGTATATATATATCTATATATGCGTGTGTGTATATGAGTATATGATTCTTTTGCTTCCTGATCCCTGTTTTTCTACAGCTTTCTACCTCTCCTACCATGCTTACATATATATCACATATGTGTTTATATATATATATATATATATATATGTATGTAGATGTATATATATATATGTGTGTGTGTGTGTGTGTGGGAATATATAGATATAGGCTTCCCTGTTTTCTTGAAGCTTGCTGTCTTCTTACATATATATTATATATGTGTTTATACATATATATATATATATATATTTGGATGTATATATATATATATATATATATATGCGTGTGGGTATATGAGTTCATGCTTCCTGAAGCTCTTTACCTCTCATACCATACTTACATATATATCACATATGTGTTTATATATATATATATATATATATGTATGTAGATGTATATATATATATATATATATATGTGGGAATATATAGATATAGGTTTCCCTATTTTCCTGAAGCTTGCTCTCTTCTTACATATATATTATATATGTGTTTATACATACATATATATATATATATATATGTATATGGATGTATATATATATATATATATGCATGTGGGTATACGAGTTCATGCTTCCTAAAGCTCTCTACCTCTCATACCATATTTACATATATATCACATATGTGTTTATATATATATATATATATATATATATGTATGTAGATGTGTATATATATATATGTGTGAGAATATATAGATATATGCTTCCCTGTTTTCCTAAAGCTTGCTCTCCTTTTCTATCATGCTCATGTATTATTACATATGTCTATATATATATATATATATATATATATGCATATAGGTGTATATATATTACTATTATCTTTGTGTCAATACGAGATTAATTTTTGGCTTTATAAATAAAGTTCTAAGAAAGTCATTGAGTGAGAATATTATTCTCCCTGGATGTTTGGAATCGTATGAGATTCTGATTTCCTTAGATCCCGAAAAAAACAAATTAAAAATTAATACATACTTGCTATAAATAATAATAATACAAAAAACTATATAATAATAATTAAATATTTACCTTAATTAAATATTCCCTATTATTTATGAAATCATCGTGTGAGAATATTGTTCTCCTCGATTGCATGGAATTATGTGAGATTTTAATCTCTTTAGATCCCTAAAATTAGTATACATTTGTTTAAAAATAATAATAATTAAATATTTACTTTAATTTACGAAAATCACCAAGTGAGAATATTGTTCTCCTTGAGTGATTGGGATCATGTGAGATTTTAATCTCCTTAAATCCCTAAATTAGTATACATTTGTTTAAAATTAATAATAATTCAATATTTACTTTAATTTATGAAAATCACTGAGTGAGAATATTGTTCTCCTCGAGTGATTGGGATCATGTGAGATTTTAAACTCCTTAGATCCCTAAAATTAGTATACATTTGTTTAAAAATAATAATAATTAAATATTTACTCTAATCTACGAAAATCACCGAGTGAGAATATTGTTCTCCACAGATGATTGGGATCATGGGAGATTTTAATCTCCTTAAATCCCTAAAATTAGTACACATTTTTAAAAAAAGGTAATACTAATTAAGTATTTACTTTAATTAAATATTTTCCATTATCTGCGAAATTATCATGTGAGAATATTGTTCTCCTCGAATGCTTGGGGTCGTGTGAGATTTGAGTCTCCTTAGATCCCTGAAATTAGTACATACTCATTTTTAAATAATAATAATAATAATAATGATAATAATGCAAAAATAAATATCTTAATTAATTTTCTTTTTCACAAAATGATTAAATTCATTCTTTATAATCATTTCATTTAAATTTCAAAATAAAGATTAAGATTCCAAAATCAAACAAAATTAAAAACATGAAGAGGTTGGGAGGGCTAGATTAATTAGGTTGTCGTGAATTAAAATACACAAACTAAATCACAATTCTGTCTCGTTTATGAAAATCTGTTTAATTTAAACCTTCCTATTCTCATCACAAAATTTACGAACCATCAAACAATAAACATGCCTTTTTGGTTGAACTACGTGGACTTTGATCCCTATCGTAGGGTACGTAGACCCTAAGCTTTCATCCTAGGTCAAGACAGCCCTTTGTAAATATCTATCTGTCTGTTTTCATTCTTGCTATTTTGTCTCCTCTATTTAACGGGCATGTATGTCGATAAAAGGGTAATTGAGATAAATTTAAAAGCCATATTCTATTTCAGCTAACTGGTTTAAGGTAACCACCCTTATGGATGGGTGTTGTGGGGTGCCTAATACCTTCCCCATACTTAAATAGACTCCTGAACTCATCTTTGATTTCGCAGACCATATTGCCATTTCATTTTTATTTTTATTTTAAATTGGTTTCCTAAAGTTTTCCATTAAAAATTTTGGTGGCAACTCTAAAGAAATTGATTTTCAATATTCGTTTGTGGGAATCAATTTAAACATTTTATATTTGATTCCACTAAAAGGTCGATTACGACAGTTTGGCTACTTCGCTGGGGACTGTTCGAGAGTCAAGCCTGTTTAATTAGTCAACTGAAATAATGTGGCTTTCTGTTATCTTGATTACCCTTGTCATGTTTTGGCTTAATTATTTATTCTTATTCGTTGTTTTTGTGTCTATTTATTTCTTGTGGTTACAAGTTATACCTGTATGTTCTTATGTATTTGCCATTTATTTTTACTATTTATATAGGTATATATCTTCTTTTTTTTAGTCATATAACATGCTTAAAATTAATCTTTTACCATATAATTTTGTTAGTTTATTTGTAATATATGTGCTAGGATAGATAACATGTGGAACAAAACCTTAGGGTAGACGATTCCTATCTGTATTGTAAGTTTTTGGTTTCACTTGCAGTTTATCTATTTCACAGATGAGGGTTGGGTAAACTATAGGTTCAGAGTTTGTACGCTCCCTTCACATACTTAGCACATTCACGCTGTACCTCACACACCTTTTGGGCTCTATACCTGAGTCTTCACTCGCCTAAGGTTAGTAGAGGTTTATATTGGTTTCCCTATGAAGCTTCTCGTTTCCAGAGATTACTGTAAAGACCTCGCTCAGGTTGTATCTCGTTATGTGAATTTGACTGGAGTGGGATTCTATCCTTTTTTAGTCCAATTCATGTCGCGAGATCCTCACTCTTATGAGTGGGGGCAATATGGGAACCAATAATTCTCTAAGGTATTAGACCTATCCTCAAAACTATGCACATTAGTGGACCAAACTTAATAGACAACCTTCCTAGAGCCTGTCATCTTTAGGGTAACTTTTCCTCATTCAGGGTTGAACCAGTTAGGACACTAAGGGAACATATTTCACTCTCGTTTTGCATGTTATCATATCATTCATGGCATAGTTACATGTTTTTAAAATAAATTTTTTTTAGTTGGTTTTAATTATCAGAATATCTCCATTTGATGCATTATTAACCTAAGAAATGAGCTAAGGTTGAAAATATGCTCTGTGTGGAAGTCTGGCCTGATGATGCATTAATGGAGTTGGGAACTTTTAAAGATCAATAACTTTGGCAAAAAACAATATATCAATGGATTATCTGGTTCACTTATTTGAGCCTCGCCAATGTGAAGACCTACTTTTCCCTGGGTTGAAAGTTTTTATCTATTACTCACAATGAATCAATAAGGCTCTTGGTGATTAATAATGAATAAAATGCTAAATAATCTATTAATTAAAGAAGTTTATGTGCCCATCCCACTTTATTTCTAACCAATGAACTTGTCACAGCTTGAATCATCATCTCTATTGATTGGCGTAAAGATATGATGGAATCGTTGGACACCACACAACCTCAAGACACAAGTCCAACAGGGATAATTTCGACTGGGAAGAGAGTTAAAGTGAAGGTAGAAGCTGAATCAGTTGAAAGCTTAATTACTATGAGTAGGAAACTCAAAGGGGAACAACTCCGTCATTTTTAAAAGGATTATGGAGACATCTTGGATTTATTATCAATCCCTATCCAGCCTGAGGCACTTGTAGTCCTAGCCCAACATTGGGACGATTCATTGAGATGCTTTACATTTCCAACCTTCTAGCTTGTACCCACGTGAGAGGAATACGGAGGCTTGATGAAAATGCTTATTAACAAAGATACTCCTATCTATTTGTAACCTGGATATCTCCCTTCCAAGCGCGTGGTGGCTCAAATCCTAGGGGAGAAACCTACACGAGTACAGTTATACCGCTCTGGGGCAACAGAAGGTTTATCAAGGAAATATTTAGAGAAAAGGTTGGAGGCATTAGCTGAGAAAGGGAATTGCGTTGTTTTCAGAAAAGTCCTCACCTTGGCGGTATATGGGTTAGTATTATTCCCATCGGCAGTGGGGGTAGTTAATCTGGCAGCAGTAAGTGTCCTGCGGTTGGTAGAAAATCACCAGGTAAACCCAGTGCCAACGCTTTTAGCAGAAACATTTCTAATATTGAGTTTTTGCCATAGAGAGAAGAAAGGAAAATTGAAGTGTTGTTTGTCGTTGTTGAACATTTGGTGAGTTAATCATGTCTATGGCAGGGAAAACTAACTCGGTACGAGATTTGACACCATCCATCACCCAATCTGAGATTATCCATGCCATGAAGGGTCAATTCCACTACAAGCAAGAATGAACCACGATAAGTGGATCAGAAAGATAGAAGAGCTTGAAGATACCACCGTTTGGTGGAAACTCTTTTGGTGGGAAAGTGAGGATATCATTTACTGCTGCAGGAACTTCCCTAACATTCCCTTTATAGGTGCCCGAGGATGCATTAACTATAACCCTGCAATCGCGCATTGCCAATTTGCATACAAACAGAACATCCCGTCTGAAGAGGCTGTGCGAAGAGTCAATTTCCATTATGGTGATCCATTGAAGGAAGAAATGACCCATAAGATAAGAGATCCATGGAATCATGTGGTGTGTAAAGGGAGGTTCGAGCTAGGGAAGCGTGTCGTGACAACTATGAAAGGATATGAGGCTTGGCTCAAGGAGAGGACTGGTGGGACCTATCCACCCCTGGGGCCTCGCAATCCCTCGTTGAGTAACAACCTACAGGAGGTTAATGAGTGTCTAGCCAACCAATTAGGGGGTAAAAAGGCTAAGTTGCAAAGTTTGGAGGAATTAAGCAAGAGGCACTTGGAAAGCTTAGCCAAGTCACAAGAAGACGAGAAAGCAAAAAGAAGAAAAGAGTCATAAATGAATACCAAGCTGAAGAGATTGAAGGAGGAAAATGATAAATTAAAAGACACAGTAATGAGGGTTCAAAGACGAGATGAAGAAAGCAACAAAAAGGCCCTCAATTATCAATTGTTAAAGGCTATTAAAGAAAAAGACGCCATGATGAGGGAGGTGGGGGAACTTAAGTCTCTTAATGACCTCCAATGAGAAATCAAAATCCTCACCAAACAATTGGAAGAAAAAATGAGGGAGGTGACTAGTGTCAAGAGTGATAATGTGATAGTAGTACAAAACTTAATTGAACAGCTCAACCATCAAGCTAAAAAGGCTCTGTTGTGGGAGACTCGCCATGAAGAGCAAGTGATTGAGAAGGAAATGTGGCTAGAGCACTTCAGAAGGATAATTCTATTTGCCAATGATGCCATTCCTAAATTCACATATGCGTATAAACAAGCTGAAGGGCACGCCATCCCTGTAAAGACTCCTGCAGCTATAACTAAATTTTTCACCTTGTGTCATAACCTTATGGAGGATCTGAAGATGTTGATGAAATCTTAGATGAATGAGAAAGGGAGACGACTTCCATATTTTGTAATATGAATTCGTAGGCTGGGCCACTTTTTGATGTATAACCTCAAATCAAGTAATGTAATCAAACATTTTGTTCTTAGTAAAATGCACAGCTTCTTCTTTGGGTTATCAGATATGTTCATTACTCATCTGTGGAATGTCAAAAATCATGCGAAGAACAAATAGGTTGTGTGGTGCAAAATAGACTAGCGCATGTGGACATTAAACATCCTTTACGTTAGCTGTTAACTTTGATTCATTAAGTGATACAATATGTACCCTCAAGGATTCAAGGGTCCGAGATTCCTATGCCCTTTATGCCAAGTCAACGTATTAACAAATAAAAATAAAATACATAAAAACATAAGATAAAAACCTAAGTGACTGCTTTATTATTAAGGTCTGACATTTCTTTTTTCAAAATGTAGGTAAGAAACCAACATTGCCCCAGGGGGAAAGAATCCGTCTAACCAAGCTCAGCCGTCAAGCCAAACATATCTGACCCAGGCACGTGTCAGAGCTATGTCTGTCGAAAATAATCAATCAGAGTCTGAGCAACAGTTAGAAGCTGAAGCGGGAGCATTGAAAGATCAAATGGGGACCATGCAAGCTCAAATGCTAGAAATGATGAAGTTGTTGCAGAATATGAACTCAAGTGTGGTTGCAAACAATATTTCGCCGAATGCCACTAACGCCATGAATGCAGATCATAGGGTCCCTAATTCAAGTATTGAGATACCAGGATTAACTTTGAGTAGTCCTTCAGCCACAAGAGTGCTAGAACTGACACAGAGGCCTGTGGTGGTAAGTTGACCCCCAAATCCCCCGACTTTAGGATTGGAAGGACAAGGGTATCAGGAATGGAATCAGGGGGGCGCTTTCACCCGTAATCTCCCAGGAGGAGAACCGGCTGTTGTATTCACCAATCCTACCCAGCCTACCACTAATACCTGCCTCAAGGTGAAAGAGGATAATGAAAAGAAAGACTGGGAAGAAGATATAACAGAGGTGAAGGATAGGCTATGAGCTTTTCAGGGGCCGACTAACTGAAAGTCTATGGAATTGGAGGAGTTATGCTTAGCCCCAGAAGTACCAATTCCTAAAAAATTTAAAGTACCTGAGTTCCCTAAGTATGATGGTAGTGAAGATCCACACTTTCATCTAAAGTCATACTGCACCAAAATGTCGGTATGGTCTAGGGATGAAAGGTTCCTTATAAACTTCTTCCATGAGAGCTTGACTAGCGCAACATTACATTGGTTCATGAAATTAGATCACTCAAAACTAAAGAGGTGGAGAGATATTACTAATGTGTTTATGAGGCAATACAGGTTCAACCTGGATACAGCTCCCACATGAGAGCACTTAAAGGGGTTGAAAAAGAAAAAAATGGAGACCTTTAAGGAATACACCCAAAGGTGGAAAGCCACAGCAGCTGAGGTTCAACCACTACTTATGGACTCAGAATTATGTTCCTATTTCATTGGTACCTTAGGGGACCCGTATTGTAAAATCATGTTAAGGACCCATGTGAATGAGTTTGCTGACCTTATCCAAGTTGGGGAAAGAATAGATGCTGATGTGCGCAATTGATTGTTTGAAAATACATTCATAGAAACCAGAAGGCCTATAAGCAATCGAAAGAAGGAAGGGGATGTCAGTAACGTCCACACTGCATACCAGCACCCTCACCCCATGCGTAATCAATATCCCCAAGCATCGTTTCATGTCCAGAACTCAGCCAAGGCCTACTTGCCACAAGGTCCAGCTATGAGCAATCATATAAGTTACCCAACACTGCCACAATGCCATCTAGGACCGCAACTAATAATGGTCCAAAGTAGAGGGTTTAAGCCTACTCAACAGCCTCGCGATGATAGGTCGTTGCCTAACTTCAATGTCAATCAATCTGAGCTGTTTCACGACTTGGTGGCAAAAAAGCTTATAAGCCCTAAGCCTGTTAAGCCACTTCAGCCACCATTCCCTGGGTGGTATGACTCAACGCTACTTGTGAGTATCACATGGGAGCTACTGGGCACAATATTGATAGGTGCGATGCCTTCAGGGGGCATGTTTTGGCATTATTAGACAATAATCATATTGGCATAAAGGCAGATGATGACCCTAACATTGTCACCAACCTCTTGCCAAATCATGATATAGGGAAATAAGTGTCTATGATAGACAAAGAAGAGCCCGGCGCGAAAGACTTGACAGATGTATCATGCACCATGAAACGGTTATATGAAAGCTTGAAGGATGCTAACTATATTTCCACTCAGGATAAGGAGCAGAACATACCTAGAAGGTTACAGAACAATTACTGTAAGTTTCATGAAGGAGAAGTGGGGCATGACATTGAAGACTGTGGGCAATTTAAGGAGTTAGCACAGAGAATGATGACGTTGGGAATTCTGACCATTGAAAGGATTTAAGAACCCACTGAAGGGAACGTGTGTGTCATAAAAGAGGATGGTACCAAGACCAAGGGATTGTTTGGCCTCACGAAACCCAAGAGCTCTTTCCTAGTGGTTAATAAGCCAGTCTATGAAGTTAAGGAGGTCACTCCTGCCTAAAGTAATTGTGATCTGCAAACTACAATGAAAGGATCTTTACTTGTTATACCAGCGCCGATACCCACAAAAATCCGACCGTTGTCATCCATGTGTTATCTCCATTTTTGTATCAGAGCAATCATGTTGTACCATGGAATTATGGTCTAAAAATAGAATACTCATATAATAATGAGGCGTCGGGAGAAAGGCCCATCGTAGAAAAAGGGCATGTAGAAATCATAGGAGGAATTACTCGTAGCGGTCGGGTATACTCCAAGGACGTAGAAGGAACTCCAAACCCGAACCAGGAAGTAGGTGAAAGTTCAAACCTAAGAAAGGCCCCTAGGAAAGGAGAACGAGAGGAAGCAGAGGAGTTCTTGAAAATTATGAAGCAGAGCGAGTACGATGTGGTTGATCAACTGCAAAAAACGCCAGCCTAAATTTCAATCTTAGCTCTCATAAAGAATTCAGAGGCTCACCGAAAGGCGTTACAGAGCATGTTAGATGAAGCCTATGTGCATCCTGACATTACTTCAGAAAAGGTGGTGAACATGATAAATGCGGTAAAAAACTCCACCTTGATCACTTTTTCTGAGGACAAGATACACCCCGCGTTGGCTAGAAAGCCCAAAGCTTTCCACATTACTTTGAAATGCTTTGGGTATGTGATTGCTAAAGTACTCATTGATGGAGGGTCAGCCCTAAATGTTCTACCCTTATCCACTTTAGGGCAGTTACCGGTCGAAAAGTCATGTATTGAGTATAATGACATGGTGGTGACGGCCTTTGACGGGACAAGGAGAGAAGTAATTGAAAAGATTGAGCTCCCTATGGAAATTGGTCCAAACTTATTTACAATCAAGTTTCAAGTCATGGACATCGACGCGGCATATATAATGCTCCTAGGAAGACCTTGGATACATGCAGCTGGTGCAGTCCCATCAACCGTGCATCAAAGGGTCAAGTACATTAATAAAGGGAAACTCATCATGGTAAAAGGTGAAGAAGAGATGATCATTAGCAAACCGAGCACGGTGCCCTACATTGAGAATGCCGAGCAGGTTATGGACAGCTCTTACCAGAGTCTGGAGGTGTTAGAGGCTAGAAAATCTACAAAAGGCACCAGCCAAAACCCATTAAGAGTTGGGGAATCTACTAAGGATGTCAACCAAGTAGTGGCCAAGATCATGATGAATAATGGGTATTGAAAAGGAAAAGGATTAGGTGCTAATCTGCAAGGCATAGGAGAACTAGTTGATTTGCTCGAAAATCCAAAACGGCAAGGGTTAGGATATGAGCTATCTGTAGAGACTCGCAGGATGCAACGGAAGGAGTGTAAACTGAAAGGAAACATGGAAATACCCTACATTCGAGAAACATTTCCTATTGTTGCTAAGATAATACACCCGAGCGACCCAGTCGTAATGGCAAGTGAAGAAGAAAGAGATCACATAAAAGTCATGTTGATCCAGCTGGACGAACTAAGAGAAGTAAGAGAAGCACTTAACAATTGGGAATTTGAAGTGTTGTCAGATGTCATGTCATTAGAGTAATATTTTGAATATCATTTCAAGAGTTTTTGTAATAGCTAACAATTTGAATTTTATTTTGAATATCGAATGGATGCAGCAACTTTAATCTTTTTGCCAAAATCTTGTTTATATCCTCTCTTTTCGTATTTATTCTTGCATTCTTTACTCGCTTTCTAGGGAGTTTAAATCCTCAGAACTCTTGTCTGAAGCAGAAGCACTCGGGCACTGTTTGAATGAGCCTCATGTTGTTTTGGATACAAATGACTTAGAAACTGATAATGATGATGAGTTATCTCGAATCTTCACTAAAATAATAGAATCTTCGGAAAAGGGAATCACTCTGCATAAAGAAATCACTGAAGTAATTAATATAGGGATTGAGAATGACAAAAAAGAGTTAAAAATAGTGGATAATCCAGAAAGGGAAGAAATGATCAATTTGTTTAAGGAATATATAGATGTGTTTGCGTGGTTGTACTAGGATATACCGGGAATAGATCTTAAAATTGTTGCCCACAAAATACCTTTATACCCTAATGTGGCGCCCAAGAAACAAAAATTAAGAAGGATGAGCCCAGAAATGTCCCTCAAAATCAAGGAGGAAGTAATGAAGCAATGGGAGGTTGGTTTTCTAGAAGTTGCTAAATACCTGGTCGCAAACATAGTCCCATACCAAAGAAAGATGGGTGAGTGAGAATGTGTGTCAATTATAAAGACTTAAAATGGGCTAGCTCAAAAGATGACTTTCCTTTACCTCACATTGATGTTCTAGTTGATAATACAGCAAAAAGCTTCAGATGCTCTTTCATGGATGGATCTTCTAGCTACAATCAAATTCCTATGCACCCCAATGATAAAGAGAAAACTACTTTCATCACTTAATGGGGAACCTTCTGCTACAAGGTAATGCCTTTTAAGCTTAAAAATGTCGGAGCCACCTATCAAGCGCGATGGTAGTCCTATTTCATGACTTGATGCATAAAGAAATAGAGGTCGATGTGGATGACATGGTTGCTAAATCAGTCGAAGAGGAAAGTCATGTGACTGTGTTGCAAAAGTTCTTTGAAAGACTACAAAAGTACCAACTCTATTTGAATCCTAGTAAGTGCGTATTCGGGGCCACACCGGGAAAACTTTTAGGGTTCATCGTCAGTAAGCAGGGAATAGAAGTGGAGCCCGATAAAATTAAGGTCATTTGTGACATGCCACCACCAAGTACGGAAATAGAAGTTAGAGGTTTCTTGGGACATTTGAATTACCTAGCTAGGTTCATTGTAAACCTAACTACCACTTGCGAACTAATATTCAAATTATTGCGCAAGAATCAACTAGGGGAATGGGATGAGACTTGTCAGCGGGCATTTGATAGGATAAAAGAATACCTCTTGAATCCCCCTGTCTTGGTACCATCTACACCAGGGCAGCCCCTTATCCTTTATCTGATGATCCGACCGGGGACCATGGGTGCTGTGTTAGGACAGTATGATGAGTCAGGAAAAAAGGAGCAAGCAATTTATTACCTAAGTAAGAAGTTTAACGAATGTGAGTCACGGTATCTGTTAATTGAGCAGACCTGTTGTAGCCTCTATAGCCTCTGTATATGACCAGCAAATCAGTCAAAGGGAGCATTATAGCCAAGCATTTGGTGGCTAGTCCTTTGGATGAATACCAACTACTGGATTTCCAGTTCCCGAACGAAGATATCCTAATAGTGGAAGAAGATGAACCAAAGGAGGTCAAGTGGACAATGTATTTTGATGGGGCTGCCAATGTACACAATAGTGGATTAGGGGCTGTGATAACATCGTCCGAAGGTAAACAGTATCCAGTGACAATCAAGCTCAGTTTCGACTACACAAATAATATGGCAGAATATGAGGCTTGTGTTAATGGCCTGCAAGCTGCCTAGAATTAGATGTCAAATATCTTGTTGTGTTTAGAGATTCAGCCCTCGTAATTTATCAGGTAAAGGGAGAATGGTAAACCAAAAATCTCGAACTGATACCATACCAAAGGTACCTAACAGAATTGATGTCAAAGTATGAGGAGATAAACTTCACACATCTGACTCAGGACAAAAATCAATTTGCTGATGCATTGGCTACCCTCGCCGTAATGATCAAGCTTGACTGTGGAGTTAATGTGCTACCAGTGTAGATCGAGACCCGAGACACTCTAGCTCACTGCCTAAATGTGGAGGAAGAAAGTGATAGGCAACCATGGTTCCATGACATAAAAAACTATGACCAAAATCAACAATATCCGACTACGGCATCTGAGAATGATCAAAAGACCATTCGTCAATTAGCAATGAGTTTCTTCCTTAGGGGAGAAGTGTTGTATAAAAGATCACAGGATAACATTTTGCTCAGATGCGTGGATGCATCAGAAGCACGAAGGATAATGATAGATATTCATGAAGGGATGTGTGGAACTCTTACTAACGGCCACACTATGACTAGGAAAATTCAAAGATGTGGGTACTTTTGGTTAACCATGGAGAAAGATTACATTGACTATATGAAGAGATGTCATAAATGTCAGATATACACTAATAGGATCAATGCTCCACCATAACCCCTACACAACCTAGTGGCACATTGGCCATCTCGATGTGGGGAATTGATGTGATTGGTCCCATCAATCCAAAGGCGTCTAATGGACACCGATTCATTTTAGTAGCCATCGATTATTTCACAAAATAGATAGAGGTATGCTCCTTCTCCAATATTACCCAAAAGGTCTTCCTTCGATTTCTAAAATCAAACATTATATGTTGATATGGTATACCGAAAAGGATCATCACTAATAATGCCCCCAACCTGAATAGAGCTAACATTAAGAAGTTATGTGAGCAATTTAAGATTAAGCATCACAATTGTGCACCCTATCAGCCACAGATGAATGGAGTAGTCGAGGCAGCAAATAAGAACATAAAAAAGATCATCAGTAAGATGACTATCACTTACAAAGATTGGCACGAGATGCTCTCATATGCTCTCCATGGGTATCACACAACGATACATACATTCACAAGGGCAACTCCTTACTCTTTAGTATATGGCATGGAGGTGGTCACCCCAATTGAGGTTAAGATCCCCTCTCTCTGAGTGTTGATAAAATCCAACCTAGAGGAGAGTGAGTGGGAGAGGACACGATACGAGTAGTTGAATATGATCGAAAAAAAGTAGCTAGTAGCTATGTGTCATGGGCAGTTATACCACAAAAGGATGGCAAGGGCTTTCAATCAAAAGACTCATCTTAGAGAATTCAAGCTAGGGGAGTTGGTTCTAAAAAAGATCCTCCCAAATCTGGAGGATAATAGAGGCAAATGGGCACCTTCATATGAAGGTCCATATGTGGCGATACAAGCATTCTTTGGAGGTGCATTAGTCCTTGCCGATATGGTTGGAAGAGAGCTTAGAAGACTAGTTAACTCAGATGCAGTAAAGAAATACTTTGCTTAAAATGGGAATGACGAAAGAAAATAAGTGAAAAAAAGAGAAGAAAAAGAAAGAAAGAAGATTTTACAATCGTGGCCCGTTAAGTCGAAAACCTGAAAAGGCAACTTAAGCAAAAGTTAGGGCAATAGATGATGAACGAAGCGAGGCTGCACAAGACTAAATCTTTCGCTTGGAAGGATCTTTAGAGATTGTCTTCATTAACCAGTTTCGAAACATGTGTATTCGAGGCAACACCAGGCTCAAGCGACCAGTGTCACTTGGAGCTAAAAGTCAAAGCCGTCCCAATTGCTGTTTTTGCTCTCCTTTGCATTTGTATCCAATCTATCACCTATTTTCCTTATGACCATGTAATCTATTTACAAAAGTCGTTTACTTATTTAAGAGACTTACTTCCTATTACTCTTCTTCTTTTTACATAATTGTATTGCCTTTATAATTGCTCCATTCATTCAAAAATGCAAAACAAATATTCAAGTGAATAATGTCGTTCAAAATATTGTCTAATGATATGCATTTAAAAAACACCCACAATTTTTTAAATAAGTGCTTCCACCCAATTACTGGGATGAAACTTAAAATGCGAAACATATACATGTCTAGGCATTTCCATTTTTGTTACCGGGTTACTTCATAAAGAGAGATTGAAGCATTTTCAACATCCCCTGGTCTACCCTAAGGAAAGGAAATTAAGTTTAGCAGATGTCGACCCGAAAGGATAAAGTTATGGGGACCATCGGCTGTTGAAATAACAAATTAAAAGTCACAACAAGAGAAGCTTAGTTAGACAATTTTTTCACTCCGAGCAATATGGTTTTCTTTCTAACCAGCACAAACTATGACTTAATATGTCACCCCTCCAGTTTCCAAAGTATAAGGTAGAAAGTCTACTCTCACATAGCATTCTCTTATTTCTAACGCCTAGGGTATAAGCATCATTTTGGAAATGTATTAAAGTAAACAAAATTTTCATTATCCTTCAAAAACCTACATGTCTCATGCATACATGGTTCTCCACATTCATCATATATCTAGCTCATGCATCCACCACATGTGCAAAATTGATGTTTCAAAGAAGGGAAAAACATATGCACCATGCATTTTGTGCACAAACACGTGTTATATCACATCTCATGAATGTCCAAGAAGAGCTTCCAAAAGAGTCACATCACTCCTCGGCATAAGTATTTTTATTATTCAAGAAAATTCGTCTTGGAGTTTCACGAGATAACGATTTAAATGTCGAGGGCAAAAACTCGGCGGAATTTAGATCTATTCACTCCTAAGGAACACCATGGTCATAAAGATGACAAGCTTAGCAAGCGGTCAAATCATAATACAGTCTGAGCATGATGGTATGTATCTCACATAGGTGTACGTATTGCACTGCGTGATAGCATATTCCATACAAGGTGAATACCTCTCTTCAAATCAACACCAAAGTCCTGCTTCGTGTCTAGGGCAATTTTACATTTATGTCAAAAGTCTTGCATCGTGTCCAGGGTAATTTTACATTTCTGTCAAAAGTCCTGCATCGTGCCCAGGGCAAGTTTACATTTCTGTCAAAAGTCCTGCATCGTGTCTAGGGCAATTTTACATTTCTGTCAAAAGTCCTACATCGTGTCTAGGGCAATTTATTTTACATTTCTGTCAAAAGTCCCTGCATCGTGTCCAGGGCAATTTACATTTTTTTCAAAAGTCCCTGCATCGTGTCCAGGGTAATTTACATTTCTGTCAAAAGTCCCTACATCGTGTCCAAGGCAATTTACATTTCTGTTAAAAGACCTGCATCGTGTCCAGGGTAATTCACAATTTCTGTCAAAAGTCCCTGCGTCATGTCCAGGGCAATTTTACATTTTAGTCAAAAGTCCTGCATCGTGTCCAAGGCAATTTACATTTCTGTCAAAAGTCCTGCATCATGTCCAGGGCAATTTACTTTTCTGACAAAGTCCTGTATCGTGTCCAAGCAATTTACATTTCTGTTAAAAGTCTTGGATCGAATCCAGGTGATTTATCTTTTTGCCAAAGTCCTGCATCATGTCCAGGCAATTTTCTTTCAAAAAGTCTTGCATCATGAGGAGACAACTTACTGTCTCAGTGCGAGGAATGGTGTGTTTACGTCTTTGCTTGCTCTTAAGTTGGGTCATCTCTTCACAATTTTTGCTTCCCTAACTTAAGAGACAAACGAAGAGGGGCAACTGTGAACACCCCATCCCTAGTTACTTAATCATTTAATTAATTGATTCGCTAATTAATTAATAATTAAGCAAATAAGGAAAATAAAAATGACAGAGGCTCAAATGACATTTTTAAGTAAAGGCAATTTAAAATTCAAAATGAATAATGGGAGAATTTAAGAAAAAAGAGAAAACCAAAATTTGAAAATAAGAATTAATTAATAATAATAATAACAAATCAAAATAAAAAAAATCATAAAAGACACAAAAATAGAAAAAAAAATCCAAAAGTAAATATTAATGGTGATGATGACAAAAATAAAAAAATAAAATATTAAAAATAAATAAAGAAAAAAATACAATAAAAAGGGGGTTAAATTAAAAGTAAATTAAATCAAAGACAGAACCTATATAATACAACACATATTGGCAAGATATGATTATCCTAGCATATTTTTTACGGTGGCTGCAAGTGGACGATGCTCTGCAACACGCTATAGCCGCCTCTTCATGTAAGTTGTTGTAGCCAGTCTAAGGAAGTGACGAACAACACAGGGGAGTTAATGATGACAGTGGCAGAGAGAAGAGTGGAGGCAGCTGGAAGAGGCGAAGATAAAGAGAGAAGAGTGGAGGCAGCAGTGAGGAAGAGAAACCGATAGAGAAGAGTGGGAGCTGCTGAGAGGTAGAAATCAAGAGAGAAGAGTGGGAGCTACTATGAAAAAAAAACCGAGAGAGAAGAGTGGGAGTTGCTATGAGGAAGAGAAACCGAGAAAGAAGAGAGGGGAGCCTGGAGAGTGGCTGAAGGGAGGGAAATCGAGCTGCAACAAATAAGCAAGAGGAGTCAGACCATGGGTACAGTAACGAGCTGAATCGAGCTGGAGCAAAGAAGCATTAACGAGAAGAAATCGAGCTGCAACAGTGACGAGCTGAATCGAGCTGGAACCGAGAAGCAAAACGAGCTGAACTGAGCTGGAACCGAGAAGCAAAATGAGCTAAGCCGAGCTATAGTGACAGACAAGCATATCGAGAACATCTTCTCCTATTCCAAGCAATATGAACAGGGGAAAACAGAGGAAAATAGTATGAGCTGAGGTAGCGTGAAGGAGAAAAGAGAGAAAGAGGGCGAACAGAGGTGAACAAATTATTGAAGACCGCTGGAACTCACTTTGTTTTGAAGCTGAGAAGGAAGAGAGTTGCTGCAGATTTTCTTCTGATGCCATGGAGGAGAGAGAGAAAGAAAGAGTAAGCTTCCTAATACATGATTTTCTCCTCGCTATACTTATACTTATATATATACTACATGTGTGTTTATATATATATATATATATATATGTATGTAAACGTATATATATATGTGTGTGTGTGTATATATGAGTATATGATTCTTTTGCTTCCTAATCCCTATTTTTATTAAGCTCTCTACTTCTCCTACCATGCTTACATATGTTTCACATACGTGTTTATATATATATATATATATATATGTATTTAGATGTATGTATATATATATATATATGTGTGTGTGTGTGGGAATATATAGATATAGGCTTCCCTGTTTTCCTGAAACTTGCTCTCTTCTTACATACATATTATATATGTGTTTATACATACATATATATATATATATATGTATATGTATGTAGATGTATATATATATATGTGTGTGGGAATATATAGATATATGCTTCCCTGTTTTCCTGAAGCTTGCTCTCCTTTTTTATCATGCTCATATGTATTATTACATGTGTCTATATATATATATATATATATATACATATATATATGTATATATATGCATGCATATAGGTGTATATATTACTATTATCTTTGTGTCAATACGAGATTAATTTTTGGCTTTATAAACAAAGTTCTAAGAAAGTGATCGAGTGAGAATATTATTCTCCTCGGGTGTTTGGAATCGTGTGAGATTCTGATCTCCTTAGATCCCGAAAAAAAACAAATTAAAAATTAATACATACTTGCTATAAATAATAATAATACTAATAATAATTAAATATTTACCTTAATTAAATATTCCCCATTATTTACTAAATCGTCGTGTGAGAATATTGTTCTCCTCGATTGCATGGGATTATGTGAGATTTTAATCTCCTTAGATCCCTAAAATTAGTATACATTTGTTTAAAAATAATAATAATTCAATATTTACTTTAATTTACGAAAATCACCGAGTGAGAATATTGTTCTCCTCGGGTGATTGGGATCATGTAAGATTTTAATCTCCTTAGATCCCTAAAATTAATATACATTTATTTAAAAATAATAATAATTAAATATTTACTCTAATCTACAAAAATCACCAAGTGAGAATATTGTTCTCCTCAGATGATTGGGATCATGGGAGATTTTAATCTCCTTAGATCCCTAAAATTAGTATACATTTTTTAAAAAAGGTAATAATAATTAAGTATTTACTTTAATTAAATATTTTTCATTATCTGCGAAATTATCATGTGAGAATATTGTTCTCCTCGAATGCTTAGGGTCGTGCGAGATTTGAGTCTCCTTGGATCCCCAAAATTAATACATACTCATTTTAAAATAATGATAACAATAATGATAATAATGCAAAAATAAATATCTTAATTAATTTTCTTTTTTTACAAAATGATTAAATTCATTCTTTATAATCATTCCATTTAAATTTCAAAATAAGATTAAGATTCCAATATCAAACAAAATTAAAAACATGAAAAGGTTGGGAGGGCTAGATTAATCAGGTTGTCGTGAATTAAAATACACAAACTAAATCCCAATTCTGTCTCATTTATGAAAATCTGTTTAATTTAAACCTTCCTATTTTCATCACAAAATTTACGAACCATCAAACAATAAATATGCCTTTTTGGTCGAACTACGTGGACTTTGATCCTTATCTAGGGTACGTAGGCCCTAAGCTTTCATCCTAGGTCAAGTTCACCCTTTGTAAATATCTATCTATCTGCTTTCATTCTTGTTGTTTTGTCTCCTTTGTTTAATAGGCATATATGTCGATAAAATGGTAATTGAGATAAATTTAAAAGTCATATTCTATTTCAACTGACTGGTTTAAGGTAACCACCCTTATGAACAGGTGTTGTGGGGTGCCTAACACCTGTCCCACACACAAATAGACTCCCAAACTCATCTTTGATTTCGCAGACCATATTGCCATTTTATTTATTTTTATTTTAAATTGGTTTCCCAAAGTTTTCCGTTAAAAAATTTTGGTGGCGACTCCAAAGAAATTGATTTTCAATATTCATTTATGGGAATCAATTTAAACACTTTTTATTTTATTCCGCTGAAAGGTCAGTTACGACAATTATGACATGTTTCCATCTTCTACTCTAATAATTAAACAAATACACTAGATAAAGTGTGAGTAACCAATTCAATTTATATATATATATATATATATAATATATATATATATATATATAATTTAAATATAGTCCTTTTTATACATAATTTAAGTATATAATCTTAAGCAAATAAAAACTTTTAGTTTCAAATATTAATATTATAGTTATTAAAAGATTCAAACTGTCTTAACTTGATTTTCTAAAGTTTAAACCAATGTTGTCAAAATTGTGATTCTATGCAGACTTGTTTTTGGGGGATAAACTCGTATCGTAAACTCGTAACGTAGAATTGTAAGAATTTACCTATAATAGTAATTAACTATTGAAATATATAATTATATCATTAAAATTAATATTTTAAAATTGAAACTAGTTTTTGAATTGGTGAAGGTAATGATCAATGGTCTACTAGTATGACTATAGTTAAAATGGTGATAACTAAACATAAATATTTTTTTAATATTATATATTAAAATTTAAATACGATAGGTATTAATAAACAAATACTAATAATTTGAAATTTGAATTAAAATTATTTATACAATTATAAATATAACTATTAAAGACTATTTTATTAAAACAACTAAATTAACAATATATTAATTTCATATTATTTTTGG
This sequence comes from Delonix regia, assembly GCA_037074485.1. Lineage (NCBI taxonomy): Eukaryota > Viridiplantae > Streptophyta > Magnoliopsida > Fabales > Fabaceae > Delonix > Delonix regia. The sequence goes on along the minus strand of CM073460.1, from coordinate 6,126,780 downwards.
GTAAAATATCATATGATAAATATTTTAAAAAGAAAAAATTAATATAATAATATTTAAATAATTTAGATTAAAACACAAAATAGATATCCTTTTAAATAAATTTAAAATAAAATTCTAAAAATAGGTGCAACAAATTATATGATGCTAGTTATGTGCAAATAGACACTTTTCTTTTGTGCGCATGTTCAAATCGTCTAAATTCTATTCTTTTTGGAATTATAAAAAAATTGAAGATTATATATATATATATATATATATATATATATATATATAACGTTGTATGCATATTCATAAGAATGATGTTAGATTAGTGGTATGACCATAAGACATGCTACTAGTGGTGTCCGAGTTCGAAATGTGGAGGTGACACTTTTCGAAACTATAATGATGAAGAGCAAATATATACATATAATGTTGCATATATATATATATATATATATATATATAATGATGATGTTGGAGTAGTGGCATGATATGCTTCAACCAGTGCTGGCGGCCGAGTTCGAGACGTGAAGATGCAACTTTTTGACGTAAATCAGGAGGGAGGCAACCAAGTTAGAGCGAGTTGACACCAAGTTCAAGCGAGTTTGTGCGGCATCCGAGTTAAGCACCGAATCGACTTGATTTCTTCTTCTAGAAATGTAAACTCGTTGAATCAACCGAGTTGACTCGCAAGTTTGACAACTTTGGTTTAAACAACTTATTTCAATTGTTCAATTTTTTTTTTCTAATCATAATCATCTTTATAAGCCTAGTAAAATAGATAGATATGATGTAGAACATAATGTAAAGTTGATGTTGCAATTAAGTACTTAACCGTCACTAAAGATATTATAAAATACACTATATCACACTTAAATTAATAATAATATCAATCATATTAGTAAATAACATTTTTTTTTCTTTTACCTATTGAGAAGTTAGATCACCATGAATTGAAATTCAGGTGCAACATTTGAAGATCTTAATAATTATTATTTTCGCAAATTTTGAAGATTGCTTTTCTTAATGAAATCATAGTTAGTGCTTTGCATGGGAAGGAAAATAACAAAAACCTTATGTTTGGAAATTGATTATTGATACTTTTAAGCCTCCTTTTTGTTGCCTAAATGAGAGATTATCTCTTAAATTATTGAATAAAATATTTTCTATTCACTCCATGAAACAGAAACAGACCTAGCAAAATAAGTGACGACTTTAGCTGGCCCTAACAAAATTGTAACTGACAAAATAAATCATCTTCTAATATTAATAAAAAATGGAAAAGAAACACAATAATAAGTGAATATTGAGGTCTATTTGTTCTAGGAAACGTTACATAACTTAGTTGCCAAAAATAATTTAGGTACAAGTTTTATCAAGTTATCAAATAAAATCTTTGTGTACAAATGTATAATATTTTTTTTTATAGTTGAGCATCAAATAATTGGATCTTTTAAAACAAACACATGTTATATATTTATTTAAAAAATCAATAATAAATATTTAATCAATTATATATTAGTCTAGTCCACATGAAAATATTTGGACGAGTTAAAAAAAAGAGGAAATTATACTTTTAGTCCTTATAGTTTCACTTGATCCATAATCTGTTTTTATAATTTAAAAATTTTTTAATTAAGTCCTTATAGTTTAAATAATTTTTAATCGGGGCCCTATCATTATATGTTTACCAATATCTTGTTATACACTTGAGTTAAGCTTTTATATATATATATATATATATATATATATATAAACTTTATTATCTATTTTTATTTCATTTATAGTATAAATCGTCCATATTCACAATATTAAGATAATTTATATGTAATTATATCAACAATAAGTTATAAATAGAATTTTAATAGTAAGAACTAAATTAAAAAATTTGTGAACTATAAGAGCCAAATTAGAAATATTAAGGACCAAATTGATAAATGTAAAATATAATTTATTATAAATTTCTAAACAATACAATAATTAAGAGGTCTTGTGCCATTATCGAGAAGGACCAAGACCTTCTAGTCAAAAAGTGCCAAAAAAAAATTAGAAAAGAAAAATTAGTGAAAATGGGAAAACAATTACGTCTCTAATTCAAGGTTAATTTTATTATCGTTGTCAGACCTCTAAATTATTATATTACAATTTTTTCTTCCGAGCCGTCCATGGGTTCCCTCATATTAGCATTTTCCATTATTTGAAAATAACTTTGATATGATTCCATCTTCTAATCTAATAGTTAAGCAGTAACACCACAACTCTGAGTATTTGACTGGGCATGTAACGAATTATCGCAAACTAATACACAATGAAAAGAGTTACTGTTTTTCCTCTTGAAAAAATGACTAATTTTCTTATTTCATTCTCTAAAATATAAGTCTCCCAATTTAATTAGTCCCTCAGTAACCTATTCTCAATCATCTTCATCTCTTTATATATATGTTTAACTTGATGGGATTAATTTTTTAATTTAATCCTTAAAAACGCAAACACAATCTAATTAAATGAAACTACAGTGTCAACTTTTTAAGAGAAGAAAAAAAATTTTGAGACGTAACACTTACATTAATATATATAGTTACTAGTTGTGATATAATATATCAGACCTAAATTATATCCTTTTCTCTGCAGAATTTACATTTATAAAGTTTAGAGCATTTAAATCAAATATCATTCATTGTGCATATAATGACAAATATCAACAGAACCAATCTTCACTGAAAGCTCTGGATTTGATTATGCACAGTAAAAATCATGTCACCCCAACTCAACTCGGCTCGGGATATACGTCAAGCCAAAAAAATTAACTAAGACCTAAGACTTGGCTCAGTTAGACACAACACATAATTAGGTTGGGTCAACCGGTTTACCTTTTTCAAAATTTTTTAATATTTCTCTTAAAACTTATATATAATTTTTTTGAAAAAAGAAATTTTGATTAATATGTAAGAAATTAGATATCTCATATTAATGAAAATTATTCATATATATATATATATATAACACAAATAAAAAGTTATTTTTTTTAAATATCATTAATTTCATTAAAAAACGAAAAAAATTAAAGAAAAAGTAAAGTAAAGTATATATATATATATATATATATATGTATATATGTATGTTTGTATGCAAGGCCAACACTTTGGCCTGAGATCGGGTTTAATATTTACAACATAGCCTTGTTTTATTGATGTGTATTAACCCGGCCCGACCCATCTCGAAGCAATTGGATCAATGCACACCTCTAAATTTGATTGTTTGATAAAAATTGCCGATTTTATCATTTCAATAAGTGATGTGTGAACTTTTGAGTCTTTGGTGCTCATTATGAATTAGATGCAAATTAGGTTATTATCATATTCTCTAAGTTCAACATCTAGGTAAAGTTTTCTTTTTATTAGGTTATTCAATAAAAATATATGTAATTTTTTTTTTGGAAATATCCAAATGTGGGCCTTTTGACCAAAATATTATAGGAAAAACTAATAATAAAAGAAATCTTGCACTGTAATTCTTATTTGTTACATATACTTAAAACTTTTTTTTATATTAATATGGGGTCGCGTTTATTTTTATATATTTTTATAATTTCAATTTAAATCTAAGTTGATCTAGGCCAAATCAAAAAAGACTCAACCCATTTTCAAAATTCATATTTGTATAAGTTGATCCATGTTCATTTTGGGAAAAAATTACCTTAAAAATTGAAGTAAAATATAGACCATTAACAAATTTTTCAAAAGTTTTTTTCCAAAAAAATTGTTTTAAGTTTAAATAATTTTTCTGACAGACCAAATTGTCTTGAAATTTTCAAGCATAAATATTTACATCTTAATCATTTCCTATATATACACAGAACCCCATGGCTCTAATTGGCTCCACTACTAAGTATATTGGTAATGACACAGTAAGGCTAGTGAACACTATTTTCTTTTGACAACCGTAACTATATGATTAATAAAGTGAAATTAATCAAATATAATTTAAATTTCGACCCATGCTTTTAAATTATGAATGCTAATATAAATCAAAATTTGAAACTGACCACATGACAAATATTATATGTGAAACTTAATTATGTGTGTTGGTATATATATATATATATATATATATATAGATATGTATATGCACCATTCATAAGAGTATTTAACTTTTCTTACAAAAATATTATGCCCCATCATTAGATAAATTCATATATGTAGCGAGATAAAGTATAAATTCCCAAGTATATAGCATCAATGTCAATGCTGTCAATACAAATTCAAAGACAAATATTGAGTTTATCACACTTATAAGTATCAAATCATATGAAATCTCAAATTTAATAAGCACACAACCACAACAAATTACGTATTTAAACTTCATCTGTCTCTCCCTGCAATTGCACAACATTTGAATCTGCTTGTGTCCACATCTCTCCATGTTATCCACTTCACCTAAAATTTACAAAACACAACAATTAAATAATCAAATCATGAGTCAATACATCAAAACAAAAGTAAATTATTTTTTATTCTCCTAAGATAAGTTTAAATTACATAATTTTTATATTATTTTTAAAATATATATTTTTCCCTAAATTCAAAAGATTTACTATTTCCCTACAGTAAAAATTAAGCAAGTATATTTGTTTTGACTAAAATATAGTTATATCTATTATTTATATAATATAACAAGTATATGTATCTGACCACTATAAAAGTAGTGAAATTTTTTAATTTAGAATAAATTAAGTTTGTGATTTTAAAAATATAAATTATATTGAAATAAAATGTTAATAAAGATGAGTTTTTCCATAAGTTATATATTCACTAAAAGAAATAAAAAAAATATTTTTATTAATGTATTTTGTTCATATTTTAGCTTCAGGTAATTTATATATACTTTTATCATAAATGTTAAAAAATTATGTGAGAGGAGTGTTATAAGGTAAAAAATATTATTCACTACTCACTGGATCATATGTTATAATGCACTACTTCACTACGTACGACCTAATTAACTTTGTAAAGTTATGTCTAATTGTACTTTGTCTAATAATTTATTAAAAGAAGCATAGTTGAATCATTCTAATGCTAAATTGGAGTACTGTTAACTTATTCATCTAGTTTAATTATTAGAGAAATTTAGTCAAAGTTAAATTATATTAATCCTTCATCTCTAGTTAATTATTTGAAGAAAATAGTAACTGAAGTTAAATTTATATTTTATTTTTTTCTGAAGAGAAAATAATTAATCACTTTTCTATTAAAATATAAATCTTGATATTTATTTTTTTAATTTAAGAGACAATTAATACTATTCAAATTGGAACTATATCGATTAAATTATTCCATTACATAAAAGAATTAAAGAGACAATATTACTTCATTAAAAAACTAAAGAGGCTATAAGTATCAGAATTAAAAGGTGTCAAAGTGCAAGACTAATCTTATAATATGTAGGGGTCAAACAAATATCTAAACATGAAGTCTTATGCATATCGCACACGTCAAACAACACAGTACAAATATAATCTATACTCGGGGTCATCAAATAACACTATAGAACATATATAAATTTTTGCTATATCATTCCATTAAAGTGTATATGACATTACCTTAGAGATCAACTAGTTGTGTAGCTCAATGGAGAACTTTTGTCCTAACGCCACCAATGCAGAACAGTGTACGTTTGTCCTTTGTGCCTTTCAAAATCAACATAAAGCTGAGGAAAAATGCTGCAAAGAATGTTGTCCACACGTTTCCAATATTGTATCCTCTAATGCCTCCAAAAGATAAGAGGAAGAATAATAATCCCGAAGTTGAAAGCCACTCCCATCTCCACACTAATAAACTCGAAATCAATTGTGTGATGATTTCTAGGTGTTGGTGATGCTGACGGAGACCTTTGTTTGTGATCATCAGTTGTCAATGGAGGTCCATATAACCCATCATTTCCTTGGAAGGACGACACATTAAATGATTGAAGCTGTGTTCCTGTAAGGATTCTCCCCACAAGATGGTTAAAGGAGAGGTTAAAGTATTCAAGGAAAGATAAAATCGCAAGGTGAGGTGGAATCTCTCCTGTTAAAGAGTTTCTTGACAAGTCCAAGGACTCAAGTTGGTTCAGATTCTCTATGGATGATGGAATTTGTCCTAAGAGAGCATTATTTGACAAATTCAGAATACGAAGTGCTTTCAGGTTCATTAGCTCCCATGGTACTAGCCCTTGGAAATTGTTAGATGAGAAATCGATGGCAGTCAAAATGGTTAGGATTTTAACAAACTTCATCTCTCGTCCTTTGCTTCTAACTTCCACTGAGTTTTGATATCTCTTATCAGCAATATAACCCACAACATATTGAATATGCTCGGATGTTGATACAACATGATCTTCAACATGCATCATTGCTTCCCAGGTTGCGAAGGCTTTCAATGGAAGCAAACCATTAAAATTGTTGAATGATAGGTCCATAATTTGAAGCACTGACCAGGTACCATTAGTATTCAGACATCCTAATGGACCTTGGAATTTGTTTCTACTCAAAACCATGACACGAAGTGTTGACATTTTCTTCAATGAGCACAAAAAGCGTCCACCAATATGATTATTGCCAAGATCTAACACCTTTAGTGCCTTGCAATTGGAAAGAGACTTGGGAATTAGACCACCAACTTTATTTCCATGGAGATGCAAAGTGTCCAGACCACAAGATTGTGAAAATAAATCAGGAATTTTGCCATTGAGCACGTTATTCCCAAGGTTTAATACTGCAAGAGCTCCACTCTGTGCTAAACACTCTGGAATTGTTCCTTCAAGGTTATTATTGGAAAGATCGAGCAGTTCCAAAAATGAGGCATTGCACATGGAATGAGGAATGCTGCGATGAAGATTATTTTTAGAGAGGGAGATAAAATATGCAACTCCCAAAACAAATTGATCATTTCTTCCCTTTCTGGATTATCCACTATTTTTAACTCCTTTTTGTCATTCTCAGTCCCCATATTAATTACTTCGGTGATTTCTTTATGTGGAATGATTCCCTTTTCTGAAGATTCTATTATTTTAGCGAAGGTTCAAGATAACTCATCATTATCACCAGTTTCTAAATCATTCGTATCCGAAACAACATGTGGCTCATTCAAACAATGCCCGGGTGCTTTTGCTTTAGACAAGAGTTCCGAGGATTCAAACTCCCTGGAAAGAAGGTAAGAATATATACGAAAAGACAGGATAAAAACAAGATTTTGGCAAAAGATTAAAATTACTGTATCCATTCGATATTCAAAATAAAATTCAAATTGTTAGCTATTACAAAAACTCTTGAAAATGATATTCAAAATATTACTCTAATGACATGACATCCGATAACACTTCAGATTCCCAATTGTTAAGTGTTTCTCCTAGTTCATCTAGCCGGATCCACATGGCCTTTGTGTGATCTCTTTCTTCTTCGCTCGCCATTGCAACTGGGTCGCTCGGGTGTATTATCTCAGCAGCAAGAGGAAAAGTTTCTCGTATGTGGGGTATTTCCATTTTTCCTTTCAGCTTATACTCTTTCCATCGCGCTCCGTGAGTCTCCATAGACATCTCATATCCTAACCCTTGTCATCCCGGATTTTCTGGCAACTCAACCGGTTCTCCTATGCCTTGTAGATTAGCACCCAATCCTTTTCCTTTTTGATACCCATTATTTCTCATGATTTTAGCCACCACTTGATTGACATCCTTAGTAGATTCCCCCATTCCTAATGGGTTATGGTTGGCACCTTTTGTAGATTTTCCAGCCTTTAACACCTCCAAACTCTGGTAGGAGCTATCCATAACTTGTTCGACATTCTCAATGTAGGGCACCGTGCTCGGTTTGCTGATGATCATCTCTTCCTCACCTTTTATTGTGATGAGTTTCCTTTCATTAATGTACTTGATCCTTTGATGCACGGTTGATAGGACTGCACCCACCGCATGTATCCAAGGTCTCCCTAGGAGCATCGTATATGCTGCGTCAATATCCATGACCTAAAACTCGACTGTAAATAAGTTTGGACCAATTTCCACTGGGAGCTCAATCTTTCCAATTACTTATTTCCTTGTCCCGTCGAAGGCTCTCACCACCATGTCATTATACTCAATACATGACCTTTCGATCGATAACTGCCCTAAAGTGGATAAGGGTAGAACATTTAGAGTTGACCCTCCGTCAATGAGTACTTTAGCAATTACATACCCATAGCACTTCAAAGTAATGTGGAGGGCTTTGGGTTTTTCGGCTAGCGTGGGGTGTATCTCATCCTCAGAAAAAGCGATCAAGGTGGAGTTTTTCACTGCGTTTATCATCTTCACCACCTTTTCCGGGGTAATGTCAGGACGTACATAAGCATCATCTAACACGCTTTGCAAGGCCTTTCGGTGGGCCTCTGAGTTCATTATAAGGGTCAAGATTGAAATTCGGGCTGGTGTTTTTCGTAATTAATCAACCACGTTGTACTCACTTTGCTTCATAATTTTCAAGAACTCCTTTGTTTCCTCTCGTTCTCCTTTCCTAGGGCCCTCCCTTAAGTTTGAACTTTCACCTACTTCCCGATTTGAGTTTGGAGTTCCTTCTACATCCTTTGAGTACACCCGACCTCTACGGGTAATTCCTCCTATAATTTCTGCATGCACTTCTTCTGTGACCGTCCTTTCTCCTGATGCCTCATTATCATGTGGGCATTCTATCTTTAATCCATAATTCCATGGTACAGCGTGATTGTTCTGATACGGGAATGGAGCCGGCACATGGATGATAGTAGTCGAATTTTTGCTGGGCACCGGCGTAGGTATAACAAGCAAAGATCCTTTCATTGTAGTTTGCAATTTGCAATTATTTTGGGCATGAGGGGCCTCCTTAACTTCATAGACTGGCTTATTAACCACTAAGAAAGAGCTCTTGGGTTTCGTGGGGCCAGACAATCCCTTGGTCTTGGTACCATCCCCCTCTATGATACACACATTCCCTTCAGTGGGTTCTTGAATCTTTTTTATGGTTAGAACTCCTAATGTCATCATTCTCTGTGCTAACTCCTTAAATTTCCCACAGTCTTCAATGTTGTGCCCCACTTCTTTTTCTGTTCTGTAACCTTCTAGGTATATTCTGCTCTTTATCTTGAGTGGAAATATAGTTAGTGTCCTTCAGGCTTCCATATAATCGTCGCATGGTGCATGATACATCTATCAAGTTTTTCGAGCTGGGCTCTTCTGTGTCTATCATAGACACTTGTTTCCCTTTATCATGATTTGGCAAGGGCTTGGTGACAATGTTGGGGTCATCACTTGCCTTTATGCTAATATGATTATTGTCTAATAACGCCAAAACGTGCCTCCTAAAGGCATCACACCTTTCAATATCGTGCCCGGTAGCCCCCATGTGATACTCACAAGTAGCGTTGGAGTCATACCACCCAGGGAATGGTGGTTAAAGTGGCTTAACAGGCCTAGGGCCCATAAGCTTTTTTGTCACCAGGTCGTGAAACAGCTCAGATCGACTGACATTGAAGTTAGGCAACGGCCTATCATCGCGAGGCTGTTGAGTAGGCCTAAACCCTCTACTTTAGGCCATTATTGGTTGTGGTCTAAGATGGGATTGTAGCAGTGTTGCATAACTCATATGACCGCTCATTGCTGGGCCTCGCTGTTGGTAGGCCATGACTGGGTTTTGACCATGAAATGGTGCCTGGGGATATCGATTACGCATGGGGCGAGGGTGCTGGTATGCAGCGTGGACATTACTGACATCCCCTTCCTTCTTTCGATTACTTGTAGGCCTTTTGGCTTCCATGGATGTATTTTCGAACAACCCATTGCGCACATCAGCGTCTATTCTTTCCCTAACCTGGATAAGGTCAGCAAACTCATTCACATGGGTCTCTAACATGATTTTACGATACAGGTCCCCCAAGGTACGAATGAAATAGGAGCACAATTCTGAGTCCAGGAGTAGTGGTTGGACCTCAGCTGCTATGGCTCTCCACCTTTGGGCGTATTCCTTAAAGGTCTCCATTCCCTTCTTCTTTAAACCTTTAAATGCTCTCATCTAGGAGCTGTATCGAGGTTGAACCTGTATTTCCTCATAAACACATCAGTAAGATCTCTCCATTTCTTTAGTTTTGAGTGATCTAGCTTCATAAACCAATGTAATGCGGCGCCAGTCAGGCTCTCATGGAAGAAGTTTATAAGGAACCTTTTATCCCTAGACCATACCGACATTTTGGTGCAATATGACTTTAGATGATAGTATGGATATCCACTACCATCATACTTAGTGAACTCAGGTACCTTAAATTTTTTAGGGATTGGCACTTCCGGGGCTAAGCATAACTCCTCCAATTCCATAGACTTCCAGTTAGTTGGCCCCTGTAAAGCTCGCAGCCTGTCCTTCACCTCCGCTATATCTTCTTCCCAATCATTCTTTTCATTATCCTCTTTTACCTTGAGGCATGTATTAGTAGTGGGCTGGGTAGGATCGACGAATGTAACGGCCAGTTCTCCTCCTAGGACATTACAGGTGAAAACACCCCCCTGATTCCATTCTTGGTATCCTTGTCCTTCCATTCCCGCAGTTGGGGGATTTGGGGGTCGACTTACCACCACAGGCCTCTGTGTCGGTTCTGGATCTCCTGTGGCTGAAGGACTCCCTGAAGTTACTCCCGGTATCTCAATACTTGAATTAGGAACCCCATGATCTACATTCATGGCGTTAGTGGCATTTGGCGAAATATTATTTGCAGTCACACTTGAGTTCATATTCTGCAACAACTTCATCATTTCTAGCATTTGAGCTTGCATGGTCCCCATTTGATCTTTCAATGCTCCCACATTGGTTTCTAACCGCTGCTCAGACTTTGATCGATTATTTTCGACAGACATAGCTCTGACATGTGCCCGGGTCAGATATGTTCGGCTCGACGACTGAGCTTGGTTAGACGGATTCTTTCCCCCTCAGGCAATGTTGGCTTCTTACCTACGTTTTGAAAATAAGAAATGACAATCCTTAATAATAAAGCAGTTACTTAGGTTTTTATCTTATGTTTTATTTTATTTTATTTATTATTTATTAATACATTGACCTGGCATAAAGGGCATAGGAATCTTAGACCCTTGAATCCTTGAGGGTACATATTGTATCACTCAATGAATCAAAGTTAACGGCTAACGCAAGGGATGTTTTAATGTCCACAGGCGTAGGTCTATTTTGCACCACACAACCTATTCATTCTTTGCATGATTTCTAACATCCCACATATGAATAATGAACATATCTGATAACTCAAAGAAGAAGCCTTGCATTTTACTATGAACAAAATGTTTGATTACATTACTTGATTTGAGGTTATACATCAAAGAGTAACCCAGCCTACAAATTCATATTACAAAACATTGAAGTCATCTCCCTTTCTCATTCCTTTAAGATTTCATCAATATCTTCAGATCCTCCATAAGGTTATGACACAAAGTAAGAAATTCAGTTATAGCTACAGGAGTCTTTGTGGGGATGGTGTGCCCTTCAGCTTGTCTATACGCATACATAAATTCAGGAATGGCATCATTGGCAAATAGAATCATCCTTCTAAATCGCTCTAGCCACATTTCCTTCTCAATCACTTGCTCTTCATGGCGAGACTCCCACAACCGAGCCTTTTTAGCTTGATGGTTGAGCTGTTCAATTAAATTTTGTATTGCTATCGCATTGTCACTCTTGATACTAGCCACCTCTCTCGTTTTTTCTTCTAACTGTTTAGCAAGGATTTCAATTTCTCGTTGGAGGTCATTAGGAGACTTAAGTTCCTCCACCTCCCTCATCATGGCATCCTTTTCTTTAACAGCTTTTAACAAGCGAGTTTGATAATTAAGGGCCTTCTTGTTGCTTTCTTCGGCTTGTCTTTGAACCCTCCTTACCGTGGCTTTTAATTTGTCATTTTCCTCATTTAATCTCTTCAGCTCGGTATTAGTTTCTGACTTTTTTCTTCTTTTTGTTCTCTCGTCTTCAAGTGACTTTGCTAAGCTTTCCAAGTGCCTCTTGCTTAATTCCTCCAAACTTTGCAGCTCAGCTTTTTTACATTCTAATTGGTTGGCCAGACACTCATTAACCTCCTATAAGTTGTTGCTTAACAAGGGATTGCGAGGCCCCAGGGGTGGATGGACCGCACCAGTCCTTTCCTTAAGCCAAGTCTCATATCCTTTCGTAGTTGCCACGGCATGCTTTCCTAGTTTGAACCTTCCTTTACACATCACATGACTCTATGCATCCCTTGTCTTGTGAGTCATTTCTACCTTCAACGGATCACCATAATAAAAATTGACTCTTTACATAGCCTCTTCAGACGGGATGTCCTATTTGTATGCAAATTGGCAATGTGCGATCACGAGGTTATAGTTAATGCATCCTCGGGCACCCATAAGGGGGACGTTAGGGAAGTTCCAACAGCAATAAATGACATCCTCACTTTCCCGCCAAGAGAGTTTCCACCAAATGGTGGTATCTTCAAGCTCTTCTACCTTTTTGATCCACTTATAGCGGTTCATTCTCGCTTGTAGTGGAATTGACCCTTCACAGCGTGGGTAATCCCGGATCGGGTGATGGATGGCATCAAATCTTGTACTGAGTTGGTATTCCCTGCCATAAACATGATTTACCCACCATATGTTCAACAACGTCAAGCAGCATTTCAATTTTCCTTTCTTCTCCCTATGGCAGAAGCTCAATGTTAGAAATGTTTCTGCTAAAACACTGGCACTGGGTTCACCTGGTGATTTTCTACCATCCACAGGACACTTACCGCTGCCAGGTCAATCACCCCCACTGCCGATGGGAATAATACTAACCTGTATATTGCCAAGGCAAGGACTCTTCTGAAGACAACCCAATTCCCTTTCTCAGCTAATGCCTCTAACCTTTTCTTTAAATATTTTCTGGATAAACCTTTTGTTGCCCCAGAGCGACATAACTGTACTCGTGTAGGTTCCTCCCCCATAATTTAAGCCACTACGCGCTTGGAAGGAAGATATCCAGGGTACAAATAGACGGGAGTGTCTTGGTTAACAGTCATCTTCATCAAGCCTCCGTATTCCTCTAATGTGGGTACAAGCTGGAAAGTTGGAAATGTGAAGCATCTCAATGAATCATCCCAATGTTGGGCTAGGACTACAAGTGCCTCAGGCTAGATAGGGATCGATAATAAATCCAAGATGTCTCCATAATCCCTTTGAAAATGGCAGAGTTGCTCCCCCCTGAGTTTCCCACTCATAATAATTAAGCTTTCAACTGATTTAGCTTCCACTTTCACTTTAACTCTCTTCCCAGTTGGGATTATTCCTGTTGGGCTTGTGTTTTGAGGTTGTGTGGTGTCCAATGATTCCATCATGTCTTTATGCCAATCAAGAGAAATGATGACTCAAGCTGTAACAAGTCTATTGGTTAGAAATAAAATGGGATGGGCACGTAAATTTCTTTAATCAATAGATTATTTAGCACTTTATTCACTATTAATCACCAAGGACCTTATTGATTCATTGTGAGTAATAGATAAAAAGACTCTCAACCCAAGGAAAAGTAACTCTTCACATAGGTGAGGCTCAAATAAGTGAACCAGATAATCCATTGATATATTGTTTTTGCCAAGGTTATTGATTTTTAAGAAAAGCTCCTAACTCTATTGATGCATCATCAAGCCAAACTTCCACATAGAACATATTTTCAATTTTAACTCATTTCTTAGGTTAATAATGCATCAAATGGAGATATTCTGATGGCTAAAACCAAATAATAATAATAAAAATAAATTTATTTTTTAAAAAACATGTAACTATGCTATGAATGCTATGATAACATGCAAAATGAGAGTGAAATATGCTTCCTTGGTGTCCTAACTGGGTCAACCCTAAATGAGGAAAAGTTGCCCTAAAGATGACGAGTTCTAGGAAGGTTATCTATTAAGTTCGGTCAACTAACGTGCATAGTTCTGAGGATAGGTCTAATACCTTAGAGAATTACTGGTTCCCAAATTGTCCCCACTCACAAGAGTAAGGATCTCGTGACATGAATTGGACTAAAAAGAGGACAGAATCCTACTCCAGTCATATTCACGTAACGAGGTACAATCTGAGCGAGGTCTTCACGGTAACCTCTAGAAACGAGAAGTTCCACAGGGAAACCAATATAAACCTCTATTAACCTAAAGCGAGCGAGGACCTGGGTATAGAGCCCAAAAGGTGTGTAAGGTACAACGTGAATGTGCTAAGTGTGTGAAGGGAACATACAAACCTCTGAACCTGCAATTTACCCAACCCTCATCTATCAAACAGATAAACTGCAACAATACAAATAGAAGTCGTCTAGTTCTGCATGTTATCTATCCTAGCATATGTATTACAAATAAGCTAACAAAATTATATGGTAAAAGAGGAACTTTAAGCATGTTACATGACTAACCATAGAGGATATATACCTATACATATAACAACAATAAATGGCGAATACATAAGAACATACAAGCATAACATGTAACCAAAAGGAATAAATAGACACCAAAACAATGAAGAAGAATAAATGATTAAGCTAAAACACGACAAGGGCAATCAAGACAACAAAAAGCCATATTATTTCAGCTGACTAATTAAATAGGCTTGACTCTCAATACATATCCCCAGTGGAGTCGCCAAACTATCGTAACCGACCTTTCGACAGAATAAAATAAAAAGCGTTTAAATTGATTCCCAAAAACAAATATTGAAAACCAATTTATTTGGAGTCGCCACCAAAATTTTTAATAGAAAACTTTGGAAAACCAATTTAAAATAAAGAGAAAAAGGCAATATGGTCTGCGAAATCATAAATGAGTTCGGGAGTCTATTTGAGTGTGGGGAAGGTGTTAGGCACCCCACAACACCCATCCATAAGGACGGTTACCTTAAACCAGTCAGTTGAAATAGAATATGACTTTTAAATTTATCACGATTACCCTTTTATCGACATACATGCCCGTTAAACAGAGGAGACAAAACAGCAAGAATGAAAGCAAACAGACAGATATTTACAAAGGGCAGACTTGACCTAGGATAAGAACCTAGGGCCTACGTACTCTACGATAGGGATCAAAGTCCACATAGTTCGACCACAAAGGTGTGTCTATAGGTCGATTGTTTGTAAATTTTATGATGAGAACGGGAGAGTTTAGGTTGAACAAATTTCCATAAACAAAATGAAATTGAGGTTTGATCTATGTGTCTTAATTTATGACAATCTGATTAATCTAGCTCTCATGACCTCTTCATTTTTCTTTTTACAATTTTTGTTCATTTTTGGAGTTTTAATCCTTATTTTGAAATTTAAATGAAATGAAATGATTATACAGAAAGAATTCGGTCGCGTAAAGAAAAGAAATTATTTGATTAAGACGTTTATTTTTGTAATATTGTTATTATTGTTATTATTTTATAACAAATAGGTGCTGGTTTTGGGAGTCCAAGGAGATTAAAATCTCACATGATCCCATGCAGTCGAGGAAAACAATATTCTCACACAATAATTTTGTAAATAATAGAAATTATTTAATTGAAGTAAATATTTAGTTATTTTATTTTTTTTATTTTTTATTTAAACCAATGTGTACCAAATTTAAGGGATCTAAGGAGATTGAAACCTCACATAATCCCATACAATTGAGGAGAGCAAAACTCTCACGCAATAATTTTGCAGATAAATATATTTAATTAAGATCAATATTTAATTATTATTTTTATTTATTTTTTTTATTATTTTTTTTAAAACAAATGTATACTAATTTTAGGGATCTAAGGAGACTAAAATCTCACATAATCTCGTACAATCGATGAGAGCAAAACTCTCACGCGATAATTTCATAAATAATAAAAATATTTAATTTAAGATCAATATCTAATTATTTATATATATATATATATATATATATATTTTAAAACAAATGTATACTAATTTTAGGGATTTAAGGAGACTAAAATCTCACATAATCCCATACAATCGAGGAGAATAATATTCTCACACGATAATTTTGCAGATAATAAAAATATTTAATTAAGATCAATATTAAATCAATATTATTATTATTATTATTATTATTATTATTATTATTATTATTATTATTATTATTATTATTATTATTATTATTATTTATAGCAAGTATGTATTAATTTTTGATTAATAATTTTTTTGGGATCTAAGGAGATCCGAATCTCACACGATCCTAAGACACCTGAAGAGAATAATATTCTCACTCGATGACTTTCTTAGAACTTTATTTATAAAGCCAAAATTAATCTCCTATTGACACAAGGGTAACAATGATACATATATTTATATACATCTATACGTACACACACACACACACACATATATATATATATACATACATATAGACGCATATAATAATATATATGAGTATGATAAAAAAAGAAGAGCAAGCTTCAAGGAAAAATAGGAAGCATATATCTATATATCACCACACATATTTATATATACAGCTACATACACACACACATATATATATATATATATACATACACACACACACACACACACACACATATATATATATATAAAATCATATGTGATATATATGTGAGTATTGTATGAGAGGTAAAGAGCTTCAGGAAGCATGAACTCATATACCCACACGCATATATATATATACATCCATATTCATATATATATATATATATATATATGTGTGTGTGTGTGTATGTGTGTATAAACACATATATAGTATATATGTAAGAAGAGAGCAAGCTTCAAGAAAACATGGAAAACCTATATCCTTTCTCTCTCACTCTCCTCCACGGCACCAGGGAAAAATCTGCAGTAGTTTTCAATATATATATATATATATATATATATCTTCATACATATATACATACACATATATACACACACACATATATATACATGTATACAACCATGGAAGGAGAGAACAAACATGCATCAGGTAAGATCAAGGCTATCCACATCATATACGTGCACTCATATTTGTTTTCACATATCTATGTATATATATATATATATCTATCTATATACACACCCTATATATATATATATATATATATATATATATATATAGACACACATATAATGTATATGATCTTGATGGAAAAGGAAAGTAAGCATTAGCCGAAAGTGAAGAACTTAAAAGCACGCCAGCACGTAGGTAAGGAGTAAGTAGATAAATGAATAAGATTACCAAAGCTTAGCAGTGTTTTCTTGCCAAGGTCAGATCCCTTACCAGCTACCCTTTAACGGAAAACCACAAGAAAGCAAGAGCAATGCCAACGTCCCTTTCTCTTCTCTCCTTCACGGCTACTCTTAGCTCAGGTTATTTGCCTCTGTTCGCCCCTGTTCACGTTGCTCGGAACAGGGGAGCAAGTTCTTGGTTTACTCGTCTGTCACCGCAGCTCAACCCAGCTGGTTATGTTTTTCGGTTCCAACTCAGTTCAGCTCACTTTGCTTCTCAATTCCAGCTCGGTTTGGCTTGTCACTGCTGCAGCTTGGTTTCTCCTCCTTTCAGCCATTCTCCAGACTTCCTTTCTCAGTTTCTCTTCCACAACAGCCCCACTCTTCTCCCTCGGTTCTCCCTTACAGCAACTCTTAGCCTCCTCAATTCTCGGTTTCTCACAGCAACTCTCCCACTCTCTCAAGTCTTCTTCGTTCTTTTTTCTTGCCTCTGCAGCAACCCTCTCTCGGCCTCCTCCCTCAACAGTAGCCCTCCTTCTTATTAGCTGAAGCTTCCATCATTATCCTCTGCTCCTGTCATCTCCTCAGCCGAGCTACGGACTGCCACCACAGCTACAAGCAAGTTGCCCACTTGCAGCCGAAAAAAAATCACCACCAAACTGCATCCCAGGAAGCTATATTCTCTTACCTGCCTAAGTAGTTCTTGTTTTAATTTATTATTTTTTTTTATTTTATTATTATTTTTTCCTGATTTAATCCCTTGTTATTATTATTATTATTATTATTATATTTTATTTATTTATTGTTATTCATTTATTTTTTGACATCATCCCCCTTAACATATTTTTGGATTTTTCCTATTTTGTATTTTTTATGATGATTTTTTTTATTTTGATTTGTTGTTATTATTATTAATTCTTATTTTCCAATTTTGTTTTTTTCTTTTTCTTAAATTCCCTCATTATTAGTTTTGAATTTTAATTTGTTTTTTTGCTTAAAAATATCATTTGAACCTCTGTCCTTTTTATTTTCCTCATTTGCTAAATTTAAAATTGATTAACAAATCCATGATAAATTTAGATAGAGATGAGGTATTCACACACGGTTAAGCCATTATTATGAAATACCAAGATCTTGTAGGCAAAAAGTGCAATAAGAAAATAAGAAAGGAGAATTAGAAGAAAAAAAAAAGTGAATGGAAAAATAATTAGGTCTCTGATTTACGGTTAATTTTATTATCACTGTCAGAACTCTGAACTGTTGTGTTGCAAATATTTATTTTCATAGTTACATCTCTAATTATTATATTATTTTTTGTCCCTTTTTCTTTAACGACATGAACTTATTTATTATTTCAACTATTCTATGTGATAAAATTTCATTTAATTTTTATGTCAGCATGTGCAGTTTATAATATCATAGGAATTAGGTAGTGGCCTGTAATGTAACATTATTGAAAGGAAAAAAAATAGAATTATTTATATATTTTTTATACAGTAAAAATTTAAATTACCTAATTATTTATTTTAAAAGCAATCTAAATATGATATATGCTTTTTACTTTTCCCTTATCTTATTTATTATTCAAAGTTGTAGAAACCAAAGTTGATGAACATTGATGAAAACTTAAGTCATTAAAATAAAATGAAATGACTTTATAGGAAAAAAATAAAATTTAAAGTAAAACTAAAAGATCAAATTAAAATTAGATAAAGTTAATAGACGAAAATGAAACTAAAGATAAAGGTAAATGATTAAAATAGAAGTAAATAAAGTTATGAGATGAAATCTTCAAATCCCAACTAAAATTAGGGGATGAAAAATGTATGTTACAACAAACGCATGACTAAATAAAGTTGGATTGCTTTGATTACAAAGCGCACTGTACTTAAAAGCTTGAAAGCAGACCTTGAGCTAATAGTAACCAAAAACAAATAAAGAAACTAGAATACGTCTTCATTAAAAGGATGAGAAAATGATCATTTTCATGTATATTTTGGTCCTTCATAAAGTTATAGTGCCAAAATTCCTCAGAAATTCAATAGTAATAAGAAGCAATTTCTCATAAAAATTATGATTGACTTGTCCATGGTTTAATAAGAGACCACTTATAATTAATGTTGAATTTTTTAAAGATTATTTTTGCACTATAAATTTGTAAATGACTAAATTTACATTAAAAAACAAAAAGGTATTGGAGTTGCTTCAAGGAAATTGCTCACAATTAATATTGAAGCAACAAGTTGATCAAAATGGCAGACAACAAAAGTTAACGGACATTGACGAAGACTTGAGCCATTATGGAAAAGGACCAAGACCTTGTAGTCAAAAAATACAATAAGAAAATAGGAAAAAAGAATTATAAGACAAAAATCAATGACAAGGGGAAAATAATTGCTTCCCTAATTGAAAGTTAATTTTGTTGTCATTGTTATAACTCAAAATTATTATGTTGTATATATTTGTTTTCATGACTGCAATTTCTTTTCCCTTTTGGGCCATTCATGGATACCTTAATAATAGGAAACGTAACATAACTTAGTTGCCAAAAGGAAAATAATTTAGGTACAGGTTTTATCAAGTTATGAAATAAAATTTTTGCGTACAAATGTATAATATTTTTTTATAGTTGAGCATCAAATAATTGGATCTTTTAAAACAAACACATGTTATATATATATTTAAAAAATCAATAATAAATATTTGATAAATTATATATTAGTCTAGTCCATATGAAAATATTTTGACGAGTTAAAAAAAAAAAAAGAAATTATACTTTTAGTCCTTATAGTTTCACTTGATCCTTAATCTGTTTTTATAATTTAACAATATAATAAGGACTAAATTAAAACATTTAGGAACTATAATGTCCCAATTACAAATTTTTAAACTATAGGAACCAACTTAAAAATTGAATAAAATTGTAGGGACTGAAATTACAAATTTCAAAACTGATGAATTTGACAAAGAAGCAAAGTTGATTGATTATTGCAATGCAGATGGAATTAATTACATAACAGAAGCAATCCATGTTGACTTCATCTTCACAAAATCACATAAATATAATATACTAATTTCTTTTTTGTCTATTTACTATTAATTTCTTTTTCCCCCACCCTTTTATGAAGAAAAAGGGAATAGAGAAAAAGGTTAATAGAAAGAAAGAGGAATAAACTATATGCACAAGCCTAAAGTGAAGGCACTAAATGCCCAACACAAGAAGAACGACTAGGCTTATTATGTATTCATTAGAAAATTTAATAGCAAATATTTAAAAACTGTATCTAAGATTCTTAATTTCTAATATTAACAAGATAATTGATCTCTAAGTGGGGTAATTTCTTCAAAGATGGGAAGCCTTCTTGATCTATTTGAGCCCCAAACATTGAGTAATTGATCAATGCCTTTGACAAAATCATCATCAAGCCCCAAAATTTCTGAGAACTGAGGTGGTAGCATTGTGGATTTCAATTCTATGAACAGTTCCTCTGCTCTTCTTCTTGACTTGGTGTCATCGGATCCTGCAATTTTGCCATGCAGTACTTCTTCAAGGACCTAATGGGCCTCCTCATACCGGGCCTGTTTGATAAGGCACTGGCCCAAGTTGCAAGCTTTGTTGGCGTCTGGGTCTATCATTTGGGCCTTCTTAAACACTACCTCTGCCATCATGTAGTTTCCCTTTTGCATGTAGGCCCAGCCCAAGTTTCCCTGCACATTTATCAATGTGTCAGACCTCCAAAAAAAAAACTTTAACAAATTATGGCATGCAATATGATTTTTACATATTAATCTTCAATTAAGTCATAAACTTGTAAGGTATTATTGATATATCATATACTTGTTGAGTTTAAAATAAAAAAAAAAAAAATCTGACAATAAAGATATAATACCTGAACTCATCTGATCCCTTACAAAATATTAGAAGACTTTTAATACAATCTTGTCTTTATTGAAATTTTTAACATTTTTATTTATACTTAAGATATTTTTGTTTAATATATTTATATCTAAGATGTTTACAACTCTAAGATACATTTATTTTGCGGACTTCTCATTCATCAAATTATTTTTTTGTCAAAAAAAAAAATCAGTTATCATACTAATTATAGAAATCTGAAATGCTGTAACTCTCTCAATATTTGGATACCTGAGATTCTTGAAAATATATCATACGAGTGAGGTTGTTTCAAGTCAAAATCAATTATGTATTTAGGTGCATGCATGTGTATTTACGAGCTGTTTTTGTGGGCTTTCCATTAAAGGCTTCGCCTTGGTATATTAATCTTAGCTTTCTCTTCAACAATTCAATTTGCTCTTCTATTCTTCCACATTTCCGTTATTAATTCATACCAAAGTCAAAATTAAATTACATATTCATCATAATAAAGTTGAACAATAATAATAATAATAACCCCCTTAAATGTCAATACAATAGTATAAACCTATAATTTATTGTGACTTGTCACTTAGGAGGTTTAAAGGAGATTTGTGTTACTAATAATCTCATATGGTTATTTGGATTTTCCTCTAGAATTAGTTTGTTTTCAAAACTCCCATTTGCAATTAAGTGAAAAAAAAAAATCTACTTCTGTATTGGATAAACCATACTAATGACAAAACTCACTTTTCAAATAAAAATTTCAAAACATAATTATGGTTCATACAAATTCACTTTTGATCCAAATTAAGTTTGTACAAATCAAAACACATACATGCACTTTCTAGTAATGAACATCTACAAAATTGAAAACGTATAATTATTATTTTTTTTTTTTGTGTGAATATAACATTAATTTATTATAAGTGAAAAAAGAAGGCTTCTTCTTACCTTGTAGAGGTCCATGAGAACATTGTCAAGTGATTCTTGGGACTGCTTAGAACAAAGGCCTCTAAGGATTTGATGGCTTCAATGGCTTCTTCAGCTCTGTCTAATTGCTTCATCACAATGGCCACATTCTTCAGAGCACTATCTACTTTGTCTCCTGCATTTATTGCCTTCCAAAACAATACTATTGCTGCTTCTAGGTCTTTGTCCACCAACTTCATAGATTAGCAATAGGTTATGATACTGTGTAGTTATTAATCTTAATAAGAAGAATAAAGAGAAATATTTATGTATATATATATATACACACACATACATATGTGTGTGTGTGTGTGATCTTACAGCTTTAACAGCTAGAACTTGTAATTTTCTTCATGTTAGAGCAAAGTAATGCATTTTTTATCATGCATAATACAGAACTCAGATTAATTTTATAATTCAATCACAATTCTAAGTCAAAAAAGAAAACTAACTGAAATAAGATAACAATATAAGAGAACTTACTATTTTGTGCTACATATAAACCAGTGAATTTAAAAATGAGAAGAAAGAAGTAAAAATTCATGAATATATAATTTTTGGAATATATATTTTGAATCTTGAAGTATAAAAGCACACCAGATCCATATAACTTTTTGCAGGAAGGAAGGAATGTATATAGGAGCTGCACTGAAAGGAAGTAATAGTGAAAAGGGATAACAAGCATTACAACTAATAGTCTGTGGCTAGGTCACTCTTACTATGCTTGACAATGTTTGACATATTTTCTTGAGAAACAAGCACAATTTTTCCAGGAAATATATACACATTGGCCAATCCAATTCATACCTTCTAGGTTAAGCCAACATTCCTGCTCACACTCCCATCAATTCATGAATATTAAAAGATTCATGAATATTCTAGTTTTACTATTTTCCATCAATTCACATACCATAAATATAACATACTATTAATAGAGAGAGAGAGACAGAGGGGGAGAGAGAGTGAAGTACAAATGCAATTATTACGAGTTTGATCCAAACACAATAAACAATTATTAAACTAGAAAAAATTTTGATATTAATTTAAAAGACTCCACATTTAGAACAAAAAATTTAACCTAAATAGAATCCCAGAATTAAAGTTAAAAAATGAGAAAGGAAGAAGTATATGCATATATATATATATACACACACAAACACACATCAGTCAGTTTCCAAACAGGAAAAATTCTCTTAAAATATATGACGTCAATTAGGAGTGCACAATTAAGGGCTCTACATAAGTCCTATCACTCATATGTTGAGGGCTTAAATTTATTATGATATTATGAATCAAATATTTTTTTGAAAGGCAAAATATGGAATTTTCAAATTTTGAATGATTAATTTGAGTTGAGATATTTTTTTTTGAATTAAAATATCTGGAGTAAAATATACTTCTCATCTTATACATTTAAGGTCAATTTTAATTTAATTTGGACTCAAATTTTTTATTTAACTTAATTTCATCGGTCATATTTTAAAACTATCCTAATGGTATGGATCCTACATGGCTAATCAAAGTTTACATGCCACAAAAGCTATATTATGGTAACTATTTAAAGTGGCCACAAAAAAAATTTAGTGGCAAGATATTGTCGCCCCTAAATCACTTTTAGTGGCGGCTTCTCCTTGTTGTCACTAAATGTCTTCAAATGTAGATCTTTTGTTCCATACTTTAGTGGCGACACATGGAAGGTCATCAAAGATGATATACAATAACGAGTAAAATGGCGCCACTAAACACCAATAGTGGTGATTTTAAGTATCTTGCCACTAAATTTCTTTTGTATCAACTTATGTGTTGCCACAAAAGCTATTCAGTGACAACACATTTAAACTTGCCACTAAAGACATACTTTTAGTGACGACTTTTTTTAGTCGTCACTAAAAGTCACCACTAAATTCAATTGTTTGTACTGACGTGGTGACTCTAGAAGGAATAAAAAATTTATAAAAGGCAAAAGAAATCATTTTTTAAGAGAGAAGTACAAAATTGCTCTTTCACTTTTGCACTTTGTAACAATTTGGCTATTTACAAATTTAAATTTGTACAAAACTAGTCCTTTATAAATTCAATTTTGTAAAAAATTAGTTCATCTGTTTGTATTAATGAGGGCTAATTTTGCATAAAATATGATTTCTGAGGGATTGATTTGTCACAGTTATCTGTGAAGGACCAAATTGTCACTAAGTGTAAAAATAGAGGATCAATTTGGTACTTCTCTCCATTTTTTAAATTAAAATTGTTTTATTTATTTTAAGAAAAATCATATATTAACTTTTAAAGTGTAAGAAGACTAAAGATCTCACATTACTTCTATTGGTTAATTCTTAAATGCCTAAGGAAATTAATGATCTCACACGGTGACCTTTAAGGGAAGGGTAAAATTAATCATTTCACAATTTCAAAATTATTCGATTTCATTATTGCTCACTTATTCATTTACTTAGTTATTTATTTATTTATTTATTTATATCAGATATGGCATATTAATTTTTAAATTCTAAGGTGGCTAATGTCTCACATTGTCTTTACTTGTTAACTTTAAGTGCCTAAGGAGATTAATAATCTCACATGGCACCTACTAAATTAAATAACTAAAAGATAGTTAGATAGGTGATTTTACAATTATTTGTATTTGAATTTTTGAATATTGGATATTAACTTTCAAAGCATAAGGACACTAGGGTCTTACATCACTTTTACCGGTTAATTTTTTTGATGCCTTAGTGGACCCATGATCTCACACTACAACTTTTTCCTTTTTGAAATGACATAAGATAAATATAAAATAATTCATGTTTATATTATTTATTTATTTATTTATTATAGAAATTATGTATTAACTTTCAAAACATAATCATAATTGCCTGAGGAGATTAACGTTCTTTCTTGACAACTTTTCAAAGAATTTTGTAGCTGAAAAATTATTTCTATTTTATACTTTTGAAAATCACATATTAATTCTCAAAACCTATGAAGACCAAGGGTCTCACATGGAACAATTGATATCCCAAATGCCTAAAGGGAAGAAAAGTCCCATACAACTCCTTCTATATTTAAAAAAAAATTATTTTTGTAATTTTTTATATTTGAATTTGTAATTAGATTCAGGGAAAAAAATTATTTTTATCATTCCAAAATTTGATGGCCCATTTCAAGTTTCATTTATTATTCCAGCTAATAATTTTCAAATAAGGAGCATGAGGACATAATTAAAAAAGAAAATATAAACTAGCGGAATTGGGCATAATGAGTCAAAATCTTAAGTTAAAACAAAATGAACACTTTAAGTCCCTTTAAGAAAATCATGATTATTATTATCACACAACCGTCTTTATTCTTAAAACTAAATCATATTGTGTAAGCATGGACATATGAATGTAAAATCACTATAGACATGAGCATTATGCCTTAGGAATGCACGGTTCTTAATTCACTGGCATGAAGATAAAGCTAAACACAATAAAGATAATGATACTAAATAACTGGAAAGAAGAAAAACGAATAATAAAGGAAAAAAAAAACTATATATACTCATGTCACTGTCGCGAAATAATGCTTACAAATTTCACTTAACTCTCTTCATATGATGTGTCAAGCTCAAGAAGAGACAAATAGGCTACACATTATCATTGTAGATATGGGTATGTGATTTTTATTTATTTTTTAGTTTCATCCACTAGCTTTCAAGAGATGAAATACCCATAATAAGTCAAGTGACTCAGATGAAAGAAAGTGAGTTTCGTGTTACCTGTCCTTAATTTAGCTTGTGCTCTTCACTCTCCTAGCTCTCTCTTTGATTGTTTTCCTTTTTTGTTTCTATTTTTCTCTTGATGTTCGTTTATTTTCTCCCTCATTTCTTCTTCCACTTCTATGTTATATAATTTGAAAACCGGAGGAGTTTCTTTCTTCCTCAGGCACTCGCTCTTCTTCTTCTTCTTTACCCATGTTCCTCTCTATTTTGCCTTGCATTCTCTTTTTTGTCTGTTCTCTTGGTGGTCTCATGTTTTTCCTCTTTGCCCAGCTTCCTCCAACTCTCCCCTAGAATGTCCTCCTTTCGTCTCCCCTGAAGCTTTTTTTCCCTCACACTCTCTCGAGCTCACTATTATGCCTCATTTCTCTTCCAGCTCCTTTTTGCCATCAGAGCCAATACCTGAACCATCCATTCTCCTCTTCCTACACTTCAGCTTGGGTCCTTTTCTCTATTTTATTATACTGTTGTAATGGCAGAGATTGGTCAAGGCAGATAGCAGCGTACATCTATTTTGTCATCCTCATAAAACGCTGTAGAGAAAGGCCTTAGGTTATTTTCTTCTTCTCATGTTTATATGTAGAATGGAGCACTGGAAGGCTACTGCATCGTGTTTTGGTTATAGCATACATATATATATATATACATATATATTTTTTAATTTTCATATTTTTCACTGTTTTCATTTCTTTGATTTTAACTTTTATTCTTTTTGTTAGTTTGAGTTATTATAATTTTTTTTGTTTTAAATTCTCACTTTCTTCTTTATATTTTTGTTTTACTTTTTGCATTTTTTATTTGCCCTTATTTTTTCTTTTTGTTTTTTCTTACCTCCAAAACTGTTATTATTACTTATTTTTTTTAAATTTTGAAATTTTTAACTTTTTATTTATCTTTTAAAACTTTTTTTATTTTTCAACTTCAATATTTTTTGTTTTCAAATTTATTTTATTATTTTGAAATTTCAAGATTGGATGTTCAGACCAACTACTTTGAAAAGCAATATATATAGTAGTACTAGATAGTTTTTTTTGTGTGTGTATAAATTGGAATGACTTGTTTCAGACTATTCTATATAAATTTTGTTCGTATCAAAGTTTAGGGTATGATTCTAGATTTGATTATGCACATTGGAAATCATGTCACTCCAACCTGGTTCGCCTCGGGATATACACCAGGCCAAAAAAATTAGCCCAATTAGACATAACACATAATCGTGTTGGGTCAATCGGGTTACCTTTTTAAAAAAATTTTATTTATTTTTTTCTTAAAATTTATATATAATTTTTTTGAAAAAAAAAAAGAAATTTTGATTAATATGTAATAAATTGGATATCTTATATTAATGAAAATTATTCATACATATATATATATATATATATATATATAACACAAATAAAAAAGTTGTTTTTTTTAAATATCATTAATTTCATTAAAAACAAAAAAATTAAAGAAAATGTAAAGTGTATATATATATATATATATATATATATATGTTTGTATGTATGTATGTCAGACCAACACTTTGGCTTGGGCTCGAGTTTAATATTGACAACACAACCCCATTTTATTGATGTGCATTGACCCAACCCAACACATCCCGAAGCAATTGGGTCAATGCACACCCCTAAATTTGATTGTTTCATAAAAATTGCCGATTTTATCATTTCAATAGGTGATGTGTGAACTTTTGAGTCTTTGGCGCATATTATGCATTAGATGCAAGTTAGGTTATTATCATATTCTCTAAGTTCAACATCTAGGTAAAGTTTTCTTTTTATTAGGTTATTCAATAAAAATATATGTAATTTTTTCTTGGAAATATCCAAATGTGGGCCTTTTGATAAAAATATTATAGGAAAAACTAATAATAAAAGAAATCTTGCACTGTAATTCTTATTTTTTACATATACTCGAAATTTTTTTTTTATATATAAATATGGGATCGCCTTTATTAATATATATTTGTATAATTTCAATTTAAATCTAAGTTGATCTAAGCCAAATCCAAAACGCAGGGCCTAATCCCAAGCCTTGACACAACCCATTTTCAAAATTCATATTTGTATTAGTTTATCCATGTTTATTTTTGGAAAAAATTACCTTAAAAATTGAAATAAAATTTAGACCACTAACAAATTTTTCAAAAGTTTTTTTCCAAAAAAATTGTTTTAAGTTTAAATTATTTTTCTGACTGAACAAATTGTCGTGAATTTTTCAAGCATAAATATTTACATCTTAATCATTTCCTATATATACACAGAGCCCCATGGCTCTAATTGGCTTCGCTACTAAGTATATTGGTAATAACACAGTAAGGCTAGTGAGCATTATTTCCTTTTGACAACCGTAACTATATGATTAATAAAGTGAAATTAATCAAATGTAATTTAAATTTAAACTCATGCTTTTAAATTATGTATACTGATATAAATCAAAATTTGAAACATACCATATGACAAATATTATATGTGAAACTTAATTACGTGTGTTGGTGTATATATATATATATATATATATATATGTATGTATGTATAGCATCAATGTCAATACTGTCAACACAAATTCAAAGACAAATATTGAGTATATCACACTTATAAGTATCAAATCATATGAAATCTCAAATTTAATAAGCACACAACCACAACAAATTACGTATTTAAACTTCATCTGTCTCTCCTTGAAATTGCACAACATTTGAATCTGCTTCTATCCACATGTCTCCATGTTATCCACTTCACCTAAAATTTACAAAGCACAACAATTAAATAATCAAATCATGTGTCAATACATCAAAACAAAAGTAAATTATTTTTTATTCTCTTAAGATAAGTTTAAATTACATAATTTTTATATTATTTAAAAAAATTATATTTTTCCCTAAATTCAAAAGATTTGCTATTTCCCTACAACAAAAATTAAGCAATTATATCTGTTTTGACTAAAATAAAGTTATATCTATTATTTATATAATATAACAAGTATATGTATCTGACCACTATAAAAGTAGTAAACTTTTTAAATTTAGAATAAATTAAGCTTATGATTTTAAAAATATAAATTATATTGAAATAAAATGTTAATAAAGATGAGTTTTTCCATAAGTTATATATTTACTAAAAGAAATAAAAAAATATTTTTATTAATGTATTTTGTTCATATTT
The DNA here is from genome assembly GCA_037074485.1 of Delonix regia. Lineage (NCBI taxonomy): Eukaryota > Viridiplantae > Streptophyta > Magnoliopsida > Fabales > Fabaceae > Delonix > Delonix regia. Next base: position 6,097,813 of record CM073460.1, on the reverse strand, counting down.
TAGCTTTAGGTAATTTATATATACTTTTATCATAAATGTTAAAATATTATGTGAGAGGAGTGTTGTAAGGTAAAAACTATTATTCACTACTCACTAGATCATATGTTATAATGCACTACTTCACTACGTACGACCTAATTAACTTTGTAAAGTTATGTCTAATTGTACTATGTCTTATAATTTATTAAAAGAAGCGCAGTTGAATCATTCTAATGCTAAATTAGAGTACTGTTAACTTATTCATCTAGTTTAATTATTATAGAAATTTAGTCAAAGTTAAATTATATTAATCCTTCATCTCTAGTTAATTATTTAAAGAAAATAGTAACTGAAGTTAAATTTATATTTTATTTTTGTGACGAGAAAATAATTAATCATTTTTCTATTAAAATATAAATCTTGATATTTAGCTTACTATTTAAAGAGACAATTAATATTATTCAAGTTGAAACTATAACAAATAAATTATTCCATTACGTAAATGAATTAGAGAGACAATATTACTTCATTAAAAAACTATATAGGCTATTAAAAGTATCAGAATTAAAAGGTGTCAAAGTGCAAGACTAATCCTATAATTTGTAGGGGTCAAACAAATATCTGAACATGCAGATAACACTATAGAACATATAAAACTTTTTGCTATATCAATCCATTAAAGCGTATATAACATTACCTTAGAGATCAACCAGTTGTGTAGCTCAATAGAGAACTTCTGTCCTAACGCCACCAACGCAGAACAATGTACGTTTGTCCTTCACGCCTTTCGAAAAGGACAAATTATTATGGCTTAAATCCAAAGTATCCAACATGGAAAAGGACAATGTTGAAAACTCATCCATTTGGCCATCAAAATAGTTAAAAGAAAGGCAATCTTCTGGAGTAGTGGGAGTGCAAATAAAGAAGAAGGGACCTTCCCATTAAGAAAGTTATAGGATAAGTCTACGTAGGCAAGGTTCTTCAACATATCAAATGATGGTATTGGACCAATGAGGTTGTTATCTAACAAGTCTAGATATTCAAGTTTAGAGACATTTGCCAATGAATTGGGAAGTGTTCCATTAAGCTGACAATAAGAAAGATCCATGTGTGATAAGTGCCTTAGCTCACTATAGAATCTAGTAATACTCCAGAAAAACTTGTCTCTCTTACTATTAATGTATGGAGAGAAGTATTAAGTGGGAAATTTGGCAAAGAAACATGTAGATCAACATTTTCTGATATGTCAATACAGGACAATGTCCTTACCTGGAAGATCTTGGCTGGAAAAATTCCTTTCAAGTCACAAGATTGAAGACTCAAGGTGGTCAGATTTTTAAATTTGGCAAATGATTCTGGGACAGTTGATGATAACTTGTTTCTATCGAGACGAAGTTTTGTGAGATTCTCAAGTCTAACTAAGGAAGAATCAATAGGTCCTGAGATATTGCAACTCTGCATGCTTAATACTTCTAGACTAGGCATTGCCAACAACGCTTTACTCCATTCCTGTCCCTAAGCTGATATACTTACACCATCTAGATAAAGTTTTCTAATACTACTGAGATTTTGAACAAGCTTTTGTAGATTAGTAATCTCTAGAAATGAATATTCATTTTCATAACTGGAAGATAAATCTAGAGCAACCAATCTCGTCAGCTGTGACATCTTAATTGGTATTTAACCCATAAAGCTAGAATTTGATAAATTTAGATAATTTAAGTTCTTCAAATTCTCAATTGATGATGGAATTGAGGAATTGAAGCCAGTATAAGCCAAATTCAAATTCTGGAGATAATGGAGATTTAATAGGGCACTTGAAGTATGCAATCCTTTACTCATAGTCCATTCAAAACTCAAATCAAGATCCATAACATGTGCCTCCTCATCACAAGTTACTCCAGGCCAATCACTGCAAGGCAAGCTTTGATTCCAGAAAACTAATATGTCAGAAACTTTCTTGCCGAAATTGAGTTCATTCTTGAATTGGAGCAATGAAGATTGCTGGTCTTCGAGACAAAAACCAGAAACCACAAACACATGACTAGAAATGGACATGCAGCATTGCAATATGGAAAAAGGAAACAACACAAGTGAGATTCTCATCGTAGATGAGTGACACTCAATTACGCAGCAAAAGGAGGTTTAAGATTTGGTGATTCCAAAAAGTAGCAGAGTGATAATCATATAGAGATCTTAGCTAATTTTGAAGAAATGTAGTCCATAATATAAAAAATTATTTCTATAAAGGCACACGCAAAATGTCAAAAGGACCATTCTTCCCTGAAAGTTCTTATTCAAATGTCAAGGAAGACTTTTGTCTCCAGAAGTAATTTACATGTCCAATTAACCCTAGTTTGTTGACTTGGTGCCTTCCGTGTTCCCTGGCTTGGTGGTTTGTTTCTTTGAAACTTGGTCAAGATGCTAGTGACTTTAAAAAACATTGCAGAGTGTTAAATTATGACTAGTCATTATGGTTTAGATATGTTTTGGCAAATAAATATATATATTCATTTCACTCAATAAAAAGGCTTATATTCAATTAATAGAACATGTACTAAATTATGATGGGAATATAATTGTAAACTACAATTTGTTATAAATTTCAAAACGATGCAATAATTAATAGGTCGACTATTATTCAATTAATAGTCATTATGTGTTCCTTTGATTACTGGATGCAATGTACTCGAAGGCTTGAACGCATACTTTGAGCATCATATAATTGGATCTTTTAAAACAAATGCATGTTATATATTTATTAAATAATAAAGGTTTAATAAATTATATAAAATAATCTAGTCCTGATGAAAAGATTTTGACTTGTTAAAAAATAGAAAATATTATACTTTTAGTCCTTATAGCAACAAATGATATATAATTTGGTCCTTATGTATAGTTTAAAATTTTGTAATTAAGTCCTTAGATTTTAAATAATTTTTAATTGAGTCCATGTCATTATAATTTTACTAATATTTTGTGAGCTAAGTCTCTATATTTTTTTTTACTTTTATTTCTTTTATAGCATAAATCATACAGATTCAAACTGTAAGATAATTTATAGCTAGTTATATCAATAAAATTTAACAAGTTATTAATAGAATTTTATGAGTGAGGACTAAATTAAAATGTTTGTGAACTGTAAAAATTTAATTACAAATATTAAGGACCAAATTGAAAATTCAAAACTTTCCATAAAAGAATTTATTATGTTGAGACTCACTTTTAGACTATAAAGTCAATTAATCCTTATCTAGGCCCTCCTAGTAGGTGCAATTGGTTCCCTTTATTTACGAAATGCATTGTACTTGAAAGCTTGAATGGAGAGTAACTAGCTAGTCATCAATGGCAGACAACAAAAATTGATGTAGTTGTATGAAGACTTGTGCCATTATTGTGAAGGACGAAGACCCTCTACTCAGTGTTGTAAAAAAAAATTGCATTATTTGTTATGTTAGTATGTCCACTGTTTATAATATCATAGGAACTCATTAGCGGCCTGTAATGTAACATTATTGAAAGGAAAGAAAACAATTATCTATATATTTTTTATACAGTAAAAATTTTAATTACCTAATTATTTATTTTAAAAGCAATCTAAATATGATATATGCTTTTTGCTTTTCACTTATCTTATTTATTATTCAAAGTTGTAGAAACCAAAGTTGATGGACATTGATGACAACTTAAGTCATTAAAATAAAATCAAATGAATTTATAGGACAAAAATAAAATTGAAAGTAAAACTAAAAGATCAAATTAAAATTATATAAAGTTAACCGACGAAAATGAAACTTAAAATAAAGGTAAAGGATTAAAGTAGAACTAAATAAAGTTATGAGATGAAATCTTCAAATCCCAACTAAAATTAAGGGATTAAAAATGTATTTTACCGCAAACATGTGACTAAATGAAGTTGGATCCCTTTCATTACGAAGTGCACTATACTTGAAACCTTGAAAGCAGACCCTGAGCTAATAGTAACCAAAAACAAATAAAGAAACTGGAATATGTCTTCATTAAAAGGAAGAGAAAATGATCATTTTAATGTATATTTTGGTCCTTTGTAAAGTTATAGTGCCAAAATTCCTCAGAAATTCAATAGTAATAAAAACCAATTTCTCATAAAAATTATGATTGACTTGTCCTTGGTTTAATAAGAGACCACTTTTAATTAATGTTGAATTTTTTAAAGATTATTTTTGTACTATAAATTCGTAGATGACTAAATTAACATTAAAGAAAAAAAAAGGTAGAGAACCAAATCTTTTTTCAACATTGGAAGTATTGGAGTTGCTTCAAGGAAATTGCTCACAATTAAGACTAAAGCAACTAGTTGGTTAAAATGGCGGACAACAAAAGTTGATGGACTTTGATGAAGACTTGAGCCGTTATAGAGAAGGACCAAGACCTTGTAGTCAAAAAGTACAATAGGAAAATAGGAAAAAAGAATTATAAGACCAAAATCAATGGCAATGGGAAAATAATTGCGTCCCTAATTGAAGGTTAATTTTGTTGTCATTGTTAGAACTTTGAATTATTATGTTGTATATATTTGTTTTCATGGCTGCAATTTCTTTTCCCTTTTGGGCCATTCATGGATACCTTAAGGACTCTCCGTTATTTTGTAATAATTATGATATGGTTTCATCTTCTACTCTAATAATTAAACAGATACACTAGATAAAGTGTGAGTAACTAGTTCAATTTATATATATATATATATATATATATATATATAATTTAAATATGGTCCTTTTTATACATAATTTAAGTATATAATCTTAAGCAAATAAAAACTTTTAGTTTCAAATATTAATATTATAGTTATTAAAAGATTCAAACTAGCTTAACTTGATTTTCTAAAGTTTTAAACAACTTATTTCAGTCGTTCGGTTTTTTTTTTTTCTAATCATAATCATCTTTATAAGCCTAATAAAATAGATAGATATGATGTAGAACCTAATGTAAAGTTGATGTTGCAATTAAGTACTTAACCGTCACTAAAGATATTATAAAATACAATATATCACAGTTAAATTAATAATCATATCAATCATATTAGGAAATAACATTTTTATCTTTTACCTATTGAGAAGTTAGATCACCATGAATTGAAATTGAGGTGCAACATTTGAAGATCTTAATAATTATTATTTTGGCAAATTTTGAAGATTGCTTTTCTTAATGAAAACATAGTTAGTGCTTTGCATGGGAAGGAAAAGAACAAAAACCTTATGTTTGGAAATTGATTATTGATACTTTTAAGACTACTTTTTGTTGCTTAAATGAGAGATTATCTCTTAAATTATTGAATAAAATATTTTCTATTCACCCCATCAAATAGAAGCAGAGCTAGCAAAATAAGTTACGACTTTAGCTGCCCTAACAAAATTGTAACTCACAAAATAAATCATCTTCTAATATTAATAAAAAAAAAATGGAAAAGAAACCCAATAATAAGTGAATATTGAGGTCTATTTGTTCTAGGAAACGTTACATAACTTAGTTGCCAAAAGGAAAATAATTTAGGTACAGGTTTTATCAAGTTATCAAATAAAATCTTTGCTTACAAATGTATAATATTTTTTTATAGTTGAGCATCAAATAATTGGATCTTTTAAAACAAACACATGTTATATATTTATTTAAAAAATCAATAATAAATATTTAATAAATTATATCTTAGTCTAGTCCACATGAAAATATTTTGACGAGTTAAAAAAAAAGGAAATTATACTTTTAGTCCTTATAGTTTCACTTAATCCTTAATCTGTTTTTATAATTTAAAAAATTTGTTATTAGGTCCTTATACTTTAAATAATTTTTAATTGAGGTCCTATCATTATATGTTTACCAATATTTTGTTATACACTTGAGTTAAGTTTTTATATATATATTTTAACATTATCAGCTATTTTTATTTCATTTATAGTATAAATCGTACATATTCACAATATCAAAATAATTTATATGTAATTATATCAAAAAAAGTTATAAATAGAATTTTAATAGTAAGAACTAAATTGAAACATTTTTTAACTATAAGAACCAAATTACAAATATTAAGGACCAAATTGATAAATGTAAAATATAATTTATTATAAGTTTTTAAACAATACAATAATTATGAGGTCTTGTGCCATTATTGAGAAGGACCAAGACCTTCTAGTAAAAAAGAGCCATACAAAAAATAAGAAAAAAGAATTAGAAAAGAAAAATTAGTGAAAATGGGAGAACAATTATGTCTCTAATTCATGGTTAATTTTATTATCGTTGTCAGACCTCTAAATTATTATATTGCAATTTTTTCTCTTGTGCCGTCCATGGGTTCCTTCATATTAGCATTTTCCATTATTTGACAATAACTTTGATATGATTCCATCTTCTAATCTAATAGTTAAGCAGTAACACCTCAACTCTGAGTATTTGACTGGGCATGTAACCAATTATCGCAAACTAATACACAATGAAAAGAGTTACTGTTTTTCCTCTTGAAAAAATGACTAATTTTCTTATTTCATTCTCTAAAATGTAAGTCTCCCAATTTAATTAGTCCCAACTTTTTCTCAATCATCTTCATCTCTTTATATATATGTTTAACTTGATGGGATTAATTTTTTTAATTTAATCCTCAAAAATGCAAACACAATCTAATTAAATGAAACTAGAGTGTCAACTTTTTAAGAGAATAAAAAAAATTTTGAGACGTAACACTTACATTAATATATAGTTACTAGTTGTGATATAATATATCAGACCTAAATTATATCCTTTTCTCTTCAGAATTTACATTTATAAATTTTAGAGCATTTAAATCAAATATCATTCTTTGTGCACATAATGACAAATATCAACAGAACCAATCTTCGCTGAAAGCTCTGGATGAAATGTCAAGAAAGAATTATCTTTCCAAGAGTAATTTACACGTCCAAACCATTGTTTGCTGAGAATTCTTGCAAAACATATATCTGACAATGTTGACAATTTTGAAAAATAACCTTATATTCATTTCACCAAAGAAAAGTTGACATTTATTCAATTAATAGAACATTTGCTATAAATTAAGATGCATTCAGATATAACTATAAAATATAGTTTATTATAAATTTTAAAACGATATGATAATTAACAAGTCCACATCTCCATAAAAAAGTTTACTGACTTATGACTTTTGTTAGACTATGAAGTCAATACTTCTTATCTGGGCCCTCTTTGTAGGCTGCAATTGAATCCCTTTAATTACGAAATGCACTCTAAATGTAAGTGTGAGAGGAGACTTTGCGATAATAGCAACCAAAAAAATGAAGAAATTCAAATAAGTCCTCAAACGAAAAAAAAAAAAAAAGAGGGACAGATATTGGAAGTATTTGCTTCACCTTAATTTTCAAGATAATTACTCGAATCAAAACTAAAGCAACTAGCTAGTCGACGTTGGCAGACATGGACGCTTTAAATTTGGAAATTAGGAGACTTACAATTGAGGATCATAAGATGAAAATTTTATGATAGAAGACTCTAAGTTTTACAATTATTTTAACGGATTTAGAAACTTAATTTTTTATATTTTAAACAATCCTACTTTAAAATTTTGGAAACATATAATAAAAGAATTTTAAAACAGCATCTTAGAGTCCCAAGATCCCTTAGAGAAAAAGAAATTTGGTCCTTAAGTGCTTTAGAATAATTTTAAATTCTGAAATCTTCTATAATAAACTTGGTCCATAAATGTGGAGAGTTTGCTTAACGCAACTATCTCATCAGTTGTGAAAAACTAAACTTGATGGACTTTGACGAAGACTTAAGGCATTACTGAGAAGGACAAAGGCCTTGTAGTCAACAAGGGCAATAAGAGAACAGGAAACAAGAATCATAAACAAAAATTAGTGAAAATGGAAAAACAATTGGTCTATAGTTAACTGAAGGTTGATTTTCTGAATGATGAGGTTGTAAATATTTGTTTTCATGGCTACCAATTTTTTTTTCTTTTTGAGCCATTCATGGGTACCTTAATATCAGCATTCTCCATTATTTTGCAACAATTATTATATGGTTCCTTCTTCTAACTTAACAATTAAACAGTAAAGTGTTTGATACACTAGATAGTGCGTAACACTACAACAGAATATATAGTTTTTAGTTGTTTTTTCAGTTTAAACCGCTGACTAAAATTTTCAGGGCTAAAAGATTAACTGCAATTTTAACTAACCGCACTAACTGTGGTTTCAAACCACGATCATTAATTAGCTATGGCTTCCAGTTATGATATTAATATTTATAATGTTTTTTAAAATGAATTTTAGATATTAATATTATGTTATTAAATCATACAAACTGTCTCAATTTGATGCCCTAAAGTTTAAACAACATATTTCAGTTCGTTTTTTAACCATATCATCATTTTAAGCCCGATGAAATATTTCGATCTTTACCGATAACCTAATGTAAAGTTGATGTTGCAACTGAGCACTTAGCAATCAATAATTAATCATAGCATCATATCAACCATATGGTGCTTTTTCTAACATGTCTAAGTGACATTTTGGACTTTAAAGGCTCTACATAAGTCCTATCCCTCATATGTTGTGGGCTTAAATTTATTATAATATTAAGAATCAAATAAATTTATTATTTATTCATTTCTTTAATTATTTCAGAAATGGCGTATTAATTTTTAAATTCTAAGGAGGCTAAGGTCTTACACTGTCTTTACTTATTAACTTTAGGTGCATAAGGAGATTAATAATCTCACATGACACCTACTAAATTAAATAACTAAAAGATAGTTAGATAGGTGATTTTATAATTACTTATATTTGAATTTATGAATATTGGATATTAAATTTCAAAGCCTAAGGACAGTAGGGTCTTACATCACTTTTACCAGTTAAATTTTTAGATGCCTTAAAGAACCCATGATCTCACACGACAAATTTTTCCTTTTTTAAAAGACGTAAGATAAATATAAAATAATTCATGTTTATACTATTTATTTATTTATTATAAAAATTATGTATTAACTTTCAAAACGTAATCTTAATTGCCTGAGAAGATTAATATTCTTTCATGACAACTTTTCAAATAATTTTGCAGTTGAAAAATTATTTCTATTTTATACTTTTGAAAATCACATATTAATTCTCAAAACCTATGGAGACTATGATTGATACCCCAAATGCCTAAAGGGAAGAAAAGTCTGATATGATTCCTTCTATATTTAAAATATATATATTTTTGTAATTTTTGAGATTTAAATTTGTTATTGGGTTTAAGGAAAAAAATTTATTTTTATACTTTCCAAATTTGATGGCCCATTTCAAGTTTCATTTATTATTCTACCTATTAATTTGCAAATGAGGAGCACGAGGACATAATTAAAAAAGAAAATATAAACTAGCGGAATTAGGCATAATGAGTCAAAATCTTAACAAAATGAACACTTTCAATCCCTTTAAGAAAATCATGATTATTATTATCACACAACCTTCTTTATTCTTACAACTAAATCATACTGTGTAAGAATGGACATATGAATGCAAAATCACTATAGACATGAGCATTAAGCCTTAGGAATGCATGGTTCTTAATTCATTGGCATGAAGATAAAGCTAAACACAATAAAGATAATGAGACTAAATAACTGGAAAGAAGAAAAAATAATAAAAAAGGAAAAAAAAAACTATATATACTCATGCCATTGTCCTGAAACAATGCTTACAAATTTCGCTCAACTTTCTTCATATGATGTGTCAAGCTTAGGAAGAGATAAATAGGCTACTCATTATCAATGTAGATATGGGTATGTGATTTTTATTTATTTTTTAGTTTCATCTGTTGGAATAATTTTTTAATATTTTATGGATTAGCATTAACTATTTTATTAGATTGGTATCTTGTTATTTTTGATTAGACAATTAATGTTATAATTTTATAAACTGTGAATGAACTGGGTTTTTATTTTAATATATGTGGATAATCGGTGATGGGTTCGATTATCCACAAGCCCACTAGGCAGAAACTTAACACATAGCCCAAGAGTATTAGTAATCATCTTGTCAGATTACTAATTTAAAATTGTTATCCAAAGAGAGATTTTATAGGGTTAATTTTGATTGATTAATTAAATTTAAAATTGTTTTAAAGATTCTAAAGGATTTTACTTTAATAATATTGATTAATTATATTATTAAAATAAAATCCTATAAATAACACACTGAAACCTTAATTTTAAATACACTAAATCTGTCACTTTCTCTCTCTGCCATCAAGACACTCTGAGAAACACTCTTGGGGATTGTGGGTTGAACTCATTGGACTCAACCAATATTCAGATCAACAATGTCATCTTCATTAAGTCAGACTGTTAATTTATTCTCCCAACTTATGATCATGTTTAATTACATGTTCAAGTTCCGCTTTCAAATGGTATCAGAGTCCAAGGTTTTTGGATTATGAAATTTTATGATTATTTCGTCGGATAAATTTTAATTTTAGGCTTATGAAATCATCAGTTTCATACATTATTATTGTCATACGATAGGCAGAACCAATTACTGCATGTGTCCAATTGTTTTTTTGGGTGGCAATTATAAAAAAAAAAAAAAAATTGACGTCTTTATCAATGAACTCAGGACTCGATCACCAGTGAGTTCTTCATTGGTTGCTGGCAAAACTTAACGTCAATGTTGTGTTCATTGGCGTTGCCGGTGAGCCCTAACCGACATAATCCACCGTCAGTGAACCGCATTCAAACCGATGAACCAACCAACGGAAATTCACATTTTTTTTATGCAATTTTCACACAACTGGGATAGAATCATTCAAAACAGCCACCGGAAAAATGTAGATCATGAAAATACGATCGAAAAGGGCTATATTTCGTGATCTGAGAACGTGAAAATCGATGGGTCAAAATCACAACCCATTAGGTCTCTGGCAAGTCAAAACAACTTGCCAGAGGTTGAAGGAGAAGTGCATGGTGGCGTGTGTAGCCACACCGCCAGTTCGATCAACTCCAAATTTTGGGAGTTGCCTCTACTCACCCTAATCTAAATTATGGTAATTTTTTCAGAATTTTTAGAGCCTTGTAAATAGGAGTTTTGAAATTTTGCAAAACTAAAAGGGCTAAAAATAATATTTAAATAAGATATTTTGATCCAAGAAAATTTGTGCCAAGATTAGATACAATATGGGGCAATATGTTAAGCTCACTCTCCCTGATTATATATAAATAAATCATAATTAATTTTTTTGTATTAATTATTATGTTTTATTCCTAATTTAAGTGTCAGCCTTGAAAGGGAATAAACCATTGAAGAAATTTTGTCATAACTTTGGATTACATACACCTAATGATCGCGTGTTCACCTATCGTGGGCCCAATCATGGTGATATATCTGTTTATAAATAAATTTACATCACATTTGTCACTCAATTTCCTGTAATTTTGAATAATTTAGTTACCTTCATCAGGGAAGAGTTACAATGAGTCCATAAGAGAGTATATATATACATGTTATATTGATGATGGACATACCCTATCGGTGTGACATTGTTAATATAATTCTATGGAATAAATATATTTGCGAATCGTTAGCAGCAATTTTGATCCTATGCCTTTATTATTTCTTATATCCTATCGATATGGAAACAATGGATGCATTTTGTTATATCTCTTTATGGCCAAATCAATAGTGCATATGAGTTTTCTTTCTTGATCTGTTGTAATCCAAGACTTTAAGTGGGATCATAAAGCACATCTTGATGATACAATTGCATAAGCTGAATTTTGTAAAGGAAATCTTGTTTTATGATTATGTTTTCGGGACATAATTAACATTTCATGATTTCGCTTCATCAACTTCTGTGTTCCAGCAACTGTCTGTGGTGAAAACTCTGAATGGGATGAATTATGACGACTGGCATGAGTCCCTTAATATGTACCTAATCATCTCCAAAGAAGATTTAGCCATGAGTGATCCAAAACCAGCAGATCTCACTGTTGGGTCTAGTGCTGCTGACAAAGCTTATCACAAGCAATGATATGAATCCAACAGGATCTGTGTGACGGTCATAAAATACATTATCGAGAAGACAATCAGACAGAGCATTCCTAAGAAGGACACCGCTGTGGAATACCTTAAAGCTATGAGTGAAAAGTTCAAAAAGTTCGATAAGACGCAGAAGGTGTATTATCTTTCGCTACTAGATAACACTCATTATGATGGAGTGTCTGGTGTACGTGAGCATATGATGAAGCTGGTGAATTACTTCAACAAGCTGAAATCTCTAAATGTGGACCTGGGTGAGAGTTATCTCGTCTACAAAGTCTTACAGTCTCTTTCAGCAGAATATGGGGCTCTCAGAACCACATACAACTTGCAAGAAGCTGAATGGACCATTGATCAGATGATGCCCATCATGACTCAAGAAGAGGAGTCATTAAAGAAATTAAATTCACATGGTCATTCAGTGAACTATATCTCTCATGCTTCATCAAGCAAGGCTGGAAATGAGAAACTTAAAGGAAAGAAACTTGAGGCCAAGCCTAATGGTAAAAGGTTCTTTGAGATCAAGAAGAACAATAAGAAGAATAAGGGTTAGAAAAAGAAATTTAAGGGCAATTGTAATTACTGTAAGAAGCTTGGCCACAAGATCTCATATTGCCTTAAATTGAAGTACAAGCATGAGAACGAAGGTATCTTTCCTGAAACTGCCCCTTTAGCTCTAGTTTGTCTTGAATCCAATAATTTTGAAACCTCTATGGACACTTTATGGTTGGATTCTGGAGCGACTATTCACATAAGTAATTCCTTGCAGGGGCTCAATGATATGAGGAGCCCAAATGAGAGAGAAAAGACCATTCTGGGAGTGGAAGGAAGTTCAACTGCAGTGGATTGCGTAAGAACTGTAGTTTTGAACTTGTACTCTGGACATACTTTAATTTTAAATAACGTTGTCTATGTACCTTCTTTAAGAAGGAATCTGGTTTCAAGTTCTGTGTTAGATAAAGATGGATATTCCTTTTGGCAAGGAAATGGCAGAATTGATGTTTATTTTGATCCAATCATTGTTGGATTCTAGATTAATAAGTGGTTTATATTAATGCTGTCATAGGACACAAACATCAAAGAATTGATGAGAACTCTTCCATGTTATGGCATCGGCGTTTGGGCCATATCTAAAAAGAGAGATTGGAGAGAATGGTTAGACAAGGAATATTGCATAACCTAGACTTTTCTAATTTTGAATCCTGTATTGACTGTATTAAGGGAAAACTTCCCGCTAGAGCTAGGAAGAAAGGGGCTAATTGATCTGAGGCTATTTTGGAATTGATCCATATAGACATTAGTGGACTAATTACTCTATCTGTTATAGACAATTACAAATATTTCATAACCTTCATAGATGTCTATTCCAGATTTGGCTAGGTTGATCTGTTACATGAAAAATCTGACTCACTGAATGCCTTTAAAGCATTTAAGGCTGCCGTTGAATTAAAGTCTATAAAGGTAATTAAGAGTGTAAGATCAGATAGAGGTGGAGAATATTATGGAAGATATACTGAAACCGGGAGAAATCTTGGACCGTTTGCTCTATTCTTACAAGAACAAGGAATTGAAGCTCAGTATACTATGCCTGGCACTCCACAACAAAATGGAGTTGCTGAGAGGCGTAATCGCACCTTGATAGATATGGTCAAAAGCATGATTAGTCACTCTTTGTTACCAGAATTTCTGTGGGGTGATGCCCTTAAGACAGTAGTCTATGTCCTATATCAAGTTCCAAGTAAATTTGTTGAAAAGACACTATATGAGCTTTTCACGGGTAAGAAGCCTAGTCTCAAGCACTTTTGTGTGTGGGGTTGTAGAGCAGAAGTGAGACCCTATAATCCGCAGCTCAAGAAACTTAATTCCAGGACTGTTAGCAGATTCTTCGTTGGATATTGTTCAGGATCCAGAGGATGCAGATTTTATTGTCTTAGTTACACTACAAGGATCATTAATTATCCTGCATTGTGTGGATAACATCTTACCCATACCATCATTGTCTTCCCACTCATAGATCATGGCATTAGAGATGACACACTTGTTGAGAATCCAATAAATCATATTGTAGAAGCTCTTATAACTGATATAGGAGAACTAGCTTTTAATTTGAAACGATCACAAAGAATTTGCAGACCTACAATCTCATATGACTACATAGTGTACTTGCAGGAATTTGAGTCAGACGTTATTGATGGCACAGATCTAGTTTCTTATGACGAGGCCGTGACAGGATCTCATTCATCTGAGTGGTTGGAGGCTATGAATGATGAGATGTCCTCCATGTCTTGTAATCATATATGGGAATTAACTGAGTTACCAGATGGTTGTAAACCCGTTGGTTGCAAATGGGTCTTTAAAACCAAGAGAGGGGCCAATGGTGAAGTTGAAAGATTCAAAGCCAGACTTATAGCTAAAGGTTATAATCAGAAAGAAGGGATCGATTATATGAAAATGTTCTCACTCTTATCTACTAAAGATGCCTTCAGAGTTGTAATGGCTCTTGTTGCACAGTTGAATCTTGAACTTCACCAGATGGATGTCAAAACTGCATTCTTAAATGGTGATTTACTTGAGGATGTTTATATGACGTAAACTGATGGATTCACTGAGGCAGGGAAAGAACATTTAGTGTGCAAGCTGAAAAGGTCCATTTATGGGCTCAAACAGGCCTCAAGACAGTGCTATTTGAAATTTGATCAGATAATCACCTCACTTGGTTTTACAGAGAACATGATCATAAAGACAGCTTTATGATACTCGTTTTGTACGTTGACGACATACTCCTGGCCAATAACTCAGTAACTATGTTGAATGAGGTCAAACACATCTTGTCATGCCACTTTGACATGAAAGATATTGGTAAAGCCTATTTCGTCTTGGGAATCTAGATTCACCATGATAGATCTTGTGGCACCCTTGGTTTATCTCAGACAACATATATAGAATGAGTACAAAAGAAATTTAACATGCATACTGGTGCTCCTTGTGCTGCACCTGTACAGAAATGTGAAAAGTTGTCTAGATCATCTTGTCCTAATGATGATAATTCAAAAGTTGAGATGAATAAGATTCCGTATGCATCTGCTGTTGGCAGCCTTATGTACGCTCAGGTGTGCACACGACCAGACATTGCTTTCGTTGTCAGTGTGCTTGGTAGACACCTGAGTAACCCTGGCCCTGATCATTGGAGGGCTGTAAAGAAAGTCATGAGGTACCTACAAGGTACAAAGCATCACATGCTTACTTTTAGAAGATTTGAGCCACTTGAAATTGTGGGTTATTCAGATTTTGATTATGCATCTTGTGTGGATGATCACAAATCCACTTTTAGATACATCTTCATGATGTCTAGAGGAGCTATATCATGGAAAAGTTGTAAGCAATCAGTAACGGCTACCTCGACTATGGAAGTAGAGTATATCGCTTGTTATGAGGCTACCCGCCAGGCAGTATGGTTAATGAAACTGATATCTAGCATGCATCTAGTTAATTTTATATCACGACCTCTAACCATATACTGTGATAGTTCGTCTGCCATCAGCTTTTCTCAGAATCATAGGAACTCCAATTGCACTAAACATTTTGATGTTAAGTTCCTATTTGTCAGAGAAAAGATTGCTGAATCTCATACTCGTTTGGTTCACATTCCTGGTGAACACATGTTGGTGGATCTGTTGACCAAAGGCTTGCCTGTAAGAGTCTTTAAGAATCATGTGACTCACATGGGCGTTGTTAAGATTTTGATGTAGCCTTGGTTTAGTAGGAGTCTGAATTAAATTCTTCAGGGATTTTGAATTTTTATTTGACAATTTTGAATATTACTTTGTATTCCATTCAATTCAGTCAATGAAACTTATTTATGGAAATGTAAATATCACTTGATTCCCTATCGGTTTCAGTGATCTTTATGTATAGTTTCACCACTGAATCATGTATGGTTTATAAATATACACACATTCGTGTGTTTATGTAAACATTATTATGCCTAATTAGGTAATTGTTTATTGATCTAATAATTTAATTAATGCTATCTAAGTGGGAGATTGTTGGAATAATTTTTTAATATTTTATGGATTAGCATTAACTATTTTATTAGATTAGTATCTTGTTAATTTTGATTAGGCAATTAATGTTATAATTTTATAAACTGTGGATGGACTGAGTTTTTATTTTAATGTATGTGGATAATCGGTGATGGGTTCAATTATCCACAAGTCCACTGGGCAGAAACTCAACCCACAGCCCAATAGTATTAGTAATCATCCCGTCAGATTACTAATTTAAGATTGTTATCCAGAGAGAGATTTTATGGGCTTAATTTTGATTGATTAATTAAATTTAAAATTGTTTTAAAGATTCTGAAGGATTTTACTTTAATAATATTGATTAATTATATTATTAAAATAAAATCCTATAAATAACACATTGAAGCCCTAATTTTAAATACGCTAAATCTGTCACTCTCTCTCTCTCTACCGCCAAGACACTCTGAGAAATACTCTTGGGGATTGTGGGTTGAACTCGTTAGACTCAACCAATATTCATATCAACGATGTCATCTTCATCAGGTCAGACTGTTAATTTATTCTCCTAACTTATGATCATGTTTAATTATATGTTCAAGTTTCGCTTTTATCATCCACTAGCTTTCAAGAGATGAAATACCCATAATAAATCAAGTGACTCAAATGAAAGAAAGTGAGTTTCACATTACCTGTCCTTACTTTAGCTTGTGCTCTTCACTCTCCCAGCTCTCTCTTTGATTGTTTTCTTTTCCTATTTCTATTTTTCTCCTGTTGTTCGTTTATTTTCTCCTTCATTTCTTCTTCCACTTCTATGTCATATCATTTGAAAACCAAAGGAATTTCTTTCTTCCTCAAGCACTCACTCTTCTTCTTCCTTACCCATGTTCCTCTCTATTTTGCCTCTCATTCTCTTTTTTCTGTTTCTTTTATCCTCAAGCTCTCTCTCCTTTTTCTCATCTGTTCTCTCAGTGGTCTCACATTTTTCCTTCAAGTCTTCCCAAGAGTGTCCTTCTTTTGTCTCCCCTGAAGCTTTTTTTTCCTCACTCTCGTTCGGGCTCTCTATTCTACCTCTTTTCTCTTCTAGCTCCCTTTTGCCATAAGTGCCAGTACTCGAACCATCCATTCTCCTCTTCCAACACATCAACTTAGGTCCTTTTCTCTCTTCTATTAGAATGTTGTAATAGTATAGATTAGTTAAGGTAGAGAGCAACATAGACCTATTTTATCATCCTCGTAAAATGTTGGAGAGAAGGGCCTCAGGTTTTTTTTTCTTCTTTTCATGCTTATATGTAGAATGGAGCACCAGAAGGTTGCTACATCGTGTTTTGGTTATAGTGTACATATATGTTTTTTTTTTTTTTTTCATATTTTTCACTATTTTCATTTCTTTGATTTCAACTTTTATTCTTTTTGTTTGTTTGAGTTATTATTATTATTTTTAATTTTTAATTCTCACTTTCTTCTTTATTTTTTTATTTTACTTTTTGCATTTTTGAGTTGCCCTTAATTTCTGTTTTTGTTTTTTCTTACCTCCAAAATTGTTATTATTACTTATTTTTAAAAAAAATTTCAATTTTTAAATTTTTATTTATTTTTTAAAACCTTTTTTTTTATTTTTCAACTTCAATATTTTTAGTTTTGAAATTTATTATATTATTTTGAAATTTTAGGATTGGATGTTCACACCAACTACTTTGAAAAGCAATATATATAGCAGCACTAGACAGTTTTTTTTTTTTTTTGTGTATAAATTGGAATGATTTGTTTCAGACTATTCTGTATAAATTTTGTTCATATCAAAGTTTAGGGTATGATTCTAGATTTGATTATGCACAATGGAAATCATGTCACTCCAACTTGGCTCGGCTCAGGATATACGTTAGGCCAAAAAAATTAGTTTGGACCTGAGACTTGGCTCGGTTAGACACAACACATAATCGGGTTGGGTCAACTAGGTTACCTTTTTAAAAAAAAAAATTTATATTTTTCTTAAAATTTATATATAATTTTAAAAAAAAAAGAAATTTTGATTAATATGTAAGAAATTTGATATCTTATATTAATGAAAATTATTCATATATATATATATATATATATAACACAAATAAAAAAGTTGTTTTTTTTTAATATCATTAATTTCATTAAAAAACAAAAAAAATTAAAGAAAAAGTAAAGTATATATATATACATACATACATACATATATATATATATATATGTATGTCAGACCAACACTTTGGCCTGGGATCGAGTTTAATATTTACAACACAACCCCGTTTTATTGATGTGCATTGACCTGACCTGACCCATCCCGAAGCAACCAGGTCAATGCATACCCCTAAATTTGATTGTTTGATAAAAATTGCTGATTTTATCATTTTAATAAGTGATGTGTGAACTTTTGACTCTTTGACGCTTATTATGCATTAGATGCAAGTTAGGTTATTATCATATTCTTTAAGTTCAACATCTAGGTAAGGTTTTCTTTTTATTAGGTTATTCAATAAAAATATATGTACTTTTTTTTGGAAATATCCAAATGTGGGCCTTTTGACCAAAATATTATAGGAAAAACTAATAATAAAAGAAATCTTGCACTATACTTCTTATTTGTTACATATACTTAAAACTTTTTTTCATATAAATATGGGATCGCCTTTATTAATATATATTTGTATAATTTCAATTTAAATCTATATTGATCTAAGCCAAATCCAAACAGCTGGGCCTAATCCCAAGTCTTGACTCAGCCCATTTTATAATTCATATTTGTATAAGTTGATCCACGTTTATTTTGGGAAAAAATTACCTTAAAAATTGAAATAAAATATAGACCACTAACAAATTTTTCAAAAGTTTTTTTCCAAAAAAAATTGTTTTAAGTTTAAATAATTTTTCTGATAGAACAAATTGTCGTGAATTTTTCAAGCATAAATATTTACATCTTAATCATTTCTTATATATACACACAGCCCAATGGCTCTAATTGGCTTCACTACTAAGTATATTGGTAATGACACAGTAAGGCTAGTGAACATTATTTTCTTTTGACAACCGTAACTATATGATTAATAAAGTGAAATTAATCAAATATAATTTAAATTTAAGCTCATGCTTTTAAATTATGGATACTAATATAAAACAAAATTTGAAACAGACCATATGACAAATATTATATGTGAAACTTAATTACGTGTGTTGGTGTGTGTGTGTATATATATATATATATGTATATACCTAATTTGAGGCACCATTCATAAGAGTATTTAACTTTTCTTACAAAAATATTATGCCCCATCATCAGATAAATTCATATATGTAGTGAGATAAAGTATAAATTCCCTAGTATATAGCATCAATGCCAATACTGTCAATACAAATTCAAAGACAAATATTGAGTTTATCACACTTATAAGTATCAAATCATATGAAATCTCAAATTTAATAAGCACACAACCACAACAAATTACGTATTTAAACTTCATCTATCTCTCCCTGAAATTGCACAACATTTGAATCTGCTTGTGTCCACATGTCTCCATGTTATCCACTTCACCTAAAATTTACAAAACACAACAATTAAATAATCAAATCAAGAGTCAATACATCAAAACAAAAGTAAATTATTTTTTATTCTCTTAAGATAAGTTTAAATTACATAATTTTTATATTATTTTAAAAAATTCTATTTTTCCCTAAATTCAAAAGATTTGCTATTTCCCTATAGCAAAAATTAAGCAATTATATCTATTTTGACTAAAATATAGTTATATATATATATATATATATATATGTATATAATTTAATAATATAACAAGTATATGTATCTGACTAGTATAAAAGTAGTAAACTTTTCTAACTTAGAATAAATGAAGTTTATAATTTTAAAAATATAAATTATATTGAAATAAAATGTTAATAAAGATGGATTTTTCCATAAGTTATATATTTACTAAAAGAAATAAAAAATATTTTTATTACTGTATTTTGTTCATATTTTAGCGTCAAGTAATTTACATGTACTTTTATCATAAATGCTAAAAAATTATGTGAGAGGAGTGTTATAAGGTAAAAAATATTATGCACTACTCACTAGATCATATGTTATAATGCACTACTTCATTACCTACGACCTAATTAACTTTGTAAGGTTATGTCTAATTGTACTTTGTCTTATAATTTATTAAAAGAAGAGAAGTTGAATCATTCTAATGCTAAATTGGAGTACTGTTAACTTATTCATCTAGTTTAATTATTAGAGAAGTTTAGTCAAAGTTAAATTATATTAATCCTTCATCTCTAGTTAATTATTTGAAGAAAATAGTAACTGAAGTTAAATTTAAAATTTATTTTTGTGACGAGAAAATAATTAATCACTTTTCTATTAAAATATAAATCTTGATATTTATTTTAATAATTAAAGAGATAATTAATATTATTCAAGTTGAAACTATAACGATTAAATTATTCTATTACATAAATGAATTAAAGAGACAATATTACTTCATTAAAAAAACTAAAGAGGCTATTAAAAGCATCATAATTAAAAGGTGTCAAAGTGCAAGACTAATCCTATAATATGTAGGGGTCAAACAAATATCTGAACATGAAGTCTTATGCAAATCACACACTTCAAACAACACAATACAAATGTAATCAATACTCGGTGTCATCAAATAACACTATAAAACATATAAAAATTTTTGCTATATCATTCCATTAAAGTGTATATAACATTACCTTAAAGATCAACCAGTTGTGTAGCTCAATGGAGAATTTTTTTGCCCTAATGCCACCAACGCAGAACAGTGTACGTTTGTCCTTCGCACCTTTCAAAATCAAGATAAAGCTGAGGAAAAATGCTGCAAAGAATGCTGTCCACACGTTTCCAATATTGTATCCTCCATTGCCTCCAAAAGATAAGAGGAACAATAATAATCCCGAAGCCGAAAGCCACTCCCATCTCCACACTAATAAACTCAAAATCAATTGTGTGATGATTTCTAGGTGTTGGTGATGCTGACGGAAACCCTTGTTTGTGATCATTTGTTGTCAATGGAAGTCCATATAACCTATCATTTCCTTGGAAGGATGACGCATTAAATGATTGAAGCTGTGTTCCTGTAGGGATTCTCCCTATAAGATGGTTAAAGGAGAGGTTCAAGTATTCAAGGAAAGATAACTCGCAAGCTGAGGTGGAATCTCTCCTGTCAAAGAGTTTCTTGACAAGTCCAAGGACTCAAGTTGGTTCAGATTCTCTATGGATGATGGAATTTGTCCTGAGAGAGCATTATTTGACAAATTCAGAATACGAAGTCCTTTTAGGTTCATTAGCTCCCTTGGTATTGGCCCTTCGAAATTGTTGGATGAGAAATCGATGGCAGTCAAGATGGTTAGGATTTTAACGAACTCCATCTCTCGTCCTTTACTTGTAACTTCCACTGAATTTTGATATCTCTCTTTAGCAATATAACTCCTAACATATTGAATTTGCTCAGATGTTGGTACAACATGATCTTCAACATGCATCATTGCTTCCCAGGTTGTGAAGGCTTCCGATGGAAGTAAACCATTAAAATTGTTAAATGATAGGTCCATAATTTGAAGCACTGGCCAAGTACCATTAGTATTCAGACATCCTAATAGACCTTGGAATTTGTTTCTACTCAAAACCATGACACGAAGTGTTGATATTTTCTTCAATGAGCACAAAAAGCGTCCACCAATATGATTATTGCCAAGATCTAACACCTTTAGTGCCTTGCAATTGGAAAGAGACTTGGGAATTAGACCACCAACTTTATTTCCATAGAGATCCAAAGTGTCTAAACGACAAGATTGTGAAAATAAATCAGGAATTTTGCCAATGAGCATATTGTTCCTAAGGTTTAATACTTCAAGAGTTCCACTTTGTGCTAAACACTCAGGAATTGTTCCTTTAAGGTTATTATTGGAAAGATCGAGCATTAGCAAAAATGAGGCATTGCACATGAAATGAGGAATGCTGCTATGAAGATTATTTTCAGAGAAGGAGATAAAATATGCAAGTGTCAAATCAATAGCAAAGTTAAATGGAATAGTGGAGTTGAAGTTATTCAATGAGTAGTCCAAATAACCAACCTGTCCATAGGAGAATTCTGGAATTTTACCTTCGAGTTGGTTAGCATGGAGATCAAGATGTTCAATGCTAGTAAGATTCAACAAAGATCCTTTGAAACCTCTCAGTAAATTGCTAGAAAGGTTTAGAGATCGAAGATCCAAATTCCAAATCCAATGGGGTATCAATCCTTGAATTTGGTTGTCTGAGAGGTCAAGGCTTCTCAAGCTTGAAAGGTTTCTCAAAAACACAGGGAAAGCTCTCAACTTACAAGAAGACAAACTTAGGGCAGACAACTTGGGAAAAGCAGATAGATTGGCATCCATAACATCATCATCAATTGATAAGTTGTTGTATGAAATGTCTAGACGTCTTAGATTTCTAAGACTCTTAATGATATCAAGCTTCATTATGCCACTAAACTTGTTAGAAGAAAGCAAGAGGATTTCAAGTTTATCAAGCTTAAAGATAGATAGAGGAATAGGCCCTTCCAAATTATTATGGCTTAAATCCAAAGTATCCAACATGGAAAAGGACAATGTTGAAAACTCATCCATTTGGCCATCAAAATGGTTGAAAGAAAGGAAAATTGTCTGGAGTAGTGGGAGTGCAAATAAAGAAGAAGGGATCCTTCCATTAAGAAAGTTATAGGATAAGTCTACGTATGTGAGGTTCTTCAACATATCAAATGATGGTATTGGACCAATGAGGTTGTTACTTGACAAGGCTAGATATTCAAGTTTGGAGACATTTGCCAATGAATTGGGAAGTGTTCCATTAAGCTGACAATGAGAAAGATCCATGTTTGATAAGTGCCTCAACTCACCTATAGAATCTGGTAATACTCCAGAAAAACTGGTCTCTCTTACTATTAATGTATGGAGAGAAGTATTAAGTGGGAAATCTGGCAAAGAACCATGTAGATCATTATTTCCTGATATGTCAATATAGGACAATGTCCTTACCTGGAAGATCCTAACTGGAAAAAGTCCTTTCAAGTCGCAAGCTTGAAGACTCAAGGTGGTCAGATTTTTAAATTTGGCAAATGATTTTGGCACAGTTGATGATAACTTGTTTCTATCAAGACGAAGCTCTGTGAGATTCTCAAGTCTAACCAAGGAAGGATCAATAGGTCCTGAGATATTGCAACCTTGCATGCTTAATACTTCTAGACTAGGCATTGCCAACAACGCTTTACTCCATTCCTGTCCCTTAACTGATATGCTTAGACCATCTAAATAAAGTTCCCTAATACTACTGAGATTCTGAACAAGCTTTTGTAGATTAGGAATCTCTAGAAATGAAACTTCAGTTTCAAAACTGAAAGATAAATCTAGAGTAACCAATCTCGTTAGCTGTGACATCTCAATTGGTATTTGCCCCATAAAGCCAGAATGTGACAAATTTAGATAATTTAAGTTCTTCAAATTCTCAATTGACGATGGAATCGAGGAATTGAAGCCAGTATAAGCCAAATTCAAATTCTGGAGATAATGGAGATTGAATAAGGCACTTGAAGTATGCAATCCACCACTAATACTCCATTCAGAACTCAAATCAAGACCCATAACATGTCCCTCCTCATCACAAGTTACTCCAGGCCAATCGCTGCAAGGCAAGCTTTGATTCCAGAAAACGAATATGACAGAAACTTCCTTGCCGAAATTGAGTTCATTCATGAATTGGAGCAATGAAGATTGCTGGTCTTCAAGACAAAAACCAGAAACCACAAACACATGACTAGAAATGGACATGTAGTAAAACAATATGGAAAAAGGAAACAACACAGATGAGATTCTCATCGTAGATGACTATGAGTGACACTCAATTACACAGCAAAAAGAGGTTTAAGATTTGGTGATTCCAAAAAGTAGCAGAGTGATAATCATATAGAGATCCTAGCTAATTTTGAAGAAATGCAGTCCATAATATAAAAATTTATTTCTATAAAGGCACACATAAAAAAACTTGTTACATGGTACCAGGTATTAATGAAAATATCTAAAGGACCATTCTTCCTTGAAAGTTCTTGTTCAAAGGTCAAGGAAGACTTTTGTCTCCATAAGTAATATACACGTCCAATTAACCCTAGTTTGTTGAAAGTTCTTGCAAAATATCTGACATGGTGCCTTTCGTGTTCCCTGACTTGGTCAAGATACCAGTGACTTCAAAAAACATTGCAAAGTGTTAATTATGACTAGTCATTATGGTTTAGATATGTTTTGGCAAATAAATATATATTCATTTCACTCAATAAAAAGGCTTATATTCAATTAATAGAACATGTACTAAATTATGACGGGAATATAATTGTAAACTAAAATTTGTTATAAATTTCAAAACAATGCAATAATTAAAAGGTCGACTATTATTCAATTAATAGTCATTCTGTGTTCCTTTGATTACTCGAAGGCTTGAACGCATACTTTGAGCATCATATAATTGGATCTTTTAAAACAAATGCATGTTATATATTTATTAAATAATAAAGATTTAATAAATTATATATAATAATCTAGTCCTGATGAAAAGATTTTGACTAGTTAAAAAATAGGAAATATTATACTTTTAGTCCTCATAGTTACACATGATCTATAATTTGGTCCTTATATGTAGTCTAAAATTTTGTAATTAAGTCCTTAGATTTTAAATAATTTTTAATTGAGTCCATGTCATTATAATTTTACTAATATTTTGTGAGCTAAGTCTCTATATTTTATTTTACTTTATTATTTATTTTTATTTCTTTTATAGCGTAAATCATACATATTCAAACCGTAAGATAATTTACAGCTAGTTATATCAACAAAATTTAACAAGTTATTAATTGAATTTTAAGAGTGAGGACTAAATTAAAATGTCTGTGAACTGTAAAAATTTAATTATAAATATTAAAGACCAAATTGAAAATTGAAAACTTTCCATAAAAGAATTTCTTATGTTGAGACTCACTTTTAGACTATAAAATCAATTAATCCTTATCTGACCCCCCTAGTAGGTGCAATTGGATCCCTTTATTTATGGAATACACTGTACTTGAAAGCTTAAATGAAGAGTAACTAGTTGGTCAACAATGGCAGACAACAATTATCATTCTTTGTGCATATAATGACAAATATCAACAGAACCAATCTTCGCTGAAAACTCTGGATGAAATGTCTAGAAAGAATTATCTTTCCAAGAGTAATTTACACGTCCAAACCATTGTTTGTTGAGAATTCTTGCAAAATATATATCTGACAATGTTGACAATTTTGAAAAATAACCTTATATTCATTTCACCAAAGAAAAGTTGACATTTATTCAATTAATAGAACATTTGCTATAAATTAAGATGCATTCAGATATAACTATAAAATATAGTTTATTATAAATTTAAAAACGATATGATAATTAACAAGTCGACTTCTTAATAAAAAAGTTTACTGACTTGAAACTTACTTTTGTTAGACTATGAAGTCAATACTTCTTATATGAGCCCTCTTCGTAGGTTGCAATTGAATCCCTTTAATTACGGAATGCACTGTAATTGAAAGTGTGAGAGGAGACTTTGCCATAATAGCAACAAAATAAAAGAAGAAATTCAAATAACTTTTGATTTAGAAAGACAAAATATAATTGTACATTTAAAAAAAAAAAATCCTTCTTGCCTGATCCCTGCGAAGCATACCAGAATTCTATTTTAATTTTGAGGAAACAAATAAGAGTTTGGATATGTAAACTAATTCATATTAGCTAGAAATATTAATATAATATGTTACATTTATTTGAAAGAATGTAAACTTTTTCTAAGTCACTTCCAAATATTTATTTAAACTTTAAAAAAATGGTTTTTGTCCTTTTTTTTTAACGACGTGAACTTATTTATCATTTCAACTTTTATGTGTAATAAAATTGCATTTATTTCTTATGTCAATATATCCACTGTTTATAATATCATAGAAACTTTGTGGCAACCTGTAATGTAACATTATCAAAAGGATAGAAAAGGATTCTCTATATATTTTGTATACGGTAAAAAATTAAATTACCTAATTATTTATTTCAAAAGCAATTTAAATATGATATATGCTTTTTGCTTTTCCCTTATCTTATTTATTATTCAAAGTTGTAGAAACCAAAGTTGATGGCAATTGATGAAAACTTAAGTCATTAAAATAAAATCAAATGAATTTATAAGACAAAAATAAAATTTAAAATAAAAATAAGATATCAAATTAAAATTAAATAAAATTAACTGAAAAAAATGAAACTTAAAATAAAGGTAAAGGATTAAAGTAGAACTAAATAAAGGTATGAGATGAAATCTTCAAATCCCAACTAAAACTAAGGGATTAATAATGTATTTTACCGAAAACGCATGACTAAAAAAAGTTGGATCCCTTTGATTACGAAGTGCACTATGCTTGAAAGCTTAAAAGCAAACCCAAAGCTAATAGTAACCAAAAACAAATAAAGAAACTAGAATACGTCTTCATTAAAAGGATGAGAAAATGATCATTTTAATGTATATTTTGATCCTTCATAAAGTTATAGTGCCAAAATTCCTCAGAAATTCAATAGTAATAAAAAGCAATTTCTCATAAAAATTATGATTGACTTGTCCATGGTTTAATAAGAGACCACTTTTAATTAATGTTAAATTTTTTAAAAAATATTTTTGCACTATCAATTCGTAGATGACTAAATTTACATTAAAAAAACAAAAAAGTATTGGAGTTGCTTCAAGGAAATTGCTCACAACTAAGATTGAAGCAACTAGTTGATCAAAATGGCAGACAACAAAAGTTGATGGACTTTGAGGAAGACTTGAGCCATTACATAGAAGGACCAAGACCTTGTAGTGAAAAAGTACAATAAGAAAATAGGAAAAAAGAATTATAAGACAAAAATCAGTGACAATGGAAAAATAATTGCGTCCCTAATTGAAGGTTAATTTTGTTGTCACTGTTAGAATTCAGAATTATTATGTTGTATATATTTGTTTTCATGGCTGCAATTTCTTTTCACTTTTGGGCCATTCATGGATACCTTGATAATAGGAAACGTAACATAATTTAGTTGCCAAAAGGAAAATAATTTAGGTACAGGTTTTATCAAGTTATGAAATAAAATTTTTGCATACAAATGTATAATATTTTTTTATAGTTGAGCATCAAATAATTGGATCTTTTAAAACAAATAAATGTTATATATTTATTTAAATAATAAATAATAAATATTTAATAAATTATATATTAGTCTAGTCCATATGAAAATATTTTGACAAGTTAAAAAAAATAAAAAATTATACTTTTAGTCCTTATAGTTTCACTTTATCCTTAATCTGTTTTTATAATTTAACAATATAATAAGGACTAAATTAAAACACTTAGTAACTATAATATCCCAATTACAAATTTTTAAACTATAGGGACCAACTTAAAAATTGAATAAAATTATGGGGACTGAAATTACAATTTTCGAAACTAATGAATATGACAAAGAAGCAAAGTTGATTGATTATTGCAATGTACATGGAATTAATTACATAACAGAAGCAATCCATGTTGACTTCATCTCCAGAAAATCACATAAATATAATATACTAATTTCTTTTTTGTCTATTTATTATTAATTTACAAGTACAAGCAAGCCTTATTCTACTTTCCCCCCACCCTTTCATGAAGAAAAAGGGAATAGAGAAAAAGGTTAATAGAAAGAAAGAGGAATAAACTATATGCACAAACCTAAAGTGAAGGCACCAAATACCCAACACAAGAAGAACGGCTAGGCTTATTATGAATTGATTAGAAAATTTAATGGCAAATATTTAAAAACTGTATCTGAGATTCTTAATTTCTAATATTAACAAGATAATTGATCTCTAAGTGGGGTAATTTCTTCAAAGATGGGAAGCCTTCTTGATCTGTTTGAGCCAGAAACATTGAGTAATTGATCAATGCCTCTGACAAGATCATCATCAAGCCCCAAAATTTCTGAGAGCTGAGTTGGTAGCATTGTGGATTTCAATTCTATGAACAGTTCCTCTGCTCTTCTTCTTGACTTGGTGTCATCGGATCCTGCAATTTTGCCATGCAGTACTTCTTCAAGGACCCAATGGGCCTCCTCATACCGGGCCTGTTTGATAAGGCACTGGCCCAAGTTGCAAGCCTTGTTGGCGTCTGGGTCTATCATTTGGGCCTTCTTAAACACTACCTCTGCCATCATGTAGTTTCCCTTTTGCATGTAGGCCCAGCCCAAGTTTCCCTGCACCATTTATCAATGTGTCAGACCTCCAAAAAAAAACCTTAACAAATTATGACATGCAATATGATTTTTACATATTAATCTTCAATTAAGTCATAAACTTGCAAGGTATTATTGATATATCATATACTTGTTGAGTCTAAAATAAAAAATTCTGACAATAAAGATATAACACCTGAACTCATCTGATCCCTTACATAATATTAGAAGACTTTTAATACAATCTTGTCTTTATTGAATTTTTAACATTTTCATTTATATTTAAGACATTTGTGTTTAATATATTTATATCTAAGATGTTTACAACTCTAAGATTCATTTATTTTGCGGACTTCTCATTCATCAGATTATTTTTTTCTCAAAAAAAAAAATCAGTTATCATACTAATTATAGAAATCTTAAATGCTGTAACTCTCTCAATATGTAGATACCTTAGATTCTTGAAAATATATCATATGAGTGAGGTTGTTTCAAGTCAAAATCAATTATGTATTTAGGTGCATGCATGTGATTTTTCATAAAAACTTAAATTTTTTAAAGCATTTATCCGATTATAATTTTTTAAAAAAATTGAAAGTCCCAGTCATGTAATATTAAGCAGTGAGAAAAACTTATTTGTCATGATTTTATTTTAAAAAAATGTGACTGCATGCATTTTTAAAAAGCTCGTAAATTTCGTTATGGATCTAATTAGTCAACATAGTGGATGATTAAGTGATTAATAATTACCAGTAATCTTGCAGTTTCTTGCTTGATGGAAACTTGGAACTTCTTGCCATGAGAGCGAGCTGTTTTTGTGGGCTTTCCATTAAAGGCTTCGCCTTGGTATATTAATCTTAGCTTTCTCTTCAGCAATTCAATTTGCTCTTCTATTCTTCCACATTTCTGTTATTAATTCATACCGAAGTCAAAATTAAATTACATATTCATCATAACAAAGTTCAATAATAATAATAATAACTTCCTTAAAATATCAATAGAACAGTATAAACTTATAATTTATAGTGACTTGTCACTTAAGAGGTTTAAAGGAGATTAGTTACTAATAATCTCATATGATTACTTGGATTTTCCTCTAGAATTAGTTTGTTTTCAAAACTCTCATTTGCATTTAAGTAAAAAGAAAAAAAGTCTGCTTCTGTATTGGATAAACTATACTAATGACAAAACTCACTTTTCATATAAAAATTTCAAAACATAAATTATGGTTCATACAAATTCACTTTTGATCCAAATTTGTACAAATCAAAACACATACATGCACTTTCTAGTAACGAACATCTACAAAATTGAAAACGCATAATTAAATTTTGTGTGTGCGTGTGTGTGAATATAACATTAATTTATTAAAAGTGAAAAAGAAGGCTTCTTCTTACCTTGTAGAGGTCAATGAGAACATTGTCAAGTGATTCTTGGGACTGCTTAGAACAAAGACCTCTGAAGGATTTGATGGCTTCAATGGCTTCTTCAACTCTGTCTAATTGCTTCATCACAATGGCCATGTCCTTCAGAGCACTATCTACTTTGTCTCCTGCATTTATGGCCTTCCAAAACAGTACTATTGCTGCTTCTGGGTCTTTGTCCACCAGCTTCATAGATTAGCAACAGGTTATGATACTGTGTAGTTATTAATCTTAATAAGAAGAATAAACAGAAATATGTATATATATATATATATACACATATGTGTGTGTGTGTGTGTGTGATCTTATAGCTTTAACAGTTAGAACTTGTAATTTTCTTCATGTTAGAGCAAAGTAATGCAGTTTTTTATCATGCATAATATAGAACTCAAATTACTATATACTTCTGTTTATAATTCAGTCACAATTCTAGGTCAAAAAAGAAAACTAACTGAAATAAGATAGTAATACAAGAGAACTTACCATTTTGTGCCACATAGAAACCAGTGAATTTAAAAATGAGAAGAAAGAAGTAAAAATTCATGAATATATAATTTTTGGAATATATATTTTGAATCTTAAAGTATAGAAGCACACCAGATCCATATAACTCTTTGCGGGAAGGAAGGAATGTATATAGGAGCTGTACTGAAAGGAAGTAGTAGTGAAAAGGGATAAAGAGCATTACAACTAATAGTCTGTGGCTAAGTCACTCTTACTATGCTTGACAATGTTTGACGTATTTTCTTGAGAAACAAGCACAGTTTTTCCAAGGAAAGATATACACTGGCCAATCCAAATCATACCTTTTAGGTTAAGCAAGCATTCCCACTCACATTCCCATCAATTCAAGAATATTGAAAGATTCATGAATATTCTAGTTTTACTATTTTCCATCAATTCACAAACCATAAATCTAATTAATAGTGAGAGAAGGAGAGAGAGAGAAGTACTAGTGCAATTATTGCGAATGTGATCCAAACACAATACACAATTTTCAAACTAAAAAGAATTTGATATTAATTTAAAAGACTCCGCATCTAGAACAAAAAATTTAGCCCAAAAAGAATCAGAGAATTAAAATAAAAAAATGAGAAAGGAAGAAGTATATACATATATACACACACATATACATCAGCTTCCAAACAAGAAAAATTCTCTTAACATATATGACGTTAATTAGGAGTGCACAGTTAAGATCGTCTGTGGACAATTAAGGAAATTAAATCTCAGACAGAATCTGATAATTTCAATAAAAAGAGATAAAAATGGCAAAGAATAATATATATGAAGATGAAGATATATATATATATATATATATATATACCTGAGCATGCTTGGCTCTGACATAAGGAGTATCTCCATAAGGAACTTTGTGAATAACATGAAAGAGGTCATCTTTTTTCCCTTTTGAGCTAATGCTCTTCTTGCTTCCTGCTTCTTCCATCTATCTCTCTCTCTCTCTGGCTCTTTCTTTTCTCTTTCGCTTTTAGGTCACATGCACTTCTTATGGCGGTGATGATGATGAAGAAGAAGAAGAAGAAGAAGAAGAAAGAAGAGAGATTCTACACTGTGAAAGACGGAGACAGAGACAGTGGATAAGGATTTATACAGCATATGTGGGACACCAACATCTATGAATGTGGACGGAACTGAGTCCAGATTCCAATGTGCGTGTGTGTTCGTGTTTCTTTTTTTTTTTAATTATTATTTTGGTGCTTAAACGGCCAATAATGCTGCTTGCTGCTTATTCCACACGTGTCAAAATGTTATTCAGCAACAGTATATGACTGTGTCGTTGTCGGTTAGATTAGTGTCTCCCTGTATTCTTCAGTGTCCCACGTTGTTATAGTAAGGATCAGCTATCCTACAGCGGTTGCCCACACAAATTTTTTCTAATTTTTTTTTGTTATAAATTTTCTTTTAGTGTAGTCATATGTTGTCAAACACATGATCCACTTGATCGAATTCGAGTTAGGATCCAGTGCCATATAGCACTAAATACTATATACTATAAGATGTTAAATTTGTAATAATATCGTACCATCGTTATTAATTATTTTATCGAATTTATATTTTCTGCATTAAAATTGGACAGTTTCCCTAACGTAAATTTCAAATTAGTTGGGATGATCAAACAATTATGTCATGTATGAAGTTCATTACAGCACAGATAATTTCACCACGACTTGTTTAATGATTGGCTGGGTATTCTGGTAGGTTAGGCACATGAGATGAGGTTTTGTTGAATTATTTAAGGTAGGAATTTGTGGTCAAGCATTTTCTGTATTTTCAACTTGTAAATTTCACGAAAGAAAAATGCTGCAAAAGAATAAATAATACTTCCTATGATTAGAAAGAGAATAAAAAGGTATGCGAATGAGCTGGTAAATATATATATATATATATATATATATATTGATGTTACCATAAGAGACGTATGTGCAAAACATAAACGTTAAACTCAATTAGATTTAATGTTTAATTACGATAAAAGAGTTAATGATTGCTATAGGATTATTAGATTACGAAGATTTAATTACTGAAAAAATAAATAATAAATTGAGACTTACGATATGCAAGAGAAGTTATAATAATTTTTAAGGATAATCTATAACTTTCAGACAACTACAATGAACTAGTTATTTACTCATGCATGGTGCATGTTGTAGAAAAAATTAATTTGTATTATTATATATTAATATATTTTAAATTATTGGGTTTATTTATAAGACATTATTATAAAAGATATTCTTTAATTTACAAAGCAACTTTTCTTGTTACTCTTTCTTAAATACTCTAAAATATCATAAACTAATGAAATCACATTTGATTATACTTTTGACTTTAAATAATCTAAACCGTTGAATAAATCATTCAATCATATATCATTTTTTTTTACTTTATTTTTAGACTATGCTAAGTTATATTTATACTTCCTTATTATAAAATTTAAAAAATAGTTGATTAATGAATTCATTATTTCTTTCATTTACTCACAAAATTGTTTGAACTTTAAAAAAAAATTATTTAAGATTCTATTAATTAATTCATTCATTAATTAATTACTACATAACTTTTTTTATTAACTATGAAGAATTTATATATGTTAACAAATTTTTTATACATATATTAAAAAAGATCAAAAAAGTAAAGAGTAGGTTATATTAAGCGATATTTCTTATCGATTAATAGAACTCTCACGTTAAAAAAAAATACTTATATATAATAAATAGATATCTAATGCAACGAAAGCATGACATTGTAAAGGAGAGTAATAATTCAATCATATATATCAGATTCGTTATACAGAAAAATATCCATGGACTGAAATTGATTTATATTCGAAACAAAAACAAAATAAATAAATAATAAAACCATATACGGCGAATGTGATGTCCTTTTCTTGACGTAACGTGGTCTTGGGAATATTCAGAAGAGAACCTGGTCCTGAATCTTGGTCAGATTCACTTGAATGTATTATATTCATGAAAGAAGAATGAACAATGTATGTATTACAGGCTTTTCATTTCTATCCTGGACTCTAGTGTAGTCATTTCGTCCGTTGATATTATTGACAAAGAAGTATAAAACACTAACTTTTTTTAGCAAATCTATCATTACTTTTTTTGCACTTGAGTATATAAAAGTGATTGTTTTTACAATTGTTTTGATATATTTTAATTAATTAACTTTTTGTATTTATTTTGAGTGCAAAACATATAATAGTATCTGGTTTTTTATTGGGATAGGATACCAGAAAAAAAAAATTGAGGGTTAATTTAGGGGCAATATAACTTTGTTTTTGTTTTTTATCCTATTTCTTGTTTGAAACATGTAATCTAATTTCGTTTTTTTTTTACTTATTTTCTTGCTATTTTGGACTGAGTGATTAACATTTTAAAACATCACTAAAGGCTCGTTTGGTACATAATATAAACCTTGTTAAGATAAGACTTGATAGTATAAGGTTTTATAAGAATTTAATACCATATAGTATTTGGTATGACATTATATATAATATTGTATTATATAAGATAATATGATTATATATTTGGTGGCAAACTATATAATACTAAATAGGATAAAAATAAATTATTATGACAATAATTTCTTTAACTTTAATAATTATATTCAACAAAATACTCACAGAAAATAAATTTGATTTTTTTTTTGTCACTCATACAAATCCATACTAATAGTAATAAATCAATCCACATTTAAGGAAAAATGAAAAAATTAAAATTTGAAACAAAGAATAAATAAGTAAAACCTCATTTGGTCCATCACATATAGAATAGTTCTCAATTTAGTCCCATATAATTTTTTTTTAATTTGGCCCCTCACAAATATGATATTTCTCAATTTAGTCTGTCACATATAGATATTATTCAATATGGCCTCTCATAAATAAAATCATAACCAACGATGTCTTTCATATTTTTTAACTAACTTATTTTTTTAGGATATTATTGATAACAATTTTATTTGTGAGGATCAAATATAGAAATATCCATATGTGAGGGACTGAATTAAGGAGACAATTTTGTGTGGGGCTGAATTGATAGAACAATTCTATGAGGGAACAAATTGAAAAATATTTTATTTGCAAGTGACCAAATTAGAAAAAAAAAACACTACAAGTTCATATATTTTATGTTAACATACTTTTTTAGGACATTATTGATAATAATTTTATTTATGAGGGATCAAATGGAAAAATATACATATGAGAGGGAGTAAATTGATAAGACAAATTTATAAGGGATCAAAATGAAAAATATCTTATATGTAAGAGACCAAATTGAAAAAAAAAATTATAAGTTCGTAATTATTAAATTAATTTTTCTTTTGAGGATATTATTGATAATAATTTTATTTGTGAGAAATCAAATAAAAAAAATATGTATGTGAGGGACTAAATTGAGAGACAATTCTATGAGATATCATGAAAATAGCTTATATGATAGGGATCAAATTGAAAATATTTTTTATGAGTTAGAATTTATTAAATTAACTTTGTGAGGGATCAAATGAAAAAAATGTTTAAATGTGAGTGACTAAATTGAAAAGACATTTTTGTGGGGAATTAGATTAAAAAGACAATGAGGGATCAAATTGAAAATTATCTTATCCATAAGGGACTAAACTGAAAAAATATTTCTATAAAAGTAAATTGAGAAATATTTTATATGTGAGGGACTTAAAAAGAAGATTTTACTAAAATAGACCAAATATGATATTAATACAATCTGACCTAATCAGGTCAAGAAAGATCATATTACTAATACAGAGTTTGACTGTATTAAATGTAGTTGACTATTTAAGGTTATACATTGTATGCACAAAATGCATGATAAATGTAAATTATATTGTACAAGCTTATACAATCTAACTTTATACAATAAGCCAAACACGCTCAAATGTCATTAGTATTACCAAATTATTTTAAGATTTTTTTGTTTCTCATCCATAAGGCTCTATTTTCAAAACATTTTCATCCAATTATGGTACTCTTAATGTTCAATCTTGTATATATTAATTCAGATATTGTATTGTTCCATATCAATTTGATTCTTCTGAAAAATATTTGATTCTCGACTAGAATATTTCGAAATTCATTTTTAATAATTTATTTGTTAACTTATATTAACAAGAAAAAAAGTTAAAAGTTCTCGATACATATTAATTTTAAAAAAAGCTTTTGAGAAGCTGACTTTAAGTAAAAAAAAATGAAGTGTATATAAAATGCTAAATATTGCATATAAAAGTACCTAAATTAAGTACTTTTTTTTAGGGGTAATAATGTGTATATTTTGTTATTTGAAAAGTTAAAGAACTTGTTCACACGTTAAAATGAAAATTTACTTTACAAATAATTTTTATTTGATTTCGGGTTAGGTTTTTTACAAAATCATTTTTATTCTCAAAACAATTGTTTGTATAGTAATAAAAAAAATTACTTTTACATTAAATGAATTGTATTGATAATAAAATTAATTAATTTTTAAATAAAAAATTTTTAACTTAAATCACAATAATACAAACCACATTTAACTTAACCCAAACATGTTTTTATCCAAAATTAAATTTAAAGAACTCTAATTCAAACTAAATAAATAATTACGTTAATTTAGCCATTTAATGTCATTTTTTGGATGAGTTTTCTTCTACATAAAAATGTGCCAAATTCAAAGGTTTGAACATTGATTACGTAACGTAGTGAATAAAAGTCATAGTGACCGATGATTTTAAGTCACGAGCAATTATTTGAGTTTGTGTAGAAAGATAACGTTTATACCCAAACGCACCCTCTCAACACCGTCGGAAATTTTATTTTTTTTTTCAGTTAATTCGTGTGAATTGGTAGGTCCGCTTAGATTTATTTTGCAATTCACTTTTCACAAAATAAAAGTCAAAATATCAATGTTAATTTAGTAGTAAAAATTAAATTATTTGTTTAATCTTTATGATTTTACCTTATTTTTATTTTTGTCACTATAATTTTCAACATACGTAATTAAGCTTCCATTATTTTAATTTAATCCTACACAGTGATCAAACTCATTATTTTAAAATATATTGCATCCCCATCCTGCATTGTTGCAGAATCATTAAGTACGAGACTCCTCTTTTACACCAAACAATTCAATATCAACTTAATCGAAGATGTGATGCCAAACATAATTTCATTCGTAAGCAACATTTTTGAAGTTACAGGATTTGGCGTTTTTCTTTTTTTTTATACATGCCTCAGATTTGAATACTCTCATTTTCTTTATATATTAGATAGTCTAGCTACCGAACAAGAGGTCACTAGAAACTCCATGAGTAAAACCAAATACAAGAGGTCACTAGAAACTCCATGAGTAAAACCAAATCAGGGTCTTCTATAAATTTTTTATATAAATTCTGTAAATTATAAGAGAGAAAAGAGAAAGTGAAAATGGCATTAAAGTATATTGCAATCTCATAAAGGCGTGGGTGAGGCTCAGGCTTTAAGCTACTCGATCCCATCCCTGTTCAATTCAGAGACTTAATTATTAGAGCATTAGAGAAATAGACCGGTTTAAAACCTTTCAACTTCTCTTCAAAATAACTTCAGAAAGAAACACAAAATGTCGGGGTCCATTTGAGTGGAAAATTCTCCACAATAGGCCCCATACATTCTCTCTGAAGTCAATTTTAGAGAAAATTTGAGAGGACCTACTTGCAAAAAAAAAAAAAAAACAAGTATGCCATGCATCATAAACAAATGCGTTGCCTTTGCAGATATGCTTGGACATTGAGTCACAGATTACTCTTGTAGAAAATAACAAATATAGAAACTGAAGATAAATACAAATATGGTGTAGGCAACCATAAAGTTGAAATGAATTGCAGCAAACATAAGAACTAAGACGCTTTCCAGCTAAAAAAAGATGCACAAAACCTTGCCCATACCAACTATATCGCTAGAAAACAAACGACTGCTTCACAATGCAGGATCATGAGCCACATCACACTATCAACACGGTATTCTGATAACACTTTACTGTACTGG
The DNA here is from genome assembly GCA_037074485.1 of Delonix regia. Lineage (NCBI taxonomy): Eukaryota > Viridiplantae > Streptophyta > Magnoliopsida > Fabales > Fabaceae > Delonix > Delonix regia. The sequence goes on along the minus strand of CM073460.1, from coordinate 6,060,467 downwards.
TCAAGGCAAGCATTTAGCAAGAATATAAAGAAAATTAACTGCTATCATGCCTGGTTGCCACCACCCCTTGTGCGTCCACCCATCCGTCCCCGACCACGGCTATACCCCCTGCCTCCACCTCTGCCTCTTTCATAACCAGTACCTGTGAAAAAACGCAAATATTGAATCATCACATTACCACGAGACTGAACAAAAATATCTCCATATAGATCCCTCGAATACAGTTCTCCCTATTTAGTGGGTTGATTGAGTAAATTAAGGAGAAATACAAGGACCTAAGAAAGAAGCATATAATAGCCACATACTTCTAGAGGAAAAATGTATAGGAAAGATATCCAGAGTCCAGACACAGAACAAGTTTTTGGTTCCACTGAATGTCAATACTAGTTAACCATCATCAAAGAATGGCTAGAAATCTAGAATATGCAGCCAAAATAAGCTTACCGCGATACCCCCAACCTCTTCCTCTCCCACCGCCTCGGCCCCGAGTTGAATACCCACCATTATCTGCCAGGAATTGACAAGTGGAAACCAAGATATATCACACAGATGTATACAAGCAACCAAACAGTTAAAAATAAAAGAATGAACAGAATATGGAGTTAAAATCCATACCTTGATAATTTCCATATCCACCCTGGTAATACCCATACCCACCACCTTGATAATTTCCATAGCCACTTTGATAATTTCCACCTTGATAGCCATATCCACCCCTTCCCCAACTTCTTCCTCTCCCTCTCCCCCGACCCCGACCACGGCCTCGGCCATATGAGTCTGAAGTAAAGTATACCAGATATGTTTAAGACATTATGGATATAAACAATTCTAATGCTTTAACAATTTTTGCTGACAAATGAAGTCACCTTCATTTACAGCATTATAAGGACCACGTGACGGTTTTGGTTGTTGCTGCTGATAATTGAACTGTGGCTTCGATTGTTCCACATTATATGGAGCTTGATACCTGTCGACAAAGTCATTAGACAACACCCTGATAATGTCTAGTCCATATATCCTGGAGACATTTAATAGGTGGCTTGAAAATTATTCCCAGTACGCCATTATGGCAGGAAATATGTCTACTTTTTTCCTTTGTAATATTATAGCAGGAAATACTTCAAGTGAGCGAAAAGCAGCATCATTAGGAATGTGATACTGAAAGTCCTTCAATTACTTACCCTGGAGAATTTTTGTTTAACTCTCTAGTTGATAATGTGATTGAGATCATAGAGACATGACGAGTCATCTCCACACTGCATCAAAAGCTAATAATTAAACAAAATTGCATACACTCTGAAGTAAGAAGCATTAAAATCAAACTCAATAGTTAAAACTTACGGTACAAGACCCTCTTCAATGGGTTCCCACACATCTGTTATGCTAACTGAGCTGACGGCAGTATCTTGATGCAACCGGTGAATCCTCTTCTGTTTAAAAAGATAGAAAGATAACCAGAGTAAGATCAACATGAGTCATCAAGTATATAGTATTTTCAGGATTTTGACCCAAAAATTACTTTCTGGCAACCATTTGTTTTAGAGTAAGTGGCCTAGGGACATGCCCCAAGTTTCCTCATTAGTGCATTGTAGATTTTATAGTCCTCTTGTCATGGATATAGGTGGTCCAGCCATACCATGTAAATTTTGCACGCTAACATGTGCTTTACTCTTTTTTTGGCCACATAGGCTTTGTGCTCTTTCACATCAAATTTTAGAAGAATACAACATGGGAGAGAGAGAGAGGGTGGGGGGCATCTTTAAAAGAACTCCAACCTTTAAAATCTCAGCAATGGCAACTGTCTTGCTGATTGCCTGGCCCATTGCCTTCAAGACAATCTCCCTTACATGTTTTTCCTACAGTGCAAAGTAGGATAATAAGGCAAAGTAGGCAACTATAAAGGACAGAATAGACTACCAAAATCATATTATTCAAAACAATCAACACAGAATTAAATATTATCATGTGCAACAAGATTAAATCAATCTGGTCAAGCAAAAATTCAAAATCATCAAATCTAATCAATGTAACATTTACATTCCATTAGTTACAACAAGTAATACCAAACTACTTGCCAATAAAGAAATGTCAAGAGCATATTATGAACGATATCTTGCAAAATTGCCAACTATGGAAAATATATAATTTTAAACATGCATGCACAAATGAACACATATAAACAAAACTTTAGTGTCCCTCTTAATAATAACTTCACAAAGAACTACTTCATAAGCTTTCTGTTGACAGTCTTAGGGTTTTATAACAATATTTCTGCAATAAAACAGAAGATATTACGTGTTCTATAAAAGATTAAGTTAGCCAGTAATAAACACAATCGAACAATATTAGCCAATCATCCAGACTTTTTTAGGAGGGGCAAAAAAGCAGAGGAACTAGAATCCAAAGAACAATGAAGTTTTTACAGAGCTATCTAATTATTATAAGCATTAATGCAACATAATTAGATTCAAGCGAACATTTCGCTCCAAGTGCCAGTTCCATTTATTCCAGCATGGTTCGCCATTCCCATTTCAGTAAAGGTTAAGTCACTCAATTTGTCAGGATAAATAACGGAAATTGACAGTTCTCACCAATGCCCATCCATGCAAAAACACAGACACATACAAGACATAATGAATTGCTTCAAATGATATCTGTTTTTCTTTCTCCCTGGTTATATAAGTATCGCATATGTTTCCAGTAACATTCCTATGAGAAAATCCAATTAGATCAAATGATATGGAGGATAACCTTTGATGACTGTAGGCATTCATTCTCTACACAGAATCACATGTTGGACATTATAGGGCAAGGATACTAGCTACAAAGAATAAACTTCTATTCAGTTCCAAGATCCTAGCATTTCTTTGTCAGGTAGAAGGATGAAATGAAATGAATCAAGAAAATTTGAATGCAAAATCTTAAGTATCATACAGCGTCTGTCTCACAAACTGCACAAGTGAGATGCTAAACCTAATTACATAAGAAATCCAGTCCCAGTACCACCAAATTAATATGCTCCAAACTTAGGAATTAGAAAGTTCCAATACTCAACTTTCCTAGTGTATATAAGTTCGTTCAACTGGTCACTAAAGTGATCATTATCAAATGTATACTTTCCATCTGGTCCATTCCTTATTTATCTAACTTAGGCATTCATTTATTTCCAACTAAGGTAATTCAATTGTTCAAACCCCTGTTAATTTACTTAACGCCATAATTGAATGTTATATATTGGGGTTATCTTCTCTTCTTTCTCCCCTTCTCCTCCTTCTTTGTAGAATAATAAGAAGAGAGAAAAGAAAAAAGAAAAGTAAATGGCAAATCTAGCTCCAGGTGCCCCACAAGAAGCATGTAGTTAAAAAGAAGGAGGAACACGGCCATACTAATGCTGCTTCACCTCAGCACTACCAGTTAGAATTAAGGTGCATCTCACAGCACCTTGCATCTTAGCCACTCTCAACAATGATGCAAGTGTTTATATTGTTATTACTTATTAGAACTAATAAGCAGTCTGCATTTGACAGAGTGCAAGACCTTTCCATAACAAGGACAAGATCCCAGTGGAAAACTCAGCAAAATTGCAAGCAGGATTTCTTGGGGTCATATATTGAGATTATGAAGCGTAAGAAATAAGAATGTTTCAATAAATCAGGTATTGTGCTGAAATAGGATGCCTAAATATAAAAAATGGGATTCAAATGATAGAGAAATACACCAGCAGGTAGCATATAGCATGTGTCAAGAAAAATTTCATCCACCAATCCACAAATCGGAAGGAAACTAAAGGGAGGGAAGAAGACAAAGTAGGGGGACTCTTCACCAGGCTCAAGGGTTGACATTACATGGACAAACCAATATGAAGCCGGGATAGTTTTTAGAGTCAAGCACAAGCAATAATAAAACAATTGAAACCCTCAAATCTGGTACCTAAATTTCAAACAAAAAATGAATTAAAAAGGGAAAGTACAGAAGACAAGAAGCACAATACACACACGCATGGAAATCGTTATTCTGTAAAAGACTTAAAAGACCAAATTGAAATATCAAGGATGAAAGGCTAAGCTAGACTCGGCAGACAAAACACTACTAATCACAGAGCACTCTGAACAGGGCTAAAAAAAAGAGAAAAGAATTTACTCCAATATAAATTCAAACAGTCCATGGGTAAAAACCAAAACAGAAGTCTGAAGGCAATGTAAAGGGGGAAAACAAAAAATCTTAACCCAAAAGTGGATACGGATACTACCCGAAAAACAAAAGGCGATACAAATAGGCTTGACGGCTAAAGCAAGATTGGTAACGAATAACTATTCATTATTCAATGAACCGATGAGAATGTAGATGACTGTATCAATCTATAAACCAAAACGAAATAGGATAACAAAAATAGGGTTAAGTATGTCACTCATATGAGCTCCATCAGTCCATTGGTTAAAACCAAAACAGAAGTCTGCAAGCAATGTAAAGCGTGTTAAAAAATACTGACGCACAGGTGGATAGAGATACAACCCAATAACAAAAGGCTACACAGAAAGTATTCACGACCAAAGTAGGATTGGCAGCGAACAACAACAATTCATTAGTCAGAAATCCACGTAAATCCAGATTAATTAAATCAACATAAAATCCAAAAACGAAAGAAGTGAAACCGGAAAACACATAGAAAAGCGAAGGAGATTGACCAAATAATATGGTACCTGGAGAAGAGAGGTGGCATAGCTGATGTAGTTTCTGATGGCGCCTTGAGTGGTGATTCGGATCTCGTTCTCGTTTATCGGCGATTCGGGCTTTGGCTTCTCCACCTTCTGGTACCTATCCATGGCTGCCTTCCGGAATCAGAAGAGAGAGAGAGAGAGAGAGAGAGAGAGAGAGAGAGGTGCAAACCCTAACCCTAAAACCCTAGTTGATAGCAAAGTAAAGGGCTCTAAAACCTCAGTGTGCTTTCTATATAGTATGTCAATGAGCCTCAATAGGAAGCAATTTGTTTTTTTTTTTTTTTTTTGACAAGAAGCAATCTTAAAATGTGCGTCTCACACTATCACCCTCTGTGTGAATTGGAGTTTCGGTGGTGAATCATTCGTTGTAGCGCGTGTACTACACAACAGCTCAGACTGGTCTGCCTGCATAATTATAGGATTTTTTTATTGTCTATTCATTGGGTCGGGTCGGGCATAGAACTCAAGAAGTCAGGATGATGAACTCATGAACTGATATGATGTTTGAAGAAGGAATTAATCATACAAAATTTAATCATTCTTTACTGTACTAGCAAGAAAAATACATACCGATTGTCTATTATTTTCATTTTCTTTGAAGAGAAACACACACTGGCTTGGGCATTATAGACATTTTCTTTTGAATGATGCTTTAAACCCTGACGTTTTATTTGGGTCAAACATTAAACTGACTTTAACACACATTTTATTGCATAATCATATATTTTTTATATTTTCTATGTTATTACTTTTTAGTGTATTTTGATTTCACATGATCATATTCTTGTATAAATGTTATTCTTATCTCACATAAAATTTATTATTAATTAATCATTAATATGACATGCCCATCGCAATTTCGTTTTATTGGGATTTATTACCTCTTGTTGTTCTCTGAATATCTACAGATCCTCTCCAGTAATATGTTTTATTGTAGAGGAATATAAATTATTGAATTTAGTTTTAATGTCTATAATTTTATGATAAAATTAAATTAAATATATATACATATATATATATATATATATATATATAAAAAGTATGAAACATTGAATCTTGGTTTAAGGATCCTGTAGAACTATAAGAATACCATATTGAATCACTACTTATAACTCATAATTCATTTAAAGCATAATTGATATCATTTCCGTTTTCAAATAACTCATCTCCATTTCTATTTATGGGAAAAAAACCTTCCCTTTCATTGAGATCTATTGCTTGCTTCATACAAATCTTTAAGATTAAGACTCGTGTAAGATATGAGAGATCAGTTCACTTGGAACTTCAATTTACCAATCAAAGAATCTATTGTATATAAATTTATCAGATAAGCTAGCAGAGAGGCAGTATAATTATACATCGAGACTCAAATTTAGAAGAACTTAACACCACATAAAGTTCCTCTTGCACTTGTTTGCTTGCACGAAAAACATAGGAATACAGAAGGTCTATACATACAATGAAGACGCATATGAAGCTCATTGCACTACCAAGTAAGTTCAACAATGCAGAAAATTCACCTAACCTAACCTTGCCAAGTTGCTAGAAAATAAAATAAAAAATTAAAAACCCCAAAGAACAGGTGATACTGTAACTTACAAGTACAACGTAGTAATATACAACTTATAAATTCACTTATTAAATTACATTTACAAATTACAATCAAGAAAAACTAATACTGTCATTTAGTTACCAAATAGACGAGGCATCTACAAACGCATAACTCAAGTTTCATCCACCACTTGTTGCTGAAAGAGAGCTCCAGGTCCTGTAAGACGAGAATGGTGAAGCCTTTGGTGCAGCAGCATCTATATGCCCTCAATTTCATCTTCATTCTTGAACAAATGGTTATCCCAACCCATGCTTCAGAATTTCGATGGATGCTTCATCTACACATTTTTTCTGTTGAAAGCACGGAAATCCAGAGTTAATTGCATATGAATCAAAATAACTGAAAGGTAAGAGTCTTCAAGATATAATATGTAAGATAATGAGAAGTAGAAAATAGAAGGTAAAGGAAATGCATTTCTTCATGTCTCTCATCCTTTTCTATAGAACAATAACGATTCAAAAGCACTAATCTCGGATATTCAAAAACAAGAAGCATGCGCCTAACGTGACAAAGGCATCATCAACAGAGAGAACAAATAAAAATAAAATAAAGAGTAAGATACAGACTAAATAATGTCAAATAACTTGTAGACAACAATAGAGCTGAATTAAGAACAAAGTTCTAAGATACCTTAAAATTAGCCGTTGAAGAATATATTTACAAAGTACAAACTATTGTAACAATTTACTGATCCATTCCCCAGACTTTGCTTCAATTCAATAATAAAGAAAAATTCACCATATTCCACTTGCACTTAATGAACAGCAGGACTCAAAAATGATTATAAAAGATAAAGAAAGAAAGAAGAAAAAAAAAACTTGTCCTTTGGGAAGCCAGATATGCAAGAATCATAGTCATACAGCATATATCAAAGGCCACAGCTCATAGTTTCTGAACCAGGACAGATCATACTACTGGGTGGAAGTTGTTATGATCTAACTGGGAATTTATTTGAACTTAGCAGTTTACTCACTCAAACAGGAAATAATATGAAAATGCTGAATCATGTCTTAACTCCTCAGGTTCATTATCAGCCAAAGCAATTTCTTATGACTTTCTGTATTAATAAGATGCAGAGATTTTTAAGATGATTGTTCAGTTACAAATTTTTCTTACATGAGCATGAAAGAAAGCTCAACACAGACAAAATATGCATCCTTACATTGTAGTTATATTTAAAATTCTGACTATTCTGTATAATTACAGTAATCATATGTGCATAGAATAGATACCATACATAAACATGCAATCCTCTAAATTTTATCAAAGTACCATGTGCTACGAGCATACAAGAACCATCCATACTCACGGTGGATTTACTGGCTGATATTGTTCACATTCACCCACAACCAACAAGATATAATGAACTATGACATGACACTTTTTTCCTTTTAAGATTAGAATTTATTTTCCAGGTCATCTCTCCCATGCTTTTTGGGCAGTCTTTTCCCAAAAATAAATAAAAAAAAAAAATGTAATTAGACATGTTGTATTGTGCAAATTGTAAACGTATACCATGCACAAACTTGATTGTGCGGTATACATATAGCTACTTAAAGCACACACCAAGATCGTGCTGTCAATTGTTATAAATGTCAACATAGGCCTCAGACCATACATGTTTTTCCTCCAAATCATGCAAGTGCAGACACATATATTTCCCTTTCGCTAAGAATTAATAATGGCACACATACATTTCTTTTTATGAACTTGTTATTTATTATCATTGTGTATCCTCATTATTACGCTCTAAATTATCAATTATGTGAGTGTGCATGTTAAGTATGTGAAATTCAGCGACTTAAAGTAAACTACTAAGTGCACCAGAGGTTTCAGATTATTTAATTACCAATATATGGTTATAAAATTAAAATATTTACCAATAAATTCAAATAGAAAAGGACGCTAAAGCTCATTCCACAATTGAAACAAGTACATTTATGCAATACGTTGTCTGTTGATGCAAAATTTGCCAAGAAAGCAATAATTTGGAAGTCCTACTTCTGCTTGTGTTGGACACAACCTTTGATTACATCCTTCAAGAACACCTCAAGTTCCATAAGAAAACAAAAAGATTCACTATCTTTTCCAACTTACATTAAGAATTTGTTGTTCTTCTCCTTTGATCTATCAGAATCTAGTTAAAGAGGAACTCTGATAAGTTGCTTATATATATTTAATTAGCCAAGACTCTTATCTTCATCTCAAACTTGCAGTAAGAATTTTTCTCCTCTCCCTTTGAGCTTTTGGGCTCTATTATAGAGGAAACATGATAAGTTGCTTAAGTCTTCGTGATAAGCTGAAACTATTATCTTTATATCACGAAAATGATATTTATTATTCCCATTATCACAGAAGAAATAGTTAATTTCATACTTCAAAACAGTTTATCTAGAGATTTTTTGTATTTTCCTCCTTCTTCAATGAAATTATTTTCCTTTAAATCCCTTTATGATCAATTAATGTTGATTGTTTATCCCATTTCAGATTTGCCACATACTATAATATATATATATATATATATATATATATATAATTCACCAAACTACAACAAAATGTACCAAGAAAAAATAATCAAGCAAAAAATATATTATAATTTACTTAATTCTACCCCTAAAGAAGTAAATTAATGAGAAAGAACAACAAGTAACAATAAGATGTAAAGAAACACAGAGGTTTTCTCCCAATGCATATATAATATTTGTTCCACAGATGCGTCAAATGGCAATGAAACTAAAATTAGAAATTTCAAAGCAGGAGTGTCATTCCTAATATTTGAAAACTGCTTACACGTCTAGTTATGGAGCCATATATTCCATTAGTGCCAGGACTATATATATGTAACTGCAAAACAATATTTATGCATATCAGTTAATGAGTGTTAAGTGACTCAAACAGATCAGGAAAATATAGTTATTCTTTTCTTCTCTTCATTTTCGAGTTGCATGAAGACCAAAATTAGACAAATCAAATAAAGACACTTAAATCTCTAGTCCTAGTTATGTCAACAAAATCGTTTAATATTATCCAGTACTCTTTTCTAACATCTATTAGCTCAAGTCAAACCACACAGCATAGTAGAAGACAATCAACAAAGATACCTCTACTCATCAAAACTTTGAAAAGGATCAATAATCTTCAAACAACATCATCAGTTCAACACACCTTTTTAACTAATTATAAATCGAATATTAGATAAACCGAACAGATTGACAAAAATCAATAGCACTGCATAACATGTCAACAATACTTGTCACATAGACTTATAACCACTACATACTAACAAGTTCAACTCCTTTCTAAGGCAGCAATCAATATAATGTATGGTTAATAAATTCAATTCGATTATGCTCTCAAGAGGTAGACAATGTATTTTGACAAGTGCTTATTGCTTAAATCTCAAAAAGTAAGCAGGAAATTGTCCAATAGTGTATACTGTACAATTTGTGATATTTATATATAATATGATATGTACAAGACCCATGAGGTATTCCATCATTCAAGATGGGCTAATTAGAAGCATAAAGTTGTTCATGATGACATAAACACATCACTTGAACTAACAGAAAATAGATCCATATTAAACCACTAAACCAACTAATTCAGGTACATAACAAAGATGAAAAAACATGCCCAAAAAACATGTTGATAGTAATAAGATAGGAAAAATTGTTAACATACGGTGGATACCTAGAAGGAAAATGAACAGTCAGGCAGAGTGAAGAAGGGCAGGATCTCCTCGTTCACCCAGAATACTGTGCAGTGAAACAGTTGAACAAAAGCTAATCACCTTGTGAAACTTGTTCACAGGTGACGGCAAATGGGGTACTCTTCTCCAACTGCACTTACCAGACTTGCTATCAATCTCACAAACACAAGCTGGATATACCCTGTGATAATCTTCATTGAAAACATATATAAAATCACCCAACCCCACGCATTTGAGACTTGCAAATTTGTCATCCTCGTCACTGTCAAACAAGCTATAAAGTAAATTATGGGGCATAACTGCAATCTCACTTAACTCCATCGTCTTCGCATCAACCTTCCACAAAGTAAAGGACGGTCCAAGAGGTGCGTTACGAATACCAGCCAAGACAAGCACTTCCCTGCACGCAATTAAGAACGAGAAAACAACCCCAGAAGGCCTAAGCGTCTGAACCTCACTCCAAACACGCTCATGCAAATCAAATGAGGAAACAAAACACGAATATATCCCAAACACGTAAAATCTCCCAGCAAACAGAGCCGAGGACAACGACAGCGACGAATTCCCAGATCTAAAATCCGCCGGAAGAGGAGGACCAAGCTCCCACGAGTTCAAACGCGGATCGTAAATTTCCAAATCCAATCGCTCCTCAATATCAACCAAATTCCCAATAAACTTCACACCGCCGACAACAATAAACTTAAGGGAGGAATCATACCCATCACTGAAAACACCCAGAAGAGGGTTTGTCCGGGGAAAATGGAGCGGAGAAGTGGCACGCCAAAGGGGATTAAGGGTTCGAGTGTAGCAGAATTTGGGAGCCGTGATGAAGAAAAACCCATTAGTTCCGATGAAGGAAGTGTTGGATTGTTGCTGGGGTTGGAGGGTGGAGAAGGTGGGAAGGCGAAGCCAGCGATTGGAGATGGGATCGAAGGCGAAGGACTGGTTGTTCTTGGAGGAGATGTTGTGGATTCCGTAGAGGACGAACCAGGGCTGGTTATGGTGGGAGTGAGAGTGGGTGATTGAAGAGAAGGCAGGGGAAGCGATAATGGAGTACCAGAGCTTGCAGACAGTGGAGGAGCGTACGAGAGTGGGGATTGGGAGGAAGGAGAGGATGAGCTCGATGAGGTCCGAGCTCAGGTGACTGATCTCTGTCATCTGAGTGATACGAAGAGAGAAATATTCGAAATTTGGAGAAGGAGATGGATGGGTGTGAAGGAAATATGTCGATAGATACAAGATGAAATAAATATTGCCGGGACCGACTGGCTTCCCTCATTGCGGAGCATTGTTCAATGAACCCGCGGCTTCAACAGTAGGATACATATTTGTATTCATTTTTTAAAAAAACATTAAATTTGATTTTCCTTTTTAGAGAAAAACATATATTAATTTGAGACTAATTTTAGGGAAAAAACTTATGTTATTTTTTTGTTATATTATTCTTTAATTAAAATATGATGAATATATATTATATAATTTTTACACATAATTATATAACTTTTATATTAAATTATATATTTATTATATTTTTATTAATTAATCATACAATTATTATAGTTTTATTAAAAACTTTAATAATAAAAATATAAGAAGTTGTATCTAACTCTGATCCTTAATTTTAATATCACTTTAAATATTATTCTATCTTAGTTGGGTTTTATTTATTTATAAAAATTTTCAATACTTTTACATAAAAATAATTCAAAAATTTAAAAATTTTATCAAAATTTTTATTGGAAAACTTATATGCACTTTTTAAAAATTTTTTATATTGTTTTCTAATAAAAATATAATAAGTGTATGATTATCTAATTATGATATATAATTTAATTTAAAATAATATAATTATCTACCATGCATATCATGATACAATTAAACGGTTAAAATTTTGTCTTATTTTAATTAAAGAATAGCAGAATAAAAAACATAAAAATCATAGTATATATATATATATATTCATTTTTATTTGCTTCATATATTAAAATATATTTTAATAAGAAGAATGAGTGAAGGTGGAGGGAGGCGAGGGGGGGGTGTGGAGCATTCTCCACTCACCCACGTTCACCTTCCCATCCCATACTTCAAATAAAAAAATTGTGCTTTTGTTTTATTTTAATAATTAAAAATTAAAATATTAATATCAAAATAAAATAAAAATAGATTGATTTTCTAAAAAATTTTAATTTATATTTTAGTTGGTCTCTATTACTAAATCTTAAACTAATGTTTCCACTTAACATTTTAAATATACCCATCAATCAATATAATTTAATATCTACATCTATCTATCTATTTATTTATATACTTCAAAATTTAAGAATGATAAAAATTTAATATAAAATTTAAATTTTTTAATTAAGGTTAAATTAATAAAAATTTATTTTGATATAAATTTTGTTAATTTTATATTTTAAAACTATTTTTTGGGGATGAGGGTGGGTGGGAGAGAGGTGGACATGAGGAGAATAGAGAATGCACCCACCCACCATTTCCCATTCTTCCATAAATGTCAAGGACAATGCATAGGATGTGGATTTGCTATGGTCCTGGGCAAGAATTGTACTAATTTTGAATTTGATTAGTTGAATCACGCATTATAAAAAATTTGAACCATAAAATCATACTATTTAATTTCGTAAAGTTAAAAAGTTATTAAACTTATATTGAACCATTAAGTTTATGTAGTTTGTTTAATAATGTTCGTTGAATTTACGTATTTTGACCTCAAATACAATAAATCTTTTTTCAAAAGCAAACTGCATATGCTTACATTCTTGCAAAATTTTTATTTGAAAAATTTTTAATTATATTAAACAAATAAAATTTGTGACAGATGATTTAATTCCTTTGTTATTTTTCATGTAAAATTTTAGCCAAAAAGCTAATGGCCATTAATTAGAGCATGCAAATATAGATATTCCATTATTAATGTGAGTATCAAATCAAGAAGTCAATGCCCATTAAAGCATGCAAAAAAAAAAAAAAACTAATATCTTCAATAAATTAAAAATAAAAATAATACACATACCTCATTCTTCTTTAACCTATATACAAACACTTCTACAAATTTTAAAAACCAAAAAAAAAAAAAAATACTTCATCACCCACCATCATTTATTTTCATGTTAATTATGTTAAAAAAATCATATTAAATTATGTGATTTGGAGTGGAGGATGTAACATGATTACATGGCATGTCCTTAGTTAATGAAAAATATAAAATGAAGTTTAAATTCATATTTTGAATTTATATACCAATATACTAATTTTAAAACAGATTATATTATTTCAATCTATATTCTTTATGGGATTTTATTTTAAAAAATAAAATTAGCTAGATGGCGTAAAAATTTAGTTGTTTGGGGAATAACCAATCCATTACTTTGCTTCACTATTTTACTAAATCCACGTACGGATGAAAAGTCTAAAGTGAGAGAAAGACCCAAATGATCAATTATAGGGCTAAATAATATAATTATGCCAACTCATACAAAAAGAAAGGACAAAACTTTAGGTAGATGCAAGAAATGGATTGGGTTAAGCAATTATTTAAAGATATATAAACGTGTTTGTAATTTTTTTTTAGTGAAAATAATTTATAATATACTTACATAATTGGTGTATTTGTCTTTTATATATTGGAATTTTATTTAATAAAGATTCTATTGAAGTCCTATATTTAATAGATGGAGAGGTTTCCTCCTTTTTAAGAGGATTTTATTTAAGAATAATAGGTAAATTAAGCAAATTATTTATAGATACATAATTATATTATAAGTGAGTGGCATGAGAAATATTTTGGTAGATTTGGTTTACAGAATATTAATAAATTATATTAGTTATAAATAAGCGTGAAAGTGTGTTCAAAATATATGTAACTAAAAGATAAGAAAATATATGGTCTAAAAAAAATTATGAACTAAGCTAATGCACATACATATATGTTTACTTGTGATTAACTCAATTTTTTATCTATTTCTGCAATAAATTACTTAGTTGATCCAATAAATTACTTTCAATTTTTCATATAATCCCTATAATTTAAAAGTTTAAAATTAAATGATAATACTTTTAAAATTTGGCTGCATTCATTATACTGTGTCAATACATTGATGTCAGTTGAATATTCTTTGCCGACATATTCAAGTAATTTAATCTAGATAACAGTGTGCCAAGCATACTTTACTCAATTTTTTTTTATTTAATCATATCCTTATCATTAATTATATATATATATATATATATATATTTAACACATTAATGCAAAGGATTAAATTGAAAATATAAAAAATAAAAATTAAATTAATATTCAACTAACAAATAAAGAATCAAAATAATATTTACGTAATAAAGTTATTATACTTAGCTTTGCTTTTCATAAGCCATGGAGATATACTCCATTTCAATCATAGCTGTTGATATAAATGAAAAAATAAATATTGGGTAAATTATACTTTCATCTCTCAAAAATCGTTTAATTACACAACCATCTTTTTCATTCTAAAAGATTACTCTCATCTCTCATGAATTAAAAAAAAAAAAATCTATAACTAAGTCATTCCGGACCAAAGTATTTTCATATTATTGTTAATTTAGTAAATTATAACATAATCGCATTATTAAATTTACATATTTATAAATTTTATGAAAACTAAAAAATTAAATACATTCAAAAATAAAAAAAAAATTGACCAAAACAAAATGTAGTGAAATTTAATTTCAGCTATGACATGTTTACACACACATAGAATATATTAAGTTTATTGTTTTTAACCAAGGAAAAAAGGTTCAATTTTTTTAAAATACATGACAATTTAACTAATAAATAATTTTATTTATTGAATGTATTTTAGTCAAAATGAGTCTCAATAGTAAGATATTTTTTTATTTCAAGAGAAGAAAGATTAAAATTTTGAAATAGATAGAAAAGTCGTATAATCAAACTATTTTTCAAGGAAGGGTGGGGTAAATTATCTTAAATTATTTAGCTCTTTAATTGCTTATCCTTTGTTGTGAATTGTGTTACAATTTGACTTGATGTGCATCTAAACTTTCTGATCTGAATATTTTTATTCATGGGCTCCGCTGTTTTTGTGTGTCACATGATTCCAGTGTTGATTCTGTGTTTTCTTACCTGGTTAGGAGCTAGAATGATTTTTTTAATTAGAATTCCTTAATTTTGGGTAAAGTAAATTTTACTACATTGTAGTTTGACTTGCTTTTAAAAGTTCAAACTTCATAGTTTTTACTTATTTATTTTGCTTTGACTTAATTACTTATCTAATGTTTTCATTTAATATATAATATAATTAATCACGTAAATATTAAAATATAATAAATTTAAGGTTGATCTTTGGTACACTCACATATTATTTAAGGATACAATTATAATATATATGATGTATTCACAAATAATATTACAATTATATTTCTATATTATAATTAAATATATCAATATATTTAAAATTATGAGTATACTGATACATTTAAAATTATAAGTGCACTAAAAATTTTACCTGAATTTAATCATTAACAATATATCTCACTTTTATATACACATACTAAATAATTTTATAATATTATAAGGTTGCTATATGGTTATACAAAACAAATAAAGTCTGAAAAAGAAATTCTAAATGCCTGAAATATAATTTTCTGTCTATAACCTTAACCTAGACAAAACTTAAAATTATTCCTGATTTTTTTTTATTGCAAAAGAAGTATAAGATTTTGAAAGTTGGATAAGAAAGAGGTCCTAAATTGGGACCAAACCCAAATACATCAAGTTGCACTGATACCTAAGTCTAAAAATAATATTACTCGAGTCAAAATTTTATATTTTGTCTCCTTTTTGTGTGGAAAGAAAACCACCAAGTTAAAATAATTATACAAAATGACTATAATAAGAATAAATGACAGTCACTTTCAAACGTTGAAATATTTTTGTTGATTTTAGTATTCAGTCAAGAACATTCATACATGATAATTTTGAGAGTAAAACGCACGAGTGAATTAAAAGATACATAAACTCCACGGAGATAATAATTAATCCTTAGAAAGAAGAGCAAAATATAAGAACCGAAATTTTACGTATATTTCATATAATTGCTGCAACATCATAGTGCGCACACTAGTAAATGGCGGAAACTATGATACTGAATACATACTATATATAAATATTTCATATGAATTATTATAACATATAAATATAAATATAGTCTACCATTAAAATTTCATTACATAGGTACATGCAGCAATAATAGGATAACCTCGTTCTACAATAATTTCTTTGTTCACATCAGAAGATTAGAAATTTGAAATCCAATATTTTTCTTTATTGTAATGGGGTCTACATACTTGTCCCCAACCATGTTTCACTTTCAGAGTATCATGGACACAAGAAACAGTTTGACACACCCCACGCTCATTGCTGTTAAAGTATAAGACAAACAACGTAATTTGGTATGATAATTGAAATTTATCAAAATAAAATAATACAATTATCTTATTATAAAGTTAATAAAACCAAAATTTCATAAACGTCAGATTCGCATTGTTTTTTAGCGGAACGTAATTCCAAAGGTTTAGGTGGCAGTGGCATCTTGAGTCAAACAACTGAAAATCCACTTTACCAAATCACAAGAATTCTAAATGCTTCCTGTCTCAAGTTACTGAATCGAAAATTAAAGTAAGCAAACCAGTTCAAATAAACTGTTTCTGATGACGTTTTAAATGGAAAAACAAACCATATAACGTCACAAGTAATTCAAATGGTCCTCACCAATTGATGATCAGTGGGGCTACTTGCATTGCTTGTAATTTCCATAAAGCTCAGGATATAAACTTTGACTACTCAAAGTCAGATTAAACAGATTCTCTCCTTATACACTTGGAAACACTTGTGAATATTTAGCCACCAACATTATTACAGAACGCCCTTCATCATTAAATGGAGAAGGCACTGCTAACAAGCATAATCAGGCAACCGTAACAGCCCTGTGCCATTATAAAAATAAATAAATTGTTAGAACACAATGTTTTTTTAAATTCTAGAGTGGATAAAAAAGTGGTAAGGCTCATTACTATTATAATCCTCTCACAAGCATAAAGATTCACCATTAAAAATTGAAAGTTGAGAGTAATATCTATCATCAATAATGGGCAATCACATGCATGCAGGATATGAAAAAGCTACGTTACATATACACTAACAAAACACAAAATTCAGTCCATTGATGAAAACGCCGGTACAATATGTGACAAGATCTGCTACTAAAGTACTTAGAAAGACAATGTCTTACTTGTACAACCATGAAGATACAGCTTTCCTCAAAATTAAACCACCAGTTTAATGTCTTCTATAGCATTTATAAATAGCTAAGAAGTATACTATGACAATCCCTAGCATTAGGAAGGTGCCAAGAGCATATAGATTATAAAGTTAATACTTTCAGATTTGTTGAACATAACCAGTTTGTTCAGACCATCATTTATACCATGGATTTTGCAACAATGATTTATGAGCACATTGATATATCATATTGAAGGACTCAATGGTTTGCAGTCAAGCCTTAGCAGATTTTGCATTAGTGGTTTAAGACAACTCTGAATATCTTTATTGACAGGGAATAATATCAGCCACCCACTTAAATTTAAAATCCTGACTACCAATCTATTATTAGTCCACAATATTCAATACTATAGTAATCAAATCGCAATTCAAATTGTAGATCGAAAGACTAATTTTTGAATCGCAAGTCATAGATCGTATCAAATTGTATGATTCAATAACATGATGAAAAAATAGCCTGAAATATATTATATAAATGATGTATATAAAAAATGCTTAAATAATAATTTCAAACCAAAGAACAAGTAGAGACAATGCACGAGAATGTTGCTTGTGGCCAAACTTTGTGATTGAATGAACATTAGGTTGCTTCTTTCTGCAATTTTATATAAAGGTTTTGCAAAATTTTTTTTCCCTGGCCATCAAGGTTTTGCTAATTAAAACAACACACTCTTTCTAGTTTCTTAAAAGAACAAGAAAAAGAAAAAAATGTTGTTGAGAATAAGCAGTAGCACAATAATTGAAACGTCTAGTTTCAATAAAACAAAGGAGGTTTACTTTGCTGTTCTGCAGCTACATGAGGCCAAATGAGTCAGTTTACTATGAATGGAACAATGTAGTTTAAGCTAAAAAGAAACCAACCAAAAAAAAAAAAGGAAAAGGATTGTCTTCTTCCAGCAGCGGGTTTGCATTGGGTCATGATGGACCCAACTTCATGACCCAATGGAGCACAGCATTCTGACTCGCCAGAACATAGTGATTCATTGTTTCTGGTGCGATTCCAATGATTTTAACAGACAATTCTGGTTATTTTCTGATTCAACCACTGATTAGTATCAATGGCCATCCAAATTGGATTGATCTCTTGAATCACGACCCACATGATTTCGATTACTAATCAATAAACAAGTACCTTAATTCTGTTACTTATTGAGTGACTATCCCTACAGCTCTATCATCTCCTCCTTTCAATCTCTCCTCTGTCTTTCTAAAACATCCCCTCCCTTCCTCTGTGTGTCTGTGTGTGTGTGTCTGTGTGTCCCCCATAGTATTTCGGCCTTTTCTTCCATTCTCCTTATCAGCACTGCATCCCTAACAGAATTACTACGTAAAACACTTGTTATATAGTGCAGAATTCACATACTTCTTGCCAACAGAATACAACCTCTAACCCAAATTCTTACAAGGCCCTGATGTAGGAACAGCACAAAAAGCAAGGAATTGGAATGAGAGAGAAAGAATGAAGAGAAAATTCTAGAATGAGAAAAAGCAGAGCTGAACTGAATAACAATCTCAATAATAATCCAGGTATCATAAGTATGACGAATCAAAGTAAAACGCAATCCTTAAATAGGCATCCAACCTCACTTGATAACTACTATCCTAAACTAAAGATAGTCATTAGTAATAAACATCTGCATTCAGCACTGATAATCCTTAATTTGCAAATAATTATCATATGATAATCATCCATAATTTTATTAATCCCAACTTCCTATTCTATATTCCAGTTTTCCTATCTTATCACCCATCATTGCTCAAGGCTTGAAAAACTTGACCTTATGGTTTTTAGGTAGGTGTGAAGGTCAACAGGTAACAGCAACACAAAATTGTGATATTTCTCTGTGAGGCCTGCACCAATTTGCAGTTAAAAAAGGCAGAGGTTTTTCCTAATTACAGATAACAAGGGTACTGTCCATTCACCAGTGACAAAACTCAACACATGTGGGTGAGTGACTTTGTCTCCATCAACAGCGCAAGGGGATTGGGCTCATCTGGCAGCAGTGATGACAATGCCCAGGTTGAGGCCCTGAATTTATGTCCTGAGTTAATGGGTCCAATTTTGGTAGCTGTCCTTATGGTGGCAAATCTCTGTTGACACACCATGCCATTCTAGGGGGCTTATGCATGTAATCTAGCTCATCAGTATGGTATGCCTTTGCTCAGAAGACATAGTGAAGAACAAAAAGAATCTGTGGGACTGTAAGATGGACTTTTGGGCTCTTATTAAAGTGGGTCACCAGAAGCTGTGAGAATGGGGAAAAGAGGTGGCCTTACTGCAGTGAGGACACATTTCAAAGAGAACAGTCCAACAGGGATTGTGTGGCTGGTGTTTTCATGCCAGGTATAGCGATGGAAGGTTATCAAAGTTGGTAGACCAAACAGTGGCAAGGGGAAATACAAGAGGAGAAGATCAATGGATGAATGATGTTTGCTCTAGGTGTCTGTATGTTGCTCAGTACGTGGCTCTTAGAATCTGTATGTGGCAGGAACTAGACAAAGGCAGAATGAGAGAGAGGATAACGAGTATTGGGGAAGAGAAATTGGATTTGACTTAGAGATTAGAATGGGACCAAGGAGACATGGTTGGAGTTGTGAAACTCTGACGAAATGATGTAGAGAGGGAAAAGGGGGGGAGAACTGAACTCAATAACAGACTCAATTATGATTCAAGCATGTCTGGAATTTCTAATAAATCAAAGAAATAGGCAATTCTCAGAATGGCAAGCCCAAAGTCACATTATAACTAAATAAGAAAACATTTTGTAATTTTAAGGGATATCAATATAACAAAAATAAGACAAGGGATCAACATAAAACCGAGGATAAAGGGACTAATACTACAATTTGGCCAAACTATTATCCTGATTTACTGATATTCTGAAATTACCAATATATATCCATATTGATGATCCCTAATTGACTAATAGATACTAATATAATATTAATAATCAATAATACTTCTTATTAGTCCCTACATTACTATCCCATATCACAATATTCTTATCTCATTCCTCATCAGGCCCTTGTTCTGCAACATGGCCATCCGGTAAACAATTCACCACACATCACATCATTACATTTATTTGTCCCGGTAATCATAGCAAGCAGCTTGGTCATATGTTGAGATCACCATATATTACACAAGCATCAGAAGTTTCTTGACTAATAAAGAGTAAAAGAGTACACTTCCCAAGTTCATTGAAGCCAACTGAATGCAACAATTGCCTAATAATTGGAGAAATAGATAATATTTTTGTGTATATACAGTTAGGAAAGTTATAAAAACTTATTTCTACATATTAGTTGCAAGCAATTTAACGTTTGGGTATGCTTCTATAGATGGTTCTTTGTTATAAAAGATTCTTGTTTATTTACAAAGGAAAGAACCAAAACACTAGTTCTAAGGGTTAATGGATGTTCAGAGGGATTCCCAGATATGGAACATCATTGCCTCTGTGGAGGAGCATGTAATGGTAATAAAGTGACTCCTCATATGATGGAGTAAGCAGCAAACAGAACAAGAGCAATTGTAAAGTGATAAAGTAATACAACTAGACAGACTAATGACCAAGAAAGAAAGCTCACTAGATGGGAAACAAAGTATACCTTCTCTCAAAATCAGAAACAAACTATACCGACATTAAATTGCAATATGTGACAACCATAATACTTTGAGCAAGGCCATGAACCACATTTCCTGGAGACCCTATAAGATGTAATTATGAAGTTGGACTTTTGCAGCAGATACACTATGGATAACTATTGCAATGTGGTCAAGCAGTAATTTTGGATACATACGTGTTGGAAGAGCATCCATATGCAGGAAGGGTTTACAAAATTAATCCAATTATGTTGGGCAAAAATTTCCAGAACAAGAATACAATATGACGAAACTAAGGCACATGGCAGCAAAAAGATCACATAAAATAACATCGAAATCCATTTCAGCAGTAAAGCCATACACCTTGTAAAGTGAACTTACACTTTCACATGACATTTAATTTTGTACTCTTTGAGTCCAAGTCCCAAAAATTATAGTGGATTACATTTAAAATGAAAAACGAAGAGTCAGTGGTTAATTGAAAAATGATAAACTCAATTCCAGTCAAGATAAATCCATCTCTAACATCTTCACTATAGTTTTATTAATGAACAAATCCTTATCTGATCAAAAGAGTTAAAAAATGTCAACCATGCAAAAAGTTCAAAATCAAACAGGACTGTGGGTAAAGTAACTTTACTATTTGGAGGTAGCAGATGCATGGTTCTTGGAGGAAGATGCATAATCAGGAGGAGAGTATATCAGAGCAGCCACCATAGCTCCTGGTAGCACTACGTACTTGGATAGCACTGCCAGTTTTCTCACCAATGGCTCTCCCTTCATAAATGCCATTTCCTTGTCACTTTCAGTTGCCCTTTTGTCAGGTTTTGAGATAGGCCGGGATGTTAATTTAGAGAACTCTGAAAAGCATAACAAACTCATAAAAACACGACATAAACTTGGCAATATGACAACGCTATGACACTGTATTTCGACTCTAATGCATAATACAGCACTCCATGAAACAATGAACTTTACGAAATGCAATCACGCATTTACCGGTCCCTGCTAGGTAATTATTCAATTTCAATCTAAAATTCACCTTGCCAAATATTTTCACTTCACTCTTTACAGAAGCATTGTTAATTTCAAAACTATGCATTGCCCCTATAATTCATTTGCCTGTAACAGCCGCTGCCATTAGGACCACCACCACAAGCACATCTCCTCAAGTCCTTGGGTTAATGCTCAATTATTGGAAGTTTGAAATGTAATTTATTTCAAAAACAAAGAGATTTACTCAAGAACGCAAAACAATCAGCATGTAAAATAATAAAATGAATAGCAGTCAAGAGTGGATGAATCATCAGCGAGCCTTGAAGGAAAATAAAGCAGAAACGAAAAAGCAATCGGTAAAAAAAAAGGAAAAAACACAGAGTGTATAATCAAAGCCACAAGGAAAATATCTGCAGAGCCTGAGCAGCGATTTCACAAAATATAAAAAATTAAAAAAAAAACTGTAATACGATGCAAACTGAGCTGCCATACACATCAATCTTCTTAAGATAAAAAAAATTCCAAAAAAAAAAATATAGAAGGAGGAGATAGAGAGTTAACTCAAACCTGGCTCGCTCGAAAGGAACTGGTGTACCGAATGAGGTCAGATTTAAGGTAAACTGAACACCGAACGAAAAGGATCGACCGGGCACGAGGATAGATAGTTTAAAATAAAAAAGGAAAAGTACATATATACTAGGGAAAAATAATCTTTTGGTCCCTAGAGTTTACCTGTATTTGCAAACGAGTCCATACAGTTTATTTTTCGTCAAACAGATCCTTATAGTTACAAAATGTTTCAAAAAGAAGTCCCCACCATTCATAACTGTTAAGACACTGTTAGTTTAATGCTGACGTGGAAAATAGAATCCATGTGGCAGGACAACGGACGACTGGACAATGAGCGATGACTTGGCAAATATATCAGTGCTTTATCTGAGCTATCATTCTTGGACTTATCACCTTCTATCTTATTCTGCTTAAGTAGCTTCCCGAACCCTTCAAGTCCGTCTCTAGCGTTTTCACTCTTCATGAGCTCCTCTACCACTTGAGCTACTGATATTAGCGTTATTTTTTTGTATGCGGAGGGATGGTCATATTTTATGGAAACCCAATTATTTGATATTGAAAAAGAATCATCACACTTGTTGCCTTACACGGGGGACGATCATTCTGTGGCCTCCACTATCTAATAACAATGAGTTTTGAACCAATTACCCATACTTTTCTCTCATTATTCTATCAAACTAGACAGCAAAGAGGAAAAGCAACAATGATAGCCAAAGAATGCCTTTTATTCTTTGGAAGTATCCGGTTGATATGCAGCCTATTGCATTGTGATGCTATGGTAATTAATATAGTTATCAAATTTGCGAGTTTATTATTCAAATTTATAAGTTTATGATTGTATATAAAAAAAATTAATTAACTCAATATAAACTCAGACTTAATATAAATTTAGATAAATTCGCGAGTTAACTTACTGAGTCTATTGATTTTACGATTTTAACGTGTTAACTAACTTATAAAGTTAATAACATACATAATAATTTAAATTTAAAACTAAACAAGATATAGACAGAGTTTTTTTTTAATGAAACATTTATAATTTATTTTTTTACAAGTTTGAATATGTATAAAAATAATAAAATTACATTTAATATGTACTTATTAAAAAAATAAAATAAATATTATTTAATTATTTGTATTAAATAATTATTTATATATGATTATCTTAAAATATTTATATTGCGTATTATAAGTTACGAAATATAATTTAATTAAGTATAATTTAAATTATATTTGAATAACTTAATAATTATTTATTACTCAAAGTAAACTCTTACGAGTTTATATTATGTATTTACATTGTTGAGACTGATATTTGTCAATAACAAAAATTGATTTTTTTTTTTCTGCACTTTCAAATAATGCAATGCAATAACCCTAGAAAAAGAAACTTCAATAGTCCAAAGCAAGTGCATCCAAATTTTGTTCTCCTACCGAGTCTTCCAATAAAAAAAGCATGAATAACTAGTTTTTATATTATCAATTTGCAAGCCATTTTCTCTCTAGATGATTTTTATGAATTTATTTTTAAAATTTCGACAAAACCCCAATAATTAACCTTCCTCTCTCTCTCTCTTCTAAGACGAAACTTAGATTTTGATTGCAAAAAGATATATGATTTAACTATTTAATGTATCTAACAGTTCTCATATCAGGAATAAAGCTCCGGAAATTAACAGCTTGAAAACCAAATTTTTAAACTGAACAAAATCTACATAGCAGATTCTAGTTAAATAAACTAGATTTACAGAGCAAACAGAGGATGAAAGAATGGGCGGAAGAATCTAGCCACAAATGATTAAGAGAATTGAAGACATTCTCATAACAAGTTAAAGAGTTTGAAGAAAGGAATCCAATCACTCCAAATTTAACAGATATAAAAAAATTTTAAAATATAAAAATAAATAATTTTAAAAATAAGATATATTAAAATTTTAAATTTTATTGGAGTTGATTCAATTTCTCTGAATTATACTATAAAATATATAAAATAAATTATAAGATATTAGAAATTATTTTATTTTTTAATAAAATATTCTTTTATATAAAAATTTTAAAATTTTATTATATTTTATTTTTATATTTTAAAAAAATTTTATATTTATTAAATTTAGAATTATTAAATCTAAATGTAATAATTTTAGATTTTACTAAAAAATCTCTAATAACCTCAGCTACTGAAACCATCTATTCTCGAGAGTTCCAGAAAGAGAGACAAGTTGATGAGGTAAGGTTCACCTTGGAAGGAGAAGAAGAAGAGCTGAAGGGATAAATTGACAGGTCAAACCGGTTAATGTTCAAGAATTTTTTTTCTTTTTTGGTTTATGTGGATTGCAAGTGCCAAGTATGCAGTCATGGAAGCACTCAACATCATCTCCTTCTGCCAACTCATTATCAAATAAACGGTGTTAAAATGGATCTGAACAATAGGGACTATTTTCAAACATTGGATAACTTAGGGAGTAATTTAAAAAAAAACAAAAATTTAGGGGCCAAATGAAAAATAAGTGAAAACTTTTAAGGGTCAAATAATTAATTTTCTCTATACACTAAATATAATTTTTGAAAAAAATACAATTTTGGCCCTCTAATTTTTTATTTTGATAATTTAATTGTGATAAATTAATTCTTTATAAATTTAAATTTTTTAAAATTAATCTCTTACAAATTTAAATTTATACAAAACTGATTTTTTGTTTGGAATAATAAGAAATTAATTTTACATGAAATTGAATTTGAGATAAACTAATTTATCAAAGTATATTTATAAGAAATCAAATTGTCACAAAGTGCAAGAGTAAAAATCTAATTTAATACTTGTCTCCATAATTTTCATAATAAATTTTAGAAAGATATTATTAATATAATTCTTTACACCTAGATATTTTTTAATTTAATGTGGTCAATTGATTCCTCATAAAGTTGTTATCAATAATGATTTTTTTTTTTTAAGTATAATAGGAGTAGTCTCCGTGAGTCAAAAAAATAATGATTTTTTATATTTTAAAATTAATATATTTATTTATAAGAATTAAATTTAAGTAACAAAAAAAGAATTAAATTTTAAAAAACTACTTATATGTATGAATCAAATTAAAAAAAATAATTTTATTAAGAATCAAATTCTAATATTTATATTTGAAAATTATATTTTTATGTCTTCAAACTAAAGCTTATTCACAATTTTAAATTATCAACTATAAAATATAAACAGAATGTCCCCAATTTTACACTAAACGCTCTTTTTCGGTGTTGACGGAAAAAAGAAAAAGAAAAAAGGGGCTCCTTTTTAGTGACATTATGCGGAGTATTTTGTGTTTTTTCCTATCGAATAGGACGTTGATATAGTAATTGGATCATAATTTATGTAAAAAGTAATTCTCCTAATATATTTTTGTCAACCTATGCAGTAAAATGCAAGGAAAACTAATATGTAGAGAAGTCACTTAATTATATATAATAAGAGTACAATATTATTTTTGTTTCATTATATCTTTGCTATACAAACAATTATTTGATTGTTTAATTATATCATGATATGTATATAGTTATTGGAGAGAATTGTATTGTTTTTAAATTAAATTATATACCATTATTAGTCAATCAAATACTTGTCATATTATAATTGGAAAATAACATAATAAAGATATAAAAAATTACACATAAGTCTAGCCTTTTTTATTTCTCACTTATTAATCAAGTTTAACTTAGTCTCACACTAATTTATAGTCTTAATTTATACCCTCACTTATTGATTTATTCACAATTTATCTCTCGCTAATCTTAATATTAGTACATTTAGTATTAGTTTCAATTAAAATTGAGGGACAAAATTGAAAATAAATTAATAAATAGGAGAATAAATTAAGAACGAATTAATAACTGGGTGACTAAATTGAAAATAAAAATCAATGAATGACCAAATTAACAATTATCTAATAAGTGAGGGGTTAAATTAAAACTTAATTAATAGGTGAGGATCAAAATAATACTTTATAATAATTTGATTTTTTATAAATTAATTGTGATAAATTAATTTCTCATAAATTTAAATTTATACAAAATTAATTTCTCTGTTTAGATCAATAAAAAATTAATATTGCATAAAATAAAATTTTTAAGGGATTAATTTGTTATAATATATTTATAAAAAATAAATTATTACAAAACATAAAGTAAAAGTTTGATTTAATAATTTTTCCTATAATTTTAATTTATAATAAAAGTTTAGAAAAAAGTCATTAATATAATTCTTTACACTTAGATATTTTTTAATTTAATATGATAAATTGATTCTTCGTAAATACAGTCGTTATCTATAATTACTAACAAAAAAAGTTGTTATCTATAATGATGTTTTATATTTTAAAATTAATATACTTTTAAAACATTATATGTAATGAATCAAATGAAAAAAATAATTTTATGAAGAATCAAATTCCAAAATTTATATTTAAAAAATTATATTTTTATGTCTTCAAACTAAAGCTTAGTTGCAATTTTAAAATATCAACAATAAAATATAAACAGAATGTCCCCTATTTTTTGGAAAATAACACTAAACGCTCTTTTTCTATCGAGTAGGACGTTGATATAGAAATTGGATCATAATTTATGTAAAATGTAATTCTCCTAATTTATTTTTGACATCCTATGCAGTAAAATGCAAGGAAAACTAACATGTTCACGTAGAGAAGTCACTTAATTATATATAGTAAGAGTATAATATTATTTTTGTTCACAAAAAAAATTATATATAGTTCCTTATATCATTATTATACTAACAATTATTTGATTGTCTATATTATGTTACGTATATAGTTATTGTAAAAAGTGTATTATTTTTAAATTAAATTATATATTATTATTAGTTAATCAAACACTTGTTATATTATAATTTGAGAATAACGCAACAAATATATAAAAAACTACAAGTAAGTTCAAATTAAATATGAAGAAATGTTTTGTAACATTGTCAAGTTTATATATTAATTTAGCAATTAGATCTTGGTTTGAAGAGGTAAAATGTAGTTTCCTTCATATAAAGAGGTATGCTGGAGTTTTCTTCATTTTATTTTAAATTATAATAAAAGGCATAAAGTATATTATTTATTTATTAAAAAAAGACAAAAAGTATATCATTTAATAAAAGAGAAGAATATAATTTTGGTCATTTAGCTTTAGCTAAAATATTAATTTGATCATCAAAGATGAAAAATATTCATTCAAATATAATAAATTGGTTTGGTCCTTTAGGACCATTGTTTTGGAAGAGAACCATTTTGATATTTTAGATGATTAAATTAATTTTAAAACCAAAAGTAAAGGTCAAATTTATATTTTTTTTTCTTTAATCAAACTTAAAAGCCAATATAATTTGTTTTTCAAGTAAAACTTCATTTTAGTCCATCACTAAATTTTATTTTCAATTAGGTCCCTCACATATATCCATTCTCAATTTAGTCTTCTTATTTATCTGTCCATTATCAATTTGGTTCCTTACTTGTTAGTTTATCTTTAATTTGGTCCATTTCATTGAATTAAGGCTAAGAAACTAAATGTGCTAACTTTAATATTATTAAGAGACTAAGTTGAAAATAAATTAATAACAGATGAGCTAAATCAAGAATTAAAAGTCAGTGAAAGTTGATAAGTAAAGGACCAATTTGATAATAACAATAAGTAAAATTTTAAATTGAATATTAACTAATAAATGAATAATTAAAATAAAAAATAATTAAGAACCAAATTAAAAGTCAAAATAATATTTTACTATGTTGTTCCATTTAATTTTTTTTATGTCATTTGGTAAACAACTTCAACTTTAAAACAAGAGTAACTGTGCTGTGAGTACCGACTCGTCAAATGAAAAATGAGATAGAAAATGTGAAAGTAGTTAAGAGAGGCCATTAGATATTGCTATCCCTATAATGGAGAAAGTTAAAAGGATGAGAAGATCGCTTGTGGTGAAGATGATGATAATTAGAGGTGAGCATTGGTCTGATAAATTTAATCTAACTCGATCATATTAGGTCAGGTTATGACCGAACCAAATAAAAAAAATTACAAATTTCATCAAGTTGAGTCTCGATAGTAACATAAAACTCAACTTGATATTTATTTTTATTTTTTATAATATATTTTTAATTTGATTTAAAATAGATTTTAAAATATTAATTATTTTCAACTTTTTATTATTTTTCATTCCAAATCTTAAAAAAATTTTAATTTCATTTTATTTTCTTTTTAAAAAGTAGACTCAGCCACCGGGTTTGTCCTGGTTAATAGTTAAGTCTAACTAAACCAAGCTGAGTCTAAAATCCAAAAAATTAACCCAATATAAAATCAGGTCGCATTTCGGGTCGACAAAAAACCTAGCACGACCTAACCCTCACTTACCCCTAATAATAATAACATGTTGCTTTTGGTGGAACTATCCAAGATCACAACACAAGAACTTTCATCTTAAGAAAGTTGTGTGATTTATTGTCTTAACTTTCAGAGTTGACCATAAATCTTCAAACTTTTTAGTTTTGTGCAAATACTAGCTCCTATATTAACATTTTTTTAATCTAAATCCTTAATATCACTTGTCGACGATATGAAAATGGGAGTTCTAAATTATGTTACATAAAGTTAACAGTTCAGGGGGTCTATAGTCATCGACTTCCAAAGTTGAGAAAATAAATTATATAAACGTACTTCTAAATTGAGAGTAATTTATTTATTTATTCTTGCCTGGTTCTTAATGTATTGGAAGATTTGAAGTATTTTGAACCACATTGCCCATAACCCCACCCCACCCTTAACATCCCAAGTTCTCCCAAATTTGTAAAATTTTATTAAAAAAAAATTACCTAAATAAAGAGAAGGAACATTATCTTGTAACCATTTCTTACTTTCCTTTTTCGATCTTTCTTTCCTGTTTCAATTCCTTCCTTTTTCTTGGTTTCAACTCCTAAACATATCCAAAAGTCCGACGTCGTGTTCATTGTTTTAAAATTATTTTCTCTTCTAATGAAGGCTTCTACTTAATCGTGATGAAGTTCGTTTGAAAAGGATCTCCTACAATAGAGGATTCCTCTTCTTCTTTTTTTTCTTATAAAAAACTAGAACAATTAAAATTTAATAACTCAAATTTATAAACAATAAATATGACCACTTAATCATTAGTCAAAATTTTGTCCATAAAATAGTTTAAATTAATTATTACAGGCAATTATTATTACTAAGAATAGATTCACTGCAACGCGTGAGTGCACTCACCCCTTTTGAATCTTTAAATTCATTATTTTTTATATGTAATTTTATGTTATATTTTTTTATTTGATTCTAACGTATAAAAATTTGTTCTCTTTTAATGGTAAGAATTTGTTTTTTTAATTCAAATATTAAATTTAAAGACTTTTAT
Source organism: Delonix regia (assembly GCA_037074485.1). NCBI lineage: Eukaryota > Viridiplantae > Streptophyta > Magnoliopsida > Fabales > Fabaceae > Delonix > Delonix regia. The sequence goes on along the minus strand of CM073460.1, from coordinate 6,030,493 downwards.
CTTTTTAGAATCTAATCCTATATCTATCTTTAGTTACTATCCAAGGCCTGGTAGCCTACATTTGCAAATAAATTTAATTAGATTCAAATCATTAAATTTTATTTTAAAATTTAAAATTTTAAAAACTATTTTTAACAATTTATGAAAACCTAAAATATCAAATTTCATGCAAGAAACTACATTTAATTTACCATCTCGTTATGCACTATTCAATTACCTTGATTTACGCACAATTTCAGGGTAGGGCGAGTCAAATTTTGCGGCTACGGTGATTTTTCTTCTTTCTAGTATATATATATATATATATGTACTAACATGCATGCACATATGTTTATATGCTTTTTGGCCTTTTCATTATTCTCTTTCTCAATTAAGTTTTTTTTTTCTCTTTTGTTATTATTAATTTAATAAAATTTAATTCAAAAGGCTCACTACCATATCGGTACTAAAATTAATTAATATTTATCCACTGATGCATTGCATACAGTAAAATATCAATTATTTAGCATGTGATAATTAGTATTAATAATTTTAATAGGAGTGTAGAGAAAATAATTATTTTAGTTCATTATTTTTTTTAATGTCAATTTAATTCATTACAAATTTATAATATCAAAATAATCTTTTAAAAATTTAATGTTATTAAAAATAGTTCTTTAAAAGGATAATGATTGATGTAATGAAGATTATTTTTTATTAATATTAAAGTTTTTAAAATTACTTTAGCATGACAAGTTATGAAGGATCAAATTAATATTAAAATTAAAAGTGAGGATCAAAATAATATTTTTATCTAGGAGAGAGAGAGAGAGTGTGTGTATATATATATATATATATGCAATTTATTAAATTAAAAAAAGTATCGGCTTCCGAATGATATATATGTTTTTATCCTTCCCAATAGTTAGCTTATAATATATCTTTTAAATATAAAAGACTATTATTAACTATCTAACTAAATCATAATGACTATTAATTTTTATTCTAAAAAATAATATGTAAAATGAATATGATAATTATTCTAATTTGACTATTAGACCAATAAGAATTAATATACACAAACACTTGGCCCTTTGTTAGAAAAATAATGAGAAGCTAGTATTTTCAACTACTAGAATTTATTATTCATAGTGTAAAAACCAAATCTTAATTTATATTATAATGATCATAATTATTAAAAATACGTGTATTTAAAGTAGTGGGACTCTGCCCTAAATTGCCTCTTCCTTATGTGTTATATTTAAATTCTTAAATCACAACCAAAATTATTCATATTTTAAGTGTCATTATCTTTTAAAAAAATTATTAAATATATTATGTTAAATTATAAATAAATTTTTTTAGTAAACTCACAATTTTAAATGCAATAATACATTCAGTTATAATATATAAAGATATAATTATAATATTATTATTTTTTAATTGATATTATTATAACTACGTCTTTATATTATAACTGAATTAATTAATACATTTAAAATTATAAAAGTATTAAAAATAACACCTAAATTATATTATTCAAATTATTCAATACTACCGTCAGATTTTCCTTTGAGGGTATAAGGGGCATTTTGTCCAAACATGACAAACATATCCTGTGTGTGCTATATATATATATAGTTCTAGATCAGTCAACATTTCATTAATTTTTCAAACCCCTCCCGAGCTTTCTCATTTCATGCACATGGGAAGATACTACATTCAGATCATGATGGTACTGAAGTTAAATCTCTCACTCTTTATCTAGCTGGTTACATGAAATCTCTAGTATTATCTATCTGATCAGTGAAATTAGAAATGAACAAAACCCATAGAGAATAATTAACTCAGACGAAAGCACTTTCACCAGTCGCCACTCATGCATGGAACATCTTCCTTCCAAGCTTTTTCTTCATAGTTCAAGCACCACAACTGCTCATAAAACAAAGAGACTGAAGAGCGTCAGCCAGGTGTTTGATGAAACGCGCAGCTAGATTTCAGCTTCTGATATTTGAATATATATGAAGGTGAAAAAACGAGAGGAAAAGCTTCAAATACTCCCTTCAACTTTAAGTTATGTGTAAAATTTAAAAACATCTTAGATCAACTATTATTTTTCAAAATTGAAACTTTGTTGTCCATGTTCCCCATTAACCTCGTTAATGGAGATGCTGCCTCAAACAATGTCAAAATTTAGCACGTGATACATTTTCAGTCGTTTGGAAACAACAAATCACAGTGTTTGAGATGGCATCTTTGTTAATGGAAAAATGGATAGAAGAATTAAAATATTGAAGAGTGATTTTTGAAGGCAGTATTTTCTGGTTTTCAAATTTGAAAGGGGTGTTTTTAACATATTTTTTTGTTCAGAAGAAAACATATAGAGGAACACAAACTGGGCTTACATTCAGAATCTGTGGTGATCCAGTTCCCTTTTCTTCTACAAACGGTTGAGTCAACCTCTTCATGTGGGATAGAAATCGATGAAGGTACAGCTTGGAATTGTCCATTTTTTGATGAGGAAGCTAATGAGATTGCTGAATAGGCAGAAGAAGTGGTAGAGCAGCTTTCCACTTCCCATCCGAAACTGATCTTGGGTGAGTCATTGCTTGCTTCTTCTCCATCCGGAACTGCTTTAAGGGTTCCCCCTCTTCTGAACCTTAGAAACTGATAAGAAAGCAATCACCATTTTCCTCACTTCGTCAGTCACTTATTACAGTTTAACAATCTCATACACATGTTGGCTATCTTTCTTTTTAATTTTTGTTTCATTAATGCGGTAATTGAAACGTCTTTATGCTACTCAGTATGCATCAAGAACAACATATATGAAAAGGCTAAAATGATGAACTGGAAATCTATGATATTTCTCCTCACCCACGATCTTTTTGTGTCATGTAGATTATATTGCCGAGTAGCTCAAGTTTACTGTTAAATATAGTAAAATGTCATTGCAGAAGTTAGAAAATTTACCTTTCTTCCAGTAAATTTTCCTCCTTTCTCTGTTTTTGCAGCCGCAGCCCATCTGAGTAGCTCTTTCATTCTTGCAATGGCCTTCTTCTTATCACTTTTGACTTGACTTCTAATTTCTGAGGTGCCGCATTGTTCATTTTTTTCCTCAGTTATAGGCAAAACCTTGTTTCCTACATGAGCAACGGAATCTACCTTGTCATTGTTTTCTATTGATCCTTTTGCTGTTTCTTCTCTCTTCATCTTCTTAGAGTACTCAAAATGCTGTCTTCTGTTATGGCTTCCTACTCTCTTTAACTTAAGAGTGCTGTAGAGGCAAGACTTCGCAATGTCCTCTGTACATATAAATGCAAAAATCTTCACGTTCTTGTGGCACCCATGCTTTCTTCCTTTAGTTGTACCTGTTCTTCGGTTTGCCCTTTGATGCTTCAGTAGAATTATATTTTTCCGTTGAGCACTTTGATCTGAAAGAACAGAATGTGTTAGGTTCAAGTTGACAACGCAAAATCCAAAAAATAAAAAATAAAAAATTCAGCGTATGGTAAACTATTATGTTGGATGTCATCGGATATCCAAAATGCTAACTTGGATGTCCTTGGAAAAATCTCCCATCACATCCATTCTGACTTTGTTAACTTTTATGAATTATCATTCATATTCTTTCTATAACAATTTTCTATTTTCATATACCAAACATGGGCCATCTTAAATACCATGGTATATAAGATACAAAAGAATATGAGATAGCAGTGTACCGAACGCCTCCTAAGAATTGTAACTAGAGTAAAATATCTAGTTACCTTTGATGGCTTCCCTTTTGGTGGTTGCAGGACTAAAGGTGATACCTCTTTCTTGCTCGTGTGCCCCTTTAAAAAGCCTTTGAAGAATCTGCCATTGAGCACCAAAAAGAACTATCTCAATCAGGTTTGATGACAACAATGCTTTCTAGTTTCTACGGATCTTACTATCTTCACATAACAAGAACAATACCTGCATGTCTACTTATATAGTATTTTTGGTAAGTGGGTCTGTGTGATGACTTTTCAGTCAAATGAACAGCACTACCGATCTATGTGTGTGTTGTCTGGAAGCCTAGGATTCCTGTCTAGTCTGTGTGAACTTTGATGAGATGAAGACAAAACAAAAGTGTGATGAATCTAAGGAAGATGGTGAGACAACCAGGCAGTGAGTGGGGAATTGGTTGGCTTATGATTCGGAAGTAACATGGGGGAGCTATAATATATAGGATGCCAGGTGGTGGGAGTTGAGATGGAAAGACTTCAATTTAATTAAGAAAACATTTTTAGCCTCTGTGGCCTTGTTCTTTGCCATAAACTTGTATGCCTGTGGTGTGTTTGGACCCCAGCTTACATTGGCCCATCAATGGAGATCTACATCACTCAGGATACTCTAGGAGCTTCAAAATTGAATGCAGAGCCTGAGAAAAACTAAGTTCTCACACTTAATTAGGTGATTTGAAAAAAGACTAAATGGTTGATTAGAAAAACCATTTTTCTATGCAGTGTCAATAGGTAGAGTATTTAGTCAATTAGCTCAGGCAGAAATATCTTTATAATATAGTATAATGCAAATATGTACTTGTTCAAGATGAGTTAGGTCAGGTTTTGGGCTAAAGCCCACTAATTTGTCTAATGTTTGGCATAAGCTCAAACTTTAACCCAAATGGATGAAAACAATGATATATTACATGTCTTTGCAATGCAAATAAGTTGAGTGCTTAGTTATTTAATTGAGGCAAAGATATATTGATAAGCTAATGTGATGTAAATTTTGACTTGTTCATGGGTCAAGTACTCTATAATAAAATTTAATAAACTTTTAAGTGATGTCCTTCACTTCAAGTTCAAACTCATTTTAATTTAAACTCATCATTAAAAGTTAAATGATGGCTCACATTCATAAATTCTAAGCATTCAGATACAATATTTGCACAAAAACCTAGAGAAGACTTTACAAAGAAAGTGTAAGCACATGGACCATGAACTTAAATTTGTTTAATAAGAAACGAAAGAAGGAAAAGTGGGAAACCATGTTTGTCTGCCATTGATGCTTTCAGGGGAGGTGTTTGCTTTCTTTCTCTATCCCATGTATATGTGTCAGATTGTAATGCAAGGTTTCATGAATATAGCAGTTGAGCATGTGGGGGTACACAGATGATATTTTAGTGAGAAGATAGGTGTTGTGGATGCAAATTAGGGAGGCATCAGTGTCACATGGAGCTGTGCTACGCACACGAATTTTAAAAATGGTGATTGAGAGGACACACACATGCGCTTGAAAGCCCCACTTTTGTAACATTCTTTTCTGTGCTTTGGCGGTTCCCTCATATTTTCTTCTTCGTTGAATTGATGAAGAGAAGGACCTCTGATGTGTCACTTTGTCCACCACTGCTTATTGAGGTCATGATGTGGCTTGTTTTCAGAGAGGAGAGTCATTAATACTCAGACGGGCATGTCTTTTTCTTCAAATTTCAAGCTAATTTGTGCATTAAAGTTATATATAGTATATTCGGACCGAAGGGAAAGAAAGTATAAAAAAAATAAATAAGAAATGGTTAATTTAAAGCTCTTTTTATAATATATATATATATATATATGTGTGTGTGTGTGTGTGTGTGTGTGTGTGTGTATTTAGGGTAAAAGGAGGATTTGAGGTGACGTAACAATTTTGGATTCGAGAGAAGTGTAAATATGCATTTGGGTAGGAAAAATTTTTTTTTTGAGATTTAGCGCAAAACAACGGGAAATTTCAGGTAGAGAAATTTTGAGACGGAATTTTTGGAAATAAAATTTTTTAATAGAGTTTTGCCCATAGTTAGTAGCCAGGGTTGAAGGAAATTTTTATTATTATTATTATTATTATTATTAAGACTTTTACCCACAACAAGTATTATGGGTAAAGGAGTTTTATATGAAAATAATTAATATCCTTAGATTTTTAGATTATCTGTAAGTATAAATTATCTATTTTAGACTTTTTATCTATTGCTAAAAATGACTGTAAATATATAGTATTTTTTCAATGATATTTATAAGAATAGATGAAGGAGGAAAAGAAGAGAAAAGAACATTTTTAAAAAATGCTTTCCTGAAATTAGTTATGATTTCAAGGGTATTTATAAAATAGTTACCCATAATCCATAAAAATATCATCTAAAAATTTCATAAACTATTTCAGGGAATATTTTAAACAAATTAAATAATTTTGATAACATTTCTAAAGATCACATTTTCAGGTTTCACATTCAAGGATAACATATCTATTCCTTTATCAAACGTCCTCTTAAGCTGTGAATTTGGTGTAAATAATTTTGCACTGAATCATCCTCAATCAATTATTAGAAATCACATCCCCAGTGTGTGTATTTATATATTTGTCTCTCTCTCTCTCTCTCTCTCTCTCTCTCTCTATATATATATATATATATATATATATATATCGGTGGTACATTACTACAGATACACCTGGCCAATTAGTAACACATGAAGTCATGTGTCAACAAAAAATCTCACTGAATATTATATCTCATTTCCTATATTTACTCTTTTTTTTTTTAATGGTATATCACAGAATGGAAAATTAAAGCTAAGACATTTCCAGTGAAACAAAACAAAAATTTCGAAATAAAATAAATGATTTTTTTTCTAATTGATATGAATGCTCCAACTGAGATCTTTTAAGATTTTGTTTAAAAAAATAAACAGAAATTGACACAAATTGGGGATAGGTTTTAACCTATTATAATGGAATATTTGCAATGATTTTGAGAGAAAAATACATATGAGGCATGTAAAAGTGAGAATAATCAGTCATAAAATGTCATACATAAATACACATATATATGTAAAAGCTAATATCATAAAGGTTTTCCGTAAAACTCCAGAACAAATTACCATTGATCTAAGAGTAATGTTGGTTTAGACTATTTTAACTTTCATTTTAATGAAAATAATTAAGTTTTGGATGTAACAGTTCAAATATTCGATAATGTTCTAACTATTATTCATAGGATTGTTTCCTTGGTTAGATTTCTGTCCACGTTCTCTATATTGGCGATCTTAATTGATTTGTTTTTTTCCGGTCCAGGGGTACTCCATTATAATTTTTTGTTAAAATGTATGTATCGGATTAATTAGAAATTAATTCGTATATTTAAAAAACAAAACTTATCGTGTGAATTAAATCTAAACTATTAAATATTATAAATTTGTTGTAAAACTTATACCAGTGCTATACTTGTGGATGAAAATAATGAAACTAACTATTCTTTTTGGGTAAAATTTTTAATGTATTTACAATTTTAAATATACTAATACATTCAGTCATAATATAAGGATATAATTATAATATTATTTTTTTGGTTGATATTGTTATAATTATATCCTTATATTATAACTAAGTGTATTAGTACACTAAAAATTTTGAATACACTAAATATTACACGTCCTTTTAATCATATTTTAATAAATTGGTTGATTAGTTCGAGCCAAGCCTAATCTATAAAGGGATTTATAAGCAAAACACATTTGATTATTGTAAGCAACTATCGAGAGAATAGGATTAAATGACACAAAAAAATCATAGACAATTTTTTTTAATATTTTTCCATATTATTTTTAATTAAAATATAATAAATATATGGGTTTTCAATATAATAATCATTTATATAGTTTTTGCATATAATTATATGACTTTTAAATTAAATTAGAAATTTTAATTTATCATTAGTTAATTATACATTGTTATGTTTAATTTAAAAATCTCATAACAAATATATAAACAACTATAAATCTAATTATTGAATAAATATAACTCAATCTAGCGAAAATCTTAAGAAATTTCAAGTAGAAGTACGACTTTGCTATAAATTATAATATATTGTACGACATACTTTATTTCTTCCCTTGTACGCTATTTGTAATTTTATCCCCAGTAAAAGCAAGAGCTTTAATTTTGGACCACCCATAAAAAATGGGCAATTCCAAATAATTTCTTGGATCAAAGATTTCCATAATCCCTCGTACATCAACTACCATATCTTTGACATGAGTATTGCTTGAATGGAAGAAGCAAGACTCATCTAAATTTGCCAATTCACTTTTAGAATTTCACTCAAATCCAGGCAATTACTGTACCTTTCCATTCATTAAAAAAGAGTGCATAGTCAACGAAAACAATAATATAATTAGGATATTTTGAACATCTTTAAGCTAAAACTTTTTTTTTTTCACTCTTTCTTTCTTTTTCATTTTCAATACAGAACATTTACTATTTTCATTAAGGTGGGAGAGAGTCACCTTACATAATACCTCTTTTAAGTTTCTAAAAATGCCACCCTTCAACTAATAAAAATAGAAGTTGAGTTTGAGCATGACACCTGCAAGAAATCCTACTTGATCCTTTTATAAGTTTCATTATATCCATCTTCAATTGAAATTCAAACTTTCCTCCAATGTTCTTTTTTAAGTGATGAAAAATTTCATAAACTATGGTAGTGTTATCTTGAATTAATCTCTCAAAGGCAAAGGCTCTTTAACAAGGGGAGATTATCCTAGTGACAACCCATTCATTTTGTTTGTCAACATCTTAGAAATAATCATGTAGGTGAAATTACATAAGCTTACTAGTCTATATTATCCCACTATCTCAATTTTATTTACTTTAAGAATCAAACCATGTTAGTTAGGTTTAGCTCATTAAGTTGAACCCCTTGTTCAATAATAACTACTACTATATGTCAAAACATTTTAAATCAATATATTTGTGAGTGTTAGTAACAAATTAAATTTAGTATTATATTATGATATAAAGAAAACATAATAAATTAAAAGAAGTTTATAAAATTAGTTATATGAGAATGATGAAAAAGAAATAACGATAATAGACTCATTAAAAGGACATCATCATATATTGTTTTTTCTTCATGTTAAGTCATATTTATAAGTCCTTTATTAGGAAATTGAAGATATAGTTAATTAATTAACTTATTATTTTTTTACTACAAAAAATATCTAAACTTTAAAGAATTTATGATTTAATATGTGATTAATTAATTTATTAATTTTCTCTTTTTTTATTAACTTCAAAAAATATATGAACTTCAAAAAATTTTCAATTTAAGAGGCATTTAATCAATTTATTAATTTTCTCGTTTGTTAACTTTAAGGTTTTATGTTATAAGTTTTGATGATGACAAATATATAACATATGAATTACAAGTATAATATCAATATGTATATAATTGATTCATCATTAACTTGTAATGCTTATACTTGAATCATCTTTTATTCCTTATATATGAAATATGCTTACTCACATCTTATCCAATAGACTTTAATGTTATATATAACCTAAATTAGATACATAATCTTAAGAATCTCATATGTTTGATAAAATTATTTATATTGTGCTAGTTGCTATTAAAGTTTGCATATTATTAAATATGAATTGGACTACTTATTTGGTTTGCAAGTTAAATATCTATTTATGGATGGTCCATGGGAAGAAGCATCAGAATTGAAATGAAGAGAATGAAATATCATACCATACTCTACACAAAGAAATAACAAGCAAGAAAGATGCTCTAAGCATTGAAGAACTTAAAGATTTGAAGATTTAGAAATTTGGTTGTATCAAGATAGCCAATGCATTAAATATGTATAATTATTATAGTCTAAATGTTATTTTGTGAAACTCAATAATCTAGATTTACATTTATTGGCTCAAGAAAATTTGATTTTCAAAATATAAGTTTGGATTTAAAGGATAGTGAGATATAAAATTTACCAAATTTTTTTTTTAACCTTTGATCACTATTTTGATTATATCAACTGTATGGAATTTTGATATAAAACTTGTTGCATTAAAACAAATTTAAAATGAGAAAATTATGACTATTTAAAGTATATTATATGCAACAATGACTAATGGAGCTTCTATAAGCCATTGGTCAACTAATGGAACTCGTTGGTCGATTGATGAAGCACAACATGTCCATAATTCAAATTTTCAAAGTAACAATCGATTGATGGAACCTGTTGGTTGACTAATGAACTAGATAATTAAGATAATGATTATATTTTGGCCTGCTGTCAATTGATGGATTCGATAGTCAATTGATGCACTACGAAAAAGCTGAAATAAACTTTTTAAATGGCTCTTTTGCATGTATAATGAATATTTTTCATAGAGCCTTATATATACAACCCTCCAAACATGTTATTGAGAAGGACCAAATGTTAGAATGTAACATTTAACTTATTTTATTATCTCTGAGAGAGAAACAAACATCATTGAGTCAAAATTTACATATTTTCTATTATTTAAGTTCTTAAAGCTTCATATTGTATATCTTCTCTTTAAGAGAGTTTCTTTGAGCAACATTATTCTCCAGTCTTAATAAAAGGGTGATGTATCCCTTGGGGGAAAAAACAAAAAGTGTGGAATTTTTTAAAGTGATTTTCCTCTTGGAAGAAAGAAGAGAAAACAAGGGTGGTGTATCATTTGGGAGAGAAAGCAAGAGTGAGGAATCACTAGGAGTCTGAAACAATTCTAATTTAAGTTGGATGTTGTAAAGGCTCATAAGTACCCTATTAAACTTGTAGAATTAGTGGAAAAATCTCAAAAGGTTCTTTGAGAACCGAATGTGGGCTTGGATTAGAGTTGAACCAAGATAAATTTTGGAGTTTGCTTTTTCTATCCTTATACTTTTTATATTTTGAATTGTCATATTTATGTTTTGCTTTTATTGTTGATATTTTACTTGAAGTATTGTGATATCTTGTCAAGTACATTCTTTTATATTTACTTTAAGTAATTTAATTGTTGAAGCAATTGTATAGTTTTCTAATTTACAAGGAAACAAACTTTTGAATTAACATAAATTGCATATTGTTGTATGCTCTGTTTTTTGGAAAGTAACTTGTTATCTTCATACTTCAAGCATCAACATTAAATCTCCCATGATTAATATAATTTTTGTTTTACTTTATATATTTCTAAGTATCTTTTATAATAAGTATTTTGTAAAGTAATTTTGAGAAGAACTAAAATTTTTGCAAACATTTAATTCACCTTTTTATTGGGTGTTGGTTGTTTTGTTTTAACATTGTTCACTTCAAATAATTTTCAGATTTTGAAAATTAATTTATTAATTTTCTTATTTACTTTGAAAAATATTCAAACTTTGAAAAATTCACTACTTAAGAGGTAGTTGATTAATTTATTATTTTTTTTATTGACTACAAAAAAATTTATACACTTCAAAGGATTCTTAATACACGTATGGAAAAAGTAAAAAGTTATCATATGAGGAGCTAAATGTTTGATTAATGGAAACTTCTTATTGATTAAACGGAACTCCCACATTTAAAAAAATCTACTTTACTTATATATAATAGATAATACATATAACCACTCACAATCTCAAAAACTCCATTTCCTAATCACTGACCAAGCTGCCTTAAAAAACTAGCCCTTGAAGCCATCTGGTGCAAGTGCTTTCAAGGCCTTAAGCTCAAAAGTTGCTTCCCTCACTTCATTTAGAGTAAGAGGACTAAGAAGCATACTACAGTCTTCTTCTAACCCAGCTTTTTTCACATATTTAAGAACAAATTCCAAAGTTCTAGGATCAGAGGGAGTAATTAATTCTAAATAAAACAAAATTCTTCCGCAATTTTTTGTTCTTCAGACACCTTCCTCATTCTTTAATCTCAATGCCCTATTTCTCTACTTTCTTTGGATTGTGGTTGCATAAAATGTTTAGTTTTCTCTTGTCTAACCCATGCTTTCTCTATTTCTCTTACAATCTCTTCAACCTTAGAAGGCTTTTTTTTGGTGGAAATTTTCTCATTAAGCTCTTCTCTGCACTTATTTAGTCTTTTAACAATATTTCCCAACTCTGTCATTTCTTTCATCCTCCAACAAACACCAATTATTATTGTTCACTTTCTTCATTAAATCAAGATGGTCAAGCCACAAAACATCCAAATTTAAAGGCCTTGGAAGTTCAGATTTCATTTTAGCAAAGATCAACGACCAGAAGATAATGATCCCTCTTTATTGTTCCAATTTTATCGGATGTCCTTGAAAGGACAGAAGATAATGATCCAAACTAATATGCTCCAGATAAAACACCAATCCTGTATTAAAGCATTCCCTATCCCATTCTTTTTCATTCCCACTTGCAATCTTTTCAGCCTACCTAACATATAATCTCAGGGCAGATATAAAATTTGATTATAAGGGAGGTAAAAGCTTATGGAGTAAAGATTTAAACTAAGAGAAATAATTTCTTACAATTTAAGGAAGTGAATTCTTATAAATTAAAGAACTAAATTAAAAATATAAAATAAAATTACATATAAAACTTGAAATTTTAATAATCCAAGGGGGCAATGGCCTCCTGTGCCTCTCTTAGATCTATTTCTGAATAATTCTAAAGTGATATTTTTAATATATTTTTTATTTAAAGAAAAGGCCACACATAGAAAATAAACAAATACAATATGATATTCTTAAATTACTAAGTAAAAGATTGATTTATTTAATAAGTATATTAAGGGGTCATGTTGGACAAGGAACTTCAATTGGAAAATGATGTAATGCTTGAATAATGAAACATTGCAGGAAGTTTGCAGGTTGCCATATGAATGTTGTTGCCTTACAGGAGGATACGTCTTGTGCCTTCTTTACTTGCATTGCATAAATTTAAATTATTTGACTTCACGTAAAAGAAAGTATCTTTCTCACGCATTCTGCAATCTACGCGTAAAGTCAGAATTATATTCATTTTAGAGGTATTTACGAGGTAAATGTGATCATAATTTGGGTTGTTAGTCTGAACTCTGTTATTTTTGAAGATCCCAGTTTAGAATCTGATAAATATTTATGTAGAAATAAAACCTGAAGAAGAAAAAGCAATCTAGAGAGATATTATTTCTTCCCATTATGTGCATATAAATACTCTTGGCTAAATAATTTATTAATCTCAATCGAACTAGAAATAACAGAGCCACATCCCTTGAAGAGAAAAAAAAAATGAAATTTACAATGAAATTCCTAAATCTAAATATAGTGCGAAACTTCTTGTTTGATTATATCCGTGTCAATAAAAATTACCAACAACTTTGCCTTTTCATTGTGAATTCGCCGAGAAAGAATTGTTCAAATAATTGGATGAGGTTAGGAAATTAATGTACCGTTATTCTTTTCCTAAATTCATGGAAGTTGTCATATGACCAAGAAGGATATTTGTACAAAGGCGAGCTTAGCTTATTTTAGACATCAACTTTTCCTCCTTGACCTGTAACTGAATTTTTATAAACTATTATATCAGAGATATATATTTATCTCAAGTATCAAACTGTGACAGATATTGAAATATAAATATGTTTGATAGGCTTATATGATTATACATACGAAAATTTGTCTCTATCTTCTATATATATATTTTTTGGCCACGTCTCTATTTCTATATAACTAGAAAACAAGATTTCCTATTTGAGATCGTGCAAATATTATGAAAGCACAAAGACATTTTAATAGCGCCAGAGTGGAATAAACAAATTAAGCCAAAGCATCGACTAATATCGTATCATGAATACGCATAAACAACTAAGAAGCCTTACTTAAATCAACCAAAACAATGGGATCAAACACTATTCACAAGCTTGGAAACAATAGTACAGTTGACAGAAAGATTGACAAACGTAACTTTATAGTGTTAAGTTACATAATAGATGATACCCATATGACTAATTCGCAGCCCCACAAATTACCCTTAAATTTTAATGTTCCTAAAGCTAAATGCCCAACAGGTAGAAGCCATCTTTATGACAAACCCTTACAAAATACCAAGATGAAACGAAACTAGTGCTCATCGATCTGCCTTGGTTTCATTCCAAACTAGCAGCATCGACAGATTCCACGGCATCCCAGCTAACATTTGAATCATGTTCTGCATACTGTTTGAACAATTTACAGTGAAGAAGCCAACTGGGTGAGCTGACGACGGATCTGAAACAATTCTGCTAATAAAAGTCTGTCAAGAAACTAAACTGTAAATTTTACCAGCAACAATGGTGGCTATGGGCAACCCTTAAGAATGATCTCCATTGGACCTTGTCCGGGTTAAGCGACGGCGTCTTCTCGGAACTGGAGATGCATCTTCACCCGCATCGCTAAATATGCGCAAATCTTCATCAGCATCATTATCATTGTCACGAAGACCCAACAAATTCTCACCCCAAAGATAGCGTCGATCGGATGAACCTCCCGCTGGCCGACGATACCTTGTCCAAGCTCTCGAACGTGGCCTTGGTTCCCGAGAACTTTCAATTGAACCAATCATCTGAAACAAGAAGAGGGTCGTCCACCAAGGGCCATTAGAATCACCCATGCTGCCTTCCCGTTCACCTGAGAACCTACCATCTCCATTTTCAATGACATAATCCCCCACTACCACAGCACCTGGCATGGCAGACCGGACAGCACTGACAATATCACCATATTCTCTTTGTCGTTCAAGATGTCGCCAGGCTCTTTCTCTTGAAGGATCAACATCAGAAGGACGGGTGGTTGGGTGAACTCTCCTTGCATGCCGACGCAATTCAAGATAATTACCAACAAATGAGCATGACTCCCTAGAGCAACTTCTCTTCTTCATATTAAGATAATTTCTAGCCTCTTCAACCACCTCCCAACCCAGCACAGTTCCTCGACACAAGGGGCATTTCAAGCTCAATTTTGACTCAGACGAGTTATCCACATCTAAATCCTCAAGCTCAGCCCTGTCCTGCAAGGTCTCAGAATCAACAGTTTCTAAAATGCCTTCATTAGGTGAATTGAAATGCCTACTTGGATCTTGAACATCACCCTGTCTTGATCCTTGAAGCAATCCAACAGACAATACAGTATTGATTTCATTTTGGTGACTTTCATTACCATCATTCAAGTCAGGTTGCATATTGAGATTAATATCAGAACTATTACCAGAGTTGTTTGTGTTTACTAAAGAACTGGGTAAATTTGGACTGTCCTTAGAATTGGCGTGCATTTTTTTAAACCGGTCCAGGCAATTTGAATGCCTATAACTTGTATCACAAATGTAAGATCTGCAGCCCTTGTCATGAGAGCTACAGTGAAGGAGAACAGCATTATGTGGATGATCCATGCAAATAGGACATGAAACTTCATCCAATTCTTTGTGAAGAGCATGGATATCTGAATCACTACACAATCTTCGCTTAACACCAGTCATCTTCCACGCACAGTAATAACTAAACATATTGAACTAATTAGAACAACGGGTGATGCAGGTAACCAGACTAAATATTACTTTCATTATTCATAACAAAATGCCAGCTAAATATGACACAATTCTGACATAAAAATTAATAAAATAAACGTACAACAATGGAAAAGCATTTATATATATATCTGGTTTCTCCAAACAAGAAAAAAGTATGATTATGAGACTAGCAAAGCTCAAAACTGAAGATAACTGAGCCAATTTTGACCACAAAAGTTGGTCCTAGCCAGGATGTTTTGCAGGTAGATGGGAGTGAGTGAGTTAGAGAATTCTAACCCCAATGCTTGGGGTTACCTTCACCAACATACTTGCTGAGATAATATCATCATACTTGGGGTAAGAAAAGAACTAGGGTTCTTATATGTTAGTCTTGCAGTGCCAATACCTTCAACTCTCATTTCAATTATCAATCAAAACGCAGAAGTATATTAACTTACTTTTCCTCCTCCTCGGACATTCAAACTTCCCTAAAACAAAATCCACCATTAACCTTCATTTAATGATTAAGAGGATATTGACATAAAGGAAGACAACAATATACAGGTCAACTAAGCTAACTACAGGCAACAAAAATTGATCCATTAACTAAAATCTTAGAAGCGGGGAAAGGAAAAATAAAAACTAAAATCAGGAATTTGACAAATACAAGGTTCAAAATTATAACGTAATAAAAAAAGAGGACGCCAATTTGTTAATTCTTCATAAATTGTAATAGACGAGAATATTTGCTCTACTCAGATTCAAATTCATCTCAAACCCATAACTAACAGAAATATGGAATATCAATTTAGGTGGCTTCCTTAGTTGTGCAAATACTAAAGAATTAAATGAAATAAATACACAAGAGAAGATAATAATTTATTCAAAGATTCAGCGCTTACAATGCAAAAGGCAATTTGTGAAATTCTACTCTATGCATAACTTACCAAGAGAACAAGCTTTAGTTATATTCCCTACTGAAGCTTCCGAGTCTCAATTTGTATTTATAGATCCTTACTTGACTTCACAAAAGAATCAACACTCATGCAATGCTCCAAAGTACGTTAAATAATAATGAAGCTATGTATACTAAAAATCTTGGGCAAATATATAATTAACGAACACTTCAGCACAACAGAATCACCAACAAGCCCCAAAATCTGCAGGTTTGACACCAAAAAGGAAGAAAAAGAGAAGTTTCAGCAACACAAGATATCAATCCAATAAATATCAAGGAAGCAGTAGTAAGAAATAGAGTCATGAAATAATGAGGGCACAGTTAAACTGTTTCCTTAACTCAACACTTCTCTTCGACTACGCTTACTCTAGAACACTATGCTATTTAAAAGTGTTCAATTGAGGATCATCCCCAATGCCCAAAAAATACAACACAGACAGTTGCTGTAATTTGGCTGCCAAGTAATCCCACTAACTTATTTTGCCAGACACTAGTACATTATGTTTTGGAACAGATTCAGGATGCTAATTTGGCATAATTAAGACAAGAACTATGATTATTTGCAAATAGCCTAGAAGATTACAGCAATGGGTGTTGGCCACAAAAAATAAGGATAGTAGGGGTTGCAGAACTTCTTCATGTCTAGTACAATCAAGCTGTTGGTTTGCAGAAGTTTACCATCTAGTTAGAATTTCATATATGAGTTAAAAATACCCCAGACCAAGAAACCCTTCTGAAGTTCTCAAAGCAATTAAGCATTATATACTGTAATATAAACAATCAAAATGTTGAAAAACATGAGATCTCGGTCACATCGTAAAGTTTCCGTTTTCTCTTTTGTTTTTGTTTTTGTCTGTCGAGTAGAAAACCCTCCCCAATACTAAGATAGGCGGTCAAGATGAGAACAATAGATCTAGATAAGAGAAAGCAAATATATCAGCTTGATCAGCGATTCCTGAAGGACAAAGTGGAAACCTTAATTTGTACAAAGCATCCTGAAATTTTCCTCCAGGAACATGGCAATTTTCAACAACCAAAGAAAGAGGTGAAGAACAGAGCAATTATTTGCCGTCCAATCGCGAACATAAATCAAAACGTGGATCAATTTAAAAATAATGATCAAACGAAAATGAACCCAAAAGAGGAGAGTCATAAGCAGAGTTCTAAAACCCATCAAAATCCTAGGAATTGTCGCATATAGCTCCTAGCCCAGATCATTATCCGATCATCAGAACAAACCAAAGAAACCCTACACCTGACCGCAACTCAAACCCTTAAAAGACTCAAATCGCATAAAGAAAACACCACGGGAAAAAAAATCAGAAACACCAAATTGAACGCGGGATCAACCCCAATCAGGATCCAAAAACATAAATTGCAAACAAAAATGAGAATCATATATTTCATAGATTGAAGGCGGGGATTTACGAAGAGGGTTTGAGAGATTTTTTTTCCTCTGGGGTTGGTCTCCGCAAAGATTGCGTGTAGGAACTGCCACAGATACAAAGAGGGTAAGAGGTATTGGCACTTGAAGGATATAATATAGAACAATGGAAGGTAGAAATCAGGAATGAAGGGTTTTATTTATAGTGGGGAAGCAAGACAGAAGAGTGGGGCCCAAGATAAAGGACTCAGCGGCTACGACCGCCTCATGGGTGAGGCTCTGAAGGATGGAGGTTGGCTAAGGTGGTTCCTTTGTGTGGAAGGGCGTGGCTGTCTGGTAAAGGCGTGGCTACCATAGCAGCATCAAGTGGGTTTTGGTACGTCTTGTTTATTTTTTTTGTTTGTCCAAGATGAGTTTACAGGTGGCATGAAGCAAGTGGTACTGGTGGAACAAATTTTTTTTTTTTCTGCTTTGATTTTGGTTCTTCAGATTATTTTTTGAGTAAATTATATAAATTTTGTATGACTTTTGCTAGAAGTATCTAGATTTTATTTTATTTTTAAAATATATAAAGTTATGTTACATAATTTTTTGAATTGAAATATACTCCATTAACATAAAATTACAATTTAAGTTCATGGGTATATTTTAGTCAAAGATTAAAAATTAGATAAAATTATATGTTCTTAATAAGAATAAAGATCCATATAATTTCAATAAATTCAAAAGAAATCTATATAATTTATTCTTATTTTTTCAGTATAATTTTTATTTATTAAAATGTTTGTACGGTTCTTTCCATATCCTAGGTTGTCCTCTTATAATATGTAGAATCTAGGAAAAATTTTATTTAGAGATTAGAAATTGCCTTTAATTTCATTCAAGGACTCTGTATTAAGTAATTACACTGAAGACTGTGAAGACATTTTACAAATTTTTATTGGACAAAAACACCTTTTAAGAGATACTCTATGTTCCTGTGCGCAAAAGCGTCCCGGTGGTAATAAAGGAGAAAAATCAGCAGTAATACTGATTAAGTTGATAGATAATTATAATAAATTATGATCATAATAACTTAATTTTTAAAATTGATTTTGCTAAGTTATAATTTTATATGACCATAATTTATGTTTAAAAAATTTTATTTGAAAATTGAGTTCTATTATCAATATAATTTATTTAAGCTAAAATTAAGTTTTTTTTTTTTTTTCACTAATGTGTAGTTATGGGTTTGAAGAACAAAAGTAATTTTGAAAAAAATCAAATATCATACCAAATAAAATTATTTGTAAGATAAACTCATGTTTTAATGTGTAAACAAATTTTTGAATTTTTTAAATGTCAAATTAAACACACAGGTTATAACAAATGTAAATATAAACTTCATCGATAAGCAAAATTTACTTCTAAATATAATAGCAGAAATTTTTCATTAATTTTCAGTCTCAACATGGCCATGCATTTGTTATTGGAGTCTTAATTTGTCCTTTACTAATTAATTTATTATCAATTTAGTCCCTCCTTAATATAAATATTAACATATATACTCTTTTAATTTTAACTAAATTTGAATTAAATATATTAATATTTATATTAATAAGAGACCAAATTGAAACTCTATTAATAGGTGAGGGATCGAGTTAAGAATAAAAATTAATAAGGGATCAAATTGAAACTTTATTAATAAGTGTAAGATCAAAATAATATTAAAATTTTTTGTTAAAGAAAAAGACAAATTATTTGTATTTTTAAATTTTAAATTACACAATATTTTTAGTTTTAAAAATTGACGTTTTCTTTTCATAAAATTAAAAAATGTGTTACACTTTATTTCAATAATAAAAATAAACGATAATTATATATATTTTGTATACATTTTTTATGAAGCCGGAGTAAAAGGACGTGAAAGCAAATTTTGTTAACGAGAAAACGAACCATAGATGAAAATTTTGCATGTGTTTATAATGTACTTACTTGACATTTGGTTGTTTCTAAAGCTAATTATCAAGTCGAATTTTTAAAAGTTAAACTAAAAAAAAATTTAAGCTAATATTTTAATTAAACTTTAATTTATATTTTTTAGGGTAGTTGTGTTGGGCCAATTAACTATTTTAAAAAATAATTAAATCAATTTGTTACTTTAAATTTGAGATATATAATATAAATAATTGTTATTATTACATATAAGATTATATATAGAGAAATTATAAATACAAATGAGTTATTATAATAACATAAATATTTATTTATATAAATCATTTAAATAAGAAGTATTAGTTTTTATTTCTTTATCAAAATATCACTTTATACTAAGTTTTTTTAAATAATAATTTTTTATTTATTAAAAAATTATTCATTCAAACTTTTTAAAATTAAGTTGGATTTTAAAATAGGTCAAACCTAATCTATTTTATAAATTAGACTTTTTTAAATGAATTTTTTTGTTTAAATTTTATTTTTTGCAAGTCAAACTCATTGAGCCAAGCTTTTATTTAATTATTTGGTAAGGAGAAATCCAAGTCAAAGTCAAAGGTCAGGGTGATGTAGGGAAATAAAATTAGAGTATATCAATTCCTAAATTTTATTTAATGTTTTAAAATAAATTTAAAAATATTTTTAATATTTCAAAATTATCTTTGATAGACATAACTAGAAATAGATGAATTTAGAACAAATTAAAATTATAAAAATAAAATTAAAAAACTAAGATTATATTTAAAAATTTAAGAGTAGATAAAATAGAATAACAATTAATTAATCAAAGGAGTAAAATGATAAATAGTAAAATAATAAGACATATGTCACTCAAAGAAAAATGATTATTAATTAAATAACATTATCTACGTATTGTTTTTACTATATTACATTTATAAATAAAATGTTAATATAGGAAGAATTTAGCTAAATATAATATTATAATAATTATATTATTAAGTTCTTTTAGTTTAAAGAATAGCTTTGAAGGCCCATTTTTATCATTTTATTTTATCTAAAAACACTTTTAAACGTATATTTATTATAATTTAGTCATTATATTTTTTATTATATTATTATTTATCTAAATATAGACTAAGGAATTAAATTAAATAAAATAGAGTGAAATGACTTAATAATATTAAAGTGGAGTTAAGGGATAAAAATATCTTTAACCAAAAAATATATCCTCATTTATAAAAAAAGATTATTATTTTAGTCTTCTAAATGTTAAAAATAATCATATTCATTGAAAACATTGCACTTTAATTTTACATTTTAAAAGAAATATTGAATTTACTTGTTTAAATTAAAAATTTATAATCTAATAAAATAACTAAATTTAATAATTTTTTAAATAATGAAAGGCTTGACATGTTCCAATAAATATTATTATTAATATTTTAATGAATTAAAGATTAAAGTAATAATTTTGTTATAAATGATGATCAAAACAATAATTTCTCAAAATGAATAGGAAAGCTGAATTTAACTGTCGCAGGTATCACTTTCATTATTTTGATATACTTACCTTCCCAATGGCAGACTGGTGAATATAATAGCCTCATCCTCCCGCCTTCTTTCGCCCACACCCTGAACAGTGGACTGGACACCTCGGAATCGGAATCTCAGCAACCGTAAACATTCAAGATTTTCAAATTCGCACTTCTAATTCCCAGAGCTCAGAAGCCCATTGCCTGCTCTTCTGTTCTCTTCACGAAAGTTCGAAGCTTGTGGGCTGTGGCTCAGAAACATCTTCCATGTCGATAACTTGAAGCTCGCAACGAATTTCCCAAACTACCCAAATGGCGAGCATTTCCACATGCTTCACCGTAATACCAAGCTCTCGATTCTACAGTTACTCACAGAATTGCTACAAATCTTCAACTTCTGGTAAGCCCCCAAACCTGTTCCCAATCGTGCGAAAGCCAATCTTCCCGGGAATCTCCAAAAGGGTTTGGGATTATAGGGTTTTAGTGCCGGTTACGAGAGCGAGTGTTGATGTGGCTCAAGGGATTAGACCAGGAGGCGTTGTGGAAAGCGATAAATTGCCGTCTGATGTGAGAAAGCGAACGATGGATGCTGTGGATGCGTGTGGAGGGAGGGTGACTGTTGGGGATGTAGCCAGCAAGGCTGGGCTCAAGTTGAATGAAGCTCAGAAGGCTCTTCAGGCTCTTGCTGCCGATACCGATGGGTTCTTAGAGGTAGTTAATAGAAAGTTTATGAAGTTGCGTCTTGCGAAATGGGTTCTGTGCTCGTTTCTTTAGGCCTATTTTAAGTTCTTAATTTCGTGAGTACAATTGTTCCAAGATGGTATCTGCAGGTTTCTGAGGAAGGCGACATTCTGTATGTGTTTCCAAAAGATTATCGGTCAAAGCTTGCAGCCAAATCATTTAGGATTAAAGCTGAACCCTTTCTTGAAAAGGCTAAGGTATCAGACTTGTCACCTTCTCTACTAATTGTTGCTGACGTCTTGCTTCTTTATTTGTTGTTAATGGTATATGACATTGCCTTTGATAGGCCACGGGAGAATACTTGATAAGGGTTTCTTTTGGGACAGCACTTATTGCGTCCATTGTTCTTGTTTACACTACAATAATTGCTCTAATTTCTAGCAGAAGGTACTTGGCGATTTTTGCATCTTAATTTCTTTAAATTGATTTTTATTGGTCCCAATTCCTAAGCATGATACATTTTGAAATCTTTTGTCATTCCAATGCATTAACAATGTGTTCAGTGATGAGGACAATCGAGGAAGGCGGGGAGGTCGAACATATGATTCAGGAGTCACTTTCTACTTCAATCCAGTTGACCTGTTCTGGTAAATATTTACTTTACTTTCAAATTCTTAAAGGGGTTTCAAAAGCACATAGCTCAATGAAAGGTGTGATTGGGTTATTAGATTCAACAATGTCGGGACCACCATGTTAATATTTGTATTCTGGGGTGATGAGGGAGGACTAGGTGATTTCGCGTTTGTATAATAAGAATTGTGTTATATAAAAACAAATCTAAATAAATTTGGTTCTTGGTCTATGTGATTTTCTGCTGACTGGAATTAAAAAGAAAATATTTATGGAAGTTGAGAAATAAGTTTCAATTCTTTTATCATGAAGTGTATATGCCTGCAGAAAGGACAAAAAAGAAAAAAGAAGACAACAGAAAAGAAAATAGAGAAGAGGAAGATTGTGTGAAGAAATTGGCGTGGTTGTAATATGCATGTTTGATTATTTTTCCTCTACATTTTTCCCAGACAATGTTCGTTAGCTAGCCTGTCTTGGAACATAAGTTGTACAATTGAATATGTTCTCTTGCTGATTAAAGAAAACCTGTTCTACAATGTACAGTTATTAATGCATTCTTGTTTGTTAGCTCATCTTTTCGAAAGTGCATTTGAAGATGTTCGTAAGTGTGTTGACTCTTGATTATAGTAGTGTGGATTCCATCAGAGATTTTCCTGCTACACTATAAAATACTTATATTTCCTTATGCCTAATTGTGTTCACTCTGACGGATGGTAAAAGTTGTATTAAAGCTATTTTTATTACATTGGACATATCATTAATCCTCTCAACTCATTGTCATAGTTATTTGTATTTATAATTGACTTGTCGAGTTGCATTCAACTGAAAAAGTGCACTTTTTTAAGATAAAATTTTGGTGACAGCACAGTAATTTTATACTTTGAAGGTACTGGGATCCATATTACTATAGGAGACGAAGGATACAAACTGATGATGACAAGATGAACTTCATTGAATCGGTGTGTGATGCAAATGAATCTTATTTGTCTTTCATATTTGTTCCCTGTTCCTAATAGAGAATTTTTCTTTATTTCTTTCTCTGTAGGTCTTCTCGTTTGTATTTGGAGACGGTGATCCAAATCAAGGAATTGAAGAAGAGAGATGGAAGTTGGTAATATTTGAGGACTGACTTTAGCGGTCCGTTGCCTTTAATAATTATTTACTACCCTAATTCTTTTGATCTTTTTTGGCTTTTCGCCTTTTTCTCAAGTTTATGCTGTTTTTAATGTGTCCCTTGTCAAAATTACACCTTTTTTTAGTTTGTCTGCTATTTTTTTCTTTAATCTGCAGATTGGGCAATACATAGCATCTAATGGTGGTGTGGTTGCAGCTGAAGAACTTGCTCCATACCTTGATGTGGAATCAACAAAAGAACTTAAGGTAACTTTTTTTAAAGAATATGTTGCCTTATAAAATATAGAGTTTGCTTGCGTCATTTATTTTGTTGTTCTGCGTATGGATTTAAAGAATATGTGTTTATCTGACATACTTAGCTTTAGAATGTCTCACAAGGAATTGAAAACATTGAACTTCCCAGAGATTTTGTCAGCTATTATTTTACCTTTTCTCCATTTCAGTTTTTTTTTCCCCTCTCTAATTTGTATGCATATTTTAAAAAACAATTTCTTCATTTTGTAGCCACAAGAATCGTCAAATAACTTGCTTAATACTAAATTGTGGCCTCTTTAATCGATGTTGATGTGATAGCCATAATCTCATTACAAGCAATCAAAATTGAAACAAAAAAACATTTATTAAGTAATAGTTTTAAAGGTTACTTATATATAATTTATGAATACTTTTTAGTGCTTTGATTAGATAGTTTGTACATTTGATTTAGATCCCATGACCTGATTAGCCCGCATGAGGCTTTCAAACAGTATGTCCTGTTTGTTTCTGTTAGATTTAGCTAATTTTACTGGGAAACTGCACTTGATACATTCCAACTTGATCAGCTTACATTAGTTTGCATTGAGGGCAGCAAAATTCTCATTCGATTATGTTATATTGAAATGAATTTAAGGCAAGGCATAGATGGTTGATTTGTTATTTACCTATCTTCTCGTTTTGTTGTTTGTCCAATACATTATACTGGTATTGGTTCTAGAACCATGATTTCCTTTTTAATGATTTAAATTTATTTTCTTTTCTTTTTTATTGCCCTGCTGTCTGATCTTGTATCCTTGTATAATTGCAGGATGATGAGTCCTATATCTTACCTGTTCTTTTGCGATTTGAAGGTCAGCCTGAAATTGATGAAGAGGTATGTTCATAAAATGTGATGAATCTAAATTAAGACATAAACTCATTTATTTATATTCTTCCTCTCTTCCCTGATGGTTTTGTTTAAGAATGCTCCATGTTGCCACCCTCCTATAGATATGACTAAATATTTTGATTCATAATGTACTTCCAGGAATGAATTTCTTTGTCTTTCTTTTATATGCTTGTAGATTGCTTTCTATGCAGGGAAATATTCTATATAGGTTTCCATCTCTGCAACGGACTGCTTCTTCTCAAAGGAGTAGGCGGAAAGAATATGTGGGAAGAAGATGGGCAGATTGGGTTGGGGGCGTTGAAAAGTTTTTCAAGGAGAAGAAATGGCAATTCAGGTTCTTCATTGCATTTGCTCTGTCTGACCAATTGGTGTTAGCTATCTCTGATTAAATTATAGCATGGGTAATTTTTCTTTTGCAGTAAAACTGGTGCCTCAGAAAGAGCAATGGTCATAGGCCTTGGTGGTCTTAATCTGTTTGGGGTTATTATTCTTGGAACCATGTTGAAGTATGCTCTTGACATGAATTGTTAGTCTTTTGTTTTTTCATTTTATCTGACTTTCAGTGTCCTCAATTGGTTCTTTTTTTTTTTTTTTTTTTTGTCCAAAGAGATATGGCAGTTGCTCCTAGTGGCTTCATTAGATTTGTGGCTGACATATTTCCTCTTCTTCAGGTATGACTACAACTTTTATTTCTAAACAGTTAAGTTACTCTTTGGTCCACCTTCAAAACTGGAAATGCTTGGGACACTATCTTATTGAAGGGACTTGGAAAAACGAAAGATTGCAAATTTGCAATTATGAATTTAGATTTAGTTTAATTGCAGATATTTATCATTCAACTAGTTAAGGGCGTAGTAGGCTGTAGACGGATCCTGTTTGAGTCTTGCCTTAGTAACATGCTTCCAATTTACTTGTGTCTAGCCTTCTTTGACATCTATTTCTTTATGACCAAGGGGAGGAAAAAGGATGAAGAGAAGGGCAAGAGGAAAACTAGATGAGGGTTGAGTATGTGATATGTAAAGTGATAATAACAATACTGGATGAACTTTTATTAAAATAAAAAGGATTATGCAGATCATAACAAGTCAAGTGTCTTAGTATAGTGAATCTTAGCCCTTAGATGTGGTAAATCCCATCCATAACCTATGCAAGTTACAAACTTGAGCCATAAACAAATGGTATTATGTTAACTGCAATTCTGTTCTCAGATTTTAGTTTATTTATATGTACACATCTAATGCTGCACATAAAGGTTTTACCAGCCACCTACTATTAACCAGATAAAGTGTGCTCAATCAACATACTGGTTTGAGAAAGAAACGTTCCTGAAAGATGGAAAGACGTGAATAAATAATAGAGGGTTGATATTTGTTATTGAAATCACTAGTGTAATTATTAATTCTTCTCACCATACTTGGAGTACATGTCAGGGTAAACAAAGTTGATTTTAAAATCATTAGTAAAAAGACTGTGGTAGTTTGGCTAATAGTTATGCTCGTAGTGCAAATTCTTGTTTTCATTGTTATTCAGTATTGATTTAAGTTTTCTGTAGTCTGTATATTGAATTATTAATACTTGCAGATTTATGCCGGTTCTTTCTTTGCAATTCCTCTGGTTCGATGGTTCTTTATTCGCAATTGGAATGCTGACATTGAAAAGAGAAACCAAGCTAGACTGGAGTTTGCACGAGTACTTGAATTGCCCGACATTTCACTGAGGAGGAAGGTAGCCATATCTGTGTCTATCTATTATTCTTTGTTGTATGGACTGCTCTCAAATTTTGAAGGCATTGTTTCAGTGAGTTGTTTGATAGTTCTTAGTTGTTTTTGTTTTCCAGTGATTCTTCCTGTCAGATGAGCTGTTTTCTTATCTCATTCTATTGTAGGCTTCACAGAAGAAATTACTTAATATTCCTGCCTTCCTATTTATACATCCCTCTAACTTTGACAATGGTACATCAAACTGCAATCCCACAGTACAAAATTTTTTATGAACAATAAGATGTGTCATATACACCGAAGGAGCCTTATGACCAAGGTAACAAGGATAAGACACTGCAGACGTTCTGGAGAAAAAGGAAAAACGAAAAGTATAATTAGTTTTTTCAGAATCAGAAACTTATAGAGTGGATGGATGACTAGACATCTATGGTGGTTTGTTTATACTTCCTAACAATTCCCCCAAGCTCTTATTATAATTATACTATTTGGGAAGTGATTTTGTTTAATGCAGATGCTGAGATGATTTGATCTAAACACTTAATAGTTTGCAAATGATAGTCTGAAAGTAATATCCTTGATTTCTCTAAATGCATTTCATGTGGTTTCCTTATCATTGTGGAGTTGGTTTGTTGTGTGCTGCTAATTACTCTATCACATTGAATAGGTGTATCTCTACCACATACCCAGTTCTGCTATTGTTTATGTGCCTTTTGGCTTCCCCCTTTTTTAAGTAAGAATGTAAATATAAGAATATATTAAAATTAAGTTAAATCTAAAATAATTTCTTTAAACTTTTACTTTTGGCAAATGACATCTTGTATTTTTAATTTGGACCGTTTATCCCTTGAACTTCAAATCTTCAACATGACAAATAGTATTTGCTATTCACTTGGTAAAAGAATTAGTTCATTTTATAGAACTTAATGTTGGCTATGTGCATGAGATTGTTTGCGTAAGGATTTCTGAGCATACCATCCTTAGACAATTGGTTTCTCCTTTATGGCATTCAGCTTCTGAACGCTCGGGACATGGCCCAAAAGACAGTCATAGGGCAGGATCAAATTTTGTACCGTACTGACAAAGACTTACTTGAGCAAGACTTTGAGGCTCGTGATTGGGATAAAAGATTTCGGGATCTAGAAAGATCTGATTGAGCAGGGTCAACTGTTATATTGGTAAACTTCTCATTTCTTGCCTTATTTCAGTGCATTGAAAAGCCCATACAAACTGATAACTTAGAGTGCAATTTTTTGACCACCCAAGTTTAGCATTAAATATGTGGATCTCCTCTCTATTTGTATTTTAAAAATACACCATTATTTAGTCCTTTCATAAGATAATGCTTCAAAAAACCATTGACTGATACATTAGACGCTAGCCAAAGGCTAGATTCATTGGCCAAGTGCAATAGCATCCTTATTTATTATATCTACTAGCCTCAAACACTAAATATTGACGTGGTTGAGGGTGAAGCTTTGCATATGTTCTAAAGTTGAGGAGTTTCTTATTGTTGACCGAGGGAATGTGAGTCATTTGACCACAAATTTGGCCACTTAACTAGTTTATAACTACACTGATCATAACTTAAAAAGTTGACTTAGTTTGATAAATTTGACCCCAAAAAAATAAAGTCTGAATAAAAAAATGTTTGATTAGAAAAGCTTGTTTTGTCAAACGGATTGAGTTTGAGTTTTTGTTAAAACTGCAGCTCGAGCTAGAATAAATATTTTTTTGGTAAAAACTTAGTATTTGAAAAAATTCTTAATGTAATGTGATATCTTGGTAAAGAATTAAAAACCCATACTCTTTATGCAAAGGATTTCTGTCAATACAACAACTCATTTATATTTACAAGTTTCTTATATATAATTTTACTAGTAATAATACCAATGAGCTATGGTATTTACGTTAAGTCTTATGTAGCAAATAAATTTGATTATGGCTTGAAAAAGTTTGCTTGGCCCAATAGGTCTAATTTGAAAAACTTGAATAAAAGTCTTAAATAAAAAAACCTGATTAGTAAACATGCTGACTTTGTTTAAGTTTGAATTCAAGTCTGATTTTTAAAAACATGATAAGGCTTAGTTCTAACATCATAATAATTCTGTCGAGATTAAGTTTAAAATTGGCTAAATTGTAGCATATTTTTAAGACATAGAGGAAGTCCACACATTTGATGCTAAATAGGCACCAAAGTATTTTACTCTTGCAATATAGAACTACGCAATATAACACTGTTATCTCACTTCACTCATTGGTTCATAGTTGCATTGGGGTTCAGGCCATGAGCTCACATTTTTTGCCACCGCCTGCGTATTGTTGTTTGCCTAGCAGCCTGTTAGATGCATATGGTTGTGGTGAAATTGCATTTGAAAGTTTAATTCTGCAATCACTGATGGGGATGGCCTCTAAGATGGCAAAGATTCAGATAGAATCTGTAGAATCTAGCAAGAATTACCAAATGCAACTAACTATTATTTGGTATTTTTTTCAGAGGCAGTAATAATTTCTGCAAGAGAGACAAAAACATCTTAGTAGGCATGGCTTTTGTGTTGTGTCTCATGATCTTGCAGAGTTAAGGGTTTATTGCTGCTTCAAACTTATATATAATCTTGTATCATAAAGGATGAGGGGAAACGGTCACATTATAAAGTTTTGTTTTTGTTATGGCATAACAAAATTTGTGTTCTGTACGTATATTTGTTTGTGCAACAATACAATGCTCACTTCTGAAGAGATCCTCACATTATGCAGGATTTATTAAACAATGGAGGTGGTATAAAAATTTTTAAAAAAAGTAATGATTTGGTCCTTGATATTATTTTTTTCGTAATTTGATTTGATCCTCCTCTAAAGATAATACATGTAATATGTGTAAGAAGTTAATGAAATAATGAGTTAGAAACTAGGTGGAAAGGGATGTCAGAATATTTTAGAAGTTTGTTAATATAATAAGAAGAGTTACAAGTTAATAAGAAAGGAGGGAAACTCTGTTATGATACTTGAACAACTATTATACGGTCTTAACTATCCATATCAATATAATTAGGGTCAATAGGAAGAACAATGTAAGGATATATTGAATAAATGATTTTGAATTTGTCTGTTGATTAGAGTCCAGTGTAAAATTTGGTATCAAACCCAAACAATTATAAGGGAGGATGGTGAAAGGAAACCAGGTCCCAAAACTGCAACTGGGCTTGAATATGAATGGAGATGATGATGAAATATATGGCTTCTAAGATTCTCCAACTGGGTTTGAACAGTAGCTGTAAAAGCAAACAAGCCAGTGGAAAATATGAATGGAGGGCGAACACCTCACTCTGGCTTGTTAAATAGGCTCCAGCTTGAAACTATTCATTTTCCATGGGGTTTCCAAAGTTGGAGTATCCCAATTTCAATGAAGCTGACTTCAAGGGCCCATAAGTTGTTTCTTGGGAGGATTGAAGGCTGAAATTGAAGCAACTGTGCGTATGTTTAATCCCTCTGTACCTAGCAAGATTGCAAGAAGCATCCCTCCAAGACCTCAGCAGCTAACCCACTAACCACCCCACACAGAATCTTGCATTATAGATGTCTCACACAACTTTCTTTAACTCAAACTCAACGGCACACAATAACTCC
Organism: Delonix regia; assembly: GCA_037074485.1. Taxonomy (NCBI): domain Eukaryota; kingdom Viridiplantae; phylum Streptophyta; class Magnoliopsida; order Fabales; family Fabaceae; genus Delonix; species Delonix regia. Next base: position 6,000,491 of record CM073460.1, on the reverse strand, counting down.
AATTATTCAACCCATAATTCCCATTCAGCCACATTGAACAAGGAAAACCTCCCTGCAAATGACAACCACATCCTACTACCCCACCTAGAGTAAACCTAATCCTTCACTTGTGTGTATATATATATATAGAGAGAGAGAGAGAGAGAGAGAGAGAAAAAAAAAGAAAAAGAAAGAGGAAAGCGGTTCTCAATCCCTCGCATGACAAATTAGTCTGGCGACTCGTAAAAAAAGAGATGGATGAAAGGAGGAAATCGACTTTTGTTGCTAGTGTCAAGAGAAATCTGAGGAGGAATCATTTGCACTAATGTCAATTTTTTCAGTTAAAATGTAGATCATTGAATCTTGATTTAATGGTCTATATTTTTTGATATTGTTTTAAATTAATTTATATGAAAAATTGTAAATCATTATATCATGATTCTATGGTCTATATTTTTGTTGGAGAATTTGAATTATTGCAGATGATCATCTCTAAAGAAATACACATTTCATCACAAATGTAAAAGTTCACTAATTTTCATGAAAATTCTATTGACATTCAAAGATTGTTTAAGCTATGGTAAGCTACAAAATGATATCTTTTTTTAAAAAAAGATATATTAATTGCTTCTAATAGTTTATAATTCATTTCTCACTATTTTATAATTTTTTGGGGGAAAACTAATCTTTTGGTCCCTAAGACTTTACACCTGTTTTCAAATCAGTCCCAATAGTTTTTTTTTTTTTGGCAAATCACTCCCTATACTTTTTCATGTTTGCAAACTGCTCTCTACCATCCAATTTTCTGTTAACAATGTTCATCTTATGATGACATGGCAGATCAATATCTTTCTCTCTCTAAAGTTGTGATGACATGACAAAATTTTTCTCTCCCTCCAACATTTTTCAAGTTTGAAGACTAATCAAAAGAAAGGAAAGGAAAACAATGTCTTTCTCCTTTAACTACCGCATGTGGGTTGCTGTTTAACTATGGTCTGCATCTAAGTTGATAGGATAGTGGACCCAACAAGTCGATGAAATCATGCTGTGAATAAGCTCGCACACATGCACATAGCCTCAGACGCAGACAATCAAAGAAAATGAAGATGATGTGTAAATGGAAAAGGAAGAGAGGCTCCATTGCAGCATTTGGAATCATAACCTTTATTATTGGCAAGAGCATGAATAATAATGTTTCTGAGTGGAGAAATGCCTGAAACAATGAAGAGCTTTAAACTTTAATCTTAATCAAGGAGCTCCCTATTACGTTATCAGAGTGAGGTTATTCCTTGACTCATAGGTTCACTTGCGCTTTATGAAGTGCTTTGTGATGCTCCATACTTGCTTAGGATGTCACATTGGGTTTTATCTATTCTTTAGAATTGCTTTCTGCCTAATACTAATGCAACTTCTGGTAGAACAATAAAACATCTTTAGTTATTTTTCTGTCATTACATTGCGCTGTAATGTCTGGATCATTGCAGTGAACACAGAATAGATTGTTGGCCAAGAAAAAAAAAAAAAAGAACACAAAACAGATAAGAAAAGCTATTAAACTACTTCAGTGCAAATAAGTAGATGCGGACCATGATTAATGGCGACCCACATGTGAAAGTAAAAGAGAAAAAGATTGTTTTCCTTTACTTTCTTTTGTTCAATCTTCAGGCTTAAAAAATGTTGGAGGGAGAAAAAAATTTTGCCATGTCATCATAAGGTGAACAGTGTTAACAGAAAATTGGATGGCAAGGAGCGGCTTGCAAATGTGGAAAAATATACGGAGTGATTTGCTAAAAAAAAAAATAGAGGGACTAATTTGAAAATAGGTGTAAAATCAGTGGACCAAAAGATGAATTTTCTCTTTTTTTAAAAAAAATTTCAATGGAATACCTCATCGTATATAAGAAATGATTTAAAATATTAATATATTTTATATAATGTAATAATTTTTTCAAAAAATTAATATCTATTGAAGTTAAATAAAATGTCGCGTAATACATTTTGAATTGTTAAATTATTATTCAATACTATGGACTACATGAATCCATATTCAGTGAGTTATTAGTATAATAAAAGAGTTTCAAGTTAATTAGGAAAGAAGGCAACTCTATTACGATAGTTAAGTAATTGTAATACAATCCTAACTATTGTATAATGACGATTAATTATAGCTAATGGGGAGAGCAATGTATGGATATGTAGAATACATAGTGGTAACATATCTTATATAGTCAATTTTAAATATACCAATGTACCTAATTATAATATTATAATATAATTGTAATATTATTAATTTAAAATAATAATAATATTATAATAATATTATTACATTATAACTAAATGCACTCAAAATTATTAGTACACAAAAAATTTTACAACAAATAATTCATAATTCATCTTCAGCCTAGACCCCAGTGTATAAAAGCTAAATTGTTTTACTCTCCCCAGCATATTTCTACAGTAAAATTGGTTTGTTTTTTCAGTTATAGAGTTATGATCATTTAACAAATTAGTTGATATATGACAAACGAATCTAATAATATATTATTTGCCCAAATGTTTTATCTTCACAACGAAATTGTTTTATCCAATTCAAAAATGCCAATTGATCCAACGACCTTAAAAAATGTTGTTGTTATGCCAAGTATTTTGAAATTATACAAAATAATATGCTATTAGAATAAACATAGGATTGAAGCATTAATTCACCGAATTGAATGTCTTTGGACTCTATCATTAAAAGGATAATTTAAAGTTTATCTTTATCTTCCATTTGATAGCAGTCGATTTATCCACTTGATACTTGAGAAGCTCAAAACCCATTCAAATTATAAATATTATCATTCTATAGGAGTCATAGTTTTTCTTTATTATTATCTTTAAGAGTTTAAAATCATAATTGATTTCTATTTTCATATAAATATAAATTAAAAAAATGAACTGTCACATATTTTATCAATAAATTTAATTACACAATATTTGAAAAAATTATATATATTTAATTCTATCTTTCAATAATAATGCGTCATGAATTATCGAAGTTTTCGGAGATAAAACTCTTGGCTTGTTAGTCAAATCTAGTCAAAAGATTTGGCTGAGTTGCAAATCAGATTTCCTAAAACTACAAACTTATCAATCCTAAAAAATAGGGATTTGCTGCATTTGAAGTGAGTTTTATTGATAATTTTGAAATATATAATCACATAATGATATGTGTAAAGTTTAATACAATATTTTATAATAATTAAATAATAATAATAATAAGAATTTACAACAGAATTCAGTTCAAGGACGTCTCTTCGTCTCTACGTCTCCTTCATACATAATAGCTTGACGTCCAAACAAACTCCTCAACGTTCTTGAAAAGCTCTGTGTTTTTCACATGTAAATCCCAAATCCCATTCCTCTTTTATTCGTTTCCAGAAAAGTAAATTATTGAATGGAAAATTCAAAACGCCAAGAAGCTACTTCTTCGGTGCCTCGTTCGAGCAAGTGTAAGCCACCTGATGATACAGATCATTCTTGTGTTGGCTACAGCAAGAGGCAGAGGATGGTGGGTTCTGAAGCTAACTGCATCTCTGGGTTCACATGCGTTTCAACAATGGCAGAGCGTGAGGATTCCCGGAAAACCCATTTCAGTTCAATCGAAGGGGGTTCGAGGGGTTCTTTGAAAAACTCAAAATCCGGTTCAGATGAGTGTAAATCGAATCGGCAACAGATGGATCGGTGTACGAGGTTGCAATGCTGGGTTGTTTTGAAGAGGTTGATGATACACCCAGATGGTTTTGCTTTCAAGAAGCCGGAGTGCAATCTCAACTCAGATAATTATCAAGATTCAGTGACGAAAAAGCCTATTATGGGTTTGGAGGCTATTCAGAACAAACTGCACAAAGGTATGTACTCAAAATCTGATGAATTTGCTGATGATGTCAGGTGTATGTTGTCCAATGTAGAGTTGTATGGTACCAATATCAGAGGGATTCACAGAATGGCAATGAAAATGAGAGAGGAATTTGAGAAGAGGTGGGAATCTATGAAGGAAAAGTGGGTTGGTGTTAGTAATACTTGTAGTGAGAATAATGCAGAAAACAAGAGCTCGAAGAATGATCATGCTCCAATTTCTGTGAATGGTGAAGATCGTGGCCCACGCAAGAAGTTTAAGAAGCCAAGTTACGCATCTCATTCTATACCCAAATCAGCAGCCTCAGACTTGAGAAAATCAGATACAGACTTCTCTGATAGAGTTCTGATTGCTGGGAATGGTGAAGATTGTGGCTCACAAAAGGAGTCTAAGAAGCTATCTTACTTCTCAGAAGCTGAGTCTGAGAGAAAGAAGAAAGAGGAAGAAGAAGCCTGTAAAATAAAGAAAGAAAAAGAAGCTTTAAGAGAAGCGCTTTGGAAGGTGGAGAGAACAGTTGAAATTTGGGATCACATGAAGAAATATGAAGAACTTGAAGAGCTTCTCCCTTCTGGCCATTCCATCCTGTCTGGGTTCTCATTGAAGAGTCTGGGCCTCTATTTGAAAGATTAATAGTTAGTTCTTCAACTGCCACTTCAGGTTTTAGACATTGTTTTGTAGTGTTTGACGTTGTTGTTTGAATTTTCCCTCATGTTTGTTCATATTCCCACAAGCACTGCATTGATCTCTTGGATGGTGATGTTAATGGGAAAATATTAGTTGGTGCTGACAAATGTAACAGTTGATGTATTGTGTGAGTTCGAATTAAATTATTTAGAGAGGTTAGTAGGGCCATTTAAAAGATAATTTAATTAGGAATCACACACCACATTAATGCATGTTAAGAACAATTAATTTTTTCTAAATATTTATATGTTTGTTGTATTGTCAGCAAAATTCAGATGAAGAGGGAGATATTATGTCCGCTTTCCATCTAAACAATTAAAACCCTTCAGGTTTGTTCTTTAATTATTTTATTTTCTCATGACAAAGCATGAATTTAAATAGAGTGATAATTATATGTTTTAAAAAATATTATAATCTTTTGTTATGATGCAATTTATTGTTAAATATTATCAGATATTATACAGTTTTTGCTTATCTTATTAGATTCATTATTATAATTAAATTCATTAATAATTGAATACAAAAATTTTTAATGAATATTATTTAATATTTAGTGATTAATGATATCACAATTTAAAAAATAGTGTTTGGGAGAACATACACCATTACTCATCATAATACTTTCTTTTAATTACATGCGCTGTTCATACTGTACTTCATCTAATGATTTGTTCATGACCGCTTTGACTTGTCATTACCTTTTGTTAGTTTGGCTCATAAAACATTTAAACTAATGATTTTATAAACCATATATATTTGTGTGGGTGTTTATAACTCTCAAAAAGTGAAACTAACTTCATATATCCTATAATCATCAAATGATTAATATTATGTAATTATATGTATTAATTTTCATTCTAACTCATAAGTTTATATTAATAATTGATGGCCTATAAATGAGGTGACCTATTAAAGATGAGATAGCAAAGTGAATAAGAAGTCTCCTTCTATTTTTCCTCTCAATTTTTTTTTTCTTAATATCTCATGGTTCATTAGTTTCACAACACCTCCGTTTATATATAATTATCAAGATCTACACTTCTGAATTTTATCACTCTTGAACTAGGGGAGTCACACCAAAATTTAATAATAGATTTTATGTTCTTCTGTAAATTAAGTCAATTAAATCTCTTGTTCTTAAAATTTTTCTTATTATTTTTTATATGACATAGCATAAGTTTGAATTTAAGAGTTCTTTGAATGGTTTACACTAGACTTCATTATCAAGCCACTTTTGGTTAGGATAAAAAGCCTAAAGCTTAACTTTAAGCAGGCTTTTTATTTTAAACCTTTATATGATTTTTTAAATAAGTTTAACAAATTTTTTAAAGTTATAATCGAGTCTATTTATTACTTATAAATTAAAATAGACTATAATTAATGGTTATTATTACTTATACAATGATATATAAAAAAATTATAAATACAAATTAATTGTTATATTAACATAAATTTTTTAAATAAAGGACATTAGTTATTGTTTTCTTATTAAAATATCATATTATATTAATAAATGATTTTATGTATAATCACAATGATGTAAAAAAGAACTACTCTCACTATTAAATTAATATTTTACATCCTTAAAATTAAAATAGTTTTTTTTTCAGTATTATAAATTGTTAGGTTACATTCTTTTTATAATAATTATATTAAACTTTTTTAAATAATAATTTTATTTTATACAAAAAATATTAATTCAGAATTTTTGGATTTATGTTAAACTTTTAAAAAGTTTGAACCCGACTAATTTTATAAAACAAATCTTTTTAATCAAGCTTTAATTTTTTTCATATAAGTCTATCAAATCAAACATTTTAAGTTATAATTAAACTTAATTTATACCCTTCAATACTCATTTTATGATCTGATGTGATTTTTATGACTTTGTCCATAACGAATCTCCAACCTTGGTGGTGCGTAAAAAATAAAATAGTTCAGTGCACAAGAATCATTTATATATATATATATATGGTAGTAAGCAAATATTTAGTTACTAGATTGGTTAAGAATGGATGTGCAAATAGAAATGAATTATGATGGAATGAAATCCTATAACCCCAGTATAGTCTTCGGTATGACGCATTACAAACACATAAGAGATGACACGCGATGGGACGCTTGCAAGAAAACAAACACTAACCATCAATAAAGTTACTAGTTATAATATAATAGTCGGGCATGGCCATAAATAATGAACAAGGCTTCGGTTCAAACCTCTATTTCATCATATATTAAAACAGAACTGAGTTCAGCAAAGATAAAATCTGCAAAGTAAATCCTCACGCTGCCTCCATTGCCTCGTCTGAACAGGAGGCCGACCCTCTTCTGTAAGCTTTGATTTCCTATTCTTGACAATGTCCTGGACCAGAATGTACTACATGTTCACCTCTCAGGAACCGGAAAACCATAGCAATTCAGGAAAGGCCGGTGGGAGGATTGAGATTTCATCGTTGCAGTAACTAATGTATTGATATACCCTATTGCGGACCCCACATATTCCTACACTCATATGTAGGGCAGCAATATTGTTCTGTTCAGAAAACTCGTGATCATACTAAATCAAGTTTTTAGGAAGAAACTTTAGCATGTGTGAGACATTTGATCAACAATAGGAGGCATCTCATAAACATAATCTCCCAGAGTGTTAAATTATCAGAGTAGATCGATTTTCCCACTCTCTACAAGTGCCTTTATAGATTTGTAACATATGAAATAGAGGACACCAGGCTCCATCTCAAAGAGCTTCGACCTGCCAATATAGCTGAGTAAATTAATTTCTTATACATCTTTTATTTTGCAAGGAGAAGAATAAATCCATGCAAGTATATGGAATTGCCTGTCATCGACTGGTCCATCCTCAAGCTGGATGCCTGTTAGATACTCTTTGCTTCTGCATACAACAAATGTGTCTAGTTGTGGTTCTGGAACTGAAACATACAAAAGAAAAATATCCTTCAATAAATGTTTTAGTTAGCACAAGAAAAACATAAGAGGGGAAAATGAGGGAGAAGTCCCTCTGATAGGATATGATTCTCCATGGGAAAACAATCCACATTTCACAGAGACTGATATACACCTAACAGTAACACCCGTCTGGCCAAAAAACCAAAAAACAAGACATACATCCAAATATCTAGAACTTTTTTCAATGACAAAAGACACGACAAGCAATAGCTTGAAGAATTTTGCCCAAAAAGAATATTATAAAAATTTAAGATAATTCACAGTAAAGAATCCATAGCATTTATCTGTACTGTAACAAAAGTACACATTGATTATAAGATTACGCTAATCAGATGTGGCAACCACAGTTTAATCAAATGAACAATAATCTCAGACGCTCAAGGACAAGAGATCAGCAAGAATACATGAAAGTTCAACACTTGTGCAAGGTTGTGCCTCCGGGAATTGTATATAGCAATCTTACAATAAGGAGCAGCTACTAGGCTACAAGGTATTTAATATGGGTTAAAAAAATCTCATTATAACCATCTGCGTACTCTGCTGTACCACCAGGATTTATGATAATGGAAGGATGCACAATACAAGGGGTCAATGCACGCACAAGGATAACCTCAACTCCGAAAAAGTATTGTAAGTAAAGAACTAAAGGGATGAAAAGAGACAGAAGGAAAAAAAGTGAATGATTGACTCCAGAACCACATCTAGAAAGCTGGTTATCTGCACTCTAGAAGCAAAGATGCTACAAGCAAAGAGACAGCAATACCCTAAATAGGGACTGCACAATCTGATCTCAGACTTTGAGTTAGGTACCTTGTATTCATTTAATGCCTGTTCTTTCAAAATACTTGCTCAAATACTAGGTTTGACCAACCAGGCTAACACATGAGATACACTATCCACATCCCTATACAACTATATTTTAGAACTGATTGATAACTTTTAGGCAAGGCAACATTGACAGATACCAAGTCATGCACAAATTGAATCTAAAAGGGATAACGTTATAAATAACAAAAGCATAAACCAACTTATAAGGATTCTAAATTACTCATGTCATCCTCTTCACTTATGACAGATTGCTTCTGGAAAGATTGATAATTTTCGGGCAGCTTTGATAGAACAGTCTCCTCCAGATGATGTTTTAGATCGTCAGTACACCTGCCATCAAAAAGCTAAATTCAAAAACTAAAATAAAGATATGCTTCCAGTTTAGATATTTCAAGTAAAATTAAAAACGAAAAGGAAAAATTGCCTTTCCTTCTGGTGAAACTTTTCTCGTCTCTAGAAAGCCTGTTCCAAAGTTCATCAGTTTTTGCAATGTGGAACATGTATTTTTCATTCTGCAATGGAAACTTGGTTATAACATCAAACAAAATACAATCTAATGACTACAACGATCAGCCAAGTCTTCAAATATAACAACAATTATTGCAGGCATCCTAAATAATTCAATACCGTCTATCTGTATAGCTAGAATTAATGGCAAAAACATTTGGATGCAAAAATATTAGGGGGAATATGTTCCTGTGGAGATATAAAAGCAAGATAGTCCACATGGAAAATATAAATTAAATCTGGCCAGAGATTTTGGTGCGTCCATTAATACTTGAGGTGTTAATTTCTTTTACCAAATGAACAAAGATCAATTATCACATAACACTCAGAATAATCCTATTGCTCTAAGAGTGGAGCAAATAACTGAGGGCCACCTTCTGGATGCGAATCCGGAGATATGATCTAAGTAAAAACTGGGCTCTATCCAAGTCCATCTGATAGAGAGATATTGAAAGGGGATCAATACCAGCAGCTGATTTCTCCTCAACTGTTTCTTCCTGCCGAGAAAAAAAGAGCACCAAAAGTTGAAGGGTCAACCAACAAAAAAAGGGAGTGAACAAACAATTTAGTCCTTGTATTGTTAGCCCCATTCAGTTTCAGTCTTTGAAAATTAGAAATTCTACATGAACATGTAGCACATTAGTCCTTTCGTAAGTGACACAGGGATGCTGGAAGAACTTCCACGCAAGTATGCAAGAGTTTGTTATCTTAGGGGACTAAATCTACATTCACTAATTTTAGGAACTAAAAACAAATATGCTCAATAATTTAGGGACCAAACAGTTATTTTACTCAAGAAACAGAGCCTCGAGAACTTAATAGGACCAGATTCATCTGGAAGATACGCTTCCTATAACAGTGGCAAGACCACCTAAGACGCGACATTTCAAAGTTTCTACTGCAGAGACGAAAAATTATGTGGGAACGAAAAATTCCTTCGTTTTGTTAAGATTGAACATAAGCAAAGAAAGATGTGAAGACACATCAACCCAAAACTATAGGTAAACTCAAACTAAACTAACAATTACTAAAATAACTATTGTAGTTGAACAAATTTGAAAATTTCAGCTTCAGGAAAAGAATTGGTGCCCAAAATGAGCACCACTTATTTTTCAAATTCAATCTCAAATGCAATCAAATAAAGAGGGTAGGGTGTGGAAATACCATCAATTGGATCTGTTCTCTGATGCGGTCAATCAAATCGGTCTCGAAACGAAGAATCTCAGGAGCAGCCTTCTCGTTACGCCATGCTCTCTTCAGCAACTCAACGTCGGTCGTGGAAAGCAAGGTCTCGTAATCGTCCATAGGAAGCGTTGATGGACTCGAAGCCATTGGTCCCAATACTATTCCTCACTTCTCCTTTCTTCTTCTTCTTCTTCGTCTTCTTCTTCTCCTTTTGCTAGGGTAATACTACTAGCTGCTTTATTTGGCGCCAAAACAAGGAGCAAAAGGGACATGTGAGTAATGTAGGCGGACATTTCTTCGAAGTGTGTGATTCAAATTAGTGTGCTGTTGAATTTTAACTATAATTAATTGATTTGTTACAATTTAAATAAATTAATTATTTATTAAATATGTACATCTTGAATAACTATTGCTAAAATAAAAAATCGCAATAAGTAATTTGAAAAAATCCAACTGATGTTGGTGATTAATGAATGCAATGTGACGGAATAACAACATTAAAAAACTTAGGGGATTAAATTGAAAGAAAATATCCATAGAGGACTTGATTAAATATCAACTTAGTGTCAATGACAAAACTAGGATTATCTCTTTAATATTCTTATTTTTACTAAGTAATTAAAATTGATATAATTGGTTATTTATGAAAATGGACGGGGTATACTTAAAATATATTATCTATAAATAAAATAGATTGTATTTATTGTGAGAGTTTCATTAACCAATAAGAGATGATATTGTTGAACAAACATTTAATTCTTCATATAATGACTTTTCAAATTTCTTATACATATATTAAAAATTTTAAAATACGTAAATTCTTTGTAGTCATGAAAAATATAATGAAATTATTAATTAATTAATAAATGAACCACCTCTTAAATAGGAAAATTTTCAAATTATAAGAATTTTTTTGAAGTGAATGAGGAAACTAACGAATTATTCTTCGAAATCTTATAATTTTTGAAATGAATGAGAAAATAATAAATTAATTAATCGTCTTTTAAATTAATAATTCTTTAAATTTCATACATTTTTTAAAGTTTACAAAAAAAATTATTAATGAATTAATTAATTATATTTAAATTTTTTAATATTATAAATATAACTTGACATAGTCCAACATTAAAATAAGAAAAAATAATATATGTTTGAATGATTTATGATAGTGCTCTCTCAAAATATTACATAACCAATTTTATAAACTTTTTCTAATTTATTTTGTTTATCACAATATATTACTAAACTAAATTTTTTACTAACATTTATAAGTACTGTTGATTTGAAATATATTAACATATAATAAAACAAATTAATTTTTCCTAAGACTCATGCAACATACAGATAAATAAACATGTTATCTAATATTTCTTTGGATGGTATGCTTTACCTAATTTGACGGAATCGATTATATATAAGTAAAGTAAGATTCCTTTAATGTGGAACTACGTTGATTGACGAGAAATTGCAGTTGATCAAACCCTCAGCTCCTCGTACAATGACTTATCACTTTCTGATACATGTATTAAGAATATTTTGAAGCGTGTAAATTCTTCATAGTTAACGAGAAAAATTATGAAGTAATTAATTAATTAATCATCATATCAAGAATTTTTCAAAGTTTGATAATTTTTTAAAATTACTGAGAAAATTAATGAATTTTTTGTTGTCAACGAGAAACATTATAAAGTAATTAATTAATGAATTAATTAACTACCTCTTAAATCTTGAATTTTTCAAAGTCAGAGAAATTTTTGGAATGAACGAGAAATTAATGAATTAATTAACCGCTTTTTAAATTGAAAATTCTTTGAAGTTTGAACAAATTTTTTAAGTCAACTAAAAAATGAATTAATTAATTAATTGTCTCTTAAATTTTATAATAAGAGACTATAAATATAATTTAACATGATTCAAAATTAAAGTAAAAAAAATGATATATAATTGAATGATTTTTTCAACAGTTTAGATAGTTCAAAGTCAGAAGTAGAGTCAAATATGATTTCATCAATTTTTGATATTTTAGAGTTCTTAAAAAAAAAATAAAACAATGAAAGTTGTTTCATAAGATATTTTATGACGGTGTCATCCCAATGAATCTAATAATTTAAAATGTATTAACATATAACAATACAAAAGTAAAATTTTTAGTGTACTTACAATTTTCATTGTATTAGTACACCCAGTTATGTAAGAATGTAATTGTAATAATATAACTTTTTGAGTAAACAATATTATAATTATGTTTTTATATTATAACTCGATATATTAATGCATTATGAATGCGATGACACCTAATACAAATTAATTTTTTTAGCAAATAAATTAGTTTTATATTTATACTGGATAAAGATTTTGTATAATAAATATAAATATTTAATTACACTTAACAATTTTATATTCCTAAATAACAATATGTTGAACATTTTATAAATCCTCATACTAGGTTTAGTTAAGTGCCCAGATCTTTTACACAGTGCATGTGAGTGTTCTCCCAAAAAGCCATGCCTATGAATTGAATGAAAGAAATTCAAATATTTAATAATTAATTATACTTTTATAGTTTTTTTTTTTTTCTGGGGTAAGGACATCTGATGGTTCTTTATAATGTTTGCCAAGCTTTCAAAATTTGTAGGGTGAATTACTATTACATTTTTTTTTTCTCTATGTTTTTAAAACGTTATACACTTCTCCTATGAAATAAAAATGAGTTACATTAGTTTTTTTGTAATAATTACATTTAATTTGACCCAAATATTTTTATATTTATTACTTATATAATATAATAAGTATTAAATATGTGTTAAACCAATATAAAATATTTTACAAAATTTACAGTGAATTTAATTTATAATTTTAATGCAAAATAAATATTAATCAGATAATATATTAAAAATATGTATTTCTTAAGAGGTAATATTCTTAATAAAAAGATCAATATTATTCTTAAAGATTGATATTTTGTTTAAATTTTTAACTTTAAAGAAATATATTTTTACCATAAAGAAGAAAATGGTGCGACTCCTCTCGTTAAAGAAATACATTGGACGTGAAAGTGAAATACTTGAAGTAATATTATGTAATAAATAAAGTAATATTCAAGCAATAATATTTTTAAACATGCATAGTATTTGTGCATGAATAAAATATTTAATGCATCATAATTTTCATAGAAGTATTTAACCTTTTAAACATTGAAGTTACATATTTGAACTTAACTAGTCCATTTGTATCTATACAAATGTATATAGCATTGAAGCCTTCTAGTATTTTGGTCTCAAAATTAGATATTAGTAAAATAAAATGAAATAAATCTAAATAAACACCAACTAATAAAGAGTTGGCAAGAAATAGAACAAAGAGTAAATAGACATTTAACTTCAAACAATATTTTTTACAAATTATAAAAATAATCATTAATTTCATTTTATTTAAATATTTATTTAAAGATATTGTGCGTCTAGCCAATAGTAACATTGTAATGCTAGTATACGAAGATAATAAGATTTTACAGTATATGGATTTTTATAAGATCTCAAATGCAAATTTATTTGATGGCATTTCATAATCACTGGTAGTTCTAGAAAGGCATAAGCAAAAGGGCCAGGAGGCAATTACTGCTTGCAACTGAACCGCAGAAATCAAAAGCGTCCCTCTGTTCGTTTTGCTTGTGAACGATGAATAACAGCATGCTTAAAAGAAAGTAGCTTATACTTGCCTTTTGTTCAATTACTTGGAGAAAAAGAAAACGGGAAGGAAAAGAAAAATATGTCATTCCATAAAATTAGACACAAAAAAAAGAGTAAAATTTACAAGCTCACATTTAAGTGAAAATGAAAAATATCTTACAAGCACTTTTGGATGTATATACATTAAAGAAGCCTTTCTTTTTTGTTCTTTTTACTCCTATCTTATGGTAGAATATTCGATCATGAAACAAGCAGAAAATTGATAGATACAATCAACTTATACCATGATCTAAATTACAACCTTCACTAAAAGAATAAACAAATGAAGATATTGGCTAACAGAAAAGAGGAGAAAACAACAGGCTAGTAGTTGTGTTCACCCTTCAAGAATTTAAGCCAACCGCACTCTTGAATGCTTCTCTAGAGACAATGGACAAAGAATGTCCAGAATGACCAAACAAAAGTGATATGCCTCAGCTTCAAGAATGACCACTGGGTCTTGCCTGCCGTGCCTGATTATGACCCTTAGCTTGAAGGGCCATAGACATTGATTGGAGTCGGCCAGTTATCTCAGTAAATGATGGTCGGCTATCAGGGTCAGGTGACCAACACTCTTCCATAAGCTTCCTCCATTCAGGATCACAACGTTGTGGAATTGGTGGTCGAAGAGTGTTCTTTACAATCCCCCCTAAAATCATATGATGCCAAAAAGGAAGCAAATCAACAAGCCAGAAAGCTATCATTGTTTCTCAACTGCAACTGCGGTCATTACCAAAACCATCATAAGATGCACTCTTACTCTACCACTGCCTTAGACCCTCTTAGCATAAGACTTCAGAGCAAGACCAAAATAAACCCTGAAATTATGCTTTTCAATTTTGTAGCAGATTCAAAGGTCCAGACCAATATTTAATTGTTTCCAACTCAGGAGAAGTATACTGATGTCCCTCTTTGGGTCCAAATTAGCCTAAAGTGGGAATCATGCATACTTAAAAGAAGTATTGAGAGTTTATTTGAGTGCAGTTGTTCATATCCTTTCACCATTTCAAATTTCGAACATTAAATATATCCAAAAATGCAATGGAGCAGGCACTATGTTAGCCTGAATAATAATGTATAGTATTGAACTTTCAAGTTCAAAGATAAATCATAATAATTAATCAATTGCTTTAAGTATATGAAACATGTTGACTGTCCTAAAAATCATACTGAAGGGCCTATACCATGTATATTTCTGACACAAAATAAAAGAATATATGAAAACGCTTTATTGCCCCTATATTTAGTCCCTTAACCTTCCTTCCTTTCTAAACACGTTTGAGATTCATAAACAAAACGTCTTGTAGGTTAGTGGTAGCACCTTTTGTTGGGAAGGTCATTGTTAAGCTTAAATCCCATGACGTCTTCTGAAACAAGTTGCTGTTTTCATATTCAATAACTGAGCTGGGTCAGGCCAGTTCAACACCAAAACCAGCTTGTTTTTAGCCAGTAATCCAGTTAACCATAAGATTAAGGGTATCTTTTTTATTGGTGGCAGTAGTTAGGTTGATGTTGACGAGAAAAAAATAACCTAAAGGGTTCTTTCTTCTGAAGTTAAAAGTGGAAGCACCCTTCTGGTAGTCAGGCTAATAAGCAAAACAGAGCAAAAGGTTGCATTGGCTTTGAACATTTGATTAATAATGCTGGTAACAATTCACAAAACAGGATCATATCAAGGAAAGTCTTTCCACCACATTCCCAATGTGCCAGCAATTAATTTCAACGAGCCTAAGTATTGGCACAACATACAAAATATAAGGATAAGAGTTTCTCACATGCTTTGGGTGTTTGACTTGGTCAGGTGGATATGCGAAATAAATAGGGCAGGTGATGGAGCACAAGCTCTTAGAGGAAACCCACCCAAAAACTAGCCTATGAGAGGATAGAGCTCCTCAAGCTTATAAGGCTCTTCTCTCAAGGAAACCTCACCGATGGGGGACTCCATCATAACACAGCTCCTGAAGAGTTGACGTCCCGGTATCTGCACTCTGCGACATTTCACTTGGTGATGCTTCATTCAGTGTTGCTCCATTCTACCACGGTCAGCCCTTTTGCCGGTCAGAACCCTTCGCAAATAGCCCTCTTCGTGATGTCAACTACCAGTTTTGATACCATTCGATGGAGCACAAGCTCTTGGAGAGAACCTACCCAAAAGACTAGCCTATTAGGGGGTAGAACTCCTCAAGCTTATAAAGCCCTTCTCTCAAGAAAACCTCACTATGTGGGACTTCATCAGTAAGTAACTGATGGACCTGATGCTGTTAAGGTATATAGCCAAAGGAGTAAGGATGAGGGTGAGATTATTAGGCCTAAACCAACTGACTTGAGGGCTTACTCTAGAAGAATAAGGCTGGACAGATGGAAACAGGCAAAAAAAGGAATTAAGTAGGGTAACAAACTATAGCAGAAAATATCGTGCTTGCAGAGGTGTAAGAGAGAGAAGAGGGTTGGCTAGGGATAGTTTGAAAGGAGGTTGATTGCATTCTGCTTGGGGGAAGAAGAATTTTGGTAATGGTTTGGGAGACTTCTAGCATCTCCAATAGCTAGAGCTATGTTTTATGCGTCTTAGCTACTGTTCAGTCTCTGGTTTCCAGCTGGTTTCCTCTACATTTTCCTTCTGGTTATGCACATTTTCCGCTATTTGGCTTGAGCTATCTGTTTTCACCTATGTTATTGTACTTATGGGGATGGAATAGCTCAGTTGTGTAAAAAACATACTCCTATTGGAGAGGTCTCCATCTGTATCAAAGTGATCTTATGATACCCATGCACAAGAAAATCATTATACATCAAGTCAAAGCCCTCTTAGTCAATTGGTGTAAAACACACAAACACACCCAAAAAAAAAAAAAAAGAAGAAGAAGGAATTAAGATAATTCAAAAGTGAAAGGGAAGAATTGAAAAAGAAGATAGTATATGTGTGTGTGTGTACATAACTACGTTAAAACATATGCTATATTGTAAGAAATTTCCACAAAGACATACTCAGTAACATTAGATGGAACTGCCACATGACCCATAGTGTTCAGCTTAAGATATAAAAGAAAAAGAAGGAAACCTACATTCGAAAACTTGAGTAGCAGGCTTTAGAATCAAGGAACAGGTCACTAATTTGAGACTAACCAAATAATGGTGAATCATTGATATATCAAGTGCAGATTTCATAGGTTTACAAGATCTGGTTACGTGAATCCAAGGAAACAGAACCATAGGGTCAGAAAATTGTTTTGGTACAATGACAGAACAAAGGTTCAAAATCCTAAGACCTCCTACAAGCTATCCAAAGTCCTCACCGCTATTCCACTTCTAGGGGTTTGTAGAATAATTTGTGGGTGATCACGTTATACTTATCATGATCCTATATTTAATTCAGGTAGCATTAGTTGGCATTAAATAACTCTTATTTTAGGTGTCTTTTCATTTTTTATTTTGGTTATATTTATATTTTCCAGACATTTTGTTTCAATTTTGATAGGATAAGAATTATTTTAGTTTGATTTATGTTAGAATAAGGTTTATCTTATTTTCAAAAGGAGTTTATTCTCCTCTGGCTTTTATAGATGTATTCGGATTGTTTCAATAAAATAAATCAGACTAGTGGTTAAAATCTATGAAATTCCATAATTGTTTACGCTGAGGATGGTTTTTATCAATAACCTCAAGGCTGAGCTCATGATGCAAATTAAAGGGTCCCAAGGATTCCACAGGACAGGAGCTATGTGACTCAACAAGGTTCATTAGAAAAGAGGTAAAAGAAGAAGGGCTAGCTTAGAATGAACATACAATTGCCAGGAATTAAGATAGCAGCAACGAGGATAAATCAACCAGACAACCATACCTTCCACATTCCAAAATCTCAAAATTTCTCATGTATGACTCATCTTTGTAGAGATATAGATCTTATTGGAGACTTGCATCGAGCAAATATATCATTACACTAGAAAAATAAAAACATCACAAAACTAACTAAAAATTGCAGAAGGAAAAACTTCCATATAAAATGCCTGATATCATATACTAAGGTAGGATATTAGCAGGTCATAAGAATGGCTCACTTCCATTGTTATACAAAATGAAAAACCCCAATGATACATCATATATGTAAAATGCATCTGTATGCAAGAGTGAAACGCTTGATATATCTAATAGACAACTACTGTGAAATAATAGGACAAAGCTTGATGATCCATGAAGCTAAGACATGCAATTTAAAAACCACATTTTCTTTAGCGTAACCTCTTTATATAATAGGCTAACCAATTGGCGTCCTTCATGGTCTATCAAATCTCTTGCATCTCCTTTAAATTTATTACCCATATGTTTAGCTAAGTGGGCATTGATTTATTACTCCTCCTCTAGTTCCTTAATAAGGCTTGGTAACATAACATTGGATAGCCTTCTCTGATTGATTTTAAGCAGCCACGTGCCAACTATTTTGCACAGTCCATTAGAGCCCCACGTTTTAAACTTTTTCATGAAACAGCTAGGAACAAGTAAAAGTAGGAACCATAGAGGAATTTTCAGAGAGATCATTTTGCAAAACACGAGCAAGAGACTAGATTAAAATTTTGATTAAATTAAATTTTACAGAAATTTGATCAAAGAGTATTAACATATAGGAATGTGATTAACTAAGGCAAACAGAACTCACAAAGTGGGGCAGTTTGTAACAAAATGAAAAACAACTGGTAAGGAATTAGTAATAAAATAAGGTCAATAAATGTAATAGTACATATAGCAATCTGTAAGATTATCTCACTGATGGGGCCAGCCACGTCAGAACATACAAGAGGCATGCAAAGAGAGAGAATAACGGGACAAAGGAAAGAAGGGGGGTGAATCTGAAGATTGGAAGGTATATTCTAGAGGAATGAAGGGAGATGGGGGAGGTAGTGAGAAAAAGGAGGGAAATTTGAACATGTAATTAACTGTTGGGGGCGGGGGGTTATAGGTAAGTAAATATACAGTGAGGGGTTATTTGGGAGAGGAAGTTACTGACAGAAGGGGGGGTAAAAAAAAGATATATTAGAGGAATGGTCAGGGAGAGTTGCTAGCCTCTTGAATAACAGTGGGTGTCCCTATTGAGTTCAATTTCTTCAATCTCTTGGCTGTTGTCCGCATATTTCTTTCATTTCACTATTTCTGGTTGAATTCAAGTTGCTTTCTTCGTGTTAGAGTTGCTGTTGGGTTGAGTGTCTGCTGTAAATTTTATTCGTGAGACGTGACCTTCTGTTTGGCTGTGTGGTATAGTGGGTTTGTGTTGCTGTCTTCCTAAATTTCAGTGAGGTGTGTGGAGTCTTTTTCATCTGGTATAAGGTTGTTGTTACAGTCAGAGGTATTACTAAGTGCTTAAATTTGTCTTCTTGCCTAGTTTCTGTGCTAAATTCACTGTGAAGTAGAAGAAGCCTATCACTTATTCAGTTCTAATCCTAGAAAAATACCATCTATGGATTATATAAAAACATATTATAGCATACATTCATTAACCATATTTATTCGATTGTTACTTCTGAAAAGATAAACTAGTAAAGTTATTAGGAATTTCAGATATCTGTACTAATCAGATTATTTAATTCACTATAATGTAGTTTAGCATGCAGACTACTCTTTCAAGTTGTCCTAATGCTTTACATATAAGGCTTTATGTTTCAGCTTTTACACCCAATCCAAAATTCAGGTCAAAATCAAATCCTGAATTTATAATTGATAAAACCTTAAACAGTACACCCTTGATTAGTACATCAAAGACACCAAAGTCTTTAAAACATGATCCCAAGGGCACTATTTGCGCCTTGGAAAAGCTCCTTAGTTTGTTTTCATTTGACATTTAACCAGAGTGGACACTTGTCAGAACAAAGAACAGCAACAGAAAATTCCATTATAGTTATACATGGTTCAAGCAACAAGTGAAATAGACAAAGCTCTAGTGTGCCCTAAGAAAGCACAAACCTCTATTCGTATGCCATACAGATATCTGTCACAATTATATCAAATAAAGCAGATATGCAGCCACCAACAGTAGAAAATATTCATTTTGTAGTCCTAACAAAACTTCTTGTCTGAAAAGTTAAATTTATTTTCAAACAAAAATTTGTTCCCATTTTGCCACAAGTTGATTAGCTTGGATCTAACTGTAGGGGCACAAGATTGATGATGATGAATAAACCTTACCAATAATGGCACCACAATGCATATCAGCATAAGGCTCCTCCCCAGTCAATATCTCCCACATAGAGATGCCAAACGAGAAAACATCAACCTGTCAAAGTCATTCCACAAGCTAAATGCCTACCCAAAAATTCACTCAATTCCTATATATTGCATAAATGCATTTGAATGGTTGCACAGACCTTCTCAGAAACCCGGTTGCTGCTGCCATTCAACAGCTCCGGTGCCATCCATGGAAGGGTTCCTCGCACCCCCCCAGATACTAGGGTATTGCGTTTAATTCTTGATAATCCAAAATCTCCAACCTGAAAATTAATTTAAAACAATAAAAGTAGCAAAAGAATATACATTAATAATATTAGAGGTAATAAATATTTAGAAAATCTAAATTAAAAAATTGTCACTTAAAATTCATTTCTGTCAATAACCATTTTATCCCAAAAGTTTAAGCAATTAAATGAAGGCCCATGAATAGTTTTATTATAATCTCTGACAAGTCCTTTCACTTGAAAGCTCTTTAGGCTTGAAGTGTGGACAGGGTACATGCCCATTATACCTTGTACTAAAATTTTTTATTGGGAGAATGGGAGCAGCAAGGATTAAACTCTTGACCAATTGTTCATAAAGGCTTTTATACCATATCAAGGATCACTTCATCCCAAAGGTTTTAACCATTAATCTCTAACAATATCCAACCCCAACTTTATTACTATACGTGATTCAATTTAACCTTCTTGTCTCCAAATATGACCTATCACTCTTAGATCAGATCCTACACCCACTTTCAACAGTAAAAGGGAGCATACTCGTTAACATGACCATGACAGGCCTTTATGATTTTATCACTGTCCTTGCTTCAAACAAGATGGAACTTGATTTCTAAAATCTGGAATTCCTACCTTACATATTGGTCTTTGTGGATCCCTCATATTGACAAGTAAATTGTCACATTTCAAATCAAAATGAACAATATTCTTCGAATGCAAGTATTCCATTCCAAAGGCTGCATCCATGGCAATTATTAGCTTTTTACGACGATCAAGTAATCTGCACAACAAGTTGGAAATTCAATACATGCATCAATAAAAAATAAAAATTATATAGAGAACAAGGAAATAGTGAGCCTACCTATCCTTCTTGACAAGGACATGCCTTAGGGAACCATTAACCATGTACTCAGTTACAGTTGCCAAGGTTCCCCCAGTCCCATCTGGTACAACCCCATAAAATGCAACCACATTGGGATGGTGAAGATTTGAGAGGATTTGTGCCTCTCTCCAGAAGTCTTTCGTCTAACCAACGCAAGGAACAATATCAAATTCATGTACAGGATTTTATAATTGTTTTAAATTTATTTATTTTGATAGAAATGTGCTTTTGGAAGTCTGAAAAGAAACTCTAAAATGGTATTACTAAAAATTGCAGAAAAATTAGCAAAAAAATAGTATGCAAGGAATCTCTTCATATAGTTTCTGGATTTCACAACATGAGTTAAAGGGACTTCGCTCCTCCAAAATGCAGCTTGTGCTGTAGAGAGTAAAGTGCAGGTGAAAAGCCATTAATGAGAGAATCAAGGGAACTGAATTTTGCACATCCGTAAGTAATTACCAGGAATTCATGTTGCTTCCATTCTATAATTTGAATCATGGTTTTCTCATCAACAGTTACTCACCTGAACTATAGTGTCTACATAACACAGTGCACTCTAGAGGAGCCAAATCTGATTCATAGATATTCAAATTTGAGACATCAACAAAATCCAATTCCAATGAATAAGAATTGTGAAATTTCAAGCAGACAGAGTTAAACCCTTATTCATCCATCCACCTTAAAGAGTTGATGACATTTATGGATTGATATAGATACATGTTATGCATATTATACATAAAACTGAATAGAACTGAAGACTAACCAATCGTTCTTGTTCGGAAGATCTTCCTAAAAAGCAGCTCTTTTTAATTCTCTTGATAGCAACATCTGATCCTCTCCATTTTCCATGATAAACAGTTCCATAAGTACCAGATCCTAACTCCCGAAGTTCTTCAAGATCAGCATTTCGTATTATCTAAATAACATGATCTTAAAAATCAGTTACAGACAAACTATTCATTGACATAAAGCAGAAAAGCACCAGGAAGCTTGACAGTATTCACTAAAAGCCATAAATACAACAGCAATGCTCCAGTACAAGAAGAGACACATGTTGAAGAAAGATTCAGTCAGAAGCAACACAAAAACTCTGTCCTTCATGCCTGTCGAGCAGTATGGCTTGGCTCTGCCAAATAACTAGGTAGGTAGTTTACATTTATACTTTATGGTAAAGCTATGACAGATATAAAATAATTATAATCACAGCGTATTCAGTTCTCTAATAATTATTGTGAGAGCAGAGCAAAGATTTCAACAGGGATCAAAATCTCTGCCTCACAAAAACAGGCATACTGGGATCATGTCTTCCCCCAGTTTTGCAAAGGACAGAAACAGATGCATAACAATTTAGAGACTTGACAAACAGAGCACTATACCCAAAGAAGGCAAAAGGTGGGGAAGACAGTGATTTCTTAAATCCACCATACAACCTTGCAGCTCATTGTAGCATTAAATCACCTATCTGGAATGTACTAATGACAGTTAGGAAGACGGACACTGGCGGCCAAAGAAAAAAAAAAAAATGTTACATTGAGAAAGCAAAGGGGTTGAATACAGCATATCAACAGCCATAACAATCAATCTAAATTGTCACTTTCTACAGGCTGTTTATTTTACAGCATCCCCAAGGAGAAAGCAAATGCAAAAGAGACAAGGATCTACTATTAATTTCAGCTTATAAATCCCAATGTCCAACCCACCACATATGCTTTGGAAGGAGAAGAAATGCTATTAGACCAAAATATTATTGACACCTAGACATTTCAATAGACCTTTATGATGTTATCTCTTAACCACATTATAGAAGTACTTATGGAATCTTTAATTTTGATTGCTGGAATAGAAATCTTAATATCTGCAGCTAAAATCATTGGCAACTTCTCATATTTAACTATGTGGATCACAATGTCCACTGGTATTACTCATTAAAGGATAAAGCAGACCAAAAAATATCTCTTTTTATTTTCATTTTGTTTTAATAATTTTCTCAACTAGGACCTAGGTGGCATTAGCTGATGCACCATTTTAGATTGCTTCATCCTGTACATATATCTTACCATAGAATCTTACTAAAAATCTTATAATAAAAAATGAGTTACTGAGTTTAAACACAGAATACTCTTTAAGTCTTTCTGCAAGAAATGAAGCTCTGCATAAGAAATAAAAATTTCAATATTTATAGTTAGATGTGACATTGTAGTTGAAGCCAGCAGAATAATATGGAGCACAATAACAAAGTGTAAATTCTGAACTTGAAACATGAACCAAAAGAGGAAATGGAACATTTTAGTGATGGACAACCTGCAACCCATAGATACTGGCTTCCATTTCTGCTATCATTGCATCAGTAAGGGATTCGTTCTTGTCTGCCTCATCATCTTTAAAATCCTATAAAAGAAAAAGATTTCAGTTATAAACTCTAAATAAACAAGGAAAGTCATATCTGAATGCAATATTTTCTACCTCAGGTTCAGAGTCTGGGATGGTGCTCTCCACCTCTGTTACAGATGGGGATAAAACATCACTTCCAATTTCATCCACTTTAGGTGGGAGGGGCGCAAAAGAAGACTCAATGCCCGAAGGAACAAAACCAGTCACATCTTCTATAGTAATAAGTGGCTCCACATTATTTGAACCATCACACTTTTCAAAATCTTTTGATAGCCCCATCATGGTATCTTCAACTTTTGTTTCACAGGCAAGGGTTCCACAGCTAAACTGATCAACCATTTGATCAGAACTAGCTATAAAGTCATCATCAAGGAGAGAAGGTACTCTATCAAATGCCATATTCTTGCTTGGGCTCTCTAGGTCATTCACAGGCAAATTTGAACTTGGACCTGGATCATCATGAAGTGCTGAAGAATACAAAAATGCAGAGCTTACAGTGGGACCTTCATGGAGACCTGTATCCTTCTGAAAAGAAGGTTTAAATTGTGCATGTTTATGAGAAACTGAGTCAATGGACAGCTCGAACAAATGATCACCTAGAGAAGTTTTGCCGCAAGAGTTTCCTTCCAATTTTAGAGAAGAATGATTAAAGTCAGAATTGGGGCTCATGTCAGGAAAACCTGATGGGGTCTTATCAATCATATTATTTTGGGAAATTCCCATCATGCCTGTAGATGCAGAAATCATATCCTCAGAAGATTGCTCTAATTGCTTTTGTTGATTACTCTTAACATTTAAATTAGAAGCTGGGAAGGAGCCCAGGAGATGCAATTCATTTATATGCTCCATCACAGTGGTAGGTGATTTCCCCTTGCAAACATTGCTATCCTCACTCTGAAGAGTATTCTTGTCTGCAATTCTCTTCATCATTTCCATAGTCACAGTATCATCTCCACACTGCCGCTCTATAAAGCTAGATACACTTAAATCAGTTTGCGCTAAAGGATTCCTTTTATTGTGAAAAATGCTATCCTTCTGAACAGGCTCATTTGCTCCTAGACATTCTGCTGATGGGGAAGAAAATGGCAAATCCCGCCTTCTGTGCGACTCACCTGGCTCAACACATGGTATCTTACTTTGTATGTGCGGATAAATGAGACTGGGATCATGCTGGACTTCCACATGGTCCCTTTGTGAAACACTAGCGCCTACCATTGAAGATAACTGAGCTTTTGAAAGGTTCAATGAGGAAAATTGACTGATTGCTTCCTGCGAACAGTAATTAGACCTTGTTCCAGTCTCATGCAACTTTGAATCAGAAAATGCATGAGGTATCCCAGTTAGAGAATCAGGAGCACCATTAGATCCAGACTGTGCACAAATTGACTCACCCAGGCCAGAAAGAGGATTTCCAGTGTGGAAACTTATGTCTTCATTCATGAACCTCTCACCCAAAATATCATCATTACAACCATCACTTTGATTAGTATATGAAGCAGTCATAAATTCCTTGCCAGGATTGTAGTTTGCAAACAGCCTTAGATAGTGCTGCTCTGGCAGACCAAAATCAGCTTGTTGAGAAGGGTGACTAGTCACAGCCATTTGTTGAGCGTATCTGCTGTCAGCAGCACCTATGCTGGAGGGCTCAGGTGGCAGTTGGGCAGTAATAAAGGATAAGCTGCTCTCCACACTTCCCTGGCACGAGTTATTACCCTGAGATTGTGTATAAACTGTGCCTAAATTTCCTACCTGAAATGGATTTAAAGAAATTGGTTGATGTTGATTGGAGGACCTGAGCAGATTCTGGGAGTCGCTAAAAAATCCTTCTGGATGTATAGCACTACCACTACCACCACCCTTGATCTCTGAAGAAGGTGCATTTGGAAAACTTTTCTGAAAATCTGGAGCAAAGTTCAAATTTGTCCCCAATGGACTAGCTTCATTTATCAAGCTCTGCCCAGGAATGCTTATTCTTGGATTATGGTCTCCTATGCCATTCACAGCAACAACATATTGGTAATCAGGATCACTCTGCTGAATAGTGCTAGCCTCAAATGATGATTCCTTTTCAGATTCACTCAATGGAATTAAGAAAATTCGAAGTCTTTGAGATCCCTCTTGCCTCTCAGGCCCATGGTATTCTTCTATCATATTTTGAAGATCCTCATCAGAGGAGACAGATATTAGAGCATCAAGATCCTCCCCGGGAAGCTGGTACTTAATTGTGTGAGGTTGCCTGCAAATACCCAAGGTCTTCTTAACAAGTTCTTCCCATGAAATGTTCTTTGGGATAGATATCATGCGAGTCTCTCCACCTACAAATCTGAGTTTCCCATCACTGGGCCTTGGTAATATTTTCCCACCAAAGCTGCATAGAAACTTTATCTTCCCAGATTGAGAATCATCTGACACTCCTAAACCAGCAAACTCATTGGAATAGGAGGATTCTTTTCTGAGAAAGGGAGATCCAGAAGTCCCAACGTCAGCTTGGTCACCAACCGATTCACCAATAGCCTTCCTCAATCCGTGCATAATATTACCATCTTCCTTTTGGTTTTTGCTATAGTAATCAACAAACGCCCCATTTTCCATCTCTTGTGCTGGCTCTTTTGCAAAGGTAAGGTCAGCAATGTCAAAAGGATTCTCAGAGTCCATTCTCTTCAATCCCAAAATATTTGTAAGATCTTCATATCTCACATGGCCATTCTCCCTACGGAATTCAAACTTACCTTCAGGCTTTCGAAGTGAATCAGGTGGAGCAGGTACTCTTCTGCCAGCAATTCCATCAAGACCAAACTCCAGAGAAAAGTCTTGCCCCGGCTTTATAGAGATATTGTTATGTGCAACCTGCCCAGTTTTTAAAACACCACAGGCTGATTCTACATGTGTGCGTTGAGTCGACATGCCAGGAGTCCTTCTAGTATTGGCAACTAACAAGATTTCAGGCTTATTTAGTTCCATAAGAACAGTTTCTCAGTTGCACAAGCTGTCAGATGTTTTCAAAGAAGGCGAATCCAGTAGTAGATGCAGAAATACCATCAGCTGATTAACCCACAAATTCATGTCCAATTTTCCGCACCATTGGCATCCAACGTCAAGTTCAACATGTCGAATATTTCATCACCAAATCAACTGCAACGAAGATTCAGAAGATATATAATGAAGGTACTGAATTCAGCAAGAAATCCTATACACAGTTTCATAACCGCATAGAGGCGGAAGACGAGTCCAATTATACGCAAATCTAAACAAGAAAAAAAGGAAAAGTCCCACTAGCTTCAAGTTTTTCTTGCTGCAAATACACACAAAAATCAATCCCAATTATCCGCAAGGGATAAGAGTAGCTAAGACCAACCACTGACTATTTCTGGCAAAGTTGACGGGCAAAAAACCATCAATTGAACATGCAAAACTATTGATCACCGATAATCTGAATCAACCAAAATCCATCGGAGCTTCCCATCAGAATTTTTAAACTGAAGTAAGCGAATCAGAAGCAATAAACAGTGAACAGAAACATTCTAGCTATGCATGCAAGAAAAAAAAAATTAAGATGGGTCTCTATCATAATTCAAATCATTTCAAATTGAAGAAGTGGGAACCAAAATAGAAGGGAAAAAAAAAAACCAAAGGTGAAAATCACCTGATGATCGGCAGTCTCTGTTTTTCTTCTATCCAGCTCTTTCTTCCACCCAAAAGCTCCAATTGCTACAAGAAGTGACGTAATCGGAGCAAATACGGTCAAATCGGAGTGGAATTGAGGTTACGGAGACAGAAAGTGAAGGTTGGATCGAAGAATTCAGATAACGCGGAGGCGATGATGGAAAAGGGTAACGCAGCTTACGCCTGCAGGTTCAATCTTGGCCGTCGGAGACCAACATTGCCGAGAATTAAGCGGTAACAACACACGGAAGCCATAACTATGACAAGGAATGAAAAAACGAATTGGATCTCTCTCTGTCTCTTCAATTCCTCCCCTTACGTGGACTCTGTACTCTGATTCTTGAAACTGAAAATTTTCTGGGAAAACAATGATACGGAAAATAATAAAATATTACCTCAAAAGCAAAAGCAAAGGAAAATCCCAAAAGACACTTTAATTCAATTCATGCTTCCCTCGACCTTTTCTCCTAAATTATTCTAGATTTTCTTTTTTTTATTATTATTTTTCTCTCGCAAATTAAATTATTCTGGTTTATACGAAGCTCGTATTTAATTAACTTTAAAATATGATGAGCTGCGTTTTATTTGGCCGCTTGTAATCTACAAAAGCGAACCCATAAAACCAAAGCCGTCCCACGTGTCCTCTCTCAATGCCATGAAATAGCTTCGTGCCTCCCTCAAATTGCACTACCCGTATTAACTACACGTATTTTTATTTTTAAAAATTACAATTAACTACTATAAATTTAAAATATGTACATAAATAAGTTTACATTTTAAAGTTGAATAAAACACAATTTAGTCCCTTACTTATTTTTAATTTAAACTTAGCCCTTCACTAATGAACACACTCTCAATTTGATCATTTATTAATTTATGTTTTAATTTGATTATTTATTAATTTTTAGTCTCAATTTAGTCATTTATTAATTTTTAATCTAAATTTAGTCTCTTACTTATTTTTATCTCAATTTAGTCATTCATTTATGAGTTTAATCTTAATTTAACCCTTCACTAATACGAAGGTTTTTGTATTTAATTCTTTACTCTCAACTATATTTAAAAGTTTAATTTCAATTTGATTTCTTACTAATATGAAAGTTTATATATTTAGTTGCTCATTCTCAACTAAATTTGGATCAAATACGTTAATATTTATATTAGTAAATAAACAAATTGAGACTAGACTCATAAATTAGTAATAAAATTAAAATTGAAAATAACTAAAGACTAAATTAAATCTAAATTCGTAAGTGATGGACTAAATTAAAACTAAAAATAATATTTTACTCATTTAAAGTTCTTAGTTTTATAGCGTGGACAAAACTTAATTGTTAAATTTTTTAAAATAAGTTAAAATTTAAAATATTTTAAAATTATAATCTTTAATAATGATTCTTTCTCTATTTTATTTTATTTTGGTGGTGAAAAAGGGACCCACACTAGTAATTTTAAATTATGACGTCTGTGTTTTGTTATTAATTTTCTTATAAATTAATATTTTGGCTTTGTAAAATGCGAAAGTCTTTTAACCTGGTGTCATATTTTTAATGTTTCTTAATTTAGTATTTAATTCATTTATTCTTCATCAACGTAATTCTTTAGTATACTTGATTTTTTTAATTAAACCACTGACGTCATCAAATTGCTTGAATCAAGGGCGGTAACATTAACTACTTGTTTTTTCCATACGAGTTTAATTATAAGACCTCCTAACTAATCTATGATTACCATTACTAGATTACAAATAATAACTTACAACACTAAAATTGAAAGAAACATTAAAGACAACTTTCTCTTGGCTCTCTATTATTTTCATTTTGACAATTATGGTTTTTCTCTAAAAAAAATATATAAAATTGGTCTATCATTTGATACTATGTGATGACTTGATCTTCACAAATTAATCTTGATAAATTAGTTCTTAAAAATTTAAATTTGTATAAAATTAATTCCTACATTTAGATTAATAAAAAATTAATTTTGCATAAAATAATATTTGAAGGGATTCATTTATTATGATTAATTTATGAAGAACTAAATTATTGTAAAATATAAAAATAAAATCAATTTGATACTTTTCTTATTTTTCTACCTTATAAAAATAATTTTACTCAAATATTGGTGATTTTATTCTAACTTAAAGAAAATAAAATATTATTTTCATCATCCACTCTCAAATTTAGTTTCATTTTAATAATTCATAAATTGAAAGTATCACATGGTCTACTATTATTAAATTTAGTTTTATATTACACTTTCACAAATTAAAAGTCTTAAAATAATTTTTTATTTTTAATATTTGATTCAAAATAATTATATTTAATTTTATTTACAGAGAAATTATTTTGAGTTAAATTCTAAAAAATAAAAATTATGTTGAGAATTTTAATTTATGAATAATTAAAATTAAATTAAATTCAAAAATTAAAAATTAAAATAATTATTATATGTAGAATGATTCAAAGAAAGAAAAGTGGGCATTGAAGTGAAGATAATAAAATATCAATTCCATGCTCTACCCAAAGAGATAACAAGCAAGAAATGTGCTATAAGCTTTGAAGAAATTAAAGATTAAAAAAGTTGAAAACTTGGTTGCATCAACATAGTCAATTGATTGAATATGTATAATTATCATAGGCTAAGTATTATTTTGTGAAATTCAATAATTTAGATATGCATTTATTGACTCAATATATCTTAGTCCTCAAAATATAAGTTTAGACTTAAAAAATAATAAGATGTATATTTTACTTAAAATCATTTTTTAGTAGAACCAAATGTTAGAATATGATTTTTAACTTGTTATGTCATCTTTGAGAGAGAAACAAACATTATTGAACCAAACTTGCAAATTCTCTATCATTTGAGTTATTAAAACTTAATCTTATATATCTACTTCTTTATGAGAGGTTATTCATTTGTATTCATTTTTTCGTTGAGAGAGAGAAACTCAAGGAGATTTTTTGAGGGAATCAAGCAAGAGAGTGCTTAGTTGAAGAGGGAAGTTCTCCTGTTTAAGTGTAAATAAGAGGTTTTCCCTTATTGTTATTGTAATTGATTTTTGAGATAGTAGAAAATCCCAATAGGTTGATTGGGAACTAGACATAGATTTGAATTGGAGCTTAACCAAGATAAGTTACTGAGTTTGCTTTCTTTATCCTTATACTTTTTATATTTTGAATTATCATATTTATACTTTGCATTTATTGTTGAAGTGTTGATATATATATATACCCCAAGCATCTACATTAATCTTCCATTAATTTATATAATTGTTATTTTACATCATACTCTTAGAAGTATAATTTGTAACAAGGATTTCTGTAAAACAATTTAAAATATATATATAAATTATGTAAACACTCAATTCACTCTCTTTTGGGTGTTGGTTGCCTAGTCTAACAATATTGAAAAATGAATAAGAATGAGAATAAAGATTAAACAAATTACTGAAATATTGTCATGCAAAAATTAATATTATATTTTATTATAAATTAATTATTACTATTAAAATATTATCAATTATTTTTTCTTTTCACCATCTTCCCCTTGTCTAGTCCACAACTTAGAATACACTATCTTCTCCATTTTCCTTCTCTCTCTCTTGCATTGATGGAGAAAAACTTGACATTGCTTTAGTAAAGATTCGGCGTTCATAGAGCAAAATTTGGTGTTACATGAAAAGCATACCTCTCTCAAATCTTTGGAGCAAAGATGACGTCGATGATGGATTTCTTTCTTCCAGATTGTGACATTGACGTCGATGGATGGTGTCTTCCCTTCATGGCATCTCTTGCTTGTAGATCAACACTCTCTTCCAGCTCTTTTTTCTCTTCCCTATCTTCCCCCTATTCTTGCTCTTTCCTCCCTCCACGATGTCTCTTTTGTTGGGCCGATGGTTTCACACCTAGGCCTAATCTATGTTTGATGATAATAAACTCATTTTACTAAAAAATTATTTTGCTAATTTTCTAATGGGCAAAATATTATTATCAAATATCCATATTACTTTAACCCAAGTATATGCCTAAAATTTACCTTGGTCCAAGCTTTATTTGAAATACTTTAACATAAAATTGCAAAGACTCAAATATTGAAAGAGTCCAAAACTTTTTTTTTGGCCCAAAATCAGTTTTTTCTGAAGTATATTTTAGACCCAAGTTTTAAGAAACTTAAATTGTTTTTTAAGCCTAAAATATGGTTCATATTATAAAAGTCCAAAGTTGCCCATTACCAATCATTATTATGATAAAAAAAGCAAATACATACAAATGATATAATTATAACGTGGGGTTAATATTTGAACTGAATAAATATTTAAGATGTCAAATTACATCATATAAGTCCCTTAAGCACTCAACTCAAACTTCTACTAGACCAAGGCAACATCAAATATTGAATAAGACCCATATGAGCTCTTATTGGTAGAATTTAGTCAACCAATCCGCAAGCAAATATTTACCAAAGATATGAACTACATGAGTCTGATATAAAGAAACAATTTAGAAATGAAACAATGAATCTAGAACATCAAATCCAATAGGGGAAACAATGCTATAAATGTTGGCAAAGTTTCAATTTTGAATTATATTCAAAATTTTTTGGCACAACCAAAAACATTGAATTTGATACGAAAACAAATGTTATGGATACCAGAAATATATCAAAGTGTTCTTTAAGAATAAAATTTAAACTTCCACTAAACCATGACATCAAAATTTAAAAAAATACCCAAAAGTAATAAGTTTTCAAAACTTTAATGGGTACATTTTTGGCAAACAAATCACCCAAATGTTCAATATGAGTATGTGATTAACTAATCTTCTTTCTTCAATGAACAAGAATTGAGAATCAAAATATTTGATGTAATAAAATTCTTATAATTTTAAGAGAAGCCCATAACATAGTCACTGTCACAATGAAAGTGGTCAAGGTTTAAAATATGTGCATAACAAAAGTTTATTCCTTTAACCACATTTCCTAACAAATGGCTATCACAAAACAAGCGACACACTTTTCACTCATATATATAAGGTAGTCGTAAGTGTCCAATTGACACTTCTTAAACAACTCCTCTAAACATTATAAATATGCATGCAAGGTTGAGGTAGCTGTAAATGTTTACATGACACTTTTGAACAAAACAACTCCTCCAAAACATCACATAGATGTAACAAAAATAAATTTACAATCATTAATACATGATGCATAATCTGAATCAAAATATCTCACCATCTCAAATGATTTAGATTTCCTCAAAGTCAAGAGGCGATGTTTTTCTACCTGTGAAGGTACTTCACAATTGTCTTTATAACATTTCAATGATCATACTGAGAATTATTTAGATATCTATCAAGCACACCAACAAGAAAAGCAATGTTTAAACATGTGCATGTCTGGGCATATATTAGGCTACTAACAGTAGATGATATAGAACTTTATCCAGGAAAGTCCTCTCATCATCATTTTTGGGACACAATGACTTAAACAACTTATCACCACTCTCAACTGGTCTGACACATCATATTCTAATTAAATGATAGCTTTAAATGCCTTAAAGGCATCTAGAGATTCAGACACTTCATGCAATAATTCCATCCATGGCAATAGGTGTTACAGGTCCACTAATATCTGTGTGAATCAAGTCTAAAATATTCTCATGTATATATTTGGCCCTTTAGGATTTAAAAGTCTGAGAAATCTAAGTCAAATGTTCCCTGTCTAACCATCCATTCTTAATCTCTTTATGGAGATATGACATAAAAGCTGATGTCATAACAAACACAATAACATAATCAATGATGATATTAATTCTTCTATTTTTCTTGTTAAAACCAGATAATCACGCTTGTCTAATACAAAAGTGGAAATTCAAATTCATCCTTGATGACAATATGTAAACTTCATTACATAGAGTCAAATAATGTCCAAAATACAAATTTAAGATTACAATATTATATTACTAACTGCAATCAAACTTCCTTCAACTCCAATGATGGTTTTACTCTAGCCTCAACAAGTTGCTTAATCTGTCTCCAGAGTGGGCTTCACATGTTCCACTGTTATTGTTAATAATGCCTTCTCACACTCTCACACACATATTCTAATTTAGGCGTGTCATAAC
The DNA here is from genome assembly GCA_037074485.1 of Delonix regia. NCBI lineage: Eukaryota > Viridiplantae > Streptophyta > Magnoliopsida > Fabales > Fabaceae > Delonix > Delonix regia. The sequence goes on along the minus strand of CM073460.1, from coordinate 5,967,217 downwards.
TCCATAAGGGCTCTCTAAAATAGTGAAATTTTTGCTAAGTGTAATAGGTGTATCCACCCCAGGGCTAAGGGCTATCAGTGTAGTTGCCAAAACAAATTTTAAGGACTTTCTCAAATTATTATAGTTTATCCCACAAAGAGTTTTCACTGCTAATAGTTACTGTTAACAAAAGCTGAGGTACCAAAATTAGGAAACATGTATTATGTGTTTGCACACAATTATAAAACAGTTTCCTCCTAAAGGCTTAGCTTACTCAACTATATTAACAACATTGTTTATCATAATCCCGCCTAAAGGTCCCGGATTATAATAAACTAAGAAAACTCATTATTTATAAAAAAAAACCTATACAATCAAAATGTCTCTAAAATCGTTATACCGATACAGTACAATAAGTATTAAGACATCAATATAATTATCTTTTTCACAAAACACAAATTACATTATCAATGCTACATCAATAGGGTGTATTCACTACCAATGCATTTATCTCGCAAAAATTAATTGAAATAGACACCTCAATCAAACCAATAAAATACCTTTACAATTAGTCCCATGAAAGGTGAGCTCACAATTGTAAGGTGCTAATAGCCCAAATGATCTTTTTAGTTAGTAAAATCACTTAGTTATGCCTAAGAGCAAGGAAAAGCCAACACTTTAGATTTCATATTGTTTCAAATTATGCATGATTGAGTACTAAAAATATAAAACTAATCAATGTTTTTCATCTCTAATTTTATTTAAATTAGAAAATCTCCAAATAGACAATATTTTGGCTTTGAATAATTATCACAAATGAAGTTACTTTTGGCTTTAAACAATTATCGTTAGTCTTTTATATGAAGGCCAAAATAAGTATCTTGAATTTAAAGGTCTTAAAGTCAATGAAGACGATAGAATTTGGGCATGAAACTGGACCGAATTGCCTTCAGCAATTTATTTAGGCATAAGGCTCCTAATGAGCTTTCTATAATGGTATTATAAGCCCAGAATTTTCATTTGTGCTAAAAGTTATGCCTTTATAAATTTAGTATAATGCTGAATTTAATTATGAGACCAATTCCTTTGTAGACTTAGTGAATTTTGTTATAAAATTATTGTCCTAGTTGTTTAAAAAACTTTTAGACAATATATTCATTTATCATAAGTGACATGAATTATTGTGGTTAAGTAATTTAACCAAATTGGCTGTCAGAATAGGATATGTCCATTGTTAATATAAATAAAACTCTCCAAACATTCCTTGGTGACTAATTTTACCCTTAATAATTATTTAAGGGTATATACCAATAATTATGTGTCACGAATCATAATTACTTTAATAAAAGTGGCCTCAAATTTAATACCATCATGGCTTGACCCACGATAAGCTCAACCACTAGTTAGAGTACATTTATTATTCATAGATTAATTTCACAACACAAAATAGGAATGAAATTAACTAATTATAAAAAATAAATTTATTTTAATTTATTTAGACATTATCAGAGAGAGTGAATTAAGTATCCTGTTCCTTATTATGTCTAGTCAATATAAAATATTTCGACCTGACCAAAACCGAGGTCTCAAGGGCAATATGAGTGTCATTTTGTTAGTCTTTAAGTGATCTATATCACCCCTCTAATAATTTCCACAAACATTTTAGTATTGGAGAGAAATTTCATTCGAAACCTAAGGTTTTTTTGTTAAGTTGCATCAATGGAGGATGTGCCTATTTTCGCAAATTTTGGGCTTTGAAATATATGTCATTTTGCTTGAAATTTCTCAAGGAGTAAACCCCTAAATGCATTTGGTCAAATTCAGTCTACATACTAAGTAATTTAACTTGAAAATTTTCGGACCTAAGCTCTAAGGGTCGGCCATCTCATCTCAGTTCTAGTTACACAATGGGCATAATCTTGTTTGAAATTCTCTAATCTATGAAAGGCCTGACTTTGTTTTTAGAAATTCTCCAAGAATTGTGATGAATTTTATTTAAAAAATAATCTAGGTTTAACCTTGTTTTATACACATATCAGGATTGATGAAGCAAAGCATAAATTCTGATCAAGGCACATACAGGAATAATGATAAAAAATTCATAGAACCTAAAGTTCTAATGCCAACTGTTGGAGAATTTTTGGATATTATAATAAACACAAACAATAATCAACTTATCTGAAATATAGATTCATTGCTGCCATAAATTTGTAGTAGAGATAACAACCTACATTGCCCAAGCCTTTTGTACGTAAAAGTCAAAGAGTTCAGAGAGAGAGATAAATATTTGATGAGCCAAAAAAATTGTTTTGATGAGTCCTCATAAAAGTTTTGAAGTTACTATACATTCAAAATACTTATTTTTATTTAATAAAAAAGAGAGTAACTTCCCACTTTTCTCTCAATTGCTCAGATTTTAAATTGAATATGCTTATGAAATATTCCTTTTATCTTTTAGTTAGTAATATGATAGGGTAATTACTGACAAGACTTGAGCAACAGGTTAGAACCTTTACCCAATGGACTTGTCGGTGCTTCAACCTATCACTTATTACCTATAAATAACTTAGACACAATCCATTCTTAATTTATATATCTAAATTTAATTGCTTAATTAATTGATTAACCAAAATAATTGATCTAATAATAAATTAATACCAATCAACATTATTTTAATATATTTCAAAATAGTAATTCAACAAAATACAACTTTTCAGCAAATGAAAAATAATAAAATTTAAATTGATGCAATGGACAAAATGGTATAGTTTATAAGTTGGATATGAGCTTCCATGTGAAGGTCAAATAAAGAAATGTATATATCTGAGTGACTAAATTAAAAATATTATTTGTTGAGGGACTAAATTGAGAAGACAATAAAGGATTAAATTGAAAAATAATGAGGGTCTAAATTGAAATTTTCTACAAGAGTAAATTTAGAAATTTCCTATATGTGAGGAACCAAAATAATATTTTACTAAAAATATATGAAATATCTTATTAATAAAATTAGGTTTAATTAGTCCAAAAAAGGCTGTACTAATAATACAGTGCTCGACTATATTAAATTTGGTTAACTAGAGTTAACCATATAAGTTTATACAATCTAATGTGTGTATCAAATGTATGATAAATGTGAAATATATTGTATAAACTTATATAATTAAGTCTTATACGGTATGCCAAACACGTCTATGTCTACCCAAACTATACTATGCACATCTAAAATTGGATCTCTATCTTTTTGCTACACAAGGATGAGCATGCCAATCTCACATATTATAGTGGTATAATTTGTATATATATAAAAAATCATATATTTACATAATAAAAATAATTTAATTTTTAAAGTTAGTAAGTAATAATGCATTGTAAATTGTAATGAACATTAATTTATTAGTTAATTTTTATGAATTATGTGAATGAATCTAAGTAAAAAAATATATAAACTAAAATTTATTGGAAAATTAATAAAAATACTAAATTAAATCAATTTATTAAACATGTATATTAAGATAAATGCAAAAAAAATTAATAATCAAATATTAAATAGAAAAATGAATGATCTTTTTCTAATTGTAGCTTTAGGTTATTCTTTTGTTGTCTTTTGCTTTATTCAGTCTTACTAATAATTATATCATTTCCATAAGAAGTTGTGTCACAACATAATAATCCACCTTTGACAGTCTCAATGATAAAAGGACAAACTTTGATCACGTTTAAATATTTAATAGACCAATTTAGTACTTACCATAGTTTAAGGATCAAATTATTTTAATGACAAAAGGCAAAGAACCAAATATATAATTTTATCCATAATTACATTGTTCCTAGTTAGTAGATAATGAGTTGCAATATAAAGTCCACCTTTGATGATTTTTTACGCCATGCAGAGAAACCAACTTCGATCATGACTAAATATTTAAAAAACCAAGATAGTATTTTTTATATTTCAAAAACTACATTAATCTAATAACAAAAAATAAAGAACTAAATATATATTTTTCTCGATTATAATTTATGTTTGAGAATTTTTATTTAAAAAATGAATTTTGTCACCGTTATCTAATATAAATGCAAGTTGTTTGAACTTTTGTGCAGAATGTCTAATGTTATACCAAACAAAATGGTTGGTAAGTCATTTATGTCTTAGTGTACAAATGAGCTTTTCAATTTTTCAAAGGTCAAACCAAAGATATTATAAATTTATAAGCCTACATTATTTTCCTACAAATGGTCCATTTACATAATTATTTCTTTCATTTTAAATGTACACAAAAAATTATTAAAAATAAAAAATAATTAAAATATTCCAAAAGTAATATTAATTTTGTCATTAGAATATAAGTTACAAAATGTATTTTTAAATTTTATTTCAATGTTATTTTTTTGTATTGAAAAATGATAAACTTAATTAATTATTAAATTTATAAAAAAATTACATTTATGCATCGATATTTGTTCTTCATATTACTGTTGAAATGAAATATTATTACTTGTTATCATTTAAAATTAATATTAAAAAATTATTTTGTGAGTATTTTTTGTTGATAACTATTTATCTTTAATCAAAGCTCAATTTAGAAAAATAATTATTATAATGGGTCAAATACATATTCAATAATTTTTATTCAATGTAATTAACAAATATTAGGATATTTTGATATGAAAAAGTGATTATGCCTTATCTTTTGTTGCAAGAAAATAAATATAATGCATATTTTAATTATGAAATGAAAGAGTGTAATTTTGTTTTATAAAAGAAGAATAACATAAATTAAATATTTTTAATGGAGAAATAATAACAATATTATTGAAACCAGAAAATTAAAAGTTATTAATTATTAATTTTTTTTTTTGTTTTTAAATTCGAAAGCGGAAAATGACAGTCATACTTTGTCCAATGCAAGAGAATGGACGATGAGATTTTTTTCTCTTACACGGGAGCGACAAGACAGTTGGCGAGTGCGTCCCTTTTTCTTTGGGCCCAAAGGCCAAATAGAACGGAATCGAATTCGAATGTCACACTTGTAAAGCGGCGATTTCTACATATCATCATCACCTTCCTTCACACACGCCCCCACCCGCGTTGCGTACGTGTCCCCTCTATATACTGCACTTTCGCACGCACGCTCTCTTGACTACCCACTCTCCCTCTCCCTCTCTCTCTTCTTCTCTTTCTCTCTCTAGAGATTCTTTTTCTGAATTCTCGCTTCCTCAACTGTCTCTTGCCGGATCTACATCGGCGGCGGCGTCAATGGCCGACCTGCCGGAAAAGCGCCGCAGCTCTTCTTCCAGTTCCTCCAGTTCGAACGATCTCTTGGTGAGAGTCGAGCGTGAAGTGCCTGGTGGTATTGAAAGTGGAAGTAGCAAGGGAATTGGAATGGATGGGAGTAGAGAAGCTGCTAATGGTGGCTCAGTTGATAATGGTGGCAGTAGCTCTTCAGGTTTGTAGAATCTCGTCTTGGTATTCTTCTTCTGTTGAGCTTGTGTTTTGTAGATTAAGAGTGAAAGAGAGAGAATTGCGTTAGGCTTTGTCTCTAGACAACTGTTAGTTATACCTGAGATTTTTTTTTTGAATGAACTTAAAATATGGGATCAAAATAAACCTTGGAAATTTTAAGTTGGTGGCTTGGGAATATTACGGGCCATTTTTTCGGAAAGACATGGGAAATGCGAGGGGCTTGTTTATTGCCGACATGTATGCCATGCCAAGAGACATCACTCCCGGGGAAGGTTACTAGAACCTTGGATTCCGTCGAATGGATAATCCGCCACTGGAATCCACCTCGACAGTTTCACTTATTTCATTGTTAGCAATGCAGGCTATACAGAGATTGGCTATTCATGATAGGTGGCATTGTCATGCATTATGACTTACGATATCCGACCTAGTAGGAATCAAGCAAAGGACTAATTCCTTGTTACTTAAGCAGTCAACTATGGGGGTTGAGGAAGTCATATAGTTGACAAAAGTCAGCGAGGATGTAATACCGTTTAATTTCTTAGTCCCTTAATTGGTGTTATTTATATTGGAAAGTGATAGAGTGATAAATTCGAGGGTTAGTGTTGTCTCTCTGGAATTTGATATCTTTAGACAAATACAGTTTATCTCATGCAGGAAAGTGTTGTACATTCTCCCAGTGATAGGAGATGCAGTTTTATTTTTTATTTTTTTGAATGAAAAATCTTATTTTGAAATTGTAAGCATGTGATCGCACTCATCACCTCAGAGCTGTTGTGAAGACATTAGTCTTACTGACATCTGTTTGAGATGTTGGCCCACTTTGTCTTATCTTAATTTGTCATGAAAGTATTCACAATAAATTTATTCGAGTGAGGATTTTCTGACTACTTTGGCTTAACGCTATTTAGAGATTGGGTAAATAAAGAATACATGAAGGTCCTGACATTGAACTGAGATTGCATTGCAAATTCACTTGCCAACATCTGCAAGTGTGAAATGTCATAACCTAAGAAGCACTGATACGAGTATGAGTATCAGATATGACACGATATGATACGTAGGATATGTCAATTTTAAAATAATTAGGATATAGGTATGGGTATATGTGTGTGTGTGTGTGTATGTATATATATTTTAGCAAATAAGATTGGTGATAAAAGAAGATTATATGAAATATGGTAGGAAAAGATGCTAAAATGGAAGACAAAATTGATAAAACAATATCACAACTAACAAAAGAGGGATCAAAGCACCAATTTGATATCATTTTGGTGCTTTTTGAAACATATCCTATAAAAAAATTTTTTGACATCTATGTAGGTGTATCACATTGAGTATTGTATTGGATACATATTCGATACGAGTACGTCTCCTATTTAGAAGTATCCGTGTTTCTTAGGTCATAACCATATGAGTACCTGGAATGTTTTATCATTTCTTTTTATTGAAATCTAGGAATTCAAGTGTTCAACAAGCTTTTGGTGCTTGCAAAATATCCAACTTACAGGAAAGGAGGATAAGTATATACTATAAGGCCACAGAATTGTTAGACACATGGCCTTTAAGCATTGTCAAAAAGCAAATTGTTCACACTCACACAGATACAGCCCAAACAATTTAAATTACCTAGTATCTTTTTATCTTATCCTTAGCATGTAGTGAAATGATTAAATGTTTGTATGAATATTAATTTCATTTCAAAATGTGCTTCCCTAGAATCTTGGAAGCCTTATGCTAAAGAGCTGATTAGTGCTGCTACTCTTATTTATGTTGCTCTCTGTCTCTTAGTTCTTTAATTATTGGAGTTTAAGTTTTCTTTTTCTATTAACTTCATAATGTCTTCTCTAGATGTTTCTTGGTATTTGATCCTTCTAGAATCTTGTGGTTTCCACACTGTCTAGTTGTGGATTAGTAATGATCTTTGCTTGTTCATTTCAATATTTATGATTTATTCTCTTTTATATGTTCAAACATGATAAGCCAAGAAAATCCATTAGATTTACAAGTAAAATATTCTTTACTGGCTTTTACTGGGACCTATCAAACCACATAGTATAAGGATTGCTTGCATGATATGGGCATCATGACCTCTGTCTCTCACATCTATTAAAAAGTTTATTCTCCCCAGCTTCAAAATTTGCTTCTCTCTTATATTACTGGTAGATGAATTCAAGAACAAACCCATTGTGACGTTCACTATCAATCAGATTATTGTACCAAGGATCTATTAGCATTTTGATATATCATAACTCTTTTTCTAAACGTTGTATTTGATATCTTGACTTTGTTGTAAATTTCCGAATTATGGTAGTGATGTTTTCTACTCTTGTTCAGGCATTTCTGGGAGAGGGTTGTGTAAAGTGAGCACATTGCCTGTAGAAATTTCAAATACTGATAGGATGGAGTCAAGTTCAAGTCAGTTTAAGTTGGAAAGATCAAAAACAGAGAGGCAGAGACATCTATGGCCTGAAGATGCGAAGCAAATTTTTGATGACAAAATTCCTGTCCAAGAGAAGGTATTTTACTGTGATCTATAGAAACTTATGTTTTACCTTCCCCCTCCCCGTCTGCCTCTCTCCAACATTCTTCCATTTTCCCCTTCTAGTGGTTGGTGCTAGCAGTTTCATTACCCAGGAATAGCTATTTACTAACCAAACTAACAGGGAAAATGGACTGACTTTGATTCTGTGTATCTGCTTTAATTGTTATAGAACTGTTGGGGATTCTAAATAATGGAGTTCTGACAGTCTTATTTAATTATAGTTGATTCTCTCACGGAAAATGAAGAATTCTTTTGCCAATAACTATTTATTGATTGAAACCATATGACTTTTTGTGTACAAACGTGGTCAACATTACAGTTTTTAATGCTCACCATGTGCTTGATGTGAATGATGTGCCAATAAAATATAGTTCTTCTCATAATATTGTTAACAGATTTAAACCAATTTGTCCGTTAGGGAGGAATAAAATCTTGTTTCCAAGCAAAGGCAATATCTTCATAGAAGAAAAAAGCAAGAATTAATACAATAATTGACTTGTTAAGGTTTTTGTCCGTCATTATCTTAGTTTGCATGTCTAAAGTTGAGACAAGTCTTTTCTACAAAATTATTCTGGGTTTAAGGCCTAATACATAGACGAGAAACGGCAGATGTGTAAGAAAAAATCCCACAATATTTGACACATATCCCCTTCTGTCTTCTGAATTTACACAGGGTTAGAGCAACAGTCAATCTCCTGTTAAAACTTATTAGTGAAAATACTAAAAAGAAGCTTAAGCGGTTATGTGAAGCCTAGAAATGGCTTTCATTTCTAACACTGTTCCACAACCCTTCATTTATAAGCAATTAGGGCTTTCAAGTTTAGAGAAGGCATAGGAGCAATAATGCCTTATGATAAGAATTATGGCAATTATGACAAGAAGGGCAGGAAGTTTTAAACTTGAGTACCTGGTGATTAAGCTTTTATTAATATTAAGAAATTAATGGTGTAAAAGCTTAGGCTATCATGCGCTGAATTTGATTATATGCAATTGTTAATGATCTTAACTATGCATCGAAAAAGGAGTAAAAAGAAGAAGAGATCTTTTTAAGTTTAGTTTCTTTACAGGTCCTTATTAACAGATCCCATTGTCTCTCTTGCTTGTATTCTAAAAACTGCCTGTTGTGCGGTAGAAAGTTGAAGAAGAAAATAAATTTGGATTCTCATTATATAATTATATATATTCAGCTTGTGTTTATCTTGTTGTTTTCGCTATATGTCCAAGATGATTTAAACCATTTAAATACCCACTGTAACAAAATATCAATCCTTGCTTAATGATACAATTCATGTGGGAGAGTAATTGATTGTTTGTTGTGGGGGCTTACTGGACTTGATTGATCTGTAGTTAGATGCACCAATTAGGAGCAATATAATTAAAAGTTGGTTGGAAATTCAAACTATTTCTGAGCAGATTTTTTTTGTTCAAAATGGTCTGAAAATTCGGAAATAATTTGATGAAGTGATAAGTGTTCCCCCAAGTTTTCTTTTAATTATGAGAACTGCATAGACACAATGAGGTAGAGGCAAGATTTGCTGTTTACCTTGTTGGAATTCATAAGGAATATATCAATCAAGTTAAAGGCGTGATAAACATGGAGACTTGATGAACAGGGGAGCTTGCTAATTGTAGCAGTTTTACTTTTATATTTTTACTGTTGCTGAAGATAGTGATGAACACTGAAAACAGAAGATAAACTACAAGACTAATAATATAATCCTTAGATAGTGATATTGATATCCTAATCTCTAGAAATGGTTAGTGATAATTATCCTAGAAGACAACAATTTGCTTTTTTCCTTAGCAATCTGTAATAATTATCCTATTATAATTTGATAGGTTTTTCAACCCTCCCCCCTCAAGCCGATAACAATCTCTGAGCCTGTTACAAATGAGCTGAATTTAACAAATAAAGACTTAAAGGTTGACAAGCAAGAACTTGAATTGCTCAATTGAACAACTATGAGCTCAACCAACAATTTGTAAAGACTTCTAAATTTCAATTAACCTTTCGAACTTGGTATCTAGCCTGTATTTTGTAACCAACATACTCTACGAGAAACCAACCACCACAGAATCTAAGAAGTAAGAATTAAAACGTCACAAACGAAATCTTCACTGCAGATGTGAAGTGTCATCAGAACTTAACTGCGGCAATTGGATAGCATGCCACAAACAAAAATCACTATATATTAGACATTTACATATTCCAGCAACATACAAAATTGAGCAGAATTAAACAAACAGAAAGACAAGGGAAACCCAAGAAAGGGATAAGGCTCAGTCACTAGGGTCAGAGTGCTGAATCGATGAAGCTGGACATGTTATCCTGCAAAACCTGAAGCAGCCAGAAGCAAGATGATGGCAAACAACCTCTTACACCCTGGTGCATGGATGATAGGACAGCAAGGCGACTGCTGTGTGTCACACAGAGTAACAGACGGTGATAGACTGCTGCATTCTGTATGATCAGAAAACACTGAGATACTCTGAAAATGTTTTTAACGAAATCTTTACATGTAGAAAGATAAACGACTGAAAGTAGAAATATTTGTTGTAATTGTAACCAAATTAACAGAGTTGACCATAAAAAGACTCCAATAATGTCTAACCCAAAGCAAAAAAAATGTTGGATGACATGGTCTGATTGGAAGTTGAAATTCATGATCAAGAGTAGATTAATGAACTGAGAAGCTTGCTAACTATGGCATCCCCTCTTCTATATTTATAGTATACGATCACTGAAGATAATGATAAACAGAGAAAACAAAAGATAAAATGCCAGGCTATGTTTATCTCTATATAATAATAAACTGATATCTTAATCTCTAAATAATTATAAGGGATAATTATCATAAAGGATTAAAGTATCCTTTATTCTTTAACACTGTTAATAATTTTATAGGAATTTCAGTACACGTAACATATGTTGCAATAGGTTATGATTTATGATATTATTTTGCTGTACTATTGTTACTTTGTTCTATTTTCTTCTTTATTTTCTTTTCTTCTTCTTCTTATTAGCATCATCATCTTATTTTTAAGCTCTTGCACTTGAATCCTCAGTTGAACTTTAAAACCATGCAGCTTAAATTGTTAAACAGAATAGCTACTGTAAAGGATGATGGAACTGTCGAATTTGAAGTTCCAGGAGATGTAGAACCTGAAGCTCTTAGTGCTCGATCCAAACATGTACATAATGTAGTTGATGATGATTCACCTGATGCAACAGACCTTCAATACATACCACCATTGCAGATAGTGATGCTTATTGTTGGGACACGTGGTGATGTGCAGCCATTTATTGCAATAGGCAAGAAATTGCAGGTACATGCTTGCTTCTTTGTGCCTCAAGTTTCCCCTGCCCGTATATTTGATAAAAATTTTCTTTTCCTTCCAGAGGTTGGAAAACTCCTATTGTACCCAAAGAAAAAAGAGTACATGTGTTGTTCATAGAAAGACATTTTATTAAATAAAGTACCTGACATCAAGATATTGCCTTCTAGACTCCTCTTAAAATTGGAAAAAAAAAAACCAACAATAAACATTTTAAATTAGCTGGAAAAACTTATCTCATACCAAAATATTGAATACTTCCAAATATTCCAAGCTGCTCCATGATTATCATTCTTGTCATCAGGAAAATTTGGTGTTTGAAAACAATGTCCCTAGTATGTTCTGTAATTATGAAATCCTTGGAGCCTTTTGTGGGCTTTATTTGTATGCTGGTGATAAATTTCCAATCATTCTCGAATAACTTACTTTGCTATAAAATATTGTAACTGGTACATCAACCTTCTTTACAGGTGATGACTAAATCACATAATAATTGCTATTCATCCTTCTAATAAAAGATGAATTATGTGGTTACACCAGCAAGTATACTTCACCTTCATATTTGTGTTGTTTCTATTTATCATGCTGGTTAATTAAGTATGACAAGATAAAACATTGGTGCATGTCGATAAAACATTGGTGTATGCCACTTTTAAATTTTTTAAAGCTAAGTAGTCATTGTAGTTGGAGCACAAAGGGAATTGTTGTGTTTTTTTTGAAGTTGAAGACGATATTTGATGGTTACTATATCATGCAGCCAATTATGATTCTCCTCTTCTCATTTTATGATACTCCCTGTAAATATTTTGGCCCCTCCTCTCTTTTTTTTCTGTTTCAGTTTTTAGATGTTTTCAATGTGGAGCCTAATTTGCATCTTATTTTTATCTCTTATAGCTCTTAGTAAGTCCACCTTGTAGTTTCCTGATCTAAATGCATTATCCTCATTTTAGCATGGTAAACTTGAAAAGAAAAAATTAGATTGGGATTCAATATTGATAAATTGGGTGTTTTATGGCTTTATGGCATTTAAATGTCTTACTAGCAGCTAACTAATAATACGTAGACACTTGATTACACTGCTTCAACTTTTATCACTAAAAGATAGTTGTTTATTATATTGTTCAGATAACCATCTTAGAAAGAAAGATGTGTCAATTGAAATTTTAAATTTTGGTTTTTGTTTGAGATTTATTGGGTTAAAAATTGAGGTTTTATATGCATTTATGTGCAGGACTATGGCCATCGTGTTAGATTAGCTACTCATTCAAATTTTAAGGAGTTTGTCCTAACTGCTGGGTTGGAGTTTTATCCATTAGGCGGTGATCCAAAAGTCCTTGCTGGTTGTATGTACTATAAACCTTTGTACATGACTACTACTTTTACCTGAAATTTGTCCTAACTACTTTTATCATCCATCATCACTCCCACTTGTGTTTTTGTAGCTCGTCTGTGATTGAAACTGGTTTAAGGGTGTTTTCTGAAGTACATTTGACTCTTAAACTATTTCAAATGGCGCTACTATGGTGCATTTGGGGCCCTGGCAATTTACAGTGTATCAATTTGGTTTAGGTGTATCTTGATATCATTGCATCCTTATTGGGGCTTTTCACCTCAGTTGTTTATATGTGCGTTTGTGTGTGTGGGCATATACATGTCTATATACTATTTTCCATCTGTTGTGAATTTAGTTTTATGATATGCATTTGTTTGTTAGACCTCTCACTTCGGGTCACCATAACCACTACGGAATTTTTTGTCCCATTTGCATGGCTTTAATTTTGTTTAGGTTTTTTGTACAGGCTGTGCATGAGTGTACTTATAATTTTAATTTTGTTTTAGTTATAACACATCAGGACCTGGTCAGTATATATTATAGCACAATTAATTTCTGACTACTAATTTTCATGAAAACTACTTACTCAGGTATGCAAGTATGTATGCTTTTGTCCTTCTAAAATTCCACATGTCCATCTTCTATATCTTATTTTCTGCTAAAATTAGAGGAAATGGCAAGAATAAGAAGCCCTTAATAGTTTACAGAAAAGTTTAAGAAAATGACAAAAAGTGGGGTGCCCAGGGAGACCCTATCTTTTTAGATTATTTGAGCTTTTTGTATGCATGTGTATCATAAATTGTTGTTTATCCTGCTCTGTTAGCTCCAAATTTTTTATGTTATGGATAGCTGGACAGCAAATACCTTGAAAGATGCTTGTATATGTTATGTCTGTCATGAATGAAGTTCTTACCAAGTTCAGATCATGTAATTACATAACTGTATTTTGTACAGTTGTTTTTCTATTTTTTGATTTACATTTTTCTTTCTGGAGCAGATATGGTTAAAAATAAGGGCTTCCTGCCATCAGGACCTTCTGAGATACCTATTCAGCGAAATCAACTTAAAGAGATTATTAACTCTCTGCTTCCAGCCTGTAAGGAACCTGATACTGATTCTGGCGTCCCCTTCAAAGCGGACGCAATCATTGCCAATCCCCCAGCATATGGTATGTTTTTCTGTCAGTTAGATTTTACAGTTGGTTGAAATTGTGCATTGATAATTGCCTTTCAAGTCATTGTGATGAGGCTGTATGAAATGAGGTCAGACTCTATCAGGCTGGCATGATTGTAATTTTGAATTTATGAATCTAGACAAAGTCATAAATCCAGATTGCGCATGGTCTGCTAACAGCTATTGTGGGTCAAAAGGAAGCAATATGCAAACAAGAGGATTCCCACAATGCTTCAAGATTGAGGGGTGATGACGACGAGCTTCAATTACCCTTCATTTGATGTTTTAACTTGAATTACCTTCTCTTACACAAAGCTTCTGCATAGAATTGATTGCTTGTCCTGATACTTGCTCTTAAAGGTGCTCTTGACTGATAGAATTCTCTTCAGTTAAAATAATAATTTGTCTTAATGTATTAATCTGATAAGGACTGATAACAGAATATGGATGAGGGAAGAAAGCTCTCATATTATTCCCTTGAACCTTTAACACCTTTAAAAAAATTCCAGTTTATATAATTCCGTTTAAGATCGCTGATGTGAGGATCCACTAGAACATTTCTTTTATCACTATGAATGAAAGATGGTAAAGAAAATCTGCCCTAGAAAGAGACCATGAGCTGCAGCAATCAAATTATACTTTTTCACCATATTCCAACTTTAGAAGATATTAAAGTTGACAAGATAAGCCAAACTGTTTGATCTCACTGGCTTCCAGTTTTCTTTTCAGATCCCTACTTGACAAGATATTTGTTATCATAGACTAATTCTGCTTCTCAAATTTTGGGTTGCTATTTCTGATACTGCCGTCTTTACATTTTTTTTAACTATGCCTTTTTCTGCCTGCTAGCTAGTGTTATTTTTTGACCTGTCTGAAATTGCAATTTCCTTCTTCAGGGCATACACATGTGGCAGAGGCACTGAAAATACCAATACATATATTTTTCACAATGCCATGGACGTAAGTCTCATCTTGGTAATGTGTTCTTGCTGTTTCAAAATTTCCTCCTGTTATTTCCCAGTCTGCTGTTTTTTCTTCATCTTTACCAATGGTTGTGTTAGTTTTATTTTGCTGGGGGATTTAAATCTACATTCTATGTGCTTTTTCTTTTGCTTCCAGGCCAACCAGTGAATTTCCACATCCTTTGTCCCGCGTAAAGCAACAAGCTGGTTATAGGGTGAGTTATTTAATTCATATCATTATCATAATCCTTTCATCCCTTCTCTTTTATCTTTTTATTGCCCCCTTCTTTTACTAAAATCTGATCATGTATAACTCTTTCAGCTTTCATATCAAATTGTTGACTCAATGATTTGGCTGGGAATACGAGACATGATTAATGATCTTAGGAAGAAAAAGCTGAAGTTACGGCCAGTCACATATCTAAGTGGTTCACAAGGCTCGGACACTGATGTGCCACATGCATATATATGGAGCCCTCACCTTGTTCCTAAACCAAAAGGTGGTTGCTTTAGATTTCAATTATACGTTTTTTTTTGTATTTCTAGTCATTTTATTTGCAGTTCACTGGAGACTGTTTCATATCATAGTGGAGATTTCTTGAATTCTTCTTTGCATAATTTTAGTGTTTTTTGTAATGTGCATATTCTTTTTGATAAAAGCAGTTAACTTCAATATATATTCATTAGTTGTTGTTGATCCATCTATGTGACTGGATGTAATGATTACTTCATTGAATATATTATGTCTGTGAATAGAAAGTTTTGTGCCATAACTCCCTTGACTGGCATTAGTTGAATCAAATAGGATATATCATGCACTTTTGTGCATGATTAAATTCTGTTTCTTAACATCCTATTTGGATTTTTAACTGTTAGAGATTAAAAGTATGTCTAGTGTTTGAAACAACTAATACTATTTTCTGTAGCTTAAGTTTTGGCAAAAGGATCCAATCTTTGTTATTTCTTGGTTTACAGATTGGGGACCAAAAATTGATGTAGTAGGGTTTTGCTTCCTTGATCTTGCATCAAACTATGAGCCTCCTGAGTCCCTTGTAAAATGGCTTGAAGCCGGTGACAAGCCCATTTACATTGGATTTGGTAGCCTGGTGAGTCTACTTATATCCACTTTATATTTAATTTTTTTCATATTTCTATATGCTAAAGGATTAGGTGTTTTGATCTTTCATTTTTAAAGTGGGTAACAAAATTGTTTTAATGACAAGGTATCTCCCTGAAGCATCTATCAAGTGCTATCTTGCTTCCAACTACCATAACTTACATGTAGTAGCTACTAAATTGTATTTTCTTTTTTACCTTTAAAACTAGTGTTATTAAATAGAATTGAATGGTCTGGTTAATTGTTTCTATCTACTGTTTATTGTTGAATTAGATACAACTCACGAGGCTAATGTAATAAGGTTTGTGGAATTACATTTGTTGTTCATATTAAGCATTGTTTTCTATTTTAAGAGCCACTGGTAGTTATTTACGTTCTAGTTATTATGTCTTGCTGAAATGCTGAATGTTTTTATTTGTTTACCATCCTATAGTGGCAGAGTTACTAAAAAATTTTAAATCTTGAGGATAAAATATCTTTTTAGTGCGTTTATATTAATGCTTTTTTTTTTTTGGAACAATTTTGTGCTTGATTATTAGAAATTTTGCCATCCTTTGTATGGTTTTGATATCTGCAATATTCTCTCCATAATAATGACATCCATTGTGCAAATGTTGTGTTGCAAATAATGGATGAGAACCTCAGGCTTAATGCCCTACTTGATGATAAACAAGAGAAATCAGGCTTTGTTCTCTGCTGGCTCTTAATGGATAGATTTCTAGTTTATTTTCGCCCTCTTTATCTCATTGCTTGACACTGTCAATTCTTATTACAGCCTGTTCAAGAACCTGAAAAAATGACTCAAATAATTGTAGAGGCACTGGAAAAAACTGGACAGAGGGGCATCATCAATAAAGGATGGGGGGGTCTTGGGAATTGTAAGAATATTGCTTGTTCTATCTTTTCCGATGGTACTAGTTTATTTATTTATTTATTTTTGACTAAAAATGCTTGTTCCCAGTGGCAGAACCAAAGGATTCTATATACTTATTGGATAATGTCCCTCATGATTGGCTATTCCTATGCTGCAAAGCCGTGGTAAGATTATCTAGTTCTTTAACACTTGGTTCAGGACATTTTGAAAGTAATCTTGACATTGCAAAATGACAGTTTTTCTCATATTTGTAATGCTTTAAGTATGTAGCAGTTGTAAGACTGTCATGGTCAGCCAGCTAGTTTTGTTGGTCCAAACATGGCAGAGTATGTTGGGTCCATGGCTCAAACAACCTTGCAGTTTGCTGGAACTTATAAGTTAGTCTCAGGTTTCAAAGTTGCTAGAATATACCTTGTAATGTGCTTTGATGTACATTTATTGCAAGATGGTGGTCATTTCAGGTGGTCAAGGCCTGTTTTATAACATGATCACATAAGAATTCAAGCCAACATTATGAGTTAATGAAGCCATTAGGTCTTATCGGATCCTGAATCATGCTCCCTCTTAGGCTGGGCTGCAATTATGAGCCTAAATATTGAGCAGAATTGTAGTTCTTGTCATCCATATGGGATGCAGCTGCCCTTCTGCTTGTGTTTTGGAAGATGTATACCTTATCTTTGGTCATTATGTAGCATGTATTACTAAGTCTATTAGGGTGTGGTGTTGATGCTGACTTAAGGAGCTGTATATCTATTCTTTTTTGGTAAGTCATGTATTGATGGACTAGGAAATCTAGCTAACTAGTTTTCTTAGCAGCTTGTGAGAGCTTGAATTCAATTGGTAATTTCTGGTAAAGTTGGTAATTTATGCCAATGAAGCTTAATGCGAAAAGAATATTAAATATATACTTGCATCAATCTTTGCTTTTTTTTTTTTTATATGAATATTATTTTATAATACCTTTGTTGATATGTGGCAACACTTGGCAATCTTATGCAATAACGCTCAAACATCTTTGTTGCACTCTTTGCATTATTAGAAGGGCCTGCAGGACTGGATTATTTTACAAACTACAGATTTGAATAAAGCTGTGCTGAGTAGAATTCAAGTCCTTAGCAACACTAGGGAATCCGAATCTGTTGCTGGAAACTTATAGATTTTTTAATATTAGCATTATACATGAGTATTTTTATCTTCCATTTGGTTATGGTCTGTCAATTTTCTTGTAATGTTTTAGTTTCTCCTGATGATATTTCTTGCTTAATTTTCATTGGGATGAAAAAATAGTAAATAAAAAGGCAGGTATTGGGAATTGAAATAGGAGTAAAGTTTGAAACACTTGTTGCAAAAATTATGGATGAGATAAAACTCATCCACATAGGGAGTTGTTACATGTACTATTTGACTTATTAATTTTTCAATGGTAACATCTGCATTGAATGCAGTTGGAGTCAGGTTCAGGTTGATACAATATAAGTCACTTAAAGTCAAAAGGTGACATTGTAGGTACTAGTTAGACTTTGTCAATCATATGAAGATTTTTTCCTTTACATCTTTTGAGGGTGCCAGACCTTTTCCCGCACAGGGTTCGAACCCACAGGATCGGGATTCCTGTGCCTTAAGATGTGGTTCTTTGACTACTAGGCTGTGAGTCTGTGTAGCAAATTTATCAATTTGAAGAAATTTTACATTGGACCTTTAACACTGGAGATAAGAATACTGAAATTGAGAAATAAAGACAGAATGGGCTAGACAAATAACATTTCTAGCCATCTGAATACAAAGGAGCTTAGCTACTTTGTTCTTGTTTTCAATCATGGTGTTTGAGTGTTGTGGTTTCTATTATCTATTGCTTGTAACATCATTATTTTTTACTGAATGTTTTTCAGGTGCATCATGGAGGTGCAGGAACAACAGCGGCTGGGTTAAAAGCTGCTGTAAGGAATTTTTAGCTTCTTGGATTCTTAATATTGTATTTTTGGGTTCTGCTTTTTTATTATTGCTTTTCTGTCATAGTGCCCAACAACCATAGTTCCTTTCTTTGGTGATCAACCATTCTGGGGTGAGAGAGTACAGGCCAGAGGAGTTGGTCCTGCGCCTATCCCAATTGATGAGTTTTCACTTCCCAAGTTGGTTGATGCAATAAATTTTATGCTGGATTCCAAGGTAAATTATAAATTCTGAAATGGTTAATTTTATATAGTTTGATGCTACGAAGGCCAGGAGAGAGGAAACTGCTTCCAACGGTAGAGAGTGAGGCTAGAATCTTATTGCATTGTTTATGTTGGTCTGCAAATTATGGATTCAACATGATGACTGATGAATACGTGGATTGTGAACAAAAGCTAAGCTTATGGGAGACCTGCAACTACAAGACTTTTGTAATACCTAAATTTGATAACTGCAGTGGTGTGTTGGATGAGGATGGTGGGATAACAACAAAAACTTACCCATTTTAAGATATGCTTTTATAATTTGTATTGATGCTGGCGTTAACTGGCGCTTGAATCAGTTACTTACATGAAAACAAGCTCTTTTTACTGTTTAGGGTTAACAATTATCGTACAAGACTTTGCTGATTGAAATCGGAGATGACGTCTCTTTTTCAAGTATAATATAGTAACAGTGATGTATTGTACATCCTAGTTTGTCCAAGGTTCTAAATATATCTTCAAAGTGGGGAACTGGTTATATGGACACTCTATATCTGGGATAAGGTACTGAGGAGAGGCTCTTGCTTTTGTGTCGTTCTAGCATACCCATCTATCTATTATTAACCCTTTCTAACTTTGAGGGAGGGACATTGTTAGTCAAATGTTAGGATATAGAATATAGGAAAAACAATGGGCATTGTTGTCTGAGTTCTGTCCTAGCTGGGTTTTAACAAACTGTTTGTACCAGAGTTGTTGATGGTTCTTGCCCAGGTGCCCAAGGAAGGAGTGGTGACCCTCTGACCTCATGTAGGCACTGTCCCTTGCTACATTACTTTTCTGTGCGTTAAAATAAATTCTTCCAGTTCCAAGGGCATCTCTGTGGTGGACACCATTTGTGAAGCATAAGCTTGAGGCCCTCAGGTTATGGTTAATACATGCAACCATGGATTTGCAGAAGCTGCTTCATACTGGATTTCCATGATTATACTTTGTTCTGCGTTATGT
Organism: Delonix regia; assembly: GCA_037074485.1. Taxonomy (NCBI): domain Eukaryota; kingdom Viridiplantae; phylum Streptophyta; class Magnoliopsida; order Fabales; family Fabaceae; genus Delonix; species Delonix regia. The sequence goes on along the minus strand of CM073460.1, from coordinate 5,947,276 downwards.
GTACTTCCTGTTAAGAACTTCTGAGCTGAGATATATACATATGTTGCTAATAAGATGGAGTCCTAAGCAATATAATTTTTATGAACTTTGGAAAATTTTATTGGGTGCATTCTGGAATAGCATAACCGCTATGTATTTACGGAAATATCATGCCAGGTAAAGGAACGTGCGATTGAACTTGCTAAGGCCATGGAAGATGAAGATGGGGTAACAGGGGCTGTGAAAGCATTTTTTAAGCAGCTTCCTCGGAAAAAGCCAGAGCCTGAGCCAGAGCAAATGCCGTCGAGTTTTTTCTCTATAAGTAGATGTTTTGGGTGTTCCTGATTTAATGCAAGTTGTTCAATCCCCGCCTTTTCTTCACCTATATTTTCGAATTATAATATTGATACTGCAACCACAAGATGTTCTCTACTTTTCACCCTGCCCATAAGATTACTAATTACTGTGCGAGTTTCTATCAATAGAATTCAACTTCAGCTTCAATGTTTGTAATTATTCTAATTCAGGGTGATTGATAATTATCCACTCAGAGCAACGGTTGAATTTTACTTCTCTACTTTATTTGCTGTGCACAGAACAGTTTATTTATTCTTTCGTAATTATGCCTAATGTACAGTATAAAGCTATTTTACATCTTACCTGTTAAAAATCTGTGTATCAATAAACCTTTTGCTTTTGTCATCTTGGGCCTTCTTTATTCGCCATCAGCTTGTTTCTGTGAGAATATCTATTATCCAGAGTTTTGCCGGGTCTCACATTGCTGGGGGAATAAATCTAACCTTGTGAAGTGTATTATTTTTCAATTCATTTTTACTACAGGTTTAAACAGGGATCTTAAAAGTTAGTTTTCGTTCATATCTCAGGGCTATAAAGAGTTTATCAATTGCTTCCAGAGATTCATGGTATGATTTTTGTGCTTTTGCCAATAATTAATGGGTTGTGGATTATTGGTGAACATGTTTGATGATATCAACATAATGGATTTAGTAAAGCACTGATATTTTATTGGGTTAAACTTAAGTTTATGTATTTGTTCAGATTCTGCAATTAAAATATCACGTGTAAATTTCAAAAAGCCTAATCATATAATTGTTGGATTATAAAAATTATATATTAGTATTTTAAATAGTATATAATTGTTATGCTTTTATTGGAGTATTTAATAGTAAAGTTATAATTCTATTTTGTTTTAGGCTACATTTTCCCAATTGTGTACACTGTGTACATAATGCAATTTGTGGTAGGAAATAATATAGAAAAGCTCAACACCTTAATGGGTTTGATTTGTACGAAGTTACATTCCTCCCCTAGCCCTATCCTTGACATTATATTGGTTCATATTAAACCATTTATGTGATAGTTGATATAGTGTGTTAATCTAATTAAATTATTCTTCTAGTAAATGTCTTATTATATGTGTAGAGTTTTTATTTATCTCTTTGAATAATTTGATTTGACTAATACATTATATCAATTATTACATAAATGTGTTAAATAAGTGTGTTAGTATCACTAATATCGCTCCTTTTCTTTTCACTCATGAGAAGCATTTGGAATTGAATGCTGCCTTGGGCTAGAAAGAGAGAAGGGGAAGGGCGTATTACTGACTTCGGATGTCAGATTGCCTTTATCATTGTTCATGGAAGAGGCAACGAAATAGCTGAACTTTTTTTCCGGAAGATTCGCCAATGGTCCATCTTACCATTTGAATTGTGGAAGAAGAAATAGTGGTACACTAACATCCAATTGAGAATCTGATGGTTGCCAAATGACTTGTTAATATTTCTTTATAGATAATCTAAATGCCAGTTTTAACTTGGTAAGATTACTCAGCTATTTGCATCACCCAATGCAAATATAATATGTCAAGATAATTTTTTAACTGATATAAAATTATGTAATTATAAACAAAAACAAATCAATAATGTAAAAACTAAACCTAAATTTTTGCCACTAGTCAGAAGATTCAAGTATTAAGTTTTGTTACTGGAAAACGACGTGAAGTTTGTGAGGGACATGTATGTGAGGAGTGGGCAAAAAGTAGCAAATTGCATGGAGTTGGCAGGGGATAATGCATGAGAATGACCTGTAGATGTTAGCCCCATAACCTCTTCTTACAAATAAATAAAAAAACTGAGATAGATGCTGCCGCACCCAATTGCAGCACTCTATGCTCAGAAGAGAGAGCATTGAATGTATATTTATGGGAGGAAGAACTATCAGTCATTGCTTGCTATGCTACCCAGTCCCAGAGCATAATGGTGGACTCATTGGCTTTGAAGTCAGACGGTTCATCCATACATTATTACTGGCCAGTGCTCATTGGAGATCACGAGCTTGATCATCTATCTCTCTGTACCTACTCTGACACACTCTGAAGGGTGATTGGTCAGATATGCGTTGTACTATTTGAATAATCAGAGTAAGAATGATTAGTTATTACAGTTGATTTAATATATAAATTTTAATAATATTATTTTAAAAAATAATATTTATAATTTTATTAAAATTAATACATTAAATCAACTGTAACGTTGCAACAAGATTATGTAATATTTTTTTGGAGGAATGAGTTTTTATTGGCCCCCTTACTTTAATCATAATAATTAATACTCAAACATGTAATAATAAATATTCAAAACACTGCCCTTTAAATCTTACTTTAAATGTTAATTTTTTTTAAAAGAAAATTATGGGGCCACCGAACTGGGCACCCGTGACTTTTGACGATTTTACAAGAAATGTAACATCATGTGTCCTACATTCCCCCCATATGTCCCTCACTAAAAGGCAATTTTTAATAATTAATAATAAGTTATATTAAAATGAATTTTACTAATTTTGAAATAAAAGTATTATAATGTATTGAAAATATGCTTATAAATTTAAAATTACGTTAAATTTTGATTTGGGTGATATTCCCCTATTAATTTTAATTTGGAAGAGGGGAGGGGAGGGCGGAAGAATGTAAGTTGAGGGATGTTACGTGTCACATCTTATAAAATCGTATCAAATTTAAGCTCATAATTTATTTTAAAAAACATGTTTTGACTATTTAGAGTAAATAAAATTTGGGCATAATATTTTGAGATTATTTGTTCTGACAGAAGTAAAAAGATGTAATTACAATTCTTTATAGTCAAGTTAAACTATATAAATTTGACAATTCACATCAATAAATTTATATAAATCTTATGTTTAAAATTTAAAAACTAAAATTATTAATTTTTAAAAATTAAAATCAATAAAATTTAAAAATTTGAGACAACATTCCAAATAAACAAACTATTCAATTTGACTGTGTGCTATTCATTCACTCAGTTACCCGGAATCCAGATATCAAGGAATGCTCTCATTTTCAGGCTTTTATGCATAGATATAATATAGTCTAATTATGTTAATAATCTAATAGATTTTTAATAAAAAAATAAATATAATAATTTTTTGACAAACTAATATTACATGGTTTATTTAAAGAAAAATTCACGTAAAATTTTACGAAATTTTGTCTTTTTCTTAATCACAAAGGCAGTGCAAGTGATCTCTGATGGAGAAGAACTTTATGGGCAATTTATGAAGACAATAAGGCAGAAAAGGGAACGCAAAATGCTCATGGAACGGCAAAATTGTCAGACAGACACAAGTGGGGGAACTATCCTCAAAGTGACTTCTTATTGCATGTTAAGATGAAAAGAAAGTCATTGGTGGAATGAATGAAGTGTTTTGTTTGGGAAACGGAAAATCTCTCTTATCTCTTCTGTTCCCACTTCCCAAGCCCATACGCCTCTCTCTCTCTCTCTCTCTTTTGCACTATTTATTGTTCACACCACTCTAAGAGGCCCTTCACAATCTGATTTGCTTCTGAACTCCCTGTTCAACTCTTTTCAATTTTCCTGGTATAATTTGTGACCCTTGTGTCCTCTTAATCTTTTTCTAGGTTTCAAAGTACTGACATGGAAGATGAGGAAAAAGTAGCCCGCAAGGTTGGAGGAGGAGGCCAAGCAGCAGGAGGAGAAGAAGAAGAGTCAAGAGTTTTCCCATGTCAGTTCTGTTCAAGAAAGTTTTATAGCTCTCAAGCTTTGGGAGGACACCAAAATGCCCACAAGAAAGAGAGAACAGCTGCAAGAAAGGCTAAAAGGGCGTTTGAGTATTCATCTGCTTCTTTTGCTTCTTCTCTGCCATCTCCAATGGTTTTTGCTCCAACCCATCAAATGGGCATTTTGAATCCTTCAATGTTCATCACCTCTCATGCTTCAAATCTTCGTTACCTCCAAACCCATCAAGCTTTAGACCATTTTGGATCAAATGGTGCACCTAGATTTGGTGGGAATGCTCTGTTTGATGAGGGAAGTTGTCCGAGCAGTCGATTCTGTGAAGGTCATGAAGAGAGAAGCTTCTTGAATTGGCAAAGGAATTTGTCATTGACAAGCGACAATCAGAGCGTTGGAATTATGAATCATTGTAAAGAGAAAGATCAAAATCTTGATTTGTCTCTTCATTTATAGTTCTTTTTTTCTTTTTTTGCAGTTTGGGATGAAAAGATGTTTGCCAAGGGTGACTCTGCACCGAGTGCAGCATGAGAGTGAATCTAATTTTCATTTTGAGTTGATTGATCGTTGTTGTAATAGTTGAGAATAACAATTTCAAATTTTGCTTAAAATTATAAAAAGCCTTGTGCTTTTAGCACCACAAGAACATTATGGTCACAGCATTAGAATTCCACAGTTAGAAAGTGCTTAAATTATCTTGCAAAACAAAAAGTAATTACCAACTAATGTTTGCATGGGTATGATCCTTTTAGTCCTTTTTGTTGGATCAAGAGTACCACTACCCAGGCCTCCCTTTACCATGGCTAACAACTTCTCCCTTAGCAGCCCTTGCACTTGCCCCCTGTGGAATAGGAGAAAGTCTTTATAACTTTCTTTCTCTGTATAGGATTGCTTGGGAAGGATAAAGATAAAGGACTTCAATAAAATTTTTTAAGGACTAAAATACAAAATGTTTTTTATTTCAATTTTTCTTTGGTAGGTTTGGTTTGTCACCAACCAAAATAAAAGTTTTTGGTTGGTGCCTCCTTCTTTGACAATCTCGCACTTTACGATTTGATTAAAAATTAATTAATTTTTATATCATTATTCTTTCCTTGCCATATCTTGCGACTCACATCTCTACTCTACACCATAATATGAACTTATCGGTATTCACTGACGTTGGCATTGCATTTGCACCAAGTGTAGAGTATTTTTGACCTATTTGATAGCTAGAATCAAGGCGAGGGAATGAGAGATATTCCCATGTTTGGTTGACAGATTGGGTCAGAGTTCTCTCCCTAACTAAAACTATGAAATGAGATTGGTGAATGAAAATATGCTTAATAAAAGTGTCATACCCTGTGATACATCAAAACCCTAATTTATAATTATTTATTTAATTTATTAATATTTATTATTTTTAATATTATTTGTTATTATTAATTTATTAAATATATATTATTATATTATTATATTAATTAGTAAATTATTAATTAAATATCTATTAATATATAATTAATTATATATTAATATATAATTATATTATTAAATAATAGTTCAAAGAGATGTTAGCCTTTTTTTTTATGTTTTATGACAATGGATAATATAGTAAAATATGCACATTACCTAATTGATTCTCATGTGTAATTTACAAATCAAATGATATAAAGAAAGACATACTCATTCTCATTCCTTTCAAACCAAACAATATTTTAATATTCCCATTCCTATTCCCATTGTCATTCCCATTGTATCAATTCTAACAACAAAAAAGGCCTTTTGATTATCATAAGATAGTGAAATCTTTACAGGATTGTACCTGAGCTCTTCTAATAATATCTGCAATCAGATTGCTTTTTTGTTAGCTTGTGTAGCTGCAATATATTCTGCCTCTGTTGTTGAAGTGACCACAATAGGTTGCTGTTTTGAAACCCAGCTTATAGCTCTGCCTGCAAGAGTAAATACATAACCATTGGTGGATTTGCTATTGTCAAGATCACCTGCAAAATTTGAATCAGTATAGCCTCTGATGGTGAAATTTGATCCTCTATAATGTAATGCAACATCCGTAGTCCTTTTAATGTATCTTAAGACCCTTTTTACAGCAATTCAATGCTCTTGGACAAGATTCGCCATATATCGACTAACAATTCCTATTGTTTGTGCAATGTTTAGTCTTGTGCAAATCATAAGGAACATTAGGCTACCCACTGCTGATACATACGGTACCTGAGGCATTTCCTTCCTCTCTTCTTCATTGCTAGGACTCATGCTTGAACATAACTTGAAATTAACTGGAAACGGGGTAGAGATTGGCTTACAATCATGCATATTGAAGTGTTGCAAGATCTTCTTTAAATAATTCTTTTGAGAAAGCCAAATCTTCTTGTTATTTTTGTCTCAGTAAATTTGTATTCCTAAAATCTTGTTTGCTGGTCCCAAGTCCTTTATATCAAATTCCCTAGCCAACTGTGTCTTTAATTCATTGATACGATCTTTGTTGAGGCCTACTGCTAACATGTCGTCTACATACAATAGCAAAATAATGAAATTATTTCCACCAAACTTCTTGATATATGCACAAGAGCCTGTATTAAGTCTGTTGTATCTAAGGCTTATGATTAATGAATCAAATCTCTTATACTAGTATGTCGGTGCTTGTTTGAGATCATATAGAGATTTTTTCAATATGCAAACTAAGTTCTTTTTTCCTTTTTCTTTAAACCCTTCTGGCTAGCGCATATAAATTTCTTCTTCAAGATCACCATGAAGAAGTGCAGTTTTAACATCTAACTGTTCTAGATGTAAGTCAAGTATAACACACATTGGCAAAACCACTTGAACTGTTGTGAGTCAAACCACCGGAGAAAATATCTCATCGTAATCAATGCCTTCTTTTTGAGTAAATCCTTTAATCACTAGTCTAGCATGATATCGTTCAACTTGATTATCATTAGTTCTCTTGATCTTGTACACCTATTTGTTCTCGATGACCTTCCGTCCTTTTGGTAGTGGAACAAGATCCCATGTCTTGTTCTTATAAAGGGCTTCAATTTCTTCTTGCATTATTGGTAACCATTGGTAACCACAGAGAAGCTTCTGAGCTTTCCATATCCTCTTGAAAAGTCAAAGGCTCTTCATCTTCCTTGAGAAAACAGTATGCAACATTCCCTTCTATAATGTAATCTGAGTTCCAAACTGGTTCCTTCCTCTCCTGAGTTGACCATCAAACTTATAGAGTCACAAGATCAGATTGTTCTTGTTCATCGTACTCTGATGCTGCTTCAGAAGAATCTAGTACTTCTGTTTTATTTTCTCATTTTTCAATCTACACTGTGGTGGTCTCCACTATTTCCTTTGAAGTGCTATCATCTTTATGTATATGTTATTTCTCTTTAAGAAAGATGACATCCCTATTGATCATAATCTTATGGTTAATGAGATCCCACAGGCGATACCCCTTTACTCCGTCAACATATCCCAAGAATAAGCATCTTCTAGATTTTGGATCTAGCTTTGTAATTTCTTGGGCATTGTGCATTATGTATACTGGGCTTTCGAACATATGGAGGTTTGTATAATCAACTAGCTTCCCAGTCCATATCTCCATTGGGGTCTTTATATCAATTGTAGTTGATGGTAACCGATTGATCATATGGCAAGCTGTCTTGACTGCTTCTGCCCAAAATGAATTAGCCAATCCAGCAATTCTTAACATTGCCCTTGTCCTTTCTAACAAAGTCCTGTTCATCTGCTCTACCATTCCATTTTGCTGTGGAGTGTCTACCACCTTGAATTGCCTCTTAATACCTTCTTGTTGATAGAAAGTATTAAATTCTTCATTGGTGTATTCTCCTCCATTGTCTGATTTCAAGCATTTAATCTTTTTCTCAGATTCATGTTCCACATGCACTTTGAAGGTTTTGAAAACTTCAAATACATCTCTTTTTCTCTTGATTAGATACACCTAACAACTCTTGGAGTAGTCATCAATGAATGACACAAAATACTTTTCTCCTACCAGGGATAAGACCAGTGCTTGCCAAGCATTAGAATGCATTAGGTCTAAGATAACTTTACTTCTTTCTTTATAACTATTGAACTTTAACCTATGCTGCTTACTTATAACACAATGCTCACAAAAAGGTAGAGAAACCTTTTTGAGTCCTGGAAGAAGATTCCATTCTGCAAGAACCTTTAATCCACATTCTGACATGTGGCCAAGTTTACAGTGCCACGATATCGTTGATTCCTCTGCTGCTGGATCAATTGATGCAATTATGAATTTTTCATGTTGTGTTTCTCTTTTAAGCATATATAGGTTGACCATTATCTTTTCAGCTTTCATAACTACAAGCACGCCTTTAATGACTTTTAGAATGTCATCCTGTATCTGGGTTTTATACCCATTACTATCAAATTATCCTAAAGACAATATATTTTTCTTGAGACCCTTCACATGTCAAACCTTGTGGATGGTGTGAGTTTTACCATCATACATTTTTAATTTGATGGTGCCTATTCCAATAATCTTCAAGAAATGATTATCTCCCATAAACACATATCCCTCAGAGACAGGTTTATATTGGTGGAACCACTCTCTTTGTGAGGTCATGTGTCACGTTGCTGCTTAGTCTACAAGCCAAATATCATTGAACCCTTTTTGGCCATCAGCAACTGTTGTTGCTTCATTGTATAAGATTTCTTCGTCATCTGAGGTACTTGCAACGCATTCCTGAGCACTTGATAACTTAGTATCTTTACTTTTGACCTCTGCGTTCTTCAAATTTCAACACTCATTTATGTAGTGTCCCATTTTGTTGCACTTGAAACATATGCTATTCTTCTTACTCTTTGATTTTAATCTACCTCGATTCTAGCTCCCACTTGAGTCATGTGCTGTTGATCTTCTTTTCATCACTGCCAACGTTTCCACTTATTATGAACTAATTAACCTATCTTCCTTGTTTTTGCGCTAATTTTTTTATTCCAGAATAATTGGTGCAATGTCATTGAAAATTAGGTAGTCCACAAGTACATTATTGGTTAGATTGATGATGAGTTGGTTATAGGAATCAAGTAGGCTTTGCAGTAAAATTTCAGCACGTTCATTCACCTCTATTTTTTGACCCAATGATGTGAGTTGAGAAAATAGAATATTCAAAATGTTGATGTGCTCCGTCACTAGTTGTTTCGAACATTCGCTGAGTGTTTAATTTTCTTTTAAGGAAAATTTTATTGTGTAGTGACTTAGCCTCGTACAATTTGGTTAAATGATCTCAAATTTCTTTCGCCATCTTCTTCTCCTCTATGCTGGACAATATCTCATTTGCAAGTGCTAATTAAAATTTGCAACTTCATTCTTGTCCATCTCGTTCCATTTATTTTCATCTGTGAATTCTACCAGCCTTTCACTGATAGCTACAAGCCAATTATCTTTTCTCAAGATGACTTTTATCTTTAGCTTCCACAGTGAGAAATTACTATAGTTAAACTTTTAAATCTTAAATTTTGTCGCCATTGCTTCAATCATAGTCTATTTGTGAGCAAAATAACTCTCACTATTTTTTATGAATAGTAACAATATGTATGAACAATATTGTATATATAAATAGTTCACCATACATGCGAATAGTCTTCAGTACTTTAGGTGAAAATAATCCTACTTATTTTCTGATGTGGAGGATCCACTATATTAATAGCAGCTACAAAGCATACGATAAGTAGATAATAACACACCCAAATAGACTTTGATACCAATTGTAAGATTAAGCGCTTACCACTAGGCCAAAAGTTATAGCTATTAGTCAGGGCGCAATTCTATTTCCTTAACAATGAACTAGCACAAGCGTTACGTTTCGACTATGACTTGGCCCCACACCTGAGCCTCCACCATGAGACAATTGTTGTCACACATCTTGGCTAACACTTTCTAAAACTTCAATAATATAAATGCAAATTAGTAATCATCCACATAATCTAAAGTGACAATAGATACAAAATGAATGTATAGAGGTAAGATACTGTGTACATGACAAAACACATAAATGACTTTTGTGAGTGCAGTTCTATAGTGTTCAAGAGAATCTTTAAATCCTTCGATGTTTGTTTCATTGCTCTGCTATCCAACATCACCTAGAAAATACATCACAGGTCATGCATCATTTCCATAATCTATTTAGCTATGATTTAAAGCATTGGATTATAAATGCATAGTAGTAAAATATAATCTAATCATAAAACGATAAGCTGGGTAGCTCTAAATGTCATCCTTTTCGTATAAATTGACAACATGATGCTTATTCAAAAGATTAATAATATATTATGTGCTTTGAAACCTTCAAGCAGATAAAAATGTAAGAAAAGAGTGTTCAAGACTCACCTTTTGGCACTTCCACTTCACATAATATACCCATTATTAACAAATGCCTTTCTGAAGCAAATAAATCCATATGCTAAAGTTGATTCACTTTACGAACAATTGAATTTTCTTAATGACCACTTGCATACAAAAAGAAGCTCCATAGTCCATACGTATAGTACTTCTAGCCTACACTTTCTTCGCTCAATACTATTATACGACTTTGCTCCTCAAACATACTTAACGTTGGAATGAAATAGAGTAGGAGCCAGTCTTTAGGTCTTTTATAGCTTTGAAGTTGTCAATGCTCATCCCAAAGCGACCCAATACAAAATTGCCCATCTCTTTTAGTTTTGCTGCCAAAACATACAATTTAGTATGTAAGCAATGGAGTATATTGATGCATTTACTTAGACGTAAGAACCCTCTTTCACAAAGTAGAAAGAAAAAGAAAAAACAAGCAAAAGAAAGTGATAGGAAAGGGAGGTGTTGGGTTCCAACATAAGGAAGGGTTACCAATCATTTCTTCCTTCATCTTTTCCCTTTTTTCTACAGCCAAGGGCTCCAGTTGGCTGATGATTTTGCTAGCCTGATCATTTGTGGGATCAATTTCTAAGATCTTTTTCATATCTGCCATTTTAAAGAGGATTAGTGAAATAAGTATGAGGAGTTCGATTGAACAAGCAAGGAAAAACTCCTAAAGTTAGGTTCTCAGAGATTGAAACAAATACATATACATTAAGAGATATACAACAAGCTCATTGTAGAAGATAGTACCAGATAATTCAATACCAGAATAGGAAAATTTGAACTCACCAGCAATGGACTCCTCAAAATGTTCAAGCTTTTCATGAGCCTCTCCTCTTCTTATCATAGCTTTAACATACACAGGATTGAGTTCTAAGGCTTTTGTGCATTCTTTTATTGTGCTATCATATTTCCCCCGAGTTTTATGTCGCATATGTCAAATTAAATCCTTGAATAAAAAAGAAAGTACAAAACCAAGTCCACAAGTAGCTTTATCAGATATAAATAATAGTTAAAACATCCATATATAATTTGCAAAGCAGTACTTCCAGTCAATGCATACATGACCTGATTTCTATTATTATTGTCTGAATTTCAAGTAGATAAACTAGTTCAAACCAAAATTATCTTTCAAGGAAGTCTTAACTATGTAAATCAAATCTGGATCCTCACCATTTCCTTTCTATCAATTTATCTCTCTCTAAAATTGACAAGAAATTGATGGAAAAGGAATTGAGATGATCCAAATAAAAAACATCCTAGCTCTAATAGTAACTCATTTACCAATCACAAGTATGAACAAATAGCAAATTCATCCGATATTCATCAATAAATTCCTCAATGATTGCACAAAGCCTTAAACTCCTTGTCGATATTTTAACTGATCTGATAATAATTAATCCCTTCCCTATATAAAAAATTTTCAACTGATCAGATCATACTCAAGCCCTTTCCAACTGTTCTGAAGCTGTGAGCAACAAGAAAATCTAGATGAGCTGGGAACAAAATTCTGAACTTCAACTCAATTCTTATGATATCTATTTTCTTGCAAGGTCAAGAACCAAGATAAAACATTAGCGGGCATAGGCTGACTTGGGCTCACTACTGCAATTTTTATTAACATAATTAGAGAACTACCAGTTTCATGAAGCATACAGCACGATTCGCATGACAAATTGAACGTATTTCCGCAGACGAAGGTATGTCTGGTGAAACTTGTAAAGCAAGTTCATATCGTGATAGTGCCTCCTCGTACTGCCCATCACCAAACAATTTGTTCCCTTCAGGTTTTGCTTCATTTGCTTGAGCCAATGCTTTCTGCAACATAAAGCAATAGCAATAAACTTAATTACTCTTTTCCTTTCAAAAAGCTAAAAAAAAAAACAGAGATTAATTTTAAACCAAATCCATCACCAAGGCAATACTAGAAAACACAAATAAGGGACCTGCAAAACATGATCCCAAAACTTTTGGATGACAGCACTTGCTCAGTTACATATACTTTCAACAGATGATACATCCACAAAACATTGCATGGTCCATAAATCCCAACATCGGTTTCAATTTTCTAGTGAATTATACCTAATCTGTTTTGATTTAATTATCTTTCAGTGAAGTAAGTGGTGCAACATTGACATACACAAGAAACCCAGCTATTTCAGCAACTCGAATTAAAATTTTTTGTAGCTTCAGAACTAATATAATTAAATGTAATGACTTAACAAGTAATTCGTCCATAAAACATTGATTCGAGGGAATGTATGCAGAAAGTCACATAACTTGGATTATGACATGAACCCCGATTGGTACTAACAGGTTGGAATCATAAATTCCACAGGCCACCTAGATTTAACACGCTGATATCGAAGTACATCCTAAAACGCTATATGATACATTTCTTTTTCACACATGCGAATGGGGTTTGAAACAATTTTGAAGCACACAAGAGACCCAAAAACGTATATAACACCTGTCCCAATTCATCTTTTGAAGCGTCTTCGGATGAATCACTTCTCAGATGAATGCCCTGCTCTTGCTCTAGACTGTCATGCTGTGGAGGTTGTTCTTTACGCGCCACCCCTTCACGATTGATACCACCGCTGTCACCGTCGTCGTCGCTGTCGAGATCGGCGTCACTGGCGGTTTCAAAGCCATCAGGATTGGCATTAGTGGTGACGGATGATTTTGCATTTGCTGTTCCAGAGGGATTCGCATTTTGTTCCTTCATCTCTTCCTGTTGTATCAGCACCATTTCTGGAAAAACAACTTAGGTTGCAAATTCAAGGATTTGTTTGGAAGACAAGAAACAAAGCTGGAAAGCGATTTTCACAACACAATGCAGAATGCTGAGCACATAAATTTTCCTTGCAGCCTCTAGAATTCTGTGTATCGCGACCTGCATACGACACCGTTTCAAACTCTCTCTCTCTCTCTCTCTCTCTCTCTCTCTCTCTCTCTCTCTTTATTTGTGTTCTTCGCTTATTGTCTTTTTTTTTTTTTTTTTCCTTCCTAATAAATTTGCTCATTGTTAATATTATTGAAAGAAATTAATATTACACTAAATTATTGATAGGTTTCTTTTAACAAAATGATATAATATAAAATAACAAATAAATAGTAGAATACATTTTTGAGCACTTCCATCTTTTCTTTGTTAATACAGAGACACACAGGCTAGGAGGAGGAACAAAAGTGAGACACAAATATATCGAACCCTAAGTACATCACAAACTTTGACACTTATGTTCATTGAAAATGTTACATGATCCAAGACTCTCTCACACAATATTCTCTTATGTTTTTGTGATTATAATTCTTATATTTCTAATATTATTTAAACGAGTCAATCTACATAATATTGAATAAAATGTATTTAAAAATATTAAAAATAAAAGCAGTGCTTAAAAAGGTGTATTAATCTTGATTTTAAATAATAATTACTTAATAATATTATGAGTTCCAAGGGTTTATTAGTCTAAAGAATTTTTTTATCTAATGGACTAATTTTTTAGATGGACTCTCCCTTAAAGAGGGGGAAGAGGTGGGTGACTTACAAGCACTTGCTAGATTAAGATGCAGTGTAATTGTGCTAAATAAAGTAAAGGGCTAAGGGGGGTTGCATTGTTACAAGTCTCATATCAGGGAGTTTTTTTTTAAAAAAAAAGGCTTATAAATCTAAGTAATTCTCTCTCTGAATAACTAATCTTCTCGGATTATTTTCAAAAAAATAAAACTTATAAGTGTCAACAATTCTTCCATCTAATGACTAGTCTTTTGAGATGAGCTCTCCCTTAGAGTTAGGACTTATACTCATAACATTTTTCTTATCTAACTTATAACATGAATATTCATTTATATAGGTTTCAAAGTCTTTAAGTTTATCAAATGTCTATCATTATAATCACACATTTTTTTAACTTAGTTTCCAAATTAGGCAACTGTATCTAATACAAAATAATTCATGATTCATTTTTCCTTTCATTATCAACTTTGGTTTCTAAAGCACATTGCTAGCCAGGGAGCTTGCTTAACCTTTCCATTCTTATTGAAATAAACCAGCACAATTTTGTGGTGCAAAGGCGATGTTGGAATTGGTATTCCACTTGGTATTATCACCATTAAGGCATCATGTTTGTCTCTGTGAATTGTATTCCTCGTAAACCAAAGTTTTATTCCAACAAGTTCAGGCTACACAATAAGGGTGCACAATCCCCAAGCTGGCCTAGGCTTTAAAATAACCCGAGGCCTTAGCCCAAGGGAATGTTGTGGCTATATATTTAGCCTTAGGCCTGGTGACCCAGCCTAATGAACCTTATGAATAGCCAGGTCGGGCCTAACTTTATCAAACCAAGTCGAGTCTAATTGGCAAAAATACTTGGTAAAGCGAGCCTAAAAATCAAATGCATCATCGCAAGCTACAAGTTATTAAGAAAATGCTAAAATCTTTGCTAAACAATGGAGATTCCCTTAAACTAAAATACACCATTTATATGGTCACATCATAAGGCAGGCTTAGAATATTTGTGAATCATACTCTATCAAATATCAATGTGCTTTATTATTGAATACATTAGCATCAATTTCTAGGTTATTTTCCATATATGCAATTTTGTAACTTAAGGTGACAAATTAAATCCATAATAGAAGATGGCATAAATATCAATGTGCTTTGTTGTTAAATACATCAGCATGGCATACCAAAGCATTCATAGCTTCAGGTAGCCTTCTTGTGATGTTGGAAGCTTGGTTGCTTCTCACGAGAAACATAGACAAGTCTTGGTAGCTCATTTTCAAGAAGACCTATATACAGTATAAATATTACCATCAACTAGGAAACATAATAGAAAGGAAGAGACCATAGGTGCACTTAGAGAAAGACACAATACCTGAATCATTGGAGGATAATCCCAAGGATTATTTCCAGCATGGTGTAATAAATCATTGTAGGATCATCCCTAAGAAACATGGTACAAGTTCAGAAAATAGATTTCAGAAGTAAATCAAACAAGAATATCAGTACAAAAGATCTATGCAATAACATGGGAGGTAGGATAGTTAACATCAAGTAACAAATAAACTTAGAAAGCAAATATATTAGTAAAACTAATGAATGAAATAAGGATTAAAGTATGAAAAAGAAGTACCTTTAAAGGAAGAGCAGAGCATATATAATTACATATGATAGCAACAATCCAATTAGAGTAAGGTTTAAAACTAGAGGGAAGTTATGCCTGCCCATTAGAAAAATAAACGAAAAATGGGTTTAAAATGTAAAATACAAACCCATATGTCTAACAAACCAGCCAAGCTTCATTGTTATTTATATTTAACAAAAAAAATAGATGAAAAATGGGACTAAAATGTAGAGTACAAACCCATATGTCTAACAAACCAACCAAGCTTCATTGTTATTTACATTTAATAGAAAAATAAATGAAAAATGGGACTAAAATGTAAAGTACAAACCCATATGTCTAACAAACAAGCCAAACTTCATTGTTATTTAATTTAATAGAAAAATAAATGAAAAATAGGACTAAATGTAGAGTATAAACCTAAATGTCTAACAAACCAGCCAAACTAAGACCTCCTAGCAACAACACCCATATTGGAGTAATAACTTGAAGAATTTTAAGGAATTAAATGAAATTTCAAATAAATATAGCAGGAATATATGCATGGATATCAGTTAGACAAACAACATAGTAGTTAGAAGGAGTTCCATTGAATTTGAACCTGCTCATCTCTCATTTTATCCTCTAGTTCCATTATTCTTTCAAAGCAATAAGGGAAACAGAAATGCATGAAACAATAATAAAGAAAGAATCAAATACTGCAAACAAAAATGTAAATAAAATGCTGCCATGTTTAAATTACATCCACTGAACAAGTATATGGACATTCATGCAATAATTGTAAAGGTCATTCATGGAAATGTTTACAAGACAATAAAATGAAAAAGAGAAACTAATTTGGTGAAAAAGTGACAACTCATAAAATATCCTTAAATGAAACAACAGCTTTAACTTGCACCAAACATTATTCTAGTTAAACATCAAACTAAATGTTATGGACATGATTAGTTAGCTATTAAAAAAAAGTTGTTTTACCAAATATATAATGTCAATCAATAGCCATAGCACCTGTGGTACTTGTAATACCTGAATCTTTAGAGACATCTATGAATATCAATTCAAATATGAAACAACATAGTTAGAGATTACATGATGTAAATTGACAAGGGAAAATAGAGTTAGAGCATACCTAATGTAATGATTTCAGACTCTTCAAATTGATCAAAGCAACACTCATTAAAGTAAAACACGTGGGGGGAGAGCTAATTTTGGGCACAAATGAAGGCCTAAATCATTTTGGCTGACAATGAGCTCCTGAACACATCAAGCACGTGCTCGCCAGTACTAAATGTAGACTTTGAAGCCACAATTAACACAGGGACAGCTAAGATATTGCACGCATCCAGGATAGTAGCCTATACTTTGCATCATTGTCTCTCTACCACATAAGGATATTGAAACATCACCGACCAATTCTTGATCCAAATACCTTTTTAACTTAGATTTATGATCTATGGAAACTATTATATGCTTTATACCTCTTAGTTTTGCTTATGATTTGATAGGAGGCTTGTAGTCATACTATCAGATGTTTTACTCTCTGAGGTGGTTTCAAACAACTCTTATACAACTCCTTTAGAGTAGTGTTAATACAAGTGATTCAATGCATCTCTAATCCTAAGCTTCATGACTTCACACACATCGGGATCAAAGTATATATTGTCAAAAGTGGAATAGATATAGCCAATGTTATATTATGGGTCAAATACCAACCCAATTACTAACCAAGGGTTCATATTTTCTGATATCCCTTAGTACTTATCATACTTGGCTTGCATACTTTTTTTACCATATCTCTTATAACAGGATCATAGTGCGTAGTATTCGACAACAACATATCTTGAACGTTTATGATGTCATCAAAGCAAGTATTCAAAGTCACATACAATGATTTATACATCTTCAAGGTTATGTAGTAGATGTCTTTAAAAACTTTGCAAAAATCAATGCTTTAGTTTAATCTGAAGTGTTTGGTGGCCTAACCTGATGAGTATCATCAGTAAAATATCCAACATACACATCATATTCATCTTTCATCCTCTCAAACACCTTCTAAAATTTAATGGCACTATCTAACATAAGGTGTGTAAAATTCCATTTAGTTGCAACATCCAAACACAAGCTATTTGACTCTATTTTTCCCTTTTCTACAGAACTTTTGAATTGTTGCAATTGAGCAGGAGAAGATCATATATACCTAACCTTATTCCAGATAGTAGAGAAAGAACTATTCATCTCCTTCAAACTATCACTCATAACTAGATTTAGAATATGTGCACAACAGCGCATACGTAGGAAATCCCTATTGCAAATTAACCTACCTCAACTTCTAAGTCGTTTCTTCAGATTAGTCACAGCTATGTCATTTGATGACACATTATCTACAATCAAAGTGAATATCTTATCAATCCCCTACTCTAACAGATACTTCTCAATTGCCTTTCTTATCATGTTACCATTGTGATTTTTTATAGAATAAAAGTTTAAGATTCGCTTTTGAAACCTTCAATCCTCATTAACATAATAAGCTATAAGACACATATAATTCAGATTTTACACTGATGTACAAGTATTTTTTGTGAGACTTACAAGAAATCCTAACCCTCTAAAGGAATCCTTAAGTTTCTTTACCTTTTCAAGATAAAGCTTATAACAATCCCTAACAATTGTCATTCTAGATGGAATTGTAAATCATGGTTCCAATTGATAACAGAATTCTCTAAACCTATCTTTTTTAACAAATCAAAATGGTACCTCATCCGTAATAACATACTTGGCTAAGGCTATGCGACAACCATCTAAATTGTAGCTATGGGGGACTAAGGTTTTAGGTTGACCTCCTCTGCCTAGTTCAAGAAATGATAACATAGATTATTTTCTCTTTTCAGCCCGGTTTGGATGCTTTATACACCTTAAAAAATGTCTTTTTAATGAATTTGTACCATGCTTGTTCAAATCACAAGCATAGGAAGCACTACAATAATTATAAGCAACTTTTATATCCCCCAGTTTTTTCTAAAGGAAGTTTTACGAAATGGTCTTATACATTAGATTTCTTTAAGGGGTTTTTTCTCTTTCCACTTATACCCACTACTATAAAACATGTAATTGGTGTGGAGCTAGAGGTAGAGGTTGTCATAACAACAGCAGTGTTAGAGGCACTTTTACCAATGTCTAAAGGGCTAGTGCTCAAGTTGGATGACATATTGCTGCTACCTTGGGATGGACCTTGCACTTGCTCACTCATTGGGTTTAGGTTTGCCATCTAATTAATACAACTTTCACATCAAACAATATAAACAATAAAAAGGGCTAAGAAGCACACTAATTAGTTTGTCAATGTACATTATAAAGCATGGAGCATTGTTAATAAAAGTTATCCTAGAAAGTTGAGTAAAATAAAAAAATTATAAATTATAGATAAAGAAATTATTGTTTCCTCTATTATTTAACTACCCCAATAATTATTGGATCTTTTAGTTTTAAAAATAACTCTATAATTATTGAATTACTTTTATTTATACAAATTTAAATACTATTACTCAAGCAAAAAGCAAAAACTTTAACTCGATGATTTGCAAAATGAGGTATATTATTTTATAATATAGAGTAGTGTGGCAACAACCTACTCCACAAAGGAAAACATATACAAGCAGATAATAGGGTATTAATAAAAATTATTTCAACCATAAGTAACTCAATTCCTACCTATTGTAATTACTAGAGAATTGAACATCAGGAAATACGAACCTAGCTGAAGGAAGCTCTTTGTACCAAAAAAAAAAACTAATGGAGAAAGCTATTTGCATAGTAACACAATCACACACAAATGTTGTTGGTAAAACATCAACAAGTGGCCGAGCATGAAAGGAGAAAAAAGAGGCAAAATATTGACTCACCTAGGATAGCAAGGAAAAAAGATGTCATGGGCAAATGTCAAAGACGATGGCGCGCCAGATAGTGAAGCGATGGTCATTTAGGGCCCTGATGTGAAGAGAGGGAAGAAAAGTTGAGAGAGAGAGAGAGAGATGAACATGTGATGTGACAGTGAAAGGAAGGCTTTAGATTTCATTTCAAAAACTTAACTAATTAAAATTAAAGTTTAACAATTAAATAATATAATTATTATATTAATCATAATATATAAAATATTTTAATATATAATTACCACTGAGCCGGGTCAAGTAAAATGGTCAAATTATTGGTTCCGGGCTCGACCCGAACCCCCTTACCCAATCAAATTTTCCCTTGCTTAAGCCCATTCATTTTTTCTACTAGCCTAACTCGGCTCGAACTGGACCGATTGAACCAGGCCAGGCGGGTTGGACAAGTCTCTGATCACCCCTCCCACACAACCTTACTTGATAATTACTACCATATACTAATTAAGTGAGTATTACTTTCAACAAAAAATAATATCCTTAGACATCACTATTGTTAAATCATATAATTAAGTAGTATTTGATCATCTAAATTTATTACATTTCAAAAATTTTGCGGTATTAAATTTTTATTTAATAATTCAAGTTTTAATAAATATTAAACAATTTTTAATTGTTTTTTAAAATTTGAAACATTAAACATTGATCTAACGATTTAAATTTTATTAAATTTATTTGTATTTTAATTTTTAATTTCACCAAATTCATTTTTGATTAAGGATGATTTGATGACAAGGGATGTGAATAATTAATTGTAAAAAATAAGAATAACTCACAAAGTATTGATCTTGCATGAATATATCTTTTGCTTTTTATAAAATACAACTCATCTTAATTTAGTTATTTCTAATTTTAACGTCACAATCAATTAATCTTTCAAATAATATATATGGACAATTTTGTCCTCACATTGACCCTTTTTAATTAAAAAAAATTTAATAAACAGTGTAATGCTTCAGAACAAGAAGCTTTTAATATATATTATAAAACTATTAAATGCTTCTATGGTGTTGAAACCTCATATAAAAAATAAGAACTCCAAATATTAATTTGGATTTGGATTTGTTGCATTTAGGGAAATATATATAGATGTAACGATTGAAATTAAAAAAAAATACATAATTTAACAGCTAAAGTTAGTCTTGATGGCCAGATATGGTAAAAAAGTTGCATTTTTGACTACGTGAGGCTCCTAGTTTTTAATATAAACGATTCAAATCTAATGAATTGCATGATCTAACTGGAAATAGTTCTCTAATAGAACTATAACAAATCTAGATTCCAAATACACTTTACAATTAATTTATGACTTATAATATCCTGTTTGGAGGCCAATTAAGTATTTAAAAGTCACCATTTCTTTAAGCAAGTGCTAATGGGCCTAATTAACATATATAAACTTATATTAAAACACGTATTCACTCTTTATTACTTGGTAATAAAATATAATTTTGGTCCATAAAAATATGGTTGATTTACATCGATTAAATGGAGCAAAAACTGTTTACGCGTGCATTAACTTTGACACTAGACTAAATTAAGAGAAAAATTTAAGTTCACCAAAAACTAGAATAATTAATCAAGGCCCCAAAAACTAGAATAATGTATAGTAGTTTATCAAAATCCTTCAATTAATTAGTAAGTATGCTCTCATAAATTTCTCAAATTACATTATCTTATATATTTTGGAACAAAAGGGGTTAGATAGCTAGATAATATAGATTTAAGAAAAAATATACTTTTAAACCATTATTTGTCACAAAATTATTATTTTATATCTCTCACTCATTATAATGTTCAAAATAGTCTATCATTTATTTGAAAATCTCATACTCGGTCCCTCACTTTTTAAAAAATTATCAAATTTAATTCCTTTACTAAACCCTAAACTTTAAATTTAAGAAACTAAATCTAATTTTTTTAAAAACAATTAGGCGATCAAGTGTGATATTTCCAATAAGTAGAGGATTATTTTAAACATTTCAATAAGTGAGAAATAAAAATATAAAATACTAAAAGAATATTTTACTTGTAAATTTAAATACTTGATTTGTCCGGCTTGCCAATTTAGGATATATATTATTAGCTTGGAAAGTCATACTATAAATTTCTTCTTAGGAAGGCCATGGATGATTTATTAAAGGTTTATATGTAAAAAATTTTATGTGATTTGAATTTTGTGCAATTCGAAAGATTGAGAGAGAGAAGTAGGAGTGTAAGCTCCATACAAATTGAAACTCTCGGCTTGTTTCTCTCTCTTAACATAGTGTAAATAAGCCAAGTTTGATCATGAAATTTAATTAAGTTCATTAAAGTTTAATCACAACTTTAAACTTGACTAATTTTTCAGAAGAAGAAATTTTAATATATTCAGTAATATGATATTCTTACATTTTAAATAATATATATATATATATATATATATATATATATAGTTGAACATTAAAATCTGGGGAATTCCTGATAGGGAAAGACATTATATTATAATGATAAGGCAGTGGATATGCTAATTGATATTTGGCCTTTAAGCTATACATAGACACTAATTAAGAAGGCTATTAATTTAGATTATTCCCATTTTTTAAAATGGAAAATTTAGGGTATATGTGGGCACAAAAAGGTCATTTACCCTTTCATGTGGCCATTAGATTGTGTATCAGAAATCCATTATTCACGAACATATAATCATGACTTAGAAATATTTATGCTATTTTTCCTTTTAGTGTTAAAATACGAAGTAGTATTAGTTTTATATTTTAATGGATAAATTATTTTATAAAATTTACATTACTTTATAATCACATGAATATTGAACATGAGCACGAGAGACAGATCCCTGTTTTTCTTTTTTGACAATATTGATACTCTTGACATATCTAAGCAATTACCCTTTTATTTGTATATTATAAATTTGACTTTTACTTATCATTAATTATAATATGAATTAAATTTTTATAGTTTTATATGATCATAAATACGCTATTACAAAATTATGAGGCCTCAAAATTTTTAAAATGCCTAAAGCAAAGGCTTTGTTTGCCATACTTTTCAGCCACCTTACATAGTCGCCAAAGTAGCCAGATAAATATGTAGAAATAACAAAAATTACATATATATATATATATATATATATATATATATATGTGAGTACTTTTGGTTGTGTATAAATTTATTTTAGTGTATTCTCATTAATGTGTTCCAAGAACAAATGTATTAAATAATTTCTTACAAGGCCCCTCTTTTTTTTTTTTTTTGGGTCATGGTATCAGTATGTCATTAGTACATGAGATTTGAACCTAAAATCTCTTAATTATTTTGGTAAAATTATTTATAATTATCTTAAATTAAACTATAATATAAGAAGATTATATGTGTATTTGGATTGATATTAGATTAACATAATTTTGAATCAACTTAATTTTTAAAATTAATTTTGATATGACATAATTTCATATTACTGTAATTTATGTTTAGAATCATTAGTTTAAAATTAATTTTTACCATATTTGCAGTTTATCTAATACAAAAGCAAGTTTTTTTTTTACTTATATACAAATAGAGATTTAGAGGATAAAATTAATTTAAAACAAAAATTAAACATCAAATCAAATAAAAATGTTTACAATACAAATTTTTTTTAAGTGCACAAATAAATTATTGAAACTTCTCAAATATTAAACTAAATACACTATATTTACGACTCATTTTTCTATATACATATACATATATATATATATATATATATATTACAAGCTACAGTATTGGCGTATATGGATATGAATAAGTAGATTCTCCTCATAAATTATATCCATACAGTATATTTCAAAAATTAAAGAATCATGTGTACGTAAACTTTATCTTCAACTTGACATTATCTTACTTAAATACTTACTAAGAAATATTCAAAACTTTTCATATTTGATATATTTAATATCCTTATTAGTATCAAATATCATGAAAAAATGTATGGAAATTTATAATTGTTTCAACATAAAACATTGAAAGAATTAATCAGTTCACTTTGCAAACCAATCCCTCTACTTTATTTTCCTTTAAATCAATCTTAAAATTTTCAAATAGTTGTAATTTTGGTTTCTCTTGTTTTATTTAACATCCTCAGAACTTGTCATACATGACTGATATTAGATAACGTAACATCTCTGCATGTAAAATATAAAAGAAATCTAAAAAAGAATATTAGTACATCTTGAAATATAAAATATTAATATGTGGAATAACTCCAAACTTGTAGAAAGACCTTGAAATCTGAAACTGCGTTAACAAAGTCAACAAGTAACTTATTCTCCCTCGCCTGTAGACAAAAATGAAGTAGTAAAATAAGATAATAATAATAATAATAATAATAATAATAATAAGAAGAAGAAGAAAAAGAAGAAGAAGAAGATAAAATTATTATTTTTTCAATTATAAATTAAAATTTTTTAAATAATTTTTTATTTTTAAAATTTAGTTTTATTTTAATCATTCACAAATTAAAAATATCAAAATGGTCCTCACTTGTAAAGATTTAATTCCAAGTAGTTTCTTTTTAAATAAGATTAAAAAGAATCTTAGAATTTTTTTTTTTAAATTTGAGAACCATTTTAAGATTTTTAATTTTTAAAAGACCAAAATGAGATTATATTTAAAAAGAGAAAAATATCAAATTAATTTTTTATTTTTATATTTTGTAACAATTTAATCCCTCACTAATATATTATAACAAATTAGTCTGTCAAAAATCATATTTTATATAAAATTAATCCCTTATTAATCTAAATAGAAGAACCAATGTTGTACAAATTTAAATTTTTCAAAAACTGATTTCATATAAATTTAAATTTATAAATAACTAAATTATTATAAAAAGTAAAAATGAGGGACTAATTTTTTACTTTTTTCTGTTCAATAGTAAAGAATTATAATGAAACTTTAATATATGGAAGATCAAAATAAAACTAAATTCAAATATAAAAAATTAAATTAGTAATTTTCTCATAATAATAATAATAATAATTTAACGTACTTAATTTGCTAAATTTCAAAATTGAGACGTTATATAGTTTATGCGACCATCAAGCTGTACTCCATTTGCTATAATACAAAGTTGTGCAATTGATAACAAGTCTCAAAGGTTTGGACGTACTCACGTCACGGTCACATCCATGTAACTTTTACCAATTGCTTTTTCTTATTGAAATTCTGCCTCTATTTCATTTTCTCCTTCCGTTAATTTTAGGTACGGGAAATGGCTTACTAATATTTTTGGGGCATATTTTCGGGATGAGGTAAGATATGGAAAAATTAAATAATTTAGGCCATTATCTAAAGTTTAATTATATGTTTGTTTAAAGTAAATCACTTGATACAACGAATTTCTAAATCTTAAATACTTTTTGTAAAAATATTTTTTATGTGTATTTTTATATCATTTATACATTATCTAATAAAATAAAATTAAGTGACATAATTAGATTTAAGTAAAATTTCAAAAGTATTTACTATTTAAAATTGTTATAAAAATATAATCTGTACAAGAATTTAAAAACTCAATTACGAAGAAATATGTGGTAAAAAAAATCTAATATAATGATTTCTACTTTTAAAGAAATAATAAGAAGAAATAAAATTTATTTTTAAGACACCAAAGCATTTGCATTATTACATAAATATTAAAAAAAATAACATCCTAAATTACCCTAAAGAGAAATTTGTCTTGTCAAAATCTAAAGATATTCCGTCATAATCATAACGGTTAAGTACTAGAGTGTAGAGACTAGCTTACTCACAGTCAACACTGTGTCAGCTTTTCCAAGAAAGTGAGCCTCTTTCCTTGAACACACCACCACCTTTCCTTCTCTCTATATCTTTTCTACCCTGCTCCCACTTTCACTCACTAATGGCGGTCATGAAGCTCTTCTCTCTCTGCATTTTCATGTCCTTATCCTTCTTCTTCTGCTACACTAAATCTCTCTCTTTCTCGACCTCCTCTGACGTTGTACTTCTCTTGGGGAAAATCAAAACATCCCTGCAAGGTAACACGGAGAGCATCGTTTTGTCTTCTTGGAACTCCTCTGTGCCTCTCTGCCAATGGAGGGGTCTCGAGTGGGTCTTCTCCAATGCCTCTTCTCTCTCATGCACTGACTTTTCCTCACCCCACTGGACCAATCTTTCGCTCTTCAAAGACCCTTCGCTTCATTTGCTCTCTCTTCAACTTCCTTCGGCTAATCTCTCTGGTTCACTACCCAGAGAGATTTCCGAGTTCCCTATGCTTCAGACCCTCTATCTCAACATCAATTCGTTGAAAGGAACAATCCCTCTTGAACTTGGATATAGTTCCTCCCTCTCTGAAATCGATTTGAGTGGAAATTTTCTGAGCGGAGCTTTACCCCCATCGATCTGGAACTTGTGCGATAGGCTTGTTTCTCTCAGACTCCATGGAAATTCACTTTCTGGGTCTATTCCAGAACCGGCATTGCCAAATTGTTCTTGTGAGAATTTGCAATTTCTTGATTTGGGTACGAACCATATTTCTGGGAATTTCCCAGAATTCATTACTCGTTTTGGTGGGTTGAAACAGCTTGACTTGGGGGATAATATGTTTGTGGGTACAATTCCTCAGAGCTTAGCGGAGCTAAGGCTTGAGAAATTGAACCTTTCCCACAATAATTTTAGTGGGGTTTTGCCTACTTTTCAGGAACCCGAGTTTGGTTTGGAGGTTTTTGAAAGGAATAACCCAGACTTGTGTGGGCCACCCTTGAGAAGTTGTAGTGGAAATTCTAGAGCTAGACTAAGTGCTGGTGCTATTGCTGGTATAGTTATCAGTCTGATGGGTGGAAGTGTGGTTTTAGCTTCTCTGTTAATTGGGTTTGTGCAAAACAAGAAGAGGAAGGGTAGGGGAGAGAGTGATTATGAATTGGAGGAAGAAGAAGAAGAAGACGAGGAACATGAGGATAATAATAATGGTGGTGGTGGTGAGGGCAAGCTTATGTTGTTCCAAGGCGGTGAGAATTTGACATTAGACGATGTGCTGAATGCAACTGGGCAAGTTTTGGAGAAGACATGTTATGGGACTGTGTACAAGGCAAAGCTTGTTGATGGAGCAGGGACCATCGCTTTGAGGTTGTTGAGAGAAGGTTGCTGCAAGGACAGGGCTTCAAGCTTGCCAATTATAAAGCAGTTGGGGAAAATTCGTCATGAGAATTTGATTCCTTTGAAAGCTTTCTATCAAGGGAAGAGAGGGGAGAAGCTCCTTATTTATGATTATCTACCTCTCAGAACCCTTCATGATCTTCTACATGGTAAATATATATTCCTTCCCTCTGTATTATCATTTTTTCATATTCTTATCACTTTCAGATGTAGATAGATACATGGCATTACGTATTGTGCAGCCATTTCGCTTTAATTAAGTAAAACTGGCATCAAGAACTCTTGCGGTGAACCAATTGCTTAACGTGTCTCATTTCTGGTTAGAATTTAAATTGATTTAGGTTTCTTCATACTGAAAATATGTATGAGGATATATTCTTTTCACGTATCCCAAAATTAGGATCTGTTACTTGTTCATCCTAGGGACTAGAGAGATAATATATCTTTCGTTGATTAGAAATTCTTTGTGAACAAGGTCATACTGACTTCAAGGGCACGTTTGCAACCAATCATAAATGTATTAGAACCTTTATGCAGAGAATCTCTTCTAGAGACATTAGATTAGGCCAATACACGTATGAAAACAAATATGTACCTAATTAATGATACAATTGAGACACTGATAACTGACAAAATACCGAGGGAATAGAACACATTTTACCTAGTTCAGACTGAAATTTTTGGATCATTGTCTTAAAGCATGGATAACTATTTCACAATCTTGAAAAATTTATTAATGAGTCAAAAATAGTTGTTGCCTCAGCCATTTTCAAGCATGAATGTTTATGAGGCCTAATGGTGGAGTCTCTGTTATGTCACAAAGTGGAAGGTGACCAGCAAGCACTAATCTCCAAATATACCATTTATTATTTGTTTTATACTTTTATTTATTTAGACTTAAGACATTGATGAAAGTTAACTAATACTAATTTGAAGATGTTTTAGAGCTTGGCATTGACCACTCTCTTGTAATTTTTGTTTTTGACAGAAACTAAATCAGGAAAACCAGTGCTGAACTGGTCTAGGCGACACAAGATTGCATTGGGTATAGCCAGAGGACTTGCATATCTTCATACTGGACTTGATGTTCCAATTACTCATGGGTGTCTTAGATCAAAGAACACTCTTGTGGATGATTTTTTTGTTCCCAGGCTTACCGAGTTTGGGCTTGATAAACTAATGGTTCCAGCCGTTGCTGATGAAATGGTGGCACTTGCTAAGACTGATGGATACAAGGCTCCAGAGCTTCAGAGGATGAATAAATGTAATTCAAGAACCGATGTTTATGCATTTGGCATATTATTGTTGGAGATTTTGATTGGGAAGAAACCAGGGAAAAATGGGAGAGGTAGTGAATATGTGGATTTGCCTTCAATGGTGAAAGTGGCAGTTTTGGAGGAGACAACGATGGAAGTGTTTGATGTGGAGATTTTGAAAGGGATAAGAAGTCCCATGGAGGAAGGCTTAGTTCAGGCTTTGAAGCTAGCAATGGGTTGCTGTGCCCCAGTGGCTTCAGTTAGACCCAGCATGGATGAAGTTGTGAGACAGTTGGAGGAGAACAGACCAAGAAACAGGTCTGCTCTATACAGCCCTACAGAAACAAGAAGTGGAAGTGGTACCCCGTTTTGAGCTTTAGCATATCATAGTGTTTATGAAACTATGAGCCTTATTTGTAATGTGTTGTCTGTTTCTCTTTCTGGATGCATTTCTGATTGATGATTGTAATAAGTTTCATCAAGAGAATGCATTTTAGGAATGGGAATTTTTTTGTTTCTGTAATTCATGGGAGTATAGTAACAGATTGTGTATTGCGATGTCATCACGATCGATTATACTAAGGTCATGTTTCTGCGTTTTATAAACAATATATACTCTGTAAAGGTTGAAAATAGTATGAAAACTGGTGAGGAATTAGTTGAAATTTTGATTAAATGGTCCTATGGTAGACAAAATTATCATGTTATCATTAACGTTTCTGATCATTTTCTGAAGTATTTATTATTGTAGTTAACTTTTGCTTGAGATCAGGATGTTAGAAGTATTTAAATGTAGATTGTTTTTGTGTTTGTTGTCAGATAAAGGTGTCAATAAAATCCCAACACATTACTACAGGTTTTAGCTAATAATTGACTAATTTCTTCTTTGCTTAAATACGCTAATTCTAGTTTAGAAACCATATTGCATATTAGCAAGTAGCAAGTGCAATTTTTGCTGATTGTTAAAATAAAAAGTGGGTTTTCCCACAATAGATATGCAAATCGCTGAAAATGGGCACATAATAAATGTGAGACAAAGAGTTAGAGAAGACAATTTTGATTCAAACCATTACCCAACCAACTACTGCAATAATACATTCTTTTTAATTTTCGCCCATTCATTTGGAACAAATGTGGAGTTCTCTAAAATGAAGGGCATACAAACATTCTTGAGGGTGCTAGTAGACGAGATCAAACTATATATCAGTAGACGAAGATAGACTACAGGGGAAGAGATGAGAGCTTTGATTTCCCCCTAAAATTAAGGGGAGAGCTCTTTCACAAGTGAAGCACCTGGAGCAGTGGCTTCTTCTGCGTGATCATTGTTATCAATATGATAACAGTGGACACAGTAAAAGAAAAAATGTACACTTTTTTGCAATATCTAAAAGGGGACAGGAGAAACGACGGGATGTGACCAAGATGGCTGCAAACTCACTCGGTACATCCTAGACAATGCAATAATACGAGGAAAAAGATTGAAAACTTTTCTTTCGTCCTTTCTTTTATCCTTTTTTCTTTCATTATTCTATTTTCTGGGAAGTTTTATATTGCTGATGTTGTTTTTGGTATCAACACGTAGAGCCCCTACGGCAGCTAAGAACACCAGCACCAGAGGTAAGGACACCAACCATAGAAGATGATTTGGCCGCTAAACTTGAAGCTCTGGCATAGCTGGCTCCGGCTCCAGCTCCCGATGAGGTGAAGTAGGCACCATTCAACAAAAGGTCTCCCTCTGATCTCCAATTCCAACTTCTCCATACACCTGACGCAGTGTCAACCCTCTTTGTCACCTGCCAATATCATTTTCCCCAGTTTTAGAGTTTCTTAAATGTTTGTTATCGGTTTATCAGATATACTCTCTTATTCACTTCTTAAAAGAAGTTTGTCCTCGTATTATTGTTTTGTTAAAGAACCTAACAATCAAGAAACTGCAATTAAATATTTTCCTAAACGCAGATAAGCAATTCACCTCTTTAGCAAAAGCGTTCTGAGGGGCAAGATATCGATTGCCCTGGCTGTTAATGGTGGGATTTGCACTGCCACCAATTGCATACATTTCCCAGTGGGTGTAGTCATTGTTGACCACGTGGAAATATCCATGTCTGCACCTGCATTTTTCATAACCCCAACCTCCATTGTCAATTGAAGTTCACAGTTTATAACCATTAATATCATTTGACACTGCCGCACAACATAAATCTTTAAGCCATCCACAACAGAAATCTATAACCATTAAAACTCAAAAGATGTTTTACCTTGGCATTCTTTGGATAAGACCCTCCCCAAAATGGTTGTAGGCAATGGTCACTTGCATCTGCTTATCTCTTACATAAGAGTCACTATGACCCAAAAGCATAACCTGCATAATTTGAAATAACCATTAACAAAATCATCCTGGTTTCCCCCTTATTTCAACAACTTCAATAAATCATCTAAAAGATCGAAGAATAAGGAATATAATTGACCTCATTGTGGTGAGTGAAGTAATTGTTGGAAATGGTAATGGCAGTTGAACCCATAACAGCGTCAACAAGGCCATCTGCACAATTAGACAGTGAGTTGTGGTCGATCCAGATGTGGCTCGAACCAAAGATGGAAATTCCATCTCCATCAGCCATGGTCCTCCATCCATAATGTGATGGCGAGCTACGAACCATTGCGTTACCAGTTTGTTTGCAGTCATGGATATGCAGGCCATGGATGATGACATTGGTGATGTATTGGATAGTGATACAAGCCCCATATGCAATGTGCACATTGACACCACGTCCATCAATGGTCTTAAAGCTATTCATAATAAGCTCTTGTTTTAGAGTGATGACCATGTCCCTTTTGAACACAATCCATAAGGGCCTGTCCTGGATCACGGCGTGGCGGAGGGTGCCTGGTCTTGGGTTGACAGGGTCGTCATCGCTTGGATCAGTCACAACATAGTACTTCCCATCTCGGCCACCAATGGCATTGCGTCCAAAGCCAATTGCACAATTAGCCAAGTTTTTCCGGCGGAGGTACCAATTCCGGTCACACCGCCAGCAGTCGTCGATGGGATTCCCTGTCCCACAAGAGAAGAAACCCAAGTTCCTTCTTTCCGTGTGATTGCGTATGCTCCTGTCAAAATTTACAAGGGGTACATTAATACCAGCAAAGTCTTGAACTAATTTACATGTTATTTGCATTTATTCTTAAATGTGGCTCAATGTTCATATATTCTAGATAAGACAGAAAAAAATCAATTATTAGTTTCACATGGTTCTTTAAAAATTCATGATAGTACATTAGTACCAGCCAAGGATCTGCTTTGCATCATGTAATTTACATTTAGCATAAGAAGTACACGTATCTTTAATTTGCATTACATTAAAAGTATCACAAACTAACGTCAAACATGAAATAATCTACTTCTTTATTGGTTGTAGTAGATATTTGAAGAAACAAAAAAAATGCATTAATTATTAACAGTTTCATATGCTGTTGCAGACGAAGCATGTGGAACTATTCCTGGTTTTATTATAATGACCCACCATAGCAAAGACTGGTGGGTCGGCAATTATGCATACGGATAGAATGATACGGTCCATACGGAAAATGGGGATTGGCATCTTCCTCAGTTTCTGTACAGCTAATAAATTCCAAGATGGGGAAGATCTAACTTCTGCCTCATACTTGGAGCGTCGGTGGTGATACTCTAATTGGTCATAACTT
Organism: Delonix regia; assembly: GCA_037074485.1. Lineage (NCBI taxonomy): Eukaryota > Viridiplantae > Streptophyta > Magnoliopsida > Fabales > Fabaceae > Delonix > Delonix regia. The sequence goes on along the minus strand of CM073460.1, from coordinate 5,915,668 downwards.
AATTATAAAATAGAATAGAATGGTCATTGGTGTCCAAATGAATAGCATAGAGTGTAAAAACGAAACACGCTAGATCAACCAAACCAAAATACAACAATGTGCAGAAAGTATTCTGACGAAGTCAGATCTTATCTACTGTTGGGAGCTTATGCTTTATAGACAGGCTGGCGAAGGGATCCCATTCATGTGCCTAACCCCACCTAGTTTGAAAGACGTCGGAACTGTGTAAATTCCTGATACTCTAAATTGGATATTGTATTATTGCGTTCGATTGGTGCAATGTATTAAATCAAAACAAGAACAAGAGGTTATTTTTTTTCGGGGTACTGATTTAACTATAGGGAGGACCAAAGTATCATGTGGAATGGTAGAGGAATTAGTAGATCCATGTATATATTAAAGAGCGACTTGTGGCGATTCCTAGTTATTTTTGAAAAAAATTTCAAATAAATTTTTTCAAAAAATTAATGGACTGCATTAATCATTAATAAACATGTAAGTATAGTAATATTTTAAAACCAAAAACATATATATAATGTTTGTTTATTTATTTATTTATTCATAATTGTATACTTTTATTTATTTTTTGAATTTAGTGTACCAAAAAATTTGTCTTGCCGGCAAAAAGATCTGATATGGGACAAGAAGAATGGGGAGCCCTGTTTATCACTTGTCTTACAATGTATTCCCAGCCATATTAACACCTAACGTTATTAGAAAAGGGAAGAACATATATAATATGATTGAGTGGATTTCGCATTCGGATAAGTAGACCTACAACAAAGTAGCTTTCACATACTGTCGACCAATGAATCTAATTATGGAAACAATCAAGAGGACCTCCAAAATACAAATGTAAGGCAAAAGTTAGATAATTATCAAGTGCACAATTAATTTAGTAATCATTTTAGGAAAAAATGAGGAAGTATTTATAGATCAAAATAAATTCGGATAAGGAAAATAAAAGACAAGAAATTAATTATTAGCGACAGGGCAGCATATCGCGACATAAACATGTGGTTAAGCTGGCAAATAGAATATAAAGGAAGAGATCTCATCGGCAAAGAACATGGTGGTTGATTCCTTAGAGCCATGAAAGGGAACTTCAGAACGTGAGCTATTAATTAAAGCAATAATTATATTTCTATTATAAATAAGATAGATTATAATTGATTCTTTTCTTTTTTGTAACATGGTGAAAAGGAATAGCAATTCTACATTAGTCTCGGAGTAAATGGCATCTGATAACAGTGAAGGTCATTTAATAGGAGATCAATTACTCCTATTTCAGGTACAAAATGCGAATTTTGATTAGTTGGGTTCCGCACTATCAGCTCCAACTCAATCTTCTTTGAGGTAAAAGGCTAATTACTGCTGTTTATTTATTTTTTATCCAAAATGTAAAGGTTGCGTCTAACTTTCTTAGTTGTAATAGTGTGGGGTTTACACTTTATACGTTGTCTCTTGTGCCAATGTGGCTTGAATTTTGGGAAACGCCCAATAATGAAACTTTCTTGAACCAAGCATACATCTAGCTTCTTAGCAAAGCAACGAGGGAGGAAAAAAATAGTAGCTTTTATTCAACACTTGCATTGACTTCCTTGACTGAGTTTAAAAAAACTTAATGACCAAAGAGGAAGAAAAGGACATCTAATATCCTAGAAGTGGATTCAAGATAAGTTATTCGTATTTTTACTCTTTTATTCTCCTCCTCAATTCAATGGCTCAATCACTAAATCCAGGCGGGTTTTCATTGCTGATAGCTTATTGGCCTCATAGGCCATGTGACTTCCCTTCTCTAAGCCCAAGACAAAATTAAACTAATACGCCAATCACATGGCACATGAGATTGTAAACAACAGTATAACTATGTGCGAAGGGAAGAAAAAGCACAGATTTGGTATATATATATATATATATATAGAGAGAGAGAGAGAGAGAGAGAGAGAGAGAGAGAGAGAGAGAGAGATTACAAATCAACCATAGAAGCTATCTCCTCAGGATTATTTACTGCTTGCTCATTCAAAGTATCATTAGACCTGAAAAAAGATAGAAAAACTATATTCACAGCTCAAGTCTGGAATAGCACATGAAACCAAAAGTAAACGACATCGTTTACATGCTAAAAAGACTGAAAAAACCTCGTGTATGAAAACATGCAAATTTGGTGAAATTGCTTGATGTTTTCGAAACGTAAAAACAGAGAAGGGTAATTTATTAGTGAGTATTAGGTCCAAAAAAATTAATTAGTAAGTAGCTGTGGCTATAGTGAAAAAAATGTTGGTGATCTCATTGTTAACGCCGAAACACTTTCCTCGTGAGCTGAAGACCCAGAGACGGAGGAATCAAGAAAAATCTTAACTAACATAACAGAATCAATGATTCAGTGTTTTCAGATCCGATCTGAAGGTCTCAGATTGCTCGTTTCTAAGAGACACCACCAGCTCGAACTTGTCCTAATCCAACAGTGGCTGGCACACCCAATTCCACGTGGACGATCGTAATTACAAGTAACACCGTCGTTGAAGATCTAGACCGGAAGATAAAAAGCCACGAAAATGGCCGTAAACAGTAAACACTCACCTTTCCGCCATTGATGAATTCTTCAAGCTCTGCACATTCTCGGTTTCTTCTAAATTCCTGTTCAATTTAACAACGATATTCAGAGGGAAGCCAGCTCAAAAATGCATTCGCATTGTGACTTGTGAGTGCGAAATTAGGAAATTAAACGATGAAATTAGTTCAAAAGAAGAAAAAAAAAATTCACAGAAGCTCATGAAGCATATGGAAGAAGAAGCTTGAATTCTCCTCTGCTTCTTTGTGAGTACCTTGGCTGTACAAGACGGCCTTTCCCATTCTCATTCAATGCCATGGCGCCAGTTAAAAGCAGCGCCATAAGCAGAACGCTTACAGTGAACCATTTCACAGAAACAGAAATCTCCATTGTTACTTCAACTCTCTCTCTCTCTTTCTCTGCGTGTGTCTCTGCCTATAACACACTCTGTTTCGCTCTCTGTTTTCGTATGTTTGTTTCTGAAAGATAATGAAGGAAGACGGAGATGAAGGAGGAAGAAAAGTGAAGTAAATGGAGCCAATGAGAAATGGGAGGGAGTGGTGGCTTTTATAGCAATGAACAGAGAACGTGACGGACTGTACTTGCAACCCGAGATCTTAACCATGGTTGAGTTAATTGACTTGACCATTAACCCTGTTTAACCAACTTCACCACTCTAACTGCCATTAACTGCTTCTTTTCTCTCCGACTTGTCATGACCACCGGCAAGTCACGTGCCACGCTCTTCGAGGACTACTGCATCCACATAAGCATTTTATTTTGGTAAAAACTTTCAATATTTGAAAAAATAAATAGTGTTCAATCCCCTAAAAATACATTTTAATTTGATTTTAAAAAATTTAAACCTTCATTTTAATCCTCTGTATAGTTTTTTTCTTTATTTTATGTAGTCTTACGTTAATAAATAGCTAACAAATCGATGATGTGATTGTTGCATGTTTAGTAAACTAGGAATCATGAAATTAGATGTTTGTTTAGTCACAGAGTATGATACTTTCCAAGTATATGATATTAACGATAAAAAACTTTATTGACTATATTTTTTAAAATTATATACTTTCTATTTATTTTTGTGTTTATTTTAGAATATGTTAACCAATATCTTTAAAATGTGTGTGAATATTTAATTTGTTAATAAAGAATAAAATATTTATTAAATTTGGATCTATAAATTATATATCATTTTATTAAATTAATTATTGAATAAAATAGTCTAAAAAATTTATCGATTTAAAAAATTATCTTGAAAAATTTAGATAAAAGTTAGACTTTATCATTTAAAAATATACATAATTTTAATAAATAATTTTTAAATTTTTGTAGGTGTGAATGCGGACATTCGTACTCGCCCACGATACTCGCAGAAGGTACTCGCCTGCTTGTGCGGCACGTTGGTACAAGGCCACGTGGATTGAGGTGGAAGAAAGTGGGGTTGGCGAAATTTAAATGACCGTACGAATCCTTTTATCGTCAGAGAATCTCTCATCTATCGCCTTTGAACTTTGTACCGTGTTGTTAGGTTACCGTTTCTTCCGGTAATGCCTATTATTTATTTTCTTTTTATCTTAAATTTTTAATAAATAAAAATGCTAAATTAATCTCTTCCTCTTATACATTAAAACAATTTTTTAATATTTAAAAAAATTATTTGTACCAAATTATTCTTTCATAGTTTCTATTTTCTGTATGATTAATCTCTCCATTATTTTTTGATTTATTAATAAGTGATTAATTAGTAATTTTGCAAAAAATAAAAATTGTGTGTGATTGTTTGGATACAAATAATTTAACCAAATTTTCACAAAAGAATAAAAATAGAGACTGATTTAGTAATTTTTTCATTTCTAAAAATTGGAGCATTTTTTAATTTTCCTAGTATTCATAATTCCAAAATAAAATTTTTAACTATAATAATTACAACTGTAAAATTTAAAAGTATCAACTAGAGATTGAATTAAAAAGATTATTTACAATAGAAGGGCAATTTTTATACACAAATAAAATAGTAGAATATTGTCGAGTATAGCTTGGGTTCAAGTGGCACATAAATGTTAAAGGAATCTTTTAACGTATGTGTTTATTATATAGTTAAAAAAAATGTTTATCATTTAAGTCCTAAATACTATATATGCAATACCAAAAAGGAAAATATTTACATGTTAATCTTTTTTTCAAGCTAACGTTTCATAGTTAATACTCATGTAGTATTAGTACGCAATATTATTATTATTATTATTATTAGGTCTCAAGTAATTTTTTTTAAAAAAATCACATATTAAGCTTATAAATTATGATTGAATTCATTTAAAATTTATATTAGATATGTTTATATGTCAGAATAAAAAATAATACTATTTTTTTTTAATATAAGACTTTGCATTTTCCCTTACTCACGAACTAAGTTGATTCACTATAAAAAAAATTTTAAGATTTAGGTTTATCTTATAATTATGATCGAGTGCCTCTTGAGCCAATTTGCTTAAAGGCAGATCATCCAACTTAAACTTTCAAGATTTACAAAATATAATTATTTTGGCAACCATAATTCAAACTTATAAGAACATCTTTTTTAATATATATATATATATATATATATATATATATATATATATTTCAGGTAAAATTACGAGAGACAAAGGAAATTCTTTTTCTCAATGATCAAAACCTTTATTCCGACAGAAGCTGTTAAAAAGGAGTTTAATGCTCGACATTGAACCTTATTTACAGCCAAAAAAATAAAGAAAAGTGATACCTACCTAATTAAGTATGAGTAACACATGCAGAGACACAAAAACCTCAATTTTTTTGAAATTAAGTCTAATTAAAATGGAGTTTCCAATATATTATTTTGAGGTATATTTAATCCAAAAAAATGGGTTAATTAATTAATAATATTTTATTGATAAGTAAGTAATGATTGTGGTGCATCATTCTAAGTTTTAATTGCAATTTAGAAGTATATGAAGATTGTGAAATTGTGTCGCTGAATTTAAATTCATGAATAAGCAAACTTAATTTCCATATATAGTGATGTTAATTCTGATGTTTTTAAATTTAAATCGCCGCTTTTAGTAAGTGCACGAAAAGCATCAACATCAAGAGTCATGAGCACTCTTACGTAGTCACGTCACATTCTGTGAAAATCATCAACCAAAAATAACGAAGACAAAACAAAAGAAAATGTGATTTTAATCCTATTATTTCCCATGTTAAAATAATATAGTATATATTTTTTATATGTTAATATTGGATGATACTCTACTACTAAATTTCAAGCAAAATAGTTTTTTTTTTTATGACAATGAAAATATTCTGTAATCTCGCAAAGTGATATGAAATTTTGCACTGTTAATATTTTAAACAAAATTTACATATGGAAATTATAAGCCCTGTAGTATAATATAATACAAAACTTATTTTAAAAAATTAAATTGATTTCAATTTTTTTAAATAAATAATAGGGAATAAATTAATTATGGATTTCAAAATTTTAATTTTTTGATTTTGGTTTCATCGAAAAATAGTAAAATATAATAATTTTGAAAATATAATTTATTCAAACTTAAAAAATATATTTATAATTTTTAAAAATAAATACCATTAAATAAAATCATGTCATATGCAACTAAACATTTGTATATGTAAAATGCTATCAATTTGCATACCAAACATAAGTATTATAAGTACTATCATATATCTTATATCATAATATACCAAAATTTTCCTTAAAAACATGGTTAATTTTGAACAATACACTAAAAAATTTCTAACTATAATTAATTAATGAATTTATCATAATTAGAAATTAATTAATACTGTCCTTCACAAACTCGTGTCTCTCACTTTGAAAATGCAAAAATTAACACACTATATATGGATACTTTCAGGGGCTTTTGTTGCTTTTAATTTTGGGTATCAATGATCAGATCATGAAAGCAAATTAAAGGGGGTGAAGGGTCTGTATCAGATTTTGCCTACAAAAAAGAAAAGGGTTAATTACTTTAGTGTTCTTCACAGTATTAAGAATCATGACGTAACTTAAATTAATTTCATGAGCAACTTTCATATTTTGAGCTAAAAGTGCAACACCCACTTGCTAGATTTATCTTTGTGTCCCCATCAAGTTGATGTTGCCAAAGAAGGCATTTTGCCTTGATAGGTTTTTTCTTTTTTTCTTAATTCTGTTTATTTTGTCAATTTTTTTTAAAATAATTCTGTAAAAGAAATAGATTATTACATTAGTTATTAAATTTGTTAGGGATATATGAAAATTTTTTAGGAAAGAAAACCATTTTAAGAAAATTAGTTCTCCATTTGTTCTATCTAAAGTTAATCATTCATATTTTTTAATGTTCAGAAAATTAATCCTTTTTCAATTTATAGAGGTCAAATTAGAGATTTATATATTGAAAGAGGGACTAATTTTTTTTAACGAAATATGGAGGACCATTTTAAAGTAAGATAAATATGAATGATCAAATTAAGACAATCAAAATATCACGGAACAAAATGGTGTTTTCTCGAAAAAAATTTTCTTATAAATTTACAAAAATAAATATTAAAAGTGCGAAAAAAAAATAGAGATGGACACATTAATCAATATTTAAACGAAGGTTTTGCTATACAAAGAAAATGATAATACTCATGGTTCAAAACTGTGAACGCGAGAATTTTATTTTTTTATTTTTTAAAAAAAGAACAGAACCCGTGAATAATTTATTGATTATTTAAAAATTATTATATCATATTAATTGATTAAAAAAATCCCATACTTAGCTTAATAAAATTGCCACTAAAAGTAGGCATGCGTCAACTTTGACAATGCAGAGAACAAATAATTGGCAATGCATGCTTTCACGTCCTAAACCAACTTCTAAAAATTTATATATTTTTTAATTTTATATTATTTCATTATCTGATAGTTAGATAAGTGAACTAAAACTTAGGTTAAGTTTGACCCAAAAATGATAATGCAAATTTATTAATTTCAACCACCATATCACAGGACATGCAATTTAGTATCAGTGCATGCTCACACGCATGCATTCATGAACCATTTGGATCGACTTAGTGGCTTCCCATTTCTATTACTGTAATATAACATACATAGAACATGGTCCACTTTCAAATTTTTGTTAAGATTCTTGAATTTCCTTTTTTATAGTTCCTCAAAATAGTTATAACTTGTTTAATTTTGACTTCATAAGTGATTATTTTTAATTATTGTCAAATTTTTATAAAAAAATATTAAATTGGTCCCTTATTTTTATATTTTATAACAATTTAGTCCTTTACAAATTATTCGTACCCAATTAGTCTCTCGCAATTCTTATTTTGTATAGATCAAGTTCTTCATTAATTCTTAATTAAATAAATTAGTAAGCCAATGGAAAAACTAATTTTACATAAAATAAGAATTGTGAATGATTGATTTGACAAGAACAATTTTAAATAGACTAAATTATCATAAAATATAAAAGTGTATGACCAATTTAGTACTTATTTCATTAAATTTTTTAAGAATTATTTTGACTCTACAAATTTGTAAAAGATCAAATTGATACTAAAGCAACATATGAATGACTAAAATAGTATTTTTTTCAATTATATAAAAGAATAATTTTGAATCACAATTACGCATAGACATTTTGTGTCTAAAAATTTTGCAGATAATTATGGAAGAAAATCATATCTTGTGACTATAAGATCTCCATCCTTTCCTAACTTACATTTGAGTCTAGTTTGGCAACAATGGCGACCTTTTTAAAAAATAAAAAATAAAAGAAAATTGTCATGTATATATCTGAGATCATTCACATGATCAAAATGATAACTATGATTTTGAGTTATTTTTTTATAATTAATATAGGGTTGACACCATATCTTAACTCATGATTTCAAAGCAATATTTCTTTTAAATTGATTAACATATAGAGAAAAGTATAAAATTGGTCCCTCACTTTTGTATTTTATGATAATTTGGTCTCTTATAAATTAATTATGATAAATTTGTCCTTCAAAAATTTAAATTTATATAAAATTAATTCTTTTGTTTGAATGAATGAAAATTGATTGTATAAAATAAAATTATTAAAGGACTTATCACTATTAATTTATAAGAGATCAAATTGTTACAAAGTATGAAAGTAAAATATTGATTTGATACTTTTCTCACTTTAGATATATATATTTCTTTTAGTTCAATTCTTTTAACCAAAGTAAAATATCATTATTCATCAGAAAATTTCATTAGTGTTATTCCAGGTAGTTCAGCTTAGTGATTCATTTTTTGGAAACATTTTAAAAGTTTATTGTTCACACTCTATTTATGATTTTTAATTTTCCTGCTTAATTAAACCAAGATAAAGAAATACTTTGATAAATATATAAAATAAGGTTTTACTTCTCATATCTTACTCTGTGCAATCAAAATTGTGCAAAATACAAAGCAATGTTCTAGCCATAGGCCAATTTATAAATTCCCAATAAACTGATCATTTCATAGACATGAAAATGATTTTTTTTCGTAATTAATTTATTAATTAGATTTTGTCGTTAAACACGGTGTCAAGGTACACATTCAAATGAGTAAATTCTATCATATATAGATTATGCAACATATGCATGATTTGGCTTAATAAAGTAATCCCCTTTTTACATTGGCATTTCTGTTATACCCTTTTAAGGCAAATTATTCTAAATTGTTGTGCACCATCGTAATTGCGATGGCATTTTTTTTTTTTTCCATAATAAACTTCATAATGGTTTTTTTTTTTTTCCTTTCATTTTTTAATATTCTTAGATTTTGCCCAAGTTATATTCTCCCTGTGAATGATTTTCATGCTGCAGTGCCCCATATCAGTATAAGACATATTTAAGAAAAGAGATAAAATTTTATGTTCTCGAAAATATTATATTCGCCAATTATAACACAATTAATTATTTGATATAGAATAATATAAAAGAATTACTTAAAATTTTAAATTATGTACAAATTAATAATATTAAAAAATATTTCGTGTTTGTAAATTATTGTAAAAAATTCAAAGAGATAAAATATTATTTTATAATGAGTAATATTTAGTAATTATTTTATAATAACTTAAAAACATATATAATATTCTTGAAAGTATTAAATCATCACTCATTTTTAATAAATTTAGTATAATAAAATTAATTAATCATAGAGTTAATTAGAATTTTTCATAGATGCTGTTGCAATATTTGAGAACAAAAACCAAAATAAATATCTATAATTTTCCAAAAAACAAAATTTAGATTGATAACACATGATATTACTATCCTCTTTCACCAACTAATCTAATGCAGATCCCTTACTGTATAATTGGGGATGTTGTGATTATTTGAACTAAAAAAAGACTGTACATAATCATTTTAAAAATTATAAAATGTCATAGCATCCTTGGTTCCATCATGATAATTGTATTAGGTTTTGCTGTTGCAGTTGGTAACAGTTTATTTCATTTTATTTTACATATTTTCTTGCTTCAAACAACAAAGTCTTGCAATTCACAAACATAAAACGCAACCTAATATGTTGTTCGGATAAAATCATGGTCCACAAAAATCTCAACATATATAATCTATGGAATATGTTCTTCTAAATTGTATCTATATACATATGCACCATTGAATGTTACATCAATTGGAGCAAGCAAGAACATGTTGTTGCTTTATTGTTCGATTCAGACATGACAGAATGGATTGGAACCAAACAAATTGTTCCTTAACAAAATAAAAACCACCTGATGTTCAAATTCTATATATATGCTTAATTTTAAATCTTTTATAGTTTTCATACTAAAAATAAATTCCAAGAACAAAAATGACAAAAGTACCAAATCATTTTTCTATTTTTATACTTTGAGACAATTTAATCCCTTACAAATTAGTTATGACAAATTAGTATTTCATAAATTTAATTTTTTGTAAAATTAATCTCTCATTAATTAAAAAAGATAGACTAGTTTATACAAATTTGAATTTGTAAGAGATTGATTATGTATAAATTTAAATTTGTGAGAGACTTATTTGTCACACTTAATTTATGAGAAACTAAATTGTTATAAAGTGCAAAAGTGAAAAACCAATTTTATACTTCTTTTCAAATAAAAATATAATAGATTCATTGATAAACTAAATATCACTATTGCAATTCTTGCTACGTGCATTATATTGCACATACATGAAAGGGATGTATAATTGTATATATGATTCATTTTCAATAAAATAATTAATACTTTGTGGCAAAAATAAATTCGCATGTTTATTTCATTGCTATATCAAAAATTTTTAATGAAACAAAAGTTATAAAAATGGACACCGAAAAATATATAAGAAGGAAAAAGTACATAAAATTTAATCAGTTCTAAATTGAATATGATGTTTTTACCTTAAGTGGCTAGAGTCATTATACACTTTTTAGGGTAAGAATATAATAATACTTTTGTTTTCTCTGTTGGTGATTTTACTAATATGCACCATGCATCAATTTAGAGGAAATATTTGCAAAGGATATGAACTATTCGAAAGTTCAATAAATTAATGTTTGGAATTCAAATTTTTAGATATAATCTAATTTAAATTTAAATTTAATTTGGATAACTACAATGAAGTGAAAATTGAAAATATTATTAATTTAGAGGATATCCAAGAGATCATAAAATTAACTAGTATATTAAATGAGCTTTATACTTATCCATCATCTTCCATAAATCATGGTTAGCTCTTCAAATTTTATCGTATTTAAATTAATGTTTTAGACTTTTAATTAGTAATAAAGTGGTAAACTTATCAGTGTTTATTGTCTAATTACTTAGGAAATAAGCATGTGCCATCCTTGAGCTTAAAAATTGACAAATTTTTAAATTTAAATATGTGATAATATATTAGACAAACAATGTGATAGCTGCAATGTCAATGAGCACTTGATTGAATTTTAAATTTCCAATATCTTGAAGCTGAATAATTCTAATATGTTTTTATATATGAATATTCTAAAAGTGCAAATTAAATATATAGCGTATTTTTAATTAGCTTGTGATACAAATTAGTTAAAAATATAATCATAAATTAATTAATGATCCGTACAATTCCGGATTGGATTAGAGAAACAAACTTAACTTATAATTATACACCAAATTAATTATTAAAAAAATCACAAATCAGTGTCTCTGTCAATAGCGTAGCTACGGTCTTGAGATTTTATTTAAGATTATTTTTTCTATTAGCTAACATCCATTAATTAACCGTATAGGTTTGCATTTCCATCAAACTAATTAAGAATTTAACCTTGAAATTTATTTTCATAGAAAAGAAACTTTTTTTTTTTTTTTACTGAAGTTTGATTTGGGGATGTTAGATTGTTAGTAGTGTGTGTGTGTGTGTGAGAGAGAGAGAGAGAGAGATAGATAGATATATATATATATATATATATATATATATATTATACCAACAAAAAGAAAGCCACGGATATTAATTATTTTTATTCAAGGAGATAAAATAAATGATGATGAGAACTTAAGATCACCACTATATATAAGATGCAAAATAAAAAAATTAACTCATTTAAGAAATTTGAGATAAATCTAATAATTAATGAGTAAAATAGTAATAAATATATTTAAATAAAAAATTTTATTCTATAATTAATAATCATTGTGTTATAACCAAAAAAATGTTACTAGTAAATGAAAAATAGGTTGATTCTCATAACCTCTGCTTGCCTTCCCATGATTGACGCTTTTGTTTAGCGAACTTTATGTATTAATCCTAATCAATATTTTTGTTTTATATTACGATATTTCTATGTAGATATAATTAATTTGAAGCCTGATTTTACCTAATTAATAAGTAATTCCGTATGTTAAAAAATTTAAGAGATAAAATAGTTGTTGACGAAAATCAAACCGAAAACTTTGTGCATAGATATAGTTCTATTCTGTGTGTGTGTGTGTGTATATATATATATATGCCAATTGAGTTCATCTACATTAATAATTAAAAAAAATTTATATAGACAATGCAAACAAGTAATATGTAAATATATAGATGTATAATTGGGCATTCAAATACTTTGTTAATTATTTTGGGACAAAGGTTGTAAGGAATTTCTTGTGAATTTTCTAATTTTCACATTAATGACTAGCATTTGACACAACTTAGAAGTCAACTAGTTAAGATGAGCATAAATAATTTTTAACCTGGATTATCTAATTTTATGCTAGACTAAATAAGCACAAACACAAGTGATTAGGTTTCACGAGGAAAAGGACTTTTTATTCCAAAAACTTTTTAATTAATTTATTTTGGTATCACCCGAATTGACTTATGACATTAATAATACTTTATTGCAACTTTTTTTTTTTTTTTTGCGAAGCTAAGTTTGTGGTTAAGTTGAGCAGTTTTGCCAAAAATTTCTATATATCTTTAAACACCATGAATTTGGGTAGTACAATAGATAGATAGATAGATATATATATATATATATATAGATATATATATATATATATATATTATGAATTTTATGACAATTAAACAATTTATTATGTTTAATTTCTTCATCATTAATTATGGTCAAAATTATGACAATATTTATAAGACGTGACCATCACGTAAGACAATATCTATGTCAATTAATTTGATTGAATAAAACAATAATTATCATATCACTCTTGAAAGTTTTTAGGACTCTGCGTGAAAAATATGTTATTAAATGTTTTATTCTTTTTTTTTTCCTTGTTGACAAATTTAAGCATTGAAGCATGTGTTAGAGCCGTCGTTGCCCATGTGGTTCACTGGATTTATATATTTATTTGCAACCTCAAATTAGCTAGTTAGGATGTCAAGTTTGTCAATAAACTCATTAATATAAATTTCAAGTAGTTTATATATATATATATATATATATTTAAAAAACTTGCAACTATGAAAGAGAAATATGCTTGACTTTTGTTGCAAATTAAACAACAATGTGATGCAATAATTAAAATGATAAGGTACTGACATGCATGTGAACAAGAACCCAGGCCATATGTTAATTAATATAAGAACCCCAACAGCTTCACATGGGAAAGATAATATTAGTTAGGTAAACTCAAGAATCTAGGACCATAATTCGTGCTTAATAAAGTTGCACGGCTAATTCTATTATTATAATCCTAATTAAACACTGCTTTTCAGAAAACTATATACGAATAAATTTATTATAATGTTCTAATTAAGATATTGATTAAAAATTATTTATTACACATAATAAATGAATTTTAATCAATAAAATTAGTTTGTAAGTATTTATCATTATTGATAATGAATGCAATAAATAATTCTTGATTAATTTTATTAGTTAAGAATTTTTTATTATGTACAATAAATAACCTTTAACTGATACTCTGAAGTTTAACTTTCAAACTCTTGTGACCTGTTTATCTTTATATTTAACTATTTCTTAAAACAAATATTTAATACCCATGGTATAGCTGGCTAGGAATACAAATATTTAAGAAATTAATTAAAAATTAATCATTAAATAAATAAACTTTGTGTTGATGATTAATTGATGAACATACTTGCATGCTTCACTCCGAAAATTTTGGTCATGCTAAATAAATTAATGGTGTAGATTCTATTATCCATAGAATGATAGAATGTTAAAATCTCAATTACAAGTTTCACAGAAAGTATTTTAAAGTATATGTGTACGAATATATATATATATATATATATAATATCCTAAGCAATTTAATATTCACTAGATTTTTTTTTTCTGGGTGTGTGGGAAAGTGAAGCAGTCTATGTATGAGCCATTGCCACGATTCCCTCCATTTTGTTTCATTTCGGTGAAGAATATTGAAATCCTTTGAGGTATCAAAACATTACAAATCCCTTGTTTTCTAAAAGGACATGCAATGCACTACTTGATTAAATTAATTAATAATGATTAGAGTCTGCGTTGAGAAGAAGTAATTTATTATTGAGAAAAGTAAATAATTGGTTTTTTATTTTTGTACTTTGTGACAATTTGACTCTAAAAAAATTAACTAATAAATCAATCCCTTACAAATTTAAATTTGTATAAAATTAGTCTCTATATTTAGGTTAGTGGGGGATATATTTTGCATAAAATTTTTTTTTTTTGAGGTATTCGTTTGTCTCAATTAATTTACAAAGAATCAAATTATTACAAAATATAAAAGTTAAGAACTAATTTGATAATTCTCTTGTTTATTATTATTTATGTGCAAATTGACCAAATGAAAGTGACTAAGAGCTAAAAATCCCTGAATTATTCCATCTTTTTTTCCCTTGTGATGAGTTCTTTACATGTTCAAGCATGTTACTATGTAAACATTTATATTTTATATGGAACAACATAAATTTTTTTTTTATATAGGGAAAATTTACATGTTGTTTCTTATATACTTATATCAAGTTCTCTAATTAGTCAATGATATTTAGACAATTTTTTATACTTCATTCACTTTCTTATTAATAGTGTTAATTTCTCACATTTTAAAAAATTATACACATGTCATTAGTTAATTGGAAAAATCTGATATAAATATATAAGGAATAAGTTTTTTCCTTTCTTTTAATATTGTTTATAATTAAAGAAAATAAGCTTGCATAAAAATACTAGAAGGTACACTAACAATGATTAACTCAATCATTAAGAAATATTAAGCCGTCTCTATATCCATGAGTATTGGATTCAATGTTTTTTGGTGATTCAATATTATTGTTAAAAGCCAGGCATATATTGTTGCGCAGTGGTCCAACAGCTGAAATAGCCTAGTTCTAAACAATTATGACAAAATATTTTGGCGTATATAACAATAATAAATATATATTTTCATGTAAAACACTGCTTTGGTCCTCACCTATGAGATATTTTTTATTTTAGTCGCTCATATAATTAATTTTTTTTATCAATTTGACCCTTCATATGATTGTCTTCTCAATTAGATCCCTTAGATAGAGACATTTCTCAATTTGATGCTTCAAACATTACATCCTCAAAAAAAAAAAATGCTAATTTAAAAAATAGATAAATTTTTTTTAATCCCCCACTTATCATAATTTTGTCTTTTGGCCATTTGCTCATTAAAATACTTAAAATAGTATTTCTCTCATTAAAAAAATGTCACACTTAATAATCTATTTTTCAAAAAATACCAAATTTAGTCATTCTACCAAATCTTAAATCTTAATTTTAAAAGACAAAATTTGATATTTTTTTTTAAAAAATGAGTGACCAAATGTGACATTTTTAAATAAATGTAAGACCATTTTTGGTATTTTAATGAGTAAGGGACCAAAATGACTAACAAGACTATTCTAAGATAATCCAGATTAATGTGTAGTGTAAATTATGTTTGGCCCCAAAAAAAAAAAACATTTTCATTTGGCCCCTATGATATTTTCATTCTGCGCGCCTCCGCCACTGCATGCATGCATGATGAATCATGTAATTAATCTATTTTCAAGAAGAAAAAAATAAAAAGGAAGTTCTCACTTGCATGGACTGCATTATTGAGCTCTTTATTTCTCTTTTCCTGACCCTTTGGAAGACAATATATATATATAGATATATAGAATCCATAAAAGTCATTTCTCTCTCAACCTTACCCACAGTGCCATGTGATTATGTGTGGATTTCTTGCTGTACATGCCTCATCACCAAGCCAAAAGCCAGCTCTATCCATTTATCTTTCTTAATTTCTCTCTCTTATAAGTGCACGAAGATGCAAGAAATGCAGAAAAAACTTGGAAGGAATATTAAGAGACCCACCTCCTATATGCCAGCAGATTATGTTTTCCAGCTAGCAGAGAAATGCATGCAAATATATATATATATATATATATATATATGTGGCCTTTAATTCAGGGATTTCAATTTGATGGCCACCATGATTGTCTTATCCATTTCTGAAAAGTTCTTGTTTGGTGGAATATTACAAAATTGAACTCCCTCCCTCATGTGGCTTTCAATCAAAGTGTTTCTTCATTTGTGCCTTGCATGTTTTTTTATTTTTTCCAATTGAGAGACCAAAATTTGGGTTAGGATCACCAATGATGATTGGTCTCTTAAGAGACATAATGAGTCTACAATTTTTTTTTCTTTTAACTAGCTAGGAGAATAATAGTTTGCAATCTATGATTAGCATAAAAGCGTATTATAGTTTGTTCAAGATCTCCTCAACTAGGAATAGAGGCAGTGGCTTGGGAGGCCAAAATTTAATAAAGGAGAAAACATATATCTTCATTCAAATTGTATAAGGACTTATATGCAAATTTTATTTTCCAGAGATCATATGTAATTTCTAAGGACTTATATGCAATGTTCATTTATTTTGGTGGCCGGACTTAGTTTTTCCATATATATATATATACACACATGTATTATTGTTGAAGATGACAAGCTTTAGTTTAAATTAGAGTAAATGAATTGTTAGGTTATTTATAAGTGTTAGATAGTTAAAAAACTAGTGATGATTACGCTATTCCTCAATCTCACTTGCCTTGAATTATACATGCTCGGGAGAATCAAATGAATGTAAATATATCAAGCCAAGCCAAGTTTTCACTCAATTTGAGCTCCAACCTGACTTTGGCAAGAGGCCAATTTTTAAAGTTTGGTTTTAGAATTATCTTGGTAAAACTCAATTTGTGATCGAACAAAATTAGATTGGGTTTCTTTTTCAATTACTTTTATAAATTTAAATTTAAATTTTCCAAAAGAAAAATGAGTTATTCATATTTTATAAATGAGATATTTCATATAAACAAAAATGGCCTATAACATAACCAAAAAAAATTTATTTTGGAGGGAAAATTACCCATGATAAACAAAAAAAGAGAAATTAAGAAAAACATAATTGGAATCAGGTTAGATGTTTACCTTAACCTCAGATTGGGTCTTGTGATAACCTGGTCCTTTGAGCCAATTTGTACAAACTCAGCCCAAAAGGCTAACATGATTGGGTTGCTTCCTTCTTCGCCCGTCTATCTAGAGAAAAACGTTATTATGATCACTTCATTCAAAATTAACACCAGTGTTGTCCATAATACCAGAGCACCCCTACTCCTTAGGTATTACTCAAGAATCCCAAGTATAATGACCTTTTGGCCCTTGTCTTCTTCCTAGAAACTTGCTCTCCTTCGCCCATTTTTTAACTCGACTTTCTTATCTTCCAACCACCATTGATGACTTCCATCTTCTTCATTGGGCGACATCGACAATGTGTACCTTTGCAGCCACCAGTGACGATCGATTTGCCCCTATGAAGACGCCTCATACAAAAGAGCTTGGGCCCAGAAACATGTTTTTCTTCTCTTGGGCCTGGTCCAATAGGCTTAGATTGGGCCCGAACAATTCAATCAAAATAGAACATGGGTTTCACTTATTATTCCCTCAAAGATAATGTTGGTAGGCCTTGCCTTAATGTTTTAAAAGTTAATCAAATAATTAGTTAAAAGAGTTGTCTACTGGGCCCAAATTTGCCTCGTAGGAAGTATTGTGATTGATACTTGGTGATCCATCCAACATTAATTATTTTCCCAATACATTGCATCTATATCATTACGGGAATGGAATCTTGTCAAGAAATAGGGGCAGACAACCTATTTAATTGCATATATATATATATATATATGTATAAATATATAAAACTTTAGCACCTACTTAAAAAAAAAAAAAGTCTTATGTATTATATATACATAATATTATCATTAACTTAAAAATTTTAATTTGCTGACTTCAATTTTTAAAAGTCCTGGGTATACTTTAATCTATTCCTTAAAGTTTTTTTTTTCGTTCCCAAAAAAAATTATTTTAGTCCTGTACTTTTGCTCTGTGTTATTTTAGTCCTCCAAATTTGAAATTCATACTTAACTTAGTCCCTGGTTAACTTTACCGTTAACTCTGTGTTAAGGTATACCCTTTTTATCTGGCATGGATACAGTTCGTTAGATGTGACAGGCCATTAGTTGTCTCTCTCCCCAACAGACCAAGCCATCATGTAATTAGGGATTGGGTCGTCTTCTTTGAGCGGAGGGCAAACTGAGGAAAACGTGCTAGAGAGAAATCTAAAGCAAATAGTTACGATGTAAGGAATAGATTATAAATTATTTAAAATAGTTTATTTTTTCTTCAGATATCATTCTGTAAAAGAAAATTTTAAATATTAAAAAATTTATATATTACCATAAACATTTTTAAAAAAATAATATATATTAAAAAAAATTAAATTAAATACAAATCCCACTGGAACGAGGGGCATGCTGGTACGCTGTTCAACAACTCCCCCCAGTCTCAACCTCACCTACCTAAAACCAAACACATTTCCTACGTCTTCCCAATCCCTAATGTAGATAATTTGAAGTATTAGATCAAAATTTAATAATAATTTTTTTTAATTATCTTTTATTTGGTTTTAAAATAATTTTAAAAAAATTAATATAAAAAATTTAAATAATTTCTTATACAAAATGAAAAAAAAACTTTAAAATTATGTTTGGATGAATAACTAAAAAATAAGTAATAATGAGTGAAATAATTATATTAAGGTAGATATATATTTAAAAACTTATTTTGGAATAAAATGACTTACTAAAAAGGGACTTTAAAACTGCTCCTTATCGTATAAAATCTTATTTTTATTGTCTCTCTAAGTTGGGGGTCAAAATGCAATAAAAGACTTTAATAGTATAATTATTATAATATCTTTCTTGGCTAAAAATTTACAATATTTGCATGCTGTTCAAAGGATAATATTGTAAAAGTGATATATAAGCTATTTTATTCTATTAATAACTATTCTTTCAAACTTTTAAATAAGATGGTGACACATATTTTATCATTTTACACCATTATATTATTATCATTTCATTCCAACCTATTTCTAACTTTTAAACACATTGTAAGGTATGAGGAGTAAATTGTAAATTGTTAAAAACTATTTAATTTCTTTCAACGGGGATATCATCATGTATAACAAGTGATTTAAAATATTAATATGTATGATAAATTTTTCTAAGAACATATTTGTTACAATAAATAAAAAGTTGATCTAACAGTTTAAATTCCTTAAGAGCAAGCTACTCTAGATAATGCAACTTGGCCAACACAAATATGATAACTTAATTTAAAATCATGATTACCTTTTTCTAGTTTTTCACTAGTATAAATAGGACCCTCATCACATCTCACAGGACATGATCTCAAAATAACTTACACTACATTGAAAGTAGTAGTAATTATTTGTTAAGTTTCAGCCAAAATTCATAGATATAACGATTATTGTTGAAAATTATATAGGTTGATGACTCAAATTAAAACAGATAATTATATTTGATCTTAAAATTTTATTCAACAATTAAACTAGTGCCCCCAAATGCAACTAATATAATTCACTCATTACTTTTATTCTTGCACTATTTTCTCACCCTAAAGTACTATTTCTTAGTTCTAGTCATTCTTTGGGACTCAGTCACCTATAGTAACGCTCACAAGTAAATTCTTTTATAATTATTTTGTATATTAAAATTTAATGATCTAAATGGTAAATATCACTATATGTAATTATATTAATTAATATAATTATTTATAGTTATTAATAAAATAATTTGTTCTATCAAATTTTTCTTTCAAAATTTTTAAAATTATGGGAGAGCACGGCTAAGAAACCTGTTTTGCATCCTCTATCTTTAGTAGAGGTAAGCATGGGTTGGCCCGAGTCAGGTTTTTTGTTGACTTGAGACCTGAGCTAGTTTTATATCGGGTTTTTTTTTTTTGAACCTAGACTCGACTCAATCTAATTAGACTCGGTTATTGACTGGGCCAAACTGGGTTTGTTTGTTTGTTTTTAAATAAATATGAATTATTTTATGAAAATAATTTTTTTAAACAAGAAATGAAAAAAAAAAAAGATTTGAAAAAAAATAAAATGGAATTAAAAAATTTTAAGATTTGGAATGAAAAATAATAAAAAGTTGAAAAGAATTAATATTTTAAAATTCATTTATAAATAAAATTTATTTTAAATTAAATTAAAAATATATTATAAAAATTAAAATATTAAAAAATAAATATTAAGTCAGATTCACCAGGTTGATTAGACCAATAGTTACCCTTATTAAAGTTAACCATCCTTATTTTTATTAAAGCTTATTACTTTTTGATGGAGATATTGTAAATTCATTAGCAAATTCAATTTATAAAAATAAGTCAATTAAATTAATTATAAAAAAATACATCTATATTCCTTAAAAAATAAAGTTTTGAAAAAATATTTTTATATATTATTTCAATAAAATTACGTCAAGTTAAAAAACTTCTATGTAACACTGTTTATAGACAAGAAAGGGCGAAGCAATACTTCATAGTATTACACCATGAAAGGTAAAAAGCCAATAATTAATTGCAAGGACAATAATAATAGTCCTCGCGTCAGAATATTACACTTGGACTACATAATTGGGTACGAGTTCTCACTATTCATATTAAATGTTTCAGAATGAATTATATTTCATTCTACAATTTAAATTAAAATTTATTTTTAAAAAATTACGTTTGACTCTTTCCAAATATATTTTCTATTAATAAAATAAATTTTGTTTATAAATGTATTTTCAAAGAAATGAAATGATTTAATTGTCATTACTGTAATATTAGAAATAAATCATATTTTAATGTTGGATCATAAATTCGATTTAATTCCCTTTACTATCATATTAAAAGTAAAATCATAGTTTCACATTGTGTAAAAAGTTAATTTTTTGGATAAAAAATAAATTGGAGGAAAGTTTCTATATTATGTATCAAAATGTTGAGGAAACCCAATACTATTTTAAATTAAAAAAAAATCAGATATCATTTAATCAAGGCAAAATTGTATCTTTGGTCTTTTAATTCTATCTTGATATTACTTTTATTCCTATACTTTATTTAATTTTAATTTTGTCCCTTCAACTTTATATCAGGTATTTTGTTCATCTTGTAACTTTTGTAGTTTTAATTTAATTATTTAAATTTACTTTCACTTGTTAAATGTCATGTTGTTCCACTGGTATCTATAACTTAAAAAAATTCAACATTTCATTCTTTTTTACATGGTCAAATTAAAATACTTAACAAAAAGGTTTGTTTTGTTCCTCCGTAATATAATTATAACATATATAATTGCTAAATAGCTAAGGAAATCAAATAAAGTTTATTTATCATACGTCTTGGTTTTGCATAAAGAAAGAAATATTGGTGCGATCTTTAGTACAACTATAAAATTAATTATATTTGTGTAATTATTATATAGTATATTTAGAAGATAATATGTAGTAATGAAATATCAAAAAATATTGATCGTATGTTAACTTAGAATAATTTGTTGTATTTATATTTTGATTTAAATATTTTTAGATTTTGTTATGAACTCAAAAATTTTCATTTCATCCCCTCTACATTTTATTTGTTAGAACCCCACAAAATATTAGTTCATAAATTAAAAATAAGAATAAAATTATAAAGTTAAGTAGTTATTCAAAAAATAAATCAAGTATAAGGTTGAGTTAACAAAGTTATAAACTAATATTTTTGTATGGTGTATTGAAAATAAAGAGTATTTAAGTAAACTGAAAAATTTTAAAAAAATTTTGAGTTCATGAATAAAATTAAAAAATAACGGGGTTAAAATATAGATAGAATAAATTTTTTTAGTTGACATACAATCAGCATAATATGATTATGTTACCACCACTTGTCTTCCTCTTAGTGTGCCATGTAATGATTGCAACGGTTTAACTAATTTTATAATACCTTAAATTAAATAATTTTTATAAATAAACAGAAGAAATTGATATAAAATAAAATTAAAAAACAAAAATGAAACTTAAAATAAAGATTAAGGATCGTTTTGAAGCAAAATAAATTAAAAACAAAAATAAATCTTAAAACAAGGCTAAAAAGTCAAATTCAAATAGTATAAATTCAATGGACGGAAACCAAAGTTGAAATAAAAGTTAAGGAATCAATATTATGTGTTAGCCTTCAATAAAACCTTAAGAAAACTTAACATAATATTCTCAATATTATGCATAAACCTCAACAATTCAGCTTCTTTGTAGACATTATATTATATTGTTCAGATAACTTCCGTGATTGATATTTTACTTTTAATATTTGATTAAAAAAACCTCAATTGAAATACAACTATTCACTCTGTTTAAATAAAATAAACATTTAATGTTTTACCCTTTTAGAGATAAAGATTAATAAAGATGAAGCGTGTTCGTAAACTTGTCATACTCAAAATAATAAAAATTTGTCTGGGTTTATACTCTAGAGTATCTTTAAACTTAGGTATTATATATTGTGCGATAGGGGATCATTCATTAATGAAAAATAAATTTTATTAAACAACATATATATTATACACCATTTAATTTAAGTTTTATCATTTGTCTCGACCAAGTAAAAATTTTAGAGTAAAGATTTTCAAGAGATCTAAATACCTCACCTATTTTGCCAGAAAAAACAAAGTGAGGACAACCATCAAGGTTCCTATGTTAATAGAGCATCAAAATTGGTTCGATTCATCGGATTGAGTCTGTGTAATCCACCTAAGAAATGAGTTGGGTTGAGAGATTATTTTGAGAACCCGTTTAGTATATTTCTATCAACTCAATATGTTTAACCCACAGGTTAAAATGAACTAGTTCGCAAGTAAAACAGATTGTCATTTTTTTTTAAAAAAAGTTTTCACTTATTCAATCTAACGTCCCAACTCACTATACTTTTTTATTTTAAAAAATTAACTTTAATGTATGTGTTGTGTTGTCTATATTATTTGTAATTTTTTAAATTTGAATATTCTGCTTATAATCATATTCTTATTATTAATGAATCATTGAATTATTAGATTACTCTACTTGTTTTAATCCGTTGAAATTTTCTTTTTATTTAGTTATTTTTTTTATTTGTATTGATATAAAATTTGATTGATTAAACAAGACATGTGCTTAAAGAAAGTAACATTTGAATTTTTATAATTTTTTTTATTTTTAATTTTTAAGTAAGTTAAATGGGTCAACTTACTTAACTTACTAGGTTAGGTGAGTTGAGATTTTTAATCCACCATCTTATAATAAATTAAATAGATTAACTCGTTTAACTCATCAATTTAAATAGTCCAATTTGACTGGTCCACTTTAACACCTCCACATGTTAAACCATTTGTGTTCAAAGTTAGCCCATGAGATCACAAGCACAAGGGAACCATTTCCTATTATTATTAATAAGCATTGTTTTCAGAGAAAATATGAAAATTTGTCAAATAGAGTTCATGATTCTCTTCTTGTAGACTGTGTCACCACCATGGCCCTTTCTGCTTGTTAATAATTTTGGCCATTGCAGCTTGTCCTAGAATCATATAATACATTTCAAGACTGAGTTGAAAAGTGGGGCTATTCATGTCCAAACCTACCTGATTCCATTACAAATGGCACTGTTCACAAGTAAAAAAGAGCATGAGTTGGCTTGCTGGGCATTCCAATAAAGCCAGAGCTATGAGCTACATGATTTTTTAACTCTTTCATAGACTGATAATTGGAGAGAAAGATGCCAAATAACAGAGAAATCAATTATAATCATACCACATTACTTGTATTTGTAATGATGCTATAGTTAGCAGGTTCAAAATAGCTGTGTTGTTAACTGTTCTTGTATTACCATCATGACAGTTAATGTTTACTTTGTAGTAACTTAAAAAAATAAATTAATATTTTGATCTTTTATATTTATTTAGTTATTGTTTAATTTTTAAATTTTTTTTGTGAGAATTAATTCTTTAACTTTTAGTTCATAGTTTATATTTTATATATTGTATTTCATCAATTTAAGGAACACATAAATGTGTTAAACTGAACAATACAAGACTTATTTAGTACGAAATAAATATAAGAAACTAAATTATATTGATAAATATGATCAAAATAGTACATTCACTAAATTTGTTAAATAAAAATCTTAAAATAAATTTAACAATGTAGACAATCTCTTCAAAGTTTGAATTCTCCATAAAGTATACAATGATGATTAGCTCTGCAGGTAATAAAGAATTGTAGTGTTGGAAGCAAATTAGAGAACTAAAATAAATCTTCCATGGACGATTTGATTGAGGCAGGCCAGATGCTGCTTGCTAAGGAAATAAGCAATACTGATGATCTTAACAAGGGGAGGGAATCTGCTTTGAATGCGACTTTGAAAAAAGTAAGCAAAAGGCCAGAAAAGTAATGCAGCAACAACACCTTCCATCTTCAAATTAAAGAAGCAGCTCGTTTATCCACAACAGGAAATACATATAAATAGAACACACCCCATGTTGCAGTGACTAGGTTGAGGAAAACAATGCAAGACCACATGTGACATCTGCTAATTCGTACCAAACAAGGTTTTCATAGCTTCAATTTTCAACCCACCAGAAATATATATATATATATATATATCTATATATCAAAAGAACAGAACCCCGAGGCAGAGGAGGTGGTGGTGGTTTCAGTCTTGCTGCAAAATATCATTAAGAATCCCTTGTCTCTTACTCTTGCTTTGCTCCAAGTTTATGATATTAAAAATCTATTGTCTCCTTGCTTCTCTTATTTAGTTGCTTTACCACAAAGCAAGTATAATAGTAATAAACACAAGTGACTAGCTCTTTCTGATAGAGAGGAAGAGAGAGCCAATGCAAAGCCAAGAGTAGCACTTGGGGCTTGGGGTTTTGAGGCAATGCCAATGCCGAGGCGGTCCTTGAGCAACCACAACAATCACCACCAAATGCCGAGGCAGCAATCTTTCACGCTTCTTCATCTTGTCTTCTTCACGCTTCTTCTTCTTCTTCCTGGTCTTTCATCTTCTTCAAATAGTGAAGCCCAAGCTCTACTTTCATGGCTCCACTCTTCCTCCTCCTCATCTGTTCCTCCGTCTTCTTTCTCTAGTTGGAACCCTTCAAACCCCAACCCTTGTAACTGGTCGTTCGTCAAATGCTCTTCACAGAACTTCGTCACAGAAATTAACATCCAAGGAATAGAACTAGCCCTTCCTTTTCCTCCCAAGATTTCAGCTTTTCCCTTTCTTCAGAAACTTGTCATTTCAGGTGCTAACCTTTCTGGGGTCATCTCACCTGACATTGGAAACTGCCCAGAACTTATAATAATTTATCTTAACTCAAATAATCTTGTGGGTATCATTCCTTCTAGCATTGGGAAGCTTAAAAACCTCCAAGAGTTGAGCTTGAACTCTAACCAGCTTTCTGGGGAAATCCCTAAGGAGATTGGTGATTGTGTTAGTTTGAAAAACCTAAATATTTTCGATAATAATCTTAGTGGGGCTCTTCCTGTTGAGTTGGGGAAGCTTTCAAATCTGGAGGTTGTAAGAGCAGGAGGGAACAATGGCATTATGGGCAAGATTCCAGATGCGCTTGGAGATTGCAGGAATTTGACTATAATAGGTCTTGCTGACACTAAAATCTCTGGTTCATTACCTGCTTCTTTGGGTAAGTTAAGTTTGCTTCAGACAATTTCTATTTACAGTACTCTGTTGTCTGGTGAGATTCCTCCCGAAATAGGCAATTGTTCTGAGCTTGTGAATTTGTTTTTGTATGAGAATGAGCTATTTGGTTCATTGCCAAAAGAGCTAGGTAAGCTTCAGAAGCTAGAAAAAATGTTGCTATGGCAGAATAATTTTGCTGGAAGCATACCTCAGGAAATTGGTAACTGTAGAAACTTGAAGATTCTTGATGTTTCTTTAAACTCTTTATCTGGAAAGATACCTATAACTTTTGGGAACCTCTCAAATCTTGAAGAGCTTATGCTAAGTAACAATAATATATCTGGTTCAATCCCACCCGTTCTTTCCAATCTTTCGAACCTCATACAGCTTCAGTTGGATGCTAATCAGATATCGGGTTCAATTCCGGCAGAACTAGGTAAGTTGGAGAAGCTTACTGTCTTTTTTGCGTGGCAGAACAAGCTTGAAGGAAGCATTCCATCTGAATTGGGTGGTTGTGCAAGCCTGGAAGCTCTTGATTTGTCATATAATGCACTCGCTGATAGCTTACCTCCAGGCTTGTTTCAACTTCAAAATTTGACCAAGCTTCTGGTAATCTCTAACCATGTTTCTGGTCCCATTCCTCAGGAGATTGGTAACTGCAGTTCTCTCATTCGGCTCCGGCTTTTGAACAACCGAATTAGTGGAGAGATTCCGAGAGAACTTGGTTTTCTCAATAACTTAAGCTTTCTTGATCTGTCTGACAATAATCTTAATGGTTCAGTACCAGTTGAACTAGGAAATTGCAAAGAACTGCAAATGCTGAACCTTAGCAACAACTCCCTTTCAGGTGTTTTGCCTAGCTCTTTATCTTCTCTCACAAGTCTTGAGGTTTTAGATGTTTCTCTGAATCACTTTTCAGGTGAAATTCCTAGTAGTATTGGCCAACTGACTTCACTTCTCAGGCTCATCCTAAGCAAAAACTTATTCACTGGATCGATACCCTCATTGATTGGCCTCTGTTCAGGTCTTCAACTGCTTGACCTCAGTAGCAACAACCTCTCAGGAAGCATTCCATCAGAACTATTTGATATAGAAGCACTTGACATTGCTTTAAATTTGAGTCACAATGCATTATCTGGAGTAATCCCACCACAGATTTCTTCTCTAAATAAGCTCTCTGCCCTAGACCTTTCGCACAACAAGCTTGAAGGGGATTTGATGGCATTTTCAGGACTAGAAAATCTTGTTTCTCTCAACATCTCCTACAACATGTTCACCGGTTATCTTCCAGACATCAAGTTATTCCACCAATTATCAGCAACAGATTTGGAAGGAAATCAGGGGTTGTGTCCTAATGGTCACAACTCATGCTTCATTAGCAGTTCTGCAATGACAAAAATGCTAAGTAATAGTGAATCTAAAAGGGCAGAGAAAATCAAATTGGGCATAGGATTGCTCAGTGCCTTTACCATTGCAATGGCAATCTTTGGAGTTTTTACCATCTTTCGAGCGAGGAAAATGGCTCGGGATGATATTGATTCTGAGATGGGTGGAGATTCAGGATCTTGGCAGTTCACACCATTCCAAAAGCTAAACTTCTCTGTTGATCAAGTCTTAAAATGTCTGGTTGACTCCAACGTGATAGGAAAAGGATGTTCCGGGGTTGTTTACCGTGCAGAAATGGAAAATGGCGATGTCATTGCTGTGAAAAAGCTATGGCCAACGACACTGGCTGCTAGATATAGTTCTCAAAATGACAAGCTAGCAGTTCATGGAGGAGGAGTCCGCGATTCCTTTTCAGCTGAGGTTAAAACCCTTGGTTCCATCCGACACAAGAACATTGTGAGGTTCCTAGGTTGCTGTTGGAATCGAAATACTCGGCTGCTTATGTATGACTATATGCCAAATGGGAGCCTAGGAAGTCTGCTTCATGAACGAAGTGGCGGAAACTGCTTAGAGTGGGACATCAGGTATCGGATATTGCTTGGGGCAGCTCAAGGTTTGGCTTATCTTCACCACGACTGTGTTCCTCCCATTGTTCATAGGGACATTAAAGCCAACAATATCCTCATAGGCCCTGAGTTTGAACCATACATAGCTGATTTTGGGCTTGCTAAACTTGTTGATGATAGAGATTTTGCTAGGTCCTCTAGCACACTTGCTGGTTCCTATGGCTACATTGCTCCTGGTTAGTACTATGGTCCAAAACTTCAGCTTTTATATTTAGTTAATCTCTTGTGCATATAGGGTTAAGAAGAGTTAGTTGCCCTAATCAGTAAAAACAAAATCAAACCCACGCATAAATTAAGTAAAAAATTACATCGTAACATGCTAAAATAAGGTATTGCTTCATTCTAAATTCTTATGATTATCTCTTAAGACTACTTATTATCTCATGTTTTGTTCTATGAAGTATTGACACATGTTGACAGGTCAAATTTCAAAAACATGACACTGACAAACGCATATATATCATGGCAGATGTGTCTTACTAAAATTTTAATTCTTTGAACTTTTCATTTAGTGATATCCGTTTTGTTGAAAAGAAAAAACACTTGGTGGCTGACATTATCTGATATTTAAAGTACCTCTACATTCTGGTTTTCCCGAATTTTCAAAGCTAAAGATGTAAATTATACTATTCAAATTAGTAATGTACATAAAATAGAAATTTATTATGTCATTAGGACAGGGTTTGTAATCCCTCATTTCTATCTTTCTCTTTGTTTTCTGTTTCTAGGGCCAGCCATATATGAGCCAAAACAGTAATTTTTTTAAAACTAGAACGAGTGAAATGACAAAGGTGTGTCATTAGTGTCTTGTCACAATATCCTGTTTGATGTGTCCAACACAGTGATACATCATGAAGTTGGCCTGCCCATGCTTTATAGCTTATATCATTGGGGTGAGTCTGCCACCATAATCAGCAGAAACAAAGTTAAACTGAGAAAAATTCCACAGTAACTTACTAACATATGCACACCACTAACTTTAATTTTGTGCTTGTTGTGATTTGCAGAATATGGCTACATGATGAAGATAACAGAGAAAAGTGATGTGTACAGTTATGGCATTGTTGTGTTAGAAGTGCTAACAGGGAAGCAACCAATTGACCCGACAATACCAGATGGGCTCCACATTGTTGACTGGGTGAGACAGAAAAGAGGTGGAACAGAAGTTCTAGACCCAAGCCTATGTGCTAGGCCTGAACCAGAAATGGAAGAAATATTGCAGACTTTAGGGGTGGCGTTGCTCTGTGTGAACCCTAGCCCAGAAGATAGGCCAACCATGAAAGATGTGTCTGCAATGCTGAAAGAGATCAGGCAGGAGAGGGAGGAATATATGAAATTTGACATGCTTCTTCATGGATCTTCAGCAAATGAAGATAGTAACACTAATAATCATTCAGGTGAAGAGCCAAGTGGGAAGATGATGAAACACTCATACCCTATAAGCAGCAGCAACACTAATTTTTCTGCCTCTCTTTTGGTCTCTCCTTCCTCCTCCAATGCTAAAGTGACATTGAAATAGTCAGTAACAGTATTGTGGTTAGGCTTTGGAAGTTTGCTTAGCAAGAAATGTTTAGTATCATCATTAAAGTTTCAGAACTCTGGTTTCTTTGTGTATATGTCTTAATAATTGTGAACAGAAAATCAAGTAAGCTTTGTTCATTTCTTTTTCAGTCTTTAATAGGATACTTAAACTCTACTTTACTGCCAACTGAAGTAGCAAAACTGGCAAGTACAATCCTATATTCTAATCTAATGGTAGATTACTTGTTCAAGTGATGCATTAGTCTGTCTATGCAACCTACTAGATTCTTTTTTCTTGGCCTCCAGCAACTTACTAGAATTTTAACTGATGTATTGTGTTCTAATATAGTGACATTGAAACAGTCAGGAAACTTACTGTGGTTATGCATCTAAAGTTTAGTTAGCAAGAAATATTTCTATCTTAACATCACTACTTCAGTTTCACAATTCATGTTCCTTTATGTGTTTGCCTTGATAAGTGTGGGTACCAAATTAAGTAAGCTTTGTTCCTTTTAATCTTCCTTTAGTAGTCTTCAGAAGGAGACACTAGACATGATGCAATATGAATATTGTCATACAATAAAATAGTATCAGAGCTTAGTTTTATTTGTGTATGTCTTAATAATTGTGAACAGAAAGATATGTAAGCATTGTTCCTTTTTATCTTTTGTACTGGTCTTTAAAAGGATACTAAGAAGACGCGGACATGAGGGGACATAAAATATATATAAATAGTATATGTAAAATTTAAGGCAGGATATGCTTTTTTTTATATTATAATTAAACAGTTGATTAGTAGTTAACCTAACTCATTAGTGCTCTCTCTGCAAATGAATAGAATTCAAATATCTTGCGGATGAGTTTTTTCAAAGGCGACATGACGGAAAGGCATTTCCGCCAAATCATCTAAATTCTTAGTTTCATTAGTGTTTGTTCTAAAATTTTTCAAAAAGTTATATTTACTGTCAAATTATTAATAAAATACGAGTCAGATTCTACTGCCACGTAAAAATATAGCTGAAAATTTGAAAAAAACAAGAACTATTTTTTGAAAATAAACAGGTTTTTTTTTTTCTACAGCTAGGCCGAGAAGGTTCTTAGTTGGGAAGATAAAAATTTGACAAGACTGTTTGCATTTATATACATTATAGGTAATTGGATAACAATTAAAAGAATACGTGACTCATCAATCATTATATATATATATATATATATATATATATTTTTTTTTTTTTTTTTTTGGTCATGGGCCTTTATAATCTGATTTGACGTAAGCCTCCGTCTAATTTATTTTCAATAAATCACTGCTGTATCATTGCCAAGTGAAATATATAATTTACAATTGCTCAAAAAAAAAAAACAAGAAATATATAATTTACGAAAATCTGTCCATGTTTCTACTATTGAGTAACATCTTTAAAAAAAGTTATATAAAACAAAAATATATACTCATTCAGTAAAATATCTTTTTTTTATCACTCATTTATTATAATATTATTATTTTGATCATTCATTTATTATAATGTTAGAAATAATTTTCAATAATTAAAAAATATTACAATTTGTTTTTTAACTTTTAAATAAAATATTATATTCAGTCTTTCTATCAAATATAAATAAACTAAATTAGTAATTTTTGTTAAGAGAGGGACCGTTTATGACATGGTAATGAATAACAGAACAAATAATAATTTTGCAACGAGTAAAAAATTAAAAAAATATATATATATATATATGTTTTATATTTCCTATATCAAAATTAATATGATTAAAATTCTTTTATGTGTACATGTAATGTGAATAGGATTGACAAACAAAGATAGCATACGGTTCTTAGTTCTCCATGTTGGTACATATATTGCCCCTTTCTTGCAAGGTTCTCAGCAATTTCTGTGAAACTTGGAGAGTATGGAGACTTGTGCACAGCTTCATTCATCTTCTTCCATGTTTGGCACATCATAGAGTATATGTGCTCACCAGCATCAGCTTCGGAAGCTCCAGTTTCATCCATGTAGCATCTAATTGATTTGCTTACATCGCTGGTCTCCATTTTATTACGCTAAGAAAAAGAACAAGATTTTTAATAACCCAAAGTGTAACGTGATATTACATGCAAAGAATTCTAATTATTACCATGGTATTAATTATACCTTATAATTATATGACCCTAGGTCATTGGCAAGGCGTAAAATAGTTGCCGAATAACGTATAACATCTGAGTATTGTTGTGAAAAAGAATCCAAGTCCTTTTTTGTAATTGAATGTGGAATCAGAAAGTAAGCTTGAACAAGAGCCACAGGTGCGCCTATTGAAATCCATGCATTTTCCATATATTCTTGCAAGCTTGGCTTGTAGTCATTGTGCAAAGCGGATCACAAGCCTTACCAAACAAAAAAAAAAAAGTGTGTGGAAATGCTGTATGTTGTACGGCGTGTGATCCATATTCGTCATTGTAGTATCATTTTGCTTCAATTAGACATGCTTTACAAAGATTACCCCACTAAAAGAAAATAGTAGACACAATATTACATTTAATTAGAGAGGATTTATGTGTGCATAAATATTAAAATAAAATTAAAACTAGGTTTATACAATAATGTCACACCCTAAAACCTGGGTGTGACAAGCACAAAACATGAAAATAAATTTCGTTTTTGCAAACCTAAACCAATTGTCTCACAATTAATCCATCAAAATTTAAAGTAATTAAGAAACATCATGTTGGAATTTCCATTTACTAGTTGAGAGTTTAATATTTTCTCAATACTCTGATTCTATAGAAATTTTGATAAAGTCTCCCCTATAATTGAGATCTTTCGAAATTTCTATGTTATGCTTGTCAACCTATACCAATCAACAATAAAGAGAGCTTTACTCTCATTTTAAAACAAATCCAACTAAAAGGAGTAAGGGTCTTGTCTGTGGTCATCTAGGTACATCTAAGGTATTAATACCATAATTCATATCCCAATTAACATAAATTACAGAAAATATAAAAATAGCCTCAACCCTCACAAAACAATGCAGGGGCTCACCTATGACTCTACGCCGTATTCCCTAGTCTTAAGAATGACTTAACTGACTATCTGAAATAATAAAGTAAACAAGTAGCATCCTAAAAAACCATAATAACATAATGTAATCACGATAACAAGAATTAGGAGAATAATTACGTAATAGGCCTAGCGAAGTTAAGATTATCTTTATACCAATAAAACAACTATAAACGATATTCATCGTTAAACTTTCATAAGCTATCAAGGCTTGCATAAGCTTTGAAAAACCATTAGCAACAGCTTTTGTTTAACATTAACGAAGTAGAAACATTAAAAGTAATAAACAATAATTAAGAGGACTATCATGGGACATAAACCGTTAGTCGTAGGCATACAGACCACAATGCCATAACCGTCTGTCGAGACTCTAACATAATATCTGCGAGTGTGGAATAGTATACGTTATCAAATATGCATGATTCTTGTTAAAACACATTTAAAAACCTTCTTTTTAGTACAAATTACAATTGGCTTAGAACTTAGATCTAAAGGAGGACTATCAAAGATATTAAACATCGGTCATAGGCTTCCGAACCATAGATTATCAATATCTGTCGAGAGCACACAACCCTCAGGATAATCAATATCATTCGATGGCACATAGCCCTCGGGTAAACTAACCATATGATCGTGAGTTGTAAGCTCACACTAAATCATCCGTCTTATATTAGTCCTCCTTAAATCTAAGGAAACCATCGTGCATAAGTTTTCTTTTTTCAATATCAACACGGTCAAAATACAAATTTTAATATTTCAATAAGGACAATACTTAATTTACATATCTACAAATACTCAATTCTGTGCACAGATTCAATCAATCAATAGGACTAGATTATAATCCTTTTAAAACCAAGATTTGAAAAGGATGAGAAAAGCTTCTTACATTAATGTAAGAATGCAAGTAAGACAAAAATCCCATGAATTAACGGAGAAACATGTGAATGAATCAATTTATAAATAAGAACTTGGGAATACTATCTGCATCACGATACATCACCTTTCATTCGATAAAAAGGAAAATGAACTATATTCCTTTTTAAAATCATTTTGGTTACTTATTACTTAACTTCCCTTTCACATTTCTATTATTCCTCCACACTATAATCATGCTAGTGTTTTTCACAAATCAACTCCTACACTCCAAAAAATATATATGGCTTCATATATCCAAAATTATACGAGAATCTACTCCCACGTACAAGTTTTGCAATTCGTTACTCATAATCTTAAGACATCTTA
This sequence comes from Delonix regia, assembly GCA_037074485.1. Classification (NCBI taxonomy): domain Eukaryota; kingdom Viridiplantae; phylum Streptophyta; class Magnoliopsida; order Fabales; family Fabaceae; genus Delonix; species Delonix regia. The sequence goes on along the minus strand of CM073460.1, from coordinate 5,881,708 downwards.
ATCCAATCGACACTAACTTCCCATTTTTAAATTCTTAATGACACAATGGGATTGTAAGAATTGAAATTCACTATAATAAGAAATTGCCTCAATAATTAAACTCCCAATGGCTGAACTCATTTACCCCATGATGTCTAATGATGCTCAAATCTTCACAAATTTTGAATTTGGCCCCTTTTGAAACCTAATCATATTGTTATAGAGAGTTTGCTAAAATTGGAAGCCAAAAACTCAATAGTAGCTCACAAATAAGAGGGGGATAAGCCAACAATTTATTGAGGCACAAAACCCCCAATGTAGTTAGTGAAAATAAACTTACCAAGTCATGCTATATTCCTCTCATCGTCGTTGCCCTAGCGCCACAAGGAAAGATGAGGCATTCTCTTCAGTGCCTGTGGAGATTCCGGCTAAAACACTTTGGTAATAAGCTGGTGGCGATAGGGATAAGCCAGAGAAAGCATGAACGATGGTGAGGTAGTTAGATAGGAGAATAAAGCGTTGTAGTTGTAAGAAGGATCTGTTGCACGAGAGAAAGGAGAAAGCATCATTGAAGAAAAATATGTGGGTAGGGGCATTTATGTCCTTTCATTAATCAAGTACCACGTGTTAGTACTAAAAAAAGTGGGGGAAGCTCAGTGATAAGATTGGAACCCATATCCCTACGGAGAGTTGGAGTGAGATCATACCATTGAGTTAGACTAGACATTCAATTTTTTTTTTCCTATGATCATTTTGAACTTGTATTTCTTTTTCCACCATCATCCTTGCTTAAAAAAAAATTAACAATTTATAAAATAAAAAAATTTACCGTAATTGTTACAATTAACTTGATACCAAATCTTATATATGAGACCCAATTTCTGAACTTGATTTGCTTAAAACATAGGTTGGCCTGAGTGTTACTTAAACACTCCTATTAATAATATGCACATTAAGATGTTACTAGGACTATAATTTTGCACTCCAATGCACATAAAATTCGTCAAGAAACATATGCATACCACTTTCTTGAGGTACAAAATAATGTTGTACCTACTGTCTTTGAGGATGTCAAAAGCTACTTCATTGACAGAGTTATAGATTACCAAGAAACACATTTGCATGTAGCATGGAAGAACACCAATTGCATAAACATCCCACCTACAATAACAAATAAATTATTAATGCTCATAAATGTCAACAACAAGATAATAACTATTGGCATGTATAACAACCAAAAGATATTAAGAAAAAGTCCATAATGTATGAATTAATTACATGTGTTCATATTTTTTATAATATTGTACAATTTTAAAGTGTATTTATTATTAAAATTGATAATCTTTTCTCTCTTCACTCTCTTGCACGACATTCTTATTGTGCAAGAGTACTGCATTAAATATAATCTATTTGTAAGAGTGTTATGTTACGTAGATTTAATTTTCTAAATATACTAACCTCTCAACCACTTGTGTGAATAATTCTAGCTCTTCTAATGTGCCATAGACATTGTAAACATCATCTATTGTGGTTATTAGTGAAGAAATCTTTGTCATCCCTCTTTTAAAATATGAAAGCTTAGGTTAGGAAGCCAGACCCACACTCCAAAGGAAGTTTTCCATTAGCATATCCCTTGCAAAATGTAGAGAAAATATACATTGGATAGAATCAAAATTGTGCCAAATAATTTGATATAACAAGGATAAAGGGCTTCATTATAAGAAAAATAAAAGTTATATCTTCTCTCTATATAACAAGGATAATACACAATTTTTTATATCACTTGTTAATAAAAAAAAACTAATCTCATAACTTTCTATATATCTCACAATTCTCTCTCTTTATATTAGATTGCTCATTTCTTAGTTGTGATAAATGAGGTTCTGAAGCTCTTAATTTATAGAGAAGGATAAATGGCTTCAATGTAATTTTAAAGGACTAAGTTGCAATTACTAAAAAATTTTCTCCCTTTTTTTCTTTGGTTATTCACCAACCAAGATTGGTTAATAGAAGATCTACACTATATGAACTTATCAGTGTTCACTGGCTTTGTCAGTGCATCTGATAAGTTATCTTTAGTATGGATTTTCTGCAAACTCACATTTCTTTCACTTTTTCTCAGATAAAGTGATATTGAACTTGTATGCGTTTAGTCTTAGAATGGAATACCAGATTCTTTGCCAAGTGAAAAAGCACTTTGATTATCACATAATGGTGTAATATTCCTAAGATTGTACCTGAGCTTTTCCAATAGTATCTATAATTAAATTGCTTCTTTGCTAGCTCGTGTAGCTACAATATATTATGCCTTTGATGTTGAAGTGGCCATAATAGGTTACAATTTTAAAACCCACTTTATAGCTTCACCTACAAGAGTAAACGCATAACCACTAGTGGGTTTGCTATTGTCAAGATCACTTGCAAAATCTAAATCTATATAGCATTTGAAGGTGAAATCTGATCCTTTAAAATCCAATGCAACATCCATGGTCCCTTTAATATATCTTAAGACCCTTTCTATAGCATCCCAATGCTCTCAGCCATGATTTGCCATATATCGACTAACCATTTCCATTGCTTGTGCAATGTCTGGTTTTGTACAAATCATAGTGAATATTAGAATGCCCACTGCTGATGCATATGGTACTCAAGACTTTCTCTTCCTCTCTTCTTCATTGCTAGGACTCATACTTGAGGATAACTTGAAATTAACAGGAAATGGGATAGAGATTGGCTTACAGTTTTGCATATTGAAGCGTCACAAGATCTTCTTTCAATAATTCTTTTAAGAAAGACAAATCTTCTTGTTATTTCTGTCTCAATGAATTTGTATCCCTAAAATCTTGTTTGTCAATCCCAAGTCCTTCATATCAAATTCCCTAACCATTTGTGCCTTTAATTTGTTGATGCGATCTTTGCTGGGGCCTGCTACTAACATGTCATCTACATACAACAATAGAATAATGAAATCATTCCCACTAAACCTCTTGATATATGCACAAGAGTGTGCATTAAGTCTGTTGTATCCAAGACTCATGATCATTGAATCAAGTCTCTTATACCAATGTCTTAGCTCCTGATCGAGACCATACAGAGATTTGTTCAACCTACAAACAAAGTTCTATTATCCTTTTTCTTCATACCCTTCTGGTTGGAGCATATAAATTTCTTCTTCAAGATCTTTATGAAGAAATACAATTTTCACATTTAACTGCTTTAGATGTAAGTTAAATGTAGCACACATTATTAAGACCACTGAAACCGCTGTGAGTCAAACAACCAGAGAAAATATCTTATTATAATAAATGCCTTCTTTCTGAGCAAATTCTTTTATCACCAATCTAGCACGATATCATTTAACTTGATCATCACTAGTTTTCTTGATCTATACACCCATTTTTCCCAATGGCCTTTTGCCTTTTTATTAGTGGAACAAGATTCCATGTGTTTTATTCTTATGGAGAGCTTCAATTTCTTCTTACATTGCTACCAACCACAGATAAGTTTTTGAGCTTTCTATAGCCTCTCAAAAAATCGAAGGCTCTCCATCTTCTATGAGTAGATAGTATGCAACATTTCCTTTCATAATGTAATCTGAGTGCTAAATTGGTTTTTTCCTCTCCCAAGTTAACCATCGAACTTATGGAGTCACAAGATTAGATTGTTCTTATTCATCGTACTCTAACGTTACTTTAGAAGAATCAGGTACTTTTGTTTTATTTTCTACTCTTTCAATTTGCACTGTAGTGACCTCTAATATTTCTTTTCATTGTTAACATCTTTATATATATGTTGCTTTTCTTTAGGAAAAATAACATCCTTGCTGACTATAACTTTGTGGTCAATGGGATCCCATAGGCAATAACCCTTTACTCCGTTAACATACCCCAAGAATAAGCATCTTCTAGATTTTAGATTTAGCTTTGTAATTTCTTGGGCATTTTACATCAGGTATATCAGACTTCTAAACATATGGAGGTTTGTATAATTAGTTGGCTTCCCAGTCCATATCGTCATTGGGTTATTAAGATCAATTGTGATTGATGGTGATTAATTGATCACGTAGTAAACTATCTTGACTGCTTCTGCCTAAAATGACTTGGCTAATCCAACAGTTCATAACATTGCCCTTATCTTTTGCTTACAAAGTCTTGTTCACCTGCTCTGCCATTCCATTTTGTTGTGGAGTGTATGCCACCATAAATAGCCATTTGATACCTTCTTATTAATAGAAAATATTAAATTCATCACTGGTGTATTCTTTTATATTGTCTATTCTGAATCATTTAATCCTTTTCTCAGATTCACGTTCCACACGCACTTTGAAAGTTTTGAATATTTCAAACACATCTCCCTTTCTTTTGATTAGATACACTTAACATCTCTTGGAGTAGTTATCGATTAATGACACAAAATACTTTGTTCCTCCTAGGGATAAGACTAGTGCTTGCCAAATATCATAGTGTACTAGGTCTAAGATAGCTTTATTTATCTCTTTAGAGCTGTTGAATTTCTACTTATGTTGCTTACTTGTAACACAATGCTCATAAAAAGGTAGAAAAACATTTTTGAGCCCGAGAAGGAGATTCCATTATGTAAGAACCTTCAATCCACATTCTGACATATGGCCAAGTTTATGGTGTCACAATATCGTTGAATCCTCAATTGTTGGATCAATTAATACAACTGAGACTTCTCCTTGTTGTTGTGTTTCTCCTTTAAACATATATATGTTGGCCACTATATTTTCTGCTTTCATAATAGCAAGTGCACCTTTAATGACTTTCATAATGTCATCCTGTATCTATGTTTTGTACCAATTACTATCAAATTGTCATAAAGACAAAAGATTTTTCTTAAAATGCTTCACATGTTAGACCTCCTGCCTGGTGCGAGTCATATCATTGTACAAATTTAATTTGATGGTACCTATTCTAGCAATTTCTAAGAAATGATCATTTTCCATGAACACATATCCTCTAGAAACAGGTTTATATTCGTGGAACCATTCTCTCCATGAGGTCATGTGCTATGTTGGTGCTGAATCTATAAGCCAAATATAACTGAACCTTTTTCTACCATCAGCAACTGTTGTTACCTCGCTATATAATACTTTTCCGTCATCTGAGATGCTTGTAACGCATCCTTGAGTACTTGATGACTCAATATCTTTATCTTTAGACTCTACGTTTTTCTTCAAATCCTAACACTTATTTTTATAGTGTCCTTTTTTGTTACACTTGAAGCATATAATATTCTTCTTGCTCCTTGATTTTGATCTATCCCGATTCTAGCTCCCGCTTGAGCCACGTTCTATTGATCTTCTTCATGTCATTGCCAACGCTTCCATTTGTTATGAACAAATCAACCTATCCTTATTGTTTTTGCGCGTATTTTCTTCTTTCAGAATAACCAATGCAGTGTCATAAAAAACTAGGTAGTCTACAAGAACATTATTAGTCAAGTTGATGATGAATAGGTCATAGGAATTTGGTAGACTTTGAAACAGAATTTTAGTATAACATTCGACTCTATTTTGTGACCCAACAATGTGAGTTAAGAAAATAGAGTATTCATAATGTTGATGTGCTCCGCCACTGAAGTAATTTCATACATTGCAGAGTGTATAATTTCCTTTTAAGGAAAATTTTGTTATAAAGTGACTTGGACTCATACAATTTAGTCAGATGATCCCAAATTTCATTCGTCGCCTTCTTCTCCTCTATATTGGATAATATCTTATTTGTAAGTGCTAGATGAAGATTTGCAATTGCATTTTTGTCCATCTCGTTCCACTTATTTCCATCTGTGAATTCCACTGGCTTTTCATTAATAGTTGTAAGACAATTATCTTTTTTCATTGTAGCCTTTATCTTCATCTTTCACAGTGAAAAATTACTAATATTGAATTTTTCAATCTCAAATTTCATCGTCATTACTTCAATCACAGTCTATGTGTGAGCAAAATAGCTCCCACTATTTTTCTTGTATAGTAACTGTATGTATGAATAGTACCTCGTACACAAGAATAGTTTCCAGCACCTTATGATGGGTGAAAGTAATCTTACATATGATAAGTAGATAATAGCATACCAAATAGGCTCTAATACTAATTGTAGAGAAAATAGATATTAGATAAAAGCAAAATTGTAGCAAATAATTTGATATGACACATAGAATTTTATGTGCAAAACCCCGATAGGATAAAAAACCATGGACAAGGAAGAAATGACTTCACTATGAGAAAAATAGAAGTTACACATTCAATATAGTAAGGATAATACAAAATTTTTTATATTTCTTGCTAATTGGTGAATACTTACCTCACAACTCTTTATATGTCACACGACTCTTTATATAGGATTGTTCCTTTCTTAGTTGTGAAAAATGAGGTTTTAAAGCTATCAATTTACAAAGAAAGTTGAAGAGCTTCAATGCAATTTTAAAGGATTAAATTGTAATTACCAAAAAATTTTCTCTTCACTTTTTCTTTGGTTGTTTACCAACCAAGATTGGAGGCACCGTCCTTTGACAGGAAGTTGAGCATTTCTCCGAGTTCTATTTCTTTCCACCATCTTTATTCATGAAGAAAACAAAACAAGAGTATTAGCACAAACATTCTACGTACATGTCTTCTATGACATGAAAATTAAAGAGAGTAATTAATAAAATTTCGAAGCAATTACTCACCCTAATTTTTTATATATCTTTAATTGCAGTATTCTCTATATTTAATTTTATAAAAATATACAACTGATCCCTTAGCATTCTATCTTTATTTACAAATTAATATAGCTTATTAAATGTTGACTCATGCATGACATGCACATTAAAGAAATTTAACGATATATAAAAAAGAAAATCACATAAAATAAATCTAAAAAATATGAAAACTCAATTTTCTTTCCAGATAGCTAGGTAGGTGCACTTCTAATCTAGTTCTCTGTATGTTTTTCTAGTATAATTTCTCATGCTTCAAAATAATTTTGATATTGACTTTTCTTCTCATCACATTTAATTTGCATTAAATTAAAAGCCCTAATTAAGAATCTTAATTGCATGCGTATAGATGTCTCATAACTTTAATATTCAACCACCCCACTCTAATTTTATATATGGAATGTGTTGTCATATGTGGAAAGAGCGCAAGTGAGTGAATTAGGTATACTACATAAGCAGACAACTATCTAACAAACAATCATTTAACTTGTTAATTTGTGGAAAGAAATATTCAAAGTAAAAGAATGTTTTACCATACACGAAGAGATGGATTGTCAAATAATAGAGAGTGGGTCCCAGATAGATTAAGACTTTGAATGGCGAGTAAGAGACATGAATGCTGCAAAATGATTTATGATATTTTCTTCATATCACCGTCCATTAGTCTTTGGCCATACAATTTAGGTACAATGACTTTCCTTACATGACGATTTTTTTATTTGAACTAATAACACATGTGTTGAATTTGTGTGGCTGCACATACGATTTAGGGACAATGACTATAATTCATATGGCACCATGTCACATCATTGTAGTTCTATTCACGTGGTTTGCTTATCCATGACGTACGATTTAGAGACAATGACTTTAATTCAGATGCACCATGTCACATCATTGTACTTCTATTCACGTGGTTTGTTTATATATCACAAAATTTTTGTGAATTTTCATAGATTAATGTTTAATACAGACACACACGCAGATATAGGCTTGATTATTGAGCTTGATGAGATCCACCACATGCAAGACTCTTTTTGACTCAGATTAATGTTTCTTCACCGACAAGCCTTACGTCCATATTGTTATTTCTTCAAAACGCTCCCACCACCACAAACAAAATCCTCACTTTTTACAATCAATAGCTCTAATGTTCTTTCCACAATTCATTGCAAGGCTTCAACTTCAACCAACAGCTTTGTTTCTACTCAAAACGATAGTAGTGTTCGCCGATCTGCAAACTATCAACCTTCAAGTTGGCAGTATGAATATATCCAGTCAATAAGAACTGAATATGGGGTATGTTTCAAACTCTTTTCTATACTAGTTTCGTCATATTACATTGCAAATGCAAAGCTTAACAAATATTGGTTTTGTAGGATGAATCATACGTAGAAGAAGCAGATCGACTGAAGGAAGAAGTAAGAATGACGATCTCCAAAATGGCAAATGATTTGGATAAGCTTGAATTTATAGACGTCTTGCAAAAACTCGGAGTGGCTGACCATTTTAGCCTGGAAATAAAGAACATATTGGAAAATATTTATACCAATAAGGATAGATTAAAAATGAAGAGTGACTTACATGCCACAGCTCTTGAGTTTAGACTCTTAAGGCAACATGGGTATTATGTGTTATCAGGTAGTGCTTTAATTATCTTCATATTATTATATTTATTAAGTCTACTACAGAATAAATTATATACATGTAATACTGAATAATTTTGACAAACATTTTGTAACGTGCATTCTTTTTCTCCAGAGATCTTTAAGAGTATTCAAGACGACGAAGGGAATTTTAATACCTGCCATTCCGTTGACATCAAGGCTATGTTATTGTTGTATGAAGGTTCATTTCATTCAATGGAGGGTGAAGCTATACTTGATGAGGCAAGAGATTTCTGCACTTTTTATCTCAAAGAATTTGTAAATGAGAACAAGGATAGTGAGATATCACTCTTGGTTCATCATGCCTTGGAGCTTCCACTACATTGGAGGGTACCCAGACTAGAGGCTCCTTGGTTCATTGACTTTTATGAAAGACAGAAAAATATGAGCCCAGCTTTGCTTAAGCTTGCTAAATTGGATTTCAACATAGTACAAGTCACCCATCAAGAAGACCTAAAATATGCATCAAGGTAAAAATAGTCAAATTTTTATATTAAAATCATAATATTTATTTTATGCATCAAGGTAGAAGACATACGTTGAATGTTTATGCTAATGTCCTTGTTTTGTTTGTTTTATTTATAAGCAAAGATGGTGGAAAGAAATAGGACTTGAAGAAAATCTCAGCTTTGCAAGGGATATGCTAATGGAAAACTTCCTTTGGAGTGTGGGTCTGGCATCCCAACCTAAGCTTTCATATTTTAGAAGAGAGATGACTAAGATCACTTCACTAATAACCACAATAGATGATGTCTATGATGTGTACGGCACACTGGAAGAGCTAGAACTGTTCACACAAGTGGTTGACAGGTTAGCACATGTTAGAAAACAGATTCTGTGCAGCGCAGTACTCTTACACAGCATTCCTATTATGTAAAAGTAAAAAAAAAAAAAAAATAGTATTAATTTTAGTAAAAATTACCAATTTTAATAATAAATATACTTTACTTTAAAATCGCTCAACCGATTGTGTGGAACTATAGAGAATCCAAACGCCTTTTGCTAATTTGTATAATATGAACTTTTTCTCATTAACATATTTTAGTTGCTATATATGCCAATAGTTATTAATTTGTCGCTGACATTTATTAGCATTAATATATTGTTTATTATTGTAGGTGGGATGTTAATGCAATGGGTATTCTTCCAAGCTACATGCAAACATGTTTCCTAGCTCTCTATAACTCTGTCAACGAAGTAGCTTTTCACATCGTCAAAGACACTGGGTACAACATTATTCCATGCCTCAAGAAAGTGGTACGCTTATCTTTCATCATAAATTTTGGCAGTATAAATTTATAGTATATTATATGTGCATCAGTGTACAATATCTAGAACATCTCAAGGGCTGTTCAAGACTTAATCCGACTTAGGTTTTAAGCAAATTAAATTAAGGGATTGGGTCTTATATGTGGCTTCAGGCCAATGTATAGACCTAATCTGGTCCTGTTTTTAAAAAAATAATTTAATTCTTTTATATAAATTATAATATTTCAAGAAAGTTACTTTCTTATTTTCAATTAATAATGAAACATGTTTACTTATACAGGATATCTCATCATTAAATATGAATCACTGTTTTTTCATTTATATTTTAAATTCAAATTTATGAATACTAATTTTTAGAGAGAGAGAGAGAGAGAGAGAGAGAGAGAGAGAGAGATATATATATATATATATATATATATATATATATATATATATATATTTCAAATAAGAAACCTGATTATGAACAAAGTCTCAGCGGACCGAATCGAAAACCAAACCTCCAATTGATAAAAACCTGACCTGGTCGGGAATATATATGCCTAATTAGGAAGTGTTGGTAATCTTCTATATATCTCATCGCCAACACTTGGATTGGGAAGAAGTTACATGCCCCTCAAGGTTGCAATCAAAATGTTTTTGTTGTCCTAATAATATATTTCTCATGCACTGCACATAAAACATAAATTCGCACTTAAAAGTAGCCTATTTCATTTCTATTTTCACATTTATGCGTACATGATTTATCTCCGATTGAAATGTAGAATATTGTGTCTATTTGTGTTCAGTGGGCTGATCTTTGTAAAGCATATCTGACTGAGGCAAAATGGTACCACAATGACTACAAGCCAAGCTTGCAAGAATATATGGAAAATGCATGGATTTCAATAGGCGCACCTGTGGCTCTTGTTCAAGCTTACTTTCTGATTCCACATTCAATTACAAAAAAGGACTTGGATTCTTTTTCACAACAATACTCTGATGTTATACGTTATTCGGCGACTATCTTACGCCTTGCCAATGACCTAGGGTCATATAATTATAAGGTATAATTAATACCATGGTAATAATTAGAATTCTTTGCATGTAATATCACGTTACACTTTGGATTATTAAAAATCTTGTTCTTTTTCTTAGCGTAATAAAATGGAGACCAGCGATGTAAGCAAATCAATTAGATGCTACATGGATGAAACTGGAGCTTCCGAAGCTGATGCTGGTAAGCATATATACTCTATGATGTGCCAAACATGGAAGAAGATGAATGAAGCTGTGCACAAGTCTCCATACCCTCCAAGTTTCACAGAAATTGCTGTGAACCTTGCAAGAATGGGACAATATATGTACCAACATGGAGATGGCCATGCCGAAGATTCTGAAACTAACAACCGTATGCTATCTTTGTTTGTCAATCCTATTCCTATTACATGTACACATATAAAAAGAACTTAGTAGAAGGACTGAATATGATATTTTGTTCAAAAGTGAAAAATAAATTGTAATATTTTCTAATGACTTAGGAGTTATTTTGAGCATTACAATGAATAATGAACTAAAATAATAATTTTGATAAGTAATGAATTAAAAAAGTATTTTATTCAATGAATATATATTTTGCTTTTTATATTTTATTTTAATGATGCTACTCAATAATAGAAATATGAGCCGACTTTTGTAAATTATATATTTCATTTGGCAATGAATGATACATCATTGATTCACTGAAATAATTGGATGAAGGCTTGCATCAAATCAGATTACAAGAAAATGAAGGCCGGGCCATGGCAATAAAATTGAATATAAACGGGACAATGAGCTTAGTAATCATAGGTCATTCTTTCTTTTTTTTCTTTTGGCCCAATGTAATGATTGATGAGTTACCTATTTTTTAAAGGCCTTGTTTGTTTCAAAGAATTGGAGGGAAAGGAATGGAAATGGAAATTAGCCTTAATGTTTGATTATTGGATTGACAGACATTTTCATTCCTGAGGGAGTGAGTATTCCCTCAAGTGTGGGAGTCCCCCTCTCCCTTGGATATGGATGGGACCAGGCTGATTCCTGGGAATGAATTTTTTTGACTCTATTGCCCCTTATGCTCTAGTGGTTCGTCCCTTTCCCACATTGATTAAGGTCACCGGTAGTTACATTTTTCTAAATCATATTTTTCAATCGCCAATGTCTCCACTCTTTGGAATGCTCGTTTTCAGTCATCGGTGGATCTCTCTTTCTTCTGTATTTTTGTGATCTCCCATGCCTGAGCTGTATATTTCTTATCTTCTTCCATGGCTGGTTTTTCTAAAAATGGAGGTGGAAGATGGTTAAATTTAGTCCATCCATGGCTGATTTCGAGAGAAAGAGAAGAGAGACGATGCTGAGAGAGCGAGAATGCCGTTATGAACTACGGATCATCGAGCTTTGCCATTTCAAACAAAATGAACGGATGAATAAATAAATCCGCCTGAGCTTTGTTGGTTCATTCACTAGATCTGGTTTGACAGGAGAGGAAGAAGGAATGAACGGAACAAACGGAATGAATGTGGATGTCCGAGCTTTGCCGGAGTCTGAGATTCGTTTATTCATTCACCAAATCTAGTTTGACTGGAAAGAGGAAAAGATGGAAATTTTTTTTTTAAAATTGAAAAATAAATATTTAACAATTTAATTTTCTTACACGGAATATTTTGATAATTTAGTTTATTTTCATTTATATTCTTATTCTTTTTTTTTTTTTTTCAATATCATACTAGACACAATCATGAGTTTATAATTTTATTCCATTAAAGTCAATTCTCATTCCCAATCTTTCCAATAACCAAATAGGCTTCAAGTATATATTTAGATTGATGTTGGCTTAATATGATTTTGGGTTAACTTAATTTTTAAAATTAATTTTTGTCAAATGTGATTTTACATTACTATGATTTATGTTTAAAAACTTTCATTTTAAAATTAATTTTTGCTATCTATAAAGTTCATTTAATACAAAAGTAACTTTTTTTCACTTATGTGCAAATGAGAATTTGGAAAACAAAATTGATTTTTAAAAAAATCAAACGTCAAACTAAATAAAAATATTTGCAAGATAAACACTTGTTTAAATGTGCAAACAAGCTTTTAAACCTCTCAAACTTCAAACCAAGCACACTATAAAATATTATCTAATTACCTATAATGCATATAAATCAAAACTATCTTGTCAAATTTTTATCTTCACAACTAAGAACCTATTTGGCCTAGTTGTAAAAAAAATAACCTGCTTATTTTCAAAATATTTTTTTAAAGTTTTCAATTCTATTTTTACATGGCAGTAGAATCTAACACGTGTTTTATTAAAACTTTGACAGTAAAATTAATGTCTTGTAAAATTTTAGAATAACCCTAATGATACTAAAGATTCTTTTACTATGAATCATTCTTCCCACAAATTAACATAGAAGTTAAATGATTGTTTAGTTAGTTAATTTTTTGCTTATGTAGCACACTTAACTCACTCTTAACATGACATGCACTCTTTCCACATAAAGACAACTCAATCCATATATAAAATTAGAGTTGGAAAGTTGAATATTGGAGGCATGGGAATTCTATTTCTTGCATATGCAATTAAAATTCTTAATTAGGGCTTTTAATTTAATGCAAATTGAGTGTGTGTCAACTATGAATTATATTCTAATAAGTTTGACCTTCGATATCAATGGAGATGACATGAAAAGTCAATATTAAAAGTATTTATTATATATAAATAAAGTAAGTTTCTTTAACTTGAGAATTCATTGTAGCAAATTAAGGTTGTAGTTGTGGTACCATAGCTAATTGTTTTACCCGCAGTTGAAACAACCGTAGCTAAGGCCATGGTGGCTAAATGACTTGAAACGGTTTAAGCCAACAGTGGGTAAATGGAGGCTTAGCTACAGTTGTCTATGGCAGCAATTCCAACCGCTGCTTATGTTTGTGCATATTTAAAAAAAATTAAAAATTGTTTTATGCTGACTATCAAGTATCACACCACTATTCTTGGAATGAAAAGTAACATTCAAACACATTGTTTGAACAATAAAGCCAACCATTTTTGGCTCGAAGCAAGCGAATATTATACATAATTACAACTAGTTGCACATAAATTAGAAATAGAAAGTATGCTATTGCTCTTTTACCAACAAACCCCTTCAAAATATGACTTATTTTTTCATTAAATTTTTTTCAAACTTTCGTAACTTACAACATACCCAATATACAGCAGAGGATCTGCTATGTGAGAGAACCATATTGTATATCTTATCACAACTAGCTTTTGAGATGAAGCTTTGTATCCAATTGTCCTTTCTATTATACATCATAGCTATTATCATCTTTTAACATCATCACGCTTTGATTCAAAATAATATGCCAAATGGGATAAATAATAAATAAAAAAAACTAGTATACTCAAACTATGTTCATGATGTATGCGGACAAATGAATACATCTAATGAAGAAAATTTTCTAAAAGGATTTCCTAGCTTATAAGTGCCAAATCTTTTTCCCTTACATTTTATCAGTATATTCCCAAGGAATCCTTAAAATAACTACTCTTAATTTTAAGTATTTAGAACTCATAGCAAGCTGGAAATACCATCCCATTCCATTGAACACTAATAAAAATTGAAATATTTGATTAATTTAACAAGTTCAAAGAATAAACCAAAGAGAAAAAATAAGAAGGCCCAACTAGTCATTGAAAGAAAAAAATGGATTTAGATTTATGAAATTGGAATAGAGAAACTAAAAGGAATTCACACAGTCTTATTATTCTACTAAAAATACAAAATAGAATAAAAATTAATGAAGCAGCAAAGATCTTACATTATATTTATTTTCTTCACAATACATCAAAAGTGAAAGATCCAGAGAAAATAAATTGAGTGTCAAATCAGAGACTACCTATAAGCAAGAGATGTAGATTATAAATGCAACGTATTTTTGTAAGAAAGTGATTTAAAGTTTGCAATTGTGTAAAGGATGCTGATATATTTTTGATTAACTCTTTAAAATCTTTATATACCTTTTTCTTAGCGGGGGAGGTAAGAACCACGTGTATCCCTGACAGGATTATTGATTTTACTATTTTACAATGATATCTAAGAATAACTTCTAATTCAACAAAAATTATATTTTTGCTAGTTAAGTTTGATTCAAGTTTCAATTTAATCCCCAGACTAACTTTTATTTCAATTCAATCTCTCAGCATTGCACTATATTCCAATCCTTTTCTAACTACTAATAGAGTTATTCCATATCAAAATTTTCTGTCCAAGTTCAAATTATGAAAGGATTAAAAGCTTTTGTAAGGTTAGAGAATCAAATTAAAATAAGAACAAATCAAATGACTAAAATAACATTTAAATCAAAGTAAAATATTTAGCAGCTATGCGTTGGTGGCTAAGCTCGTATTTGGAGACCAGATACTAGAGCACCCAGCCTTTCACAGGATTTAACGAAAACTGCCACTGTTTGAGGCACTTCATCATAGGATCATTTTAATCTTTAGATAAGAAAAGAATTTTCAATGCAATTTGAGCCTAGATCGTGCAGATAAAATACTATATATATATATATAAGAGAACCGTAAGAACTCCAAATTACATTAAAAAAAGAGACAAATACCTTGATGGAAGAGGAATAAGGAGACAAGAGGGGCGAGGTGTAACACTTGCCAAATTATAGTGCAAAAATTTTGTTCTTAGGAAATGGGAGGGTATTAATATTTGTGGTATGCATTATTAATCAGATATGAGTTTTGGCTTAGTGGTGAGGTTGGGCATCTGGATTCAAGAAGGCGTGGCTTCGAGATGTAGCTCCCTCCTCCCTCAGGAATATCTTAGTGTTGACACATGTCACCCCTAGGCAAAATTACAAAATTACCTTTCATTTTATTTTCTTCCTCTGTTTTTTGCTTCGCCCACCGCCACGTTCAACCTCCGGTCAGCTTCCTCCATCACCAGCTAAGTTTTCTATGCAGCCACCGCCTGCCATTGGCTGGCGACAACCACTTTTTCTAGCAGTTTCATGTCAAAGCCACGACAGAGAATTTTCATTGATTTCGGTTAGTTTTAATTAGTTTTTTCATGAGAATGATGTTAGGAGAAGCATTTTAGGCCCCTATACATCGAATTTCAGCTTTGGAAGTATGATTTTTGGCTAGTTTCTGAGAAGTTGTGCTGACAGGGACTAGAAAAGTTCCGAAATTTTGAGGTTTTCAGAAAATGGTGAAATGCTGCATTGTAATGGGTTCAAATTGATCCTATAAGAACAATTTTAAGTTGTATGGCATGAAAACCTATTGTTATTCATGGTTTGTCTTGGATTAAAGGCAAGGGTATGAAATCTGGTACTAAAATGAAAACTTGAAAAGTTTTTAGGGTAGTAAATGTAAATTGACAAAAAGTCTGGGAAAGTTAGTGATGGAGTTAGAGAATGTGAGTTAGGGTTTTTTTTTTTAGTAATAACATGGAATAGGAGTAATTTTTTGCTTTCCAAGTGATAAAATCACCCGATGAAAGGTATTGAGTTGCTGGTAGTTAACGACATTCAGGTGCGCAGATAGCACTCCCTAATACTTTTCTTTATGCTTCAATTTTCATTATTTGGAAATGTTATTAAGTATCATTTTAATCTTGACATGACTAAACTTTATTAGAATTGAAATGATGAGTAGATAAAATCCTTAACATATTAGATGACATTATGTATGGTTTTGAAAATGACTTTTAAGAAGCATCATGCATATGGTTATGAATAACTGCCACATAAACTATTGTTGAAAGCCAACTTGATTTCATGCATATTGACTGTATTCTGTTATGCATGCTTGTTTTAATTACATTATCATTGGAAGGACTAGATAAGACACTGGCTGCCAACAGTAGTACTATTAGCCCTTGGTGCACCTAGGTAATGACCCAATTAGCAAGGTTAATAATTGTGTTAGCCCCGTGTGACGACCATCACACGAGGATTGATGAGTGATAATTTTCGTGAGTTATGACCTCATGCCTATTGGTTATTTGCCCTCAAGGATTGTGTATCCTTGCCTGTTATGATTTGCCCTTTTTGTGGTTGTGTGCTGCAATGAATGGGTCTTTAGTAGTCCTTCCCCTGAAATGACCTTCAGAAACTCATTGATTCATTGTTTATGGCACTTTAAATTCAATGTTATGAAAAGTGTGTTAATTAGCTAAAATTTTTTACTTGTAACGGTGATTACTCGTAGTTTAAATGTTATTTCATTTCATTCAACTTTTGATCAATTTTTTATTTTAATTTATATATGAAATTTGTTACTGATTTTGGGGTGCTATCTACCAAAAAAAAAATTAGTCTCAGATAAGGAGATAGGCAAGTACCTAGAGGCAACAGAGTAGTGATTGAAAGTTTTGTTGGTGGGCCTGCTTAGGATAATGCGGGACCTATTCTTTTTTATTAGTTTGATATTCATGACTTATTTTGAGATGTATATATTTAGAACGATAGCCGTTGTTTTGTATTCTGGGTTAGTTCAGTGACCACAGTTGAACTTTTCCTGTTGTTGTATATTGTATTTATGCTATACCGGGCTATGCTAGTGAGAGCAGAGCTCTCCTATATATTTGTATTTTCTTACAAGATATTGTAAAAATTTCATGATGTCCTATTTACTAAGGAGGTTTTGTCGAAATTTCTTCAAAACTCCTTGTTTTGTATTAAACCTTTATTTTATATTAAGGCAATTTATATTGCATATGGTATAAATTGTTTAGTTTTGGCATGATATTAAATGTCCCTCCAGTGTAAGGCTTGCAGGTTTGGGGAATTTCCTCATGTCTTATGCTAGTCCCACTGCAGAGATTTTGGGGTGTGACATGAGGAAGACCAATTTATTGATATTCTTGAATTTGTGCCCATTGTTACCACTAATAAAGGGATTCAACTCCTCTATAATCTCACCCATACGCATCTATGTGGTCGACACCGGTGAGTTGCTGGCTAGCGTTATCTATGCCACTAGTGGGAGAAAATGGGTGGCTTAGGGGCTAGGATATGAGACAGGGAACGATGACCAGGACGCCGAACTCCAAAATGCTGAAAGAGGGGTTTTACGAGGAAAAGGTGACCAAGAGTCGGGTTAAACTGGGTTTGAGTAAAATCTAGGACACGACCTAACTTAACATTGGGGTAAAAAAATTTACCTTGAGACTTGGCCTGACTTGGTATGACTCGAAAAGTGATCGGGCTACACTAGGTTTGACCGGGCAGGGCTGGGTCCATTTTTATTTTTTATTTGTAAAAATTATTTTTTAAATTAATAAAATATTTTTAAAAAAATAAAAATAAAACAATTAAGATTTGAATGTGGAAAAAACACAATAAATTAAGATTTCAAATGAGAAAAAAAAATTAAGATTTGAAAATAACTAATATATTAAAAGCTTATTATAAATAAAAATAAATCAAATTAAATTATAAAAATAGAAAATATAACCGTGTTAGGTTGGGCTGGGTTGATAGCAATTCTGTGACCTAGCCCGGCCTAATTATGAACCCAGCCTGGTTTGATGAATTTGCAAATTATTTTTATTTAGACTTGGGCTGATATGACCAAGTCAGGCCGGGTTAGTCGGGTCTCCGGGTTATTTGCTCATCTTTAATGTAAGGTAGGGATTCTAATTTAAACTTTACTGTGGTTGCCAAAAGCAACTATAGTTAAGTAAAATTTAACTATGGTTTGTGTCAATCGCAATTAATTTATGGTGGTGGAAATCAAAATTGTAGTTGAGTAATAAAATTAGTTGCGGTTGTCAAAACCACTCCTACTTTCCTTATTTTTTTGGTAGTGATTTTGTTGACCAATGAGAAGGCTCTGTAGAGTAAACCTTAAGTTTATCATGCAATAACTTTTCACATGTCTCGTATATGCATAAAAAATTCTTTGAAGTGGGTAAATTTTTTGTAGTTAGTAAGAAAAATAATGATGTAATTAATTAATTGCCTTTTAAATAAAAAATTCTTTGAAATTTAGAGATTTTTTGAAGTCAACAAGAAAAATAATAAATTAATTAATTAACTATCTTTTAGATTTTTTAATAAGGATTATAAATATAACTTGATATGGTCCAAAATTAAAATAAGAAAAAATAACATATTATTGAATGGTTTATGATAGTGACCTCTTAATGAGCGCATTATTATTACTTCTCTCTCATTAACCTCAAATAACCAATTTTATATATGAAATTTCTCTAATTTATTAGGTTTTCTCTATATTATAATATATTACTAAATTTAAAATTTTACTAACACTTATAAATAATGTTGATTTTAAATGTACTCATATATAATAGAACAAATTAATTTTGTCTAAGGTCCATACAATGCTCAAGTAAATAAACTTATTTGAAAGTGCAGGAATTGAATTAGTTATACATCCTTAAATATCTTGAAAGTGCACAGACCTATCTGTCATGCATGAGTCAACATTTAATAAGTTCTATATTAATTTGTAAATAAAGATCGAATATGAACACAATTAATGATTAAAGATTCTTATAAGTTAACGTGAGATTATCTTAAGATACCATAATCAATCATTTTGTCCGTTTCGGAATTTCTTTAATGTGTATCATGTACAAGTGTATGTATATATATTGTTTTACTTTCATTTTTAAAGTCAGTTTTGTTCTTTTCTCTTTTTTTTTTTTTTGGTTAAAAAATATTTTTATATATATTGTTGAATTTTTTAAGTAAGACAACACCAGAAGCATGTGGCTTATCAATATTAATCCATAATCAAAATAAAAAGAAATATTTTTATGGTTTATCATTTATCATAAAATTATTATTTTAGTTCTTTATTTATTGAAATATCTAAATAATTTTTTACTTATTAAAAAATATCACACTTTTTCAATAATTTTTTATTTTTAGTGGATCTCTCAGTAGAATTCGAATCCAAATAAAATTCAGATTATCTTTAAGAGAAAAAAGATGAGTCATTGTCGTAGGATTCTAGAGATATTTTTCAATTTCTTTTGGTTCCTCTATTTTTAAAAAAATATTAAATTTAATTTTTTATTAAAATTTAAAAGATTAAATTTAATTATTTAAAAAAAGATATTAAAATGCAAATGTGATATTTTTTTAATTAATAAAAATTATCATGAATATTTTAATAAATAAAAGATTGAAATAATAATTTATAATAAATAAATAAAAAACTAAAAATGCATTTTACGGGCAGCCCATTAATTTGGCGTGGGTCTATCCTGACATATTGGCTTTCTTTGTTCTGTAGATATATCTTCAAGGTTAGTTGATGAGACGTTTTCATTTCATTATTCTATATTTCTACATATTATTGAAAGTTAACGTTACACTTTTCAAAGGTTTCTCGTTAAAACAAAATTATCATTTAATTTTATTTCGTTAATTAGACACCAACACAAAAAATTGAAATTCTCACATTACATGCATTGACTTTCTTTGTACTTAATCAAAGTTTGCTCACAGTACAAATTTGTCATATTATTTATTTTCGTTAAACACCAATAAGAAACTTTTATTTCAATCATTCGAAAAAATTAATTTGATTTTTGATATCATCTTCATATAAAAGCCTATTAATAAATAGTTGATAAAAATAATTGATGTAACCTAAAGACAATAATATAGTTATTAAAACACTTAATTATTATTCAAGTATACCATGATAGCTATATTGAATAATCCAGATGTTCTACAGTTTTTTAAAAAATCTTACATCTTTGGATCATAGGGTTCATTTAATATAAATCGTTAAGTTAAAATTTATTGTGACATGCAATCAAAGCAGTCAAAAGTTTTAATTTTGAGTACATTTAATCATTATTTTTTATTATAAACCATTAGATCTGTAAAGTTACTTCACTCTTAATGATTTGTAACTCTTGAGATTCGTTCACCATATTCACATAGCACCAAAATAATCTAGTTTCATACTATCAAATGGGCCTCAACTCAAAATAACGAGGCCCACTATATTTTGTTGGAGTGATGAGCCCAATGCCTCTTTGGCCATTGTTAAATTGTTTTCTCACTTATATCTCAGGTCATATTCAGCACTAAATATCTAATTTTCTTATAGTAAAATAAAAAATAAAAACTTTAGAAAAAGACAAATTAAAAAATGCCACATCTCTGGAATATCTACCCAATTCTAATGTTGTAACAAAATGGGCCAGCCTGACCCAATCCAACTCAATGTAGAAGTTTTAGATATGATTGGTTGGATTGGGCTAGACTATAGGGTTATACATGAGTGAGATTTGACGATTGAATCACACATGGGGAGGGCTCGTAACTCGACCCATGTGGTTGTTAGAATCAAAGTGAGGGGACGAAAATGAGAATGAAAGTATCTTTCATTTTTATGTTTAGTTGATAGATTGAGTACTCATTCTCATTTCTTAGGGAGTTTATTATCGCTTGTATAAGAGAGAATTCTCTCCCTAATTGAAACTATGGAATAGAATTGATCTCTTAGGAATGAAAAAATATTTGACAAAAGTGTAATCACTTATAATAATTTTCAAACTAAAATATCCCTATTATACAACAAAATCCTAATTTATTATTATTTATTATTAAATTATCATTATTTATTTATTTTATTATTATTTATTATTAAATTATGATGTTTAATTTATTATTAATATTATTTATTAAATATAGATTATTATATTATTATATTAATTATTAAAATTATTATATTATTAATTAAATATATATTAATATATAATTATATTATTAATTAATAATTTGATGATATGTCTTTTTTGTTTTGTT
Organism: Delonix regia; assembly: GCA_037074485.1. Taxonomy (NCBI): domain Eukaryota; kingdom Viridiplantae; phylum Streptophyta; class Magnoliopsida; order Fabales; family Fabaceae; genus Delonix; species Delonix regia. The sequence goes on along the minus strand of CM073460.1, from coordinate 5,860,244 downwards.
TTATGATAATGGATAATATGGTAAAATATGCATATTATCTAATTGATTTCTATGTGTAATCTACTAACCAAACGAAGTAAAGGGAGACATGTCCAATCTTATTCCTTTCCAACTAAATAACATTTTGATATTCTTATTCTCACTCCCACTCTCACTCTTGTTCTTATTACCATTGTATTAATTTTAACAACCAAACAAACCCTTAATCATAGATGCATGCAACCCAGATAACATACTAATACAGAAAGTCTCATAGCAATTAAGGCCCATGTCTTTTTCCTTTTATCGTGGAAGGATATTTTATTTTGATTTTTCCCTTCATACTAAAAAATATTATGAGGCTAATATGCGGGAAGACCTAATCATAATTGACATATAACTATTATGAAAATTGTTAAATAGATTAAACCACTAGGATAGCAGGAATATACATTTTTCATTCTTTTCAATGGATGTCTTCCTATTGGATCAGGGATAGATTTAGAATTTAATTTTAAGGAAATTTTTTTTTCAAATTAAATAATTGAATTAAGGAAGACAAAATTTTAAAATCTAAGGGAGGTAAACTATTATAAATTAAAGCGCCAAATCAAGAATATAAAGTAAAATTACACATAAAAGTTAAAATTTTAAAAATTAAGAGGACCCCTTAGTCCCTCTTAGATTCATTCCTGTATTGGATATGATAATTGAATTTGGAAATTTTAAAAATTGAATTCTTTTCTTCTTGGGATTTCACTTTTGACCAGTGTAATTTCGCCAGTGTTTACTATGACTTCGATGAGTTCATTGCACTTAATCTTGGGGATCCCAAATCTAACCCTATTTGGGATAACTTAGTCTAAAAATATTATAAATGAGTATTTTTGTCAAACAATTTTTCAATCCCATGAGAGATATCTTATTTTTAGAGCTTTAATCAAGGAAAGAACACTCCCAAAAGTAGAATATCTTAGAAATAAGAATAGTTGTTCCATCTATCAACCAAGCATGAAAAATAGAGACACAACCCATTCTCATTCTGATTCACTCCCTTTAATTCTAGTAACCAAATAGTCCATAAAGTAGAATTTAACCTTGAATTGAATTATGTAATTTAAAATTTATAAATTGAGTGATAGTTTTGTGAATGGGATAGAAATATATCTGTTGTTCTTACATATAACCTAAGGAGAGAGATGATGTCATTGATTGACCTATCTAATTTTGTAAGGGATTGTGAGTAGCCAAGTATAAATATACCTGTAGGTGATTTGGTAAAATGTTTAAAGCTAAAATAAAATTCTGACCAGCATAATCTTCATTAAGAGCAAGAATAGGAGGATAAATTGGATGGTTATGACTTATGAGGTATTAAGAAGATTAGTAGTCCTACGCTTCCAATGAATTTAGTTTTGTTTTGTTTCTTTTGTAAGTTAATTTAACTCCTTTTATACATTATTACTTCTGATTGGTTTTATATAAATTTAGGTTAAGTATAAGTTTTAAAACATAACAAAACTATGATTAGCAAATCTTTGGGACAAAATTTAACTCATTTTTATATTAATTATGCAATACATATTCATAAACTTTGTAATTGAGACAACAAAATTCCATGACAAATTACATGCACAAACAAGCCAATTAGTAATCGAATCACATAGCCACTAATATCATATAATTAACGAAAAACATGCCAAGATTCTAGGCGAAAATTTACTAAATTTCAGACATGTTTTGACCATATTCAGATTTGAAGGTTTTTATATCATACAGAGAAGGGTATGACCTCAAAATTAGATTAATGACACGAAGAATGATAGATAATTTAACAAACTAATAACTAGCACGAGAGTTAAAAATTAATAACGTCGATCTATATCTCGAAAAATAATTGATATCACATAATTTATGAACATAAAATTACTGTAAATTCATTCTTAGACATAGACCTTCCCAAGTAAAATTAAAGTACATACACCCACATAATTAGTACTTAAAATATATACAATATATATACCCCAGCAGTTACAACTTACAAGGCCCCATAATACTTCGTCTTCTCTACGATGCATTTATAGCACTGAGAATATCAGAAGGACCACAGAATACATATAATATATTTATATATGTAAAGGGTCAAAGAACAAAGAAGATCTGGACCATCCATTTGGCAATCCAACCTCATGCATGCAGGAGAGAGAAAGAGAAATAAAGATAAAGTCTTTGGTCTCCAAAGTCTGTGATCATAACCTGTTTTTCCAATATTATTTTACTTCTTTTCGCAGTTTTTTCTGAGGGTGAGTGATGGGTGACAATGGAGATGGCGAATCATTGGCAGCACCAGCTGTAATGGTGGTATTCCCATGCAGCTGCTGGTTTTTCTGCGATTTTCCTGCTTTCTTGGTCTCTGTTTTCGCCCCAGCTGCTTGCCTTACTTTCACTCCTCTTATCAACTGTTTGGTTTCAAAGAAAATAGATTCACATAAATATTCACTACCGAGAAAAAAATTCCTAACATTTTTCTGTTCATCTAATGGTTCAAAATTTAAAATTGTAAATTTTACTGACATAACCAATCATTCTCACACTTATTTTACAAAGGAGCCAGTAAAACTATTTTAATATAGGTGTTCGCCTATGCTAACTCATGTAACATAAGCTATATTATATCATATGCTAATGATGTAAATAGTTTTCAATTTATTTATTTTTACCTTTGTTATTAGTAGGGATAAAAAAGTTTAATTACATACACCAAATTAGAATTCTTTAAAATAACAATATTATAAAGCTTGATTATAAATTTGAAACTCCCAATTTAAAATCAAGTAAAATTAGAAACATTGAAAAGTGTTTTATATTAAAAAAAGTTAGAAAAAGGAACGAAAGTGAAAGCTCTTACAAATTTGCCACACTTGACATCTGAGTATAACACAATGAAGTCTCCCTCTTGGAGTCCATTCGCTTTCACGAAATCTCCTGCAAATTAATTTGTATTAATATTAGTTAGGAGCCCATTTCACAGGTTAAGTTAAAAAAAAAAAAAAAAAACACAAATGGCTAAGTTGATAAACACACCAGTATTCTCAAGCAGATACATCCTGCTTTTATTGTTTGGCCAGTATCTGAAACTCCATAAATAAGAAAAGTCCAAAAGAAAATTTAGTTTCTATGTAAGAGCTAGAAAAATATCAAAACAATAAAACAAACCGAAAGAACAAAAGAAGGAAAATAAATTTGGGATTTTCTAAATATTTAGGACATATACCTATAGCGCATATTCCAAACACGAGACGTTCCAATGTCTTCCATTGCTATGGAAATGCCGTCTCTTGCCTCCAATTCTGGTAAATGGGTCTCTGCCTCTTTCTGAACATATTTAATAACAAAATTACCAAACAAAATAAATAACATAATCATTTTATTGACTGTATAATATTGAAAGAAATCGAAGTAATTAAGGAGACGATGTATGAAAGGTTTAATACTTTTGGCAACACAATTCTCCCCAGGCTACCAACATCGCTTTGCTTCAACACCTTCTGTAGAAGAAACCTCAAGTTCTTCTCTGGCTTCCATCCCTATCAAATTAACCAACTACATCAATTACTCACATTAATTAACAATCTTGAGATCATATTAAATACCCAGAAAATCTGGAAAAAACATTGGCAAAAATCAATACCCATAACTGCAGCATTAAGTTACAATCAATAATCGCATCATAAATCTTAGACGAGTCATTAAAAATTCTACCATAAATAAAAATCAGATTATACAGGTTGACTCACCTGTCGTCTATGATTTGTTGATGAGACTCCAGCACCCTGATGATAATTCTGAGTTTGCATGGCCGCCGGATGATCCAACCCCAGCTGTCCCGGCTGCGGTTCCGCCGCAATCACTGGTCCCAAGGAAGCTGCCCCACCGGTCAGTGATGCCCAGTACACCCAATTGGCCGGATTTACAGTGCCGGCAGTGCAACTATGATCATTTCCCAATCTTGAAAGTGGATCATTATCATCATGATTCTGTACTTGGCCATGGTGTTTGTGGCTCCTATGATGAGAAAAATACCTTCTCTGCCTCGCCATCCTTTTCTTCCTCGCCTCTTTGGTCGCCAATGGACCCAACCTCATCTTATCACCCATCGCCATGCCATGAAAATACTGATACGGATACTGATTCCCATAACCTCCAAACCCCGCCCCGGCTGCCGCCGCAAGTGGACCAGCTTGTTGAAGATTACTGTCCCCAAATGAATGGTTGTAGTGGGGTGCAACAGGGAACTGAGATGACGGCCATGAATGAGCTGCTTCCAGCATGTTATATTCCGTTCCAGCTGGTTGGTAAGGGTTGATACCATTCGGAGCTCCATTCGAATACGGGTCACCCGGATACCCAATCACTGGAAAGGGTGGTGGTGGTGGTGCAGTCACAATAGTTGCCGGATCTGTCCTGTACGGATGTAGTGAAGAAATCCAAGGGGATGACTGGGGTACTCCAAATGAATTTGGGTTAGAATTAGGGCTAGGGTTTGTGAGGAAATTTGAAGGCACAACGCTACTATTGTTATTGTTGTTATTATTATTATCATTATTATTATTCTCCTTATTATTGCGCCTTTTGTTCTGAAGATGACTAGTTTGAACCCATTCAAGAATGAGCTTCAACAACTGCTTCATGGCTTCTTTTCCACCACCCAAACGCTTAGCAGCACACTCTATGGTTGCTTTTTTGAGCTTCACGCTCCTCAAGTCGGTAGCCGAGACACTGTCCTTGTTCGTCTTGAGCCACTCCAAGAACACATCGCTCATTTCAACATCTGGGCTTCCCCCCTTTTCTCGAATCTCTTCGTTGTTATTGACATTAGAGATCAGAAGTTTATCTTGATCCTCTGGTTGCTGCAGCACTTTAACTGCATGTTCCTCCTGCTGCTCCGTCTGATTCTGAGCATAATCTTCTAATGGGTAATCCTCATCTAGAAAAATTAATGCCGGGTCGAAGAAATCGTTTATCTCTAGCATGTCCATGTACGGAAAAGGCTCCTCCATTGCGTCTGTACAACCGCCGAAGCCTTCAAGGCCGTCTTTGGGCAGCCGCGGGATCTCCGTGGAAGCGGTGGAGGATAAGGTTGCTAGTGGTGGTGGTGGTGCATCCTCAATCGGTAAAGAATTCTCGGCATCAGACTTCAGGACTGCCCATGATGCGGCGGAGGACGACGATGAAGTGGCAGTGGAGGATGGCGAAGATGTCGTCGTGAAGGTGGTGGTCTTGACTGGAAGTGCTGGAGTTGAGGAAGAAGACGAAGAGGATGACATGCATGGGAAATCTGGGAGAGGAGGGAAATCAGGGTAGAACATAGAAGCATCATTCACACCAAAAAGATCGTCTTGGTTATCTTGAAGCCAGATCTCTCTTTCGTACTTAACATCCAAAGCGTTTTCTTCCTCCATAATTATATTACCACCTATAATTTGCATGCAGATGGATCAAAGGTTAAAAAACAAGAAAACTTCAGAAGAGAAAAAGGGGATTTGAGAGACAAATTAGGAAAAGAAAAAAAACAGGAAAACGAAAAACTGGGTTTTGTTCATACCTTGCATGCAGATATCCCACTTGAGAAAAGATTAATACTTGTTGAAAGCCGTCGGAGAATTCTGTTAGATCGAGATAAGGTTTAGAAGAGAGAAATCAGAGAAGAAAGAGGAAAACCAAAGCTGGGTTTGTTGTTTATGTTATCCCAGTTATACCACCCTTGCATGCAGAGACTTTCCACTTGGAGAGAAATAAATTAAAAAAAAAAAAAAAGGTTAAAACTTGAAGCCCTCTGGAGTTCTGTTGGATTCAGATGGGGTTTTGGAGACTCGGAGAGAGAAATTAGATAAAAGAGGTATGGGAAGGAGAGAGAAAGGTCGGAGCAACAAAGGTTTCTTTTTTCTCTGTGTACGGATAAGAGGCAAGAGAGAAGAGCTTTCACCACTGTATCCAATTAAGGAAGCAAAGAAGATAAGAGCCTGCCTTTGCAATCTCAAATCCTAAGAAGAAGAGAAGCAACATAAAGCATCTGGTTAATTCTATCCACAAAGAGAGTATCAAAGGAGTGGATAACATAAACAATAATAAACCAACCTCTTACTTTCAAAGAAAGAGACTTCTCTCCTCTCAAACTCGAATCTTTCAAAACATCATTACATTTTTTATTCCAAATTGTGTCATCATCAAACACTAAATTAAACAATATATCCTAATTCTACAAAGATCGGATGACTGTGACAGAGATCACACTCAAATTACGAGAAATAGAAAAGAAATCTATAATAAAAGTAAAACAAAACTTCAAGGAAACCAAGAGATGGATCTCAGGGAAGACGAAGAAGCAGAAATTAAATAGAGAGAGAAAGAGTTCCGAAAAACCAGTAAGCCAATCAAGGCCTTCACACCCACATGCTTAATTGGCCTCTAATAGAATGAAACTATCGGGAATCCCCCCCATGTGTGCGTGTTCTGGTTTGTTCTGGGGGAGTTTTGAATTGTGTAACAATTATTTAATTCTTTTTGAAGATAAGTTCAAAGAGGGTTTGGGAGGTTTCGCTCAGTAAAATACAAAGCATGAAGTAAGAGAGAGAGAGAGGTGGTTGGTGAGGAGGTTTTAGAGGGAGAAGAAGGCAGTTTTGGGTTGAAGAATCAAGAAGAGAGAAGATAGAAGCACAAAACCTGGTGCGTAGTTTCTGAGCATGACTCCGGATTTTGTGCCGTGGCCATACGTTCACATCTAAATGGCGTACACGAACGGTGCCTCAGAGTCATGAGAAAGTAAGGTATAGGTCTAATTACCCTTCAGATAATTTCTACTGCACATGCACCTCTGGAATAGTAAGTTACTTATTAGGGTTTCAGTCAAGCAGGAGGCAGATGGTAAACACCTCAGCGTTTCACCCTTCTTGTCCAATAGAATTGGATATCAAAATGTGGAAAAGTAAATTTGTGTACAGTGAACCGTTGGATTTGTAATAACATCATAAAATCATTATAATTTGATAAATCAACAAAATGATGTTATATAGCATTTAATCCAAACTCGTTATGTACGAGGGATTATTTCAAAACATTGTATTTTATCATCGGGGATTACTTTAAAAGATGGTATTTTGTTTCAATTATGTTCCATAGCAATTTAGGGTAAAGTATTCTCGTAGTTTCAATTATAATTTCACTCTCAGTTTTTGATTTAGGTTATGATTAAAAAACCTATAATAAAGGTTTTATAGTTTTAAAAGTTTTAAATCTAATACTAATCATAAACTTTTTACAATATCATATAATTTGATGTTGGGATGTTTATGTGTTATTTTAATATTTTAAATATGTATGATTTGAATTTAAAAAATAGAATAGATAATAAAGTAGGTAAAATATTAAGTAATTTCACTAAATTAGATTAATTTAATCAACATAGGCATTTGGGGATTGTCTATATACGGTCAATAAAACCCAAGTAGAGGTGTGATTGAAGTATTTTGACTATTATTTGAAAATTTAATAAAATAAATTTATGAAAAATAAATATAATTACATACGATTATAAAAAAAAAAAAAGTGCCATTGGATTTTCATCTTATGGTCCAAATAATTAAGGAAGAGTCCAGAGACTAGAGAGAGTGGGACACAGTAGAGAATTTGAATACTATATTTTAACCATTAAAATATTTATAATATTGTTCTTTTATGATATCATTATTTAGAATTTAACAAAAAATCTAACTATTTACTCATATTTAATTTGAATATGCTCAGTGCCAGTTAATTAGCAGAAAAATACGTTTATATTTTCATTATCAGATTTTTTTTAATTAAAATATAATGATTTCATAATTTTTCAATGATACCATAGCAAATATATTATTTTTGTAAGAATTGTTTAGTTCTTCAATTAAATTATACACTTCTCATAATATCATTAGTTAATTATATATTTATCATATTTTAATCAAAATATATAATAACAAAAAGTATAAAAATTATATCTATAACTAATTTTTCCTCCTTTAATTTACGGTATTTTTGGAGCACGAGGTGTGATTTAGGATTTAATTCAAAGAATGATAAAAGTTTTTAGATCAAATATTCAAAGCAATGGATGTAAATTTTTATAATTCAAGAGGACAAACTCTTATAAATTAAATATTCAAATTAAGAACATAACATATAATTACATATAAAAACTAAAATTTTGAAAATATAACGAGAACCATCGTGCCTCCTTTGAATACATCCTTAAGTGTATGTTTTTGGCAGAGGTTGACGTTGTTATATACTTAAGTTTATCTCAACAAGTAATTTATAGCGACTCTTTTCGCCAAATATAAAAAGGTTATTACTTTTCCTTTAAAAAGTTTTCAGTACATTTTTTACTACAAAAAATTGCAAAAAAAATTATAAACGATCATTGAAATTTGAAATATCATGTATATTAATTACATGCGATCAAATTTTTAAATATTTTTCATTAATATTTTAATTAAAATTTAACGGATGTAAAATAAAATTTTGTGTATTCCAGTATCGCATAATAAAAAAATTTTAAGAAACATTTATGTACTTAATTAATCTAAATAACTAAATTAGTAAAAAGTACGTGATCTATGTACATATGACCGCTAGAAAATTAAATTATTAAAAAAAAAAAAAAAAAAAAAAAGGGAAAGAAAGAAAGAAGTGTACCCCTAAGAGGACAAGCCTGAGGAGAAATACGAGGTGTGACGATTATTGCTTTGTTTCTATCTAAAATTTCCACAGTTTCTCTGTCGCTCCAATATATATAATTCCAAAGTTGTATCCTCCAAGGCTTTCTCATTCTACATTGAGAAAACGGACCGACTGAAAATATTGAATTAAATTAATTTTAATTTCTTATTTTATATACTTATGATTTAAAAGTAATCTTATTTCACTGATTTATTCCTTAAAATAATTTAATTTCTATACTTTTAATCACGTCGATTTGACTTACCTCTTCTAAATTGATTATGAGATCAGTGCTAGTGGAAATATTATTGTATATTGGCAACTTTACTTGCAGTGCACACGAGTTAGACGTAAGAGAAATCTATATTAAAAAAGGAAGAAAAAATTGAATTTGGATTCATGTTTTGGCTAAAAGTTTATGTATAGATTTGATCATATCTTAAAAAACTCATTTGGTTGGATAAGTTCAACATAAAAAATAAAACTCAAACGAAAAAAGTTTGATTTATAAAATGGATCGGGTTAAGGTTTTTTTTTTTTTTTAAGTCTGACATGAACTCGAATAATTTGAATGAAAAACAAAATGAAATATTAGTTCAAAAATAGAACTTATCCAACCAAAATGAACCCAACCAATTTATACTTATAAATAATGAAGGATTATTTTGAGGCTTTTCAATTAATAGAGAAATAAAATGAAACTAAGTTCAAAAATAGAAAATCATTTTTAGACTTAATTTCTATTGGTAGAAGAGCAAAATGAGACTAAATTAAAAAAAAATGAATGAGCAAAATAATACTTTTCTCCTCCTAAGGTAATTCTAAAACATTATTTGGACCCCTACTCAATCTAAATAAAAATGTTTAAGTTTAGCTTGGATTTGTGTAATACTTAATTTTTTAATATTCTTATTTTGGCCCTGGGTAATATATACATGGATTTGAGCTTATACTCAAGGATCAATATGGGTGATTTGGATTTTCAACATTTCCTGAAAAGAAACTACTAGTCGTTGGATTGTGCAATTTTGTATATCTAAATTGTAATGCCCCAATAAATTGTAATTAGTGGGATAAGTATATATAATCATTTAGTTAGTGAATAATAAAAAAAGAGAAATTTTCAAGAAAATGTTTTTAAGGTATAATATTTTCTGAGATAAAAATATATCTTGAGATTGAGGCTGACTTAGTGGTCAAGCTTCACTTGCATGGATTGAGAGGTTGAGGGCTCAAATCTTGACTTCCCCACTTCCTTTGTTTTTTTAGGCATCAACACGTGTCCTCGGGATGCAAAATGACAAAAATGCCCTTAGTCTTATGTCATCCTCTTTCCGGAGAGTTTGAAACAGAGAGCAACATAGAGGAATTTTGCATTGTGCGTTCACCGTAGTTTCAGTTTTGCATCACCAGAGTTGTCCTTTTTCACTAGCACTGTCATCGCTGTTGAGTTGCTGGCTTGAAGTCGCCATTTTTAGGCGAGAAGAACCATTGGTTTCACGGTTCAAAACACCAAAATTAGGAAGCAATTTTAGTGTCAGTAAGCGATTTGCTTTGGTGTTTTTTATATGGGTTTTGTTCCTAACATAATTTCTGGCGTTTCCCCTATAATCCCATACTTTGTCGACTGATAATTGCTGCAGATTCTGGCAATTTGCGTTAGGGTTCTGACAAAGGGAAAAAGTTATAATTTTGACCAATTGAGCTCAGATTGGTGAGTGAAATGCAAAATTTTGATGTGCCTTAGTGTTTTCTTATTAATTTTGGCCATTCCCTGCTATCAATTTCAAGAAATTCGAACTTAGGATGAAAAACCCCAATTTGGAAGTGAATTAAGGTTCTTGAGGGACCAAACTGAACTTTTTAGACTTGAGGCTTCAATCAGTAGCATAAAGGCAGTAATTGGAATAATTAGAAGTTATTGTTTGGATAAGAATGATGATTTGGTAATATTTCAGATTTTCTTTAAATTTTTGCATTTATGGATGGACTATAGGAAGGTCAAATATGTGTAGTCTATGGTAAATGACCTATAGTCTAAGCAATTGGAGAAATTTAATAATGGACATTGTAGTAAGAGAATGAATGGGAATTAATAAATTTGTTACTACTTGATAATATGCTAAAGTGGTGGTAAGCTTCTTAGTAGTAGAAGGACTCTTAAATGTTAAATCAAATGTTAGGAGGGTAGTAAGGTATTGATAAGGTGATTACTTGCAATATGAGATTAATGGCAGAACTATTTAGGGGAAGAGAAAGATAAATAATTCATTTCTTTTTTCTGTTGGCATAGGAGTTCTTAAGGGTAAGGTGGTCACCCAAGTGAAGGAATGGTTGCTTGTAATTAACTGCGTTTAGGTTTGTAGATAGCACTCCCAATACTTTTTATTATATACTTCATTTTTTTTTTCGTATTTGGAAATGTTTTCAATTACCATTATGATTTTATTAATTGGTATTATAAATTCTGAGTAGATGGATTTTTTTTTTACAAGATTATATAATTACATCCTGTATAGTTAGGTAAAGACCTTTGAGAAATTTCATGCATACACTTAGGTACAATTGCCAGATAAAATAGTAGTGAAATACTAATTGATTTCATGTTTGCCTATTTTATTTTCATTAACTTTGGAAGGACTAGTTAGGACGCTGGTAGCAAACAATAGTTCTGTTAGCCTTTGGTGCACCTTGGAAAAATATCCAGCTAGCAGAGTTAATGAAGGTGCTAGCCTCGTATGACTGCCATCACACGCGGAGGGATAAATGATTAATTTTCGTAAGTTATGATCCTATGCTTCTTGGTTATTTACCCTTAAAGATTAAAACTGAGTTTGAAATTAAAAGAGGATGGTATAACATCATCACTATATACCTATGTAATCCCTTCTTAGTTCACTCCTCCAAATTATTGAGATTATACAATTTCAAATTGTGTATTTCACTTATGAGGCTTTTTTCTTTTTTAATCTAATGGATAAACTATTGTGAGAATAAATTTATGGAATTTTTGAAAAAAAAATGGTGAATTTTGACCTTTTATAAATAAATGGATGTTTGAAATGGTGATTAAAGATTTAATGAGAAAATGAATGAGAGTTAGCTACCTATTAAGCTAAGTTCATTTTCAAGATATATATATATACTCATATTTATAAATGACTAAATTGTACAAATTATACATACTACTTTATCATATGTTTAGTGTATACATTAGAATATATAAGCTTATATGGTCAAACTCTAATCAACCATACTTTAAACTTCTCTTCACTTGATTAGGAATTATTGTGTTTATAACAAATTACAAAATCTTTAAAATTTTAATTCCTTTCAATTTTAGTTCTTTTACATTCCATGTTTTTTGGTCTCAAGGTACTTTTCAATTTAGTAATTATTGAAAATTTTCTTCATTGGACCCATTATATATAAGATATTTTTCATTTGATCCCTCATGGAATTGTCTAATTAATTTTGTCCCTTACATATATATATATTTTTGATATACTCCTCACAAATAAAATTGTTATCAATAATATTCTCCAAAAATAAGTTAATTTTAAAATATGGATTTAGAAAAAAATTTTAATTTAATCCCTCACATATAAGATTTTTTTAATTTGATCCTTCATGTAATTATATTCTCAGGTAAGTTCCACACATGATTATTTTCTCAAGCAATTGGTACACATATTATATTATATATGGTCAACTTCAATTAACTCATCATTTTATTATTAATTTGGCCTTCATTGTCATAGTAAAAACCTAGTTATATAAAGACTTAATATTAAAACATATTTTAATTCTACATCATTGAATATTAACAATACATAATATTAAAATTTGATAATATATTATCCCATCAAGCTATGTAATATCATATGTTATCTAAACCTGCATACTAAATAGACCTTAAACAGAAATATTTGAACCCAAATTAACTCATGTCTCACACAACCAACTATATATCAAAATCATATTTATTGACAGATTTGGACTTTTTATAGTTATAGTAACTACAATTTATATGAAAATTAAGATTGCACGTGATTATTTTTTAACTTTTTCAGCATGTACTACTATAGTTTATATAAAAATCACAATCACAATTATATTTTAAAACAAATCCTGACCATTAGATTCTCACTACTTCTGTAGTTAACTGTCTGTCACTTGCAGAAAATCCAAATTCATTTATTGACCAAACAAACTCAGACGTGAATCTCGATATCATTTTGTCTTTTTACCGTTGAATTTGGGTCAATTTTTATGTGAAAGCAAGTGTGTATCATGTGAATTTCTAACAATTTACTAGAGAAAATTTGAATCATAAATATACTAGATTACATATAATTTCTTATATGAAACTTTTGATCCCAAGATAATTAATGATGGTAGACACAAAACAAGAAAATAAAATAGTTAAAATGCACGATGATCCAAAACACAGACAGTAATATGAATGAAAAAGAATTAATTTCTTATATGTAGTCTAGTGGTGATCGGAACACTAAATTCTTTCACTTGTTCACCATACAACGTAGACAGAGGATTAAAGTGCTACTTATTCAAGATGAAGGCGGTCACTGGGTTAAAACCCAATGGAGATTGATAATTGCTTCATCAAGTACTTTGATGATATTTTCTCTAGTGTTGGTGCAAGGGATTTTTCTACTATTTTGTCAACTGCTGACACTATTATTACTAATGAGAAAAACACTTATCTTATGAATCCCGTCTCAACTTATGAGATTTATGAAGTTGTATCTAACTTAGAGGGATTTAAGGCCCCTAGGTCTTGATGGTTTTTCTGGAATGTTTTATCAAGAATCCTGGAATGTTATGGGGGAACAGGCTTGTGCAGTAGTTAAGGACTTCTTTACTGGCCTTCACTCTTTTACTCCAATCAATTAGACTAATTTAATTGTTATTCCTAAGATTTAGAACTTGGAGATTGTCGACAATTTTTGTCCAACAAGTTTGTGTAATTTCTCATGCAAAATCATATCAAAGGTTATGACTAATAGGTTGAAATCATTGCTTCTTGGTATTATTTTAGAAAACCAATGTGCTTTTATCCCTGGGAGACTGATTCAAAAAAGTGCAAGGGTGGAAGCAAGGAACATTATCTTAAGTAGGCTAGGAGGAATTGATTAAAGCTTTAGCTAATGCAATTCTTATGTTTCCAATGTCTTGCTTCAAGTTTCCTAAGAAGACCTGTCAAGAATTGGATTCCATTATTGCAAGATTTTGGCTGGGCCAATAAGGTAATGAAGGAGGAATCCATTATCAAGCTTAGGAGGATTTATCATCTTCTAAAAAGAATGAGGACTTAAGTTTCAAGGATTTTATATCTTTTAACCTTTCCCTTCTTACGAAACTAACCTAGTGTCAACGGGTTAGTGTATGTTATGTGGCCAACCAAAGAAAAGGAAGAATAAATTTTTTGTATTTGCATGTCTTTTGATAATTGCATTAAAGCCCTTCATCCTTCCCAATAAATAAAGTTTCAAAACCTCATTTCTCATAACAAAGAAAGGAGCAATCCTATATAGAAAGAGATTTGTGAAATATATAATGAGTTGTGAGACTAGTATTCTCCTATTAGCATATTATTCTTGTTATATAGAAAGGTGTAACTTCTGTTTTCTCTCATAGTGAAGTCATTTCTTCTTTGTCCATAGTTTTTTACCTTATTAGGATTTTTCCATATAAAATTTTGTGTTATCTTAAATTATTTGCTACAATCTTGCTTTTATCCGGTGTTTATTTTCTTTACACCTGGCCTTTATCATCCTCTCCAAATGGCTTATAGGTATGTGTCTTGAAAGGAGTTTACCTTCCCTCATTTGATTTTTTGTGTGCGAAAAAAGGTGTTAGAGCCTTTTAGGCTTGGTAGAGTATTTTGGAGGGATTGGATTTTTTGAAGCAAGATCTATGCTGGCTTGTGGGTAGTGGGAATAACATTTGCTTGTTTAATGATGCTTAGATCCCTTCTTTGCCTTCAAGACAAATTTTATCTCATCATCCTTCTTTTGATTTGAGTAACTTAAAGGTGGCTAACATAATTTGCAGTAGATAGTGGAATTTTACTGCTATACAACACTATTTGACTCCTCAAGAGATTAATGTTATTTGAAGTATCCCTGCTCTTTCCATTATGGATCATGTAGGCAGGTACTAAGGATTGAGTTTACACTGTCAAAAATGGGTACTAATAAGCCAAGCATTATCTCTTTGTTTCTCATCTTCCAAATATTGGTCCTTCCTTAGCTCGAGATCTGTAACACTTATTAAGTTTAATGCACAAATTTTGTTCTTAGCAAGAATGAAAGTATAAATATTTGTGGTGTATATTATTAATTAGATATGAACTTTGGCTTAGTGGTAAGGCATGGTAGTGGAAGTTTGGTGTCCTGGGTTTGAGATACAACTCCCTTTTCCCTCAAATATTTTTTGGTGAAGATACATGTCCCCTAGGTGAAATTACCAAAATGCCCTTATTCTTTTTCTTCTTCCTCTCCCATCAATTTTCTTCTTCAGAATGCATCTTCATCTTTCTCTCTATTCTGCTCCTTCCACCACCATAGTCAGCCGCGCCACCACCTCTGGCTAGCTTCCTCCTTCATCGACGACGCATTCTAAAGCCACCACCTGTAGTAAAGGTTGTTAAACTTGCGAGTTTAGGTAAACTCGTAAGAAAAAGGTAAACTCGTAACATAAACTCATAAGAGTTTGCCTCGATTAATAATACTTATCAAAATATGTAATTTTATAGTTTAAATACTATATACATTAAAAAATTATTCAAATGTAATTCAAATTACACTTAATCAAACAAAAGCTATTTGTATTTCATAATTTATAATACTCAACATGAATATTTTCATATGGTCATACATAAATAATTATTCAATATAACTAATTAAATAATATTTATTTTATTTTATTTAATAAGTACATATTAAATGTAATTTTATTATTTTTTATGCATATTCAAACTTGTAATAAAATAAATTGTAAAGACTTCATGGAAAAAAAGTTGTCTGTATTTTATTTAGTCTTGAGTTTAAATGATTATGTTGCTGACTTTACAAGTTAGAAGACCTGTTAAAATCGTAAACTTGGTTGACTCTATAAGTTAACTCACAAGTTTAACCAAGTTTGTACTAAGTCCGAGTTTACAACGAGTTAACTTGTTTTCTTTATGTATAATTGTAAACTCATAAACTCAGATAATAAACTTGTGAGTTTGACAACTATGCCTACAGTTGTCGGTGACAACAACATTTTTTTACGGTTCCATGATAGCCGAGAAAAGAGAGTTTTGCAACAAGATTTTGGTGATTTTTGATCGATTTTTCATGAAAATGATGTTAGAAGATGCATTTTTAGCCCTTTCCCATTGAATTTTAGCCTTGTAAGCATGTTTTTAGGTAAGGTTTTGAGATTTGTTCTAACAGGGACTAAACTAAATATTTTAGAGATTTTGGGGTTTTACATAAAAGTGTGGAATTATGGAATTTAATAGGTTTAAATTGGTCTTATAAGAGCACTTTTAATGTGTATGACATGAAACCCTATAGTTCTTCATGGTTTTACTTGGTTTGAAGGTGAAAGTATGGAATTTAGGACTAAAGTGAAAATTTAGGAAGTTCTTAAGGCAGTGAATGTAAATTGACAAAATTTTGAGTAATTTATGTGATGGAATCAGGGAATATAAGTTAGGGCTTGTTTTTAGCAATGATAAGGAAGTTGAATATGAAATTGGTAATGGAAATATGAAGAATTAAAGAGAAAGAAGAAATATGTGATGAATTAATGTTATAGGATAGTATGAGAAGATTGGATATTATGGTTACTTTATGACTTTTTTAAGAGGTACTATAATGAGCCTAAATTGATATGTTTTAGTGATGGGAGTTAAGGAAATTATATTTTTGTGATATAGGGATTGTTAGTGAATTTTATTTTATAACTAAGAGAAGAAGATAAGGTTATTTTAGCTTACGTCATCCACCAGGTAAGCGACAGCTCTTCCAACTGTATGATTACCATTGTATTGTTATATGGTAGCATAATTTGTTAGACTTGTTAATCTTTCACATGAATTATAAAGACTAGTATGTGATGTCCATGCAAAAACTATAAAAAGAGATGATTGAATAGAAAAGGGTATTGTTTACTAGAGATTGCAAAAGTTTCATTTTGACAGCATTAATATTGAAAAAGGCATGAATGGAAGTTCTTTAGATTTAGAGAGGACTACTATAAGACAGATGCTTTAATGTGAGCTTGCGACTCATGATCGTATGGGTGATTTACTTCGAGATGTTATATGCTCTTGACCGATAGTGAATAATCCAAGGGATACATACCCTCGACTGATAGTGATTTACCCAAGATGCTGTGTGCTCTCGACTGATAGTAAATAACCCGAGGGATACATTCCCCCAACCAATAGTGATTTACCCCGAGATATTATGTACTCTCGACAAATGATTAAACTACATAAACCAGAAGTCCATGGCTGATGCTTGATGTTTCTGATAGTCCTCATTTGGATTTAGGTTATGAGCCAATCGTATTTTGAATAAAAAGGAAGGTTTCTACATGTCTTTTAATAAGATCCCAATGGCTGAGTTCCCTTGACCGTTTGATAAAAGTATACAAGGGCTACGTACCCTTGACCAATGAGAAAGATTCTCTGAGGGCTATGAATCCTCGACCATTAAAAGTGTGATTTCCAAAGGCTATTTACCCTTGACTGATTTAATTTTCATGGAACGAATCCATGACTGTTATTGTTTTATCGTATTAAATTGTTAAAGTTTAAATCATGATTTACCGAAAACTAATTGGTTTAAAAGGTATTATTGATTTATTGTTAGAATGCTACCTGTTCAATTGTTACTAATTTCAGGTAGTCATCCGGAACAGTTTGTTGACTAGAGGACTAGAAGAGCCTTGTTAGTACTGCAAATGTTTTAATTTCTCTATTTTGTTGGGGTTTTGTATTCTTTTTGTAATAGTGTAGTTTGTTAATGTTGTAAATAATTGTAAATGAATATGTATGACCACAGGTAGATTCCCCACTCCCCTATTGTGTTGTAGTTGTTGCTGGATTGAATTAAGAGCTAAGCTATCTTTTATGGATATTATTGTTTTAATAGATAATTGTAGAAATTTTGGGAGGTTTCAATTACAGAGGATACTCTGCTGAAATTTTTACAAAATATATATGAATGTGAATCTACTTGATAATGAATTTCCATTATGTCTGATTTAAAGACTTAACTTATTAGGCTTACAAAGATGGGCTAGTCTCGTTATCTGTGCCGGTCACACTCCAGGAGTTGGGATGTGATAAAATTGGTATTAAAGCTAAGGTTTAGGGGTCACCTGTGGTCAATCAAGTCATAATTGCTATGTTGTTATTGAACTGGGAATAGTTAAGATGGATTTTCATATGAGAATGCTCATTATTTCTATGTTATCATGGTTTAATGTTGATTGATTAAAATATTCAATGATGATTGATTGGAATATTTAATGAAGATAGATTTGATATCTAAATGTTTAATTATGATGCTACCTCGGACACATGGTGTTCGTCGCATATGCGAGCTGGCTCATATATCTGAAAAGGCATCTGCCTAGTTTGTTTCTTTGCCTAGAGGAAGCTGGGGCAGGGGTCTAGGTAGAGGCCTTAGAACAGCTCGGCATCCAAGGCAAATTCTTACAACCGAACCAGAGGTGGCGTTCTCGGCTTAGGGAATTCATAGCCCCTCTGTTTAAACTCATTCAAGGGAGTCTCAGTTTAGCCAACACACAAGGGAGGTTGTAATCCATTTTTTACGACTACGACCTCCTACGTTTTCTGGATCCTCAAGTACAGAAGACCCTCAGTGATTTTTGGAGGGTATGGAAAAGGCACTGAAGGTCTTGGGTTGTTATGGTAGTAGGTTTGTGGAGCTTACTGAATATCAATTGCAAGACATAACTAATATCTAGTTTATGGCCGTCTTGAGGGAGAGATAAGAGGAATTACCTCCCATGAAATGGGATGAGTTCTGTGAAATATTTGAAGAATTATTTATTTCACAAAGTGTGTGTGATGCTAGAGCCCGTGAATTTGAGCTGTTGAAGTGGGTTCTTGGAACTACTATATCAACGTATGATATTCTCTTTACTTACCTCTCGAAGTTTGCACCACACTTAATTCCTATAGAAAAGTTTTGAATTAAGTGATTTGTCATGGGATTATTGAAGTCCATGTTTTAGGCAATGGCCTCCCAAATTAATAACTTTGCCACTTATTCAATAGCTGTGGATTGTGCTCGTTTGATTGAGGTGCAAGATATGTAAGATGAATTCTTTAGCAAGAAGAGAAAAAGAGAAACCACACGCAAACAAGAAAGGGCTGGTACTTCTTCATGAAGGCCCAAGTCTCAAAGGGCATTTAGACCAGCCAGGTTATAAACTTCTCACTTTTCTATACCACCTCTTGGAATGTACTAGTCAGCTTCAAGGGATTTTAGATCTACAAGAGCTCGTAAGGTTTCACAATTTTCTAGCCTAAGGGTAGCATGTCCCACTTGTGGGAGTATCATTCAGAAGAATGTTATTTGATGACCCACGCTTGTTTTCGTTGTGGACAGGTAGGTCACATGAAGAGAGATTGCCCTATGGCTCAGCCTAGGGTGAATCTAGACTTTATCCAGCCGAGTGCTCGACCTCTTCCTTCCATGACTGTTGTTAAGGGAGGGCCTTTTTCCTTTAGTGGTAGGGGTGCTTTTAGACGAGGCAGAGGAGCATAGGGATATACATTAGCTGGACGAGGATAGGCTAGGGTGTTTACATTATCCAGACAGGGTGCTCAGGCTTTTAATGCAGTAGTCACAGGTATGGTTATAGTAGATTCACATCCAGCATGTGCATTATTTGATTTTGGATATACACATTCCTATGTATCTGTACATTTTGCTACACAATTGAAAGTAAGCCCTTCTCGAATAGACAATGTGATTATGGTGGGAACACCTCTTGGGGAATCTTTATTTGTTGACACGATATATAGATCATGTATGATGTCTATTGAAAATCGAGAAACCTTGGTGGATCTACTGTTACTTCAAATACTAGGTCTTAATGTAATTTTAGGCATAGATTGGTTGGCATCTTGTCATGCCAAGATTGATTGCGGGAACAAAGTGGTAAGATTTGAAGCCCCTGGTGCAGTTCCTTTTGAAATACAAGGTGATACTTGTATAAGTTCAACAGTGCAGATTTCTACTTTGAAAGCTCATAAACTATTAAACAAAGGTTGTCAAGGGTTTTTAACGTTAGTTAGGGATGTAGAAAAACCAACAATAGGGCTGGAGGATATTATAGTGGTTAAAGAATTTCTAGATGTTTTTCCTAATGAATTACCTGGTTTACTTCTAGATCGATAGATGGAATTCTCTATTAAGGTACTTCCCAATACATAACCAATCTCCAACCCTCCGTATTGAATGGCTCTTACAGAGTAACGAGAGCTAAAAGAGCAGTTGCAAGATTTACATGAAAAAGGGTTTATTAGACCTAGCACTTCACCTTGGGGTGCTCCGGTATTATTTGTGAAGAAAAGGATGGTTCCCTAAGGTTATGTGTGGATTATAGACAGTTAAACAAAGTCACAGTACAGAATAAATATCTGTTGCCTTATATTGATGATCATTTTGACCAATTACAGGGAGCCCAATGTTTTTCCAAGATAGACTTTCAGTCTGGTTTTCATCATTTAAAGATCAAGGGTAAGGATATTCACAAAACCGCATTTCGTACCCGTTATAGTCATTACAAGTTTCTCGTGATGTCATTTGGGCTAACCAATACACCATCCGCTTTCATAGATTTGATAAATAGGGCGTTTAAACCCTTTCTTGAAAAATTTGTTATTGTCTTTATTGATGATATCTTGGCATATTCCAAAGGTCTCGGGGAACATGAACAACATTAACTAGTGGTCTTACAGTGGTTACGGGAAGAACAATTGTAAACAAAACTTTTGAAGTGTGAATTCTGGTTAAGCCAGGTGGCATTTTTGGGCTATATTGTGTCTAAGGAAGGGATTTGGGTAGACCCAAGCAAAGTTGAGGCAGTTCAAAAGTGGCCATGTCCTTCGACTATTATCGAGGTATGAAGCTTTTTGGAGTTAGCTGGCTATTATCGCTGCATTGTGCAAGATTTTTCTAAAATAGCTACCCCATTGACACAGCTGATGCGCAAGAATGTAAAGTTTGAGTGGAATGATTCTTGTGAGGCTAGTTTCACAAAATTAAAGGAATGTTTAACTTTAGCACCTGTCTTGAGTTTACCTTTAGGTTCATATGGATATGTCGTATACTGTAATGCGTCTCATATTAGGTTGCAGTGTGTATTGATGGAGAATGGTCATGTAATAGCTTATGCTTCTATACAATTGAAGAAACATGAAGAAAATTATCCAACCCATGATCTAGAAATGGCGACAGCAGTGTTTGCATTGAAGATTTGGTGGCATTATTTATATGGTGAAACTTACGAAATTTATTTGGACCACAAAAGTCTTAAATATATATTTTAGCAAAAAGACTTGAATCATAGACAAAGGAGATGGCTAGAGCTATTAAAGGATTATGATTGCACCATTCATTATCATTCTGGAAAGGCAAACGTGGTAACTGATGCCTTGAGTAGGAAATATATGGGTAGTTTAGACCATATTCAGTTGGTAAGGAGACCATTGCTAGAAGAATTACAATAGTTAGAAAGAAATGTAGTAAACCTAGAAATTTCATATGCAGGGGTGTTGTTAGCCCTGGTACAAGTTGACTTTGTTATTTTGAATAAAATAAAAGCTGTTCAAAAGTTAGATGTGAAATTGTGTAAATTAATAGATGAGGTGAGGGAAGGAAAACATCAAGATTTCTCTATTTACACAAAGGGAGTGTTGAGATTGAAAGGGAGACTATGTACCTCAAGATGAAGGTCTAAAGAATAGGCTTCTTGAATAAGGTCATTGCTTAGCTTATACAGTGCATCCAGGGGCCACTAAAATGTATCATGATTTGAAACAAATTTACTGGTGGGAAGGCATGAAAAGGGATGTGGCAAAGTTTGTCTCTCGTTGTATTATGTGTCAACAAGTTAAAGTGAACATCAGAGACCTATTGGGCTACATCAAAGATTAGAAATTCCTGAATGGAAGTAGGAGAGAATTACTATGGATTTTGTTATGGGATTGCCTCGTACCGTAAATGGTTATGATTATGTATGGGTAATAGTTGACCAATTAACGAAATCTGTGCATTTTCTTCCAGTTAAAACAACATATAGCGCAACCAAATACGCTCACTTATATGTTCAAGAGATTGTTTAGCTGCATGGGGTAACCTTATCTATAATATCTTACCAAGGACCTTAATTTACTTTGAAATTGTAGAAAGCTTTTCAAAAAGCACTAGGAACCTAGTTAGATCTTAATACTGCCTTCCATCCTTAAATGGATGGCCCGTCTAAAAGAATAATCCAAACTTTGGAGGATATGTTGAGAACATGTGTTTTACACTTTAGTGGCAGTTGGGACACTTATTTGCCTTTGGCAGAATTTGCGTACAATAATAGCTATCAAGCTAGTACTCAGATGGCCCCATTTGAAGCGTTATATAGACAACAATGTCGTTCACCTATTGGGTGGTTCAAGACAGGTGAGGCACAGATATTGGGCCTTAATTTGGTGTAGGATGCAATAGAGAAAGCAAAGGAAATAAAAGAAAGATTATTAACAGCACAAAGTATATAGAAAGCCTATGTCGATCATCGGAGAATAGGGTTAGAGTTTATGGTTGGTGATCATGTGTTTTTTCAAGTTTCCCCTATAAAGGGTGTGATGCATTTTAGCAATAAAGGTAAATTAAGCCCTCGCTTCATTGGTCCATATGAAGTACTAGAGAGGATTGGTAATGTGGCCTATATACTTGTTTTGCCTCTTGAGTTATCAAACATTCATCCGGTGTTTCATGTGTCTATGCTTAGGAAATATTTATATGACTCCTCACATGTGATTGCACCACAAGCGATTCAAATAGATACTAGCCTAAGTTATGAAGAAGAGCTAATAGCCATATTGGATAGGCAAGTAAGGAAATTACGCTCCAAGGAATTTCCTTCAATAAAGGTGCTATGAAGGAATCACTCTCAAGAGGAAGCAACTTGAGAGGATAAACATATCATGCGTGAACATTACCTTTATTTATTTGCATAAGGTATGTCACAATTTAAATTTAAGGACCAAATTCTTTTAAAGGGGGAGAATGTAACACTTCCTAAGTTTAATGCAAAAATTTTGTTCTTAATAAAAATGACAGTATAAATATTTGTTATGTGTATTATTAATCAAATATGAGCTTTGGCTTAGTGTTAAGGCATGATAGTGGAACTTTGGTGTCCCGGGTTCAAGATGCAGCTCTTTCCTCCCTAAGAAAATCTTTTGTGATGACACGTCTCCCTTAGGCGAAAGTACCAAAATGCCCTCATTCTTTTTCTTCTACCTCTCCCATTGGTTTTCTTCTTTAGAACGCATCTTCATCTTTTTCTCTATTTTTCTCCTTCCATCGCCACAGTCAGCTACGCCACCACCTCAGGCTAGCTTCCTCCCTCACCAGTGACTCATTCTAGACTGCCACCACCTGTTTGCTAGCGACAGCAGCGTTTTTCGATGGGTTCCATGACAGCTGAGAAAAGAGAGTTTTGCAGCAAGATTTTGGTGAGTTTTAATCGATTTTTCATGAAAATGATGTTAGGAAATGCATTTTTGACCCTTTTCCATTGAATTTCAGCCTTGTAAGCATATTTTTAGGCAAGGTTTTGAGATTTGTACTGATAGGGACTAAACTAAAACTTTTAGACATTTCTGGGTTTTACATAAAAGTGTGGAATTATGGAATTTAATAGGTTTAAATTGGTCTTATAAGAACACTTTTAATGTATATGACATGAAACCCTATTGTTCTTTATGGTATTACTTGGGTTGAAGGTGAAAGTATGGAATTTGGGACTACAATGAAAATTTAGGAAGTTTTTAAGGCAGTGAATGTAAATTGATGAAAATTCTGAGTAAGTTATGTGATGGAATCAGGGAATATGAGCTAGGGCTTGTTTTTAGTAATGATAAGGAAGTTGAATATGAAATTGGTAATGGAAATATGAAGAATTAAAGATAATGAATAAATATGTGATGAATTAATGTTTTGGGATAATATGATAAGATTAGATATAATGGTTGCTTTATAACTTTTTTAAGAGGCACTATAATGAGCCTAAATTGATATGTTTTAGTAATGGGAATTGAGGAAATTATATTTTTGTGATATAAGGATTATTGGTGAATTCTATTTATAACCAAGAAAAGAAGATAAGGTTATTTTAGCTTACGTCATCCACCAGATAAGCGGTAGTTCTTCCAACTGTATGATTACCATTGTATTGTTATATGGTAGCATAATTTGTTAGACTTGTTAGTCTTTCACATGAATTATGATATATGACTGGTATGTGATATCCATGCAAAAACTATAAAAAGAGTGGATTGAATAGAAAAGGGTATTGTTTACTAGAGTTTGCAAAGTTTCATTTTGACAACATTAATATTGAAAAAGGAAAAACTCATGAATGACAGTTTCTTAGATTTAGGGAGGACTACTATAAGACAGATGCTTTAACGTGAGCTTACGACTCACAATCGTATGGGTGATTTACCCCAAGATGTTGTGTGCTCTCGACTGATAGTGAATAACCCGAGGGATACATACCCCTGACCGATAGTGATTTACCGCGAGATGCTGTGTGCTCTCGACAGATGATTAAACGGCATGGGCCAGAAGTCCATGACCGATGCTTGATGTCTTTGATAATCCTCCTTTAGATTTAGGTTCTGAGCCAACCGTATTTTGAATAAAAAGGAAGGTTTTTACATGTCTTTTAATAAGATTCCAATGGCTAAGTTCCCTTGACCGTTTCATAAAAGTATACAAAGGCTAAGTAACCTTGACCGATGAGAAAGATTCTCCAAGGGCTGTGGATCTTCGACCGTTAAAAGTGTGATTTCCAAGGGCTAAGTACCCTTGACCGATTTAATTTCCATGGAATGAATCCATGATCGTTATTGTTTTATCACATTAAATTGTTAAAGTTTGAATCATGATTTACCGAAAACATATTAGTTTAAAAGGTATTATTGATTTATTGCTAAAATGCTACCCATTTATATGTTACTTAATTCCAAGCAGTCATCCAAAGTAGTTTACTGACTAGGAGGGCTAGAAGAGCCCTATTGGTACTGCAGATGTTTTAATTTACCTATTTTGTTGGGGTTTTGTATTCTTTTTGTAATAGTGTAATTTGTTAATGTTGTAAATAATTGTAAATGAATATGTATGACCACAAGTAGATTCCCCACCCCCCTATTGTGTTATAGTTGTCTCTGGATTGAATTGAGAGTTGAGCTCTCTTTTATGGATATTATTGTTTTGGCAGATAATTGTAGAAATTTTAAAAGGTCTAAGTTACAAAGGAGATTCTGTCAAAATTTTTACAAAATATTTATGAATGTAAATCTGCTTGATAATGAATTTCCATTATATCTTATTGCAATAATGCAGTTAAAGAATCAACTTGTTAGACTTGCATAAACGGGTTAGTCTTGTTATCTATGCTGGTTACACTCTAGGAGTTAGGGTGTGACAGGATCCTAGGTTATGATCCTCAATTTGGAACCTTGCTGTCCCACCTAAGGTACAACACTTTTTATGGCGCGCGTGTAAAGGTTTCTTACCCACTATGGAAGCACTTTGTAGACGACGTTGTTCTTCATCTGTGGTATGTCCCTGTTGTTCTCTTTATCCTGAAATTGTGGAACATCTTTTACTAAGTTGTAAATATCTAAGTTAGAGGTGACTCATTTCGATTCCTGGTTATTATACTACTTGTCTGATTCGGATTTTGGGTGATGAAACGAAAGCATACATAGGGAATCTTTGTTGGTACATATACAAGTCTCGATGTTCTTGGGTATATGATAGTTTCATTTTGGATCCTATTCAAACAATGCTTAGCGCTTCCAAATTTTCTTCAGAATTTTGGGATCACCTTTCTTTGAGTAGGGCGGATAACCTGGTGACCTCTGGTTCTTCACCATACTGTGTTTTATAGACCCCTCCTCCTACTACTGGCTATTTTAAATTGAATTTTGATGGTAGTTGGCGACATCCTAATGTTAAGGGTGGCATAGGTGTAATTATCCAGGATGCAAATAGTGCAGTGCTAGATCTTCGTGGGTTGTTTCTTTTCTAGGAAGTTCTGCTAGTTTCTTTGTTTTCTGTTCTTTGTTCTCGTTGATGAACTTTGTTATTCAGGTTTGTTTCTGACCAAACAAAATTGTTATAAAGTAAAATACTTTCCTTTAAATGTATAAATTTCATATTTTCTTTGTAAAATTATATAAACATTTTTAAAGTCAAAGACAACTAAAATACTCCCAAAAAAAATCTTGAATCTTTTTATTAAGAATATAATGTTTAAATTTTTAATATTATTTAATTTTTGTTAAAAATTATAAATTTAATTTATCTTGAATTTTAAAAAATTATATTTATATATTAAGCAAATATATATATATATAGATATATATATATATATATATATTTAATACTCATTATATAATAAATAATAAATATGAGAGTATTTTGATCAAAATATGTGTCTTTCGGAAAAAGAAAAAGTAATGTAGTGCAAAATTTGATTTTAGGTGAAAGAAATTTATTTTTTTCAAAATACAGAGAAGAACTATATAATTTAGATATTCATAAAAAGTTGACCCTTTTTATATAAACCTAGTGAAGTCATTTATTCATAGATAGTTGCAATTCATCGAATTGTATGTACTATGCTTTTTTCTTTTTTTTTTCTTTCTCTTCAGAAAAATAAACTTCATTAATGAAATGAATCTGACAAAATAGAAAATTGTGGTTTCCTTACCAAATTGGTTATAAAATTATTAATGTTATAAAAGCAAATCTTCAGACGGTATAAAGTTGATTGTAGCGCAAATGACTTACCATATATTATTTATCAATCTATTATATTATGAGAGTTTTGTTTGATAAATAAAAATTCTTCTCTAAACTGACAATTAACCCCTTATACAATAACTATTTATCTTTTTTGTACATATATAAGAAATTTTTTTAAGTGTATAAATTTTTTAGAGTCAACAAAAAAAATAATAAAATAATTAATTAATGATTAATTAGCCAAATTTTAAATAAAATTTTTTTTTGAAGTTTGAACTTTTTTGGATTTGACAAAAAATAATGAATTAATTAATTAATTACTTTTAAAAATTTTTAATAAAAGACTATAAATATAACTTACCATAATTTAAAATTAAAATAAAAAAATAATATATATAGTTGAATGATTTATTCAACAATTTGAATCATTTATCGTTATACATTAGTTAAAGTCAAAGACAAAAACAAATATAATTACATCAATTTTAGAGTTTTGTAAAAAAGGAAACAATAAAAAGTATTTCATACGACAAAAAATATCACTTATGGTATAAAATACCTTCTCATTGAATTCATTATCGTCATTTCTCTCTCACCAATTTTACGTGACTAATTATATATATATATATATATATATACATTTTTTTTTAATTTATTATACATTCTTTATATTAGAAGACATTAATTCAATTTTTTGCTAACCATTGATTTAAAATGTGTTAACATATAGTGAAATAGACTAAGTTTCTATCATAAACTAATTTACATATATTATGATGGATTTCAAGCCAACAGTTTTTGATTAATAGAATGGTAATGAGGATACCTAACTTCTATTGTAACAGAAGCAAGGCTGTGATCAAGAATTTCGAAAGTAAAGCAGCCTGAGACTGAACAGCGTGTAGAAACAAATCAGCTAGGCAACAAGGCCGATTAATATATATAATATAGAATATCAATGCTTAATGTTATATAATATGATTTATTTTTATTATATATTTAGTACATAAAGTAAATTGTATAAACTTTCACTTACTGTCTATTTCAATTAATTTTATTTAGCACAATCTATTACAGTATAATTAATCATATAAATTTTTTCAATTTTGATTCAATTTAATTCTAAAAAATAAAATATACATTTAATTTTACATAATTATTTTTTACTAGTTTAACATTAACTGTATATAATATTAAAATTCTATGAAATCCTACATTATAATATTATTTAACTTTATGTTATACAATATATCAACCAAACATCAAACTTAGCTTAAGGTGCGAATTTACAAACTCCTATATGTGGGTTGTTTCTATTTTATTAGATGAATAAATACTTTGATTCTCAAGATCATAAATTATCTCAATATGACTTGCCAAATTTGGAGGTTTGAATTCAATCTTTTAAAGTCATTTTCAATATCTTCCAAACACTAAATTTTTCAGCAAACATGTGCTTAATATAAAGTTGACCATGTTGACTAACATAGTACATGATATGACAAGTATAATTACAGCTGTATACATCAACTCACGTTATGTCATGTCATTGACTATTGTTTAACATGAAACTAACAAATTTCAAGCTATCTATTTTTTTCATTAATTTTCTATTAATTTGAAATAATTTTTTTAACCAAAGGCTGCAAAAATAAAATTAATTAATATAAGTAGTATCTAAATAATCTAAATATCCTACTTATACATACCCATACATGCTAAAATTCATTTAATATGGGACCTCAAAATACTCACAAAGAATCCTCCAGACATAGAACCATGACTTTTATACCTAATTTTTTTAGACGAAAAACTTGATATATTGTATTAAATGAAGTTAAACAATACATATTATTATATAATTTTTAATAAAATTGTATTACTATATACAGTTCATGTTAATTAAATGAGTAAAAAATAATTACGTATAATTAATTTAATTAAAAAATATATTTGATTCATAATACATAAATAGATTGCACTAAATATAATGAATTGGAATAGACCATAAGTAAAGAAACAGATACAAAATAAATTAAATTAACTTAAATAGAGTCCATTTAATTTATAAGTTACAGTCACCCTACCAAATAGACAATTAAATTAACAAAAAAATTACATAAGATCTAACGTTGAAACAAATATTAAAGTTGTAATTTAAAGAAAAATAAAATAAAATTAGATGGTTAACAATCAACGATTAAATTGAGAATCTAAGTCATGTCATTCATATTTGAGTCATAATTTTTTTTGTAAAGAACTAATAATATGAGGGATGGATCATAGGGGTACAAGAATATTATTTAATTGGATTTAATAAGATTTGATTATTTGTTTATTAAGGATGGAAGAAAGAAGGGGAATTGGATATACAGCAGCATCTAGGAGAAGGCCCAAAGCCTTTCTGACAAAATCCCCCTCGGGGGTACCCTCGTACTATGCAATCCGGCCTGCACACTGGTGCCAGGTCACATGGCCACTCGCACACCAGTTTCGGAAGGTGAATATCCACACTCGCCTCTGAAAATTATAAAATTATTAGTAATAATTATACCAATTAGTACCGCTTTGTAATTTCACAAAACTAACACGTCGTTATATTTGATTATAATAAATTATTAAATAAAAATTTTATAATTTAAATTTATATTAAATTAATATAATTGTATATAATTATACTTTTCATCTATAAATTTTCATTCAAGATTAAACATGATGTTAGATTCCCATACAAACACAAGGGACTAGATTGTAATTATACACATGTTTTGATATTATTATAAAATTAAATATTTATTATGTTTTAAGAGAAAAGTATTAAATCAGTCTTCGCTTTTATATTTTGCGATAATTTAATCATACCAAATTAATCATGACAAACTACTCATTCAATAATATTATGTTATGTAAAATCAACTCTTCGTTAATTTAAAAGAAGAAATTAATTTTGTAAAAAATTAAAATTTATAAATGATTGATTTTGTAAGAATTTAAATTTATAAAAAATTGATTTGTCATGATTAATTTGTAAGAGAACAAATTGTTAAAAAGTAAAAGAATAGAAGATCAATTTTATACTTTTCTTTATATTTTAATTAAAAATATATCGTAACAAAAATATAAAACTGTATTTAATGTAATTTTGCCGAATATAGAACGAGAGTCAAAATTATATACATAAAAACTTTTCACCATATATATTAAAAAAAAAAGTGTCATTTCACACAAGTCTTGACCGAATAAAAGTTGGTCTTTGTTTTCTATCCTGGAGTAAAAATAATGATGAAAAACAAGTTATTGTGTATCTATAAAAATGATCAGTTCAGTTTGAATTGTTTTTGTTTCCAAAATTTAAGTATAAAAGAATGATAATGTTACGTACCTGAAGCCAAAACCATAGCAATGCAGACAATGGCCAAGAGACTGGATTTGCAGGTAAAGATAGCCATGATGTGAGAATTTCAAATTCTATAATTCTCTTTCTCACTTGGGAGAGGGATGGGTAACATCATGCTCTGCAACTCATTATATATTATTTGAGTATAGAAAAATGTTTGAAAATATGGAAATTAATTAATGTTGTAATCATACTCAATTTTTACTATGGCAAATTAATAGCACTTATGGCATTTTCTCTTTTTAAATATGCACTATATATGATCAGATTTTCTTTCATTCACATTAATGACATTTCTCATTAATGGCAACTTTAAGAATTTCAAATGGCTAAATTTTGTTAAAATTTTTCATTCAATTTTTATTTAGTTTTTATCTAAAAAAGGGATGTCATGATTTATAAATTATTCTTAATCCTTGGTGAGAAAAAATATGAAATATTTTTGAACGAAAAAAGTATAAAATCGATATTTCACTTTTATACTTTGTGACAATTTGATTCATTACAAATTAGATATAACAAATTAATCTATTACAAATTTAAATTTGTACAAAATTAATCCTTTATAAAAATTGTACAAAATTAGTCTTTTTGTTTTGATTAACGAAGAACTAATTTTATATAAAATAGATTTTTAAAAAAAATTAATTTGTCACAATATATTAATAAAAATCAAATTATCACAAAATATAAAAATTAAAATTAATTTAATTTTTTTTTCATTTTTAAACTTTAGAGTTATCAATTACTTCAACAAAATGAAAATAATATAACTATCAGCATTTAAAATCGTGAAATCAAAATTTTTTAAAATGATCATCGTAATTTAATAATTCAAAATGCTTATAACATTACTAGAACAGCAATCAATCACCATGTTACAAGGATGCAAAAATATGAATGGAGAAAAAAGTCAACGAACAAGAAAAGAAAATCATGCGAACTCTTTGTCCTGTTGCAAATATATCTCATACCAAAGTCAAAGTGCCTCAGAACAAGTACATGTGCAGTGTCACATCCTCCAAGAACATATACTATTCTCCCTTCATATCTACGGCAAAATGGATGCTTTTTAAGAGCCTACCCTCTCTCTCCTTTGATTTCATATTAAACGAAAGGATTTGAACGGAAGAGGGATTTAGGATTGATTTTAAGGGGGATGGAGGGGAGCACATTTTTAGGGGACCAAATTAAAATATTATAAAATTATATATAAAAATTAAAATTATAAAAAATCAAAGAAGACCATCACTTTTATCCTCCTTTTTTTAATCCATTCCTAAATCGTGCATTGAAAGAACAAAGAAGGACCCATATTCAACACCGTATGAATTGAAGTCCTTCTCTCTCTCTCTCTCTCACTCATGAAATTCTGATTTTCTACTCTACATATGTGCAAAGCTTTGAAAATAAGAGGAAGAGACCAAAAAATTGGAAGAAAAGATAAAAAAATTTGTGAGAATGGAAAGTTAAGGGTTTATTTGATTTTATTCTTTATTTTTATGTTCTTTGAATAATTTTATAAAATTATTTTTTAGAACATGTTTTAAAAATGAAAAATTTTAAAATTTTGTTTGAATTATTTTTTTTCATAAACATACTCAAAAATTAAAAAAAAAACTGTTTAAAAAAATAGAAAAATTTTTTGAAAACGTTAAAGCTCTATTTGGTACCAATAATTATATTTAGATTGTAGAATTATAATTCAAGTTCAAATTCCATTAAAATTGAAATTAATTCAGAATTTTGAAATTTATGTTTGGACCATGTAAAGAATTAGAATATAAATTTGTAATTCCAAATTTAATTATAATTTTATTATTTAGATGAAAGATAAATATTTATTATATATATTTATGTGTTACATGTTATGTATATATGTGTATGTGTGTGAGTGTGCATGTTTATACATGTATATGTGGGTATATGTAATAAATTCATTATATATATATATATATATATATATATGTATATTTGTACGTTTAAGTGCATATGCATGTGCATTTACTCCATATATTTGTTACATGTATTTTGTATGTATTACTTGTTCAATATATATGTATATATGTGCACCTGTGCATGCATATGCATGTGAATGTGCATGTATGTTTGTATTTGTATTTGTGTGTATAGGTATATGTATATATGCGTACATATATGTTTACATGTTCATCATATAGGTATATATGTATGAGCATATGTGTGCGTTTTAATTATATCAAGTTGGGTATTAAGTTCATTCAAACTATGACTATTATTTTTAAATATTAATTTTATTTCATGTGTAATAAATTTTACTTATGAGTTATGACAAGTCTTTAAAATATTAATTCTTTTTAAATTTTAATTATTTTCTATATTAAATTGTAATTTTGTTTTTTACTTCATTTTTTCATTTTAAATATTAATTTTCATTTTCTTTAAAAAATTATTTTTCTTTATAAAATGTTATTTAAAAATAAAAAAAGAGTTAATCCAACCCGATTATTAATTGGTTAGGTTGAGTCCCAAATATTGTTCAAACCTAACTCATTATTTTACCTAAATTATTCTTTTACAAAATTACAATTTTGCCATTAATTAAAATAATTTTGAAAAGGTTAAATCTTTAGTACACTCACAATTTTGAGTGCACTTAGTTATAATATAAAAGTATAATTGTAATAATATTAACCTAAAAAATTATAATAATACAATTATATCCTTACATTATAACTGTATGCATTGGTGCAATCAAAATTTTGAGTACAACAAAGACAACACCTTTTGAAAAACATGAAAAAGAAATCTAAATATTGTTCTTGTTTTTTAATTTTTCAAAACACCTTTTTGGATTTTAGTTATTTAGAACATTTGATAAAAAAAACACATTATCAAACAAATTTTTCTATTCTTTGATTTTTAAAAATTCAAAACTATTTTGAAAACAAAATGAAACATGACCTATAATATTGCAAACCTTCTCTCATTTTCTTTATTAATTAAGTACAATATATGCTTTTATTTAGCTTTTGAATGCCTTTAACTAAGGTTTGCAAAATCTTTTCACTCTTTGTAAATCTTTCTTAATGTAAAAAAAAAACCAGTTGTTGGGTGCAACAAGTAAAATTAATTTGAGTAAGGATTTTATGTTGATTTAAGCTTAAGAGTTGATGGTAAAAATTTGAACAAAACCATCTTGTAGTGTATTGGTTGTCAGCACTTCAAAGAAAACTCAATGTTGTAATAATTGTTGTTTATATTAATTAAAGAAAATTCTTCGGAATTTAAGGCAATTGAACAAAAGACATTGGTCTGAATTATGATAAATTTCAGTGTCGTCGTCCTTTGCTTTCTTCTTTCTCTCTCTTGTTTTTTAACCTTTGTTTTGATTGATTCTACTTTCACTCACTACACTAAAACTTCGTTTTTAAGTTTTCTATCTATATTTAATGTCTTAGAATTTCAACAAAAAAGCTTAGTAAGGAATCCTATACAAATTATTATAGCATCCTTAGCATTATGCAAAATTTGTCAGTAATTGATGTGAGTACAAATGACAAGAGACATGTTGGCTTGAATGATGTTATAAATTTTGCTCTGGGTCCAATTACAAAATAGAGAGTCAAAAAGTTCAAGGAATTTCTGCAAATTTATATAGGAAAATTCTTAGAGAATGCAGAAGAAAGTCACTTGGATAGTTTGGGCTTGGAGAAGAAGACCCAAGTAATTAATCTGAGTCAGGTCAAACCTAAATAAATGCCCAATTTGTTTGGGTTATATCCTCTAAAAATATTGCTACTAAAATAAGTGTTTTGGACCACATCATAATCACTTTGAGCCTAGGATGTATATGGTTATATTTTGGGCTTCTATTTTAATGTTTGAAGTTATTTTACCATCATTTAACCCAACTTATTAGGGGCTCAATGTTGCATTTTGAAACTAGGGTTTTTTAGGGGGTTTGAAGCTTATAAAAAGGGTTGAACCTCAACCTTGTAAGACATCAAGTTTTATTCTATATAAAAAAAAAAAAACATTTTAGTTTCCTTCTTGGCTTAGCCAGAGTTCTCTATGGGACAATAACTTGTCTTCTTCTATCGCAACAAGAATTAATTCTTAGTAAGATGATCTCTTCAGGTCAATTTATTCTTGTTTCTAATCAACCTATCATTTGTATTTTCATTTGCATCTGTCATTTAGGAGTTCATTAGGTTAGGTTCATTCCATTTCATGTTCTTGCCAAAAAGTGTGTTCTAGGAGTTTCAAGTTATTCATAACATTGGGGTTTTGCATCAATAATGTTGTAAATTAGATCATTTTGAACATATGAAAATATTAAATTTGCAAGATACCGTTAACACTTAATTGCACATCAAATACTATGAAATTAAAATTGAGGTTTGCGATTAACAAATAAATAAAACTTTTTTTTAGTTTGAAAGTTGAAATTTTTTAAAATGTATATATTTTAAGGTGACATCTTTACTAGAACTAAAATTGGTTGTACTAATATAATCACTATGTGACACATTAATAAGAAGACATTTGACAATGATATGTCAAAATATATTGAGTGTATACTAATTTAAAATAATATGTTGTATTTATATTTTGACTCTAATATTTTTATATTTTATTTATGAACCTAAAATTTTTTTAAAATTTTCAATTTAGCCCCTGTGCTTTTTATTTTTTAGTAACCCCACAAATATTAGTTTATAAATTGAAGATAAGACTAAAATTAATGAGTTAAGGAGTTATTGACAAACTTATAAACTAATACTTTCTTGTTAGTTATTGAAAAATAAAAATATAGAGGGAGTAAATTGAAAAATATATAAAGATTTTTATGTTCATAAATAAAATCTAAAAGTGATGGGTTTTAAATATAAATATAATAAGTTATTTTATGTTATCATACAATCACCATATTTTGACATGTCATTGCCACATGTCCGTCTCTTGGCATGCCATATAGTGATGCACCGATACAACCAAATTTATAGTTATACCAAAGAATTTATTAAATTTTAAATATTTCTTAAATTTTTTTATTTGAATATAATGTGCATGTTTATTATTAAAATTATTATTTATATATCAATATAAATTAAATTAAGGATGATATACATTTTTTAATTATTAAAAAATGGAGAGCAAAAGGAAAAAGCTAGTGGAAAAAACAAAAGAGAGAAGTACCCAATTGGTTCTCCACTTTTAGACATTGTAACAATTTGGTCCCTCATAAATAATTGTGACAAATCAGTCCTTCAGAAATCATATTTTATGCAAAACTAGATTAATACAAATGAAGCGATTAATTTTGTATAAATTTGAATTTATAAGGAATTAATTTTGTACAAATTTAAGTTTTTGAGAGATTAATTTGGCATAATTAATTTTTGAGAGACCAAATTATCACCAAGTATAAAAATGAAGGATCAATTGTATACTTTACTCAAAAACAAAAGCTAAGCCTTGTATTGGGAAAAAACTTATATAAAATTCTTTATATTTTTGCTATGCTATTTTTTAGTTATAACATTTAATTGTCCAATAATATTACGATAGCTTATTATTATTATATATAATTATTTTATTTTTAAAATAAATTACATATTATTATTAATCGATTCAAATTGAACGTTAACATTAAGTTCAGTCGTTTTGCATGAGCAATGCTAACTTGAGTTATGCCGTCCGAAACCCAAACAAACTACTGAGATCTTCCGGATTTGTGGGACCCACAGATCACGCGGGCCGTTTCCTTCCTTCGTCACTCATCGCCAACTTCTTCATTTTGGCGCTTTCTTCTTCCCCTTCATTTGCTTCATTTTGGCCATCTCTCCCGATGTGCTCCTCCATGGACGATGAGGCAGCTTCGCTGCTTTCCAAGCTGATCCACATTGCCGACGAAATCTCTGACATCTACGACTTCAAACGCGTGATCAAGAAGCAATGCCGCCTTCTCCGCCACAGAATCAGGTTCTTGGCGTCTCTGTTCGAAGATTTGATGGAAATTAAGGATACAATTCCTGAAGAAGCAATCCTTGCTCTGCGTTCCTTGAGAGAAGCTTTGCAGAAGGCCAAGGAATTACTCGAGTTCGGTCGAACTGGAAGTCAAGTATACATGGTGAGAATTTCTAATTGCAACATTTCTCTCTTTAATTGTTTTGTGTTTCCTATTCGTGATGTCAGTGGACTATAGTAGGATATATTGGATATTAATGTCTTTGGTTTATTATACTAGCAATAGCTTGCTTGCAACTTTGAATGGTGGTTTAAAATTTAAATTTACTCTTGCAGTTGCAGATGTGTAATCTTTGAGAAGTCAAACTAAGATGTCATTATTGTTTAATAGTGAATCCTGAGTTTTGAAAATTTTGTTATTACTTATTACATTTTTAATTTCATTGTCCTTACGTTCTAAATCTCATGATTTTCTGAGTTATTTTTATTTTTTTCCTTATATCTTTATATGGATAAATTGTGGGAGATGAAAGACTTACTGCCAGACGGTTGCTGTTCAAATTTTGAAACCATTGAGCCTCCAGATGAAGCTATTTTGCTAGTCATATTTTCTTTCTTGCATAGTTGATCCCTTGAATAATGAACTTTCCTGTTGATTTTACATGCCAGTGGCATCTTTCAATTGAAGCAAATAAATTATTGCAAATGTAGAGACATGAAGGTGTTGATCTATAATATTGGTTTGACTAAGATAGGTCCCATACTCATGCATATTTGCTTCGAGATGTATATTCATTTATTTGTGACTCCTTGTATTTTCATTTTATGCTATGTGTAGTGTACTCAAAGATTGTTCCTTAAAAAGAAGCATGCCATTCAACTTTTAAATTTTCTTTTTCACCTCTTCTAGACTAATAATAATCATTATTTGTTTACTCTGCTTGGCATTATAGTATGACTAACATTTTAAGGACTTGTAATCAGCATGGATGATTGCTATAGCAGAAAGAAAAAATAAGCTATATTTTAGGATGGTTCTGCCATAATGTCATAACTACTTCTTTGTTGGTCCAATATATATATCTATTCGGAATTGAATATTATTTTTCCATTTTACAGAAATTACATGAGCAGTTCACTCCCTTGTGATTGCAGATATTGGAGAGAGAGCAAATTAAATGCAATTTTAGCAACCTTTTTGTTCATTTTGAACAAGCTATAAGCAAGATCTCCTGTTACAATCTTGATATATCTGACGAAGTTAAGGAGCAGGTGAATATTTTTCTAGTATACTTTTAAAGAGAATCCTATGATAGCTTGGCCGAATGTTAGCAGAACCTTAGTTATCCTGTCTTCTTCTTCTTCGTTTTTTTTTTTTCAACTCTCAAAGAGCTTAACTTAGTTGGTAAGAAGAGATAGTATCTCTCTTTAACAACCTAGGTTCGATTCCTTTGGGGAGCACTGTGGGATTAAAATCTTAAATGGATTAGGTTCATATGAGAGACAACACCTTTAAGATCACTCGAGGGAGGGAGTAGCCTTGACAAAGTCCAAGAATACCCTAACCGTATTAATTCCAAATTTTTTAAAAATCAATTTCTAGAGTGTTGAAACTCTCTAGAAGAAGATAAATTGAATTCTAAATCCTAAGAAATGTTTTATGTACTCTTTTATCTTATACTTTCAAGAGTTATTGAGACTGTCAGGAAGTACAGTTGACTTAAATCTGCATCTTAAGTAAATGAATTAATTTCTTATTGCTCTCTCACCTCCCATTTCTTCTTCTTATTACTCTGCTGTTGTTACCGCTGTCAGGTTGCACTTGTTAATGATCAGTTCGTAAGAGCCAAGGACCGCTTTGATACATTTGGTCTAGAGCTATATGATTACTTGTTGTCCATGTACAACCAGAGCCATGATATGACCTCTGATCCAATTGTTCTACGTCTAATATGTGAAATGCTACAATTTATAAGTGTGGAAGATATCAAACAAGAGTCACTTGCTCTGCAGAAGATGGTTGTAGCCAAGGGCGGTGATCTGGAGAAAAGCATACAGGACATGTTAAAAGTGCTTAAAAAAATTGAAAATTTCATGCTGACAGAATCTTCAAATGTTGTTGCACCTGCTAGTGGGGATTTTCTTTCTCATGTTGATGAGTCATACAACAAACTGTGTCCTCAGTCACTGGTTATACCTGATGAATTTCGCTGTCCAATATCACTGGAATTGATGAAAGATCCTGTCATCATTTGCACAGGGCAGGTATGTACCTGTAAAAAAAAAATGTTTTTTTATTCTTCAATCTGGTATATTATTATTGTCTATGATTATGATCAAACTCAGAAGCTTTTTCAACTTACTCTAATATTATGATTCAACTAATAAGTTGTAGCTTCTAGGTGTGTAAAAATGAAGGTGAAAGGTGCTCCTATACTTGCTCCTTCTACCTTCTTAACTGTTTGTTTATCAAATGGTTTTCAACTGCTATTTTGACATTTCCCTCATTTGTAGCTTGAGATCACTGTTTGATTCATTTTTTTGTCTTGTAAAGCATGAAATTAATGATCCTCATTTCTTTATATAGAATTTTAAAATAGCATTCCTATGACCAGGAATGATGCTGTGTACGATATAATATAACATGAAGCCAGACTTGAAGGACATAGTTGTTGGGAATATTAAAAGTCAATGAGGTTGATGTGAGAATTCATATACTTTGACCGTCTTCTATAAAAAAATTATTACACAGATGTATCTCAAATGACCAAATCTTGCATAGCACTACTGATTGTAGTAAATGTTAAATTTTAAATTTTAAAATTTTAGATGTCCAACTTTTAGATAAAGGAGAACAAGTGAGTGTTCATGTAGCACCACTACTGTTAATTTTCTTGGAGTCTTCTTGGATTCTTGTATCTAACCTGTTTCATTGTCAGCAATATTAATTGAAGGCTCTTTACAGGTGCAGCTTACTAGAAATTATAAGAATCAATAGCACAAATAGCATTCATGTAAAAAATTTGATCAGAAAATAGAAAAGTGACAGCCTTTTTGACTTCTCACAGTAATCTATAGTTCATATTAGTAATAGATTTACAGAGGCATTGCATTCAAGTGTGATTTACCATAATAAAAACACTAGAGTTTGAGAATTACAAATTATATTTGGGAGTAGCAGTATCATGCTGGAAGTTTCATTTAGAAATTATCTGAACCCTTGTAAAAACACCATGTTTGCACTTTTTCTGCAGACTTATGAACGAGCTTGCATAAAGAAATGGTTTAAAGCAGGGCATGGAACATGTCCTAAGACACAGCAGATTCTTTCCAATACTATCCTCACACCTAACCATGTATTATATAGCCTGATATCCAGTTGGTGTGTGGCAAATGGGTTGGAATCACCTAAAAGATTAGGGAACTTATGCCTTTGTAAGGAAAAAGTTGATGGCTCGTCCAAATTTATAGAGGTTGATACTATACTGAGGAAACTTACTTCCAATGACATAGAAGATCAGCGGTTTGCTGCAGGTAAGCATTTCAAGAGCCATATTGTTCCCCTTCTCCCTGCTCTTTGCTCTGTGTGAGAGTGAAGGTGAAAAAGGCCTGATCTTGTTTCTGTCAGTTTGCCAGCATTTTTAGTCCCAAACAATTTTTTGACACAGTCCAAGGGCTTAGGATCTTCTCTTTTTGTTTTCTAATGACCTTTCACTTTCTTTGCATCAGAATGCCTTTTTCAACTCCCAATGAGTCATGCTTCAAACAATGAATTTTTATTCTGTGAAATCATTTACTATTATTATGATTGTTATTGTTGTTGTGGTGTGGTTTATGTCATTATAATTATTATTAGTTTGTATGGTTTATTACCAAGCATGAAAAGGGGGCCTAACCATTGTAGCCTGTAGGCATGGAATGTACATATTATTATTGGCAAATTGGAAAAGAAATACGGAAGAAAAAGAGGGCCTGAAATTTCTCATAATCCAAGAGTCTCAGAAAATGTCAAAGATAAACAAAGGAACCTTTTTTGTATCTTTGCAGCTATAGACACAATGTAACACAAGAAAATAACATTATGTAAATAGCTAAGCTTTCCTATATTTCTCAACTTCCTGCTCCGGAAGTTCTCATCTGCTACTTACATTGCAAACACAATTAAACTTCAAAACAGTTAAAACAGTGATGTAGCACACCAGAGAGGGAAGGAGAAAGAGGTGGGGAAACAAGGGGTGAAGTTGAGAGAGAGGAGGAGGAAACTCTAGGTTAATACTAAAAACTCTTATTAATCAAATCAAAAAAGTCTACTGCATAACATAAACCCTAAAGCTATTTATAGATAGCCCTAATATACAATAATAAAAGTAGGGCTTCAATAAGAGACCTATTACAAAATAGGAAACTGCAATATGTAAAACTAGCACTCTATTAAGAGACTCATTACAAAACAAAATAATGAGGGAAATACTAAACCAAAACCTTACAAAAAGGATAATTAAAAGCCTTACAAAATATTTAAATTTAAGATAATTATAATTCTTTGGTTTAATACCTAAAGTCCTAAACTACAAATAATATATCTAAGTTTACCTCTAATAACTAAATTATAAATAAATAACAAATTATCTCTTTTCGCATTCTCCATTAAATAGTAGAAACAATTGTCTGGTAATATTTCACTGTTGGAGTAAATGGCCATTGGCCATTGAATTCTCTTGATGCTCACAAATTGCAGCGACCAGCTGCTGCTAAGCTACATCTACATCAATCATCTGCTTCAGAATCCAGAATCATGCTACACTGACAAATATGCTAACTTCAGAGGAGCTTTAGCTTATGTAGGAGGATGATTGATTTGAAAACTGAGCAATCTGTTGTTCCTAGTTCCAGTTTTCTTGAGAGATAATTATTTGGTGCCTTGAGCATTATATTCCTCAATGGTGCCTCGCCTACTGTGTTGTCCTTTTTTTTTTTTAATTCTTTCAAAACTGCACATCAGATTATAATAGGTTATAACAGGATAGCCATAATTAAAAATGTGTTTATTTGTTTGAAAAAAGTAGTGTATGTCAAAATACTTAAAACTAACATTCTATTGGAATAACTAATTTGATGCTCACACGTAACACTAGTTTTGTAATAAAATAATCAGTCCATAGCAGGATGACAATATTTTTAGCTCTGTTATTTTCTTCTTACGGTAATTTTGGAAAAAAAAAAAGGGACAAAAGTATAGCAACCACCTATGGCACCCATTGGAAATATGGTGCATCTTGAGGCACTAAGTAGTAATACTCTCTTGATATAAAGTCTTTGTTTTAGTTGCCAAAGAACAAACAAACAAACGCTGCAATATAATGCTCAGGTCAGGTATTTCAAATGAATGCTTAGTTGGTCAATCCATCAGAAAACTCACAACAAAGTAATCAGAAATCACATTATTGTTATTTATCATCAAATGACCTTATGTGAGCAGATTTTACCACATAAACTGTACTCTATAGGGTTTCTTTCTGAGTCTTGCACCTATAGTCTCCAAAAGTTTTAGGTGTATCTTCCAAATCCCAATAATGCTGAAAAGAAGCTTAATGCAGAGATGGAATGCAGGCTAGTAACTCCTGCTGATGGCAAACTTTTGTTGGAATCTCTATAATCATCATCTTCGAATTTCCTAATGTTTTGCTTCTTGAATCTGCCTGTATTGCCAACTTGCTGCAGGTGAGCTTCGTCTTCTTACTAAGAACAATAGTCAAAATCGCATGTTGATTGCTGAGGCTGGTGCTATACCCCTACTTGCTGGTCTCCTTAATGTTCCCGACTCTCGGACCCAAGATCATGCAGTGACTGCTCTTCTGAATCTATCCATATTTGAGGGTAATAAAGAGTGTATTATGTCATCTGGGGCTGTTTCTGGGATCCTTCATGTGCTAAAAAATGGTAGTATGGAAGCTCGGGAAAATGCAGCAGCCACCCTTTTCAGTCTCTCTTTCATAAATGAGTACAAAGTGACTGTTGGCGCATCTGGGGCAATTCCAGCACTAGTTAAACTTTTGTACGAGGGCAGTCATAGAGGGAAGGTGGATGCTGCAGCAGCATTATTCAATATCTGTTTATATCAAGGGAACAAGAGACGTGCAGTTAGGGCTGGTATAGTGCCCAAGTTGATGGAAATGCTAACAGAACCTGGTGGAGAGATGATGGATGAGGCATTGGCAATTATGTCTGTACTAGCTAGCCACGCTGAAGGAAAAGCAGCAATTGGATCTTTAAATGCTGTGTCTACTTTGGTGAACTTACTTAAAAATGGATCTCCAAGGAACAGAGAGAATGCAACTGCAGTGCTGGCACACCTCTGTGTTGGAGATCCTCAACATCTGTCACTGGTCATGTCACATGGGGTGGTAAATTCTCTCTTGGAGCTGGCAGAATATGGCACCGAGAGGGGCAAGCGGAAAGCTTCTCAGCTGCTTGAGCTTGTGGGCAACTTTACAGAGAATTGTGAACATTCTAGGCAAACTGTCAGCTAGCTTCAGGCTCTGCTTTTGCCATAAAAATTTGCCGCAGGCTGCAAAGATAGGGATTAAAATATGTTTTTTTAACCATAGCTTAATAATGCTAATAGTATTTGCTTTCGTTACTGAGGTAATACAATTGCCTCTATACTTAACCATTTATTTAGTGGAGAAAACTGACGTGAAGTTCTTGAGATTTTTGCTATCATATTTTCTAATAAGAATATAACATGTGGATAAACCTTCCAAAATGAACCAATCATATAGTGATGAGTTGTATAAAAAGTATTCATGTATCATATTTATTGGAGGATTTGATAGTGAACATTTCAAAAACTGCAGCCAATTTCTGTCCTTATTTTATTGATTCACTCGTGCTGGAAATTTGTTGAGCAATGTTGTAAAGAAGGCTGCGTAACATCGAGTTAAAAGATATAGTTACTTCGTTATAGTTTATACACTCAAACTCCTAATGGCATTTACACTTTCTATTGCTCCTTTCACTGGAAATGCTTAGCGCCTCACATGCAATTTTCTCCGCCCAAGTAGCGAAGAAGATTCCTGTCTTTTGGTGGTAAGTCTCAATCACATATTGTGGACCAAATGAATGCGATTTTTTTTTTAATCATTTATTTTGGAGTGGAATACTTTTTGTGGAAAAATTTCACTGTCACCTTCAAAAAAGATTGAAGATTGAAAAGTCTTTCTGGTGGTGTGATGAGGTGATCCACCTTTCTGGCATAGGTTACCTGAATTACACCTTTTTCCTTTTGTTTCTTTCCTTGCTGTTCTGGCTAATGACAATTATTCTTACATGCATATGCATGATTAAGTTGTGTAATGTCAATTTAAGCTTTTCAAAGTGCAAACTTTGGACCACAAA
The DNA here is from genome assembly GCA_037074485.1 of Delonix regia. Classification (NCBI taxonomy): domain Eukaryota; kingdom Viridiplantae; phylum Streptophyta; class Magnoliopsida; order Fabales; family Fabaceae; genus Delonix; species Delonix regia. The sequence continues at coordinate 5,816,666 of CM073460.1, read as the reverse complement.
TGATCCTGCATAATTAAATCATGGGGATGAGGTTACCAAGTGAGGTACGAAAAGCCAGATGGGAGAATAGAAAAACTAAGGTTTTCCATAGTTGAGGTGAAATAGTGGTTATAATCGTGCTAATCTCCATCATGTGGAAAGAGATACATTGCCACTACAGCGATAGGGGAATCAGTTAAGATAGTAACTCGGGAAATCGCTTCGCAAGAGCTTGATTATCTTGCAGATATTAATGAGTGGCTGCTTTCTTATTGTGATTTCATTATCCTACTTTATGATGGTACTTTAATAAGAACAACCAATTTGGTGAAATGCATGCATGAACTTCACCATGAAAACATGAGGCCCCAGTCAAGTTTCATTTGAAGTGGACATAGATGGCGATGGATGGTAGTTGACTACGTCTTCTACAAACCAGATTTATTCTTTTTTCGACATCATCCTCTCACTCTACTTTCGGGGGAGATATTGATTATGATTAAACCTCCTTGAAGAAGTGCATGAACAGCCTTCTAAGAAAATTTTTTAGGTAGGTGTTTATTGGAAAAACTTTTCCTCCTCTCTTTCATTGCTTTCAAGCTGTCTAATAAGTAACTCTGTATCATGAGCTATTATTTCCCAACAAGCAAAGGAGTCTTGGATTTTATTTTTATGTGACAACTTAGTGGTGTGTTAGATGTTTGATAGAGCTGAAGTCTGGATATATGACCTCCCAATATTCCTCGACACTAAAGTTGGTAATCTTCCTTATGTTTATATTTATAAGTATTTACTATTAGATTCTTTAACTAAATTATAAAATGTGAAAAATTTAAAAATCTTCATGCGTTAAATATTCATTAAAAAAAACCCTCAGTTTTGTCCTATATTTTTGGGGAAACTTCAATATGTTCGTCAGAGGTCTAAAGTGGGCCTTGCTTGTGTCTTCATGGGTCCAATACACGGCCCGGTAAGAGACAACAAAACTACATATTTCAATTAGCCTCTGTGTTGGACAAGAAAAGAAAGATTGGGCACGTTGGCCACCTTCCTCCCACAAGAAGGAATATTCGGGTATATTTGTTGATTTTCCCCCGAACTTTAAATTGTTAAATGTGCAACAAGATGATTAATTGTTGGATCTACTTCGGCTGAGAAAGTTTTCCCTGCACTCTCTATATACAATAAGTAGCCGATAGAAAAATACTGAAATGTCAGTGATATTTTTATCAGCTGACACTCGTTTTTGTTTTAATAATTGTTGTGGATTTACCTTGAGAGGGAAGAATGTATCTAATTATTTTCGCTACTATTTGGAGGATTTTTCACATCAAAGAAGAGTATTAATTACTTTATTTATGCGTTAATTGTTAGAAGCATAATGTATGTATGAAATAATTGAATTGAGACTAGGCAAGAGCCTACTTGCTGTAATGTTTGGTTCTGAAATTTCCTTATTATCTAACTTATTTCTAAGGGTAAACTATATAATACTCTTTTTTAGTTTGGATTGAAATCAGTTTGTCTTTTTTGGGTTTAAAGTGTCACATTAGTTTTATTGTAATTCGTTCCATTATTACTTAGTCGCTTTGTGGTAATTTTTTCCTTAATTTTATAAAAAATATTCATTCGAAAACTGAAATGATGAAAATAATTTTATTATAAGGAGTATGTTTCTTTTATTTCTTGAACCATTTTACAGTCATTGAAGTTATTAATAGAATTAAACTGATATTTTGAAATTGAAAGTATAGACTATTTTTTTAAAACAAGAAGTATAGACTTAATTGCAACAAAAGTTTCAGAAAACTACAAAAATATTTCAGTGAAATAGAATCTAATCATAGAGTGACCTTCTAACACTTATGTTATTTTCATGAAAATTTAGAAGTACATACCTTACGTTGCACGAGAGCAAATTAATTTTCTACCAAATTAAGGAAGTTGCTATAAATTACCGTGTGTGTGTAATATATATATATATATAGAACTCTTGGTGCTAAAATATCCTTGTTATATAAGTAATTTTAATAAACACGAGAGGTCCTTTTCATAATTTATTTTATTTTTCAAGCTTCCATGTGGATAAAGCTTAGCCTGTATGTATCTTTTGACATATATTTGGAGGGGTCCACCAAGCATGGTGGATTCTCCGCAACCCTATACCCATATTGGCAATTGGTAAAGCATTTCCATGTCATATACACGAAGTTCTTAGCACAAACTGGATCAAATAATTGTATGTAAATCCAACTGCCTCCAGTCTAATTCAATTTCAGTACCAAGGCCAGTTAAATTTAAATAAAATCCAATAGCAATTTGTTAGGATATTTTTTATGAAAAAAAATTAGGAGTTATTCTTTGTGCTTCGTACGTATTTCCCACTTTTTTCAACTCCAGGTTATAATGGTGAAAGTGCAAAAATGATGGCAATATCTTTGATCATACTAAAAAATGTGAATTAATTCTGATATACATAAATGGATTCAAACATTAATTTCTAAACAATATATAAGACCAAATTTTTTTAAAAAAAAAATATCATATCTATTAGGATTACATTCATGCTTGAAAATTAATAAATTGACTGAATGAATAATTGGTCGTAGCTCAGTCTTATTCTTAATGCATGTATAATGGAATGAGAAAAAGACATGAAAGAGACATCCAAACAGAGTGGTTCCTCACGCAAGCATCCATTTTCATTTCATGCAAAATTAATGTATAAATAAACAAAAATTAAACACCACATATCCATATCAATCACAGACAACTACATCCATTTACATTGTCATATTAATTAAAGAAACAATGGATTTGACAGTATCACAACAACAAAACAATAATATATTCTTTTCAGTTTCTTTATTATTATATATGGTGAAGAGGACCAAAATAATTGAGACAGTTATTTGTTTTGCATGAAGAACACGACAGCGCACTTCGCAAAAGGTAGAGTTACGCATATATGCATGCAAAATGCTCTCTCTCTCTCTCTCCCCCCATTTTTTTGTGCTTCTTATTATTAGAATAAATGTTAAAAGGCAGTCAACACATTTGAGCCCATTACGCAACACTTTGATTTTATTATGATGTATTCAATGTCTCTCTGGATTGTCTTTGCCAAACTTGATTTGACCCGACAAGAAGGACGATGTAGCCAAAATATACATAATGTGAGGATTTAAATTGGGATTCTATCGACGTATCGTGTTTGAGGTCATTGATGTGTTACTTGACATGACGGTGATCAAGATTCCGTCAACTTGATTATTTTAAGTTGAGTTAAATTGGGTCAAGTTTATTTGGGCCACAGGAACCATGTCTGACTCAGTACCCGGCCATGATATTAGTATCGTCCAGCCATATATATATATATATATTTGGTATTTTAAAAAACAAAGAAATAGTCACTTTTTTTTTTTTTTTATATCAAGTATAGATCATTTTTATTAAAATATGATATCTCATTTACAATATACAAATTATAATTTTCATTTTGTTCTTTTAAAACTTATTTTAATTTTTAATTAACAAAATATACAAAAATTAAAAAAAAAATTAGTGGCCTAATCTGGCCTGATCGAGTTACATTTTGTAATCCAATCATAACTCTGAGTCGAGCCACAAGTTAGTATCTAAACTAATTTGGCTCGAGGTTTGAACACCCGTAGTTCAACAACAAACATAAAATAAATATTTTGAAAAATAAAAAATCATCTTAATATAGAAGAACATGTAATAATAATTTATATTATATATATAATTTCATGATAAAGAAAAACTATTTAGTGATTTCGCACTATTTTTTTATTTTAAATTGTCCACATAATATATGAGTAGTTAAAATCAATTTAATTTTTGTCTATAATAATATAAGATTAAACTATAGAATTATCTTGTTTTAAAAATAAATTAACATGCACATTATCAGTAAGAACTATAATAATATTGTGTAAGATTAATATGTTACCTTATTAATATGACTGTGGTCCACTATTAATGATCATTTTCTTAGTATCGTCATTTTTTATAGCTATTGCAAAATTGCAAAATGGAATTTGAAAGTTAGGTACACATTTTTAAATGATTAGCGTAGCTAGGGGACAGTGGAACTTATAACAAAAATTTAAGGATGAATTATTCTTCCTTCTTTAAAGTTGCCTAAATCATATGGCCTTTCTCTGTTTTAAAAAATTATATTTCCCAATATATTTGCAATAATAATAATAATATTTACAATTATAATTATTTCGATCAAAATATATGTATATATATAATATAACAAGTATTGAATATATCTAATGTCAATATAAAATAAAAAAAGTCACTTTTCTAAATTTAAATATCATAAAATTATTTGATAAAATAATCATAAAAAACAGAGAACATATCCACAAAATAATTTTTAAGATTAACCATTTTAGAGATAATCATTTTATTTCAATGATAGTTTTTATATTATCATATTATTTATATTAATAAACATTAACATTGCCATACATTTTACAAAATTTTAAAATCAATTAAATATATAACGTTCGACCCAAAATAAATAACATAGGAAAAAAATTTTGAAATTAAATTTATGGTATATTTACATCAAAAAATTAATATTACTTTTAAAGGTATTTGATCCTATTTTAATTTTAAGAATATATGTATATTTTTTAAAATAAAAAATTGAATAATTTAAATATCTCTTAAATAATAGTAATAATTTACCCTAAATTCATTTACATACTACATTTTTGTCTCCGACAAACCATTAAAGTTTTGTTAAACCATTATACGATTATATAATATGTTTATACTCACACAAGCACGTGTATGAATGCAGAAAAAGTAACAATGCCTCAAGTTTTTCAGCAGTTAAAGAGTCGATTTTCCTACCCAAAATTATTCAGATCTGAATAAGATGGAACAGACCAAAGTTGAGATCCTAGATCTGACTGAAGGACCAAATTAAAGTAGCAATATGGTTATGAAGTCTGAATCAGTTAATTAATTATGAACTTCGAATTTTACCATGCTTATGCTGAGAATAAACAACTTTATTCCACATTAATATTTTTATGAGTGACATTGCAACTTTTTCTGTATTCATACACGTGCTTCTTCTTTAATTAATTCGTAGTTTCAAAAAACAATATAAAAACCTAACAATCAATAATCAATATTTCAGGGATCCTTTATTCATTGATTAATTTGGAGAATATTTGTAAGCAAGTGTATAGCGTGCAGTGCATTTTGAACTCAATAAATTGGTAGTGGAAATGGAGTGTTGTTTCCAGTTGATCATTATTGCGGTCCAATATTTATTAATTTTAAAATAAAAATATTTAATTTACAAACAATTTGAAACTCCAAATGGTTTGATTTAAGTTAACTAGTAATGTGTTTAGTTTGGTATTTGAAAGTCTATAATATTCATTTGCAAACTAAAACAAGAGTTTGCTTTTGAAATAATTGTGTTTATTTAGCATTACTTTTTTTAAAATCATTTTTGCCTTCTAAACTTTCTATTTGTACAAAAGTGAGAAAAAAAAATCTTTCTTTTGCATTGAATGAACTATACAAAATTCACTTTTTATAAAATAATTTTAAAATATGAATTACGGCTATATAAATTCAATTTTAATTAATATTAAATTTGCAAAATTTTGTTGATCTAGAACATAGAACATGTAACCAAGCACAGACTAGAAAGATGGCAAATTATAGAGACTTGGGGTCCATGAAAATCAAGTGCAAAATCAACATTACCCACACGTTAATTCAGTGAGATAATGAACTTTCGCAAATAGGGTAATTTTACAATTTTCCATTCACATAAAAAAAAAAAAAAGAGAAATGTGATAATGATTCTCTCTTTTGCCAATAATTTCTCCTCTCTTCTTGCTCTATGCATGGATCTGTTTCTTTATCTTATACTATATATAGTTGATAATTAAATGATAAGATAATCATATATATACATGGATTTGTTTTCTCTCATATATTTTGCATTACTATAATTAATCTAATTTCTTCTTTTTTCTTTTTCTTTTTTTAGTATCAAAATTGCATGTGAAGTGAATAGAAGTTTAAGTAACGTTGTAGAGGGACCTCGTGCCTCACTAATAAAGGAAAGCAGTTTATAGGAGATGATGATAATATTCTAACACGCACGTTATGTTAAAGTATATAGACACCTAAACATGATTAAATAATTTAAAACTATTTATTCAATTTATAGTAATTTTTTATTTCTTATTTAATTATCATTATTTAAAAAAATTTAGTTGAACAATAAAATTCTCCATAAAATCATTGTGGCATATACATTTTATTTTTTAAAAAAACAATTTATGAATTAAATAGATTACTCTAATTATAAAGTAAGTGACTTACCATATTTGATAGACAGTAGTAGCATATATTGTAGTTCTCACAGACTAGGTCCCACAGCCTGCAGAGCAAGTGGGGCCATGTTCCCATTATTTTTCTTTCGAGTAGGAAATGAATGAAATGTCTCCTACTTGTTAATAGTCGTTAAAATTTTAAAATTGATATCTAAATCTCTAAATTTATCTGCTTGTAATTTGTTTAACTTTTAATTACCTAATGGTATTAACTTATTCATTACCTCAATTTTTTTTATATGTTAAGTAAATTAAAGATAGTCAAATTAAAGAGAAGAACTCAAAATGACAGTAGATCATTGATGCCCATTTTGACATATATATGGAGAGTTTACTATTAAGATAAAACTAACTAGTATGAATTATTCTCGTAATTTTGAAAATAAATTTTAAAGATTCAAATAACTATTTATGTTGCAAGTTTCTCTCATTTAATCTATTAATTTTTGTGATAGACTCTTTCTTAAAACTTATATCCCTAAGGATTTATAACTTCATAGAAATTAACTCAAAGAGAACTTTTATATTTTCCACTTAAATTTTAAAAATATGGAGCAAAGGGGAATCTTAGAAATAGAGAGGTACATGTGCATGATTGAGAACATGTGGAAGAACGTGATGACTCAGAACAGCTCGGAATCACAGTCTCTTTCCTTCTTTCTCCATCTGTCCTTCAAGATATAACCTCCATCACTCATCTTCCACACATACAACTAGAGAGAGAAACACTTGTGTTCATAAAAGTGAAAGCTGCTCTACACATATAGAGTATATATGAAAGAGAAAGAAGCATCATATCTTAGATCATACCCTGACCTGTGCATGTGGCAGAATATATATACTATGTACTATACCGACTTTTGTGCGCAAAATTAAACACAGAAACTCACTAAAAACACACATGGCACAGACACAAAACCTAGAGAGAGAGAGACTAACGAATATAAATGATATGATATATATACATACATATTCTTGAATTGTTCTCTTTTTTCCTTTTTCACAAAAAGAATTCCTAAATCTAAATGAATCAAATCTTTAACATCAAGCGCCCTTCAGTTTTAGAGTCATGCATGCTAGCTAGCTTCATGTGAATTGTTAGCTCATTGAAGAATTATTCATTTTTGTTTTTTATTGGCATTATATATATATATATATATATATATATATATATATATATATAGTGCAACGGATACTAAAAGTAGAAACATTTAGTAAGAAATTAATTAACTCTTAGGTTTCATATTCATTCAAGTGGACATTGTTGGATGTAGGGACTAAATTGATAAAAATATTTAGTCTGAATCATGTTAAAAAATACTGTTCTTAAGGAATATTTTATTACACACAATAAAACATACTATTGAGATAAAACTTGAAGATCAGAACTAGCAAAAGTATATAATCTATTGTAACCCATACAGTGAATGATATTTATAGAAATTTAAAAACAAATGACTAATTATTTTAGATAATATGAAACTTCAAAAATAATAAGCTAGTTATAACCAAGTGACGTGAAATTGATTATTTTAAAATATACCACTGACCCAACAACATTTCATCATAAAAATGGTACATTTGTCTGGATTTTATGAGTTTCTTTTTGTACTAGTTAACAGTACATTTTAGACTAATATTTATAGATAATTTGGGGATCACCAAAAGCAGATCCACGTCCGAATCATCCACAACTGATTGCACTCAGAGTGGAATTTAACAGTGAAGACTAAAGAGCTAGTACTGAGCATTGAAGAAGGTATATAGTGTTGTTGAATATGAGGTCAATGGTCATAACATTGGTCAGTCCTAGAATGAACAACAATATTTACAGAGTTGCAGAGGAACACAGAAGCCAGCAAGGGGTAACAGTGAGATTTGTTGTGTGTGTTTCTAAGGTTTGAATGTGCTTTATTCCCTCTGGGGATAACACCCTCCTTGGTTGTCGCAAAAGTGATCGATCCCTCCCAAACACCTAAACAACAAGATTCCTTTCTTTCCAACACCACCAATCCCAGTTTCACAATCCATTTTTTGCACACAAAAGTGAGTTCTATATAGATATTCTCCTTGTACTATTATCATCTTTTGTCATTATTTACTATATGGATGGATCTAGGAAGTTTCTAAGCCCCTTGCACCCCTGCAACCACCCTCTAATTATTTTATGTATTTTTTCATGCCCTATTCTCTCTTCCTATTATTTATTTATCATCAATTAATTACTCCAAGTTTTGCAAATTGCATAATTAATATTCTCTTTCATGCATTAGTATTGCAGGGATCAATTCACGGAAGTATGAGATGACAATTATCTTCCATAAACTTTTAAAATTATATTTTTTATATGTAATTTCATTTTATATTCATAATTTAGTATATTGATTGATATCCTTTAAAATTAAATCTTTCTAACTTCATATCATTGTTTTAGCTTTTTAACATGACCATATATATATATATATATATATATATATATATTGTTAAATTAAAAAGAAAACACAAATGAACAAAAACCTCTATCAATCTAGTTTATTTTAAAACTTTAACAATTTAAAATCCTAGTGTTGTAAATTCGTATACATTGGCTCTTCTTTTGATAGATCTTCTTAAAAATCTAACAAAACCCTTTCATGGTGGGAATTTGTCATGCCATGTCATCTTTAAATTCAGCAAATTAATATGGCATAATGGCAATGTCCACAGACAAAAATGTCAACTTTTCAAAGCAAAAACTCCTAATCCCCTCATTTTCTTCTCTTTATTGTGCACAAAGACAGAAGACCTACAAACAAGCGCTCAATTTTCTTTTGAAGCTTGACTCAGTCGACATCTGGGAGGAATATATTAATATTAAATTCAGCTTTACTAAATATTTGGCCATATTATATATACAAACGAAATGGTCCAATTTCACGAATCTATGGCTTTAGAGGGTCGATCGTTATATTTTAAAGTTCAAAGGATAAACTGTACAATTATGCAAAGTCAAAGAAAATTATATGCATTTTACCTCGGAAAAAATATTGATGAAAAAGCAATGTGTGAGTTATGCCTCAACAAATATGAAATGAAGATTATACCCGTTACTTCACCACTATATATTTTGTGTAACAAATACATACATACATTCATATATATATACCCACAACAATTAATCTGGCTCAAGTTTGAATCCGTTTAGTTCAAATAAAAAATACACTTCCACAACTATTAGACCAACCCGCTATGTTTGATCTAAATTAAAGGGTTATAAATTTTTAGAAACATAAATGAATAGAAAATTTATATATTATAATTATTATGACTTGTTTAAAATATGTGGCACTCATTTTATTATAATACAAATGTTAGATACCTAACTATGAAGCCATTATTTATAGTGTGCTTAATTAATTATACATTTAATATCCTGATCGTACTGTCAAATTTCAGTGTCCGAATTTCACTAAGAATAATTAAGTACTTGATTCATGTATTCTTCTAGTTTCCAAACATCCATGTTTTACATTCTGAAAAGAATGAATGAAACAGTGACATTAAATATTCGGTAAAAAATGATAATAGTATAATTAAATTTTACATAAAAGGGAAAAGTAAAAAAGGGAGAGAGTTCCACGCTGCTCCGAAGCGCGTGCAAGTAAGATCCAATCACTGGGACCGAGGCGGTTTGTGTATGGTCCAAGATACTGACAAAGCAGAGGGTTGTCGTCATTGTTAGTCGTGAAAGTGTCACGCGCTCACGCGCGTGAAAGTCTGCGAAAGGGTCAGACTCAGACATTCCATAGCAGTTTGTGTCCCTGAGTTTGTGATATTAACACGACACAATGTAACTCGGATTGCCCAAATCTCTGTTCTGACTCACCTGTTTCGTACTCACATACATTCTTTGACAACCTTAGAATTTACAAACGCATCCATTAATTCCTTTTATTTTCTTGGTTTTATATTAATCGAGAAATTAACATTATTTATATTATATAATGGGATGGGATCACCATCTCTTTTAGAATTTTTTAAAATTTAATTTTTATATTTAATTTTATCTTATTTATTGATTTAGTTTTTTAATTTATAAAAATTTGTCCCTTATAATAATTTGTCTCTCTTAATTTAAATATTAATTATAAAATTTTCATTCCATAAAATTAAATTTTAAATTTATCCCTGATTATATATTTCTTGTAATATCAAACTCAACCTTCAAGAAAAAGCTGCATTAAATTTTAAAAAAAATATTTTTCTTGGGTGTAGTTAATTCTAGTTTTACTATTATATTTTTTTAACAAAATTTTAGATATTTAAAGTAATTCAATTATAAAATGTTGAGTTATAAAAGGATTTGAATAATTATGTTTTAATTCAAGAACCTAATAAAAAATATATCGGAAATAAATATAAATTAAATATATATTTTAAATTTAATTGATGTGAATCAAGGAATCAAATTTTTACTTGAATTTCATGCCAAAATGAATTAATTCGATTCATAAGAAGAAGAGATATAATATCTGACTTTCAATAATCTGTATTTGATTCTTGTAAAGATACTCTGAGGATAAATCTATAAATTCATTAAGCCAATGTAAAAGATCCACCCCCTAACATTACTCGAGAAGAAGATATTACTTATTGCAGAGATATTCCTTATTGTAATAATAAAAAGAAAATGTGAATTCATCGAGCTGAAAAAGAAGAAGAAGAAGATGGTGCCGTTGGTGTACTAACCTATACTATTAGAGTAACTTTTTTTTTTTTTTTACCTTATCATAAACAAAATTCAAGGAGTAATTGGACTACATGTGAAAGCATGTGATGTGAATTCTCACAAATTCTTTTTTTTTTTTTTTAGAATGAGATTGTAAGGAATTTTATAGAAATTAATGTCCTGTCTTTACTGATTTTAGAAACCAAGTTAGAACATTTTCATTCTCAAAACACCATCCATGACCATGACCATACATGAACATGTGATGATGGTGCTGATCTCGAAGAATACTATGATTTTTAGGGTTCTCTGGATTTGGATGGCCATTTTGTCGTCTTTTCATGCTCTTCCCTTTGCCCTCTCTATTTGCCATCAAACCCACCAAATTAGGCAAAAGTTTTCATATATATAGTCCCACTCACTCCTCACATAATAAATTAAATAATAATAATAATAATAATAATAATGATAATAATATTAACAATCAGTACATTATTACAAAATCATTCTCTCTCTCTCTCTCTCTCTCTCTCTCTCTCTTCTAACCAATGAGTACCATTGTGAATTCAAAGGCTGTATATAAAAGGGACAAACTCGCTCTCTCATGCAAAACCATGATAATTCTTTAATGATTTTACCAACTAATCTATTCTCCATGGAGAGTTGGAAGTCACTAAACTCAAGGTGGATATGTTTGTTGAGAAATATATTAATTTACTGTTCAAATTTCATTATAAAAATAGGAAGTCTAGATTTGTATTATCTCCTTTGGAACTATATACATATTTTTAATATTCATGCATATGAATATATAATAATATACAACAATTAGGATTTCTTGAAGTACTACAAATTTCTCACTACTGAAGCTCTCTAGCTATAAGCTAGGTTTGGCTGCGCAAGATGAAACATCACAATCATTTTTTGACAAAAACAAGGTTCCAGTCTGGGAGATATATATGAACAGCTCCAGATTTTCCACACCTTTATTATACATTATTCAAATAAATTGGGAATTTCCAGGTTTGAATTATACATTTGCAACAATAATATATACATATACAAGCACAGCCTTTCGAGGTGGTCTTTGGCTAGATTTTGTCATTTCCACTTCATATTTAGTAAAGGAGCATGCATTTATTACATCCTTTCTGTATAGATAAACTATATATTTTAGCTGGGTGTTATAAAGTTCTATAGATTTTAGTTTTTTTTTTTTTAATTTTGGGCAGAAGTTTAAGGTTAAAGTAATTATGATAACTTCAAATGATGAAACATCATTCTCAGATGGAAACAACTTTCATCTAAAGACATAGAGATACTATATAAAGAGTATGGTTAGAGAGTTATGTATTCGATAAAGGTGTGGTGGATGTAATAAAATAATAGCTAAAACTGCAATGTAAATCTTTTTAGAGCGGAATATTAAACAGCTTGATGGTATAAATGTCAAGGGAAAAGATCTATAGTCATTAAATTAACTTTCTAAAAGGAAAGGAAAACAGCAAATCTAATTTTTAACGGAAGAAAATCAAACTTTTCCATTAGATACGCTTATAATATATATGAGGAATGTATATACAATAAGAAAGACAACCTTATAGTTTATATATATAATAACCTCTACATTCGCTTTACTGTCTGTTCACCTATAAAAGATCACAGTCAAGGGCTCAATTTGACTGTGTCATAAGTCCTATGACCAAATGATATAAGATAATTGATTATGATCAAATTAATATGCACCCTCCAAAATTTCATATATTAAGTGCACTAAAATTAATTAATTATTTGTTCAGAATATAAGGGTTTACTGTAGATGATGATAATTGATTATTAGTGCAGCAAATTATCTTCTAAATTATAAAATTTTTCACAGAAATCCAACAGTTTCCCACCGCAGAAAGAAGAATTTCCATTTGAGATTTGTGGTGGCCATTGAACTTGAGCAAAATATATAGCTACTTCCAATGAAAGTATTCATACTTCAGATGAACTCATAAATTCACTATATTAAATTAACATCCTCATAATACAAAGCAACCTAAACCTATTCAAAGGAAAGAAAAATAAAAGTTAAATGACAAAAAATAACTAACATATATCCCTAGGGTTTATATGATCTTAACTAAAGAAACAAAGTTCTCATCAGTAATCATCCATCCTCAAATGCTCTTCGTCACGTTGGGACAAATTGTGGAGTACTTGGATGAAGCTTAACTTGTTAATGAAATTGAAGCCACACTAAAAAAAAAAAACCAGAAGATCCTGCACATGCAGGAACTGAGATTTGTTTTTCTTTTCTTTTTCTTTTTTTTCTTTTCTCTATAGTGGATTGTTGCTAGTAGTGGAAGAAGAGCTAAAACCAGAAAGATCAGTCCAATTAGCTGCAGTAGAATTACCAGTAGTAGTATTCCAATACTGCTCCTGATTTGTTGGATTATTATTTATCCCCAAGAAGTGCCTTGACAAGTTCAGTTCCCGATGACTATGATCTTCCATTTTCACTGAAGCTAGTTGAGTTATCACGCCAGAAGTCGACACTTTAGGTCGGAGTTGACTCGCCCCGCCGCCGCCGCCATATCCAGGCGCGTCGGTTCCACCTTCAAATGGGTACAATTCAGGTGAAGCTTCCAAACCAGCCAAGAAGGGAAACTGCTGTGTTTGCGGGAGCCGCCATTGCTCCAACCCAGCGGCCGATAAGATCGAGCTGCCGCCACTTGCTCCTCCGCCTAAGGTGGTTCCTATATGGAAATTTAGGTCACCTACTCCTCCCATTGGACCTGAAATTGTGCTGTAATTACTCAGGCCATAGTTCAAGCCCATCTCTCCGGTTCCATACTCAGTTAGTTGATGCAATGGAGCCATGAACCTCAGCGGCGGAACCTGAGGTGAAAGGCCTACTATATCGGCAGCAGAACCACTGTTAGAGGAGACCGAATTGGTCGAACTAGCACTACCCGTCTGGCGATCGGAGCTCACCGGCGGTGACTTTGAGCTGCTCCCTTTGCTCCTCTTGTTTCTCCGGCATCCCCCGCCGACCGGGACGTTTCTCAAGGCGCCACCTCGGGTCCAGTACCTTCTACAGGTCTTGCAGAAGTGGCGGGGCTGAGAGAGGCTGTAGTTGTTGTAGTAGCAAAACTTGGTGTTGGTGGATTCGCACCGTGGGCATTTCAGTGCCACCTCCGGCAACGGTATGTTGGCCATCCGGGCTCTATCGGCCATCGAACCTGGCCGGATGGTGCCGGAGCCGCCGGCCACGGCTCCGTGAGACTGAGTGGGCGGTAGTGGTGGTGGTGGAAGAAGCTGAGAACTTGGGCCACTACTACTACTTCCAATCTGATGATTGGGTTGCTACAATAACATAAAAAGGAAGAAGGAAAATTAAAAATGAGAGAAAAAGATGGAGAAGCACAAAGAAATCAAATATCTTGGTATATTCAGGAAGCAGGTAAGGTAAGGGGATCATAATAAACAAAAGTGAGAAGTGAGAAGAATATTTATCTTTTGAATTATACCTTTTGGACAAGGAAAGAAAGAAACCATATGAGAGGATTAAGATCATCGCTACTGAAAAATTGAAGGGAAAAAATTAAAAACCCTTTTAATTTTACCTGTTGTTGCCAGTTGGCTGGATCAAGATAAGCTGGGATGGAAGAAAAAACCATGGCTCTTCCTCTTGGGGCCTTCTCTTTTGAAAAGATAATAGTGGATAGAATCACATCAACAAGAGCTAGAGAGAGAAAGTGTTCTGCATAAGGTGTGTGAGAGCTGAAGATAGAGGAGAGAGGGAGAGAGAGAAAGAGAAAGAGAAAGCAAGAAAGAAAGAAAGTAGAGATGAAGAGAGTGTTAGGAGGGTGGGAATGAATGAGAAGCAAAAATAAAGGAGGAGGCTTTTAAGTATTTATATATAAATTCTATAGTTTCTTGTTCATTCTCTCTCTCTCTCTCTCTCTCTCTCTTAACCCTCTTTTTGTTTTATTGCTTTTTAGGGTTTTGAGAAGGTGATGTTTCTTAGCCCGTAAGCTTCTTTTTGATGCTCTTAGAAAAAGAGATTACTATTATATATTATTATTAATGCATCCCTCTTCTCTGCATGAAGAAAAGCGAAGTGCTGACCAGCCTATGTGTTAGAACTTTGGTGTAGAATGGCCAACGCAAACTTTAATTATTATGAGAGTTTATTATAAAATTTAGCAAAATGCATGAAATGACTATTAATATTAAAGCAAAGAATGTGATGAATATATATAAATAATAATATTTGGAATTAAAATAAAAGGAGAGGATTGGTGCTTTAGTGATGGACAATAATAATAGTGTAAGTGTCTCGACCGAATGAACCTTTTTGTAGGTCTGGTCTCTTCTCTTCCCTTCCCCCCTCACTTCTTTGTTTGTGCTGTGCATGGGATTTCGAATATTTATCCCTTTCCCTCTCTCACGCGCCCACATCATCACCCTACTCTTATACCTAAAACTAGCACACAAAAAAATGTATTTGATTTGAATTTATTGAATTTATATTAAAAAAAAGTATTTGATTTGAATTTTATGTTTAAAAAAAAAAAGTTCATGTTAACATTCCCTTCCTTTCTTTTTTGTTCGATCTTTTTCACTCTGTAACAGACATTCATTTAAATGAACCTTGCATACGAATGGTATTAATTATACTGTATCTCACAGATGATTGTGGAAATAATTTTCATTGAAATTAGTATGGTAAGTGTGTATTTATCGATGAGAAGGAGTTTATTATGAAAGACTTTTTTTTTTTTTTGCACCAATTGATTTTGTAAATAATGTATGTAAAGATATGGCATAAATTTGAATACACATATTCTCTTTAATTATAAAATTAATGAAAAATTATCTTCTTATTTTAAAACCTTGTTACGATTTTCTATCAATAGAAATGTACATTAGACCCTCCCCTTAATTCAATAGTAGTTTAAATAATTTATAATGTTACCCCAAATTTCATAATTTTCAATTTTTTTGGACGAATAAAATTCTCAAATGTTAAAAAAATATTTTTTTTATAAAAAAGACAAATGTTAAAAAACAAAGGCTTCGAGAAATAATTGCTCTTTTTTTTCTATAATGAATAAAGTGGTTACAAATAGTCGAAAGATGAAAAAGATGCATTAATATATATTCTTCCAAAAATTGATCTGACAAAGTATATAGTGAAAACAAGAGGGAAGAGATATGGACCCTATGAGTGACCCAATTTCCAAGTGTCTGTGAACGAAAGGTTAGTGAATTAATGATTGCCTCAATTTTTTTGCGCGCCCAAAAGAAGATTCAAAGTAGCTAACAAAGAAAAAGGGAATTAACAGATTAGGGTTTGACGAATATAGGAATTCAGTGAAAGTGTGTTTGTGTGTGATATGTACATCATAAGAGGGGTACAGGCAACTCTGGAACAAGTGAAACGTAATGATTCTTTAACTTTGAAGCTTCTCATCAAGTAACGATCTTTTTAAGTTATTTATTATATATAAATTTCGAAGAGAAAAGATAGTAAAGAGGTAAAGATAAAAAAGAATAATTAGATTTATAAACTCTTTCACTTATTTGTACTATTCTCTGACAAAATTTATAAGAAATTCAAGATAATAAAGACTTTGGAGGATAAATAGAGAAGGAGAAAAAAAAGAAGAAGATTGAAACTATTTTATGTTAGACGGATTATAAGAGAGGCAATGTTTTCTTATCTTGAATTATTACAAATAGATTTTTTCAGATGAATTTTGAAATAACTTATTTTTATAATCATAGACTTGGTTTTAATAATTTTTACATCGTAGTGGAGGGTGATCTTCTGGGGTAGATTTATCATTAATCAATTTCCATTGAGCTTGCAATATTTACGAAATATTTTCTCTTTTTTTGGCTGAGAAAAAGTAGAGGTGGGTTGTTTTTTTTGTTTTTACTAATTGTGTTTAAAATTTAAAATTTTGTTTGGTAAATCTATAGTAATTCAGTATTTGATGTTTATTCACGTAAAATTTATTTATTTTTTTCAATTTTGTTTTGAAAGATGATTGAAAACAAGTTTCAAACCGCATAAGCTCATCCCGAATAGGTAAATGGAGAACCTTAACAAGATCTAGATAACGTTAATTTAGCTACTTAGAAATTAAATTTTTAGAAGAAAAATAATCAAGCATATGTTTAATATAAAAATTGAATAAAAGATCAAATGGTTGAATGCATTAATTATTACAATAGCAATATTTAGTGCCAAAATTACTATAGTAGATGTGGTAAATGTTGTATTTGATTGATCCCCTTTCTCTGTTATGAGCCCTATTTATACTCTTAATTAGAAAGGTATAAACTAATGACAGAGATGGATCAAAATTAATATATATATAAAAATTAATTTTAAAAACTATTAAAATGATACTCTATAAAAACTATTTTTATTTATTTTTTATCTTTAAAGAACCATTTTAATACTATTTAAATTTAAAAGACTAAATTAATACTTTAAATAAAAATAAATGATCAAAATTATATATTTTTTTTATTTACTATGATGGAACTAAGAATCATGTGGCAGTAAAATTTATGGGCCTTGGTAATATAAATTGGGCTGTTATGAGGGGGATTTTTGGCCTACATCCATAAAAAAATAATAAAAAATATATATAGCTTCCAAAATCATAAAATTTTCTTGGACTTTAAGCACTTTTTATATGAATTGCCTTCTTTTGTACTTTTTTTACTTAATTAGACAAGTTTTTTAGTATATATTAAAAATATAAAAACTAGAAATGAGCTATAAATTGTTTGAATTTAATAAGTAGATTTGAACCCAATGAATTGTTTTCTAATCGTATTAATTAAATCTACATATTCTATATATTTATTCACACTTCAACAAATTAATCTTTTTTTCTTTTATTGATATTGTGTGGAGAGTTCAACATAGTACACATTTATAATGCAAGATAATATTTTGGAAAAGATTGCATCTTTTCCAATGAGATGATTTAATTAAAGGCCGAATTTTAAGAGATGTGCTACAACCACATCTTTTTTATCAAAATATTTTTAACGAAATGATTCTTTTATTAAAAATGTAACTTAATTAAAAAATTTATTCACTAAAAAATTTTGCTTCAATATTAGTCATTTTGAGTTAAAAACAATAAACTTTATTTATTCAATTGCTTACATATTTTAAAAAGTTATTTTCTGAAAATTTTATGTATAGTTTTATTAAATATTTTTAGTAAATGACTTTAAATTTGCTAGTTTTAAAAAGTAGTCATTATGTATATTGATAGAGTACAAATATACTACTTGTTAATTGGAGATTTTAGTATCTGAAAGACAAATAAATTTAGCCACAATTAAGGTGGTCCCCAAAAGGAGCATAGTATCGAAATTTTTTTTTTTTTGCTTTAAATAAAAAAAGTTATGGTCAGGGATATCTTTGAATTTTGTTTAAGTTAAATTCCCCCCCTCAAACATTTTTGAGGTGTACAATGCATTTACAATTTTACTCTCAAATTATACCTCAAAGGAATCCAAAGTTTGTCCTCTACTTCCATTGATATCGTAATAAGGGCATATATCTTTATGCACCATATATATCTGTGGGGCTAAACTTAATTATTTTTGTTTTTAATGCCAAAATTTAGAATTTACAAATATTATTTTATCAATATAAAATGATTTAATGATTTTTTTTAAGTTAACAAATTTTATAGTCATTCAATAAAAAATTATTAAAAACAAATAAAATATTCCCAAATGATCTAGTCATCTAAAATTTTATTACACGTGGCAGTAATCATGTCATTTAATTTAGTTTCGACTGAATCAAATTTGGATCAACATAATCAAGATAATTAAAGACAAACTTTGGATTTTTAAGTACTCAAAAAGTTTTAAAATTTTATATGTCTATGCTAAATCTAATTATAACTTAAAAAGTTTGTTGATTCAAAAAGTTCAGTTCGAAAAACTAAAGCATGAATAAAAAAAAAAAGCCTTATTCAAAAAAATCATTTTAAAAAAATGAGTTAAACTCAAACTTTTTTTAAAGCATCCTGAAAAGCTAGAATAAATATTTTTTAATAAAAAAATTATTTTTTTAAATAAAAACTTAGTATAATATGATATTTGATAAAAAAAAATTATACCATTATTTAAAATTTTATGTCAATACAACAACTTATTTATATTTATAACTTTTTCATATATAATTTTACAAGTAAAAATAACTATTTGTTATGGTATTTATCTCAAATCCTTGGTAGCAAATATATTTAATTATGACTTGAAAAGTCTGCTTGGTTTAATAGACTTGACCCAAAAAATATGGATAAAAACCTGAATAAAATAACAACTACATTAAAAACTTATATCCCTTATCTAAAAAATTTATGGCAATACAAATTTATTTGTATTTATAACTTTTTTTTATATATTACAAATAATACTAACAATTTGCTATAGTATTTATCTCAAATCTTTAGTAGCAAATATACTTAATTATAACTTAAAAAGTTCTCTTGGCTTGATAAGCTTAGCTCAAAAATTATGAATAATTGCCCAAATAAAAAAATTCAATTTAAAAACGACCTTGGACTTTTTAAAACTCAAATTTCAACCTAACTTTTATAAATCCGATCTGGATCTAATTTAACTAAAATACAAAAATATCCCAAAAGAATATGGTTATAGGTCAGCAGTATCAATTATGAACTTGATTAAGTAACCGAGTGAGTTAGTCAGTGCTACATGCAACTCTCAAATTATTGTACTCATATGTAAACCAAAGTGGGGAGCCTTAAGACATAAGCAAGACCACATATAAATTCCAACCTTAATTTTAGTCAAAAAGCAAAGTCACTTTTCAGCAATTACTTCTCGATGGAGTTTGTAGCCTGCTAGAACATGCAAGCTGATTAACCTTACACATCACAATCATTAGAGTTGGTAATAAGATTTGAGGATCGATCTTCTCAGCTGATTTGCAATTGATTAAAACATTATTTTGATATCTTAGTTAATTTTTACTTTGGTTTCTTTTTTATTTTTATTTTCAATTTGATTCCTTATTAATTTTAAAGCTAACATATTTAATCTTAATCTCAATTAAATTTAGGCTAAATGTACTAATATTTATATTAATAAAAGAAAAATTAATATTAAAAATTAGTAAAGGATCAAATTGAAGATCAATTAATAAGTGGAGGACTTCATCTTCAAACTAGATGTAAATTTGGCCAAAATTCAGAAAATTGAAAGAAGGTATTTTTTGTGCATTTTCATGCAAAGTTTAAATATAAAATAAATTTTAAAATAAAATGGAATTAAAACTGATTGAAAAAAAATAGAAAACCTTTTGCATTTTAGGCGTATAACATCTTCAACTTTCATTACCAAGGTTCACTTAATATCATAACTTGTTTCAAATATCAATAAATATTGTTGACCTTCTTAATAACCCAAGCGTATATTGAAGGATAGGGTGGAATGATTATAATGTTCTTTTTCACGAAGTTATGAAATAATTATCAATTTGCTTGCATTAGTGCCTTGAACAACTTCACCTTAATTTTTTTAATCGAACTGAAACTATTATTATGAACAACTTTTACACAACCTATCAACGAAAATAGAGCAATTTGCATTATATCTGAAATAGAGACTCATGGGCATTGTTTTCATCTACATCATTATTAGACTGCAGAAAGCTTCAGCAGCATCCAGAGAAAATTCAGTACATGTAATATCATTTTTGGAATTCAATATTTGTGCTAACTATAAATTAGAATTGTTATTCAAGTTCAGACTCTCAATCCCAAGGGAATACAAAGCCTTCTGTATAAAATATTTCTGCTAACTATAAATTAGGATGATCACTTTTGCACCAAGAAAGAAAATAGAAATTCTGGAACATATGCTATAACTGATACGTTTGAAGACTTTGTAAGAATATCAATAGCTATTCACAAATTCACTAACCAGATCTCTCAAAAGCAAAGAGAGATTTTAGAAAGGAGTAGTTAGTACAAACTGTGAATCAAGAACACTTCAAAATAAAAATGTGTCTGTGTATGACACAACGTCAGACACAAAAATGACACTTTAAAGTTCATATGGATACTTTAGATTTTGTTTATCATCGTGTCTATGTCAGTGTCCATGCTTCCTAGTTAAGGATATTACAACAATCTTTAGCACCTTTATTAAGTATTCGAATATTGATACCCTGTGTAAAGCAAAGAAAAACTGCAATAGTACATTTGCTATAGAGTTCAACCATGTCCACATTCCCCAGATACATCAATAATCTATTAGGTCTTCATTCCACAATCCCCACCAGATATCAGAACGTCATAGATTACTGAGAATTGAGACTTCTGTCTCCAGGTGCAATGCCAGAGCATGAAGTGGAGTGAACTAAAAAATTGATGAGACATCTCATTTTTCTGGCTTTAGGTGGTGGTGCACGAACTTGAGAATGTAAAAAATTGTTATTCAGTGCAAGAATTATTTCTTTTAATGGAAAGTATAATTCACCAACTGTTCAAGTCAAAGTAGGAGATTTTGTGTTTTCAGAGATCTCAATTTCTATCATAACACAAGGCCTTGTCTATGGACACACCAGAAAGAGACAAATAGTAGTGCATTATAAATCTGATGATAGTGAGAAAGAAAGAGAAAAAGCAAAAGAAAACAAAGAGAGAAGAAAGAAACCTACAAAGCAACAACCTGAACAGCTAGCAGACCTAAATATAATGGGCACTTCAGAGTCAGAAGCAATTCAATAGAAGATCATAGGAAAGGTAGCTCAATCAACTTTTTATTGCTTTTCATAGGAGGGTAAGAGGTTAGATATAACTTCAAATTGAGAGAGAGAAAATGCACAAGATAAAATGGCACAATAAAACAGCTTATATTTGAAGTTCAAACATGTGACATGTCCAGGGTAAACATGAATTAATAAGAATAAAGAACCATAGAGAAAAGGAAAACAAATGGGCAACTGAGAAATTTATATTTGAATGAGTGTCAAAGGCACAGAAAATTCCATCTGAAGAACCAGCCCTGCACTAAGTAAGCTGTTGATTGAGCTTAATCAATTTTTGGAGACCTAAACTCTTTCTTTATTTGATAAAAGCCTAAAATCTTTGGCCACCAAGAGTAATAAAAGAAAGACATAGTATGGTAGTACGGTTATTTTAATTGCAATGCAACAGAGATAAAAGGATGTAAAACATGCCAAGCAAAGCAGTTCCACCCAGAGCCAGTATAATTTGGTTCACAGTAAAATTTGAATAATCCACACAGCATCTTATGTAGTACATATCTTAAATCATAAATTATGGCAGCATCTTAAAATAAAGAGTAGATTTCACAAACTTTCTCCCTATTTCATGATATATATTAGTCCAATTTAAAGTTTTTTTTTTTTTTTGAGTAAATACCTTTTTAGTCTCTCACTTATCACAAAATTATTATTTTGGTTCCACACTCATTGTAACACCCAAAATGATCCCCTACTCATTGGAAGATATCACACATAAAAATACAAATTTAATCTCTCTACCATACCTTAAACCCTAAATCTAAAGGATTAAATCTAGTATTTTTTTTAAAAATGAAAAACTAAGCCTGACATTTTTCAATAGGTGAAAAACCATTTTAGGCATTATAATGAGCGAGGGATCAAATTTTACCATAAGTGAGAGATTAAAAAGGTATTTTACTCAATTTTTGACAAAAATAACCTCCATAAAAAAACTAGTAAGAGAACATTGCATTATTTATATGCAACAAGTAAAAAATAAAAGGAAATTCAAACCTGTATAGGTCAAGCATATGTCTAATTGTCTATTAGTGTAAAAAGCAAAATCGTTATAGCATTTGAACCATCACTTTGATATTCAAAGATAAATTTTACAGTTCTTTCTTCCATAAGAATACAAATTAAAGAACTTCAACCAAAAACAAAATTGATAAACCCCAGAATCCTTACCATCTTTTAGTATGCCTAAGTCTAGGTTTCGATTATGTGTCTGTAATTTGTGAACATAAATAATATCACCACTTTACCTATATTGTCAAAGAACTTCCATGCAAACATAATATCACCAATTAACATTGTAATTGATGCATATCAAGATTTGAATGCTCCATGAACTCTTCCATGAAGACCATTTTCTTTGAAATTTTATTCATCACGATATCTCTCAATATCAGCACTGATCAGCAGCATTGAATATATGAATTTTAAGTCCTATCATTATATTATTTGTGTCATGTCCTGTACTCTTGTCAGGATCGGTGCTTCTTAGGTGCAGTCACATTAATATGATCAGTTAGTGGCAGGTACATGGCCAATCTTAATCTCTTCTGAATTCTTCAGTTGTGTATTTGCAAGTCCCTTACACTGGACTTTCATTGTCATTTGCAATGATATCCAGTTCCATGAGAACATTCAAGGCATCTAAACTTGCCTCAGAACAGTAGGTTCAAAATGTTGATTTGTATAGCATATTTAAAGCTACTAGGTGTGGTCAAGTGGTGAGACTTTTAAGTAGTTTGCGAGAGGTCTCAGGATTAAATCCTCCATGCTGTCAGAAAAGAAAGAAACAAACAAAAAACAAAAAGTGGCAGTAAGTTTTATACTATAAAGGATAAGAAAAAGCAGAACTATCAGTCTGCATTCTAGTTTACTCAGCTATAATTTCATCCGACACATGTTCATCATCAACACTCAACATTCAACAAATCAAAACAATATAAATGGCTGAGTTGAAGAAGGTAAGAACTAACAATCAAGAGAAAAAAAAAAAAAAAACTTAGTTCAACCCCTTTGTGTAAATTTCAGTGGAAGTATTAGAGCAGTCCATTTGTATGTAATCAACAAATTACAAAGCACAAGGCCACAGAAAGCAACAATCAGAAAGGTTTACCACTGTGATGTAACTCAATGTTAGAGATGTAACTTTCCTAACAGAGTTGAATTCCAATTCAGAAGTGAGCACAGTTTAGTAAGAATATAAACGCAGCAGTGAAACTTTTTGAGCCTGCTTATTCATAACCAATTAATAATGGCTCCCATGAATGAAAAGCAAGAACTATTAATCAGAAAAAAGAACGGCCAAAAAGAAACATAAATTTTCTGGGCATCACATGGTATTGATTCCTTTAGACATGTGATAATTCAATTTGCCACACTCCATACAGACACTGTTCATGTATTCTAATTTGGCAAAATCATCAAATGTGTACAAGTCGTAGGGTTTGGCTTGGTTGCCATAGCCTCACATGTAAAAGAAAGTAGAGGATTTTCATATTAAAATTAACTTTAAAAGCATGTTCCGAATTATTTGTATTTTGTATAAATTACATAAAATTAAAATAAAAGAAAGAATGATCAGCAAATACGATCAAAATTGAGTGTTACATTCTGCAGTGCAAACTAAACAAATCTTGAATTCGCATATCAAAATCTCTACTCCAAAAAATGATACATTCTTAGAAAGAGCAGGCTAACATCTTGAAATCGCATATCAAAATGAAAAAGCATTTCATACCACAAATTCTTGCAGATGCAAAGCCACTCTAAAGAAGGGTTTGGGGATAGTTAAGAGGTTATAGGTTCATACTCCTGTCCCATCATTCATACCAAGAGAACTTTGTACAGATACAAAAACCACCAAAAGAACTAATTGCAAATAAGAAAAGCAAAACTGTGGGAAGAAAAGTTAATTATTTTTCCCAGCTATTTACACTGAAATGTTCAGAGTCTAATGCTTCACCATTAGGTTCTCTATAATAATTTTCAGACTCCAATAGTTTCAGAGTCTAATCAGCAGAAAAATATATAGTAATGCATCCCAAATTAAGAGAGGCAAATTAAACTTCATGTACAAACTCTAGCCACGTCTTGAGAGGTAATGCAAAATACAATAACTATTTTTTCTAAAATAAATTATTGTAATCGATTCTTTTACTAATTTGTCAGAGAAATTTTCCTTTTTGTCCCTCACTTATTTCAAAATTGTCATTTTAGTCCCTCACTTGTTAGGTCTAAGGTTTGGAAAGAGGGACTAAATTTGATTATTTTTTGAAAAGTTAAAGACTAAGTTTGACATTTTTCAATAAATAAAAAACCATTTTGGGTATGCGGGACTAAAATAATAATTTTGTAATAATTAAATAACCAAAAAGATATTTTATTCCTAATTTATAGTTACAATATAGTTAACTCTTACTAAATGAAATTACACAATATCTATGTTATAACCAATGTTGTCAAACTCCCAATTTAATACAGTCACGAGGGTGAAAAGAAAAATGATTCCAGACAAACCATAGAACCAATTACTTTCAACAACTAGGAGCTACATAATAATAATAGTAAACTTCACAAAACTTGAAGACGTCAAGTCTAACATACTTCAACCAATTAAACTCCCTAAGTAACCTATTCAAAGAAGAAGATTTAAATACTGACCATCACAGGTAAACAGAGTAGAGATGATCATCAGGTCTAGGGAGACAAACCCAGTAAAAGCATTGTGAATTCTTGCACACTCAGATTATCAGCCTTCAAGGGTTGTCTATTGTAGCAGTTGTGATTCGTAGATATCGTGTCCGTTCTTGCTCTCCATTCCGCTTCCAGAAAGCCCTTCTCCACCAAATTTCAAAGCCTTTTTGTATATTTGGGCAGTCTTCGCCAGAATTCAAGAAATGGTTAAACCAAGCAAGCAAGATTTCCTGTTGCCAGCAGAGTGGCAGAGTGAGGATAGTGTTACAAAGGCCATCTTCAATTAGGTGGCGGTCGAGGCCTTTGGATGCCCTCCTCATCCAACCAAAATCATCATAGAATGGCACCAACCAGGTTTTTAGAAGTAAACACCTGACATCTTTAGAAGCCAACATTTGTCCCTTCCCAATCCCAACAAACAACCTTGCTGTAACTCTGCTAACCTCAAAACGATGAACTGCAGGAACTTTAGAATGTGCTTCAGATAATTCAGATTGTGATGCCCACGTTTTCAGGAAATCCTCAGCAATCTGTCTATCAATTAAAATATCCAAAATCCAATGCAAATTATCTGCTTGTCGTGCAATTTGACCAACATCCTCCAAGTCTGAAGCAGCAGCCTGCAAAAAGTGTTGACTAAGCAGTTGCAGACAATCATCACAAGCAGAGTATAAGGACTCCTTGCGAAGATCATTTTGAGATGAATTCTCACGGAGCATCTTGGACACTAACCCTTTCATCTCACGCTTGGCCTTCTCATCTTTGCCTTCAAGAACCACACGAATAAGTTTTAGCAGAACTTCCTCATTATCGTTTCCCTCTTCATTTACATTGGTAACTTCAGTTGAAACCCTCTTCAAAACTTCCCCAGCAGCTTCAAGACGAAGCTCGGATAGAAGTGAGGCCACTTTCTCTTCTTCGTCCTCTGCCCATGGGGCTGCTTCCAAGTACTCCAAACAAGATAAAACCCCAGCATCAAATCCAATGGCCGCCGAAACCTAACAGACCACAACAGCAGCAATGTATTTACTAACAGTCAGTCAGACAACCATAAAGAAGGCAAATTTGAAGGGGTGGAAAAAAAACTAAGGGATCAACATTGAATTATAAAATAATTTGAAAGTGATATACATGAACTCGTTAGGTAGTAACTTGAATAATAGAATTTCTATCTATAGAGTTTGGTAGAAATTTTGTTTCTTAGCACCATAAACAGTTGACATCTCAAATTCAAACATCCTAGAGTCTCTAACTAATCAGAGTTGATAGTAACACTGTAAACAACAAAATCTAAAACTTCACGAAGGGTGTTACCTTCAAGATACCAAGAACTCTGGAAACATCCTCCTTCATCAGCTTCTTCCTAATATCCTTACAGTACATCAACCTCAACGTTTCAATATAGATTTCAACGTCATCACAGTCAGCTATTCCAACAATGTGGGGCAGTGTCTGCCGCTCCTGCTTTGCCCAGTGATCAGAGAGCTTGACTGAGAAGAATCTGCTATGGGCAGCAAGAATTTGTCGGTGAACATTCACGGAGATGCTAATTCCATCTTTGGAACTGAGCGTGAGCTTGATATCACTGGATGATGGATCGTTGAACTGGTTACCGGGGCTGCGAGTGGCCAGTAAGTCGGAAATTCGTTGCATCATAAGAGCCTGCCGATCCTGCACGAGAATTTGGGGCTTTTGTGCGGAGACAGCGATATTGTTGGGTGGGATCTGAGTTCTGGGATGAATATCGGGCTCACTGGCCATCATTTCAAAAAGGGTGGGGCTTGATCCAGTTTTATCGGGAGGGGGCGGTGGTGACATCGGATTCAACAGCCCAGCAGTGAGAGCGGAGTTGAATTTGGTAAAGCTAGAAGGGAATGATTCCTGAGCAGAGCCCCCATTGGCGGGGCTCCCCATGTAGGTGAAATCCATGGTGGGGGAAAACCTACCCAGAGAGCAATGTTGTCAAACTCATAATTTAGACAAACTTGGAATAGGATGGACTCATAACGTAGAATTATAAGAATTTACTTATTTTGTAGTTATTTAGTAGTTATTGAACATAACCAAATCACAAAATCACATAAAATTTTATATATAAATACTTATTTTGTAATCCATAATCCATTGCATACTTCTCATTCAAATCAACATACAAAGTTCAATAAACTCCATAATTCATAGTCTAGCTAGAATTCATGATTATGATGCAGTGATTAATTCATAAATCATGTTTGTGTATTACTGATGCTAAGTGGTTTCTGGTTTGTGAGATTCATTGATTTGTAAATTGCTTTCTAGCTGCTTCTGTATGATGGAACAAAAACGTGGCCACAAGCTAATTGATATATAGTTTTCTGAAAGCCCCTAGAATTAATGTAACATCTGGAATCTGAACGCTGAGATGAAAGAATACATCAAATAACATTATGCCTATACCGATTTGTTTCCTTTGGCCAAAAATACAAATATATCTATTTGTTAATGCATTAAACAAATAGATCTTGAAAGGTTGCAGAGCAACCGAGGCACAGTACTGTATATAAATAACCAATATGCTCTCTTAACAACATCTGAGACATAGGAAAACAAAAATTTTCCTTCTTTGACAGTATTTTTCCAATCATTCAGTGAAAACTACACTGTTCCTCATACACAATCGAAGACATCTCATAGCTCCAAATGCTGTTGGCCAATTGGTAATCCCAAAAGGCAGATCACAATCACAGCTTAGAAATTGCAAAATTGAAGAAAAGAAGAGGGAGGAACTGGCTGGAGACTTACAGATTACAGAAGGCAATAAAACAACTTCGGCCAGCGTCCTCCGATGTGCTAACGCAGACGAAGAAGGTGCGTTCTCCGTTGAAACTCAACACCAACTCAGGTGAATGAAGCCGAAGCTGCTAGCGTGCTGCTTCACCGTTGCTGCGAAGACCCACGGAAGAGAGCAAGTGAGCAGAGGTAGGACAACCACGAAGGAAAGCCTTCCCTGCTCCTGCGAGCGTTTTGACTTGAGTATCAGATAATTAATCTTCTTCACATTTAACAGTAATGGAATTGAGAAGAAGAAACCTTCACTTAAGTGCTCCACAATCTGATGCAGTTTGCCACGGAGATGGTGTTCAGAACGACGAAGGAGGAGGTATGATACTGCAGCATTTGGTATTAGGTTTAGAAAAAAAAAAAAAAAACCATAAAAAGAGTTCAGCAAACGACGTCGTTCCAAAGCAACAGATTCTTTTTTTTTTTTTAATGAAGGCCAAAAAACGTGGACCACGCGATGCATCTAACGGCCAGTTTTTGTTACATGAGATTCTCGAGTAGTGAGTAGATCTCAACCCTAATTACGTTACTTACCCATATTTTTGGTTTTTTCTGTGTTGACGTAACTTTATGGGCTGTGCTTCCATGAAAATATGTCAAACAAAAACAATGACTGAGCTGAACAAGTTTGGGCTGAAAAATTTGCAGCTTTGCAGCTGTGTTTCAGTCGGTGATTTTAATTTTTACACAAGTTAATTTTGAGTTTGGCTATGTTTGAGCTGATTCCAAAAATAATTTAAAATTCTTATTTAAGATTGTAAAATTAATCATTCAAATGAGTTAAATCACGATTTTGATAACATAGTTATAACACTTGGTTTTCTACACTATATTACATATAAAAGAAAAAAATTTGTGAGATCAATATTAAAGATATAACAAATTTTGTTTATGTTTCCAAGTCTTTATATGAATTTAGATATAACTTAAATTTATTTATTTATTATCAAATTTACATCCAAGTAAACAAAGATGATATATTGATTAAAACTAGAAAACTTTTTAAGTACATGAATAATTAAAAGTTACAGTTAAAACCGATGAATTTAAAATATTTAATATGAAAAACTTTTAATTTATTTTTTTTAAAGACTTAGTGTCTAAATATTTTGAATTGAATGATTCTGCCCCAAATATATGTTTGTAGAATCATATGACATGATCCTAAAGAATAAAAATATTTTAGTCCTTAAATCTTTTAGAGTAATAATAAAATTAAGATCTTTTGAAATAAATATTTTAAATTTATGGCCCTTAATTATTATTTACCCTAAACAATTTTGTGAGTACCAATGTACAATTAATCTCGTTTAAAATTTTATATCTAGATTACTTAGACAGATTAAAAGAAAAGAGATATTTGTCATTTGACTATGATTCAAGTTGGATTATTGAGTTAATTTTAAGAGCAATATAGTAAATCGGTAGCTAAGTTAATGGGATGAATTTTTTTCCTTTTGATAAAATGATATAGTAATGCAAAGAGTTAATTATTATATAAAAAATGAAAGCATATTTTTTTTCGTAGTAGGTTTAAAATATTTTTGAAATTTTCGAACAATAATTTTTTTTTCCCCAACATCCATCTCTAGATCACCTTTCAAAAATTTTCATATTCAATCTACTTAATTTAAAGTATGTCATTCCAGTCCTCTAGGATTTCCTAACAGTTGAATTCCCATTTAGAAGTAAACTCATTTTAGCAAGAATATAAATGCAGCAATGAAACTTTTTCAGCCTGCTTATTCATAACCAATTAATAATGGTTCCCATGAATGAAAAGCAAGAACAATTAATCAGAAAAAAAAAGAAAAGAAAAAAAGAAACATAAATTTTCTGGGCATCACATGGTATTGATTCCTTTGGACATTTGATTATTCAATTTGCCGGGCTCCATACAGACCCTGTTCACGTATTGTAATTTGGCAGCACCATCAAATGTGAAGAAGACGTAGAGTTTTGAAAAAGTAATGGGCTTGGTTGCCATAGCCTCACATGTAAAAGAAAGTAGAGGATTTTCATATTAAAATTAGCTTTACAAGCATGTTTCCAATTATTTGTATTTTGTTTAAATTAGATAAATTAAAAAAACTAATAGAAAGAATGATCGGCAAATATGATCAAAATTGAGTGTTACATTCTACAGTGCAAACTAAACACATCTTGAAATCGCATATCAAAACTAAAAAGCATTTCATAACAAAAATTTTTGCAGATGCAAAGCTACTCTAAAGAAGGGTTTGGGGATAGTTACGAGGTTATAGGTTCATAATCTTGTCCCATCATTCATACCAAGAGAACTTTGAACAGAAACAAAAACCACCAAAAGAACTAACTGCAAAGAAGAAAAGCAAAACTGTGGGAAGAAAAGTTAGTTATTTTTCCCAGCTATTTACACTGTTTCGACCTGAAATTTTCAGAGTCTAATAGTTTCACCATTAGTTTCTCCAGCCTCCTTGAACTTGAAGTGGGTTTAACTGCAATTGGATTTCCATAAACTGCACACGGATCTTTTCCCAGGAGAGAATAGCCCACACACCAACCCCCTGGTGTAAAATGGCCATCTGATCTCTTCAAGATTTCTGAGTCAATTTTGTTTAGAATAGGATCATCTTTGGTGAACTTACGAGCAAAAGGTGCACCACTTTGGACCATGTCATCAAAATGTTCCAATTTCAACAACATTGGATCCTCTTTTGGAGGGTTGTCCCATCTCATGTAATGCAAATCATGATTTATAGTAGTGTTTTGGTAGTCCTTGTGATTGCAGATGACAGAATGAAAGTAGCCCTCAGGGGATGAAAGAAAATTTGTGTAATACATAAGGAGAGTGCGAGGAAGATTATCCCAACCCCAAACGCAAAACTCAAGAAATGATCTTGTCAGGACAACCCATTCAGAGCCTGGACATATGATAAAGGTTTAAATTAAAGATAGAACATCTGAAACTTCTAAATGTAGGCAACAACAAAACAGAATGGCAAGTGTTTCACTGATGTGGCTATGGGTAATTGCCACATTGACCCCAAAATGCCAATTCTTATTCAAAACCAAATTTGGAGTTTAACTTGTTTCCTACGTCATGCAAAAGCTTCATGAATTGAATTGATTTTGAAACATGTACTTGACTTGTGGTGGAGCATTCTAGAAATTCAGCAACGGGTTAAAAGAGAGATTACCCTATTGCATCTTCCGAAGAAAATTACAAAACCAATTTAAAGATATTTAAAGTACCCTCCAGAAAAATATAGTAATATTTGTTACTGAAAAATCTTCAAGAAGCTTCTGTGTCAACTCACAAGCAGGATACTAGAGTGCAACATCTAATAAGATTATCAATCTAGCATCAATTGTTGTCTTGTAGAACGAACCATAACTGAAAATCATAATAACATGTACAGGACCTATTGTGCACACAAATTCAAATAGAGCTATATCATGATACTGATCTTTATAATAGTTCTCGAGAAAACAAGTATGAAAAATTGGATTAACATGAAGATAAACTTAACCAGAAACAAGAAACGAAAAAAAAAAATGGATATCTTAGTAGATTCTAAGAGACAACTGAATATTTCATAGAAAGCTTAAAAGTTAGAATCAATACCTGTGAATATCTTGAAAGAAGATGGGACAGATCTTTTCTCCTTAGCCCAATAAACACCAGATTTCTTCGAATGATATAAGCCTGGATCTATAATGATGGGCCCAGCTCTTTGATTCCTGCAATAACAGTTACAAGTATACAAATTATAATCAGATATAAAATTTAAACACTAAGTTCTAAAACAAACTAACACAACATCAAAGGATAACTATCATGCTCACTCCTTCCAACCACTACTACTTGTGTGCTTTATGAAGTTCAGATCCCTTGGGATGAATGAAAAGATATGCAAGAGATCTGAAGCAAGAAATGGTATAAAATGGTCAGAAAAAGGGAAATAATATAAACTTGAATTTATTTAAGCGCCACAAAAAAAGCATATATTGATATATTTGCAGAGGCCACATCTAAGTTAAATAAGAATTATTAAAGACAAAATGAAAAATATCAAGCAGGAACATGAGATAGTTCTTTTCTTCAGTATTCAAATACAGAAAACAATTAAACATAAATTCCTTCTATATGGTTAGCAAGTCATGTCAATTAGAAACATATTAACAAATGGAATTTGATTTTAGGCATGCCACCAATAATTTTAATGACCATATATGCATGGAATTGAAAGCTCAACATTTTAAAGGTGCGCTCTTTTCTGTTTATTTCCTTCTGTCCTAATTTTCAAGAAAACTAAAAAGGTTTCAGAAGGCAGAGTATATAACTGCAGCAAGCTGGTGCATCTTTATACATCCTTCATGCTTTCAGGCAAAAAGGGAATTGCTTTTTATTTTAGCTAGTTCTAACTTGAAAAGGCACTAATTTAGTAGAACATATAGTAGATACAATTTTTCTTTCCAGAGACAGAGTAGCCTTTAGCTGCTAGTGTTCAGTTTGACCATATGGTTCATAATAGAATATTCCTTCCTTTGCTTGGAACCATGTGTATTTGATCTTGGGGCTTCGTTTTTACTGGCCATGAAGATTTACCACTTTCACATAAATCATGACATACGGGATGCACTTCCAGAATTCAACATCCAACTTGGCCATGATTATGACTAGGTTCACATGACAAAACTCAGAGGACAAGTTTACCTAAAACTTAGTGCTAGCAAGCTCGTAAAGTTATGGAACAATAACTTATCAAAGTACCAAAATGCCATATCATTTTAACTATATGAAAAATTCACAATACTAAAGTCTTACAGAAAACACAGTGAAGTTATGGAATATACTATAACCGAACGAAACTAAGGAGCTCCTTTTGGAATTATCCATGGATATGTGTAAGGAAGCTCCTTTGGAGGGTTCAAGTCCTATAATCATATGCACCATGAATGATAACTGCCAATATATCATTTGTACAAATAATATTACTAATTGCCAAAGAGTGTTAATTATAGTTCAATTACTAAAATCACAGTTCAACTTGGAAGATAACCGATATTATTAACCTATGAGGCTCAAGGAAAACTAGTTTTTGTCACAAATTCCACAAATAGCCAATTCGTCATACATCATCATTGTGGCACGTCTTATAGGAGCAAAGCTAGCAAAAGAAAGTAATCTGTATCTAAAAACTCACCATCTTGTGACATGAGAGGATAATCAGACGCACTTAGATTAATAAACCAATCCCAATCCCTTTTCAGCTTCAACAGCATTGCAATTCCATGAAGGGTACAAGCAATCATTGTTGGACCCTTGTAAGTAACCAAGTCTGCCTTACCCACCACCATCACATTCCTAAACTCACTATAAAAACTTTCTGATTTCACATACTTGGCAAGCTCAAGCCTTTCAGCGTCCAAAGCTTCGAAATCAAGATGCAGCATATAGTAGTTCCTGGGGTGATACGCTGCTTGAAGAATCCTCTTGAGCTGTGGTCCATCTCCTTTGGTGCCTGTTATCAAATACGCAAATCTGGGCAAAATCGGGAGCCCCAATTGGCCGTTTCCAACGCTGTCGTTTCGGTCGAAATGGGGTTGATCGTCGGAAGATCCAGAACCTGAAGAAGATTTGCTACGCCCAAAAAAGGTGAGAAGGAGAATGAAGAAAAGGGCAGAAACTGTAATAGTGGGCATGAGCCATTTCCGATCTGAATGGTAGGGGGGAATGTGATTTCGTTTCATCATCGATTGGGATCGAAGCTTGGGAATTTAGGATAAAAGAGAGTATTTTGGGTCGTGAGATGTGTTTCTAAATTTATGTATAGGCAATGGCATGAAGATTTGTGGGAAATCAGTAGGTGGGTAGTGCATTTTAGGTGTGACTGTTACTCTTACACACGAAAGAAAGAAGAGGACGATGGCGAAATACCACCAGCGGCTCCTGAAATTTTTAATTTGAAAGGTGCATGAAGCAGGAAAAGTTGAAGTTCGGTACTTTTATCCAAGTCGGCTTTTAAACTAACTAATCGTTTTCCAAGAGAAAATGTACTCATTATCATATGCATATGAATGCTTCAACTACTTTATTCATAAATAAAAGAAATTCAAGATTTCGATTGTTTGATCCACAAATTTTGGAAATATATAATTCAGTCCGTAGAAGTTGTATATTTACTATTACTAAAGGAGGCAGACATGTCCAAATCATCACTGTACTATGAAGGCAAAGATGTTGATATTGCCTTTCAGGTATAACATCCTCCTTTTCACGCTGCTTTAGACCTGTAACTTTTATTCTATTTCACTTGGTTGGTTGAAGATTATACTTTGATATAAGTACCACAGAATGTTCTTCAGGACACATGAAAATGTTGGCAATATTATACATTGTCAACCATTCTTATTAACCAAAGGCTTCTCCCATGTTCAACTGGATTTTCTTTTTCAGCAACAACTATTGTCCTCTTATTTCTTGTAATTATCCAATAACTATCAAAGGGATTTCTTGAAGTACATGAATTCTTTATCTAAATTAAAAAAAATGGCCATTGTTCAATAGTAGAGGCCAAGATCAAAACCAGCAGTGACACCAAAGTTGGATACAGTCTGATAAGACCAAGGATGAAGAAGATCAGATTTCAGTGAATTCATTTTTTTCACGTTGTGTGAAGAATCACCATTATGATTATGAGAGACAATTAGGTGAGTTAGATTATTGGGCTCTTTCTGTTTCATGAAGAATGATCTTCTTTTCAGTTGGATGGACTAGGAGCATCAACACATTTGACTTTGTTACCAAACACCAAATAATAGTAAAGGCAATTTTCCTGCATGTTCATTCATTGTGGGGGTGAGAAAAGGATTTATTCGCATTATAAGGTTTATGTTCATTCCTTTAAGGTGAACTAATTCCTTTTGTTTTGTACTGGGCATGAGATGCAATTATTCCAAAAATTAAGAAGGAAAAAATATCTGACGCCTTTATCATCAATGTTCCTCACCAATAATCATAATAACATGCAGGTATAACTTACATCCAATAATTTGCAGAGGAACGGTAGGTAAAATGTAGTGAATAATTATTATGAAGTTTCAATTACTGTATCTAACATCTGTTTAAATAGGAAATTTTCTCAAAGAAAACCTTGCTCTGATCTTTTATTGAAAGCTTCATTATATGTACAGCTATCATAATTCTAAGACAGAAGTTACATTAATCAGTGGAAGATCAAATGCAGATTTAGGCCAAGAATGAAGTATGAAATATAACATCCTAATGACTTTTAAGTCTAATTTACCAAAACAGGAGGGAAAATTTGAAGAATCTCCTGAAACAACTAAACAACTCCATACCTCTGAATAAATCTACTACAAAGAAAAATTGCTTTGATATTAATGTCTAGAAACAGACACTTAGGCATTTTTTGGCCTTCTAAAGTTTGTAGATCTCATTTCAATCTTTCAAAGAATATTTTCTTCAATATTATCCTCTCATTAAGCCTATTAAAAAATGGTTGATAGAAACAGATGACATAACCTTATCTATTTCATATGTGATTATCTAGTGCCTCAACTATCACTGAAAAGATGTCATAACGAAGTCCTATAGTGTCATGTTGCTTTGGTGCTCTATCATTGTATATGTCAATGGTAACTACACATTTCGTAATTATATCAAGTTCATGTTCTGCCAACATCATTTTATTAAATATGTTAACTGGCTAAACTCAAGGGTCATATCGAAGATGAAATCATTTTTGGAAAACTGAAATGAGATATTTCAAATTTTAAAGGTCCAAATTCAGACAAAGAATACATTTAGAAAACCAAACATATCAATCCACTCTGAAAGAAACAAGTTTTCAAAGCCATCACTTATCTATCTGCATGACCATTGTTCTGTTCCAATAATGCTGTGTTTGGCTCTTTTCTCCCATTTCTACGCAATGAACCAGATGACAGACAGTCTGAGCATTGAGTTGGGGAGATACCATGAGATCCATGGATGGAACTGATAGGGCATTGCTTCATTCTGAAAGTACTTGCTGCTCTTCTCTCTGCTTCAAGGTAGTGACCAAGAGAAGGAGCATCCTTCACACTTACTGCATCAGTTGTAAGCTTTGAACAGAATGAGAACAGCCATGGCTTCATCATATTATGCTTCTTCTTCTTGTTGTCGTTTGTGGCGTCCACCATTATTGTCCTCCTGTTTGATCTCTGTGAGGGTTCTAAGATGCTAGAATCACCAATGAGGGTACCAAGTGTGGTGGTCTTGTCATGGAAGAATGATCCAGTGGACTTGAAGAAAGAAGCCACATAATGACACGTAAGTACGGCAAAGTAACTGATGGAAGACATGAAAAATTTATCCTCTTTTTTTTTTAATTTAAAAAAACCAAATGTTATGAACACAAGTCTAAAGGGAGAATCCATTCTAAAAAATTAGTCTATCAAGTGAGAGAATCCCTTAAACTTAGAAACTTCTTTTCTTTAGACCCATAACACCAAATCCTCCTAAACTTCAAGCATTGTTAAAGATAATATTATCAGTAAAGGTAGGTTTTACTTTTCCATGAAACTAATAAACTGTTTACAGAAAAAATTGCCCTCATTTCATATTGTTTTAGGGGTGGTTTTTTTATTATTGAAATATAGTTTGAGCCCTTACAGTAAAATTCTTTATCAGTTGAATTAACTTTGAACTGCGCATAATTTCTAGGGTAAATTGTAGTATGTTATCCTTGTAATTTAATTCAAAATTGACTTGTCTTATTATAATTTAAAATCTATCTTTAAATTTCATTTGATCTATTTCGTTATCCATTAATTATTGCAGCAATTCTTATTATATTTTTTTTCAAAAATAATTATGTGAATAACTTTATTGTTCATATATATTTCACTTATATTTCAAACGATCTAAAGCTATTATTAAAATTATAAGCTAACCATTTTTATTTTTATGTGTTTGCTTATTTTAGTTAGAGTCTCAAAGAATATACATTATTTAATGTATAAGGGAAATATATTTTTAATGATAAAAATATTTATTATATTAATATTAGATGGAAGTGTCAAACTAACTCTATGATAATTTAGTTCCTTACGAATTGTTTGTTATAAATCAATCTCTTACAAATTCTATTTTATGCAAAACTTGTTTTTCTATTCTTTTGTGGATTTATTAATTAAGGATTAATAGGAGACTTAGATTTACACAAAATAATAATTATAAGATACTCATTTAGCATAGACAAAAGGGACTAAATTGTCATGTAAAAGTGAAAGATTAATTTAATACTTTTTTCATTAATATTATCATTATTTTATTAAAATTAAAAGTAAAATCATCAAATGATTAAGTAATAAATCAGTAACACAATTTAAACTAAATAGGATAAATTCATCTGGAATCAACATGACATAGTGCCAAATAAAAAGGAGGACAAAGTAGAAGGTAAAACAAAATGCTGCGCCATGGGCAATTTAGGTTTTTCAAAACTCGAGTTTTAAATCATTTGATAGTTATTTTAATTATATATGATAATAAAATAATAGTTATTATAAATTTTAAAATCATCATATGAATATAAATTTTAAAAACATTAAATGATTAAAAATTCAAATTTTAACAAATTCAAACTTTCCAATCCAACACCTAAAACAAATAAATGTAAGATTCTGGAAAGCATGATGTGATAGGCCGTGGTAATTGACAATGGACCACAAGGGAGCCTGCACTTATTATTGAGAGACCAAAATGGTGAAGCATTTTATTTTTAATATAATGATAAAAAAATTAAATAATTTTACTTTTTAAATATGTTATTTAAATTATTAAATTTAAAATATATATTAAACATAATTTAACCAAACTTCTATCAAATTTATAAGTTTTATCATGATAAAAGATAACAGTTACAAAATAAATAGTCCAAAGCCATGGTTAAAAGTCCAATCAGCTGGAAAAATAGTAATGTATCCCAAATTAAGATATGACAAATTTTGTTTATTTGTATCCGAGTCTTTATATGAATTTAGATATAAGTTAAATAAATTTTTTTTATCGAATTTATATCCTAGTCACTAAAGATGATATATTATTTAATACTTAAAAAAAATTTTAAGTGTATGAATAACTAAAAAATTACAGTTAAAGCCTATAACTTTAAGATATTTAATACAAAAGACTTTTAAATTTTAAAAAAAGTTTGAAAAACTTAAGGACTAAATATTTTAAACTGATGGACCCTGCCCCAATATTCTTTCAGTATATGTTTGCAGAATAACTTGAACTTGTAGAGTAAAAAAATTAGTCCTTAAATCCTTTAGAATAATAATAAAATTAAGATCTTTTGATATAAATATTTTAAAATTTTGTCCTTTTATTATAATTTATCCTAAACAATTTTATGAGTACCAATGTATAATTAATCTCATTTAAAATTTGTATATAAAAAATATTTAGACAGATTAAAAGAAAAGAGATATCTGTCATTTGACTACATGATTCAAGGTGGATTATTGAGTTATTTTTCAAGAGCAATATCGTAAATCCGTAGCTAAGTTAATGGGATGAATTTTTTTTTTTGATAAAATGATATAGTAATACAAAAAGAGTTAGTTATAATATTATGAAAGCATATTTTTTGGTAGTAGGTTTAAAATATTTATGAAATTTTTGGAAAACTGAAAATTTTCCCCAACATCCGTCCCTAGATTACTTTTCAAAAAATTTCAAATTCAATCTACTTAATTTTAAGTATGTCATTCCAGACCTCTAGGATTTCAAAGTGCGCAATAACCGAAATAGCCATGTCAAAGTAAGAACAAAAAATATAATTCATATGGATTAATTCTGTGATTAATTTCATAAATGCCAACAACAGGAACAATTATAGTTGAGACATTATTGTAGGGAAATTACAGAAGGGAATAAAGGATAATAGTAGAGAGAAAGAAGAAAGCATTTTATCATTTATTACTGGCAAAAATACAGTAGCTATCATAATTTGTTTTCATTTCATCAGAAACTCATGGTACCTTCAAAGGAGATTACAAACCTGAGATTCAAGATCTGAAGAAGAATGAGTGGAAGAGGTAGGAGAAGCAGTGAGCATTGGTCCAGAGAAATCACTATCATTTTCTACCAACCCAATCATCCCATTCAATATTCCCAACCCCAAGGGCCACCCTTCTTCCTGTATCATCGTTGTTCAGAATCATGAGTAGAAGATAGTGCCTTAAAATTTTGGATTAGAATGCGTGTCAAGTTGACAAGCAGTTTGTAAATAAGACTTGATTAAAACCCAAAAAAAAAAGAGTCTCAAGCACTAAATTCCAATAATCATCACCCCAAAACCCCAACCCCACAATGGGTAAAACGAAAAAGTAGACAGAATCTGATAAAATTTCTTCCCTA
This sequence comes from Delonix regia, assembly GCA_037074485.1. Classification (NCBI taxonomy): domain Eukaryota; kingdom Viridiplantae; phylum Streptophyta; class Magnoliopsida; order Fabales; family Fabaceae; genus Delonix; species Delonix regia. The sequence continues at coordinate 5,776,812 of CM073460.1, read as the reverse complement.
ATAAAATCAAAAACCCTCCAAATGATTCAAAGAAAAGGACCCAAAAAACGCATGATTTAAATGGGTGTGTGTGTGCAAGAAGAGAGAGAGAGAGAGAGAGAGAGAGAGAGAGGAGAAGATGGTACCAGTAGAGCCATGATCAATGTGTTTACTGAAGGATTTTCTGAGATGGGATTTGAATGAAATACTGGGAAGAGTGAAGGCAAGAGAGTTCAGAGAAAGGAATTTGCGTCATTTTCACACACTACACTCTCAAAGACATAACACCAAACAGGTTGAATTCAAAACAAAAAGTGCCAATATTCTACAGTAACAGTGTAAATTTGGGGATACTAAACTACAATAGAAATAGACACTGGAGCTTTCTGGGTCCAAAGCAAACAAATTCAACACCGTTTCCTCTGAAAACCCCGAAGTCACAGAGAGAAAGAGACAGAGATGTCAGTGAGAGAGACTTCTTACCAGTTTATTGTAGGAGCCTCTGGTTTGGGGGACAGAAGTTTGGTGGGAGTAGAGCAAATTAGAACAATTTTGGTACACACATTAATGCCCTCTGCGTCTAGTAAGTGTTAATTTTAAAATTCAATTCATTGAGTGCATTTATTTATTTACTTATTGCTGTTTTCTATTTAATGCAAAAATCCATATTATTTTTTTTTCTAGGCTGAATGACATATTTATATATTTAACTTAATAAAACTTTAAGTTTCATCCCGCTGGTTAAAAGTAAATAATGTTGCTCCCTAATTTTTTAAATAATCTAATTTTGTTTCTTTGTTACATAAATTATTCAAGATTTAATGCTAAACTCAAAATCTGCTGATTTAAGCATTATCGATAACTCGCATTCAAAGGAAGAAGTAAATATGGAAATGAATTTCAGAATCCAATCTAATGGATTAAAGTCCAAAGAAGTTGATTTTGCTAGCCCAAAGAAATTTAAATGGTACGAGCTAACTGGCCCAATTAACGTATTTAAACCTAACTCACTATTTTAGTATGTTAATTGGGGCAGACTTGTGGGAAAATTTTATCCATTTATTATACAATTATATATACAGCAACAAACTCTTGACGAAGAAAGGAAACTAGACAAGCATCATTGTCTTGAAAAATATTTCATAATGATTTCTAACTGTTATTTGTCTTGCATTGCATGCTTCTGACAAATGTACATATTTTGATGTAAGTGATAATTACAAGTCACATGTAAAAAAAATAAAACTAATGTATTTTAGATCATGAAAAGAAAATTAGATTTTTTTCAAAAAAAAAAAATACCTCTGAAAAATATGAGGTAAATATTCTTTTCTTGTTCTATCTTCTTTCTATCTACTTAGTTGTGTAACCTTACATTACAATTTTAGATGAGTTGCTTCATTTTGTCACATTTGGTTCTTCCATCACAAGCAGATGCCTCACTCTGATTTTTCCCACAAAGATGCTAACTAAAATTTACTCATTTTGTGGCCAAAAACAAATAAAACACAGACAACCCACCTAGCTTATACCAACCAAATTGCAAATCACGCTAAAGGAATGGCTTGATAGTACAGGAAATAAGAATTCAAGAAAGCAACGACACTGGACCTGCATTCGCTGAGCATGAATAACAAGAAGTGGAGCCCCAATTTGTTGGTTCAGCCCCTGATGATTTTTGCTTTTACTCTTGGTACATAAGAGGAACTAACATTTAAAAAACTTGAAAAGATAATTGGATTTTAAAACGTCTCAATTCAGCAATTCAATAAAATAGAAGTTTAAGCCGGTTCTTTATTGAACCGGTTGGACAATTTTTGAGTACACTAGCAAAAGCACAGCTAACTCCAAGTGATTATCTTCTCTAGAGTGTTCCCATTAAATGAGAACTTACTGCCTCAGTTACACCATTCAATAAACTTGCCATAACAATTAAGTTGACAATATTTAGACTTAATCTGCATCTATTAATTTATAAACGGTGTAGACAGCTTTTGTTTAGTACATGCTTAAACCAACTAGTTAAACAATCTAGACTCACCATTATGCATTCCCCTCTGAAACAAGAAAATGGAGAAAAATAATACAGATCACCACTAGAGTAAAGCATTCTAATGTGTGAACAAATCACTTTTGACATTCAATTTTATACCTATTATTTCTCCGCAAACAAGATACAATTTTAGCTGTGGTAATACATTAAGTCATTGACAGACAGTTCTATGTACAATCCTTTCGCTGAACTCATTTTGTCCTCAACCCAGAATACTCTTATCGTCAATTTAAAAAAAAAACGTTACAAACAAAAATTATCTATATTAATGTCATCAACGAACTTGATTTGCACCAGCACCAGGTCGGTATTCTCCAATACCTAGCAAGTCCTGTAAATGTATCGTCTGGCTAAAAATTAGTAAAATAAGTTGGCATTTGAATTTGATTTGCGCAAAAACGTAACTTCTAAGGCAGGCATCAATAATGTACACGGTATAATAGAGAAAGCAGGTCAGATGAAAAAAAAAGAAAAATTATAATTGGCAGCATGGAGTAGAACTGGAAATAAACTGGAAAATGTAGTTTTGTTGCTGATGAGCTTTAAAGTAACAAAAAGCTTAAATATGAGGGAACATTTTTTTTGGGGAAAAATCACTGTTACATTTAACAGCAAAACCAGGTGCTATTAGATGATCCAAGGTTAGCATGATTCATGAATTTGCAGGTCACATGACTATATAGCTAGACGAAGTACAAATAGATTCAAGATGATTATATGGTCTACAAAGTTATTTGAAGACTTAAAGTGGGGGAAAAGCAGCTAAAGCCAATACAAAATTGCAGCACTGTATAACTGAAGTATATAATTGGGAAATTTACGACATTGATAAAAGATGACCTACTTGACATGCTTTGTTTTTGGCTCTAGTCTCTGCTGTGCTTGGTATATCATTATTTGGTTTTTGAAATCTCTTTTCACGCCGCTCACAAGAGCCCCATCCATCCGCGAACCTACCTCCTCTGATGGGATTAAAAACATAATAACTGCTTAGTAATTGTGGAAAAAATGAAAAGATATTAGAAAGTGACATTAATTGCAACTACCAAACAAGAAACATACTGCATGTATGCCCGAACCACAAACTCAGCCCGTTGAACGTTGCGGTTCTCATCAAACTCAATATTCTTGTCTCTAAGTTCAAAAGAAATATTGTAGAAGCAAGCTATCTTCCGCCAACCTATAGGAAACACTTTCAACATGTTACACTCAACCTGACATACTATGTTCAATAAAAAAAGAAGACGCTTTGTTTACCGGATTTTTTTATGAAAGGATTCCCTGAAATCAAAGTATAATCGGTCTTCTCCAAAATCTGTCCATTGAAGGCACAACAAATCAACAATTGACTAGTTAGTTAAATCCATGGTAAAAGAAAAAAAATATATACCGCCACAGAAACTCTGGTAGCTTCAGATATTTGCATGACTTCCTGTGGGGATATATGTTTAATATTATATGTTTAGAGAATCTGCTTATGTACCTCTGGGGCTAAGAGTATTATTATCAAATAACTACCATAATCAAAGTCCTTGAACACATATAATCAAGCAAGTGTATGGATGTGTTATGGTTCCCAAGAAAATATGGTTTCAATCAGTAAGGATACTTATATAAGAACGTGGCTTATGTGTGCAGTTATTGGTTCAGTGTCACAACATTGGGATCAAAAAACAAGTGAGGAAAAAATACCATCACCAAGCTGCCTAATTGATGGCAGATAAAAGACAGAAAGTGAAGATAAATTTTTTTTTGGATCAGCTAACACTAAATGAAGCAACCTCACAAGATATTGCCTTAAAAGAATAGTCATGATAATAAGAATTTTGATTTCTTACCAGCATTATGCAACAGGACTCTAAATATACTACTACACAAATTCTATATATAGACCTTTAACTGTTTTATTATGTTAAGCAAATATTTCCCGTTGTCTCTTCTGCTCTATAACAATAAACCATCATTGAGGTTAAAACTTTGCATTCATCCAAACCATTAGCCAAGATATCGAAAGAAATTTTCAAATCACACTATCACGCACTAATAGTCCAAACTTTTCTGGCAAACACCTTGCTAAAATAAACATATTAGCAAGGACATGGGAATAGTTACCGCCATGGCTGTATTCTGGTATTCCTTAAACAAAGAAACTGAAGGGAACTTTCCAGAAAAACCATGCCCGGAGATCTCCTTCTCCTCGCTCCTGTCACTATGTCCCGGAGAGACCTCTACATAAGGACTAATCTCTTGTACTCGAAACCTCCCAATCTCCGGGGACAAATGCGCCTCCGGTGACGAATAAACCACCACGGGAGACGGCGTCCGCTGCACATTTTTCACCAAAGCCATGGGACTACTCTCACTCGCCTCCGAATGACAAATCCTTGCAACCTTCCTCGGAGGCCGGTATGACCAAGGCTCATGCACCACTTCGCCGTCACCGCAAACCTTGGATTCGGTTGAAGCCGAATAAGAATTCCTCGAGATTCTGTGCAACTTGGTCGGCGGCGAGGGTTTTGAGATCGGAGATGGAGATGAACAATTCGTGTATTTGATGGCAAGAGATTTGCACTTGGTTGAGGAATGTGAGGCGGTAGCGGAATCTATGACGGCCCACAAAGCGGCATCGTCTAGGTCTTTGTCGTCGATTTGGGAGTAAGCTATCGGGGAGGCCATTTTCTGAGGTTCAGGGAATTAAGAATAGAGTTTTCGACTGAGAAGCTCGAAGGTAGAAGAAGAGAGAAATGTTAGTGCTTCATTATGAGATTCAGATTTGGGAGTGAGCTAGCCAAGCAAGAAGATGAGGTTCCATTACTGTAACAATGACTTCCATGTACGAACCCCTGAGAGCCGAAGATCCGCGGGTTATTGGAATTTGAATTCAAATTGATCTCGTTCGACATGGAATAAAACGGCGTCGTACAGGCAGAGCCAGATTCCTTTACTTCCCATTTTCGTATTTAGCTGCCTAAAAGTATAAAAATAGAAAAAACCTGTGAAATTTTACTGTCTCTATTTAATATATATATATATATATATATATATATATAATTAGGCATAAAGTTTTGGTCAACCTGAATATTTGTTTCCAAGTTTTTCTTTTCAAAAATACAACATATGAATTTTCAAAAAAAAATAATATAATAATGTTTTTAATAAAAAATAATTATCATAATTTAATTGAACAACATAACAATTTAAAATCTGTACATAACTCTAACGATATTATTAATAATGTCATGACATGTACATGATGCATATTAATTCATTTGTTTTTTTTTTTTTTAATTTTTGTTCGCTGCACCAAACTATAGTAGAGAGATGTGTGGTTATGTTCGCTATAATTATAAAAAATGTTCAAAAATTATGTTGTCTCTTAGGCGAAGGATCTGTAGTCAATTTTTTCTACACAATAAGAAAGAGAGGAAGAGTGGGGTTAGCCCCATTCAAGTAGTGTTTAAAGAGAATTTATTTCCATATATGGCAATTCGGATTCTTTTCTGTCCATATTTGAATGGGAGAGGCAATTTATTACTTGTACACCCTCTAATGAAAATTGAATAACTTAGATTCATAAACAATCAATATAATAGCCGTCCGAATGAAATTAATAAAAATATAAATCATAAAATTTTCATCTAATGATCTACTTTAAAGAATAGTAAAGGAAAGTTAAATTTAAACTGAAAAAAATATGAATCCCAAGAACCTAAAGAATCAAGATATTGCAAACTTCAATTGTCAAACTTGTGAAAGAAAAAACTTGGAGGAATATACCAAAATCAATTGTGGGTGAATGTGTTTATAGGACACAAGGTTAGTGAGAGGTCATAAGTATTTCTAAGTCTTTATGATTTTTTAGATGGAGAAAGTTGAAGGTCTGATTAGTGGATATGGCAAGTTTCTCACAAACATTAATCTTATAATTCTATATCAAGTAAATTCGGGTGTGTTGAAGCTGCAGCAAATCCTTTGTGTGGCCTATTAATTAGGACTAAAGAGGACCCACAGAAAGGGTGGTTCAAGTGGACTTGATGGACCCATAATATATCTCATCAACTTTTAAGCAACATAAATTAAAGATTATAAAAACGAAATTTGCCAAACGGTCTGTCAATTAATTTTTAATTTGAGTTTTCTCATGTTCCTTTTTTTCTTATAGTATTGGCATGTTAACAAGAAATTAAATATAGAGAATAAATAATATTTAATCTCATTTAAATATATAAGACTCATTTTAAATAAAAGATTTCGCTCACTATTTATATATATTTTTCTTTAACATAACAATAATATCAGGATATAAATTTATAAATTTTAAGTCATGAAATGTGGGAAATACTTGGAAGTATGCACAAGGATATGGAAAATGAAAAATTATCATTACCTCTTCTGAGGTTTAAAATTTGTTCACTCAATTTTTTTTATAATTTTAAAAATGTGTGTAATTATTTGTTCAAAAAGTAGATTCTTATTTTTGACCCCTTACAAATGATGTCATTTTTTGCCACTGAGGAAAGAATAATTCAGAATTTAGGGCTTCTTAAGATATAAAGCAATTTTAAATATAAAAAGAAAGGTTGAATTTATTTTTATTCTGATCTTTTATAAATTAAAAATCTCAAATTAACCCTCTACTTTTAAACAAAATCTTATTTGGTATTCCATCAATTAAAAATCTTAAATTGATTATTCATTTTTTAAGATGTAACTCAAAGTAGTCCTCCTTAGATTATTTAGTCTCATTCAAAAAGCAACTATTGTTAGATTTGAAAAATAATAAATTATTTTAAGATTTTTGATTTATAGAGAACTAAAATTAAACTAAATTTAAAAATAAAAGATCATTTTTAAATTTTCAATTTGTAAAGGACCAAAGTGAAATAGAGTTCAAAAATGAAGGGCCAAAGTGAAATAAAACTTAAAAGTGACAGATCAGCATAAAACCAAACTCAAACTCGAAGGATCAAAGTAATAATACTTTTATCCTAAAACTATATAAGAAGTTTTGACTGATCATTTTTCAAATTAAAAAAAAAAAAAAAAAAACAAAGCGGCAAGAAAATGGTCGGAAGAAGGAAGAAAAAAAAATCGTTGACCGATTCTTTGCCTTCAAAATTTGTAACCAAAACGAGCCTCCTCTTCTTCCATCATTTCCTCTCTTCCACTTCTTTCTCAGTCCCAATTCATCTATCGCAGAACAACCAAAAAAAAAAATCAAACACCTTTCTCTCAAAATCGTTTCTTTTCCCCTAAATTTCCTTCTTCTCTTTATCACCAAATCTAAACATTTTGCTGTATCACAGTATCGTCATTCTGAATCATATCTCTGTATCAGAATTAGTGTTTTTTAGTCTACAATGGAGCGCAAGAAAACGATGACCATGAATTGGAAAGACCTAGGAGACGACGATGACGACGAGCACTTCTTCGAGAGCGCGGCCGGCGGTTCGTCCTCCGACGATGACGAGGAGTTCGAAGACACCCGCATGTCCTTCTCCTCCAACTCTCAAAAATTCAGAATCCTCACGAGAAAAGCATCAACCACAGCGGTGGCAGTAGCGATCCCTAACTTCGACTATAACCTATGGATGGCGGCACCTGGATCGATCACGGAACGCAGGAAGCGATTGCTTCACGGAATGGGCCTGAACGAGAACAAGGAGAGTCTGAGGTTGGCGAGCATAGCGATCGGCCGAGCTATGACGAGGAAGTTTGAGAATGCTACACCGAATTCTGATCAATCCGATCAGACGAAAGAGACGGTTTCTGATTCTAATGCTGCGAAGTCGCTTCCTCCTGCAGCTCCTGCTACTACTGCTGCTGCCGCCGCCGCTGCTCCTCCTCCTCCTGCCGCTGATAGTGCTAGTACTCCTGTGTCTGCTGCGTCATCGGAAGGACGTAAAACAGAGCAACACAAAACAGAGCATTCCCATGTTCCGTTCGTTCTCGTAAGGTCGCGTTCCGATGGAGATGTAGATGCCGATGCGTATACTATGTCCAAAATGAGGAAGGAGGAACTCATAGGTACGGGTTCCAAATGGATTAACTAATGCATAATCAATAGCTCTTAATAGAGAAGTTGGCCAAGAAAAAAAATTCTAAATGAGAGCATGTAATTAATTAATGAGTATTCTAAAATTTATAATATATTAGGAAAAATTATATTTTAAGTTTTTATAATTTTATTTCATTTTTACTTTAATTTTGACAATTTAAAAAATTTATAATTCAATATTTAAATTTTAAAAATATTTTAATTCATTCTTATTATCAAAATTTATGTCAAATATTTTATCATATAATTTAAGAAAAATATTTACATACTTTATTTATATACTTATATCAAATTTTCTTTATAACTTAATAACAAGTGAATACTTTTTTTAAAAGTGAGAGTTAGTAATATTAATAAAAAAAGTGAACGAAATATGAAAATTATCTAAATATTATTAACTGATTTAAAAATTTAATATAAGTATATAAGAAATAATGTATAAATTTTGTATGTAATTTAATTAGATTTTACTTCGACATTTCATATACATATATTTATGTTAAAAATAAATAAACAATATAATAAAATTAACATATATATGACAAAATACTGATAAAGATATAATAATATGAATTAAATAATAAAATTATTAAATTATAAAAATTTAATTATAATTTTTTTAAGTTATTTAATTATGAAAATTAAATTAAAAATCGGAGAAAAAAAAGTTATAATTTTCATACCAAATAATAGTTTATGTTAAAATTTAAGAAAATTACATATAATTTTCCTTTAAATATAATTAATTAAAATTTTGATATGCAAACTTTAAAATGTAATATTTTATTTTTTAAGTATAATAATCTAACGTACTTTACGTTTCATACCGAACATCATAATATTTATTTTTAGCATTGATTGCCACTCTCACTCACTGCAGGTAAGGTGTCAAAGCAGCGTCTCACAAGAACATCCTCAGAGATCACCATCGCGCGTCCTCGTATGTGTCCGTACACATACTGGACCCCCGCCCGAGCCGCCGCAGCCGTCGCCGCCACGGCGAAAGAGGAGGCCAGTTTGGCCGCTTCAGGGAACAACCAATCAAGCCGCCAACACGGCCGTAAGCTAACTTCAATCGTGTCCAACACCGGATTCGGGTCTTTCTTCCTCATCAAGAATCTCGACACAGGAAAAGAGTTCATCGTCACCGGAAAGGACCACGGCGAAAACGGCACATGGAGCAGACTGAACGACTTACAAACGGGGAAGAAGCTAACGATGGAGGAGTTCGAGAAATCCGTAGGACACTCCCCTGTCGTTAAAGAGCTTATGCGACGCGAGAGAGAGAAAAGCGACGGGAATAAGCTGAGTGCGAATTCTTACCTCAACAAGAGCTTGAGAATGAGCAAGAAAACGGGTGCCGCATTGTTGAAGAACATTAAGGGAGTGGGACGTGTGGCTAGCGGGTTCATCGGAGAAAGAGAGAGATCAGAGAGCATTAAAGAACATCCAACGCCTCCTTTACCTCCATCTGCACCACAACCAAATAGTTCAGATCCGAATCAGAAACAGAGTAAGAGCGAATGGGTGAGGGTTAGGGTGAGTGGGAAATCTCACAAGGAGCTTTCTGCGTTACATATGTGTCAAGAATTTCAGGCACACGAGGGGTGTATTTGGACCATAAGGTTCAGTTGGGACGGGCATTATTTGGCGAGTGCAGGCGAGGATAAGGTGATTCATGTGTGGGAAGTGCAGGAGTGTGAGCTCACGTCATTGACGCCGGAGGAAGGAAATCTTACCCCAATTCATCCGTCGCTGCTTGCTTCGTCGGCTGCACCGGAGGCAGCGGCGGCGGATGAAGGGGCTGCGCCCAAGAAGAAGGGTAAAACTGGGAATAAAAAAGATGATAAGGTTCCGGAGTACGTTCATGTGCCGGAAACTGTGTTCTCCCTTTCGGATAAACCCTTGTGTACTTTCCAAGGTCATTCCGATGACGTTTTGGATTTGTCTTGGTCCAAATGTCAGGTCAGTTTATCCATGCTATGCTACTTTACTTTCGAGACATAAAATGTGAATTTTAATAGCTTATCTCTAATTTGAAAGATACTCTGATTTACTTTATTTTGAAAGATGGTTGGATTTTCTTTCTTTTCATTTTCATGGATTTGTACTCGCAGTTACTTCTCTCGTCTTCAATGGACAAAACAGTGAGACTATGGGACTTGGAATTGAAAATGTGCTTGAAGGTGTTTACTCATAATGACTATGGTAACGTGTTCATATGTTAATTGCTTTCTAAATTTTATTGATGGTATATATTTTTTATTTTTTAATGCTTCTTGGGCAATATGGTCCCCATTACTTCTTCTTTTTCTTTTTTTATTTTAAAATTTAATTCCCTTTGTTTCTGTGTTTTTCTCTTCGATGTGGGATTGTGTGTGGCAGTAACCTGCGTACAGTTCAACCCTATAGACGACGATTATTTCATTAGTGGCTCACTCGATGCTAAGATTAGAATATGGAGCATCCCTCAACGACAAGTCGTAGATTGGGCTGATGCCCATGAAATGGTCACTGCCGTTTCTTACACTCCTGATGGTCAGGTGTGGCTTTTTCAAACCCTGCTTTGTTTCTCAATATATCTTAATAGCTTATGGATAAACTTGTTATCCTCTTAATATTTCTTGAAAGAATTAGTATTTTGGACATTACCATTTAAGTTAGTGATAATTTCGTTTTTAATGAATTTAGAATAATAAAATAGTTTCTCAAGACTTTAAGAGTAAAAACAAGATCCTCCATCATCATCTTCCTGTTAAAAAAATGTTAAAAAGTGAATTATTTTCTGCTCACTTAGAAGCTAAATGCAGTTATGAAATAAGTGCTTTCTATCATCATCAACATTTCATGAAGTGTGAAACATTTGTAGGGTTTCTTCAACCGATTTTAAAAGAAGAAATTGTGAATATGGTGCAAATTTAATAAAAAGATAACCTTAAAAATACTTTACACTTGGTGATGAGTTGTTAGTGATAATGGTAAAAAAATTATCTTAGATATGTATCCATATCAACACAAAATAGTTCACCTCTATTTTTTTAAGAGAGTGATAATAGAGAAATTTATTTAGTTTATTAATAAATTCTTGAAAAATAATTTTGTCACTCCAAAATTTGTCACTAAGTTAAATTAATGTAAAAAAATTATACCTTTATTATTTGAATTTAAATATTTAAACTTTAATTAAAAGAAAAAGCTTGACTCTGCTTTGCTAATCAGTAAACTTGAATTGACAAAATAAAATATAACAAAATATACTTTAGATTTGTTCCTTAATCGTGTGCGTTATTATAATTGTAGGCTGCTCTTGTTGGTACACATAATGGGACTTGTTGCATGTATAGTACAGAAGGTACGAGTTGCTCTATTTAGTCTCTTTTTCATATCTTCTATAATTTTATCTTTATTGAAATAAATTCCTAAATTTTCCAGATAGCAAATTAAGTCAAACAAGCACGATTGATTTACAACAGAATAAGAAAGCTCCGCTAAGAAAGATTACTGGTTTTCAGGTAATTAATTATGATTAATTAATATGCATTTCCAATGTAGGCTAACTAGCTTTTATATATTTTCCTCGCTTGCATGCATTAGAAGCTATTTTTATATGATGGCAGGAAAGGCAAAGTTACTGGCTTTGTATTTTTTACAGTTTGCACCAAGTAATCCATCAGAAGTGCTTGTCACTTCAGCTGACTCCAGGATTAAAATTGTTGAGGGCACAAAACTTGTTCATAAGTTCCAAGGTGCAATCAAAAACCAAACTGTTTTTTTTTCTTCATGTTTAAAAATATGAATAAATTACAATTTATTTTAAATGATTTGATTTGACTTGAAGTAAGTTTCTCTCTTAATTTTAATTTTCATTCTACAAAACTTACTCACCCTTTAACCGACTATAGTATTTGATATAATAAAAATAATGAAGTAAAAATTATAACGATGAACAATTACATAATTAAACTATGCTTAACTTGTCTCTTATATATTTTGTTAGTGTTATAGGACCATTATTAAGATTAAATAAATAATTTTAATTATTTCAATGTCAGCTTAATTCTGATCATACCGCGTTGGAAAACTCTAATATAATTCAAGTAACAAGTAAATCATAATTTTGAAAGAAAAAATGTTTTTTTTTTTAATCTCTAATCAATGCGTTCATCAAGTAATTAGTTTCTAGAAATACACTATCAAGGTGTTGAAAGTTGTCCACTCGTTACTCTATTGGTCTTGAGATTAAATACATTTATCTTAGTTTTTGACAATAAGAAATTAACAATAATATGTCTAAATTTTTAAAGACTGAATAATATATTTTTTAAGATTAATGGACGAACTAGTAAGAACATTTATCTTTTAGGTACAAAAGAAGTGTATTTTCTCTACTTTTTTCCAGTAGGAATTTTTAGAATTAACGTGATTATTACAAAAGATCTTAAAACATGAAATGTGTTAAATGAAACTAAATACAATATCGTGATTGTTTAACGAAGTCAGCTATCCATGACAGGTTTTCGAAATGCAAACAGCCAAATTGCAGCATCATTTAGTCCAAACGGAAGACACGTGATGAGTGCAAGCGAAGATTCGCAGGTCTATGTATGGAAGTACGAGGAACCTCGACAAGGAGCCAACAATGGAAAAACAAGACAACTAGTCATTACTCGAGCTTTCGAGAGCTTCCCATGTAAGGATGTTTCAGTCGCAGTTCCATGGCCTTTCACCATAAAAGGCGATCCCCCACTAGCCCAAAAGAAGAACGCAAAACGCTCTTCAGAAGACAACCTTTCTGCCAGTAAGAAAAGTAATCTGCCTCCTCTTCCCAACAAGAAGGAAGATCCTTCCACCACCTCCAACGCAGAACCTAACGCCGACGCTGGTTCGCCGGCGAAAAGCACGAGTCCGTTGCCGCCTCTTCCTCCCAAGAAAAGCAACAACAACAACAACGAAGGTACCACCGCCGCTGAAAATGGTTCGGATTCTCAGGATTGTCCCTCGGCTTCTCCGGATCAGGAAGCCGACCCTGAAGCGATATCGCGGACGGAGGGCGGGGTCGGCGAGTCGTTCGGCTCGGATACTTCTTCGTCGGTGAGGAGTGATGATCCATCTGCTATATCAGCTTCAAGGACATCGTCCATGGCGTCTTCTAGGTCTTCCTCTCGGTCTGTGCTTGATGGTAGCCAAGGTGCCACAGCAGGTCATCCTTTAGCATGGGGCTTGGTAATTGCGACGGCCAGCATAGGAGGAGAAATCAGGTGCTATCAGAATTTTGGGCTGCCTAAAAAGATGGGTGGTGTTCTTTTCTGAAGTATATGTACTTTATAGTTTATATATATATATATATATTACTTAACCAATTTTGTAATGATAAACATAGCTACTTTTAATATATATGCTCTCAATCCTATACCAAATACGAGTTCATCATCCTAGACTAGTGACACAGATGGAAGTTCAGCCTCAGTGCCATGAATGATTGGAAATGTAAGAATGACACACCATGATGTAATTAATCTCATGAGTTTTCTCATGATAGTTAAGTATTTAATTACTGATAATGTGTCTAAGGGACTTCAGGACGTATGTAGGACGTATACACGTACAATTGTGTGGATCCCTTATGTTGAGATAAAAATATAAAATTATGTTCAATTATAATAGATCATTTGATAGAAATTCAATCATTTAAATTTATAAATAAAAAATATAATTATAAATAATTATGTTAATTTAATATAAATTTAAATCATTGAATCTCTATCAACCATTCACAAGTTACCAAAATATAAGTTAAGTGAGACATACTTTTAGAGGAACTGAGATATTGACTATTGATCTATTGTAAATTGAAAGAGCAACCACATCAACTTGTGCTCTGCATATATAATGGCTTGAGATTCTCAACGGTGAAAACTATTCTATTTATATTTATTTTTTATTTTTTAAATTTTTGTACAATTATGACCAGTCAAATATTGCACTTATTTAGTTTTAAAATTTTTTTATAATATTACTTTTGTTGGTGTCAACCGTGACCTAATAAATATAGGGTTTTTTTTGTAAACAATACCTTTAGAACACTAGTTAAGAAATATTTATTGCTCTAACTTATAGCAATAATTGCATTTTTTTACTACTTTTCGTTACATTTAATTAATGATGTTTTTTTAGTTTTGTTTTTATGACACTAGTACCCTTTATTTTTTTTCAAATATATAATCAATATTTAAAAAAAAAAATTTATAATTAATTTCTAATAAATTTTTATATCTTCATACTTTTAAATAATATCTCTATATTACTCTTTAATATCTCATGAAATTTTATGCAAAAAGATTAGTTTTAAAATAAAAAAAATTAAAGATAATTTAAAAATACTATTTAAAAGCATAATGATATAAAAATTATTAAAGATTGATTATAAATTTTTTAAAATAAAAGAGATTAAGGATAATGTTGTCATAAAAGTAAACCTAAACAAACTATTAATGAAATGTTATGAAAAGTAGTAAAAAAGCAACAATGAAGGAATAAATACTCCTTAATATATGCACCCCTCATATTTAATAGAGGGCACGCTTCTCATACATTTAGAGGAGTATTTTCTTTCTCTCACTTTACTTTTAAAAATAATAAATTTTAAAAGTATATAAAAAATAATATTTATACTAAAATAAAAATAAATAAAAGTAATACAATTTATGAAATTTGTTAATAAAAATATATAAATTGTGGTAAAATAATTGAAAATTTTAAATTTAGTCTAATTAAAAAATTAATCTTATTTTTTTAAAATTATAATTTCATCAATAATTATATTTCAATCTAGAGAATGAGTATCTTAATTATTACTACTATTGTGGAAAATTTTAATAAAAGATTGATCTGTATTTTAAAATTTCATAAAAATCTATCTATTTTTTTTTTCTCACCATAATTCCCATTTTAATCATATTTATGTATTCATTAGAAAAGATTCGTCTTTCTTAAAGGTGTTTACAAAGCTATAATGAAGGGTTGATTACATATAAAAATAGGAAATGTGAGTTTTTTTTTTTTTGGTTGGGAATTTTAGAACATAAGTGAATATGTTAAAAGTAATTTAAAGAAATTAAAGTGATGGTACTATAAAAAATCGTAAAGATTAATATAATTCGATTATTCTTAAATTGAAACTTTCAACACGTTAGCTTATAAACTAATAGTTCACAAGCATTCTGTTTTTAATATTGAAATGAATTTAATATATTAAATTCAATTCTTAAGCTTATTCTTTTCAATGTCTCAAATCATCCTTTTTCATACAAAATTTTGTTTTCTAATATTAGCAAATATGTTTAAAAAAATTTTCATGTGATGATCTTTAATATTAATAATTCTTAAAGATTAAGTTTAACGTGTTTATTTTAAAGATTTTAGTGTAAAAATATGAAATTTTTTGTCAATTATCTAGAATAAAATATTTAAGAAAGTTTGCTTTAACCAAAGGTATATTGTAAAAACATTTAACAAAAAGAATTATTTTTATGAAAAAGTTAAGAAAGGTCTTTTAACAAAAGGCATCTTATAAATACATACTTGCAAACAGGAAAAAAAATTCATTTGAGATAAATTTTATGAAATATTTTAAAACTAATACAATGATCAAAATACTCAATTCTTGAATTAAAATGAACTTACTTATATCAATTTTAAAGTAAAATAAATTATGTACCTTCAATTTTTTATTCTCTCTCATAATTCCTACTTCAAATAAAATAACTAATAATCCATAGATTAGTAGCATAGAAAATCTTCATTTATAAAACAATATCTTTAAGAAACATTTTTTAACGGGTTAAGATAATTACTTGGTCCTTTAACTTTATTTAAAGTTTCAAAAAGGTCTTCTAAGTTTGAGATGTTTTAAATTAATTCCTTAAATTTCGAAAATATATCCTAAAAAATCCTTTTAACTGATTTCTATTAAACCATTAACTACATTAATTTTGTTGCTTATGTAGCAGTCATGTGTGTTTTTTTAATTGTAATTTTAAATATGATTTGGCACTCAATTAACATTTAACCAAAAATAAAAAAAGAAATAAAAAAGAAGTGCACATTTTTTTCTCACACACCGCTAAAGCCAATGCAGCGGAGCAGCATCCAGTGGTGGTGGCAACCTCGAAGGCATCATCTCAAGGGAGACCTTGAAGATATGTACACTTTTTTTTTTTTTGGAAGTTAAACTTTGATTAGGTGTCAAATCATCTATAAATTTATATTTGGAAAACACATAACTGCCATGTAAGCAATAAAATTAACCTGTTAATATTTTTAACAAGATTTACTTAAAAATGATTTTTATGAAATATTTTTAAAATTTGAAGGATTATTTTAAAACATTTCAAATTTAAGGGACCATTTTAAAACTTTAAATAAAGTTAAGGGACCAAGTTACTATTTTAACCTTTTTAACATGATAATTTTAATTTTTAAAATCATCAAATAAATATATGTTAATTAAAAATTAATAGAAGGTAAAGATGAAACATTTTCTAAAAACTATACTTAGCATACTTAGCATTATAAAAAATCTCTGTAATATATAGTTAAGATTAAGATTTAGGCTACAGTAATGACAAACCAATTTCTTTTCGTTATTTGCATAAATAATTTGGTTTTGTTATTATGAAATAATTTATCTTTTAACTAAAATAAATTACATGTAGTTAAAGTTATTATGACTTTAAAACTTGATTCTTTCATTTTATTCCTTCTTCTCTCAATTTTCATTTTTTTTCATTTATTTCCAATTTTAAATATATAATACCAAATGAATATTTTATTTCCATTATATATTCATCAAATATAATTTTATTTCTTAATTTAATTTTTTTATCTTACTATAAGTAATGACATTTAAATATTATTTTATTATTATTTTCCCATTTATTGAATATTTTCCACAAATATAAATTTAAATCATAAAAAATACAAAAATACTTATATTTTTTAATTCAAAATTCAAATTTTCATTGTCCTAAATTAATATATATAAATAATTGATATATATAATAATTATAATTAGAGAATATTAAAATATTTAATTTATATTTGTCTTTCAATTTTTATATTCCTTAACATATATATTGTTATTTAAATATATATTATTATATTTTAAAATATCAAATAAATAAAAAAGGTTGCGATACATATTTTATTTTAGTTAAAAGATAAATATTATTTTAGTTACACATATTATTATTTAAATACATATTATTATATTTTTCACAGTATGTAATAGCTGTACAAATCATGATTATGACAAGAAAAGATATCGTTGGTCTTATATATTTAGATAGCAGATGATGTAGTATATCAGTTTATTAATATTATTTTTTAAAATAATTTTATTAAAATTAATATATCAAATTAATTACTATTTAAGTGTATCAAAATTAACTAATATATTTTTTAAGGATAAAAATAAAATATGAGATGAATAATTTTGGTGGTTCGGTCTCTGTGCTATTATTTATTGTGAAAAATAATGTATGGTCAAAGAGCCAAAATCCTAATCTTGTCAATCCTATGTGGTGTAAATGAATCACATCAAGAGAATTTGAATCAAAGCTTTACATCAGCCTCATGTTGGAGTCAAAGATTCATTGACATTGGTATTGGGGGTGTACTCTAAAATTAATGGTCTAAATTTACTATTATAAATAAATAATTTGTAATTCTTTTTGAAAAAAGCAAAGACGACGACGTAGAAACTACTATTGAAGCTTAAAAAGTGAGATGATTGGAAAAATGGTCCCCCCATGCACAACATTTCCACAGGCTTTCACTATTGTCTTTCCAATCCCAATCTTAATCGAACATCAGATTAATTGGTCTTCCAAGTAATTAATTAAGCATTAGCTTTTATGTGTATCACAAACCTAATATCACAAAATTAATTAAGTTAATGCTAAACTAACATACACAATACGTTTAAAATGGGAGATAATAAGAATAATAAGCTGATATGGAGACCAAGAAATACCAACCATGAAATAAATCAACACAGATAATAGAGATGAATAATTCACAATATTTAGTGGTAAAATAAAATGAGAGAGCTGCTCAAATAGAGAGAGAGTCCAAAACTAAGACTTGCTTAGTAAAATGAAAAGTCCAAAGTAAAAAACACAAACTATTTGTTTATGATGGCATTTTAATAATAATATAAAATATGTTTTTAATTTCAGTTAAACAAATACATTCATTCAAGTCATTTAAATAATAATTAAATGAGCTCAATTTTTTTAACTCTCAATTAATAATTCGATGAAATAATTACAAATTAATTTTGTGTTATAGATTAAGGTTTTTATCCAATAGACTTATAGATAATATAACTTATTACTATTTATTTATAATTAACATAAACTTAATTCACTCTTAATTTAAATTAATATTGATTATTCAATTAGAAACCAACAAAAATGCTAATAATAAGATTAATGCTAGCTAATTCACAAAATAAGTTTAAATTATTCTAACAACTACAACATCAATTTAGAGACATAAATAAATAAATATAATTGGATACGGGTAGATGCCTAGTTTTGGGGGAGTTAGAATCTACAGCTTTCTACTTCTCCTGTAGTGGTGAAATTGCCACTTAACAAAGAAAAATCTAAAATACTGTATTTCCCCCCTAAATATTTAACAGTATTTTTAAGATTAACAGTCCAAGGTTTATCTATTTTTAAAAAACAAATAAATAAATTTACCTTATAAAAAATTACATAACACATATTAATGGTACAGTAATTTCGCAACATTTATCTCTTTAGGATACAAAATGAAGAAAATTTAACACTTAATTTTGTTTATATATTCAGCAACACTGAATTCAAGCACATATGAACTTCAATGGCCAACTCAAGTGTATAAACTGAAAATTCAAGCATATAAGCAATTTGTGAAACCAAGTATATATCTCTCTTCTAACTATACAACATAAAAGGCCATGATATAAAAAAAACTCCAAGATATTTCAGCTTAATTAGTTGGAAAGTATGTGTGTATTAATATTAATTACACTAGGATAACTCTTGTAATCAAGTTTAGTTTAAAACTATTTTAATATAGAATTGTGAATAACCTAAAAAATATTAGAGTTAACATATGAATATAATAAATTATTTTAGAATGACATAACATCATCACACATCATTAATATTTATTGCACCGATGCAATTGCATTTGGCATGAGGTATAAGGTTAGATTATATAAGTCTATGATTCATTTTTATAATGTATTTGTTACATATAATGGATTGTATAACCTTATACAGTTAACAGCCTCTCTTGGTTTGATTATGATTGATTGTATTAATAAGATATCATGTATTTATGTTTCTCAATTTGCTCTTATAGAATTTTTTGTTTAGTTTAGTTAATCACATTTATACATTTTTTCATTTCTTCCCTTATAAATAAAATTGTCATAAATAATATCTTAAAAAATAAGTTACTTTAATAAAAACTAACTCATAAAATTTTTTTAATTTGGTCCCTATCATATAAAATTTTTTCAATATGATCGCTCATATAATTATTTCTCAATTCAGTTCCTTACATATTTATATTTCTTCATATTTTTCATCACAAATAAAATTATTATTAATAATATCATCAGATAACAAATTAATTTAACAATTAAGAACTCATAAAACTTTTTCTCACTTTGGTCCCTAACTTATAAGATATTTTTCAATTTGATCCCTTATAAAATTGTCTTTTCAATTTAGTCCCTCACATATGTATATTTCTCCATTTGATCCCTCACAAATAAAATTATTATCAATAATATCCTAAAAAAATTAATTTAATAAATACAAACTCTTAAAGCTTTTTCTCATTTTGGTTCCTCACATATAAGATATTTTTCAATTTGATACCTTATAGAATTGTCTTCTCAATTTTAGTCCTTCTCATTTACATTTTTCCATTTGATTCTCATAAATAAAATTGTTATAAATTATATCCTAAAAAAGTATATTAACGTAAAATATATGAACTCAGATTTTTTTTCCCTATTTGGTCCCTAGCAAATAAAATATTTTTCAATTTATTCCCTCAAAGAATTGTCCTCTCAATTTAGCCCCTCCCAAATTTTTGTTCTCAATTCAATCCCTCACATATGGACATTTATCTATTTGATCCTCACAAATATAATTATTATCAATTATATCCTCAAAAAATAAGTTTATGTAAACAATATGAAAGAAATTATTCATAATGATTTTATTTATGAGAGACCAAATTGAGTAATATTCTATATGTGAGAGATCAAACGAGGTTTTACTTATTTATTCTTTATTTTAAATTTTAACGTTTTCCATTCCAGCTTAAATATAGATTGATATATTACTATTAAATAAAAAACATAAAAAAAAAAATTTCAGTATTTTATTGAATATAATTTTATTGAAGTTAAAGTCATTTTTGCCATAATAATAAATTTTATTCTATCTAATATTATATTATTTTTTTTACTAAATATATAATCATATTATCTTATGTAATACAATATCTTATATAATTTCATATAAAATATTGTATAATATTAAATTTTTATTAATCAAACCTTATATTATCATTTCTTATCTAATTCATAAGGCCATATTTTATCCAACGTTATATGAATGTAGAACCAAAATTATATATATGGCATCTACTGAAGAAAGCGGAAGGTTAGGCAACGAAATTAGACAACTTTCATTTCAGTTTTTAAATCCCTTAATTTTTTTTAAATTAATTGTTGTAAAGAACATTAAAAATATTAATTTCTAAAAAATTTTGACATAATTTCTCTGTAAACTGAACATTTTCCACGTTGACGCGTGTCAACAATCTTTGAAAGATTACAACTAATCATGCTTCGTCGTTTAGGACGGCCACACACTATAAAAAAAGATTTTTAGGTTTTAGTCTTGAAAAAAAAAACATTAAAAATATTACAACACCTACAAATTTAGTACAAGTTAGTATAATGAATAAAAAATACAGATATTTTAGATAATACCGAAAATGAAATAATGATATGTTTGAAAAAAAAGAAAGTAAAAAATGGCCAACAAAAAATATTAGATAAATTATTTGGTGCAAGTATAAATTTGGTTGTACCGTACGATAATTACATGTCGTATTAAGATGAAAATACGTGGTAATAATATGTTATGTTATATTGACTGTATAACAATATAATCTAACTTATTATATTTATATTTTGACCTCATTATTTTTAGATTTTATTTACAAACCCATAATTTTTAAAATTTTTCAATTTATTTCCTTTATTTTTTATTTTTTAATAACCCATACAAAAATATTAATTTATAACTTTGTTAACTCACAACTATACGTTTTTTTTTTCCAATAACTCTACAACTCTCTTGTTTTATTCTTATTTTTGAACTAATGTTTAATTTTGTAGAGTTACTTAAAAATAAAAAACAGAGGGAGTAAATTGAAAGTTTTTAAAAAAATTTTGAGTCTAAATAAAATCTAAAAGTATTGAAGTCAAAATATAAATATAATAAATTATTTTAAATTGACATAAATCAACATATTTTATAAGTCAATAAATGTAACTTATATATTTATATTTTGACCCCATTATTTTGAGATTTTATTTAGGAATCCAAAATTCTTTTTGAATTTTTCAGTTTACTCTAAATATTTTTTATTTTGAGTAGAGGAGTTTTAAGAAAATTTTGGATTCATAAATAAAATAAAAAAATATTAGGAATCAAAACATAAATATAACAAATTATTTTACATCGACATATAATCCGTATATTTTAATATATCATTGTCATATATTTTTTTTAATGTAACACCTAGTAATTACAACTCATTTTATACTTGCACCAAATATGGTATTAATATATTAATATATACAGAAAAATTCTTCACACCACTGAAAAAAAATACAAGAAAATCATATTACTATTACTGCATGACACATTAATGCAAGACAGGTATTTCATGTGCTTCTTTTATTTCTTCCCCAGAATCTGAAGACAACTTCTTCAGGCGTAAATCCGAAGAAAGAATCTCTCAGTATTCATAAAGAAAACAAGAACCAAATCTAAAAACTTTACGATGCGAATACCTCGATATACAATTTGGTTATAAAATAAATATGCTTCAGAATAGATTCTCTTCCTTTGGATGATAGCTAATATACATACGCAGCATCAACATCTTAATTATTAAGTGCAGAAGAAGCTAATTAATCTGCAGATTAGAAAAGCTTGTAATAATGCTGCTACTATACAAACACATACACAATCTTCTCTCTCTCTGTCCATACCATACTTCACATATCTTTTGCAAGCCTTTAACTTTAAACCGTTCCTACAAAATACCAAATGAGAATGCAACAACAAAAAACAAAAATCAATCATAGCTCTCTGGATCAAGACCTTATCATAAGACAAAAAAACTAAAGCTGTTATACACCAAGCGTCACAGTTCGTACACAAAGAGGATTCATGGACACGATAGCCAACCTTCGATCAGCCAGTAAATTCCTACCAGCTAAAGTCATGGGATTTTGAACGTGACCTCCCTTAGAATACATATTCCAAAGCAACTATTTCTTTAGCTTTTTGCAAAGCACATGCCCAAGCCTCACAATTTAGACACAAGAAGAGTTAATAGACATGCATGTCCAACCTTTGAATCACCAAATTAAAAAAAGGAAAAAAGTTTCAGAAGCTGAATTTGCCCTTGGATCATGGATTGCACTTGCAACTTGTTAGGTAGACACATAGAAACTGTGGAACTTGGAGTTTTTGAGCCAAATAAGATCACATGGGATCATCTCTTCGAACTTTCTTGCAGGTGATTCGGTATGAATTGGAAGATGGGTTATGTTGGGGTGGAAACAATATTTGAAACTCTTTTGAGAGATGAAGCGGAGTAGTGGTGTAAGAATGGGGTGCTTTTCTTTTCAGAGATGGCTTGGGTTTTCTGGGTGCAGGTGGGCACTGGTTGGCCTCTGGGATTCTGTGATCCAATGAAGTTGGAGTTCTGAACCCATCTTCTTCTTCTTCTTCGTCGTCGTCTTCTACATTTAGCTTACAGTTCTCTTTTGATAATAATAAGGGACCTGCTGCATCGGAGCCTCCTCCTCCTCCTTCTTCTTCTTCTTCTCCTTTCTTTTTTTCCTTTTGGGCACGAGAATGAGGCTGGGAACTGCTTTCCTGGTTGATCTGGCTCTGACAGTGATTTGAAATTGGATTTTCCAGCCACGTAGATGACTTTAACACCGGTGAGTCAAAGCTTGTAGGAGACTCAGAGCAGTTTGGAACGTTCACGAGGAAGTGTTTCTGAAACTGGAACGTGGGTTTTATCTTCTCCAAATTCCCTACATCTTCTGGATTCTCTTTTGTGAAAAAGAGATCAGAATTTGGCATTGCTGAGAAGAAAATGTGCTCAATATTTGAGTACATGAGGCTATGATACAGAAGAAGTAGTAGAAGAGCAGGAGGATCAAGGAGTAGTGAGAGAGAGATGAAAAGAAGAAGGGAGATTGGAGGGTTGGTTATGGAGATCCCACAAATGGGATAGAATATAATCATCAAATCACAAGCTTTTTTCTTCTTTCTTTTAGTGATTACTCTCTCTCCTTCTTTGGCTGTACTTTTGGAGTATATGTTAGTGTTTCTCTCTATGTTATGAGTCTCTCACAGAGAGAGAGAGAGAGACTATAATTTGCAAGGTAGCGAGTTGAGAGTGTTAAGGTGCATCGAATCCTAGGGGGTTTCGAAGCCTTCACTTTCTCCTTGATATCAGAAGTACTTTAGTATCATATAGATATACATTAGATATATTATAAAATATAACATTATTTAACATCTTATATTTACCGTAATATGAAAAAATAATTAACATTTTATAAAAAATATGCACAAAGTTAGAATTTAAAGATATAAGATTCTTTTTCAGGCAAAAGAAAAAAAGATTCTTTTAGTTTTTGAATGACATAAAATATTATTCAAACAGTTTCATAGTTTATATTTTAGCAACATATTAAATATTTTGTCATTGAAGATTTTGAATAAACATGACAACATATACATATGAAGTGTTTTTTTATTAAATGCCAAATTCAACCTCTAAATACAAAGATATTTTATAAACCTTAAACAAATTAATAATTTAAATTTTTTGGAATATATATAAAGAAATAATAACACACTGTAACTAATAAACCTATACCGATAAAAAAATCAGACCACAAAATCTTTTACATGATTAATTCAACTGAATCTTTCAATCGAGCAAACACTTTTACATATAATGTGCTAGTATTTTCAACTTTTAAATCTGAACTCTTTTTCGTTTACTATTATTATTATTATTATTATTTAATAATTTGTTTAGGACTGGGATGCTTTTTCTGGTATCTACGAACTTTGATGCATCTATGCACGTGATTGGCTTGTTGGGGGACCATTTTTACACAAACACACTAGCTATAATATTAACATGAGGCCCCTTTTATCTTTTATCTCTTGCTAGTTGGTACATCAATGATCATGACTACAGGATGCTTTGTTTCACTTGCAAGCAATAGAAGCACTTCAAAAGGTACCAAAAGTTTGACTTTATTACAAGGTCCCCATCAAATATATTCATTTCCTTGCTTTCTTTCTTCTTTTTTTTTTTTTTAATAATTCATGGTTTGGTTTTCATCATCACTAACTAGATCATTCCAAAAGCTTATTTCTATTTCCAAGGGATACTTAGATTCTCATTACTTATGGGATTTTTTTTTTTGAGTTGATTAATTATATATCTATTCTCAAGGATTCCTTTAGTCACCTAAGGAACAAAATACCATTGTACTATTTACACACATTCAAGATATCTCAGAATAAATTTTTGCTTTTTAAGTTAAGATTTATTATAATTTTGTATATTTCTCAACCTATTGTAGTGTGACACAAACTTCAGAATTCCAACACAAGTTAAATAGTTAATGAATATGATAATTACTTTGCAAGAATTCTTCTTCTTCTTCTTCTTTTCTTTGCCAATGATCTTTAGCCAAACATTTTTTTCTTCTTGTTTCTTTCTCACCAAAAGAAGTCATATAGATCTATCAACCACACTAACTATATCTATAATGGGTTTAGCTATAATATAGCTCCTACCCCTCTAAACCACTATTTAAATTAATTACTAATATCAATTAGAACAACAAAACGGATAAGAAGAATGAATGGGGATTGATTATTACTCTAAACAACCCTTAAAGGATGCAATGAATATAGATCACATCACATATCACAAAAATTCAACCATCTATGACATTAATCACCTAACCAACAAATTAATTAAAGGGCTTTTCTTAGTCAAAATATATATTGAGTTCTTGCGCTATAATAGGAAACCCTTTTTAATTTTCTTCCTTTATTGAAGCTAAAAGTTAACACCCACTTGGTTCCTGCGTTTGGGGCTGAAATCCCTATATATTTGCAAACTTAGAGGGGGAAAGATATATATTTAGACAATGACGAAAAATGGAAGAAAGCTCTCTCTCTCTCTCTCTCTCTCTCTCTCTCTCTCTATATATATATATATATATATATATATATATATATATATGTATGTATATATAGCTTGTATTAATTGTTTTATTTGGAAGCTAGTGTGAATATAGTGATCTATATGACAAGGTTTTCCATGGATGCTTTGTTTTGTAATGGTCGCTTTCTTGTTCATTACCTATAATAAAAAGTCATAAACAGAGTCACACTCACTCACTTGATTAGGAGATTGAAGGCTTTGGATTCCATTCACCGAAAATGGAAGAAAATTTAGATTTGGCAAGCTTCCAAAGCTTATATAGCTGTCCCCTAATATTTTCAACCAACATATTGAAGGCCTATATAGGATACCGTCAAAAACATTATTGGGAATTCACACTTTTTCAAATTCAATTTTATTTTTTATTTTAATAAAATATTAATTATATATTTTAATTATTATATAAAATAAGAGAACGAATGTTGAATACTACAATATTTAAAACATAATAAAATACTACACGACAATAAATATTCATAAAAAATTGCATACAAAAAATTTAGAGTTTTGAAGTGTACTTTGTTGTGGATTTTTCAATAAAAGCATAGTAATAAACCATTACCTCACATGATTACATTTTTAACAAAAAATTCCTCACGTTATATTCTATATATGATCTAATATATAGTAGATACCTAAAATATTACTTAAATTTTGGTTAAATTCATATTAGATTCACTTTGAGTTTGATTTATGTTGAGTACAAAGGAAGGAAAGTTATAAGAAAGGAAAGCGCATGGTGTTTATTATTATTTAGAGCTTGACTTAATGCTTAATAGCAATTAAAATGTATGTTTAAAAAGGTGATGAAATCCTTGTAAGGAAGAATCACAAATAATTACGAGGCAGGTAACAA
The DNA here is from genome assembly GCA_037074485.1 of Delonix regia. Lineage (NCBI taxonomy): Eukaryota > Viridiplantae > Streptophyta > Magnoliopsida > Fabales > Fabaceae > Delonix > Delonix regia. The sequence goes on along the minus strand of CM073460.1, from coordinate 5,750,220 downwards.
AATTCAAAGTAAGGCATGTGGGAACAGTAAACTAATAAGATATTTTCTGATATTTGGGAAGTAGTGAATTATAGTGATTACCAATTATAAATAATTGAAGAAGAATGAGGATCGAAGCAACAGATTTATAGTTTTAACTAAACAATAATAATGGTGTAGGGAACACAGAAAGACTTTCAGTGTCATGGCCATCATTGCAATTCATGCTTGAGAATTATGATTCGCCTCCATTATCAGCAATCATGTTCCATGTTTCATTCTCATCCTAATTCTCCTTCCAGATCTGCTTTGAAAATGAATAATATTATGGCTACTGTTTTTCATGCTATTGCAATTTTGGTTTGATAGCTACAGTTCTACATTGCTTTTTCAATTTGAAATAAATTCATAATTTATTTAAAAAGACCAATTAATATTTCCATTTATATTTTTTTTTTGCCACAAGAATGTTATTTATGTAGTAAAATAATTTATTTAGGCTTAGTTGCAACGTTGTTGGGTTGCATTTTGTCTGTCCCCTTGCAGAGTAATTTATGAGAAAAAGGTGGTTCACGGGTTTGTTATTAGATTCTTTAACAAATATATTTAGTTTGTTTTTATTGAAGAATATGATAAAAGAGAATTAACCACTTTACTTACAATTAATTTTGTTTCTCTACTTTTCGTAACCTTCAATGATTAATTATTATGGATAAACCAACTACCCCCCGGGGGGGGGGGGGGGGAATCCAAAAACAAAGAAAAATAAACAGAATAAAATGTACTACACGACAATCATGGAGATGAGAGACAAGGCTCTCTATATCTCCCTAAGTAAATGAGCAGACGTAAGTTTATGGGGGAGGATTGTATATAATTCTCAAATCATGAGACTGACTAAAACAAGCTAAATAGTCAGCATATATATATATATATGTATATATATATATATAATTTAGAGATAGAATTTTATTATAATGAAATAAAACTGTTTGGTTCTAAGATTTGAATCACTAAGAGCAAATTTATACTATATGAAAAGAGGAAGTTTGAGACAATCAAAATTATAAGTTAAAATTATATATAAAAATTGAGAATTAAATAAAGTTAAGAATGCAATCAGTCTTGTGTACCTCTTAAATTTATGTCTATTTAATATGATATAGCACAAATTCAAAATAATCCTCTAGACCATGCAGCATCTTTCAAGGGAAGTCTTCGCTTCATTTGTAATACTCTGCCATCATGAAAATAGATTCTTTATATTTGAAAATTTAAATACAATAAATTTAATAAAATTTAAACCGTTGAATTTCAATCATCTAAATTCCATCAAATTCGTATACATATATATGAAATAGAAATGTTTGATTCTAAGATTTGAACCACAAGTGCGAATGTAAACCATATAAAAAGAGGAAGTTTGAGACAATCAAAATCATAATATAAATTTATATATAGAAATTAAGAATATTATAAAGTTAACCATGCAATCGATCTTGTGTTCCTCTTAAATCTATTTCTATTTAATCTGATATTTAGTACACATTTAAAATAACCATGATTTAATCCTCTAAACCATGCAGCGTCTTTGGAGAAAAGTGTTTACTTCATTTGTAATACTCTGCCATCATGAAAGTAGATTAGAATTTAAATACAATAATTTGATAAAATTTAAATTATTCAATAAAAATTTAATGATTTGCATTTTAATAAATTATTTATTTTTTAAATATTTATTAAGATCTGAATAGTTAAATTTCCATAATCTAAATTCCATCAAATTCAATGCAAATCCAACCCATGGACTTCTAACCATTAAGCATCTCTCATAATTAAGCTTTGATAGCAACAGAATTTTCAAGATTATTAGTAAAACCAATTTACCATGTCCCATCATCTCCATTTAAAAAGATTCCATACCCAAAAATTAACTATGTCTCATCATCTCCATTTTAAAGATTCCTTACCCAACTAACTCTGCATAGCTCTTTAATAATCCACGTTCAGCTTAAGCCATCATGTACTTCGGGAATTTCCATTCAATCAAATTTCTCGTTTTCCCTTAATTACTTTTGTTATTATTGCAGTCGTTACCACTAAAATGGACCTCTTTCATACTTTCCAATTCTATTATATTATTACTAGATGGATATTTTCTAATTCATTTTGTCCTCACTCTTTGCTATGTCTAAACTCTAAGTTTTATCGCACCATAAATATGGAAAAGATAAAAAAAAAAAAAAGGGTTGACTTCAACTTATGAACATATATAGCATAAATAGTAGCAATATTAAGTGTTGCCCATAATTATTATTACCTAGTATCCTAAAAATACATTGCCAACTCAAGAATTCAAATTCCTTAGAAATTCCTCAATTACATAATTGTTTAAATCTAAATTGTTGGCTCGTCCAATTCTTTTAATATTAATCGCTAAATGCATATATTTCTTACCAAAGGCAGCAAATCTGAATTATTGGAGCAATGACTTCACAATTCTCCAAAAGTCCCATTTTCTAACACTGTTAGCGATCGCATTGCTCGGTGATGGAAATTATAGAGATCCAGATTCTGAGACTTCAATCTTAGCTTCATCCTCTCGTGAAGTGCATATTCTTACAGCTACAGATATTGGAGCTTTATCTTCATGTGATTAATTATTGAAACTTGAAAAGATGTTTCTTTACTACTTCTTTACTTTTACTTATGCTTTGCTTTCCCGGTCCAAGTTTTTTTTCATTAACATAAAGTACTCTCTCACTAGATATAATCTTAATCCTTTTAATTTTCATATTATTTGAATATATATTAAGGGTCAAATATATGATATAAAATATTAAAACAGGTCAGATATATATATATATATATATATATAAGAATGCCCAAAGCTAATCATATTTTATAACTAAATTTGTTAAGTATGAACATATGAATAATTTATCAAAATTACACGCATATATATATATATATATATATATATATATATATATAAGTATGTATATATGATGTATAATGTGTGGTTAGATATATTGTTATATATTTGAATTTTAAATATGCATATATTTTAGAATTATGAAGTAATCAAAATTTTTTTTTGATGAATCTTTAATTTCCAAAGAAGGTGGCTAGTGGAAGAGGTAAATTAATTGAGATGTGCACAAATAGACTTAGATATTACCTGATCATAATTTTAAAGAGATTCCGTATTTGATAACCTATTTAGACATAAATAAATTTACTTTGACATAACATTAAAAAACTTCTAGGAGAAATTATGGAATGCACATTCATAAGGTTGAAAATGGAATGTTTGATTTTCCGAGAAGGACAATTTCCAATGAACAATGGGACTCACTAGGTTTCAACAAAGTGGGCTCTGGGTGGGACAAACAATTGGGCTCTACTCTTAAGTTCAGGCCCATATATGCATTTTAAGATTAGATGGGCTTGGCCCGGCACAAAAGTTGTCAATTTTTTAAATTGTTTCATAAACTATACGTTATATTCATTCTTTATATTCCATTTTATTATATCGTATTTTTCATTTTTTGCCTTATAAAATTCAATATTTTTAATTAATTAGACATGATACAAATACGATTAACAGTGAATAAAAAAAGGAAAAGGAAAATGATTACAAATGTTACTAAGTTAACTGTGTATTATATTTCATTGTCACTATTAGATAAAAACACTATTTGATTGTTATATGTATTAAATACCGTGTACTAATTTTTCTAAAAAGTAGAATATATTTTAATTATATGAAATAAATATTTCCAATCTCTGTCTTTATTCATAAGCTTGAATCATCACTTGGCTTTTAATATGCCCATGACTCGTGTGCTCAGTTATTTATGTCTTTTATCAATAAAATTACAATATATGTAAAAATTTTTTAAAAAAATTCACTCATTTGATGCTGAAATTTAAAAAGTAAATACTTATTTGAGAAAAAAATAAGTAATTAATTTTTCATCTAATTATTTAGATATTAATTAATATTATATAGTTTTTAATAATTTTTTAAAATCTAATTTATTAAAAATTAAAACTATTAAATTTTTATCTAACGGCTCATATTTTACAAGTTTCACATGTATTTGGAGGAATCACTTTCCAAGTTTTACACACGTATGCATTAATAATTAGTGGTAATACATACAAATATAGAACTTCACAACTAGTAGTCATGACTTATTCTAGAGAAGAAAACCCAAAATACATTTCCATCTAACACTTGGATCTTGATATAAATTTCTTACATTATTCTTATACAGATTTTTTAAGAGATAATTATTAAATTAGTTAATCACTTTTATACTTTATAACAATTTAATTCCTCACAAATTAATCGTGACTAATCAATTCCTTAAAATCTTATTTTATATAAAATTGATCCCTCATTAATTCAAATAGAGGGCTGGATTTGTGATGAACTAATTTTATATAAATTTAAATAATAAAAGATTAGTCAAAGTTAATTTATGAAAAAATAAATTATCATAAAATATAAAAATAAAAGACCAATTTTGTGTTTTTTTTCAATTTTTTAAACACCAACAACATTATATTAAAATAGACATTATTCAAAGAGGACAAATAGCCCTTAATCACTACTTAAACTAAGGTAGGGTTTATTTATATTTTTATAGGGTGGAAGTGACACTATAGTCTCACTTTCTCTTACTTCACTAACTTTGGTTTTTTTTTTTTTAATTCAGTTAACTTTTCTGCAGTTTGTCCTAACCTGGCCATTGGGGTAGATTAGAGGGCTAAGATCACCCATTTTGATCATGGCATTAGCGAAGTCGTAGAAGAATTGGGAATTGTCGTTTACATAAGTGTTAACTTGAGAGACTGTGGAGCCATTGTTGAGGAGCTCCTGGTCGGAGTGCAAGAGACCATTAAGGTTGACCAAGTTGGTGAAATAAGAGTTGTCAAAGCAGGTAGAGTTGTAAGTGTTGTCTAAAGGGGACAGATTGTCGTCTCCACCGACGCTGGGACAGCTCGCTTGTTCTGAGCCTCTAAACGACGAGTCAATGTTGGTGTCGTTGTAGATCCTGCTTTTGAAAGTTGCACACCTCGCCATCCCTATGGTGTGGGATCCTGAACAGTGAATTTTATTGTAAATTAGTCTCTTAGTAAACTCAGGGCTTCCTCGTCTAAATGGGTCAAGTAGCTATAATAGTGGAAATGTTAGTAGCTAATAGATTGAGTCTGGATCTATTATCAGTAATAATACTTTAAAACTATTGAATAAAATTTTAATTGTTCAAATTTTTATTAAAAATTGCATGTGATTTTGTGAGTCAATTTACTATTTGTAAATCTAAATCATTAACTTTTTATATAATGGTTTAAAATCATTATTACAGAATATGAAAAGAAGTGTTTATAGGAAGGGATTCACACTAGTAGTAGATTCAGTTCTTAAATAAAAGATAAATAAATTATATCATGTTATCTGTGAATATATTAATAGTATTAGGTAGATTTTGGTACCTAAATGGAAGATAAATAGATATTCTAGACGTGAATTTTATTGAACACTATATCTAATAAGCTCATATATTTATTTATTTATAGGTAAAGAAAATCTTGAGTGTCTAAATTATAAACATAAGAGAATGTCCAAATAGTATCTAGTAGGATCATTTTCTAACATATGCTTTTTCGTTGATCTTTTGAAATAATCTCATATATAAATGAAGGGCTTGCTCCTCTTCAAAAGAGACAAGTAGCTATAGTAACGTAATATTATTTAGAAATTAAAGTTCATATATATAAATAATAGATACATAGGCAAAATTAATTATTAAAACTATGCAAATATGTCAGAAGTAAGTTTTTATAAAATATTGTCTGACGTGCTATAAATATAATTGACTCAATATTCCTATTTTTTTTTATAAACTAAAACAAAATAATTGAACCTCATATAAAAAATTAGTGGACCAAAAAAATTAAAGTAATTATATATATATATATATATATATATATATGGATGACAGAAAAGCGCTCGTCATAAACTATGTTTCACTCCAAATAAAAAACAATCCAAATTTTGTTTAATGAAACAAATAATCAATGGAAATTTTTTTCATAAGATCCTTTTTAAAAACTGTTTTTATATCTTTCCACCAAACAGAGAGTCTAGAAATTAGACGTTTCTAATAATAAAGGGAATCATATATATATATATATATATATATACCTGACAAAGCAACCAATTCTTGGGGTGTGAAGCCTTTGCTATTGAAAGCAGTGATAAGAGCACTAAGATTCAGAAAAGGAGCTGGCAGGTCTTTATTAACATCAATCAAACTTGCATTGGTTGAATCTCTTCTTCTCAATTACACAGTCCAATACGGTCCTCCGAGCTGAGAAGAACGTTGAAATGCACTAGTCATAACTCATCACTCATCACATTTATTTGAAATTTCTAAAATTCTTTGATTTTAGTTACCCATATAAAATATATATATATATATATATATATGTGTGTGTGTGTGTGTGTGTGTGTGTGTGTGTGTGTTTCATGTAAGAGCATATCATATACTCTTTGAAATTATTTTTCCTCTATATATAGATTGTGTTTAAGTGTAGGTAATTATATTATTTTCAACGTTGATGATGTGGTATGTAATTGAATACTTACAGCATAAATAGAGTCCCTCGCAGCAACAGCCAAAATGTCAGCACAAGAGACAACAGCAGGACACAATGTCTCAAGTTCATAATTATTGTTTGGTATGGCAGTTTTTTCACCCTTAAAAGTCGCTGTGTCGTCTAATAATATTGATGCATCACATCCCTACCAAAGACCACAAAAAATGAAACATGAAAAACTAACTAACGTACAACGACTATGTTATCTTCATAAATAATCTCGTTCTTGAGACTAAGTTAAATGTACATAATAATTTAGACACAAAATTGTTAGTTTATTCGAGAAATGAATGGAAAGAAGATGGATGAGAGAAAAGCAAACTTGCCTGGACAAGCAGTCATGGAAATGGAGACGAAGCAAGGAAGCACCCATGCGAGGTTCAATGGCCAAAGCTTTGAGCACCTCAGTCTTAATGGTAGTAAGGGCAAGAGGACACGAGGTAAAGTAGTATGTTGGGGATAACTGAGCAAAAGCTATCCCATTGAGACATAATAACAACAAATAGAAGCTGAGTTTGAAGTGATGAGGAAATGAAATAGCAGCCATTAATGGTCGATATATTACTTGACTATATGATTCTTTCTGTTGGAGAAATATTAATGTTGAAGGAGGCTTGTGTAGTGTGTTTTGAAGTCTTGAATCTCGTCTATTTATACACCATATGTTTACCTGATCATGAAGACTTGAAATTTAAGTCTTCCCACGTTTCTGGTCTATCTCACAAGGGTAATTCGGTACCTGGGTGTCATATTATATAACGTTTAAAAATTTGTTCCCAAATTGAGATTGACATAGATTTAAAAATTCACATTCTTATATTTTTTATGTCATAAACTATACATAAATTTCAAAATTTTCGTATCTACTAAATCCAAACTCTTCTTAAATAAAATCCATACTATCATGATACACTTAACAAAATTAAAATTTCCACATATACGGACAGTACCTAAAAAACCCTAATTGGATACGGCGTCAACCCTGGAAGTTGTGTGAACCTCAGTTCAAATTTTTAATGTTGGGAGGACTGAGGGAGGTGTTAGCTGTATTATTGTATTGGGTTGTGCAGGGGATAATTATCCAAGTATAAGCTAAAACGGGCAATGTAACTTTCAAAACACATAACTTTCAGTACGAGGGGAATTTTAGAACTTACAATACAAATTTGTAAAACTGATCTAAGCCCAACGCCTAAGCCATTTTTTGGGTCAAAATTTATATATTTTCATCAGTTTTGAGGCTTTTAAGTTTGTCCTTCATTTTTGGGCAATTTTGAATTGTATCTTTTTTTTTCATATAAATTAATAAGAGCTTCGTATAAAAATTTTTCTTAAATATTTTGTAGGCTGACTATCATATAAATGAAGATTTTAACTTCTCTACAATAATTTTTTTTATCAATTCTCTCTTTGTTTCATTCAATCACTGTCAGTGATAATTAAACATGTTGAGAAACGCTTTGCAGATCTGATTGTTGATTTTACTGCAGATGTGCAATAGTGATTATCGTGTATTTGCAATAAAAATTACTTGTAATAGCTAGCTCGTTGACTTCGATTTTTTTTTTTTTTGGTTTGCCTCTATATTATCTTCTAATTAATGTTTCTTGTTTTGTCAGATCCTAAAATAAGGCATGTCAAGGGAGCCAGCAGATGTTCCAACATGTTTTAAAAAAAAAAAATTCAAAGACGGGCAAGACAGGAAGCATCCTTCAGAGTTAAAACTGTCTTTGTTTTTGTTCTCTTCTCTTTTATGTTTTTGCCCAAAGAAGAAAACGAAACTCCTTTTGTATTATCTCAGGTGTGCTTGTTTGCTGTCACTGTCACCTCAAATGAGATAAATAATTACCTCAATGTATCTGGTTTATACATGTAAATTAACCATATGGACTCCAAGAAAAACTTTAGACTCGAACTTGGTTCTTGTTGTTCTTACAAAAGTGCGTAAGGAATATTACTGTATTAGACACTTGCATATGAACCTAGCTAGGATATATTACTTGTATTGATTTGGATAATATTGCATATATAACGTGCCTATTCTAAGCTTTTTGGAACATGAATTAATTAATAGTTGTACAGAGCAAGGAACCTCTGATACGAGGTTGCTCATCTAACACCGGAAATAATTCCTTCATTTAAAAATTTAAATGTTGGTAAATTTGATAAAATTCAAATTGTTGGATTATAATTCAATTATCTAAATCTTTTTTAGAGAATTTAGATTCTTAAACGGAGACAATCGAAATCCATCTAACATAGCTTTGAGTATACTACAAGCCAATGATAATTGGGTACACAATGAGACCAAACTTTAACATATTTATATATTGATAGTAGTTTAGTGTGTATGTTACCTTGTAAGTAGTTCAATTTAATGACTGATAATAGTTGACTCTGATTTGTTTTTTGGCTGGGTTTTTAGATATAGGTATCTTAGATTGCTTGTGAGGTCCTATATTAATGCACATCTTCCATTATGAAAGACGTGCGTAGGGCTGGAAGCACATCTTCCAAGTTAGAACTTAGAAGGTTCCTTTTCTTTATTATGTATCCTACTGCTATGCGTAGCTTACGGTTTAGAATTCAGGGTTCGTTCATTAAAAACCACGATCACTTGGAGTTTTTATTGATTCAATGGATCAAAATGCAACAGATACAAATTATCTCCATTTGTTGTTATTTTATGGAGTAAAATACCATTTTTATCTCTTATTTATTGGTACAATTTCAATATCACTCATTAATTTTTATTTTTAATTTAATCCCTTAATTATCAGTCTATCTGAAATTTGGTCTTTCGTTAATTAGAATGTTACTACATTTGAACCATCATTAATATAAACATCAACATATTTAATTTTACGTCTTGATTAAGTTTGAACTAAATGAGCTAACATTTATATGAATGAGGGATTAATTTGAGAATAAAAATTAATGAGGGATTGAATTAAGAGTAAATTGATAATAAGGGACCAAATTAAAAATTAATTTATTAGTCAGACACCAAAATGATATTGTACTTTTCTTTCATGTTTGTATTCATAAATAAGAGCTAATTAACAGTGGAAGTGAACAAAATATATTTAACAGACAAAAAAAATGAGAGAACGGATAAAATGGTAATTTAAAAGACAATTTAAAAATGGTGATTTAGTTCCTACATAATTTTGGTAAAATATTCTTTTGATACTCTATTAATAACAAAATTATCATTTTGGTCCTTATGCCTAAAATGATTTTCTTATTCATTAAAAAATATCATACTTAGTCTCTTACTTATTTATAAAAAATACAAAATTTACTTAGCCTTTCTATCTAATCCCTAAATTCAAATTCAAGGGATTAAATTTGGTATATTTTTTAAAATAAAAGATAAAGTTTGATATTTTTCAAGTAGTTACAAATTATTTTAAATATTATAATAAGTTAAAAAAATTAAAATAATAATTTTACGATGAGTGAGAGATTAAAAAAATAATTTTCTCTCGGTATTCATGGTAACATATTTGGTTGCTAGGCCTTATATATATATATATATATATATATATATATATATATATATATGTTGTCATAACATTTTCTCCAATAAATATAGAGAATTGATTCTTGCCTGCGAGTTAATTAAAATGACAAAGATGTTAGTTTAATTGGAAGAAATTGTAATTATTAATTTTAGTTCAAACAACCACAGTTTGAAATTGCGGGCCGCAACTCATGATGTGGCCACAAGTTTGAGTCGCGATTGCGATATGATCTTGAATTAAATTTGGTATATTTTTTAAAATAAAGGATAAAGTTTGTTTTTTGTTTTATTATTACATATAATGTGTGTGCTGTGTCCAAAATAAAACAAGTCATGTGTGTGAAAGTGGTGTGCGCTTGGCGGCCTGGGTATGAGGCACTGAGGGGCTATGATAAATTATTTAAAAATTATGTAGCTATCTTGTATTTGCTATGATCTGATCTCATTTTTCTTTGAAAGGAATCATTGAATAATAAACTAAAAGGTTTTAAAATTAAGCAATATATTTAAAATCTGAAATTCAAAAATCCAAAATCAAAAATTATATTTCCAAGAACTAAAATATACATGTTCTTTAAAATTTATTTGTCATTATATATATATATATATATATATCTGTAGTGTTTTTGAGTCTATGAGAAAAAAAATTATATATCTATCTTAAAACATGTGTATTTGTTATGATTTGGTCTTATTTTTTCTTGAGGGGAATGATTGAACAGTATGTTACAAGTTTTTAAAATTAAACAATATATTTAAAATCTGAAATTCAAAAATCAAAAAAATATATTTCAAGAACCAAAATACACATTTTCTCTAGAATTTATTTGTCATGATATATATATATATATATATATATATATATATATATATATAAAGCTTTCTAAGTTTAGGATAAATTATTAAAAAATTATGTAGCTATCTCAATAGATGTGTATTTGCTATGATTTGATCTTATTTTTCTTTGAGAGGAATTATTGAAAGTTTTTAAAATTAAACTATATATTTAAGATCTGAAATTTAAAAATAAAAAATCAAAAACTATATTTCGAAGAACAAAAATATACATGTTCTTTATAATTTATTTGTCGTTATATATAAAAACCGTCGGTATAGTTTTAAAATAAAAATATCAAATACAATAAAGAATAGCATAATTGAGTCAATATTCAAATTACAAACCCTTGCCCGTCCTCTCTCAAGGCCCCACATAAAACAATCCATATTCTTTTGTGCCCACAATTCTTATTAAAATATATTATTTTGCACAAGGTTAGTTTGAAATTTGAATAAAGTTGTTTAATCAAATCTTTTCATAAATATGAACAAATTAAGGTAATTCATGCGTGAGGGATAAAAAAAATGAATAAAATATTATATTGATCTCTTACTTATTAGTTAATTTTTAATTTGATCTATTATTATTTTTTATTTTTAATCTAGTCTTTTATTTATTAATTTATTCTTAATTTCAAATTCACAATAATATTTTATTCAAAAAAGAAAAAAGAGCGTTAGGCCATATTGTTTTTTGGAATTACGTTGGGTGTCAAATATAGTGAAAGTGCAATCTGTTTCTCTGATTTTAAGGCTATTTTATTTTTGTGCTTCTTTGGTTTTTCTTCTGTGGTATTTATGGATGAAGCATATACACACAACTTACGGACTAATGTTGAAGAACTATATGCATGCATTGTGTTCTTTTAGACATAGATGTTACATTTCTGTCAAGTTTTGCTTTTAGGGTTCTTTTTTTGTTTTTGTTGTTCCAGAATTGTCACACCTTGAACTTTTGGAGTGTAACCGGTACAGATAACGGGAATAACCCCGTTCTTGTAAGCCAACCACTATATTTTCTTGATTAATTATATTAATATGCAAATTATGCAACAACAAGTGCTCACAAAGACCTTAATATTAAGTAGTTTATCAATCAGATTTCATGTAAAAATTTTGGAAAAGTCTCATATACAAATAAGGCATACTGAAAATGCTACAATCATATGCTAATTCATTAAAGTTAAGAAAAGATAGGTCAGCTCTTAACATAGGCAACAACTGATAAAAGTATATCGAAATAAGGGAATGAGGAATCGGCTTATAACCATCCATACATATATACAATTATTTATATTTTGGCCATATGCTACACTACTACAAAAGTGTGATACCCCAACAAAATAAGGAATCGTGACCCCTGTAGCATAAGTAGAATTCTTTTAATCCTTGCACTTAAGATGCTGCTCTGGGTGGCTATTTAAGAGTAAAGAAAATATAAATGGGTAGCATTCCAATAACATAATCAATACAAATACCTTGATATATGCAGTATTATGTGCAATTTACTCATAATAAATTCTCATATATCAAATACTTTACCTGTTGGCCCAAACCTTTAAAATGACCAGTATTCTATTAACCGTAATAAGGCATAAATATGTGTTAATTTCACAAGAGAAAGAACAACTGTGTCATATAAAATAATGGTAATGGACTTACTTCCATGGAAATCAAGTCAGTCAAGGGTACTCAACCTTTGGAAAAATATATTTATCGGTCGAGGTCCACAGTCCTCAGGAAAACTATATTCATCGGTCAAGGGTACTTGCCCTTGGAAAATTTAACTTAGTCGGTCATGAAGCATAAGCTCATGCTATTTAATACATCTAGTACTCACTTTTCATACAACCTGCTTTTTTTATAGTTTTTCCATGGACATCACATACAATTCATAATTCATTTGAAAGAGTAATCAAGTCTAGTAAGCTATTCCACTACATGATAATGTAAATGGTAAACAACATCATATAACATGTCATACTATTGGAAAAGCTATTGCTTACCTGGTTGGTGATGTATTTCAATTAACCTTGTCTCCTTTCCTTAGTTATGGGATATTCCATAAGATAAATCCCTATAACACAAAAGTACAAATTTTTTTAATCTATACCATCACCAATACACATTTTATTTGGGCTCATTCCATTGTCTCTTAGCAAATTCATAAATTGGAAGGACTTACTTGGGACAACCGAAATATCTACAAGTCCTATACCAACCCATAACATTAGCTTAAACATATACTTTATTAAAGAAAGTTTTCTTCCTTTAGATATCATCTTAATAACCAAATTCATGCCTATATCTCCTTATTTACCACTTAAAATTCATGCCTTAACTTCATCTCATTTTTCCTTGATTCCACCATATGTCTTGCTAACTTCTCATCAATTTAACATTGCCAATCCAATTATATTCACTGCTTTTATGTTTCTTATTTTTAAATACTCAATTAAGTTCCAATTTGCAACACTTTAAAACTTTCTTTCACCTTCAACTAATCCTATACATGGATAACAATAATATATCACTTCATAAAAATTAATAGTATTCCTAAAATACCAACCTTAACAATTTATTTCCAGAATTCATACAATTTTATGTTTGACCCTAAAAATTTGGAAAATTTTTGGATTGGTCCTTAGAAAAGCTATCATATAAATCTCAGAAAATTTTGTCCAAAAACATGATATTAAGACCAAAATTTAAGGGAAGGACCAAAAATATGATAACTGTCAGAATCCCTATGAAAAACCTAATAAAAACTGACCATATCTCACTGAAGTCTTCCTCCACGTGGCTGCCAGAATAGAACAACAAAGATGGGGTGCTGTTGCCAGAAAAACTGACCATATCTCTCTCTCTCTCTCTCTTTTAAGTTGCAAACTAAACCAAGTTTTGTTAAGTTTTCTTATTTTGGTATGCTTTGTTAGAGTTAAATTTGTCCTCTGCACTTGTTATGTATAAAAGGTTATCTTGCACTTGTCCTAAAATGATCATAAAAAAAATCAAAGCCTATAATTACAATCAATTATACTCTTAAAGGATAACTCAGGTTTTTTTCCCATTTTATATGCAAAAACTTAAAATTATGTCTATTATAGTTGATAAACTAATAGAAACTTGTCATTGCTTTTATTATATGGCCAAATATAGGTTGTACAATAGTATGAACTTGCCTAGCAATGTATTGCTAAATTTACCTGTGAGAGTAATGAGGCTTTCTCCTTTTTCACTATATGCCTTAGAATTACTTTTTATGAAAACTATATACCAAGCAATAGACACTTGTTCATGATAATAAAAAGGTTGATATTTGTTTTTCGACTTGGCTAAGAGGTTGCCTAGCTTGTGTTATCTAGATATCATGAATGAAGGTAACAAATCTTTGTTTATTAATGAAAATAATCTCCAATTCAATGCTTATCAATCTTTAGGGCTTAACTAACTTTTATAAGTTTCTAATAATGTTGAACTCACATGAATTACTAGATATACCCATCATTAACTTAACTATAGAGGGTACATTTATAAAAGTGTATTGGTTCCTTAAAAAGTCTTATGACAGATGGGTAGACCAAACATTTGTAAATAGATATGCAAGTATGTTAGACACACTTTTTGATTGGAGCCACTAAATTTCCAGAAATAGGTGAGATAATTTAAAACAGACAATGCCAAAGAGATGAGTACCAAGATTTGAAATACCAAAAATAGTTCTGTATGGAGGGGACTAATCTCCGAGATAAACTGAAATATATTCCATAATGATATCAGAATCCTAAGATACACACATGTACCCTCATGGGTAGTAAATAACAACATAACTAACTCTTATAATTGCTGATACTAAAATGGAGATTAAAACTAACATAAAAATTGACATAAACAACAGTACAACATATGCAATCATTTTGCTTCCTCATGCATCCCCATGTGCCATCTTATATCTTGTTTGAAAATATCTTTTTAAAGGAGGTATTGTATCACTTTTAGTAGGACCTACCTCTAACATACATGTGTTTATAATGATTGGCTTAACTTGCCTATGAATCTATCTTGGTTCCTATATCCTTAGTCGTTATTCTTTATTCACTCTTTTAATTTATATCTTACTTGACCCTTATATATAATATGGTTTTATATACACAAAAATTTCTTATATGCTAATATAAAATAATTGGTTTCTTTTTAATTATAGGACACTTATTCTTTCAATTGGTGGCTTGAAGTTGGGATTTTCTTGACTTTTTATGCATAGGTATGTTGACACATGTGAGAAGCTTTATTAATTGTTTTGGTTTTGATGAGAGATGACTATTATATGAACATCATTAATGGAGGAAGAATATAGCCTATTGTATTACAGTTGATAAGCATTGTGATATAGTTTTATTGGTCCTAAGAGAACATAAGAATATAGTCTATTATGTTAAAGTTGATAAGCATTGGGATATAGTTTATTCTTCTTTTGATTAACCAAAAAAAAGTTTATTCCTCTTTTGTCCATTAAGATAGGTTCTTTGTATGCAATAAGAAAAGAAGCATACACATGAATCAAATTTTTTGTAATTATACAATTGTTATTCCTATTATGGTATAGACCTAGTAATAAGGGCCTTTATACTTTTTTATTGTTCTAATTACGTCTCTCCATGCATAACTAGGTGGGTGATGGATAAAAGTTAGATTAGTAAGCCACAAATTTCACCTAAATATGTTGCTCAGGTTGAATGTTTTTTTGATTTTGCATTCTCCAGACCTAATGCAAAAAGAGTTATAAAATGTCCATGTATTTGTTGTGGTTTTCAAAAATGTTTTACAAGAGACATTATATATGACCACCTGATATGCAATGAGTTTTCATTAGGGTATACTACTTGGATTAGGCATAACGAACGTACAGAGGAGGGAGGTCCTGGTAGCCTTGTAGTGGCACAAGTTGAACAAGTAGGAGGGGATATGCAAGAATTGTTGGATGATGCCTTTGGGGTATTTAGAGAAAGAGACATTGATGAATTGAGGTAGGTTAATCATTTTATTGATGAAATTCAAATGGATTCCAGTAATGGGCATAATGGGGAAACAGATAACTTCATTGACTTAATCAATGATGAAAATGAAGAATTGTATGATGGTTGCACTAAGTATTCAAAGCTTTTATTTTTTGTGAAGCTTTTTCACATTAAGTGTTTATGTCAAGTGAGTGATAAAGCTATGGACTTGATTTTGGAATTATTAAAGGATGCATTTGAAAATGTAAGGCTTCCAAAATCATTTTATAAGGATAAGAAAACCATAAATAAGTTGGGTCTTAACTACAAAAAAATCCATGCTTGTCCAAATGATTGCATGTTATATTGGGATGATGATGTTAAACGTGACAAATGTAAAAGCTACAATACCTCTAGATGGAAGACTAATACAAGGGTGGTTAATGATAATGGAACTACCAAAAACAAGAAACAAAAAAATAAGCCTGCAAAGGTTTTACGCTACTTTGCCCTTACTTCAAGATTGCGAAGACTATTTATGTCCTTTAAAACAGCTGAACAAATGAGATGGCATGCTACAAAACAAAACATAGATGGTTTACTTAAACATCCAAGGGACGAAGAGGTATGGAAGTCATTTGATAATCAATACCCATAATTTGCTGTAAAACTTATAAATGTTAGACTTGGCTTGGCGAGTGATAGGTTTAATCCATTTGTTTGGAATAATGAGCATTAATTATAGCATTTGGCCTATGAACTTGATTCCATATAACTATCCACCATGGATGTGTATGAAGAAAACATCTTTCATGTCATCAATGATCATACTAGGGAAGTGAATGCCTGGAAATGACATCGATGTTATTTTATAACCATTAATTAAAGAATTACATGATTTATGGATAAATGGGGTTGATACATTTGATTCTTTAACAAAGTAAACATTCAAGATGCGAATTACATTATTGTGGACCATAAGTGATTTCCCAGGCTTAAGAAATCTATTTGGATGGAATACCTATATTGGATTAGCTTGTCCGTCTTATAATTTTGATAAGAAGTCTCTTAGACTTCCTTACGATAAAAAATGGTGCTTTATGAGTCATCATAGATTTTTGCCATCCTAACATAGATATAGATTCAATTGGGATCATTTTGATAGGACCATGGAGATGAGAAAGCCTCCAATAACACCAACAAGTGCTTTAATCCTTAGTGAATTACTCACTTAGTAAGAAACTAATTTCTGATGGAAGAAAAAGACCATATGGGAAAGATAGTAATAATGAAAGCCAACAGGGGAGGAAGAGAAATGTATTTTTCCAATTGCCATATTAGGCTAACAACAAGTTGTGACACAATTTAGATGTAATGCACATTTAAAAAAAAATGTAAGTAACAACTTGTTATATACCTTGTTAAATGAGGTTGGAAGAACAAAAGACAATTTGAGTGCTTGGAAGGACTTGCAACATTTAGGAGTTAGAGTTGAGCTATGGCCAGATAAAACTAGTAAATTCAAACTTGTATGTTTCACTATGACTAATGCTCAAAAAGATGTTTTTCTTCAAACATTGAGGGATGTTAAAATGCCAGATGGTTATGCATCAAAAATTTCTAGATGTATCGACATAAAGTATCGTAAGATCTCATGCCTCAAAAGTCATGACTCCCATGTGCTTCATGAGCAGTTACTTCCCATAGCACTACAAAATGCACAGATTGATCACAAAGTTATAGCAGTTGTTCTAAAACTATGTTGTCATGTCTTGGACACCAAAGAGCTTGACCAACTTTAAGATCAAATCATGGTTACTCTTTGTCAAATGGAGATGTTATTTCCTCCTTCTTTCTTTACAATTATGGTACACATAATAGTTCACTTGGTACCTGAAGCAAAGCTTAGAGGTCCAGTTCATTATTGATAGATGTATCTTATAAAAAGGTCATCATATTTCTCAAATTTTGTTTAGCTTATTTTTGTTTTCCAATGTCAAATTTGATATGCTTTTCAATATAAGCAACTGTAATAGGTACCTCAGACATTGTAAGTTATATGTAAGAAATAAGGCATAAGTAGAAGGTTTAATTGCTGAAAGCTATCTTGCTAAAGAAATCTTAACCTTTTGTTCAAGGTATTTACATGACATAGAGACAAGGTTCAATAGGCCAAGTCACAATGATGTCTCTGTATGTCATGAGAAATGGCAAGCATATGTGTTTCTTAATTAGGCCAACCTGTAGGAGGCATTTCAGAGTATGAGCTAACTCCTATTAAAAAAATGCAAGCACATCGTTGTGGGTTATTCAATTGCAAGGAAATTAATAGACTTATTCAATAAGTATAACATTCTAACTATTAGCTTTTTCTTTCAATTGGTTTTGACACTCTGTCATTTTAGCAATATCTTCCTCAGACATAGAGAAGAAGTGAAAGCTAGGCTTCGTCATCATACAAGATCGGTCGTGGCAATTGATAAACATGTGACAAAGAATTTTGTCAATTAGTTTAAAGAATATCAAAGGCTCAGTCGTTCAACCTTTTATATTTAAACAACATACCAAAGCTATATGTCTAATATACTCTTACCTATTCTAAGGTTCTAAGGATGACAATGCAACCATTCCAGATCATATCAAAGCTCTTGCAAGAGGTCCTCAAACATGGACTAGAATATTGAGTGCATTCAATATTAATGGTTTTAGATTTCACACAATAACAAGAGACTAGGGACTGAAAACTTAAAATAGTGGTGTGTGGGTTTCATCAGAAACTAGATGCTATGCAAGTGCAAAAGATGGGAAAGTGGTGCTTGTAGATCTCTTGTACTATGGCAAATTAGTAGATATTATTGGGTTAAACTACTATGGTCATATGCAAGTTGTCCTTTTTAAGTATTTATGGGCTAGCACTAAGGGGATTAAAAAGGATGACTTTAAATTTAACTTAGTAAATTTCTCTCGACTTATTCATACTAGAGATTTTGAAGAAGATGAATTTTACATTTTAGCTTCACATGTACAAATGGTACTTTATATGGATGACAAAATGAATCAACCATAGAGTGATGCAATTCATGTAAAACCTTGAGACTTGTATGAAATGGGTGATGGTGTAGAATGTGACGAAGAAGAGAATGAGCATCAAATCTAACCCTTACATTTAGAACAACAAATAGTTTCAAATTTTCCTAATGATATTGATAAATTACAATTATTAAGAGATGACAATGAGCGATCTTTTGATAAACCAAATAACAACTTTGATGTTGAATTGGAGAATAGTGATGAAGGAGATAACATGGTTTGTTTAGTAACTTTTTTTTTTTTTTTATGTTTACATTTTAACTTCATAATTCTTAAATGCATTTTGAAGTCTGTTTATTAATATTCATATGATTATATATAACTCTTATAGGATGCCACTTAAGCGCACACAATCTTCTTAGACAAAGGTTGCTACTTTTGCTTAAAGAGCATATAACCAAGCAGCTTCTGCTCCTACATCTCAGGCACAACTGCCTGCGCAAACAAGTGCTGCAACCTCTTCCCAGTAAGAAGCAAATACTAGTGGAACTTCTTCTAAGCAACTTGCAACAATAGATCGTCTTTTTGACAAGGCTTGGACAGTTGACGTTGTTGGTAATAAAGTTATTATATTATGCTAATACTAAGTTTTAATGAAGTGATTCTATTATAATAATACTCAACATCTATGTTGTGCATTTTCCATGGTAGATGAGAATGGAGTGATTTCGAGAGAGCGAATGAAAAGTAAAGATATGTGGAGTCTACCAAATGGGAAAAAAGTAGTATGTCCAATTAATCCCTTTAGACAAGGGTACAATGAGGCTGGTGGCCTGATTGGCTTTTGGTTAGGAGTGTTAGCCACTAATACTAATTTAATTCCTTTGAATTTCTTTGACTAGAGGCAGGTGCTTGAAAGGTACATGAAAGCATCGATAGAACTCAAAGAGGTACAGTATGGAACATTAGAATTTGTCAATGCCTTCATTTTTAGTTAATTATTTGTGGTTAATGACAATTTCATGTTGCTTTTAAATGCAGAAAAAGATTGCTTTTCAAAATAATGTTAAGCTAGAATGGGCATGGAGATCTTTAGGCAACAAAAGGAAGAAGTATAGAAATAGGTTACATAGGGTCAAATTTGGTGAAAATGATAGTAGAGAAACTATTATGAGCAACTGTCTAGACAACATATCTCAAGATTAGTGAAATAGCTTTATGGACAATTGACTTAACGAGAGAAGTATTATAATATTTTCAATTTTTCTATATAATTGTTTTATTTGTTAAGATTACATAACTCACTTGTTTTTCTTTCACTTATAGGAAATAAGCAACATAAACAAGGCAAATAGAAAAAAGCTTAAGTTTCCTCATACTGGCAGTTCCAAGAATTATGCTAGAAAGAAGCATGAGATGGTGATTTACAATTTTAGTTTTTGCATACATTATTACTTTCTTGTATACTTTATATTGCTTCAACTGATTATCATTTAGTTAATAGGAATTAGAGAAAGGTATACCAGTAAGCCGTGGTGAATTATTTATTGCCACTCGTAAAAGGAAAGATGGGACCTTTGTAAATGATAAAGTAAGAGTTATATCAGTAACTCTATATATTCTTTCTTCCTCATATGGCATAGCCATGCTAAAACTTTCCTTCCAATATTGTTTTGCATATATGCTTAAGCTTGAATGCAAT
Source organism: Delonix regia (assembly GCA_037074485.1). NCBI lineage: Eukaryota > Viridiplantae > Streptophyta > Magnoliopsida > Fabales > Fabaceae > Delonix > Delonix regia. The sequence continues at coordinate 5,729,474 of CM073460.1, read as the reverse complement.
TTTTATATTTAGTTTGTTTTTAATTTGTTAAATCAATTATGTATTTGAATTTATAGGAACAAATTTCTGAAAAGCTTTAGGAGGATACTCAGTCTTCACAGTCGCTCCCTAGCTTAATTTCCTTATATGACGCACTTGGGCAAGTGTTAGACAAAGAGCATTCTGGGCGAGTAAGTGGTGTTAGATTAGGATTGTCCCTTAAAATTTGGATTGCTTACTCGCTCGTTTGGTAACTTAAGCTTAAGTTTCACAGGTTATACTACCGCTACTGATGAGGTGAGTGTATTAAGAAATGAGTTGAGCTCAATGAAGGAGAAATTAAAAGTCATGGAACTAGAATGTACTTGGGAGAGAACTCAAATGACCAATATGTTGCAATATTTTACTTAGCGTTTTGGTGTACCTCCTGAGATTCTTGACATACCAGAACTATCTTCTCCACTGGTAATACAAATTTTAACTTAGAATGTTACTGATTAAACTAAATCATCATTAATTTTTACTTTAAATTAATGCTTTCAGGTACCTGATGCGAGTAGTGCTAGATAATCACAACTACGATGCCGACAATCATTTGGAGCTAGCCATATTCCATGACTTAACCTTGTAATAGTTGTTTTGATACCTAAACTGATGTGATAGTTGTTGAACACCACTTTTTATGTCACGGTTGAGATTTTTTTATTATGAAGATGCTTAATGTGGACTGATATTTATTTAATATAAGTGTCTTTTTGTTATAGGACATTTGCATGTGTGTAAGTTCATGTATGTGAATGTTTAATTTTATACTAGACATTCAGATGTGGGAAAAAAAGAATTCATATCAAGACTACAAATAATGCAACATTTAAGCAAAATGATAAAAATTTGAATCTTACTTCTTCATGTTGATCATAAGCGTCATTAGAACATGCAAATAGCAGAAGCTCTAATGTTGGTTTTTACCATTGTTAACTACAAATTCAGGCACCAATTTAGCGTTGGTTATTATTGTTGTTAAGCATAAATCGAATAGCTCAGTTAACGCCGGTTTTAATCATGTTATCCAATGTATTAAAATTTGTTCATTTTTCCGACAATTAAAACTAACGTTAGTTGAAGAAACTAACTTTGGTTAAAACTAACTTTAGATTATGTCTCAATGCTACATATAACAACAGCCTTCATAATCAACGTTAGACCTTTAAGTGTTAGTCATAACCGACGTTAAATACTTATTTTGACTGATGCTAAAAACTTTTTTTTATTTTTTGTGTAGAATCATAGTGATATATAAAAATTAATAGAGGATGATGGGTACATAACTAGCAATGTATAGGACTTGTAAATAGAAAGTTGAATGAGAACAAACAATGGTTCTATATATATAACTTTTATCTCTCAATCAGTTATAAACATATGCTTCAGTTCAAATCAATTAATTAATTTAGACATTGGGTTATTCTTTCCTACAACTGCAAGTGAAGAGCACAATAATTTGGGATGATTTTAGCATACAATACTGTATGATAAACTCGATTATCTAAACTTGATGATTTGAATAAATATTTGATCTCACTAGTTTGATCATAATCTTCGTTTTGGTCTTTTTCTTTTTGTCTGTGAAATTCTCGTTAGCAAAAAAAAAGGAGATATTTATGTTCGATCTTCTACTTTCTTTTGGCCTTTAAATATGGTTTTTAACACAATTTTTAACCAAAAGAAAAAAGTACTTGCTCAGAACTCTATTTAGATCGCAAAAAGGGGAGAATTCAGAAGGTCACGTGAGAAATCTTAACTATGAATTAAAAGTCTAACCAATGATAAAGTCAAACTAATCAAAATAGTCATAAAGCAAGCTCTCATATGCAGTCCAATCCTCGGAGATGTCGAGCAACTCTGAATATGTGCATGCCTCTTTCTTTCGTCGTTCTGGTAACATATTTTTCTCTTCTAGTTTCGTGCTACAATCCTCGGATCTATCTTCAACTTCTGCTATCCTCTTTTGCGCTTCTTCTGCAGGGCCTTTGTTCTCTTTCGCCTTTGTTCTTGTGCGTTTTCTTCTTCTACCACCTTTGTAAGCAGTACACTTTCTCTTTCTTTTCCTTCTTGATGTGTTTATTCCCTCAGGATTATCCTAGTTCACAGTACAGTAGCAATGAGAACAAAAATTGGTCATGCATGCATAAGTTCAACATCATTCATATGTTCTTCAAAGATATTTCTTTCAATGTATCGATCCCTAATTATTAAATTTAATACATACAAGGTTGTTCTTTTATTTTATATCCATCGTAAATTCAATATCAAACGTAATAGTCTACTAACCGAAAGGGATTATAGGTGATCCCTCTGTAGTTTCTGCAGAGAAACTATTCTCTAATTTTTTAAATTAAAATTAAAGTAAGTTTCAGCATTGTAGTAAATAAACTGACTGCAAAAATTGCAAAGAATTCCCATTTGTCTACTAACTTAAATTTTTTTTTTGGTCTATTGACATCAACTCACATCTTAAATTTGGTGTTTTGGATGAAAATAGATATTAGATAGAAGAGTAAGATTGCAAGTATTTTAATAACTAAGTAACTAAATTAAAAGAAATCATCTGTCATGGATCAAAATTTACATGTCTCTCACAAATTGAAATTAGATTTTCTCTCTTTAATATTAATTTAGTATTCTAAAATCTGATTATGTTCTAATTTCATTATTTCAAAGGAAAAACAAATGATATTTAATATAGAGATACCCCTGTTGGAGTAAATATTATATGATGCTATAAAATAGAATCAAACTTTTGAGTAATACACACATGCATGAGGTCAAGGAATATATCAATTTCTTACCTGATTTTCTACAAGGGTGCCCTTGTTATCTTTTCTATAGTTGTCAGGACAAACATCATAGAGCAAGAAGTTGACAACTTCACTAATAGATCGAAACAACTTCCTTGACGTTAGATGACGATAAAACTGCATGGAATTTACATTTCAATGTCAACTTTAGCTTTTATTAACTTTATGCATGGGACAATTCTCTACATTTACTCAGTAGGCTCCATTATGTACGATTACATATAGATAAAGAAAAAGAGTTAGTATATAAGTACGTAAACAAAGTAAACTGAGTCCCTTGTATATTTTTACACTACTTATGTCACTCTCTGTTTTGACTATATATACAGTATAATTGACTACACAAGATATCCATGAAATGCATTTGAAAGACAAGTAAAATGTTTCAAAACCATATGAATTGACTCATTGATTAGAACTTTGATTGTATGTATATAGCAGATATGGACTCATTGATTAGAACTTTAATTGTATATATAACAGACATGAGAGTAATCATAAAGCTCTGAATTCAAATTTTCAACAAAAAAAATTACAAACTATTAACTCAAATCATATAAATTTCAATATAACTAAACTCTTTGAAATCATTAAATATCAGCTATATATATATATATAGCACAATGACATACAAATAATTCAATTACCACATCGTATCTTCCGATAGGGCGTTGCCTGTATTCAATATTCCAGTTCTCTAGCCTCTCCTGGAATGAATATTGAACCATAGGGCTCACATTTCCTTCATTATTTGGTACCTGCAGTAGTTTTTAGAAATTGTATAATTAGTATGGATGTTGAGATACATACTGAACAAATTTTGACACACATCACTTCTGGTACACATATCGAAATAGACTTAATCGTTATAATCTTGACCGAGTAGGGTTTGCCACCCACATAAATATAGCTACGAGGTTGGGTCTAAGTTATACCATTTTGACATTTCAATATATCTAAGTTCGTGTTTTCTTATTTATGGATGTTTTGTAGATAGATGTACCTAAGAACTAAAGGTCATAGTCACGTTCAAGGAAATGGCTTTTAGCTCCATAGGTCTATATATACAGATTTACGAGGTTGGGTCAAAATGGCCCCTTTTAACTCTTTTATTTATCCCTCATCGCATTTCTTCATTTATTAATGATTCGAAGATAAAGATATAACAAAAATCTAGAATATCTAAGAACTCGAAATCAATACTTAGTTAAAGGAAGAAGGACTTCGAGCTCCATCCACATAAGCCTGGAGTTGGACCATGCTAACCCATGTTGATATTCCTAGTAATCTATCTTCATGTCTCTTCATTTATGGATGTTACGAAGACAGACGTACCGAAGAACTAGAGCATTATATATCTAAGAACTAAAAATCATAGACTCATATAAAGGAATGACTTCTCGCTCCATCCACATAAGCATACGAGATTACGTAGATCGAACTATAGCCTTTTTGCCATCTGTCTACCTTTGTGTCTCTTCATTTATAGATGTTTTGAAGACAGATGTATAAAGAACTAGCGAGAAAATAATATATATCACAGTAAAGGATTATGATAAAGGTATCTCACAAAGAAATTCTGACAACTTGAAACAATACGGTCCATGTCTATGTTGTTGGAAGTAAAAAACTCAGGCAATTCGAAGTTGACTGTGAATTCTCCAACCAAAATGCTCGTTGTCATCGTTTGTCGCTTGTGTTGCACCTAGAGAAAAAAGACCATAAATTAATATAATAATAATAAGACAAACAAAATTGGTTCAAATTTGAAATACGTTGATCTGAGCTAGGTAAGTAATACCAAAAAGAAAGATTATTCAAAGAGTTCAAAATCAAAAAGTTGCGATCATGAACTTACTGAGCCAACAATGTCAGGTTTGTTACTTGTCATAGCCATATCACAATTCTCTGCAGTTGGCACTTGCAATTTATCTTTGAGTTGGGTTATGGTTTCCTATATCACAAATGAGAAGAAAAATGAAGAACCAGAAATTAAAGGGGAAGATATTTAGCATCTGAAACTGTAAATTAATTTGAAAATATAACAAAAGTATTCCCTTTTTCTTTTTGAGAAGAATACAAAAACCTTCACCTGTCAAATGAGACTAAAAGTTAACGTTTTAAATTTTCAAATGAACCGGGGAATTTTGATAATAAACTAAAGAATCTAATCAAGCCTTTGGTGAGAAAATTTCCCGAACTTGAAATTCTGACATAGATATGATATCAAAATCTGGGTTCGAGTCTTAAGTATCAGGAACCGAAGGAGTATATAAATAGGATTCACTTACAGAAACCATTTGTCTGAGAATAGAGGTTACTTCACTTTGTAGGTTAGGGCTCTGATAATCTACCGCAGCTACTATCTCCAACCCAGTGACTTCTAATTCCTCTTTAGAGTTTTGTGATTCATCCTTTTCCATAAGGTTCAGCATATTTCTATGGAAATGATCCTACACAGAAAGAAACAGACTAAAGAAGTTCTATATGAAGCGTGAGAGATTTCAAATGCTTGTATGTAATGAAGGGTGAGGAGGAAACTGATAAATGAGTATCTATCTATATCTATATATATATATATATATATATGTATGTATGTATATATATAATATAGTGAATTGTTCTCTTATTTTTGAAATAGTCATTAACAGTTACCTTGGAATTTTGAATTTGATTGTAAAGGTTCCATTTATGTTAATTAGGATGCTTTGTGATGACACCAATTAGGCATTCAATAATTCTTTTAATTGATTTCTAGTCAGGTGCATTTAATATGGAAATATAGGTCTCATTACTTTGCCATTTATGTTCCTTCGTGTTATAGAAAAGAATAAAAGCTTGGAATATTTTTATATATGAAGCGAATTTTGTGGGTTAGGTAAGAATTATCTTTTTCACATGTTTTGATAGCTTTTTCAGGGCTAAAATTATCATGTATTTTTAGCTTTTTCAGGGCTAAAATTATCATGTATTTTTTCTCCACCTTCTTAATTTGCTTTATTTCAAAGAAACCTCCTACTTTGAGCCAAATAAATGAAATGTTTCCCCAAAAGACGAAAAGATTCATAATTTTCTTAGTATAATTGTTTTTGTCACTATAATTTAAAATTTTTTTAAAACTTCATTCACCCTTTACCAATGGGGAAATTATGACTAAACTTAAATACAAATATTCATTTTTTTTTTACCATAACTATTTAATATTATAATATGTGCAGAATTTTTTTATAAATAATCATGTTATGTTGAACTGCCAAAAAAAACTTGTTATATTGTTATTAAAATCTCTAATAGCAAAAATACATAAATTTTCTCAAAATTAGATTTAGGATGTGAAGCTGAATTGGATTGCATAACTTGAGCAAATATTTGAACAAGGTTTTTTAATACCACCTATGGTAGTGACTTTGTATTATCAAAATATAACATGCAAGTTGTAAATTGAAATCTTTTGTATTACCCTGAGCAATATAATCTATATTGAATTATATATACACACAAATAGTGAAAGCTATATATTAATGTATTAATCAGTATATTGCATATGAACTTGGAGCTGATGAAGTAGGAAAATGAATGAACAATAGAAAGTATACTCATCCAAGTGTGTACGGTTAGGTGATAGAGACTCAAATTGGAAAGCAAGAAGCACGTTTCTGTATGAGCCAATATACATATATATATATATATATATATATATATATATATATATATATATATATATATATATATATATAACGTAGGGTTACACGAGACTGGAGGTAAGCAAACAGAAATTTATTTTAAAATAGAGGTGAAATAAAAAAAAAAAAAAAAGCATTATGGAGGAAAATGAGAGAAAAGTACAAAATCAATTTCTTCACTTTTACATTTTGTAATATTTGAATTTCTCACAAATAAATTATGACAAATTAATTTTTTAAAAATTTAAATTTGTATAAAAATATGTCCTCATAAATTTAAATTTTGTACAAAATCAATTATTCTATTTAGATTAATAAACGATTTGTTTTGCATAAAATAAAATTTTTTAAAAATTAATTTATTACAATATATTTGTGATAGACTAAATTATTACAAAATATATATTTGGAGTGAGAATTTGGTATATTTCTAAGGAAAAAGGTATAAAACAATAGTGATCAATAGTAAAAAAACAGGTAAGAACTTATTGATGCTTCTCCTCATCATATGAAAAGCAATATTTGGAGGAAAAAATAAATGGAAGATAGTGACATTGCTGTACAATGCACTCAAGATGAATGAATTGGTCAATGAGCTCCAATACAATGTGCTTGCAAAAGTAAAGTAATTTGAATCTTTTTAATTAATTTTCTATCAATTTTAAACAACAATAAATATAAGTGGGTGGGGTCCATGATTTCATATTTCTTTATTTTTTATTTTAATTTGTCTTAATTTAAGAGAAATATAGACGTAGAATAAGTAGATCTCATTTAAGTGATGGGTGTCATTTGAATAAATAAGATTTATTTGAATAATAAAATCTACTAACTTTGTATCTGTTTCTTCTTTAAAATTAAAAAATATTAATAAAAATATATGAATTCAATTTATTTGAATAATATATTCTACTTAAAGATATATATCATTTATCTCTTTCTCAGTTGTTCAAGAAAAATTCCATCACATGTGGCAAAAGAACCCGAATCTAACTTAGATGCACCCATTATTGTTTGGTCCCTTTCACTAAATTAAGGTGCGATAAAAGTTAATCCCCGCATGTCACGGATTTAATGCACATTAATCCTTCCGTTGAATTAGAAAGTATACTTGTTTAACTTTAATAGATTAACTTAATAAGGGTATGTAGCGAACTACAAATTTTGAGAGACTAATCATTATTTGAAACTTAATTTTTGGAAACAACAACAATTAAATAAAACTATTAAACTTAATTCAATATTTTATATTTTATTATTACATGAATTTGAAGTTTTGAAAATTGAAAATGGTAACAACGTTACCTTAATAAAGACAAATGATTATTTTTAACATCTTTCCCATCAGACTACATGGCTAATCAAGGATTAGACACATTACTTTTTATCATTTCTTTTTATTTTTTTCAAAAAAAAAGGTAAAACTTTTTTTAAGCAGCCCGGAGCCCAGCCGTCATTTCCGTTCCAGAGTTTCAGTTCTATGCCTTTCCTTCTTCGCTGAGTACAAGTCGAGGTTCTTGTCTTCTTTCATGGCTCATCCTTGTCTTCGCACTCTACACAGGTGGCGCAAGTGGGCCAAGAAGGATTGGACAATCGTCGCCGTCGGCATCACCGTTTTTGTCGTCTTTGCACTTTCTCTCGTCTCCGATTCCCGGTGCAGCGTGATTGGTTCCAAGATGAAGCCCTCATTCGATCTTAGCTACGTCAATGATCTCGTCGATTTGACCCTTCTTCTTCGGAATGCTAAGGATAGAGGCGCTTGTATGTGAGCCCTATCACACTTCTTGTCTACATAATTGAAAACAACGCAGAAGAGTAACGTGTGCGAGTTTATTGCGTAATTTGATCTTGTTTGTGCAGTTTACTTGGATGGGAGCTTGCCGGGATACCATTTCCGATAGGGGTTTGGATCGGGATCTAGCAATTGGCTGCTTCACATTGAGGTTCTTGGTTGAGTTTTTCTTCGTTTGTGTAAATTTTTGTGTAATTCTTCGTGTTCTCTGTGTAAAATGACTGCTTTTGGATCCTCAAAGTATATGGATAGACGAGTTCGTTCTTCAGGAATTTTAAGCTCTGACCCTGCTCATAATCCTGGTAAAGCCTCTGCATTCGTGAGGCTACCTCACTGGCCATTGCTCACGAATCCTATTGGTTTGGGTTAATTTAGCTTTGTGAGAATCTGCACCTTTTTATACACGGCCATCTAATGCAGCAAACTCTGATATAAAACCCTTCCTTGGACCTTTTGGGTACCAAATGGCCTTTGATTAAATCATTACTCAGACCAAACTTCATAAATAATCACACAAGCTTTTTCAGAATGTACATATATAGCAGTGCTGGGGTGGAAATAGTTTCAGTAGGTTGGAAGTGTATCAAACTTATTCAGATTTCTTTAACTGGAACAAGGTTAAGATACGTTATATATTGTGATGGTGCGTCTCTGGCTGGCCACCCAGAAAATGAGATTAAGGTGGATTTCTCTTTCACTTGTTCAACATTGACTTATGGACGAACTCTCGTCAATTGGCTTGTCTAAAGCAAAACAGGTTATACTTCCATGACAATTTAACCTTTATTCCTTTTCTCTGTAGAGGTTGGTGACATTTTCACCAACTAGAGTGACATACACTTATGAAAAGATTTGCGGCTCTCGTTTAAATTTTATCATGTCCCTAGGTTATATTAATAGAATAATCTAAACAATGATATATTCTTAATTCTCTGCACATCAAAATTCTTTGGAGTTGATATAAATTATAAATTATAAAGTTTTTTTGTTACAACTACACTAGTGATTTTGTATCATATATTATATATTATATAACGCAGGTTAAAAATTCATATCCATTTGTATTACCCTAAGCAATGTTAGCTATAGTTGAATTATATGCACACACAGAGTGAGAGCTATATATTTAAAAGTCTAATTAATGATAATATCAAACTAATCAAAATAGTCATAAAGCACGCTCTCATATGCAGTCCAATCATCGGAGATCTCGAGCAACTCTGAATATGTGCATGCCTCTTTTCTTTGTCCTTCTGGTGACATATTCTTCTCTTGTTCTTGATTCCTAACATCCTCGGATGTGTCTTCAACTTCTGCTATGCTCTTTTGTTCTTCTTCTGCAGGGCCATTGTTCTCTTCCGCCTTTGTTCTCCTACGTTTTCTTCTTCTTCCACCTTTGTAAGTTGTCCGCTTTCTCTTCTTTTGCCCTCTATCGGTCTTTATTCCCTCAGGATTTTCCTAGTTCACAGTACAGTAGCAATGAGAACAGAAATGGGTCTGACATGGACTAAGTTCAACATCATTGATCTAGCTAGCTCCATTTTTGGCTCTTTAAATATGATTTCAGTTTACTCAAACAAATCATCTGTGAGGGATCAAAGTTAACATGTCTATCAGAAATTGAAATTAGATTTTCTCTCTTTAATTTAAATATACTATTAGAATTTGTTCTAGTTTTGTTATTTCAAAAGGAAGAAAAATGATATTCAATATAGAAAAACCTCTGTTGGAGGAAATATTATATGATGTTATAAACTAGAATCAAACTTTTGAGTAATACAGAAAATATTAAGTTATCTAAATACACACATTCACGAGGTCAAGGAATATATCAATTTCTTACCTGATTTTCTACCAAAGGGCCCTTATTATCTTTTCTATGGTTGTCAGGATAGACCTCATAGAGCAGGAAGTTGACAACTTCACTAATAGATCGAAACAACTTCCCTGACGTCAGATGACGATAAAACTGCATGGAATTTACATTTCAATGTCAACTTTATCTTTTATTAACATTATGCTGGAACGATTCTCTACATTTACTCAGTAGGCTCCATTATGTACAATTACATATAGATAAAGAAAAAAGAGAGTAAGTCGATAGAAGAAAGTAAGTCTCTTATACATTTTCACGCTTACTGTTTCACAAATCACATTCTTGACCATACAGTATAATTGACTGCAGATTGATATCCGTGAAATGCATTTGAAATAAATTAAAATGAAATGTTTCAAAACCATATAAATTGACTCATTGATTTAAACTTTGATTGAGTATATACATATATATATATATATATATATATATATATATATATATATATACATATATGAGAGTAATCATAAGTTTGAATATCATGTGGTTCAGTTTTCCAACCAAAAAAAAAATATAAACTATTGATTCCTATTATGTAAACTAAGCACAATGACATCCAAATAATTTAATTACCACATCGCATCTTCCATTTGGGCGTTGTCTACAATCAATATTCCAATTCTCTAGCCTCTCGTTGAATGTATACTGTAGCGCAGGGCTCGTCTTTCCCTCTTCATTTGGTACCTGCAGTACGTTTTTGAAATTTTGTAATTAGTATGCATGTTGACATACTAGAAAAAGAAAATTGACACATCACTTCAGATACGTATATCAAAATAGACTTAATCGGCTTAAGTTAGCTAAGTAAGCCTCGCACTACTCAGAGAAGTCCGAGTTGAAACGAGTTAGCTTATTTTAACATTTCTATACACCTATGTTCATGTTTCTTTATTATGGATGTTTTGTAGATAGATATACCTAAGAACTAATGGACATAGTCACATTCAAAGGAATGACTTTTGGCTCCAAACATCTACAAAGGTCTACGATGTTGGATCAAAATGGCCCTTTTAACTTGTCTATTTATCTTTCTGACAAAAAAAAACAATTCTATTTATCTATATATCTTCGCACATCTTCACTTATGAATGTTTTGAAGATAGAGATATAACTAAAAGCCAGAATATCTAAGAACTAGAAATCAATACTTAGTTAAAGGAAGAAGGACTTCGAGCTCCAACCACGTAAGCCTGAAGTTGGGTCAAGCTAACGTATTTTGATATTCCTAGTAATCTATCTCCATGTCTCTTCATTTATGGATGTTTTGAAGACAAATGTATCGAAGAGCTAAAATTTATAGATTCATATAAAGGAATGACTTCTAGCTCCATCCACATAAGCATACGAGATTGCGTAGATGAAGCTAGCCTTTTTGCTATCAGTCTATCTTTGTGTGTCTTCATTTATGGATGTTCTGAAGACAAATGCATATAACAAGAACTAGAAAAGTATATATATCACAATAAAGGATTACGATAAAGGTATCTCACGAAGAAATTCAGACAGCTTGAAACAATGCGGTCCATGTCAGTGTTGTTGGAAGAAAAATACTCAGGCAATTCAAAGTTAACTCTAAATTCTCCAATTAAAATGCTCGTTGTCATCAAGTGTCTCTTAGGTTGCACCTGAAAAAAGAAGACCATAAATTAATATAATAATAATAATAATAATAACAATAATAATTTTATTTATTATTATTAGTAGTAATTATTATAACAAGACAAACAAAATTGGTTCAAATTTGAAATTCTTTGACCAGAGCTAGGTCAGTAAACCAAAAGGTAAGATTATTCAAAGAGTTCATACTCAAATTGCTGCCAACTTGAACTTACTGAGCTAACAACATCTGGTATGTTACTTGACACAGCCACATTAGAATTCTCTGCAATTGGCACTTGCAGTTTCTTTTTGAGTTGGGTTATGGTTTCCTATATCACAAATGAGAAGGGAAATGAAGAACTAGAAAATAAAGAGGGAAAGTATTTAGCTTCTGAAATTGTAAATCAATTTGAAAATATAACAAAAATATTCCCTTTTTCTGTTGGAGAAGAATACACCAACCTTCACCTGTCAAATTATAAATTTAACGTTTTGAATTTTCTAATGAACCAGGGAATTTTGATACATTTGAAATTATAATATACCAGAAAATTTTGTCAAGCCTTTAGCGAAAAAATTTGCCCGAACTTGAAAGTACCCACAGGAATTTTGACATAGATATGATATCAAATTCTGGGCTCAGGTCTTAACTATCTTGAAACGAAGGAGTATATATATATAGAGTTCACTACTTCACTTACAGAAACCATTTGCCTGAGAATTGAGGTTACTTCATTTTGTAGGTCTGGGCTCTGAGAATCTATCACAGGTACTATCTCCAACCCAGTAACTTCTAATTCCTCTTTAGAGTTTTGTGACTCATGCTTTTCCGCTGGGATCGGCATACTTCTACGGAAATGATCCTGCACAGAAAGTAACAGACTAAAGAAGTTCTATATGAAGGGTGAGAGATTTCAAATGCCTTGTATGTAACGAAGGGTGAGGAGGAAACTGATGAATGACCATCCATCCATATATATATATATATATATATATATATATATATATATAATACAGTGATTTTTTTTTTTTTTTGAAATTGTCAGTTACCTTGGAATGTGTTATTTAAATTTTGAATAAGATAGTAAAGGTTCCATTAACGTTAATTAGGGTGTCTTTGTGATGACAGCAATTAGGCATCCATTAATTTTTTTTTAATTAATTTCTGATCAAGTGCATTTAATATTGAAATATAGGTTTCATTACTTTGCCATTTAAGTTCCTTTGTGTTATAGGAAAAGAATAAAAGCTTGGAATACGTTCATATATGGAGGGAATTTTACGGGGGTCGCTAATGATTATCTTTTTCAAATTTTTGATAATTCTTTCAGAGCTAAACTTACCATGTACTTTCTCTACACCTTCTTAATTTGTTTTATATCAAAGAAACCCTCCTACTTTGAGCCTAGTAAATGAAATGTTTCCTCAAATAATCAAAAGATTCATAATTTTCTTAGTATGATTATTTTTTTTCACTATAATTTGAATTTTTTTTTTTTTCAATTTCATTCACCCTTTACCAATGGTAAAATTAGAACTAAACTGAATTACAATTATTTATACTTTGGTTACCATAATTATTTAATATTATAATATGTATATATTTTTTTTAAAAAATAATCATGTAATGTTGAAATACCAAACAATAAATCACTTATTATATTTTTATTAAAATCTCTAATAACAAAAATACAAAAATTCTCTCAAAATTAGATTTAGGATGTGAAGCTGAATTCCCTTAAGTGACTTGGGCAAGACTTTGTATTATCATAATATATAATGCAAGTTAAAAATTGAAGTCTATTTGTATTACCCTAAACAATGTAATCTATATTGAAGTATACATACACACACACATAGTGAAAAACTACATATTAATGTGTGAATCAATATATTGCGGATGCTCTTGGTGTTGATGAAGTAGGAAACAGAACGGCCAATAGAAAGTATGCTGATCCAGGTGTGTACGTTAAGGTGAGAGAGACTCAGATTTTGAGGCAAGAAGCACGCATCTGTACAAGCCAAAATGAAAAAAATATATAAAAGTTCTCACTTTTGCTCAATACTAAGCGAAGGGTTACACGAGACTCGAGGTAAAAAACTGAAAATTATAAAAGCAATAGAGGAAAAATAAAAAAAATAAAAGTGTTATGAAAAAAAGGAGAAAAGTACAAAATTAGTTTCAATACTTTTGTTTTTTTGTGGTAATTTGTCCCTTATAAATAAATTGTGATAAATAAATTTTTCATAAATTCAAATTGGTATAAAATTTATCCTTTGAGAATTCAAATTTTTACAAAATTATTCCTCTATTTGGATTAATGAATAATTAATTTTGTATAAAATAAAATTTTCAAAAGACTAATTTATTGATTTCTCCAATTTATTGTACAAAATTGATCCCTCTAATTTTGTAAGGAACTAAATTGTTATAAAATGTAAAAATGAGGGACTAATTTGATATATTTCTAAAAAAAGGCATAAACAATGGTGATCAATGGTAAAAAGAGGTAAGAACTTATTGATGCTTCTCCTTATCATATGAAAGTAATACTTGGAGGAAAAAGAAATGGTTACAATGCATTCAAGATGAATGAATTTGTCAATGAACTCCAATTTAAAGTGCTTGCAAAAAGGAAGTAATTTAAATCTTTTCCATTTTTTAATTAATTTTCTATCAATTTCAAAAGAAAACAATAAATATAAATGAGTGGGATAGAGAAATGTCACATAATGAGTAGATCCTATTTAGGTCGTGGATGTCATTGAATATGTAAAGACCTCTTTGACATATTGTATAAGGTCTAGTAGAATAAGACCTAGTAGTATATGATTGAATAGGATAAAACTTGATATAAAAAAGTTAATACTATACAATATTTAGTGTTATATTATATATAATACCATAGAGCATAAGATAATATCATTATATATTTAGTGATAAATTATATAATCTATATAGGATAAAAATTAATTATTATGACAAAAATATCTTTAACTTCAATAAAATTATATTCAACAAAATACTCAAAGAAAATGAATTTGATGTCTTTTTTGCCACTTATACAAATTCATATAAATAGTATATATATCAATCAATATTTAAAGTGGAATGGGAAAAATTAAAATTTAAAATAAAAATAAATGAGTAAAACCTTATTTGGTCCCTCACATATCTAATATTTCTCAATTTGGTCCTATATAATTTTCAATTTGATCCCTCACAAATATGATATTTTTCTAATTTACTCCATCACATATGAATATTTTTCAATTTGGTCTCTCATAAATAAAATCATTATCAATAATGTCTTTCTTATTTTTTAAATTAACTTATTTTTTGACGATATTATTGATAACAATTTTATTTATGATGATCAAATAGAAAAATGTCTATATGTGAGGGACTGAATTGAGAAGATAATTTTTTTGAGGGGTTGAATTAAGAGGACAATTCTATAAGAGAACAAATTGAAAAATATTTTATCTGTATGGGACCAAATTGGGAAAAAAACTACGAGTTTGTATCTTCTATGCTAATATACTTTTTTTAGGATATTATTGATAACAATTTTATTTATGAGAGATCAAATGAAAAAATTTACATTTAAGAGGGAGTAAATTGAGAAGAAAATTATGTAAGGGATCAAATTGAAAAATATCTTATATATGATGAACTAAATTGAGAAAAAATTTTATGAGTTTGTATTTATTATATTAATTGGTTTTTTGAGGAAATTATTGATAATAGTTTTATTTGTGAGTGATCAAATAAAAAAATGTACATATATTAGGGACTAAATTGAAAAATATTTTTTTGAAAGATCATATTAAAAATATCTTATATGATAGGGACCAAATTAAAATTTTTTATTAGTTAATATTTGTTAAATTTACTTTTTTAAGGATATTATTAATAATAATTTTATTTGTAAGGAATCATATGAAAAAATATATAAATGTTAGCAACTAAATTAAAAAAATATTCATATGAGAGACTAAATTAAGAAGACGGTGAGTGAGCAAATTAAAAAATATCTTATTTATAAGAAACTAAATTAAAAATAAATTGCTATAAGAGTACATTGAAAAAAAATCTTATGTGTAAGGGACCAAAAAAATAATTTTACTAAAATAGACCAAATATCTTATTAATAAAATAAGACCTTTAAATTAAGAGATAACGTATTAATAATATATCATTTCACTACTTTATTGTGTTAATTGTAGTTGATTGAAGTTGATTATATAAATTGCATTAAATACATAATAAAAATAAATTGTATTATATAAGTTTATGAGATTCACTCTATTATCTTAAAATTAAAAAATTAATGAAAATATACGAATACAGTTTATTTAAATAACAAATTCCACTTAAAGATACATATTATCTATTTCTTTCTCAATCGATGGAAGAAAAAAATGTGATACAAAAGAACCCAAATCTAAATTAAATGCACCCACTATCGTTTGGTCCCTTTCACTCGATTAAAGTGTGAAAAGAGTTAATTCTCACGTGTTACGGATTTAATACACATTAATTCTTTCGTTGAATTAAATTGTATACCTGCTTCACTTTAATAGATTAACTCGATAAGGGTATATAGCGAAATACAAATTTTGAGAGACTAATCATTGTTTGAAACGTAATTTCGGGAAACAACAACAATTAATTAAAACTATTAAACTTGATTCAATTTTTTATATTTTATTATTACCCGAAGTTGATATTTTAAAAATTGAAAATGATAAAAACGGTACCCCAATAAAGACAAATGATTATTTTTAACATCTTTCCTATCATACTTCTTGGCAAATCAAGGATTAGACACATTGCTTTTTGATCCATTTTTTTAAAAAATAAAAAAAGGTAGAACACTTTTTTTCAAGCAGCCCACGGTCATTATTTCCGTTCCAGAGTTTCACTTCGGTGCCTTCTCTTCTTCGCTGAGCACAAATCGAGGTTTTTGTCTTCTTTCATGGCTCATCCTCGTCTTCGCACTCTACTCCGGTGGCGCAAGTGGGCCAAGAAGGATTGGACAATCGTCGCCGTCGGCATCACCGTCATTCTTGTCTTTGCACTTTCTATCGTCTCCGATTCCCGGCGCGGCGTGATTGGTTCCAAGATCAACCCCTCATTCGATCCTAGCTACGTCAATGATCTTGTCGATTTGACCCTTCTTCGGAATGCTAAAGATAGAGGCGCTTGTATGTGAGCCCTATCTCACTTCGTGTCTACATAATTAAAAACAATGCAGAAGAGTAACGTGTACGAGTTTATTGCGTAATTTGAGCTTGTTTGTGCAGTTTGCTTGGATGGGAGCTTGCCGGGATACCATTTCCGAAAGGGGTTTGGATCGGGATCTAGCAATTGGCTACTTCACATTGAGGTTCTTTCTCGAGTTCTTCTTTGTTTGTGTAAATTTCTTTGTAATTCTCGAAGAGAAGGAAAGAGCAAAAAAGCATTTGGGTTGCCTGATTTCAATTTTTTCTTTGTTTACATGTAGGGAGGAGGTTGGTGTAATACGATTTCTTCGTGTTCTCGGCGTAAAATGACTGCCTTAGGATCCTCAAAGTATATGGATAGACAAGTTCGTTTTTCAGGAATTTTAAGCTCTGACCCTTCTCAGAATCCTGGTAAGGCCTCTGCGTCTTGTGTGGCTACCTCACTGGCCATTGCTAACGAACCCTATTGGTTTGGGTTAATTTAGCTTTGTGAGAATCTGTACCTTTTATACACGGCCATCAAATGCTGCAAACTCTGATATAAATCCCTTCCTTGGATTTTTTGCGTACCAAATTGCCTTTGATTAAATCATTACTCAAACCAAACTTCATAAATCACACAAGCTTTTTCAGAATGTAAATATCTAGCAGTGCTGGGGTGGAAATAGTTTCAGTTGGTTGGAAGTCTATATTCAGCAAATGGTGTTACTTAGCTTGGTGTATCAAACTTATTCAGATTTCTTTAACTGGAACAAGGTCAAGATACGTTACTGTGATGGTGCGTCTCTTGCTGGCCACCCAGAAAATGAGATTAAGGTTGATTCCTCTTACACTTGTGCAACATTGACTTATGGGAGTCGCTTAATAATTTTCAATAGGGCTTCCATAACTCCTAGACATTTGTATCTAGATAAGAGGTTGTTCTTAACATCTTTTGTTTATGTCTAATGTGCGTTTGTTTATTATATAATGCAGAAAGGAAGTAAATTATTCTTCAGAGGCCAGCTCATATGGGAAGCACTTATGGATGAACTCTCGTCAATTGGCTTATCTAAAGCAAAACAGGTTATACTTGCATGACAATCTAACCTATATTTCTTTTCTCTGTGGAGGTTGGTGAGATTTTCACCACCTCGATTGACATACACTTATGAAAAGATTTGTGGCTCTGGCTTAAATTTTATCATGTCCCTAGGTTATATTAATGGAATGATCCAAACAAAGATATATACTTATTTTACTGCACATCAAAAGTCTTTGGAGTTGATATAAACCATAAAGTCATTGTGTCATTAACCCTTTTAGATTATGGAAGCCATAAAGCTATCGTTGTATTAAATTGCTTTTATTATATAGGAATTGCTTTGTTGATTGATTTGGCAATTGGCATTAATAAACACGATTGCTAAATATTGCTGTAACTAGTCCAATGGGTTAATTATGGCCATATTTTTACCTTCTTAAAATTGGTTGAGTTGACTTGTCAATTTTCCAAGCATGGCATCATACATAGATGGTAATTTGAAAGCTGAATGAATGTAACTTAAAGTGAAAGAAATTATGGGATTATGTAGGTTTTTTCTGTCTTCAAGTTGGCATGAAGTAAATCCTAAGTGGATAGAATTGATAGAACGAAGTTATTCCATACACTATGCTCTCTTTTCACGCAATTTACATTTTTTGAGTTTTACTGTTTTCTACCCTAGATGTTAGAGCTGCTAACGTGATGATAGATAGGTTACTTATGCAGGCTCTGCTTTCAGGATGCTCTGCGGGAGGATTGGCAAGTCTTATACATTGTAATGAATTTCGAGAACTTCTTCCAAAGGAATCAACCATCAAGTGTCTTGCTGATGCAGGCTTTTTCCTTGATGAGTATGTTTCCATTCACACATCGTTGCCTTTTTCCTACCATAATCTTTTCTGATATTATTGATCTCAAAGTTGCCAAAAGTACCATCTTGTTGGATTGAATTTATAACCAGAAGACGTAAATTTGGATTGAGCTACTATTGGGATTTGAAGTCCATGCTTTTGGGTGTATTCACTACTGTTTTGTACCTGTGTTTATGTTTTACCATGTTTCATGCATCATGCCAAAAAGTAAAACAAAAATTGATCCTTATTATACATTAAATTTCAGGAAGGATATTCTTGGCAACAGCACCATGAGATCCTTTTATCATGATGTTGTCCAGCTTCAGGTAATGCGTAAATATATTAATGTTTTCTTCTCTATCAAACTAAAAAGCATGGACACTAACATGGATGCTGCGAGCTTGCAACCCAATAGAGTAAAAGAAAAAATCCAAATATTATTTGAAGTGTTGTGCCATTTTTGGTGTCAGTGTCTAATGTGGATGTTACACCTTTTTTCCAAGTGTCATGTTACTCTATAGCTATCCAGTAATCTGATTTTATCATACTCTTTTAATTTAAAGCCCAAAAAAATAGTTCCTCTGATGAAGTATCTTTATCTCACCTGTCTTGTCAGAGTGTCATGAAAAGTTTGCACAGAGATTGCGTTACTAGTATGGAACCATCTAAGGTAGGTTTTTTCTTGTTTAGACTCCCTTGTCATGCTCTTTAATGATAAAATTTAAGGCTGTAAGATTAGTTTGCATGATTCAAATAAACAATAATTACCACCAACTGTTGGTTTGCATCACAGTGTCTCTTTCCAGCTGAAATTATTAGAAGGTTAAAGACTCCGGTGTTCCTTGTCCACCCAGCTTATGACTTCTGGCAGGTAAGTTTCCTCTGTAGACCAGTTTAATTTTCCTGAAGGTTTTTTTTTCTTCTGATAACATATCATAGTAATTGGGTGATATATCTAGATACAACATATCTTGGTACCAGATGGATCTGATCCTCATGGCCAATGGAAACGGTGCAGATTGAGCATTGATAATTGTCATGCTGGTCTGATGGATATTCTTCAAGGTGACTAAACATCATAGCTGATAGCTACTGTATTGTTTTGAACTATTACATGCTAGATTGGAAAATTGAATAACTGATATAAACCTGTATGGAATATCAGTTGACTGAATGGAAAGCAGTGAGGAATGCACCATTATATTGACTGTTTTAATGGCTACAGGATAAAATACATGAAATCCTCATCCTTTTACCTTATTCTACTTAGTCACGTTTTGAAGGGCTCAGTAAGACATCAGGATTGAGTCTCACTTCATTGAATGATATCCCAAGAATTTATACTTTGTATCCTTATATTTTGATAGTACTTTTAGGAGTATAGTATAAGGAAAATTAGGGCAAAACATCAATATTAAAGAGGAAAACTTTCCCAGTTTTAACATTTTGAATATCTTTTTTTCTGACCATTGATAGGTTTGCCTTAATGAATAATACCATCCGTATGGGATTAACTTGGCGGTATAAAATATTAATGATGACTTGATCTGAAACTCAAATATTGTGGTCATTCTCTTCTGGCGGGCTATTACTTTCTAAAAGATATCTATACTTAGTCTTGATTGCCTTAATAACCGTTGTCAGGTTTCCGGAGTTCGTTGCTGAAGTCCATGAATGAATTCCACCAACGAAAGGAAGTGGGACTGTTTATAAATTCCTGCTTTATACATTGCCAGACTTGGATAACAGAGACATGGCATTCAGCCGATTCTCCTAGAATAAATAATAAGGTAACTACAGTTATATTGCCTCACATTTGCTGTGGAAATAAGATCATATTATATAATTTTAGGTAGAGTTGATACTTGTGTTATAGTGGTCATTGAAAAATGTTCTATCTCTTCTCTATTTCTAGCAACTGCATTTTCTTCCTTTAAAACTGAAGTCATGAGATTGTTTATATGTTGTGTCTTTTTTTGATTAGTTTGAGTGATAGTGGCATTCTAGTAAGAAAATATGATTGATTTTATATGTTGATGTTTAACATTAAGTTCCATGCTCTCTGCTTGGTAAAGGATGTTTAATTGAGATATTAAGCACTATTAGATTATCATCTTTCCTTTTGTATTGGTCTCTAACTTTCATAAGTCATTTCTCCATATTTCAATCCATACTCCGTGTTTGTTGAATGGAACTCTTGGAAAAACATTGCTTCAGGAAAATAGAGCCTGTGTTATGTTTTATAATTTGTCTGATCCCTAACAACACTTTTGGCCGCCCTTGGAACAGACAATAGCTGAATCTGTTGCTGACTGGTTCTTTGACAGAAAAGTGGTGAAGCAAATCGACTGCCCTTATCCATGCAACCCCACTTGCCATAATATGGATTTCACCATAGTATAATTAAACTTAGGACATTAGTTTTCGTGTCTGATTTATCTTGGATTGGCTATCTTGAATTTCAGAGGAATATTTTCTTCCTGTGTATGCCCTAAGCATGATCTTGGACTCTATATTGAAAATGGACTTAGGAAGTTAATGTGGACAGTTGATGTTATTCAAATGCATGAAACGGAATTACCTCTACTCTTTCATGCAGCATGAAGTTTCTGACTTTACCAGATTAGAGGTTCTTCTGTGATCAGTCATAGAATCCTTGCAGTAAAGCTGGATTGTCATTTTTTTTTAAGTTTTTGGTACAAATGATGGCGAGGAGGTTTAATGCTAAAATCTTTTGGACATTACCAAAATCTCTCGTCGCTAGATCATACCATGTGGTTTGTGGTATCATTTTCTTCAAATCTTTGGTTTTATGACAAATTCAGTCCTATACTGCCCAAGTAGTATAGCGGTTTTTATTTTCCTTTGTTCCTTAAATATCCCAAATTTTGGACCAGTTTTCAATGGTTTCCCCAATTCTTCTTTCTATTATATTTGTCAATATACGTTTGTTTTTATTACATTACTGACAATTGTTTGTGCATGTCACTACACCTTTTTTAAGGCTATCAATGCTTTTTCACTTATTTTCTATCACTACTTCGCATGAAGTTGCCAAAGGACAGTGAAGCTGAAATTTTACAGCTGCATCAGAGAACGTTTGAATACCACTGTAACGCTTAGGCAATTAATGGGCAATTATTGGACTTCATCGTGAAGAGATATCTTTTGAATACAAAAGTAATTATCTAATTATAATTTATTTTATGTGACTTGATCCAAATTTTTAGAGTTAGTTTTTGGAAATATTAATCATTTGCTCCTATAGTTTTCTCAAATTTTTAATTTGTTCCCTAATTTTTTTAATTTAAAAAAAAGTCCTCATGATTTGCAAACTTTAATATCTCCTCCCCGTTGTCATAATTCTGTTTATCTTGTGCTGACTAGGCAAAGCTGTGATCACCACGTGGGATATAATGCAATGAATCTTCTCAAAACAAGGACCTCTGTTGAAATCTTGAAGCAACGCGCAGGATAAAAGCATATGTTTTAAAATGAATTACTGCTATATAAATTACTGATAGCGCTTGATTTACTGGTTGCAGAGAAAAGAAGGGAGAACGTCAATGGCAACTTCACTTGGTCCAGACCTTATCGTACTGATCCAGCAATTCCTTGATGAGGAAAAATTCAAAGATACTCTTCAATCATGTATACTTTGCTATTTCTCTTTCCTTTTATCTCCTCAATCAATTCTTCGCCGAGTGACTTGTTCGAACTAACATTTGGCCAATTTTGTAAAAAACTTGGAACAAGAATCAAGATTGTTCTTCAACTTAACGTAATCTGAAGTACAGGTGCTTAATGAAAATTGGGATGACACTGAAAGATATTTTTTGAAATTCACCAAATTTGATAACAAATTTTTAGTGGAGGCATTTTTTGAACTTCAAAAGTGGGAGTACCTTAGACATCAAGGTACCTTTTCTTTTGAATTTCAAAAAATGCCTTCATTGAAAATTTGTTGTCATCAAATATGGTGAATTGCAAAAGATGTCTTTCTACTTTATCTCAATTTTCAATAAGCACTTGCTCTTCAAAATATTTGAAGTTGAAGAACAATCCTAATTTTTGTTTCAAGTTTGTTACAAAAATGACCAAATGTTAGTACGGGCAAGTACCTGAGTGGAAAAATTGATTGATGGGCAAAATAAAAGAGGAGAGATAGCAAATTATATATGTATGATGAAGGGTCATGCCATTGACTATTGTACTAATCAATTTGAAAATGATTGTATATAAAAAAAAAAATCCCAGTTGTCTAATTATAGAGATTCAAAGACAATCTAGGGATTGTTCTGATGAATTTCAGTCAGTGAACAAAAGATGAATTGAAGAAAATACATGCGAGCACCAATTGGGAAGTCTATATTTTGAAATCATGACTTTCTTATCCAAGGCTTCAAGGTATTTATGCCTTCAAAATTTAAAAATTGCCTTCGTAGAAAATTTCTAGTCATCAAAGCTAGTGAATCCTAGAAGATGTATTTCACCTTTATTTTAGTTTCCATCAAACTCCTGCTTTGAAGCTGAAGAACAATCGTGATTCTTGTTCCAAGCTTTGTACAAAATTGACCAAATGTTAGTTCAAGTATCTTGAGAAGAAATCGATCTATGAGGAGATAAATAGGGGAAGAGAGATAGCAAAGTATATCCGTGTATTTTGATATTGATTGTGCAATTTTTGTATTTGAAACAATATGAAGTATAATAATTCACATGTTGATATTGGAAGCATACTTAGTTTGTTTGAGTTTATGAGTTTACAAGAAAAATGAGTTAACTAGTGGGTAGACTTGTAAACTTGTAAGTTGACCTATCAAATTTATTTAATTTATACTTTTATTTATTAAAAAATGTGTCAATTTATTTATAGTCATCAATACAAAGATTTAAACTTGAGATCAAATGGGATATAAACAAACTTATTTTTTGAAAAAACTATTATGATATACTTAATTTATTACCAATTTAAATATACATGAAGTAATAAAATTACATTAAATATTTGTTAAAAAAATAAAATAAATATTATTTAGTTGATAATTAAAATGTTTATTTATGTATTTGTTAAAATATCTATATTGAATATTACATATTATAAAATAACTTTTATTTGATTGAGTATTATTTTACTTGTATTTGATTAATATTTTATTGTATATGATATTTGACCTATATAACTATATATTTTAATAGTTATTTCTATGAGTTAAAAATAATTTATTCTTTTTTAATGCACTAAGATTATATGAAGATACACTCCTGAACTTGTTTTTAAGAGATGCAATATTAGTTGATGGATAAATTGGCTCACAAATATGTTTATCCGTGTAAAAAATAATTACGTACAAATAAAGTTATCTTGATGTTTACATGCGACTATATGAACCCGCACTTGACGTTCTTTTCACTTCGAATACAAATAATTGGATTCTTTTTTCATTTTTATATATTTCTTTGGGAGAATATCATTTTAGATTCCTTTACAGAGTATAATCGCTTGGATTTTTGCCCACAATACTCCATAATAGCTTCCTTAAAAGTTCTGCAGGCTGTGAATCTGTCTTCGTCGTTCATTGTGCTGTCCAAGCCAGTACAGACTACAGTGCTACTGAGTCACTGAATCAGAAACTCGTTGACTTCACATTTCCCGCGTCTTCTCTGCTGAGTCGAGTTCAAACTCCGATTCCAATCATCTATGCCTTTTTCTTCTTCTTCCTCAATGCCGAATCCTCCACTTCGGACTCTAATATGGTGTAGAAACTGGGCCAAGAAGGACTGGCTCATTGCCGCCGTTGGTTTCACCGTTATCGTCTTCACACATGCTCTCCTCTCCAACTCTCGCAGCGCCGCTGTAGAAAATCCTGTACTCTCCCAACCATTGGATGTAAACCCTTCCACCCAGCTCGTCAAATTGACCCTTCTGCGCAATGCCAAGGATAGGGGCGCCCGTATGTGATCTCTTTCTCTCTCTCTCTCTCTCTGTTTTTTTATAAACAGCTCAGGGACTGAAGTCTTCGATTTTTGTAATGGCTTTGTTCTTGCAGTGTGTTTGGATGGGAGCTTGCCAGGGTACCATTTTCAAAAAGGGTTTGGATCTGGTTCTGAGAATTGGCTGCTTCACATTGAGGTTTCGCCATATCTGAATTTTTTTGAAAGAAAGGATGCATAAGCTTTTTGGTTGCTTCATTATATCGTCTTTCTTGGTGTGGGTGCAGGGAGGAGGTTGGTGTGATTCCATATCATCGTGTTCTGAGCGTAAATATACTAGAATAGGATCAACAAACTACATGGAAAAAGAAGTTCCATTTCCTGGAATCTTAAGCTCTGACCCCTTACGAAATCCGGGTAATTATTTATGCTACTGTTCGAGTTTTATCGAAATAGCAAGTTTCTGATGCTTTCTAATATAGTTATCTCTCATTATGGTAAAAAACTTAGTGCAACTCTTTTGTATTTGCCATCAAGTTTTTCAACAGAATTATCACATGTCTAAGAATTTTGTTTTCAAAAGTAAAAATTGTATTGCTAAGTTGTAAAATTTATACACTTTTTATTGGATTATCTGATAGCAATCACTTGCAAAAATTTGCCCGTCTTGGCCTTCCAAATCATCTGTGTTTGGGTTCTTGATATTGTGAGCAATATCTACTTGGCCATCAATTGTTCCATTCCCCTATGGTGTCCTCCATTTTTATTGTTTTTTTTTTTTTTAATTAAATGGCCTCAGAATTTTATTTTTGGTCACTAAATGGCCTAGGATTTAATCATTACCCAAACTGCACAATAGATTATTGTCGTAGGATTTTTATCTCTGGCACTGTCAATAATTTTAATCGGTTAAAGGTTGTCTCATTATTTGGTAGAGGGTGATGCTTAGTTTGATGTACAGATTTTTTTAGTTGGAACAAGGTCAACATACGTTATTGTGACGGTGCTTCTTTGGCTGGCCACCCAGAAAATGAGATTGAGGTGGGTTTCGCCAGAGATTGTGATTGGTTGTTCATAATTATTCATGACATTAAAAAGAGAAAGTAGGTATAGAGTTGCTTTCAACTATATGTGTGTTCTGTCTACTTACAGAAAGGAAGTCGATTATATTTCAGAGGCCAGCTCATATGGGAAGCACTTATGGATGAACTCTTATCAATTGGCATGTCTAAAGCAAAACAGGTTATACTTCTTTAGCAATTTGATCATTTCTTTCTTTTCTTTTTTTTTATTTTTCATTTTGATGCTTGGCAAGATTTATCATGAGAACCAAAATAGACACTTAAGAAGAAGGATAAGATACTATGTTACCTGAATTTAAACTTTATCATGGACATATTTGTTCAATAAATAGAATGAAACAAAGTTGCAATTGGATCTGTAATCTGTATTCTTTTCTTGCTCTCTGCTATCCTTCAGAGTTGATGTTTTATATTTCTCATTCTGTTGGAGTAGATACCAAATAAAGACTAATCAATAAACTTCTACTAACCCCTTTTGTTTAAAATTGAAACTGATTTGGCATCAAAATTTTATAGATAGATTTAGTTATTTGAGTGTGAATTAATTATGCCATTACTCTCACTCTCTTCTTAAAATAGATTAGTGATTACATTTGAATAAGACAGCTTTCCAAATATGCAATTGTAGATAGTGGTATTTTCTTTGCTGTCATTGATTAGTGCTCATTAGAAAGTTTGATTTATATATGAATTAGTGTAACTTTAAGTAAAAGTGAATACTGCACTAGTGCATAGATGTAATCAATATTTTTTGCCACTTTAGTTTATAGAATATGCATTCTTTTCTCGCAAGCACTTGATGGGATGATCTTTTATTTATGTTTCATTAAATGTTTTGCCTCTACACCTTGGCCAAAGAGTTTCTAGTTGAGAAAATACTTTGCAGGCCCTGCTTTCAGGATGCTCTGCAGGAGGACTGGCAACTCTTATAAATTGTGATGACTTTCGAGAACTTCTCCCAGAGGATGCAAATGTTAAGTGCCTTTCTGATGCAGGTTTCTTCCTTGATGTGTATGTTTCCTGACACATAAATAGCCTTCTCATTTCATTATTTCTCAACAAAAACTATATTATGGTTCCGATGATAGGTAAATTTTCAATTTGGTATTCTACAAATGATTTCTTTCAGTTTAGTCTCTTGATAATGAAAATGCTTTCAATGTTGCTTTTCCATCCTATTTTCATTCAAAATTTAATGCCAACTCTAACAATTTGCTGATTTGGCTGTTATTTATTTACTTGGCATTTGGCACTGTTAAGTAACACCTCAGATTTGGCTTTATATTTTGTATGAACTATAAAGATGAAACAGAGGGGTAACATTGCAAGCATTTTAATAATTGAGGGACTAAATCAAAAGAAAGGATTTATGGATGGCCAAATTGAAAGTATTTCTATCTGTCAAGGACCACAATAGGGTTTTCCTCAAAAAGAAATTTTTTGGATGTAAAATCCAATATAACTTTACTAAAAGAGAAATCTTAAATCCCATTGTGTAACCCCAGTATAACTTTTCAACGGAAATGGGTGCTAGACTAGATGATTTAATGGATTGATATACTGTTTTGATATCCAAGCATTTGAGTACACTCAATAATAATTTTTGCTCATATATCGCATTGCATGTTTTACCATCATACGCACTTCAAGTTATACAGTAAAACAAAAATTAACCCTCCATATACTCTTAAATTTCAGAAAGGATATTATTGGCAATAGAACCATGAGATCTTTCTATCATAACGTTGTCCAGTTACAGGTGATGCTCCTTTCTTCTTTTTTTCTTTTGTTTTCTTATGTACATTGCGCATATCTAAGATATTGTTAATTAAATCAGTGGATTCTATTTCTGTTTATTTTTAAGTCAAAGAAAAAGACAGTATCCCAGCTAACTTCTTACCACTGTATCTGTTACGTACCTCTCTTCCCATCAGGGTGTTGCAAAAAGTTTGCACAAGGATTGTGTTACTAAAATGGAACCATATCAGGTAAGTTCCTTCTTACCTAACTTGCCTCCCACACTTTTCATTTAAATAACTTACATTTGTGGATTTGATTTTTTTCATTTTAGCTCAATAATGATTAATAGCACAAACAACTATCATTTGCAGTGTTTCTTTCCGGAAGAAATTATTAAAAACATAAAGACTCCAGTTTTCTTGGTCAACCCTGCTTATGACTTCTGGCAGGTAACTTTCCTTGGTCAAGAATCGAGATGCTTTCTTCCTGTAAAATATTATTTTGAAGGTTAAATTATATGTAGGTCTCTAGAATTTGACTCAATTTTCAATTTTGTCCTTATATTTATAAGTTTGTAATTGGGTTCCTATAGTTTTTTTAAACTTTTTAATTTGGTCATTGTCATTAAACTATTGTCAATGTGTCATTAAATTCTACTTATGTTGTCAATCATGTGCCACCTTAGTCTTCTAATTATACATGATTCATGCTGACAAAAAAGATAAATTTATATGGATTCAAGTCTATTAACATGTGGCATGTTATGCCATTTGAGTTAAATGATTGGGGTGAGTTTGCATGAATCATGTACATTCATAGTGCTAGTATGGCACATAGTTGGCTGTGCCAATAGAATTTAACAGCACATTGATGGAAGTTTAATGGTAGGGACCAAATTAATTTTTTTTTTTAAATACTGATGCAAAATTTCCCCTTCTGATAACATAGATACATGTTTGAAAGAGGTTGACAATAAGTTCTTTCAAATTGATTATTTATCTTCCTCTTAGAGGTGTTCTAGAAATATCTGTGATTGAGTAAATAGCTCTTTTAACATTATAGACTCACTTACAAACTTTTAAACTATAAGGACTAAATTAAGATTTAAATGAAACTTTGGGGACCAACAAAGTAATTTAACCTACTTTTAATCTTTGTTCTCAGCTATCTGATACTAATGGTATTATCTTTAGATACAACATGTCCTGGTACCAGATGGATCAGATCCCCATGACCGCTGGAAAAGCTGTAGACTGAGCATTAGTAGTTGCAATAATGACCAGCTTGATGTACTTCAAGGTGACTAAACATCATAGCTACTATGTAATTCTCTGCGTGAAGTCTTCTTCATTTGTAATGAAATTAGTGTTGAACTTGTGAGGTCAGATTTTAGTTCCAAACTAATACATTTGCCAACTCAGAATGGTAACTACCTTATACAAACTGTGGTGGAAATATCAAATTGCATATTTTTCTTGAAAAGGAAATTTCTGTGCTCATATTTCAACTTCCTTTATTTAATCTTTTTGTAGGACTGTATTCAGATACTGCAAGTAGATTGCTTACAGGTTTTAATTCTAGTATGAACAAGAAATCTGGTGGGATAAGATAATACAAATGACCCAATTGAGCTTGAGTGACTTGTGAAATATGTTTTGCAGATTTTAGGAGTTATATGCTGAAGGCAGTGAATAGTTCTCAGCAACAAGTGGGAATGTTCATAAATTCCTGCTTCATTCATTGCCAGACTATTAAGCAAGAAACATGGCATTCTGCAAATTCTCCCAAAATAAATGATAGGGTAAGGAAAAATTGTCCAGCACTAGGGTTATTTTTATCCCTATCTGTATATGCTTTATGTACTATTCCAATAAGAAAGGTATCTCTCTCTCTCTCTCTCTAGATATATATATATATATATATATATATATATGTATGTAACTAATTCAATAAAAATTGTACTATTTTTCTCTAAAGTGATTGTGATGGCAACTAAGCAGTCCATTGATCCATTTACTCCCAAGTCTTAACATTGTCCTTCCTTTTTCCAGTGCTTTAATTGATAATTTAAATTATATGTTAACACGGAAAACTTGTTTATTAGAAGATTAAATGCTTGGATTCAAAAAGTATGAGCCATAATTTTTAATTAATGAAGTACTTTGAGACGTCAAGGTTTCAAATTCATGTCTTTAACTTTCTTGCTGCAAGTGGAACTCTCTGAAAAACACAGCTTTGGCATAATGCATAGAGTCTCTGTTCTGATTGCCTTTTCTGACCTTTCGGCTTTCTGTATATTAGACAATAGCCGAAGCTGTGGGTGACTGGTACTTCAACCGATCAGAGGTTGTGAAGCGGATTGACTGCCCGTATCCATGCAATCCCACTTGCTATAATATGGATTTCACCAGAACATGATGAAGCTTCGGGACTTCTAACTTGAATCTGCATTTCTCAGAATGCAGTCGAAGATGAATGGAGCAGTTGTATTGTTCTGTTTATCAGTTCCGTTAGCATTATTGTCCATGTTCCAGTGGTTTCACTTTGTGTTGTGAGTAGAAGTCATAGAAAGCCATTGCTTTTTCACAATGCCAATATACTCTGCTTCTTGATCTCTAATCATCCTTTTGGCTGCCATTGCATCAGAAATAACTAAATCTGTTGGTGCTTGATTGGTACTTCACCTGAGATGTGGTAGAAGCAAATGCCACCGATATCCTTCTAAACCCACACGCTATAATGAGAATTTCACCAGAATATTGGGTTCAGTTTTCGTTGTCAGTTTGAATCTGGATATACTTTTTTTTTTTTTTTTTTTTAAGTTTTTAGGAAGTGATTCCTTCCTGATTTTGTTCTCTGCATGATCTTGGCCGTTATATTGAATATGAAGTAATCAAATATAATCTTGATTGATATTCATTTACCTTAGCTTACTTCAAATAGACACTATTATCTCCATATTGATATATTGGATCCTGTATATATCCATGAAATCGTTCATCACATTGGTGATTGATGGAGAGGATTTTCAAGTAAGACAAAATTAGGTGCAGTATATGCTTTTATTGAAAAAACCAAAAATGTACAAAAGGAAATTGCATTCAATTTTTTATTTTTAATATATCAATTAAGGTTTTTTATCTCGTCATATGAATTTACTAGTTGAAGAATCTGTCTAAATTAATTTCATTAAATCTGTGTTCTACAGTTAGTATTTGCTATATGTATTGATTGATGGACATTCTTGCCAATTAACCACACGTTCATAACATTTCTATGGCCTACCAGATGATATGCTGTGCAAAAGCAACCCACTAAGTAGTACGGCTGTCAAATGGGCCAAATCAGCCCATGCAGGCAGGTCCATGATGAGTTGGTGGGTTCAATTTTTATTTACATCCACTTAGTTTGGTGGGTTAGAATTTTGAATCTAACCTATTTAATCCATATAAAATTATTAAAACTTTTTTATGTTAAAATTATCAAAAATTAAAATATTTCAGATGAAGAAGATTAAGAAGAAATAAATGTTATTGTTCTGATGTCACAATGGAAATAGTAGCATAAAATAAAAGGTCCTTGGCTTTGATATGCAATTCATATTCAACTTTAAATGCCTAAGATAAATGTTGAAAGGATTATTGTTATATGTGGTGATAAGTTTTAACAAAAAGGGGAATTCAATCTATTTAACATACAATGGAATTCAATCTATTTTTTGTCCGTGCAGTGTATTATATTGGTTATATCAAATATTATAATTTTAAATTTAGGTAAAAAGTTAAAAAAATTAATAAATGGACCAACCTGTGAGTTAATTAGGGCAATTAACCCATTTAATCTATAAAGTAGATGGATTGGATTAGTTTATTCTACCTATATTAAATGAATTAAAATTTTCATTTTAATTTAATCCATCAAATTAATAAATTAAACAAGCTAATTTGATAGGTTGAATCGTTCTACCAACCTTTCTAAACATAGATTGTAGAACTATATAGGAAACAACTTCTTCAATCTCATTTTGATCTTAAAGAATAAGAAGTCCTTTTTCTCATATTTTTCTTGCGTCAAATATGAAGAATTAATTCGTATAGTTAATTTATAAAAGAGTATAGATGTGGTTTTTCAACTCACTATATCAAATATATTTTATTAAAAATATTTAGTATATCTTTGAAATTTTCAAATCAAATAAAATATAGTTATTATCTTTATATAAAAAGGATATAAAGTAAAATAAAAAATTTACCTTTTCTTATTTAATCATACATAGATGAGAGAAATGAAAATAAAAGGAAAGAAATTATCTATACATAAAGAAGAATATTTTTGAGATGAAACTTTTAGAAATATAAATTATCCATTTTATAATATACTAATGCCGTGTATTCTAACACTTATGGATTTCTAGAAAATATGTTCTTACAATATATCAAATGAAAAAGGTATTTCATTATGTTATTCAAACAACAGAATTACTTTTGGTATATATATTGAATGATGGATATTCCTGCAAATTAACAAGTCGTTTCTAAAATTTCAATGGCCTTATTAATGAGCTAGACTATATATTGTTTAAATAATAACACACGATTGTGCCATTATGAGTTGATGAATTAAATCAGTTAATTTTTTAGATTTATTTAATTTCATAAATTAAAATCTTGAATCTAGTTTGTTTAACTTATAAAATATTATTAAAAAAATTTTATGTTACAATTTTGTTTTATTAAAAAAATAAAATTTAAAATATTCCTATAAAAAAATTAAGAAGAGAAAAACATTTATAATTTTAATGTCACTTTTACAAAAGTAAATGTCATAGAAGTGCTATCATAAAATAAAAGTAATGGATTTTGATATTCAATACATATTCAATTTCAAATGTACAAGATAAATATTCAAAGGATTATTATTATCTCGTTAAAGTTTTGATAGGTTTTGAGATGAATTGGAATTCAATCCAATTGTTGTGTATGCAAGGCATTATAGCTAGTTACCAAATATTATTTTTTTAACTTTGAATGAGAAATTAAAAAAGTAATAAAGGAGTTAATCCATGAGTTAGGTGGGTAAACCTGTTGAAAGGCTACACTAATTTAATCCATACATATATTGAACGAGATAAAAATTTTAATTAACTCTACCAAAATAATTTCTCTTCTCTTATTTAACCGTATATAGATGGGGGAAATGAAAATAAAAGAAAATAAATTACATATCAATAGAAAATTTTAAGAAATATATATTATACATTTTATAATATACTAATATAACACTTAGTGATTTATAGAAAAGATGTTCTTATAATACATCAAATTGAAAATCAATTTATCTCTTAAAATATGTTTGTTGTGCAGAAACATTTTTTTTCTCAGGAACTTCAGTTTCAACTGGAATAAAGGGAAATATCATGGTTAAAATTCGGGGAAACTTTGGATAAAATGGAAGTTATTCCAAACATAAGAATTGGTTCCAAATATTCTATAGCTTTCATTGATTGTCAAATTTCATAGTGCTCTTTCCTGCTTTTACTTTCTAAATCTGATGGACAATTGATTCTATTCTCAGCAAGTTTTAGCATCTTGCTCTAAACGAATATCATGTTTAGTTAATTGTCAATTATCAACTTTGAATCAGATTTTATGCATTTCTGGATTTAGATATCTTTCAAGACTTTTAAACCATATTTGTGCAAGTCAAAGACTAGGTGTGGAATGCTTCATTCTAAAGAAAAATGCCAAACCGTTTATCTATTTTTATATTTTATAATAATCTAGTCCCTTATTCATTAATTGTGACAAATTAATTCTCAATAATTATTATTTTATTTATAAGTCAATATCTCATTAGTTCAAACGAAAAAAATTAATTTCGTATAAATTTAAATTTAAATAATTAATTTATTATAATTAATTTATAAGAGATCAAATTATCGTAATGTATAAAAGTAAAATACTTATTTTATATTATTCTCTTTTCCTGCTTCCCTACCCGTCCCTCCAAAACAGTTCAAATTTTTTCAATTTTTGTGTAACAAACAATCTAGAGGTTCTATCCCTTTCAACCCAAGATGTTGGGAACCTTCTCTCAAATTTGACCTGTTATGGTTTGAAAATGTAACATACAAGCAAAAAATCTCAACCATAATTTACATCTAAGTTTAACTTAACACGTTTAAACTTTATTTAAAATAAGCCATATTAGAGATAGATATAATCAACATAAAGAACTTGTTAGATTAAAAATTACATAACTACTACTGAGAGTGTAACTTTTACTTTATTTTTAATATTAATAAATATCTGAGTGCCACAATTCAAACACATAATTAGTAGACTAGGTCAACCTCCAAGCCAATAAATGTAGCCAAGGTGGTTAATGGGTTAAATTTGATGGGTTAACTCATTTAAATGCAATAATAAAACCTAATAATTTATTATTAGGTCAATTTTATCTTTTTTTAATTTTATTTTTTCTTGTATTTATATTTAATGCCCTACCTTTTATAAATTACTAATTTATTTTAAATCATAAAAAAAAAAAATTGAGTTAACTTAACCCAATTCACTCGTGTTAGCCCATTTCAATGAATGATGAGTTAATTTAAATGAGTCCCTTCAACCTAACATTATATATATAAGAATTTTGGAAATGGCATACCTAGAAATTGAAGAAGAGAACACATAGAACAAGCTTGAACTAAGTAGCTATACTAGTACCACCATTTAGAGCTTAGATGATATCGGAAGTCATAACAAAACAAGAAGAAAAACTTCATTCTTTACACACTAATTAATCATGAATGAATCTTAAAAATACCTAAACCACTGTTAATCACTGTAATGGTTTTGAATTTTTCTGGATGGATATATCTAACTCTATAATTTTTTACATTTCTTGAACCACCCTTAGAGCTCACCTATAAGGTCATGTAGTTGACTTTCTAGAAACTTTCAATCTTCTAATTAATTAAACTACTTCTTCAATCGTCATCCACGATTTTTCTACCTTTTGCTGACAACAATTTGGGATTAAAATATTAGAAGGAAAAAAATTCACTATAGAATACTTTTCTCAAACTTAAAACTAATCTTTTGATTACAATTTATAATTGTTTCTTCTTTTTTCTTTAATTATAAGTCATTATTTAAAAGATGATGAGTTTAAGAGGAAATTGAAAAGCTTGTTGACTATCAATATCATAATCCAAAAGTCTAACTGCAGATTCATTTTTACAGTTTCTCTGATTTTTATGTTTTCTAATTATGATCAAAAATATTTTTAAAATTTATCCGGGCCTTTTTCTTTATCAATATTAAGAAAATATTCCCCTATACAACCTATATATTTAAAATTTTATCATCGTAGTCCTAGTTTCATGCTGAGAAATTAAACTAAATTTATATATATATATAAGTACTATAAACCAAGTTAATAATAATAATAACAAACAGAATTTAAAACAGGGCTTAAAATAAATTTTACCAAATTGTAAGTTAGTGGCAGTGTATTTTCATATTTTCTGAATTTTTTTCTTGTAAAAAATTGCTATCAGGTGTTGTCTGAACTAATTTTTGTGTATTTCTATTAATCCATTTCTTGAATCCAATCAAAGACAAACTTCTAAGCCAGGACTAAGAAATTCACCCAAAAAAAAAAAAAAAGAATTGCAGTTTGGCCTCAAGAGATTAGGGTACCAAAAATTTGAACCTATGGTAAAACATTTAACCATAAATCATAAACTAGCTTCATCTTGTTAGCTCTTCTATCTGTATATATTTACACTGATGAACGCCATATTTTTCCCTCCACAGAGATTATGACAATGGAAATATCATCATGGAATAAACGACGTTCTCCTTGTGGAATCTCAAGCAACTCATGAAAATTCATACCTGCAACATCACAAGTCAAACTCATTAAGATTGCTTGAAGTCTATAGATTCTTTGTGTTAAAAAAAGAGAACTAAACTATTCAATTTTTATTTAAGAATTCAAATGTTATCAAATTTAATAAATTTTCCAAAACCTATTATGATAGACTTGGTTTCCAAAGTATGAGAAGATATAATTAATCATAAATAAACAAAAAAAATATGTTAAATTCTTTTATGATGGTTCAGTTGATTGAAAATCTAACCAATTTGAATCTTTTATGTTTTGATGGAAATATAAAATCATATTTAATCATAACTGTTTGATAAAAATTTAATTATCTTGATTTATATTAAATTAATATAGTTGTCTACAGTTATATATTCTATCTATAAATTTATACCATTAAATTTATATCTAATGGTCCATCATCAGCAAACATGATACCATGTTTCGATCAGAATACGAGGGGATTCATATTAAAATTTATCTACCATCTTTTTTAATTTTTGGAGTACAGATTAAGACAAATGGTTTTACCAGCTTTTGTTGCAGCTCTAGATAGGGCTTCTTCAATGAGAAGTTGAGCAGGATCTCTTTCTGGGTACAAAGTGATGAAAGAATCTACTTTGGAGACTGCTTCTTCATTTGTGAAATATTGAAAGAGTCCATCAGAGGACAATACCAAGAATCTATCACTTGGACTGAGACTGTGGTGATGGAGTGAAGGGGAACATATTATGTATGGTGAGTCCCCTTTGTAGTCCACTCTGAATGTCTCCAACACTGCATTGTTATGTTTAGGCTGTAAAAAATTGAGCCAAGAGGGTTTTGGTTAGCAAATGAATGAGCTATATGGTGCAATGACACTAATTTTCAATTTTAGTATTATAGTTAGATAGTATTAATCACGTTAGCGCAAATTAATATACAAAAAAATGATAAAAATATATTTTTTATTCTTAATTTATTATAAAATATCATATTTAATTTATTATTTTTTTAAAAAAAATACTATATTTAGTTTCTTAAATTTAGAATTTAAAATTTGGTTTAGTGATTAAATTTAATAATTTTTTAAGAAATACAGAACCGAATACAATATTTTTTAATAAGTGAGAAAATAAAATAATACTTTTTATAATAAAGGAGAAGCCAAAATGTATTTGTTTCCAAAATAATTTATGACTTGGCTTTGAGAAATTAACATAGTTAAAATTTAAACTTCCAGTAATGCACTCAATCATATATACATTCTATATATGCTTAATCCTTCTGAGTTGTTCAACTAATTCTTAGTGTAATGCTTGAATTCAAACATGGTGACCTATTTTATGATAAAGATGCTACCCCAAAAAAAAAAAAAATCATGACCATTGAATTGACAAATATGCCATAAGAGAGTCTTGAAAAGGTTGGCAGGTTTGTAATGAAGAATTATAAATTCAATTTATTTACTAAATAGAATAGATATTGATAAGAACAAAAAAAAACATCGTAATATATATCTATATATAATTTAAAGTGATATATTATATGCGAGTCCTATTTAAATTCTGCTACTCTATTTTTTTCCTCTTCAGTTTTATCAAAATACCACTTTAAAGAATTTCAACCCTTTATAAAGAGATACAAACAAAACTCATTTTCAAAAATTACTAGGGATGGGAAATGGGATTTTTTTTTTGTGCAGTAAAAATAAAGAAATTAAAATGTATTTATAAGATTACCTGCTTGAGGAAACCAGCGCCAAAAGCCCTTGTGACATTCAAGTGACCTTTCACCCTTCCTTTAATTACTGCAGAAGGATCATCTGGATGTTCCCTCCTAATTCTCTGAACCTCCTGGAATTGAAAAAAGATCTCAAAACTAATTAACAAGAACCAAAAAGAAACCTAAAAATCCAATCTTGATAGCTCAACAAAGAAGAAAAGTCTCCCAAATTACCTCTTTCACGTTCGTACTGTGATCCATAGTGAGCTGAAGAGAATTCAAATCATACTCTGGACTCTGAGCTAAAACTGCTCGACTATCCCCAACATTCATCAAGTAAACATCGTCTCCTTTCATTAACATCACCAAAACACAAGAACCCATCATAGCCAACACTGGATTCTTCGTTAGTGTCTCGTCAGACTCCTTCAGAAACCCATCCTCTGTCTTCCTTAGTGCCTCCGAAAGTGCTCTTAGTACATCAGAATGACTCGAAGAGTCTTCATTTTTGGATTCTGAATTGCCATTATTGCTGAGAAGTTCTTTCAGCTCATTAAGAACAGAGCAGAAGAGATTGTTGAGGAGATAATCAGTGGCATCTGGGCCGTTAAATCCGTCATAGATTCCCACGAAAACCCAACCATAGTCCTCGGAGATCACGATATGGATTCTGTCTTCCCCTGCTCTTCCTTGAGCCCATTGAAAATTCTTACTCTCCATTGAAGAACCTTCATCGTTTTCAACATCATCTCCATCGTCATTTTTCTTCTCTGAAATGGATTCTCCGATTGAGACCACCCCTTTGATCGGCGTGACGCTGGAAATCGCTCGCCGGTAAATCTTCTTTAACCTATTTTTGGGTGTATTCGAAAACCCTTTTTTGTTATCAGATAAGCTCCTTTTGAATTTCTCAGATTCAGAGTAGTGTTGTTGCCCATCTTCTTCAATGGCGCTCCAATTCAATCTCGGTTCAAACCCCACAATAGGACCCGAACCCGACAACGAGAACCACCTGTCCATGGGACTCGACATCGTGCCGGAGCTTCCAACAGAGGAGCCACGTGGCGGAGGATGATGAAGGGGCATGGAAGTGAAGGAAGGGGAGGACTGAAACGACGCCGTCGAGTCAAAAGCAGAGCCTCCTTGTTGAGAAGAATCGGCGAGAGAAATGGAAGGAGGGGTGGAGGAGTTGGCACTCACGGAGGCGCCGGAGATTGATCGGAAAGTCATATGGGCGGTGGTATCCTCGTCGGAGAAAATATTAGAGGAAGACGAAAATCCAAACGGGTCCGGCCGGGTATAACAGATTGAATTTCCCAGAGATTTCTCGTGCTGTTTGGAGGTGGT
Source organism: Delonix regia (assembly GCA_037074485.1). Taxonomy (NCBI): domain Eukaryota; kingdom Viridiplantae; phylum Streptophyta; class Magnoliopsida; order Fabales; family Fabaceae; genus Delonix; species Delonix regia. Next base: position 5,690,883 of record CM073460.1, on the reverse strand, counting down.
GAAGGGCAGCGTCTCGTAACGGCGGGAAATCTCTCCGGCGCCGCAGGAGCAGAGGCAGACCTTTCCGATACCGTTACCCATTCTGAAAATGCAGAGAGTTCACTTGAAAGTTGTGAGCTTTAGAAGAACTTAGAATTCCATAGAAGAACGAGAGGAGGAAAGTGGAGATGGGACAGACACAGAATCATGGGAATTTCCGAATCAGAAAGAGGAAGAAGAAGAAGAAGGACAGGGGAGTTGACTTTTTGGGAGGGTTTGTTTTGATAATATTTATTCAAAAATAAATAAATAAATAAATAAATTGAATGTGGTTTTTATTTGTGTTGCTTGGAGTTAGAGTTGACTTTAGATTGAGTATAATGAGATTTGGAGGGTTATTGAAAAAAGAAGTTTTTATGAGGGGAAGATGGTGTACTATGAAATTTTGAAATAGTAGTAATTAATTTTGGAGCGTTTGACTTTTGATAGATTGATCAATCTACTTTATAAGCTGTAACTTAATAAGTAGTTGAACATTATGGGAGTGTTCTGAAGTGCCGAGTGGTTGTGTGGGATGATACTAATTAATGGGCTTCTTATTAATTACCTAAATTAATAATTTAGTTATAAAATTCTCTTCATTTAATTTTTTGAGAAAAATATTTTTAATTTAATCTGATATTTTTAAGAATATTTTCTAAGGCCCTTATATAATATTTCATAAGTGTAAATTAGTATTAAAATTAATCCAAGTCAATTCAGTGTATGAGATTTTCATGTGAAGCCTAACACTATTGAATTAATGAACAAAAAAAAAAATCTCCTAACTAAAAATTAAGATGGATGATCTAAATAATCAAACCCACAAATGGATCAATTTTTTCAAAGAAAAAGAAGACAAATGTTAATTTAACAGAAGAAAAAAAAACCTCCATTTAAGTTGAGAATCATACTCCAGAAAATTATTACTCGTAATTATTTATATAGAGAGAGAGACACACACACACTGAAAATTCATATTTCGTTTAACTCAGCCTCCGTATTTGTGTTAACAGTTATTCTCAAACTTAGTTCCAAATTTAATTAAATTTTCTGGACTTTTTTTAGCTAGGTAAAACAAATTACTTTTTAATAGAAAAAACTAATCTATGTTCATTCATAATGTACCTGCTCAGATTTGTATTTGTTCATATTTCATGACACCTTTTCCATCCACGTCTTTTTATCATTTACAAGCTCCCATCAAAGAAACCAGCGTTATGTATAATTAAAAAAAATATATATATATATTAGATAAATTCATTTAACTAAAAGTGCAGTGCATAAGGTCCATCAGAAGTACAAAAGACTATTGTGAGCACCTGATATTATTATATTTAAGGATGAAGATTAAATTTATATATAGGTCACATATATGTTATAAACAAGTGAAGGTCAAAATTTCTCCAAAAATACGTTATACGTCTTAGTCAATTATAATTATAATGGTTGAATAGATAACCTATTTAAAAAATGGTTTATATTTGCATACGATACAAAGAGGTGGAAAAAAAAAATATTTAGTCAATGTTTTAGCTTTTTTCGTGAAAGATAACTAATTTTATTGTATTTTTTAAGTGTACACGTACACTTTAAAAAAGCCAGTTACAAAACAATCTTATATGCACTCACTCATGCTTACATTCATTGATAGTAATTGATACATTTCTTGGTTCGCTACACACATGAATTATGGCGGTATAATGAACTTTCTTTGATAGGGCTATTACAATTTTATACAGTGGACAATTACAAAATTAAATGATGTTGGAATACAACTTTATTTTATTCCTTTATAGTTTGACTATTCTTTTAATTTGATTTTTCATAAAATCATGGTAAAAAATATTATTTTAATCATTTACTTTTGAATCCAATTTTATATTCGTCATCTATAAATTAAAAATATTAAATAATCATTCACTTTTGAATATAGTCTCATTTTATAAAAAGATTAAGGATTACTTTAGATAAGATTTTGAAAAGTAAAAAATTATTTTGAGACTTTTGATTTATGGAGAATCAAAATGAAATTATATTTAAAATTGAATGACTAATTTAAAACTTTTAATTTGTAAAAAATCAAAACAAACTAAACTAAAAAATATAAGACTAAAACGATATTTTTGTTTAAAATTATCATTTTAATATGATATTTCACAGATGTGATATTTCTCGAATTAATCCTTCATAAAATTAATTTTCTCAATTTGATCTTTTATATGTAAATAGTTTTCAATTTAATTACTTAAAAGTAAAATTGTTATAAATATTATTTTTCTGTCTATATGTTATGAATAAAACTAACAATCAATACATTTTATATCATGGTAATTAAATTAATATTAAAAAATATGTTATATATTATTAGATCTATTTATTTTATTCAAAGTAAGGTGACTTTAAAATATTATTAATAATAATTTTATTTGTAAGAATTAAATTGAAAAATCTTCATTTACAAGGAATTAAATTAAAAAAGATAAATTAATAACAGAAACTCAGTTAAAATACCCCAATAACTAAAATAAAGTTCAATCAATGACTTTGACTATGCAATTTAGTTTATAATATTTAGCATGAAAATACACTGGAATCGATAGCTCAGCCATTTGACATCGAGTGTTTGAATTTTAGTACATAATAAAACAATATTTTAAATTGAAAACTTCTTAATAATTATTTATACTCCTCGCTACACGTACATATATCAATCCAATTGGATCATAGTAAAATATAGTGAACGCAAATCTCTCACTCTATATTTTATTTCATTCTTAAAACATTATTATTATTAGTATTGGTATATATTTAATACACTTATAATTTTAAATATATTAATACATTTATATTAATTTATATGATTTTGTTATTTTAAATATTAACATAAAAAATAATAATATTAAAATTATATAATTATATTATAACTGAGTTATAACAATGTACTCAACAAAATTATGAGTCTACAAAAAATTATACATTATTTTATTATTTTGTTACACCCATTGAATTTATGGTTTTATAAGATAGAATATGGTAAGTTAACCTTTCCACAAACTCTTATATATATATATATATATATATTGACACCTTCTCGTTCCATCCATTAAGTCAAATTGAGTTGCATCATTTAATATTTCAACTAATTATCCAAACCAAATTGAATCTCTCTTGTGTAGTAATTGCAAATTTATGTAAATTAAATTAATGTGCAAAATTAGATTAGTCACTATTAAAATTTGAATAAATTCTATATGATATTTCTTTAGTTTCAAAATCACCTTCGATTACTCTGATATTTTGATACATGATACAAAATCCTGCTCTTTAATGTATTCGTGGCAAATAAGTTAACTTACTGTATAATATGAACTTTTGATTTTGATTTTTGATATGATAGTAAAGGCTAAGTTGACATTAAGCTCAAGTATTTCTTTCGTTTCGAAATTTACATTCAATTATTATAATAGTTTGATACATATTACAAAATTATGCTCTTTAACGTATTTGTGTCAAATATAGTTTTGTATAATAAAATATGAAATTGTGATTTTTATTTTTAATATGATAGTAAAGGCAACCAATTAACTTGATGTTAAACTTCATATGAGAGTGTGATTTTATTATTAACACAACTGTAAAGGTACGTAAGTAATTTATTTTTGAAAAAAAAAATTGTGTACAGAAAGTCAAAAACTAAATTATTGGAAGAGAGCGAAGAACAATTGTTAAAATATATAAAATATCAATGGAGTATCATACGTGATTTAGAAGACCTTAGGTTTAAACACGAATAATTAAGGTAAGAAACACATATACTTAATTACTAAACTAACGCATTAAGATTATGAAGCTAAAGATTTTGACTTTGATTAAATTTTAAAATGTGAAAACCTTAAATTCAATCAATTATGTAAAATGGAACTCGAACCCCATACCCATTAATTAATATTGAATTTAAGAAATAAATTATGCACAAAAGAGTCAAAGGGAACTATCCAATACAAGGACAGAGCTGTGATTTGATTTAAGAAGGTAAAATTTTTCAAATTAAATATTTAAATTAAGAGAGATAAATTTTATAAATTCAATGGGAACAGACTCTTATAAATTATTGAATGAATTAAAAAATATAAGATAAAATTATATATTCAAATTAAAAATTTTAAAATCTAAGAAAGGTAAATGTCTCCTACGCTTTCCTTGAATCTATTTCTGCAATTATTATGAACAATATAAAACTCAATAGATATCAACAAAACCAAACTGAATTGAAAGCAAATCAAATAAGACAAGCCTTCAATTATTTTTTAAACAAGTGGTTTAGAATTAATGAGTAGTGTCATTTCATTGTCTCTTTAATGAAATCGAAAACTTGATTCACATAGTCAGAGGAATCTGTATCACAACACGTATGCATTAATTAGGGCATTTTTCACCCTTCATCTTAAAGTTTAGCTGAAGAGGGTTGTTGAAAGATAGAATTCAGAGTCACTTACACTAAGTTTTTTTTTTATGGTTCACTAAATTACATTTAATATCTTGTCTATTTTGAAAATAATACTCGTTTGACTTTCTTTACATTTGATATATATTACAATAGTTTTTTTACTTAATTAATGAGATTAACTTTGCACACTATTCATTTCTTCTTAAAATATAAATTATTTAACTCTTTTTTATTGCATTAAATCACAATTTTATGTCGAAGCATAATATGTAAAATAAAGCCATAGTCTCACATTATGCAAAAAGTTGACTTCAAACACAATAAAATCAAAGAAAAGTTTATATAATTAGTGTAAATATGTACCTAGGTATGTCGATAAATAATATATCAAAATATAGATTTACAAAGTAAAATTCATTGCACAATCTAATTGTAAATAAAGATACCATAATTCTACATTAATCCATACATGAAGTATTAGACAGTAATAATATGGTAGTGCTTACATGGTATACTTAAAAAAAAAGCACTGCAGTGTTTTGAGCCGTCTACATATAACTCCTTAAAAAAAAAAAAAAAAACAGCATTTTGAATAGCCATTTGCCGATACTCAAAAAGTTTGTCCAAGTAAACTTTTATGAAGTGTCGGATGCATGACTTGAAGAAGATCATAGATTAGGAACATCTCCCTGGGAAGAAAAGAAAGCGATAGATGTAAAACTAAATATGACAATATAAAATGATCAATAATTAATTTAATCCCAGTAAACTCTAGGGGGCTGCACGTGTCCAAAAATGCTTTTAAACATAAACTGTATAGGATCCTCCATTCTTTTTCATGTTGTGATTGAGAACGTAATTTAAATCATTTTATTATACTCAGCCCTATTAAACCTATTAAAGTTAGGAGTATAGGAGTCAATTGGATGCCTGATTGGTTAACCCAAATAATTGAGAGGAGGTGAGACCTAATCCTAATCCCCAAACCCTACCTGGATGTTCAAGGCCTAACACTTGTGCCAAGGAGTCTTGTTGTCTAACTACCAAATATGATGTTTGCTCCGCCTCACACCTTATATATATTCCAACAAACACAATATTAAATGATGTATTCGACCGGAAAACAGTCTACGAAGCAAAATAAAAACATGTCAAACTTACATATATAGTCTGAGTTTTATCATTCACATAACATCCATATTTTCTCTTGCATGTCTCAACATAGAGAGCTCCTCAGTTTATGGGTCCTCCAAACTTACTTTCCTAATAATCATTAAGTAAAATAGGTTATATTTATGTCACTTTATCATTCCTAAGGAAGTGCAGCCGATTGAACAATATTAGGAAGCGAAAATATGGCTTAGCATGCAAAAGAAGAAGTCTGTGAAGGAGATAAGAAGGAAAATGAAATATTGTAAAAGGTTTTAAATTATGGGGGTTCCAAAACCCATAGAAAATGAAGAAAACAACCGCAAGTCATCAAAATGATTCTATATAAAAATGATAAAGCTTGAGATGACGTATTATAAACATAAATTTAAAGGGAGAATCCATTTTAAAAAACTAATCCGTTAAGCGAAAAAATCATGTGGTATAAGTTGTAATTTCTTAGGCAAAACTACCTGTGACTTGTAACAATAGGTTCTAAACCTCAACAAATATGAAAGTTACAAACAAAAGAGGAGCATCCATAGAATATCTTTCTCTTGCAATTGTGTGTTTCAAACTATATATAGGATTAATTCCATAGGAATTTCACGTGTTTCTCTATTTTCTGCAGTTTTAGATATGAGGAAGAAAGACTAACTCACCAAAAGATTCAACTATGCATTTTTCTTTACATCAGTCTATTAATCTTTTACGTATGTTTTAATTTTTAATGTTATGCATATTGGATTCAAATCTTTATAGTTTTAATAACTATTGATTAGTTTTTTATTGTTAAACTTGTGTGTAAGTATATTATCAAATTCATTCAAATGGCTAATAATGTAGTATCTTAATGTTCTGAATATGCATTATATATACTGCCAAAAAAAAAAAATGTGACAAGCATTTAATGAAGTGAAATTTATACAGTAAACAATGCTGATTAAATAAGAACTCTTGATACTGAAAAGAGGCCAACTAAAGTTAGATATAAAAGGCGATGTTTGTCCACTTACTCAATATCAATATGTTGTTTAAAATTGCATTAGATACAATATAATTTTATTATTTTTCAAAGGCCCAAATAAATTATTTGTCATATCCTTGTTTCACCTTAATATCTGCTATTCATTTCTATTTATGCAAATCCATAACCTCAAATCTTAAATTTGATCCCTCCTACTTGGCTTTTTTCTTTGTATTAATTCTTCATGCCCATTTTCTGCAATATTTGTAGGTGCACTTTTACAAAAGCGAAGGAGATGATTGATTCACATCATTCATATAACATAATGCCAAGCCAAATACTCATGCTTGGTATGTCACAAATCTTCATTTATTTTCAAACTATACACGGACTTTCCTTAAACAAGATGTTAAAATGAGACAAAAGCATTATATTGTCTTCATTTCTTTATCACAAATTTAAAAATAAAAGAAAATTTTAAATAAAATCTTCCTTATTCAATTCCTTTATTATCTTGACTCAAACGATTCCTTTAAATTTTAACTCTTATGGATGTATGCAGAAGAAAAAGAAGTGAAAATATTGAAGGAAGAAGAAGAGGAGAAAGAGATGGAGAAACGATGGGAGAGATTGTTGGCATGTAACTTCCTAATACCAGTCAAACTAACACTACAAGAGTTCATTCGATCTCAAAATTATTATAAGTCTATGTAGGTCTTAGAATAAATAATTGTAAGAAAAAATATGATTTTAAGTCGTCACTTGTCTCGGAATCATAACTAACCTATCCAGAAATTAATGATTTTATTATAAAACGCTTTTGCATTTCCTGGAGTTTGAAAAATTTATTTTATTATATAGGGAAACAAATGGATTTAATTTGAGTTTCCCATGAAAAAAACATAGCTCGGACACATTGAGTCCAAATTTTGTAGAAGTGTAGTATTTGTGTGTAATATATTTTGCAAGGTAGGAGTTGACAATTTATTTATTTATTTTGTTGTATATGGCTCAAAAACCCTGCTTGACTCTAGTGCTTGATCAATCAAGCCGAGACAAACCCTAATTTAGTTATTCAACTTTTAAAAAGAATGCCCATATAGGCCTGTTCCTATGGATCATTTTGTTCAACCTCAAGATACATGAAATGTTGGACTAAAAGAATGGAAATCCAATTTCTAAAAGGGCTTCTAAGACAAGTACAATTTTGCTCTAGAGGTGTAATTGATCCAAACCAAGCTAACTCTCAAAACTTTAGAAAAATAAATTTTACTCATAAAAAAATTCTAGTGATTTGGTAAATCTGTAGAGTAGGCTTTTAGTGTTCAACGAAAAACTTTCAACAAAGTTAATTTTGTTGTAAATGATGTAGTTATTTGAATTTCGATAGTCCCCAAATCTCAAGGATTAATTCTCATGTTTAATTGTATAAATTTTATAACTTTCAAAAGATCTAAATTGTACAATTAAGTAAATTATTATTGTTATTACTTATTTTTGTTATATAACTCATAAATATATACAAAGAATGAGGCATTTTAATTAATGGAAACTATTTGCTTATTTCTTCTCAAATTTTCTTTTGTTATTGTTATATATATATATATATATATATCAAATTAGTTTTGCAACATTTTTTTCCATATTAAAGAAAAGCATATTCTTCGAGTTGACCAGGGCTAGTCTATTGTCCTATCAAAGTTAAGTTACGTTAAAATTTTCCCAAATTCTACATAAAAAAGCTTACTCAAAATAAGCTAATCTTAGAAGATTGAGTTAAACTAGGCTTAATTTATACATTTAAAATTTATAAATTAAATTATACTAATAAATCTTTGAAATTTGTTTAGATTATTTAAAGGCATAATTCACTCTTTCTTCCCAAATTTACAATATATATATATATATATATAAAATTTATTCTGGAGTCCAAACATCATGCCAACTTGGTGAGTAATTTCCAACTCCACCATGTCTCTCAATGTTCAATAGCCTAATTAGCTACAAACAGATAGCACTATAACACTTTTTCAGGCTAAGAACTAAAGTTAAACTAAGGGTATATTTGGATGAATGGTTGAGAAAAGAGTGACAAATAATGAAATAACCAAAATGAGTCATGCTTATATTTAGATGTTTTTTTTTTTTTTTAAGTTGAATGAAATGGCAAGGGAGGAATACCAAGACTTTTCTTGTTATCCAAAACTCTAATTTTAGTGTCCCTCCAAATTTGGGAGTCAATGATAAAATAGAATGGTGTTAAAAATTAAATTATTAATATACCCTTATTTTATTACTAATATACCCAATTCTAATTATTATAACATTATCTCATTTTTATCATTATGGTCATGACTATTCTTTTTTTTTTTTTTTGTTTCACTTAAAATTAAAAAAAAAAAAGAGAGAATGAGTAGATTAATTTCATATATTTTATAAATTTTTTTGTCAACAATTTTTCTTTTTGACTTTTTAAGTTTGTCTTTTAAAATTTTTTGAAGCACATGGATATTTACAATGTATTAGATAGAAAATATGAACATGATAATTAGTAAATAAAATAAAAAAATATAGATACGAGAATTACGTAACATTATGTATTGAATAATAACAAATTATTAATCATGTATTTATGTTACAAGAGATAATATTAGAAAAAGTAATTAGTGAATCATTCTATTCCATTCATTTTATTACAACTTCCAAACAAAATTGATAGGTGTCCCTCCCTTTCCTTATTAAAATTTTCAAACAACATATCTATTTAAACCATTCTATACCATTTTATGTTATTCTATTAATAACCACTTCATTTTATCTTTTCTTAAACTTTCAAACATAACTTAAATCTTTTAACTTAAAAAGTTTGCATGGGATTCATTCCAAAAAAAAAAAAATAGAATAAAAAAGTTTAATCAAAATTTGTTTATAAAACAAGTTAGACTCAAGTTTTTTTTTTTTCATAAATCCGATAATTCAAAAGTTTAAATTAATTTTTTAATAAAAAAACTTATTAATCAAAGAATATATTAGTGTAATATGATATTTTAATAAAAATAAAAATTAATATTCTTTATACAAAAAATTTATATTAATATAATAACTCATTTAGATTTACAACTATTTTATATATAATTTTATATGTAATAATAATTAATTATGTTATTTATCTCAAATTTTAAACAGTAAATAAATTTGATTATTATTTTAAAAAATTAATTTGTCTTGATAGGTCTAATTAAAAAATTATAAATAAAAAATTAATTAAAATATGAACTTAATTTGTTTTTTCTAATTCAAATTTCAGTTCAAATTTTAAAATTTCGACTCAGTAATCTCATCTAATTTAAATGTTTGTAAAGTATAAGTCAATTTTAAATAAAAAATATAGAACCCAATTTAGATTTGTAAATAATGTAACAAAATTTGACAAAAAAAATTAATATATTTATGTATCAGAGTTAATCATATGTCAAAATAGCAAATTATGAATTCAGATTTTGCTTAATTTTACATACGTTGAATTAAAATTTGAACAAAATTTCATGTCACATAAAATATGTATCAAAATCATAAACCCCCAATTGGTTGCTTTTTGTTTTTGGCTGAAAATTCGATCATTCAATTCCCCGGTTAGCGTTAGGACCCTTCTGATTGGTGGCGATCAAGCCCGCAACGCGTGCGTTGTACCAAATCGTAGGACCAGAGCCACGGCCGCCTCCTCTTCCTCATTCTCTTTGCTTCTACTTCTCTGAAAATGCAGATTTGATTTTTAAAGACTGAATCTTCACCTTCATTTTCAACTTCCCACGTTCTTACCACCGTCCCATGCCGAAAGATGAAACTTTCGGTGGCCATTAGCATCCCCAGTGAGTCCTTCTTCCTTTATCGCCTATGCAAGCCCTTGTCTTCCATAGCCTCTCTTTCCCAACCTCTTCCTGTAGACCCAGAACCATCCGATCTCTCCTCTCAGCTCTTCTCAATCCTTTCGCGCCCCAATTGGCAAAAGCACCCCTCCCTCAAGAATTTACTTCCCTCTTTAACCCCTTCTCATGTTTCTTCAGTTCTTAATCTCAGCCTGAATCCCCAAACCGCCTTAGGTTTCTTCAATTGGATTGCCCGTAGGCGAGGGTTCAAGCACAATGTTCATTCCTATGCTTCTTTGCTCAATATTTTAGTACGTAATAAATTACTACGAGTTGCAGAGAATGTTCGAATTTCAATGATTAAATCGTCTGGTTCAGCTGAAGATGTGAGGTTTGTGCTGGACCTATTGCTGACATTGAATTTAAATGGTGATGGAGAATTAAAATTTAAGCTCACTCTTAAGTGTTATAATATGCTCCTGATGTCCCTGTCAAGATTTGTTCTTATTGATGAAATGAAGAGTTTGTACCTGGAGATGTTAGATGATATGGTGTCGCCTAATATATATACCTTAAATACAATGGTAAATGGTTATTGTAAGTTGGGGAATTTGGTTGAGGCGGATCGATATGTAAGTAAGATATTTGAATCTGGTCTCTCCCCAGATACATTTACATATACTTCTCTGATATTGGGTCATTGCAGAAATAAAGATGTAGAGGGTGCTTACAGGATATTCAATCTTATGCCTCGCAAGGGCTGTCGAAGGAATGAGGTTTCTTATACTAATCTCATACACGGGCTTTGTGAAGTACGGCAGATTGATGAGGCCCTCAAGTTGTTCTCACAAATGGGGGAGGATAATTGTTCTCCTACTGTTCGAACTTACACAGTTCTTATATGTGCTTTGTGTGGATTGGACAGGAAAGTGGACGCTCTGCAACTTTTTACTGAAATGGGTGAAAGAGGTTGTCAGCCTAATGTTCATACTTACACTGTGCTTATTGATTCCTTCTGTAAGGAAAGGAATCTTGATGATGCCTTGAAATTGCTTGATGAAATGTTAAAGAAAGGTTTGCTTCCCAGTGTGGTCACTTACAATGCTTTAATTGATGGTTACACTAAAGAGGGAATGACTGATGCTGCATTAGAAATTTTAAGTATGATGGAATCAAATAATTGTACTCCAGATGCCCGGACATACAATGAATTGATCTCTGGTTTTTGTAATGCTAGAGAAGTACACCGGGCAATGTCATTGTTTAACAGAATGTGTGAATGCAAACTATCTCCAACCATCGTTACATATAACACACTCATTCATGCGCAATGCAGAGTAGGTCAATTAGATAGTGCTTATAGGTTGCTCAATTTGATGCTGGAAGATGGTCTAGTTCCTGATGGGTGGACTTACAGTATCTTCACAGATACTCTTTGCAAAGCAGGGAGAGTGGAAGAAGCTCATAAACTTATAGAGTCTCTCAAGGATAAAAATCTCAAAGCAAATGAAGTAATTTATACTGCTTTGATTTATGGGTATTGCCAAGTTGGGAAAATTGATGATGCAGTTTCTTTGTTCAGAGGAATGATTGCTGAAGAATTTTTACCAAACTCAGTCACATACAATGTCTTGATAGATAGCTTATGCAAAGAGAAAAAAGTTCGCGAAGCTTTGCTTTTTGTGAATAACATGGTAAAGATGAATTTGAAGCCCACAGTTGAAACATATACAAGCCTTATTGTGCAAATGTTGAAAGATGGTGACTTCAGTTATGCTGAACGGATTTTTAACCAAATGATATCCTCAGGATGCCAGCCTGATGTATGTACATATACAACTTTTGTGCATGCATACTGCACTCAAGGAAAGTTAAAAGAAGCAGAGGACATGATGGCTAAGATGAAGGTAGATGGAACTGTTCCTGATTCATTGACCTACACATTGTTAATTAATGCATATGGGTGCATGCAATTAATTGATTTTGCTTTTGGCGTTCTCAAGAGAATGTTCGATGCTGGTTGTGAGCCTTCGCATCATACATATGCCTTTTTGTTAAAGCATCTAGCAAAGGAAAAGCAAATGATGAAAGATGATATCTTTGAATCAAGTGCATTTGCTTCAGGTGATGGCTCAAATGATATGGAAATTGTATGGAAGATTATTGATTTTGATATCATATCTCTATTATTTGAGAAAATGGTTGAACATGGCTATGTACCTAATATTAACACCTACAGCAAGCTCATTATAGGACTCTGCAAGGTGGGGCGCTTGAGTTTAGCCAAGAGGTTATTAAATCAGTTACAAGAAGGTGGAATGTCTCCTAATGAAGATATACATAATTCTCTTCTTAGTTGTTGCTGTGAGTTGAAATTATATGAGGATGCAATGAGAATATTATATGTCATGATTCAGTCTGGCCATTTAGCATATCTGGATTCCTGCAAGCTGCTTATCTGTGGGCTATGTGATAAAGGAAGCAAAGACAATGCTGAAGCAGTATTTTGTACTTTGCTTTGTTGTGAGTATAATCATGATGAAATGGCTTGGAAAGTTCTTATTGATGGCTTATTAGATAGGGGCTATTTTGATGAATGTTTCAAGTTTCTAAGTCTTTGGGAGAAGAAAGGCTGCCAATTGCATCCGCAGACGTACACAAGTTTGATTGAGGGACTTGATAGGTAGACATAGGATGATTATTTTTGGCATTGTTTTCTGATGGTCTTGATATAAGAAGAATTTTTCAATCTATTTGGTTCATAAGCCAGGTAAGTACAGAATCAATGGCAACATCTTTGGCATTTATTCGTAGAATGAGTATATGATGAACACTGAAAATCCATGCTTGACATGAATGGAGCAGCTGCTTTCCAAAAATCACAAACATAAATTGTTTTGACGGCCAACTACATCTGTGATTCAACTGAGAGAAGTTTGAAGATCAGAAGGCAAGGTACCTTTGACTTACTTGAAGTTTATCAACTTAATTCTCTTCTGTTACCTTAATCATTTTAAATGTTCTCCTCACCAAAAACCACTATAGAGAAACATACGCCACTACATATTTTGCAGCAATTTGTTTTTCTGTCTCTTTGACTTTTGAGATCTTTATAAGATAAAGTATTGTCTCATGTCTCCAATTGATTTATCTATTGGTTTATCCAAGCTGAATAGTAGTTATTAGTGTTGCTGATCTGATTAGGAAAAAAGAAACAATTTTCTTGTTGTCAACTTATATTTAAGAGTAGTTTGTTTTTCTCAGAAAATGAATATGCTACTTTTGTTTGTATTATATGGTTGTAGGGTTAACTGTTTGACACATGCATTTCATATGCCCAATGGAGGTGTGAAACATTTACATGGACATCTTTGAAGTATTTTGCTGAAACTGTTCAACTTAGTGCTTATACTAACCTAAGCATTAATGAAAGTTTATTTGTGTGCCTGGGTGTGTGCAAGGACAAACATGCATAAAATAAAATGACAAAATCAGGCATTTGTATTTGTGACTGAATATCTGTTGACGTCTTAATGAATCCCATTTAGTTTTAAGAGATACAGTTGTACAACTGCTAACCAATTTGGCCAAAACAGTGCCCCAGATCTGATTTACATGAATAGATATTTAATGCCTTGGCTTAGCAAAACTTAGAATGTTTTTAGGACCGTGCATGTTACTTCTTTAAATTCTTAAGAACTTCACATTTTTATAATGGAAGTAAATCCATGGCTTCAAAATTTAAAATAAAATGAAATAGGAGACAATGCTAGACGACTTGAACTCCTTTATTCAAATATAATTATCAAGGTTAGCACCAAATACCAACTAAATCCTTTGATTGTGCCATAAATTATAAACTTAAATTTTTCTTGATCCAAGCTGTCATTTGAGCATTAAACGGGATTTTTGTCTCAGCTAAGTGATCGCAGATTAGTTTTATGTGCTGACATCTGTGCTGGTTCCTATCGCTATAATTTCAGGCACAATAAGACATAAAGTGGGTCAAGTCCAGTCGGGGCAGGACGATCCTATTCAAGAGTTCAAATTGATGGAGCGGGTTGGAATTCACCTTCTTGTAAATAGATTTTGTTTCTTATGTTAGATAATGTTATTGCCAATTCAGACATGAGTTTGATTTTTATTTAAAAAAAATACTTGGCTTGTAGAAAATACTTGCAGCTGAATTCCGTGAATTTTTGTAAGATGCAACAGGGAGTAAAGTTGGCTAATAAATCCTGCTATTTTGGGTATTATCGATGCAATTGCAAACATGTTAATTCAGGGCCTCTACGAAGTAACATAGAACTTAATTTGATGTTGGGTGAAACTGCAATTAGAAGCTATGACTGCATAAGTTTGATGCTACAATCCTTTGCTATATGTCTTTTATGATTATAGGGCATCTGTTGTTTCTTTTACTATCCAAAAGAAAGACATGTTCATGTTTTGTGTTGATGCTAAACTACTTGTACGCTGGAATTTCTGTTAATATTTGAAGTCATATTTCACTCGGTCTCTCTAGATATTGACCCTGTGATCTAATATTTTCTTTCTGAATTTAATTTAATCTGAAAGCATATTGCATTTTACAATCTGCAGTTATAAACTTTTCCAGTGCTGTGAACCTTGAGTTGCCAAATTAGTACAGTTAGTCCTATAAGGTTAAATCATTAGATGGTTGGAACTTGGGACGCATTTGTTATAAATTTTGCTTTTTCTTGTTGCAATTGATAGGCGGATATGCACAATTTGTGAGTCTTCACTTTTTTTTTTTGTTTAGCCTTCTCTTATATTTGACTAAATGTTTTTATTTATCTGTTGTCTGATATTCCTAATGCAACTTTTTTGGTTTAAAAAGTACTTTACTTCAACTACTTTTATTGTCCATTTTCATGAGTCTGAATGATGAATATATTATTGATAGCTCATTAAGGCAGAATTGGAATATCTTGTCAGAAGCAATATAATATGTTAAAATTCTAGTGATACCTTGAGAGTATTTTTGTCAAATATACTCTGCATTTATGTGAATCTCATCAGAAACATGGTGTAGATCAATTGGGTGCATTGGGAGGTTAAGGGTGAGTGACCATATTCTTTGTGTGAAAGAAGAAAGTGACTCTGTTATAAGAGAGAAATCTTCTATGCATATTGTTATAATATCTTCTTACTTGACTTTCTAATTTCTATGTTGCATTGCCGTTTTTGTTTGTGTTTTCCTCTCTCAAATGTGTAGCTTCGTAAGTAATGCAATCATCTTTTGACTGCTGCAGGTGATAGATGATACTGCCAAGTTTTTAGATAAAGCAATAAAATTACGGCCATGTAAATAAATCTCGTGCAAATTGCTGCCGGATGAGAGTTAGAATATAGAAAGGTACATGAGGATGGAAATTGCACCACACACCCACAGGCCTGTCCACCTTATCATTGGATAGGTTAACTCGGGAAGTATGGGTTGCAATACAAAGGCTGTGAGTCGAAAGAAACAAGGCTCTGCCATCTGTGAGATATATGCTATAGCTTCCACGAGGACTCTGAAAATGCTGGAGCCAGTTTATGACTCGATTTTACTCAATCACCAGAAGAGAACCTAATGTAGATGCATATTTCTACCGGGACATGCTGGTCAGACATGATTTTGGCTTTTTGTTTGTTGTTTCTCTTTTGTGGGGATATTTCTGAGTAGAACAGAGAATACAGAAGTGAAAAGATTTCTCATTCAGGTGTCCAAACATGTCCTGCATCTTTGCGGAGAAGGAACAGTTTCTGAGTAACTTGATAGGGAATTGAATCTGTAAATTGAATTCCAATCTGTTTGACTTTAGGTGCATGCCTCATAAGAACATGGTGCTGGATTATCATTTTATTCAAAAAATAGAAAGTGAAGAATTTTGATTGGGAAGCAAGCTGTAAATTAGCTGGGTTTTTTATTAACTTGATTCGGCACCCATCATCATTAATGGAGGGGTAGTGAATTTACACATCTCTAGTGATAAAACTGTTACTTTCCTCCATTTCTCTTCCTCCTGTTACTCTAGCCAATGATTCTAAGACTCTGTTGTTCAAGGCATTAGGCTCAAAAATAGAAGAGATATTGTATAGAGTTAAAAGATTTTGCCATTATTCAGATCCAGAATATGCATGAAATGCAGTCATTGACTTTATTTTCTTACTCTCAGTATAAGCAGTAATATTTTGAAGCTCAAACTTCAAACCCTAAAAGAAACTAATGCTAGCAAGCTAAAACCATATATTTCCGACATAATAGACCACAAACGGTTTCAAAGTGAAAACTTCATCATAATAAAGCTCTTCATACATTCAATAAGTGAAAGGAAAAACTGGATGATGTCCATCCTGGTCTGGTCAGAAAGGCATGAAACATAACACCAAGCAGAATAACTAACTCTCTCTCACACGAAATCAGCATACAGCTTTTCTCCGAAGACAAAATAAAAGTAAAAGTTTAATCATATCCAGAAAAATATTTACATGTTTCGTCAGGATCACACCTGCATGGCGCCACTCTCGGTAGCTTAAAAGCTAACACCGTTGCACTGCAGCCATTGAAAATTCCTGATTTCAGAAGGCTTACTTCTCTACATACTATCTTATCTACAAAATACTCTTGAGCTTGGCCAAAGGACCAACTGACGAATTTCATATTGACTAAGGCCATTGGAGGAATCCCATCATCAAAAGAATTAAAATTTTATTCGAAAGGAACCATAATGTAAAGCAAAATAATTTGAAACCTAGTTTCTTGGTCTTAAAACGATGGAAAATGAGGCCCGTTTAAAAACATGCAATTAAATTTCTTTTTTCTTTAGATTGATTTCTTATACAATCCAACCTTGAAATGAATGGCCTCAATCCTGTTAATGCAAATTAAATCTAACGGGAGTATTTGATCCCTTGAATTTTCCATTTACAAGGATATCATAGGTAGTGTCATCAGGCACAAGACCTCTATCAAGCATCTCGTCATGCAGTCTAATAGCCTCTTGCAGATTGCCCTCCCTAAAGTGTCCAGCAATTAAAGTGTTGTAAACAAGAACCGTAGGAGTTATATTATTCCGATCCGCTTCTTGCTGAATCTTGTGAGCATTTGCTAGTTGTCCTCGTTTACAAAGTCTATTTATCAGAACGGTGCACATGATTATATCAGGCACAATACCCATGCAAAGCATCTCTGAGTAAAGATTTGAAGCAAGAATCAATTTACCCTCTTCTAAAAATCCGTCAATCAGTGTTGTGTATATTTGTAAATCACATGGAATTCTCCCACTCATCATTTTCTTGTGCAAATTCAATGCCGCTTCCATATTTTTAAAATTTTTGAAACCACTAATCATGCTGTTATAAATAATTGTGTTCGGAGACAAACCAACCTCCAAAAGTTCAGAAAACAATTTGCATGCGTTTTCCATGTCTTGTTGTTTGCAGAACCCATCAATAAGAGCACCATATGCAGTAATATCCAATTCAAAACCCTTACTTCTCATCTCATCATGCATTTTCAAAGCAAGACTAATGTTATTGCTTTTCCATAATCCATTAATCAAACTGGTATAAGTAATGACATTTGGTGAGATTCCATGTTCAGACATCAACCTGTACACAGACAATGCTGTATTGACTGCACCTTCCTTGACAAATCCATCAATGATGCTATTATAAGTCATTGATGTAGGAACAAAACCCTTCTCAACAAACTTGTTCAACATATCTGTCGTCTGAGACGTCTGACCAACTTTGCACAAGCCATTTATAACACTGTTAAATGTGAAGTCAGTTGGAGCGATTTTTGCAGCCACCATTTGGTCAAACAAATCAAGCGCATGTTTGGCATCACCTTTTCCGAAAAACCCACCTATTAAAATGGTGTATGTAAAGGCATTTGGTTTTAAACCCTCTTTTAGAATCTCATTCATCACGCTAAATGCTTCATCCACGTGACCCTTTCTACAGTGGCCAAGTATCATGTTGTTGAAAGAAACTAATGAAGGTACAATACCCTTACTCATCATCTTATCCCACAAATTACTAGCCTCATTAACCATGCCCTGATCACAGAGCCAGGATAAGAGGATGTTATATGTAATAACATTAGCAATCCCGTGCTCAACTGCCTCATCAAACAATCTATCTGCATCTTCTAAGAAATCCTGTTTCAAGAATCCTTTTAGAAGGTTATTGACAATAAAGGATGTAGGTTGGATGCCCATGAGTTTCATTTGGGAGTAAATTTCATATGCCTTCTCCATATTCCCAATCTTACAGCACCAATTAATCAAAACAGAGAAAGTACCCTTGTTGGGAGTAAGTCCAGCCTCAACAATCTCGTTAAACAATTGCATTGCACTAGTAACATTCCCCTGTGTGCAATACAATTTCATCAAACATGTTGCAATTATAGTGTTCATTGGTATACCGCTGTTCACCATCTCATCCTTAAGCCTCAATGCCTCCATAACATTTCCCTGCTTCAGACAAGCACCAATGACATACGTATATGTACCCTCAGATGGCATCCAACCCATATCTTTCATCTCCTTCAGGAGACTACACGCCAAATTCAAGTTAGGCCACTTACAAGCTGCCTGGATAACAATGTCATATCCCACTGAATCAAGTTTCAGCCCCCTAGCCCTCGACTCTATGAAATACTTTTCTGCCCTTTCGTTATTCCCTTGTTTTAAACATGCAGACATTACTACGTGTAGCGTAAAGCAATCGCCATAGATTTTTCTTTGAGTCATTTCATCATACACATCCAGTGCTTCATCAATCATATTTCTCTTGACCATTGCTGTCAAAAGGATATTCATGAATTTAATCCAAGGATCGATCTTATGATCAACCATCGTTTTAAAACAATCAATAGCATCTTTGATTTTATTAGCTCTAACATAACTATCCAATAAATAATTGACAACCTGCGAATTTGATTCGAAATTGTACCTTCGTGCACACTCTTCTAGTCGCTCCACAAACTCACTCGAAGCCGGACACGAATCTCCCAAAACATAATTACTGAGCAGATCGCGAGCAACTCCACGAGTCTCAGAGCAAAACGTCAGAATATGAAGCAACAAACAGAAAGCATCGACGGTTTCTATAGAACCCCATTTACGCTCTATTCCTATGAAGAACTTCAAAGCCGTTCTGGGTTGGCTCTTGCAGCTTAGAAGGGTATCTACGACATGCTTTGAATTCGAAAGAAAATCACTCCCAATGGGTTCGGTGAAGTCGGCATCTGGGGGTTCCTCACAACATGAGCTTTCATCAAGATCATTTACAGATGAAACTTCCCTGGAATAATTGGACTCCGATGTGATTTTCTCGATAGAGCTGTTGCTCGACACAATAGCGGAAGTTTTGGTTTCTGGGTCTGCGAGAGGATCATTGGGGCGTGACTTGATGCATTGATTGTTTAATTGTAAGAAAAAGCGAAGCTTTTGCTGAGGGATTGTTGATAAGTTGATGGAAGATCTTTTCCACATTGCCTGAATTGTTCGGCGGGTAATTATGAAAAAGAAAGCAAAAACGGATTGAGAAATCTTAACGCAGGTTGCTCCTACTGCAGAGAACCCTTAAACCCTGGTTGAGACACTTTTTCATTTTATTTTATTTTTTAAAAAAACGAAACAGCAATCCATAATCCATGCTATTTTACAACAGTAATATTATGAGCAAGTTTGGATAAGACAGAGGAAAAGAGAGGAACAGAGGAGAGAAGTCAAAATTTTATTTAAATTTCAATACATAGTTTTATATTACTTCTCATTCATCTTTTCATCAAAATAAACTTCGGAAAAAAAATATTAGACCTCGAGTTCAGTTTAAATAAAAAAATATTATAATTAAATTTCACTTTTTGTTCTTCAATACTCTTTCATTCAAATACACTCTTAAATCCCATGAATTTCAAATGCCCTATCCTTCAAAATTTGTAAATAGAATTTAATTTTTTTTAAAGATACAAATTAGACCTAATGATCAAGTTTGACCTTAAGAAAATTATATCTGTTTTGGTTAAAAAAAAATGTTAAGAACCTATTTTTTAATCGATTTTTTTTTTTTGTAAAACATATTGGCCTGATAGACTTTTTAAAATTATAAATAAATCTATTTATTATATGAAATAGAATGGTTAATAGTTTTATTTCTTGTACAATTGTACATATGACCATAATAAATATAAATAAATTGTTGTATTGTTATAAATATTTTGGATTAGGAATATTAATTGTTGTTTTATTATTAAAATATCACATTACATTAACATATAGATTTCTATTTAACCACATTCAATTAAAAATAAATTAATTTCAATAATTAACTTGTATATTACATCCTTAAAATTAAAATAATTTTATTTTTAATATCTTAAATCTGATGTCACATTGTTGTTTTTATTAATCTAAATATGTTTTTTTTTCTTAAGTGATAAGTTTATTTACTAAAAAATATTAATTCAAATATTTTGAGTCCAAGTTAAACTTTACAAAAAAGTTTAGCCTAGAATGTTTTATTAAATGAGCTTTTTTAATTAGACTTTATTTTTTCGGACTAAATGAACTTTTAATTTATGATCAGGTATAGTAGAAATGGGAGTTGTATGTTTTAATTTAAACTTCCATCCTCCCAATTATATAATTTAATTTGAATTTGCACAAAAATTTTACGTTTAAAATATATTATTACATTAGTCTAATTTCAAGAAAAACATTGTTTTAGTCTTTCACTTTTAAATTTAATTTCATTTTAATTCTCTATATTGAAAGTCTTAAAATGGTCCTTTATTTTTTAACATAATCTCATTTTAGTTCACCACAAATTAAAAGTATTAAAATATTCCTTTACTTTTTAAGGTTTGACTCAAAATAGTCCTCCTTAATCTCCTTCAGAGATTGATTACTTTATGTTAGATATTAAAAAGTGAATGATCAATCTGAGACCTTAAATTTGTGGATGACCAAATTAAAACTAAATTTAAAAGTGAATAACAATTTTAAAACTTTCAATTTATGAAGAACCCAAATGAAACTTAGCTCAAAAATGAAGAATTAAAATAATATTTTTCTCGTCTAATTTTTGAAAAAAAATATATCCCTCTTGTTCTCTTATTAAGAATTTATTATTATGTGCCTTGTAGTATATTTAAAGGTTTCAGCTCTTTCAACCAATCAGGAATGAATGATCACATATTCACATGTAATGGTATGTATTGAAATTTAGCCTTTTTAAGAATGACTAAAATTTTATTTTAGTATTTTTTAAATTGATCTTTTATAAAATTATTTTTTCAATTTAATTTCTTTGATAGAGTATTTTTTTTAATTTAATTCTTTATAATCTTGCTTTCTAAAATAGTTTCTTATATATATATATATATATATATGTGTGTGTGTGTGTGTATATATCTCAATTTGATGTTACGTGAACGAAATTATTTTTAATAATAATTGTCCATTAATCTATTATAAATGAAATTAACCGATGAAATAACATATAACATAACTTTTTTAATAAATTGTTGGTTTAGTCACCATTATGTAATATGTAAATTGATTGTTAGTTCATTAAAAATGGATTAATAGAAAAAGGTTATTAATAACAATTTTATCCGAGGAATTTGTCAGGGAGTCCTTTAAAAGAAAATTAAATACACATTACGAAACATGAAAGAAAAGTTTTAAAATAAGCAACAACAAAAAAAATGGCTTTGAAAGATGCGAAGTCGGTGGAATTTGAGTAAGGGTATAATAATTGCAAAAATTCATCCATTCGAAGTTTTGTTAATAATCAAGTCATATTGATCTTTGTTTGGGTTTCTGTTGATCAGTCCAATCTATAATGTAATAAGTTAAATTTTATGCTCATATTAAACTCTTTAATTTTCTTCTATTATATTATTTAATTACTTCCTAACACTATAAATTTAAATGGAATTTTGATTCGAGAGTAAACTCACATTTTTTTCTCTCTTTGATTTAATTCCATAATACTTGTGCTTCCACTAGTCCCAAGTCCCTATTATGGTGTATATTATTTGCTTATCAAGCTTTTGAAAATCACTTAATTTATTTATATGTTACAAAAAGAAAATTTGAACTCAACTAGTCATTTATAAAAATGAGCAAAGGATGAGTTTTTAGTCAATTAGAGACTCAGATTGGTAAATGTATCGGAGTTTATTTTTCACCCTGAGACTTGGATCTGGCTTGAATTGATTCGGTATATGAGTGGGTCTAACAAGGTTGATTTGAGTTTCTTAATGTGAATGGGAAGAAGAAAAAGATCAAGGGAAATGGAGAAAAGAAATGATCTAGTATTGCTAGAGTAAATCATGTTTGAATCTCTAAACATCTTTCAGCTTCACATTATTTTCCTTCTTCGTCCAAATCGAAGTTGTTCTTTCTCAATCATCTTCTCTGTACATCTTTCAGCTTCATTTAACTCGTAATACTTGTACAAAGTGTTTGGCTCTTTTAAGATCCAAATAGTCTATACTAATTGCCCAATTATGGTCTTCCTCATAATGCTTTGTACGTACCAGCCTTATGAGTTATGATGTTATTCCCATTTTTCTAAATCAATTAGATATGTTATTGTAATTTAGATATTGATTGCCTTAAATCATTAGCTTTTGTATAGACTATTTTGAATGTCAAAACTTAAGAGCAAATGAAACATGGATTATCTCATACGAAATTGACCTAATTGGGAAATTTGTATATACCCTAAGTATAGTGGAGATTCTACTGGAATTTTTGAAAGAAATATTGTTAGATTTTTTAGGAGATGCAATAGAAAAAACTTATCTAAAGAAGATTCAAGCATAATTTAACTTGTAGAGTTTGCAACCTATAATACCTAAGCTTTTCAGAGAGGGAAAACAACAAACAAAAGAGAAGAGAAAGCCCTAATAAGAATTACACTTAGAGTTACTAGAATAGACATGTTATAATGTTAGTAATTTGATAGGATCATTATTGAGAAGTCTTAAGTTGTAAGTTATGGTCTCTAACCAATGAGCTTGTGGATAGTTCAATTTTTCACTGATTGTCCACAATTAATATAAATCCAATCCAATCACAATTTAGTCAAAGATTAATTGCTCAACTGTTAATCCAACATAATTGCACTAATAATAAATTAATGCTAATCCACCAAAAATTTAAAATTATTTCAACAATCTCCCACTTAAATAGCATTAATTGATTATTAAAGCAATCAATCAAAAAAATATATTTCAAAAGGTATCAAGCAACTTGTATACACTAACCAATACCAAGTTAAAAATTGAAACAACATCAAATCATTGAATCTAGTAGGAAAACAAATGATATTAATATAATCATAAAAATAGTTTCAATATCTGAACAAAATGGATTTTAAGATGTCAAATTATATTAAAAAAAGCCCATAAGGAC
This sequence comes from Delonix regia, assembly GCA_037074485.1. Lineage (NCBI taxonomy): Eukaryota > Viridiplantae > Streptophyta > Magnoliopsida > Fabales > Fabaceae > Delonix > Delonix regia. Next base: position 5,666,985 of record CM073460.1, on the reverse strand, counting down.
TTAATTGATACTTCCACTAGATCAAGGCTAAATCAATGATTCGACATGACCCATATGAGTTCCAAGGGGTAGGCTTTTGGTCAACAGATGCACAAACATATGTTCACAAAGAATGTAAACCACACGAGTTTGACATTAGAAAAATTAAGAAATGAAATCATGAATCAAAAACATCAAATCTGACAAGGAAAGTAATGTTATAAATGTCAGTAAAGTTTCAATTTTAAATTATATCCAAAAATTTAGTACAAGAAAGAACATTGATTCTAATAAGGAAACAAATGTTATAAATGTCAGAATACTTCAAAGTATCCTTTAAGAACACAACTTATATTTTCTTTAAACAAAGAAATAAAAAATTTAAGATACTTAAGAGCTACTTGTTTCCAACATTCTAATGGGTTAGTTTTGACAAATGAATCACTCATATGTTCAATGTGAGTATGAGATATACAAATCTTCTCTCCATTGAATAGGCATTAAGTGCCAAAAGTTCAATGTAACTGAAATTCCTATAATTTTTTTTCTAGAGAAGTTCATAATAAAGTCTATATTGCAACCAAATGGTCAAAACTCAAAGAACGTGCATAACATAAATTTATTTCTTTAACCATATTCCATGACAAATGGCCATTACAAAATAAGTAATAGATTTTTTACTAGCTAAGTGTCCATTTACCACTTCTTAACAAAATAGCTCATCTAAACATCATAATAATACATGCAAAAGTTAAGGCAACTATAAGTATTTACATGACACTTTCCAATGAGAGAGCTCCCCCAAAACATCATATAGAATTATATACAAGTTAAGGCAGTTATAAATGTTTATTTGACACTTTATCATATGAAGGATCCTTAAAAAAATATCATAATTATCATGTTTAGGTAGCTATAAGTAGCTATTTGATACTTTACCGTAAGATAGTTGCTCTCAAAACATCATAAGATGTATATACAAAAGTAGATTTCAAATAATCAATCAAATTGCATAATCTAAATCTAGATAATTAATAATTAGAAGTGACTTAAAATCACCATAATATAATATGTGATTCCTAATGGTTTTCTCCATGAATTTCTCTGTCAATTTTAGAAAGAGATAGGCATATAGTGAGTGGAAGCCACTTAGGTAGGATCCATTTGTACTGTGGGTCACACTGTCAATGTGTCTATCTCTCTCCAAAATTGACAGAGAAATTGATGGAGAAAAATGGAGATGATCCAAATTTCATAATACCATATAGTTATAACATAACTATCTAAGTATTTATCTAATAATAATAATAGTAATACTAATAATAATAACAAAAAAAAGATACTCAAGTATATAACAGGCACAACATAAGCTATATCAGAACAAGTGCTTACTTGAGTATACACTAAACTTTCAATAACAACAAAAGCAAATGGAAATTTCTTTCCATCTTAGTCCTCTCTTTATTACATAAAGGACTCAAGAGATATGAATGACCTATCTGTCACTTATCTGTATAGGTGCACCACAAAAAGGACAAAAGTGTCTCTTGAATTCTACAAGCAATTAGTTAACAATAGTTTCTTGATAAGCCATAAGATTAGTCACAATGAAATTGAGTTTCAAGAACATGAGGTCTCACTAATATACATCTTGTTAAGCTAACACCAAGAGTTCAGTGCCACACAATAGGTTAATGCCATTATAAGTTAACAACATGTCATCAATAAACACAATAAAAGAAAAAAAGTGACTTTATTCATTGTCTTAACCATACATTAATCTAAAATATTTACAACAGCAATAATAAGCTTGTTAAACTTAAGAAAACATTGCCTAAAAGCATGTTTTAGCTTAAGATAGATAATTCAATTTGCACATCAAGTGCTCATTCCATAAGTTCACAAAACCATTAACTGAGATTTCCTAATCTTTAATCAAAGGTCCAGGTAACTTTATAATCATTCTAGGAGTAATGGGTAACTAATGAAATGTATAGGAACATTCAATTCCTTTCTTCCTTTATTACAACCATCTTGATTATATTGGGATTAGAACCCTTTCTAAACTTCTCTTGTACATACATAATAGGTCTTGAAGATGTACTCATAATCACCAGCTTGAAAACCTAAATGAGAATTCTGAAATTTCTCAAGCATGGTGACAAATTAGGACTAATTCTTAGTGAAAGGAAAACAAATATGAAGCATAAGTCATAACAAAAAAAAATGTTCTATAAATATGTCATACCAATAGCTAAAAATTTTAATTGTTCAACATATCATACTATAATATAGCAAAAATACAATAAAAAATTTAGGGTCACTAACTTTTATATTTGTGGTTATCTCAATAGTCTTAAACTTTCACTTATCTCTTTGCATTAGCTCTAGAAAAGAAATGCTTTTTATATAGTCTATATAAAAATCCAAATCAATGTTGTATGAGATGTTCTATGTAATTAGTCTCATCAACTTTACTCTAGAAATGTGGCTCAAATATTTATCTCACAACAATGGATAGTATTTTAATAACATATTTAGTGGTGGAATTGCAAAACTTAAATAGTTAAGAAGTACAAACTCAACAGCATTGGGTTTAAATTAGCTAGAGCTAGAGGATATGTAATAGTCCATTATCTTCTAATCCAATTACTATAAAAAAAATTCTTTCGCCCTCACAGGGCCCCAAAATAGCTAACTTAAATATTACATTAACTCGTCATCCAACATTCTTATCACTAATTAGGACTTAGGTTTTTAGTTTTTTGCAAACTTACATTTAACTCACAATTGGATCCAAATTTCAAAGAATTCATAGTAGGAGTATTATTTATTTTCTTTGAGTTCGTCCCTTGAAGGAATAAATTCAATTAGTGCATCAACTATTTAATTATTGTGAACACCCCATTTTAAAATAAGATAAGAATAAAAATTAATGATTAAGTAATTAGTCAATTAGTTAATTCATTAATTAAGCAAATGTAATTTGGGTGTAAAAAAAATAAAATAATAAAAGCCAAATATGTAAAGAAAAAATAAAATGAGATAAATGAAAATAAAAAATCAAAATATGAAAAACAAAATTAAAAATATAAAAAATAAGGAAAAACATAAAAAAAATAAAATAAAATAAAATAAACAATACTAATATATAATATTGTGGGAAAAAAATGTGGGTCTGGAAAAAGCAAGCTAAAATGTGCAAAGGACGTTGCAACTCTATGATAGCCTCTCTAGGTCTGCAGATTACACCATTTAGGAAAGCACTCTGCTGCATTGGACTAAAATGATAGAGACACATGTTAAGATGAATGGGGTGTGGGTGTTGTGATAGTGGCTGGGTTTACCCTTCTCTCTTCCATCTCTATCTTGTCGATTATTTATAATGTTATAATAAATAATAATATTGGGATTTGCCTTTATAAAAAGATCGGAAGGGAAGGATAACTTTGGTGAGGGGAGGGGGAGCGAGAGAGCTATTGGTGTTTTGTGGCCGAAAGAAGAGGAGATAGATCTGGCATCGATGAGGATCCGAAAAAGACAACCCATTTTTCCTTTTCCCTCTCTCTCTGTGGTTCCCTTCTCAGGTCTCCCACCATAACCACCACATAGGCTCCGAGAAATGGGGGGCAGAGACAAAGAGATGAAGCATCTAACACAGAAAATCGCTAAATTATTGGATGAGGCTCAAAACTCATATGCCACTCACAATCAGAAGCTCAAGGAGCTATATGTTCTTCATTCAAAATTGTCTTCCATTTCCCAATTCTTCTTTGCCTTCTCTATATCCTTGATACCACTTTTCAATTTCCAGAGTCGCCTAGCTTCTATTGAACGCATTGTCCGCGTTGTCTCTATTTTCGCTAACTCTTGTGACCACAGTAATGCTTCCTCTTACGATGAAGTCTTGGACCTTTTTCTCAAGTTTCTGTTGGTTACTGCTGTAGCAGCCAACAAGACAGCAAGGTTTTGATCTTGTCAAATTATTTTCGAGATCATACTATGGCTGCTAGATAATGCCAAAGCAAGTGATGACCCGTGGGATGAGGTGATAGAATGTATGAAGTTGAGAGTAAGAGATCACGACTTGTGTTGCAAAGCCAAGACCAAGAAGCAAAAGAGAGAGACGAGAAAGTTTCGAGTGCCGGGGAGAAAGAGGAGAACCACTTCTATTTTAAGCACCGCGGCCAGAGATGAACAGAGGAGGAGGGGAAGGAGAGGCGCACCGGAGCTCTCATGCCATTCTGGACCAAAAAGAGAGAGAGAAGGAGAGGAAGAATAGGAGGAGGTGAGGAGGAAGGCTCTGCTTCGAATTCTGTAGGTAGAGGATATTCAAGAAGGTTAAAAAGAGAAAAAAAATAGAGAAAGGAGAAGAAAGAAAGTGAGAAACAGAACGAAGAAGGCCAGAGAGAGAGAGAGAAAAGAAGAAAAAGATGAGGAAGAGAGAGAGAGAGGGCCGCCCGGAAGGAAACGTTGCCGGAGGTGTTGCTGTGAGAAGCCAGGAGGAGGGGACTACTAGAGGAGGAAATCCATTGAGCTAAAGCTAAGCCACGATAAAAGAGGATCTCAGGTTGCCTTGCATGGTGAACAGTCAATTGTTAATGTCCTGCAAACCCGGATCCTCCGATATACAGCAGATTTGTTGTACGACAGTTTTACACACAAATTTTTTTTTTTTAATTTTACTTGTTTAAATTTTTTTTTCTTCGATCCACCACCGTACAGCAGATCTGCTGTACAGCGGTGGATCTGCTTTCAATGTCTTGTAAGTCTAGCTTCCATTTTTTTTTTTTTGGTTTTATTTTGTTTTGTTTTTGCCTTTTTGGTGTATTAATATTATCATTATTATTATGATTATGATTATTATTATTATTATTTTGGTATTCAAAGGAAAGTTCTAAGAACATCATCGTGTGAGAATATTATTCTCCTCGAATGCTTGGGGTTGTGTGAAATTTAATCTCCATAGACCCTAAAAATTAGTACATACTTGTTTAATATATATATATATATATATAATGCAAGAATAAATAATTTAATTAAATATTTTCTATTATTTACAAATGATTAAGTTGGTGTTTTATAAATTTTAATTAATTAAAAATTTCATGTGGGATTGGGGGTCTCCGTAGGCTTTGGGGAATTGATCCTATTAAAACAAGTTTGAAAGAATTTTAATTTCAAAATCTTTAAAAAAATGTGAAAATAAAATCCTGAGAATTCCCACATATTTTATTCCATATTTTTGGGTTCCCGCGTGCAATTGATCGTCTCCTCAAGCACCCAATGGTTAATTACTAGAAACTGCATAAGACATTGAGTCTCTTCAGGTTTCAAAAATTAACATTTTAAAATATTGGGATGAATTAATAAAAATAATAAGGAGGTTTGTCCTACCTATTATGTAATTAAAAAATCCTAAGATTATTTTTCATTTTAGTTTTACTCTAAGTTTCAAATAAATTCTAATTTTAAAAAAATATGTACAAAAATCATAAATTCAAAAATCATAGAAATATTTTTCCATTATATATTAAAATTCAGAATAAATTCTAATAATATATATATCAATTAAATGTCCTATTATTCATAATCTCACTTTCAAGATTAGAAAAATCTAAAAATCCAAAAAATCAAAATCAAAATCCAAAAAATACATAAATTCAAAAATTTGAAAAATGATTTTATTTTCATCCTAATTTCAATGATAAATTCCAATTTTGAAAATAAAAAAATAATTCAAAAATATTCCTTTCATTATAATAACATTTCAATTCCAAAAAAATATATATAAACTCCAAAAAATCCTAAAAATCTTATCCTATAATAATTTCATTTAAATTTCAAAATAAAGATTAAAATTTCAAAAATAAACAAAAATTTAAAAAGAGGAAAAATGAAAAGGTCAAGAGATCTAGATTAATCAAGTTGTTGTGAATTAAAACATACAAATCAAATTTCTATTAAGTTTTGTTTATGAAAATCAGTTTAATTTGAACTCTCCTGTCCTCGTCGCAAAAATTAAAATTTTCTAACCAATAAACCTACCATTCTGGTCAAACTACGTAGACTTTAATCCCTATCACTGGGTATGTAGGCTCTAGGCTTTTGTCCTAGGTCAAGTACACCCTTTGTAAATATCTATTTGTTTACTTGCCAGTTTTGTTGTTTTTGTCCTCCTTGTTTAACATGCATCCATGTCAATAAAAAGGTAATTAAGATAAATTTAAAATCGTATTCTATTTCAATTGACTAGTTTATGGTAACAGTCCTTATGGACGGGTGTTGTAGGGTGCCTAACACCTTCCCCACATTCAAATAGACTCTCGAACTCATCTCTGATTTAACAGACCGTTTTGCCTCTTCTTTTTGTTTTGAATTGGTTTTCCAAAGTTTTTTGTTAAAAATTTTGATTGCGACTCCAATAAATTAATTTTCAAGATTCGTTTTGGGAGTCAATTTAAACACTTTTTACTTCTTCTTGTCGAAAGGTCGATTACAACAATTATCTATATGGGTATAGTATGAAGTCTTTAGTAGTTAAACTGAGACAAGAGATACTTAAAATTTGTGTTAAATGTGGAGGTTATCTTCTAAAACAAGATTAAAGGGTTGAAGCTCTTTAACAATATATACAAGCTTCAATATGTGTTCTTTGAACACTAGATACTCCTTCCAGTCAAGTTTTTTTTAAAAAAATTAGGAGAAATCATGACCTTTCTCGTGCCTTATTAAGTTGTCTAAACATTCTCCTTAATGGCACTCACATATTCCACTAGTGTTTCCATTAATGCCTTTTCACACATACACTCTATAATTAGGAGGGGTCACAATTCAAGAAAGACATTCTAAAAAATAGGAGAACATTATTGTTAAGTGAAATAGGTGTATCCATTCTAAGGTCAGAGCCATTAATGGAATTGCTAAAACACATTTTAAGGACTTTGAAGTTATTATAATTTGTCCCATTGAGCATTTTCGTTGTTGATAGTTGTTCGAATAGATGAGCTAAGGTAATGAAATCAAGAAACATGCATTATATGTATATACATAATTATAAAATAAAGTTTCTTTCAAAAGACTTGGCTTTTGTAACTATATTCACAAGATTGTTTATCATAATCCCACTTAAGGTTCTCAAATTACAATAAACCAAGAAAAACTCATTACATACCAAAGGTTCACATAACCGAATGTCTCTAACATCTTTATACCGATAGGGTATAAGAAATATTAATACATCAATTTAACTAAATCTCAATAATATCAAATTACATTGTAAGTGTTATACTAATAGAGTGTATCTACCGTCAATGTAATTTATCTAGAAATAATTATACAATAATAATTTGCAATAGATGCCTTAATTAAATTAACTAACAAACACCCTTACAATCAGTCCCATTATAAGTGAGCTCGCAATCGCAAGGAGTCAATTGTCAAAGGGATATTCACAACAAGTAAAATCACTTACATGCTTAATAGAAACACCAACAATGTGGATGTCATGTTATCTAAAGATGTATGATTAATTTCCAAGATTATAAAATAAATTATACTTCTTATCTCTAATTTGTTTAAATCAAATACATCAAAATATAAAATATTAGGCATTGTAAAGTCAACATTTTTTAAGGCAAAAAATTGACTACATACATTCTCCATTTAGCTTTTATACCAAGCCATAAATCAAGTTTCTCAAAAGAAAATAAAACGTCTAAGTTGTAAAGGGCCCAAAATGGTATATCTCAAACCATATCAGTTAGTTTTTCACATGAAACCCAAAACCAAGTTTTCCAAAATCCAAAGATTTAAAACTTGATGAATAAGATAGAATTTAGGCCTGAAACTAGACCAAATTGCCTTTAACAATTTGCCAAGACATCTGGCTTTCAATGAACTTTCCAAAATGGTATTAGAAGCCTAAAAATTCCAATTATACTAAAGTTATGACTATTTGAAGTCAGACCATCCGTTTAAGCTTACACTTAACCTTTTAACAATCATTCTAGCCTAATTACTCAATTGCAACAATTTATGTCATCCACAACATATGATTATATTGCCCATAAATTTGGAAATAATTATGACAATAATTTCGATCACTAAATTTACTGAATTCACACAAAAATTAGTCTTATAATTAAATATAGTACAATTGAATTTATAATTGCATAACTTCTCTAAAAACTTATTTATCATACCAAACTACTTTACCACTATGGTAGTTTGATGTACTTAATATAAGCACAAAAAATTTCATACCAAAATTTAGAGAGTACAGATCCAAAACTCAATGTGCAATATTATAGAAATTCAAGAACTCATTTTTCAGGCTTTCAAGAAATTCTAAAAAAATGACCAATAAATAAGAAATTAAAATTTAATATGAGAGCAAAAAAATATTAAGTCCAAATGGGCCATATAAGTGGGCCTACACACCCTCACGTGCCAGGGGCACATGTGGGCATTGTCGCGCTCATTATTCACCACATTCATCCTTAAGGGAGTCTAAAGCAGGTTATTTGACCCACTAACTGATCTATTGTGTGACTCAATGTTTTATTAAGAGTTATGAGGCATTTTAGTATTATTTTACTCAAAGTTCCTAGATTTACGAAACCCACAAGATAATTTTAGCCAAAAAAAAAAAAAAAGCCCTCCATTTTGCATACTTGTGTTTGAAAGTTTTTGGGGTGTTTTTCTTCCATAAACCTTTATAAAGGTCAAAGTGACTTCCTTATATTTTGGGTATGTTTAAGGCATCATATTACTCAAATTTTCTAAATCTATAAAACTCCTAACATAATTTCGCAATAATCTGTAACACTAATAAATTTCATTATGTAATATTTAGTCTGAGTGGGAAAGAATTTAAATTAGTTTCATAAGATGAGGGAAACAATGATACGTAGATGGGGTATGAATTGAAAATTAAAACAATTCATAAAAATAAATTTCTAAAATAGTTAGAGAAGACTAAAATATTAAATAGATTACTATAAAACTTGATATTGAGGCTAGCATATATAGCTACACTTGATATTAATTCACTCCATCTCAACAATGCTAGGGTTCCATAAGAAGAGAAATTAAGTGTGATTGGTGAGAAATTTTTCCAAATTAAACTGTGCCTTTACTTTCTAACTTCAAATTCATTCTTTCCCATTTATAATATGCAATCAATTACTGAGTTTGGAGTATTAATTTTGAAACCTATCTTTTCAACTTTGATAGTAGTGTAAATTCGAACTTGAGCTTAATTTTGGTGAGATTTCCTCAAAATAAGTTACGGTTTTGTTTCCTTAATGAATTATAATAATTTCCTCTTTAATTCCCATGTAAAATTACTAGGTTTTGGCCTCTAATTTCAAGCCCCTCTTAGTTGAATGTAAAGTGTGATAAGATGTTGACATTTCAAATTCTTAGACCATTCTTCATTAATAATCACCAAGGGAGGAATGAATTGCCATTTGGAAGTCATCATTTGAAGTGGTATGTTGATTCCGTGACTTTTCCTAAGTTTTTAAAATTTCCATAGTTATTTTGGAGAGAGGGTGTTAACTTTACAAAATAGAGTTCACTTGTCCCATTTTTTATGCTGAGAATAAGTGGAATTTCTATTCCAAGATCCTAGTGATGAAGCACTTGTGGTATGACTTAAGCCTAAAAATTATCCTTTTCATTTACCCATATGTAAGCCCTACATTACAAGCTATATAAAGTCTTATTGATCTTTGACTATGTGTTCATCTAAATTAATGGAGAGTGGGGTGAAAAATAAGTCTATGGAATGAAGTTTTGATTCTTTACAATGTTGTTGCACATGCATGAATTAATTTGAATACTAGAGACTGAGCAAAAGTGATTGTCATTCTATATTGTTCCCTCAAAGTAACTTGAGGTGGAGACAAGAATTAAAAACTTGAATTACTACTCAAATTCAAAATTATCCTAAAGCTATGAGATAAATAAAATCCTTAAGGTAATTAGGGTGTCAACTAAAGCATTTATCTAATTGTTGATTTCTCATAAGTTTTTTTTTTTCATTAAAGTCTATTTTTATTTTACTCAAATACTAACAAAATCTTAAGTTTGAGGGTGTATTAACTATACAAAATAGAGTTAACTTACCCCTTTTTGTGCAAAGTAGCTAAGTCTTTAGTGTTTTTATAGTCATTTTTAAGTCGTGTATATAAGTTTCCAATTTTAAGTTCAATTTTAGGAATTTAGTTTATTTTAATTATTTTTATAATTAATTAAGTCTTTTACAATCATTTATGCATGTGTGTCTTACCTTGCAACCAGGAGGAAGGTTCGAGAAAGCTATAGAAAAGAGTTTAAGAGGAGTTCAATTGGAAAAAGATAAATACTAAACTTCTAAGATAATTTTAGGCCCATAAATGTTGGTATCAGATAATGGCTATCTCACACAAAGTTTTATTTGAGATTTTTCCAAGGAGTGGTAAATTGCTACATTCTGACATTAGAGTGAAATGCTATAGCCAAAACATCAAACCTATGTAAAATAGAGCCGAAACAAAAAAAACTAGAGCCTAAGCACCAAAATATTAATGCTTGGGCACCAAAACCTGAAGATTGGAGGACCTAAGATAGATAATCAACACCCAAGCTCTAGCAAAGCAATGCCCAAGTCCCAAAAAACTGATAGTTAGTGTCCAGACACCACTAGGAAATGCTTAAGCGCCCAAAATTCTAGATATCGCCAAAAGTCCAGTGCCAAGCACTAAAAAGTTAGTACTCAAGCGTGCCACCTGATGACCTAATTTTCAAATATAAAGTTCTGTTGGATAAGTGTGACCCTATGTGTTTAAAGGTTATGAATATGGACTTAAGGAGGCTTTAGAGGACACACTGAGACACTGAGAAGAGAACAATAAGAACGATAGTTGAGAGACATTTAGAGTGAGGTAAGAAAGCAAAGTACTAGAAGACGGTCACAAGGGAGAAGCAACTCAATCTGAGTCACTATTTTCTTTATTTTCTTTTTTAGTTTCAGTTTTCTGTTATTTCCTTTTTTTATTGTTTTAAGACCTTGACTTTACTTAGCTAAAAGTTTTGTTTCTAGGATTTTTGACATAACCTTTTATGGAGTTATTTTTATATGACAATGGTTTTAATATTGAAGTTTTAAATTTGATTTACTTATTTTCATTCTGTGTTTAATGCTTTCTAAGCTTGATCACATTGGAAATGAACTGGAATTTCGACTCACTTAAAAAGAGAACCCCTAAATTAAGATTTGAACAAAAATAATCTCTAATTGCATGCTTGAAGAGTAGTAATTATCATAATTTGCAGTCTAGACGATAGTACATGAATGTCTTTGATAACCATGATTAGGGAAACAACATAACACGATTGTCTTCTCAGCTGATTCTCATATAAATATAGGGAATCAAGAAGTAGTTAGGTTTATATAGATTCAACAGAATTATATAAAATTTAAATCCCTAAGTTAGTAAACTAGTTCATAACAAATGTTTGCACATAGGGACGAAGTTAGAGTCTTAAGATCATTCGTATATTAGCTTATTGTTATCTATTATTTGCGTTTATTTTCTAGTTGTTTCATTTAGTTTTCAAATCTGTTTACATGAGTTGAAAGCATAATAATAAGCATTTGTCTGTTGAGCAAGGCTGGCACCCAAGAGGGGGTGAATTGGGTGTTACAAAAATTTTGTAGAAAAACTTCTTTGAAAATATTTAAAACAATCATAGTAAACTAAATGATTCAAAATAATGAATGCAGAATGTAGGAAGAGTAAGGACAGGGAGTGGACACAAAGATTTATCCTAGTTCAACTTCTACCCAAGCTTACGTCCAGTCTCTAACTAACATTTTGGGATTTTTCACTATCTTAATGAATAAGTACATAACCCAGCAAAACCTCTCCTTAATCCTAAGCTCTCACGGCTTGACTCCTTCAAGGAATCTCTTTGAATATACTTAGGGATATACTCCCTCTAACCCAAGCTCACCCTTAGTTTAACTTTCTCAAGGAACCTCCTTAAGCTTATCTCTTATAAGAAAGAAATAATTATAAAAGTTAAATTCTCTGAAATAGAGTATATGATACAATGAAGTACTAAAATGATAAAGAGTTGATAAGATGATAGAAAACACTGATATAATCACTCTTGAATGTTTTTCTTAATGATTCAGAGTCCATAGGTGGTGTTTAAATAGCATGAGGTTTAATAGATCTGTTGGGAGTGAGTGGAAGTCAAAGTTTTCAAAATATATCCGTTATAAAGTAATTATGACTTCTGTGTCATTAGCCAATCGACTGCTCTATCATGGCCAGTTGACTGCTTAAGCTTTTCTTCTCAAAAAATTCAAATTCTGGACTCCAACAGTCAACTTCTCACTTCTAGCCAATCGACTAGTGACTTACAGAGAGCTCTCAGGCAATTGATCTTAAGGCTGTCAACAGACTAGGCTTGATCTGGGTGTGACCAATTGACTATTCACTTACAGATAGGTCCCAGTCGATCAGAACTCAAGCTGGCAATAAATTGAGGCTTCTCAGAAGGTGAACAATTGACTGTTCACTTACAGAAAGTACCCATTTGATTGGACAAGGCCTAACAATTGGTTGGGAAAGGGGCCAATCAACTATTGGCTAATGGCCAGTCAACTGAGGACTTTTAGAGTTATCAAATCAGCTTTTCTTCAACCTTTAAAACTTAAAATAAATTTTACATTCATTTTAAATTATCCCTATTAGCTCAATATCACTAACAAATGTCCATAAAACATAATAATACATTGAAGAATATCTAGGACCTAAGTATTGCATAGAAAAACTTTTCTTCTAATGTTTGTTATCATAAAAAATTTAGTCTTCAACAACTAGGTTTAACACTGTCCATAATTAAGCTAGGTCCTCGTGGAAACAATATCATATTCACTCTTTTTTACTTATTGTGATTAGGTGCATTTACATGTATATAAATCAACAAACAAAAGGGATAAAGGGAACCTTATAATGATTGACTAAATGAGAGAATAGATCATGGTGTGGTGGCCACACATGTGTGACGCCCACCACACGTAGATCTATTATGAGCCTAAAGGTTCCCTTCTCTCATTTAGTTTTCAAGCCATATTGCTTGGCTTCGACTATTATTGATATTGTGATTCCTAGCCTAAAGCTAATGTATGATTTTAGATTGTGATCAATTTGGTTAGATGTTTTCCATTTCGATATTACCCTTTTACAATTATTGATGAAATTTAAAAGCTTATTGGTATAATATAATTTACAAAGCATCCTTGGATTTGTTTAAGCCTTATGGATAACGTTAAATGATTTATGACCTTTTTATTTGGAATGATTTTGGTATATGTAAGTTTAAATGTGTTTTGAATTGAAAAACAATGTGGTTATGACAAACTCTAACAATCTACTTGTTCCCTCATAATATAGTAATTTACTTACTGAGTATTGTCACTCATCCCCTCTCTTTTTAACCTTTTTCAAATAATAGCACTAGTCACATTTATCATTCTATAGTTTACAGATGTCAAAAAGACTAGTTGGTGAGCTCTGCATTGTCGACAAGGGCTATTTTTAATTTGTTGTTAAGCCTCGAAAACAGTTTTGTTTTCACTCTAAAAGCTCTTTTTGTTACAGGTAGAATCTTAGGCTATGTTTGGAAGTTTAAGGGAGGATGGAAGGGAGTGGTCATTAATGGAATGGTATGGAATGAAGTGGAATGACTTGAGTAGATATGTTGTTTAGAAGTTTTAATGAGGAAAGGAAATGATTCCTAAAATTTTTGTTTGGAAGTTACAATTAAATGAATGGAATGGAATGACTTATTAATTATGTTTTCCAATATTATCCTTTATAACATAAACATATAACTAATAATTTTATCTTTGCTCAATACATGAAATAGGAATTGACTCATTTTCCAGTCTATTTTTTTAATTTCTCAATTCACAAAATGCAACATAATTATGAAATAAATATATATATATATATATATATATCTTATGTAAACAACTTATAATATGTAAAAATTACTTATTTTTAAAATGTTTTAAATAAATAAATTTGATATTTTAATTAATGATTCAATAGAATAAGAGGATAAAGATTATATTTGTTATGTACGATGTAAATATTGGATAAATTTGTAATTTTAAGAAATTTGGAAGGGTATAATAGTATTTTTAATTAGTGAGTTACTCCTTTCCATCCTTGGGCCCCCAATTTGAAGGGACAACAAAATAATATTTTGGATGGCTAGGTAGGGTCTTGAAGGCCCTCTCTTGCCATTCCATTCCCTCCTCATAAAAACATCCAAACATACATTCATCCAAATTTGACCATTCCACTCCTAGCCACTCCCTCCCTGACCCTTTATCTAAACATAACCTTAGTTTAATTACATTGTATGATATTAGAGAATTGGACTAGATATTGTTCATGTTTATTGTTATATCAGTATTTGAATTAGTTAGTTTGTCATATTTTTTCAGCTTATAGAGATAAGGTTTATCTTATTTTCCATACCAATCAACCTTTACAATTACGGGTGCGACACAATCCCTTTTATTTTGGTCCAATTATTGTTCAAAAGATTTGGGGTTTTTAGGAGTTTGGGTGTTAATGGTGATTGAGATGTTTTCTTCATTTTTAGAGTAAGTTTAAGACACCATGTAGTTTGAAACTTCAAGTTCTATAAAAGTCTTAGATTGATTTCAAACAAAAAACCACCAAGTTATTGTTATTTGAAATAACAATTGGGGTTTTCTCACTTCAATGGCTATGGAGGTCAATACTATGTTCTTGATCTATATGATGTGTTACTACAATGGAAAAACAAAAAAACAAAAACAAAAACAAAAAAGCATCTAATTGCTTTGATTTGAAGCTATGTCTCATTCATGGTAGAGGTTAGTAAGCATTTGGAATATATATATATATATATATATCATATTTTAACCAAAATAGATAAACAAATATGAACCTAAAACTTTGACACGAGACTGTAAACTAATGAATTGATTCAAGACAAAACTTTAGCCTTCAATATCAATTGTTAGAAATTTTGAGAGATACACTAGAGAACACTTATTTAGAGAAGATTCAAGCATAATTAAACTAGTAAAGTTTGCAATCTGCAATACCAAAATTTTTCACGGAGGAAGAACATAGTAAGAGAGATGAGAAAATCCCTAATAAAAATGATACTCATAGTTACTAGAATGGTAAAATTAGAATATTATATACTTCATCAGTTACATGATAAAATACAAAAAAAATAATTAATTTATTTCTTTTTCAAAAAGAATTTCCCACTTCCTTTGACTCCTTAAAATTAATAATTAATTAGATAAGTATTAAAGGGTTCTAAATCTCTCTTTCTAACTCTCAGCTAGTAATTTCATAAATTAATTACTAACAAGTCTTAAGTTGTAGGTTCAAACATCTACCAATGAGTTTGTGAATAGTCTAATTTATCACTAATTATTCACAATTGATATAAACACAATTCATTCATAATTTAGTCAAATATTGATTGCTCAGTATTAATCCAACAAAATTAGATTAATAATAAATTAATATTAATCTAAAAAATTTAAAAATTATTTCAAGAATATTTATATATTATATTGATTCAAGAGAATAATTATAGATTTTAAAATAAAACTGAATCAATTTTAGAAACTTAAAAAGTTTCTTTTGAATTTAAACATATATATTGTTTGAATTTTAAATAGATTAGTTTATAACTTTGAAAAATTGTATTTCTATTCTTTTAATTAAATAACATTTAAACAATTTTAACTTTTAAAAATTTTGTATCATATGGGAATATATATATATATATATATATATATGTACACGCAGAATTAATATGTTCTGTTGTCCGTTGACCGTGGGAAAGAATAAAGCAAATTCTTTCCCTTTTTTTCTTTGGCCAAAATTTCTTTCCATTTCTTTCAAGTACAGAAGAACAGGGAAAAGTGATAAGGAGCACGTCATAGCCCCTTCGGTGGACCCACGGGGTTTATATTCTATTGGAAATATTTGATAAAATATCATCTTATTTCAAAGTCATTTAGGAACATTAATATCTACTTGGTGGCATCCGAGAAGCGAATCTTTTATTGTAATTGGTTTGCAGGGTAGGGCAGAAAAGGTAAAAAGCTCTGCACTGGAGGGCAAGCAGCCTAGCTTTATGTTACACTTTTACTCTCATCTTAGTATAGGAAAAATGATAGGTACAGAGACAGGATAGAGAAAGAAAGTAGATGAATAGAATGAGAAAGAAGATTCAGTACTGCCAAAATCTAATATAATATGTTAGATGAAGTGTTTGAAAGGTTTAAAAAGTTTATTTGTATATTCAAATATGAATTTATTTTATAAATATTTTTGTTTGTTTTAACTATTAATTTTTTTAAAATTAATTTTGTTATCTAAATTTTTACTTATATAAAAGTAAAAGAAGTATTACTTTTATGTTGAATAAATTATAGAAATAACAAAAATAAATTTTAAATATGAATCACAATAATAAAAAATTATGTTTAGATGAAATTAATTTTAAAAATTAAATTAATCCAAAACTATATTAATTCATTGTCAATTCAAATAGATTTCCTTTTCAAGAACCAGCTAACGAGTCCCCGTTACAGTGAAAAGACCATTTTACCCCTATTAATGCAAGCAAAAGACTAAACTACACTTATTTCAAAAATGATCCTAACAAGAAACTTTTAGACGCAATTCATTGGGTAATTGTTATCAATTTAATTAATTATATATGCATATAATAATTTTAAGGAGGTAAATAATATACTATTTAGATGAAAAAAAATCCAAACATCATGTTTATTTAAGAATATAATAACAATTTGTCTTTTGGGATAAGGTATCTAAGAATAATAATTTCAAAATCATTCAAAATATTGAGATATATATATATATATATATTGCTAGTATTTTAAAATTTTTCAAATATTTATTTATTCGTAATTTATAATTTATATTTTTAATAATAAAGATAAAAATATTAATAAATTATGATATTTCATATGAGAATATTAGAATACAAGTTGGAAATAATCCAAATCCTATGGTGTAGAATACCAAACGAAAGGAGGTTTTGGGCCACACACCCAAAGTGATTCCGCGTCCGCAACCACCGGTCCAACTTCGCTCGGGCCCCACCGTACCGTCGAAATTGCATTTTTGTGGGTCCCATTTTTCTTTATTCATTTATAATTCCTAATGCTATAATGCTAGATGCTACTACCTATCCTCTTGTGAATAACGCCCGAGGGCTCAGGACTACATTGTTTTACAGTTTGCAAGATGTGTTTTATTTTTTTTATTTTATTTACTTGGTATTATAAATCACCCCATAATATTTGAGTTAATTTGCTAGTGCCTTAATAAATTTTTTTTGTCAATGAATTTTGGTTCATTAGTAACTAAATAATTAGTGTTCAAATCTTGGATGAAATCAAATTATGACAATATACTCAGAAAAAAAATTTGATTAAAAGAGACAAAAAAAATCTCATTTAAGATTTTATAGAGTAATTAAATTAGGTAATTTTTTAAAAAGTAAAAAATTGAATGTAATATTTCACAATAAATAAGAACCATTGTGAATATTTTAATAAATATGGAATCAAAATGACAATTTTGTGATAAGTAGATGATCAAAATATATTTTGCTCCGTTAAAACTATTTTAAAGGCTTTCCACTTAAAAAAATTTAAATTACAATATACTTAATTGATATTCACGCCTTTAAATTTTCTTTAGTTTTTAGGAGAAATTATAACTTTTCAACCAATTCTCAACTTTTAAAAAAATTATATTTCTTTACTTTGTTGATTATAATTTTTTGAAAGTTAAAAGAAATATTGCAATTAAAGACACATGGTAGTGTCAAATAAATACAAGTTTTTTTTTTTTACAATTATATATCAATCAACTCCTGCATACTAATGTTAAAGTGTGTGGAATTTAGTTAAAATAAGATATAAAATTTGATAAGACAAACTACTTATTTTTTTATATTTTGAAAAAACAATTACTTTTTAATACCCAATACAACTAATTTTATTATTGTTCATGAAACTCAATAGAGATAAATCTATTATTATATTTTAAGAGAGACAAAAGTCTCTTGAATCAAAATATACAAATTCTTATAATTCAAAAATTAAATTTTAAATTTTAAAATTATTCTAACTAATTAAACAATAAATTTTTTTATCATTAAAAACCTAATCATTAGACTCTTGAATTTTGTCATAGACATAAATTGTTATAATTCGTTAGTGTTAAAAAAATTTAGATTCATAAACCCTTCAAATTAATTTCAAAATTTAAATTTTATCACTAAAAATCTTAATCTTATAATCTTTAATTCTAATTCTTCTAATAATTTTATTAGTACTCTCATCTTGTGCTTTTGACATACCTATGATTAAACCTAAGTATATTGATTTGGATTTACCTTAATGAACAACTAAAAACGACACTGTTATGTTCAGACAAAACTTTGAAGATAATTTAAAAAATAGAACGGCAATCAAGTTGACGTACCATCTTAGGTATTCTAATTTGTTTGGTCTCTCGATGTGTTCACTCATTCATTTTTATATCATTATGAGGATGTATTTAAGTTGTGGTTGAGAATTTAAAGGAAGATAAAATGAAATGATTGTTAATAAAATGATATGGAATGAAATTAAATGATTTAAATAGAAATATTATTTGAACTTTTAAAAATAAAAGGAAATGACATCTATCAATTTTGTTTTAAACTTATGATAAAATAAATAAAATAAAATAGCTTATTAATTATGTTTTTTAATATTATCTATGTAATATAAACACATGATTAATAATTTTGTTATTGTTCATTATATAATATTATATTATTATCTTGTCTATATTTTTTTATTTTTATAAACTAATTATTCTATCCATTTTTTTGTCTAATATATTTATTATAAAATATCTATGTTGCTTTAAAAATTTTAAAAGACAAACTTAAAATGTCAAAAAGAAAAATTGTTGACAATAATTCTTTTTTAAAAAAATATGAAACTGATATATACTGTAGATTCTTTCATTCTTTTTTTTTTTTTAATTTTGAAATGTTAAGTAAAAAAAAAAAAAGAGAAGTCATGATTATAATAATAAAAACTAAATAAAATTGTAACAATTGGAATAATCTTTCTTGGTATCCCCATTTCATTCCATTTAAAAAAAATCTAAATATAAATCTAATTTATTTTAATAATTTTATTTCTTCTCACTCTATTCTCAACCATCCATCCATACATAATTGTAAATATTTGATACCATTCAAGTTCCATAAATAAGTATTCTATTTAATTAAGTACTTAATTGTTGTTTAAATAAAATCGGACGGTAAAATATGTGGAAACATAAATACTTTCGTGTTCAAGCACATGAGCATATATCAAATAATATAGTAGTATTAAAATTAATCGCAGATTGGACATTAAGTTTTTTTTTAATAAAAAAAATTGTTGAATTGTAAAGTCAAATTCATTATAAATGAATGAAAATTAAATATGTATTACCCCCATAAACGTACCTGCTTAGTATGCCTTAATAATAATGTATGTTCTTGTCAACGATATTATTCATGTATGACAATGAGGGCCAAATATTCCATACTCTTGTATAATGGGAATTGCTAACATGCATTCACTCTATTTTAGTAAGTGAATTTTAAATTTAAATTAGTAATTTATGATATTGTTTTATTGTGTGGTTGTTATGATAAAAAAGGTTGTTTAATATATAGGTAGGTGCAATATTATTATGTTGACAGTTTACTAATGAGAATTTTATTTTTGAAGTATTTATGCATTTATTATTAGTTAGCTCTCAAATTGTTTACAAAAATTTTTCAATTTGTATTATTTTTTAACAAAAATGGAAGGATGAGAATTAGATCCATATTCCTTCAACACTCATCTCCAAAGAGATGTGCTGCTTTCAATTGATTTAATTTAATTTTAAGATAAATTATATTCTCCTCTCATTAGAATATTTCTTTTATTTTAAGAAATTATATTTCCCTTCTCCAAATCAAATGATATGCTATAATCACATCTTCAACAACAAAAAATAAGTTATAAATATATATCTTTTGATCAAAATATCTTTATATTTATTTTTGACATTATAAAAAAGGTATTAAAAATATATTTGATTAATATAAAATAATAATTTAAAAATAAAATAAATGATATCACAATAAAAGTTTAAAAAATTATATCTTAAATAAACAATAATATTAATGTTAAAATTATTTTAATTATTTTTTGATTTAGTAAAATAATATCATATAAAAATTGAACATGAATAATAGAGATTTTTAATGCCTTAGTGGTAATATATATTAAAAAGTAGAAGTGCTCAATTTTCATACGTCATCTAGCCGCCCATCATCTCAAATATTAGCCGTTGATCCATCCTTGATTTTCTAAGATTGTCATCCTATGTTGAGAGCATCAAGTCAAACTTACGCTCTACAATACATTAGTAATCCCTTCACCAAGATTGTTAAATTCATAAATTTAGATAAATTTATAAGAAAGAGATAAACTCATACGTAAATTCGTAAAAATTTGTTCCTATTAATAAATAGTTATCAAAATATATAATTTTATAGTTTAAATATTATATATATTAAAAAATTATTTAAATGTAATTTAAATTATACTTAATCAAACAAAAGATATTTATATTTTATAATTTGTAGTACTCAATATGATTATTTTAAGATGGTTACATATAAATAATTATTCAATATAATTAATTAAATAATATTTATTTTATTTTATTCAATAAGTACATATTAAATGTAATTTTATTTTTTTTACATATTTAAACTTGTAATAAAATAAATTATAAAAACTTCATAAAAAAAACTTGTCTATATTTTATTTAATATTAATTATAAATTATGATATTGTTGACTTTACAAATTAGTTAACACATTAAAATTATAAACTCGATAAATTTAATAAGTTAACTTATAAATTTATTCAAATTTATATTAAATTCAAGTTTATAATAAGTTAATTTATTTTTTTTAAATATAATTATAAATTCATAAATTTAAATAATAAACTCGCCCAGTTTAATAGTTACCCCCTTTCTTTCGTGTACGTTGTTGAAAGGCGAATGCTGAAAACGACGTCGACGTAGACGTAGACCCATGAATAGACGAGTCCTAAGATTTTGACACGTGGACGGTAGATATTCCCCTCTCTCTCCTCAACCACGCTATAAATATGGGGCGTTCTGGTCAGCATGATCGTCCGTGTGACTTCATCTGCGTTTGACTCATCTTCTGTCTTGATTTCTGTGTCTTCTGCGCTTCTGAGAATGTCTTGCTGTGGGAACAATTGTGGGTGCGGAAGCAGTTGCAGCTGCGGCAGTGGCTGTGGAGGGTAAGATTCTGATCGATTTAAGCTTTTGTTTGTTTTCTTAGAAATGGGTTGTTTGTTTAATTTCTCGGGAAAAATTATCTGGGAACCTTTTTCTTGAATTTAGTTGATGCGAATCCCAGCTTTGATGAAAGGAGAAATTTGTGTGCCCCTCAGTTCATACAAACGAACCCCTTTACTAAAATATTGGCTAGAATCAAATGAACAGTTCAACCCCATGGCAGGAATGTTTGGTTCGTGGAATTCAACCATGCCAAATCACAGAGAAAGTGTCATGTCGGATAGGTTTTAAATCATGACAGATTAACATAGAATGAAGACTTAGTTAATCTACCAGTGGGATCAAATAGAATTTCAATCAAATATTATATATGATATGTATACTTGTACGCATATATATTTTCCCCCATGTGTTTGCATAATTGACCGGGAGATTGATCTTCCTCGTGCAGCTGCAAGATGTACCCAGACTTCAGCAACGCCGAGAAGACCACCTCCGAGACTCTCGTCTTGGGCGTCGCAACCGTGAAGGCCGAGTTCGAGGGAGCTGAGATGGGCGTCGCCGCCGAGAACGAGGGCTGCAAGTGCGGATCAAACTGCACTTGCGACCCCTGCAACTGCTAGTGAAGCCAATATCAGAAGACGGGGCTTGAAGCAGAGATGACCCATAATTACTACCCGTGTATGCAGAAATAAGAGAAACTATATATTGGAATAAGTTTATGTATTATGTGCTCGTGTTGTGTCTTCTGGTGCTTGTGTTAATGGTGGCCATAGGCAAGCTAGGCTATGTTGTTGTTGTTGTTGTTGTTGGTGCCTCTGAAGCTATGACTGCTTTTGTTTTCTGTTTGGTTGTTGTGTATAAAGATCAGCTGATCTGAATCATCAAATCTCTGCTTATTAATGATATACCATTGAGAAAAATTTGGTGTTTCATTTTCTTCCGTGTTGTTTTCCTCTTCTTGGAAGTTTCCCTCTTGAATTTGATGACTTACGAAACAGTAATTAAGCCAATGGTGACAACCTTGTTGCATTGGAAGAATCCCAGGCTCTTACGGCAATGAGAAAAATACTTTTCTGGGAATCATTGTGAAGCTGATGTAATGGACCACTTGTGCTTTAGTAGGTTGAACTAATCGTTAACTTTTTGAGATGTTAAAACGAATATCTCAGTGCTTCACCTCCTTCTATAAATTTCAACGAAATTTCCTATTTCCCCTTGAAGTTGTGAAATTCTGAGATTCTTCCTCGTTCCAAAGTACACGAAGATTGGATATAGTCACACATGTCATGATTTAATGCCTCACTTTTTGGTTGGGGCTTACATCGGTTTATCATGTAGAAATACCCAAGATCTGGAAGGATTTTCGGTATAGCAATGTGGACCACAAAATAAAATTTGATGACAACAACCCTATTTTGGTCTCCTTATAGTTTAAAAGAGATGAAAGTCTCTTCAATTAAAAGAGACGAATTTTTATAATTTAAAAATTAAATTTTAAATTTTAAAATTATTCTAATAAATTAAACAATAAATTTTTTTATCATAAAAAACCTAATCATTATACTCTTAAATTTTGTCGTAGACATAAATTGTTATAATTTGCTAATATTAAAATAAAAATTATTGATAAATCCTTCAAATTAATTTCAAAATTTAAATTTTTTCACTAAAAAATCTTAATCTTATAATCTTTAATTCTAATTCTTCTTAGGCACCTCCGCCTTGGTGTCTTGTCTCGTAGCAAGCTCCACCCCTGGTATTTATTGTGACGTAGTCTCAGCCCTTTTGAAAGCCTTTCTTAGCTTTATGGATGATAGCATGACACATACCTATGATTAAACCTAAGAATATTGATTTGAATTTACCCATATAAGTCTATTTCCATTTTAATCTCTTATTTATTATAATTTTTATTTTATTTCCTCACTCAACCTAAAATTACCCAAATTAGTACTTGCATCACTCAAATGTTACTTTACAACTTACTTGTCACTTTTATTGCTGATCTGGGAAAAAAGAAATTATCACTCAAATTGCACGCCCACTTAGCATATTACCTACATCTCACTCACCAAGACACTCAGAGGCATGGTGCACTGAACTGATCAACTTCTTTCGAAATTACGCTTTGGTTTTGCTGACAAGTGACCTTCACAATGTGACTCTGGTTTCGACGCATCAGCCGAATGGCCACCACCGTCACCGTACTAGTGAAGATGAAAGAACATAATTTATATTATGGTGAAAGATAAATAAATAAATCAATAGTATTGAAATTATACTTATTTGATGAATCACCCAACACAACCATGATTTTGCA
Organism: Delonix regia; assembly: GCA_037074485.1. Classification (NCBI taxonomy): domain Eukaryota; kingdom Viridiplantae; phylum Streptophyta; class Magnoliopsida; order Fabales; family Fabaceae; genus Delonix; species Delonix regia. The sequence continues at coordinate 5,643,183 of CM073460.1, read as the reverse complement.
AGTAGAGAAAATAATATACTTCACCCAAACTCTTTTTTTTTGTACGTTAAAAGAATGAGAGTCCCAACGGATTTTAAAAATAAGCAAAACCAGTTTTTTAATGAGTCCTGAGAAGGTGAAAAGTTATCACACATTCAAAGTAATTGTATATTTTAATAAATACAATTATTCAAATTATTTTAAACGGTAACTTCCCACTTCTCAACTACTCAGATTCTAAAATTGAATATACTTATAAAATGTCCTCCTTTTATTTTCTCAGTTAGCAATATGATAAGATAATTACTAATAAGATTTAGGTTATAGGTTGGGATGTTTACCCAACGGGCTTGTGAGTAATCTAACCTATTACTGGTTTATGTCAAAATTTAGTTACTTAATTAATTGATTAAGCCAATGAATTGATTTAATAATAAAGTAATACTAATCAACAATATTTTATTTATTTTATAAAAATAATTCAACAATCTTTCACTTGAATAGTATTAATTCATTATTAGACAACTAGTTAAATAAATATCAATAAAAAAAATTAAGCAACTAAAATATACATAAAACCATACAGGGCTTATAAATAAAACATAAAAATATCATTAAAGCTGATAGAGAAACAAATGATATAATTATAATGTGAGATCAATATCTGAACTGAATGGATCACGAAATTAACATTTAATATGTCCTTTTACAACGTAAAAGTCCTTTTAAGGACTTAATTCAGACTCTTACTAAACCAAGACTACATTAAAATTTAACAACACCCATACGAGATACATGATTTTTATATACTCCCACGGGCAAGCCTTTAGTTAACGGATTTGCGAGCATATGTTCATGAGAAATGTGAATCAAATGAGTTTGAGATTCAACAACTTTTTTTTCTAACAAGTAAGAACTTGACATCAAAATACTTTGTACGACTGGAATTTGTATAGTTTTAGGAAATGCAAATAGTAGATGAACTATCATAATATATGGTTAGAGGTCTTGATATAGAGTCAACAAGATATATGCCAAATATTAGTTTCCTCAACCATATGACCTGGCAGGTAGCCTCATAATAAGTGATATATTCTACTTCTATAGTTATGGTAACTGTAATTGATTGCTTAGCACTTTCCATGAAACAATTTTTCTAGACATCATAAAGATGTGCCCTGAAGTGGATTTACGATCATCAATGCACGATACATAGTCTGAATCAAAATAACCCACAGTCTCCAATGAATTAGTCTTCTTGAAAGTCAACATATAATGCTTTGTACCCTGAAGATACCTCATGATTTTCTTTGTAGCCCTCTAATGATCATGGCTAGGATCACTCAGGTACCTACTAAGCACACTGATCGCCAAGGCAATGTCTAGACGTGTGCATACCTGAGCATACATAAGGCTACCAACAGCAAATGTATATGGAATTCTTTGCATTGCAATCCTTTCATTATCATTTTAAGGACATTATAATTTCGACAATCTTTCACCTGTCTATACAGGTGCAGCACAAAGTGCATGTTGAACTTCTTCAGCACTTGATCAATATAGGTTACTTGAGACAGACCTAAAATGCCACATGATTTATCACGGTGAATCTGAATTCCTAAAACAAAGGAGGCTTTACCAAGATCTTTCATATCAAAATGGCATGATAACTTATCATTGGTCTCATTTAATATACCCACAGAATTACTGGCTAATAGGATGTCCTCTACATAGAGAACAAGAATTACAAATTTATCCCCTTCAAACTTATGATAAATGCATTGATCTGTAATGTTCTCAACGAATCCAAGCGCAGTACTCACCTCATTAAACTTTAAATACCATTGTCTCGAAGCTTGTTTCAATCCATATATAGACCTATTTAGCTTACTGACTAGATACTCTTTTCCTGATTCTACAAAGCCATCAGGTTGCTTTATATATATGTCCTCATGTAAATTTCCATTAAAAAAATATATAATTTTGATGTCCATCTGGTAAAGTTCAAGGTCAAATTGTGCAACAAGAGTCATGACCACCTTAAGAGCATCCTTAATAGATACAGGAGAAAATGTCTCTGTATAATCAATGCCCTCTTTCTGATTATATCCGTTAGCTACGAGTTTGGCTTTATACCTTTCAATTTCACAATTTGACCTTCTCTTAGTCTTAAAGGCCTACTTGTAACCAATTGCTTTATATCTATCTAGTAATTTAGTAAGTACCTAAACATCATTATGACGTATAGAGGTAATCTCTTAATTCATAGCATTTAACCACTCAGATAAATAAAACCCTATTATTTATTCTTTAAAAGAGATAGGGTCAATGCCATTAACTATATCAAATTCAAACTCTTGTAAGTAAACTATATAATCATTTGGAATAGAGGCCTACAAACTCTTTGAGATCGTCTCAATTCAACAACTGCCTCTTGCAAATCTTTTGTAGATTGTTCAATATCAAATTCTACTAGATTTTTCCCTATAGCATCATCTAGATTAAAGTGACCAGGGAATGTCGGTGAAGATGAAATAGGGAAAGGCAATGTGATATCTTCTATGTATAAATTAATGATCCTGGGCACATTACTTATACTATCTAAGTCATCTTCAAAATAGAATACCTTATTTAACTCAATGACTCTGGTAGTGTGAGTAGGACAATAAAACCTACTTCCTCTTGATCTAATGCAATATCAAATGAAGAATCCATTAATAATTTTAGGATCAAGTTTTTTGAGTTAGGGATTATATAGTCTTACTTCTGCTTTACATCCCCATACTCAGAGATGTCTCAAACTGGCCTTTTACCAGAAAACAATTTATACAACGTCTTTGGAACTGACTTACTGGCGACTTGATTCGTAATATAGACCGCAGTCTTCAATGCATCACCCCATAGAAATTCTAGCAGAGAGGAGTGACTGATCATACTTCTAACCATATCCATTAAAGTACAGTTGCTTCTTTCAGTAACTTCATTTTATTTAGGGGTGCCTGACATTATATACTAAGCTTCAATCCTATATTCTTACATAAACAAGGCAAATGGACTAAGATTCTTACCTATTTCAGTATACTTGCCATAATACTCACCTCCCCTATCAAATCTCTCACATTTAATAGCCTTCTTAATCTTCAACTCAACTGTTGCCTTAAATACCTTGAAAGCATTTAATGACTTAGATTTCCCATGCAATAAATCAATCCACCCATACCTGGAATGATCATCTATGAAGGTGATAAAGTACTTGAATCCACCCATGGCAACTGGTGTAATAGGTCCACATATATCTGTATAGATTAAGTTTAAAATGTTCTCAGACATATTTGTCCCTTTAATCCTAGCCTAAATAGAAAGTTTTCTTTTTATACAATCGACTCATGTCTTTAAGTCAGATAAATCCAATACCCCTAGTATATTCTGTTTGACCAACCTTCCTAATCTTTTTCTAAATATATGGCCAAAACGTCAATGCCACAATATAGAAGAACTCTCATCAAATCTTCAACATTTATGCCATATTGTAACATTAATAGGTGTACTATAGGACAAATTTGGACAAGCCTTCATATTTAAGCAATACAAACCATTCAACAAAGCAGTAGACCCAATCACAACTGAGTTAAAGAAAATATCAATCTTTCCATTTTCTTGCCAAAATGAATAGTCTTGTCTATCTAATACAGACTAGAAATCAAATTCCTCATTAAAAAGAGTAAATAAACAACGTCATTTAACACTAAACAATGTCCAAATTCTAGATTTAAAGAAATAATTCTTATGATATCAACTGCTGTTGAACTTCCTTATACTCTTATAATGGTCCTTTCTTTCTCACTTAGTGTCCTCCTGTTTATAAGCCCATGCAAGGAATTTGACACATGAATAGTCACACTAGAATCCAACCACCAAGAATCAAGTAAAGTTTCAAATTTGTTAAATTTAAAGCATACTAGAGCTAAGGGGCATATTAGACCTAAAGGGGAAGATTCAGAAGAAGTACCAATTTGCTCACACTTATTCTTCAATTTGAAGCAATTTGATATCTTGTAACTAGGCCTCTCGTAGTAGTGGCAATCACCCTTAAACGACTTCTTCTTCTGGCCCTTATGATGCTTCCCATTCTTCTTGGGTCCATAAGATTTCTTACCACTAGCTCTATTATGGTGCTTCTTCCCCTTCTGTTTCTCATTACCATATTTACTACTTGAATCTTGCGAAATATAATTGATGTTCAGAGTGTGAGAGTTGGCCTTCTTCAATGATTCTTCCTCTTGAGTTACGATGGAAATCATATGGTCAATGTTCTATTCAACTTCTTGAGAATTATAAGTAGTCCTGAGGACCCCATATTCAATAGGGAGAGATTGTAACACTTAATAGACTAAGTAACTCTCCCTTAAGTCTATATTATATGATTTTAGCTTACTGTAGTAGTTAATAAGCTTCATCATATGCTCGCACACACCAGAGACCTAATCATAGTGCATATTATCTAGTAGTGAAAGATAATACACTTTCTAAGTCTTTTCAAATTTCTTGAATTTTTCACCAACAACCTTCATATACTTTATAATAGTATCCTTTTAAAAATGCTTTGTTTGATGGTCTTATTAATGGTAAATTTCATGACCGTTAAGCAAATCATATTTGATTCCCGCCACCTATTGTAATAAGTTATGTTAGCAGCACTTAATTCAGTTGTGAGCTATGTTGGTCTTGAGACTCTTAAAGCTGAATCTTCCTTAGTGATTATCAAGTACATGTCTAGGGACTCACTCCAGTCTTCATAGTTCATCCCATTAAGAGTTTTCACTGAAGATAGTTGTTAGAACGCAGAAACTGAGAAAGCCAAAAAATTGGAAACATTAATTCTGTCAAAGCAACATAATTATGAAACAAAATTTCTTTCATAAACTCAACTCATGTAATTATATACAAGTTTGTATATTGCAATCCCACCTAAGAGTCCTAGACTACAATAAACCAAGGAAAAACTCATTCATGTCAAATAGATTTAACTTATGAAAAGAATCATGCAAAATGTATTCATAGTTTCCATATTGATAGGATACAAACAATTATGAAAAACATCAATTAAAGAATGCTGCTAAAAAGTCATAAATAGCTGTAATTCATAAAATTATATTAGCACTGTCACATCGATAGGGCATGTGTATTGTTAATATACAAAAAACTCTCTGGACCTGACATGGTGGCTAATTTTACCTTTAATAATTATTTAAGGGTAAATTCCAATAATTATGAGTCATAATTCATAATTATATTAATAGGAAAGGCCTTAAACTTGACACCATTATGGCTGGGCCCACAATAAATGGACACTCAAACATTAGGTATAATACATTTATTGATCATAGATTAATTTCAAAACACAGAATAGGAATGAAATTAACTAATTATGCAAATAAATTAATCTTAATTTACATAATGATAACCAGAGAGTGAACAACATATGCTATTCTTTACTGTGCATATTCGATGTACAAAATTCTTCAGATCATAATATCATGTTTATGCAAGACTTTTAGACCTAACATTTTTAAAGAAAATTTAAAACTCACACTTCCAGGTCCCAAAAAATTTATAGAAAAATAAGAAATGGCGTATGGGAGAAAATTGTAAAAGTTTGGAGAGTAGAGTCATAGCACGTGAGCCACACGCCTCTACACACGAGTAGGATTTATACCAGAGTCATTACTAACCTCTGGCGGGTTTTGTATTAAGTCGTTCGACCTAGTTTGCACTCTAATCTATGACCCGACAATTTCTTGAGTGTTTTAGGTTAGTTTTAGTAACAAAATTATCAAAATCTTAAGATCTACAAAAACCTTAATGAGATTTTGAGTAAAACACCTTCGACTTTTTACATTTTGGCTTGAACTATTTGGGGTTTTTCGGGTTTGACCCTTCCAATGGTGGCCTAATGTTTTTAATAATTTTAGGGCATGTTTTATATAACAATTTGTTCATTATCTCTCAACATATGAAACCCCTTAACTAATTTTAGATAAAACTTTCAATATTTAAGTAAATATGATTCGAAAAACAAAGTGTTTTCATTATTGCATGTTGAACATTTTAGGGCATGTTTTTAGTGTTACTGATGTTTTTATGTTCCGATGAAGATGCCATATTCAATAAAACTTACCAGGCAAAATAAATCAATATGGAATTATGCATAAATAACAATTGAAAGAACAGAAGATGGTTCTCAGCCATGTCAACATATTGGCTTACGCCCTTGTCATCGAGTTTGTCGTACTGATGAGCAGCACCTAGAAGATCATTAGCAGCATCAATGACCTTAGCTTTGTCCACTTTGTCAGCTTCATTGTCGAAAGTGGAATAGGCTGCCTGAGCCAGCACCTTAATGCTAGATAGAAGCTTACTGCTAGAGTGTTGCTGATGGCCACCTTAACTATGATCAAAATCCATTAAGGTAATCCTCTTCGTCAAAGTAATCTCAAAACAGTGAAGATTGAAAAGCGAATTAACAAGTGTAAAAAGTAGGTCTGATATATATATATAAACGTGGGAGGAAGATATTTATTGGTAAACAGAAAGACAGAGATAGAAAGGGCAATTAATGAAAGGAAAAGTCTTCATTTAAGTTGAATTAAGAAGCTTTCTAATAGTTCAGAGTCATCAATGGTGCATTTTGTTTAAAGCCCATATATTATAGCTGTAAAAAATGATATGATTTATCGGGGTGATTTATAGGACTGATTCATTTAGTTTATTATTCTGAAAGGTTAGATTGGAATTTCATCTCATTTAATATACACAATTAAATCAACTTAATTCAACTCTTAAGTTGAATGGTACAATTTAATAAAATCGTGAGTTAATCCATTTAATAAATTGTGTAGACTTTTTTATTTATGAAAGATTTAATATTTTATAATCAATGTTTATCCTTATTTTATTTTTAGATATTTAATATTTGATTGAATAAATTTTTGGTAAAAAAAATGGATATTTGACTTAATGGTTGTATATATTTTTATTTTAAACTTTTTTTACAAAATTTTTAAAATGTTTTTCATGGATTCAAGCCCTTGAATTAAAGAATTAGGGAATAATTAAGTAAATACAAGGAATAAATATATACAATTTGCTTGGTACGCAGAATTTATAGGGCCTATTCCCATGGTAGTGTTTGTTGCAACAAATTGAAATAGGAATGTCATTGCCTAGGAAAGCACCATTCCTTTATTTGTGGTAATGTTCATTCCTTTTGTAGGCTAGTGGAATAGGACTAAATTGCTAGTAATGAGAATAGGTGGATAACTTTACCCTTATGAATTTTGCCACCTTCATATTTCCAAGTTATGCCTTCAATTTTGATCTCCTATAACTATATACATGTAAGCAGAGAAAGGGATAATTGGGGAAAATTAACTAACCAACATGTAAGGGGAATAGTAACAGAATGGTGGGGGAGGTGGATGGAGGAGAGCCATATGTGAAGCTCAAGAAAGGTGGAATAAGCAGAAGAAGAGCCATGTACAAAGCTTATAAGAGTGATTGATCTTTTAGGGTGGAAGAGGGAGAAGAAGAAGAAGCAATATCAACAAATCTCACCAGCGACATCGTCGTTCCCAAGTGCGATCCTTTCACTGGTGCTAGAGCCATGACGTTCCCCCACCCACTTGCGAGACCCACAGTGGCAGAACTATGTCATTATTTATTTCATGTACTAATTATATACCATGTTGCTAGACACACACAATCTCTATGCATGTATGTGATCTCTAATCGCACGTAAGAGTGTCAAAGAAAATCTTCACTAATTACCTAGCTGATTTTGTCACGTACATGATAAGATTGAAACCTGTAGGCAACTACGTACGACTTTGCTTTAATAATATAATCTAATTATTATGACTTTGGCTTGAGTCTTTGTAATCATTAAAATGATAAGTCTAAAATTACTTTGACGTATATATATATCATACCCACTTTTTACACTTGTTAATTCACTCTTCAGTCTTCACTATTTTGAGATTGCTCTTACGATGAGGATTAGCTTAATGGATTCCGATTGCAGCTAAGGTGGCCACCAGCAACACTCTAGCAGTGAGTTTTTGTCTAGCGCCAAAGTTGTTTTGGGAAATAGGTGGTTTGAGTCACATTGAAGAACGTTGTCCTTAGGAATATTTCGTGAACACATGAATTTCCCTCAAGATTAAATAGACCCTTATAAGAGATAACTTAGGAGCAGAAGCTAGCAAGAAGAGAGGAGAGGAGAAGCTTTGATTGTTATGTTTTTTAACCCAAAGAGATGCTTGATATTTATAGGAGATAAAAACTAGCTGTTATAAAATAATGTTATATAAGATCTCTCCTAAATAATATGAGACTTCTTTTGAAATACTCATACTCAATATTTTTCAACAATCCCCTATATATTTCAAAAGAATCATTTAAAAGAAAAATTTACTTGTAAAGAAATCTCTAGGTTAAATACACAAGTGTAGTAGTTTCAAATCTAGTGTCTTTTGGACTATGAACCAGACTTAGGTTGGTAAGACGTAACTCATAAAGTTATAGTGAAGTTTTAAACTTTTATGAAGCATAAACTCTTGTTTGCAAGTTGGAGATCTTATTAGCCATATTACACACCCTCCCCCCCACAATTCTTGGTGTTATCGTGGTTTTGCACTTTAATCGGTCATGTTCATGCTTGGTAATTTATGAGTGCTCTAGAGATTTTGCCAAGATTTCATAGGAGCGGCCCCACTCTACACTCATATAGGTAATTTCATCAAGTATATCTGCAATGAATACACCACCCTAAAGGGTATGAAAATCATTAAGAGCTTTGTGCTCATCCTTCCAATCAATGCATTCTAGCACTTTCTCACATCATAAGAAAGGACAAAATTAATAATGCTAGCAGAATTAACGATTAACTTGTTATTACCTATATGATCTTACATAATCGATCGATATCACATTATCTTTTAATAGTTGCTTAACCACATTATATCTTAAACTGATATGTCTACTTTTACCATTGAAAGTTTTATTCTTAACAATGGTTATTGCCGCTTGTCAATCACAATGCATTGACACAAAAGCAATTGGTTTTACTCTTAATGGTATGTTAGCTAAGCAATTTCTCAACCACTTTGCTTCATTACCAGCTAATTTCAAAGCAATAAACTCTAACTCCATAGTGGATCTCGCTATAACAGTTTGTTTAGCTAATTTTCAGGTTACTACACCACCACCAAGGGTGAATACATAACCACTAGTGGATTTTGTCTCATCTGAATTTGAGATCCAGTTAGCCTCACAGTATCCTTCTAATATAGTGAGAAATCCACTATATATGATACCAAAGTTCATAGTATCTCTTAAATATCTCATTAATTTAACTAACGCAGCCCAATGATCATGATATGGGCTATGTGTGTATCAACTTAATCTACACACCATATAAGCTATATCAGGTTGAGTGAAGTTCATTAAATGCAACAAACTCCCAATAATCTGTGCATACTCAAATTGAGCAATGAGTTCCCCTTTATTTTTCTTTAGTTGAATGTTAGGATCATATGGAGCGTATGTCGGTTTGTCATCATAATGACCAAACTTTCTTAATAACTTTTCAACATAATGTTCTTGTGTCAACAAGATACCATCATCATTCCTAATGATCTTAACAACTAGAATCACTTTAACTTCACTTATGTCTTTCATATCAAACTTAGATGTTAGAAACAATTTTGTTTTATTCACAATATTTATGCTGGTACCAAAGATCAACATATCATTTACATATAAACTAATAATAGGATAATCACCATTCTTAAGTTTTGTATACACACATCTATCTACTTCAATAGTAGTGAATCCATCATTAGTCAAAACTTGATCTAATTTATCATGTCATTGTTTCAGTGTTTGTTTCAATCCATACAAGGATTTGAGAAGTTTGTAAACTTTGTTTTCCTATCCTAAGAGAACACCGCCCTCAGGTTGCTCCATGTAGATTTCTTTTTCTAAATCACCATTCAAAAAAGTTGTTTCAACATCCATTTGATGAATAAAAATTTTATAGGTTGAAGCTAAAGCCATTAAAAGTCTAATAGAAGAAATTCTTCTAACAGGAGTAAAAGTATCAAAATAATCAACATCTTCTTGTTAAGTAAAACCTTTTGCCACTAATCTTGCTTTATATTTATCAATAGATCCATTGAGATTATATTTCCTTTTGAAAATCTATTTACTACCTATAGTCTTTGCTCTTGAAGGCAAATATACCAAAATCCATGTTTTATTTTTTGTAAGAGAATCAATTTTAGTTTTAATTGCTTCTTTTCAAAGTTGTGCATCTGGAGATGCAATAGCCTCATAATAAGTTGAAGGATCATTTTCTACAAGATAAGTATAAAAATTATCACCAAAGGAAGTCTCTTTCCTTTGTCATTTGCTTCTTCTTACACCCTTAGGTGAATTTTCAATGTTTTCTTCGTTAACTATAGGTGAATATGTGAATGCAAGTGCATTAAAAATTTCATCAATTTTTAAAGGAATAGTATATTAAAAAACTCAACATTCTTAGTCTCTATTATGATATTAGAATCAAGAACATCACTTTTCAAGACAAGAAATCTATATGCAATACTATTCTTAGCATATCCAACAAATATGTAATCAGAAGTTTTAGAGCATATTTTCCTTTTCTTAGGATTAGGTAACATCACTTTAGCTAGACATCCCCACACTTTTAAGTAGTTTAGGTTGAGTGTATACCCTGTCCATAATTTATATGGTGTTTTATCATTCTTTTTATAAGGTATTCTATTTTGTAAATAACATACAGATCATAGAGATTCACCCCAAAGATTATTTGGAGCTGAAAAGCTAACTAACATAGCATTCATAATTTCTTTTAGAGTCATATTTTTCCTCTTTAATACTCCATTAGATTCAGGAGAATAAGGAGGAGTAATTTCATGAATTATTCCTTCTTTTTCACAAAATTCATTGAATAATACATATTCACCTCCTTTATCTGACCTTACTCTTTTAATTTTCTTATCTAGTTGATTTTCTACTTCAACTTTATATAAAAGAAACATGTTAAATGCTTCATTTTTATGTCTAAGTAAGTACACCTTAGTGTATCTTGAAAAATCATCTATAAATGTTATATAATAATTTTTCCTACCTCTAGTCATTGTTTGTTTTAAGTCTCCTAAGTCTGTATAAATTAAACTGAGTAATTCGGTTTCTCTTTGTACATTAGGAAAAGACTTTTTAGTTTGTTTAGACTTAGCACAAGTCTTACATTTGTTTAAAATTATATTATTAATTCTAAAAATTAAACCAAGCTTTTGTATTTCCTTAATGTAAGAGATACTAACATGTCTTAATCTAGCATGCCACAAATATATAGAGTTAATCAAATAAGCAGAAGAAGATGCATTCTTATTCATAATTTCAAAAATACTGATTATAAAGAGTCCCTGATTACAGTAACCTTTGCCAACAAAAACATTGTTCTTTGTCATTATAATCTTGTCAAATTCAAATGACACTTTAACCCTAAACTTTCCTAACAGAACCACAGAGATCAAATTTACTCTGATTTTAGGTACATGCAGCACGTCATTGAGGGCCAAGGTCTTGCCAGATGTGAGCTTGAGAAGAACTTTACCTTTTCTAAGAACATTTGTAGTTCTTGAATCACCAAGATACACACATTCTTCTCCCGTTCTCTGTCTCCCACGGTAGTGTAAGAGGCAAAGGTATCTTTGTTTGCACAAATATGCCTAGTAACACCAAAATCTACTAACCATTCTTTCACATTGGCTATCATGAGAGCTTGAGAAATAATTGTAGCACTTATGTCATCTCCTAAAACCAAATTTACATTTGGCTTCGGAAGCTTGTTATTTCTTACTCTCTTCCTACATTGAGCAATATAGTGACCTGGCTTTCCACAAACAAAACAATATCCTTTCTTTTTAAATGTGGGATTATATTGCTTAGGCTTGTAATCAGTTTTCTTTTTATTATACCTTTGTTTATGCAGCTTTTCTTATACCAAGTTTGCCTTTGTGGTTATTTCCTTTGCTTTTACAGCTTTAAGTTCTTTCCGATTTTTGTCTTTTATTATGATATGAGTGATTAAATCTACAAGCGACAGTTGTCTTTGCTTATGCTTAAGTTGTTATTTATAATCACTCCATGAATTTGATAACATCTTAATCAGTATACCAACAGCATACTCATCAAGGAGGTTGATTTTCTCAGCTTGAAGTTCCTCTAATAGTTTGTGATATTCATTGATTTGCATTTTGATGTCTTTTTCGTCGGTCATCTCCCATTTGTAGTGGTTGCTTATAACAAATTTTTGTTTTCTAGTATCCTCAGCAGTATATTTGAGAATCATTTATTCCCATATTTTGTTTCCTTGTATGTGCAATACACATTGAACAAATCATTAGACAAAGTGCTAATTATTGTATGTCTACATACCTTGTTTGCATATGTCCAAAGCTTCAATGTCTTTGTGTCAGTTGTTGACGATGGCATTGGGTCAGTAAGGGCTGAAGCAACTCCATGCATATCCAAAGTAGAGAAAAGCAGCTCTTGCTATCTTCGAAAGTTTTATCCATCACACACTTGGATTTTTGATATATCTGGAAATGGCTTGGCATAGGGAATAGATGAAATGACTGGAACAGTCATAGCTCACTGAGTAGAGGTTGCAGCGGTAGGTGACAATGCAAAATCATCAAAGGTATTGGTAGCAGCATTGGTAGTGTCCATATTCCTAAGATTGTTGGGAAATAGGTTGTCTGAGTCACGTTGAAGAACGTTGTCCTTATGAATGTTTTGTAAACACACGAATTTCCCCCAAGATTAAACATACCCTTCTAAGAGATAACTTAATAGCAGAAGTTAGCAAGAAGAGAGGAGAGGAGAAGTTTTGATTGTTGTGTTTTTTAACCTAAAGATATGATTGATATTTATAAGAGAGAAAAACTAACCGTTGGAAACTAGCCATTATAAAATAATGTTATATAAGATCTCTCCCAAATAATATGAGACTTCTTTTGAAATACCCATACTCATATTTTTCAACAAGTGGTGGCTCAGGCAGCCTAATCCGCTTTTGACAACGAAGCTAACAAAGTGGACAAAGCCAAGGTCGCCGATGTCGCCAACGATCTTTTAGGCACTGCTTGTTAGTATGACAAACTCGATGACAAGGGCATGTGGCAGTACATTGACAAGGTTAAGAATTATCTTCACCAATATGGTGGCGGCGGCGGCCATTCAGTTGATCTGTTGAAACCAGAGTCACTCGGTGAAGATCACTTGTCGACAAAACCAGAGGGTTATCAGAAAGCAGTTGATCTGTTCCAGTGCACTATGCTTCTTAGTGTCTTGGTAAGTGAGACATGGAAAATATGCTAAGTGGGGTACTTGAGGTGGCAATTTGAGTGATAATTTTTCTTTTTTTGTCTATATCAGCAACAAACATGACAGGTCAGCTGCAAAGTAACGGTTAAGTAACGAAGGAACTAATTTGGGTAACTTTAAATTGAATGGATGATCAAAATAAAAATTTTGATGAATAAGAGACTAAAATGAAAATGAACTTATAAATGGAGGACTAAAATAGAGTTTTTGTCTAAAATCTGATGGTCTAAATTGTTTCAAATTTTTTTTATTTTAATACAAATTAATTTGTTAAAAAAAACTTATTATAATATATAAAGATTAATTAATCTTTTAATTTTTTTATATAAAATGATATCTTATTAAAAAAATAAATTATAAGATATTAATAATAAACTATAAATTATTAAAATTTATTCATATGTTTTTAACATGATATAAAAAAATAAACTTAAAATGTATGAAACAATATTTTTAACCGAATAAAATAAATTTAAGATGTTAAGAACAAATTATAAATTATTAAAACCAATTCATTCTCTTTTTTCAATAAGATACTATTTTATATAAAAAAAATAAAATATTAATTAATCTGTATATATTATCATAAATTATTTTTAAAAAATAAATTTTTATTGAAATAAAAAAATTTAAAATAATTTAGATTCGCAAATTTCATCAAACGATCCAAATTACTTTAGTAAAGAACCTCAGTGGAACTTCGTGATCCATGGGAAGCTTTTTCAAGATATATTATTTTAATGGTCATTAGTCCCTTCACTTGCCTCTTTTGTTCCTCACAGTTGAAATGACTTCATGCAATTATGACTTGGTTTGAACTATGCGTCTCGAGAATGAAACTATATGACATATGGGTTTAGTAACCATTTTGTATATCATATTACATATGGGTTTAAACTTTAAGGCTTGGAGCACGGATTTAGAATATGATTATAATAAAGATAATAATTTTCCAATCAAATATTTAAATTAAGAAACGTAAATTTTAAAATTTTAAAAAGAATAAATTTTTATAAATTAACAATATATAATAAAATTATGTATAAAAATTAAAATTTTAAAAATTTAAGAATCCCATTAGACCTGATTACTCATTAAAAACTTGTTCAACCTGATAAGTCATAGTTAAAAAATATGAATAAAAACCTAGCTCAAATTGGGGCTTAAATTTTGAAGTTTAAATAAAAAATGGACTAGACTCAAATTTTTTTTAAAGTCCAGCTCGGCCTAAATTATAAATATATATTTAATATTTTTATTAAATTTTTTAACATTACATAATAATTTGTTGACATTAATTTTTTTAATATTACATGATAATAGATTATATTATTATATTTAATATTTTTATTAAATGAATGAGAATCATTTCTTTCAATTTTACTATTGTCATATTCTTTGTTCAATAAATTATATCTATTAAGTTTTCTTGTATCATAAATTTCTTTTATTGTGTACATAACAAACAAGTAAGGCTGAGTTTCAAGTTTTTTATTAGGCTCGGGCTTAAATTTTGAAAGAAAAAATTAAACCTAAACCCAAACTTGAACTCACAAAAAAGATATGCTTGAATGTAAATCTACCCAACTTTTACAAAGGCCTAACCCGTGATTACGTCTAAACCCCAACCTATAGATCCATTCCTAGCTTCTTTAATTTATTGATCAAAGATGCATATTATAAATCTTTTGATAATTTGCATTTGGAAAGCCTCCTTCAAGAGAGAAGGGTTTGATCTCATCAGATTTGAATTTCCTTTGAGATTCAAATTTACTATATTTAAAAAGATTTAAGTCATTAATTTTTCATTTAATAATTTAAATTTCAATAAATATTAAACAATTCTTAATAATTTTTTTAAAATTTAAATCATTAAATTTTCATAACTAGCAAATGTTATCAAATTTATCGAACATTTAAATTATTAATTTCTCCAAATCCATTTTCGATCTCTTAGTAGCCAACAACTTATCTGGACTACAGAGCAATTCTCCTGTTGACTGGATGTACATACACTAACTAACTATTACATCTTTTTATTACAATCATAAAACCTTTGTTTGGGAGGCGAGTGGATCCTCTCTAGTAGCTTGTGCTACTGTGCTATGGGAGATTCTCCACTCCAGATTTATCTATATAAAAAATATTTTAAAATATAAAAATAAATATTTTATTATTAAAAATTAAAATAATTTTTAGTATCTTATAATTTATTTTACACATTTCACAGTATAATTCAGAGACATTGGATTGTCTTCGGTAGAATTTAAAATAATATATCTTAATTTTAAAAATATTTATTTTTTATATTTTTAAATTTTTTTATATCTATTAAATCTAGAACCATTAAATATTGAATCCAAATCTTATTGAAAAATCTTTAGTAATAATATTTTATTTTATTATAATACTTTATTATTAAAAAATCAAATAATTTTGAGTATCTTACGAAATAATTTTTAATATCTTATAATTTATTTTATACATCTCACAGAGAAACTGAATTGTCTTAAGTAAAATTTAAAATTTTAATATATCTTATTTTTATTATTTTGAAAATATTTATTTTTATATTTTAAAATTTTTTTTATATATTCAATTTAGGGCCATTGAATTTAAATTTAAAAGCTAGATATTAATAGAGAAAATCTGGAGTCGTTTGGGAGTGGGACTGTGCGTAGTTGAACTTTCATTTGGCAGTGGTTAGATTTTCTGACGTTATTGATACTTCATAATTACTTCACCGTAGGAATGTGTCAGCTTCATATTCTGTTCGGCATGGAATGGAACAGGTTCATAGAATAAACCTTTATGTCTCTCTCTTGAACAGCTTAATCACCCAATTGACTATGAAATGGATTATCTTTAGATTAATTATTCTCAATTGTCTTATTGACCAAAAAAAAATCTCACAAAGGCGGTTAGATTAATATATTTTTCAAATGTTTTGTTTAATTTGTTTCATCCTTTGAGTAGATTTAGGGATTGGGTGGTACTTATATTATAATGGTTAAAATGTAGATAATCTTTTTAATTTGAGTGTTACATAATTTAATTCTTTCAACATCTGATCGTTAATTTTTTTTTTTTTTTTGTACAATATAACTCCTTTACTAATATTTTTGTTCAAAATTTTGATACCAATAGTATATTATATGAGCCAGGTCAACTAAAAATATATCCAACCAAAACATTTTTTTCTTTTTTCATTTCATTCCACATTTTCCTTTATAAAGATAACAAAAGGAAGTCCTTGGTTTACCATTTGAAATGAAAAATTAAATACATTTTTGGCTGATTTGGTCCACATAAACAAGTAGCTTAACATTTTGGTTGAAAAAAATTAACAAAGAGCTTCATAAAACTGAAAGTTTGGGAAGGTTTTTGATCAACTTTTAAAGTTGAAAGGTGTGAATTACACAACTCCTAAATCAAGAAAAACAAAAACAAAATTCTTCACATCTTGGCCAATAGGGTAGTTGAATTTAAGAAAATAAAAGCTTAAATTAATATCTTTGTTTCTTCTCAATATGGTCAATTTTCTAATTTACATGTATCATAAATCATTACGTTAACATTTATATGTGACAATATTAGATCCGTCATCTTATATGTCTGTTAATTTGATAAATGAAGCTATTAGTTTTGACTTCAAAATACATGTTAAATGACTTGAAAATTCAATGATTAATTTGACACCAATCAAATTTAACAATTAAAGTAAAATAATAAATAAATTTGGGGTTAGAAAATTTACATTAATTTAGCAGAATATATTCCTCTTTTCTCTATGCAAGAAAAATACAAATGGTTCTTCTTCATAGTGTTACACGCAAACACAAGGCAACATTGAGGATGCTGCTATATAAACTAACGAGAACAGATAGTAGTACTGTACCAGTTAGTACATTTGATGTTGGATTAACAAAGAAGTGTTGCATCTTTTGCTTTATCTTCAAATAACGTTCTTGCAGCTTTATTGAATAGGTTATAAACCTGTAAAGAAGAGGTAAATTCAGTCTTCTCCTTTTGGTTTTTCACTATGTTTTGAAACCGAACTTTCAACCATTTGATGAATGAAGATAATTCAAAGAATATAATCATACCAAAGGTTAGTTTTGAAAATATATACGTTGCATTAAACTGATTATAAAGAGATGAATAAACATGTCATATGTGGGTTTTGCTAATAGAATAAATGTATGATATGCTTATAATTTTTTTTAATGATTCACTTTCTTTTGAAAAAAAATGAACTTTAGGGAATCCTAAACTTTTGATAACTTGCAATAACTCCCTAAACTTTCAAAACAAAAAAATAGGTCCTTTATTTTCACTTTTCATATAGAAGCAATTCATTTGCCACGTTAGACTTTCCATATGTCAGAATGGATATGTCTGAACCAAAGCCGATCATCTGCTACACAGTATATTTGCTGTACAGTAAATGACAATTAAAAAAAATTTACAACAGATAAAAAATGAAAAAAAAATTAGTGAAGAAAAGATGTACAACATCAATGCTATACAACAACAAATTCAAACTCATCTGTGAACTGCAATTTTCAATGCAATGGTCTTCCAATTGGCGCATAGCAAATTTAAGGTGACAATTAAGCTAACATCGTTAACAAGGAATTAAACAGAATTAATGATTTTTTAAACATGTGAAAGTTTGAGGACCTAATTTCTGATTTTAAAAGTTTAAGATTCTTTGTAAGTGACTATGAGTCCAAGTATTCTTTTTGCATCTCTCATTTTTTTTCCTTAAATTATAAAACGGCTCTCTTTAACAAGTTGTTGTATTTGTTTTTCATTAATCTGTACCTGTTTTGAAGAGAGGCCAATCTTCTCCAAATCATTTAACTGCAAAATGCCAAAACAACTGCATCACCAAAAAAGTATAAAATCGGTCTCTCAGTTCAGTATCTCGTAAATTTCTTTCCACTTACAGATTTTATAGGGCTTTCTTCTCTGAGATCTATTATATATTCTGCCATTTTCTCTCCTATACCCTGAAGAAAGTCAATCCCAAGCATTAAAACGTATAGAAGAAAACAATGAATTATGCAAGAAACGAAAAGGACAAACTTAATATGAATAAAAATCTGTTCATCTATTTTGCTCAATTGATGAGATCAAGTTAAGTCAGCAAAGGATCTTTGACCCTGAAGCCGGAACAACTTATCTAACTTCTAATTTTTAAAGTCAAAAAGGGAAATCTATTCATTTTGGGCGTTGGTGTGAGTCCTTCATGTACCTTCAACTCTAGTAGTTCCTTTCTGCAAGTTAAAGAATCAAATCAAGCGTTAAGAATTCAAAGAAGGGTTACTAAAGTTGCTTAAAAAAAAAATCAAGCAAGACTAAATAAGAAGGTTTGTTCTACCTGCTTGCAGTATTCAAGAAATAAATGTATTCTTGAACTAGACAGTTCTGCAGATTATTAAATGGGACATGAGATGTGAGAATGGTATTTCTATAAGTCTAGTGAACCTGTCAGGTGAAATAATTGTGAGTACCTTCAATGCAGAACTTCTTGTACTAAATTTGTCAAGTGGAGTGCCATTCATTTGGATCTCATTGATATTGATGGGGGAGAGTGCTTTTCTAAAAGGACTTCCTACTGCATTTTTGTTGTCCATGGTAATTGAGAATCCATCTTTTCTTCTGTTTATTATTGGTGTGTTCTGCCCCTTGCCCAATGACTCAACTGCATATTAACATGTTGCTTCTAAGTTTTAGAAAGTATAATCAACTATTAAGCATGGACACTGAAAGAAACACATGACACATAAAATTTCTTGAAATTATCAAAGCATATCTGAGTCAAAAAAATAATTTTTTTAATTTTGACAATTAACATGTCTTCATGCATATCAGAAGCATATCATCAGTATGTTATGACAGTGTCTGATGTCAGACATGCTGGCAAATATGTGTGTATATGATTTATAAATAACGGATAATCACATCAAATTATACCAAACATAGCCCGCTTTTATTGTTGAATAATGCAACTGAGAAGTGAGTAGTGACATACCAGGTGGATAATTATTTGATTCGCATGCAGCCTCATTAACACCAATCTCTTCTTTATTGTCCATATCACCTCGACGTGGGCTCTGCAGAGCACTTCATATTATTACGTAGTATATACAAGAAAAAGAGGAATATATTTCTTCTATTTTATACATAAAATATGCATCAAAGAACTAATAAAGTTGACGTAATGGAATGCATTTACAGAGTCCCATTAGTTTTCGAACTGTTTATCATCTCAGAACACTTCATCATTTCAAGCAAACAAACTGCATTATGCATGTTTAAAATTAGAGTTTTAAAATTCCATTTCATAATGCTAGACTTGAGCAAAATTCTTGGGTACATTTCTTGCACCAACTAGTTGTGTAAGGAGTCAATATCCAACTTCTAAAACACCTGTGTCAGTGAATTTTTACTAATTCATTTGCTCAATCACTGGTACATTATATGTCGAATAAAATTCAATTTTAATTTTCTACCCCAATGTTAATTTGGTCTAATTTCATCCTTCCAATGGTAATAATAAAATGATACAATACAATATTTTGAAGAGTAAATATTTTATCAGATTGAAACATTCGAACTTTTGATAGTTGTCACTAAAGGTCATCTTTGAACGGCCAAAATGGGATTTTTTTTTTATATGTATTTAAGAATTTCACGCAATTTCAAGACTAATGATACTTTGAAATTTTGTGGTCAGAGTTTTGGCATATGTTCTGACTTGTAGTACTCACACTTACCTCCAAGCAAGAATCAAAAGCATCTTCGCCATCTGGTAGTTTTCTAAAAGCCACGGTAAAAGCCCTGTTCATACAGTAAGACATTATTAGCAGTAACACAAAATGTCAATGAGAAAATCATTCTCCATAATTATTTCCAAAAGACTCGGACCACCATCCACCTTTCTATTGTTTGTTCAGCATCTTGGTTTAAAACAGTTCCTCCTCCCTTCACAGAACTGTCAAAGGTCACCAATCTCTTAGCAGAGCTTATGGAGCCAGGAGTTTTTCTCAGACACGGAGAATTAAATGCTCTTTGTCTTTGTGAGCTCTTAGTTTTGCCTTTTGACTCTAGCCAAGCTTTTAATTTTGCTTCCATGTCAACTTTAACTTTTGGGGTCTCTTGTTTCTGAGCTGAAGGTATAAAATTAGATATATGCCTTGACCTAGCAGCCAAACTGACTGTATGAACGGATTCCTGATATTCTCCTGGATTCTGAAAAAAATATATATATAAAACATTCTCAGGGTCACTCTAGTGCTAAAATATGGAAACTTCGAAAGAAAGATTTGTGCTCGTATCTCACGTGTTAAACACTCCTATTAGATAACAGTTGACTTTTCAAATTATATATAAACACTTCAAATTTTATCGCGTCACAGTGTTTGTGTTTGGGATATGTCGGTGTCTGCCTCTTAGATTACTTTTGTTTGTATCTAAAAGTCTAGTGAACTAAAAGAAAAGGTATAAAAAGTAAACAACGAAGGTCTATCCAATGGCTGACTGTGTAAATTTGAACCTAATAAAACATTCCCCATGCCACTCCAATTATTGAGTATGAAATTACATGGACACTAGAAATTTTATCATGCAACAATGTTTTTGTTGGTTTCATGTTAGTGTCGGTGTCTATGCTTCTTAAGGTCTAGAGGACTGACAGAAAAATGAAAGAAAGAGAATCATTAAGACTCAAGCTTTACCAGGCAAGCAACCATAAGCGCACGACTAGTTCCTCCTAGAGAGTCCTGCAATATCCGAGTCAACTTGCTTTCTCGGTATGGTACTCGGAGTTTGTTATTGTTCAATGCATATATCACATTAGACAATGCAAACAAAGATTGGTTTATTTTGGCACTTTCTTGGAGACGAATTCCTTCATTGCAAGTTCTTCTGTTGTCTTCATTACCTGGTACAATCATATCCATGTAAGCATGATATTACCATAAATACTTGTAACTTAAGAGATATTAGTACTTAAAAAAATAAAGTTGTATCATATCTAGCATGTGTTAAATATTCATGTCATGCACGGCACATTTCAAATTGTATTTAAACATTACATATTTTCTTGTGTTACAGTGTCCATATCAAAGGATGATCAAGGTGAGGTGAAGGCAGAGAGGAATTCCCTTCTCCCTGAACCTACCACTCCATTGTCTCTTAACCCATGTACTCATTCTTCATGACGACGACAAATTTTTCTTCACCTTTTATCTACTGGGATAAAAGGGGGATCTCCATGTCTCTAAAATTTTGTGAAAATCAAGTGATTTTTGCAAGATGAAAAATATAACCTTGAATTTGGATAAATCCTCATAAATAAACATATATTATGATTCGACCCCAAAAAAACATATATTATGATCTACTAGTATAAGTTATGAATGTACAAATAATAGTACAGAAATACACACACACAAACACATTAAACAAAGTGAATAAAAAAAGATTGGAGTTTCCATTCCTATCCCTTTGGTAAGGGAAATCTATCCTCAGCCTTGACCCTATAAGAAAAAATTACTCCCCTAGATTCTCACAACCAGAAAAAGTTTTCATCCCTATTCATATTGTGTTATATGCGTCAACATCTGTGTTTGTTGTACCTAAAATCTTAAACCAAACACCAATTGAATATAGAAATAACCTGCCAAGTCTATGAGATTCAACTTCCCACATACAGCTCCTCCAGTGCCATCAGTGGAAGGAGATGAGACAGAAATCACAAGCACTCCATGACTCCTACTGGAGACATCATTGAGGCCTGTGTGTGCAACTTTTCTTCTCTGAACACCAGTGGAAAATGTCTCCATGAATTCAGACATTGTACGTATAGGAACCTGAGAGAGTCCCCTGAGGTGAATTTGTCCATCTTTGTCATCCAACACTGAAATCTCCTTTGCTTTGACCTCCAAGAGGTCGTAGCATCTGTCCATATAGACCTCATAGTATGAAATCTGAGCTGTACTACCAGTGCTTTGGCATATAGACAGGATCATTGACATTGCTAGTGGCATTAAGCCAGGTTGTTCCTCAGTGCCCTGCAATATTTTTTAACGACAGACATAACGTGGATAATTAACATTTTATAACCACTGCTATTCCAAGATTACCGAGAATCAGAGACTGGAAGAATTCAGACGCAATCTCTCCCCCATGATTGCTGAGCTAGGATATGAAAAGAAAGGAAAAGACTTGGATCTATGTAAACATCACATTTAGGGTTTGTGTGGGAGTTTAGAAGAGTGAGTGGGGTGAGGAGGGTTTCCCACTCCATAGTTTGAAAGTCTTATGAAAAAATAAATAGTAATAGGGCAACTCACTCCCCACCCCGTTGTTTGGAAATTACAATATTATAAAGGGCGAGTGTAAATAGTAAAATTTCTAACATTACTCTTTCGAAAATGAAAACGAAAGATAGAAGAAAACACATCCCAACATATTACTTCCTTTTATTACTTAATGGACCCCACCCTACTCACAATCTTAGTCATAACTGAGCTCCGATTCAATGTTGTACATATTTACAACATAATGTACTATACAGCGTGAACTATTAGATCAAAGCAGGGAGGGCTAACAGATCTAAAGTATGACCCACCTTGGTCCAACAATCTAACATTGGATTCGTTTTAGTCACGGAAAATTCCGTGAATCAAAGATTGAATAAATTCAGACCCCTTCTCAACCAGTATTTGATGTGGTTGGATACCAAAAAGAAGAAGTCTCAGTCCTACTTTCATGAAGACTTGGACCTACTCAAGACCGAATAATGCAGTCCAGTGATATGAAAATATCAGACTCCTAACTCTAAATACTCATACTGATTTCACATACAATTAAAAAAACAATGCCAGTCATAAATTTAACTAATTCTCATTCCAACGAACTAAAAGATAAGAAAGCACGTAAGTTTTTCTTAGAGATCACACCTGCATGGTGTATGTTTTTCCACTGCCAGTAGCTCCATAAGCGAACACCGTAGCATTGCAGCCATTAAAGATACCTGGAATCAAAGGGCTTACTTCTCTGTAGAATATCTGACCCACATTGTTATCCTCTTGGGCAAAGAAGGAATCCAACTGATAACACTCCTTTCGGCTATACCCAACAAAAAATTTGAAATAACCCATCAGAACTAGGAAAAAAATATCACTTTCGTGAAAAAAAAAATCGTGAATTTTGCTAGGTTTCCAGACCTGGTTTCTGGGTCCTTGAGATAAACAGTAATTTCCTCCGAGGATTCAAAATCATGGTCCAGGACGGAAATACACGCGACTGAGTTGCCACTTCTCGCTGAAATTTCATGGGGAAGAAACGGTCGAACCCTTATAATGACCCTGACCTTGGAAATTGACCTGGGGTTCGAGGGTTTCAAAGGGGTGCAAGATTTGGAAGCTTTCGGAGTGTTCAACGAGCAGCTAAGACTTGCCATTGATACAAAAAGGCCTCAACTTTATGAAAAATCGATGGAGACTTCTTAAAGATTATGTATGCCGTTGAAGAAGAAGAAGAAGAAGAAGCAGAGTTGAAAACGCAGTTTCAGATCGGAGACACAGAGGAAGGAGATGGAGGTTTTAAAATCTCCCGACCGTTAAAATAAGCGGCTTTCGGTTTGAATTCGAGTTGGGACTTTGTCAGTTAAAGTTTGCGGGGCCCACAGGTTAAGACTTAAGAAGGGTCAATTAGCAAAACTATAAAAAGTTAGGTACCAATTTATAAATGTTATAGAAATTAACTCAGACCCAAATAAAAAAAAGAGCTCAAGTTCAAAGGGCTAAGCGATAGGGGGGGTTTAAAAGTTTAATGGTAATTATCTCAGTTCTATCTTGAAATTTTTACAAGGTTTTAGCATAGCCAAAAATTCAAAATCACTAAAACTCTAAAATGAATCTTTTACATTTAAAAATTAAACAAAATTGTTTTTTATATTTTGTTAGAACTCAAAATGGATAAGAGCACGTTTGATAATTTAAGTTCTTTTTTCCAAGTGGATAAGTAAAAGAAAATTTATAATTTAGGACTAAAACTTTAAAATATTTATAATTAAGTGCCTTAAAAGTTTGAACTAGTGTTGGCACGTTTTGTGAATATGTTGAGGTTTGTAACACTTCTTCATCTATTTGAGTAATTATTTTTAAGTGAATCAACTGAAGGATACAACTACATCAACCCAAAAAAAAAAATTCTTTAATTTTATTATTGTTGATATTTTTTGTTAATAGATTATAACATTTATGGAATGGTGTAGCCAACCTTAGAAGTGGAAGCCAAATTTTTTTTTTTACTCCTATATCTTTTTGGTTAAAAAACAAAGATAAAAAAAAATATATAACAATATTAGGCTAGGCATGTATATATATCACCCATGTGGAAACATGTTAGCAAGATAGCTCTAACATTGATTCAATACACTTACGAGAATATTGGATTCATGGTTATGTGATCAGTGAGAGATATCTTATAAACTAGCATATCATACCACAAATTTCAACCATTTTAAGAATTAAGTTTTCCAAGTCTTCATTTTAAGATATAAAGAACATTATTGTGAATATGATGATTCTTTTTTAATCTAGTATAATAGTGACTAGGAAATAGTATTGTGAGACATTAAAGTGAGTTCAATTCTCCTAAAGTAGTTCCTCTAACAATGCAAATCAATGTTAGATATCTAGCCATAAGCAAAGGATTTGAACCTACAAAACAAACAAGAAATATCATGCAGCATGAGACATGTGGGATTATTTGGAATAGAGTCAAAGGTATAGCAGTTTGCGTCCCCTAAAGTAATAATTTAGGAGATCTGCATCCTCGGAAGGAAAATTGCTCAATAGGGCCCATAGAAAGATGTTCCTAGTAAACTCTGTTATGACAATTATCTTGTCTTTCATGCATAAAAAATGTCATAACCACATCTTAGTTACTTGATCGTTAAATATGATTATATATGTTGTATATTTCCAAAAACTTAAACAAAAAAAATTGGAGTTATTATCTTGAAGAGAAAAAATATATTTAAAAAAATCCAAAAGTAAATGGAAAAAAAAAAAAAAGATTCATACTCAAATCAAGGCCAATGTATCTAAATTGTGTATAATTTTAGTTCAAGTCTTGAGGGAAATAATGGTCTTTACAAGGATGCTTGATATTGGCAAATTTATTTGTAATGACATTTGAAATAAATAACAGAACAGATAAGTAAGTAAAATGAAATTAACCTCACAAAACTACTTAAAAGGGGTTGCTTTTCTTAAATTTTTTAAAATTTAAATTTTAATATATAATCTTATATTATATGATTAATTTGATTCCTTAATTGATATGAACTATATAATGAAAGAGCTCATTATCCTTAATCCAAATCATAAATCAAATGATTTTCTTCCTTCTTAAAATTAAATTCTTAATTTGTTATTTATTTTTTAAAATTGTAAATCTTAATTTTAAATTAAAATTTGTATTCTGTAGGCATTAGTGTAATGCAATGTGATGCTAGAGGAATTGGAGGGGGAGACTTTTGGATAAATTTTTTTTTTGGTTACCTGGATAAATAATTGTATTTTAATTTAACCTTTTACAAATATTTTCTTTTAATTCTTTTCATCATTCATTGAAATTTTTTTCGTCATCTCATTTTTTTATCTTCGTCCATAAATTAACGTATGACAGAATGCTTATTACATACAATCCACATAGCATAAGAATCTTTAATTAGGAAAACTTAATCACATATAGTTCAAAAGCTCCACAAGTATTATGAAATTATGGTTTTTAATTAGAAATTTTCAACTATATAAAGTAATCCTCAGCAATATAGTTATTTACTATTGATTCTTTATTAATAATATTAAATATTAAATCTATATTTAATGGTTCATATTTTTTATACATTTTTTTAAAATTTATTTTTTTTTAAATAATATAGATCATTGAATCAATATCCAATTATTCATATTTCTTTGCTGTAAGATTTTTACTGCAGAAGATCCGCAAGGATTCTAAGAGTAAGTGAAGTATGAGTAAAAAATTTGAATTATAAATTAATTTATAGATAAGACATAGTGGAACGATAGATAATATTAAAAAAATTTAATGAGTGAATAATTAAATTAAAAGAACATATTTCAGCGTGATCAAATTAAAAGTATAGTTATTAATGATTACTAAAAATATTCTCAACTTGGGCAAGCAAGAGTTGGGCCATGTGAAAAAAATGACATAAATCTAAACTTGGCACATAACATATCATTACCAGTTGTAATATTTAAATTTATTACATGGTTAGTAAGTAAATTTTTAGGACTTAAGTTATAATTTTTTAAAAATTCAGTTTTAATTTTTGAACTAAGGTTCAATTATAAAGTTAATTATAAATTTTAAAATATAAACAAACACTTTTTTAATTTTAAAATGTAATTCAATAGCTCTTTAAAGCATTGTTTTGTACTATTCATGAACAAATTTATTATATTTTGTTATGTTTTAAGTTGATAAATTACTTCTGCAATAGTTCAAATTCTCTAATTATTGAATCACCTCAATGAAAAGGAATATAAAATATTATTTAATACAAGCTAAAAGAATTAATAATTAGATAGTTCGGCCTCCTATGGCATTATATCTTTTCTTTTCGTATATAGTTTCAGTAAAAGTAAGCACGAATTAATTATAATTTAAGTTAACTGAGATTAAATTAAGAAAAAAATTAAAAAAAATAAAAACCAATTAAACTGAGCAAAACTAAAGGGATTGTCAATAGCTTAGTTTCATTGTATATGGCCATTTAAAAAATTTATTAAGATGATAAAATATTGCATAAATCTTTATTCTTGATTCAGTTAAAAAAAAGTTTAATTTGATTTGGCTGAACCATTTCAAAAAAATCGAATTGGTCAAATATTTTAGCAAATTAATATATCCAAAATTTTAATCGTGAATTTTGAAAGAATTAAATTAAATGATAGTAAAGTCTTTTTATATAATCATAATTAGTTGTACTAGTATAATTACTAATATCACGTTAAAAGGAAAACATATAGCTATCATATGTCATATTATACTGACTCTATAATAACTTAAAATAACTTATTGTATTTATATATTAATTCTATTATTTTTAGATTTCATTTATAAGCTCAAAATTATCTTTTAAATTTTTAATTTATTATCTCTACTTTTTATTTCTCAATAACTTATTCAGAAATATGAGTTTATAATTTTGTTAATTCACCCATATGTTTTTTTTAAAATATTTTTAATAACTTCATAACTCACTAATTTTATTTTTATTTTTAATTTATGAATTAATATTTTATGGAATCACTAAAAAGATAAAAAGTATAGGGATAAATTGAAAATGTTTTAAAAAGTTTTTGGGTTTATAAATGAAATCTAAAGATGTTGAGGTTCAAATGCAAATATAACAAGTTATTTTAAGTTAACATACTATCAGCATATTTTGACATATTATTATTACATATCTTCTTCTTAATATATCACATAGTAGTTATATTAATACAACAAATTTTATGATTACACCCAAAATAACACATATATAATTCATATAACATACATAATTCATATTTTGCAAAAGTCATTCAATTTCACTGAATTTATGGTGTTTCTTTCTAAAAAGGAAAAATTCAGTTTAAGCAAGATATTTAAAAATAGATGAATTAATTCTCATATTTTTATAAGAGTTGTTTGGATTTTACTTTCCTCCTCTTTATTAAACTCTTCTATGTTTATTTCAATAAAAATATTTTTATACTTATTATTTATTTAAAATAAAAATATTAAATTTATATTTGACTAATATAAAGTAGTCACCTTCATAAATTACGAACAAATTAAATTTATAAATAACATGAAATGAATATAATTTGAAAAAAAATTGGGAAATATATTTTGCCATAAAAACTAATATTTTTTTAGAAAAAAATTAATTAATTTTTTTGAATTTTATAAAGGGGGCATATATAAACAACTTAGTTTCGCTTACCACACACGATATTGTTGTGTATCCTTTTATCTTGATGTGGCCGAAATGGTATCAACAAGTATGATGACGTGGCAAAATTGGTCCCTTGAGCATGCAACCAACGGTTAGATTTCAAGAAGGTCACTTTCTACAGATCGGATCACCTCAAACCGAAGCATTTTTGTCCGTTGATCTGACATTCCAACCCCATATTAATGATACACTCTAACCCTCCAAATTAGTTAGAACGTTTCCTTCTGATCTCATCTCACTTAACCTCCCATCTTGTCTCTCCCATCCAACGGTCCGAAATCGCCCGCGAACCATGTGCCCTCCATTCCTCGCTCTAAACTTGTTCGACAGTTATCACAGGATGGGCCTTTGAGTGCCGTTTGAGTTTCAAACTTTTTGTCTCCTAACGTTTCGGTGACCCGCTAACGGCCGTTAACCCAAATAAATTATTTTTCTAGATATGTTTAAATTATATATGGTCCTCTTATTTATTTTTAAAATTATGCACTTCTTTTCTCAAAATTAAAAGATGTGCTACTTACCTTCTACAAAAAAAATCATAATTATATTTATTCCGACGAAAATACTTCTATTTATATTATTTACATAATATAACAAGTATAAAATTTTTAATTATTACATACCTCTATCTTTTATAATTTCTATTAAAATTCTTTTATCTCTATTACTTATATTAATATAACAAATATTAAGTATATATTTTTAAAATTGAATTAATTTTTAAATAATAATTTACTTTTTGGACTAAATTTTACATTAAACATATTATAGTAAACATAAACATTACCATAACTTTAATAAAATATTAAAATAAATTACAATTATATTTTTTTACATAAATAAATAAGATTAAGATAAACTTTTAATAATAATTTTTTTGCAAATTGCGTTTTTAGGAAAAATATTGGTATTATTTTTAAATATATATTTCTTATATTTTAATTTAAGAAATAACTATGTATTATACAATAGTAGAAGAATATGATTTAAACAGCTAAAAAAATAGGGTTATTCTGCCTATTTTATGAGGAATCCCGTGAGTTCATGAATCAGCGAAATGACAAAATCAAGTAACGGTAGTTAACAGAGACGTCGGTGCTTACATATTCGTTATTTATAAAAATCGCTATTTTTTTGTTCTTTTTTTAATTTTTATTTCCCCATTTTGCCTTCATTGTTTCAACGGGCGAGGTTTTTTCGAAACCATAGCTCGCTTTGTTTCCCAGAGAGGTATCTTGGGCTCGAATTTTGGCTCTCTTTTTACGACATTCACTTCGATTCCCGCCACTTCTCCGTAAGCAGAGGTACTTCACTATTGGAAATTCACTATTTGTTCTTGATTTTGTCGTTGTTTGGTCGCCAAATTCAGCTCCTCTTCTTCTCGTTTGTCCCTCTGTGTTTGATCGAGTGTCTACGATTTCCTCGACCACAAGGGAGTTTGCTTTGTGATTGGTTCCGTATCCATTTGGGCCGTGGTGTTTATTTGTTTTTAGTGAAAACCCAGGAATTCAGTGTTTCTTGGGATAAGGATTTCTTGGCGTTTTCTTCTGTAGGTTTTGATCTGATAACTGTTTATAAGATCTGGGTTCTGCTTACCTTTATATTTCACTGCGGGAGTTTGGAAATTCTGGAATTTGAGTGGAGTTTTTTAGGGTTTTAGCTTAGTGGTATATATATTTGGTTGGTGTGTTCTGAAGATCTTGCTAAGTCTTTTACGGTATCCAATGGTTTGTTGATTAGGATTTTGGGTTTTGGAGATGATGATAGAAAGATATGGCTGAGGCGAAATCAGAGGAGTGTTGTCTAGAGAATAAGCAATCTGCTGCTGCTTCTACCTCCTCTGTATCTGAAGGCAGTGCTAGTGCCAGTGCCATACACAAATCCCCAGAACGATGTAGCCCAGCATCAACATCACCTTCTCATCGGTAACATTTAATTTATTCTTTGCTTTTTCATTACAGTAATAAAACGTAGTATGATTCTGTAGAAATTTGAAATTGTTTGCTCAAATCTCGAATGAATTTGTGTCCAGTGGTTTGCTTAATTTTGCATTCTGCAATAGCAATTGATTCCCGTTCTATTGTGGAAAGCTTTATCCGTTCTGAATCTTGCATATGATAATCACGCTTTAGTTGTCATCATGTAAATAATTTGATGATACAGGAGGACCACTGGCCCCATAAGGCGTGCAAAGGGTGGTTGGACAGCACAGGAGGTTAGTCCTTGGAGACAGTTGTTGTTTCTCTTCTTTTCTTCTTGTCTTTTCTGGTTAGATATGTTTTTTCCTTACTTGCTAGTTAAATAAATAGTGAACTCAGCTCAGTGTAATATCTGTTGTCGATGATATACTTGTCCATAAAGCTTCAAAAGCTCAAAACTTATAGGGTTTTATTTTTTTTTGTTACTTAGTCCTAAACATGTTTTTTTTTTTTTTCCCGTTATTCTTGTAACTTTTCCATTTGTTGTTGAATGCTTTCCTTACCTTGCTACAGGATGAGACATTAAGAAATGCTGTTGAAGCTTTTAAGGGCAAGAGTTGGAAGAAAATAGGTATTTATATTTACTCTGTATTGCTATTCAGCTTTGGTTAAATGAAGATGTCTAGTTTCAAAATTTCAGTGATGACTCTTAGATAATTCAAGAATCTTTATGGCCATGCTTACTAGCTTCTTATATGTTTTGAATCCATTCAGATAATAAGAATATTTAAATTTAACTGAGATCATTAAAAAATTTGAAGGGATAAGATTGCTTATCTAATAACTGGAAGCATGAGATACGAGATAAATATAATTTTGCAGAGTGTCATCAGACCTTATTATGCGTAGGCCTATCATAATGAAAACATAATGGAACTTCATCTTGAAGACATAATGAAACTTTTACACTTCTAGACATGACTAATGTGCTCGCGATTGCCTGATACTATAGCAAGGGAAAAGATAAACTATGTAAACAAGAATTGCTGCTGGAAAAGACATACAAAATTTATTTATCATAGGTCTGGGGATGATTATTAGTTATGGTGGCTCTGGAAGGCATAACATTCAGACACTAAAAACTATGATTTATACAATTATTTCTTTCCTTGTTTTCTCGTTTTAAATGTTGATTGCAATATGTATTGTACAGGACAAGTATTTTGTGTGTGAACTGCAGCAATCTTGTGTTTATTATATATATACATAGTATGTTTAGAAACCAGTGGTTCCTGCAAAAACATTATCTTCATTTTCATGACACCAGTTCTAAATTTGGAATGCAGCTGAATTTTTTCCCGATAGATCAGAAGTGCAATGTCTGCACAGATGGCAAAAGGTTCTTAATCCAGAACTTGTTAAAGGGCCTTGGACTCAAGAGGTTGAACCTAGTCCTTCTCTTTTCTTTTCCCCTACTATGTTATTTAAGCATTAATTTCTCTTGCTTGCTTGGCTTACAGGAGGATGACAAAATTGTTGAATTGGTGTCAAAATATGGGCCAACCAAATGGTCTTTGATAGCCAAGTCTTTGCCTGGTCGCATAGGGAAACAGTGTCGAGAGCGGTAGGTTTAATGATGAGCATGTGTTAGGCTGCATTGACAAATGTTGAAGTCCATTGTATCATTAAAAATTTAAGTTTTACTTATTTATTATTGTCTTTAATCATTTGAAAATTCTCATTCCATCTTTAAGTTCTCAGGTTTTAAAGGATGAATTTTTATTCAAAACCTATTACTATTACATTTAGCCCTGAATACAGGCTGAAACTACACTGGGTTTTGCTATTTTGTTTTCCATTTGCCCACTTATTACACATTCTTCTGAACGTTGAGTCCTTCACAAACATCAAAAGAAATTTCTTGGTTTTGGAAAATGGGTTCATGATCATGAAATTAGAATTTCAAACATTTACAGATGGCACAATCATCTTAATCCTGAAATAAAGAAGGATGCCTGGACTTTGGAGGAAGAATTGGCCCTCATGAATGCCCATCGCATAAATGGGAACAAATGGGCTGAAATAGCTAAGGTTTTACCAGGAAGGTATGCTTTCTTTTAAGTCTGTTCTTGTCAATATGTTGAGCTAATGATATTATGCTGGCTGCAAGTATGAGTTTTGGGTGGTGTCCTCAATAGATATTCAACGTGATACGAGGGGTTCATATGTATTTGAATGAATTCTTCTCTCTTTAAATAACAAAAATTCAAAGAGGAGATATTATGTATGTGCACTCTTTTCTTTCTCATGTGAAAAAATTGTCGCCCAAATTTGCCATCCCAACCCCCAGTGAGAAAAAATATGGACAAGAAAAGAACCAATTGTTGTCTAGTGATCTTTTACTTCAATTGTCTTGGATTTGTGTATTGTCAACTTGCAGTTTTCCCTTGGGAAGTTTTTTGCCAATTCCTAATATTCTAATGAATGTGTGACATTGCTTTACCAGTCTGATCAATGCCAGTCAGAACATATTTAGTAGATGAATACCATGTCCTTGTTTTTAGCACCAGTTCTAGATCACCTAAGTTCATTTTTTGGAGTGGATCCCTGAAAATCAGCAAATAATATATCAAGCCATCATTAGGTATTATAAAATAAATGATGATGGCACAATAACTATGTTGATCTTGCAACCTAATTAACCTTGAAATATATGTTTTTAAATATCAAATATTTAAAACTGGTTTGGCATTGTCATTGGAAGTATATTTGTTATATATATTAATATATGGCAAATTAGTGTACATGTTTTTTTGGGTGCAGGACTGATAATGCAATAAAGAACCACTGGAATAGTTCATTAAAGAAAAAGTTGGAATTTTATTTAGCTACAGGAAACCTTCCACCAGTCCCAAAGAACAGTCCACAAAGTGGTGTGAAAGAAACAATAAGACGCTCTGCAACTAAAACAATACTTGTTTGTTCAAATAAAGGATTAGATGCAGCTGCTGAAACATCTTCGGAAACTACAGACACTACTAAACAGGATGAGAGTGGAAAGAATCATTTAGAGTCCTCGGCAACAGTGAGAGAGGTTGGTAATTCTCTGAGTGTTCCTGCAAATGAATCTGCTGATTCTGGCTTTGTAGAATGGAAACCCAGATCAACCAATGGGAATTTCAGCTGCAGCAACTCAGATCCAGTGTCAAGGGATAATTTTGGAATGACCAGTGACCTAAAATTTGAGAACTCTGGACTTAATGGCAAGCAAACAACTGGGAATTGTGTGAATAATGGTAAAATGTGCAGTGGCAGGTTAATCTGTACATCTTTTTCACAGGATAGTCCATCTTCTGGTTCTTTGTGTTATGAGCCACCGCAGTTGGAGAGTTCTGCTCCTTTAGATTCCCTTTATTTAAGCATGTATTGCCTGCAGAACGAGTACAACTCTACTCCAGTAATGTCACCTGTTGGTTTCTTCACTCCACCTTGTGTGAAGGGCAGTGACTTATGCAGAGAAACTCCTGAATCAATATTGAAAATGGCTGCTAAAACTTTCCCGTATACTCCTTCAATATTGAGGAAGAGAAGGGCTGGAATCCAAGCACAGGTAACTCCTTCTAAAGTTGTGAAAATAGACAATGGATTTCATACTTCTAATGAACAGGAGGGAACCAAGGATAGTTCTGGTTCTGGGTGTGGGAAACTCTGTGAGAGTCCAGCAAGCAATGACATTCCCAATAATATGGCTTTCAATGCTTCTCCTCCATATCGATTAAGATTCAGACGAACAGCAATTGTCAAGTCTGTGGAGAAACAACTTCAGTTTGCATTTGATAAAGAGAAGCATGATGGCAACAAAATGGAAAAATCTACAAGGAGGGGCACTGCAATGACTGAAGATTGTTTACCTGAAACAAAATTGGGAGTGACCTAGTGCATAAATTCAAAGTTAGTATGTCTTGATGCTCATTGCTCTTTTAATTGAATTGCATTATATATCTGCTTAAAGCCTGAGGGGTTAGTTGAATTACAATCTGTGAGGAAGCCAGCTTTTCTTATAGGGCTAAGATGAACTAGAATAAGAAATTTAATCCAGTTGAAATGGAAGATATTTACGAGCTTATTACTTCTGGATTATGATGCTTAAATTTTGTTGTGGATTGAATATGATGGAGCATATGTTGGCTCTGCAATGAAAAGCCTGTTTAAAATAATTTGGGAATTTAGTTACTTCTTAGTTTAGTAATTCTGCTGACTATTGTTGACAAGTTAGAAGGAAGAATCTTTATGTTACATGGGAATAATTATCCATAATTCCACATTGAATAATTGATCACGACGAAAGGGTAAAAATATGGATAGTTGTCTTTGCTGCTTTTTTAACAAATGGAAATGCAACTTCTATGAGAAGGCTTAGTGGTCATTTTATTTGATTATTTCATTCTTCTGTTTTACTAAAATGCCAATTACTAGCCACCTGATGCTTGCTCAAATGTTTTTTTTTTTTTCTTTGGAGGGGGAGTTGGGGTTGGGTGATGGCTTGTAGGTGCAATAAATAGTCTTGTTCGTAGGAAAGCTACATTGGGCTTGTCAAAGATATTTGTCACTTACTTACTACTGAGCCATGCTAGAAATGGAAGATTTTAGTCTTGTATTTTTCCTCCTGATGTATAAACAAGAAAAGCACATAAGAATTGCAAGATTTATCTTATTAATGTTTAAATTTGAGCAATTTCCTTGTTCTTTTTAGTTTTTTTTTTTCTGAGGTCTGTGCACTTTATACTGGATGCAGAAGAATATATACATGAACAAATTTCATATAGTTCACTGAATGGTTATTGGCTATCTACATATAGAAACTCAAACAAGTTCCATGTTATTTTCCACTGCGAGGATATGGGCTATGTTTCTGTCATGGGAACCTTGTTCATGATTACATTATCCCTTATTAGCTATCATGTGAATCTGCAGCTGATCCGGTTACTTGAGCACTGGGGCTGTACATTTTATTTCTTTTCTGCATCCATGTAGCTTTAAGTTCAAAGTCACAAGGAACACCAAACTAGAATTTGAACTCAGTCCTTTAGGATTTGACCTTACTTGTTTTCCTTTCGTTGACGTGTTGAGAAATGCTTCCCAAGTAATTTACCTGGAATGACTGCTCACAACCATCATTTTTTCCTTGTTCAAAATAAATAGTAGCGATCAACCTTTTACCGAAGAATTGACGAGTGATACACTTTTCTCTTGCATGATATCAGTCTCTAGTCTCAATAGACAAAGTAGATTGCGCTGGCATATTTGTTGACTGTCAAAGTCTGTCTAGGATAGGAAATTAAAAATTAGGCTAAGTTGAGCTAATGTATAATCTTTAATCAGGTTAAATGGGGTCTCTTTGGCACATGCATAAAAGGTCAAAGCGTAACTAATTGTGGATGTGTAATGCTTTAGTATTGTTCGTTTGATCCACGTACCTATACTTCTTTTGGTAGGATGATATATTGGACAAAGACCCGTAAAGTCGTTTAGGCTAATGAAATTATAACTAATCATTATTTACAATTCTGAATTACATTATTGACTCTTTCACAAAAATTCCTTCACATGTTATGATTCTATTTGAAACCCATATCAAATGCTTAATATCTGTGCTTACTTTTTTCCTTCTATAGTTCGCTTTGCATTTTTTTGGCTGTTGATTTATCAGTCTAACTTGTTTTATGTTTCTATTTACTGATCTCTTCTGGTTTGAAATGGACGCAGGGTAAAGCTGGACTTGCTGTTAAAGCTGGATGAATTTTGTCAAATGAGGTCTTGCCAATTTTGCAAAGCTAATTTAGAATACATGAATGACAATGACCTTTTATCCACACGAAAGTTGGTTTTGCGTATCCACACAATAACTTGCACATGAACAGAATTTAGGAATAGTAGGCGTCTGGTATGTGTAGAATAATTTTTTAGAGGGTCCATTAACTTGTGGATATATGTAGCAATATTGACCGTACCAGATTTGTACAGTGACCCCCATCCTAGAAAGAAGAAATCTCTTGAAATTTTTATCAAGTCAAGGCCTTTTTTTTTGGGTTGATTTGTTTCAAGATGAATTAGAATATTAAGTTAAAACTCATTATTAAGTAATCCTTCAGTCTTGAAAAGTACTCCCGTACCATTGAGTCAAAACCATGGGTAAGTCAAGGTCAGGGCTTTACTTTTGTTTCAATGTGGAAACTTATTATTAATTGTTTATCATAATATCAATGAATTTGTTTGGTTGCTGGAAAGAATACGAATGACCTTGGGAATAAAATGAGTTTTAAAGAAATGAATTCCAGACTTATTTATTGTGTTTGGTGAGATATTGAAAAGAAAAGTGAAAATGAGAATGAAGGTGGTTCAAATTACTAAAATATTTTTATTTAAAAAAATTAAATATTAATTAGTTATTTTTAAGGGAAAATTCATTCATTATTCTTTATAGTTTACACCAATTTTTATTTATTTTTTTTAAAAATAACTTTTTATGCATTTTAAAAGTTGCATTATTGATCCTTGCCGTTGGATACACCTTTAATACCATTAAAAATTTGATGATGCCGTATAAAATAATTGATGTGGATCTGCCACGGTAGAAATTTGGTAAAGTTCGTTCCTCCGATTTCTGTTCTTTTTTTTTTTTAACTGAAACAAAACTGATTCAAGAAATCACATGGAGGGTCACCGAAAATGAATCCACCATGAGAGTGAAGATAGTAACCAGGATTGTCAGGAAGGTAGTGAAGGGGAACTTGTGCCAAGGATTCTCCGGCACTCTCAGCGAGACTGACAAATTATTCAACTTTAGTTTTTGGTCTAACTGAATTACTTTCCACACACAACCACATAAATTTTCCAAGCTAACAGGTTCAAGCTCTGGGAATGGCGGCACGTGAGAATATGGGGAGGCACACGTGTAAATATTGTTGACTGAAAGCATTATCGACCATATGTACGGTGATTGATGACTAGAGGGTGACTAGATTTTGGGTTTATTCTTGCAACAACTATAGGATCTTGCCCCAACAAATGGCATGCTAAGAATAATAAACTCAACTATAGGATCTTGTAGGCAGCGTAGGCCTATGTGGTAATGCCTCCTTCCACGTGGCCAAAACTCTGCATATTCAAAAAGGAATAAGAGCTTATGAGCAAAGCACATTTCTGCAAGATGAATCATTAGAATGGATTCACTGCCATTAGAACTGCTATTTTTGCTACTAGATTTTTACGTAGAAGGTGGTATACCGTGATGGATTCTGCTTTAGAGAGGGAATTGATAAAGGTAACAAGGGTGGCCATGGAGGTTGATGGCATTTCATAGGGTTGGTTTTACAAGTATAGACATTCTAGATGTATTCGAGCCATACTCTGTATCTTTCTCGAACCTGTTGGATGCCACGAACTACTCCATAGCAGCTTCTTGTCTGAGAACCATTCGACTCCACTGGGGTTTCAATCGGATGCTGTGGATTTTGACTCTGGATGAGTTTGGTTTCAATTTAAAGACCTACCCGACATAATTAGAATAGAAATCAGAGGAGCAACGCTACCCTGACGTGGCAGTTCCACATCAGCTATTTTATACCACATTATCAAATTTTTAATGGTGTTAAAGGTGTATCTAGCAAGGATCAAAAGGTGCAACTTTTGAAAAGTACAAGGAATGACTTGAAAAAATAAATAAATAAAGTATAGGGATTAATTTAAAAATTGATGAAAATTATAGAGAGTAATTGATTAATTTTTTTATTTTTAAATTTTGTAAAATGTATTTTTTTTTTCTATATCTTCCTCCTTCTTAGTGGAATAAGATCTAATAACAAAGGAGAAGAGGAGGAGAATGTTGTTTTCTTATTCGTTCGAGTAACAGCATCAACCGTTTTCTCACTCATTAGAGGACAATACCGGAATAGACAAAGGAAAGGATGATGTTGGAGGAGAGAGAGACAGAGGAGAAAGACAACACTGTCTTCTATATCTCTACAACTTTCCTGGTCTCCTCTCTTTTTCTGACAATGTTTTCTCTATCTCTTCCTTCATAGGTGTTTTGTCTTACTTCGCCAGTGTTCTCCCTCTCTCTCTCTCTTTCTCTTCGTCTTTAGCGACATCACTCATCCAATCTCATCCCTCTTGTCTAGGTGTCACTAATCCCTTTTTCCTATGTCTTCACTAGCGATGTACGTTGTCGATCTCATCTCTCTCATTCAACTGTATTCTTACTCTCTTTCAGAACCAAGATGAATAAATTTGTGGAAGAGGAGGACGAAAATGGAAGAGGGAAGGACAGAGGGCAGAAGAATAAATTTTAAAAGCATTCCTGGGAATGCTTCAGATTCCCTCGTTGGAGCGAGGGAGTCTACATTCTTATATTTATGGGGGTAGACATTCCTTAGAGACATATTCGGTTACTAGAAATAGTAGGATTAGGAATGATAATAGCAATGAGCTTTGAAACCCATTTATATTTGGTATGACAATGAAGATAAGAAAAGTATGGAAAGAAAAATTAGCAAAGGACAGTAATGACCATTATAAATAAATAAAATATCAATCTTATGTTTTTTTTTAAAAAAAAAGGCATGTTTTTCTCCCCTTTCTCTCCACTTCTTCATAACCTAGAAGCTTCATCGACCATTGACCATGGCTTCCCTTCCACATGACCCCAACTCCTAGAACCTTCTTCTACATAACCCCACTTCATCATTGGAAACCACTTCTGGGGAGATCGACAAAAACCCTAGAACCTTCATCAACAAAAAGGACTTCATCGATAGAGATTGACGTGATAAAGAGAGTATGCCGAAAGTATATCTCCTAGTAGCTTCCTTTTTTAGGATTTTCTCCTTCTGATCCCTCAAATCCCTTTGTATTCTTAAAAGGAAAAAGCCCACGCCAGCAAAACCTAAAATGATGGCGTCACTCTCAGCCATCTCTTCTCTCAACAACGGGATGAAGTTGTCTTCATTTTATAGCAACCACTCATTAACGGTGATGGGGCATCGTCGGTGATCCCACAACTAAGAGGGAATTGGAATTCATGTTTGTTGGAGAGGGAGGACGGTGGAAGAGAATGACTAAAAGACAGAAGAGTAATTTTATCCAGCAAAAGGATAAAAAAGTAATTTTATTCAACATTCCTAATGATCTTGATTACATCGAAAAATGGAGGGTTTGCTCATTATCAAATTTGTGGTAATCAAGATTCCCATGGGAATGGTGCATTCTTACAACTTGACATTAGGCTCATTCTTATTTCCTCTCCCTCTAAATTCTATGAATCAAACAAAATTTAAGTAATGTGCATGCAATATTTTCTAGCAATCAAACATAGGAATGAGCCCAAAGTCTAAACCATAAATCTTAAACCCAAATTTATTCTTATCCATATTCTCTCTTAAAATTCTAACTACCAAACATGTCCTTCAAAATAAGGATTTTATTTCTGCAGATAAACCAGTGAGACTTCACTTTCCTATCAGGCCAACCAGCAAAACTTATTACCCAGTACCCTTAATAGTTCTTACTGGTCATCACTTACTAGTAATCTATGTGGTACCTATGATGAAGCATAAGTTTAAACTTGTGACATTTTATTTCGTACTCTTCATTGTCTAACAACACGTAGTAGCATTTTAAATAATGATTATCTAACACAAATCAATGTTACACATGTTTCGGTTTAAGAATTGAAAACTTTATTTTTCACGTGTCACAATTTTATTGCAACCATTACTAGCGAAACTTTAAAGGATAACACTAAATGACCCATATGTAAGAAGAATTATGCAAGTGAGCACCTATAAAAGAACAACGGGACAACTCTTGTTGGTAAAAAAGAAGTCCCAATTCAAGAAGCATTTGATTCTATTTTATTATTATAATTATAATTATCATTATTATTATGATTTTTATAATATTTTTCAACATAAGTTTTAAAACAAAATAATTAGTTAAAAATTGATACTGAAACAGCTTTAGAAAAGTTTCCAAAATTAATTTAAAAGATTTAAATATAA
This sequence comes from Delonix regia, assembly GCA_037074485.1. Lineage (NCBI taxonomy): Eukaryota > Viridiplantae > Streptophyta > Magnoliopsida > Fabales > Fabaceae > Delonix > Delonix regia. The sequence continues at coordinate 5,602,693 of CM073460.1, read as the reverse complement.
AAATAAACTTGTTATAATCTAAAATATTAAAGTGTATGAATAACATTGTAATAATATTATGATGAAATAAAAACATACAAATAAGTAATAAAGTCATTTTGAAAATTTGTGCTTATAAAGACTACTAATTAAATATTAATTTCTCTATTTGGCTAAAAAAATTATTTTCTCCGTATTCCATTATAAACAATAACCTTATGTTGTAAAATGGAAAAAAAAATGAAGAATAATTTTTTTTTTTTAAGAAATTGATTAGACAAATAAATGTGTCAGCCATAATTTTTTATATAAATTATTATTATTAAGAAACCGGAATCAAAGCAGAGCCTGTCATTTCAGTCCATCAATTTGAGCAGTCCTTGGATTTTGGATATAATTTTTTATATCTACATCCCAACATGGAGGCCTTTGAATATGGTTTGCAAGATTTAGAGTTATTTCCTTTAATGGATTGATTGAGATTGGATTTTGGAAGATTCAAGCTTTTTTTAATTTTTTTTCTCCCTATTTCTCTTTGGCAAGTTAGGTTTTCAGTTAGTGATTTGATCATTTTTGTGATGGAAATGATACCTACCGTGGCTTAATCTCTTTTATGGCTGTTGCATGTTTGATCAACACTAAGCAAAAGGCAAATGCTTTTCTTCCATCCATTGCCTATCTATCATTCACTACTAAACCCTCCAATTGATAGCTAAATCACACATTAATCAGTTGTTTAATGCTATATTATAGTGTTCTCAAATCAATCAACAAATATAAACATGATCATTGAACTGGTAACTGATGTGACACCAATTTGAATCTCTAAAATTTATGAATTTGATTTTAAATGTATTATTTCTACTCTTATCTCTTTCTCCATTCCCTCCTATGATTAAAAAATATACAAATGAATTGCTACACCTAATTTGCATTTAAATAATCTACTTTTTAGTCATTGTTGAGATAAAATGTGTTCTTATCTATTTTATTTTTTCCTTATGCCAACTTTACTAAATTAACATATTTTTTTGTCTTACATAAACTTTGACTAAAATGGCTCAATACTTGAATGAAGGCTCAACTGATAGAACAGTTGGGCTGAAGGCCCAGCCAATGGAACACTTGCGCTATCAAATGGTCTAATGAATATAAGCCCACCAAAACCCAATTTTCTTCATCATAAAAGAACCCAGTATGGTCCTTGCTTGAAATATCCAATAATCAACACCTCTTCCATTGACATATCTTCACCTACTTGAGTTGCTCCCTCCAGTGTTTGTCTCAAGGAGCCAAAAGGATAATTTGCATTTAATGTGTCTACTTTCTTTCTCATAGTTGTCACCACCATTTTTGCTAAGCTTCAATGTCCCCCATCCAAAAAGGAGATGTTGAGGAAATTGAGCCGTTTGGAGACGTTGGAAACTTCTACTATAAATATGGGAGCTCGACGTGTTGAAGAACTAGTAAAGTCTGTGTGACAATCAAATTGTTGTGTGCTATCATGCTTACTGCAAGCTTTTCTTCTTCCATAAATCTCTGTGTGAGACTAAGTAGTATAGAATGTGTATGTTCTTGAAGAGCGTGAATCTTACCTTTCAGTGATTTAATTTATTTACAGTATTGCAGATAGTTTTTGAGTGTGTGCAAGTTATTGAAAGCCTGTAAAAGTCTTGGTGATTGATCATTGATTCTGGGTTACTAAAGTATAAGTGTAAAAGTTGAAAGGCTGATCCCAAAGTGTAAGGTTGACTTATTTAGTGAAATGCTAGGGAGTTGATGTAGGATCAAGGGTTGATCCCTATTATAAATATCATGTGTTCTACTCTTTTCTTCCATACTTATTCCCTTTTATCAATGTTTGAAGTAATCCTTAGGAAACAAGTGAATCAGTTAACTCCTTAAGAATTGAAAAAATTTTTATTTATTTTGTTACGACAATAACTATGCAATTTATCCTTTTCGCTATATCTGTGCAAACAATCATAATATAAATATATTGTAGTTAAATAAGTAGTAGTTTATCTCTCACAATCCAAATTCACTGATTATGACCAGCGTGTAGATTAAACTAACTTAGTCTAGTAAGCCTATGATAACACTCTCACAAGATTTGTGAAAGTATTAATTAAACACATTAAACACATAATTCAATAAGTTTTTTAAATTTTTTTTGGAGGTTGTCTAAAATCCGACAATACCTCCCTTAAAAATATCATGTTTAACAAACCTCTATAGCTAGTTGTAGCCAACAATTTTATAATCATAGTAAACAATAATACCAGCTTAATAATATTTCAAAACATATTTAATATAAAATAGTAGGACAACAACCTACACAAGGCTTGTAACATTCACAACATCCATACAACCCCAAATAACTTGACTAATAGTAGCCACTACCTTGGAATTAGACGTATACAATAACTCAACCAAAGTGACATACAAAAAAGTTTAGGCAATAAGTAAGTCCCAAAGCAATTTCACTTTGATATGTATTGATTTGTAAAAATGTTAAAAGAGAGGTATAAGTCTACCACTCACTTAGTGAATGCATAAATTACAAAGTAAGTAGAAAGGGAAATAATAGATGCCTTAAAGTTTTTAACAAATATTTATTTAAGTAAAGAAACAAGTTTCCATAAAATAAAAAAATAATTTTTTAATTTTATAATTTTGTATGAATTGGGTATGAAAGAAAGAACCAGAATCATCATACTCATATCCTTTTATCAGATACATCTGAAAAATTCATACCTGTATCCCTTTATCAAATATGCCTCAATATTTCATACTTGTATCCCTTTACCGAATACGTCTCAATATTTCTTAGTCATATCCCTTTACTAGATGCATCTTAATATCCCATACCCATATCCCTTTGCAGGATACATCTCAATATCTCTTAGTTGTATTCCCATACTGGATATGTTTTAATATCTCATACTCATATCCTTTTACCAAATATATCTCAATATCTAATACCCGTATCCCTTACCGGATACATCTTAATAATTCATACTTATATCTCTTTATTGGATACGTCTTAATAATTTATTTTATCATGGTGCACCAAGACCTTTATCCCTGTTAACGGCTACAAGGTCTTACTTGAATTCTCATCCAACCTTTGAATTATTAAAACTTTTGAATATAAATAAATCATGTAAATAACTTATGTGAATAAATAATATACTACTTAACATATTAATTACCATAAGTAATAAAAAAATAGTTTCAATAATGCAACGAAATAAATGGGTAATTATTAGCAATTTATAGGAAAGGAAAGTAATAATATTATAAATGATTAAAAATGATAAATAAATAATACATCAAAAGAAGATAAGCTTGAGATAAAATACCATAATAAAATTTAAAAATGATATAAAAGGAATAGTTAAAGTTCATGGTTCCAACATAACTTTATCTTTAGCACACAATATTGATATTCTCGATACCATTTTTCACATCACATAATATTCCAACATTCACCTTGCATATAATACTTTTTTCTTAATTTATATAATATAGCCTTCACTTTTCACTTCTTCAGTACCAGGTGCCTTTCACAATAGCAATAATTTATATAATTTAGTAATCTTATTTATAATCGTATTATTATATATATATATACATATCATATCATATATACACAGAGTTGAAGAGTTTGAAAATTATAGATTTATCTCCCTTATAAGATGCAGAGCATGAAATAAGGAAAATGAAAGTTGGACAATGAAACATAATCAAAAAGTAAAATGAAAGGTGCTATTTTGCAATTTATACACTTACCGATAGGGATAAATAGTAGAGATCCCTTATTCCTACAGCATAACCTCGATTAAAGAGATATTCACAAAGTTACCTCTCACAAAATATGAATTTTCTACGTAACGCTTATTCCATGACCTCTCTTTCTCTTCTTTTCTCTTAATTTTGAATGAGAAAACTAATAATCATTTATGCTTAATATAAAAGTTTCCATGTTACTATGCAAATTACCATTTGATACTATATAAGTTACTATAAAAGATGCCTTGCTAACAAGTTTTTTCTAGCACACTTCTAAAAGGTTAAAATTAAAATTTTACCTAAGATAATATTTTTTCTTTTCATTTTAGTCCCTAATAAAAATGTTAAAATTATAATTTTTGCCTCAAACATTATTTCCTCCTTTTAGTTCAGTCCTTGTGCATTTCTACCAACAATTTTCAAAAAGTTAAAATTAAAATTTTACCTAAGACAATATTTTCTTTTAATTTTAGTCCCTAATGAAAATGTCAAAATTTAATTTCTATCCCAAATATTATTTTCTTCTTTCATTTTAATCCTTGAAATTCGATTATATTTCTTTAATGTTCTTAAAATCATCTTCGGTTTAACTAGAGGCCTATACTATTATTTATACTCCTATAAAAATCATATATCTCTGATTGCGTATATTTTTATGATGTTACATAATAGTTTTATATATACATATATATACATATACATATTCTTTTTGTTATTACATTATCCTACCCTAAAGAAACAGTTAGTTTCTGTTGTTGGTTCAACATTAGTAGGTTCATTGTAGCCTTGCATTGTCACTTATTAGATGAATAAATGAATATAAAAAATAGTACAAGTAAATAGTCAAAAACCTTAAACGTAGTTCTTTATATATTTGTTATTTTGATATTCAATTAAAACATTATAAGTATATAATTTTTTAATAATGTTACAACATGTGTATAGTTTTTAAATATAAATGTATAATTTTATAATTAAAATATACACTTCTATGTTATTATTAATTAATTATACACTTGTCCTATGTTAATTGAAAAACCTTACAACAATATATAAGAAACTTTACTGAAGTTTAATCCTAACTAAACAATAGTTTTTCTTTTGTTCTAAGATAATTTAGTTTCCTTTTAAGTAAATATTTTATCATCATGAAAGATAGTTTTAACATAAGCAACAAAGACATGGCAATTTGCACACTCAAATAATGATGTACACACTCAAATAATTCAAAGAACAACATTGGCTCCGGTGCAAGGATCACAACTAAATCAAGAAGATACTTTGCCATGCCATTCCTTGTACCTTCAGATAGAAACAGCCATTTTAAATTGAAAAAAAAATTGAAACTTATTACAAGATTCAATGTTAGCCCTATTATCATCTATAAAAAAGATAAATTTTCTTCAGAATTTTCTACTTAATATTATTAGCTCCAACTTACTATTATTTGCACTGATGTATACAAGGTTGTCAAAATTGTGATTCTAGGCAGACTCGTTTTGGGGGAGTGAACTCATAACGTAGACTCGTAACGTAGAATCGTAAGAGTTTACATACATCTGTTATCGAAATTCTCATTAAACATAACCATATAAAAAAAATATTAATAATAACATTCATACATAATCCACAATCCATAGTTTCATACTTGTCATTCAAGTCTACAAATATATTTCAATAAACTCCATACATTAATTCACATTTAACATCACTAGGCCTCAAAATCAACAATAAAAATTCACCATACATTAATTCTCATTCAACATCACTAAGTCTCAAAATCAACAATAAAAATTCACCATAATTCTTCAAATCCTACTATATTATCATCATTTCCAGAGTCTTCACCTTCATCATTTCTATTACCTACCTCACAACCATCATTTTCTTCTTCCTCATCCTCAAAGTCATTAACCAATGTCAAATTTTTAGAAAGTTCACCACTTATATTAGGGTTTAGGTCAACCACAAATCATCATACATTCCTACCATGGGCACAAGAGATTGAAGAACCTCATCATCATTATCTTCCTCATCTTCAACATTAACATCACTTCTCTTCCTTTTAGTTATCCATTCATCATCAGAATGAATGTCATCAAAGTCATATTCATGAGTTCTCCTTGATTGTTTGCCTTTTAACTTCAGATTGCATATTACAAATGTCAAATCGTTCATCTTCTTTTAGAGCAAGTGATTTCTTCTCTTAGTATGAATCTAAACAAAATAAAAATGCTCAAGTGACATATTCAAATCGTTAACAAAATGAAAAAGCAAAGTAAATTACAGTTTTATATCAAATCAAATATAATTACTTACCATATCAAAAGCACTCCAATTACGTTCACACCTAGAAGAGCTACAACATAAGCTGAGAATCCAAATTGCAAATTTTTGAAGTTCTAGGCATCCTACCATTCTGCTGGTGGCATTTTTGTTCTTATTGACTTTGTCCATTCACGGCCGAACATGTCTCTTGCATAATGGAAGTAAGTGAGTTAGAACTCAATTTTGTTTCTCTCCTCAGCATCTTCAACTAATCTTGCTAAGCAATCATACAATAATTGCTTAATCCCATAATCAGCTTTGAAGTCACGATTTTAGTGAAAATGGGGATTAAGGTAGTATGCAGTTCCATGTAGAGGCCTATGAAATTGAGCTTCCCACCTTTCATCGATGATATTCAATATAGGCTGGTATCTGCAATGATCAATTATAAAGTGAAACATATATATACAAGATTAATGAGTATAAATATAAGGTATTGTATTTACCTTTTTAAAACATTATTAAAAATTCATTTTAATCTTCGCCTTTGCACTTTCCATTACTTCAAATATAAATCCCATAGCTAGCTTCTCATCAGAATCTACCAAGCGAAGACCTTTAATGAGAGGAACAGCAACCCTAAGGCAAGTCACAATATTCTTCCAGAACATATTATCCATGATACTTTTTGCCACTTCTTTGGTAGAAGAAAATCTACTATCTTTCCATTCATTAGAATTAAACATATTTCTCAATGCTGCTTTATGCCCATGAATACAACCTATCGTCAAATAAGCTGTGGAAAATCGAGTCACACCTGGCCTAATCAAGTCCCTCCCTTTTGTGAAAATTTTCAACATGCTAACAAGCATTGTTCTTGTGTAAATGAAAGTTGTAATTTTTCTTCCCCTGCTTATGGTTTCTTTATGCATTATAAGTGTTTCCTCTTCTCCATTAACTTTTGTCCAACTGCTTTGTAATTTGCAGCATTGTCTATTATTATTTGCATAACATTCTTCTCTCCCACCTTCTCAACAACTTTATCAAGCATGGCAAACACTTTATTAGTAGTTTTAGATATATGAGATGTATCTAGTTAATATAAAAACACTGTCCCTTTAGGACTATTGACTAAGAAATTGCAAATGGAATGTCTTTTCATATCCATCCACTTATTAGACATAATGGAGTAACCCATTTTATCCCACTCTTCCTTAAACTCATCAACCATAGCTTGTGTGTTTTTCACCTTCATATTTAAGTAATTTTCTCTAATCCCATGATAGCAAGGAGGCTTAAACCCTGGGCTATGTTTTCCTATAATCTTACACATATTGATAAACTCAATATTTTTTACACAATTAAAAGGAATGACACTTGTGTAAAAAAACCATTCCACCTATTGGCAAGCTTCCTCCCTCAGATCTTTCTTAAACATATTATTAATGGTCGATTGTGAGCTACCAACCCTACTGTTATTTTCTCTTGAACCTCTCAATAAATTCATCAACTCTTGAAAGTTAGCTTGCTCCTTGGTACTTTGAGCTTCCTCATCACCAACATTTAACGATTGTTTCTTTCTTTTAAATGATAATCACATGTTGTAACTTTGTTACCCTTACATTATCTCCAACACTTACACAAGCTTCAACATCAATTTTGGTACCAACTAAGTGATGTTTAAACCTATAGATCCTTCCATTCACAACTTTGCCACAATAACTACATTGAACCTTCTTACCATCCTTACCAATATCAATTCTATGTTTCCACCCAATATTAGTCCTATTACTAAGAAAATTCTTCCTTCCAGCAACTATATTTTTTTGAGCTTGAGTAGGGCCACTCCCACTTGCATTTGAAGACATATTTCCTTACACCAACTAAAAGATATTTTGGAATTCAAAATTTCAGATTATGCAAATGGAAAAAATATTAGAATAGATTAGGATAACATGCATCCCAAGGTGAAGCCACTAAACAATATAGATTCAAGCAATGGCATTAATAAAGAGTTGGCAAGCCACACAACAAATTTTGGAATTCAAACTTTTAGATGATTTGATACTTACTGCTAAGCTGCAAATATCTCTAGTTTGCATATTTCTCATTAACAACAAAGGGCACCATTGAACTTGACAGGGATGCAATTTCATTGCCTATCCCGCATATCACTATGTTACTAGGACAAAAAGCTAGTACACTATAGAATCCTATTACATTGCAGACAAAATCACACACTAATTAAATAAAATAAAATAATATTCCAACCTAATGAATCTTTATTCAAGTCATAGGTTCTTGCATATTTCTAGAATAAAAGATAAGTTTTATTGCAAGCTAAGCATATAACAGACATAAAATCATCTGGCATATAACATAAAAGCAAGCTGAGCTCCCTAGCTTAATTGCAATTTGCAATTATAGAGAACAACTGAGTTCCTCATCAATTTTTCTAATACTGCATCAATAATACTAATAGTAGCTGGAACAAAGTCTGCAAACTGAGTCTTTTGAATTGCAACATCATCAATTTTTCTAATACAGACATTGCAACTAACACATTGGAAACCTTTGAGGTTTTGAATTCCAACTCACATAATCTCATCAGTCATCAATCAAACTCAAATGAAAACAGAAGGCAGTAATAATTGCAAAGGAACTAATCTTCTTGTCTGATATGTTGATACTCAATAACATTAATAAGACTAAATCACACAATGATGAAAATGGCAATTTGGTCTCAGTCTCAGGCTTTCAGCTCTCTGTTTTCACTCAACTCTTAGCTCTGTGCCTCTATCAATAGAAGATTTGTCTAATAAGGAGCGATTACCATATTAGGGACTTACAATACAATCTTCAGCGATAAAAGACAGAACGATTTCTGGCGAGGTAGTGAAACTCTAAATCGTGAATGACTGGGTCTATGATTGTTCGAACCGTTATTGCAATTGTCTGAGTTCGACCACCGCTGCTATGACTGTCTGACTGTAAGACTCGATCATCCGACCACCGTTGCTCTGCGACTATCCGATTGTCCGACCATTGTTGTTGTTACTCTGATAGGGCATGGGTTCATCGAAGTCGAAGGGAAAAGGTGAAGTCGTGAAGGAATATGCAGAACTTTTGCTGTGCTGTGCATTTAGCTTAGGCAATTAGGCATTCCAGTTAAAGCAGGCTTTGGTTTTAGGCTTCACAAATGGGCGGGTTGAGTGCTGACTTGATTTTTTTTCCTTTTTTTCCAAACAGGCTCAGGTTAAAATTGGGCTTGATCCACACTCAGTGGAAACTCGCTAAATCAGTAAGTCAAGCAATTTTGTCCGACTCATGGGCGAGTCTGAGCGAGTCAATGGCAATTCCAAGTCTACGTCCGCGGTAAATCATTTTGGTCACCGGAAAATGTAAACTCAGCTCTTTCTAGCAACAAAAAAATACACTCATCATACACTATCAATCCATGTTGAAAGACAAGGTCCCTTATTAAATTATGCCTTCGCAGCTCCAGTTACCATTGTATCCTCCATAAAGTGTGTGTGTAAAAATTTAAAAGATGTTAACTATTATATTTTAGTTTCTATGCTTCATCTAGAAGTACTGACAAAGAAACTAATACACAAATGTTTCAGCATCTTGTGTTTAACTTGTAACTCATTGTAGGGAAATTTGGTATTGCTACTAATTCAGAAAATTACAATCATTCGACAATAACTTCTTGTTCCAACCTTTCTAAAATACAATTCAAAACTGAACTCTATTAAACTAAGTAATTAAGGGACAAATAAACAAGTAATAAACTTACAAGAATTACTCTAAGGGGGATTTTTATTGTAGTATCCCAATCCTATCTTTCTAGTAGACCATTAATAACCTACTTAAAATGTGATATAATTGTAAGATGAGAATCTCGATGGATTTTCCAGGCAACATCTTTTAACCAAGCACTAAAATAGGGCTTTACTCATTCAATGTTCAAACACATCATTTACTTCCATTACCAAGTGCAATAGCTAGACTACGGTTACTGGTAATTTCGATCAAATGGAATGCCAGTGTTTCCGTGGTTAGCTAAACATCAGCATGTCTACTCCAATTTATGTCTTAACTTTAAAAATTGTCATACATTTAAGCCACCTGCTAGAAATTTATTCTATAATATCAACACCAAAGTTCATCAGCAATAAATGGAGCTCGACAGCCATCGATGTCGACCCTCCCTGCTCGAGCTTTAACAATTTTGCAAGCAAATGGGTAAGCATTCTCTTCAACAAGTTTCTTTTATTGAGTGAGTAAAGGTTGATATTAATAATACATAATTAGGGGCATTATGGCTATTTTCCTTTATTACCAATCCTTTTACACTTCCATTCCACTTTCCATGCTTAATATACCAAACATGTTTTCATAATAAATTTTTTCATTCCATTCTTCTTCTCTTTCCTATTCCATTTCCTACCCACTTTCCTTTTGCATTCTAAATGAGGCTTAAGACCATGTTTGGTGTAGAGCAAACGACTCAAATAGAAAGAGAAAAGGTGCTGGAAAGGTTTATGCAGTTATTTGGTGCATTGGATTTCGGATTTCACTAGATTTCCCATTCCCGTCCATACTGGTAGGTGGCTTTTTGGCTTTAGGCAATGGAAATCCATGAATAAAGGTCTCTAATGGTAGGGAGATTATGTTTTTGCCTTCAACCATCTCCTTTTTGTTTTGTCGTGCTAGCCTTCATAAGCTTAATAGAGAATCCAATTGAACACAAGTGGGCGAGAAGATTAGTGCAGACCGTGAAGTCGATGGACTATGTGTTCCCAAGAGGTTTAAATTGGCCAATCTACAAAGTGTGCTCCCTTTTATTGTTATGTTCCTTTTGATTGCTATGTTGTTTGATTTGTAAGGTCCCTTCACTGATTATTGCAATAGTTGTTGATGGGCGTTTTATCTATAGTTGCTTCCCTGCTTGATTGCTGTAGCTGTTGACAGTAAGTCTCTTCTTCTTTTTTGTGCATTTACTGTAAACATTCAAAATTCATGAAACCCTAATTGTGCATGCCTTTTTCTACATCATTGAAAGTCAAAATAGATAGATAATTGAAATTATTTTGTTCTGTTATGTCATGAACTCAGTTGCCAAATAAATGTCATTGGGATAAAATATTGATCTTTGTATTCCTTTGCATACTTATATGTTGACAAATTGAATTTTTGAATGTTGACAATGCGATAGTAATACACTAAAAATTTTGTTTACCTTAATTTTTAGCCTTGGTAAGTACTTATATTTTCTCTTTCATTACTTTTTGTTGAAAAATTTGACATTATATTTCTAAGATCTTGAAGATCTGCTGCAATATCTTAGATACTTTGTTGATTATTTTATTTTTATTCTTTTGTTATTTTTCTATTAAGTATAGATCATATAAGATATAAATAAAATCCCTACTTATTAGGGATATTTTGTTTAAATTAGAATCTAAGTTTAAACTTGTATCAACTATATATTTTATAACCTAAGTTCTTTAGGGTTACGATAGATTAAATAAAATAAATCCACATGGTATCAGAGCCACCAATACAGGGCTCACGATATCCTTTGGCACTATCCTTACCACCTTCAGTAACTTTCTTTATAATGTTACTGACAATTCTGCCTTTGTAGCCAAAATTTCACAATCTAGAGAAAATAAACACAAAAATTACAGAAACCTTGGTGTGATCATTGTAATAAGGCTAGCCATAATGGTGGGTATTACATGGTAAACCATCAAACAATAAACAATGAAGCCAATATGAAGGACAAGCTCACATGACAACTACCTTTAAAGGAAGAATTTCTGATTCTGAAGTATTCAGTAAAGATCAATTAGAAGCCCTCCACAAGTTAATTAGAACTCACCTCAATACCTCTCCCAATCTAGACATTGCTATCGGCTTGATTGCCCATATAGGTAATTAATCTTTTATCCTTAGTTTTAAAACTTAAGGAACCAACATTTGGGTTATTAACTCTAGGGCCACAAACCACATGACAAGTAATTCCTTTTCCCTTACTAATTTCAAACCTTGTAAGCCTAACTTATTTGTAACCCTTGCAATGGCATCCCTTCTAAGGTAACCGGATTCAAGACAGTTTATTTATTAAACCATCTTGTTCTCCACCAAGTCATTCAAGTCCTTAACCTCACACGTAACCTCTTATCTGTCAGTAAACTTACAAAAGACCTTAACTGTGTTACTAAGTTCTTTCCTGGTAGTTGTTATTTTTAGGACCCGGCATCAGGGATGACGATTGGTAGTGCTAAGGAAAGAGGCGGTCTTTACCTACTTGACCAAGAACCAAAAATGCTTTACTTACTCTTTAATAGTAACTCTATCTCTGATACTACCTTATGGAATTATAGATTAGGGCACCTCAATCCTGATTACATGAAAAACATGTATCCCTCTCTATTCAATAAAAATTTCACTTTGTTTTAGTGTGACATTTGCTAATTATCCAAACACACACGCACTTCCTATCCAACACACCCACACATTCCCTTTCTCCCTATCTCCTTAATCCATAGCAATGTTTAGGGTCCATCTCAGACATAAACATTAATTTGTGACAAATGGTTGGTTTGTATCCTTCATTGATAACCATACTAGACTCACTTGGACATATTTAATGAAAGAAAAATCTAAAGTCCCACATATTTTCAAAATTTTCCACTCTCTCATTAGAAATCAATTTCAAACCTCCATTAATATCCTTAAAACTGATAATGGAACTGAATATTTCAATACTGATATTAAAGACTTCCTTCATAAAAATGGGATTTTCACCAAAGTTCTTGTGTTCACTTTCCACAACAAAATGAAGTTTCTAAACGTAAGAACCAACACTTCCTAGAAGTAACAAAAGCCTTCCTACTTTCGTCTAAGGCACCAAAAACCTATTGGGGAGAAGCTTTATTGACAACCACCTATCTAATTAACCGAATGCCCTCAAAACCCCTTAAGTATTCAAACCTATTGGACAAAATGCTTGAAACTTACCTTAAAGCTGTTATTCTTACCCATAGCCTCTCTCCTAAAATTTTTGGATGCATTTGCTTTGTTCACATATATAATAATGGCAAATGGGTACAAATGTTTTTCCTTAAGTGTGTATTTGTGGGCTATTCATCCTCTAAAAATGGATGCAAATGTTTTTCACCTATCATTAGAAAATTCTACATTTCTATGGATGTTACCTTTTTTGAAACAACCCCTTATTTTATAGATAAATCCATTCAAGTGGAGAATTCTGATGAATGGACTTATTGCAATAGACAGCAAACAGTGCAATAGACAGCACCTTTCACTTTTTTTACTCCCAATGACATGGCCTCTAGCCCTAAATCTCAGTCTAAAACAACCAGTCCAGAAATAACCACTTCACCATAAAGCCAAGAACCATACATAACAATGCCCATAACCTCACCCATGCATGAAACTGAATTTGATATTGCAAAAACAAAAGACAACAATCCTGATGAGATACGCATCCAAATAAAATTTTCTATGCAAGATAAGTGAAGATATCTCAACCACAAAAAAAGAGATATCCATCAATTTCAAGGAGTTTACTCCTTAAATGGCCAATTTATATATGTTTTACTAGAGTGGGAAGGATATGTAGCTGATGCAAGGGTATTGAGAGATGCCCTCACAAGGAGACACGGTTTAAGAGTGCCACATGATGAGTGTCCCCACTTTACATATGTTTCAGCCATATATGATTTTGATGCTAATATTTGTATGCCTTCCATGTATCAGTCTAATATTATTTGGTTGACTCTGAGTTCACCAATTATAAGGGTTTTCTTGCACCATATTAGGGACAGAGATATCATTTACATGAATGGTGCCACGACAGGCAACCCACTTCTCCCTAAGAGTGCTTTAACATGAGGCATTCATCCTCCATAAACAAAATTGAGCGATGTTTTAGTATGTTGAAGCTGCGATAGGCCATCCTATGCTGCCCATCCTTCTATCCAGTGAGAACCCATAACCATGTTATCATATCGTGTTGCTAGTAACATAACCTCATATGTCTTGATAATGCTCTTGACAATATACCAAATGACAACACCCTCAATCCAGACCACTGAACTAAGTGATCATTGATTGTTGGAGTGCAAGGCAAGATGCATTATCCATTAATATGTACAATGAGTATAAGACAACTCATGTTAGACTTTGATTTAGGTATAATCTTGAAGATTTGTAACCATTTAGTTGTGTGTTCATGTCTATTATGATTTCCCTATAATGGGAAAGATGTGCTTACTATACTGTTAGACTTCAAATGATGCATGATGTGTATGATGTGTTTTATAATTTGAGTAAGATATAAAATTTATGCTTGTTGTAGTGTAAGTCAATGGATGATGCCTAATATGTGTGGTTCATATTAGTTGTGTGTGTAACATGGTTTGCAAATGTTTGTTGAAGTGAACATGGCACAAGAGAGCAAGTCAAGCATATAAGCTAGGTAGGGTCACCATGTGCGGACAGTGCAAGAAGATGGAATACTGGCGAAGTGCATGTTATCATTAATTGGGGATGACAAGTACCACAAGGATGGGGGATTCAAACTAGGCTATCTCCTATAACTAGAGGTTATGATAGAGGACAAGGCACCCAATTGTGGGTTAAAGGGTTGAAAACTATTAAAAGAAATTGGCAAATTGTCCATGATATGGCTATGAGGAAGGACACTAGCAGGTTCAATTAGGACCCTATCATGAAGCGCGTGACGGCTAATATGGGACAATTATCTAAAGGTAAGTATTCAATCAATGTGACTAATTGTAAAATTGCATATCATTGTAGGATATTAATTTATGAAATTGGCCACTTTTCACACTTACAAGAAATCCTCTCTGTACCATAACAGGTCTTCCCCTCACTATAAGGATTTAACTTTTGTTTTGGGCTAAGACAGAGCAACTGGAAAACATGCCCAATCAGCATGTGACATATTAAAGGAAAAATCCATTTGTTGGAGGGAAACCTAAGGTAAGACTAAACTTGATGGCATGTTGTTCTCTGAAGTCCATGTGGCCCCTAATCTCGATGGGTTCAGCCTCGAGAAGAACAAGCTTCGGACAAGCAAGGACATTGATGAATTGTTTGCTAATGTGATCAGAGAAGTATGATATAAGGTTGACAAGGGGATTGACAGAGTAACTGATAGGGTTTGTGCTATCAATGATAACTTGACACTCAATAAAGACATTCGAGACAAAATTGAGTCCTTAATCAATGATTTGATTGCAATTGCTGGCCTCATTGTTAATGAAATTTTTGCTACCCACGTTGTCTTTGAGCGAGACACACAACTCCTTGTATCGTTCTCCACGGTTCTAAAAGCAGTCAAGGTTGCCTAGATACGTTGTCTGCTCAATTAGCTTCCTTGATTTAGTGGGTTTTTTTGTATTTTGTGTATGATTAGGTGGTGGATAATTTTTGTAGATGTCAAAGGAAGATTGACCATTGCTAAACAGAGACCTCACCACCTTCCTTTTGACAAATGTAAATGACTGCTTCCTACTTTTTGTGTGTGATAAGGTTTATTTGTGTTGCAGAGATGAACTCTAGCTTCTAGTGAGTGACTTTATTTCTTTGCTGCTACATTTATGTTCCTATTTGGAACTCGCTTTTTTTATTTACTTTATTTGCACACATGACATTCAAATACAAGTTTCTATTCAAATATCTTATTTCTTTCTAATGAGGGTTTAGGCTTGCTTTCCCTACTACGTTCCATATAGTCTAGCTAAGTTTATCTTTTTCTTACTAATCTCACTTTGTTTATTTGAGTCAAGCTCAAAATCAAGCCCAACGATATCCATGGCTGCATCAACCAAATCTACAAGGAACCGATGTTTGGGGGTTAACTTTGTGAGCAACTAAAAGATTAAGACTCTAGATAAATCATTTTTGCTACAAAATATGACTTTCTGCACATTGGACACGTGAAAGCAGATGTTAAACTTGTTGATTTTTTTATAGGTATTGATGCTAGAATCATTAGTATGCATAAGAGATGCCAAATATCCAAACCTAAAAGACTTTGTGTTAGCAGCCTTTGAGATCAGCTTGTATAGTGGTACTGGTGACACAAACTTTAATTGGTTCCAAGAAGTTTAATTGTATATCAAAAGTTAACTATACCGATTTAAATTGTCAGAGCATTGTTTGCCTGCATATAAGAAGTTTAAAAGTCTTGTTTAGTTGAATGTAACTCAGTTTAGCTATTTTGTGATTGTGAATCAGGACATCCAAGATGATGGTACTGATGTTCATGGATTTCCACCAGTTGGAAGGTGCTATTATGGGACAGCTGATGGAGTATGGATAATTTCATGTAGAGCCACATGCAAGGAACTGTTGTTGTCTTATGGGATATTGTATATAGTGTGCCAGCAAAGCAGTAGTGTAGTGTTGGTCTTGTAAAAAATATGTTGTTGAATATGAATCTGCCACTCGTAGGTTGCAAGGTGAACTGAACAATATCTTAAGTTTATGTGATGTGAACTTATATCTATGATCTGCACCTACTAATGACTCTAATGTTGAAAGGCAGCTAATATAAAGTAATAATTGTGTGATTGAAGATGTCTGAAGAAGTTTTCAGACTTCAAATGTGTAGAGAATTTTATGTTGGTTACAGTAGGTTGGATTCTGCTTTTTATTGTATGTATTTGTGAGGCATATGTGAAATCAAGAGCAGAATAATATTAAATAAGAAACAATTAACTATTTAATTGTTCATATTTTTATCATAATGTTATCTAATTAAAATATGATAAATATATAATTGATTAATTATATATCAATGAATAATTATTATAAATAATTATATTTTTAAAATTAAACTATGTATTTTTATATTATTATTAATTAATTAATTATACACTTTATATCTAAGTCTAATCCTATTATTTAATGGTGAATTAGTGTAAGTTCAAAAGCTCAGAGTTAGGCATAAAAACAGTTTTATTAGACCAAAAACTATGTTTTGTTTTTTTCGTTACAGGGACTTCAACAATAGGTTTTATTGTCTTCATTCCTTGAAGAGAAGTCAACAAGTAAAACCGAACATAATTTGATATAATATTTCCTTTCAAAAAATAAAAAAGAGAAAGAGAAGGATATAGACTAAACTTATGCATTTGGAAGCATAAACAGAAAGTGAAAAGTGGCATCACTTGACATTAAGCACAGTTGACTGCACCAAACTCTACTGCTCATACATATCTGTTTGTTCCCATTCCTATCAATAATACAATTCACAATTTAGACCATCACGTGATTTTTTATTTATTTTTTTTACATTATGATTTACTTTGTTATGCTCAAGAATTGTTAAAATTAATCTTATATGAAAAATTGAGTGGTTCAAACAATATTTCACTCGCTGTGATCCTCCCGGCCAATTCAGTTTTGAGAAACTCCGGCATCTAAAAGCATGCCAAGTCATTTTGAAACCCACTGTAGCCTTAAGCAAGTGTCTGTTTTTTTTTTTTTTTTTCTTTCTCCTTATTTCAAATTATAATATTTAAAAGATTGAGTTATTAATTTGAAAACTGACTTGACATCTTATT
Source organism: Delonix regia (assembly GCA_037074485.1). NCBI lineage: Eukaryota > Viridiplantae > Streptophyta > Magnoliopsida > Fabales > Fabaceae > Delonix > Delonix regia. The sequence goes on along the minus strand of CM073460.1, from coordinate 5,585,018 downwards.
TGTCATATGACAGTACACATTAGCATTTTTCAAATGATGTTGAGGGATTAACTAACATAAAGGACATGTTTGAAAATTTCTGGAACTATAAGAATTAATTTTAAAAAAGTAAAGTGTAAAAATTAATTTCAAACTCATATAAAATATAATGATTAAATAATTAGAAGTTCAGTGCTCAAGATAGCGGCGGATGGGTGAGTATCATGTTGGCCTTTACGGAAATCCTTTCCGATTGCATTGTTCCAATCTATTTATTCTAAAATCATTTGAGTTCGAACGAGTGAGAAGCAGGTGTAACGGGAGGGCTAAATATTTAAGTTCACCTTTTTCAGATCTTTGTTATTAACTTCTTTAACAAACTTATAATTACGTAAATGTATTTTTTAAAAACTTTCATGATATATTTTTAAATTATAAGAATGATTTCTTTTCATTAAAAAATATAATAAAAATTATATAAAAAATTGCGTCTTGGATTGTCTTTGTAATTATAATTAGTTCATGAAATTGTTTGAAATCAAGTAATACATTGCGTAGAAGCTGAATTCATCTTTAAGGGGGCAAAAAACTTCATTTTAATGTGGTAGAAATACCTATGCATCATATATAATACTAAAAATTTTTATCACCCACATTAAGGTTCTGTTATCTTCATTATAATTTAAAGGATTAGGTGTTATGTTTAATACATCTAGTTACCACTTGATTTGGAAATGCTATGTATAAACCGTCTTGTATCCTTTGGACTACGTTTGAAGGGACGAATTGAGACTATTAATAATAAAATTAAATGTAATAGTAAACATGAAATGGAGAAGTATGTTTTATTAAGTATGAAATAACTATAAAATTATTTTTATAATATTATCCTTATAAAATATTACTTGAACAAGTTTTTAACTAAAAATGATAAAATAATAAATAATAAGACCATTCTATTATACTCCAAACTCCCTAATTTGAAAGGATAAAAAGAAATTTTAGAGAACAAGAAAAAGCCTTACTTCATTTGGTGTAGCCCTTTCCTAAATCAAATGCAAGTTCAACTCAACGCTTGAACTTGTAGCTGTAGAGAAAAGACACAACCCATCCAGGGGGCTACTTTTTTTTTTTTTTTTTCAAATTTTTTTAATCCCTACAGCTTCGATAGTCGAAAACTATGGACAATGCTTAAATGCAGTTTTTTAAAGTATTTATTATCAAAATTTTTCATTAAAAACACAAGGACATTTTTCTAGCTCAGTTATACATTATTAATCATTTAAAAGAGCTCATCCACGTCATGATTTACTTGAAGAACTAGATAGGAAACACAGTATTGCTTCCGAGTCTTCCCCAAATATTAAAAAAGTATCAAACAATGGCCCGATATACCTAGCTGATATAATCACTTTCCCTTTCTCCTTCAAAATATGAACAATTATCAGAAGCCATCAGATGACAATGAGGGCTTCAATTTTTACTATTACCCCATAACCCCTCACTCCATGAATCAGAAAAAAAAAAAAAAAAGGAACCACAATATTGACAATGAAAATCAGGAGTATATGCCGATATATACAAGGCCATGTAATGGCAATCAAAAGTCTTCTCCCAAACCCAGAGAACTGAGAGGATGGCTAAACAAAAGCCCAGCTTAGACAGAGAAGAGGAATAAACATACGGTTGTCTTGATCAACATCCAACATCCAAACCACAGGTGCGGTGGCATAAGCACACAATTCCACAGATTGTACTTTAAAGCAATCGCTCCTCGCTAGTATGATGATACATGTACACCTGTGCAGCTGCTTCAAACAGCAGGAAAAAAGCTTGCTGCTAGATTAGCAATATGTAAAACTGTCATAGCCACACCGAGCAGGAATGTTATCCCACTGGAGCAAAGTACTAAATCCTCAAGCAGAAACTGTATCAATCTGCCAATGATAAGTGCTGAACTTTGTAAGTCTATGAGCTTATGGAAATCTAAGACTATTTATCTCCGGTGCTCAATAAACAACTGCAATTAAAAGGGTTGTTCTAATTACACATTTCAGTCAATCAATGTAGCCAGCAGCAATCTACAAAGAGGTTTTCTGATATCTAAGTAGGCTTTAAAATCTCAAAGAGAAGTGAACATAAATGTAATAAATTTAGGATTAACTGTAAAATTCATAACTGTAGCTGGAGGATGAATACACAACTTTATATACCGCCCATACCAATAATTTAACTTCAAAATAATGCAATAATCACATGTATCAGACATCGGCCACAACACAAGCCCCTAATTTGGAAACATGTAGAATATTATTGTCAATGACTAATTCAACTCAAAAGCTTATGCTTATAAATAAAGACCCATGAATATTTTATTAGGAACTTGAAATCTGTAACTCACCCTCTCACACAAAAGTCCTTTGGGCTTTTAGTCTAGAGAATGGGAGAGGGGGGGGACAGCAAGGACTCAACTTCTAATCACTTGGTCAGAGGCTATGATACCATAGGTACATAGACTTCTAGTATTGGGCTTATATTTATTAAGTACTAGTAAGATAGTACATGAGCACTCTATATCTATATAAGATAGTTCTAGAGGCTGACTGATCAAGTCAGTATCTCCTATTTAAAATTTTACATGGTCTCAAAGCCTCTCTCAGTCTCTCTCTAAACCAAGAGTCCTAGCAAACTAGCAACCAGTTGAGATGAGGGGGAAAAACAAGGCCATCTAGCTGAAGGTGCGCCTCAGGCAACGCATGGTGGTGATTTGATAATTGGAAGCTCAGAAGTAGGCTAAGATGGAAGGTCTGTAGATCTCACGACATTTGTATAGGATACATTTACTAGGCCAAATGTCACTCTTCAGCCACTAGGCCATTTTCTGACTCCAGGGAGGCCAACAATCACTCGGGGGCCTACCAAAGGTTTTTGACATTTGTGGCTGGGTGTCGCTATTTTCTGGTTTGTTTATGGTTCTGTATACAGTGATAGTTACGTTTTATTTTTTCCTAAGGTCTGAGAAAGTTTTTACACTAAGGAGTCATATTTTTATGTTTTGGAAAGCAACCCAGTGAGTCACGGTTGACTGAGTGTGCAACCTTAGGAGTCATTGTGTTCAGGCATAGATTCAGTTGCATAAGGTTGAAGTTTGGCAGAAAAAATCAGGTGAGGTGTTGGAAACATCCCTAAAGATGAAGACCATTTTAATGACAGCTGACGAATTTATAAGATATAATCAATGCCAAGCCTCTCAAGGTCTATGTTCTTCATCCCCTGCCGCATTTCCTTAGACAGGTAAGTGCACTGCATGTATTTCTTCCTCTTCTCATCGCTGGATGAAAGACTCTGGTTCCACTAATCACATGACAGGGGAAGCAGGTATTCTGTCTGCGCTTGACTAATCAAGTATCCATTCTTTAGTTACCATTATCTTCCGTTCTATATTTTCCTAAATTTCCTTTCACTTTAATCTGAATCAACTTACCAGCACTCTGAATTGTTTGGTAACCCTTCTTCAGTATTCTTGTTTCTTTTAGGATCTTTCACCGTTGATTATTGGTAAAGGAAGTGTATATAGCATTGGAACAGAGGCAACTACAACATTTATTAGTCCCACAGCATTTAGTCCAACTACCATTTATTACTCCAACTCTAGGATTAGTTAGCCTCCTTTCTTAGTGAATATTTTGTATATAAATATTTGTGTTATCAGTGTATTAAACAAGGTGAAATACAAATTGTTTCCCTTCACTACATGGTATCAGAGCATCTTAGCTCCTTCTGGAAAATTTCTTCACTTTTTTCTCTGTTTGTTGTTTGAAAAAACTTAGGTCACCACTGTAGGTGATCCTTTTCACTCACCGCCGACACAAGAAGAAACAGAAGGCTCTGGGCAGCCTATTCCAAGCGTCCGGGGGCCAGAATCATCACATGTGAGTCTCACACGCCATCCAAATATTTCTGCAGGTTTTTCACACACTGATGTGTGGAGGTGTGTGCACAGTCCCCTGTCAGTCGTTTTGTTTTTCGGACGCTTGGAACATCTTTTAAAGCAATTCCCTTCTCTGGTGTGCACAGGGAAGTTATTTATTTTTTTAATCAACCTTCATCACTGATCCATTTGTTTCCAACAATCCACCCTTTGTTTTTTGTCCTAGAGATATCTATTTAGCCTCCATTGCTGCTCTCTTACTCCCTGTCAGCGTACTGTGGTTTGTCCTATCAAATATCAGTATCAGCCTTAGTTGCTGTATCTTTATTCCTCCACAAATGGGACTTGACTGGACCTTAATTGACCAACTTTGTTAAATTCTTGCTTTCACTTGTAACCCATATCCTTCTACTATCCAGACCTTATATTACAGTGTCAACATGGCTGAAGTAAATGTGACAATTGCACTAGAGTCTCTTGGATCTTTCTCCTAAAAAGTAAATCAGATGTGCGTGATTTGTTCCCAACCTTTCACACCACGATCCAAAATCAGTTTGGTGTAAAAATAAAGAGGATTAGGATAAATAATGCAAGGGATTACTTTAACCAAGCCCTGTCTACTTACTTCAAAAAGGAAGGGATCATACATGAATCATTTTCTGTCAACACCCCACAACAGAAAGGAATGAAAGAAAAGAAAAATGGCCATCTATAATCTACTGCTTGTGCCTACTTGTTCCAAACCAATGTACCAAAATCTTATTGGGGGGAAGCCGTCCTTACAGCCACTTACATCATAAATAGATTACCCTCAAGGGTGCTTGATAACAAATCTCCTATGGAAGTCCTTTCTCAATTATTTCCTTTCCTCAAAACTTCAAAAAACTTACACCAAGAATATTTGGTTGCACATCATTTGTTCACATTCACAATAGTGGAAAATTAGATCCAAAAGCCATCTAGTGCATTTTTGTAAGGTACTCCTCAACTTTGAAAAGGTACAAATGTTACCATCCTCCTACAAACCGATTTCATATCTCAGCTAATGTTACTGTTGTAGAAAATATTCCTTATTTTTCTAAGCCTTATCTTTATGGGGAGATCTCAATGGAAGATAAGGACAATGATCCATTTGACATTCACATCAAAACTTTGAGTCCATATCCCTGCATCATCCGAATCCTGAACCTAAAACAAGCTCGTTAGACCCTGTTCCAAATATTGAACTTGTTTCTAAAGATAATGTTCTTGATTCTACAAGGTATTTGCAAGTGTACTCAAGGAGGAACACTCCAGCTCTTGAACCAATGCAAGACCAAGGCTCTAATTCTAACCCTCGAATTGAGGTAAGAAGCTCCGAATCTAATTCTTTGAATAAATCAAAAAATAATGACCTTGATATTCCAATTGCCCTTAGAAAAGGAACTAGGGAATGTACTAAGCGACCACTATATCCACTTTCTCATTTTGTGTCATTTGAAAAATGCTCGCCATCACATAAAAATTTTTTTGTTAGCCTAAACACTATTATCATTCCCACTACTCTATCTGAGGCATTATCTAAGGAAGAATGGAGGTAGGCCATGAAGGTTGAGATGGAAGCATTAGAGAAGAACAAAACATGGAAGTTTGTTGAATTAACTAAATGGAAAGACCAGTGGGGTGTAGATGGGTCTTCTCATTCAAGTATAAAGCTAATAGATCACTGAAGTGCTAGATGATACACTCAATCTTATGGAGTAGATTATCAAAAGACCTTTACCCCAATTGCCAAAATAAATATGGTTAAAATCCTGTTATCACTAGCAAATAATTACAATTGGACACTTCAGCAATATGATATGAAGAATGCCTTTCACCATGGGGACCTAGACAAGGAAATCTACATGAGCATTCTACCTGGATTTGAAAATAGCACAGAAGCAAACAATGTGTATAGATTGAAGAAAGCTTTATACAGATTAAAACAATTTCCAAGAGCTTGGTTTGGGATATTTACAAAAGTGATGTCAACCACGGGATATAAGCAAAGTCAAGCAAATGACACTTTCTTCATTAAACACACAGACTCAAGGGGAGTTACAACATTGTTGATATATCTTGATGATATCATTGTAACACGAAATGATGAAATAGAAAGGGAAAATCTAACAGGGTGTTTGCCTAAAGAATTTGAGATTAAAGAACTAGGAAAACTGATATATTTCCTAGGAATTGAAGTAGCATACTCAAGGCAGGGTATCTTTATCTCATAACAAAGTATGTGACTGATTTGTTAAGAGAAACAAGAGAGATGGCAAGTAAACTTGCAAACACTCCAACAGAGCCTAATCACAAATTAGGAGAGGCTAACAGAGATACTATTGTGGACAAATAAATGTATCAAAAATTGGTTGGAAAGCTCATCTGTCTTTCACATACAAGACCTGACATAGCATATGCAGTTAGTATGATAAGTCAATTCATGCACAACCTAAAGCAAGTACATTTGCAAGCTGCCTACCAAGTATTACATTACCTCAAGGGTAATCTTGGATGTGAAATCTTATTTAAAAGGAACACTAAGACAGAGCTAGAAGCATACACATGCTAATTACGCAAGCCCAATAGTTGACAGAAGATTCACTACAGGCTATTGCACTTTCCATGGTAGTAATCTTATATCTTGGAGAAGTAAAGCAAAATGTTATGGCTAGATCTAGTGTTGAAGCAAAATTTAAACCCATGGCACAAGGAATTTGTGAGTCGCTATGATTAAAGATCATTTCATAAGACTTGAAGATCAAGTAGGATAGGCAAATGAAGCTATACTGTGATAACAAATCGGCAATAAGCATAACACACTATCCAGTACAACATGATAGAACAAAGCATATTGAAATAGATAGACACTTCATAAAAGAAAAGCTAGATAATAGCCTTATTTGTACTCCTTATGTGTCAACAAGAGGCCAACTAATTGATATATTCACCAAAGAACTCAACAGTGCAACATTTCAAACCATTATATCCAAGTTGAGAATGTTGTACATTTATTCACCAGCCTGAAAAAGAGTGTTAGAACAGATTCAACTACAACATTTATTAGTCCTACAGCATTTATTAGTCCAACTCTAATATTAGTTAGCCTCCTTTCTTAGTGAATGTTTTGTATATAAATATCAATGTTATCAGTGTATTGAACAAGGTGAAATACAAGTTGTTTCCCTTCACTACACATAGTGAATTGTATCTGTGGGATGAAGCTAGAGCCTCACTTCTTCCCTTTCATGTTGCAATAATTCACCTGGCTTCACACTCAGTTAAGTCATCCCCCATCTGGCGTCACTTTCAGTTTACTAAACTTGATTCAAAGTCCTTGAAATATGTCTTTTTGTGTTTCTCCCTTCACCTTGGTCAGTACTTGGCATCATCTAATGTAACTTGGTTGGTACATCTAATGTAATTTTCCCCTATTCCTCCTCCTCTTCTTTTTTATGAGTTACTTACTCTAACTTGTCTCCCCTTGTCAAGCTTCCTACTACATAAATTTACTCTTTGTAAGTGAGGCCAGATTTATATCCTCTCCATTTCTTCCCATCAATCTTTCTGTCAATTTGGAGAAAGATAAACACCTAATGAATGGGACCCATAGTTCAAATATATCCCACCTAAGTGGACTCCACCCACTCTGTCTATCTTTCTCCAAATTAACAAGAAAATTGATAGGGAAAAAAGGAGAGGATCCAAATTCAGTGAGGCCTCCTTTACCACGGCTCCTAATGTGATGCACCCTCTTTAAATGCCTCCACTTTACCCACAACTATGTTGGTCTGACCTGACATTGATCTACATATTGTCATATGCAAAGGTAAATGTACTTGTGCTAATCCTATCTCTTTATTGTTTCTTCTTTTTCTTCATCACCATCTTTTTTTCTTTTATTTCTTCGTTTTATTCAGCATCTCTTCTTAGGACAATATCCAAGGCATTAAATTACGATGGATGGAGAAAGGCCACAAATGAGATGATGGCCATTAAAAATAATGATACCTTGGAACTCATGACTCTTCCAAGTTCCAGCCAATAAGCATGCTGTTGGTTGTTAATATGTGTGTGAACTAAAGGCCCAATTATTGGCTATGGGCTATGCCCAAATCTATGGTGCTGACAATACGAATACTTTCTCGCCAAAAGTGGAAGTTAACCTGTGTCCATCTTTTTATCTTCCTTGCTAGCTATAATCATTAATCTCCTACGAAACATCAATACGGGTATGCGTATTAGGTACGACATGATACGATACACAAAATACACAATTTTTGAAATTTTAGGATATGGGTACATCAATATAAATAAATAAATATATATATATATATATATATATAATTCAAAATGTTTAATTATAGTAATTATCAATCTTTGGGTTTCTTAAAAGATGCTTTGAAACCTAGAAAAGTAAAAACTATACACATTCTTAAAGGATAATTAAAAGTAATCTCCTCTCCGCTTTTGTCCCTTTTCATTTATGAAGACTGTATGATTAGTTGAACAAAGATTAGATGAATCATCCTAGAATGAGCTGATTCACTTATCAAGCCTATCAACTTATCATGTTAATGTATATCAATATTCAAAAATAAAAAGAAAAATAAAACAAAAGGGGGAAAGCTGAACAGTCAAACAGGAATACACATTCACACAGATGAAGGAATGTACACATTCACACAGAAGATGAAGGGAACGACCTGCTGCCTGCACGTTGTGAATAGACACACGCAAACGAAGACAACCACCAGAGAAGAAGGGAACGTTGCGGCTAGAATAGAGTGCAGGACACAAAGGACTAAACATTGTAATGTAGAAAGGCGTCGGCTGCACAAATCTTCTGATGACAAAGAGCCAGACATCAAAGATGAAGAAGACGGAGGTGGGAGGAAGTGAAGACGAAGAAGGAAGGAAGCCAGATGCTGCTGTGGAGCATTAGGTTTTGTTTTTCAATTTTATGTGAAAAACGTTTCTTCTGTTTCAAAGCGTTTCAGGTATGGGTTTCAAAACCTTTTTTTGCGTTTCAAAACATCTTGGTGCTTTCCCAGTGAATGGATACTACTGGACATGCGTGCCAGCGTACAATGCACGTATCCGCACCGAATACGTGTCAGACACAGGTATCCACACCAGATACAGGTCAGTACTACTTGTTAGTCTCTCTATTAGCTTGATGTGAATAATGAATTTCTATGTTGTCTTAGCAGAAGTATATACGGAATAACCATTAGATTTTTGCAGCGCAGGTGGTATCAGAGAAGGTGTGCAGATTGAACAAATATTTATATAGGTTGATACAATCACCTAGACCATGGTCTGGTCACTTTAGTAATGCAATTCAGTAATCTGGTTCAGAGAGTAGTTATGATTACACAAGTATTATTCAGAAGCACAGATGCAGGTTGTATTTTACAAGTTGTGTACATTGATGAAAATGTTATCTTAGACACTGATGAACAAGGTATTCATAATTTGAAAGGCTTCCTCCAAAACTAGTTCCAAAGAAAAGATGATTTGAGACACTTCTAGGGCATTGATGAAACTAGTTCCAAGTGAGACATCACTTCAGAAGTAATGCGATCAAAAAGAGGTATTCTCCTTTCACAAAGAACATATGTACTGGATTTACTAGATGAAACTTGGTAATCCAGGTCTAAACCATATGAGGGAAAATGTACACTAATCATGGTCATATGCAAATGGAAAATCCACTACATGATATTATGTCTCTGTCGGAGGAAACTTGGTGTCATGGAGAAGTAAAGACGCAGAATGTTGCAGCACAATAAAGTGCAGAGGGTGAATATTGCTATACAGCCCAAACAACATATGATGTGAACTTATGTGCGTCAAACACTTGTAAAATTGGGTTTTAACAGATTTCTCCCAATAAAGCTATGGTCTGCATATCTCATCTTCATAGCACAATGAAGTAGATTGTCATTTTGTTTGTGGGCAAATTGAGGAAAATTTAATTACTACAACATATGTTTGTTTAGGATGGCAATTAGATGATGCATTCACAAATGCCGGAAATGGTACTAGATTTGATTTTGTTTGTGACTAGTTAGGGCATTTTTTTTGGGCCATCAAGGCATGATTAACATCTAAGCTCCAACATTAGAGGGGGTCTTATAAGTCTATGGCTTTTAGGGCTGGGCTAACGTTATGCTCTTTTAGTACTAATAAGATGTATATGTACTTCTCTCTTACCACTCTATATATAAGATAGATCAAGAGGCTAAATAGATTAAGACAATTTTCTAGAATTTTACACACATCAAGGACCAATTTAACTCAACTCAAATGCTTCCGCTTTAAAGTGAAGACCCATTAATAGTTTTATTACAAGTCTATCAATTATTAAGTATGGATATAGCAATTATTTGATACCCATTTAGATGTTGGATCAGTGTCAAGACATAGGACACTATATGGTAGACTAACAAAGCTTTTGCATCGTCCACAATCCTATGGAAACTCTCTTATCCAACAAGAACAAAATGCCATGCTATGATTTTTCTCAAAGAAGAATCACAACTAGCACAAAGCAATTTACCAGGTAAATGAGAACTTGCGATTTACCACAAATCTCAGAGTTTTACTGGCAAACTTAACATCAGTCCTAAAATATTCTCCTTGGCAACAATTCATTCTTCATTATGTAAAGATATAAGCCGGTAAATTATATGCCATGAGACTTCTCAATAAAGCAAAGATATTGAAACTGCATGAAACCAGAATCAAAGATAGGCATGCTCACCTGAATGATCTGTACACTTTTATCATAAGCAGAGCATGGAAGATCTTTGGATTATTTTTACCATCAGAGGCGTGAATAACATTACATAATAGCATTTTCTAGAGCCATTTTCACCTTCTGAATATCTGACCAATTAAAATTCCTGCTCCCACAAGGTCATCAATAGACAATGTTGGCCATAAGTTAGCAAACAAGAAAAGAGGAAAATTAAAAAGATATAGAAAGTATGACAATGCTGAAGTCTGACCTTAAATAGAGCTCAAACAGAGTTTGAACTAAACCAAGTAGAATGAACCAATAGTAGTCTGGCCAAGAACCTTGGAACTCCGGTCCAGGCCATGAGAAGCAACCTAAGCCAACCCCCCACCCCCCCCAAAAAAAAAAAAAACCATTATTTTAAATATTAATATGAGAAAAGTTAAAGGCGAAAAGGGAGCAGGGCAGGGGCATAGGGATATATAATCACCATATAGGCCAAAGCAGCATAACGTTCCTCGTTCAGGTAAAGGGGCTTGCCTCGATGCATTCCAAAATCCTGCAATAAAAAATACATATACACAAAATAAGAAAAGGGGATATGATACATTTTCACTTCAAACTTTAGTTACATCTTGAATAAAAAATCTGGAAAGCTTAAAGTGAGTTTCAAAAAGGCAACCTTGCCTTAATAACTTTTAGCAAGATAATTTACTTAAATTTTCATCCCTATGGGCGGCAAATCAAATCAACAACAGATAACTCAATCAGCATGATGTCTTCCCCCATTGTTATTTTTCCCTTTTCAAGCTCATTAGATGCCAACAACTAAGAGCTAAATGACAAAAAAAACCCTCAGCAGGGTTCAAATTAGGTCTCAGCCACTAAGGAATTTATCAAAGTGACCAAATAAGCAAGGTTAGCTAAGTAGTTTAGAATGACATGCAATAGAAAATAATCTTTCTAGCAAAAAAATAAAGGGGGCATCCTCCACTTCTAATGCTCTCATTAGCCCCTCTAGCTCCAAAGAACACGATCATTGACCTTAATCATATCTGACACATGATGCAACTGTCCTGCCATATTATTATTGTCCCAGTCCTGACAGAGCACATAGCAGAAATGGCATCATAAACTCTTTAGTCTCTGATATCCATTGTGCTATATGATACACCCTCATAGGTATAACCAAAAGCAACACTCAATTATCTTGCCCCACATCAACATTCTTATTTGGCAATTTCTCCTTTTAGCAACTTAACTAAAGAATGTACAATGATTATTGGAAGATAGTGAACCCATCATAGCCATATTGTATGAGATGACCACATCCCTTGCCAAAAATAAAAAATTAAGAGCCAAATTTCTCACTACTTGGATAGTCATTTGGAAGTCCCAATTATACATGCTGCAAGATAACGCATATTGAATCAAATTTTAACAGCAGCACCCCTCATATGAAATGAACAGAATCTCAGCAAAATTAATGTTATACAGGGTTTCTTAACAATAGAAAAAAAAGACAGGAAAAAGGAATAGTCCTATTTATGTCAATGAAAATGCCAAAGGATAACTTACCTCCTCGCCAAAAGCATCCAAATAAGGAGAAGGCCAGGGAGCTTGCCGTGCAGATCGTTGTAGTAGGATTGTTGTTTTCTGTCAATAAATCCAACTCATTATGGTATCCAACTGAAGATAGGAAGAGATCAAAAGGAGCAAGACAACTTGCACAGATGATCCAAGAGTCAACTCAAGAAAGGAAATGGCATACCCTGATCAACAGAAACACTCCAGTACCCGCTCCACAGGCTACTGCATGGGTCTGGCATTGATTTTCCCTGAAACTATAACAAAACCAGAGCTGTCAGACTCCCAATCTATAAACAAATGCATGAATCTTAAAAAACACCAAGGATCAATCAAACTTTCTACCTCAAACTATGGTTTCAAAATTAAAAAATTACCAATGAGGAATATGTACTCAATTACAGTTAATCCACCAACTAGTTTTATATCATCTATATTTCAGAGTTCGTTTCTTGAAGTTTTCTTTCAGTTTTTAATTTTTTTTCCTCACTTTCAGAGCTTGCTTTAAGTGTCCATTGCTAATTATAGCTTCAGCCCGCACATTAGCAATTTAGAAGATGCCAAATCAGCTAGTATCACCTAGCCATTGCTCAAACCATCCTCCCTTGCCAACTATATTGCTTCCATTATCTGTTTTCACTCATAACATGATGAAAGGACTTGGAAGATGTGGTGGCTCATCTAGTTTGGCTAAACCAAGGTGAAACTCTAAACCATTTACTAGTAATAGAATATAAATGGAGTGGATCTGCTTAAAATAAATTCAGAATATTTCATCATCTAAAAAATAGTTGAAAGAAGAATGAAAAGACAAGTACGTTGCCGCCGTCAATGGAGGGCTAAAGGCATTGCACCTGGCTTTAGGTGCCTTGCCTATGTCATCAAGAGGTGAGGATCCAATTTGAAGCCTCACACCAATGCCTCACCCACCCCCCCCCCCCCCCCCTTTTTAAAAAAAAAAAAAAAGAGTTGCAAGGTTTACATTGAATTTAAACTTATAACCATGTTCCTCACATCCCTCATTAGTAATCCTAACATGGGGAAGATAACTCCTTTCCATTCCATCCCATCCCATCCTTTCAAATCTATATTCTCTTTCCATTTCATCTCCTCTCTAAAGCTTCCAAACATAGCACGATTTAAATGTTCTGGTTATATTGAGCACAACAGAGACATTCATAGTAATCAAATCGTGATCCGAATCGCGAATCAGAAAACATTTTGAATCATGAATCTTATAATGTATCAAATCGTAAAATTCAATAACAAGTAAAAAACAACTTGAAATATAAGATATGACATAAGTAATATGCATAAAATGCTCAAAATAAATTTTCGAAAACCTTATTAACCATGTGATTTGTTAGTAGTCAATTCTTGAAATAAATTCAAATAATATCTTCTTTGCTTTCTTTATAAAATGCATAGATTATGCTTACAACAATACAATACTATTATACCAATTCATTGATTTTTCACATTTTTGAATTGTATAGTTATGTTATTCTACCATATTGGCTTGAATCGCATTATTCATAATTGATTCAGTGATTTATTAAGATTATTAGCTTTGTGACTCGTTGCGAATCGCAAGATTCAATTTGTGAATTATACGAATTAGAACTACTTTTGATTCAGCCAGCGATTCATATAGTTAGCGATTCATATAGTTAGCTTTATAACTCGTTTCGAATCGTAAGATTCTGATATGGAGACATTACTTTTAGTCTGATATAATGAGTATACAACCGTCATTATGAAGACCAAGAGAAAAATTAATTATCATAATTAAGCTAAAGTAGAAGAAACATTCAATATAAAATCATTGAATTATCCATCAATTTTTTATTGTAAAATCAATCTTGGTCACCGCCATATGAAAGCCCATTTCCACCAGAAAGAAAACCTCAGAGTTTAATTAAGATCATTGCCTAAAATAATTAAATCACAATCTATGCATTCATCTAGAGATACCATCAGCTTTTGCACCTTTACTCTTAATAACTAAAGGCAAGCTTTAACAGATAAGCTAAACTAACTCATGCCAAGAGCAAACAATAACTGTACCATAAAATTCCTACTGCATTCATTAATTCCAGTACGGTAAATGATGTCGAACTCCCAAAAACTAATCATCTTTTAAGACTGACATGTCCCATGCATGCTTAAGGGAAAAAGTGAACAGCATCAAAAATAGGCAGAACCTAAATTGTCAAGTAGTACTAGCCTAAGCATTTGATACCTTTTTCAAAGAGCATGTTATACTCACTGGCACATTTGAATCCTATGCTTCAACGTTAAAGTTGGAAAAGTAATTATTCAGCACATAGTTGTATAAGGAGGGTTTTGGCCAAATTAAAGACATAGCGACCACCTAAATACTTGGGACAGCATAATCCCAAAAATCCAACAGAATCCAAAACACTATGAAAAAAAAAAAATCAACCAAGAAGGCACATCTCAAGAATGAGACAAAACTTTAATGTTCAAGTGCATTTCAAAGCATAAACTGTCAGAAAAATAATGAAAATGGTGGAAAATAAACCTGCAGCATGATTTCCAATTTGGGGAGCACAATCTACCACACAGCAGGCACAATGCGGACTCATCAAGAAGAGATTTGCATTCAGGGCAGCGCTGTTTGATACACCTACATAAGTATAGATGTCATATGAATTAAATTTTGATTGTAACAGAGGATACTTCAGATACATCAAATATAATAATTACATTTACCTCTGCAAAAGATCCTGATAAACATGTGGTAATCTCATCAACTCAAACGGAACTGCAGGTGTTACATACATATTATGTTGAACCCCAGCCAGTTCAAATTCCTTGCGAAAATGACAGCACCACATAGAGACTGACGATCTTGAAAGTTCATCCTTGAGAACCACATCAAGAGAGGGAATCTTAAACATGTTCTCAAGCTCTTGAATTTGGGTGATCTCAAAAGTGTCAATATTGGAGCCATCCATTGCATCATGTGTGTCAACCCATGATCTATCCAATACATTATCCTCATCACAGAATGGTGCTGGGATGGAAGAATATAGTAATTTCCACAACAATGCACATCGTCGCAAAAAAGGGAAACTGAACCTCCTAATGGCATCTTTAATATCAGCACTAGGGTCAAAATAGTTTGACTCAAAATACTGCTGAGCGCATCCAGATTCACCCATAACTTTATATATGTCAGTGATTAGGCAATCAGAAAGACCTAATTTGCTTAATTGATGTTGACACTTCCCACAATACAAAATAACAGCCTGCATCCAGATGAACCATATTAGAAAATTGGCACACTAACAGAAACACATAGTTCAAGTAAGACGGAAGCAAGATGACCAACCTGAGTTACAGCTACTACATAGAAAGCATGCACAAGAGATAACAAAGATTCTTCACATGACAAAAATGGGTCTGGTAGACAAAAGAGAACCCACATCAATGTTGAAAAGGGGTCATGCGCAAGTACAGGATCTGAAGCCCGCCTCCAGAATAGGACATCAGAATGTGATACATTCATTTCAACATTTTTAAAGATAGACAACAGATCGCCTGTGAATATATAGCAGTTATGGAACAGAGTAATCAGTAGCAGAAACAAAATTTTAAGAGAAAATAAGCAGGCAAATTTCTGGTGTGCAGACAATACAAACAAATGGATGGTGCACCAGTTTATCAATCCAAGTTCTACAAAAACAAACAACAAAACAAAATATGTAAATTCTTTTTACAGGTAATTCGGCTGGAAGCTAGTTCATTTTGAAAAAATAGAAAAAACCTTCAAACCTACCAAGTTTCCAACCACCTAAACTTTTGTCCTATCAAATTAAAAGAAGCAAAAATTCCCTGTCAACCACCAACAGGTTGTAGTAGTGAATTCTTATCTCAAATTCTCAATCTGTTCAAAATATTGAATAGGCCCACTGTCAATCAACATATAAGAATCTACACCTTCCAAATCAGATGGCTTATATTCACATTTGAAAAAATATTATTAGAAAACAGCACATAAATTATTTTACATGTTTAAAGGAATAATACCAGAATTATACCTCTCTCTGACACCCCAGAACAAATAGATTCTGCAAAGAGTTGAACACCTCCAAATCTTTGAATCACGTGAAGAGAATTCTTACTCCTTGACTTTTGAACAAGTTTCAACAGCAAGGATAATATAAATCCACTTGAAGACTTAAGCTCTTCATACATGGCACTAAGAGCATAGTTTGGAGTCAACGAAGCCCTTCCACTTCGAGCAGCAATCTCCAATGATATCAAGGAGTACTTAAGAGTGTCCCACATGAGCATGGAGTAATTTAGTCTAGCAGATCTTGATAACTTATCATGTTTGTCTAGCATATACATTTTAGACAGCACTCGAGAAAAATGCTCTAGATTTTTGCCTCCTTTATCACTCTGCCTCAAAGGAACAGCTTTTTGAAATTCGTCCTTCCCAACAACATTAGCAGCAGATTGCAAGATCTTCAAGGCTTGCCGAAGACGAAGTGAATGAATCTCTTTACTTGATGCAGCCAAGGTAGCATGTGGTGAGCCAGCAATCAAGCCTGTAGGCTGCTTCAAAGGCTTCTCTTTTCCAGGTATCGTAGGCAAGACACAGTTTACAAGTCGACGGCACACAGGGCAAAGAAATTCTCCCTGAAACAAAATTAAGCATTTGAAACATAACAGATACGTTTTTCATCAACCTTGGTATAAAAATTATTGTCCAAGAAAAAGAAAGACACATGCCTGATCTGGGTCAGCTATATGTCCTCCTTCAAAAACAATTCTTCTGACAGACCTGTCCGAGCAGAGTAAACATAAATCAAAGGCCATCTTCTACATTCAGACCAAAAGTTAAAAGAAATTCTCCACCACAGAAGCATTTAAATTGTCCTATTTATTAAAATTTCATTATTTCTACAGGATAACCATATAAACTTGGAATCACATTATCCATGATCAAGACTGCACATGAATTGAGAAAGGCCATAAGCCGTAACCAGAATTGCTGGTATCATGATTTGATTGATGTTCAATCTAAGAATTGATATATGGACAAATTAATTATTATAGACAATACAAATGTTATTGAATGTTCAATCTAAGAGTTGATATATGGACAGATTAATCATTATAGACAATAAAAATGTTATTGAATGTTCAATCTAAGAGTTGATATATGGACAGATTAATCATTATAGACAATACAAATGTTATTGAACTCATCATACTTGTATACCTGGGTATAATCAAGTTACAAATCCCATTCATGGAGAATTCTAGAGTTAACTTAGTTTCGTTAGTGGATCACATGATTTACAATTCAGTAAACATATATAAGAAAACGCCTTTCATTTCATAGTTTTCCAACCATGTATATAATATCTCCACCTGAAATACATGACTGTAACTGACAAGCAAAAAAGCACCCAGAACTGGAATGTGCCATCACTTCATTGAGTACTCAACTTGCAACAAAGACTACACTCACAAGTTTTTTATATTAGCAAGACATACAAGCACCTAATGATCCATTGTCACCAAAACATCTTCAATATTTTTACTACTTTTGATTTATAACCATTTACCATCTCTGATAAGCATTTTAAGTTAAGAATGATACTCTCAGAATCAGCATTGAACTCAATAGATGGAACAAGGGGAGATTACAAAATGGAACGTAACTATGTAACATCCTCAAATAACTAAAGGATAAAAACCGTTTCAGCCTGTGAAAAACTGTCAGGGATAGATTTCAAGGTTTATGAGATTCAACTGTGGTCAAATGGAGTGTTAAATAAAATATTTATATATAGAGTTGTTGAAAAATAATATACAAAGAAAGTACTCATATAACTATTGATATTACAAGGCAAATACTGATATGATTTAAAATAAACAATATGCAATTGATGGGGTGCAAAATAATGGGGAATATCTCACTGTATTATTTATGAGCAAGCAAGGACAAATCTCCTCTGGACCGAATCAGAGGAAGAACAATCCCAGAGATAGCAAGTAACAATGCGAAGGATAAAAGAAATGAAAGGAACTCCACTGGCATTCAAGAGTCCAGGGACTCCACAACCAACTCCAAACTCTTCCTACCACCTCTCACCAATTCCGCATACAATATACCCAATATCTGTCAACTCTCTCTCTACCTCACCCCATACACGTATTCTGTTAGTTACTAGGGAGATCCCCATTCTGTTATCTTAAAAGCTTATGCCCTTTTACCCCTTTTCTCACGTAAACTCTCTCAGCAATAAATAAAATGTAGCACCTGTACAGTTAATTCTTACATGTTAAAAATTTATAATAAATAAAACAAAGATTCTTATAAAGGAAGATTAATCTTCAATCAAATATTATTAAAACATTGTCATTCGTCATTTATGAAATATGTTTTAAAATTATTAATGTACTAAATGCATGTGATTAATGATGATTTAAGTGCACAAACATGCATATGTAATAGCATGTGTTTTTTATATAATATAAGACTACAAGCAATATGCCATGCACAATATATTTCAGCCTTAATTTATATTTTATAACGCAAGTGTACTCTTACACAAGAACCCAACATGACTTTGTGGATTCAACATTATAAAGAAAACAGATAGGCAACTTATGAAGCAAACTTAAACTTAAATAGGTTACGCAATATGCATCCAATAACATGAATGTATAAAGCTAAACCCTCTTTCAATAATTTATGCAAATGGAAAGACAAATTGTGGCTTTATTCAGACCTCAACCGACCCAACCAGGGGAAGCCTAAAAATTGTGTAACAAAATCCATGTTTGCCCTCAATACTTACAATATTCCCTTTGCATTTTGCTCTTTGGAATGTCAATCTCAGATAGGCACTAAACTCTACTATCAATAAGAAATGGAGGATAAAAGTAGAACCCAGTAAATTAACTTGTACACAGAACATTACTTCTGAATAAACCATAACAACCATAATAGCTATTTTCCAATCTAGATACCTATACTAGATGTTAAAAAAATCATTTCTGGAATACCCATTTTACTCGAAGATTAAGTGATTTATTAAAAATTAAAAAAATAAATTGCATAAGGGTCAGTTGATGTCAAAAGCACAGGAAAAGATGGCACAGGAAAAGTTATATATTCAGGCACAAAGGACAGAAAGAAGACTCTCATTTAAAAGATGATATGTGATACAGGAACTCTGAATGAAGCTTACCTTTCCTTTAATGAAGATAAGTAACGATCAAGACACTCCTGATGTACTGCATGACCACAGGAAGAAAGATGAAGCCCATCACAACCTATTGGGCCAAATGAATTGTATGCTGTAGGCTGTGAAGTAGACTCCTCAGAAGCATTCTCACTATCAACATTTTCAGATGTTGAAGTGTCTTTTGACATCTCTCTTGCAAGATCCGCTATATATTTTCCAATCAAGACAGATCCAGTATCTCTAACCATGTTTGGTTCCACTGTAGTAGTTAAAATGTTCTCATCATCATGCATTTCTCGCTGAATAGAGAAGTACATAGCCTGTTCCAATGTCTCAAAAGTATATGGAGTCTTTTCTTTTTCATGATAAGATGTATCTGAAAACTGAACATTCCCAATTGAGGGGAACTGATTCTTAACAAATCGCAGAAAGGCATTGACTTCCCCAGGTTGCCCACTAGAAGCCAATTCATTGGCAGCATTCAGAACCAACTGGACTAAGTGAGAAGACGAAGTTGACCCTGAAGTACAAGAAGTCCAGTTCATTGCCAATGTATCAGTCACCTTAACAGATGGATGTTCTTTATCTGTCCGGCGAAGTTGCGACCATGATGGGGGACCTCTGTCAACAAAACTGACAAGCCTAGATTTCTTGTAAAAGAAATCCAGAAATTAGGTAAGAAGAAACAAAATCAGCAACAGTAAAATTAAAAGAATGTACAGTTCATCTTATGATGCATAGACACTTCAAAAGAGACGTGATTTGACACGATGCAACCCTATATGACATTTTAAATTACATGATACATCTGATTTTGTTGTCTCGCTGTGTTTGCATCGTGTCATAATCCGTGTCCGTGATAGTGCTCATACTTCTTTGAGTTTGACGAACTGGAACCAATATTTGATCTTGTTTGCAGCAATTATACTGCTGCTGTACTTCAATGTACCTGAAGAAGAATCAGAAAAGATATGGGATGTTTTGAATTGTGGTCATGGCAAAGAGAGCAAACAACTTGTGTGGATTCTTCAGCATCGTGTCCAGTATCAAAGTCACCTTCATGATCAACTTGAGAATTATCATCAATCGTAGAATCAACACTGGCCAAAAATTTTGATTGTTGAGCTCTCATCTTTTCCTGAATTTCAAACCAAGTAAACGAAGATTTCGTTCAAAACAGTGAATGCAATTAAATTGGTGTAATCAAACAAGTCAAATTTGGCATGACATAAAAGTATATAAACCCAAATACGCACAAAAACCAACCCAGACTAAAAGCTTTTCTTCACCCTGAATACTACGTGGCTAAGAAAATCTGGGAAGCATTTCTTTCAAATTTTTAAAACTATATAGGTTCTAGTTTAACAACATGGTTCAGATCTGTGCTCCAGATCCTAGTAAGATCATATTATGGCTGCCAAACAGAGTATAACTTTTGTTTTGGCAGTAAAATAACAATATAAAAACACCCTACCAACATTGCAGCCTGCCTCTCCCGAGCTTTTGCCTTGCATTTTTCGCTATCAGAAGCTGACACTGAATCACTTGAGTCTCTAGTTGAAATGCATTCAGATACATGACACACAACTTCAGGGGCAAGTTGCTGTAACTTAGTCATGCATCTGTTGTCAATCTCAACCAACTTCTTCAGTAAGTTTTCAATTAAAGCAGATATGTTGCAGCCACCTGCTTCTACAACGGTATCTAGATTTTCCTTCTGGTGCAACCCCATCAATAAAACAAGAAGTGACAACAAGCTCTGTTCACCAACCCCATAAACAGAGCTTTCATCAATTATTTCTCCAGCAAAAGCTATTATGGGAATTCGTGTCTCATCATAAGATGTCTTATCAGTAAATTCCTTCTGCTGAAAACAGATATCTAAAGATAATGACAGTAAATGGAGTGCAGTTAGAAGAACAGCATCAGGAGCACGAGATTCAGCTGATTTAAAAGTAAAAACAGCATAATATAGAACTGCACGGATAATCTGCAGGATCACTTTACAAGTGGCAATCCTGGATATTCTCATCAGTGGAGGATAAATGTTGGTCCACCGGGGCAGCTGTGTGGTTAGTGCAGAAACACTACAGAAGCGTAAGTATCTTTCCTCTGCAACTTGTAAATCCTTTGAATTCCAACGGGGATGATACAAATCCAATTCTTTCCAAAACGGCCATTGCAGCGAATACATACCCTAATATAAAAGAAGAAAGTCAAGGCATACACCAACTAACTAAAGAAAGTCAAATATTTTAGAAGAATTGACAAAACCTGATTAAAGCCAGATGGATTAGAATAAACAGCAACTGCATCCAAAATCTCTTGAAGCTGTTCAAACTTGGAGAGATCACGAGGAAGAGACTTCACCAACTGACTATGAGTGGCATCTCCAATAGCTAACTTATAAATTAGTTCTCTTTTCAAGCTTTCTGAAGTAGTTAGCCCACAAAAGCGCCTTTCTTTCACTATCTGAATAATAAGAGTGAGCATTTCCTGAACTAAAACAGGTTCATACCTGTTAAAAAAAAGATTTCATTATGGACTATTTATCTTGTAGAGATTGACAAAGTAACACCAAAGGAGTTACACACGAGCATAATCCTAACCAAACATAAGTAATATAAGTAAATTTAAATTCTTAACGAAAAATAGAATTTAATATAATACAGTCAAACAAAGTGGATTTGATGAGAGTCATTTTCATTTTGAATTGTTATATGTTATGAATGGGGGAGTCACTAGATTTTGTCTCTCAGAGTCTCAGTTTATGCATAATATTGGCAGATAATATTTCACTAAAATTCAGATTGAACTGAGGTACAAAAGTTTAAATGACAAGCTAGAAGAATTTATGAGCATAAAGAGGATATTATAAATACGAAAGTCCAAGAAGTTCCTGCAAGTAACCTTTAGCAAGACGCTGGATATATAATTTAAATGGATATAGTCTATCAGTATGTAGCCATAAAATTAGATTAACATGATCAAAATGATGATGGTAGTAATCATTAGATGCTTCAAAAACACACTTGTGAAATCATAATCCTTAACTTAGTAAAACATTAACTTTTGTTGCTTTCCTTAAGTCCTATTTATCTTTTCAATGTTGCCCAATTTCTTCCAGGTAAATTTAACCATAAACAATCAATTTGTTTCAAGGTTTTCTGCCTACTCACAATCTAACCATTATTAGTAATAATGGCAGCACCAAGAGTTCAAATATATATATATATATATATATTAATGTGCTTTGGTCTCTCCTGACTATAAACGAGCCCATCCATCTTTATTTAAAAATATTCAAGTTATTGCAGGAGCAGCTAATGTAAATAACAGTATTATACAATATAATGCAAGCATAACTTTTTTCATGGACTGATAAAATTCCTAATAATTATACTAGCATTAAAGGTATATAAAATTATCAAAATGTTCATCAGCTAGAGGAAAATTTGATACAAGTCAAATATTATAAACAGAATCAAAATGTAACCCAAAGAAAAAATTATAAAAGAAACCCTTCTTTTTTGTTTTTAACCCAAAGATCAGACTAAAGAGAAAATTTTCTACATGACAATGACTGGAAACCAAAAAAGGAAAAGAAAGGTGGCAAAATTTCTGGGTCTTTTATTTCAATCAGCTCTTTACAGAAAAATGAATTTAAAAAATGATGTTAACGTCCCATTTGGCAATGCTATAGCTTTTGGTTCTGGGGCTTTTTAATGGTCAAAAATACAAAACTGAGTTTGATAAAATTATTTAAAGGTGCTTTTTCCAATGTGTTAAAAGGCCACACGTGCTTTAAAGAATCACCTTGTAAGATGCTTTCAAAACTACTACAGCTGTCCAAAAGTATGAGCAACCTAAGAAACCTTTTAACTTCTCTTTTCCATTCCCAATTTAGAACTATCCATTTAACCTTACAACAACAGCTTTTATAAAATAAAATACTCATCGTTGTTTTATAACAGTATTACAAAACACTGTTGTTAATCAAAATACAAACCACAAAAACTCTTATCCCAATTTTACAGAACAATATTCAATACAGCAGATTTTGAAAATCCACAAAATTACCAAATAGGGCCCAAGATAGATAAGTTACTGTTGAACCTGTGTCCAGTGGGCCCAAAATTTTAAAAACATATCAGAGGAGAAATAGGAGGGAAAAAGGGGTGATGTCAGTCTGAGTTAGTTACGAGAGAGAGAATGGGTAACAATACATGTAATGAGTAGTGGATGGGTATGGAAGTTAGTTATGGTGGAAGTGGAAACTGTCTGGGAGAGACTCAGACCTCTTGAAAGTCTGAGAATGAATTTTCAGAACCATTCTGAGAAATTCTTCTCTGTTATATTAAACAAATAAGCATATTTCAGAATTCTGTGTTGGGTTACAACAATTATGCTATCAAAGCAGTTTCAATTCAGTGATGGTTAACACGAGAATAGAGCAACGTTTGGACGCTGTTGAGCAGAATGTGGGTAAGATGCAAGGAGAAGTGTTGATGGTGATGGAAGCAAGTATGGAGATCCAAGATAATATGGCAGAGTTGATAAGGAAGGTGGACAAAGGGAGAAATGAACATGGAAAAGCCTCTCAGCAACAACCAGATACAGTTGCACCAGCAGTGGGAGTGACAAAAGGGCAGAATGATCGAGACACAAGGAAATTTAGGCGTCTGGAACTACCTTTATTTTCAGGGGAAGATCCAGTGGGGTGGATTTTCAAGGTAGAAAGATATTTTGCTTTGAATACTGTGACAGAGGGCGAGAAGATGTGTTGGAAGATTTGGCACAAGATTTCAAAGATCTTGTTAGAAGATCTGCCACAATATCTTAGATATTTTGTTAATTATTTTATTTTTATTATTCTGTTATAAATATTTTGTTATTTTTTCTGTTAACATTAGATCATATAGGATCTAAATAAAATACCTACTTATTAGGAATATTCTGTTAGATCAGAATCTGAGTTTAAATTTGTATCAGCTATATAGCTTGTACACTAGGTTCAGAAGTTTGACGGCAGAAAAATAAACATTACCCAAAACTACCTTCTCTCAAATATTTCTACGAGATGGAGGCAGTGGCTGTTTGTATGGAAGGGAAAGCATTAAACTGGTTGCAATGGGCAGAAAGCATGACCCAGTGCACTCGTGGACTGAATTTAAGAGGGTGTTGATGAGATGATTCCATCAGAGGCAAATGGGAAATGATTATGAAGTTTTGATGGCATTAAAGCAGGAAACCACTATGTTGGATTTTAGGGAGAGATTTGAAATAGTTACAGCCCCCATGAAAGAGGCACCAGAGGAAGTATTAATTGGGGCCTTCAAGAATGAGTTAAAGGAAGAGCTAAGGGCTAAAGTGAGAATGATGCAACCTCAGTTGTTGCAGCAATTGATGGATATGGCCACTTATATAGAGGAAAAGAATATGGTTCTGGAGCAAGTTAAAGAGAGGAAAGTGCCTAAAGTTGCAAAATCAATCACAGAGACAAGATGGACTAGGTTCAAGCTGGGTGGCCAACCAGAAACTACCAAATCTGTCACAGTAGGTAATACGGGGGATGATAAAAGTGGTAATCAAAGTACCAGTGAAAAAAGCTCTGTAGGCTCAAAAGTTCATAGATGGGGAACCAGAAGGTTATCAGAGGCAAAATTGGTTAAGAGGAGCGAACAAGGGTTGTGTTTCATGTGTGACAAAAAATTCAGTCCCAGACATAGATGTAAAAATAAAACATTACAGTTGCT
The DNA here is from genome assembly GCA_037074485.1 of Delonix regia. Lineage (NCBI taxonomy): Eukaryota > Viridiplantae > Streptophyta > Magnoliopsida > Fabales > Fabaceae > Delonix > Delonix regia. The sequence continues at coordinate 5,559,764 of CM073460.1, read as the reverse complement.
CATTATATCAGAGGAGGCAGAAGAGGAAAACTTGGAGGAAAAAGACGATTGTCCACTCAAAGAAGAAGGAGGAAATTTAACGGCTTTGTCTATGAATTCCCTAGTGGGAATTACTAACCATAAAACGATGAAGATGAAGGGAAAAATCAACGGGGAACCGGTGTTAATTCTTATAGACAGTGGAGCCATACATAATTTTGTGTCAGACCAAGTGGTAAAGAAGTTGAAATTACCTATGTAGGAAACCAGTAGATATTCTATTACAGTGGGCAATGGATATAAGGCGGAAGGAAGAGGGGTGTACAGACAAGTGGAGGTGGAGGTACAAGGATTGAAAATAGGGCAATCTTTTTATCCTTGTAAGCTCAGGGGAGAAGATGTGGTGTTGGGAATAGAATGGCTGTCATCATTAGGAGAGGCACGAGTTAATTGGAGGCAATCTACACTAAAATACAAGTGTGGAAAGGAGTGCGTGTGTTTGCAAGGAGATCCCTCATTAACAAAGACACTGGTATCTCTAAAATCTATGTTGAGAACAATCAAGGGTGGGGAGCAGGGATTCCTAATTGAATTTGGAGAGATTTCTCTTCAATCAGATCCTCAACCCATAGATTCTCGAATCTAGATTGGATGAGTTTACTGCAGTTTGTGAAGCACCAAGGGACTTACCTTCACATTGTTCTCGTGATCATGCTATAGTAATCACGGAAGGAAAGGATCCCCCTAACATAAGGCCATATCATTATGGTCATTTACAGAAAGCAAAAATAGAAAAATTGGTGAATGAAATGTTAGTGGTTAGAATTATAAGGCCTAGCAGCAACCCATACTCCAGCCCAATCCTCTTGGTTAAGAAGAAAGATGGGAGTCAGCATTTTTGTGTGGATTACAGAGCACTTAATAAAATCACCATCCCAGATAAGTTTCCCATACTAATAATTGATGAACTGTTGGATGAATTGGGAAGTGCCACCATTTTTTCAAAGCTGAATTTGAAATCTAGATATCATCAAAGTCGCATCAAACCAAGAGATGAAGAGAAAACCGCTTTCAAAACTCATGAGGGGCATTATGAATTCATGATAATGCCATTTAGGTTAACAAATGCTCCCTCCACATATTAGTTTTTAAAGAATAATATATTCAAACCATATTTGCACAAATTTATTCTCGTTTTCTTTGATGACATATTGGTTTAAAGCCCTAATTTTACAAGTCATTTGGATCATTTGAGAATATTACTTTGGGTATCTTAAAGGAGCAGAAGTTAGTAATCAATGTCAATAAGTGCATATTTGCCCAACCAAAGTTGGAGTATCTTGGGCATATCATTTCTGCCCAAGGAGTAGGGGCAGATAAGGTGAAAATTGAAGCTATGGAGACGTGGCCAATACCCCAAGATTTGAAAGCTCTTAGGGGATTCCTTGGTCTCACTGGATAGTATAGGAAGTTTGTTAAAAATTATGGCAAGATCCTTGCACCTCTAAATGACATATTAAGAAAGGATGCTTTTAAATGGGATGAAAAAGCGCAGCGTGCAATTGAGGAACTTAAAGCAACCATGGTTTCAGCCCGATGTTAGCACCCCCATATTTTTCTAAACTTTCTGTGGCGGAAACCGATGCCTCAGGTGATGGTTTGGGAGCGGTGCTCATGCAAAGATAGCAGACCACTAGCTTATTTCAGTCAAAAGTTACCCAAAAAGGCCAAACATTGTTCAATATATGAGAGAGAACTCATGGCGATTTTGTATGCAGTCAAAAGGTGGAACCATTATCTTCTTGGGCAACCCTTCAACATTAGAACAGATCAAAAAGCTCTCAAGTTTCTGCTAGAACAACAAGAAATGAACCTAAGTATCAAAAGTGGGTCTATAAACAAATGAGCTATAAGTTTGAAATTCAATACAAATCAGGTTGTGGAAATAAAATTGTTGATGCCCTCTCAAGAAGAAGCGGACAGGTAGAACTTAAAGCCTACTCCTTATGGAATTACGAAGGGATGGAAACTCTAGATGATGAAGTAAAGAAAGATGCAAAATTGGCAGCCATCATACAGCAGATCATTGCTAGTAAGGAAGTACCTAAAGGCTTCACTATACATCATGGGTGTTTATTATATAAGGGCAAAATGGTGATTCCCAAAAATTCTCCAAGGGTTGCACTGTTGCTCAAAAAGTTCCATAACTCACCCATAGGAGGACACTCAGGTTATTTGAGAAACTACAAATGCTTGGCTAAAGTAATGCACTGGGAAGGTATGAAAAAAGAAGTTCAATCCTACGTATTTAAGTGTGATATATGTCAAAAAAATAAATACCAAGCATTGCATCCAACCAGCCTCCTACAACCTTTGCCAATCACCAAATAGATTTTGGGAAGATTTAAGTATGGATTTCATTACCAAGCTTCCTAAATCAAGGGGTTATGACACTATAATGGTGGTAGTAGATAGGCTAACCAAGTATGCACACTTCATTGGGCTCAAACATCCTTTCACAGCCAAAGTAGCCGAGATTTTCACCCATGACATTGTTAGATTGCATGGATTTCCCAAATCAATTGTGTCTGACCAGGACAAGGTGTTTATAAGTCAGTTTTAAAGGGAAATATTCAAGTTAGTAGGCACTGAGCTCAAATACAATTCCGATTATCACTTGGAAACGAATGGACAGACTGAAGTTGTCAGCTGGAGTTTGGAGACTTACTTAAGGTGTTTCACTGGGGAGAAACCATAGCAATGGGCAAAGTGGTTACATTGGGCAGAATATTGGTTCAATACTGCCTATAACAGATTAGTGGGAATGACTCCTTTTAGAGCTGTTTATGGTAGAGATCCACCAACCTTGCTCAAACTAGAGGATGATGATTCTCCTGTGGAGGATGTCCATGAAGCCATTAAAGAGAAGAATGCAATTCTGACTCATGTAAAGGAGAATTTGGAAGAAAACTTGAGTATATGAAGCTGTGGGCTGATAAAAGGAAGGAGACATACGGAGTTCGAGGTGGGTGACTTAGTGTATCTTCACATCAGACCTTAAAAACTCAAGGCTCTGTCTAAGCGTGCTAATGAAAAACTAAGTCCCAAATTTTATGGACCCTACAAGGTGCTGGAAAGAGTTGGATCAGTGGCTTATCACATGGAGTTGCCACCTACTACCAGGATTCATCCTGTCTTTCATGCTTCCCAACTTAAAATGTCATTACAGGCTACTGTTTCAGCCCAAGAAATCCCACCTTGCCTAACTGAGGACATGGAATTACAGGTCCAGCCACATTCAGTGAAGCAAGCCCAGAAATTGATAGATGGTAGTGTTGAAGTGCTGATTAGTTGGGAAGGGTTACCTAACTACGAAACATGGGAAAATTATGATATCATTCATAAGCAATTTCCCCATTTTCTCCTTGAGGACAAGGAGCAACTCATGGAGGGAGGAAATGTTGAACCATGTCCAGTGGGCCATCAGAGGAGAAATAGGAGGGAAAAAGCGGTGTTGTCAGTCTGAGTTAGTTACAGGAGAAAGAATGGATAACCATACATGTAATGGGCAGTGGATGGGTATGGAAGTCAATTACGGTGGAAGTGAAAACTATTTGGGAGAGATTCAGATCTCTTGAAAGTCTGAGTTGTTTCTTTTATGTTCTTTGCATGCTGTAATATCTGAGAATGAATTTTCAGCACCATTCTGAGAAATTCTTCTCTGTTATATTGAATATATAAGCATATTTCAGAATTCTCTGTGTTGAGTTACAACAGTTACACAATAAATATTGAAAATGAACATGACAGAAAAGCTAAAACCCATGAGAATATTTGTACATGTTGAGACATTGATAAAAATCGACAGAAGACAAAGCAATGAAACTTGTAAAGCAGAACACCAAAAAATAAAAAGGATGGAAAAGGATATTAAATAGCAAAAGATGAGAACATACTCGCTAGATCGTTCAAGATTCAGGGACAGGTAGTTTGAAAGCCCAAAGCGCTCTACAATTCTACTGACATATAGATCTGGTGGAGCTAGTGCAGCACAACACTGAAGAAGAAATAGATCAAGCTCCAGACCTTGTTCAGACCTGTAAAAGTAAAGGACCATAACAAAGACCTAGATAAACTATCCCGAATTAACAAAATGGAATTGATATAACATACCGTAATGACTGAATTTCAATCCTTAGATACAGTATAAAGTAATAATGTGATATAGAACTGTACACTAACCAACGAACTGACCGATACCATTCACAAGATAAAAGAGCAGCATCTCCATTTTTCCGCCACATTCCAGCATGAACTTCAGCACAAAAAACCCTAATGCGCAAGGGATGCTCCATTATAAAGGCAGAAAACCCATAGGGATGACTGCCCCCTAAAGCATGTCCAAAGAAGTCAGTGTAGATAGTTGATGATGAACCAGCAGAACAAGCATCAAACATATCCGGAATTGCAGATTCACCAAAATATCTTCTCAATGACCTTTGTAACAACAAGGAAAGCAATCGATGTAACGGAATGTGTACAGAGATATCTTGTGAACTAACATCATAGACTATTTGTGGCCAATCAGACAAAGACAGAAAACGAAGACCATCCAATTCTGCAGGAACATCTGCTTCCATGGCACTACCATCAAAACCAGAAGAATTATAGGCATTATCTGACTCAGTTTCAACGTCAGTTTTCAATTTACTATCCTTCACTACATTTTCTATGTTTTCCAGGTCATCCATGCAGTAATCAGAGCATTGCTTACCATAATCTTCACTTGAGCTTGCAAGCTTACGAAAAATATTTTTACCCCTTCTGATATTTGATAATGTTCTCTTTAATGCTGAAAGATTGCTGTCATAGATATTACCACTGTTTGGAGACAACATATTAGGAAGTATCCAAGACTTATTGTCAATTCCCAACCAATTCTCAATGGCTCCTAAACACTCGTATATCAACCATGAGACAGAATGTGGAAGTAGCAGATAAGAGGAGGCATTGGATTTCATCTCAGAAGCCTTTGAAGAACAAGCAAATATACTATTCCGACTGGTCACACCACAAGCAGAACTATCCTGGGATAGCCGCCCCACTTTTGCATGCCTTAGATTATCTCCATCGTCTAATTCTTGCTTATTTGAGCTCCAAACAACATCATCATCCAACTCTCCCTTACTAGTATCAGAGAACGCCCCATCCACCAAAAGAGAATGAATATTAGCAATAGAGTAGCCCAAAACAAAAGGTAAATGGATATTCTCATTTTCTTCTTCTATATGTTGCACTGTTTCTCTCTTTTCTCTCTTTTGAGGGTTCATCCCTTGAACAAAGGACAGAAGTCTCATCCAAGTTCTTGAGATATCTTGTTGATCATTGGTGACATATTTAGGAACCACCACATGGCTCATAACAAATCGAACATCTTCAACTACACGTATGGTTGTCTCATACAAATTTCCCAACTTGACAACCTGCAACGAGAATCTGTCTCTTTAAGAAAACATAATAAAACAACATTCGGAAACATGATTACATTACAGCTACATATCATTGATATATAATTCTTAACTAACTCCAAGATCACAATAAGCACCAGGAAATCTGGTTTAAAAAATATTAAAATCAGTCATTAATCTTCGCACATCTACCTGATAGGCAAAAGAAAACATCCAAAAACTAAGTACTAGCTCATCACCTGTAATTGGCCATCTACTCCAGCACAAGAAAGGAAAATGTCTTCCAAACATCTTAACAGCATGGTAAGTAGGTTCATTTCCTTCACCAGGCGAGGGGTAAGAGTGGGCACGGTAAGTATCTGCACAGAGAATGTGGATAGTAGTGGATAACTCTTAAGAGGACCGTCGCTGTTCAGTTTTATGGCCTCATTTATGACACTTGGATAGTAAGTGAGGAAAACTTTAGCAAACTCATACTTGAAAACAGGTTCTCCCAGCAATTTCAGGAGTAGCTCATGGAGTTTACTTACAACAACATCAGTTAAAAACCTCTCAGCTCTCAAAAGAATGCCCAGTAACCCAGTAAAAGAGAACAACAGCCTAGCAACAAAACTGAGCAAACTCTCAGTATGCTTGCAAAATTCTAGAAGCATATCAACCACCGCAAAGGTTAGCTCATTAGCAATCTTCTTTCTTTCAAGAGCAGAATGGCTTGATCTAGAGTTTTCCTGGGAGACAGTTTCTGCAGAAGTCAGCTTGCCTTTCCAACAATTGAAAAGAGAATTAAGCACAGGCGCCACAGAGTTTGCATATTCCTCAGGAAGTGGTTGTATCTGCTCTGCACCCTTATGCTTTGAGCAGAATCCCTCACGTTTCCATGCTGTCACATCACCACAATCACAACATCCACCGCCTGTGTATATAACAAAGTAATCATGACCCTCGTGATTTCCATTCTCAAAACAAGGTACACAGATTGCACAGGTTGGATCGTGTTCACATGTTCTACACCTGTATGCTATATCATTATGTCCCCAAACAGCCCCACAAACACCACGCTGGCCAACAGACATTTTGGAAAGGTTCCTGAGGGCCGCAGCTGGGTCACCCTCAAAAATTAACCATTGTAACCACACCATGCTTTCATGGAATCTTTTCTTCATGGTCACACCCAATGAGGATTTTTTAGAAACAAACTTAGAATCTAGCAGTGCTTCAGTCACTTCCTCATCCTGCGGTAATATAACAGATACTAGCTCAGGTATCAACGACTTTCTATCCTTGATAAAATCAACGAAGAGAGGCTGGTCAAGATGCTCTTCAGGAACTCCAAATTGCACAAGCCTCTGTAGGTGGCGATAAAAGACATTAATATCCAGACCATAAATAATCAACAAATCGCTTTTTTTTTTCTAAGACTGAAATAATCAACAAATCACTTACATTACACAATATATGCAATCATATATATCAAATTCATGGGCAACATTTCAGAACAAGAATTCGACATGCGAGCTGACATTGACATATGTCAACAAAAATCTACGGCTAGAAACCATCAACAGAAACGAGCACAAAAGGGTGTTACCCGAATGATTCGATCTCGAGGGTTGATGGGTTGGGACTCCGAAGGTGAGTCGATTTCCATGTTATCCACCATGAAGGAGCGCCAGAATCGCAACAGCCAATCCACGCAACTAAAAAAGCGACCAAACCTAGAGCCTTCACTCCCCAGGTTTGCTTCCTCACTAGGCTAACAAAGATTCAATTTCGATAAGAATTCACCACCACAGCTAATGATTCTGAACCCTAAGTTGCTTTACCAATCGCAAATTCCTATAAACCTTGTTTGACTTTCTTGCATCTACACATGATCTCTTTCACAAACTGCTCCTTCGTCGCGCTTTTAGGCTTTTGGCCCCCTTCGGAACTGGAATAATCTACTTCTTCGTAAATAAAATGAAAGTTTTATGGGAAGAAGTCACACTGATTACGTCTACGTATTAAATTAGGGGTTTTGGTCAGCAGGGCATTAGTTAAGGTTATATATTGTTTATAATAAATTTTTTATTAATAAAATCAATTAAAAATTATTTATTATACTTACTAAAGGTAATTAATAAATGTTTGCAAACTAAATTATATTAATCAATATCTTAAAAATATTTATTAACAAAACTCATAAATTAATGTACATATATTTGGCTTGAAAAATTATTAATTAATTGATGTTCGTAATAATAAATAAATTAAATTAATCATAAAAAATGCGTAAATATTACATATATATATATATGGTTTTGATAGATGAGTTTATTTTTTAATTTGAATGTGATGACCTATATGTATAATAATCGATTCAATCTGTAATTTTTTTTAGTAAGAATCTATATATTTATTTTACGTGTTTTGTTCTCGTCATTATCATTCTTCTGGGTTGTTCTTTTTCTTTTTTTTCTTTTTCTTTTTTTTAATTTTTGGTCAGAACTTCTTGGTTGTTCACTCAATATCGGTTTTGGTGAGTAAAAGCCCATTTAAGTTCTGTATATATTAGCCCATTATAATTCTGGTCCTCTATAGATTAATTTTATCAAATCAGTCCTCTATTCTTTCATCTCTTCTCAAACAGGTCCCTCCATCCATTGGCCATTTAGTAGAGGATGATGTGGCCCGTTTTTTTCTTAACTGGCAGCCACCGACTTCCTCCCATCCATGTCAGGCAAGAGAATGTGCCACATCATTAAAATAGCTCCAGGTTAGCCAAAACTCACGCCTCTGTCATCCCAAACACATATGGAGGACCATCAAGGAACACCCCTTGCCGATAAATGCATTTGGAGGATCATCGATGAACACCCCTCGCCTGATAAATGCATCTGGAGGATGTAGGGAGACAAATTAAATGCAATCGGAAAAGCAGCCCACAAAGTCATAGGAAAATTCACCCATATGAGTTATCACGTCATGTTCGGAAGGAAATTGAAGAAGAGGTACGTTGCCCTAAATCCCTCATCTAATTTTATTGTATGGATGTAACAAATGCCTAAATTGCTAATGTCTGGTGGTCACCCCTATGTTCTTTCTTGATTTCTCTCTTTGAATTTCTCTCAACAATTATATGGATGAGGGAATCAATGCTTGAAGTAATTAAGGGTATGCTAAATAAATTGTTAATGTCTACTTTAGGGTTTCCCCTAGTGCTCACTCAAGAAAAATTCATCAGTAGAAAGAAGGTTGATTGTTATATGATAAGAAATTGATAGGATAACTGATTTCTTTTCTGAAACACTCCGTGCAACTCTTTCAAAAAGTTTAGTTAGAAAATTACTGCAAGCTTTTTTTCTTGTCATGAAAATATCCATTAATAAGCCAAAAGGCAGAGAAAAAAAACAAAGAAACATTCAAACAGCTTCCCAAGGTACTTCTCTTCTACATAGTCTTTTTCATAAACTTGATCAATGAAGATTTCTCTTTAACTTAGGCCAGATTTTTATTGGCAACGGAAAAAGAAATAATAAATCAATTTTTTTTTTCTGGAAAAGATATGAACTTTTAAACGTTTCATTCATTATAATATTGTCAACGCATATTACCTATATTTCTTCATACTGCACAAGTCACAACTCTCCTATCTATCTATTATTAAAATTCAGCATATAGGCATTTTTCAATAATCTAAAGAATTCAAATTGGATTATTGGTTCTGTAATGGTGTGGCTCTGGGACCATTATATGATGTTTTATTGCTATGTTGGTTGTAGGATTCAAGACAATGGATGGTGGTGAAGGTCTGCAGGGAGTCCTGTGTACAAGAGCTTGGGAAGCTACAACATTTTCGTACGAATAGATGGTCCAAAATGTTTGAACTGACATAAGGAGAAATTCAAAGAGATCTTACTGTTAATTTTTGTGGTCGTCATGGCAATTATGTTACTTGTAACATGGGTTGGAAAATATGTGTAGAATGGGTAAAAAGGATTTAGGTTAGTTGTAAACTCTGGTAGTTGTATTACCATATAAGCATGCTGTAATTTGTGTTTATGCTACCTTAGACACTGAGGATGTGGTTGCCTTTTGTAATGGAAATTTACTTTCATCATTATAAAGAAAGCTTGTTTATTGCCTTAAAATCATTTACCAATTCTATTGGATTGTTCAATTTTAGTGCCAATTTAGTGAATATGATGGTTATTATTTAAAAGTGCAGGATTCTGTTTTCAAATCATCTTTCAACTAAAACACACAAAAGCTCACTATATTTGTTAATCAATCTTCCAGCAAGCAAAGAATTTACCACCATGTTACTGATTTAAAGATCCTTTTGACAAATATAGTGATAAAGTCAATTTCTCGATGACTTCTAAACATCTATAATTATATTCAATAGTACTATGGGGATATAAAAGATGTGATATGTGATTCACATGGTTTCATAGAATTTAAACATAAATTGTCAAAGGAGGTAGGTGTTGCCCAAAGTTTTTTTTCTTGTTTGATGACCAAACCAAACCTACCATTGAAAAGTAAAAGTTGATTTTTTGTAATTACAATTTAGTCATTGAAAAATTACATTAAAGTCTCTCATCCTTTCCTATAAATAGAAAACTACAAAACCTCATTTCTCACAATCAAAAAAAGAGCATTCCTATATATCGAGAAAGACTTGTGAGATATATAGAGAGTTGTGAGATTTGTATTTTCCTATTAGCAAGAGATATAAAAATATTGTATTATTCTTGCTATATAAAGAAAATGTATAATTCCTATTTTTCTCATAGTTAAGTTATTTCTTCCTTGTCTGTGGTTTTTATCCTATTGAGGTTTTTCCATGTAAAATTTCATATGTCATCTCAAATTATTTGCTACAGTTTTGCTTCTATCCAGTGTCTGTTTGTTTTAGAATTGGTATCAGAGTCTGGTTGGATGTGTTATAATCCACTTATCGTATGCTCTATGGTTGCCAATGATATATTGGATCCTCTACATCAGAAAATAAGTAAGATTATTTTCACCCAAGGAGAAATTTCAGTTGCATCAATCGATCCAACAACTAAGGAATCAATGATATTCTGGCACTGTAAACTTGGCCATATGTCAGAATGTGAATTAAACATTCTTGCAGAACAGAATCTTCTTCCCGAACTCAAAATGGTTTCTCTACCTTTTGTGAGCATTGTGATACAAATAAGTAGCATAGGTTGAAGTTCAATAATTTTAAAGAGAAAAGTAAAGTTATCTTAGACCTAATACACTCTGATGTTTGGCAAGCCTTAGGAAGAGCAAAGTATTTTGTGGCATTCATTTATGACTACTCTAAAAGATGTTAGGTGTATCCAATCAAGAGAAAGGGAGATGTGTTTGAACTTTACAAAACTTTCAAAGTGCATGTAGAACATGAATCTGAGAAAATGATTAAATGATTTAGATCAAACAATGGAAAAGAATATACCAGTGATGAATTTAATACTTTCTATCAACAAAAAGAAATTAAAAGGCAATTCAAAATGGCATACACTCCACAACAAAATGGAGTGGCAAAGTGGATGAATAGGACTTTGTTGGAAAAGACAAGGGTAATGTTAAGAATTACCGGATTAGCCAATCCATTTTAGGCAAAAGCAATCAAGACACCTTACTATGAGATCAATCGATCACCATCAACTGCAATTGATCAACAGACCCCAATGAAGATATGGACTAGGAAGCAAGCTGATTATACAAACCTTCATATGTTTAGAAGTCCAGTATAGGCGATGTACAATGCCTATGAAATTACAATGCTAGATCCTAAATCTAGAATATGCTTATTCTTAGGAAATACTGATAGAGTAAAGGCATATCGCTTGTAGGATCCCACTAACTACAAGGTTATAGTCAACAGGGATGTCATCTTTTATGAAGAGAAACAACATATACATGAAAGTAATAGCACTTCAAAGGAAATTGTAGAGACCACCATAGTGTAAATTGAAGAAGGAGAAAATAAAACAAAAGTACTAGATTCTTCAAAAGCAGCACCAAAGTATGATGAACAAGAACGATCTAATCATATGACTCCACGAGTTCGATGGTCAACTCGAGAAATGAAGGAACTGGTTTGGCACTCATATTATATTATGGAAAAGAATGTTGCATAATGTCTACTCATAGAAGATGGAGAGCCTTGGACTTTTTGAAAGGCTATGTAAAGCTCGTAAGCTTCTCTATCAAGGTGAACCATTTATTCAGTAGCTGAAATAAGTCAAACTGTGAAAACGATACAAGCCTAAGAATGTTTTTAGTAGAAGAAATAGTTACTAATATGAAAGTGAATGAAGAAATAATGCATTATTTTTTTTATACATTCATATAGGAAAACATTTGATACTGAATAATTATATCTCCCATTTGCTTAATTATGTAAACTATTATTGTTGAAGTTAGACAAAAGGGTTAACATTAGCATATAAAAAGTTCAATATTTCATAGTGGGACATACTCCATATCCACATGTACCAAAAAGCTATAATGCTATACAAAAAATTTTAATATGTAATAGTTGAACCTTAAAACAAATATAAGAAGCCATTTGTAATCAACCCATCATACATGTATCAAATATCTTTGGATATTGCTTAATCTTGCGTATCTATTAAGTGAGATGTAAACTTTGTCCTAGTTTTGCTACTGATAGCATCCATTGTCTCTTGGCTAATTCTTGGCCTTCTTGTCTGGTCCCCTTACAATACTAGCAACTTTAGCAACCAAGTAACAAAATTATGATTCAATACATAGAATAGTGTGACACTATGATATGGATTTAGAAACCCCAATGGTAGAGCCTTGAAAAATATTCTCCCTTTCACAATGGCTTGTACCAAAATTCAAAGCCTACACACCAATGCAAAACCATATTAACAAAAACGGCAATATGTATATACACATAAGCAATGTATACACACCATGCATGACCTATAATTTTGACTAGTTACACCACACCGTATACACGTTGGAACTTTCTGCTTTTTTAGTTTACTCTTATGCTTTGCCTACTCTTTTCAACAACATCATTCTTCCTCTACTTCATTGGTCTCCCATGCTTTTCTTAATTTAAGGTGGTTGTATTTCGTCATTGTCAACCTTTTGCCATAAGCTTTGACCATTCATAGGTTGAATAAAGATAACGAGCAAAATAAACCATTTTTTTGTAAGTTTTTGTTCCATCTTTGTATTTTTGAAAACAAATATTAACTTTTAACATTTGAAGAGTTTAAGGATCTCATACGACCTACATTAGTTAATTCTCAAGTACCTGAGGATATTAACAATCTTACACGATAATCTAAAATGTAGAAGAAATTAGTTGGGATTTTTATTTTTAATTTTAGGATTTTAACTTCAAATTTGAAATTTAAATGAAAATAGGATAGGAAAGGATTTTTAGGATTTTAGAGTTTATATTTCTTTATCTCTGAAGGTGGAAGTTTTATTTAAAACAAAAAAAACAAGTATTGAGGTCAAAGGTTTTTTATTTTTTATAAAGATTTTGGAATTTAATTTTTGGATTTTTGAAATTAGAATTTCATTTTGATTTTGAAGGAATAGTGAAATTATTAAAAGAAGTATTTTTTGGATTTTTGAAAATTTACATGGTTTATTTTGATTTAAAAAGAGGAACAAAAGTTGTCAAGGAAAAGCATTCTTGTGATCTTTGATTTTATGTTTTTTGTTTGGATTTTTGAAATGATGATTTTTTGTTTCAATTTGAAAAAGACTATATTATTCAAGGAAGTATTTTTGGATTTTTTTTTCTAATTACAAATAATGGACAAAGTAAATCATTTTTTTAATTTTGGAATTGTTCTGTCTTTGTATTTATGAAAATAGATATTAACTTCAAAGACTTGAAGAGAATAAAGATCTCACGTAACTTTTACAAGTTAATTCTCAAGTACCTGAAAAGATTAACGAAATCTCACGCAACAATTATAAAAGTTAAGATAAAACAAAAACAAAATTTTACTTCCACTTTAATATAAGTTTGTGCTGTGTTCAATCACATATCTTTCCCTACAAAATCAAAAACAAAAAAAAAAAAAAAAAACAAATTACACAGCACTTATAGTGGTGGTCACCACTAATTAAAAACTGTATAATCATTATGAAGCCTTGAAGGGATATTAAGTCTACAATTCTAGTATACCAAAAATAAATGATTAAGGCTCTGTAGAAACCACAAAATAATTGTGTGCCTCTAATTCACTTGTCCACAAATTAAAATCAAAACACATCTTTAAAGGGAAAAGATTAGCACAATGACTCAACCAAAAAAAAAAGCATTGAGATAAGAAAAGTTTGTAGGGGTATTATGGATGAGATTTGAAAGCCACAATATGAAAGGATAAGGAAGCGAAATTATAGCTAATAGTAACTAGAGAATGAAAACTTCAACTAAGCACAGCCATCATGCCAATGCAAACCACTTGGATCTGACATGCAAATTTTGAAATGACTTAACCACCATGACAGAAGTTAACACATTAAACCAAAGACGAAAAGCTTCAAACAAACCTAACCACTAAAACAAAATCATACCCCTCTGACTAGCAACATAGGTAAGGCTTAATGCAAATAGGTGAACCAAAAATTCCATGGACATACCATTTTCATAGAATATCACCGATACTAATGGTTCACAATCCCATTGATACAACATTAGGCCAAATCAATTCGTGCAAAAGAGATTTTTCAATTTAGTGTAGTTTGTTTAGCCTAATAATGTATTGAATGGCGATATAGTGACAATCAAAACTAAAAGACTTTGATTTCGAAATAAGTTTTTCTTTTCTTCTTCTTTTTTTCTTTTTTGAAAAAGGGGAAAAAAACATGATAATGCTATGAATAATATGATAACATGTTGAATAAAGATGAAATATGCTCCCATGTTATCCTATTTCAAGTCAATTTTAAGTAAAGATATGTCTCCCTAGAGATGGTAGGCTCCAGCATGGTTGGCTACTATGCATTGTCCAATAATGTGCAAGGTGTCAAGGTTAGGTCTAACAGCTTATAGGAATGTTAGTCCTCTGATTGCCCCCACCCAAAGTATAAGGATCTCACGACATGAATCAGACCAAAAGAGGAAGGGATCCTATGCAAGTCAAATCCATGTATTAAGGCACAATCTAAGCGAGGTTTTCATGGTAATCTAGGGAAGTGTAAAGCTTCATAGAAAAACCAATATAAATCTCTACTAACCTGAGATAAGCAAAGATTTAGGTATAAGGCTTAAAAGTGTGTGAAGTAGGATGTGCAATTGCTCGATGTGTGAAGGGGAGCATACAAACCTGTTAACCTAAAGTCTACCAAACTTTCACCAGCCAGGCAGATAAACTGCAAAAGAAGCCAAAATATACAATATAGATAATGGTCGTCTACCCTTAGGTTTTATTCCATATGTTATCTATCTTAACATATATAATAAAGGCAAACAACAAACAAATGATAACATATAACATAAGTAAACAACAAACTAATAAAGTCATTTAAACACATTATACAACTAAAATGAAAAGCATACGTAATCCAATGCACACAAATAGTGAGAGATAGAATAAACATTATAGGAAAAAAAATGAGAAGGGTAATTGGAATAAAAGAAAGGTCATATAATTTCAATTAACTAATCAAATAGGCTTGACTCTTGAACTATTCCAAGTGGAGTCTCCAAACTGTTACATCTGACAACCCAGTTAAGCGCGACATAGATGACACAAAAAGAACAAAGAAACAAATCAGTTTCCAAAATGTTTTAAAAAATGATTTACTTTAGGAGTCGCAACCAACATTTTTAAAGCAAACATTATAAAACTATTTTAAAACAAAAAAGAAAAGACAAGGTGGTTTGCGAAAATAGAGATAAGTTCAAGAGTTTGTTTAAGTGTGGGGAAGGTGTTAGGCACCCCACAACACCTGTCCATAAAGACAATTACCCTAAACTAGTTAAATGAAACCAATGTAATATAACCATAATTTATCTCGATCACCCTTACTATCACGCATGCACATTAGACAAAGAAGACAAAATCAACAACAATGAAAACATACAAGTAGACATTTACGAAGGTCAGACTTGACATAAGATGAAAAACTAGGGCCTACATACCGAACAATAGGGATCAAAGTCCACGTAGTTCGACTATAAAAATATGTCAGATAATTAGGGGGTTTTTTATTTTTTTTGTGAAAAGAACAGGAGAGTTGAAATTAAACCAATTTTCATAAGCAAAACGGGATTGAAATTTGGTTGGTGTGATTTAATTTATGAAATCAATTTAATATCACTTCCTTGCTCCTTTGATTTTCTATCTTTAATTTTTTTTTCATATTTTTAAATTTTATTTTAATTTTTAACGTGAAATTATAATGAAAAAGTATTTATAGGATTTCTTTTATTACAGATAATAGGTAAAATAAACCATTTTTATTTATTCTGGAATTGTTCCTTCTTTGTATTTTTTAAAACAGATATTAACTTTTAAGACTTGAGGAAACTGAGGATCTCATGCAGCTTCCACTGGTTAATTCTCAAGTACTTGACGAGATTAACGATTTCACGTGACAATCTAACATGCGGAAGAAATTATTTATGATTTTTATTTTTATTTTTATTTTTATTTATGGGCCTTTGACTTCAAATTTGAAATTTAAATGAAATTAGGATAGGAAATGATTTTTAGGATTTTAGAGTTTTTGTTTTTTTCTTTCCAAGGTGAAAGTTTTATGAAAAAAAAAATTATTGATGTAAAAGGGTTTTTTCAAGATTTTGGAATTTAATTTTTGTATTTTTTAAATTAGATATTGGTTTTTATTTTGAAGGAGGAGTGAAGTTATTAAAAGAAATATTTTTTGGATTTTTAAAAATAACATGGTTTATTTTGATTTGAAAAAAGGAATAAAAATTGTCAAGGAAAAGCATTTTTGTGATCTTTGATTTTATGTTTTTTTGTTTGGATTTTTGTAAATGATTTTTTTTTTTTGTTTCAATTTAAAAGAAACTAGATTATTTAGAGAAAGTACTTTTGGATTTTTTTGAATTACAAATAACTGGCAAAATAACCATTTTTAAAAAAATTTTGGAATTGTTCCATCTTTGTATTTTTTAAAACAAATATTAACTTTCAAGACTTGTGAAGACTAATGATCTCACATAGCCTTTACAAATTAATTCTCAAAGTATCTGAAAAGATTAATGTTCTCACGCAACAACTATAGAAATTAAGATAAAGCCAAAATAAAATAAAATGAAAACAAAATTTTAGGTCCACTTTAATATAAGTTTGTGCTTATGTTCAATCACATATCTTTCCCTACAAAAAAAAAAATTACACATCAATTATGGTGGCAGTCACCACCAATTAAAAACCGTACAATCACTGTAAAGCCTCAAAGAGATACTAAGTGTAAAATTTTAGTATACCCAAAATACATGATTAAGGATTTATAGAAACCACAAAATAACTATACGCATTTGATTTACTTGTCCACAAATTAAAATCTAAACTCGTGTTTAAAAAGAAAAGACTAACACAATGACTCAACAAAAGAAAAGAAAAAAACATTACATAAGAAAATTGTGTAGAGGCATTATGGATGAGATTTGAAAGCCACCATAAGAAAGGATAAGGAAGCAAAATTATAACTACTAGTAACTAGAGAATGAAAACTTCAACTAAGCACAACCATCATGCTAATGTAGACTAATTGGATCTAACATGCAAATTTTGAAAAGACCTAACCATCGTAATAGAATTTGACACATTAGACCAGAGCAAAAAACCTTCGAACAAACCTAACCACTGTAACAAAATCATACCCCTTAGACTAGCAACCCCTCTGATTCATTAACTCATAGATTAAACATTCAAACTCATGTTTAGAGAGAGAAAAAATAGAAAACTAGCACAGTAACTTGACCAAAAACATAAGGACATCGCCTTCAAATAAAAAGTATACATACAAGCATCATGAACAGAATTAGAATGCCAAAGTAAGAAAGAAAGAAAACAAAAAAATTGAATTATAACTACTATAAACCAGGGAAGAAAAGCTTAACAACTCCTTTACCTCTTCGTTATACCTATACTTAAAGTAACAGAAAATAAAGCTACTTTCTTTTTTGGTTTCTTTGTTGTCTAATCTTGATGCTCGCCTTCTCTTGCTCCTTTTCTTGCTTGTTTTCTCTTTTACTCCACACACCCAAGCCCTTTCCCTTTTTGTTTGCTTCTTCCCTCTTCTATTGTTTTTCTTTAAGTGCTCGAGCTCTCTATTTGCTCTGTTAGACTCCTATCCTCTTGGATTCCACCTCTCCTTCATTTTTTTAGCTTCCCTTTCTTGGTTCTCTTGTGTTTTTTTAACTCTCACGTTACCATTCTCTTCCAATTCTCTCTCACTCCATCTTCTTCCTTTTTTATCTCTTTGTTCTCTCTTGCTTGAACCTCTCTAATGCAACACTCTATCTCTGTTTTTCAATGGAGAACACGAAGGTACAGAAGCTTCCTCCCTTTCCTTCTCCCACACTTTCTTCTTCTTTCAAACGTCCACCTTCTCGAAGCTCCGTCAAACTCCCCCTCTTGCTCTATTTTTTTCCTTACTTCCTAAGAGCCTCCTCTTTTTTTTTTTTTTTTTTTATTGTTTGAAGCTCTCCCTCCTTGCTATATCACTATTTATCTTCTTTTCTTTCAGCCTTTCTCTCTTTTTTTCGTTTTTGTTGCTTCACCTCTTATCTCCACTCCTTTGCCCAAGACGCTCGAAGCAGGGACCTCTCCCCTCAACCACGTCCAAGGATGATGGAGACTACAAGGAAAAGGTCAACGTGCTGCCCTTTTCCCCACCATATTTCTCTACCATTCCTTCCCTTTTGCTCCATCTTTAAACCATGTACCAAAGATTGAGTTGCTTACTCATCCCTATTTCCATGTTTGGCCTAGTTTCCATCAATGCTCAACATGAGGAAATAGACTGAATTATCAGATATAGGGCTATCATTTTGTCCTTTTCACTAGTTTCCTATTTTAGCCATTTGCACCATTTTTTAATATATTATTTTTCAAATTTTTCTTTCTTTTATTTTAATTTTCTTTTTCTTTTTCTATTTTTTTAGTTTTCAATCATCAATAATTCTATAACTTTTTTTTCTATTAACTTCAACGAATTTCTTGGTTTTTAGTTTTTTCATTATTTTTGTTTTATTCAAACTCACTTGTCATTTTCATTCTCCTAATTTGGTTACCTTTTTGGTCTTTTGTTAATTTTCAATTTATTGGTTCATTTTCTAAATTTTATTATTAGTGTCTTGATTAATTTTTACTCTTTTAAAAAAAAATTAGAATTTTCTTGATAGAGTGTTCACACGTGCAATTAAAAAGAAAAGGGGACTTGAGAGGATCTTTGGCCTCCACCATCTCCGTCATATATATATATATATATATATATATATATATATATAACAAGTCAATCAAAATTATTTTGAGGAATTTTTGGTTATTATTTTTAAATTTTTGAAAGACTATTTTATCAATATAAATTGGTAGAGGGCCAAATTAACACTAAAACAAAGAGTGAGAGATCAAAATAATCATTTTCTCATGATATATGTTATATTTTAAACAACAATATATTATTTATTATTACTTGATATTTTCTACTAATAATTTTTTTAATATTTCTATAAGTATTTGTGAATAAAAAGATGTTAAAAATTTTAAAAATAATATCTTACCAAAATTTTAAAAATTAAAATAAAAAGCTTTTGTTTACACTTTATGTTAATAGACTAAAATTTGAAAAATTAAATATCACTATTTTATCTCATTATTATTTTTTTTGCTTCTTTATTCTTCCATTTTATTTAATATCAACTTTTACTAATTTGTTTAGATAATTTTCTATTTTATATTATATGTTTTCCAACTTGTTCTTTAAATGCGGATTATTTCCAGCTCTATAATCTATTTAACGTTTTATAAATTGTCTGATTATTATTATTATTATTATTATTATTATTATTATTATTATTATTATTATTATCCTCCACTATCAATAAGTTTTATTTATTCATTTTTAAAATTTGTTTATAATTTATCAAAAATTAGTCAATGAGATTCATCTTCAGATTCATTTAGTATTTTTGCTCTTTTGTATGCATATTTTATCATGATACTGCACACTGCACACAATTATATATACATGTAATTACGCCTTTTTGATTTAATATATATATATATATATATATATAATTATAGAGTAATTATTAAATTTTTAAATTTTTATATAAAATATAATATACTATAACTTATATTTTTTGCCCCCCTTCTCCCTCCCCAAACAAATAATTTCTCCATCCACCCTTGATATCAGAGATGGAGATGGCCAACGTAAGCTGTGACCTCTCTCCAAAATTCCTTATATATATAAATGTATATGTAGTATATCTTTGTAATTTAATTTTTACTCCTAATATATAAAAGAAAAAATTGATATTTAACCCTTCATATTATATGGAACATATTAAATGATAACTTTAAGATAAAAGAAAATTTAACTTTCTTTTTTAATTTTTTAATATATTTTGCATTTTGCTATTTTAGAGTCTTTTCATATTATTATATTTAACTTAAATTCAGCCATGCCACTATGCTTTGGCTACTTTATATTTACTTTAAGGCCCTAATTTTTATTTTTTAATTTTCACTCAACCACATGCATATAAACAACTTTAAATAAAAACTTTGAGACATGACAACAATATTTACATTTCACACTTTCATTTCTTTAAACTCTTACACTTTAGTCTTTCATGAATGAAATGATATTTTATATTTCAACTACATACATAATTATCTTCTCAATTTAATCTCTAACAAATAACATATTTTGTAAATTAATCTCATGTCCCACATAAATAATATATTCATTTCTCTAACAAATAAGATATCTTATAATTTAATATCAATTTGCTCCACATAAATAATAGATATATATATATATATATATATATATATATTCATTTCAAGAGTATACAGGTGCAGAAAATTATTTTATTTGTAGACAACCAAATAAAAAAAATTCAAACACTCCTAACATGTATGCCATGTCTAAATGTCACATTATGAACTCAAGTCAAATTTTTTAAAAACACAGTTTGCTTCTCTCAACGACCATATTTAAACATTTTTGCAACAATAACATTTGGGTAACAAGTTTTCTTTGAAAAATTCAGATACTGCCTAATCTCAGGTAAAATCTTCTAAATACTGCGTTTGCTCATCTCAATAATACGCGCGCGCTGGGGCACCCTAATGAAACAGTTTTCCAACAAAACATTCTTATAGTAACTTTTCTCTAGAAGAAGGCAAATACTGCACTGGCAAGGAGCACTATAAAGTGTAAACAATAAGTCATCCAAAATCAACTGATCAAATCAACCAACATGCATTCATACATTTCAAGAGGGCGTTATTTAAGCATATTGGAATTATAAATAAGTTTATATTCATAAAGATGGATGCAGAACTATGCCTCCTACATCTACTGCTACCACAAATTCCTCAAGTTGTATAAATAAGTAGGGCATTAACAGAAGTACTATTTCTGAGAGAATAGATACAAGATCAAAACAAGAAGCAAACACTGATTAAAATGCATGCTATAAGAGAATGAAGTCTTCATCTCCCATTTGGCTCTGCAAGCCTGGGTCTGCACCCTATCTGCTCTAGAAACTTACTAAGCCTTAAGTGCTTTGCAGCCCATTGCTCAGCCAATTTCTGCTCCTTGGTTTCTGCATCTCTTCTCAGTCCAGCTAGCTGCTCCCGGTATTCAGCTTCGATTCTGTCCATAGCAGCCTTCTGTTCTTCCCGGAGAGCTTTAATCTTCGCTTCAATCTCTTCCATCTTCTCCCGTCTCCGACAGGCCTTCTCTGACTCCAACTGCAACTCCACCCGCCTTAACCTCCACACGGCTTCCTTCCTATGTGATGACCATGCCCGGTGGCCTTCTTCCAATTCTTTACAGCACTCAACCAGCTCAGATACAAGCATGTTATCACCAAAAGCTGGAATAGTTCCATGAGGTGCTACATTCCCCATAACAAGAGGAGCATTCTCTGGTGGTCTGTCAGGTTGTAACCACTGAAATGGAGGTGGTGCAGCCACAGTTGAGGGAGAGAGGCTTAGTGTCACAGAAGGGGAAGGTGGCCTAATAGCTGTGGTGCTATTAGAATTTGAAAGCCATGGAGGAAGCATAGCTGATGCAGGAGCTGGTGCATCTGTGTGAATAAAGGCTCCATTGGAAGCAGCCATGAGGTAGGATGGGGAAGGGCGTTCTTTCACCAGCTTCTCAGCAAAAGTCTCAAGTATATGATCGTACTTGGTGTCGTCAATTGGGTCAACTGTTTTGTTGTTCTCCTTTTTCTCCCTCTGCTGCTTCTCTTTGAATACTTCCCACCACTTGCCTAACCTCTTAGCAGTGCGACCCGGGACTTCTGCAGCAATTTTCTTCCATTTGTTGCCATGTTTCGCTTGAAGACGGATGACAAGTCGTTGTTCTTCTTCGGTAAGAGATCCCTTCTTGATGCCAGGCTTCAGGTAGTTCTTCCACCTTTCTAAGCACGACTTAGCATCCCGGTTAAGGGGTGTGTTCATACGCTGGGACACAAGATTCCATTCCCTAGGACCATACTGTTTGACATAAGCACGTAGTAAGGCGTCCTCTTCAGCTCTCCAACGTTGCCTCTCCTTCATTTCCAAGTGCAAATCCCACTATCCATTTCTTCAAACTTGAACTCCTCATCATGTATCTACAAAATTTATGATAAATTTAAGACATAAATATTGCTAGAACTATCGCCAGAAACGAAACTATATCATGAGCATAACCACTAAAGGGGTCACAAGCGAATTCTTTGCTCCCCAATATGTCTAAATTAGCACAAGTAAATAGACTATTCCTACGAAAGAAAATTTTTTGACAAGTAAAAAAACTCAAAATCTAAGGAATTATCAAGATTCACTTCCCAGAATGTGTATCAAAATGACAAAACTTGTCCAGAGACAGACGTTTGGATTAAGGATTGCACTTGTAAGAGTACCAGATTTTCCCCAGCATCAATTTTGAATAGAATCAGGCAGTCAAAAATGTCACTTAGACCAGCAAAAATTCAACATACTGAATCTACGAAGAAACAGAGATAGTAAAGGATACAGAGACACAGCATCCTGTGCATTGGCAATCCAATAAAGCACCTGACAGATACAATCATACAAGCACAATAAGCAGAAAGAGGCAACGCAGACATATCACTAAGGCGCAAGGAGTCAATAACTCAAGGCAATTCAAGTCTCACAGTAAACGTCAATTATTAATCAAAATCAGTGCGACCTGCTCCAAAAGCAAATTCATGAAAAATTGTTCCGGATCCTGCGCATTTTTAAGGAAGTTCTAAACAATAGATAGTTATCTTGATATTATCTAAATATACTCTCTAAGTAGAACTAAGGGGGGAATAAATTAACAAGTCAGTAATTACAGATATCTAATAAAGCTTTAAAAACTTATCATTTATTTGGTGTCTTAGACAAAAACAGGAAGTTCTAAATAATAGATAGTTATAAGGTTGGGTGTCCCGCATTTTTATTCTGTGCATTAAATGATTATTTGTTGTTTCTCATTTTTAAAAACCATGAATATTACAGACTTATAAGCATAAACTCACATTTTTTTACGCTTCTTATAAACACTTGAATTTCAATGCACCCCCAACATTTCTGAACTAGATTCCGCACTGTGCATCGCACAGGTTCATATAACTTTTGTCATTTAATAACAAAATAATCTCATCAAAAATCAAAGAAATTATATGAATATAAGTATAATTAGGTTAGAGTAATAAAACTTAAGCAATAGAATGTAATTATATAATAACAAAAACCAAGTTATTATAACATAATTCTAAGACTAGAATATAATACGTTACAATTTTTTTGGAGTGTAATAAAATTTGGCAACATGTTCTTCAAAAGTGAATATTGAATCAGCTTTTGTCGTTCCTGCATTGATAGTTCAAATTAAGTGATAAATCCAACGACAGAGTAGTATATTAAACAGTTTACTGTGCATGTGTGGGCGAAAAAACTTTTTAGTATAAATATATTCACCCTCATTACTATTCTGTAGAAAAATGCTTTAAAACGTACAAACATTACAACAAAAGTCAAGATACAAATATTTGAAGTCGAATAAAGTGAGTATTCTGACTACACCAAAAACAGATGATGAATTTACTTTTTCCCTTCCTGCATAGAAAGTGTTTTGTAATTTCAAGAACAACGGATAATATCGTGTGTCAATAGAATCTTAAAAGTTCCGTCTAACTACAGGACTCTTGAAATATCATAGGCATCTACAAGCAAGGAATCAAGGACTGCTTCAGGGAATTCTAAATAACTAAGATAATGCACCCCTAGTTGAAAAGACAGAAATTCCAAGAGTGACTTGCTAACCATTTACAACGTATCTTTCATAGACCGTGTTATAAATTTCATTTAACAGAAAACGATAAACGCAAGTAAGAATCAGCATTACCAGCTCACATCAAACAACATAAATATTCAGATTTATAGAACATCATATTCAGACTAAGCAAAGTATTCCCGCATCGAAGGTACGTAGGTACAAAGGGAAAAGAAGTTGTAAATCATAAGCGGCTTCTAAAGTAGGAAATCCATCAAACAACTTAAAATAACAGCAAAACACTCGCACTAAATCAAGACAAATGATATAATATAACCCAATGAAGCATGCTAAGTGGGTTTACAAAAGAGATATTTGAACACGCACCAGCTGATGAGAGACTTTACTGCACACTCCACACTAGCAAATTTACATGACCTAAACCCAGAAGTTTGCAGGAAAATTGCAAAGAACATAACCCAGAAACAAGACTTAACTTCCCTAAGATTTTAGACTAGAGGAATAGAGCAGCAAACAAACATTACCAACCCCACCCTCCTGAAAGCCTGAAAACAATGAAGAAAGGAAAAAAAGAGACTTTTTTTTTTTGGTATTTTAACTAACACTAATACATTGTTCCTAAACGGCAAAGAATATTCATTCTTTACAGCACCCAAAAGTCCAAGGAAACCTTAGATACTCAAAAACAGAAATGAAAAGTAAAAGTGGAAATCCGAAACCCTTACAGTTGCTCTCTAACTACTTAGCAACAACTCGGTTCGTCTTCGACGCATCTCCTGCTCGATGAAACAGAGAGCACCTTGGTTCTTAAAACAAAGAGAAATTAAAATGGAAGCGGAGAACCACACTCCAACGAGTCCTAGAGAGAGAAATATTCCCAGCTATAAAGAAAAGACAGAGAGAGAGCACTGGAAAAAAAATATGGACCACAGAGAGAGAAATGGGTAAGATTAGACTAGACTAGACGAGAGAGAGAAAGGATCTGACACTAGGCGAAAAAGAAGGGCACGCGAATTGGAAGGCTAAATAAATAAATGAATAAATAAGGCGGAGCCGAAGGAGAACGGTGTTTGCTTACGTCGTTGAGGGAATTTGCTAGCGTAAGCTTCACTCGCATTGCACTCACTTTCTCCTCCTCCTACCTCCTCTTCTTTTTCTTCTTCTTCCTCCCTTCAACAGTTACTTTCCAAATTACTGGGCGATTATACTATGCATTGCCTAGTAAATACAGGTAATTCGAGCCCCGAAATCGAAAGCCTTTTCTTGGTGCAAACTGTGAAGAGTTTCAGAGATAGAGTCACAGAGTTGCAGCAGAGTAGGAGAAAAGAGAGAGAGAGAGAGGGAGAAATGCGAAAGCATTAATGTGGCAGAGGCGTACGTCGGTTTCAGCGCTAAAATTGCGACACTCTTTCATCGCGCGGCTTTTAGTTGGTGTTTCTTTTTCCTCTCTTTTTATTATAATATTACGGCTTAAAATCCTAAAAGCATATTCATAATTTTCACGTATTCTCACATTCACGCCTCTTATTAGTCGAGGAAAGTATAAAATTTATTTCTATTTTATATTTTATGACAATTTAATTTTTCATTCATTAGTTATAATAAATTAATTTTTTATAAAATTAATTTCTTGCCAATTTAAATATGTAAGAAATTAATGCTTAATTTAGATTAATAAAAAAATATTAATTTTTCATAAAATATAATTTTTGAAATTTTAATTTAACATATAACATAAAAATGAAAAAATGATTCAATTCTTTTCTCGTCTTATGACATTTATGTATATATAATACTCCTCAGATAAGATTAAATGAAAATACTAGGTTTACCTAGCAGCAAATAATAACATTCAAAATTCAAGTTTCAAGATATTAAATAATGACCATGATGAAACATGAATTCTTTTACTGTTTAATATACTGTGCATTGTGTACTTAAAGAGGAAAAAAAAAAATAATGAATGGCAAGAGAAAAAAGTGAAGTTTAATGAAAAATGATATTTGAAGGTCGGATAAGTGCAAGATTCACTATTTTCAGTTTTCCTTTCAAGTTTTATTATTTGTCAAGGAGGGTAGAATATATAGGATGAAGTTGAGTAAAATGTACACTCTAAATGCTGGTTTGAATTCATAAAAACTAAAATATATATATATATATATATATATATATATAGAAAATTAATCATCTTATTTTTATACTTTGTAATAATTTAATTTTTTATAAATTAATTTTCTATAAATTTAAATTAATACAAAATCAATCTCTCATAAATTTAAATTTATATAAAATTAATCACTTAATTTATATTAATAAAAATTTAATTTTCCATAAAATAATAATTAAAAAAATTAATTTATCATAATTATTTATGAATGATCAAACTGTAGTAGGAATTAATTTGCTACTTCTCTCACAACAAAATAAATCTTATACTTTATTATTTATTTGAATCTTACTTTTTTATTATTACCTTCATTTCACTCCGATATTTTCTTAAAATATTAAAATCAATGATAAATTGAAATTCCTAAAATAAATTAGGATTCTTCAAACTATATATTCATTTTCTTTTTCCTTTTTTTATTTTTTTACGCTTTTCTCTTTGGCCATGTTTAACGTTATGATTAACTGTACGTACGGTTATTACCCATCACCAGGCTGTCCTGTTCAGAAAACCACGGCGAAATCGGAACCGTAGGATTTTTCCCCTGGCTATGAAATTCTCTATCCTATAAAGAATTGACACCTGGGGTCAGAGGAAGATCACACCCTACTGTATAGTTCGGAACTGAGCCCCAAGCTCGCCACGTGGTGGTCGATCTGGTGTACTTCTCCACCAAAATTTCTACTAGGTTCATTCCTCCGGCAATTATTTTAGAGTTTTGATTTAAAATAATTTATGGCATTATTTATAAATATTTTTAATTTACCTTTTATACATATCGAGGGTTTAAAATTATTTTTAGTCATTAAACTATCTATGGTACTTTTTTTTCCTTTCACAAATGTTTAAATTGCGTGTACTTTCGTTTATTTTGAAACATTCTGTTTTAAATTAAAATATTAAAAAATATTATTTTTAATCCTTTACATTTTGACCACATTTTAGTTTACGTCAATATAGTCCTCCACATTTTTTAAACTTTAAAAAAAGTAATACTTCCAATAATAAATTATCTTCCAACTCAGTTTCTAAAATTAAGGAGGAAACAATTTTAAAATAAAAAAAATATAAATGATCAATTTGATACAGATCAAAATGTTTTTTTCTAAAATATATGTTATATTCTTCTTGTAGAATGTAAAAATTTAATGTTTTTCTTTAAATAATTGGTATATGTGTTATTTCTATTCTATAATAGTATTAAATATATATTTAACTGATTAAAAATATTCATAATTTAAATTTTCAAAAAATAAATTATGAAGTATAATATGAAACGAACAACATCAAAATAAAATTTTCAACGAATCATCTTTTTTATCAGAGCATTAATATTATTTTCCAGATATTTCAATACTTTTTAACTTAAAATTTGTATATATTTTCATAATAAATTAAATTTCATTTCATTTAAATTTTTTCCAAATGAATAAAGTGTAATTTACTTCATTACTTTTCATGTTATGTATAACATAATAATTATGCTAGTCAGGAGTCAAGCGTGGTGCGGTGGTGGGGTTAGGGACACATCTGACCGTCTATTCAGTCAATCAGATTGATTGATCATGAAATGATCAGAGAGGTCACTCCGTGAACGGCAGCACTGAATCCCTGACGTCACTTTTTTTTTCCCGATCAGATAAGACAGGGTGAGGGAACTAGCCTGGTTGAGTATTGCCACAAACGACACAAATTGCATTGGCGGGGCACACCGTAAATAAATATGGGGTTGAGCGCAGGAGATCGAGGCCGGACAGGAGGGTGTCATCATTAACAGGGCTCGAGAATCGAGAAAATGGGCCACGTGGCATTGTGGGACCCAGTAAGGGTGGGACTGTAGTCCGCGCTTCGCGGCACAAGAGGACGAGCGTTGATGGAGACGCGACCTCGCTGCGTCTCTCGCAGCGGTGTCAGTGATACGTAACGTCGTTTTTTTTGTTTTTTCTGTTTCTCTCTCTCTTACTTTTGCTTTTACTTTCTCTCACTATATTTTACTGTGCATAGAGTGGGTCCCATCACCATTCTTTCTCGTTTCACCGACTTTTGCTTTATGTTATTGATGCAGGTAACAATAATTGAGATTAACAAAATCATTTACCAAAAGAAGTTTTATATTTCTGAAAGTTATATTAATTTTATTTATTTGTTTATAAAATGTAATTTGACATATTTTAATAACTAGTTTTAAATGTACATTTGACTTTTTAAAAAATTTTTTATTCCACAATATTATCATACTCAATATAAATAATTCTTTCAATTATTATAATATTAAAGACGTAATTTTGTCCATGATTAAATCTTCACTTGAGTATATATGAATTTTGATCTCTCCCTTTGTTCTGGTTAGTATGTTCATTTCCTCAATATAAATTCTTTGCTTGAATGCGTTTTTAATATTTCGAGTTTTATGAAAATTATAATTTATTTTTAAAATTTAAAAATAAGCCAGGTTATCCTCTTTATTTAATTAATCCAACTTTTAAATTAGTAAATTAGACTTTAAATTTCAGCGTAGAATTGAATAGTTTGAAAGATGAAAGATAATATCATCAATTTTTAAACTAAAAGACAAATTTTTACAAAATCAAAAATAAAAAAATTATTTAATTTTCAGTGTTTGGTGACCGTTATAAAAAGTTAAACTAAAAAAAAAGTGAAATATTAATAATGGAATCTTCCTAAATAAAAATAAAAAATAAAAAAAGCCCAAATACTAATTTTTCATTAAGCGTAGATGAGAATGAAGAAAGTATGGGAGGTAATAAAGGAAAGAAGAAAAAGGCTATTAAAAATGTGACAGATTTGACACATCAAGGGGTGTTGTGAAATTTGAGGGATATCCCACTTCGCTACTGTCTAACCACTTATTTAACCTTTCACTCTCTTCCCATACCCTCACAATCCCTGCGTGTAACTGCACCTAATGACAGCTCATCCTCCGCCTCAACACCCACTGTCGGATGAAACCACAGAAGTCAAAACCGAAAACTATGTGACATCAACGGTAGATATTGGACTACACAAAGATAAGGAATACAGCGAGAGTGTAGAGGAACGGTTAGATGAGAGAGAGAGAGAGAGAGAGAGAAAAGGTGAAGAGGACGAAAACAGTGAAGAGAGTATTGGGATCGGTGAGAGGGGTTAAAATAGGAGCGGTCTCAATTGTATCGTTCTGCCATTCTCTCTCTCTCTCTCTCTCTCTCTTTGTTTCTGTGAGGGGTTCCTGATTTGTGAGGGAAAAGAGGCACCGCAAATCCCTCCTCAAACCCCACTCTGCAAATTATAGCAGATGTTAAAAAAAAAATAAAAAATTATATAATTCATATGATGCCCCTCTTATTTTTAAGTTGTTTTATTGTAATGAAGTTCAAAGAATTTTTTAAAAGTAAGGTTTACTAATTTTTCTAATATTTTGATAAACTATTAGTAAGTTTTAAAAAATAAATTATTAAGTTCTTTCTCAATCACATATTCGTATTTTATTTAAAATCAACTTAACTGTATTCAACTATAAATGTCAAACTTTCAAATTTATTATTTAAGTTTGTAAATTTATAATTATACTTAAAAAAATGAGTTAATTTAATGTAGAGTTAGACTTAATATAAATTTAATTAAAATTTTAAATTGATTTATCAAATTTACAACTTTAAAGTGTCAATTAATTTATAATCACTAACATAAAAATTCAAATCTAACACTATAAGAGACATAGGTAAATTTCTTTTTTTATAAGGCCATTATAATTTACTTTAATATTAATTTAAATGTATATAAAAATAATAAATTACATTAAATATGTAATTATAAAAATAAAAATTATTTAATTAGTTATATAATTTTATTATTTATGTATAATTATAAAATATTTTTATTATGTATTATATGTTATGAAATATGAATAAATTTTATTTAATATAATTTAAATTTTACTAACTATTTTTATCATTTTTTTACAAGTTTGTTGAAACTTTTAAATTTGACAATATTGATGTCAAGGAATTGAACTTTATTTTTAAAATATATTAAAGTATAAGTTAATCAAACTTTATAAAAAAAAGTTAATGGTATTTATTCTAATAATAATTTTCTAGTCAATCAATGTAATTTGCATAAATGATTAAAGAAAATGAGTTTAAAACTATCATCTTACATATGAAATAATAGCGGAAACACTGTATCTGTAAATTAGTTTCATGTCTAATTATGACTTTAAAAAGTAGATTTTCTTATCACTAATCTATTTTTTAGTTGCTAGATTTGAAAAATCACATTTTAATTAAAAATATTGAAGTTAAAATAAAATATTTCAATTGATTAAGCTGAAGTGTAGTATACCTTCAAATGAAGGGAAGGTACACCAAACAGCAAGCACTTTCTACCTAACGAGTCTAATATTTTGTCTGTGACTATTAATTCCCTAACTCTGTTAATGTCCCGTTTCACTCGATAAATTTGACCTAACTCATTCTTATCGGACTAGATTAAGATTTGGGTTAATGCATAGACTAGGTTTATTTTTTATTTTTTGTTAAATATAAGCTACTTTTATTAATAAAAATTATAACCTATAATTTGTTAGCCTTCAACCACCATTTTCCTTACCATCACCAAATACAACACAGTTGCTTCGTCTCATATGGAGTTCAAATAGTTTGTTGCACAACCCATAAGTTATGCAGAGGAGACTATTAGATTTAGATTAAGTAGAATTTATAATATTTTATAGGACTTATTTTAATTTAATGGTCCTATTACAGAGCTGAAAGAGTTATATAATAGAGATCCTTACACGTCTTATATGTACACCAATTTTTTCTTTAAAACTTAATATAATAATAATTTTCCAAACACGATTCTATGTTTAAAACAGACTATCCTAGCCAGAATATATATATATATATATATATATATATATATATATATATATATTGAAACTACACTAGAAAACGATGAAACAAAAGTTAAAACCAAATAAGCACACGGTTACTTCTTTGTTTTAGGAAAAGTAATTCTATCCAATTTGGTTCAAAAAATATAAAATTATGTTTAATTATAATAAATTATTAGATAAAATTTTAATAATTTAAATTTATATTAAATTAATATAACCATTTACAACTATATTTTTGATGTATAAATTCAAATAATTAAATTTTCATCAAATGATTTACCTAATGTTTTAGGTATCGAATTAAATTATGTCTCATTCAATATTATTCACAAATAACATGCCAAATGTATCATGTAAACGAAATAAGTGATTATAAATATTTGGGACGGTGATTTTATTCTTCTTATTTACCTATAGTGTTTTTTCTTTTTTTTTATCAATTTGGTGATAATATTAATTACTACAAAAAATTAATGACTTATTTTTAAAATTAATTTATTCAAATAAATAATTTTTGAATAAATAACTTTTAAAATTTTATACGTAACAATTATAAATAATTTTTAAAACTTGACGTAAAAATTTGCAATAACTCCTAGTGTAGGAAATCCCTGGTATATATTAAAAAAGTGCATTGAAGATGACAATATCACTTTCTTAAACATTAAAATTTATCGCAATTAGTGTAAATTATACACAATATGAGAGTGTTATGATTTTGTAACTCCTATGTTTAAGAAATGTAAAAAAATATTATTGAACTATTAGACTATAGTACATATATATGAATTTATAAAAATCCAACTTTCTCTAATGACTTTTTATGGATACAGTGTAAGAAATTCGATGCAATTATATAGTCCTTCCCAATCTTTTGAGTGATTTTCAAGGACAAAAGGAGGGAAAGTAGATTCACAATGCTCTCCACATTATTTGACTGTCTCAATGCTGGAGTATCCAGGAGAATCAAGGGAAAGAAAAAGATAATACAGTATGTTTGGTACACGAGAAAACTTCATTATTGAAGGAAAATCCATTTCAAGGTACGACGGAATCTCTCGTCCCTCCATTTATCAATGGAAACACGGAATGAGGTAATGAAATGGAATATTGGGAGACTATTTTGTCCTCAATATAATTTATCCATATTCTTTGATTGTATTTCATTCGAAATATTCTTTACTGCAAGAAAATTTTAAATTTTAAATACTTTTTCTATTATTGTTTAATTAAAAGATTCATATTTAAAAACAAAAATCAATATTTAAATTTTTATTCAGAGTAATTAAAGACCTTTTTTTTTTTTTTTGCAAAATACAACAAATCATTATAATTATTTTGCAGCTATTGTATTATAATTTTTCTTTTTATTTTTGCATTATTTTCATCTAACCAAATAAAAAAATAGAGTGACATCTTATTTGAATTATAACATACATAATTATAAGCCATTAGATTTTTTTTTTTATTCTTATCCTTATTTTCATTCCTCATAAAACTTATTTTCATGTACTAATCACGTCTTAAAAATAGACCTAATCAATAATCATTAAATCAAGTTTATAAAAATCAAATTAGAAGTTAGGTTTGAAAAAGAGCTTGAACCCATTTTTTAATCAGAATTTTATTCATATTTTTTAAGTAAAGCCAAAAAAATTTATTCTAATCATATTCAAGCATATTTACTATTTATGATTTAAGATAAATAACATAGCTACTGATTATTATTATTCATAAGATTATATATAAAAAAAGGTATAAATAATTTGGATAATGGGTATTATATTTTATTTAATTATCATGATGTTACATTATGTTAAGTTTTTTTCAAATAATAAATTTTTTATTAAAAAATTTTGATTCGTGCATTTCTAACTCCGACTAAGCTTTAAAGAAAACTTAAGTCTAAACTACTTTATAAAATAGACATGTCTAATCAAAATTTTATTTGAGATTTTTATTAGATGAATTTTTTAAATCAATAAATTTTTTTAAATTATAATCAAATTTATAATTTAATAAAAAAATTACTTCATACAATTGTTTTAATAAAATTATACCACTGAAAAAAGTTAACCTAAAAAAATACTTTTTAAAATGATTTGCAAGTGGTATTTTAGTAAGCGTAGGAATGATGTACGAAAAAGAGGAAAGACAAAGTGAAAAGTGAAAACCAAATTATTTATTCTGATATTGTTGGAGGATATGGGAACTTAGGGCATTACGATTTAGGAATGACGAGGGCTTGCAGCTAGGCGCATCAACTTTTTTCTCACTGATTGTCGTACGTCATTCTTAATCGTTTTAAATATTTATAGTGTTTTTATCCAAAAAAAAAAAAGAAGAGAAAGAAAAATGAATTTGTTTTTATGTATGACTTTGAATTTTTTATTATTTAATTGTTTTAAAACTCATGATTTTTTTAAGAGTACTTGTACCGACCAAAATTTAAAAAAATTATATGGTGATTTGCAACAAAAATTTAAATAATTTATTATATTATGAACGAGTATCTATTTATACTTTCTGATCTAGTAATACAATTTACAAAAGATATGTAGGTTCTTTTAAATTTGACTCGTACGCTGTGCATATTAAAAAAATATATATAACTGATAATTAATTATGAAAAACATGGAAAAGATAACACAAGCACCACTGAATTAGCTGTGTTGATCAAGGAATATTTAATTTAATTTTCATGTTTTTTTTATTCATAAGCATTCACTCATTTGTAACATTTTTTAATTTAGAACAGAAATAACATATTTAACTCTTATATTTTAATTTTTTTTAAAAGAAGTCTCAAAATAGAGTTCAAATTTGTCTTGCAAAAATATTCAGCCCCTATATTTAGAATTGCTTTAAAACTTATGTTTCAAGAATAATAGAATAATCACAAGTGATTTTCTTTTTCTTTTTCTAAAAGCTATCTATCTAAGCACTTGTTATGCCTGATTTTCTACAGCTGAAAGCCCAATTAAATTGGGCCGAGCCCGAGTCTTAATTTTGGTCCTACAAGAGACCTTTATCATTGGTTTTTAAGTAAAATCATTTAAACTTCAATTATATATGATAAAGTAAATTGCATCTAATTTTTCTTTTTCCTGAAATTCTTAAAACTTTTACATCCCTCTAATTTTAGTATGTACTCAACTTTTTTATTAAGCTACATTGGGATAGGTCATTGAGAACTTTTGGGAAGAATACATGAGGCTATGAATTTTTGTCAACAACTGAAAAAAAAGAAAAACTTTTGGTAACTTATGCTTGTCAACAATTAAGTTATAATAAGGGATATTCTTGAATCAATTATAATTTTAAAAAGGGACAGCTTAGCTTTTAAAATGGATAAAATTTCACAATGATTTTTAAAATTGAATCGAATATTATGCTGAATGAAATACTTTTCTCTTTTATCATATTACCTCTTTAAATATATATTTTCTTTAATTTCGCCCTGTTTTCTTCCCAGTTACAACAACAGAGTTCATTGCCTTCATGGTCAACGATTTGTATCCTCAGTTATTTGATTTTTGTTTTTAATGTCGTTCCTATTCAACATTTAATAGATTAATTGCAAGTTACACTATATGTATATACATACATACATACATACATATATATATATATATATATATTTAAAGTAGAATGTATAATTTCTATTTGATTGATGATAGCTCTTATTTAATCATTTCCTCGACTTCTCATGCAATGATAGAGAGTATTTTTTGAAATGTAAATTTTTAAAAGTCAATTGATTAATGAATTAATTAATTATCTTTTAAATTTAGAATTTATTGAAATTTGAAAATTTTTTTGAATAAACAAAAAAAATAATGAATTAATTAACTACTTTTTAAATCGATAATACTTTAAAATTTAATAATCTTTTAGAGTTAACAAAAAAATAATAAATTAATTAACCGTATCTTAAATTTTCTAGTAAGTGATTATAAATATAATTTGATATAATCTATGATCAAAGTAAGAGAAAACACCATATGATTGAATGATTTATTTAACAATTTGAATTATCAATTATTATATATCACTTAAAGTTAGAAGTTAAGTTAAATATGGTTCTATCAAATTTTGAAATCTCATAATTCTTTAGATAAACAACCATAAAAGTTGCTTTGTATAACAAATAAAATCTCTTGTGATAATGTCATTTCAATAAATTTATTGTCATCATTATTCTCTTACTAATATCACATATCCATTTTCATGTACTTTTATTAATTTATTATGCTTTCTTTAATCATAATATATGACTTAATTTAAGTTTTTATTAATATCTATAAATATGGTTGATCTAAAATGTATTAACACACGTAAATACAATTTTGGCCTATACTAGGTCTTCCTCCTAGAAATGTTTATTTTTGTTTCTCAACATTTTTTTAGCTTTAGTATTTTTTGCTGAGTAAGATACTACTTTGATATGTCACTATTTAGTTTAATTCATTAATTTTTGCTTTTACTTTAGTCCTTCATTTATCATAATCATTTTCTATTTGATCTTTTACTAATATAAAAGTTAACATAGCTAGTATATCAATTTTAGATAAATTTAAACTAAATGTGTTAATATTTATATTAGTAAAAGACAAAATTGATAATGAATTCATATGTGAGGGCCTAAATTAAATTGAATTACAAAGTGAAGAATCAAATTTATAATAAAAATTAATGAGAGATCAAATTAAAATTTAATTAATAAGTAAGAGAAATGGTAAACAACAATTATAATTAGGCTTAAAAATAGAGGTAACTGTACAACATTCTTTGCCTGAATTTTTTTTTGGGACTAAGTAAGTTTTTAGATTTTGAGTGACATGTTTCGTGATTTGATTTCACAATCTTATGATGCAGACCTAGGGTCATTTGGTATAGTTTGTATATTTTAGAGTTTTCTATTACTATAAATGACATTGAAAAGAGTATTTCAATCAGCACAAAATAGATTTTAAGTCTTCTGATCACTCATATTAAATTAAGCATATAAAGTCTTTAAAATTAATTCACTTTAATCTGTTAGTCCCTATCAATAATTATTGCTAGTTTATTCATAAAAATTTAATAATTTTCTTTTCAGAATGAAAAAGAGCTAAAAGTCCAAAACAAGAGACAAAATAAAAACACACTAGGCTATACCTAAGCATAACTTTAAAAAAAGAAAGACTTAACATAAAAGTTTAATTAGAAAAATCTGTTTTGTAATTCTTTAAAATTTGACTTGAGTAAAAAAAAATCTGAAATAATTTTTTCAATAAGAATAAATTTATTATTTTAAAAAATTAATATAACGTGACATCTTAATAAATAAATGAAAACTAATATTTATTATCTAAAAAATTTTTGTTAATATAAAAATTTATTTATAATTATAATTTCTATATATATAATTTTATAAATAACAATAAAAACTAATTACATTATTTATATCAAATTTTAAGTAACAAATAAACTTTATAATAACTTAAAAAAATCTGCTTAACTTTATAAATCTAACTAAAAAATAAAAGGCGAAATAAAAATATTATATTAAAAAATAGACCCAAACTCTTCAATTCCTGTCCTGACTTTTAAATACTTGACTTGATTATTAGTGTAACGAACACTAAAAGGTCTAGATTTGGATACTATATAAGTAATGGAATGACATGTGCAAGAATATGTTTTTTCCTTTTATTAATTTGACTCTAGGTTAAAGTCAAATCCTTTTCAATTAATATTACATAATCAGTCTCATTTGTAGTTTTGGCCAAAAAAAAAAATCTCATTTGTGGAATGTATGAGAAACTGAGAATATGCTCCCAATTTCAGACATATATATTTATACCATATAATTCATATACTATTTGTTTTGATTTTTTTTTTTTAATAATTCTCAAAGAATATCGTTTAGTCATTTTCTTCATTGTTGAGTTTTTAAAAATACAATTTGATCATTTAGGTACAAGTAGCTTTATACTTCATAATTTGAAGATACAATGCATTTTGAGATTTTTAATTTAATAATTTCTTCACATTTTACAATAGTTTGCTTTCTTTTTTAATTTCTAATACATAAAATATAACCAATTTATTCAGGCCAAACACAAATATAACTATTTTATAAAAAATATGGTTATAAATCAAATAATTCAATCCTTCACATTTATTTTAAATTAAATATTAAAAAAGGATATTATTTAATTCATCAATATATTTTAATAATTTGAAGTTTTTTAATCTATATATGCCACAGAGATAATATATCCTCACATATAATTTGTAATATCCCCAAATGTTAATAGCACTGACAAGCAAAAGTCTCAACTTTTGTATGTTTTTTCTTTTTCTCACAAACATGGGGATGTGGGGAAATTTTTTTTTTAATATAATTTGAAAATAGAAAGGGAGCACACTTCCTTGTTTTGCAGGTTCCATATCCGTTAATTTTATATAAATATTATTAAATTAACTTATACACACATTTTATTATCTGTTGTCTTTTCATTCATTTTAATTTATATTTATATTTATATTAATTGAACTTGTTGTAAAATTGTTATATATTTTCTTCTAGATTTTAGAAATTGATTAGTTTGCAGGAGAATTTAAATAAGAAGTTTAATTTTTAAATTTAACCTTTCTTTTTCACATATATAAACATATTTTATTTTATTTTATATTAGTATTTATTTTATGTAACAAATATGAGATTCTTATGAATATTCATGTAAACAAATATGAAATTGATTAGAATTTGTTGGGTGGAATTTGAACATGACTTGAGATCTAGTTTTGGTTTAAAACTATGACAAAATGATTTGCCTTGGGACTCGACTCCCCCGGGCAGTTGGGTTTATTTAAATATTTTTGTTATTTATAAAAGTTTTTTAATTAATAAACAAAAAGAAAAAATAAAATAAATAGATTTAAAGGTAAAAAATATTAAATGAATAAAAATTAATATTTGGCATGAAAAGAATTCATATGTTAAATTTTTATTATGAATAAAATAAAATATAAAATAATTTTTATAAAATAAAAAAAAAATCGAATCAAGTCATTAACAAATTTGAGACTTTGTTTGATCTAATATTTTTATTAAAACGTGACCTCATATGATCATATTGAATTAAATTAACTGGGTCAACAAATTAGACGTTCAACCCTACATGTGAGATGAAAATAAAAATGAATAAAATAATTGGTGGTAGCAACCAAGAGAAAAAAAAAAAAAAAAAGAGTATAAATTTACAATTTTTGTAAAAATTTGTTCAACTCAGATCTCTATCTACACAACCTCTAAATTTAAAAAAAATATTTGCATTTTGGCAAAACTTGTCTCCGTCACCCTCTAACATACAACATATAATTCAATAATCAATAAATGAAGTATGGACCTGGTAATAAATACACGGACCAAGAAATATTTTCACTCCCGAAAGGGAGACCTTGGAGACTATGGGTCAACCATTCAGATTCTGCGTAATCTTTGTCCTTATTTTAATTTTTTTTTTCCAGCTAACCAGGCCTTATGTTTTGACTAATCATTTGAGCCTGTTCGCTTATCAAAAGAGGAATATTATTTTCTGACTCACATTATTATAATTACTATATTCCCCGTTCAGTCACATGGTCAAATTCATGAACCTTCCTGACTCAAGCATTTGATCGTCGTATTTCTTCTATCATATGGATCTCCCTAATAAGTCGGCTGTCATTGTACGAAAATTCAACAGGTAAAATTTGGTATTGCAAAAAATAAAAAGAAAAATCTTTTAATACAGAGAAGAGAATCTCTGCTTTTGAAAAAAATCCTAATTATTAAATGTGATATCATCTAACGGCTACCAAGAGGTGAATACACAATTTTTTAAAATTTTAAAATTCATTGAATGTATTAAAGCGTCACCGAATATGGAAAAATATCTGAAAATTAATGTACTATAATATTACACAAATTAAAAACTACTCATTCTCTCTATAAAGTATGGTTTTTTTCTTAAAAATTTTATTCTTTTTGTTGCTTATTATTGGACTATGGCGAGGATATACAGAAATATGTTCAAAGTGTGTTTAACTAAAAAAAAGTGTGTATATCTATTTTTAAAGGATTAAAACGGCCTATTTATATTTTATAGATTATATTTTAAAATTCTAAATTTTTTATTAAATGATTGAGTTTCTTCCTAAACCAAAAAAAAAAATTATTAGATTGACGATGATATATTTTTGGAAATACCATATTTTTTAATTATAATATAATTAATTATCAAATATTATCAAGTACATCATAATATTTTATTTTTAATATATTTACTATTAAAGTTATTAATTATTGCACATAAAATTTTTTAGTGCAATATCATTTAATATTTATTAATTACCTACATCAATCTGCCATCATTGCTCAATGGCTGTAAATCTGTAATTTTATTTTTTTTCCATATACTATGGCCAACAACTTCCTATTATTGTATTGTCAGTGGTTACGAATATTTAGCCTATATGTTCTCTGCTTGGATGTTTCGTCGTTTCTTCTCTTTTTAAATTCCAGTGCTTTGGTGTCTGTTTGTTGTGTGTAGTAGCCGAGTAGGACAAAGAAGCTACAAAAGTTAGAGTCAACCATCTACTCTTTTCTTCTGCTTTGCCCGAAGTCCAAAAAGGCTACCAATAAACGACCATTAACAAAGTGACCAAACTCTCTTTTTATCTTTCTCACTTTTCTGCTTTAAGATCCCTCGCCTCATCCAAACCCAAATCATCAAAAGTTGGAAAAGGTTCTTCAATCTTCGCTACTCAGTGCGCAATCACTAGGATCTGCCTCAGCCAAAGTGGGTTTAGCATTAATTTCTCTGTTTTATGTTTTCTGTTGGGTTGTTGCTTTCGCTTGCTTCCTACCCAATATTGCAAAATTTGGCTTACTCTTTTGGATTTTGATAGTTGGTTTTCTTTCACCTGAAATCCTTAGCCAAAAAGTTTTGTTTTTAGGTTTGATTTTGTTGATGGGTGCATGCTGGAGCAATCGGATTAAGGCCGTGAGTCCTTCCAGTACAGGTCTTTGCTAACATCTTTTCAGTTTCGCCATGATTTGAGTCTTCAATTTTGTTTTCTTTTGATACCTGAATGAGTTGGTATTTCACTCCAGATTTTGGTTTTTTGGGGTTTCGGAAAGAACGTAGGATTCATTGCTACGATCTTAAGTTGTCTATCTTTATGCCTTTGTGGAGATTTGGGTAATTAAATGCATGCCTGAGATCCTTGCAAATTAAAGCTGCTATGTTCTTTCTGATTTGACGATCTGAGATTCATGGCAATTGAGTTTAATTTGGTCGACCCTTTACATTTCCTACTCTAAATATGGATGTCTAACTGTAAACTCGGTCCTGTTCTTCCAATAAGACGATTCCTCTTGAGAAAGCTGCAATATGAGTATTAAGAGACAATTTCTCGTTCACAATATAATGATAATTTGGGGCTTTTTTCCTTTTTTGCTGGAAAATATGTAAGTTGTGTTTCATTTAAGGCTAAAGATGGTAGATGAATCTTTGTAAACTTGTCTGTCTTCCTTGGGATTTATGTAGGGTTTACTTCAAGAAGTGTGAGCAGGGATGGCTGTGATACGAGCTCAAACAGCAGGAACTCATCGTCCTCCATACCCATAACTCCTCGGAGTGAGGGTGAGATCTTACAATCTTCCAATTTGAAGAAATTCAACTACAGTGAACTTAAAACAGCCACAAGAAATTTCCGCCCTGATAGTATCTTAGGAGAGGGTGGATTTGGTTCAGTTTTCAAGGGGTGGGTTGATGAGCATTCCCTTGTTGCTACCAGGCCAGGAACAGGCATTGTTATTGCTGTGAAGAGGCTTAAACTAGATGGCTTCCAGGGTCACAAGGAATGGCTGGTCAGTATAAAATCTTTTCTGGATACTCATTACGTATCCCCATCTAATGCATATCTTGGCCTTTTGTTTTCAGTATTGCAGTCAAGAGTTGTCCTCGATTTTAAGTCATTCTATATTAATGAATTCTGGACAATTGCAAGTTCTACAAATTTTGAGGGATTTTCTTTGATAGAAGTTAAAATTCCCTTGGTTCCTCTGATTTGGTGGCAATAGTAGCCAAATCCTTTAACTTAATGGCACTCTTTCGATAGACTAGATCATGAATTACAAAGTCAAGCCTTTGTTATTATTGATCACTGAGTAGTTACTTTTCTTCTTGTTTGTTATTGTATGACTCAGGCTGAAATCAACTACCTTGGTCGACTGCATCATCCTAATCTTGTCAAATTGATGGGGTATTGCTTGGAGGATGAGCATCGGCTTCTAGCTTATGAATTTATGTCTAAGGGCAGTGTGGAGAATCATCTGTTCAGAAGTCAGTACCTTCGTTGTGGTCACATAGCAATTTTTTAGTTCCCCTTCCATGCAGACAGATTCAAAACTTACCTAAATTCTAGTTCTCATGATGCCTGAAATCATTGTTTGTGCAGGAGGCACTCATTTTCAGCCGTTCTCTTGGAGTTTGCGAATGAAAATAGCCCTCGGGGCTGCCAAGGGTCTTGCATTTCTCCATAGTACAGAACCTAAAGTCATATACCGTGACTTCAAGACTTCTAATATTCTTCTTGATTCTGTATGTATTTGATTTCAACCATGACTAATTCCTATTATTGCTGAATATGATTGATTGAGTATTCAATCACTAAGCTGCTCCATTGCCTTATGCTTTGCAGAATTATAATGCCAAACTTTCTGACTTTGGGTTGGCCAGAGACGGGCCTACTGGTGACAAGAGCCATGTCTCAACTAGGGTCATGGGAACCCATGGATATGCTGCTCCAGAGTATCTTGCAACAGGTAAAAATATCTGCTGTTTGTCCAATCCTGTCCCTACTATATGATGATTTTTGTGATTTCCATGCAATAGTCTTCCATATCATTCAATTTTGCTTCTTTGGTCAATCCACTTGACTGTATTATTACATAATTTTTCGCTATTTTCCTTGTCTAGTACGCCATTTTTCTGAAGTGGTTTTTACTCATTATCCCATGGGAACTATTTTTGACACTCTTACACTTGCCATAGCGCCCTGAAATTGTGACTAAAGCCTTCAAGATTTTGCAAAATACCCATCATCAAGAATCCTAGGACACCTTTCGTAGGATACCTTACTGCATTTTTACATTTTATCTAGACTTCTGTGTCATCTGTTATCAATTCACTGGAAATAACTACACCAAGTTTCTTGTGTTATTGTGTAACAAGGAATATATGAATTTTTATAATTTCATTACTAAAATGATTTTGTATATTTTTTTTGCTAGGCCACCTCACTGCAAAGAGTGATGTGTATAGTTTTGGAGTAGTTCTTCTGGAAATGTTATCTGGAAGACGAGCCATAGACAAAAACCGGCCATCTGGAGAACATAACCTTGTAGATTGGGCAAAACCTTACCTATCTAATAGACGTAGATCTTTTCGTGTCATGGATACCCGTATTGAAGGTCAGTATCCCCTGAGTCGAGCTCAAAAGGCGGCAGCCCTTGCTTTTCAGTGTCTTTCAGCAGAACCTAAATTCAGGCCAACCATGGATGAGGTAGTAAGGCAATTGGAGCAGCTTCAGGAATCAAAGGACATGCTAAAAGGTGCCGATAAGAAAGAGCATTGCATACAAGGCCCCGGCCGTAGCCGTCCCAAGGGCTTCCCTGCATCCACAAAAGACAGTGCAAGAAGTGCTCCAACAAAGGCCACTTATCCGAGGCCATCTGTGTCTCCGCTTTTTGCTTAAGCAAGAGTATTTTGTGGCACTGCCCGTGTCCAGCAGAACCGAAGGTGAAGCAGTTGAGAAGCTTTTAATTATGGCATAAACCATAATTACGTAAGCAATGTATAGTTCCTTTTTTCTTGCTGTAATTTTACCATACACTAGCAAAATTTTTGCTCATTTTGCTCCTGATTGTTAGACGCTGTACGATCTGATCTGGGTCTTCAAGGTTACTATTCTTGAATGTAAAACTAGAACTCAAATTATATATGGGCTATGCTTAGCTTTTTCCATTTTGGCCTCTCTTGGGCCTTGTTACATAAGATTAGTGGATTAGTAGTTAATCAAAATGTTAATTAGTAATAGTTAGTTGAGAAATTTTTAGTTAGGATTTGTTAGGAAGTACTTCAGGTAGTTAAGGATATAACTATCTATGTAATCACTTTCACTACCTTGTGGATATAAGGGAAAGGCAATGGAAAAAAATTTATGAATGATTTAACAGAGTTGTGTTTTTTTTCTCTGTACTAAATTGATATCCGAGCTTGCACTTCTTAACCATGTTTTAGCATGAGCAAACCATATTGTTTCTTACGGCCTTAATAAGAGGTTTATGATAGTCCATAGCAGATTAAATTATAGTTTTAAGGTAAATTGCAAGTAAATCCTCGTAGTTTAGCTCAAAGTCAGTTTGACTTTGACCTTGTTTAGTGTAAAGTGTCTCATTTTACTCTCGTGGCACTTTTATTTGTAATGTTGACCGTAATGATTATGTGCGAGTCAAAATGACAGAGAATCTCTATGTATTACTTATAATTTAAAAAGTTTTTAAAATCTTTTATGGTGATTAGTGGGATGGAATTGTTATTTCTAAGTTGATATTATTTATTTAAGCTAATTAATTGCTTAACATTGTAAAAATATTCAATACATAAGTCATAAAGAAATTTAATGAGAAAACTGTTTTTTGTTTTATTTTATAAGTAATAAGGAAACTATTTGTTTGTTTTAGCATTTGAGTGGATTTTTCTTTGGTTAAACTTTGAATAAAGGAATGTTATAAAATGATTAAAGAGTAGTTGAGCATACGTCCCTTCCCCATAACTATCTATAGATGTTGGTAGTTGCTTTGGGCTGGGTTTCAGTTAAAGCCCAATATGTTCTCTTTTCATCCACTGTAATATTAGCTCATTATTAAAGGCTAATACTTTCAAGCCCATAAACAAAGTTTGGGTTTGGCCCATGTTTATTTGCATATAATTATAATTATATTTAGATTTGGAAAATGAATTTTCTTGAGCGAATTTTAACAGTTTTAATTATAATAAATTGTTAAAAAAATTCAGTTTTGTATCAATCATTTTTTGTCCAATAGTTATTTATTTGGATTTGGATCCCTCAACGGATTCAAGTCCTTTTTCAATTTATGAAAATAATAATAATAATAAAATGCTCTTATTATACTCCTTAAGCTTTACAAATATATTTATCACCATTTATTTTGTATTTTTCATTGTCATTAATTTCTTCTTTATGATTGAAGAGAGAAAAAAAAAAAAAAGGTATTGGAATCTCTGGACTGGCCCTAGGATTATTTGGCTCTTTAAGGAGAAGGTTGAAAATAAATTACAAGCAGTTATTTTCAACAACAAAATAAGGAAACAAGTATTCTTTTTGGGTATTTTTATAAGCAGGGATAAATTTCTTTTCTCAAATTATGTTAAAGGTGCAAACATCAATTTAGTGTATTAAGATATTACTTTTTGAATCTTTTCCAAATAATCAAATGTATAGTAAAATAAAATTATCTTCTTTTGTTAATTGAACTTAGTCCTTCTAGGTGAATATTTAGTTTTTTCACACTCATGGTATTGTTTTTTTATTTTTCCACTGTATAAAAATTTAAATGAGTAGTTTTAAAATCAATGACTGATTATTAGTTCTGCATTTTACTTTCCAAAATATAAAGTGCAATGTGTACTTTAAATTAAAAAAAAAAATCCACATCTGACTTATAAATTATTCATAAAAAATCCCAAGATTCTTGGTAGCAAGTGTTGTGCCCAAAATTCCACTCATCCAATAGCACAAGTCCAAAAGATTATTATCATTTCAAATATTCCTTTTGCAC
Source organism: Delonix regia (assembly GCA_037074485.1). NCBI lineage: Eukaryota > Viridiplantae > Streptophyta > Magnoliopsida > Fabales > Fabaceae > Delonix > Delonix regia. Next base: position 5,514,843 of record CM073460.1, on the reverse strand, counting down.
AAACAATCTCCGACCTTCTTCCAAAGATTCAAAGTAACTGAAGATATTTTCTCAGTCAATCAACTTGTGCACATTTTGAAGTTGAAACTGAAGAATCTGATACATTTGAAGAAGTACCTCTCTTCTTGCCTCTTGCTTTTCCCACCCTATAAGTTCCTTTGGATTTGGTGATAACAAGAATACTAGAAAGCATAAATGCCTGCTTTTGTTCTTTTTTTCTTTTTTCTCAGGAACCAAACACAATTTTCTTATGCACCAAACATAGCTAGCACCGTCCGGCCAGATTTGTTCTCATAAGATAAATTCCTTGTTCCCATAAGATTCAAGATATGTGGGTATGTTGGGTCATGACTTGAGGCTGAAATTTATTTACTCTATTAGAACAAATAGATCATATTCCTCCTTACATTTTAAAGTATAAAAGTGTACTTGAGATGGTGAAAATTATTTTTAATCCATTGTTGAATATATATAATTATTTTTTAAATATGTTCAAAAATTCTTAGATAGAATAATAGATTTAAACTTTAAAAAAGTAAATTTAAATTGTTTTAATAAATAAATTAGACAAATAGTATTGCTTAAATTAAAATTAAAGAGACTCATACAAAATTATAAGCACTTTATTCTATACTGAATTTAAGTTTTCTTTTTCTACATTTAGTTATAATTTTTATACATTTAAGATTGTTCATGAAAATAAAAGCTAATAATGAAATAATGAACAGTTGGTAGAAGAAAAAAATAACCATATATTTTTGGGCATTCCTTTAATGTCATTATACTTAGTAATAAGGGGGGGGGGGGAGAGAAAAAAAAATTATACCAAGGATGCTTTAGCAAGAGATTATTAATTTTCCCATATTTTATTTTTATAATATATGAAATATTTGTACAAATGGATTAACAAATGTGCGGGTGGTGAAAATGTCATTTTTATGAAATAAATAAGTAAAAATAATTAATACTGAGCACTGGTCATAATCAATGAGACAAGATATCCATAGAGAAGGTGAACCACAGAAACTTTGCTTCCATTTCAGATTCATATAGACCACTCACTGCTTTTAAGATATGGTCAAAATCAAACATTGTGTGCTAACATGTAAAATGAAATCAACAAAAAGCTGAAAGAAAGGGATTTGATTGTGATTAGAATATGCAACTTGTTGACATGATTGTCACATCCCACAATTCAAAATATGTAAATGTTCAGATTTTGATCGCTGAAAAGCTTCCTCCTAATTTGGTTCTTGTCAATCTTTGATATCCCAACCACCGTGAAGGTCAAAATAGAAAGAATTTATATGTATATTAAAAAGGCAGGTAAAAAGACTGTGATTAAGTTGGTTATTTTATATATATTTATTCAAACCTGTAAATTGGTGGACTTAAATTAGACCAGCCTAGTACTTAAAACAGATTAATTTTAAAAAATATATTCTCATCTCAGCAATTTAATCGCTCGTACATAAATATTTCCTCACATAAATTATTAGTAACAATTATATTTTAATTTAATTTAAAATAAAATATTTTTTGATCCTCACTTAATACAAAATTATTATTTTACACTTTTAATTGTTGAAATATATAAAATAACCTCTGTTAATTTTATTTTTTTAAAAATTACTAAATTTAATATTTATTTTAAAATACCAAACTGTTGATGATTGTGAAACTAATTTATTTTGGACCAAAAACCACGAAAATATTTTTCTTTTAACTTATTTACAATTTTTGCAGCTTGCTAAATTCTAATAGTATTGCTTTCTAATAAAGATATTAAAAGTACAGAATTAAACACTCCAACGCTTGAACTTTCAAATTTGAGTTAAACAAATTTAATCCATATCTTTAATGCTCGCAGCTTATATTTATTTCACAAGTTTATTTTATGTAATAAAATTCCATGTACAAGCTAAAAATAACGATAACTCAATTTTAGAACCAGTAATTAAGCTTTAATCTAAACATTTTAACTAAAATGTAGGGACCTCCCATAGAGGAGATTCCCTCCCAAAAATTGGCGTATGCCACTTAAAGCAGCGAGCACACGGTATTCTTTAGTAAAAGGCGAAAGAATAGTTCGCTCTGTGCTCACTGCGTGGCTGCGTGGTTTCCAATGTTAGCGTGCTTCCCTTTTTATAGTGCCTTTCGCTATAGCAACTTGTATTCATTGGTCGATGTGGGGCTTCGTTAGAATAGGATTCATCATGCATCACTCCCATCAAGTTTTTTGAGAAGCTCGCTGGCTTCTTCAACCTATTTAAATTACAATATGTCATGGGATGAGACTCGTATCAAGTTTCCAGGCTGGAGTACTAACATTGTTAATCACATACTTAGCGAATCATTTGTGAATTAGAAGCTTCTAATTGTTATGTTGACCCAACAAAACATAAGCCTTAAATATTCAAGAAAATGGCTAATTGAGGTTTTATATAAAGAAAAGTGAAACCTGAATAATCTAAAGGTGTTTTGAGGGTTAATGATATGTCTACCTCAAACCAAGTCCAAAATCAGTACATGCAATTACTCCCATATCTTTAAGCCAAATGGATCGTTGAATCTTGTGATGCATTTCTTTACGAAGACATTTTCCAAGTTTTAACAAGACAAGGTGGAGTTACAGCATGAGAATGCCAAACTAGAAATATGATTATTGATTCCAATAGAACATGATGATATTGAAGAAGAGTGTCAGAAGCTGCAGAAGGTCATAAGAAAATGAAGTGACAATCACTGAAAACCAGAACTCTGATTCCACATGAAAAGCTTCAACGAGAAAGAAAGCTATTTCAGAGATATGAAGATTGCGTCATGCAGTGATCCCAATTTCAAGAACACCCCTTTAGTGTGTGTTACTCCAATCATCCTTCTATTCCTATTATTATTATTATTATTTGGCTTTCGACAATCTTCATGTGCGTTCTGGAATTATCCAAAAGAATATACATCCTTGGTAAATGAATTTTTTTTATTTAAAAATCTCAAAAGCAGTTGAAGTTAATGAAATTTAAATCGTTAAATAAAAATTTAATTGTTTAAATTTTATAAAGTTAATAGATATTATTTAATATTTGTTAAAATCTAAATTATTAAATAAAAATTTAATAATTCATATTTCAAATGTAAAGAATCTAAATACATATCCCTTTATGGGGCATTTCTACAATTTGCTCTAGTAACAAATTTGGGCTACTCAATTTTCACGTGAAACTATTAAAGAAGTATCAATATGCAATATAGAAAATTTATTTGTAACATATTTGATTTTTATAAAAGATAGGAAAATATTATTTTGATCATTTACTTGTAAGGTTATTCTCATTTTGGTTATTTATTGATTTCGACAGTTAATTTGATTTATCACTCATCATTAAATTCTTAATTTAATTTTTTTATTAATCTAAAAGTTAATATATTTACTTATTTAATCTTAACTAAATAAGAGAAATCAAATTGATAATTGAAATCAATGATAGAAGAAGTTGAGAATAGGCCAATAAATATGAAATTAAATTGAAAGTAATTGATAAGTGCAAAATTAAATTTAAAATTAAATATTACTAAGAGACTAAAATAATATTTTACTAAACAAATTATACATTTGCTATCTCATTAGTAAAAAAAGTATTCATTTACTAAGCAGCTGAGTTAATATTAACTTCCAGCATGAGGCTATTATGTATGATAGTAAAGAAAATTAAATTATTTGAACTTTTAGAAAAAAATATATATTATGCAATAAAAAACTTTATTGATAGAAAATAAATTAAAAAAACTTCTTGCAATATATATAAAATGTTAGAGAACTCAGATTATATTTTTTTAAAAAGATTCATATCAGGTGCAATTTAACCAAATCTAAGATAATACTAATATAATATACTCTCTATTTTCAAGCCTTCATCTTGTTCAACTAGTAGCTAATTTCGACCTAAAACAAAAACATTATAGTAGCTGGTTGACCTTTAAATTAAATTTGGATCAAATTCTTTAAATATTATCAATTTTTTTTTATTAATGACATAACATGTGAAAAATAATTTGAAGGAAAATCTAATTATATGATAGTCAATTATAAAAGTTATCAGCTTCATATTTTTTATTTAAAATTCCTAATAACAAACCCATTAAAATTGTACTCAATTGTTTCTTTGCCCTTTTGGTTTTGTTCAGTTATAACTAGATTCAATCATAATTGAAAAACTTTGCTTAGTCCAATAAATCTAATCCAAAAAAATAAAATTCAAACAAAAAGATTATTAAAAAAATTATTTTATAAAAGAGATTGAATTCAAACTTCTTTTAAGCTTAACTCAAATTCAATTTTATCTTGTTCATATTATTTAAAGTAACGTAATATATAAGTAAAAAAAATTATATTTTTTATCTAATAAATAAATTTAATTATAACTTAAAAAATTTTATCTAATAAAATTTTAAAAATATATAAATAAAAACTCAATTAAAAAATAAACACAAATTTCACACCCAAATTCATCCAATTGATGAAAAAGAAAACATCATTTCTACACAGGCAGTTTCATCAAGTTTTGAACATGAGCATCTTTAAATTGATCAAACTCAAACTTGCAGCCCATTGAATTATGCTTTCACACCTTACAAGTTGAAACATATCTCAGATGAATTAAAAATGTAGATCATTAAAAACAGAAATATATATTATACTATATAAAAGATATTACATAATTATGTTTAACTTCAATATAAGCAGAAAGCTGCGGGCTACATGCATCTTCTTTTGCAGCCGCCTCAGCCTCTCTTGCTCCCTTACACGCTCAAATTCTCACTAATTAACATTGCTGGGTAATTAATATTCCAGCAATTACACTTTTAAACACTTACTAATCTCCACACTCACAAAACCCCAAAAAAATTAAAAAAAGTTAAACTTCCACATCATCTCAAACACTCACTCACTCACATTAACATATAAAAGCCACTTTCGCTTTTCCTATCTACCCTTCTCTTAATTACTACCCCTTCAAAACTTTCCCGGGAAAATAAAGGAAAGTTGAAGGCGGGAAACTGATCCAAGCAAGCCAAAATTACAAGGAGGGGAACTTTTGATTAGACGCGGAAATTCTTGCCCGTGAAGGTTTGACCGAACTGCCAATTAGGTGGTGCCACGTTCCACGAGGTGGATGTCCGTCTGTCACTGCCGGTGAGTCTAAAGGAGAGGGCCTGGCCCACCAGAACCGCGTTGGATTGCCAATTTTGCCCCCAGTTCCTGCTCATGCTCATCCAACCGGTCTTGCTTCCCTTCAAGCTCACGCGCACGATATCCCCTGCACCCGCGACGTTGGTGATCAAAACCAAGTTGAAGTAACGGAAACCGTTGACTGTGAATCTGATTCCCCCTATCTTCCTGCATGGCACCCTGTAACAAAAACAATAATAATTTATTAATAAAAAAATTGGAGGAATTTCAGTTAATTATTATAAATATTTTAAATTTATGGTGGAAATTTCCCTAAAAGATTTACTGTTTGCTTGGCTAGTTTTATTTGGAAAATTTTTTTAATCAAATAATGTATAAAAATAGTATAAAATATCTGATTATATGATGTTAGATTTAACAAAAGTTTATCTGGAATATTTTATTTTAAAATAATAAAAAATGTTTTAATAAATATATATTATTTAAAGAGCCCAAAAATTGTGCTTTTTTCCGGATGATGGGTGACCCAACACGACATGGAACAACATAAAACGTTTTTCTGACTTTTTAAAGCACTGGAAAGGCTATATCCTGATTTTCCGGGAAAATTTTTTATTTTCCGGCATACTCTGGGTTACGTGACTTTATTACCCTCGAGGGACAGAGGAAATACGAAACGTGACACCTAAGGGCTAGAATACCCTTGAGAGATGGTGGTTTTATGCGAAGGAGGAAGAGGGTATTTCGGATTTTGCAATCGAGGCCAAAACCCTGAAAGGGCCCTCAAACGCAAAAAGAACGAATAAAGTGGGGTTTTTCCGTTGGTGTTGTTTGAGTAACCGACGAAAATCTGAATGGGTTCTGATGAAAATGAGAACTGCTGAGCAGATTCTGAATGGGCCTTTTTTTGTTTGGTTCCCGAGAAAAAAAAAACCAGCGGGGATGAAGAAAACAATAGTGGGAAAGCAACGGTTTCGACAACAGTTTTCTGCGCTGATCTGTGTCCGGTGTGGGACCTGGATCTCGGAAATGGCGAGAAATACAGCTCAGATGATGCAATTATCATAATTGCAGAAGATTCCTAATTTTATAATGGGAATGGAAGACTTACAAAAAGGACAATGTATTTTCTTCAATGTTTTCTGGGCATCTAAACGGACAACGAAAGAGATACAGTAGGAAACACGTAAAAAGGGGACCAACAGAGAGTAACCCAGCTCAGGTGACGCAAAATTCATAACTTCAGGAGAATTTAAAAGTGGGAATTACTTTTTGACTCATAGATCAAAACCCAGTTGAAAACACAAACACAATTCATGTTCAATATTTTCTGGGCATCCATACGGACAGCATAAAAGGAAAAAAGAGACAAACAGAAACCAAGCCATCTCGGAAAAAGACCATTTACACCGAAATGGAAACCCAGCTCAGAAGGTTAAAATTTCGTAATTGCAGGTGACTCTTATAGAGGAAATGGACACTCACTTTTGACTTAAAGATTAATCCCTTTAAGACAATGCATGTTCAATATTTTCTGGGCATCCAAACAGAAACTAACCCAAATCGTAAAGAGACGAAAAACTCACCGGCGGTAGGCGACGGGGACAATTCCGGCACGGTACTGAGCGATCTTGAGGAACATGGGCATGGCGAGGTCAAAGTGGGGACGAGGGGGGTTACACCATCCGCCATTGTCGCTGGGAAGAGCGAAGTTGGGAGGGCAGAAGTTGGTGGCAGTGACGATGATGGAAGGGCTTCCTGGGTTGCACCATCTGGGGTCTTGGTCGCACTTGATCTCGAAGCACGCCCCGCAGCTCAGGCCATTGTTGAATAGAGCCGTGCTTAAAGCTGCAGTGTTCACTCCATAGCCTTGGCTATACAGATTTCCATAGCCGCAAGCACCACCTGAAAAACCCACATTACACAATCGTTTCAGGAAAGTTAACTTGATTTAGCTAAAAGATAGAAATTCACTGTATGCTTTTCCAGATTTTTAAACTGGAGAGGAGGAGGAGGGGGGGGGGGGGGGGGAGATTTTTGTTATGTAGTGCATTTTGAGTAAAAAATTGGGAGAGAAGAGAAAAATGGCCTGCATTTAGAAAGGAAAAAGAGGAGACCAAAAATAGGAATAAGCTATAGGCTTCCCAGATTTATAAACCGAATAATAGAACGCAATGGAGGAAATATTTGTTGTGAAGTGCATTGTGAGTTCGAAGTAGGGATAAAGGAAAGAGAAAACAGGTCTGCATTCAGAAACGGAAAGGAGGGACCGTGGATGAATTATAGAAAAACCCCATCACGAATAGCAATAGAATAGATATAGAGGAGAGGAACCTATAATGATGTATAACCAGAAAATGGTTTAGGAGCATAGAAACAGAAAGCGACGAGAAACAGAAAATGAAAAAAAGGTAACAGTAAAGACTGAGAGCAGAAAGCGGGAGCTGAAATTAACTGGTTTAACCATTTGGGTAAACGAAGAAAGAAAAACAGAGCAAAACAGAGAGAAGCAGAGACAAGTTCTTGAAGAAGAAGAATAAGAAGGAGAAGGAGGAGGAAGGTACCCATTGTTCCAGAAGCGTCACTGCCGCCATAGAAGGTGGCGTGGGCGCTCTGCCAGGCGCCGCCGGTGTAAAATCCGGGGATTCTAGCAGTGGTTGCTACAAAAAGAGAGGTCAATAAGGCAATGCAGAGCAGGGACATTATTGAAGCCATTGAAGTAGAGAGAGAAAGAGAGAATGAAGGAGAAGATTGGTTGGTTGAAGGGGAGAATGTGGGAAGAAGGAGGAAGAGGGAGAGGGGTACTTATGGAGGGAGGTGGCTGGGGGAATCAACTGAGGTGGTGCGGTAGTATGAAAATAATTACCGTTTTTGTTAATTAATGCTTCTTTACTTGTCTCCATCCTCCCTCTCTCTGGCATCTTTTTTTTTTTTTTGGACAATAAATGGTTTTTTATTTTTATTTTTTAAATTATTATTATTATTTAAAAAATTATAATATAGTTTATTATTATTGTTACAGACACCGCTCTAGAGATGATTTAATTATAAAGAAATTCTATTTCTTAAATGATTAACCTCTCCGTATATCAACCAAATGTTAGCTTTATTAGAAAATTAAAAAAAAAAATTAATGTTGTTTTCAATAATTATTTAATAAGATGAACTTTTTTTAATTTATTTTTTTAGAGAAGATTATTTGTCAAATAAAAGAAATATAGATTCACATTCAAGGGTGAAAACACCGAACAAATGCTCCTGTATACATACATGGTATGGTTAAACTGTGTTTGTACACATGAAGCTCGCTTTCAGCCTTCATACCTCTTGCGTGTACAAGCAAGGAAAGCCAAAAAATTTCAGAAAATACTCAAAAACAAAAATATTGAGAAGTTCTTATGACAATTTAGATATATAATTTCTTTTGTTGATATATTATATTTGTATTCATAAGTCACCTCATCTATTAGTTTTTTAACTAAAGAAGAAAGAATTTTTTATAAATAAAAAAGGGATTTTAAAAATGAGGGAACTTCTTTTTTGGCCAGAAATGTTTATGGGTTAGGGACACCAATTGATGGAACATGAAACTATGTGCATGTGGAGGACACATGGGTATAGTTCTTGATGTTTTTTGATACTAAAGATAGAGAATATGGGACTTTGTTCATGTTATTTTTGCTTTTGCCCTCTGGTCAGAATGTAACAGGATAACAAGTTGAAGTACAATTTGGAAAGAAGATATGGATGCAAAAGAGGAAAAAAAAAAAAAAACATGAAGTGAAGCATCTTACTTAGTTGAAAACAATGAATTCAGCTTTTAAAAAAAAAAATTTATATACTAAATTCATACATTGGTGTTATCAACAAGCAATCTCAACAAGTATCTCCTTTTCTCACAACTTGTTTCAAATTGGAATAAATATCAAGTCATTCTTGGACTAAATAATTTGATGCATTATCTTGTATAGCTATCATTCTGTTTCCCTTTAGCCTACTGGTCTGGATTATTGTTATCCTTCTTTTTTTTTTTAATATTTTTTAAAAGTATAATTTTTATAGATATTTTCTTAAACCACCTACCTTCAATAATTTTTATCTTGGAACATGAAAAGTTTAGAAGACATTTAGATTGCTTGAATTCCATGACAAAGTATGTTGGGAATGGCACATGTCTATCCATAAATGATGATATAAATTCGATATTTGAATTGATTTACAAGTATTTTTAATTATTTTTTGGTTTTTTGTCTTCATTTTAAAATTGAACCATTAAAATTTTATCAATTGAATCAACTCATAATAATTCAACTTGAACAATATTTCTCAATTTACAACAACGAGGATACTTCAGCACTGAGATTAGATCTAATGGTTCACATTTTTTAAAAAATAATTAAATAAACAAATGCATAAAAATTTAGACTATCAGATTTTGATCAATAGTCCACCTATTTGATGCAGAATTTGCAATAAACTAATCTATTGCAAAGGATCTGATACTTTAGCCCAATGGTTTAGATTGATAAAAATTTGTAAAAAAAAAATATATATTTTGATCAATCACTTTTAAATTTAATTTCATTTTGATCTTGCAAGAATTTTAAGTTTTAAAATAAGCATCAATTAAATTTTATTTTAATTTTCTATAAATCGAAAATATTAAAATAATATTTTATTTTTCAAGATCAATTACAAAATAATTTATCTTTAAATGAGACAAAATTTATAAATAAATTATTATTTTGATATTTTCAATTAGTAAATAACTAAAATGTAATTAAGTTTACAAAGTCGAGGACTAAAATATTTTTTGTTCATTAAAATTTAACCTGTTTGCTGGGTGTTCCTTTCAAGTAAATTTGGAGGGAACAGGCAAATAAAAAAAAGGTAAGATGTGGAGGGAAGCATGAAAAGGAAAAAGAAATGAGGAATGGGCGGGTGGGTGGGACCCCACAAGTAGAAGGAGAATAAGGACTTACTGTGTGGGACCACAGTTCCGTAATTACTGTAAGATGGCGTTTGAGGCCCAATGTAAACGGTAATGGGCCTTTTAACGCAAGTGGGGCCCACCTTGAGCCTCGTGCGGACTCCCTCTCTCACTCTACTTGCCACTCATCGCACTCTTTATACGCTGTAATTCTGAGCACGCACACAAAGCAACTACCCCTTTCTCCATTCAAAAACACCCGGCGGTTATTTATTTATAATATTTAAATTTGAATAAAATTGTTGTTATATTTATAATGTTAAATGTATTAATACACTTTATTATAATATAAAAATTTAATTATAATATTATTATATTATTATATTATAATTTAATATATTAATATATTTAAAATTATAAATACATTAAATATGTCACTTTAAATTTGTGTATCATAATACTTTTTGAGAAAATAGTTATATTTACTTCTACTTTTTCCTATAAGTATTAATTTAATATTTCATAAATTTTGGTGACAAAACAATAATTTTAAGATTTTAAAATAATTTCTCTAAATAATTATAAGTAGTTTATCTTTAACTCAACAAAAAATTATTTTTATTTATGGTTATATTTTTTATAAATTATTATAACACTACAAATTTATAAAAAAAATCAAATCAATATTATAATAATAGTAAAGGACTGAAATGATATTTCTTTTACAATTTTATTAATCATTGGTGTAAAATCCTAACACCCCGTCTTTATGTTGACCAAATTAACAACAGATTTATTTAACCTATCATCCTAAATGACAAAACAAGGATTTTTTTTTTTTGAATGACAGGTTGAATATATATTTTCCCTAATTTGACCTATCTTTGATTGCATTGAATTCTAATTTAATTCTTTCCTTTAATTTTTAATATTGTATAACATATTACATGGAGAATAATTACATGATGCCGACAAGAAAGTATATGTAAAATATGAAAATGTTTAAAAAAAATTGTTTTTCAAAATTCGAAGAAAAAAAGAACAGCATTAAATGTGGCAGATGCAGCCCATGAAGCAGCCAAAAGGTAAAAAAAAAAAAAAAAAAAAAATTAATAAGTGAAAAAATAAAAGAAAAATAAAATCACGGAAGTGATGCGCACCACTAGTCACATCAAACCCTTCCATGTGCCGTGTCGCCCCACGGCTTCTTAATTAGGTAGGAGTCAAGATCTTACCTTGTGTTTCTCCCCAAAAAATAATAATTCAGGAAAATTATTTAATTAATTTATTTTAGTATTCATATAACAATAATAAAAAATTTGTTCTCTCATTTTCATTATTCTAACCATTTACTATTGAACTTGAGAATATTATGGTTTCTAATTATGATATATTTATTTATAAATATTTTTCAATATAAAATATTTTATTTAAAAAAAAGACTATTTTAGTTTTCAATTTTGACTATATTTTAATTTAATCTTTTATATTTGATCTATCTCAAACTAACCCCTCACATTTTTTTAATTTTAAAAAAATTAATCCTCTACTAGTTTATTAAGACAAAGTTCTAGAACTATTTGCTAATAGGAAGATTAATTCTTTTAAAGTTTGAAAACCTAAAGAATCAATTGAGACAATGACAAACTGCCTGAGACTAAAATAATATTTCATTTATGTTAATATATTTTTATTATAATTATATTTTTCAATTAAACAAAAATGATATTAACTTCACATAATTATTATAATATAATCAAAATATTAATCTTCTGTTCCATAAAAACAACTCCAACTCAACCGTATTTTCAATCATTTAATAAATTAGGTCGTCATTTATATTTGAGTTTTTTACTTGAGAAGTACCTTCCATTAAATATATGTCATTTACGTTGCCAAACACAACAGGGTCCATAGCTCAGTGGTAGAGCATTTGACTGCAGATCAAGAGGTCACCGGTTCGAACCCGGTTGGGCCCTTCATTGTCATTTTCCTTTTTAAATAAGTCTTTTGTAGTTGTTTGTTCAAATTATAACCTTACAATTAGATGAAAAAAAAAAAGTCACACAATCACTAAATTTTGAATAAAATAATAAATAATAACACTTAAAGTAATTATTATATTATAAACTTTTCACGGCTCTGACATTAGAAATGGCAACAAAACAGAGTTGGGATGGACAAGATCTCCATCTCCATCAATTCCTTTACTTCTACATTCCTTATCCGGGTGGTAAACTTAGATTTATACACATGATTTAAAAAAATATATATTAAAATTTATTAATATAAATTATGAATTACAAAATTAATATATATACACACACTAATTAAGCCAATTGAATAAATTTAAAATCTATATACTAATAATTTGAAAAGTTTTGCTAACGAGTGTTAGAGCATTAATTAAGGATTATTTATTATACTAATTAATAATAATAATAATAATAAATATTTGTATACTAATTTTATTGGTTAAAATTTATTTATCATAAATAATAAATAATTCCTAACCAGTATTTAAGAACACTCGTGAGCAAAACCTATATTGAATACTGAAAGAACCTCAGTTGATTTTCAAATTCATAATTAGATTGGATCCATGTCTACCTTTATTGTCAGAAGAAAATGTTCCCTGTTTTATCATTTGGTATTTCGATATATAATTAAAAATTTTAATATATAATTATTTAAAAAATAAAAGAAAAGGAAAGTAAAAAGAGTGTAATGCACTGATGCCACGTGTCAAGCAGGGGGGGCAGGTATAGGGTGCACTAATAATTGAGGAAGCCAAATTGAAGCATTATTGATGAGCCTCACAAGTGAGACTGTTCAACACAAAGCCCTCATTGTGAGTTCATTTAAATCCAAAGGCCTTTGTGTCGTTGATAAATGCAGAATGGCATGGCATGGGGCATCAGGCATGCGGCATGGGGTCCCCCTGCCACGTCAGCCTTCTATCCTTCAAAAGTGACCCCTTCACCGACCAACCAGATCTCCCACATCTTCCACGTCACCGCGTGCATGTGATCCTCACATGTGATCCTTCCTCTCTTTCTCTCTCCTATTTATTTCTTTCTTTCTTTCGTTTTCTTCGCTTCTCACGTTATATATATATTACAAGTAATTTGACAAAAGTATTAAATTGATCATATATTTTTATATTTTATAATATTTTAATTTTTCATAAATATATCATAATAATAATTTTAAATTTAAATTTTAAAAAATTTAAATTATCATAAAATATAAAAATAAAAAACTAATTTTGTACATTTTTTCAAATATGTTAGTCAATGTATATCAAAGTGTTGAGTGAAATTTCATGTTCAATTTCACATGCGTTCTATACTAATTTAAGTGAGACCTTATTATTTAAGCTTATATGGAATCAATATTGTGTATAAAGTGAAATACAAAGATTGTAAATTGTTAATTAGAGCACTGTGTTATTAATAAAATCATTTAAAATTTTTGAATATTTAAATTTGGATAGACTTCCTGCATGGTAAAAATTTTGGCTCATGTGGTCATTAATTTTTTACCCAATCATTTATATTTAAAGAATTATATGATCCAACGATAAATAATTTTTTCGGATAAACTATAATAAATCTGGACTCCTCTAACCTTTGTATATATATGTGCTTAATCAATATTGACATTTTTGTGAAACTCAGTTAGTGCAAACAACACATGCAATTTTACATAATACTATACATGCATAATAAAATATTATACAACAAAGGAATTTGATAATATTTCACAAACCATAAAAAAAAAAAAAAAAAAAGCTAGAGGGTTTTATATAAGCCTAAAAAGATTCAGAAAACTATTATAATAATGTGATTTTGTGTATTTATCGTTTTGACATGAAGCACACAATCAGAGACTCGTATGCTAAACTTTAAAAATATCATAAATTTCGTATTGTAACATCAAAATCTACATGAATAAAGACCATCCCATATATAAAAAAAAAAAAAAAAAAATTCGTGTATAGGCATATTATTTCATATAGCCCATCCATTTGTGTTTTTTTCTTCTTCTTCTCTTAGGCGTCGTATTGATGATGTTTCGAGAATCAAGTACTGATGGGTTATTTTCTAATTTTTGTCTTTTTTTGGGGGAGGTGATGGCCAAACCACACATGAATATTTGCAAATATCGATATATTATATATTATAATTGGACATTAAATGCAGTGTGAACTCTACGAATATAATGAGATGGTATTTTTAATTAGGGTTTGACTTTCCTATTTGTACTCTACCAAACACGGCTTTTCATGTATGAAAATCACATGCCTTTTATGATTTTATATATAAAAAGTGTGAACTTCAATCAGAGTTAAAATAAATTATAATTACAACAGATAAATATAAATGACAAATATGGATCATGGATTATTTTTTAAAATTCTATAAGATATATGTCTTCTTCTGAAATTAGGACAATGATATGGAAAATGCAGTCCATTGAGATACCCTTAATCATGGGTTCAAATTATATATATATATATATATATATATATATATATATATATAAAATCAAATTCAATGAAATAAAATATTATGCAATAATTAACTACGTGCATTTTCTTGTGTGTGCATTTAATTGGTTTATAATGTCTACCTTGGGATAGTAGTGACTTCCAAATTCTCCACCTGGAATGGGAACCTGGATTTTACAAAATAATAATTTTTATACATGCACTAATATCAATTATTAATATTTCAGGATTGACAAAAATCATATATATTACTTTTATTTAATTTATTTAAGGAAAAAAAATGAAGAATATCTGTTTCTTAACTTACTATAAGATTCCAATTATTGCATGTGCTGTTTCTACCTTTTTTTTTTTTTTTTACATGTATGAGTTGGCTATATTTGACCAAAAGAGTGGAAGTAACATTATTTTAGCGTCTTGTGAGCGAGTGTTTAGTTCAAAATAGAAAAATAAACGACTAAAGAAGGACATTGTTCACTCATATATGCATAGTGCATTTAAGTATTCACATTTATAAACTGAACCTATACATTAATTGTTCTCTAAGCAAAGGCCTTAGTACTTTACAGTCTAGTTGGTCCGTACAACACCATTGGGTATGCATATTTTAATTCGGTCATTATTATTAGATAATCATTATTAGACTCAATTATAACTTAAAAAATTTATTTAAATAAAAAAATGAAATTTGAATTAAAAAGATTTCAATTTATAAGAGCATCCATACTAGGATTTTTTAAAAACTAATTCGAATCTAAAAATTTTAAATAACTATATTTTAATAAGAAGAAAACTTATTATTTAAAAATTTTCTTAATATAATGTGACATCCTAGTAATTAAATAAAAATTAATATCTTTTATTTAAAATTTTATGCCAATACACTAACTCATTTTTAAGTAATAATAATAATTAAATATATCATTTATTTTAAATATTAAGTAACTAATTAATTTGATCATGATTATAAAAAGTTTGATAAAATTGACATAAAAAATATAGATAAAAATTTCAATAAAAAATTTTAATTGAAATATAGTATTGAGTTTTTTTTGAACCTAAATTCAAGTTCATATTTAAAAACTTGACCCATGATTAAGTTTAATAATTAATAATATATATAAATATATATCAAGCAAATTAAGAATATAAGCTAACGTGCGTTTGGCTTTCAATTTTGACTTTACTGACATTTTATGTATTTTTTTAGTTTAGTTTCTTTTTGTTTTTTTAAATGACTAATCAACTAGTCTATTTGATTTTGTGCCTGTTATATTATAATATCCACGACTTAGGTTTTATTTTAATTTTTGTTAATTATAATGCATTTTACATGTAACCCACTAAGTAATCATGCAGAAGTTGCATTTCTTAAGCTTCACTATTTATTAATTTTTAAATATTTATTAAATATACTCCAAAGAAATTAAGTCATTTAATGATAGGGTATATGATGAACAACATATGGGAGGAAAATTCCATTTTAAGCATGCATCTATATTATTATTATTATTATTATTATTATTACTTTTTCGAAGCATGCATCTATATATTATTTATCGTCGGTGGTTTGAAGTTTCTCCATTAAAATTTGATGACAAAGTACTTCATGATCGAACAATTAATATATCCATATTAGGAGGTTCTAAGTAAGCACCATAATTAACTTGCAATCATGCAGTTAGGATATGTTTGAGCAAATGACTTTAGAAAAATATAATTATGTGTGGGAAGTGATATAATATTCAAAAGATTGATTTTTCCTAATATTCCTTGAGAAATATCTTTGCATAATACAGATTAAACTGTTATATAGTTTCTTATATTTGTAGTATATAATTCTTTTATTAACAGATAACAAGTGTGTATAATTAACTAATAACAACACAAAAGTATATGATTTAATTCAAAAATTAGACAATTATCTAAAAAATCATCATGCACATATGATGATATTATTAAAAAAATTATATACTTATTATATTCTAATTAAAAAATCACAAATTCAAATATAAAAAATTACATCTAAAATTTTTCCCTAATATTGCATAAAAAGCTTTTTTCATGGAATTAGGGATGGATGTAAGATTTAATTTGAGCGGATAAAAGTCTTTAAATTAAATATTTTATTTAAAGAACATAAATTCTTACAATTCAAATGAATAAATTTATAAAAATTAAAAAATTAAATAAAAAATAGATGATAAAATTACATATAAAAATTAAAATTTTAAAATCCGATGGAATGATTGAAGTATCAACATGAAGTTTATATACTTCTTTTAAAATCGTTCAATTCAGTTAATATACAAACTGATCCACAATTATCACTACCATACAATATAAACAAAAATGATGTTATTTTGTTTTGTTAAAATAATAATAAAAAAAAGGCCTCATGGAAGGAGAAATATGAATATTATAAGGGCATGTGAGTAGTTCTGAACAAAGGGGAACATTAGCCACCATTTGAGACTTGAGACTTTCTATGTTGAACGAACATTGACCCATCAATTCTGATTTTATAACGTTCAAGTCCCTATTCATTCCATCTCTCTTCTGTGAATCCAAACTTCAGATATTTGGGCCCCCTTTCCCCCCATCACAACCCTCTATTATTAATTTGGCCCCATAATTCATGTATCCATGATAGAATTACAGTTAAAGATAATAAATTTAAAACGATTATTATATAAAATAACTTAACTTTAAAAATTATTTAATGAACTTCAATATCAATCATTCTTTAATTCTAAAAACCCTTATCTTAAAATTTTGAAATATATAATAAGAGAGTCCTCGAATAAGACGAAGTTCCAATAATAAAGTACTTCAGGGTGAAAAAAATTTTGGCCCATAAGTTTTTTAGAATAATTTTAAAATTTAAGAATTTTTATAATATATATTTTACACTTATAATATTTTAATAGTAATTAATTTATCTTTTATTCTTCATTGTTTTTACTGTTTCATCTTAAGTAACATTTTTTTCCCTCTTGTTTGCTTATTTGGGAAGTCTTAATTTGAAAATTGTGATGAGAGATGAAAAAGGAAAAAAAGTTGATATAGCTTACGTAGTAATAGTTTCGGCCTTTACAATTGAGACAAACTTAGTAATATAGATTTGATTCTTGTCTCCTTCCCTCTCTCTCTTTTTTATTTCAAATCTTTAAAGGCCTAGATTTTATTTTGTTAAAAGGAAAAAAGAATTTAAGAAATTAAAGAAGGAAACGAAATTATTCCATCATAATGATTAAAAGGAGAATAGAGAGAGTGGGAGGACAAAAAGCATATAGATCAATACAATGTATTATAATCAAATCGTTTTCACACATGTGGCTCTGATTCTTTTGCTTGTTGTTTCTTAAATAACATTTTTATTAATATTACAATGTTGAAATAAATTTTCGGTGCGTTATCATTCCACTAAATTTTTAATTTAATCCGACATTTTTATTCTCGTAACTTATAGTGCAAAACATTAGTAAAACACTCCATGATATTAATAATTTTAAAGAATGTTGAGTTGTTGTAAAACTCAGGACCGGTTATTTAATTGGATTAGGTTAAATTACATTTCATCCAAGTTGGATCAATATATTATTTTTTAAATATTATATTTGACAAAAAAGATTTTTTTAATGAATAGAAACAATTTTTTTTAAGGAAAAAATTAAGATTTAAAATAAAAGTGATTAAATTTTTTTAAAAATTAATATTTTAATTAAAGATTATTATAAACAAATTAAATATACACCAAGCTTGCCCCTGGTCTAGGTATTGTATGACTCGAAGATCCAACCTGGTTAAAATTTAAATTTTTTATTTAAATATGACATAATATAATTGGGTCATACCATATTGGTAAAATTAATCAGACCAGTGAACACTCCTACACTAGTGTTGATTGAACCAATCAGGTCCTTAAACATTCTTACACTAATGCCGATAAATGTTTTAGTTTTACAAATGTTTGGTATTATAAAGATTAACCTAAAAAATAAAGTGAACAAATCAAATTATAAATCTGGCAAAATTATGAAAAGAACAAATTATTTTAACTAACTTACAATTTTTTATATACTCATAATTTTAAATATATTAATGCACTCATATTAATTTATATATTTTTATTATTTTAAATATTAAACCAAAAATTATAATAATATTAAAATTTTATAATTACATTATAATTAAATACACAAAAAAATTTACCTTATAAATTCACTCGCCAAACATAATCATTAAAATTACACCCGTCATCAAATACTTAATACGATAACTCTATTATTATATATATATATATATATAATTTGTTCAACTTGAAAGTTGTAGACAAGTGGGACAATTAATATTGAGGCTCAAGAGTTTAATGTGATGTCTGGTCGTTTTAAGACAAGCGCCGCAATTATTCCCTCTGACAATGAACTCTTTCAGGAAAATTATGGGTCGTTTTCGGAATTGGATTATCTCAATTTCTTTCATAATTTGTTTTTTCAAAAATGAAAAGAGGGTATACGAGATTTACTAGTGAGTCTCATTTATTTATTCTTTTTAATTCTAAAAAATAATAAAATTTATTGATAAAAATATTATCTTTAGTATAACTATAAAATTAGTTGAACTGGCGTATTTATTGAATAAAAAATATCTTAGACATTTTAATAAATAACAATTAATTAACATTAATCAAACCTATAAAAAAAAAAAAAAAGGCATGGCTTATAATATGGTAACTATTTACCCATGTTGTGATTGATTGTTGTTGTTAAGTGTGAAATTTAAGAAAGAACAACATTAAAGGAGGGTGGGGTCCACAAGTGGGGACACAAATTGTGTGCGTGGTGACCAAACAAACGAGAGTCATCTTAGTTTAATAATTGTGGAAGCCGGCGTGCATGCACACAACCACACACACACACACACACACCATGTGTGTACGCTCTCTTCATGATCTTCTAAACCCTTCTTCGTCCTCACCTCTTCTCTCTATTTCACCCTCTTTTTCCTATTTCTTGTCAAAATTTGGGAATTTCCTATCAATTTCAACTTCATAAAATTTCCAACTACATTTATATAAAGAGAAAAAAAATATTTTTGACCCATCACTTATAACAAAATTTTTATTTTAGTCCTCCACTTATTTAAATGTCAAAAATAATTTTTCATTTATTGAAAAAATTCATATTTAGTCTCTTATTTTTTAAAAATTTATCAAGTCTGTCTATCAAATTCTAAACCCTAAATATAAGGATTAAATCTGATATTTTTTTTTTAATAAATGTAAATTATTTTTGACATTTCAATAAGTGAAATATTAAAATAATAATTTTATGAAATATAAGGGACTAAAATGTATTTTACTCTTTATATATCTGTATATGTATGTGTGTGTGTTCGTTTCCTGTCATTTATAGGACTATTCTTAATTAACCCAACATTATCCAATTAAAAAAGATGCTTTTAAGACATATAATATTGGAATATGAATTTCTATTTCTATTTCAATCCTTTAAAGTGTTAAACCTATAAATTAATTTTTAAAGTTCAGGAGAGATAAAGAAAATAAAAAATAAAAATGGGTGAAATTAAAAAAAAAAAAAAAAAAGAAGAGAGGAAGCGAGCCATGTACCACAATTTCATATTACTTTTGGATGGAAGAAGAAATTTCTATCAAAGTAAAAATATACAAGAAACAATATTCGTAGGTGAAGAAAACACTAAAGCCCACTTACTGTTGGGTGGGCCTAAAGGCCCACATACTTAGGTATCTGATTCACCGCCTTGCAGAGACAAAAAGCATCCTGAAGCTTCTGTTAAAGGAAGCCTGTATGATCGTTTCGTCTCATTATTATGTTTTTTTTTTAAAGTAAATTAAAGATTTAAATTTTATTCGATATTTTAAGGGTTTTTTTTTTTTTTTTTAAATTTAGTCCCTAAAAGATGATTCTCCTTTCAAGTTGGCCACATAGATATAGTTTTTTAAAATTTAATCACCAAACATTTCCCAGAAATGATTTCGCTGGAAAAAATAAAAAAATTTGTATGCTCTCTGGAAAGATAATTTTGATTGGAACTAGATATTTAAAAGACTAAATTTAGATGCTTTATCATTAGAGGACTAGATTGAAGCTATTACATTTTGTAATTAACAAACTGTTTGTGAGCTGGGCTAACCAGTGGATACATTCGGCCCAATTCAATATACACTAGGCCTGATATATCAGGTTTGGGCTTGGGTTGGTTTTATATATTCGATTAATAGTAATTTTAATATAAAAATTGTATCATTTAGTTAGTTTCTGCATAAATTAAGATTACATTTTTCTTTAAACGATGTTAAATAGTAAACCTCACATTTCGTCTGAATATATTTGAATAAGTAGGATTAAATTGAAGTTTAAGCATTGAGATTTTAGCTGCCAATCTAATAATATATTCACTCTTTCTGTTGTGTTCTCACCTCTGTCTTGCTTTGCATCCATTTTGAGGCTATGTTTAGATGGATAGCTAAAAAGGGAGTGACAATGAATGAGATGACCATAACGGGTTAAACTTGTGTTTGGATTTTTTTTTTTTTTTTTAAAGGCGGAGTGGGATGACAAAGAAGAGATACCAAGACCCCTCTTTGCCATCTAAAACCCTAATTTTGATGTTCCTCCAAATTGTGGAGCCAATGATGGAATGGAGTAGTTTAAGAAATTAAATTATTAATGTACCCTTATCTTATTACTAATATATTCAATTTCAATTGTTACAACTTTATCTAATTTCTATATTATGGTTATGACCTTTCTCTTTTTCTTATTTTCTTTTACTTAAAATTTCAAAATAAAAAAAAAGAATAAAAAAATCTACAATATAGATTAGTTTCATTTATTTTTTTAATTTTTTTTGTCAACAAATTTTTTTTTTGGCTTTTTAAGTTTGTCTTTTTAATATTTTTGAATCAACATAGATATTTTGTAATAAATGAATTAGATAAAAAATATGGACATGATAATTAGTAAATAAAATAAAGAAATATAGATAGGAGAATTATGTAGCATTATATATTGAACAATGATAAATTATTAGTCATGTGTTTATGTTATAAGGGGTAATATTGAAAAAAATAATTAATGATTCATTCTATTCCATTCATTTTATTGTAACTTCCAAAGGTTATGTTTAAGAGTTCAAAGGACGATGAAATGGAGTAACTATAAATGGATTGGAGTGGAATGATTTGAGTAGATATGTTAGTTAAAAGTTTTGACGAAGAAAGATAGGGACACATATTAATTTTGTTTGAAAGTTACAATAAAATGAATAAACTAGAATGACTCATTAATTATTTTTTTCAATATTACCCCTTATAACATAAACACATGACTAATAATTTTGTCATTGTTCACTACATAATATTACGTTATTTTCTTGTCCATTTTTTTTATTTATTTACTAATTATTCTGTTTATTTTTTCTGTCTAATACATTTATTACAAAATATTTATGTGAGTATTGTGAGTATATTCTCGCGTTGCAATAAAATTCATGGCATTGAATTGTGTCAAAAATTTGAGTAACTACACAATATTAATATTTTTGATGAATTCTAAGGCTCTTATAATTTATGTTGGAAGTAGGGACCAAAGTGAAATGATATAGGGACTAAATTAATAAAAATATTTAGTCTGATTCGCCTTAAAAAATACGTTGTCCTTAAGGAGTATATTACCACATGTGAATTTCCTCTTGGATAAAACAAACTCTTTTGATGTAGAACCTCAAGATCAGAACTAGTAGAAGTATATATTATGTTGTAACCCCTATAATGAGTGATATTATAAAGGTTTAAAATCAAGTGGCTAATTATTTTGACCGATGTAGGACTTAAGAAACAATAGGCTAGGTAGAACCAAGCGATGTAAGACAGATAAGTAATCATAGGTAAAAAAATTTAAGTTACAAAAAAGGTTTTTAGGTTACATACATGAGTGTAATTATTTTAAATCTGGAGTCATTTGGACTATGAACTAAACCTAAATAGATAAGACTTAACTTATAGAGTTATGGTGAAGTTTATAACTTATATGAACCAAAAACTCTTGATTGCAAGTTAAAAATTTTATCAGTCATATTACACCTCTATAACTCTTGTTATTGATGTGGTTTTGTGCTAATAGGTCATGTGTATGCTTGATTGTTCATGATATAGCGACCCTACTCTACATTCATATAGGTGATTTCATCAAGTATATCTACAATGAATATACCATCCATAAAGGCTATGAAATCATTAAGAGCTTTATGTTCATCCTCTCTATCAATGCATTCTAGCATTTTTTTACATCTTAGGAATGGACAATAATTAATTGTGCTAGCAGAATTAAGAGGTGACTTGTTTTTACTTATATGAACTTTTTCATGGGATCTTTAATTACAAAGGTTGAGTTATCATCACTGTTAATTTCAAATAGGCTCAAGTCTCATTCCTTCAATGTTTCAAGAATTATTTTTCTTGCTAAAGGTTTTGTCAGAAGATCTATTAAATTCATCTCTAATATCACATAATCGATCGATATAAGATTATTACTTTACAGTTACTTAACCAAATTGTGTCTTAAATATGTGTGTTTACTTTTACGATTAAAAGCCTTGTAATAGCTATTGTCACTTAGACAATCATAATGCATAGATACGAGAGTTGTTTTCATTCCCAATGGGAGATTGGCTAACAAAATTTTCAATCACTTAGCCTCATTACCAGCTAATTTTAGATAAACTCTAATCTCAAAGTGGATTTAACGATAATATTTTATTTGGCTGATCTCAAAGTTATTGGACCACCACCAAGGGTAATATATCACCACTAGTGGTTTTTGTCTTATCTAAATTTTCAATCCAATTAGTATCACTTATCTATCTAATACAATGGGAAATCCATTATACATGCCACTATAGTTCATGGTACATCAAATATCTCATTAATCAATTTAGATGTAAAAAGAGTCCTTGATTATAGCCTTTGCCCACAAAAATATTCTACTTTTTTGTCATAATAATATTATCATATCCAAATGACACTTTAACACTGCTCTTCCAATGTATCTACAAAAATTAAATTTTCTTTTATGTCAGGCACATGCAGTGTCATTGAGAGCCAAAATCTTATTAGTTGTGACTTTGCGGAGAACCTTACTTTTTCCAAGAATATTAGTAGTTCTAGAATTACCAAGGTAGATATGTTTTCCTCCATTATCTACTGTTGCATAAAAGGAAAAAATATACTTGTTTGCACAAATATGCTTTGTAGGCCCAAAGCTTATCATCCATTCTTTCACATTAGCTATAATAAGAGCTTAAGTAATGATTACATTAATAATATCATCTCTTTGGACCAAATTTACATTTGGTTAAGGGGATTGTCATTATTTGCTCTCTTCCTACATTGAGCATCATAATGGCCTTGCTTCCTACACACAAAACAATTTCTTTGTTATCTAAGGTAGGGTTTGATTGCTTAGGCTTATAATAAGGATAACTTCATGGATAAACTTTTGCTATGTCTTCTACTTTTTAATTTAAAATAATGTCTAATTTTCAAATTTTCAATATCATATGCAAACTTCTTAGTTTATCCATTTTTCTAAATAATATTCATTCATGACATCTATGTATTGAAATTAATAGATAAATCTACATCTCATCTATCTTCTTTTCATATACTTAGATAATTTTGACAATCTCATCTAGTTTACCATTTTTTTTTTGTGAAATTAGTTTTCTCTCATTAGATAATATCATGTTTAGATAAAGATTTAAATTCTTATCACGTTTAATCAAAATCATAAGCACATTCTATACTACCTTGCCATTGCATTATAAAATCTCATAAAATAATCATAATCCATTCTAATTAAATTAAAATTTTATGAGATTGTTATCAACTTCAAAAGAAGGAAAACCATCACTTATAATATTTGTTCTAATTTTTAATCCAACTATTTTGATGCTTGTGTCTTTGCAAGACACCTTCACACTGTCAAACATTTTTTTTAGAAGACACATTTTAAGCTCTCATCTTGAAATCTAGACCAAAATTAGTATTATGTCTACCTTTAAAATTTATCACACTAGCTATACTTAAACCATCTTGTCAATGCATATATAACAATTCTAATTAAAATTAGATATTCCTAAGACCATCATCATTCAATCTAATTAAAATTAAAATTTTACAAAAATAGTGATAAACTAACAATTAATATTAAAATTTCACACTTGCACAAAAGGGAGAAGAAGACTCATAGTTTCTGTAATATCTATTTTTGTACACGGAGTGGTTTTCTCTTTTCATGGGAGTGCTATGTTTGATCCTCTCCATAATTCTGCATCGCGTCCTTACTAATTATGCTTCAGGTTCAGTTTTAACATGGAATCATCTAGTCAACCTCCAGGGGAAGACGATCCATATAGTGCTATCTCATTAGACTGGTCTGCCATTGGAAAGCATAGAG
Organism: Delonix regia; assembly: GCA_037074485.1. Lineage (NCBI taxonomy): Eukaryota > Viridiplantae > Streptophyta > Magnoliopsida > Fabales > Fabaceae > Delonix > Delonix regia. Next base: position 5,489,707 of record CM073460.1, on the reverse strand, counting down.
TTAGGAGTACCACACTTGTCAGAAAGTTAATCACACATAAGCGATATAATAGCAATGCAGTAAAATCTCTGATAATCAAAAACTAGAATCTTAGGGGACAAGTGATGATATCTGATATTAGTGACCATTTATTTTTATTCAGTTTTGACCTTTCCGTAGATTACAACAGGATCCTTAATGATTGTCCATAGACTGTGCTTGGGATGCTTTTAATATTAAAACCCTAAACTCCGTTTCTTTCTGTGGTGGAACTAAAGTTTCTGACATGTCCTTATGGGCTACAAATCCATGGTATACATAAAGAAGGGATGCTACATCAGAATCTTACTCGCTTGGGGTTTAGGATTGGAAAGTTAGTTGCTTTTGAAGATCCTTTCACGACTAACAAAGTCCTCTACAGTTTTTCACGAATATGAGTAGAGATGGATCTGATAAGACCCCTTCTTAAAGGTCTTTGAATTCTGCAACAAACATTGCCCTATCTCTGGGTCTCATTTCGTTACGAAAAACTGCTTCACTATTGTTACTTATGTCTTAGAGTTCGACGTGACAATAAATCCTGCTCTTGTATAATGCACAATCCAAATGGTGATAACCTGTCTGATTTGCCTGACACTACAAATTCTAACAGGTCAAATGCTTCATCCATAGCTAATCCTCCTTTGCATGAATTACGTAGCCGCAACGCGCTGAGCACAGACGCATTGGACACTTGGGACGATATGGGTAGTTTACAGGTCACATGTCTAGCACACATGGATTCCCTAGGGATAAAAACAGTTATTAATGTCGATGAATCTTCAACCGCTCCTTTCTCTTGTGCCTGGGTGCCATTATCTTCTCCTCTTAGGCCGGTGGGCCGATATATGCAACATGACCCACTATTATCTTCTCTCTCTCTCTCTCACGATAGGGTCCAGTCAGAGAAGAGAATTGTACATCTGCAAAGTCTCCTTCTCCTCTACTCCTGTGTCTTACTATGTGGATCTGCCTTCTAATGATGATTCACGAGAAGATGCTAAGGCTGTGATTCTGATCTCCCCACCAGCAGATGAAGCTGTTATCATCTCGAGTTTGTGCAAATGTTCTCGAGAGAGCTGCTATAGATGAATTGACAAACTCTAAGACAAAGAAACTGAAGTTTAATGACTGTCATGATGTATTGCCTGCAGCTTCTGTTGAGTGTTCTAGTTCTCGAAGAAGATGCTATCTGCGTAAAACGAAGATTGTTGACTTTGGGATGCTCGTTTCCACATGTATTGGTGGAAGTTCCTGTTCGCTTGGCCAACATCGAGGGGGTCCATTTGTTTCTCTTCCAGGTGTTGATGATTTCAATGATCCTGTTACTATTTCTATTGCTGAAAGGTCCGGTGGCTACCTATTCAAAGCCACCCCGTAACTATGAGTCTCCTGTCATGGAACTACCAGTTAGGGGTCCCTCTAACAGTAAAAGCTTTGAGGGAGTTACGTAGAACTCATCGACCCTCCCTAGTGTTTCTCGATGAGACACGTATGAGTTGACAGAAGTTGTAGAGGTGTTTTCACAGTTTTCGACGATTTCAGTTCAAGGTTTGTGTAAAATCAGATGGTTTTGTAGGAGGACTGGATTTGTGGTGGGATTATGGAGTCAACCTTAACATTCTTTACAGGTACAAAAACTTCATTCATGCTCAAATCTTATTTAGTGTTGATGGGTTGAAGGGTTTATCACGTTTGTTTACGGACCCCTTGTTGAGAAGGAGAATGAGTAGTTTTGGACTGATCTCAGTATACCAAATCCAGGTGCTGATCATCTATAGGTTTGTGTGAGGGATTTTAATGTTTTATTCAGTTCAGAGAAGTAAGGGGGTAACTCACGGCATTGGCGACGTAGCATGGTATTTCTTGACTTCATCTCCAGATGTGATCTACTCGATCTTGGGTTTCATGGGTCTGCCTTTACGTGGTCTAACAAACAACTGAACGGAGCCTATATTAAAGAACGCAAGGATCGAGCATTACATAATGTTTGTTGGAGAGCTCTTCCACCTAATACACAGGTATTTCATTATGATTTCATTAGTTCTGATCATTCACCGTTGCTTCTAGTATTCAATCATATCACTCAGTATGGTAAAAGGAAGTTTCGCTTTGAACTCATGTGGATTGACAACCCTAATCTACTGGGCGTAATTGAAGGCTGTTGGAGACAGAGCAGGGTCAAGGGGGAAGAAGCACTACTAATTTTTCTTAAAAACCTTGCTAGAGTTCGCAGAGTATTGTTAAAATGGAGTAAATGTGTGTTCTCTAATAACAAGAAGCAGATTGAAGAATTGTTGATCCGATATAGACACTGTTTTGAGCAAGAAAGAACGGAGGCTTCAATATTGGAGGCTGACACTATTGTGAAGCAACTAAAGGAATTTTGGGATAGAAAGGAATGCCACTGGGCTCAGCGTTCTCGAGTCAAATGGATGACCCGTGGGGATAAAAACACCTCTTTCTTCTACTTGACAATAGTACAACGTCGACAGAAGAATAAGGTAATGGGGATAAAAAATTTAAAAGGCGAATAGATTGATAGAGGTGAGGATATTGATCACTGTTTCACCAGTACTATTATTCTCAATTTACCTCGGTGGGTTTTTTGGTGATATCTTGGATTGTATTGCTCTTATAATTATGGATAAAGATAACTAAGCCTTGTTGTAGCCTATCATTACGAAGGAAGATCTTGCAGGATTTAAAGCTCCTAGGCCTAATGGATTCTTTGGTATATTCTATCAACATTCATGGGCTGCTGTGGGTGACCAGGTTTGTCAATTGATCTCTGAATTCTTTACCAAAGGCTTCTTTTTATCTCGTTTCAATGAGACTAATATTGTTGTGGTCCTTAAAGTTGATACCGCAGATGAAGTTAGTAGCTTTAGGCCTATAAGCCTATGCAATTTTTCACTTAAAATCATCCCTAAAATCTTAGTGAATAGGATGTAACCCCTCCTCTCTAAAATGATAACTCAAAACCAAAGAGCCTTTGTTCCTGGGAGGCAAATCTAAGATATACTGTTATAGTTCATTAAGCATTCCATTATATGAAAAGAAGAGAACAAGCGAGAAATATGAATTTGCTATTAAACTAGATATGAAAAAAGTCTATGATAGATTAGAGTGGGACTTTTTAAATATGGTACTGTGTAAATTTGACTTTTCTGACTAATGGGTTTGCAGAATCATGAAATGTGTTTCTTCAATGCATTTTAACTTACTGTTGAATGGCAGGAAAGTGGCTCATATTCAACCTCATAGGGGTTTGCGACAAGGCAACCCTTTATCTCTTTATCTATTCATAAAGGTGGCTGACGTTGACGTTCTATCCCGTATGACCTCACCAAAAGTTTAGCATTGAAATTTGTTAGGAGTTAAATTAGCTAGAGAGTGTCCTATCCTATCCTACTGCGTTTTTGCTAATGATTCCCTTTTGTTTCTTCAGACTACCAAGGAGAATCGCTACGAGCATGGATCGTCTCATGTAACAAAATAATAATATTTTATTAATATTATATTAATAAAAATATATTAAATTAATATAATAATAATATTATATTATCTCTTATTACTGGAGATTCTCCCGTTACAAGAAAAAATCTGAGCCCAATTGCTATAAAGTGAAATCTATTCTCCTCCCAACATTCATGAAGAGGTAAACTCAATCCTAGGTATCCCTATTACTAGTTCTCCAGGAAAATATCTAGGATTACCTGTTTTGCGGGGTTGTCCAAAGAGGGAGGCTTTGGCGTTCATTAAAGATAGGGTCAAGAATTAGGTACAGGGTTGGAAAAGGAGCACTCTTTCTTATGGCGGACGCGAGACCCTTATCAAGGCAGTTGCAAATGCCATACCCACTTATCCAATGTCTTGTTTTATGTTTCCAAAGAATTTCTGCAGTGAACTGGATAGTTTGTTGTCCCGATTTTCGTGAGGCTAAAGGGATAATGAAATGAGAATCCATTGGCAGGCATGGAATAAATTGGCCATGGATAAACCCTCTGGTGGTTTGGGTTTCAAAGACTTTGCTGCATTTAACGTTTCTTTGCTGGCAAAGCTTACTTGGCGGATCGTTAATTCTCTTAAATAATTGTGGGTACACATTTTGAAAAGCATTTTATTTCCCAAATTCTGATTTCCTCCATGCCAAAAAAGGTGCTCGGGCTCCTTGATTGTGGTATAGTATTCTTGAAGGACGTGAATCTTTGAGAAAGGACTTGGTTTAGTCTATTGGTGATGGCCATCGGGTGCGATTTTAGCAAGACACATGGATCCTAAGCTTACAGACTCGACGCCTATCCTCTATACTTCCTTCTGATGCCTCTTATAGCACTTGTGTTTTTGAATTTATAGTTGATATGGCTCCTTACCTTTTGCATGAAGAACTCTTGGCTATTCAATGTGTCCCACTGCCTCAATTTCCTTGAAATGATACTCTATTGTTGGCAGGTTCCTCTATGGAGTCTTCTCCATCAAAGCATCTTATAAATGTATCATGAAGTAACGCCACCTCTGAAATGGATGTCAGGGCTACACCTTCATTTCAGATATCAAATGAGTATTGGAAGGCTTTCTGAAAATTGCAGATCCCTTGCAAGATCAAAAACTTCTTATGGCGAGCCTCAAAGGGTTTCCTCCCTACTCTGGAGTCTTTGTGGAAGAAAAAATGTACTGTTTCCCTTTTGTGTCCTCTTTGTGAAAGCTCTTCTAAATCTGTGGAACATATGTTGCTATTGTGTGATAGAGCCAAAGTGATTTGGTTTGGGAGTATCTTGGGCCTCATAATTTCAGAGGAGAGGGTTACACGTTTTGATGCTTGGTTTCACTTCTTACTGACAAAAATGTTCCACGTTCCACAGCTATCTTATTGCTTATCTGTGCTGGTATATTTGGTGCTTTGAGTGAAAACAGGCGGACCCTTTATTGACTCTAACCCGAGTGGTAAAGGCACATAAAGAATATGACTTGCTTCCGTCAAACTGATTTGCAATTCTCTGGCAGCTCTGAAAGTGTGGCAACGATTTCCTTTTGGCAACCACCACCTTCTGGGCTAGTTAAGATTAATATATATATCAAAGTTTTCAGAAGCATTGAATTGAAATTCTCCCAATAACATGATCATGTTGATTATGTTTACCATATGATTGTTTAAGTTGCCCAGATGATTTATATCAATATATTGTTGCACTAATGAAGTTATTGGGAGAAGGATTCATTAAGTGGAATTGCACTATTGCATTAATGTTTCTCCAAAATCATTTCTTGAATTGAAATTCTCCCAATAACTTCATTAGTGCAACAATATATTGATATAAATAATCTGTGCAAGTTAAACAATCAAATGGTAAACATAATCAAGAGGATCAAGAAGACACAAAGTCACTATATAATTAAGGCCCATTCAAAGTCACTAAAAGATTTCTACCCATAACATTGATTCTTCATTCTATTTCGTTTGGAATGTTTAAGTATTTTTCTTTACCAGGTAACAAACACAATAAACAAAAGTTATAATGGGACAACAAAGAGAACTAATGAAAAAGCCAAGCCAGTCACAGTAATTTCTCAAGAAATGACTTAGCACTAAGAAAACCATTCAATTAATTAATTCATAAGAAGATGAATACTACAGAAGTCATGATTCAGAAAAGCGTGTACTTCCTAGTTCGAACATTATGGTGTTCTTAGATCAGTTGGGCATCACCGAAAACCATTTTGTATCAAATGAATATCAAGATATAAATCTTCACAGTATAATTATAATAAAATTTATCATTATTTGTGTATGAGCATATCTTAAGAAAATCATAAACGAGATTAAAATCAGAAAAATACATTATAAACAATGAAAAAGAAAACTAATGAATGGAAAATTACCCAAGGTCCATTTAACAAAGTCATAAAATAAGACCAAATAATGTAAGTAAATAAATAGTAACTAAACTATATATTATCCATTAAATAAACTAAATATAACATTTTTTTATAATAATATTATGGGCTAATTTTCTGCACTAATAAAGTGACGTACCTTAACAAAGAATTTGCATAAATACATTTCTCCCATTATAAATGAGGCCTAAACCTCATCAAAATTAGAAAAATTATATATTATATTGTAACCTATATGATGATGATGTTTATAGAGGTTTGAAAACAAGTGATTAATTATTTTAGGTGATGTAGGATTTAAGAAACAATATGTTAGGTAGAATCAAGCAATATAAGATTGATTTTTTTGAATTAAACTCACACACCCAACAATTTATTTGTTTTTTTTATAATTCAAATGAAATACAATTACGTGTATAAAAGTAAGTTTTTTTTTTTTTTTTTTCATTATTGTAAGGATAAATGAGTGTTGAAAAGAATGCTCCAATCAAAGGCAAAAGTTGACAGAGAGAAGATAGATTGAAGGATGAAGGGAGGAAATGGAATGGACCGCAAAGTGTAATAAGTAGGCAAAGAAAATGGAACATCAATGTTGATGGCTATGCGCAATGCATGGTTTGAAGAGAAGGCTTCTTTATTTATTTATTATTATATCATAATTTACAGTATCTATTTATATTAAAATTTGAGTATGAAATCACTTGATAAGCGTAAAAAACCCTATATTGGACTGCTCTTGCAATATTCAAGAGAAAGACTTCTTGTAAGCATTAAAATAGTCTCTTTCTTGACAAGTGTTAATTACAAATAAATACTTAGCCATCACTTCGGAATCTCACTATCTTCTTCCTTCACTCACTTGCCTCTTCTCATGTCTCACCACACAATATGTAACCTTATCTCAAGACTTTCTCAATATCGCCTGTCTTAGTGTCCTTGTCTAGTATTCTTTTATGGAAATGAATTTTGAGGATATATTATATTTCTTTATGAATTATATCTTTTTAGTGTGAGAATAATTAATTGGATGAGTGGGTAATTAATACATTTGTGTGCGATGAACTCATCCAATTACTTTGGTTAATATTTTAATTTTTTTTTTTATCGAAAACATCTTAAATTTTGTAGAGGGGAGAGTATTTTTTCAAAAAAACATTTTAATGTTGATTTAATATATAACTATTTTCTTATTTTTGTTGTAATCTCAGGTAGAATATTCTACGGTTGTAATTACTCTTTCATAGTTTCCCTTCTCAGAAGGAAAATATTTGTTCATAAATAAATAAATAAATATGATGATATATAATTTGTAATGAAACTTTTAAGAGATAATATTCCTATTTCAAATTTTTAATCAAAACATTTTTATAGCTTATTTTGGTCAAACAAATGGATTTTAGATTTCCTTTTTTACTTTATTTATTATTTCTCTTTGAACTAGTTCCTCATTAATTATTACTTTTCACTGCTCCCAAAATTAATGAATCTACATAAAATTAATATTAATGGATTCAGAGGCAAAGTCTATAAAAAGAAAGCTTATTTGTTTTTAATGTTTTGAAATCTATTTTGTGCTTTTTGTTTTGTTTATCTCTTATGTCAATGGTAGAAAATTCAAAACACTAGCCTTTTTACTTTAAGATATTATCTCTGCATGCAATTTATATATAATGCTGTATAAAAACACAGGTGTCAACAGTGTTCCAACTATATTTTCTTGGCTTATAAGCATTTAGTTATTCATCTTAACATCTCACTTATAATAGTATATATTTAAATAAAAAAAATTAAAACTTCTAAATGGATTAATATTCAAATGCAGGCCATCTTAAAGTCATTTCTAGATTTGTTTCTTAATGCACATAGGCATTGGGTGCCTTTAGTTCATGCAGAAGCTAAGCATATTAGCCATGAATGATTGATAAGATGATGCATGGATTAAGTCTTCTCATTGATCCCACATTTGCTAAGGGGCTGTTAATTAATATGAATGTAGTATGTAGATTTTTCCTATTACATGATGATCATGCTGGATTAAGAAAGAGACCTAACAAACAATAAATTTATTACGTAGGGAAAAAAGAAAATTAACCTTGGTCATCTTGTTCTGTCAATGAGTTACAAAATTAAGGGACTCGTTGAAAAAAAAAATGGTCAAAAAGAGCCTGAAACTATGGAACTCTAATATTATAAAAAAAAATTGTGTTTTTTTTATGAGAATGAGATTAGATTAACCCAAATGAGTGGAGGGTCCTCCACGTGTTAAGCAAAGAACCATTATGTAGAGGAGTGAGTGGATCACCCCAAACGAAGGAACTGGTCCTCCAAGCGTGTTTTTCCTTTGCTCACAGAACCTGCTATAGCCGGTATACTTGGATGATGCTACCGGTTAGATGCGTCCTCGCAGATGAGTGGTCAAGTTATTTTACAATACTTATGGGTTTGTGAGGGGGTTTAAGACAGAACACAGGTTGGGTGGTTTTCTTGGGGTTTTTGTTGATCAGACACAGCCCAAGTTTTTAGGTGAGAATTATGATTTCCTTAGAAAGAGCAATTTTTTATACAGAAATTTGTCTTCTTTCGTGTTCAAAATAATTCAATCCTCTGATAGAGGTTTGAAATATATGGGGCATTGATGTTATTACAGTTACTACTTCAATTCAACCAGTTTCATCGTCTCTGGTGTTATTTTTCGTCCAAAGGGCATCAGAACCATCTCTCACCTCTATTTCTTTTCTGGGTTCAATTTCGCTCTTTTTTTTTCGCAGTGCTAGATTCGTTTCATTTTCTTTGTATATTTTCTCTTCGTTTAACTTTTTTATTTGAACAGTTGATTCATTTTCCATCTCTCTCATACACACACAGTGGTAATAAAAATTTATTAGCATGTCAGGAATGGTCTCCTAATGAGGGTCCAAGGGTCTGAACATTCATCAGAACAAAATCTGAAGCAAAATGCTACATTTTCATCCTGGTGCCATACAGTGTTCTATCTTCATGTTATTGTTGTCATCACTCATCATTGATTATTTCATTTTAATCAGCTTTATGTTGTAATTCTGGTTATTGAGTGTTTCTTTCTCGAGAATTAAACAATGGGCTTTATTTATTTATTTAGCGTTGTTCCTTCTTTCTTATTCTTCTTTAATTGTTTGTTTGGAACTGAAGGGCATATTATTTACTCGAGTATCAAAGCTGTTGAAAGTATCTCCAACATGGGATGAGATGGTGTTCCCTAGTGTTCATTTACATGTAAGCATTTTAGTCTGGTTCATTGTTCATTTTTTTCCCCAATATGTTCTCTCTCTCTGTCTCTGTCTCTTGTGATTAGATATAAGGATATAACCTTTTTTAAACTGAAGTATTATACCATTATTATACAAGACCCAAGTCCCGAAGTATTATTAGTTAACATCAATTAGATGCCATGCTATATTATTGAATTTTGGTGTAAATATTGGTAATTTATTTATCATTTTGTAGACGATTTCTTAATTGATTCTTATATCTTTGAAGTTGTATTTTGTGAATCTTACCAATTATAGTAGTCTTTCTTTTCTGCAACTTCAACATGCAATAGCTTATTCACCCCTGCAACGATTTGCTTTGTGGTTTTGCTTCCTTGTTGCCAAAATGTATATGACAATAAATGATCTACTGAAGCATTTGATCTGGTTTTGAATAATTGAACTAAACCCCTATATTCAGCTTGACATAAACCCCTCTATGAATACAATGAGTCAACGACCCTTTTTTTTTTACCTTGTGCTAACAGGGTCTGCTTTTGGTCGCTATCAAAACTCAAGGAAGCCGTTTGCATTTTATCTAATGAGTTTTTCTTATAGTAATGATTGTCTGAGGTATGGTGTTGCAGAAGAATTTGAACTACAGTTTTAATGGCTATCAGGTGCCTGTCATTCCTAGAGCTTCGAGATCAACTAGGGTAATTGTATCTTCTATCAGTCCGATACTGCCTATTGACATGTATTTCATCAAAATTTTTAAGATTTGATTAGCTTTAATAAATGGTTATAGGGGAAGGGTACAATAAGGAAGAAGAGTGAGAGCAATCAGATACAAGCTTTTGAAATTTTGGCTAGTGTAGCTGGCAACTTTCTGCAGGAGAATGAAAACTCCAATATTGATAATGGTGCTTCTGGGAAAGATCCTATTGATTTTGTTGGAATCAACATAAAAGATAAACAAGAAGAAGCAGGGTCATTTAAGGGTGATTTCTTTGAGCATGGAAGTTGCAGCGGAAATGCCTCTGGCTTTGTCTCTGGTTTGCAAGGGAAGCTTAATGACCAAAGGTATACGTTGAATAAATATTTCTTTAATAATGAAGGTTTTAGCTCAAAGATCTGCTTCATGACATTACATTAGAAACTTGCCATCACTCAGCAGTATTTTGTTCTATTGAAACTTTGAGCAGAGTTGTGGGCTATTCATCTTTACTTGGCAGTCATCTTGAAGGTCAAGGACAAAATGTTTTTGAGAGGGAAGGAGATGGACCGATAAAAGGGAATTGTATGAATGAGGGAATTGTCCACATTGATGGCAGCTTTGCTGAAGTGGTTGAACCAGACCACAGAGCTTCTAAATGGGAAAGTTCAGAAAATTATGTAGAAAAGCCTTCCTTGGAAGGCCTTACACATGGTTCCACTGGTAGGAAATTATTTAATAGAGATGATGACGAAAACTTTGATAGGTGTACTCAGGTAAGATCTAAGAATAAGATCTCTGGCCCTCCGCCGGACATGCCCTTTCAAAGAGTGAAAAGTGTTTCTGAATCCAAAAGTCGTGATATAGGCCAAAAATCGAAGGATGTGAGTTTATTTGGAAATGGTATGTAGCTCTTTACTTGCAATTGATTGTTAACTCAAATTAAATCTCATGTGCAGTCATCTGTGCTTTTAAATTTGGACATGCAGACTTTATCAATGCATGCTTTTAAAACTGTTGACAATTTCATTTATTGTTGTCTTCTTGTAGATGACAGTGTTGATAGGGATAATGATGTGCTTGAAAGCTCACAGAAGATGTATCCGTTTAAGAAGAGGAAGTTCTTCAACCAGACCTCATCATCTGCATCTGATAGGGGATCTCACTGTCATGGCATATTTGATTCTTCTGACACCAGAGTAGATGGTGCGAACCATGGTGCAGGTGCAACAATCGATTGCTGCCTGCTTTACTTTATATTTGTAATCTATGTTTGCATTTAGGCTTTAGTGATATGATCAGTTCTGGCTGATTGATCCAAACTTTCACATGCAGCAATTGAAGCATCATCCTCTATAGCTGGTCAACAAGTACACCCTAGGTCAAGGGATTGTAATGGTAGGAAAACTGGTGAAATGATTTATCTGGTACTTTTTATGTCTACCATCTTGTTATATGAGGTTCTTACATGGTTTTCATCTTTTACTTTCCAGTGAAGCTTAGCATAAAATCCTTTAAAGTCCCAGAACTTTTTATTGATATTCCTGAAACTGCAACTATTGGTTCATTAAAGGTATGTTATTAGACTTCATTTTGAGAAAGACTTAGAGTAATTATATGATCCATCCGTTATTTCCATGGTATATATAGATACCAAGGTATAAGATGCCACAGTATTTAATATGTCCATATTTGGTGATATATTTGAAAATTGACATAGAAATGATACAAGTGGTATTTTATAGAAGTTTAGAATGCTATAAAGGGAGTGATGTGAGATTTCCATGGTTTTTAGGTGGTATGAGATACCATCTAAAATGATGCTATTCTATGACATCCAAGTATCTCGGAAGACACCTACCATCTTGAATACTAGTGTACCAAATACAATTATCTTGGATGTTAACTCTCATCCAAGATACTGGGGTCAAGATGAAGGTGTACCAAGCACCTCCTTATAGGGATCTATTATTGTTGAATGGTTTTAAGAACCTTATTCCTAGTATAATAGACATAAAAAAAATTGCATTGATTATTAAATATACAATCCATTGCACCCTTCCTTATTGCTCTCAAAAGTTTTGAGGTTACTGGGTTATCTGAATTACTCCCTTGATCTCTTTTGGTGATTCCTTCATTTGTATGATTATTTGCAGAGGACAGTTATGGAGGCAGTGACAGCTATATTAGGAGATGAACTACATGTGGGTATTCTTCTTCAGGGAAAGAAGGTCCGAGATGACAACAAAACTCTAATCCAGACTGGGATTTCTCAAGATGATAAACATCATAGATTAGGGTTCATGTTGGAGCCAAGACATACTCAAATTGCGCCATCTTCATACAATGAAAGCGCTTGTTTTCAAACCACTAGCTCGCATCGGGATATATCCAGGCATTAATTCAACCAAGTGTTCATTTATATTTTTGTTGTCTATTTTGCTGGTCCCTTTGCCCATGGCATCACTGATTTTTCTTGCATGAGAATCAGGTAATTTTATCAGCAGTTTTTTATTTGATCATCTTCCTATAACAGGAAATCTACATCTTTGATGCTACAACAAAGAACTTATAATGTCTCCCAAGAGCATTCCCTGATTAAATTTGAAAGTTGTGGTGAACGTGACCTTAATGTGGTCCCCTCTGTAGCAGATACTTCCCCTAACAGTACCATGTCAAAGTGTCGTGCTCTGGTTGCAGTTCCAGCCATTAACATGGAGGCATTAGCTGTCATTCCCTTCCGGCGTAAACCTGGAAATACTGACTTTGTGCAGCGCCGAATCAGGAGGCCTTTCTCTGTTTCTGAAGTGGAAGCACTGGTTCAGGCAGTTGAAAAACTCGGAACTGGAAGGTTAATTGTTTGAGCCTTTTTGTTTGCTTCGTTAATGAGTAGTGCTGATTTACTGCAGAGCACTAAGCATTTTCTTCTTTTGGTTGCAGATGGCGTGATGTGAAACAGTGTGCTTTTGACAATGCAAAACACAGGACTTATGTGGATTTGAAGGTGAATGATACATGTGATGTGATGATGTCTACACTTCTTGAACTTTGAATCTTTATCGATGGCAAAATCACCATTCACCCAAGAGATTTAAAAATATAACAATTTGCATGCTCTTCTTCCCAATAATCCTTTTTCCTTTTCCTTTCTTTCACTGCTTTCAGTAGCATGCGTTTTATTTTCTACTAAATGCTGGCAGAGATAACCTATGACATTGGATTGGAGGTACTTAAATCAAACAGTTATTTTCTTTAGTACTTCTCAAGTTACTGCAGCTAACAAAGCCTTTGAGTTATGTCTTGTGAATTTATGTTGGAGAGAACTTAGATCCAGCTTTCGAGATGTTTGTTATCAAGTTCTTAAATAAAATTTAGCTTTGTTATAATACTTTATAAATACATGCACGGAGAGAGCAAGAGAGCAACTAGGAAGCATGGACACAAATATAGACATGGATATGCCACACGACAAAATCTGAATTATCTATGTGTAATTGAAAATGTTATGTCTGTTCTGAGTATGAGTAGCCAGCATGTGTCAGATATCCTTTTTTGAAGTGTTTGTGCTTGATAATAGAGCAAACTGATTGCAGTTGAGAAGTATTTACAATACTTGCTTGTGTTGTATCTAATGGGAATGGCGCAGGATAAGTGGAAGACATTAGTGCACACTGCAAGAATCTCCCCTCAGCAAAGGAGAGGAGAACCTGTTCCTCAGGAGCTTTTGGACAGAGTCTTAGCTGCTCATGCCTATTGGTCTCAACCCCAATCTAAGCATCAAGTTAAACCACTTTGAGCCTTTTCTCAACATTGAAGAATACAGAGGAACAAGAACACTGTTGCAAAACTTGAAGACCTGTAGTTATGTAAAAGTTTGATAGTATGTAAATCTAATTTATATAATATGCTTATATCACATACATGTGATCCATGATTAAGCTCCTTGGAGAGCTCAAGAAGGGTTGGGAATTTGTAAATGGTTGTTTATGCTTATAAGGCTTCCCTTGTGTTCTCTTCAATTATTGGTATGGTCCCAAGAGGAGACTAGAATAATGAAATTGGTATAGAAGATTTAATATAATTCTTTTCTTTATACATTCTTTCTTCTCCTCTCAGATTATATCTTTATTAGCATACTGTATCATGTGAAAGTAAAGCCTTTACATCAAGGACTTGGTTCAAAACAGGTATCTCATGCTATTTCTGTCTGATATTTAGGTACTTGCAACACAAAAGCCCTATTTTAGTTTCTGCAAGATGTTGTCATTGTCAATTTCATATTCTGTAGATTTTTAATTCACATTAGTTCTTAAAAGTATGCTGTTGTTTGAGTCTATAGAGTTTTGTATCCTCTAATTTGCTGTCCTTAGAAGGCTGAGGTTAGAATGAAATCATATTTTCAGCAGTAAAGTGCTAAAAAAAAAGTTGAGAGTATCAATATGACAAAATAGGGCTTTTTCTCGATCAAACAAAGAACATAAATCTCAATTTCAAAGTCCCAAAAAAATATAGCGTAAAGAAAATTTTATTTTAGTTCTAAACTGAGATGAAGTTTTTGGAAAAAAGAATTGCTTTGATCTCTTAGTGTCAATTTAGTCATTTATAAATTTAAAATACTTAAATGATAAAAATTTAAAATTAATCAAAATTAATTTCTCATTAATAAAAAATATAATCTTTTTTAGGAATTACTTTTGATTAATATTGAATTTATAATGAACAATTTTAACATTACAAATTTATATAGAATCAAATTGGCAGTGAGACAAAAAATAAAAGATTAAAATGGTCATTTTCTCAAAGTTTTTTTTGTATATCTCTTTGCAAATCTTTCTTCTTCTTTTTTTTTTTTTTTTAAATGAACTCCCTGAATAATTAATGTACATGTAATTTTGCCCAATTCTATTTTCATCTAGAAAATTGATACCAAACTTAACAAATTACTGACTTGGAGTGAGCACTCTATTAGTTAATGATGTCAAATAAGCCATAGATGTCCAAACCAACAAATGCATCAAGTTTGAAGTTAGATTATTGGTGGAGATAGGATAGAAAGGCATAACATTAAAAAAAAAAAAAATATTATATATGAATGATGAAATAAAAAAATAGAGGATAGTGACTCAATCCTCAATTGGAAATATCTGAAAGTGTGTTAATAATTTTATGCTTCTTGTGTTTGTTTCAATTGAGCATTAGTGTGAATCAAAGTGTGTTAATAACCTATTGAAGCACTTTATTTAATTAATATTGCATATTACTATTTTTGTGCTCCCACTTTCTATTTTATTACTACAAACAAAGCTGCTTTTTAGGGTTTGATTCTAATAGTTTATTTGTGAGCCAAGGTCTTCCACCTAATGTTCCATTCTTCTCCATTTTTATAACTTTGAGAGTGCTCACTCCTACATACATTACTATAATTAGCCTTAAATACAATTTTTTGTGCTTTTAGTACCGCAAAAAGTGTTAATTTAATATGTTTAATTTAAATTGAATCAAACACATCACTATAATTTCTAAACATTTTAAATTATATCTTTGCCTCGTAATACCTAATACCTACTTGTCCTTATAGCATTGCTAATGTGGCTTGTAACTTAGCAACATATCTAGGTATATAAATTTTATCGTTTTGTTATGGGAACATGAGACCCTTATTCAATAGTTTAGATTTATTAACAATAAAATGATTGCATACGATCAAATTAATTAGTATGACTCATACAGTTATTAATATTTGAATCATGAAATTTTTATTTAATAATCTATTAGGGTTGAACATGGGGTTAGGGAAGAAAATAGGAAAATCCATCATTAGTATTTATACATGATGAACTAGTTTGGATTATATATAGTATGGTAAGAAATGTAACTGGAAAGAGATAGATTGAAGGTTTTAACATTAAAAACTGCTTGCAGCATCAAAGTCTCTTAATTTTTTATGATCAACCTACCAACCATCAACTTCCATGAGAAAAAGGAAGAAAATAATCTATTTTTATGTGGTTATTGTTGAAAAAATTATATTGAAGGACCATAAGTATAACATATTTATTATTGTTAGAATATTGTATAATATCTAGAGAATAAGTCTGTTAAGATATTATATTGTGTACACTCATAAGGGGTGCTCATTAAATAAGGGTAAAATAGTAATTATAAGAATTACTACTAAACCCTAACCCTAGCTAGCCTTCTATAAATAGGGCTAGACTAGTGTACGTTGTAAACAACTCACTAGAGAGTAAGACTTGAAACGCTCTAACTAGAATACTCGCGAGTATTCTGCAATCATACTTAAGAGGAGATTTAGGCTATGAAAACCCGAGATACACTCAATACATTGTGGATATTTCATCAGATCAGTGATCCCAGCCAGAGGTCAATAAGCTTCCGCAAATTAGGAGATCAATGTAAGTCTCCTACCCAACTCTGAATTTATATTTTTGTATTCTTTTATTCCCTTCATTGGTATCAGAGCACTTAAGCTGGTTTTCTGATTAATTGTATACCTTATTAGGATTAGATTTTTATTTGGGGCTATTTTGATTCAAAAAAAAAAAAAAACAACAACAATGTTTTTCGAAAATATTCTTGTTGTGGCTTGTGTGAAATTATTGCAGAGATGAAAAACATCTCCTTTTTTTTTTTTTTTTGAAAAACTCTTCCTGCCTGAGGAAGAAATATGGTCGTATATATGTATATATGTATATATATGTATACTAAATGAATTTTTAGAAATCCTAATTTTTTGGATTTGAGACCTTAAAATTTTTGTTGAGCTTAAGATTTGATCTAGGCTCATTGTTAAAATTGTTTTGAGCCTTTAAAAATATTTTGAAGAAAATAGGGCTTTTAAAATTTTTTTTAGATAATTTTTTTTAAGTTGAGTCTTTTTTTGGGGCATGTGGCCCATCCAAAAATAATAATTAAAGGCCTAATAGTTAAATCCCCTAATTAATGAACATTAAAAATGTTAAAAAATATAACTTGTGTATATATATTTTAGCCCTCAAATAAATGTAATTAATTTTTTTGAAAAATTAACATATCCCAAGAAATATCAAGTCCAAGTAATATGTGATTACTTATTATGTTAATTAGTTTAACATTTTTTTTTAATTTTCTTCCAATAGAAAATTTAAACATATAATGTTAATTAGCTTAACATTATGCAATTAAATGTGTTAATTAGTTTAACATGTTTATTTAATAAATGTTAATTAGTTTAGCATTATATAATTAATTTATTAATGTGTTGATTAGTTTAACACGTTAGTTAACGAATGTTAATCTATTTAGCATTTGAAAAGTCATGATTTACAATTTGTTTGTAACATGATTAGGACACTTAGTTGTGATATGATTTCGTTGAATTACACCTTGCATACAACCTCAGGATGATGATTGGCACTTCGTGCTCTTTCAACTCCGAGTTATGTATGGATTAATTAGCTTAATCATACGATACTTAGTGTCATAATTTGTAAACATGTAGAACATTGAATCTTGCGTGTTTTTAATCATTTGATCCTGATTTAATTCTGTCTTTCTTTTTATGTAAAGAATGACTATGGTTTCCAAAAGTATTGTCTTTGAGCTCAAAAAAGAGTTGAAGCTAAATGACGACAATTATGAGATCTGGAGTATGAAAGTCCAGTATCTTCTGGAAAAGCAAGAGGCTCTTGAGGCTCTTAACAATGTCATGGAAGAGCCAGAAGTTGGAAACATGGCCCAGCATAGGCAGGACCGTGAAGCTTATGACACTTGGAAGAAAAAGAATTCCACTGCTCGCATTACATTGCTGAGCACTACGGATGATGACATCCTAAGGGAGTTCAAGGACCACCAAAGCGCTATGGGGCTTTAGAATGCTTTGAGAATGAGGTTCGGAACAACGTTTGTATCCAGATTACATTCTTTGATGATTAAATTTGACTCATATAAGAAATGCCTAGAACATTCACTGAGGAAACATCTGAGGATGATGTCAAATATAATCGCTGAGTAGAAAGATGCTGAAAATGTCTTAACAGACGAACAGCAGATCCAAACAGTCATTCTCTTTTTGCCTAGTTCGTGGGAGCATGTGAAGGTGCATCTCACTCATAATGATAGAATCAGGACTCTGGAAGATGTCCAGAGACACCTCAAACTCAATGAAGAAAGGCTTGAATCAACCAAACCAATACCTGAGTTGCACATGGCAACTTCAGGTGAAAGACGTGGTTCAAAGAGAAAGAACTGGGGAAAGAACAAAGAACCAGCCTAACCTAAAAAAAAACCAAAGACCAATCAACAAGGCAAAAAGAAGCAACGAAAAGTCAATACGGCAAATGTTAAATGCTTCAATTGCCAAAAGACAGGACACTATGCGAGTGATTGCCCTAAGCCTTTCAAAAAGGTAAACTATACTGCTTATGCTAGTGAACTTTGTGTTTTTAGCTCAATTATGCTTACTGAATCTTTGTTCTATGTGGATTGTAGACTCAGGAGCGACGGACCACATAGTGCGTGACCGTGATGCCTTTGTTGACTTCCGACAAGTTCCCAATGGAACATTTTGGATATATGTGGGCAACAACACTAAGGTTGTTGTTAAAGGGATCGGAACATGCAAGTTAGTCCTACGTGGTGGTCATGACCTAATCTTACATGATGTCCTTTATGCACCTCAAATTCGTCGAAATGTTATTTCAGTTTTGGTTTTACTTAGGTTAGGCTTTCAGTTGAATTTCCATGACAATTGTGTTAAATTGAGTAATGACTCAGTATTTTTTAGTTTTGGTTATGTAACTGTAGGTTTTATTTATATGGATTTGGATGACGAATCTTATATTAATAATAATGTCAGTTTTTTCATGTTTGCCTCCACACATGATTATGATCATGATGTAAATATATGACATGTTAGACTTGGTCATATTGGCCAACAAAGAATGCAACGGTGAGCAAAAGAGGGTTTGCTTCTCGGCATTGAATGCGTAGATTTGTCTACTTGTGAATCTTGTCTAGTTGGAAAATCTGCAAGAAAACCCTTTGGTAAAGCAACTAAAGCCAATTTTCCACTACAATTAGTTCATTCTGACATTTGTGGGCCTATGAATGTCAGGGCCTGGCACAGAGCAAATTATTTCATCACATTCATTGATGATTATACTTGTTTCGGTTATGTCTATTTGATTTCTCATAAGTCAAAAGCATTGAGTTACTTTAAAAACTATATGAACTTAGTAGAAAATTAATTAGACAAGAAGATTAAGGCTCTTCGAACCGATCGAGGCCGAGAATATTTGTCAGTTCAATTCAATGAATTATGTGATGAAAAAAGGATAGTTCATCAGTTGACTATTCTGAGTACTCCACAACAAAATGATGTTGCGGAAAGAAGAAATAAAACGCTCTTTGAGATGGTTAGGTCTATGATGACACAGACTAATTTGCCAATCACCTATTGGGGTGATACATTGATGTCTGTAGCCTACGTACTTAACTGTGTGCCTATGAAATCAGTTACAACCACTCCATATGAGTTATGGATTGGGTGAAAGTTTGACCTAAATGTTTTGAAACTTTGGGGATGTGCTTCCTATACACATGATTCCTCTCACAAGTATGGGAAATTGAGCCTAAGAGGAAAGAAAAGTATCTTTATTAGATACTCAGAAACCTCAAAAGGTTATGTGTTTATAGGTCAGCAAGACAGTGGGAGCGTGA
The DNA here is from genome assembly GCA_037074485.1 of Delonix regia. Classification (NCBI taxonomy): domain Eukaryota; kingdom Viridiplantae; phylum Streptophyta; class Magnoliopsida; order Fabales; family Fabaceae; genus Delonix; species Delonix regia. Next base: position 5,470,129 of record CM073460.1, on the reverse strand, counting down.
CTGAATTCGAATATAAAGATATCACATTCTTAGAGAATGAATATCCTAAGAAGGGTGAGGTAGGTCAAGACCTATCCTTATTTGAGATAGAGGATTCAACTATACTAGGACCACTTCATTCGAGTGGGAGGATTATAGCAGATGATGAATTAGTTTCTCATAAGCAACATTTTTCATCATTTAATGCGAATAAAAGTGTTCCTGAGCTAGTTGCTCTAAGTGGGCGTGACCAAATAGAACTCACTCCAAGTGGAAGTGAGACCAACGTTCTAGATTCGAGTGGGAGCAATATTGATCCAAATGGGAACAATGAAACAAGATTCAATGAATCACAATTGAGACGTGGTTCACGTAAAAAAACTCCCCGCCGTCAATATGAGATTGAAGGTGGTGAACTTTTTACAATGCTCCTACAAAATGAAGATGAGTCGAGAAATTAGAAAGAGGCTCTCTTAACCCCTTCTAAAGATAAATGGACTAAAGCTATGGAAGAGGAAATGAAGTTTATGAAAATCAACAATGTTTGGGAACTTGTTGTTCTTTCAGGGGGACACAAGGCTATTGGGAACAAGTGGGTTCTCAAAATCAAGAAAAAGGCCGATGGCACAATTGAAAAATTTAAGGCTTGACTAATAGCAAAGGGGTATATACAGCAGGAAGGAATTAACTATGGAGAGACCTTTTCTCCTGCTGTACGATATTCCTCTATCCGCTTACTTCTAGCAATAGTGGCTTGTCTGGATCTTGAATTACATCAGATGGATGTAAAGACTACCTTTCTCAATAGAGAATTAAATGAAGAGATTTATATGGAACAACCTGAGGGTTTCATTAAAGAGGGACAAGAAGAAAAAGTTTGTAGACTTTTGAAGTCTATCTATGGCCTCAAATAATCTTCAAAGTAGTAGTATATTTGTTTTCACAATGCAGTCATCTCTAGTGGTTTCACTATGATGAGTGAAGATAACTGTGTATATACTAAGAGATCTAAAGAGAAATATCTGATTATGACATTATATGTTGATGACATACTCATAGCTGGAAATGATATGGAGCTTATCAATGAGGTAAAGACCTGATTGTCATCTTATTTTGAGATGAAAGATATGGGTAAAGCTGTATACATTCTTGAAGTTAAGATTTCGAGAAATTATTCTAAGAAACATTTGTATCTCTCACAAGAGAATTACATCAAAAAGGTTTTGGAACATTTTAGTATGGAAAGTTGTAACCCTGCTGACACTCCTATCAGCACAAGTTGAACCTTGAGCATCGAAATGCGTCATAAGACTGCCATGCAAAGAGAGCGTATAAGCTGAACTCCATATAGGAATGTGATTCGTTGTCTAATGTATGATGTGTATTAGACCTGATATCTGTCAAGCAGTTAGTTTGGTGAGTAGATATTAAACCGACCCAGGTCCTAAACATTGGGAAGATGTAAAAATGGATTTTAAGATATCTGAAGGGGACTGCTGATTATGCACTTTGCTATCATGGCAGCAGAGATCTACGATTGGAAGGATACACTGATGTTGATCACGGAGGAGACTTAGATGAGCGAAAGTCTATCTCAAGATACGTTTTCTTACTCAATGATGGCGTCATATCATAGAGTAGTAAGAACCAATCCTGTGTATCATTGTCCACGATGGAGGCAGAGTTCGTGGCCTTATCTTTAGCAGCCCAGGAAGCTGTTTAGTTAAAGAGGTTTTTGGATCAACTGTTGTGCAAAGCAGAAAACACTGAACCAGTATTAGTGTACTGTGACAGCGAGGCTGTAATTGCATACACCAAGGATCCAAAGTACCATTGCAAAACTAAACACATAAATATCAAATATCATTATGTGAAGGACATGATTGCACGTAAGACTGTGAACGTGAAGTATGTGTCTACGCATGAGATGCTGGCAGATTTGCTAACCAAGCCAATTTCTAGAGATGTATTTGTGAGACACACTAGGTCTTTAGGATTGCGTAGATCTTCATTTGTATTTTTTATTTTTCCATTGTTCACAGACAGAGATGTATTAATGTTCTTTAATAAATCCATAAAGTTTGATTTCCATGCTTACATGTCTCTATTTGAATGTTGTGTACATTCTTATTTATTATTGAGTATGTTCGGTAGACAAAAAGGGTTAGCCTTCTCACACAGGTAACCGCCTCATTGTCTTTGTGACATTAGAGATGAGACAAGATTTTAAGAGAAATTATCAAGAGGATAATTTGAGAGTAATTAAACTTAAAATCATATAAGTCGCTTGATTGATGACATATGGTCATTAAAAGTGATTTGATGAAATAAGTTCATCATTTCTAGTTTATCTTAGTTGCCAAATGTGAGTTCAAGACATTGTGTAGATCTAGGAACTCAATTTTAGACTTATAGTGTCTAAAATATCATCTGTACAACATTATTTGTGAAATAGACATACACTATTCAGGAAAAGGAGGAATGCTATAACACATGTTTCATACCATGTGTGTAAATGCCGACCATCGGGGTTAACATGAGTGCGATCTCAACTCATGATTGTGCGAGACCCCTGAGCCTTTACGTTAGCTCTATATTTGTACCCTTAGACTCCGATCAGGTACTTGAGATACAGCTTGGTGTTTGCTATCTTAGCGTGTTGCCTAAGGACTATGAGTAATGATGCAGTCTGGCGACATGTCTAGAAAAACAAACTAAATTTGTGTTAATAGGATTGTGAGAAGAGGAAGATCATAAAGAGAATCTCATTATTCTGTATTCACCGGTATACTAGTTATGACTTGTGTGTCATGATTGTGAATACAAGATATTGTGATAGATGAGATCATTAGGAGATATCTAAATGTGATTATTATGATCTGGGATATATGCATACTTTATGATCTACATGCAGGTGCGTTTCTCGACGAAAGGCTATATATTCGTAATTGATGTATAGCATTAATGCTCTCATAGTATGCTAGTCGCACGACCCACTTTCCCTGTATGAACGATTGCAAATTATAAAGAGAAAGTGTTCTCTTGATTTACCGAGAATATGTTTCTTGGGTTTAGAGTGTATGAGCACTCCCATTATGTGTGAGTGGGAGATGTTAGAATATCGTATAATATTTAAAGAATAAGTCTGTTAAGATATTATATTGTGTACACCCATAAGAGGTACTCATTAAATAAGGGTAAAATAGTAATTATAAGAATTGCTACTAAACCCTAACCGTAGCTAGCTTTCTATAAATAGGGCTAGATTAGTGTACGTTGTAAATAACTCATTAGAGAGTGAGACTTGAGACGCTTTGACTAGAATGCCCGCGAGTATTCTGTAGTCATACTTAAGAGGGTATTTAGGTTGTGAAAACTCGAGATACACCCAATACATTGTGGGTATTTCATCCGATCAGTGATCCCAGCCAGAGATCAATAAGCTTTCACAAATTAGGAGATCAATATAAGTCTCCTACCCAACTTTGAATTTATATTCTTGTATTCTTTTATTCCCTTCAATTATGAATTGATCTTAAGTTTTAAACTTATTTTGAAGGACTTTAAAACCAAATTTTATTTATTTTGAAAGATCTTAATGTATTATTGGTGACTTAATATTTTAACTGAGAGAGTCTCGCATCCATTGCTTGACAGTAGGGCTACTGTGCTTATATTTGTTTACAATTATTGTTATGTTTTTATTAAGTTAATACATAGCATGATCAATGAAAATAATTTATTTGTGAAAAGCTTGTGAACATGAGTCATACAACTAAATTTTTTAGACCAAAAAAATAAAGGTTTTGCTAACTAGTGTCTAAGCGTACTGTTTAATATGCATTTATTGCAAATTAATGTTTTTTAAACAACTTTTCGTGACATCCAATTAATAATTTTTTTAGTGTTGTTTTTAGGACAATTTTACTCTTTTCAAAATACATAATCAATCAATTTTTATTTTTAAAACTTACAAGCAATTCCTAATAAATTTTTTATATATTCATACATCTAAATAATATTGTCATATTACTCTTTAATATCTCAAAATTTTTATTTTAAAAAATTAGTTTTAAAATAAACACAAATTATTATTATTTTTAAATTAAGGATAATGTGAAGATACTATTTAGATCTATTTGGACATTAAAATTATTAGAGATTGATAATAAATTTTTAAATGTAAAAGGGTAATATTGTTTAAAAAAAAACTAAAAAATCATTTATTGAATGTTGTGAAAAATTATAAAAAATAATAATTATCAGTATCAATAGGTAAAATAAATATTATTTAACCAGTGCTTTAACAAAATTAAAAAATAAATAAAAACTTTTTCCTCAGAAAAACCCTTTGAGACAAGTTTTAACACAATAATTATCAAAATAGTTACATTTCATCAGTTTCAGTCTTTTTAGTTTCAAGTTTCAAGCAGATTGGGTATATGATTCCCTTTTTCCCTTTTAACAATCACACCTCATTGAATCAATTACCAACTAAGGATTATTTATTTAAGGTTTCGATTTAATTATTATAACAATTTTGATTTCCAATTAACGAGGTATGAGCCATTCAATTGTAAGTGATATATCACCAACAGCCCTTTAATACTTATCATGAACACTTTTGGCCAAATTAATTATCATCGTCACCAACTGTAATAAAAAATAAAAGAAAAATTATATGCTATTCTTTATATTTTTATTAAGTCATTTTCTAATAAAAACATAATAATATATAATTTTATAATAATATTATGCTATATACATGTTTATTGTAAATAAATAAATAGTGAATTAATTTATATATTTTTATATTATTAATTGTTCACTATACATTTAGTTAATTGATAAATCTGATGATAAACATATAAAAAAAATACCTAAAACTAAACTTAAAAAATTATCATTATATTCCTTGCTTTAGTGTCTAAATTTGCGTGTAAAGGAAACTTTAGGAGAAGTACATTTTTTATTGATTATATTTGTTTTATATTTGGCTCAGTCGAGCACAAGCACATGATTATTACAGCGTGAATTTAATAAATTTAAATTTAATTAACAATAAAAAGTTAAAACAACTTTACGAACAAATTGCATTAATTTTCTCTAAAATCTGACTAAATTAAATTCAGTATCCATTTTATTTTAAAAATTACACTGTTTTCTTTTAATTTATTTTCAACCAATGAAGTTGACTTGTATTTCTTTCAAAATATAAAATTAATTAATTTTTTTTATTTTCATGTAAAGAATAAAATTAAAGTCTTCTGTGTTTAATTAATTTTATTGTTATAAAAAAATAAAATTAAAACTTTATATCATGTAAAAAATTTATTTTTTTTATAAAATTTAAATTTTAATATATTTTAAAATTATAACGTAATTTAATCAAAATTTAAAAAATTAATGTTAAAAAATAATTGTTAATAAATGTTCTTATAACACTGGTTAAAAATTATTTATTATACATAATAAATAATTCTTATCCAGTAAAATTAGTTAAAGATAATTTATTGTACTTAATATCATTAATAATAAATGATTATAGAGTGATTTGATTAATTAAATTTTATTTATTATGTGTAATAAATAATCTTTACTTATTAGTAAAATTTTAAAAAATAAGACCCAAAATTTAATGTATTTTAAAATTAGAAGATAATTTAATCAAAATTTAAAAAAAAGGAATATAATTTAGTTAAAAAATAAGACTCAGAATATAACGCAGGGATCGTAATTCATACAGATATACACATGATCACATCATGGTCTTTGGACCCGCATTTCAGACTTTTCGCTCTCTTTCTAGTTTGGCTAATCCCAATGTGCCTCCAAAAAGACCGTCTCGTCCTCCTGTTCCGTCCACGTGCTTCCCACGTGTCAACCCTCGCCTTTTCGCCTTTAAGTGGGTGGTGCACACGCACTACATCCTCAAAATCTCAAATCATTATTATATTAAATAAACCTAAAACTTAATTTATATGTATATATTCAATGTACCTAATCCTTAGTATTTTAAGATAGGACATCTTTTTGGGGCCCACGTATTCGGTTCTACAAATAAGAGAATAATCAGTCGGTAGTACAACGTATGACTGTGACTGCATCCTCGTTGTTCCTCAGGCTTCCCGTCTGATTTATTCTATCTCCCGGTAAGTAATTTTACAATTTTTCAAAATTATTTTTATCCTTTAAATTTTTATTTATACATAAATAAAAAAAATTAGTTTTGTAATATATAAACTATAAGGACAATAATGGTTGTTGTGTTTCCATATAAATTTAAAAAAGGTTCATTTTTACGTTTGATAAATTATATTTATGTCAAACTTAATTTTTAAATAAAAAGTTTGTAACTATAAATCATAATTTTTTTTATCAATGGTTAAAAGATAAAATCATATCATGCGAGTAATATGTAAATAGTCTAAATATTTTATTTATATGCATTTACACACTAAAACTCATTTGATATAGGATTTGAAAGCACCTATAAAATATCTCTAACCACTAAACCAAATATTCCAACATTTAATTGTTAACAAGCTCACTTGCACTATAAATCATAATTAAAAAAATTTATTTAAGACAAAAATTAAATTTTCATAACCTATTGCTTCAATCCAAATTAGTCATTTCATTTTTGTCTAATTAGAATTATATATATATATATATATATATATATATATATATATAACATAGGTCAATTTAGCTAGATTCAAATTCAGATACTTTTTTTATGCTAAACCAAAAGTTGTTAATTAAGTATATCTTTTTAGTGTCAAACGCTCTATATATAAATATACTCTTTGCCAGACAAAAACCTCCGAGTCGTACATTTTGCGTAACACGTGTCACCTTGTCACAGGCTTTCCGCCTTTGAGTTCATGGTGCCATAATGCAGCGGAAGAATTTTTGTTTTTTAAAAAATAGCTTCACTTTCGAACTTCAAAAAATTAAAAAAAATTTAAAAGAAGCATCAAGTAAATAACCGGTCATTTTCTTGATCTGGACGGGCTATAGCCGGTGATCTGAGTCCATTTCCTCTCCCAGACAACACAGCTTCATAATCCCTCGGCTTCACTTTTGGTCTCTTCATCGTACTATTCGTTTGCTGCTGTCCGCAAGACGTGTGTGCCCCTGGGAGGTATAGCCTCTCTTTTCTTTCTCTTCTTGGTTTATGCCCTTTCATTTCCCTACTTGCTGGAACATTCATTTGCTTCTCTATTTGGGTCCATTTTTCTCTTTCACCCATTTGGTTTTTCTTCTATTTTTTGAGCTTATTTTCGCAATTAAGCTTTCTGATGTGTCACCTAATGTGGAAACTTGCTTTTATGTTCTTCACATCTCTTTCGTAGTTTGATGAATTTGGTGAAACTTGTCTTTTAATTTCTCTCTTATTTCTCTTCCTCTCTTTGTATTGGAATGGTTTTAAGCTTATTCATATGTACCTCATGATTCACGTTTAGTGGGTTTTCAGAGTATATTTTTGGCTCTGTAGGTTTGAGACTTTGGTTTCTGGAAGAAGGGAAAAGGGGTTTATAAAGAAGGAGGAGTGATTTTGAACATTGTTTAGGACTAAATTCTGGATTTTTGTGAAAATCTTGGAAAGTAGATGGCAATGGATCCGAGTCTTCGGGGCCTTACCGATTCCAGAAGTGAAAAGCGATTGGGCAATCAATATATACCAATTCTGCAGCAGCATGAGAGATTTGAAAATGCCTTCTTTGATCACAGAAGGGAATTTGATTACCTGCGGCTGCAGTCTGATCAATTACCAAATAATACACCCTCTTCTTCTACTGTGACCCTTGAGGAGCATTCTCCAGAAGATTGTGATTTCTCTGATGCTGTTTTGAGTTACATAAATCAGATCCTGATGGAAGAAGATATGGAAGATAAGACGTGCATGCTTCAAGATTCTTTGGATCTTCAAGCAGCTGAGAAATCATTCTATGAGGCACTGGGTGAAAAATACCCTCCTTCACCTGTACAAAATTCAAGTCTTATTATCAATGGAAATGATGGGGGCACAGAAAATAATTTCCCCAGAAATTACAGACATTATCATAGTAATAACAATGGTAATTTCAACCAAACTTTCAATAATAATTCCTTGTTTCTAAACCCTAATGAGTTGACCTTTCAAGGTAATGGCATTTCTCAGTCACCTTATAGCTCTTCATATAGTGTTGTAAGTAGTGTAGAAGGGCCTTTGGAATCTCCAAGCAGTATTCTTCAAGTCCCGGATCTGAACAGCGAGAGCCAATCCATTTGGCAATTTAAGAAGGGTGTTGAGGAAGCTCGTAAATTTCTTCCTAGCGGGAACAGACTATTAGCTAATCTGGGTGTGACTAATTTAACACCAGAAGCGCCAAAGGCAGGGATTGATAAAATATCGGCCAAGGTCGAGATAGATGAAGGGGAGCATTTTCCTAGTGGATCAAAGAGAAGAAAGCAGCCTTACAGGGGAGAGAGTGACACTGAAGAAAAGAGGAGTAGCAAGCAAGCAGCAGTTTATACAGAACCAACTTTGCGGTCAATTATGTTTGATCTAGTGCTGCTTCATACTGACGGGGAAGGAAAGAACCATTTCATGGCTCGGCGAGAAGCTTTGCAGAACAAGACTACCATGGCGGTGATGCCAAATGGTCAATCAAAAGCTTCCAACACTGGAAAGGGGCGTGGGAAGAAACATAATGGGAGAAAAGCAGTGGTTGATTTGAGAACACTACTGGTTCTGTGTGCACAAGCTGTTGCAGCAGATGATCATAAGAGTGCACAAGAGTTGCTTAAGCAGATCAGGCAGCACTCGAATCCTTTCGGGGATGGAAATCAAAGGTTGGCTCATATCTTTGCTGATGGACTTGATGCCCGCTTGGCTGGTACCGGTAGCCAGATTTATAAGGGACTCGTCAGTAGAAAAAGGTCTGCTGCTGATCTACTGAAGGCTTATCATCTCTACCTTGCTGCATGCCCTTTTAGGAAGATTTCTAATTTTACCTCAAATGTCACAATAAGGATTTCTTCGGCAAACTCAATGAGGGTCCATGTTATAGATTTTGGTATTCTTTACGGTTTCCAGTGGCCTACTTTTATGCAGCGACTTTCAATGAGACCTGGAGGACCACCAAAACTACGAATCACAGGAATAGACTTTCCACAACCTGGTTTTAGGCCAGCAGAGAGAGTAGAAGAAACAGGACGCCGCTTGGCAGATTATGCAAAAGCCTTTAATGTGCCATTTGAGTATGTTGCCATAGCAAAGAAATGGGAAACTATTAAACTTGAGGAACTAAAGATTTGTAGGGATGAGTTCCTTGTTGTTAACTGTTTATATCGAGGTAAGAACTTGCTTGATGAATCTGTGGCAGTGGACAGTCCAAAGAATATTTTCCTCAATTTGATTCGGAAGATCAACCCAGATATATTCATTCATGGCATTATCAATGGAGCCTTTAATGCCCCCTTTTTTGTTACCCGCTTTCGGGAAGCTTTGTTTCACTATTCTTCTCTGTTTGATATGCTCGAAACAATTGTACCTCGCGAAGACTGGGAGAGGATGTTGATTGAGAAGGAGATATTTGGAAGGGAAGCACTAAATGTAATAGCTTGTGAGGGCTCTGAGAGAGTGGAAAGGCCAGAGACATATAAGCAGTGGCAAGCCCGTATTCTAAGAGCCGGGTTTATGCAGCTACCTTTTTCCCGTGAGATGGTGGAGAGGGCAATGAATAAAGTTAGGTCTAGCTACCATAAGGATTTTCTCATCCACGAAGATAGCCGGTGGTTATTACAAGGTTGGAAGGGGCGAATTATCTATGCCCTTTCTTGTTGGAAACCAGCATGACAAATTTGGATAGTACAAGTTCCTCTCATGGCTGGCACCTTTAGATTCAGTTTGACTGCTGAGGACCTCAGGTGCTCCATTTTTCCCAGGTCTCAGTTGCAAGTTCTATTCATTAATTTGCTTTTCTTTCATTATTGTTCATTGCATTATAAACTAAATCATCTGCTGATGTGATAATTGAACAGGGTACATTGATATCGATTTTTGATCATCTAATGGCTCATGCTGAGAGGTCAGTGAAGTATACCACGAGTAGCGAGTAGCCCTTTGAGAAGATAGACTGTATTGTACTAACAACCTTTGATCAAATATGTCAGAGATCATTTAGGAATTTGGAGTCAGAGTAGCTAATTCAAGAATTGTCTGATGAACATGATCTAGTTTTCTGCTAATTTGTCATGAAGATTATTCAATGATCCTTCGGATCCTTTACCTCAATGAAGATGTCATTTTTGCATGTTTCGTCTTGCAAATAAATCTACTGATTGTACTGGTAATTAACAGAGCATTGTCAAAAGGATCCAACTTTTCAATGTCTGGGTGGAGATTATTATCGTTTGTCCACCAAGTTCATCGATTCCCAGATTGTTTGTCTGGACTCTCTGGATCGACAACTAATGATACAGCATTGTCGACAGAAGGAACAACTATAGTTAGTTATAATGTCTTGCTTTGACTAGGTTTTCCTGTCCTTTTTTCGCAGCTTCTTTTTTATTATCTTTATCTTGTCTTGTATATGTATAAAAAAAATCTAGTACAGAAAATCAACTAAATTTTGTTTTGTTTCGGTCTTCATTAGTAACATACCCTTTGTGTTATTTTGATGTTTTTATCAATTTGGAAAGAAAAAAGAACTTACAAATTTGCTTCCAATTTCAATCATGCAATTAGGGTTGTTCTAAGCTTCATTAGCTCTCTTCACACGAAAGTGAATTATTTCTGAGAAGGAGCACTTATAATACAGTATTTGTTTAGCTAGCTTAGCCTAAGGGCCTTTTTGGATGGAATTATAAGAAATAAAAAGCTTAAAATAAGCTACATCGCTGTATGACAGTTTTAGGATAGCATTAAATGGCAAAAGTGTCTAACTCATCATATATATATATATATATATATGAAAGATTTTTTTTTTTGTCCATATTTGAAGTCTAGAAATATTCACATGGAGGCCTGCCAGAAATGAAGAATTTTGTAATCATGAAATTCATTACAAGAAGGAAAAGGCATATCTGATTCTTTCTGTAGTTCCCAAATAGTACAGAACACTAGAAGTGGTGGTCCTCTAATCCGGAATGTGATTGATTTATTTGATTCCCACATTCAGATAAATTGATTCGTCAAGAAATGGATTCTAGAAGATGACCTGAAGATGAGATGATGTTCTACACGAAATCATGTCGCAACCACATATAATAAAGCCTCAATATTGCAGGTGTAACTGAATTTGAATATAACCCAAAGTAATGTACCTTGAAGTTTTCTATTTAAATAATTATTTACAATGATATTTAACGTAACTATTAATTGAGCCATTAGTTTTTGGTTAAAGGTTAAATTTATTAGTCAAATATTTACAATGCCATTGATCTACTATATTTGATGACTTTAAATATAATTTGGATGTGTTCTATTTAAAAAAAAAAAGTATAGATATAACGATTAATAATAAAAGAAGTGTGACCATTTAAGATACAACAGTTTAAATTTAAGGAATTATGCAATCAAACAATTATCCAATGATTATGTAACAAAGTTGGATTTTTTTTGCTGTTGTTTAGTTGAATAGGTTGAGACTTGGGAGTGGAATCGTACATATTTTCTTTGACATTGTAATTGACTTTTGACACCTTAATTAATTATTTAGTCATATATGCATTAAGAGGAACAAAACAATTCAGAGTAACTACTCGTAGGATTTCTAAGACCCATTTGGGTGGTTTCAAGTTTAAATTTTAATATAAACAGATATTATAAATTATAATTTAATAGTAAATAAAAAAAGAGTGACAAAGCAACCAGTTATTTTATTATTAAAAAAAATGTTTGTGTACAATTTTTTCATATATTTTTTTGCGTAGAACGCGTGTCAATATTATAACATGGGTGTAAATGATATCACTCTCTATACATCAATCTTGAAATAAAGTCACAATTCTGCATACGTCTAACATATTTATTGCTAAGATAATTAGAATTCTGAAAATTAGATTTTATTTATTTTAAAATATTTCGTCATAGGATCTTGAGACTTAATATTCAGACACATAATGAAAAATCTTAATATCTCAAACTAAAGTCCTTCGTATATAATAAGTATCATTAATTATAAATATCTTTAAGATAATTTCAAATTTTAAAATATTTTTAATAAATATATTAAATTCATAACCCTTAAATGTCAACAAAAATATTATATATAAAAGTAAAATGAGCTCCTTTTAACATTCCATTAATTGATAAGAAATTTCAGTTAATCAAACTCTTAACTTTTTGTACAATGACCTTTTGCTTTTCTTATACATATATTGATAATTTTTTGAAGTATGTAAAATTCTCTATAATTTATGAAAAAAATTATGAAATAATTAATTAATTAGATCTTAATTAATGAATTTTTTTTAAATTAATGAGAAAATAAATGAATTTTTCATTCTCAAAGAGAAAATTATGAAATAAATAATTAATAAAATTAATTAACTGCAACTTCAATCGTAAATTCTTTGAAGTTTAAAAAATTTTTAGAGTGAATGAAAAAATTAATTAATTAAGTGTCATTTAAACTTTATAATAAGAAATTATAAATGTAACTTGACATGGATCAAAATTAAAACAAAAGAAATAATATATAATTAAATGACTTATTTAACAATTTAGATTATTCAAAATAAAAAATATAGTCAAATGTAATTTTATCAATTTATATATTTTAGAGTTTTTTTTAAAAAATAATAATAAAAGTTATTTCGTACGTCGAAAAAGATCTTTTACAATAATATTTTTTTAATAAATCTAATAATTTAATATATATTAACATATAATAATATAAATTAATTTTTTTTAAGACTTGTAAAATACACGAATAAATAAACGAGTTAACATTCATACTAACAATAATAAAAGCAGTATATTTTATTGTTTGAAGAGTGAAAATAATATATCCTTAAAAGCATTATATTTTTTACTTGTAATGTAATTACGTATTAAATATAAAATAATATTTTATATAATGCAATTAATCAATATAATTATAACAATAAATTAATTCAATAAATATAATATTCCCACGTCATGATGACTATATATTTTACGGCACTCATCCTGCAAAATAAGACACAGACTACTGAAGGTGACAACGTGATTGGCAAATCAAGAAGGACAAACGACATTACTGTGTAGAGGTTAAAAGTCAAATTCTTGTAGGGCCATTCTGGACAGAGGGGTCAACGTTCTTCCCAGAAAAACTTGGTGCATGCACATGAAAATTCAGGATATTACGTGTAAGGATTAGAAGCTTAAACTCTTACCTTTTATGCCATACATGACCTAATCATCACACTAATCCTAAGATAAATATTCACTAGTAACTAGAGAGCTAACCAGAAAGTATGACCCCACAAGATAAAAATCAGTGTTTTTATTTTTGTCTTGTTTGCTAATTTCTCTTTGTTGTTTTCTTGTACTTTATTATCATACCATCAAGTAAAGCTTTCCATAACACCATGATTATGGTACAATTATTATAATCCAGTTTCAGTTATTTACTTGAAGCATTACTATTAAAATAATATTAAAGCATCATTAAGCATCTTTAACTTGCCACGTTCGTTCATCATAGTTAAAATTAAATTTATCTGTAAACTATTACGAAATTGAATTTCAATTCTCTTATAATATATGAATGATTATGTGAAAAATAGGCATAAGTATAAGTAGTTTTTGTAATTAATTCTCTTGTATTTAATCTCTCCTTACGTAATCATTACACTCACATGAGTCTTACAAGACTTTATTCTGTCTAGGATTCAAGTGATTTAACGTTAAGATTTTATTTAAGAATTATTTATTATTATTAATAATAAATATAATAAATTATTCTAGACTAATTTCATTAGTTAAGAATCATTTATATGTACAATAAATGATCTTAAACTAATACCTAAGGATATTTATTAACAAAACTCTAATTAAGTGATATCAAAGTCCCTTCAGCTATGCAATCACCCTCGTGATATATTATAATTCAATTAACTTAAACTATAAAATATGTTTTCATCCAAATACTTTAACTCGTTAAACTACAGCCGAAAGACTTTTTTATTCTGTTACTATAGAAAAAAAAAAATCACTAAAAGAGTATGACATTAATATGTTAAAGAAGAAGAAGCTTCTTTTGTAAATATTTTTTTACAATAATATTATGTAAGTTTACGCAATAAAAAAATTTATTTATTTTTTATAAAGAATTAATTGTTGCGCGTGACTTCCTCGCAACCAGTGAATGAGCATTTAATGTCATGAATTGTGTAGGGTATTTATTTTTTTAATTAAGAAAATCATTATATGAATTTTAATTAAAATCATATAAAATTATTAAATTTCTATTTATTTATTTAAATACTGTACAAAAATTTAATATAAACTAATAGAATAATTATAATGAATAGAATTATATTAAAAAAAATTTATAATAAAAAAGTTTCACAATATTATTATAGCAATAAATTAATTATAAAAAAAGTAATTTAAAATTATTTAATAATAACTATTAATTGGTGAATATGTAAATAGTTAATAATTATTTATTTATATAAAAATATTTTACTGAAATTAAATAATAAATAAGTACAATACAAATAAAGTTTTTTACTATTAAATAGTACATTAAAATAGTAAATTAATATGATTTTGTTTTATTTTTGTAAGCCTTTATACTAAGTATAATTATTTGAAAATAGAAATAAGGAAAATTAATTACTAGAACAAAAAGTCTAAGAAAACATACGAGTCCAACAAATATTTTTTGAAAATTATTGCATCAAATATTAACTGAGCATTCTTATTTTTTTTTTTCCAATATTTTTAAAAAATGTAATAAAAAACAAGACACCAAATTGAAGTGCATTTATTTGCAAGAATTGAAATAAGATTCTTTTTTTTTTTTCTCTGGTTTATTAGATACCATATCACTTATTTTGGAAAATAATTTAAGTCATTAACTGATGTCCTCATAGCTTTATAGCCAAAGGTTTTGGAAATTTAGTAAGTAATTTTATGTTTAAATATTGAATGATGATTTATATTATTCAAAATACTTTATATTTATTATTATTATACAATAATAATTAAATATTAACAAACATTTATTAAATAATTTTTGTAAGAACTATTAATTATTACATAAGATAATAAATAAATAAATAAATATTATACTATATTTAATATTAAATTATTTGATAACTAAGAAATATAATATTATTAAGAATATAAGATTTAGTTCATCATTCATTGAAAATTTTTGTTAGGATATAGGTAAAATTTGGTAATAAAAATGATATCAATTAACATGATCAAAATGCAATAATTAGTTAGTGCAAGAACTTGGAATGTTATTAAGAGAAAAAGAGGACCACACATATATTATCAAATGACATTGTTAGAGTCACTTGCGTATCAACAGCATCAAGAGATTACTGACTTAAAATAGAAAGTTTGTTTCTCTTTTCCTATATTGTACTTTTCTGGAAATTGTCGAGTTTCATCATTTGTGTCATATTATTTTCACTGACACATAAAATAGTCATGAACATGTTTAAATATAAAACATGAGACAAAAGGCCTACAAAAATAAAGCAAATAATTATATTTAGTAAAAATACCTACAAAAATAAATAAAATAATATTAATATTCTATTTTGATGTACTATTTAATAATAAATTAAATCCCATTATATTTTAGTTATTTATTATTTAATTTCAATAAAATGGATTATATATAAATAAATGTTAACTATATACTTATTCACCAATCAATACTTATTATCACATAATTTTAAATTACTTTGATAGAATTAATTTATAGCTATAGTAATATTGTGAAAATTTTTTATTATAAATTTTATTTTTAATATTATTCTATTAGTATAAATTTAATTTTTTTACTATTATTTAAATAAATAAATAAAAATTTTAGAATATCATATAATTTTAATTATAATTCATATAATTTCATAAAATTTTAAATAAAAAAAAAATGAAAGCTATGGGTTGCATGGAGTTGCTCCATGCAGTAATTTTTTATAAAAAGAAATATTTTTTTCTAATTGCATGGATTTATATAACATGATTGTAAAAATATTTATTGAACGCAGTAAAGGGTCTAAAGAGTTTCTTGGTCTTGGTCTACCATTTTGGAAGGTAGAAACTTGCTTGTCAAAAATTTGTGTTAGGTGGTTGAAAATGGCAGAAGCATACCTATCTTTCCAATTTTTGTCTTGATTTTAAACTCCATTTGGAAGCATTAAATGACTGCACTGTAGCAAATTTAGTGTGAACGGGAAATGAGATGTACCTAATGTATAGCCATCGCTGTCTGAGAACGAAATCAATAAATTAGGGGTGAACTGATGGCTCGATTAATTAGTTTGACCCAATTATATCGGATCATGTTAAACTTTGTCAAAATAAAAATTTTGCAAATTTATCTTGAGTTTACACAAAATTCAGTTTGACTTGGCTTGAAGATTATTTTTATTTTTTTAATTTTTATTTTATTTAAAATAAATATTTAAAATATTAATTTTTTTTTTCAAATTTAATCAATTTTAATTTTCATTTCATTTTCATTCATTTCAAATCTTATTTTTCTCTATTTTTTCATTAAAAAATTATTTTTATTAATAAAAAATTATTTTAATAAAATAAAAAACATAAAACAATAATAAATTGACACAGCCCAACCCTGTTACGTCATGGGCAAGCCGAGTTTAAGGTCTCAAAAAAAAGACTCAACTTAAATTTGAGTCAAATTTTAGATCATACAAAAACTTAGCCCGACTTGGCTCATATAGACCTTACAATAATGACATCCTATTATCAAAATAATCGTTTGTTAAAAGTGGTGAAAATAGGATAAAGTCTGGCTATCATAATGCTAAATTCTTTGAACCTTCTTTAGCCTTTGATAAGGCTCTTCTTCTCAAGCCCCTGCAGATTGGCCCAAAAGAAAAAAAATTAGACCCCCTGCAGACTTGTGTAAGCTCCTGTGGAAACTGAAAATCCCCTCAAAGGTTCCTGTTTATGTCGTTCTCTTGAGGTGGGGTCCAATCTATTAAACACGTTACTGTTATGTTATTGGCCTGGAGCAGTTGGTTTAACGGTAAGATTAATCATTCTAGTATTACCAGATTTGATGTTTGGAAGAGTTTGATAAAGCCACCATCTCCATGATTTGCTGGTTTATCTTGAAATAGGTGTGTGTGGCTGGTTGATAAGAGTCCTGTTGATCCCTTGGTTGTTTCAAACAAGGCTATGGTGCTACTTTAGAGTTTTGGCCAAGTTAATGGGTGAGCTGCTAATCTAATGTGTCATCTGATATGTTCTTTTTATCACAAGCAACGTGGCAACCTCCATAAAGAGTCAGTGTCAAGGTACATGTGAATGGTAGTTTCATTCCTCAATTCCGTACCATCGTCATCAAACTAAAGGAACTGAAGTACCAAATGAAATTTTCTCAAAGTTTTAAACACCAATGTATTTTGTTTTAAATAGTACTGATGACTACAGAATCCATCATAAATGTAAATAAGAAGGAAACTTTAGAATATGATGATATAGATTAAGAGCATGAGAATAGCTTGGAAAATCAAAAACGTGTAGTGATCTGGGAAAAGAAAGCCTTGAAGTCCTTTGTGGGTGCACCTGTTCCCTCAGGTTTTGATGCCAAGTCAAACGCCTTGAATTGAGCCTCTTCAAACTTTAATGCCTGTTCAACCAACCAACAAAATTAAGAACTCATCCAAATCTAAGGCAGTCATGAAAGATTTTTGGATAGACTCGGTTTACTAACATAAATAGACTAAATCAATCAGTAAACCCTAAGAGCATGTTAGAAGTGAGTTCCACTTAACAGATGTTATTGGTCTCATCTAACCATCTCTTACAGACAAGGTTTGACCAAATAATTTCTCCAGTAATGTACATGAAAAACAGAAAGAAAGAAAAAAAAAAAAAAAAGATACAGAAAAAGTAAAGCCTATTTGATTCTGGTTTTGTTTGTTAAGAACAGTTGCAAAACACAGGTTTAAACGGCTTTTGAAAACAAAAGAATCATGTGTTTGCCAAAAACTCTTGAAACAGTTTTCAAAAATGTTTTATATAACATGATTTGAAGATTTTAAATAATTATTTAAATATTATAAAATAAAAATTACATAAATTATCAATTCAGTTCGAAAGTATTGGTTATAAAATTGAAATAGAATAAGCAACTATGTGCAGCTCAGCAGGGTGAGGGTCTAGGCTCTCGATAGTTAAAAAGAAATTTTAAGTTCAAACCTTGCTTGCATAACAAAACAAAATTACCATAAATAAAAACTACTTTATTTATGCATTTGTAAGAGAAGACAGAAAAGAGTAAAAGAGAATTTCACTGCTAAAACTATTTTTTGAAATCAGGAATTAGACATGCCCCTAACTTTTCTTTCTTTATTCTCGGTTGTTTTCTAGGGGGAGTAGTGGAGGAAGTATCTTATCTTACCTAGTACCCATACAAAAAATATAAAACATACCTGAATGCAGACTTCTGCAACATCAGCTCTAGGTATGGTTCTGGTTTCAGTCTGAAGAAGCTCATCATCCTTCCCTACAAGAAGTTCCCGAACACCGCCATCTTTATCTTGCAAGCCACCAGCTCTGGTTAACAGAATGTGACGACAGATAAGCAAAAAAGCAATCACAATCTCAAAAGCATATTCACAAGACTTAGTAGCCAAAAAATGAACATTTGAATGTAGTATGTATTAAACAAAATGGAGGCTACATATATGTTACCAAGCAACAAATAAAGTAAAATACACAATTTTGAAATATAATTCGATCAATAGCTAATGCCTAATCCCTAATTTGTTCAGTGTTTCCAAATAGAAGGAGCGCATTAAGTAACAATATTACTCATAATTACAATTTCCATTAACACAAATAAAACTAGCAGTGTTCAACTTCAGCTTCGTTTGTTTGTTAGCATTTTTCTCTATTTTCGAATTCAGGAAATAATACAAGCAAGGATTCAGCCAAGTTTCAACTCAAGAGGACAATTGAAATATATGTAAACAATTTTTTTTATAATACCACACATATTATATATTTTGATTTGCTATTTTAATATAATTTGCTGACAGACAGCTTCAGTTGCGTAGATCAGATTATGTGTGCTAAATAGATCAACTTTTTATTTAATATGCAATTTCAAGGAAATAGTAAAGTAGTCTACAATATAATATATTTGTTCCATTAAAAGTATGAAAATAAAGGGAAAAAACCTCAGAGAACTGTTTGTCTCAGTATCGAAATAAAACGATGCACCTTATAATTGTGTATGGAATACCAGAATCAGCCAGATATTGCTCAGCCTTTCTCTTCCAAACCTGCAATAAGTATAAACATGATATTCTTTTAATCAATGGGGAAAAAGATAAAATAATAGAGGGGAGAAAAGAAATGCAATATTTTTAATAAACTTGCCTTCTTCTCAAAAATGAAATGCACGCTAATTCACACATATGCAAGACAAGAATGCTACAAAAGGAGGTAATTTTAAAAAAGAAATAGAGAAGTTAATACAAACCAATATATTCCCGCTACCCAAGCTGTTCAAAGGATGATTAGGATTTGTTCCACCCATAGACCCGACCAACACAATCTGCTTCACTCCAGCAGCCTTAGCTGTTCAAATGGAAAATATAATTTCAATATTATTACCATGAGTGAGTTAGTGATTTCATAGAAAGAAAGACGATGTTCTCACCAGCATCTATTTGATTTTTCTGCCCAATCCAGTCAACCTAATATGCAGAAGCAGAAATACAGTATAATATGAACAAAGCCAGCTAAACATCAATAAGTATTTAAAACACAACATAGGAAATATGTAATGTAATGGTACCTGTTCAGGATATGCACCATCATCAAAATAAAACTCAGGCCTTCCACCTTTGGTTGGGTCAAAGTCAGGCTTCATTTGTGGCACAGCACTTGTGAGAATTATGATAGCATCTATACCTTCAGTTGCAGGGACAATACTGCCGACATCTCTTATATCCCCAATAAAAACATCATCTGCACCACCAATTTTCTGTTTACTTTCCTCTGTTCTGACTAGACCTCTGGCAACATATTGATCTGACCTCTCCTTCAACTTTCGGTAGACTATTTGACCTGAAAAGTAACCAACCAAACAGCAATAAGAATTCTCACTTAGTGATGAATGCCAATGCATATAAAATAGATTGGTAAGAAAAAGAACTGAATGATATTGAGCACAAGCATAGATCAAGGTGTGACTCGTCTAAGCAACTTCTAAATCAAGGTACAATAAAAGGCACAAGCATATGTCCCAGGAAAACAATCCGCTAACATTGACTAATAATGTTATATTTGAAGTATAGAAACTAGCAAGTCCAAATGTCAGTTTAATGAGACCGGTCTCTTCAGCTGTGAAGAGAGGGAAAATTTGTAATCTAATATACGACTTATGCTTCAAATTCTAGACAAGCCACTGCAAAGACTAATATAACGTATGTTTAAAAAGCGACTAGAAATTATTTTGCACATAAACATAGATTGTAGGTATTTTTATCATATTACTAAAAATTTTCTGAATCATTTTATGACTGGCATAAACTTATTATGGCCCATCCCAGCACTCTGAAGAAAAATACCAATGATGTATTTGAACCCCTCAAACTAACTAATAAGTTATATGCCAAAAACAATCATATATAAGTTGAAATTCATTTCTTTAAAATTTTAGCTTCAACTAACAACCTTAGCCACTAAAAATTATGATGATAACCATAAAGCTACAAGGACATTACAAGATGAAATGTGTAAGTCGAGACATTCAAAACTCTATCCTTAAGCACATTAAAATGTCACATCAAGACTAAATTTAGATTTTTACAATTCTCTTCGACATAGGAAAAATTGAACTGTAAACAGAGGATCTCAGATGCAGTTACAACAATGTTTCTAAGCCAATGGACTAGAATTATATAGCATATGTAATATTTTGCTATTGTAATACATACTCATGAAATGGACAAGCCCTTAGTTACAGCTTACTGACATGATGTCTAATTTTTAATAATTGCTGAATCAGTAAAACCATATGATGCTATATACTTATGCGTTATTCCTCGTAGTCATTGACAATCTTCTGTTTGAACAACCAAGTCTGTTTTAAAGGCCACGCTATACGCAAATTTCTTTTACTTGAATGGCTCTAAAGAACCCTGACAAAGTCAGTATTTTGAGTAATGCAAACCATCACTGAACGCGTAATTCTATAGATTACCCAACCTCTCAAGAGTTTAAGCTTCTAAAATCAAAGTATATGTAATGATGAAAAAGTCTGACTTCTTAAAAAAATAGACATTTCCAAGGAATTACCCAACTAAAAGATATACAGTCCACACAGAGCAATAAAGTATTTTTTGAAGTGTCCGTGCTTCATAGGCTAGACTCGTCAAGAAGTTGGGCATTATATGTCTTCTTTCACTCCAATTTTTTAATTATGAAGATGTGAATCTAAAAGTGCGTCTAATAGTAAGATAGTCTCAACCTTGTCAGGGTATTGCTCTCTAAAAGTGCATGCAATAAAACCCAAATTCACAAACTCCAACAAGATGCCAAATACCGAACCCCAATTGAAAATTATTAACCTCCCAATAGACCAATACTCATGTTTCAAACAAAATTCACACAGCACATTAGTCTCAACCTATACGCATCACAAAACGTAAAACCCAAAACGTTCTTTTCTGGACCATTATCATAATCCTTCCTAGCCAAAATACCCAGATTAGAAGAAACCCATGAAGGAATAAAGTAAAAGGAGAGCACCTGTTCTACCACCAGCTCCGGTGACAAGGACAGTGTTCCGAGACGAATCCGCCATGGCTGCTGCAACCACGCTGATCCCAACCCTCTTTCTCCCCTTTGCCAAAAAATACAGCGACGACGAAGGAGAAGAAGAAGAAGATAGACGAGTGATCGAAGTAGTAGCAAATAACGGGGTTTCTGGAGGACTCCTTAATGAGGATGAAGAAACGGGTAGAAGGAGCGCCTGTCCTACCGAACCATATTTATGACATTGACCGGGAATAGGCGTGGTTGAGGAGACAAAAGAGACACGTGTACCCATCACCATTATAGTAGGACACTCACGTACATGATGCCATCGGTGAGAGAGAATCCGTGGAGTTTCAAACTCACTCACTCACTCACCAACTCACAGTGAAAGCGAAGACAGATTGTTCTTCCGACTACCTCCGATTCCTCCAACGTCGTAGCCGTTAATTTGGTTCTTTATATATATATATATATTGTTATTTTTTCTTCGCTTCCTTTCCGATTCTCTTATCCTTTTACCTTATCTAAAAATCTTTGATCTTTGATCTTTTATTTATTTTTAACACTCTCCAGAAATCTTGTTTGGTTTGTCAACTTCTAAATGGGCCATACATGATGCCCACGATCTTGCTCAAATAAAGGCCCACAAATGATTGAGTTTATAGCAGGAGGCCCAATTTAGTCATGTTTATCAAAAGCCCAAGCCCGAAACAATTTTCAGAAAGAGTCTAAAATTTCATCCTGGCATTTGATCTAAATCTTTGATGTGTACCTTTGTTTTTAATTAAAAACAAAAAAAAGTCCTTCTCCTGGTTGCGTTGTGTGAATTTATCAGAGACCAATAAATGGTTTAGGGCCACAATCTTGCCCATATAAAGGTCCATTAAGGATCCAATCAATTGCTCATGGCCCAATAGTAGGTCGAAAATTTTTAAAATATTTCTTAAGCAATTAAAATAAATAATTTTAAAACGTAATGTTCATATAAAAAATTTCTCGATTTTTTGAACTATTAGTTCATACTTAATAATTTTTTTATTTATATATTTCTAGGTATGAAAGAAACAAACGAAAAAGAAGTATCCACGTTTAAATTATTTAGAGATAAATAAATAAATAAAAGCATAAATTAGGTTGAAAGTTGAATTATAGACGATGCTTTTGAATTTTGACCTATTACTTTAAAGGTTACAACCCTTTTAGTTTGAAGATTACAAATGCATCATTGCCACTCAATTTTTCTGCTATGTTTTGGGATGGGCCATATGTTTGAGCTAATCATAACATGTTACAAAACTTTTTCAATAATGACAAACAAATTATGCAAAATATATTATGCACGCTTCATATTAATCTTTTTAATTTTTTTTTAAAAAGTGATACATTTAGAAGTTGAAGTCATGGACACTTTTTTTCGTATAAAGTTGTCAAACTCATAAATTTAAATAAATTTATAAAAAAAAATAAACAATTAATGTTAATAATTTATCACAATTAATAAATAGTTATTAAAACATTATATACAATAAAAAAGTTATTCAAATATAATTTAAATTATATTAATTCAAACGAGAATTATCCATATTTCATAATCTGTAGTATTCAATGTAAATATTTTAACAAAGTCATATATAAATAATCATTTAATATAAACAACCAAATATTATTTATTTTATTATTTTTTGAATACATATATATTTAATATAATTTTATTATTTTTATATATATTTAAAGTAGTAATAAAATAGATTACAATGGTTTTTTTAGAAAAAAACTTGTTTATATCCCTTATGATCATAAGTTTAAATTTTTATATTGTTGACTATAAGTGATTTAACATATTTTTTTTAGTAAATAAAATTATAAACTCAATTAACTCAACAAATTAATTCGTAAATTCACACGAATTTATATTAAGTTCAAGTTTATACATGAATTGACTCATTTATAAAATCATAAACTTAGATAATAAATTTGTGAATTTAACAACCATATCCATAATAAATATTAGATGTTTTTACCCGTTCCACTCAAATTTGTCATTTCTTTTTTGTTCTTCACTTCAATGAATATGTGAAAATCAATATTTCTTTTCTTGCAAAAACACTTTTTTCCATAAATATTCGTTTATTAAATGTTAGTGTACCTTACAAGAAGTCAAATCCATTATAAGCAATTCTTATTACTCTTTTATTTTTTATTTTGTCAAGAGTCAAATTACTTTGCGTTTAATTTGTTGTTTCCACGAAGAGCAATGCAAATTGCTAACTTGTCCTTTGAATATACATTGTATGTCAAAGAATAGAACAAACATAATTTCTCTTGGTAGTTAATAACTAATCATAGTAGTCTATCTATACCTAACCAAACAAGACCTTTAATCTGGACAATAATGCTCCTTAAACCAATCTCGAGGGTTCAATGACAATAAGGTTGTCAAATTAAGAAGATAAATAATAAATTAATGAATTTAAATTACAGTTCTAAAGAGAGATCATGTGACCATAAAAGGTTGTCAAATTTGAATTTCGCTTCTGCATGTTCAAATAATTAGTGATGCATGACTAATCATGAAGTTTAAAGGACACCAATTGACAGGCACTACTCGTGGAGACAACTAACAAGAAGTGTCCTTTTTCTGATATATAAAATTAGGTCAAGTAGCAAGCTGTCATAATTGTATTGTTTTGTTCTAGATGATAATATTGGATTCTATTATGTTGGTTGAGATCTGGGACCTATTGATCCATGGTTTCATTTGGACTAGCTAAAAAATCAGAAGGATAGAGATGGTGTGGTTAGCAACACTGAAAGTGACATTACATTAGAAAAATCTGGTTAAATTAGTATTTTTTAGTCTCTTAAATTTGTTGATCATTAAGATGATATACTGAAGAGCATAATAAGAATAGTTTAGTGATAAGACTCCTTATCCTCATACAAGCGGTTTCGGACTTGAATTCCAATAAAAACAAATATTATGAATTATGATGTAATAATGAGTAAAAAAAATGATATGCTAAAACTTTAATTTATTTTCCCAAGTCTAGTGAAAAATATTTTAAATTAATCTTAGTTTATTGTTGCGAAAAATTACATAGGTAAGGTTTAGATGATGACTTTTGCCCATATGTTAATTTTCTCTTCAATTTTTTTTTCTTTCATACCCTATATTAAAATATATATATATATATATATATATATATTTTAATAGTAGATTGTTTAAATAAAATGTTAGGAATTGAAATTATAAATCTATTATTATTTTTTGCTTTTATATTAGTGAAAAAGATAATAAAATTGTACACAACTTATACTATAATTAGTTAGCAACTCAGTATAATTTAAAACATATGTTTTCTATCAAGAGTCCAATTCCCAATTTACTTTTATCGAAAAATCTAAATGTCAATTAGGGTTAATTCAACTAAATAAGTCCTTTTTAGATATAAAAAATTGCGAAAATCTTTGACTCTTTCAAAGTTGCAAGCTAAAGGTTGGCCTTAAATGTTAGAATGATTTTAATATTTTATAGATTAGCATTAACTATTTTATTAAATTAGTATCTTGTTAATTCTAATTAGGCAATTAATGTTATAATTTATAAATCGTGGATTTGGTTTTATTTTAATATGTGGATAATCGATGATGAGTTTGATTATCCACAAGCCCACTGGGCAAAAAACTAACCCACAATCTAAGAGTATTAGTAATTATCCTGTCTGATTAATAATTTGAGTAGAGAGAGATTTAATGGGCTTATTTTGATTGATTAATTAAATAAGAAATTATTTTAAAGATTTTGGAGGATTTTATTTTAATAATATTGATTAATTATATTATTAAAATAAAACTCTATAAATAACGCACTGAAACCCTAACTTTCATATACTAAATCTGTTATTCTTTCTCTGCCTTCAAAAACACTCTGAGGAATGCTTTTGGGTATTGTGGGTTGAACTTGTTAGACTCAACTAATATTTAAATCAATGATGTTGTCTTTATCAGGTCAGATTGTTAATTTATTTATTCTCTGAATTTGTGATCATGTTTAATTACATGTTTTAATTTCGCTATAATTAAATTGGTATGTATAATGATTTTAACTTCTTTTGTAGAACAGACATGTTATAATAGCATGTTTGGTATAAGGGAAAAGGAAAGGCAAAGGCAAAGGAATTAACAAAAGATATGTTTATTAAAAGAGAATGGAATGCTTGAGGGAAAACTCATTCTCCCAAGAAAGCCTATTCCCACATATGTGGAACGGAGATTTTATCCCAGAACTAATGGAATGAAAATCATTCTCAAGAGTCAATTGGAAATGACAAAATCACCCTCAATCCTCTCTCACCATCATCCTTTGTTCAATTGCCACTCGCATCGTTCCAAGCTCCTAAAGGCCACCGACCACGTGCTAACAACTGTAGCTTCTTCAGCTGATCATGGATCCCTGTTCCATATGCTACAAGGATTTCAGTTGAATGAGCAACAAGAAATCTCTCCTTCGTCGTTTTTGCATTGTCATCTCCATTATTGATAGACCTTCATCTATCTTTTTGGTTTTAAAATAACAATAAACATGAGATAATATCTATTCGTCCTAGCACAAAGATTACCTTTCGGGCCATAGATGTGTAGATCTACCGAATCTAATTTTTTTTTTAATGGTTTTGCCTTTTACCTCATATTCTCTTTCAACTTTTTTGCTGTCCTTTTCTTTTCATACCTAACATGATTATAAGCTTGTTTTGCCATTTCATCAGAGTTTATTTCCATTTTCATTCCAACAAAATTTATTTCATCAAGACAAATCAAAGTGATGTGGGTTAGGCTAAACTTATCATCCCTATATTATAATTAAGGATAGAGTGGTGTTTTACTAGCTCAATCTCATAAATTTTATTAGGATTGAATAGGTGAGGACCTAGCTTATAATGTCACTAGTTAGTGCTAGATATGTTAAACTAATAACTCGCATTACATGATGATGAGGTGCTAATAAACATCATTAAACAAACACATATAATATGACAAAAATATATGAGACAGCACATTTAATAGAAACTATAACTTAAAGGAGTTGAATAACAAAACATCTTGAAGACACATAACTGAAGGAAATCTCTCATTCCTCTCTTCTTTATAGTTTTTTTTCTAATTTCTTTTTCTGTTTCACATAACAAGTATCTACATTCATAAATCATCAGGGACAGATCTAAAATTTTATTTCAAGGGATGAAAAATTTACGAATAAAAAATTTAAATAAAGGAAAACGACCATATTTGTGCCTCCTTAGATTCATCTTTGATAATCACTATTCATCTAAAAATACGAAATCTCTATTCTTGAAGCAAGGGAACTTAGAGTGCATTGTAAAACAAGGGAACATATTTTGTAACTCTTCATTAATCTTCGATCTTAAAATATCTAAAAGTTGATAGAAATTATTAATTTCACAGATCAATGAATAAGAAGAACTTTTTTTATGTTGGTGATTGAAGTGGCACGTTTTCACGTGGTGGAATGGTACACGTGAAGAGGAGAGGACAATATTGTGGGGTTTCAAGCATGAGATTGCTTATTCTGTCAAATCCATCCTTTTCATTTAGTTAATTAACATGCTTAACACACCTTTCCATCTAAGGCTATATATTAGTTAATTAAACAACTTGTAAGATTTGAATCTCTCCCATGAATTATAGTTACGTGACATAAGAGAAACATACAAAATTATCGATTATAAAAAAATTGAGTTTTATATACTTATCTTCTTCTTTCATGCCATCGTTGGTGCATTAAGTTTAGAAATAATATTATATTTTTAATGGCGTGAAAAGAATGTCTTATTGAATAGTTCGTCTTCAAGTTATGATTGGTGCGAATTATTCGCAACAAATAATTGAGAGGCACCATCATGTGAGATGATTTAGGCAATAAATTAATTCTTAAAGTAAGCTATAAGTCAATGACTTACTGGCTTAAACTTCGGATGTTTCAAAAACATTATTTATACGCAACGTTTCAAAAGTTCTAAAAGATATATACGACGGACAGTATAATTTTTTTAACCCTTCCTTTAGTGTCATAACGTTGATACCATACAATATTTTATCATTAAATTCCACTTAATTTTTTTAATATTATTTAGACTATATATATATATATATATATATTATATATCTATAAAATATGATTGGAGGACTATAGTACATTAGAGTTAATGATACGTGAGTATGAAAGAAACAAAGGAGTTGGCCATTTCTGTAGCACTAGAATTCCATTTTTATATTTTTTTTTATTCTCAAAATGTTGATTGTTTCATGTCGTACTAGAGTCATTTTAATATTGACAATTGAGCTCAATTTTTTTAAAGAGATTTGAATTTCAATTTAATATTTTCCATATTAATGTTAAGCATTAGAAATTTCTGTGTCTCTTTAAAGAGTCTTTTCCCATACTATTGGGCGTTGGAGTTTATTTTGCCTAACCCATTGCATCATTAGTAAAAGGACAATTAATTAATGAAGGTAATTAGTAGTTTAATGCCGCCAAAAAGGAGAATTTATTTTTGAAAATATTAATTAATTTATTATAATCTGAACAAAGGATCTGCATCATCAACAACTACTGCTATTACATTAATTCTTAAGCTGGGGAATCCCATTTTCTTTTTTGATTTTTTCCTTTTTTCTAATTTTTGGATTTTTCCTTCTTGATTTTTCATGATCATCATTGATTTAAGCAGGGATTTGATAGTACAATAATCTTAAGCTGTAACAGAAGTCTCCACAGCAATCTTGCCAGAGTAAGCAACTTCAGATTTTATATCAGCCTCCCATAGCTCAGGAACTGCTTCCCTAAGATTATGAATGCTTTCTAATGCATAATCTGCACCTTTCACCCTCTGGGATGCACCCACCTGCATACAATTTTCAATAATTTAGAACCTCAAATATTAAAAAAAAAAAAAAAGAGAGGCTATTTTCATATCTAACACAGTGTTACATATACACTCATCAAAATAAAAAAAAGAACATACCAATATAGTATGAAGACCCACACGCCTCCCAGCTTGAATGTTTCTGACACTATCCTCAAAGAACAACTGAAAGTGACAGACATGGAGTTAGCAAACACAAACCTTAAATTCTCTATCTTATAGAAAAGGTTACAGAAACTAATGGGATTTTTATTTGTTTGCTTACAGTTCTTTGTGGGTTAAGGTTGGCTATCTTGAGAGCCAACTCAATGGCATTTTCTGATGGCTTGCAGATGATTGGAGTCTTAGGCAACACAGAGATGGAAGCATTGGGTTGACCAAAATGGGCTATGATGTCAAAGATTTCAGATCCATTGTTGCTTGTGGTTGGAAATGGAGTGCTCTCAAATTCATCATCTTCTTCTTCAGTGAAACTGGGCTTGTGTGTGGGATTAAGGGTCTCAAAGCATATGATCCCTTCAAAGCAGTCCTCTAATCCTAGCCTGCTCAGTGCCTTCACTGCGTGGACCTTGTCTGCGTTTGTGAATATCTGTAGAATAAAAGACACAGATATAAAGTTAAGATTGTCTGAACAAAGTCTGAGAATACTTTCACTACTTTAAGGTTATAAGAAAGGTACTTACCAGTTTCCTGTAGGGCAAGCTCAGCAAAAGGTTCCTCAGAACTGGGTCTGGTTTCAAGTTCTCATAAGGCAATCTCCCATGAACAAAACTGCAAGACCACAACTTCAAAATTCAATACTAGCCTTTTCAAATGTATATAGACATTGTTGAAATGGACACAAACATCATAATATCACACTATTTGAGGTATTCATATGTAATTCAAAATATGAAACACCTATTAGATATCGTTGATTTGAAATCCTTTAAATTTCTCTCTAATCTAACAAAGACATGATTTTTGTTTTTGAAGTAGCGGTGTATGATAATATAAAAATAAGTGATGGGATAATAGAGAAAAGAGGCCTTTTACCTGTGATATTCATCATAGTCAAAGTCATATCCAATTGCCTGAATTTAGCATAAAATAAAACAATAAAATTAATCAAATTATTCTGAATTTCAAAATAAAAAAATAATTGAGGAAGGAAATAGTGAGTAATGACAAGGAAAGTAGGGGGAATCAAATGGGTCATACCCTAAGACCAGCCATAGTTGTTCCATAGTTCTTGTAGAGAAGGTTTGACAAGTCATCAATTTTGCTTCTATCTATGCCAAGCTTCTCAACCATATAATCTAAAACAACAATGGTACCAATTAGTCACAATCAAAGACAAGGACTAGGGGTAAGGGACATTTCCTAGCCAAGGCATATGAGTGGTAAAGGCTTATTTTAGTTCTTTCTTACCTTTAATGTTCTGCAGGCAAGCTTTTGCAAGACCAGAACCTAGAGAATACAAAGTGTCATCTAAATCTGCAACACAAACATCATAGTTCTAGTCATACCCAGAAGAACTTTCAGATTTGGAGCTTCAAATGTTTCTGTTTCAAAGGTTTTACCAAATAGAAGGCAATCATATTTTGGTCTCTGAGCCTGTCTGAAGCGATCCTCGTACTCCATTTCAGATAGAAAATAACCTTAAAAAGAAGAAACAGAACAATAAGTCCCATGGCAAAACCTGAAACTAGGCAAATTTATAAGGGAAATTCAAATTTGCTTTGAGTCTTAATCCTCCTCAGATCTTCATGGATTTTCCAATAAAAAAGAATAAAAAAAAAACTCTTATTGACTCGGATTAGCAACAAAACAGGCTAAAGAATATTCAAAGGCAGACGCTGAAGGGGACATGGGACATAGCTTTCTTAATTTTTAGAGTGGACAATTCATAAGCAGTGGAATGGATTGGTCTGAAAAAATAGAACAGACTTTGAAGAAAAGTAAAACTAAGAAAGCCATTATGAAGTTTCTTTGGACAGAGTATTTTAGACAGAGCAAGCCTCTTTCCACAGTGCATCAACTTTTGGAATTATAGAATAACCATTTCAACAAAATTGAGCTACCGAACAAAATAAGATTATGCAAAAAAGAACATTGAAAAACAATGTTCATTTTAAAACCAAAATCACAAATCAAACATAAAAACAGGGGTGCATTTCTCAATAACAGAGCCACCCAATTGCAATTCCTAGAAAATTTCAAGAATTCACAATAAAAACCTAAAAAATACACCTCTTTTCAAATGAAAATTATGAATTTAAAAGTAATGTCTTGTATCTGATATGAGTGTTAAACACATAATATCAGACACACAGGAAAAGAACGAAGGATGAAACAGAGGAAGAGGAAAAGCATGAAGGCTGAACTGAAACAGAGGAAAAGGAAAATGCGAGAGAATGAGAGAAGGGAAGAAGCCATTAACATACCAGAAAGAGAAGAGAGAATGATTGAGAGCAAAAGGAAAGCTTAAGATTATCAGAGATAGGGAAGGAGGAGAGGGGGGAGGAACTAGAGAGGCAGAGGAAGGTATATATAGAAGAATGGTTGCTTCTATGTGTGGGGGTCTTTGAATACAAAATTGGAATTATTTTATTCAATTGCGTTTATTTTTTAAACAAATACATTGACCAATGGAGTTCGCATTATTATTTAGGACTTCTATTTTATTTTGGCAAGTTTCTGACTGGACTCAAGGATCAAAGTCTGATTTCACATCTTCAATCATGGAACTTTGATTCATGAAAAAAAATAATATTTACGATTAATTAATGACAATTCACCATTTAATAGCTCAATCTTGTGTGTGATTAATCTTGCCTTTTTGTTTCTTTTTTTAATTAAAAATTTTCATTTTAGTCCTCCTAAAGTACCCAGCAATCCCAAAAATTGTTTATTATTTTAATATTTAAAATTATTTATTTATTTATTTCAATTTCATTCTTTCAGAAATATTACTAAAATAAAATTATATAATACTTTGTGAAACAAATATATTTTGGGGAAAAAAAATTAAATTTTTGAATAGTAAAGTAATCAAAAATTTTAAGGAATCAATTAATATTAATAAGAGTCATCTTTAAAGGAGTAAAATTAAATTTATTTATTTATTGTTCGGGAATGAATAAAGAAAAATGGTGATGATAAACTAAAAGTGAAACTGAACATTGCGCTTATTTCAAATTAGTACCATTAAATTTTGATATAAAAAGGTCCATTTTAGCATTTGAGTACCATAAAAGAAAAAATTGATTAAATTTCAAAATATATCTTTTCACAAAAAAAGAACACTCAATATATATCTTAATTTTTTGGATTTTTTGTGTGATGTTAAAGTTAAACTTTCGGGTCCAAATTTATATCATTTGAATATATACGAAACAAAGGAATATATACACGCAATATTAATCAAGTTCGTTTTGCTCGATTTAAAAAGTCTCATACTTTGCCTTTTTTTTTTTTTTTTGTCCTTATTAACTTATATATATATATATATATATATATATATATATATATATATAAATATAAAGAACATGTGTTACCCACTATATACGTTCACACTTTTTTTTAATGAGTTCATATATAAATATAAATATATAAACACATAAAGTGATATGCTTTTAAACTACATATGAATTCGTGGGTTTGGATATAAACACATGTTCTTTATATATATATATATATATTCCAAAATAAAATAATTGACTATAGTCAAAGCATATTAACCTTTTTTTTAATGAAAAAAATTCTAAGTAAGAACAATTGAATCTGATTTTTCTTATGTAATTATTGAGGAAAAAAATGACCATAAAGTTTTTTTATATATTTTAATCAAATAGTGTTCAGATCAATTTACGCGTATTAGAATTAATTTATCATCTCAAAATAATTAAAAAAGAGCAAATTTAACCATTGACAATTTGTAGTATTCTATTACTTTGTTGATTAAATTCCTATAAATAATTACTATAAAAACATAATGCATGAACCAATGAAGATCCTTTAATCACTTTGTTCATTGTTTAGCTGATATGAAGCAGGCACGCGCAATAAAGGAAGCAAAGGATATGCTTTATGTTGCACCATCTCTACTTTAACGTACACACATTTTATCACCTTAACACATGGCCAATATTCTACTTCTTTATTTATTCATTTTTTTATTTATTTTAAATATTGAGGTATTCTCCTTCATATAGAAGTAACCTCCATACCAAAACAAAAGAAAAGCCACCTGTGTTGACAAGTTGGAAGATGATTCTTATACCAATTATACAGGTGAGAGAACTTTCCATTCAATTTTGAGTGTATGTAATTCAATTTTTAGTTGATTAAAGTATAATAAAAAATATATTTCATAGTTTAGTATAATATGATTAAATATTTAAAATAACTTTTAGTGTATATATATATATATATATATATATATATATATTTATTTATTTATTTATTAGTTAATTTAATAATAAATATTTCGAAAATTTTACTTAAACTTAAAGCTGGAATAAAAAAAATGTGTTTTTGTCCATTTGCTTGTAGGACTCCTTTTTCCTAAAAATATGTGTGGGGGGAAATGTGTTTTTATAATAGGACACCCAGAGTTGCTTACAGCTATCAACTCAACCTAAACATAATTCATACCAATTAGGGCTGGTGAATTTTTCTTTTTGTTTTTGACATTGGTAAAAAAGAGTACAAGATATCATGAATTCCTAGGTGCGTTCATCAGAGATATTTTGGGGCATTTTGGTAAAAAAGAAATTATTATTGCATGCAAACCTTGATTCTTTTGTGAAGTGCAAATTACACATTAAAAAAAAAAATCTCAATGAATAATTATTTCATTTTATTTGTTATATAAGAAATCTAAGAAAAAATAGGAGAAAAAAAAATATAACAATCAATATATGTGGCATTCAAATTTCCTGTATTTTCCATAACAAATTGGCTAATTCACTTAATGCAAATTGACAGATTAATTTTTATTTTATTTTATATATTTCGGTGTTAAATGTAAACTATTAAATCTATTCAATTCTTTAAGATTGATTATATGATCTGACATTTATAAAAAATACAAGAAATATATATATCAATCTGAAATTCTTTTTTCTGGATTATATAAAAATACATGTAATGCTGTCATACTCTATAAAATTTAATAAAGTAGTTGATTATGATTAATTTATAATGTAAAATGGACCACAGAGAGAGGATCTGGACACTTCTAGATTCATGGTTTGGAGAAGTCTACTTTTATATGAAGCAGCTTACAGCTAAGAGCTCCACTTTGTGATGTCCTTGGCAGTAAAGGTCAATTCAAAGCTAGGAGGGCTTTTACAAGCTGAATAATAATAATAATCATGGTGAAGATCCAAACTGCGAAAAACCTTTTAATTATGCACATGCTTGGATTTTTTCGATCTGGCATCTTTCTTTGACCACATGATCAACATTGTAAAAATATTTTATGCACTGTGCATAGAAATTATCAGAGGATGCATATGACTTTCTTGGAAGCTCACCACCTCATATATTAATGGAGGCTTGTTGCTTTTTTTTTTTTTTTTTTTCATTTTTTTAATGATGTTTAAAAAATTATAGGTGTGTAACTGCTTTAAAGTGTTTTTTTTTTTTAATTGTCATTTATGATAGAATTCTTTGGCCTGGAAAATTGATCATATGCAAATATATATATATATATATATATATATGAATTCTTAGGATGTCATTCGAGAGGAAGCTTATATTATATATAGTCAGAAAACTTGTATGTTAGAAGTGTAGCTAGATATAAAGTTACAGAAATTAGTTCAGTTAATAATAAGTAAATGACTGTATTTTTCTAGTATTTTGAATTTTATTTTTTAAAATATTTGAAAAATAAAATTTGAAATATATTATATCATGTAAGAGATTGTATTCTTAAAATTATTTATGAAAGTTAGTCTATAGACAAAACTACAAACAAGAAAATCTTTGTTCACACATGATATGAAAAGATAAATGTAAAATATACTTTTGATTATTTAGAGTTCTTTTTTTTGTTTATCTCTTTACTTTATTTAGTTTTGATTTGGTTTTTAACTCTGTTTTAAGTATAAATTTTTAATAATGTTAACTGTTAATTCATACAAAAAATCTAACTATTTAAATCACTTTAATTTAATAGTTTTGGAAGAAAATTAAAATATATGAGTTGTTTTTCAAAATTAAGGACTAATTATTGAAAAATAAAATAAAATTAAGAGTAAAAAAAGAAACATAAAATAAAGTAAAGGGTTTAAATTAGAACTAAATGAATTTAAGAGATGAAAATAAAATTTAAGATAAAAATTAAGTGATCAAATTCAAACCAAACAAACTTAAGGGATTAAAGTAAAATATATGGTAAAATTATGTGATTAAATTTAAACTAAATTAAGTTAAGAGTTAAATTAAAATCTTAAGTAAAATTAAAAGACCAAATAATTTCCATTAAGATAAAAATGCATATTCTTCCTAGCTAATTAAGCACTTTTCTTCCAGTTGAAATTTGGGTTACAATGTGGGTATATCATATATTACATTTCTTACAACCCCTCCCGTATATATAGATGCTACTAATAATATCTTGATGAATTGAATATAAATCATTCATTTTATTAAGTATCTCATAATGAGTTTTTGTTTTTGTTTCCATCCCTAACAAGATAGCACCTACACGTGAATATCCATATTAGGAGAGTGAGTTTAATTATTTCAGGACAGCTGTTTTCCTTCTTTCTTATTTTAACCCTTTAAATATCTCTTTCCTTTTTTATTTCATTTGATTTTTTTTTTCCTTTAATTTTGGTGGGGACTGACAGAGATAGAGCAGCCCAAATTATGCACTCCTAACTTTATGGCTTGTCTTATTTATCAATGATATATACAAATTAAAATTATCATATTTATCTGAATTTTAAAATAATTTTTAAAATTAAAATGTTGTTACTTCAACTTGAATGAAACCATCTGTATCAAAATAGATTATATATGTCAACATTACTCTTTAATTATCTGCACAACTATGTTATTAGTATTATATTTTAAAGGTTGAAATGAATTTAATAATCAAACGTACATAAACATAATTATGCAAACAATCCCCATAGTGAAATGCATAGACGTAATCTTTAAATGCCAAATAAAAAATAATATATATATATATATATATATATATATATATATATATATATATGTGTGTGTGTGTGTGTGTGTGTGTGTGTATGTATGTATCCCTTAAGCAATTGAGCAAGATGTGTCAGTATCCATGAATGCATAATTATCCACTGAGAATTTTGGATCAAGTCCTCCATTATTGAAGGGACATAGCATTAGCTATCAGAGATAAATTATATATTATTCTTAGAGATCTCTTGGCTTCAAAGTTATTAGCTATACATACCTAGTTTGCCAAACAAAGAGATTAGGGTTCCATCTATAGAATAAATTAACAACATTAATGTAGCTAGAAAACCTATTAGAAAATTGTATTTATTTACATATAAATAAGATATAGATGGACCCCTTTGATGATGTGCTTATATGATAATTAATACAGAAAATAAAGAAGAGTGTGGTGTCAATAATTAAGTGAAAATGACCATTCTAATCTACAGCATCACACGTCTGCTTCTCTCTTATTTTAGTTTATAAGGTGCAAATAATTGGAACCCAAGATTGCATACTAGGGAAAAAGTACAAAAACCAGTATGTCAAATGGGATGGAAAGGGAAAATTTAATACCACAGAAAAGATCCTTCCTCTGATTCTTTCTTTGTCACTTAAGCCCCTTAAAATACACTTACAAGATTAATGCAGTTATTTATAATTTTGTTTGTTTTATGATTTCTTTTAAAAAATAAATATAATATATAATAATAAAGTATTATTAATATTTAATATTTAACTGTGATGCTCTATTTGATATTAAATATTAAATATTTAATATTTGTTTCTTTGGGCATCTAGCCCCTATACCTTCCACCAAATTTAGAATATTATTTGTGATTTTTCACTTGCGTGATGACATTTTTTGTTGTGTTGCACAGATTGATTTTTTTTTTTTTTTTCTAATTCTATTTTGTAAGGAATGTTCCTGTTCTTTCCCTAATCATTATTTTTTTGTAAATAAAAACGTGAATATTGTTTCTAATTTTACCCTACGTAAAAACTTTCAATTCTTTACTTCTTAAATAGAGAGAGAAAAAAACCTACATCTAAAAATATCCTATTATTCTCAACAAATTTGTACAAAAAATTTCTCTTGCACAGTACAACTAAGCAGGCACTTAATTATATTTGTCAAAACCTTGAAAAGCAGCTTGTGGTGGTCACTGTGCTAGCTGCTCTTTGGCTGTGTATATTGAAAGCTCCATTTCAATCCTTTCCTTCCCCTCAATAATTCCAGCCACCTGCATTTGCTGTGACAGTGACATCTTCATTATTATTAATTCTTATTTGTTAATTATCATCATTAATATCAATATTAGTTTTTACGTATGTGATTATTATTCGTGCTCTTCAGCCTCCATTGGCTTAAAAAAAAGGAAGAAAATAGGAGTTGGCTTCAGTAGGTGAAGTTTGGTTGACTCAGAAAGCTACAGCAAGGAACAGTGTGGAAGAAACTGTGATCTGGAAAGCAAGTTTTTATTAAAGTCAGAAAATGTCGTGAGCCCAACAATATTTTACTTTTTAACTTTGGATTTGAGCATCTGGGAGCTTCATAGATTTCAAAGCATCAGGGCATTTGATTACTAGGGTTTATGTGCCCACTTTCTTGTGCAGAGTTCAGATTGATAGAGAAGCCCTTCTTTCTGCCTATTTTTTTAATGCACAGTTGAAATATTTTTAATTTATAACGCCTGACGCCTGATTTAATATGCATATATGTATCCAATTAACTCAAACGCATACATTAAACATATTTTTGAATGGGATCAGTTTTATGAATCTCTATATTATTTACAGCAATCGTGCACTATTAAATTACGTAATTTTTTTTAATATAGACTGTTAAATTTGATCAAATCACTGATTTAAATATTTTTATAATTTTAAATACTAATTATTAAAACTACATATTTAATATTCAAATAAAAAGAATTTAGAACGCGCTCATATATATATATATATATATATGTGTGTGTGTGTGTCTATATATATATATATATATATATATTCATAATTAACTATGTTTTCTTAGTTAAGCAATTCTTTGCTTATTTTTATATATATGGCTAAACTAACAATTTGATTTTGCCCCCTCTCACCTCCTTCCCAAAAAGAAGTTAACAATTTAGTCTATCACTTTTAGGTTCAAATGGCTTTCATCTTTAATAATTAATCATTACATAAGTTAGGAATTAAAGTTATGTCATATGACATGATGGTCATATAATTAAAACGAGAATACAGATAAAAAAAATTAATTACAGTAAAACAAAAAAAAAATGAAGTCCTCTATTATTGATCTCTGCAGTTGGTTTAGATATTTTGAAACTACATTATTTTTAAAAACTGATTCGTACTTGCTAATTGTTTTAAAAATTAACACTAAATAGTCTTAAAGAGAATAAATTAATCATTAGTTTAATCTCAACAAAAAAATGGATATTTTAATTGGGAGATTTATCATGTTAAATGTGGGGACTGAAACGTGGTTTGATTTCAGTAGGTTAGTACAAGATACTGGTCCAATAATGGAGAACACAGACAAAATGTGAGACACAGCAATGATCAGAGTCAATGGCACTTTGATTTGTCTGTGCACTGTAAAAAAAAAAATTATAAAAAATGAAATAAAAAAGACTTTTATTTATAGCTGTGTCTTTCTTTGAATATAAAAATAATATTAGAAATCATTTCACTTGATGTAGGGAGCACTTTCAACCGTTCATATAGCTTGCAAGAGCTAACCTAACCAAAAGTGACATGTTCTTAGATATACGGTGGGCATCAATTAATGGTTCAGATAGATAAATTTTAATAATATAATTTAAGGGTTGAATGAATCGAGTGGTCTGTAAATTAATCACATTGGATTTATTTACATATTACATGAACCAGATTAATTAATATATTAAGCTTGTTTAATTAAATAAGCCGAATGTTGAGCTTGTCAAGCTTGCAAACAAATCTGTAGTCATAAAATGTTATTTTATTTCATATATATTTAAATCCTATATTATTTATATATATATATATATATATATAAATACAAAATTTTATATATAATTTTATTTTATATTCTTAATTTAGTTGTTTAATTTATAAAAATTAGTGTCCTTTGGATTGTAAGAATTTATTTCTCTTAATTTAAATCTTTAATCTGTAGTCTTTTAGCCTCTTGGAATCAACTTGTAAATCCACTACTGTATATAATTAAAAGTTCATATTTTTATTTAGCTTGATTTTACATTATTTGCATGTAAATATATATTATAGTTCGGGTTTGACTCATTTATTAAATAAGCCAAACTTGATTACAAATTTTTTTTGTTTAAACTCCAGCTTGTGTTAAGGCTAACTTTATAATAAATGAATTAACTTAATTATGCTAAAGCTTGACTAGACTATAGCCCTAAATTATGTGATGATATTTTTATTACTTTTTTTTTTCTAAAATTGTACCTGATATTGACAATTTTTTATAGGACATTAAAACTTGAAATTATAGTCAGCTGAAAATTCTAGTAATACTGTACGATAAAAAAAAAATCTAAAGTTTTGAACAAAGATGATTCTTGACATAGTATATAAGTCCATTCTCGCTTTCCAATCTCTTGTTTGGAAAGATATACAGACATATATAAGAATGTTTGATCTGAAAATAATTCAGTAAAAAATAATTGAAGTACTCTATAAGAATTTTTATATATAATAGTTTATATATGATTAGATATGGTAATTAGAAGGGGCTAAAAGGTGGAGAGTCGATTTGTTTTCCAATTTTTGGTCTGAAAAGGATATATATACAAACGTATATAAGATAATTTTATTTTAAAATAATTCAGTAAAAAATTTTAATGGGCTTTTAAGAAAGACCTAATAGTTTTATACCACAATAAAATTTAAATAAAAAATTGTCCAAATATTTTTTGAAGTGAAAATTTAAATTAAAATAAGACAAATAATATAATAACTAATGTGTATGATATATTAAAGTAATTAAATCGACGAAATGTGTTTTAGTAATTTTAAATACGCATTCTAATTAAAATGGCCATTGGCTGTTTTAAATGCAACAGGAGGTGCGTCATTGTCAATTTATTTTCTTACATTTTTTTTGTTGCTAAAAACCCATGATTAAAGTTAATTCTTTTTCCCGCCCTCCAATTAGTAGGCGTAAATTCATAGCAAAAAAATTGGAATGATTTAGAACATTTAAATATTGTATGAAAATTCATTTGGATTCAATTTTATATATTTTGAGAATAATTTAAATATAAAATATTAAATACAACTACCTGATAATTTGTGCCTTTAAAACCACTCAAAGATTTTAATTTGAGACAATACTTGACGATTATATGTTCATCATAATAAAATAAAAAATTTATTTTATAAGAAAATAAATATATTTTTCTATATTATTTATTAAATTTTAACTAATTTAATATGGCATATAAAAATTAGACTGCAACATCATAAATGATTTCTATCACAATTTTTTGTTGATAACAAAAATGATTTTGAACGTCTGAAGAATATGGCTTTGGCATTGATGCGTAAATATAATTTTGTTTAACTTGATTTGTATCAAATGGGATTTTCATAAAAATGTTAAAAAAAATTATGTCTCTATCGTGATGTTTTTAACGCAAGAATTAAAGTATATTTAATAGTTAAGATTAATCTAATGTATAGAGCACACATATGATGAATTATAGATGCATGAATGTCTAATTGAGCGATATTCCATTGTATAGTGTTTCCTATATTATTTAATGATTTTTCATATATTGAAAATTGGATTGAATAGTGTGATTGGAAGAGACTAAATAATTGTTACCGATTTAGTCATTAGGTCATTAGTCAAACCCACTAATAAATTATTTTCATTATATACATGCATAAATAAATAATAATTTCTAATAAAGTTACTAAATTCTATATAGTATCATTATAACAACAACTAAAGGCATTAAATACATATAATTGCATTATGACAAGAGCAACTATTTAGTGTAATTGTAAAACCATAGTGCGTTTGCCACAAAATTCATGACAATTTTGGTCATTGTCAGCATTTTAAAGTACTATATCCTTTACATTAATAATACCCCTATATTTTTTGTTTAACGGTAGCTTTTCACATGTCCTTTACTTTTTAGTTCAAAAAATACATCACACAATCTAAATTTTAATGGGCTAAAAATAAAATCATACATATGGATCTCCTTGTGAACATACAATTATGTTTGATTATGGTGGATTCTTAGAATGAAATTTAATAACCCAGATTTCCAAATAGAAAATATAATTATGAGCAATAATATTAATTTAGTATAAATATAAGACATTTAATTTTTATCTATCAGTCCACTATGTTCAACATAATCTCATATTTTTACCAAAACATAAGGGAATTCAAATTGAAAATCATATATGACTTTATTTTAGGGTTTAGTTATCAAATTTTTTATATCTCCATAATTGCTTACGTTGAACAAGTTTGAATGAAAGTAAAGGATTGAACTTCAATTGTGTAATGATTGAGAATTTAGGAAGAGAGGACTCACAAAAAATAGCATAAGAGAGCTATTATTTTTTGGGGCGAAATGTGTTGCAGTTTCTATATATATATATATATATATATATATATATATATATATATATATAGTGTTTCAATGTTTTTTGATTGCTAATTGAACTTCATCTATAACTTTTTTTGTTTTTGTTTTCAAACTATATATCCCTAATCCAATGTATGTGGATCCGTCCCTAGCTAGTGATAATCTTGGTGAGCATAGAATGATTATTTTAAATACACTTTTGCTGGGAACTATGCCAAATAGACTGTATATGTTTAATATGAATAAATTTTATTTAAACAATGAACATGAATACCAACAAAAGATAACAATAAGAGTCTTTAAAAAAAAATCCACCTATCACAGTTCAGAGAAAGTAGCTAAATAACTTTTCATCTATTATATATATTGTTGGAATGACGGAAGCATTGGACATACTTAAGAGCTGCAAATTGGAGCAATTCAAAATTACAATTAAGAATGATATATAGTCCCACCAATCAAATTCCTTCAAATGGCATCTCTATCTTGATCAGCCTTTCTACCTCAAAAATTAAATTACCAATTAAATAAAATAATAACTTCAAGTTGGGACTACCAGAAAGCCCAGAAATGATTAGTGGCAAGCTGATTAGTGATCTTTTTCTCTACATCCCCCCTATCTATTTGCTTTCCAACCAGGACGCCATTAGTTGCTTCGGATTCTCCTTAAAAAAAACTATAAAAATATATATAAGTACGTCACCTGTATATAATATCAGTAAATTCTATATATGATATATTTATATTATATTCATTATTAATTTTAGTTAATATTATCAGAGAATTATCTCTTTGAAACATGTCCAAGAGTAACATATACTATGATTTATATATACTAGAATTAAGATTCCATAGTCCTTGCTGGTCCTGCACCACAGTACTTGCTCTCACCTGCAGCATCTTCAGCATCTTCTCTCTTCCAAGAAATGAAGAAGATGCATGCACTCTGATCAATTATTTGATGTGAAGGTTCAAATATGGTGGAACCCATCTACCTCTACATTGAGCTTTAAGCTTCAGAGCCATTCGAAGTGCTTAACTATTATAATGTCATTCTGAAAACCCTATGATGGCACACGTTATTCACATACATATAATAGCCCTCTATTAAGCGAAGGTGCTCCTTCTTCTAGCTCTTATGATTGATTCCATTTGCGTATACATTTAATATACAAGGTGATATAGCTATTATTGCTTCTGTAATTATGGCCATACATACATACATACATACAAACATATATATCTATATATATATATATATATATATATATATATATATATATATATATATATATATATAATTCATCATCTTCATTTGACCATATTCGATTCCAGCCATGCATGAAGCTGGCCAGCTATACCTAGCAAATATATCCCTATCAAATTGTGAGCCATTTGATGATTCCAATATAGCTACCCTACTAATTACTATGATCCCCGGATAACAATGGAGTTGAGAGACTGCCCCACCATCGATATTGTTGGCATTGTTGGGGTTAGTACTACTTTTTGTTTTGGGAGAATGTAATTAGTCCGAGACTAATCGCTCAACTTACAGTGTTAGTGGGGGGCACAACTATGTGTTCCTACCAAGTATAAGGAAATAAAATTATACTCTAACTATTTAATTATAGTTTTTGGTCTAACGAAAAACACTTGATCTTGACAAATGTAATTTGAGTCTTTTCATTTCATTATACTTTATAGCCCTAGGGTCTATATGTGCAACTTGGCTTAATTTGCTCTAATCTTTTAGTTTTGGGCTAACATAACAGTACTGCAATATTATGTGATTCATCAATCATCATCCTTAATTAAATCCTAGCTTTAATGAGTGTTTACATATAAAAGTGTATCCTGTTTCTAGATTTCAAAGTAGTATTTCCGGGTCAGAGATGAAATATATGAGATATGTGCCACACACATACCACTCATTTAATTATGATAAGCTATGCGTGTAAAATGTCTTTTTGGTTTCTCATTTATGATTTTACATTCATTAAAAAATATTATACTTAATCTCTCTTTTTTTTATAAAAAAAATATCAAATTTAATTTTTTAGATTTAGGGTTTAGAGTTTGATAAATGAACTAAATTTAATCTTTTTTTAAAAAAATAATAAATTAAATTGACATTTTTTTAATAAGTAATGAATTATTTTAAATATTTTAATGAGTGAGGAGAAAAATATATTTTTCTCCATATGAAATTAAGTGATGTAAAGTGGGAGTAGATGCTGCTGTAAGGATTGTATACTCACCACCAGCTTTGGGAACTCTTTAATCACAGATATGAAATATGTGAACCCAAAAGTACCACACAGCTTGTGGGCACCCTTCATCCATTATCATTCATTCAAGAGGAGACCAAAACTAGAAATTCATATTTAATTAAATGGTGGATAATGAGGATGACGATGGTGACAATGATATTAGTAATTATGATGATGATAATTCTTATATTATAACAAACTATATATTATGGCTGACAATTTAACCGTAATAAATAGAAAAAGATTGTAATGATTTATCCCCCCTCCTTTTTTCTTTCTAGCTGAACGTTCTAATTTATAAATATGATTATAATTTATGTCTCAATAATTTCTTTATATATATATATATATATATATATATATATTACGACATGCAATCTAATTAAATTGAACATGATTATGTATATAATGCGAAAGTGTTCAAATCATTGTGAGAAAGGATTGGAGAATTATTACATGTCGAAGGGATC
This sequence comes from Delonix regia, assembly GCA_037074485.1. Taxonomy (NCBI): domain Eukaryota; kingdom Viridiplantae; phylum Streptophyta; class Magnoliopsida; order Fabales; family Fabaceae; genus Delonix; species Delonix regia. The sequence continues at coordinate 5,425,672 of CM073460.1, read as the reverse complement.
AATAGATTAGGTCGATCAATTGCAATTTGTTTTTATAAATTAATTTATAATTGAAAAGAAAGATTATAGTGGATAAGTATAACTTTTTCTTTAGATGCAAGTAAATGATGGCAAAGGAGGATGACAACAGTGATAATTAATTAATGATATTATTAAATATGATGATGATGATGATAATTCTTATTATTATTAACAAAATATATATTATGACGGACATAATTAACAATAGTATATATATAGAAGTCAAATAAAAATATGATGAATCTATAATTTCGTTCATTAAAAAAATTGATAAATATGGTCCATAAGATATTCCCATATTATATTCCAGGCATATTCACTCCCCATCACCATGACTGTTTGGTATTTGACCTTCTGTTAAAGAATCACGCAGAGGCTGTGAAGGAGAAGAAATAATATCTACATGTTGAATGATCCGAAGGTACACAGCAATAATGGAAAGAGACCAACCCTAACTTTAAACCATAGAGCTATACGAATGTGTCAAAATGGAGAAGAGAATGCATTCCATAGATTTTGAATTTATGGAAGTCAAAAATATCTTTCTCATTTGGATTTTCAGCTCTTGGTCGTCGTGCAGTTTTTTAAATTTAGATTATTAAATAAAAAATTTTAGACCATGAGTTCACTAATTTTAATTTAAACTGTTAAATCACGCATATATTTAAATATTAATTATTAAATTCATACATTTTTTAATAAATATTAGAAATTTGAATTGATATCTTTCAAACTTCAAAATTATAAATTAACATTTTAGGGTAAGAACATTTAAATTACTTTATAAATCCTCTTATTATATTTTAGATGGTTTGTATTTTACCAGAGCCAAGAGATCTTAAAGTAGTTGAAATCTGTGTGATAATCCAAAGCAATGATAAAAATAAGATCCACTATATATATGACATGATGACAAATATGAATTATTACAAAAAGTAAAAAGAATAAAATAAAAACCCCAAGAGTTCATGGGGTTTCTGAACCTTTAATTACCTACACATAATCTACTTAGATGCTAGAATTTAAGCCAATGGTATGACAGGAAGTGGAGCAATTAGAATGCTATGAAGAATAAGAAAAATTTGAGGGAACACTATTGGAGGTACTAGGGTTCCGAATCGTCAATGGCACCATGTCTTCAAGCAATCCTTGTGGGCCCATGCTTTCTTGGTCCATGTCTTCTGAACAGTGGAAGGTAGCATCAGCTTGGGCTTCCTGGGCTTCTTGTGTGCGCGGTTGGCCCATAAGAACATGTGGTTCCTGGGATTCCCCCTCGACTTGGGCTTGTGAAAAGGTAGTCTTGGGCTTCTTTGAGGCTGAAAGGCCTTGCTGGCCCATGAGAAAATATGGGTAAGGAAAGTGTAGGTGGAGCCCTTCATAGGTGACAATAAAAGTGTCTGGGTCTTCATTGGATCTCTCTACCTGCTTCTTGGCATTGCACCTTGGGTTTGTGCACCTATAGTAACTCCTTTTTTTTTTTTTTAAAACAAAAAGTTTTACATGACGACAAGAAATGAAAATTTAGGGGTTTATATTAATTGTTTGAAGAGAAATTCTTAAACACACATAATGTATTAATTAAAAATGTAAATAATTTATACAAATAATTAATAATTAATAAGATTGGATGAATTTATTTATATCTGCTCTAGTTTTTAATTACCTCTTTGAAACTATCAAAGCAGCCTAATTAAATCTAAAACTTGCTCAAGTTGGATAATAAGTAGATTAATTAGGATTGGGTACTTCAAAAGGTGAAGTAACTTAAGATGGTTATGTTTTGATGCAATACGTTTAATGGCTTAGGTACATATAACCTAGATAATTAAGACAATTAACCCAATTTGTATAATCAGTCAAGATTTGGCTATTTTCATTCATTGATGACGCGTAAATATTCCTCATTACTGAACTATCACTAAGCTTCTTTTTTTTTTTTTTTTAATTTATTTTGTTAGTGAAACCATTAAAGGCTATCATGAGTAATGACAAAGAATTCCACTATTAATTAATTAGTAATTACTAATTAAGCATATCAATATTTGGTAAACCTATATGTTGCTAACCATGAGCCTGTGAAATCATGTGAGCAATTTCAATTGCTTGGCATGTTTTTATTTTGTGATTTTACACATGTTATGAATTTTATTGAAAAACCTACTAACAAAATTTTAAAGAATTATACTAAATAAGTATAGGTCATTATATATTATCAAGTCCCCATATCCCTTTTTCCATTCAGCAAAAGCTTAATACTTAGAAACACTGAAAGTAATATTGCGGAATAGCACAGATATGCAGAAATTTCTTCATCATTTCACAGAGAATTAAGTAAAATTAACAATGTAATTGCTGATTTTTATGCTTTAATTAATAATTATCCCTTTAACATCTGACCATTGATGAATTATGTTGATAATAAGAGATATAATTAAAAAGCAAGAGTTTACCTAGGATTTGGGCTATTCTTAATAGACTTCTGTCCATACTTCCTCCACTTATATCCATCATCACTCATCCCATTGCCAAAGCACTTCATTTTCAAGGTATACTTATTCTCAATCTTGCTCAAATCTAAACCTCTTTCCAGTATGGAAACTCTGAAATAAAACAAACTTACATATAACAACACAGTACATCACAATAGAAATAGGTTTTAGAAAATGAAAACGGAAACATGTTTTCAGAAACCAACTAATGCACTTAAATATTTTATATTAATTACCTGGATGATGATGGTAGTTCTTGGAAATGGTCTCTATGATTGGTCACTGAGAGAGCATTCTCAATATCTGCAATGGTAGGCCCTGAGTAGATGTTGGAGATGAACCTGTTAATAATGGCTTGCTCTTCACTTGAAGCTCTTGTATGGTGATTCTGATATATTGCCTCTTCTTCTGGTACTGCAACAAGAGGAGAACCATAGTCTAGAAGCTCTCTCAGAAGGTCGTCTTCTTCTGAGGACCCATCTGATGACCAAGCAGCCATTAAAGCTTCCTCCATAGATGACTCAGTCGTTTGTGAAAGAGAGGAAGATGAAGAAGAAGAAGATAATAGGGTGATGAGAAAGAGGAAAGAGTGGAGCAGATGAGGAGGTGGTTGTGACGTATACGTGTTTGCCCCTCTTAACTTTATAGTGTAAGAGCAGCTATATGGCTTTTGTTTTATATGCGTTTTCTACTTTGACTTAATTCTATGGGAATCTATTACCAAACAAGTCTAACGTCTTCGGTTATCTGCAAAGTAGGTCATCACTCATTATTTATTTAATTATTTCTGTGTTTCAAGTGTATATGTCAATATTTTTCATAATTTTTTTTTCTTTTTTACATTTTTATAAGCTCTTGGTCAATTTGATATATAATTATGTTTGTAGATTAGTTTTTGGAGCGCAATAAAAAAATGATATGGTGGGCTTTGACAAATTGTATTTAGGGGGAGTTATATTGAAGTTCATAAGTTTAAAATATTTATTATAAATAAATTTAAAGTTTGAAATTATTTTAAACAATATAAAGATTAATTCTTTACTTTGAAAGTTCATATTCTAAGATTTTTGGAGTACATAATAAAAGGTTTGAGGACAGATTCCAAAGTTTCTAAAATGTCTCTTAAAATTTAAAAAATTTAGTCCATTAGTTTCTGAGATTAATTTTAAAATTTAAAGTTTCTTATAATAAGCATTTAAAATGTAAAATTTTTAATTTGTAATTGTAAATTTTCCATTTTCTTTAACGTACCAATCTCTAGAACTCTGCAATTTTCTTGTTTTCATTTTAAATGTTTGTTTTGTCTTGTTATGTGATGGGATAAATGCATCCAAAGCTAATTAACGTTACCTTACCTATGTCCCCATTTCACTCAAAGCAAGAGTTGACACTCAAAAGAATTAATAGTTTTTACACCTGCAAATATTTCTTGTTGACTCTGGTAATTCTTTCTCTAAATTATAATTTATATAACCATGCATTATTTGCTTACATAATTAATTAGGTTGCCTGCTAAAGTATGATTAATTGCTAGCTATGTTAAATGGTAATATTTGCAAAGCTATTGAAGGATAACACAAATTCATTTGAGAATTTTAGCCTAGTCATAACAACATTGTTAGGCTAATAAGTAATTATATATATATATATATATATATATATATATATATATATATATATATATATAAAATATAGAAAAGTTCAAAATTGGTCCATCTTTTTTGTACTTTGTAACAATTTGGTCCTTCATAAATTAATTGTAACAACTTAGTTCCTCACACATTTAGATTTGTATAAAATTAGTCTCTCACAAATTCAAATTTGTACAAAATCAATCCCTCCATTTAAATTAATTGAGGATTGATTTTATATAAAGAAAGATTTTTGAAGGACTGATTTGTTATAGTTATTTCGTAAAAGATCAAATTGTCACAAAGTATAAAAATGAGAGACTAATTTGACACGTGTATATATATATATATATATATATATGTTAACATATCAAACGTAATTCTTTTTTCATTTTATACACCAATGAGTTTTGACTTCTTGGCAAATTATTTTAAAGATTGTAGACAACCACCTACGGATCATATGAAATAGGAAATAAAAAATATATAATAAAATCTCATTATCAAATTTTATATATTTTTGACTCACTATTACATTTTAATTCATAGTATCTGTTTTCATTAGGATTCGACCCATTGGGTCGAACCTATTTAATCCAACTAAGAGGTGGATTAAGTTAAGCGGTTCTCTTGAAAGCCCATTTAATATAATCCTATTAACCTAACCCGTTTAACCCATGAGTTAAACTAACCAGTTGGCGTATTAAACAGATTACCATATAGAAATTGATTGATTAAACAAAACATATATTTAAACAAAGCCACATTTAAATTTTTATAATTTTTTTATTTTTTATTTATTTTTTGGTAGGTGAAACAGGTCATTCTGCTTAACCCACCAAGTGAGGTGGGTTAGAATTTTCAACCCACCACCTTGTGGGCTTAGGTGGATTAACCCGAGTGAACTGAACTAACTCACTTTGACACCTTTAATTAGGTTATTCCTGTTATGCTCTGTCAAAGTCTATTTCTTGAAGCAATTAAGGTTCTCAAGATGAGTACAAACTTTTGTAAAAATTATAGCAAGTTGGGCCTTATTGAATAATTCAAGTGATTTAATGTGTTTGAAGTTTCATACTCTAAATTCTAAATTATAAATTCTAAACACAGTGATTGAAAGGATCTTGAAATGTTAAGGGCTAGTGCATGTTGATTTATATTGCAATAATTCTTTTGCAATTATGATTAGATATTGTAACTGTATATAAGATATGAAATTAGCAATTTAGAACGAGTTCTGATCCTCTGCAGTATGGATCATTGATCTTGATCCAATGATCTATACATTTTTAAAAAATTAAATTAAAAAATATATGAAAAACATGAACTATTAAATCAAGATCCAATAATCCATATTCTTTTAAAGTAAAATTTTTTACTGCAAAGGATCTATGAGCCTTTAGAACCTTTACAATTAACTGATAAAACCGATAAAAAAAGTCTAATGAATTGAATATTGCCTACCATACATAATTGTTGCTTCATTATATATTTATAAATTAATGTGTGGTGTAAACTATGTTTGGCCCCCATAAACACATAATATGTTCCTTTAACTCCTATGACATTTTCATTGAGAAAAATACAGTTTTAGTCCCTTATTTTTAACCTTAAGATCAAGTTAGTCCTCCAAAAATAAAAAGTATTAAAATGATATTCTAAGGACTAAATTTTTCATAAAATATAGGTCTTACAAAGATTAATTTAGTTCTCAATAAAGTGTGTGTTTAGTTTAGTATTTGAAAAGTTTAAAAGCCCGTTTGCGCATTTAAACAGGAGTTTTACGTTGAATGAACTGTATAAGTGACAAAAATTAATTTTTAAACTAAAGTTATCAAATATAAATAACGATGATGCAAAATCATAATAAACCAAAATTAATTTTAAAAATTAAGTTGACATAAAATTATGTTGGTCCAACGCCAATTCAAATTCAAACATGCAGAAAGATTAAATCCATTTAGTTTTTCATCTTTAGAGGATTGTTCTAGTACTTTTTATATTTAAAAAACTGAATGAATACTTTAACTAAAAATAGGAGACTAAAATTATATTTTCTTCCGTTTTCGTTCTCGCTCCGCCACTGGTTGCCTAGACAGCCAACTGATGATAAAAGTTACCGTGAGGAAGGGAAGCTATAATTTGCAATCTTAACTCCCAGTATACAACTAGCAAGTTTAATAAGAAGCAACAGAAAGTACAACGAATTTTTTAAAATCATATATAAATATTTCTTTAATTTATTTTGCGTTTGAGTCATTCCTTGATTTATTATTTTTATATCCGTTAATTGCTTCAGGAATAGGGAACTTCTTGTTCTTTCATGGCTTTGACTTCTCAAATCCAACCAAAAATGGAATAGGGCCCAGATGAAGCTACAAACAAAGAAAATTAATATGGAAAATAATAATTATTTTAAAAAAATGAACGAAGGAAAGAAAAAAGCGTTGACTGTCAGTATAGGAGGCCGCTAGGAAACGTGTTATAACAAAAATTAATTTTTTAAATTTTGTTCACTTGATATTTTTCTGACCTGTGATAAGCGGGCCATTATTAATAAAATGATTTATTTTAGTAATTTCGTTATATTTTCCAACATATTATATTTTAGTTATTATATAATAATTATTAAATATTATTTAATATAATATATTATTTTATCTTTTAAAATATTTATTATTAATATCAGATCAATAATTTTTTAAAAATTTGTGTTCTTTAACTCAGTAAAAGAATTTAGCTTACATGGTCTATAAATATATAATTTTTAAAAGACAATATAGTTTTAATTTGTTAGGAAAATAAATAATTTTTTGTGTATAGAACTTGAATATTTTAAATTAAGAAAATATTAAATCAGTTCCTTACTTTATATTTTATGATAAATTAATTCTTTACAAATATTTATAACAAATCAATTCTTTAAAAATTTTATTTTATGTAAAATTAATTCTTTATTAATTCAAATTGAGACATTAACTTATACACATTTAAACTTATAAATAATTAACTTTGTACAAAATTAAATTCATAAAAAATAATTTATTACAATTAATTTATAAAAAATTAAATTTTTACAAAATATAAAAGTAAAAATTAATTTTATTTTCTCGTGACAAAGTAGAAAATGATATCCCCAACTAAAGAAAATTTGTGATTTGACCATGTGTGACTGTACTAACTACAGAAAAGGGACATGACCGCATGACAGAGAGAGAACAAGGTTGACATCAAAAGTCAAAGTCTTTATATTCGGTCCCACACGGATTGAGGATCACGTGCGGGACATGAAAGGGTTTGGGGTGGGGGCCCCGATCCGTGTAATATGAGGTGATGGTGCAATTTAACAAACATTTAAAATAATTTTTTATATGTATATTATTTTTACGTACTATTACTTGAGTAAAGTTAGTCTTTGGATATAATGTGTAAATCTCATGTACTTCATCTCTATCTTTATAAAAAAATCAATTTTTTTTTTTTTCAAAGGGTGGAGTCCAGGTGTATTTAACTGAGAATTGTGCTATTTAAGCAATACTCGTCCATTTTAGTTATAATTTTTTTATTTTTCTTTTGTACAAAAAGAGAATAATTTGAATTTAATGTTTATTAAAATCTTTTTCATACTCTCATGGAGTTCTTAAAATGCGCCGAGTTGGCTTAGCTTGGCACATAAGAGCTTTTGTAAAGCTCTGTATTAATGGGCTTATAGTTAACCTTAATGTATGGGGGCCTATGGAAAACTATCTACCCGAGATTTTATGTTAGTAAAACACTACTATATACGTGGTTTATAGTTCTATAAAATCTCAGTATAACACCAAAAAAAAAAAATTTAAATGCTCAACCAACCCCCTCTTAGCCACTAACACCTTTCAATAACCTCTCATCAATCATTGTATATAATAATATTTCTTCACACCAAAAAGCAAAGATGTGTAAATCAAATATCTGCCCATGGTATTTCTTCTTCATCATAGACGTTCTTGGTCCCTTGGAATTGATCTAGCAAGCCAGCGAAAGCTTGAAGGGCCCAAACGTGAGAGATAAATTCTCCCCCATTTCTAATCGCTTGAGCATGTCTATCTACTCTGCAATGAACAGCACCGTAGGTCAGAATCTCAATCCACAATTCAATCATGAACTTCCATATTTCTGTCATACTCTGTCGTGTCAAGATATCATTGGCTGTCACAAATGCATAACGAAAAACAGATCGCCCTATATGGCGAGTTGTTGCAAATTGTGTGTCCTCTGTAATGACTTTATGCAATGTTTTACAAGCTTCGCCCTCACTCACATTTGAGGAAAGAGTTACTGTTTGCTGTTGTTGACAATATTCCATAGCTTCAAGATATGTGTCGCGAAGGGTAAGCAGTCCTGTCCCAATTGGCAACATATGACGTCGTTTCACCAAGAGGTAAAACATATAATCAGATAACTTTTTTCTCTCTTCTGAATCAACGTCATGGTTGTCATCGCAGTAGTAGCACACATTCGTAACAATGTGCCAAAGAAGAAGAATGCATTGGTGAAATTCTAAGTTTTCTATTATTAACCTTCGATTGCATAATCTTTGGCCTTTAACTAGTTCCTTGTATGGTGGGATAGGTTGAGTCTGAGTTGAAATCGAACCCATTGACTTGTTCAAAGCATTATTGTAAAGCATTCTCTTCAAATCTGAAGAGACTGGGCAACGAGATACATTTGAATTCTTTTCTAATTTCATTGGTGATAAGGAATCACCGAAAATATCAAACTTACTGTTTCGAACGTGTAATACGGTCAAGAAGTTGCACTTACCAATTGAATTCCACCAGCTCTTTTGCTTCAAATGTCGTTGCCCAAGCCATTCCTCAATCACTGGAAAAAATGGAATATTGTATTCATGATTGATTGAAGTTAAAATGTCCAATGTCCATTCAGAAGAAATAACTTGTGATATGATTGAAAGGATTTCTGATATGATAGCTGCCACCATTAGCATGTAAGTGATAATGGGATCCAAACCTAAATTCTTTTTGCCATGTTGGCTGTTGAAAATAATGTAACAGATGAACACAACCACCACCATAATTGAATTGACCAAGTGTGTGATGCAGCCCCAAATATCGGCATGCGTTATAGATGCCTTCGTGTAAATGATATCTCATGAGAATCCATGAACCCAATCTATGTAGCCAAAAGCTTTATAATAGCCAGAGGAGTAAAATAATTCCTTCAATGCCTCAACTTCTTTCTCCCAATACCATATCTGAGAAGGCACTTACAAAAAACGCCATGAAACCTTTGAAATATAAGAAACCATAGAGTCTTTCTCTCAAACTGATATCTTCAGTTTCTGAAACAGCCGAAGAAAGTCGAGAATGACGACAATAATCGATGCTAGCAGAATACAGAGACCATGTCCTCTCACCATATTTGATAAACCCGATTATAAACATGGGAATGCTGAGGCATGAAAGCCAACTAGTACTCTTGCATGATAAAAGAATTATGTAGCCAGTGAGAAGTGTATGAACCACCAATCCAACCAAGTGTCTCGACCACAACTCGTTATCTTCTAATGAATATGCAGTAATTGTGTCTGGACCTCCGATGTGCGTCAGAAAAAATGGAGCCCAAAATGCAATCAGCTGAGGATCTCCTATTTGTTCCCATTCTTGTCATAGTAATCTCCAAGTTTACTGGAGATGGCACCAATTGCAACAGATGGCACCTTGTCTGCCAAATAGTAAGAATACAAGACTATTGAATCGGTGACCTTATTGGTTCCGTATTTTCTCCGGCTGCCTAATAGTGTTAGCAATATCTGAGCTAGAAGGCTAATGAAAACCAGTACACGTAGCTCCCATAGGTCCCACCATTCCCTCACTATATCAGGAAGTACTTGAACGAGCCTCCTACGCCCTTTCATGGCTATCCATATGCTCAAAACTAATATAAGATTTGTACTAGATAAGACGATGTTCATAACAATGGGCAAACACATTAAATGGGCCATAAAAGAAAATTTCTATTAAAAAAAATCTCAAACAAAATTATCCAATAGTCAAGCCAAATATCTAATATTAATGTAAAGATTTATTCAGTTTGTTTATATATTATTGATCAAATGTTAGATATTTTAAGATGAAACAAGGATAAATGCATTTTAAAATTATAAAATATTAAACATTTCATACAAAAAAATTTACAAAATCTCTTAAGTTATAAATCAACTCATAAAATTGATTTAACTTGTGAGTTAAATAAGTTAAATTAGTTTTATCCATTTATGTTGAATAGTCTAAAAAGTTAACGAAAGTACTCTTTAGTCATAAATGATAAAACTTCAGAAAGTTTGCAAGGACTAAAATGTTACTCATGTATGAATAGGATATTATCTCAATTTACTCTTTGATAGAATTGTTTTCTTAATTGATCTTTTACGAAAGGCAATATCTTAAATCAGGCTCTTACAGATAAAACTATTATCATTACTGTCTTTTTGTGAACATACTGTAAATGCAATTAATAGATATGATAGCATGTAAAATATTTTTTGATCGATAAATATTGATTGTTGATTTCATCAATAGTAAATTGATAGAAAGATATTATTGATAATGTTTTTACTTATGAGAGACTAAATAAGAAATATTTATACATGAGGAATCAAATTAAAAAGAATTCCATGTATGAAAGAGGAAAATGGAATTTTAGCATATTAACAAACATAGCTAACTTACTCGGAAATAGAATCATTGTTCTGGCTCGAGCTCCACACTTCCCAACTATTTATAAAAGGAAAATCCATCAACAATGATCTTTTTGGGCAAAAAAAATGATATTGTTTTAAGAATATGTTGGTGAAGATTATATATCATTGTAAAAATTATTCATTCATTTTCCCAGAAATTATTCCTAAATTTTTACTTGAAAAATTTAAGTTTTTAAATTGATACGATATCATAAATTTTATGATCTAGTGTTCACTTCTTTTATCCTGCTCCCATTCTTTTAATTGAAATTAAATTCAAACACAAGTGTGTGTGATTTTTATTTATCTACACTTCAAGCTCAAAAGCATTTTATATGAGCACCATATATGTAAAATTTATTATCAACTTATACTCATATACAAATATTCCTCAACTTTCGAAACCCCAAAAACCATGAGCAAGAGCAGCTATCATTACTCTTGATTTAAACCGAATTTGCCATTTCTTTATTAACTTTGTTAACATACTTATTAATGTGCTCCCAAATACTGAAGATCCAAATCAACTGGGCAATGCAACATGACCCACGTCACCCTAGTAGAATCAAGAAAATTTTTTTCCTGAAATGGGTATATTCTTTTTGTAGAACTCTTTTACAGAATTTCAGTAAGCTAGCTTTCGGATTCTTTATGGTTTCTGAACCTAAGATTTTTTCTCTACTCGAATAAGAGAGGCTACATTTAGATTTTTGTTCTCTTATATATATATATATATATCAGTCCTCTGTGTGCTGGAATTTCCCATTTCATAGTCAGAGAAGTTTGCAGTTAACTTAGGAGGATTGTTCTGTTTTACGTTAAAAATATCTTCCACTCAAAATGAAATTATTCTACGAAGTTGAGCACTATGTGAAATAATTATAAGACTCGATAACTTCGGAATCTGAAATAATGAGAATTCAAAATAATAAGCGAGCAAATATTAATTATTAATTTAAACAACAAGTCAGACTTGAGAAGAGAAGAATTTTAGTTAGAACTAAGCTAAATAATTATGGGCTTAAAATACCTTAGGGAGCATTGGGTTTAAATTAGCATCTATTTTTTTTTTTTTTTCCCGAAACAGTTCTCTTTGGTTTTTCATTTAAAGGTAAGAAAGTTAGCATGTTAATTCTTCTATATTTTATATATCAACAAAGACCTTCTCTTTCCTGGTCTTTAAGAAATGAATCTTCGGACTCTAATATTCCAGGTGAAAGGGCAAGGAAAAAATCTACTGAGAAGAAAATTCCAACTTTTTTGTAATGATTATTATTCATACAGTGATTCAACAAGAGAAGATTGAATATATATATATATATATATATATATATATATATATATATATATATATATATATATATATATATATTAGAGTAGATTATTTCATATTTTTCCTTACAGAAGTTTAGATGATATTCGTTCTCTCTATAATGAAAAATAAAACACAAACCTTCTTGAAGCTAAAATTTGACCACAATACCCCTCGAGAACAATATTATTTTCTTTTATAAAAATATAACATATCAAATAATATTTTTGAACTTTTATTTCAAAATTTATTTATTTTATGTTGAAAACTATAAATATAATTTATATTAAATTTTAAAATTCAATATTTTTATATTGGTGAACATATTTCATGCTTGTTAATTATATCATATAAATAATAGATAAATAACGATATTTTGGTCAAAATAACTGTAGCTTAGGCTTATCTTTGTTATAGAGGAGGTTAGTATAGCGAATCTTTTAATTTTAAAGAAGGGAAATGTAGATTTGTAAAATAAAAAGAAAAATCATATAATTTGACATATTACAAAAGGCCTTTTGCATAGACTCAGTTCTTGATTTCAAGCTTATTTAACATTTGAGCCACTCATTAAGATATCAAACCATATAAAATGAACATTAATAAGTGTAATGGGGCTAGGTCAAAGAAGTGGGGTGTCAATCTCACACTTTCATTACACTCAGCTTTCAATTTTAATGATTAGGGGGAAATTGCAATGAATTAGTTAAATACAGTGATTACCCATAATTGAAGCAATGGATTAGCGGGAAGGTGTAATTTAGTTAATACTCAAATATTACTATCATATGCATGTATAAGTTCAATAAGATTTATGTAAATAGAAATGTAGAAATTAACAGGTTTACATAAATTCTAGTTGAAGCAAATGCAAGACAAGTTGATAAGAACTAACCTCGTAGGTACAAACTGTTCTGGAAAACCTAGGCAGTCCTCCTTTGCTTCAGTGTTATACATACATATGCAATGGGAAACTGAGGCAAGTAAAAATAAACAGGTCTTGGAACTTCTGATATATAAATATCACAGCAAAATAATAATAATAATAATAATAATAATAATAATGAATCAATAAATCTAAAAATTTGGAAATCAAACTAACCATTAATCCAGTGGTAGATAGATAAATTTCTGCAGATTGAGCCACTGGCAAGCACACGTATATATAGAGCAATGTTAACATTACTGTACCCTTTAGATTTTGAATTGGATGAGAAACCACTTTTCCTTTTAATATTGATTAAATGAATCTCAAAGGTATATAGGCCGTTGTGCTGTGTAGACAAATGCGATAGATTCTCTTACTGTTTTTTTTTTTTTTTAAAACACTGACAGCAGATTTTGGTACAGTACACTCATCGTGGATTTTTTTTCCCTAACTTTCTATATATATATATATATATATATATATATATATATATATATATATCTATTTGTATTTTGGAATCTGGTAGAACATAGGATACGTTAATTTTGCCAGACTTGATCCTCAATATGGCCTGTGTCACTTTCTGACTTCACTATATTAACCACGTACACTATATAAATTAATAATTCTGTTGGCCGAATAACTGACACATCAAGAAAGCATGAGATTGTCTAGTTTTCTAATAGAATAAATCACCGTATTAGTCTTGATTTAGTTCTTTAGTTATAGGTTTGGTCACATTTTGATCTATTATTTATTTTATTTCAAATTTTTTTAATAATTAAAAATTATTATTTTAGTCCCTTCACATAAGTTAATAGAACTTAACTTAAAAAATTATATATAATATGATCTCAAAAGTTGAAATTCATGTCACTTTAGTAAAATATTAACAAACTTACTTGTTGACCTGATTATAAGGTTGGTCTTTTAAAGATAAGGTTAAAAAAAAAAAGTTTGAGCCTATTTTTTAATCATACTTTTATCTATATATTTTGAGTTAGGCTTATTGGGCTAAGTAGACTTTTTAAAGTCATACTTAAGTCAATTTGCTATTCAAAATTTGAGATAAATAATATAACTAATTATTATTATTACTTGTAAGATTTATATATCAGGAAGTTGTACATACAAATATATTATTGTATTGATATGAATTCTTTAAATAAAATGTATTAGTTTTCATTTTTTTATCAAAATGTTTTGCTATAATAAATTTTTATTTAAATAATAAGTTTTTTTATTAAAAAAAAAAACTTATGCAGGTTTTTTTGCTCAGAGCTTTAAAAAAAGTAACCCATTTTACAAAATATTTTTTTAATCAAGCTTGTTTTTTTGGTTCAAATTTTTATTTTTTGGGTTAAGTGGGTCGAACGGAGTTTTTAATTAAGTTTGCTTGTATGATACAAATTGAGCAGTATACACAGTGATATATAAGTGATCAGTGACAACAATAATACAATTATAAATCAATCCGTTCTGTGCCTACTTGTTGCCTATGAAATCAAGTTCGGAACTCAAGCTCAGCCACATAAAGTTCCATCTTCTTTCGTTGTTTATATAAACAGTGAACCATGTAGAGAATGTTTAATTTTAATGTTTGTGCTTTGCTTTACTTCTCTGCTCATAAATATTTGTGCCTTGCTTTTATTCCACCAACTAGTTAGTGCCTTGCTTAATACAAGTTCAAAAGTTAAAATTTTAAAAACTTCTAGTTTTAGTTTCCTATATAGTTATCGAAAAAGTTTTTGGAAAAATTATGTTTTTGGATTTTATAGTGATACTTAATTTTTAAGTTGGTCCTTATACCTTTAAAAATTTATATTTATGTCCTAAAAATTTAAATATTTACAATTTAGTCCCTATTACTATGTTATTGTCAATATTTTACCATATATGTTAGTTAATTTTATTTAGATCATTTACATTTATATTCATAGTATTATGACAATATATAATTAATTATGTTAAACAAATTTAATAAAATATTTACATAAATTTTAATATAGGGACTAAACTAAAATGTTTGTAAATTATAAATACTTAATTATAAATTTTAATATTATAAAAAGTAAATTAAAAATTTGACTAAAATTATAAAAACCAAAAGTATAATTTTAAAAAAAATTTGTCTAATTCAACCGTATATACGATTTGGTGCCTGTGCAATTTAATGACTCTAGCCCAATTCTCGAAATTACTAACAAGATAGCCACGCTAATTGACCACATCCACATTTTGAACTTATATCTGACTTCGGGTCAGATAAAAAAAATTGGGACAAGCCCGATTAATTTTTTTAAATTTAGACTAGAAATTAACATCTAAATGAAAAATTTCTAAAATATGTATTTGCGCACATTAAATATATCAAGATTCCAATCTTTATGAAATATCACATTCTCAAAACACATACATTGGAATATGCTAGGAATTAGAATTGAATGTCTCAAATTCAAATTCAAATAACATACACACAGAGTTTATTTTGAAATTCAAATTCAGACTCTTGAAATAATTATGACCAAAACACAAGTTCCTTCATTGAAAAATTTTAAATTGACTATTGTGACCTCATCTCCAAGTGGAATAGTTGTTTGGGTGGTGTTGTACAGTTGTCCTCAAAAGCATTTGTATCAAATTACTCTCATTATCTAAGACATGCCGCTTGGTCATCTGTAATTGATCCAGCAAGCCCGTTTGAGCTTGAAGCCCCCATCTATAAGACATGAATTCCCCTCCTGTACTCATTTCTTGAGCATGCCTAGCAACACTACAGTGAGCAGCACTGTAAAACAAAATATCAATCCACAGCTCAAACAAGAACATCCATATTTGCTTGCTATCACATTCTGTCAAGAAATCATAGGCAGTCAAACAAGCGTAATAGAAAACTGATCTATCAATGAGTCTTCCATATTCTGTATCATTTGTTATGCTCTGCAACAATTTCTTAAAAGATCCACTCTCATCTAAAGAAAGTGTTAACTTCTTTTTCTTCTTTGTATTGGATGGCTTCGAATAGTGTGTCACGAAAGCTAAGCAACCCTGTCCCAACTGGTAACATATGGCGTCGCTTCATCAAGAGGTAGAACATATAATCAGATAGCACTTTGCTCTCTCTCGAAAAAATTGCATTTTCAAGGACATCCTTATTGTCATCACAATGGCAACACACACTTGTTACAATGTGCCAAAGAAGAATACTTTGATGAAATTCTAAATTTTCTCTTACTAGCCCTTGCCTTCGTAATACAACTTCCCTATGTCGCAGGGATTGTATTGTTGTGGATTCCATTATAATGCATTGTGAGAGAGCTTTTCCTTTAGCTTTGAGGAGACTTGACAATGATCTACGTCAAGGAGCTCTTCTAATTTAGCCACTGATAAAGAATGTCCAGACATGTTAAACTCTTTTTTAGAACATAATAAAGTCAAGAAGTTGCATTGACCTATTGTATGCCATGAGTTTGCTTTCTTTGAGTTTCATTCTCTAAGCCAATGTATAATATGAGGTGCAAATGGAATGTTGGGTCTGATAATGAAGTCCAAGCAGTCAATTGCCCATTCTGAATAGACAAGCAAAGAAATGGTTAAAAAGATTTCAGATATGATTGCCACCGCCAGCAGCATATATGAACACAACCATAATGGAAACTGAAGTAGCCAAATGTGAAATAAGTCCCCAAATGTTATGCAACGCAACTGCCTTGGTGAAAAAGACGTCATAGCAGAATCCATGTTGAAAATCTAGTAGATGAAAGAAGTTTTCATAACCCATTTGGTGTGCTAGATTTTTCTTAAGTTCAATATCTTGAGTGCCCAACACCATATCTGAATAGAGGCTTGCAAAGTAACTTTTGAAACCTTTCAAATGTATGAAAATTTTTTCAAACCTTTCTTTTTGACTAATTTCTTTAGTTTACGAAACAGTTGAAGAAAGGTGAGAATAACGACAATAATTTATATTGGCTGAATACAGAGACCATGTTCTCTCCCCATACTTGACAATCCCAATTATAAGCATGGGAGCACCTAGGCAAGAAAGCCAACTAGTACTATTCCAAGACAAAATAATTATTTAAAGAGTGACAATAGTCTGAACCACCAATCCGACCAAGTGTTTCAACCACAATTCATTGTCTTCTAGTGAACATGCAGTGATCATGTCTGGACCACCAATGTGCATCAATAAAAATGGAGCTCAAAATCCCATCATTTTGATATGTTCCAATGGTTCTCCATTTTTGTCATAGTAGTTTCCTAGCCTGCTGGAGATAACACGTAATGCAATAGTTGGCACTTTGTCTGCTAACAAGTAAGTAAGCTAGATAATTCTGTTGATTACTTTCTTAGTTCCATATTTTCTATAGTTTCCCAATAATGCTAGTATGATTTGAGACCCAAGGCTCATAAATACCAATCCTTGAAGCTCCCATTTGTCCCACCATTCCCTCACAGGATTTGGAAATACTTCAACAAGCATCCTTCTTCCTCCTATAGCCATCCAACTGCTTATAACTAAAATTGATATCTTTATTTTATTGGACCATGTTTCGTCAATTAAAACCAAAGTAGTTAAGATGAGAAAAAGGTGCAAAATTTATGGTTTGGTGTAACCAAGATCATGTTTGACCTCACTTCTTGGACACAATGGCACATATTTTATTTTAAGATATATTTTTTGGATTTTAGTTGTGTTTGGCCATACTCTTTTGGGATAAATAATGTAACACTTCGGCAAATAAAATCATATAATCAAGACTAATAAATATATAAATGGATATATATATGTAATGAGATAAAGTTAAATGAGAGAAAATTGGTTATTAATTAAGAAGCTAAATATATGAGATTGGGAGACTTAAATATTCAATAGTGGCTTTGTACAAGTTGCTAGGAAAATGGATTTCCTCATGTTGTACGGACGACATGAAGATCGTGTCTATTTGATCTATGTTGTTAGTTCAGAATCTATTGATTCAGATTCATATTAATGATATATGATTGCATGTGATTATTTTTTTATTTGCAAATTTAATCCACCGAATTTCCATCCAATGATTGAGAGTTAGAAAATGACCCTCATTTGCTCACCCATAAAATGAGCAAATCCGGATTTATGCTAGTGCTTACATATTGTTAGTTTTGTTGGATACTTTCTAATTCTTTTACCTCTGAAATGGCTTTATAGTTGTCTTAATCAATTCATTGCCAGTTGTTGTGCCTCTAATTATTTGAGTGCATTCCGTGTTGTCATGCTTGTTACTGCATTTCCTTCTACATTGATATAACCTCATCACATGTAGTTTCATGTGAACAAAAGGTAAATGTTATCGTTTTTTTGGAAACACTAGTTCTAGGTTTGGTTCATTGAAAGATTGGGAATGGAAATGAGTATGTGTTTTGATTGAATGAAATTTTACCGTTTGTGTATTATATTTGGTATTTATTAAAAAAGAGGTAGGAATAGAAAGAAAGATTAATTAATTACCATATTATTCTTGTTAATGAAATTATAATATTAGATATAATTTATTATGTGAAAAATATTTCATTCTCTTTTGCTTTTTCATTTCTTCTCCATCAACATTTACTCTTCCTGTCTTCTCACCATTGACAACTTGACTGTGATTAGAGTTATCAAAATAGGCTAGTACAATCCATCCAAGTAACTCACCTCAGAAGTGAACTGAAAATCTCAACTTTGGCTTATTTGATAGGTTTGTACCAAAAATTAAAAAATTTAAAAAATTCCAAAGAAAACGCTAGCCAAGGAGAGGGGGATCAAAAAGAGAGAACGTAGTGAGATGAATGCTTTGAATGAATCTTGAAGCCTTGTACTAGAGAAGCACAGATCTTAGCTTGAAAGAGAGGAAGCTGGCCGTGCATTGAAGTTGAACGAAGCTTGAACCAGTTGTAGATCTGAAAGGGACAAAGCGTGAACTAGTAGGGAGGAAGTCGCAGATATGATATTTGAAGTGTGAGACTGAGATGTGAAGGTTGGCTGGCCATGAATTTGTGACTGAACCGTGCATGAGATGTGAAGACTGGAGATAATGGATGATAATGGTTGGTACTGTGAAGTGAAAGTTAGATGAGATGCCGAATGCAAGTGACTATGTAACTGTGAGATAGGGTGAGAGATGTGATGTCTGTGAGACTGAGAAGAGAGGTTGAGCTAGTGAGTTGCAATGATTAGAAAAAAAGAGATAGTGAGTTGCATTTATTGATTAATTTTTCTTTTAGAATGGTTTAATTCTTGAAGAATTGGATTCGAATTTGGATTGGGTTGTCTAATGTTAATTGGCTTAGTATCGGTTATGGACCTTGATTTTAAACATTGGGCTTCCTTGGGTTTATGTTCAAAGGGTTTATCCTACTAAGGGATGGATCCAAAAGGGCGTAGGGTATAGTTGCGTCATTAGCTTTTTAAAATTTTAACATTTATGCATAATTTTATCTTATATTTTTTTGTTTAATTTTTTAATTGATAAGAGCTTGCTCCCTTTAGATTGTCAAAATTTACTTCTATTATTTAAATATTTGATTCAAAAATTTTAGTACTCTTTAGAATTGAATCTTAAATATATTCTCAATCTTATCCAAAATTTCTTTAAAATTAGCACCCAATGCAACCCACTACTTTAATGGGTCAAATGGACTTCGGTTCAGGCCCATTTTGATGGCTCCAATTGTGATTGAACTCTTTATATTGAAATGATGGAACCATTGGAACATAAGACATGTGAGAGGAGATGACCATTGTACAATTTAGAATAGAAGATTGAAACTTTTTGTCAGGGTCATCCAAACTCTTTCACCATTGTACATATTAGCAAGGTTGTTATACGTACAAGTTTAGGTAACCTTGTAAAGTGGACAAAACTTTTAATAGGTTATGTTTATTATGAATAACAATGGAAATATATACTTATATAGTTAAAATCAATATTGAACTAGTAGAGGTATTAAGTAATCTTTATTTGAATGTAATTAAATAAGTGATAATTAAATATAAATTTTTTAAAGTTGATATATTATGATTTTAATATAAAAATTAATAACAAGCAAATACTAGTAACATTAAAATTTGAATCTAAGATAATTTATCCACTAACAAATATAACCATTTATTATAAGTGTATCAAAACAATTAAATATATAAAACTCCATAAAATCTATAAGTGTTATTCTACTATGTTAATAATATATCAATTTCATATAATTTTAATTTTTTCTTCTAAAAATGGCACATTTAAGCATTATATAAAAAAACGAAGCAATCATATAAGAAACGTTACACATTTTACGAATGAGTTCCATGCTATTTGGTAGTAAATAGCAATCTTGATAATCAAATATGTCCACGTTAGATTCCTGTGATTTGCAGTTTTTGAAGTACCATTTGATTGAGTAGGTAGCAATATATAATAATGACTACATATATACATGTGAAAATCCCTTCAACTTGGTAGAAAGGTGCTGCACATGTCCAGAGGCTAAGTTTACGTACAGGTATTGCTGCTTTTTTGAAAGTATGAAATGAAGACAACATGAGTCTAACTTGCTAAGCTCGTATTCAACTCACCGATTTTGACCAAGTTTAGACAAGTTATGTGTGAGTTTGAATGAGTTGATGTTGAGTCTAAGTTTGAGATCTTTTTAATCCGATTTGCTAAGCTAAGAACTCACTCGCATAATTGAGTTAACTTGTGAGTTTAATAACATTGCACATTGAAATCCGAGAGGGAGGAATAAAGAAAAGATTGGGATAGATAGGCAAAAACATGATTTGAAACACTTAAGATCAAAATGATCGAATCACCAATAGAACCGAAGACATATAAGGGAAGATGACCCTAGTACAAATCGGAACTAAAGATCAAAACTTTTCCCTAGGGATGTCTGAACGCTTTCATCATTGTACAGATTCAAATATGAGAGGGGTAGGGAGAGATGATAATAGGATTTTGAGAAAGAGGGAGGAAGAGAGAGAAGATGACCGAAACAAATCAGAATCTAATGGTGGTGAACTCGCAAGTGCTAATGACATTGTAAATCTGCCAGCATTTTCCAACCTCACTGGAAAAGAATTTTCAAGCCCCATTGGCCATGGGCAACCATGTACTCAGACATGTCTTACCATAAATTTCAGAAGGAATTTCTGTCATGATTCTTGGTTCCGGGAGACAAGTGCCTATTCTTCCATTTTGCTTGGGAATGCCTTCTCCCATGTTTGAGAATCAACTTTACCTTGGGAAAGGGAGTCCAATCTCAAGATGACAACCAAACAAGGAATGTGCCTGGATCCCATTCCCTTTACCTTCCCTCCACTATAAATCCAGGAACCAAATAAGGCCTAGGTTATGGCCTGTCTCTTCCCATGTGTCAACACTCACCCCTATTTTCTTTATACATTTCAAATAACAATGTTGACCCTGGTCTCCCATTTGTGGCTTAGAGATGTATCGGGTATATTCTTTTTGGTGAGCCATGCATTAATTTAAAATGGCCATATAATCTTTTCAAATTTATAGGCTTTTGATTCGTCTGAAAGGTATTTAGGCCATTAACTCTCATCTTATATTATATTGCCTATAAATATTTTCTTTTTTCTTCCTTCGTTCTCATTCACTTAATTTTTAAAATTTTTTCGCATACGCTTGAATTTGATAAAGAATAATTGAAATATAACTAATACCATACAAATCTTCTATACATTTAGATTGGTTAATTGTTGTATGAAATTTTAAGATCGTCAACACCTTTTCCATATAATATTTAACTCTTCAACTCATCTTAGTAGACCCAGTCATATCCTTCCTCAAATCGTTTTTCCAAAAATAAATTATTGTAGTGATCCATTATAAAATTTAAAATAAAAAACTCACCAAAGCACGTTATAAAAATTGAATTAAAAAAACTCATCAAAGCACTTTCATCATACCATCAACTACAGCCATGAGGAAGAAAGGGTTGGAAGTTAATTCTATATAAAGATACTCCTGAAATTCTACATAATGCCAAAACTTCGCAATTATATTCACTAACCTGGAAATAGAATCATTGTTCTGGCTCCAACTTTGCAGTTCCAGAAATATTTGAATTATTATCTTTAAGGTGGACAAAAGAAGATGAGGGTTAAAGTTGTTAATGAGAAGACCTGCCATCAACAATCAACAAAGATATTTTTTTTAGAGATATGGTATTAAAGATTATACTGAAAATTATTTATATATTTTCATTTAGTTATTTAAATTATGAATTGACATATATAGTACAAGAAATATTCATGGTTAAGTGATTTAGAGTTCTATGTCCTCTTGATTAAGATTAAATTAAATTTCAACACAGTAGCTAGGCTTGTTTTCACACTTAAATTTAAAGGGTTTCTGTATAAAGGGCATGATTATAATAAAAATTATCCGTGAAATAAAATTTTAAATTGAGGTACAGTTAACACTCAAGGCAAGTAACGTTATGTTATAACCATTAGCGAAAATTACGGCCCCTTGTCATTTTGATATTTGTCCTCAACTACAGTTTTTCCTCTGAACAATTAATTCTGACAATATATTGCAATTTCCTCACAATAGTCTTTCCAATTTTAGTTTTCTGTTATTCTTTTCTTTGGTTTTTTCTGAGTATCGTCACCAGGAAGATGTATGAGTAATTTTGCCTAGGATATATGCTGGAAATAACTAGTTAGAAAAACTGAATTATGTATGTATTAGATTAAATAAAAGAAAAAAAAAATCATATAAGTTTTCTCCTTAAATAAATCCAATAGCTTAAATTAATTTTTCTAGCTTGTTTTAAAAAAAATTTTAAGTATGACTTTTCATACAAAAAAACTCTTCAAATTTGAAAACAAAGAGTTGTGTATGTTTAAAATTTAAATTTAAAAAAATGACTTTACGTACTAACATAATTTTCTAAAAAATATAATTTTTCAAAAAGAGTTGTGTCTATACAAAATCTTATTATAAATATGACTTGATTATAGGTTAGAATTTTTGATTATAAAAAGGGATTAAAATGAGAGTCCTCTTTGTTTTTTTTTTTTTTTCCTAAAACTTCTTTGAGAGTTATTTAGGAGAGATTACAAAAGTTGCTATCTATCAATCTCTAATGTGTTTGGGATAACTCTTAAGGGTGATTTGTTATTAAATCCTGTAGCAAATATAGTGGGGATAAATATCACTTTAAAGACAATGTAGTAAATATACTTTTTTGGGCACAATTTTCATCTTTATTGAGATTGTTTGTCCTCATCCCATGTTCAAATTTTTTATAGTACCAAATCCTCTGAAATAGATGAAGCTTACTTACTGCTTGAGTCGCTCCTTACTAATTGAAGATTATGTGTTGGATTAAATAAAGGAAAAAAAAATACTTATATAAGTTTTTTACTTAAATAAATCTAATAGCTTAAATTAATTTTTCTAGTTTGTTTTTTAAAAAATTAAGTATGACTTTTCATACCAAAAAACTCTTCAAAAAATATATGACTTTTCAAAAACAAAGAGTTGTGCCTATTTAAAATTTAAATTTGAAAAGATGACTCTTATACTTAGTAACTCTTTAGAAAAGATATAATTTTTTAAAAAGGGTTGTGTCTGTATAAAATCTCGTTATAAATAGGATTTGATTATAGACTAAAATTTTTGATAGAAAAAAGGGATTAAGATGAGAGTCCTCCTTACTTTTTCTTTAAAACTTCTTTGAGAGTTTTTTAGGAGAGATTATAGAAGTTGTTGTTTGTTAATCTCTGAAGTCCTTGGGATAACTCTTAGAAGTGATTTGTCATTAAACCCTGCAGTAAACATAGTGGGGACAAATATTACCTTAAGGACAGTGTAGTAAATATATGTTTTTGAGCATAATTTTCATCTTTATTGAGATTGTTTTTCCTCATCCCATGTTCAAAATTTTTATAGTACGAAATCCTCTGAATTGCTGAAGCTTACTTACTACTTGAGTCACTCCTTACTAATTGAAGACTATGTGACATGGATGCCCTAGGATTGGTAAAAAGGCTCCAAGATTTGAAAGCATGAAGAATATGACCAAAGAGAATTAAAAGTGTTACGGTTCCTACATAGACCACTTCAACATATAAAGAGAAAATGCATAGGAACAATCCTTCTCCGGCAACGATGAAGCTCCTGAGCTAAAGATTTCATCAGAATTTTTTTCGGTCTTTAGCCCTCAGTTAGACCACCTATATAGCAAGATGGAGAAAGAAATAACTAGGGTTCTCTGGCCCGTTTGTTACTAATTATTGGGTTTTTCCTCTTAAGTTTTGCATTGATATTAGCATGAAACAAAAACCTTTGAGCTTAAGAGACCTACGCATATATCACTCTAGGACAATGAAGAGAATGCCAGTGGATGGATGCATGTGATAGAATATTGAAGTAATTGTTTATTCTGATCAATATTTATCATAAATGACGCATTTGTTTATTCTGATACTCAGGGGATTAGTTTATCAAATTTTGGATATAAAACACTATAGCATCATTAATTGGTAATCCAACAAATCACAGTGATGCAATTTAACTTTGAACCAAACCACGAAAAGATAAACTATAATATTCTTGTAAATACGAAAGAAAGATACATATAAATATATAAAGTTCAACCAGAAAACGATGGTAAAATATGGATATAATATTAAACAACTTACTTGTACGATGTAAATTGAGCAGTCAAGTGATTCAAATTAAGTAATGGGACGGGACCACTAAGAACAATAGTAATTATATATCAATGCCTTATCTGCCTGCTAGTCCTTTAGAAATCAATTTCGAACTCAAACTCAGCCAAATAAAAATTTCAATATCTTTGTTGTTTATATAAACAGTGACTTATGCAGAGAATGTTTACTTTTATGTATGTTTGTGCTTTGCTTTACTTCCGTGCTAAGAAAGATTTGTGCCTTGCTTTATTCCACCTATGAATTTGCTTTACATAGTGTCAAGGCTAACGTAGAAGCTGTCCTCTTTCATACATAAATGTGGATATTTCAGTTCACACAAAAACATAATTATTTAATTAATTGACATTGTCCTAAAATTGTTCACCAGAATTAAAACTCAATTCAGGAGTTAAATGGGTGAATTAAGAGAGCGTTATAATATTGGCCAGAATCAGTTCAGGACTAATAAAGATTCCTATCTTTACGGAATATCACATTTTCAAAACACATACCTTGCTAGGAAACAGAGTTATATGTCTCTAATTCACATTCAAATGACATACACATAATTTAATTTGAAATTCAAACTTAGACATAGGATAGTATTGCGACAATATTAAATATATGACATATTTAGTTGAAATTGTATTTTCATCATCAAACGATAACACGAATTTTTGCATTGAAATTTTGAAGCTGACAGTTGGGTATAGTACATCTGTGGCATTTGAATTAATTACTCTCATCATCCATTACACGCTCAGTCATCTAGAATTGATCCAACAAGCCCGTTAGAGATTGGACCAGCCATATATGAGAGACAAATTCCCCTCCAGTACTCAGCTCTTGAGCATGTCTATCAACTCTTCAATGAGCAGCACTATAGTACAATATCTCAATCCACTGCTCAATTGGGAATTCCCATATTTTCTTGCTATCATATTCAGTCAAAATATCCTGGGCAGTTAAACAAGCAAAATGAAAAACTGATCTACCTATTAGCGGAGTTCTTCCTTGTTCAGCATCCACCATAATGCATTGCAACAATACCTTATAAAATCCTTTCACATCTATGGGAAATGCTCGATGTTCACAATATTTGATAGCCTCAAACAGCGTGCCATGAAGGCTGAGCAGCCCTGCTCTAATTGGTAACATATGACGTCGTTTCACCAACAGGTAAAATATATAATTAGATAACATGCTGCTCTCTGTTGAATGAATTGCATATTCTGGGACATCTTTATTGTTATCACAGTTGTAGCACACATTTGTTACAATGTGCCAAAAAATAATGCTTTGGTAAAATTCTAAGTTTTCTATCATTCGCCTTCGCTTACTTAATCTTTTGGGCTTTAACAACTTCCCTTTATCATGAGCCTTGTATTGATATGGATGCCATTTTTTTAATGCATTGTCAAAGAGCATTCTTTTCGAATACAAGGAGTTCAGATGACAAGGTACATAATGGAGTCTTTCTAATTTTGCCATTGACAAGGAATGTCCATAAATGCTATAAGGTTTCATACACTACACTAAGGCCAA
This sequence comes from Delonix regia, assembly GCA_037074485.1. Taxonomy (NCBI): domain Eukaryota; kingdom Viridiplantae; phylum Streptophyta; class Magnoliopsida; order Fabales; family Fabaceae; genus Delonix; species Delonix regia. The sequence continues at coordinate 5,399,297 of CM073460.1, read as the reverse complement.
GGAGTTGGACTGACCTATTGTATCCCATGAGTTTGTTTTCTTTAGGTTATCATCTAAAAGCCAATGTATGATCTGAGGCAAAAAGGGAATGCGTTGACTAAATAATCCTAAAATGTTAGTTGTCCATTCTGAATGAACAAGCCAATAAATGATTGAAAAGATTTCTTATATGACAGCTACCACCAGCAACAATTACGAGATAATGGGATCCACTCCTAAAGACCTTTCCAGTCTAGTGTTGTAAACAATGTACAATATGAACACAGTCAAAATGGCAAATGGAGTAATCAAACGTGAAATGAAACCCCAAATGTTATGTCTACAACTGCCTTGGTGAACAAGACATCATACTTGAATCCATGTTGAAATCTAGTAGATGAAAGGCTAGTTGATAACCAAACTGTCGGGTTAGATCTCTTTGTAACTCAATGTCTTTGGTGTCCAACACCATATCCGATAAGAGGTGCCAAAATTACTCTTGAAACCTTTGAAATGTAGACACCTTGATTTCATCCTTTCTTCAACCCTCGTTCGTTTAGTTTTTGGAATAGTTGAAGAAAGATGAGAACTGTGACCATCATTTACACTGATTGAATACAGAGACCATGTTCGCTCTCCATACTTGATAAATCCAATTATAAGCATGGGACTGCTCAAGGAAATAAGCCAACTAGTACCTTTTAATGCAAGGCGAATTATATAGGCAGTGAAAAGTGTTTGAACCATCAACCCAAGCAGGTGTCTCAACCACAACTTATTATCTTCTTAAGAAAATGCAAGTGTCTGGACCACCCATGTGCATTAATAAAAATGGTGCCCAAAATGCTATCATCTGAAAATATTCTACTAGTTCACCATGCTTGTCATAGTAGTTTGCAAGTTTACTGGAGATGACACCTACTGCAATAGTTGGCACCATGTCTGCCAACAAGTAGCTAAACAAGATAATTGTACTGATTACCTTATTAGTTCCATATTTTTTACGATTGCCCAATAATGCTTGTATGATTTGTGACAAAAGGCTGATAAACACCAATCCTCGTAGTTCCCATTTGTCCCACCATTCCCTCACTGGATTTGGGAATAATTGGATGAGCCTTCTTCCCCCTCCTATGGTCATCCAACTGCTTATAACTAAAGTAGATATTTAATTTATCAGACCATGTTTAGTGAATTATAAAAATAAAATTGATAAGATGTATAAAATATATGCATAATTTATGGCGTGGTGATGCTTAGGGAAAACCAAGTAATTGACATTTGATCCTTTTTGCACTAGGACAGTGGGATCATGTTTGGCCTTACATCAAGGATGGAAGGAGCTCCTTATATATTTATTATTTGAAAGAGAAAAACTTAAGTTTTGGTTGTGCTTGGCCTTATTTTTTCTTAGGAGAAATGAGTTACTTTGACTACTAATAAAATTTCTTTTGACAAATAAAGTAGGCAGTTAGAGTTTCTCCCTTAATTTAAAACAAAAATCCAAGAAGAATTTATTTTTATTTGTTAAAACAAAAATATCCTGACCCAAAATTTTTAATTAGGCTCTTATCCTTCCCCTTATATACGACCTACATCCCTCTGTTCTCATTTCTCTTTATCCTGTGTACTTATTTTGATATATTTAGTTTTGTTTTATGATAAATTATTCTCCCCTCCCTTAATAGATGTGCAAATTGTGTAGCTCTTTTTTTTTTTTTAAAAATTACTTCCCTGCCTTAAAATCAAATATGCACTACAATTAAAATACAATCACACATCTTTTAACAAAACTATTCAAATAATTTTTAAAATAATAATATAAATAATATTAAATATATATTTGATTAATATAAAATGGACCCTTTTCTAAATTTTAAAATTTATGAAATCATTTTATAGAGAATTAATAATTATTAATGTTTTTGAAAAAAATAACTGAATAAAATTTAAGAAGTAGTAATGCTTGATTTGAGCATTTGTATTAAATATATATTAATAAACATAAGCACTGTCAAACGTAATCAATAAGAATCTTAGAATAAATTAAACTTATCATTTGCACTACGAAATAAATACAAAACTTTAAGAAATATTTCCAAATAAGTCATGTTTAATAAAAGGAAACAAATATTATCTTTGAGGACATTTCGTCTTTTTATAGTTTCAGGATATGTATATGTATATTTTCAAAATAAGGAAGTGGATTGTGTAATTTCAATATCTCTAATGAAGGGGAGAGTAATTTAACATTTGTTGTGATTTTATTTTATACATTGTAACTAATAAAAAATTAGAAATTAATTGAAATTAACCGTAACTAACTATCACCATGCTCATTCAAACAATATTTACTGCAAAGCCGTGTGTTTGTCTATAAGTGTGCTTGTTGAGTAACTTCATAGTAAAAGTTTTTAAAAGAAGAATAAAAAAAAATATTTTTTGGGCATACAAAATACAATAATATAGATAAAAAGCACTTCTCTGATAAATTTGTCTTTCGCTAATTGCTTTATTTGTTATTGTACTTTGTCAAACACTAACTCACTTTATCTTTTTCCCAATATAACCCAAAAATTAAAAAGATCAATTTTTTGAAAAATAAATAATTACTTTCTCCTAACTTAAGAATATTTCTTATACAGGAGGGATCATATTTCTTTTCAAAATGCTTAAAAATTTTCAAAATTCGCAATTTAGAATCACTTTGAAAATCTCAGAAGATCCTTTCTCTTAACTAGTAGAAATTGTTTCCAGAAAATTGTTATTCCTTTCTAAAATCAAAATTACAAAAAATAACTTGAAAGTGATATTAAGCTGGTTTTAGAAGTTAAAGTACACTAATTAATCCTGCCTCTTTATAAAAAAAGGGCTAAAATGACCAACACACAAATAGTTTTCTATTTCTCAAACTAGTTATATTTAATTTGATCCTCTAAAGATATGTAGGTGTTTAAGTTCTCATTTTAGTTCAAGTTTATCTAAGAAATATTTTTTTTCTTGCTTCATTTTCTTACGCTTATTTATAAAGTATTTATTGACAAAGAATAATTGAAAAACAATATAGAAATTTAAAATAATTTGAACAATTAGCTTAAAGTAATTATTTTACGAAATATTTTTCATGGAGTCCATGAAATGTTTTTCAGGTGCAACTAAATACGCGAATAATTTTAGTTTGCAAACTAGATATTATTAATTTTAAAAATATTTTTTCATAATTTTTTTAATTATTAATTTTAGTTGCAAATCCACTAAATTAATTTTTATAAAATAATTTTGCTTCGCACAGTGCATTTATGTTGTCACTTGCATTTAAATATTTTTATTCAAAAAAACAAAAAAAAAAGAGGCAAAGCCCAAAGGCAACACAGCTACTACAATATCCGAGAGAGGTTGTCATTACCAACTGCACCCATATCCATGAAGGATAAAAGGAGGGAAGTATAAAAACTGGAAATTAATTCTATATATAAATATAATCCTGTTAAATGATGACAGAACTTAGCAATTATATTACCATAAAAGAAAAGAACATAGCAATTATATTGACAAACTTACCTGGAAATAGAATCATTATTTTGGCTCCAACTTCACACTTCAACAAATTTTTGAATTATACTGTAGTTTTCTTTTTTTAAAAAATGGGGCCAGAGGAGATCAGGATTGTCTTAAAATCGTTCACAAACTGACCTGCCATCAACAAAGATATTCTTTAAACACATGATCTTAAAGATTATAATATACATTATTTATAAAATTTTGCTTAATAATTAATATTTCGAGCTGATATGGAATTAAATTTCATGACTATTAAGTTTTGAGACTACTTTCATTTGCGATATATTCTTTTGATTTTCGACCAACTTAAATCTTGCAAGAGCACCCCATAAGTTAAGCTCAAGCTTATAAACCATTTGAGTCATTCATGGTAGGTCCAACCCTCTAAAATGAACTTTAAACATAAGGTAAAAATTTTGAGTCAACTTAGTTGTAGACTTAAAATCAACTCAAACTCGCTTTGACTTATGCTTAACTCGTCTAACTTGGCGAGTTGAGACCATTTCGAGCTGAGTTGACTCAGTGACATTGCTTTCAAGTATATATGTGCATTATATTATATATATTTGCTCTTCATTTCTTTAGTTACAAAAAATACATCTCTTTGGACTTGAACCTAAACACTTAGGAATAAGTTTATCACCAATTACTACATAACCAATAAGAATTTCATGTTAATAATTTGTAATGCATTATATATATATATATATATATATATATATATATATATTTATTTATTGTTGGCTTTTTTTTATAGAAATTTTATTTTGAATTTTTCATTAGTCATGGCTTGAAAAGTTATCTATTATTATCTTTTGACCTATTTTGACAAAGTAATCTTTAATAATTATATTTATTACTCTATAAATCATTTTAATTCAAATTGAAAATTACTAGTATTTGATTATTAGTAGTTATTATATTTAGATTTAAATATATACAATTTTAAAAATTTATATATTTGATTATCATTTATTCAACTATAATCAAACTAATAAACTATTAATCATTGCCTTCAGTAGTTTTAGTTATTAGTATAAATTTAAAAATATTGATTTTAACTATGTAATTGCATATTTAAATAATTATTTCTTATTATAGATAAACTCTTACAATTTTATATTATGATTCTACGTTACGAGTTTATCTTCTTCAAACAATTATGTCTAAACTCGCGAGTTTGACAATCTTGTTATTGACATTTGCATATTTATAATAGACTTAATATTATGATTACACTCATTAATTACACAAAAAATCAAAATTGGTGTTTTTAGACGTGAGCTTCTTAAGTGTAATACACTAATACTCACACTTATAATTTTTAATTATTATCTTCTTGAATTGATATCTAAGCTGAATATAAAATATGGAAATTCAATTGTGTCCCTTAAGTTTTGAATGCTAAGTTATCAAATGATGAAAGTATTAGCTATGACTAATTAAAAAAAAGAAAAGAAATAAATGTGTGAATTTAATATCTAACATTTTATTTAAATAACACACTATAAAAGTATAATTTTTTTAGTATTAAATGAAAAATTTTCCATAGATAAAATTAACATAATATTAAACTAAGTAATTTTCAACTATACCTCATGAATCTAATTTCCAATGAGTACAAACTAAGTAACTTAGAGGATTTTTCATAGACCTAAACAAATGAGTTAAAATTTTACCTATCACCGTGATAAAAGATAAAGAAAATATTTATAAAAAACAATGCTAAAGGAACACGGATCCTCAACAATAGTAAGGGACTCCTACCACCCTCTTGTAGAGGATCTAGGTCATTGGATGAAAAATCAATGCTTTAGAATGTGCCACGTGTATTTTATTTAATTTTAGTGAATATTAAAATTTTGAAAAATTTGATCATAATTCACAAAGACATATTAATGTTTTGGATCCTTTCTTACATAATATGATATTATGTTAAGGATGAAAAAAAAAAAATAGACTGCATAGCGTAAGGAGTAGAATATAAATTGTTAGAAGTTGTTGAATTTTTTCGTTTCTTCAACAGGATATTATCCTATATAAGGAATGATATAAAATATTAATATATATCTTTTGTATTATGATAAATTTTTTTCTAAAAACATAATATTTAATAAAATAGAAGAAAATAAAACACGTCGCACATTTGGAACTATTGGCAAGAGTATTCTACTGTAGGGCTGGGATCAATGTCCCATGTCAAAGAATATGAGGGTGTCTAATATCACTTATAAGAAAATAAAATGGTAGTATTGAAGCAATGGATTATTTGAAAGGTATTGTAATTTCTCCAAAAATTACTATCCTTTGCATAAATAGGTTCGTTAAGATTTACTTAGACAGAAATACAAAAATAAGGTTTACATAAATCCATATATATATATATATATATATATATATATATATATATATATATATATATATATATATTTGCCAAAAAAATCAGAAGCAAACGGAAGACAAGTTGGGTAAATAAAAACTAACCTTTAGAGCACAACTGTTCTGGAAAATCTGATTTTGTTTGCTTTAGTGCTTCTTTGCGTCAGTGCTATATATGCAGCGGGTAATTAAGATGAGAAGCAATAATTAGGTAATGACATAAGTTATGATAAAAATAATAATAAATCTAAAAATTTGGAAAATGAACAAACAATTAATTCAGTGATTGAGTGGAAACTGCAAAGAAAGAGTGTTCTTCTTGAGTGGCTGAAGCTTCCCTTTTAAGTAGAGAAATGACGATGGAAGAAACTGTAGAGCTTGAGAAGGAGTGCAATTCAATAAATTTGTTTGGAGTAAACTACAGTGATTCAACTTAAGATTTAATCGATTTATATTTGATATTACTCTTATTTTAAAAATTATATGAGACAATTGTAATGTTTTGTCATATCTTATAATTTAAAAATTTATATCCTAAAGTAATTATGAAAAAGAAATTGTAAAGTGTCCTTACCACCAGTCACCAGTTATCTCTAGCAAGTCTTTTAAATGGCATATAAATAAAGTAAAAAAAAAAAAAGAAAAAAGAAAGAAAGAGACACAAAGACCTCGAGACTAGAGAGAGGTCAAGGAAAGAATTATTAGTAAATACAACTTGATTTCTTTCTGAAAAATGTCCCTTTGGCACACCCAAACAAATTGGAACTAGTATAATGAAAACATAAGGGTAGACTCCTATTCTATAATTATTTTAAGAGACAAAGTAGAATATAAAATCTGAAACCAAAGAAAATATGCGTCTTGTCCATATGAGCGTGACTGTACAAAGTACAAACCACAAAGAGAGAGGACGAGGTTGACCTTAAAGTCGAAGTCTTTCTTTATACTGTGGACAGGATCACGTGGCTCTTTCATATCCCTTAATTTTCCCATTTTTTGGTTCCAATAGAGCATGGGGTTGGTGTGTAAATGAAGTATATCTCAGTATCCCTAAAATATTGTTCTATGCGTCAGATTGAAGTTGTTATTATTATTTTGAAGAAATTGCATTTAATTGTTTTATTTTTATCTTCAATTATATATATATATATATATATATATATATATATTCAATTTATAAAAATTGAAATTTGCAATAAATCCTTCTACAATCTAAATGGAGTTTCTCATTGAGGCAAAAGTATATGGTGGTTCATGATACTTTGTTAGCTTTTGTAAGAATATTGTCCTAGGCTTGTTATGTTAAGATTGATTAGCCTATACATTAAGATGTCATTTAGGTCGTGACACCTATACAAGTTACAGCCTTAAGATGTCATTGGTATGTATGTGCACAACCTTCAACTAGGTCATTTGAATTGATAGTGGAAGAAATCTTTTGAAGTTAAAAGGACTGAAAGTAAGATAAAAGAGTATGAACTAAGACAAACTTGTTAGTACTATTTTTCATCTCTTAATTCTTACTTTTTATTGCAATTTTGTTTTGCTTATAAGTGAATTGACTATGTTTTTAAGTTACTTGAAACTTAGTCATTGCAAAGGTCATATTGAAAAAAAAAAGCTTTTAATTTTTTTCGAGAATTAAAAAAAGCTTTCAATTAAGAACTCCCAAATTTACTTATGATCATGTCTTGTTGAGAATTAAAAAAGTTATTAGCAGGTATTAATACATTTATGTGACAGCTGATATGATACACTACTTCTAATCAAATTATTCTATCAAAGGCTCCCATTCTTGTCTCTAAATGATTTAATTGAAACCAACTAGTACACAAAATATTAAGACCATTTGCTAAAAGATCAAGGTTTTGATGGTAACAACACATGAAGAAAAGTTTTCTTATGTATTACTTAGGTTCTAGATGTTTTCAACGTTTAATTATGTCTTAGGAACCTTTGTAAATGATATTGAGTTGATAGGAATCATTTAAAATAAATTTATAATCAATTCTAGGTCTTAAAGGTTAAGAAAAACTAATTTGGGAGCTTTCTGTAAGTGAACATTCGATTGGCCACTAACCAGCAGTTGACTGGTCACCTTCTGAGAAGCCTCCAGTCTGCTGCTATCTTGAGTTATGATCGACTGGGAACTCTGTGTAAGTGAACAGTTGACTGGTTACAAGCCAGCAGTTGATTGGTCACCTTCTTAGATGAGACCAGTCAGCTGCTAGCTCAAACCTCATTGATTAGGAGCTCTCTATGAGTAAGCAGTCAACTGGCCACACCTAGATCAAGCATCAATCAATTGCTAACCTAGAGACCATCGATTGGGAGCTCTCTATGAGTGACCAGTCGACTAGTCAAGAGTGAGCAGTTGATTGTCGAGGTCCAGATTTTGAAAATTATGAGAGGGAATAAGTGAATAGTTGATTGGTCAGTGGTGAATAGTCGACTAGTCAGTTGCAGAAAAGCCATAATGAATTTAAATGACTATATTTTGAAATCTCTCATTTTCCACTAATTCCCAATGGATCTATTGGATCTCAATCTATATAAACTCAACCTATGGACTCTGATCAACAAGAAAAACATTTAAGAGGATTTATATTATTTGTTTTCATTTACTTATCAGTCCTATATCACATTAGTGCTTCATTGTATTATCTACTCTGTTCCGACAGTTCTTTCATCTATAATGTTTATCTTTCTTCTGAGAGAGAAACTTAAGGAGGTTCCTTGAGAGAGTTAAGGTAAAAGAGTGCTTTGGTTTAGGGGGAGTATATCCTTGAGAAGGTATTCAAGAAGGTTATTTAAAGGAGTCAAGTTGTGAGAGCTGGGGAATTTAGGAGAGGTTCTCCTAAGTGTTGTATTGATTTTCTGAGATAGTGAAAAATCCCAAGAGATTGCTTAGGAACTAGACATAGGCTTTGGTAGAAGCTGAACCAAGATAAATTTCGGTGTCCATACTTCTCCCTTACTCTTTATACATTCTACATTCATGATTGATTTTATCATCTTTGTTTCTAAAGGAGTTTTTTTTTTATTTTTAGTAAAAATTTTATAAAACCCAATTCATCCCTCTTAGGTTTTAGTCTTGCTCAACAAGTGTTATTTGAGCTTGGGCTCTTAATTAAAGACTTAACTGTCTTAAGAGTATAAATGACTAGATTTGGTGATAATGTTTTGCTTGAAGGACTATCTATTACAAAACCTCATGGTTTCAATGGTGAAAATTTTACTTATCGAAAACTAAGGACGAATTTTTTTTTTTGAGGCTGTTGACATTGACCTGAAGAAGCAAGCCAACTCAAATAAGAAGAGAGGAAAAGAAAAGAAGAAGGCTTACCTATTAGCCACTTAGGGAGAAAGTGATGAGGATTTAGATGATGAAGATGAAGAAGACAACCTCTGCCTTATGGGTAATGAAAATGAGGTAAGCTCTCTCCCTTCCTTTGAGGAATTACAAGATGCATTTAATGAATTACATGATGAATTCCTCAAGATAAAAAATGCTTTAAAGTTTTCAAAGAAGAAAATCTTATTCTTAGAAGAAGATTTAGAGAAAAAGAAAGAAGAAAATAACTCTATACTTCAAACAAAAGTTTCTTTAGAAAAACAAATTGTGAAATTAGAGCATGACTATATTAATCTAAAAAATGAACATGTTTTCCTTAGAAATAAAACTTCTTTAATTGTGAGCTTATGCAAAAACAAAAGAATGATTTGATAAATACTCTTGCAAAATTCACCAAAGGAAAGGATAATTTAAATATTTTACTTGGAAAACAAAGATGTGTTCTTAATAAGGCATGCATTGGATATAATCCTAAGAAAAGACAAAAATACTATAAAAATTTCTTTGTTCTTGCTATTATGACTAGCACTCCATTTATCACATGTTTCTATTGTGGTAAGAAGGGACATAGATCATATAATTGTCCTTACAAAAATGATAAAATTCTGAAAGTGAAGAAAATATGGGTTCCCAAGGAAAAACTAACACTTAAAGACCTAACAAGAATTAGGTACCCAAGAATAAAACTTGATGCTTCTGCAGGTATGTATGAAGGTTATCGGAATAAAGTGGTACTTGGATAGTGGATACTCCAAACACATGACTGGAGACAAATCCAAGTTTGTTTCTGTTCTATCCAAGAATAGAGGAAATGTCATTTTTAGAGGTAGTGGACAAGGAAAAATCACTAGTATTGGAAAAATTGCTAATAACTCTTCCACCTCCATTGATAATATGCTTCTTATTGAAGGTTTGAATCATAATCTTCTGAGCATTAGTTAACTATGTGATAAGAACAATAAAGTTATAGTTGATTTGTTTGGTTGAAAATTTAGATGAAAAGAAAACTATACTCATAGGATGTAAAATTAACAATGTATATGTTAAGACTTTGATTATGTTCTTCCTACAAATTCAAAATGTTTGATACGTGTAAATGATGATAGTTGGTTATAGCATAGAAGGTTTGCTCATGTTAGTATGACTCTCTTAGAGAAGCTTGCCAAGAAAGACTTAGTTGTTGGATTGCCTAAGTTAAAATTTGATTAAAAAAAACTTCGTAATGCATGTCAGAAGAAAAAACAAGTTAAAAGTTCTTTTAAAACAAAAGGAATTATCTCCATAACTAGATCATTACAAATACTTCACATGTATCTTTTTGGACCCTCTAGAACTATTAGTCTTAGAAGAAATTATTATGTTCTTATAATTGTAGATGACTTCTCTAGATACACCTGGACACTTTTCTTATCTCACAAGGATCAAGCTTTTAGATCTTTTCTGAAACTAGCAAATTTCATTCAAAATGAACAAGGTATGACCATTGTGAGAATAAAAAGTGATCATGGTGGAGAATTTGAAAATAATTTGTCTATGGAGTTATGTGATGATAATGGAATTCAACATAATTTCTCTACACCAAGAACTCATTAACAAAATATAGTAGTTGAAAGGATGAATAGAACTTTAAAAGAAATGGCTAGAACCTTGCTAAATGAAAGAGATCTTCCAAAATATTTTTAGACTAATGCAGTAAACACTGCTTGTTATGTCATGAATAGAGCTATGATAAGGCCTATAGTGAAAAAGACTCTATATGAGCTATACAAAGGAAGAAAACCAAATATTTCTCATCTGCATGTATTTGGATGCAAATGTTTTATATTGAATAATGGAAAAAATAATTTAGGTAAATTTGATGCTAAGTCTGATATGGTAATCTTCTTAGGATATTTTAATACAAGTAAAGCTTATATAGTATATAATAAAAGAACTTTAATAGTAGAAGAATCTATTCATGTGAATTTTGATGAGTTTGACCCTCTTAAGCCAAGAAAGTTACCCTGTGAAGAAATTGCAATTAAGTTTAATGATCTTATAATAAAAGATAAGCAAATAGCTTAAGAGAAAAAGATGAAGGTGAATCCATCAAGACAGACCTCCTTGCAAGATGAATTTGACCAAGAAGATAAAGTCACCAATGAGCTACCAAAGGCATGGAATTTCAAAAAGGATCATCCACTTGAACAAATATTTGGTGAGGTCTCCAAAGAGGTAACAACTTGAAACTCTCTTAGAAATATGTATAATCATCAAGCTTTCTTGTCCCAAGTAGAACCTAATGGAATTGACAAAGCATTGAAAGATGAATATTGAGTTCTTGTTATGTAAGAAGAATTAAATCAATTTGAAAGGAGTCATGTATGGAAACTTATTTTTAGACCCAATAATCATCCTGTATTTGGTACTAAATGGGTATTTAGAAATAAGCTTGATGAATCCAGAGTTGTTATTAGGAATAAGGCTAGGTTGGTTGCAAAATATTACTATCAAGAAAAAGGTATAGATTATGATGAAACCTTTGCACCAGTAGCTAGACTGGAAGCTATTTGTATGCTACTAGCCTTTGTATGCATAAATAATTTTAAGTTGTATCAAATAGATATCAAGAGTGCCTTTCTTAATGGATACAAAATGGAAGAGGTATTTGTTGAACAACCTCTTGGTTTTGCGGATCAAAACTTTCCAAATCATGTATTCAAATTAAGAAAAGCACTATATGGTCTTAAGCAAACCCCTAGAGCATAGTATGAAAGATTGAGTATATTGTTTATTAAAATAATTTCTCTAGAGGCAAGGTTGAAACACGAATATTTTTTAAAAAGAAAAAACATGATATATTACTTGTTCAAATTTATGTGGATGATGTCATATTTGGTGCCACTAATGAAAAGCTATGCAAGAAATTTACTGAAATGATGAAAGGAGAATTCAAAATGTCTTTGATGGGTAGCTCACATTCTTCTTGGGTCTTCAAATTAAACAACACGCAAAAGGACATTTATAAATCAACCCAAATATGTCTAAGAATTACTAAAGAAATTTGGATTTGAAAATATCAAATAAAAAGACCCTCTTATGGGATCTGCTACAGAAATGGATACTGATGAAAAGGACAACCATATGACATCTCAAAATATAAAGGTATGATTGAATCCCTTTTATATTTAACTGTAAGTAAACCTGACATTATGTTTAGTGTATGTATTTGTGCCAGAATCCAAACTTATGTTAAAGAGTCTTATTACTTAGCAGTAGAGAGAATCTTTAGATATATTACTGGTACAATACAAATGAGTTTATGGTATCCAAACGGATCCACTAATACCTTGGTAGGATATCTAAATGTTGATTTTTCCAGTTGTAAAACTAATAGAAAAAGCACTAGTGGAATTTGCCAATTCTTTAAAAATTCTCTTGTTTCTTGGTTTAGTAAGAAATAAAATAGTGTATCATTGTCCACTGCTGAAGCTGAATATGTTGCAACTATTAATTGTTGTGCTCAAATCCTTTAGAAGAAGCAATAACTAGAAGATCTCAGTATATATCTTAAAGAGATTCCAATTAAATGTGACAATACCAGTGCAGTTAATCTTACCAAGAATCCTGTCATGCATTTAAGTTTTAAACATATAGAAATTAGACATAATTTCATTAAGGACCATGTTTAAAAGAAAGATATTAGCCTTGAGTTTATTAAAACTAAGTTTCAACTTGCTGATATCTTTACTAAACCTTTCTCTACTAAAAGATTTTATTTTATAAAAGGTGAACTTGGTATGGTTAATCCTAATTAATTGTAACAATAAAGTTTTTAATTGTTTCACCATTTGCTTAAAGGGAATAATCACTAACTTAAGCAGTGAGGTGGTTTTAATCTATTTTACAAAATATTGGTGATGAATTTTTGTGATTGCTACTTCTTTAGCATAATATTTAGTTAAATATTTGTGCTAAGATATGCCCTTAAGTAGAATACTCAATAGAAATTAAGAAAGTTAGTCCAAAATACTTTAATAGGTTATATTTCAAAATGACTAGTCGACTGCAAAGGAGTGGCTAGTCGACTGATAATGGGTAGAAGAGTGACCATCAGCTGACTGATGGCTCTCTATAAGGGAGCAATTGACTGCCAAGTAGTTGCCAATCGACTGGGTACATTATAGACGTCGACAGTTGACTAGTAGTAAGTGACCAGTTGATTGGGAGGTTCTAGAGAGCAACCCTATGAAAATTAGGGGTCGACGATTGACAACTCATAAGTAACTAGTTGATTGGTCAATACCAAAGAGAAAGACTAAGCAAAAATAGGGTCGATAGTCGTTGATGATAGAACTCACTATTTAGAGCAGTTAAAACCTTAAAACTTGCCCTTTTCACTATTCTTTCTAGTCGACAACTCATTCTCTTTCTTGCTTTCCAATTTTTTGGTCAAATCTTCACCAAATCTTGGTGATTTTGTTTCCAAATCCACTAAAATCACCAATTAAACACTGAGACCTAGGGTTTTATCAGTTGAAAAAGGGGTTTTTCTATTTTTCTCCCTATCTATCCGAAATCTTACCTCTCATTCTTAATTTCTTGCCTCTCAAACATCTCTCTTGCCTCTCAAACCACCACCATGGCCCAAAGACCAACTCCTAAGCGTGCAAGGACCAAGAACACCACTGTTGGCTCATCATCTGGTCCTTCTCCTTTCTTTTCCTTAAGAGCACAAAAGGTGGTATTCATTGAGAATTTCCAACAAAGGGGGGTTCTTTCAAGTAGGTATGTGCATCTTCCTTTGTATCAAGAAGAGGGATTTACTCTTTTCAATTTATTTGTCAATGTAGGGTTGAATCCTTTGCTAAGTTTGAAGCTTGATTGTAGCCCTAAGGTTATCAGGGCTTTTTACTTTAATCTTACCTACAACCCTACAACCTATTTTATCACCACTGAAGTTAAGGGATCAAGAATTGTTTTTGGTGATGAAACCTTGCCTGACATCTTGAATCTTCCTACTCCTACTGACCATTATTTTATTGATCATCCTAACTCACTTAAGATTGTGGCTGGGTATAACAAGTTGGAGTTCATGAATAGGATAAGTGAGGTGGCCATTGACCATCCCAACATTTCTATCAATGTCAATGACCTATCATTGGAATATAGGCCCTTGTACTACATCATTACGCATTGCCTGATCAATAAGTAAGGTAACTTTGCCTATCTCAGTGAACCTAAAATGTTCATGATGAAATGCATCTTGGATGGAGAAAGCTTCAGGCTTTTGTGGTTGATCACACAGAGGATGGCCACTTGTAAGAAAAAGAAGTCATCCCCACTGCCACGCCATCATAGCCCCTATCCTTCGCCACTATGACATCTCGCCATTAGAGGATGATGTGGAGTGCTCTTGCATATTGGGTAAAATAACCTATAGAGAATGGGATTTATTAAGACTCTATAAGGGCAATGGGTGAGGAAAGCCCAAAGAATGCCTAGGCCACCACCTCCACCAACTGTTGATGTGTCTCTTCTTGCTTCTCTTATTTCATACATAGCCCTTACTGAGGAGGGACCATCCTTTTAGATGCCTTCTTCTATTGATCCTATGCCTTCATCACCACTGGATACTATATCTATGGGTTACACCCTAGTTTAGCCTGAGACTGTGGTGATTCTAGAGCCCATCCTTATTACTGAAATTTGTGCCTTGCATAAGAAGATGGATACCTTTAGCCTTCAGATACAGAATATTCAAGAGATCGTGAAAGATACGAATGCTAGGCTCAAGAGCATTGAGTCTTACCATGAACATCATTATGATTTCTTAGCTTCTCTTCCTCTCTTTTTGATTTGACAATAGGAGAGAGAAATTAGGAGTTAAGTAGAAATTAGAAGTTTAAAAGTATAGGAGTTTATTTTGAAACCGTTGAATTTGAACTTAAGTTGTGTTTCCCTATTAGTTTGAGTTTTTCATTGTGCATTAATTGTATTTTTCATTGAACCATATGGTTGTTATTTCTACTATGCTTATCAATTTAATAAAAGTGGTTATTTTAGTTATACAGCTACTTGACATTTGTCTTTATCATTTGAATATAACTAAATAAACAAGGAAACTAAAAGAAGCGGAAGGTAACAAAGTGAACATATTAAAATTTCACAAAAAAAAAAGGATTTTGCCTTGATAAATTTTTCCTCATAAAGAACTAAATTTTGTAGGGTTGTCATCATAAAAAAGAAGGAGATTATTGAGCCTATTTGCTGAGAGATAAAGGTTTTGATGATAACAACATTAGAAGAAAAATTTTCTTATGTATTACTTAGGTTGTAGATGTTTTCAATGTTTAATAATGTCTTAGGAACCTTTGTAAATGATATTGAGCTAATAGGAATCATTTAAAATGAATTATAATCAATCCCAGGTTTTAAAAGTTAAGAAAAGCTGATTTAGGAGCTTTCTGTAAGTGAATTGTCGACTTGCCACTAGCCAGTAATTAATTGGTCACCTTATGAGAATCCCCCAGTTTGCTGCCAGCTTAAGTTTTGATCAGCTAAGTGCCTTATGTGAGTGAACAGTCAACTGGTTACAAGCTAGCAGTTGACTGGTCATCTTCTTAGATGAGACCGGTTAATTGCTAGCTTAAGCCTTATCGATTGGGAGCTCTTTGTGAGTGAGCAATTGATTGGCCACACTTAGGCCAAGCATCAATCAACTACCAACTTAGAGACCATTAACTAGTCAAGAGTGAGCAGTTAACTGTCGGAGTCCAGAATTTAAAAATTGTGAGAGGAAATGAGTGAACAGTCGATAGGTCAGTAGTAAAAAAGCCATAACGAATTTATAACGACTATATTTTGAAATCTCTCATTTCCTACTGACTCCTAACGGATCTATTAGACCTCAATCTATATAAACTTAACCTATGGACTCTGAATCAACATGAAAACATTCAAGAGGGTTTATATTATTTGTTTTTATTTACTTCTTAGCCCTATATCACATTAGTACTTCATTGTATTATCTACTCATTCCGAGAGTTCTTTCATTTATAATTCTTTCTTTCTTCTGAGAGAGAAACTTAAAGAGGTTCCTTGAGAGAGTCAAGCTAAAAGAGTGCTTTGGTTTAGGGGGAGTATATCCCTGAGAGAGTATTCAAGAAGGTTCTTTGAAGGAGTCAAGTTGTGAGAGCTGGATAATTTAGAAAAGGTTCTCCTGGGTGTTGTATTGATTTTTTGAAATAGTGAAAAATCCCAAGAGGTTGCTTGGGAACTGGACATAGGCTTGGGTAGAAGCTAAACCTGGATAAATTTCTGTGTCCATACTTTTCCATTACTCTTTTTACATTCTACATTCATTGTTTGATTTTATCATCTCTGTTTATAAAGGAGCTTTTTTTTTTTAAGTAAAAATTTTATAAAACCTAATTCACCACTCTCTTGGGTTTTAACCTTGCTCAACACAAAATCATTTGCCACATAAATGTATTAGTATCAGTCAATATTTTCTTCAATAATTTATGGCCATCTTACAAATTCATGAGGTGATTTGTTGCATTTGCTTCCTTAGTAATGCATTGAAGCAATGTCTTACATGCTTAACTAGATTTGAGACTTCTAACTTTACTTTTAAAGTACATTTTCATAGTCTTCAAAGGTTTTCCCTTTTGGTATAAGCATTTAATTCAAATAGGTCTTCCGCAAGTGCTCATTTAACCTACACTTGTTAAAATTATCGCTGAAAGATGTCTCAACAGTATAATATATAGCAACAAATTATTGTTATTATAACAGGCACCAAATACTATTTTCATTTTACTGAGTGCTTATATAATTTTCTATCAAATATTGGTTCATCTTAAGCACGAAAAAACATGCCATGAAAGTAATTAATAACATATGAAGAAGTTAAGCATTGAATAGGTGGGATATTATTTTCTAAGAACACACATTTGCCTAATAACTTATTAAACAGTTCAAGATATAAATATTTAATAAATAAATACATTTGACTAATCAAGAATTCTATTTTTATGGAATATATATTACATTTTCAAAAGCAAATATCATTGATAGCACTAGGAATATGCTAGGAATTCAAATCAAATATCTCAAAGTCAAATTCAAATTACATACACACATGGCTTAATTTGAAATTCATATTCAAACACTCAATAATTTTATGACTATATAAAGCTCAATTTTTTATTATCAATCCGATCGCGTAACATAATTATGCTAGTGATTGATGACATGCTTAGTTAGGTGGAATTGATCTAACAAGCAAGTTTCAAATTGAAGTAGCCATATCTGAGAGATAAATTCTCTCCCTATGCTCATCACTTAATCATGTCTATCAAAACTCAACAATGAGTAGCACTATAGGATAAAATCTCAATCTATAGCTCAATGAAAAAATCTTTTATATTTGCTCGCTATCGCATTCTGTTAAGAAATCATAGGTAGTTAAACAAGCATAACGAAAAATTGATCTATCTATAAGGTTATTTCTACCATGTTTTGCATATGTTTTAGTGCTTTGTAGCACTACTTTAATTGATCCTCTCTCATTTGAAGGAAGAGTCAGATTTTTCCCTTGTTGACAATATTTAGTGGCTTCAAAGAGTGTGTCTAAAAGGCTAAGAATTGCATATAATCATATAACACTTTACACTCTCTTGAATGAATTGCATTTTCAGAGCCATCTTTATTGTCGTCATAGTGGTAGCACAAATATGTTACAATGTGCCAAAGAAGAATACTTTGATGAAATTCTAAATTCTTTACTATTAGCCTTTGTCTACATAAGCTTTGGACACATCCAATCAAATTGGAAGTATAATGAAAACATTAGGACTTAGTATAGAATCCTACATTGAAACCATTTGAATTGAGAAAGTAGAAAATGAAATATGAAACCATAGAAAATTTGAGATTTATCCATGTGAATGCAATTGTATAAAACTACAAACTGCAAACTACAAAGGTAGAGATCAAGGTTGACCTTGGAAGTCAAAGTCTTTCTTCATGCAGTGGGACCCACAAGTATAGAGGATCCAAGACAAGGGAGGTGATGGTATAACGAACTATCTAACAATGTGATTTTCAAAAATATGTTTCAATATTTTATTATAATTCATCTTTATTTTTTTTTATGTGTGACTTGTTGTAAATATTTTCAATTTATTTTTCTTTCACAAATTTTTAATATTATTTTAATTAATGTGAATCTCATTCAAATAATCTCTCTCTTGATTTAAAGAAATTTGAATTTCATGTTTGAAGTTAACATTTCTTTTATATATTCTTCAATAAATGGACTTGACTTAGCCTAGCATGACATATAAGGGCTTTTGTTAAGCTATTGGCAAGCTTGCTCTAATTATAATTAGACTTGATTAAATTGAAGCTATAATGAATAGATGAGGATAGACTCTTATTATAAAATTATTTTAATTAACAAAGTAGATAAAATCTTAAATCGAAGAAAATGTGTCTTGTCCATGTGAACATAATTATTCAAACTAAAGATGAAAAAGAAAGAGATCAAGGTTAATGAGTGAGGATTCACTACTGTAAAATTTTCACAGCAAGGGATGCTATAGACAGGAAAATTTGTTTTAAAAAAAAAATTTTCTTTCGAAAATTTTTTATACTTATAGTTACAGCAAGAGATCTAAAGTTCAAGGCTAACCTTATCCATACAATTTTAGCAACCCCTACAATAATTTCAGATTTAGTGCAAACTCATAAGTTGACTTACTGAGTTTACAATTTTAATGTCAACTAGTTTGTGCAGTTAACAATATAAGAAATCAAACCTGAAACTAAACAACATATAAATAAGTTTCTTTTCCATGAATCCATTATAATATACTTTATTATAAGTTTAAATATACATAAAAAATAATAAAATACATTAAATATATACATATTAAAATAAAAATAAAATAAATGCTATTTAATTGGTTATATTGAATAATTATTTATGTATGACTATGTAAAGATGTTCATGTTAAGTATTACAAATTACAAAATATAAATAACTTTTGTTTGACTTTCATAATTTAAATTGCATTTGAATAATTTTTTATTGTATATAGTGTTTTACCTATAAAATCATATATTTTAATAGCTATTTATTGATTGAGGTAAACTCTTATGAGTGTATGTTACGAGTCTACATTATAAGTTTGCTTAAACTTGCAAGTTTGACTCATATTTCTTAATTTCCTCCATTTTTTTGGTTTTAATAAAGCATAGGGTAGGTGTGTAAATGGAGTATATCTCATTATCCCTAAATTGTTCTATGTGTTAGATTGTAGAAGTTGTTATTATTATTGTGAAGAAATTGCATTTAATTGTTTAGTTTTTATCTTCAATTATAAATATTTTTAATTTATAAAAATTTAAATTTGCAATATATCCTTCTACTATCTAAATAGAGCTTAATGTTGAGGCAAAAGTATTTAGTGGTTCGTGATACTTTATGAGCTTTTGTAGGGATATTGTCTTAAGCTTGTTGATAAAAAACCTTGAGGGGTTGAATAGGTGTATTGAAAATTTTTGCCTTTTAAAACAGTTCAAAAATTATAGTTGACTTAGAAAAGTATAGTTTAGTAAAAAACAGAGAAAATAGGTAATGGTGTTTGAATACAATTGAATGAAATAAATGAAAAAAGTCAACTATGTATTTTACTATAAACTAAATTGCTAATGAAGAAGGTGAAGTTTTAATAACACAGTTAACTATAAAATTTACGATTAACTAAAGGAACACAAACTAGAAACATAGATAAGAGAGTTAGAGAAACAAACACGAAATTTTATCTTAGTTTGGCCAAAAGATGCCTACGTCTAGTGCCATTGACTCCTTTATGGGATTTTTACTAGATCAACAAACTTCTACAATCACCAAAATTTTTACACATGCTAACTCTTCCAATACATGGTTTTTTTTTTTTCTAAACTTAACTCAAACTTTTTTTAAGTAGCTTACTCTTACTCTCAATCCTCTTCTCACTCACAAAGACAGATGTATAATGAAAAAGAAAGAATTTGAAACCCTTATAACAAGGAGCTTACAAAGCTTTAATGCTCAAAGAAAGCTCTCACGAGCTAGTAGACCAATGACTAAGAATAAATAATATCTTTTTTTGATGCTAGGTTGTAGATCTATGTATCTTCTTTAAAGGGTAGCACCTCTATATATATTTCTTCAAAAACTAACCATTGGAGCATTAATAGTTTTCATATTCTTATCTTCATGGTGGTGGAAAGGTTTTAGTCATTCTTCTTACGTGAATCTTGTTCATCTTGGTTCCTCAATTGGAAAGAGAGCTTCAACAAATATGAAACTTTAAAAATCAGGTTTGGTTAGAGTACTTTGAAAGGAAAAATGACCTTGAGTAAATTTGATGACGACTTTGACAATAAAGCCTTCTTTATCTTCACATGATATACTTTGCTTTTAGATGGGATGAGTAGTCAAGTAGGATATTTTAATAGGTTGAAGTGGTATTAGCTTTAGTGGGCTTTTATAATATGGGTTCAAAGTGATTCTTCATCTTCATTTGGGCTTGTCAAAATTCAAATTTAGGGATTTGGGCCTAAATTTTGAGCTAAGAATCACCCCTTTTTTATGATAATAAAACCAAATGGAGAAATTGCAAGAGCTCCCCCTGAAACTAAACCAATTCTATTTTCACAATATATGCATAACAGTATAGATATTTAATTATACATAAGTATTTGTAAAAAAAAAATAAATCACAATCAGTATAAACATCATACTAAATATAATCCATAATAGTTCTATTCAATCCATAATAAAGTCCATAAGCATAGTTTCATAACATCATATCATTTTAATAAGATAGTCCAAATCGATAAAAAAATTTAAACAAAAAGAAAGTCAACTAAAAAGTAGACAAAAGATAAAATAGTTAAATGAATCTTTCTCCCCTAAAATTTAGGAGGAATATTTTTATTCGTAAAGGAAATGTTGTCCCTGAATGAGAAATAGAGTAATCATATTCAGGGATGGAAATTTGTCCTAGAAGTTGTTTATGAACTCAGCACATCATTGTCTGAAGTTGCTCCTCACACTTTTGAGACCAATTATTCCTAATTTGGCTATCATAATGTGGTACCCAGTTATACACTTTCTACACAACCATTGAAAAGAAAGAATCATAAAATCAGTATTTCTTATGTGGTTTAAACAAACAATGTTAAAGATAAACTATAAGAAAGAACTGAGACACGTACCCCCAATTTGTTAAACCACACCTTCTTGATCTTAAAAGGCGTGGTCCCCTAATTGTAGTAAAGATCTTTAAATTTTCTTTGAATAATATGTGAGAACTCCCACACAAGATCAACAACAGGGTTGAATATATGCATTTTAACATCTACGTGAGAAATATTGTCATAATAGAGTAAAAAAATGCAATGGAAGAAGATAAAAGCACACATATGTTTATTCAGATAAATCCATGTGTTTCCATTAGTGGGATCTCGACCTAATGGTTGAAAAGGAATTAGTGTGCTAGCATCAGAGGCCATATCTTGGGGGCTCTCACTAGAGGGAAGGTCTTGTGGATTACTAATGACTGGTGGAGGTGGTGGAAGAGTTTGAGCCTAAGATCTAATAAATAAAGGTGATAGAAATGGTGTCCAAGAAGATAAGGCTGAGTGGATCCTGGGAGAAGGGGAAGATGACATGCCTAGACTAGCGGTGATGGGAATGGAGGGAGTAGATGATAAACCACTAGAAAATCGATGTTGATACATGGATGTAACCCGTCCTTGGCCTTAGCCAATTTGATTGCTTGCCATCTGCACATGAATAATAATAGTTTGAAATTTGTTCATATATATATATATATGTAACTATAAAATAAATTGAATACAATATACAAGCATGTACGAGACAAAAACGACATGCATACAAGTTATAAAGGTTTGGCCGATCATCCTTGAATATGCTATACATTTGAGGCATTAGAGTTTGGTGCTTTTTCACTGTCATGTTCATCTTTATAAGATGAATGAAAAGGGGACTCAAATTCACTCTCGGTCTCATATTCACTCTCAATGACTAAATGGTTTGTCAAAATTTTGTTTAGTTCTTCAAAACCACCATTGTCTTGTAAAGTTAGAAGTTCATCATTTTGGATGATTAGGGGCAACTTAATTTCTAGCCTATCCCCTTGAAATGCACCAATGTTAAGTTTCATTATACTTAGGGTATCAATTGTAGTCTTGGCCTTAATTATGGTGACAGCTAAACATTTAGCCTTTTCACGATTTGCTGGATATGATAAATAATATATTTGTTTAGTTTCCTTAGGTAGGGGAAATTGATCATACTAGTGTGCCTCCTTGAGGCTCAAACTTTGACTATTCTATACTGTTCATGAACCTGAACACCATGGTTAGGGGTAGGATCAAGCCACTCATACATTAAAAGTGTAATTCGCTTCATTGAGGACCCTGTATATTCTAGCTTTATAACTTCTTGTAATATGCCATAGTAGTCACTTTCTGATTCACCATGGTTAGTTCCTTGAATGCAAACCCTACTAATAATCATAGATTTATAATGGCTTGATGCATGTGCATGGAACTTGTAACCATTAACATAATAGATTAGCCATGTTTAAATTGTCCTATTTGGTTTGTAAGCAATGTCATGTAAAAAAGGATCCTTAACATTGTTTTCAGGATTGTGAAACAATTGAAGAAGTATTTATAAAGTGATTCATATATTAAACATAAGGTTGGATGTAATAACTGAAAGATATATATATATACATACATACATACATACATATATATATATATATATATATATATATATAAGAATAAAATATGGGGACTGGATTTCAGGATGATAAATCATGTTGGAGTCCAAATTTAATATTATAAGGACTAAAATAAAACATTTTAAAACTTTTAGGAGCCAAAATTTAATTTTAGCTAAAACATAAAATATTTACACATTACCATTTCTCCTCTTTTTCAAACAACCGGTCTCCTAGAACACCTTCTTCTCTTTATTTTCCTCAACCAGTGTCCTTTCTTCCTCCTTTTTCCTCTTCATTTTCATATCTCTTTCATTCTCCTTTGGTGAATTTGGTCTTCTTTCCTTGATAATGCTCCATGCTCTTTCATTCTTCATCTCCAACTTGCAATGAAGTTAGGGAAGGTGTAGAAAGTTGTGGAAAGCCATTAAAGTGTAAGGTAAGCTCCATTTTTACTCTTCCTTTCACATTTCTCCATATATTTTGAATAGGTTGTATTTTTCATTCTTTTGCATTTTGGCTCCATTTACTCATCATTGATTGATTGTAAATTTCCAAAAACCTTCCCTTCCATTATTTGGCTTATTCAAGCACTTTAATCTTCAATTTTTTACTCTATAATGCATACATTAAAATCAATTTAATTTATGGTGGCTTAAATTGGAAAACCTAGGTTTAAGGTTAGTGATAAAGATAAGAAACATAGAGAAAATTATGGCTTTAGGTGTTAGAGGTTATATTTAGTTAAATTGATAATTATAAGTCCAAATTAAGATGCTTCATATGTTAATTTTGTGTTAAATGTAATTTTAGGTAGCTTCATGGATATCCCTTCAACTGGGGTTGTGCTTGAGTTGTAGGATTAGGAGACCTCTACTATTGATTCCTATTGGTATGTGTATAAATAGCAATATAGAACTTTTCATTTTACTTTATGATTATGTTTTATTGTCCAACTTTCATTTTTCTTATTTCATGCTTTATGTTTTATGGGGGAGACAAATCTATGATTTTCAAACTCTTCAACTATGTATATATAACATGATATGTACAGATGTGTAACAACACAATGATAAATGATATTACAAAATTATATGAGTTATTACTATTGTGAAAGGCACTTGAAACATAAAAAGTTTAAAGTGAATGTTATATTATATAAATGTAGGAAAAATATTATATGCAAGGTGAAATGTTAGAATATCATGAGTGTGAAAAATGTTACTATGAATATCAATATTGTGTGCAACGATATGGAAAACTCTTAATTATAATTGTTTACTTTGCTTTATCTATAAGTTTCATGTTGTTATTTTATCTAAGTAAATCTTCATTGATTCTTGCATTACTTTATTTTTATTTTTAATCCTTTATATTATTGTCACTTTCTCTCCTATCAATTCCCAATAATAACTTTTTATTTCATTTCATCTTTAAAACTTTTTTTAAAATTACTTTATGGTAATTAATATGCTTAAATCGTAAATTATTTATTCATGTAATCTATTTATATGATTTATTTATATACAATAGCTTTTATAATTTCATGGTTGGATGAGAATTTATGTAAGAACCCTGTAGTCGTTAGTGGGAGTAACAACTTAGGTGCACCTAGTTGAGATGAACGATTGAGGCATATTCGGTAAAGGGATACAAGTATAAGATATTGAGACATATCCAATAATGGGATGCGGGTATAAGATATTTAAACATATCTGGTAATAGGATATAGATATGAGATATTAGGACATATCTGGTAAATGGATATAAGTATAATTTGTCCATACTATATCAATTCTCAATAATTAAAGGGAACTCAAAACAATTAATTAAGGATAGAGTTAAAATAAAAAAATATAAAAAAAATTAGCAAAAAATATTTAAAAAAAGAAGAAAATTGAAAAACAAAAATAATGCTAAAATAAAAAAAGAAAAAGGAAATAAAAATAAAATAAATGATATGAAAAATGATAATGAAATAAACAAACTTGAAATAAAATAACGAAGAGAAAAAGAAAGTGAAAATGGCGTAAATAAAAAGAAAATAAAATAAAAGTAGCACACTTGAAATTGGATCCAAAATAAAATATAGGAGAACCCAAACAAAGAAAGCAAGGCCCAACCCACTTAAGTTGGAACTTGGGGATCCAAGAGGTACTTGAACCAAAGACACTCTTAACCCATGACCCAAGGCCTATGATCCATTTGAACCTTTTTTTTTCCTTTGATTTAATTTTCTTTTTTTTTTTCTTGCTTTTACACATGTCACTCCATGTAGGTTCTCATTTCATTTTACTTGCATTTTGATCCATTTTGGCAGAATTTTTATTTCTTTTTATTTCTTTTTCACATTTTACATGTGTCATCATTCTATGCTTCTCCATTGCATTTCATTTTCATTTGATTTAACATTTTAAAGATTTTTATTTTTCTTTTTCACTTCTCACATGTGGCACCACCTTATTCCACCTTACCAAATTTCATTTGCATTTACATTTAATTATTTATTTAAGATTTATTCCTCACTTAGTACACAATCTAGGCTAGATTCATCCCTTGCGTTTGCATTTCATTTCCATTTGGGTTAAAATTTTTAGATTTACTCACTTTGACCTAGGGTCTTACGTTACCTAGAGAGCTCTTACACATAGCCATTATTAGAGATCATCTTGGCTATTGGAGGAGACTTGGATGCTTGAGAAGGAAGAAGAATGGCTAAGGAGGATGCTAGACTTGGTGAGTTTTCATGAACCATATTTAATTTTGATTTCTTTGGTATCAAATTCTTCTTTTCCTTCTTCCACTTTTGCTGAAAATCTCATGAATTAGATGATAATTGATCACCATGGATATGTTATTGATGTGATGGTATTTGATTCTAAGGTGGTTGATGAATTGCTTTACATATATGTCCATTTAGATACCCAATTTTAGGTTCAATTTGGTTTTCTTTAGTGAAATACTTGGCTGCCACTATTGTTAAGTAATGTGATGTTAGAATTGCCTTCTTTAGATGGTCAATTTTAGGCAAAATTATGTCTTCTAGTGTGAAATACTTGCCTGCCATTTTGCTTAGCCTATGCCACTTGTTGTTTGTCCTTGATGTTCAATTTTTGGCTTAATTTGTGTCTCATAAGGTGAATTGCATGGTTGTCATTTTTATTTAGCATGAGGTGGCATAATTGTTTCATTTCAGTATTCAATTTTGGGTTAATTTGTGTCTCATATGGTGAGTCACATGACTGTCATTTTTATTTAACATTAGGCACCATAATTGTTTCATTTTAGTGGTCTATGGGTTAATTTGTGTCACATATGATGAATTGCATGGTTGCCATTTTTACCTAACTTGTGGCATCATAATTGCTTCATTTTGGTGTTCAATTTTTGGTTAATTTATGTCTCATATGGTGAAGTATATGGCTGTCCAATTTACCTAGCATGTGGCACCACTCTTGCTTCATTTTGGTGTGCAATTTTGAGTTAAATTTGGTCTCCCATGGTGATGTACATGACTGTCCATTTTAATTAGCATGATTATGTCACATGTAATTCATTTTGGCGTGCATTATTGGGTTCAATTGTGTCTCTTGTGGTAATGCCTATTGTTGCCTATTTTTAATTAGCAAGAGGATGTTACATTGGGTACATTATGGTATTAAATTTTGAGTTCGACCTTAATTCTCATGTTGATATACTTTGATGTTTATTCTTTAGAATGTTAGTTGCATTACATGCTTGTCTTTAAATTCATGGCATGTTGGTATTGATTTTTATTGCCATAAATGATGTTGATATATGTGTTCTTTCCATATTTGGATGTCAATTGGCCACACTTTATAATCCTCTTTTACCATTTAAGTGGTGCCATAACTCATATATTCCTTACATTAATGTTGTCCAATAATGTTATGGCATGATTAATCATTGGGTTGCTTAATTTTGCCTATGAATGTGTGAGCTTTTTGCTGT
This sequence comes from Delonix regia, assembly GCA_037074485.1. Taxonomy (NCBI): domain Eukaryota; kingdom Viridiplantae; phylum Streptophyta; class Magnoliopsida; order Fabales; family Fabaceae; genus Delonix; species Delonix regia. The sequence continues at coordinate 5,372,258 of CM073460.1, read as the reverse complement.
CCAAATCATGTGGAATTATAGTGAGTTAAAACTTGGGAATCAAGGCTTAGAGGCATCTAAATCAAGGTGCAAAGAAAAACCGAAGCAAGGATGACAAATTGGCGGCAAGGCTAATAAGATCTAGTTGTTTAATTACTTTGAACTTGATTGTAGTTGATATTTAGTCTTTTTGTAATCACCATGTAGTGATGAATATCTAATTGGATACCAACATACACAAACACCCATGCATGCTTTATTGGACACCAACACAAACAAACACTAATGGTTATTTTATTAAAAGGTGCCATGTGAGGTCAAACGCTTCCATATGTACTCATTTTAGATTTTTTGCCATATGAAGTCCAACACCTCTATAGGCATATTTTACAAACATCTACGATTTTTCAACATTAGTGTTGTTGTGTGAGATCAACATTTTTATGTGCACCTAAAGATTTACTAGTGGGGCCATATAAGATCTAACAACTCCGTTGGGATTATTCAATACTAGTTGCATGCATTTAAAATAAACTTAGAGTTCCAACATCTGGTATCCTATTATGTGCATTTACTAAAATTAAAGTTGGGAATCAAGGGCCCATGTTTAATCAATGTTTAAAAAAAAATTAATTAAATTTAATATAATCAATGTAAATAAAATTGTTTGATAAAGTTCCTTCTGTTAAATTCTTATCTCGTTTTCTTTTCACATCATTGTCATTTTGAAATGCAACCTAAGCAATTTTAAAAACAAATAAACTGTCTTTGAATATTTTCAAAAAAAATATTGAGTTCAAGGTCTATTTATTTTTCCAAAATAATAGTGTTCTTGTGTAACAAACATGCTAATATAACTTCACTTTTTTTTTTTTCTCTCACTTTCACTTTTTTCCTTCGGCTTTCTTTTCATATGTATTATACAGGCTTTAATATCCCTGAATTTATTTCGATTTCTCATTACAATATTACAGAAGATTAATAAACAATAAGTTTGGTATGTCGATGATGCATAAAGCAAAATATGAACTTTCAAACTAGCTAAATTGAAAACAACATTAATCAAGTTGAAGTAAATTTTGCATGCGTTACATTGAACATGTTAAAATGAATATTGTTATTTTGAAGAAATTGCATTTAACTATTTTGAATTTTGTCTTCGGTTACAAAATTATTTAATTTATAAAAATTGTAATTTGCAATAAGCCCTTCCACTATATATCTAAATCGAATGTTTATATATATATATATATATATATATATATATATATATATATATATATATATATATATATATATTTGTGTGTGTGTGTGTGTAATTCCCATTGTTTACTGCACGTTGTGCCTTGTCTTCATCTTCTCTATCACCTCTATCATCCATTGTCTATAAATTCTCCATGATTGCTATATATGACAATCCAAGCTTTGAGAATGACAAAGGATACATAATTTACATTTAGCAGTGTTATTAATTATGGAGAACAAGCTATGGTACATAATTTACATTTGGCGGTGACATTATTTATGAAGAACAAGCTATGGACCTAGCCAATCTTTGGAGAAAAGTTTTGCATCACCATATCATTTGCAAAATAAACATAATATTGGTTGGTGAGTTCCTAGAAGAAATTATAACAGATTATCATAAAACATAGGAGAATCTAAATATAAATTTATGTATGCTAGAGTATGCATTTTTTTAAAATTGGTCTGTTTAACCAGACTTATACTTAATTCTATTTATTTATTTAAAAAAAATTATATTTCTTCTAGTGGATTTAAAGGGCTAACTTATTTGACGGATTAAGTTGAAATTTTCGACACATTTAAATAAAGTGGTTTAGGCTAACCAGCGTGAACATAGTTAGCCCACTTAAAATTGCCTAAGGTCACACATGTAATCACTTATTAAATGTTTCAAGATATCAATCTCTAGATATTAAACACATGTGAATAATCAAGATTTCAATCTTTATGAATTATCACATTTTCAAAAATGAATACCACAGATAGAACAAGGAATTATATGCCAGGAATTAGAATTAAATATCTCAAAGTCAAATTCAAATAACAAACACACATGGCTTAATTTGAAATTCAAATTCACACACTCAAAAACTTTATGGCTATATATGTATATACATACGTATATATATATGTCAAATTTAGCTAAATTTTTTATTATCAATCATACCAGGTAACACAATAATTCTAGTGATCGAGGACCCGCTTAATTAGGAGGAATTGGTCCAACAAGCAAAATTTACATTGAAGCAGCCATACATGATAGATAAATTCCACCCCCCCCCCCACCCCCCCAATGTTCATCTCTTGAGCATGTCTGTCAACTCTGTAGTGAGTAGCGTCATACAACAAAATCTCAATCCACAGCTCAATCAAGAACTTCCATATTTGCTTGCTATTGCAATTTGCCAATAAGTCATAGGTAGTCAAACATGCATAATGAAAAATTGATCAACCTATGGGCCAAGTTCTTCCATGTTCAGCATCCTCTATTATGCTTTGTAGTAGTGCCTTAAAAGATCCACTCGCATCAAAATGATGAGTTAAATTTTTTCCTTGTTGACAATATTTGGTGGCTTCAAACATTTTGTCATGAAGACTAAGGAGCCCTGTCCCAATTGGTAACATATGGCGTCGCTTCACCATGAGGTATAATTAGATAGCACTTTGTTCTCTCTTGAATGACTTGCACTTTCAGGGACATCCTTAGTGTCATCAGAGTCGTAGCATAGATTTGTTACAATATGCCAAAGAAGAATAGTTTGATGAAATTCTAAATTCTCTATTACTAGGCTCTGCCTACGTAAGTTCTGGGCTTTAACAACTTTCCTTGTATCAAGAGGCTTGTACTAGTGTGGATGCCATTTTTCCTAATGCATTATCATTGAGCATTTCCTTTAGCTACGAGGAAACTGGACAACAAGCTACATTTGGGAGCTTTTCTAACTTGGCCACTAACAATGTATGTCCAGAAGGGTTAAACTCACTTTTATCGCATAATAAAGTCAAGAAGTTGCGCTGAACTATTGTATTCCATGAGCTTGTTTTCTTCAAGTTTCGTTCTTTAAGCCAATGCATGATTTGTGGTGCAAACGGAATGCGAGGACTAATATGATAGTTTAGGTAGTCAGTTGTCCATTCTGAATGAATGAATAGAGAAATAATTGAAAAGAATTCTGATATGATAGCTACCACCAGCAACGTGCATGAGATAGTGGGATCAACTCTGAAACCTCTTTTAGGATTAGCGATGAAGACAATGTACAAATGAACACGATTATAATAGAAAATGAAGTAACCAAACGTGTAGCACAACCCCAAATGTTATGTGTCAAAGCTGCCTTAGTGAACAAGACATCATACCACAATCCATGTTGAAAATCTAGTTTACGAAAGGTGTCTTCATGACTATTTTTGCATGCTAGAACTTTCTTGAGCTCAATATCTTGGGTGCCTAACACCATATCTGATAAGAGGCTGGAAAAATTAGTCTTGAAACCTTTGAATTATACCTTTCTTTCAAAGTGATTTCTTCAGTCTCAGAAACTGTTGAAGAAAGATGTGAATCTCGACAATAATTTATACTAGCTGAATAAAGAGACCACGTTCACTCTCCATACTTGACAAACACAATTACAAGCATGTGAGCACTCAGGCAAGAAATCCAGCTAGAACCATTCCAAGACGAAAGAATTTTGTAGAGACTGAAAATAGTTTGAACGACCAATCCAACCAAGTGTCTCAACCACAACTCATTGTCTTCTAATGAAGATGCAGTGATCGTGTCTGGCCCACCAATGTGCATCAATAAAAATGGAGCCCAGAAAGTCGTAACCTGAATGTATTCTTGTGGTTCTCCATGCTTGTCATAGTAGTCTCCAAGCTGGTTAGAGATGACACCTAATGCAATAGTTGGTACCTTGTCAGCCAATAGGTAAGTAAACCAAACAATTGTATCGATCACCTTATTGGTTCCATATTTTCTGCGATTGGCCAGTAATGCCAATATGATCTGTGACCAAAGGCTGATAAATACCAATCCTCGAAGCTCCCATTTGCCCCACCATTCCTTTACTGGATCAGGGAACACTAGAAAAAGTCTCCATCCCCCTCTTGTGGCCAACCAGTTGCTTATAACTAAAGCAGATATTTATTTTATTAGACCATGTATAGTGGATATAAATCAAATTAGGTAAGATAGCTGAAATATAAGCATAATTTATGGTGTGGTGTCTTAGAGAAAACCAAGCAATCATATTATTGGCCAAAAAATGAAAAAGAATTTGGCTAGTATGTTCGTAAACTTACTTGGAAGTAGAATCATTAACTTGGCTCCAACTTCCTGCTTCAACAAATATCTGAATTTTGCTTCCTTTTTAATCAACTTGGGTTAGAGGACTTGCCATCAACAATGATATTCTTTAAAGATATACTGTTAAAAGGTTCCCACAAAAAATTATTTATGAAATTTTGCTTATTACTTTAAATTTTGAATTGATATGGAATTATATCGATCAGCAAGTATTTAAAATTTAATTACATTTAAACACGGTATAAAAAGATTATTCACACATAAGCTTAAAATGTTTTTATTTGAAGGGTTAGACTATAATAAAAATCTTTTATAGAATTAATCTAAGTTTCAAAATTTAATTATGAAAATTTTAAAAATCATATTTTCCAAAAAATTTAATATTTATTAAAATTAAATTAATTTAACCATGACCAATGCTTAAAATGACTTGTCAATTCAAACAATATTAATTGTAAAGTGATATGCATGTATATGTTTTACTTAGTAATATGTATGATTCTAAAAAAATTCAACAAGACTGGCTAAAAAAAATGAAATTCATAAAAGTGGTTATCAAATAATTTTGTCATAGCGCTAATTAATTTTTTTTGCTGTAATGCATAAATATAATTTTTTTTTTAGAAATTTTTAGTGAAAAATAAATAAAAAATAAAATCCAAAAAGTCCTTGTCTAAATTGGCAAAGGCTCAATACATTAATTCGACCAATCTTTTGATCGTTTTACGTGTGCGAAGTTAATTTTCAATTTCTTTGCTTCTTAACACAAAAAAAAAAAAAAAAAAATCATTAAAATCAGCAAACATATACAGTTTTCTACTTGTCAAATTAGATGGATTTTGGTTCCTAATAGTAATACATAAATACGTGAGGAAAAAATATATATGTTATTCTTTATATACTTATATTAGATTCTCCTAATTAGCCAATGACATGTGAATAATTTTTTAAAAAGTGATAGTTAACAGTATTAATAAAAAAATGAATGAAGTATAAAAATTATTTAGATGTCATTAATTGATTAAGTAATCTGATATAAGTATATAAGAAACAGCATATAAATTTTTTCCAATACGTAAACCCTCATGCTCTTATTTAGATCATGTTTTCCTAAAATAAGTTTTCTTCCTTTGCTCACTTTTACTTAATTTTTTAAAATTAAATTTTTGCTTATTTGATAAAGAATACTTGAAATATAATTAGTAACATACAAATGTGTTGCACGATTAGATTGTGGTAACTACTCTGTGGAATTCTAAAGTGTCTAACAACTTTCGAGCCGATCTTGAATATTAGCAAACCAAGTCTTATCTTTTTTTAATTATTTTTCAAAAAAATATTGATAGTGATTCCATTAAATTAATTTTAAAAATAAATATTAATCTTTAAAATAAAACAAAAATTCATCTTTCGCGTTATATATTTGAGTATTACATATGTCGAGATTCCTTATGTTCAAGTAGGGACATGAAAATCCAGTAATAAATGAGGAAGATTGGATAAAAATTTAATAGTACAGATTTTTATTAATAATGCATAGTCATATTTATTATCAATAAATTTGAACCATTAAAATTTCGTTTAGTGTTACTTACATGGAGCCTCATTTTCTTGCTTTGATCAGATGAAATTTGCTGCTGTACATGCTTTCTATTATTATTGTTTTTACAAGGAGGAAAAGCCAAAACTTACCTGAAAATAGAATCATTATTCTGGCTTCTGCTTCACATTTCCACAAATATTTGAATTATTATCTTTTTGAGGTTGGACAAGAGAAGAAGAGGGTTAAAATCGTTTATTAACAAGGTCTGCCATCAATCAACATATTTTAAAAAATACATGGTTTTTGTAAAATGGAGTATATTATATCTTGCAATCAGTACATATGCCAGTGTATTTATCTACACGCGAAGAAGAAAGTAAAGGCTAACTTTACAGCTTGTGAACTAAAGAATCTATGCTACACAGAAGGCTATTTGTAAGTGGCCTAATGTTCAAGTGAGGAATTTGCATTCTCTATTAAATTTAAGACGTGTGTTTCACCTTTCTTCTACTAAAAATATGCTTGCTACATTTCAGGATTTCAAATTATAGATGGCAATAGGTGATGCAATCACAATTTTGGGGCAATATATTGGACTTACCTCGTAGTGAGCCAACTCAAAATCAACCTCAGGTTTAAAAGAAAAAAAGAAAAAAGAGAAAAGAAAAGCAGAGCCTGAGTGTTAAAGTGTGGTTGTTGAAAAATAAAATAAAATAAGGACGAAAAGGTATAAATGGAAAAAGAAATATAGGTGTAAAGAGGTTTTGACGTTTTGAGTATCTGGTTGAAAATGATTCGCAGGCAAGTGAAAGATTGTCTCTTTGGAATGTCACTACTGAAAATTAGAATTTTCTATATCCGTAGGCAGTGGCGGCAAGGATCTCTATCATTTTTTCTTTTTCAATTTTTCTATTAATATTAAATATAGATGTACATGGATCGAATTTGGTTTTTTACCGACCCAATTTTATATAGAGCCACAAATTTTTGGCTCTATACCTGCCCAGTCCTCTACAGGTTAGTAATTAGGTTAGGCCAAGTTCAATAAGTTCTTTTTTTTTTCTTCAAAACTAAAAAATAAATTTATTAGTAAAAATAATTTTTAAAAAACATGAAAAAAATTAAGATTTAAAAGAAAATAAAATGGAATAGAAAAAAAATATAAGATTTAGAATAAAAAATAATTTAAAAGTTGAGAAGAATTAATATTTTAAAATTTAATTATAAATAAAATAAAAAATAGATTATAAAAATAAAAAATTTAAATAATAATTCCAGGTTGGGTCTTATATCATCTCGAGATCCAACCAGACTTGATTAAAATGGTAAATTATTTTATTTAACTTGGTCATAACCCGACTTAATGTAATCAAGCCAAATTGATTTGGTCAAGTTAGTGAGGTTAGTGTTCATCCCTAATTTTAAAGAAACATAAATGAGTATTGTTTACTCAAGTTGTAAGTTCTAACGGAGCAATGTTATTAAAATCACGATTTAACTCATTAGAATCGACGATTTTACGATCTTAGGTAGCATTTTCGTGTTAAATCGCAAGAAGAATCGGAATCAGTGCTAACTCGGTCAAAGTCGGTACTGACTCGCATAGAATCAGTAGAATCGGCGAGTTTGTTCGAGTTAGACGATTCTACCTATGGCCCATTTATGCAACCTAAAATTAGATGCCTCATTTTCTCTGCAAAAAAAAATAAAATAAAATTGGTTTAGCCCAAACAAAATTGCTTAAGCCCAAAGTTCACATACCACAAGTTGCTAAAAAAAAAAAATGAGACTCTGAAGATTGAAGAAAGACTGAAGACTCGAACTAAATTAAAGGCTGGTGTGACTCGCGTAAGTGTGTGACAGAAACAGTGGTAGAACTGAAGCATTCAAAATCGAAACAAAATCCCTAGCTAGAACAGTGAATGTCGTGGACTGCAGAAGCATTCGCCTGAGCCTGACCGTCGCGGACACGGTGCTCTCTCAGCCTTTCACTACTCTTCCTCTCTCCTCACTGCACTTCCTCTCTCCTCACTGCTCACTGTGCTCTCACTATCACTGCTCACGGTGCTCTCACTGCCACTGCTCTTCCTTTCTCCTCACTGCTCACGGTGGTCTGTGGTTTACAATCTTCTGCTCACCTCACGGTGCTCGGCCTCTCTCCTCAGTCCTCACGGTGCTCGGCCTCTGCCTGTTAGTGACACTCTACCTCTGCCTCTGCTAGTCCGTCTCATTCCTTCCTCCACCAGGTATTTTCGAAGCTCATTTACTGCTTATGGTTGGAAACTTGGAATAATGCTTCATTGCTTCGAATGGTAGATAAATGTTTTGAAATGGTATGGTGCTGCAGCTGCTTGTTCTTGTTTTGTTTGTTATGTTTCTGTGCAATGTTTGGTCCTTATATTTTGTTGAATTTGTTATGCTTTGAAATGGAATGGTGCTTCACTGCTTCAAATGGTATATGGTTCAATGCAAATTATATAAAACAATTGCAGAATGTGCAAGAAATCTATTCTGTTTGCCTTATTTGAGGGTTATATGCAGATATCTTGTGCTACCCTTTGCATTTACTGAACAATTATTTAGATATAGGCATATAGGCATAGCAATGAAGATGTTAAGTTTGATCAAAATTATTTTGTATTACAGTGTATAAATGTCTTCCATTTTTTTTTTCTTGATCTTTATATCAATGTCTATCATTTTAATTTTTTGTTTTGGCCAAGAGTATTAGATGCTTAGTTAAATTTGCATGAGATACAAGGATTTACTGTCATATTATGAATTGGTAATTCTCATTGGTGGTTACATTTTCTACTTGAAGAGTGAATATAAGATTTTTCCATTTTTGAACAAATAAAACTTATTGTGTGAACTATGAATTGATCTCCTATATTTATTCATCTTTGTTTTGTTGTAATAAATCAAAGGAAATATATCTTCAAGTGTAAGTGCTCCATCAGTCCCTATTGGAAAAAATGTAGTTGCTGGAAGAAAGAATTTTCCTGGTAATAGATATGATATAGGGTAGAAACATGGGATGAATGTTAGTAGAGATAGTAAAAAAGTTAAATGCAGTTATTGTGGCAAGACTTATAGTGGAGGAGTCTATAGGTTCAAACATCATTTAGCTAGCACAAGAATAGTTGTTGGACTATGTTTTAGTGTTCTAGAAGATGTTAAGGCACAAATGTTACAACATGTTATTAATGCCAAATGTGCATCATCTAAAAGGAAAAAACAATGGGTTGATGTTGGTGAGGAGGAAACTTCAGGCACTCAAGGACATTCTACTTCTCAAAACCTCTTAAATTTATTGAAAGCTCTAAAAAAATATAGCAGTGGCCAAGGTAGCTTATAATCTACCACTAATCAAATGTTCAAGAAAGATATTAAGGAAGAAGCTTGCCAATAAGTAGTTCAATTTTTTTACACAAGTGTCATTCCCTTTAATTGTGTAAAAAATCCTGAGTTTATTAAGATGTGTGAGATTATTAGAAGATATGGCCAAAGGTTTAAGCCTCCATCTTGTCATGAGATTAGAGAAAAATACTTGAATATGGAAGTTATGAACACACATGTCATGCTTGAAGAGTTTAGACAAGAGTGGAAAAAAATTGGTTGTTCAATTATGGCTGATGAGTGGACAGATAATAAGAGGCATTCCATTTGTAATTTTTTGGTTAATAGTCCTAAAGGGACTGTGTTTTTATATTCACTGGACACTTTTCATATTTCTAAACCTGCTAATAAAGTGTTTGAGATGCTAAATGAAGTTGTTAAGAAAGTGGGAGAGGAGAATGTGGTGCAAATAATAACTGACATTGCTGCAAATTATAAGGCAGTTGGACAAAAGTTGATGGAGAAAAGAAAACACCTGTATTGGACACCATGTGCAGCCCATTGCATTAATTTGATGTTAGAGGAATTAGAAAAAAAATAGAGTTGCATAAAGAAACCATAAGTAGGGGCAAAAGAATTACAACTTATATTTATACAAGATCAATGCTCATCAATATGTTGAGAAAATTCACAAAAGGGAGAGACTTGATTAAGCCAGTTGTGACTCATTTTGCCACAACTTATTTGACATTAAATTGTCTTAATGACCATAAAGCGGCATTGATAAATCTATTTGATTCTGAAGAATGGAAAGATAGTAAATTTTTTGCAACCAAGGATGGGAAGGAAGTGGCAAGAAGTGTTATGGATAAAAGGTTGTGAATGAATATTATTACTTGCCTCAAAGCTATTGCTCCTCTTATTAAAGTTCTTCGCTTAGTGGATTCAGAGGAAAAACTAGCAATGGGATTCATATATGAATCAATGGAAAGTGCAAAGGCAAAAATTAAGATGAACTTTAATAATGTTTCAAGGAGGTAAATACAAACAAGTATACCTTATATTGGTGTCTTTATCTTTAATATATTTTAGCTTGATTGTTTGTTGATTATTGCAGCTATGAGCTTGTATTGAACGTAATTGATGAAAAGTGGGATGCTTAATTTCATAGGCCTTTACATGCAGCTGCATACTACCTCAATCCTCATTTTCACTTCAACACTGACTTCCAAGCTGATTATACAGTTAAGCAAGGGTTGTATGAATGCGTAGCAAAACTAGTTAAAAACAAGGGAGAAAGAGACAAAATTGAGTTCCAATTGGTTGAATTCCATTTTGCAAAGGGCATGTTTAGTTGTGATTCTACATAAACATTAAGAACATAGTTGGCCCCAGCAGAATAGCAGGAAGCCTGTAAAGATGGATGCCTAAAACTTAAAAGATTAGCAATTCATTCTTAGCTTCTATTATAGCTCTTCTAGATGTGAATGTAATTGGAGTGCTTTTGAAAAGGTAAGTAATTGTAAAATTCTAAATTACTTTCTTTCTTTATTTTCATTTTAATTTTTTTAGGGGTTAGAATACTTATCAACATTGTTTATTTTGTTTAGATTCATACTAAGAAAAGAAATCACTTGCACCAAAAGAAGATGAATGACTTGGCATTTGTGATGTGCAATTTGAAGTTAAAAAATAAGCAAACTACAAGAACTCATGTTTATGGTTTTGATGATATTCATTCTGATGATGAATGAATAACTGAGAAGATGGGAAATGAAGGTAATATGGAGGTAGATGATGAGGTTCTTAAACCCATTCAAGTTAATCTTGTTTCGACGGCGATAGAAATTGGTGATTTGGTTGTTCAGCTTGATGCTAATGTTGGTGGTACTAGTGCTGGTGAATAATTAAACAATATAGATTTCAATGATGACTTCCAAGATGAAGAAGAAGATAATAATAATGGTGAGAATGAGAATGAGATAGGTGGAGGTTATATAAGAGATGATCAAGATTCTAGAAGTGATGATAGTCATGGGATTGATGATCTTTATTGAATTTATATTGAAAGTTTGTTATGTTAAATGAATGATTATTATGTATTATATGTTATAGATTATATTTTATGGATTATGGATTATGACCTATGGATTACAGAGTTTATTGAACTTTGTATGTTGATTTAAATTATATATTATGGATTATAGATCACGAACTATATATGAAATTTTATGTAATATAGTTATATTCAATAGGTTAAATAACTATGTTACAAGTCCACCCCCCTTTCCGAATCTACCTAGAATTGCAATTTTGACAACATTGTTTCTAGGGTTGGGAGCTTACTTATGTGGTATCTACATGGAAAAAATATTTGTATTCATTAAATATTAATATTTGACAGAGTACTATAGTAAAAATTATTATTTAATCAATTATAGAGCAAATTCAAATTTAGCCTTTAAATATGATATGAATGGACAAATAAATTACCCTATACATAAAATTTGATATCTATAAATTATGTATAATTATACGTAAACATTTATATTATAAAACAAATTTTATTTATACTTTTATATTTGTTATATTGACGTATTTATAAGAGTTTGAAATTATAAAATCATTTTTAGTTATGTTGTGAAAATTAAATATAAGTATTGAATATTTCAGATATCTTTTTATGTAATATTCAATGTCATGATTTTTGTAAGATTTTTTGAGTATTTTGAATATCTAATAAATTTTAAATATGATATATTTGAGTGCAGATATTGAAAATGTAAAGTTTTGCCAAATTAAAATGAAGTTTATCTATTAAAAATACACTTCAAATTTGATCAAATATCTAAACTTGACTGGTTTGCACATTACCATTTCTAATCATTCAACTTCTTGAATTGATTCATCAACAGATATCTTTCATTCTATTAAAAAGAAAATTTCAGAGTCATTAATCACAACAAAGTTCGTTTCAAAATGGTCAAATTGGTTGGTAGAGTTAATATTAATGAAGATTTTTTTATTGCCAACTTTTACAGGGTAGTTAGGGTTCTTGTTTCTCGACTAGATAGAGTTTTCGGTATTTGATTGTAACATTTTGTTCGTGGAACTGGAAGTCGTGTCACTGCGTTGACCACAAGTGCAAAGAAAGAGTGTATTTTAGAAGATCAGTTTATTTCGAGGGAAAATTTTATAGACTCATAAACTTCATAGAGCTACAGGGGACTTGTAACAATGCAACCTTATTAAAAAGTATGTGGCTGTAATGATCTACTCTATTGATATTAAATTTTAGGCGACTATTTTTCAACCTCTGGATTTTATTTCCACCACTCACTTTCATTTTTCATTAAATTTTAATTATGAACCATTATTTCACGATATATTCTAAATTAAATTTTATTTAGGGTATGTTTGAATAGATGATTAAGAAATAAGTGGTAAGGAGTAGAATAATTAAATTATGACAAATGCATGTATGGAAATTTATATTGGTATGAAATGAAATGATAAAGTAAGGATTTCAAAGTCTCTCTTATCATTTAAAACATCATTTTTGTTGTCCCTTCAAATTGGGAGGTCAATAATGAAATAAAGTGGTCTAATGGTGTAATTACATACTATGATATCTTCTTTAGCTAAAGGTTTTTGATAATAACATTCTATTTATAAGGATAATATTGTAAAAGTTATATAAAATCCATTCTATTCCATGAATAATCATCCTTCCTGTTCTTATTAAATTTCCAAACAATTTCCAAACATTAGAGTAGCACATATCTTACTATTCCACTCTCTCTGACTCAACTCACTTCGATTATTAGCAATTCCTCTTCATTTTCATCCAAACTCCCAAACTCCTAAAACATAGCCTTAAGTGTATATTCAACTCCGATTAGATCTCATTTTTGAAAGTATATGAAGAAAAGCTCCGCATCCAACTGTAATATATTGTTATCATATTTTTAATTTAAAAACCATTGTCCTGGAGGATTGCACAAGTTATCAAACATAAAATTGAACTATTAAAATATACTATCTATCTTTTTACTATTCCTGAACTTGTGTTACCATGATGATAGTGAAAAATATGTAAACAAATAGTAATAGAGGTGTGCGAGTTGATCAAGAAAAGTAAAAATTATTGTGAAGAGTACCTAAGTAAATTTGAACATACAAAATTTGCTTTAACATCGGACTTAGATGATAGGAAGTTTAATGCAATGGAACTAAAACATAAGGGGGTTAATTGCAACATTTTATAAGGTAAAATAAATATTATTATTGGAGATAATTAATAATTAAGGTGGGTAAATACAAATCTTTCATATTCTCTTTCATGTTACCTCTAACATACTTGGGCCAACATTCAAACAAGACCTGATGTCCACGCATGATTTCTTTATGGAATTATGAATATGATGGTTATCTTGAGTATCTAACAAGTTACAGAGATTTCCAATCTCACTCTTTCAAATCACTAGTTTCTCAAATAATAGCTCATAAGGAAGACAAGCCCCATAAAGTTTAGGAAACTTTTTGATATTTTGTTTAAAATATATGTTAAGACTACAAGCTTAGTTGTAACTCCTATGAGGATGTCTAAGGAATTATTGTATAACATGAGTGATGAAATTTTCTAGAAATCTGTTAAATGTCTTTAGATTTAATTTATAATAGAGATTTATAGTATTTATTTGATACTTGAAATTATGCATGCTTGTAGATTATTTAAATGTTATTATATATCCTTTAAATTTCTGGAAGGAATTAATGTTGAGTCACGAGCAAATCTACTAATTGGGATTCAAAGATAAGTTCAAAAGAAAAAAATTTTTAGTCTAGCTTCCTAAAGCTGCATTGAAGATAGGACATCACACATTTAATAGAAGTTTCATGCAATGATAATTGAATCTTTGGCGACTATTTTTTTTTTACCTTTCCAAATTTTATCTCTATTGCTAAATTTCAATTATAAATCATAATTGTGCAATATACCAATTCAACTCTTTTTAAGTGTATCTTCAACTCTGATTAAATCTTACTATTGCTATAATATCTGGAGAAAGCCCTGCGTCCTAGCATTTTCTATTGTCAGCATATTTTGAATTGATGAAACATTGTCTTGGAGGAATTTACAGCCTGACAAACACAAAATTGAACTATCTATTATATATTGTTATAGTAGGCTCCCTTTAATGTGGGAATTCCATTTGATTGATAAGAGTTTTCTTATGATCAAACCTTCAACTCTTCGTGTGATGACTCATCCTCTTTTTCATACATGCATCAAAAATATTTTGAAGTGTGTAAACTTTTTGGAGTCAATGAGAATGAAGTAATTAATCAATGAAATAATTAACTGCTCTTAAATCGGAAAATTCTTTTAAATTAGGAAATTCTTTGGAGTGAATGAGAAATTTAATAAATTAATTTATTGCCTTTTAAATAAGAAATTCTTTGAAATTTGGGAATTTTTTTGAGCCAACCAAAAAAATAATGAATTAAAGAATTAATTAACTACTTTTAAATTTCATAATAAAGGAATATAAATATAATTTGACACAATTCAAAATTAAAGTTAGAGGAAACGATGTACGGTTGAATGGTTCATTTAACAATTTGGATCATTTATTGTCATACAATACTCAAAGTTATAAGCAAAGTCAAATGTAGTTCTATCAATTTTTGACATTGCAGAGTTCTTCAAAAGAGCAACAAGCAGCTGCTTTATATAACAAAAAGGATTGCTTATGGGTGGTATACTCCCAATGAATCAATTGTCGTTACTTCTCTCTCACTAATTTCATGGAACCAATTTTATATATTTTTTCCAACTTATTATGCTTTCTTTATATCATAATGCATTGCTACATTTAATTTTCAATTAACACCCACAAACCCCGTTGATCAATAAAAATGGAGCCCAGAATGCCATCATCTGAATATATTGCATTGGTTCTCCATGCTTGTTGTAGTAGTCTCCAAGCTTGCCAGAGATAACACCTGAAGCAATATTTGGCACCTTGTCAGCCGATAGGTAAGTAATCCAGACAATTGTATCAATCACCTTACTAGGTCCATTTTTTCTATGATTGCCCAACAATGCTAGTACGATCTATGACAAAACGCTGATAAATACCAATTCTCATAGCTCCCATTTATCCCACCAATCCATCATTGGATCTGGGAACATTTGAATAAGTCTCCTTCACCCTCCTATAGCCATCCAGCTGGTTATAACTAAAGTAGATATTTATTATATTAGACCATGTTTAGTGAATAAAGATAAAATTTGATAAGAAAGCTGAAAATATAAGCATAATTCATGGTGTGGTGTCTTAGAGAAACCAAGTACTGGATATTTTATCCATTTTGCCCTTGGAGAGAAAGATCTTGTTTTGCCCTACTTCTGGGATGGAGGTTAATTATTAGATATTTATTTATTTAAAAGAAGAAACTTGATATAAGTTTTGGTTGTGTTTGGCCATACTTTCTAGGAGTAATGAGCTACTTTGTGCGCTAACAAAATTTTACCCCTTTCTTTTTTTTGGCGAATGAAATGGCAAATTAGAGCTTGTCTCTTAATATGAAAAAAAAGGCCAAACAAATCTTTTATTATTAATTTTTAAAAAATATAGCCTCACCCAAAATCTTTAATTACGTACTTATCCTTTCTCTTTTATATAAGCTACGTCTATTTTCTCGATTATTTTAAATTCTATGTACTAGTGGTTATTTTGAGGTATTTTGATATATTATTTTAATATATTACAAAAAATTATTCTCTCCTCCTTAAAGGATGTTCAAATTATGCACGTATAGTTCTCATTGTTCTTTAAAATTACGCTTTCTTCTTCTAAATTTTTTTTTTAAAAAATTGTACTATAATTATCTCCCTCGCAATAAAAAATAAGTTACACTACACATCTTTTAACAAAAACATTCTTATAATTTTTTTAATAATATAAATAATATAAATAATATTAAATATGTATTTTTTGAATATAAAATAGTCGCTTTTTAATTTAATTAATTATAAAATCATTTGATAGTGAATAATCAATTATAAAAAATGATGAATATTTTCACAAAATTATTTTTTAAAATTAAGTAATCAAAGGATAAGATTAATAATGCTTGATTTGAGCATTTCTATTAAATATATATTGATAAAAATAAGCATTTTCATAAACGATAAAAATTAAGAATAAATTAAATTTGTCATTTTCAGTACTAATTAAATAATGATGCTGGGAACTCAACACTTATATTATTGGCCGAAAAAGAACAAGAACTTAGCTATTATATGTTCACAAACTTACCTGGAGGTAGAATCATTATTTTTGCTCCAACTTCACACTTCAGTAAATATTCGAATATATATATATTTTTTTTTTGCTGGAGGAGATGAGGATAGTGGTAAAATTGTTTAAAAAATTACCTGCCATCAACAAAGATATCCTTTAAAACATACTGTTAAATGATTGTAATAAAAAAAATATTTATGAAATTTTGCTTAATAATTTAAATTTTGGATTGATATGGAATTATAATGTGTACAAGCAAGTAATTTAAAATTTTATTCTTTTAAAAAAATTAAAACACAGTATAATATGATTGTGTTCACACCTAAGCTTAAAATACTTTTGTATGAAGGGTGAGATTTTAATTAAAATTATCTATAAAATTTAGATTTTAATATTCAATTTTGAAATATTAACCACTAATCACGGTTGTCAAAACCATGGTAGAACCAATTGTGAAGAAGGAATTACCACATTTATCTACGGCTGTGGGGAGGACAATGGTTAGATCATGTCCTAATCATGATTTCAAGAACCATGGTAAAGACATGGCTTAACCATGATTTATCAATAACCATGGTTAAGTCATGACTTAACCATGATTTCCAAACCTGTAGTTAGGACATGACCTAACTACATTTTTTACAATTGTGGTTAAGTAGTGTCTTAACCACGGTTTATAAACTGTGGTTAGGTCATTCTGTAACTATTCTTAAGTCATTCTACAAAGATATTTGATGTGATACAATTCACCAAAAAGGATAATTACGAGTATTTTTCACCCCCTTCGTATAAATTTTGTAATTCATCTTCAAGCAATTTTTGAAATTTTTACGCACCACTATTTAATATTTCATTCAATGTTGGATATTATGAACAACTTCATTATCATTATGAACCCCACATGTATCACAAACCTTGTTGTGTATAAGGTAACAATTGATTTATCTCTTATTTGTGGCTTTACTCGAAGTTCGACCTCATGAGATTCTTCATTAGTTCTTTCCTCATGCCTAACCTAGAAGGTGTACATTGGGGAAGAGTTTTAATAATTACATGGTCATGTCCAACTTCCCTAACTTGTCATTTCTTAGACTTACATTTTGAACATGGGCATATTATCTTATACCCAACACTTTTATTTACAAATTTAAAGTCCAAGGATTCATTCAATCCTTCTAAATATATAGGAGTATTTCAAGGCTTAACAATCCAAGACTTATACATTTCCTAAAGCAAAAGAAAGACTAATGAAATTAGAAACAAAGGTCAAATAACAATTTTTGTAACATTTCTCTCTTTGGGATACAAAGAGGAAAAATATTGATATTTAACCCAAACCCAATCCTTGTAGCAATTGAGATTTTGAAGCTCATAACAAAATTCATCAATATTAATTTCCTAAGAATCATATGGATAACTATAAACTTCAATATCTACACGCATTATAAATATACAACTTAAATAAATTAAAGGCATATAACAAATGGTTAATTGAAAACAAATTAAATATTCTTCTCATTTAAATTCAAGTGAATCCAACTCATACAAATGCAATGAACTTACCCTAAACCAAACAAAACTATGATAATATTAAGAAAAAACATACTAATATTAATAATAAAACATAGCAATAATACAATGATTAAAACCAATAAAAAATAAAAAATCAATATGAAATTCCAACTCTACCAATATTTATATTTAAGACAAAAGATGAATATAACTAATAATATATGCTTCTTAAAAAAGAATGCACAATAATGTATAACATTACAATCTATATAACTCATTGAAATTTAAAAAATTACGCAAAAAAAAAAATTAAAAATTTGAGAAAAATATACTGTAAAAAAAATATAACCAAAATAAACTACAAAAAAAATCTTTAGATTCAAAAAATGGCCAAAAAAACTTCCAACAAGCTAGTAATAAAAAAAGTGGAGAAAGATTAATGGAAGCTTACTTGGAGGAAAAAGAACCAATTAAAAGCTAGTAGTCACTGGCGACAACTTCTCCTTTAGCTGGTAAGGTTGTCTGTCGCTGTCGACCACCGTCCACTTCATTTGTGTCGCCTGTTGCTAGATCTTCAAAGTTGGGACTGTCAAAAGTTGGGGGGAGGGGGTGAGAGGGGATAGTAGGGTGAAAAATTAAAAGGGGAGAGTAAAGTAAATTTTTAATTGGGGCTTAACCAACTGTTGCTAGGCCCGATCGGTTTCAAAATAACCGTCATTGGGGCACATTGAACCATGGAAATGAGATTAAAAAAATATTTTTTTTGGCTAAACCACGGTTTCACAACAAACTATGGCTAGGCCCCATGTTTTTTTATTTAAAAAAATGGCCAAATATTTTTGCTTAAAAAAAAAAAAAGCAAAAGACCTCACCACGGTTTGAAAAAAATTGTGGCTAGGCCCATCTATGGTACTTTCTGGCCTAAGCATGATTTAGGGTTTAGGCCATGATAATTTTTTTTAGCAGTTGGCCTAACCATGAATGTAAACAACCATGAAATAGAACTCATGGTCTTAACCACAGTTCGATTGAATCGTGGTTAGATTACTATGGTTTAACAACAGTTTCCATTAATTGTGGTTAAAGCATATGTTCTAACTATGGTTTGTTTATGCCTTAGTTAAACCATGTGTTATAATCATAGTTTATTTAACCATGGTTAGGGCTTGGTTTAGCTATGGTTTGTTCAATCGTGGTCAATTGACCATTGTTAAACCTTTAGTTTTCTGTAGTGACATAAGGATTCACAGCTAGAAATGAAAATGAAAAAATAAATAGGAAAGGAGAAATGTTTAATTGGTTATATTAAATGATTACTTATGTATGACTATGTAAAGATGTTCATGTTGAGTACTACAAGTTATAAAATATAAATAATTTTTATAATTTGAATTGCATTTGAATAATTTTTTATTGTACATAATAATATAACTATAAAATCATATATTTTAATAACTATTTATTAACCAAGTTAAGCTTTTATGAATTTATATTATGAATATGCATTATGAGTTTGCCTCTTCTTTAAGAGTCTGCCTAAACTCACGAGCATGACTCATATGTCATAATTTCCCACATTTTTTGTTTCAATAGAGCATATATGGTAGGCGCATAAATGAAGTATATCTCATTATCCCTAAATTATTCTATGCATTAGATTGATAAAGTTACTGTTATTATTGTAATGAAATTGCACATGTGCACAATTTCTAGCTATGTCATTTGAATTGGCAATGGAATAAATCCTTTTTTTTTTTTGTTGAAGTTGAGAATGATAGAAAGTAAGATAAGGGAGTCTGAAATAGGACAAACTTGTTAGTGTTCTTCTTCTCTTAACTCTTACTTTCCATATTGCAATTCTATTTTGCTTATAAGTGAATTGACAATGTTTTTAAGTTACTTGAAACTTTGTCTCAACAAAGGTCTTTTTTGTTTTCAGTTGACTATAACCATAATTAATAAAATTTTTGTTTTAATATCTTACTAAGTTTTCAGTAGCTAAGTTTATTTTAGTCACCTAATTAATAGAAGTTTCAAACAATGGTAAATGAATTTTAGGCAAAAATTTTTTAACCTTTGTAAATTTTATCTCTTTCACTAAATTTTAATTTTAATTAATTTCAAATATAAATCATTATGATGGGATATACCAATTCACCAGTCTTTTGGTTCATCCTCAGTCTGATTAAATGTATTGCTAGTATATGGAGAAAAGATATGCATTCTAGCGGTTTTCTAAATTGTTAGCATATTTTTAATTGAAGAAACATTGTCCTGGAGGATTTTACAACTAATCAAACACAAAATTAAACAATTGAAATTAATTATGTATCATTTTGTTATTCCTGATGAGTTTTTCTTGCCAATAGCAACAAAGAATTTGTAAACAAATAATTAATGAGAGTTGGTATTGGAATAGATCAAGAAAAGGGAAAAATAATGTGAAGTGTACTTTAGTACTTTTACACAACTAAAATTAGATTTAACATCTAAGTTAAATGATAGGAAATTTATTACTTTGGGACTAAAACATAAGGGAATTAATTGCAATATTTTAAAGGTTAGATAAATATTGTAACTCATGACAAGAATTAATTATGAAGGTAAATACAAATTATGTTAGAATATTTTTAATATTATATGGATTAATATTAATTATACTATTAGATTAATTTTATGTTATAACTAATTAGGCAATTGATATTGTAATTTATAAACCAAGAATCGACTGGGTTTTATTTTATTTGTGGATAATCGATGATGGGTTCAATTATCCACAAGCTTGCTAGGCAGAAACCCAATCTACAGCCCAAGAGTATTAGTAATCATCCCGTCAAATTATTAATTTGAGATTGTTATCCAGAGAGAGATTTAATGGGCTTATTTTTTATTAATTAATTAAATAAGAAATTGCTTTAAAGATTTTGAAGGATTTTATTTTAATAATATTGATTAATTATATTATTAAAATAAAACCCTATAAATAACATAATGAAGCCCTAGTTTTCATATACTAAATCTGTCACTCTTTCTTTGCCGTCAAAATACTTTGAGAAATGTTCTTGGGCATTGTGGGTTGAACTTATTAGACTCAACCAATACTTAGATCAATGACGTCGTCTTCATCAGGTTAGATTGTTGAT
Source organism: Delonix regia (assembly GCA_037074485.1). Classification (NCBI taxonomy): domain Eukaryota; kingdom Viridiplantae; phylum Streptophyta; class Magnoliopsida; order Fabales; family Fabaceae; genus Delonix; species Delonix regia. The sequence goes on along the minus strand of CM073460.1, from coordinate 5,351,093 downwards.
TTATTTATTCTCCCAATTTGTGATCATGTTCAATTACATGTTTTAATTCCGCTATCAAATGGACTATGAAATTTTTTAAATTTCCTTTCTTTAATCTTGTCTTCGTAACATGATTTAACATATTCTAGTTTCTCTTCTTCCTTTTCCTTCTTCTTCTTTTTAAATGGTCTTCATGGTAATGTAAGGGTAAAAAGGGTTGGCTATGATGTGAAAATATAGTTGAGTATAGAACACACCATAATATTGTATAACCAATCCCTTTTGACCTATGATCATTTATCTTGAAATTTTGTCACCATGACCTTCCATGAGCCCATTGAATGTCAAAGAAGGGTAGAATTAGAGAAGAATGAAGCTAGGTAAATATTTTGAAATATCTAGGGAAATATTGTATAAGCTATAACAAGCTTAGGATAAGAATTTTGATGAGTGAATTTTCTTGTACATTATGAGAAGAAAAAAATTTAATCCTTTTCTTTGGATCTTGTCTTCATCAAAGTCATTTTATGGATTATAAAATTTTATTCTTTTTTTTGTAATGATCATCTCCTTCCTTGGTCACTATTGCTGGCAAGAAACTCACCTTATGACATGAAATTTTCTTTCCCTATCGCCATTCGAAGTAGTTGTGGTTACTAGCGATTCGAACAGAGACAATCATGGTTGTCAACTTGGGTCGCTGGTGAGCCTCATCTCAAACCAACGAACTAATTTTGAACTAAGGAAAAAAAATTGAAATCACCGGAAAGTTTCGAACTTCAAATTCAAATATAGCTCAAATGGAAGAGATTGACCCGAAACTGATATAAGGTTCTTAAAGATCGTGACACAACAATTAAAATGGTCCCGGTTTCGAAGTTTGAGGAGTAGAAAAAATCGGTGGGTCAACATTCAGGTACCAGCATGTTCTTTGGGGGATCGAATCGACCCACTAAAGGTTGAAGAAGGTGCGTATTGGTAGGCCCACGCACACCGCCGGCACGTGTGGCCACACCACCGGTCAGATGAACTTCAAATTTTGAAATAAGCTCCACTTACCCTGATCTAAATTATGGTAATTCTTCCAGAATTTTTTGAGCCCTGGAAATAAGAGTTTTTTGAAAATTAAGGGCTTTAAAATAATGTGTAGATAAGGTATTTTGACCTAAAAAAATTGATGCAAGGACCAGACATAATAGGGAACAATATGTTCAATTCACTCTCCCTGATTATGTGTAAATAAATTATAATCAATTTCTTTACATTAATTATTAGATTTTATTGCTAATTTAAGCACATGCGTTAAAAGGAATAGGTTGCATGTGGAAATTGTAATGACTTTGGTTCACAAACACCTATTGATTGTGTGCTCGCCTATCGTGGGCTCAATCATGGTGATATGTCTTTTATAAATTAATACCGTATTTGTCATTTAATTTTCTACATTTTTGAATAATTTAATTACCATTATCAGGGATGAGTCTGAATATTGTAATAAGTCCACTAGAGAGAGTGTATGTAAGTATTATGTTGACAATGGATATGCCCTATCGGTGTGATATTGTCAATATAATTTTGTGAATAAGACTTGTTTGTGGCTTGTCAACAGCGATTTGCTGATTGATGTATTCATGGTTTCTCATATCCTATTGATATGGAAATTGTGGGTTTATTTTGTGTCGTTTCTCTCGATAATGAGCTTCCCTGGTATGTATAAGTTTTCTTGATTTATCATAGTCCAAGCCCTTAAGCAGGATATGATGAGTATTTTGTTACACAGTTGCTGAAGCTGAGTCTTATTACGGAAACTTTGTTATATATATAATTATGTGTTTGAAACATAATTATATGTTTCCTATTTATTTTTCCTTTAGCGTCTCTGTTCTTGCAATTATTTATGGTGAAAACTCTGAATAAAATAGACTACGATAATTGGATTGAGTCCCTTGATATGTATCTAGTGATCATCAAGGGAAGTTTAGGTATGAGAGAACCTAAGCCAACGGATCTCATCGTTGAGCCTAGCACTGCTGACAAGGCTTACCATAAGCAGTGGTATGAGTCCAATAAGATTTGTTTGACTGTCATTAAGTATACGATTGAGAAGACTATCAGATAAAGTATTCCTAAGAAGGATACTGCAATTGAATATTTCAAAGCGGTCAGTAAGAAATTTAAGAAGTTTGAAAAGACTTAAAAAGGCGTATTATCTCTCTTTGCTAGATAACACTCACTATGATGAAGTGTCAAGAGTGTGTGAGCACATGATGAAACTTATTAACTGCTACAACAAGTTGAAATCCTAGACGTGGACTTGGATAAGAGCAACCTAGTTTGTAGAGTTCCCTAATCCCTTTCTGCTGAATATAGGGTCTTGAGAACCATTTATAATTCCCAAGAGTTAGAGTGCTCTATTAATCATATGATGTCTAAAATGACCCAAGAGGAAGAATCAATAAAGAAGGTGAATTCTCATAATTAATGAACTATATTTCACATGGTTCATCCAGCAAGGCTGGAAATGTGAAATTGAAAAGGAAAGAAAAGTGAAGGCAATGCCTATGGCAAGAAAACGTCAGGACTCAAGAAAAGCAATAAGAATAATAAACCATCCTTGTATTGGAAGGAAGTTCGATTACGGTTAGCTATGTAGGCACTGTAATCACAGATAAAGACTTGCATGAGGATGTGCTGTGTGTGGATGACATCCTATTGGCCAATAACTCAGTGTGCTTATTAAATGAGACAAAACACATTTTGTCATGCCACTTTGATATGAAAGATTTAGGTGAATCTTTTTTTATTTTGAGAATTCAAATTCACTGTGATAGATGTTATGGCATTCTTGGTTTGTCTCAGACAACCTATATTGAACGAGTGCTCAAGAAATTTGATATGTATTCTTGCCCTTCTTGTGCACTTGTGCAGCTGATAGGTTGTTTAAATCGTTATGTCATAAATGATGAAGAGAGAACTTTGATGGGCAAAGTTCCATGTGAATCAATTATTAATAGTCTAATATATAGGCTTAAGTGTGTACACGTTTGAACATTATTTTTCTATGTTGGTGTGCTTGGCAGATATATTTAAGTAATTCTGGGCATGATCATTAGAAACTGAGTGAAAAAGGTTGAACATACATACTTGATGGGATCGTCTCACTTCAATGAATTCATTTCTTGATTATAATTATATTTAATAACAAAATAAAAGCTTTTAATTCATAACCCCCATATTTGCTTATAATGTTGCATCAAGAATTCAAGGCCATCTTACAAACTCATGGGGCGATTTGCAAGCATAACTAGATTTGAGACTTCTGAATTTGTTTTTAATGTAGGCATGGTCATTAAAGATTTCCCTTAATTGGTGGAAGCATTTAATTCATATTCCAAGATCTTTTATAAGTGCTCATTTAACCTTCATTTGTCAAAATTACGGCTGAAGGGTGTCTTAACGATATAATATACAACAACAGTTTTCATAATTGTCAAAATTACGGCTGAAGGGTTTCTTAATTGTCTATACAGCAACAGTTTTCATAATTGTCTATTTTTTTAAGAGTCGGTGTGTGTGTGTATATATATATATGCTTAAAGCTCATTTTAATAGGCACCAAATACCATTTTTGTTTTAGTCAATGCTTATAACTTTCTCTTAAATATTTATTCATCTGAAACACAGAAAGGCATATCGTAAAAGTAATAACATATGACGAAATTAAGCATCAAACAGGAAGGATATTATTTCCTGAGAACACACATTTGCTTTATAACTTATTAAACTGTTCAAGATATAACAAATACATTCGACTAATCAAGATTCCTATCTTTATGAAATATCACATTTTCAAAAGCAAATACCATAGATAGAAGTAGAAATATGCTAGGAATTCAAGTCAAATATCTCAAAGTCAAATTCAAATTACATACACACATGGCTTAATTTGAAATTCGTATCAAACACTCAGAAATTTTGTGACTATATATATATATATATATATATATATATATATGCCACATATAGCTCGGTTTTTTTTTATTATCAATCAAACTAGATAACACAATTACTCCAGTGATTGACAACACGCTAAGTTAGGTGGAATTGATCCAATAAGCAAGTTTCAGATTGAAGCAGCCATATATGAGAGAGAAATTCCCCCCCAATGCTCATCTCTTGAGCATGTCTATCAACTCTGCAGTGAGCAGCACCATAGAACAAAATCTCAATCCATAGCTCAATCAAGAACTCCCACATTTGCTTGCTATCATATTCTGTTAATAAAACATTGGCAGTCAAACAAGCATCGTGAAAAACTGACCTACCAATACGGACAACTCTTCCATGTTCTGGATCTGTGGTTATGCTATGCAGCATTGCCTCACACGATCCTCTCATATCTGAAGGAAAAGTGAACTTTTTTCCTTCTTCACAATATTTGGTGGCTTGAAACAGTGTGTCTCGAAAACTAAGTAGCCCTGTCCCAATTGGTAACATATGGCGTCGCTTCACCAAGAGGTAAAACATATAATTTGATAGCACTTTGCTCTCACTTCTTGGATTTCTTGCATTTTCCGAGACATCCTCATTGTCATCACAGTGGTAGCACAGATTTGTTACAATATGCCAAAGAAGAATACTTTGATGAAATTCTAAATTCTCTATTACTAGCCTCTGCCTACGTAAGTTCTGAGCTTTAACGACTTCCTTGTATCGAGAGGCTTGTACTAGTGTGGATGTCATTTTTTCTAATGCATTTTCATAGAGCATTTCCTTTAGCTTCGAGGAGACTGGACAATGAGCTACTTCTGGGAGCTTTTGTAACTTGGCCACTGAGAAGGTATGTCCATTAGGGTTAAACTCATTTTTGCGGCATAATAAAGTCAAGAAGTTGCACTGACCTATTCTATTCCATGAGCTTGTTTTCTTCAAGTTCCGTTCTTTAAGCCAACGCATGATTTGACGAGCAAACGGAATGCGAGGACTAATATGGCCTTTTAGATAGTCTGTTGTCCATTCTGAATGAACGAGCAGAGAAATAATTGAAAATATTTCTGATATGACAGCTACCACTAGCAACATGCATGAGATAATGGGATCAACTCCGAAACCCCTTTTGGGATTAGCGATGAAGACAATGTATAAAATGAACATGATTATGATGGAAAATGATGTAACCAAACGTATAAGAAAACCCCAAATGTTATGTGTCAAAGCTGCCTTAGTGTACAAGACGTCATACCAAAATCCGTGTTGAAAATCTAGTAGAGAAAAGGCTTCTTCAGGACGATTTCCGCGTGCTAGATTTTTCAGGAACTCAATATCTTGGGTGCCCAACACCATATCTGATAAAAGGCTGGCAAAATTAGTCTTGAAACCTTTGAAATATAGGAAATTTGAATTATACCTTTCTTCAAAACTGATTTCTTCAGTTTCAGAAACTGCTGAAGAAAGGTGAGAATCTCGACAATAATTAATACTCGCTGAATAAAGAGACCATGTTCTCTCCCCATACTTAACAAACCCAATTACAAGCATGGGAGCACTAAGGCAAGAAAGCCAGCTAGTACCATTCCATGACAAAAGAATTATGTAGAGACAGAAAAGTGTTTGAACGACCAATCCAACCGAGTGTCTCTTCCACAACTCATTGTCTTCTAGCGAAAATGCAGTGATCGTGTCTGGCCCACCAATGTGCATCAATAAAAATGGAGCCCAGAAAGCCATAACCTGAATGTATTCTTGTGTTCCTCCATGCTTGTCATAGTAGTCTCCAAGCTGGCTAGAGATGACACCTAATGCAATTGTCGGTACCTTTTCAGCCAATAGGTAAGTAAACCAGACAATTGTACCAATCACCTTATTAGTTCCATATTTTCTGCGATTCCCTAATAATGCCAATATGATCTGCGACAAAAGGCTGATAAATACCAATCCTCGTAGCTCCCATTTGTCCCACCATTCCTTTACTGGATCAGGGAACACCTGAATAAGTCTCCTTCCCCCTCTTGTGGCCAACCAGCTGCTTATAACTAAAGCATATATTTTATTTATTAGACCATGTATAGTGGATAAAAATCAAATTAGATAAGATAGCTGAAATATAAGCATAATTTATATATGGAGTGGTGTCTTAGAGAAAACCAAGCAATTATATTATTGACCAAAAAAAGACAAAGAACTTGGTTAGTATGTTCATAAACTTACCTGGAAGTAGAATCATTAGTTTGGCTCCAACTTCACGCTTCAGCAAATATTTGGATTGTACTTTTTTTGAAATCGGGCTAGAAGAGATATGGATTGTGATATAATCGTTTTTAGAAAGACCTGTCATAACAATGATATTCTTTAAAGACATACTGTTAAAAGATTATCACAAAAAATTATTTATGAAATTTCACTTAATGCTTTAAATTTTGAATTGATATGGAATTATATCGATGAGCAAGGGATTTAAAATTTAATTTTAACATTTAAACATGGTATAATAAGATAATTCACTCTTAAGTTTAAAAGGCTTTTATCTGAAGGGGTAGACGGTAATAAAATCATTTATAAAATCTAAGTTTCAATATTCAATTATGAAAATGATAAAAAGCATATTTTCAAAAAATTTAATATTTATTAAAATTAAATTAAAAAAATGTATGTGACACGTTTAGGAGCATTAGCAAGAGTCCCCGTACGGTAGATAGGGAATTTGTCTCCTATGTCAATGAAGGTGGGGCTGTCTTAGTAATCTCGCACACTTTACATTATCTTCAATTATCAAGGTTTGGCAGAATTGCAATGAATTAGTTAAATACAGGAGTTTAATTGTTAAATGAATTTTTTAGGGAAAAATTGGCAGTAACGAAACAATGGATTAGTTGAAAAGTGTGATTTCTCCTAAATCATATTATCATATGCATATATGTAAGTTCGTTAGAATTACATGGACAGAAATACAAAATTAGGTTTACACAAATTCTAGTACATAGTTGGAAAAAATATTGGAAGCAAATGGAAGACAAGTTGGGGCAATTAGGAATACTAACCTTGCAGAGTACAACTTGTCTGATTGCTTCAATGCTATATATTCAACGGGTAATGGAGATAAGAGACAATAGTCAGGTAATGACCATTGAGATAACTTAAGACAACAAAAATAACGCATCTGAAAATTTGGAAAATGAACTAACCATTAGTCCTGTGATCGATAAACTTCTGCAAGCAAGCTTCCTGCGACTTCGAGTTCTAGAGTGGAAACTGCAAAAGAAATTGTGCTCTTCATTGTCGCTGAAGCTTCTCTTAAATAGAGAAACGAGAATGGGAAAAAATGGAGGGGAGAGAGAGAAAGCGGGACAAGTTGTTGAGAGTTGTATTACAATAATAAAAAATGTTGACTGACAAGTGAAGCACGAGAGAAATAATTGAAATAAAAACAAAAGGAATAGAAGGCAGACAATAAGTATTAATAAAATATTGATGTATGTCTCTCTTACACACATACTCACTCTCCTCCGTACCCAAGGCTGCAAGGACAATTTGTGTGTGTAATTCAATTATGCATGTTCGAGATGTATTATGAGGGCCCCAGTGAAAAATTTGTAAAACTACAGAGATGAAAAGAAAGATTAAACCAAACTTTATTGAAAAGCTTTTCTACATAACAATTTCTTTTTTATGTTTGTTTTCCTTGGAAAAAGAATTCTCAATTTTCTAAATCTTGTTTTCCTTGAAAAAAATCTTTAAAATTTAATTATTCATAAAATAAAATTTTCTCAAACATAAACTATTTCTATTTCTTACTCCAGCCATCGTATTAGTTTACAAACAGACCCTTCCAAAACAACAGTTCAATGAAACATCTTAGCTTGAGTAATCCACTTATGCAAATATATTTTTTTAAAGATAAGAAAAGCCTTTTGAATTTTGACATAACTTTGTTAACTAAGACTGAAAAAATAAGAAAAGAATCCCCGTCCACTAACTTGATGACGCAAGGACGTACATCTCAATCTACGTCATGCAGTCATATTGATAATATATGTCACAAGTATCACAGAGGTATTAATTTCCTTTAGGATCAAAAAATAAATATTTTTTTAAAATTAAATTGTATCTTGCGGACACAAATTTCCTACCATCTTAAATTTATATTGCAGTGACAGCCGTGAGATGTGAGTTGTAGATAAAAATTTAATGATTTAATTTTAAAATAATAAGTGATAATTTTTTATTTGAGTATCATAAATTTAATTTCAGTAAGAATAAATTAATATTAATTTAAAATATTTATCGTATATGTAATCTACAAAAATAAATTAAAATTTTAGCCTAATCATTCTAATAAATTATGAAGAACATATTTATAAAAGAATTATATATGTCTAAGAAAGTTGACTTAAAAGTAGAAGTCTTTCCTTTTAGTGTGGGACCCACACGTATATAGGATCACGTGCAGAGTGGAGTCTTGATCCGAGTGAATTATGGTGATGGTGCAACGAAACTGTTTAACAATGTGATTTTTGAAAATATACAGAATATGTGGTTAAAGCAGCCTTTAAAAGTTTAATGGGAACTTCCCAAGTCATACATATGATCTCTGTAATGGAATGCTGCTCGTCTTTTTTTTTTTTTTTTTTTTTTAATTTGGCTCTATCCTGCTCAAATAATCAAAACATTATGTATAGGACAAGTAGCGAAAAACATTTTTTTTTTTAGGTGTCTTGCTCATTGTTTTTGGCTATTTTCTCCTCACCCCATGGGCCCCTTTTATAGAGGAGCTGTTCCCCATCGAAGAAGCTTTATGATGAAGGAAAATATCAATAAAAAACTCTCGATCTGTTTCCAAAAAAAAAAAGTCATCCTTTCCCTGTGCATTTTTATGCCCCGTTTTTCTCACCTGAAATCAGACCAAGTTGTCTGCTTCACTACTGAATTTGTTTTGTTTCTAGGTCCTTCTGAGCTTCCTCATATTTGAAGACTTCCCATGGTAACTTGCCACGTTGCATTTATTCACTAAATTACTCCAGCTACCAAATTTGTTGACTAATAAATTTTGGCTTGTTTCAAAATTCGAGTTGTGTAACTGCTTCCAACCACCTCAAGCTCTAGTTGGTTCAATGCTAAGTGTTAGGTTCCTTTTAAACGATACCACTACTTGCATATGTTTCTAGCGTAGGGACACCTCATGCTTATTTTTAACTTTTATTTTGTTTTAAAATTTTCTAATGTAAGAGGTCCCTCTCTACTATCACAATTTTTTCAAAATTAGCTTAGTATATTAACTTATTCTTAGTCTTAAATAACACCATTATCAAGGCTAATTTTAGCTTAGGTAAATATTTCTTAGTTGATAAAATTTCTAAAAATAAATTCTTATGTTTAATTTTAAGATTGACTAGGCAAGGTGTTTGGATTTACCTTGTGGAATTTTATGTCTTTTATCCAAGTGGTAACATGGGTATTTTAATTTAAGCTTTTGTAACTTATTTGTATTAATTACTTTTACTCATATCTGACCCTTTTTATTATGGGTCGCTATGATCTTGTCATTTTATGTAACTGAGGAATTGATTTAATTACTTAATGATATTTGGATAAATCATAAATTTCTTATATTTAGCCTAAGTAAATAAATATTCTTAACAATTACATTAATTTCCATAACGTTATCAAGATTTTATATTTCTCTAACCAGAGAATAAATCTTAAATCTCCCAGAATTTATGCTTATTGTAATAATAATAATAATAATAATAATAATAATAATTACTATTATTATTATTATTATTATTTTTTGGTGTTACACCATTCTCCCTTTCCATTATCGTTTCTACGGATGGAAGCATAGTTACGTGGTATTTACATGTAAAAAATATATGATATTCATTAAATATTAATATTTGACAGAGCACTGTAGTAAAAATTGTTATTTACTCAATTGTAGAGCAAATTCAAATTTAGCCTTTAAATATGATATGAATGGACAAATAAAATACCCCATACAGAAAATTTGATATTTATAAATTATATATAATTATACATAAAAACCTATATTATATAAAACAAATTTTATATATACTTTTATATTTTTCATATTAACCTATTTATGATTACAAGAGTTTGAAATTATAAAATTATTTTTAGTTATGTTTTGAAAATTAAATATAAGTATTGAATATTTCATATATCATTTTATGTAATACTCAATGTCATGATTATTGTAAGATTTTTCGAGTATTTTCAATATCGAATAAATTTTAACTCTGAGATATTTGAGTGCAGGTATTGAAAATGTAAATTTTTTCCAAATTAAAATGAAGTTTATCTATTGAAAATGTAACTTTTATGTTTTGGAAAATATTACTTTAATTTTTTCTATTAATTATCAGATCAATGCATGCTAAACAACTCCATAGAAAAAGATAGAATATATATATATATATATATAATAGGATGACTTTACTCGTCATAGTCTTCCACTAACAAGATTAAAGTAACCCTTATCGTTTCTAGGGATGGGAGCTTAGTTACGTAGTATTTACATGTAAAGACTATATGATATTCATTAAATATTAATATTTGACAGAGTACTGTAGTAAAAATTGTTATTTAAACAATTATAGAGCAACCTCAAATTTAGCCTTTAAATATGATATGAATGGACAAATAAAATACCCCATACAGAAAATTTGATATTTATAAATTATATATAATTATACATAAAAACCTATATTATATAAAACAAATTTTATATATACTTTTATATTTTTCATATTAACCTATTTATGATTACAAGAGTTTGAAATTATAAACTTATTTTTAGTAATGTTCTGAAAATTAAATATGAGTATTGAATATTTCAGATATCATTTTATGTAATACTCAATGTCATGATTATTGTAAGATTTTTCGAGTATTTTCAATATCGAATAAATTTTAACTATGAGATATTTGGGTGCAGGTATGGAAAATGTAAATTTTTTCCACATTAAAATGAAGTTTATCTATTGAAAATGTAACTTTTATATTTTGGAAAATATTACTTTAATTGTTTCTATTTATTGTCAGATCAATGCATGCTAAACAACTCCATAGAAAAATATAAAAATATTATATATATATATATATATATATATACATATATAAAACTTAAGATGTTCTGTATAGATAAGAAAAATATTCCAAAACATTCTTATTTTCCTACCCAGAATAATCAATTTGTAGTGTTTGCCATTTCATTTATTTTGGATGGAGAAGGTGATGAGTCTTTGAACCAGAATAACTGGATTAACATGTATTTAATGAAACAATTAAGTTGTTATATTAATACAAATGTAATTGAAGATTTAGAAATAAATGACTTAGAGAAAATCTTTAAATGATTACCCAAAGAAGTTAGAAAAATATTAGAATCTGTACCCCCAGATCAAATTATAAAATGATTACAAGAATTAGCAAAACCTATTGAACAAAGAATTTATGAGTTAAAGTTAGATATTAGTATAATGAAACAAGAGGTAGAAAATATGAGGACTGAAATAGAATAATTGACTAGCCTACTAAAACGAGCATTAAGAATAAACGATAGAGCAAAAGAAAAAGTAATCAAAATAGAATACGATAATGAAATCAACACTATGACAGCCATGAAAGAAGCTTTATTTGGAGAAAATCCTGAAAGAGAAATTAGAGAACAAGAATTAAATGAAAATATGCAAGAAACCCAAATTATAGTAGGACAGTTACAGAAAGGACAAGAAGTCTTGAATAAAAATTTATGGTCAATATATGACGAAATAAAAGCAAGAAATAATGCATTAGTAACCGAAACAAGACTTATAGAAAAAAATAAAGAAATATATTGTAAGGAAGAAGTTGACGATAATATTACTTTAACAAAAGATGATTATAGAGTAACAGAGTTCACATGTCAATTAGGATCTGATATTCCAGGATTTATAGAAGAATTTCTCCTAAAAAGAAAAAGTCAGAGAAAAGAAATCAATATGTTAACATTAGAAGAAATTGAAGATATGGAACAAGAAGAAATAGAAAATAGAATGGGAAGTGAAGCAGGAATAGAAGCCATTAGAAAAGAATGGGAAAAGACGTTAAATATACTGGAAGACTATCAAGATTCCAATATATCATTTGAAATAAATATGAATCAAATATAACAAACAGAAAGAAGTTCAGTACAAAGTAATGTAACTCAACAACAATAGCAACAACCATCATTTAGGCCTTCTGATCTAACTCGACCCAATTATATGCAAACTGACCCAGAAACTAGTATTAAAGAAGGAAGAGAAGAAGAAGCAAGTAGAGACACATTAAGTACTGTAAAAGACCATTGGGCCTAATCTTTTATTAAGGTTCGGGTTAATTCATTCATAATGATATGCATTTCTTAGGCTCTTAAACAAGATAAAGTAGAGAATATTTGGTCATCAGGAATGGCTTCTTTTTTTTCTTCTTTGAACTTGAATGGCTGTTTGGTGGTTCCGAATCTAATGAGATTTGTAGGAGGATAAAATTTATCGGGTGCAAATTCAGCTATAGTAGAATAGCACCTTATATATACCTGATACTGGGTTACTATACCAAAATAGTGCTTAGAGGTTTCAATTTATGATTTGGGTAGGAGAGATATTTCTTTCATATTTAGGGAAGGATAAATAGATTGGATTAAACCATAGCTAAATAAAGTTTGGACTAATTCAGGATCTGTTCCAGGGTAAATAATGGCTTTATTGATGGCATAATAGGAAATAAACTTAATGGTGGAGCAAGATGTTGAAACGTTTAAACTGAGGTTATTCAGAGATTCGATTAACATGAGGAAATAATCAAAGTGTTCTTGGATTTTAGGGTCTAGATTTTTTAAAGGTCTTAGAGTTGGTTTTTGGATTTCTTTAGCTAGTGTTATTGGGCTTAGGGCTAGAGTCTTTCTTACTGGTGGATTGGCTATTAAGCCTATTGGATAAGAAGGTTCAACTTCTTTTCCTTTTTTGATTTTGGCTAAAAAAGATTCTTTTTTAAGAGATATTGAATTTGGGCTATCTGGAGGTGTTTGTTGGTTTGGAGATATTAGACTTGGAATAATGAGTTGGCTTGAAGAGCTGACCTGGTTTAATGAACCAGATTTTAATTGATTTTCAAATTGGTTAATCCTTTCACCATAATGGTTTAATTGATCAATAATTGACTTTAAAGTGCTTGAAATATTTGTGAAGTAGCTAGAGTTTTGATTCTTCTTTATTCCCACGCTTACTTCGAGCATGGAAAGTTTGAAAGCTAGTTGTTCTATTGTTGGATTAGACGACTCCCTTGTCGGACTAATTGGCTGAGCTTTATTTGTCTCATTATTTGTTGGCTCCATCTCTGCTCAAATAATCAGCAACTAAGTTATTTTTTCCTTTAATATATTCAACAGAATAATCATAATAAGCTAAATCACTTTGCCATTTAATTAGCATTTTATCAGATAATTTAGTAGATCTGATTCCACTATCTACCTAGTGTTTTACTTGTGTGTTATTTGTCCTAATTATGAACTTTGAATTTACTATAAGTAATTCAAATTTTTCTGCTGCTTTTACTACTGCTAAAAATTTTTTCTAGTTAGAGTGGTATTTTGATTGACTAGGATTAAATTTTCCACTAGCATACTTTGTAATTAACTCTTTTCCTTCTTCATTTTCATGATATAAGGCTGCTCCCCAATAATTTTCTGATGCATCTGTATATATAATCCATTTGATATTTTGACTTGTAGGAATACTTAACTTTGGCAAGTTCTTGCATAAATGTTTAATTTTTTCGATTATATACTTGCTATTGTCTTCCCACTTCCATTCAGAAGTTTCTCCAGCTAATTTTGTTATTTTTGAAGTATATTTGGATAAATTTGGAATATAGTTTCTAGCTTGATTTACTAATCCTAAAAATGATTTCAGTTCTTTTCTTGTTGTAATTTCAGGAAATTCTAAAACTTTCTTACTAATATGTTCTTGTAATTCTATACCATTTTTAGAGATATAATGACCTAAAAATCCTATTCTTGGTTTTCTTAACTCTATTTTTTTAGGTGATATATTTAATCCTTTTTCTTCTATTAAAGACATAAATTTTTCTAAGTGTTTTTCATGTTTTACTTTGTTATCAGAAAATATTAAAATATCATCAATATATATTGCTGCAAAATCCCTTATTGGTAATAATAATTTCATCACATAATCCTAAAATATGCTTGGGCTATTATGGAATCCCATTGGCAATACATTCCATTCATAAAGTCCTTCTGATGTACTAAAGGCTATATATTTCTTACTTTCTTCTTCTAATTTAATTTGAAAGAATCCTGATTTACAATCAAATTTGCTAAAGATTTGTTTTCCTTTTATGAGGTTAAATAATAATTCTATTTTTGGAATTGGGTACCTATTTCTAACAGCTATTTCATTTAATTTTTTATAATTAATTACCATCCTAGATTTTCCTCTTTTTTCTTCACTGTGTTTAACTACAATCATTGCAGGTGAGGAGTATCTAGATTTACTTTTTTGGATTAAATCATATTGCTTCATTTCGTTAATATGCATTATAAATTCTTTTCTATTTTCTTCTATCCAGGGGTAAGGTTTACTATTAATTTCTTTATTATAATCTAAGAGTTCTATTTTTGCCACAAGCTTTGATTTTTCCTAATGAATAAGGGGATTATCACTATAATTTTCTTCTAATCTTTGTTCAATTGTTTTGCAATTACATGAATATTATGAATTTTCTTTCTTTCTTCATTTATAGGTTCTTTATTTGACACAAATTGGACTTCGTCCTTCGTTGACTTTTTCTTTCTAAAAACTGTAGCAGTTCTCTTTTGAGGATCTAAAATTCTTATAGCCCATGCCTGATGCTGGCAGGGTGTTGTAAGGACTAGAGCTTTTGGGGTAAAATGTAAAGGCATATACAGTTCCAAAAAATCCATTCCTAAAATTATATCTGGTGAGGCTTCATTGTATTGGTATACTAGAGGTACTTTTAATTTGTAGTTTCCTATTTGTACCATTACATTTTCTACAGATAATTCCAAGAAGTGAACTTCTTTTCTTACACTAGTCATTTTTATAGTTTTTCCTTTTTTCCATTATTCTGGAGGTAATACATTATATTTGGCTGTTGTCATATTTGCTCCTGTATCTACCATAGCGTGATATTTTCTTGATTGATATTTATTGTAATTGAATTTAAGTAAGAAATAGTACAACTTCATTTTAAACCATATTTATTTTTCCTAGAATTACTACTACTTAGTTAATATTTAAAAGGATTCAATCTTTCTGGATTCTATATGGAGTAACTAAATTTAGGAAATCTTGTCTTAAAATTAATTTATGACCTTCTGCTTCCTTAATTTCCTCATCTACCCATATTTTGAGATTAATTATTTCTCTTTTCTCAAATCTGAGTGCCATGTTAGCTTTTGTTCGTTGTTCAATTATTTCTATGTCATTATTGGTATATTGTAATTGGATCAAGCTAGTTTCTCGTTTGGGATCTATAATTGCTATTATTTCTAGCCATAATCCTTCTCATTGTATTTCTACTAATACATAATTTACATTTAATGAATTTGTCAAATCTATAGTGGGGGTATCAGTTCTTATTTCTGTTAGATTCGTTGTTAGTGGTATTTTTGCTAACCTGTTTCTTTCTATACTAGAAGTTCTAAAGCTTCTTCTAGATACTGGTCTTGATTCTGATCTTGATTCTTGGTAACTTAAACTTCTTAAATTTCGTGGGTTAATATTGATTTGTATATATGTTGGTGTATTAATCTTAATACTTCTTCTGCCTATACTGTTTTCGTATTGGACCCTTCTTTGTTCATAATCTTCTCTCATTTCTTGGGTATTATCTAATTCTAATTGTAGTTGTCTTGGAATAGTAATTTTTATAGGATCTAATTTTAATTCTTCTAAGACTGGCATAAATTCTTTTTCTATTGTTATTTTACCTTGGTTTTTCTTATAGATTTTATGATCATTGGAAAATACTAGTCCTACCATTCCTGTGATACTAATGATTTTACTTCCTGGGGGCATTTTTATTCCTCTTAATTTATGGTATACCATTAAGGTTTTATTCATATTCATCTCGGCTCTAGAGATAGCAAAATTTGTATTTAATGTGAATTTTAATTTTTGATATACTAGGTTTCCATTTAGGGTTCCTAATATACTATTGGGTATATTATCAATAATCCTATTGTCTGTTATTAATAGTTCTATAGAGGTATCTCTTCCTGATTGGAAATAAGCTTTTATCATTAGTTGTATTCTTGGAATATAGATTTTAGTAATATCATCCTTTATATCTAATTTTTCTATTTCATGGTCTATGATATATTTGCTATTTAGTGGAATCCTCAATACTCCTTCTGTTTATGTTGCTTCTATAAGGTATTTCTTTTGCAAGACTACACAGGCATATTTTTCTTTTTGTTTTGTTTTTAATATTTTACCAATTTTTGATATTATACTTTGTTTAGATAAATTGTCTGTTGACATATGTAATTCTTTATTTCTAATTTTATCATATTGCTTTTTTCTCAATTTTATTCTTCGTATTACTATTCCTTCCTCAGGGTTTCTAAATTCTTCATATTGTTTATATTCTTGTATTTCTTCTATTTGATTTGATGACTCTCCTTGCATCATGTTAATCTCATTTTCTTCTTCTAATGATTCATATTTTGTTTCTACCTCTGTACTACTTTCTTCGGAATCTAATATTCTTTCGATCTTATATATTTCTATATCACTTTCATATGCTTCTTCTATAGGAAAGCTGTTAAATTCTATTGGTTCTAATTGTTCTAATTCTACTGCTTCCATAGTATTTATAGTTTTCTTTTTTCTTGGTCTTTTACATTCAGTCGATATATGTCCTAATTCTCCACAATTATAACATTGGCATTTCTTTGGATATTTCTTGTAGTTAAATTTTCTTCCTTTATTGAAATATTTTCATGGTTTATATTTCCTAATAAACTTTTCCCTTGGGTATTTTCTAAATTTATATCTTTTATATTTCTTATAGGGTCTTGAATAAGTTTTTAGATATTTATTTTTCTTTTGGGATTTATATGTTTTCGGAGGCTTACAGCCCCATTGGTTTGGTGTTTCTAGTTTTTCACTTTTTAGAACTAATTTATTGGTCTTATAATATTTATGTATTTCCCATGCTTCCTTACATTTATTTGACAAATATTCTCTTAAATAATATTTTCTTCTTCCTAAACTGCCTATATAAGGAATTAAGTCTGGTCTATCTGATATAACATTATAATAGTCTCGTATAATTTTGTCACTTAATATTCTAGGTAGTTTTCTATAAAATAAGTCTAAAAAGACTTTACTGTCGGCATATGTTTTTAATCATGCCTGGTAATAATATTTGCTAAATTCACATATATATCCATCTATGTCTTCAGGGTCTAAAGTACATATTCCTATTTGGTATAGGTACTGGATTACTCTTTCTTGTCTAGTTATTTCTTCGGCTCCTACACAAACACAAAATCGAACTATTAAAATATATTATCTATCTTTTTACTATTCCTAAGCTTGTGTTGCCATGATTATAATGAAAAATATGTAAACAAACAGTAATAGAGATGTACGAGTGGATCAAGAAAAGGAAAAATTATTGTGAAGGGTCCTAAGTAAATTTGAACATACAAAATTTGCTTTAACATTAAATTTAGATGATAGGAAGTTTAATGCAATGGGACTAAACACATAAGGGAGTTAATTGCAACATTTTATAGGTAAAATAAATATTGTTATTGGAGATAATTAATAATTATGGTAGGTAAATACAATTTTTTCATATTCTCTTTTACCTTATTATTTAACATACTTAGGCCAACATTCAAACAAGACCAAATGTCCACGCATGATTTCTTTATGAAATTATGAAGATGATGATTATTTTGAGTATCTAACTAGTTACAGAGATTTACAATCTCACTCTTTTAAATCACTACTTTCTCAAGTGATAGCTCATCAGTAAAGAAAGGAAGACAAGCCTATAAAGTTTAGGAAACTTTTAATATTTTGTTTGAAATATATGTAAAGACCACAAGCTTAGTTGTAACTCCTACGAGGATGTCTAAGGAATTATTTTATAACAAGAATGATGAAATTGTCTAGAAATATGTTTAATATTTTTAGATTTAATTTATAAGCAAACTCCATTTAATTTGTAATAAAGATTTATAGTATTTATTTAATACTTGAAATTATGCCTGCTTGCAGATTATTTAAATGTTATTAGATATCCTTTGAATTTCTAGAAGGAATTCATATTGAGTTACGAGCAAATCTATTAATTGGGATTCAAAGATAAGTTTAAAAGGAAAAAATTTGTAGTCTAGCTTCCTAAAGTTGCATTGAAGATAGGATATCACACGTTTAATAGAAGTTTCATGCAATGATAATTGAATTTTAGGCGACTATTTTTTTGCCTTTGCAAATTTTATCTCTATTGCTAAATTTCAATTATAAATCATTATTGTGTGATATAACAATTCAACTCTTTTTTAGTGTATCTTCAACTCTAATTAAATCTTACTATTGCTAAAAGATCTGGAGAAAGGCCTGCATCATAGTAAGCTCCTTTTAACGTGAAAATTTCATTTGATTGATAAGAGTTTTCTTTTAATCAAACATTTAACTCCTCGTACGATGACTCATCATTTTTTCCATGCATGCATCGGAAATTCTTTGAAGTGTGTAAATTTTTTGGAGTCAACGAGAATGAAGTAATTAACCATTCTTAAATTAGAAAATTCTTTGAAGTATGGGAATTCTTTGAAGTGAATGAGAAAATTAATGAATTAATTTATCGCCTCTTAAATAAGAAATTATTTGAATTTGAAATTTTTTTAGAGTTGATGAGAAAAATAATAATTTAATGAATTAATTAACTACCTTTTAAGTTTCTTTATGCAATGAGTTACGTTGTGCACTAATAAAATTTTGCCTTTTTTTTTTTTTTTATGAATGAAATGGAAAATTAGAGCTTATCCCTTAATATAAAATGAAGCAATGAAGAAACTTGATATGAAATGAAAGAAGAAACTTGATAAAAATAATAAGTTTACCCTTGCCTCTTTTTTTTGCTTCGTTGGACCTTTCTCCTTATGCGAACGAATAGCCATTGAAGTAATGAAGTGACCTTCCTTCCCCTCTCATTGTATGACTATCATCCCATTTGAGTTTTTTGTCATTTTTTTCATTTTTCCAACATTCGTTGGCCTAAATTTTGCTCAGCAATGACATACACACAAACTCCTTTCTCATTGGCATGTAAGGCTTGAACAATAGTGTTTTGGCTTAATTCAATAAGGGGAATTGTCCCATCTTTGTGAAGGCTTTGGTCATTTATACAAATTTTGGTATTTCCTTTTAGGTTTTAAGCTTTAACATCCAGTGATTTGTCTAAATTTCAAATTTGCCTCATATGTTTGTGTTACATTTCAAAAAGGGATATGAGCTTGATTTTGTGAAGAGTTATCCAAAATTGGTAAGGAAGATTGCTTCTTTATATAAATTTTGACCTTTTCCTTAATGTTTTTTTTCAAAAGTTATCATCAAGGAATTGGTTTTAATTGTTGATATTAACACTAGGATGCATGTTAGGGTTCATAAAGGGCTTTTTTCAAATTTTTAAGCTTGATTCACCGTTAATCTACAATCAAAGTGAAAGGGGAAATGGCTATGAAGTTTTATTAAGTGATTTAAGCTTGTAATTTGTGAATAGATGAGTTGTTAGGGATTTAGAAGTGTTGGGATTAATTGGGAGTTGACGAAGAGAGGGTTTTTATTTCATTAATTGAAATTCCTTTAGAATAAGTGTTTACGCACTCACTTGATTTCAAAAGATTATAACCCTTTATGAGGTGTAAGTGTTATTCAAAGTAATGTGAGTTAGTGATTAAGGATGAGTAAAGAAGGCTCTCAAATTCCTTGTGGCCATGTTAAGGTTGTTGAAGAACAATAATAATGGTAAACTATGGGTATATGTATATTAAAAAAGGGGTATGTATATATACTAAAACCCTACATGTTGATTACTCAAGAATATCTTTGTAAAGGATTGTGTGTGTATTCAAAGATATATATTAAAATGAATGATGTCCCCATTCCATAGGGAAGTTATTAATTAAAGAATATGTGAAATTGGAGAAAGACAACCTAACAAATTTGATACCAAGTGAATGTTGAATAAATGGAGGAATTAAATTTTGAATTTGTAAGTGGTTGAAGTGTTAAATTTCTTTTTATTTTCAACTTATATAAGGACTTCTTTATTGAAGGATTTTAACTAGAGTATGGCAGACTGGAATGGGCTTATAGATTTTGTCAGTTGTGATCTCACATCAGTTGGTTACTTACCCTTAAGGATAGTGTGCCATCATCAGTTTGTGATTTACCCTTGTGGGCAATGTGCCCATGCCAGATATCTAGTTTTTGTCCATGGTAGTCCTTCCTTAGAATGGATTTCCAAAGTTAACAATTTCTGTACTTTCTTTAGAGTAAATTTTAACTCCTTAAAATCATTTTTACTGGTATTTTAGAAAAGTATTTATTTCACATGAGTAATTATTGGAAACTCCAGAGGAATTGATTTTAACATCTTTAAAGTTCATGAACTATATTTTTTTTTTTAGCAGTTTCTATATGTTATTCATGTTTTCATTATCTTCACTTACTTTTCATTTTAATTATTTATCTCATCTTTGTTATCTTATAGCATTACTATTCTAGTAGAATTGACCTGATCAAGGGAGTGCAGGAGTGATTGTAGTGCCAGACTAGTGAGCCCTACTTTGTTTATGAGGGTGGGCCTCACTTTGTTTTGTATTTTGCATTGTAAAGTTGAATTGTAATTCATTTAAATTACTCTATATATGTATCCATATAACCACATGCAGTGTAGCCCTAAACCCTTTTAGTGTAGTTTGCTTCTTTTGCCGTTATCGAGAGCGGGGCTCTTTACTTTTGTTTAGTTGGACTAACAGGTACCTTTTAGAACTATCAGGAGGTCCATTTTCAAGGGAAACTCTACCAAAATTGTACAAGATTTAAGCTTGTTGAATTATTAGGTTGTCATTCTTGCATGTTTTCAATCTTGTTTTGATTTCAATTTTAGTGTTTTGGTAAGGAAATCAGGGCCCAAGTGGTTGTTTTAGTTGGTTTCTAGTCATGGATATGATTTTATTAAACTTAGTGCTAAAGCATGGCATGGGCATATCTTATATCATGGAAGAGCTTAAAACTACAAAATAAGTCGTGGGCACTGCTTTAAGTTGTTGTTTTTAATTAAGAAAAGTGGATAACTCACCTTTTATTTTATTAGACCATGTTTAGTGAATAAAGATAAAATTTGATAAGAAAGCTGAAAATATAAACATAATTTATGGTTGGTGTCTTAAAGAAACTAAGTACTTACATTTTATCCATTTAGCCCTCGTAGAGTAAGATCTTAGTTTTACCCAACTTCTGGGATGGAGGATGATTTTTAGATATTTATTTAATTAAAAGAAGAAACTTGATATAAGTTTTTGTTGTGTTTGGCCATACTTTCTAGGAGTAATGAGTTACTTCGTGCACTAACAAAATTTTACCCTTTTTTTTTGGCGAATGAAATGGCAAATTAGAGCTTCTCCCTTGATATGAAAAAAAAGCCCAAAAAAAAATTTATTATTATTTTTTAAAACATCTGGCCTCACCCAAAATCTTTAATTACGTACTTATCCTTTGTCTTTTATATAAGTTACATCTATTTTCTCAATTATTTTAAATATTATGTACTAGTAGTGATTTTGAGGTATTTTGATATATTATTTTAATATGTTGCAAAAAATTATTCTTCGCTCCCTTAAAGGACGTTCAAATTATGTACGTACAATTCTCCTTTTTGTTAAAATTACGCTCTCTTCTTCTAAAATTAAAAAAAAAAATGCACTATTGTTATCTCCCTTGCAATAAAAAAAAATATGTTACACTACACAGCTTTTAACAAAAACATTCTTGTAATTTTTTTAATAATAATGTACATAATATTAAATATGTATCTGTTTAATATAAAATAGTTGCTTTTTAATTTAATTAATTATAAAATCAGTTGATAGTGAATAATCAATTATAAAAATTGATGAGTATTTTCATGAAATTATTTTTTAAAATAAAGTAATCAAAAGAGAAGATTAATAATGCTTGATTTGAGCATTTGTATTAAATATACATTAATAAACATAAGCATTTTCAAAAACGATAAAAATTTAGAACAAAGTAAATTTGTCATTTTTAGTACTAACTAAATAATGATGCCAGAACTCAGCAATTATATTATTGGCCAAAAAGGAAAAAGAACTTAGCTATTTTATGTTCACAAACTTACCTAGAAGTAGAATCATTATTTTTGTTCCAACTTCGCACTTCAATAGATATTCAATTTTTTTTTTTGGCATCGTTCTGGAGGGGATGAGGATTGTGGTAAAATCATTTATAAAATGACCTGCCATCAACAAAGATTTCCTTAAAAAAATACTGTTAAATGATTTTAATAAAAAAAATTATGAAATTTCGCTAAATAATTTAAATTTTGAATAGATATGGAATTATAATGTCTACAAGCAAGTAATTTAAAATTTTATTCTTTTTAAAAAAATTAAAACATGGTATAATATGATTGTGTTCACACTTAAGCTTAAAATATTTTTGTATGAAGGATGAAGAGATTTTAATTAAAATTATTTATAACATTCAGGTTTTAATATTGAATTATGGAATATTAACCACTAACCATGGTTGTCCAAATGATGGTAGAACCAATCATGGAGAAGGAATAACGACGTTTATCTACAGCTATAGGGAGGATGATGGTTAGGTCATGTCCTAACCATGATTTCAAGAATCATCGTAATGACATGGTTTAACCACAGTTTATAAATAACTTTGGTTAAGCCATGACGGAAACCATGGTTAGGACATGGTCTAACTATATTTTTTTACAATTGTGGTCAATTGTGGTTAAGTCATGTCTTAACCACCGTTTATAAACCATGGTTAGGTCATTTTGAAACTATTCTTAGGTCATTCCACAAAGACATTTGATATGATACAGTTTCACTAGAAAGGACAATTTTGAGTACTTCTCACACCCTTTGTATAAATTTCATAATCCATCTTTAAGCAAATCTTGAAATTCTTGCACATTGATAACTTTATGAAAGAAAGTTGTTTAGAACATTATTGACAACAAAAACACTTAAATTATAAATAAAATCTCATTGATTTCAAAGAAATTTTATCTATAACTTGAAAGCTTACCTTTGACTACTATTAAACAAAGATTTAAGCATTTATTATGATGAATTTATAGGAAATAGAGTTGGAAAAGTACTAGCAAAAAAGGGAGAAAAAGTGAAAAACAAAATATTCTAGCGTCTAGGCACTACAAATCCAGTGTTCAGACATCAATTCCAGAGACTCAACGCCGCATCGCCAAATATCTAGTGGCTAGGCGCCAAACATGCAACTTGAAATTTTGCAGTCAGGAATAGTAGCGCCCAAGAGCCAGAATTCTAATGCCCATGCACCAATAACTATAGAAAAGTTGGAAAATAGTGCCCAGGAGCCATAAAGACATCCCCTAGATGCCACGCATGTTAGAAAGATGGCACTTAGGTGCCAGAATCTTAACGCCCAACTGCCAAAACCAGAGATATGGCGTCCAGTCTCTAAATGGGCCTCACCTGGGCGCGCCGTCAAAAACCCTAATTTACTTTTATGATTAAAGGCTCCATACTTGGCTTATACTCCTTTTTTAGGGTTTTTTAGGCCTATATATAAGATCCTAAGGGAAAGCATGCTTCAGAGTGAGGGCTCTGTATAGAGTTTACCCCCTTCTGAACACCTCTTTCCCCTCCTTTTTCATTTATTCTTTATGCTTTTATTTTTTTGTATTATGAATTTGTACTAATGCCTATGAGAGGCTAAGTAGTTTTTTTTGGGATTTTGGTTGAACCCTTTGTAGTCTTATTTTTGTATGACAGTTTAATCTAATTGTGTTTTGAATTCACTTTACTTATTTTCATTTTGTCCTTAATGCTTTTCTGAGCTTGATCACCTTAGAATTGAATTAGCATTTAGGCTAACTCGAAAGGGAAACCCTAAATGAAGAAATGGATGAAGATAATCTCTATTTGCATGCTTAAAGAGTAATAAGTATAACAATTAGTAGTCAAGCCAAAAGTACATGACTGTCTTAGATAACTAATATTAGGGCAGCACTTTATCAATTGGCTTCTCAGTCAACTTTTATAGAAATAAAAGGAATTAAGGGAAGCAGTTAGGTTTATGATGATTTGACAGAACATCATAAGTAGTTGAATCCTTAGGTTAGTAAACTAATTCATAACTCAAAAAGAAATTAACTATCAATACAAAGTAACTACACATTGAGGTGAAGTCAAAGTCCTAGATTCATTTAGTTGATTGTTTACTCAATTTTGTATTGTTGTCAAGTTATTTAATCATACATTTCATCCATTTACCTAAATTAAAAGTTTAATAGTAGTATCAGTTCAGAATTAAAGCAAAGTCCTTATGGGAACAATATCTTACTTACACTTTATTACTTATCGTGATCACGTGCACTTACATGTATAGAATCCAGCGAACAAGTTTTTAGCACCATTGTCAGGGACTTGGCTTTTAATTTGGCAGAAGATATTATTAAGAGTTTTACACTATCTCTGGTGTTTTTCCTTGCTGATCTTTTAGGTACTCTTACATGCATGCATGTGGAAAAGCAGAAGTTCTGCCTTTGGACTCTAAAATTGAAATAACTTGCAGAAAAACTAGAAACCAATATAGAAGTCGAAGGGAATCACCTACTTGTTGGAATAATTTTTGAATTTTATGGATTAGCATTAATTATTTTATTAGATTAGTACCTAATTAGGCAATTAATGTTACAATTTATAAACTGAGAATGAACTGGGTTTTATTTTAATATGTGTGTGGATAATCGGTGATGGGTTCGATTATCCACAAGCCCACAAAGGCAGAAACCCAACCCACAGCCCGAGAGTATTAGTAATCATCCCGTCAGATTACTAATCCAAGATTGTTATCCAGAGAGAGAGATTTTATAGGCTTAATTTAAATTTAAAATTGTTTTAAAGATTCTGGAGGATTTTACTGAATAATATTGATTAATTATATTGGTTAAATAAAATCCTATAAATAACAGAATGAAGCCCTAGTTTGATAACTGATACAAAATTATTTTTTACAACTCTCTCTTTGCCATCAAGACTCTCTGTGAAGCACTCTTGGGTATTGTGGGTTGAACTGATTGGACTCAACCAACATTCGAAGTAACGATGTCGTTTCTATCAGGTCAGACAGTTGAAATTATTCTCCCACATTATATTTTGAATTACATGTTTTTTTTTTTATTTCGCTGAAATCCAGTTCTGCTTTCAAATGGTATCAGAGCCTGGTTGTTTGATTATAAAATTTATGATATTTTTCTCCATCAGACAAAATGTTAATTTACTGGATTATGAAATTGTCAGTACGCAGAAACATTACTGCATATGTCCAATTTTGGGTTAATAATTATCAAACAAAAAAAAAAATTTCTTCGACATATTGTTCTGTAAAACGTCCAGATTTGCAAACTCAGGCACCAGTGAGATTTTCATCGGTTGCCGGCAAAACTTGACTTCACTACTATGTTCATTGGCGTTGCCGGCGAGTCCTGACCGTGAAAACACACCGACGGTGAATCACGTTCAAGCCAAGGAACCAATCAACTAAAACCCACATTTTTTGATTCAAATTTCATAAAACTTGGGACAGATTCGTTCGGTATACACACTGGAATCTTGTAGATCGCTGAACGACGAACAAAAGGGCTAAATTTGAAGCCCTAAAACCAAGAAAATTGACGGGTCTGAGATGGTACTCGTCGGATCTCTGGCGGGTCAAAACGACCCGCCAGAGGTTGAAGAAGAAGGCCCACGCGCTCCTCTGGCACGTGGTGGCGCGTGTGCCCACACTGTCAATTGGGTCAACTCCAAAATTTTGGATTCGCCTCTACTCGCCCCGATCTAAATTATGGTGAGTTTTGTAGAATTTTTTGAGCCCTGTAAATAGGAGTTTTGAAATTTTACAAAATTAAAAGGCTCAAAAATAATATTTAAATAAGGTATTTCGATCCGAGAAAATTTGTACCTAGACTAGATATAATATGGGACCATGTGTTAAAATCACTCTCCCTGATTATGTGCAATTAAATCATAATTAATATTTTTATATTAATTATTATGTTTTATTCCTATTTAAGTGTGTGCCTGGACTGGGAATAAACCATTGGTGAAATCTATTCTAACTTTGGATCACATACACCTAATGATTGCGAGTTCGCCTATCGTGGGCCCAATCATGGTGTTATGTCTGATTATGAATAAATTTCCTATAATTCTGGATAGTTTAGTTGGCCTCATCAGGAAAGAGTCTGAAAATTGCGATAAACCCATAAGAGATTGTATGTATCTATATATATGTACATTAATATATGTTGTATTGATGATGGAAATACCCTATCGGTGTGACGTTATCAATATGATCATAAGAAATTCATTCATTCATGAATCGTTGGCAGCATCCCAATCTAATGTCTTCATTGTTTCTTATATCCTATCGATGTGGAAACGATGGGTACATTTTGTTATTTCCTTTTATGGCCAAATCAATAGGGCATATAAATTTTCTTTCATAATCTGTTATAATCCGAGACTTTAAATAGGATTATAAACCACATCTTGATAATACAGTTGCATAAGCTGATTTTTTGGTAAAGGAAATCTTGTTTTATGATTATGTTTTCGGGACATAATTAATATTTCCTTGTTTTGCTTTATCAGCTTCTGTGTTTCAGCAACTGTCTGTGGTGAAAACTCTGAATGGGACGAACTATGATGACTGGTATGAGTCCCTTAATATGTACCTGATCATCTCCAAGGAGGATTTGGCCATAAGAGATCCAAAACCAGCAGATCTCACTGCTGTGTCTAGTGCTGCTGATAGAGCTTATCACAAGCAGTGGTACGATTCCAACAGGATCTGTTTGACGGTCATAAAATACACTATAGAGAAGACTATCAGACAGAGCATTCCTGAGAAAGACACTGCTGTGGAATACCTTAAAGCTGTGGGTGAAAAGTTCAAAAAGTTCGATAAGACGCAAAAGGCGTATTATCTTTCATTACTAGATAACACTCATTATGATGGAGCGTCTGGTGTACGTGAGCACATGATGAAGTTGGTGAATTATTTCAACAAGCTGAAATCTTTAAATATGGACCTGGGCGAAAGTTATCTAGTCTACAAAGTCCTACAGTCTCTTCCAGCAGAATACGGGGTTCTCAGAACCACATATAACTCATAGGAAGCTGAGTGGACCATCAATCAGATGATGTCTATTGTGACTCAAGAGGAGGAGTCACTAAAGAAATCAAATTCACGTGGTCATTCAGTGAACTATGTCTCCCATGCTTCATCAAGTAAGACTGGAAATGAGAAACTTAAAGGAAAGAAATCTGAGAGCAAGCCTAGTGGGAAAAGGTTCTTTGAGATCAAGAAAAACAATAAGAAGAACAAGGGTCAGAAGAACAGATTTAAGGGTAATTGTAATTACTGTAAAAAGCCTGGCCATAAAATCTCAGATTGCCTTAAACTGAAACACAAGCGTGAAAATGAAGGTATCTTTCCTGAAACTGCCCCCTTAGCTTTAGTTTGTCTTGAATCTAATAACTTTGAAACCTCTATGGATACTTAGTGGTTGGATTCTGGTGCAACTGTTCACGTACCTAATTCCTTGCAGGGGCTCAAAGACAGGAGGAGCCCAAATGAGAGAGAAAAGACCATTCTAGGAGTGGAAGGAAGTTCAGCTGCAGTGGATTGCGTAGGAACTGTAGTTTTGAACTTGTACTCTGGACATACTTTAACTTTAAATAACGTTGTCTGTATGCCTTCTTCAAGAAGGAATCTAGTTTCAAGTTCTGTATTAGACAAAGATGGATATTCATTTTGGCAAGGAAATGGCAGAATTGACGTTTATTTTAATTCTATCATTGTTGGAACTGCCAGATTACTGAATGACTTATATTGCTTGAATGCAAATGTCTGTTCAGATTCTACTCCTATGGCATCAATTAATACTGTCATAAGACATAAACGTTGAAGAATTAATGAGAACTCTTCCATGTTGTGGCATCGGCGTTTGGGCCATATCTCAAAAGAGAGATTGGAGAGAATGGTTAGACAAGGCATATTGCATGACTTAAATTTTTCTGATTTTGAATCTTGTATTGACTGCATTAAGGGAAAACTTCCCGCTAAAGCTAGGAAGAAAGGGGCTAATAGGTCTGAATCTATTTTGGAATTGATTCACACAGACATAAGTGGACCAATTACTCCATATGCTATGGGCAATTACAAATATTTCATAACCTTCATAGACGACTATTCCAGATTTGGCTGGGTTGATCTGTTGCATGAAAAATCTGACTCGCTGGATGTCTTTAAAGCATTTAAGGCTGCCGTTGAATTAAAGTCTGGCAAAGTAATCAAGAGTGTAAGATCAGATAGAGGTGGAGAATATTATGGCAGATATACTGAAATTGGGAGAAACCCTGGTCTGTTTGCTCTATTCTTACAGGAACAAGGGATTGAAGCTCAGTATACTATGCCTGGCACTCCACAACAAAATGGAGTTGCTGAGAGGCGTAATCGCACCTTGATGGACATGGTCAGAAGCATGATCAGTCACTCTTCGTTACCAGAATTTCTGTGGGGTGATGCCCTTAAGACAGTAGCCTATGTCCTGAATCAAGTTCCAAGTAAATCTGTTGAAAAGACATCATATGAGCTTTTCACCGGTAAGAAGCCTAGTCTGAGGCATTTTCACGTGTGGGGTTGTAAAGCAGAAGTGAGACCCTATAATCCACAGCTCAAGAAACTTGATTATAGAACTGTTAGTGGATTTTTTATTGGGTATTGTTCAGGATCCAGAGGATGCAGGTTTTATTGTCCCAATCATACTACCAGGGTCATTGAATCTGACAGGGCCTTCTACTTTGAGGATGATTTAGATAGTGGGAGTGGTGTCCCTAGAGTAATTAACCTGCATAGTGTGGATAACATCCTGCCTATGCCATCATCGTCATCTCAACCAGTAGAACATGATATTGGGGATGACATCCTTGTTGAAAATCCAATTAATCCTATTGTAGAAGCTCCTGTAACTTATATAGGAGAGCCAACTCTTAATTTGAGGCGATCACAAAGGATTTGTAGACCTGCAATTTCAGATGACTATATAGTGTACTTACAGGAGTTCGAATCAGACACTATTGATGGCACAGATCCAATTACTTATGGCGAGGCTATAACAGGATCTCATTCATCTGAATGGTTGGAGGCCATGAATGATGAGATGTCCTCTATGTCTCTCAATCATGTATGGGAATTAACTGAGTTGCCGGATGGTTGTAAACCTGTTGGTTGTAAATGGGTCTTTAAAACCAAGAGAGGGGCCAATGGTGAAGTTGAAAGATTCAAAGCCAGGCTTGTAGCTAAAGGCTATAATCAGAAGGAAGGGATCGATTATACGGAAACATTCTCACCCGTATCTACTAAAGATGCCTTTAGAGTCGTAATGGCTCTTGTTGCGCAATTGAATCTTGAACTTCACCAGATGGACGTCAAAACTGCGTTCTTAAATGGTGATTTACTTGAGGACGTTTATATGACACAACCTGATGGATTCACTGAGGCAGGGAAAGAACACTTAGTGTGTAAGCTGAAAAGATCCATTTATGGACTTAAACAAGCCTCAAGACAGTGGTATTTAAAATTTGATCAGATAATCACCTCACTTAGTTTTACAGAGAACATTGCTGATCAATGTATCTACCAGAAATTTGATAAAGATAATTTCATGATACTCGTTCTGTATGTTGATGATATACTCCTGGCTAGCAACTCAGTAGCCATGTTGAATGAGGTTAAACACGTTTTGTCATGCCACTTTGACATGAAAGATCTTGGTGAAGCCTCTTTCGTCCTGGGAATTCAGATTCACCGTGATAGATCTTGTGGCACTCTTGGTTTATCTCAAGCAACCTATATAGAACGAGTACTGAAGAAATTTAACATGCATACTTGTGCTCCTTGTGTAGCACCTGTACAGAAAGGTGAAAAGTTATCTAGTTCATCCTGTCCCAATGATGACAATTCGAAAATTGAGATGAATAAAATTCCATATGCATCCGCTGTTGGCAGCCTTATGTATGCTCAGGTGTGCACACGTCCTGACATTGCTTTCGCTGTCAGTGTGCTTGGCAGATACCTGAGTAATCCTGGTCCTGATCATTGGAGGGCTGCAAAGAAAGTCATGAGGTACTTACAGGGTACAAAGCATCACATGCTTACTTTTAGAAGATCTGAGCCACTTGAAATTGTGGGTTATTCAGATTCTGATTATGCATCTTGTGTGGATGACCGCAAATCCACTTCTGGATACATCTTTATGATGTCTTGAGGAGCTGTATCGTGGAAGAGTTGCAAGCAATCAGTCACAGCTACCTCGACTATGGAAGCAGAATATATCGCTTGTTATGAGGCTACCCGCCAGGCCATATGGTTGAGGAAACTGATATCTGGCATGCATCTAGTTGATTCTATATCACGACCTCTAACCATATACTGCGATAGTTCGTCTGCTGTCAGCTTTTCTCAGAATCATAGGAACTCCAGTCGCACTAAACACTTTGATGTTAAGTTCCTATTCGTCAGAGAAAAGATTGCTGAATCTCAGACTCGTTTAGTTCACATTCCTGGTGAACACATGTTGGTGGATCCATTGACCAAAGGCTTGCCCGTAGGAGTCTTTAAGAATCATGTGACTCACATGGGCGTTGTCAAAAATTTTGATGTAGCCTTGGTTTAGTGGGAGTCTGGATTAAAAAAATAAAATAAAATTCTTAAGGGATTTTGAATTGTTATTTGACAATTTTGAATGTTATTTTATGTTCCATTCAATTCAGTTGATGAAACTTATTTATGGAAATGTTGACATCACTTAAATCCCTATTGGTTTCAGTGATTTTGTGTATGGTTTCTCCACTGAATCTTGTATTGTTTATAAATATACATTCATCCATGTATCTATGTAAACATTATTGCGCCTGATTAACTATTCGTTTATTGATCCAATAATTTAATTAATGCTATCCAAGTGGGAGATTGTTGGAATAATTTTTGAATTTTATGGATTAGCATTAATTATTTTATTAGATTAGTACCTAATTAGGCAATTAATGTTACAATTTATAAACTGAGAATGGACTGGGTTTTATTTTAATATGTGTGTGGATAATCGGTGATGGGTTCGATTATCCACAAGCCCACAAAGGCAGAAACCCAACCCACAGCCCGAGAGCATTAGTAATCATCCCGTCAGATTACTAATCCAAGATTATTATCCAGAGAGAGAGATTTTATGGGCTTAATTTAAATTTAAAATTGTTTTAAAGATTCTGGAGGATTTTACTGAATAATATTGATTAATTATATTGGTTAAATAAAATCCTATAAATAACAGAATGAAGCCCTAGTTTGATAACTGATACAAAATTATTTTTTACAACTCTCTCTTTGCCGTCAAGACTCTCTGTGAAGCACTCTTGGGTATTGTGAGTTGAACTGATTGGACTCAACCAACATTCGAAGTAACGATGTTGTCTCCATCAGGTCAGACAGTTGAATTTATTCTCCCACATTATATTTTGAATTACATGTTTTTTTTTTTATTTCGCTGAAATCCAGTTCCGCTTTCACTACTATGGTATTTAATAACAGTGGGGCAGTTGAACCAGTGGCTGACAACCATATCCCTGTCATCAACCAAAATATTGATGCACCTACACAAAGGAAGGTTAGAGACTACATTATGCCAACATTCAAAGGAATCCAGTTTAGCATAGCTAGGTCCAAAATCAATAACATTAACTTTAAAATTGATTATGCCACTATGTTGATGCTAGAAGAGAACCAATTCAATGGCTTACCATATGAGGATCCTAATGCTTATTTAAAAATTTTTTTGGAAATTTGTGACAACTTTAAGGTAAGTGGCATTCCTTTAGAAGCCATCCACCTTAGGTTATTTAGATTCTCCTTAGAAGGAAGGGCCAAGGATTGGTTAGACTCACTGCCCAGTGGATCCATTACAAATTGGGCTCAACTAGTGTAGAAATTTTTAAACAAATATTTCTCTTCTGCTAAAACTAAAAAATTGCTTAAAGATATCTTTAACTTTATGCAGTTTGACTTAGAATCTTTATATGAGGATTATGAACATTTTAAATATCTACTTAGAAAATGTCCTCATCATGGTTTCTCTGAGCAACAAAAGGTGAAAATCTTCTACAATGGATTGACCACATCATCACAGGATCAAGTGGATAGGGCTGTAAGAGGGTCACTATTAAAACCAATACCTTGAGGATGCTTTTGAGATCCTAGAAGATCTAACTTCAAATAATTACAAGGCCTATGAATGAAATTCTAAAAAAAAAAAAAACCAGCTGGACTATATGGGGTAAATCAACTAACTACATTCTCAGCAAAGGTGACAACTCAAGTTGAAGCAATAAACAAGAGGTTGGATAGTTTGGTGACAGGGAAACTACAGCCCCAGTCATCAAATTCATTAGGTGCAAAATTCTGCCCAAACTTGTGTAGACTGTGAGGAGGCTCATTTAAGTACACATTGTCCACTCATTTACCTAGATGAAATAGTAAACTATGTAGGTAATAATCATAGGGAGGGTAACCAACCTTGGTCAAACACCTATAATCTTGGGTGGAGAAATAATCCTAATTTCTCTTAAAAAAATAACCAAATGAATGTACCTCCCTTAAGCCAGAAATACCACCAGACTTTCAAAATAGTAGTAAATAACAACAAGGCTAGCAATATGAATCATCCAGTCCTTAAGATGATTAGGTGAAATAGTTGCTCTTAAGCTAAGCTGCTACCCTAAAAAACCTGGAAGTTCACATGGGGCAACTAACCACTACTTTAGCAAATAGACCTCAGGGAACATTGCCTAGTAATACAAAACCTAGCCTAAGATCACAAGGTGTTGAGCATTGTAAGGTAGTTACCATTAGGAGCAGTGAATAAATGAAAGAACTAGAGCTTAAAAATAGCCAACAGTTATAGAAAAGCAATGGGCAATCAATTGAAAACCTAATTGAGGAACTAGTGGAAATCATAGAAGAAACTTTGTCTGATAGTAAGTAGTCTAAGAGTGTGTAGAACATCTCATTCCCTCAAAGGCTAAAATAGAACACAAATAAACAATTCAATAATTTTCTTGTAGTGTTTAAAAAGTTGCATATCAATATACCTTTTGCTATGGCATTAGAGCATATGCCAACTTATGTAAAGTTCATGAGGGACATCTAAAAGAAGAAAAAGAAATTAGGTATGTATGAAATTGTTACATTGATAGAAGAGTGCAGTGCAATTCTACAAAAAACGCTGCCTCCAAAACTTAAAGATCCAGGTAGTTTCACTATTCCTAGTTTAAGTGGAAATAAATTCTTTGGTAGGGCTCTTTGCAACCTAAGAGCTAGTGTGAATCAAATGCCTTTTGTTATTTGTCAAAAGCTTGGTTTAGGGGAAGTTAGCCCTACATCAATAACACTGTAGCTAGCTTATCGCTGTTTAGTTTTCCAAAGAGGAATCCTTGAAAATGTGTTTGTTAAAGTGGAGAAATTTATTTTCCTCACTTGTTAAGCCCATTTGCTGAGAGATAAAGGTTTTAATGATAATAACACAAGAAGAAAAGTTTTCCTATGTAAGATTTAGGTTCTAGATGATTTTAACGTTTAATCTTGTATTAGGAACCTTTGTAAATGGAATTAAGCTGATAGGGATCAATTAAAATGAATGTATAATCAATCCTAGGTCTTAAAGGTTGTAAAAAGCTAATTTGGAGTTTTCTGCCAGTGAACAGTTGACTGGTTACCTTCTGAAATGCCCCCAATCTACTACCAGCTTGAAATCTAATTAACTGGGCACTCTCTATCAGTGAACAATCAACTGGTCACAAGTAGTCGACTGGCCACCTTATTGGACAAGACCAGTTAGCAGCCAGTATAAACCTAATCAACTTAGAGCTCTCTAAAAGGAAGCAGTCGATTGGCCACTATAAGCAATTGACTGGTCACCTCCCAGATCAAGCATCAGTCAATTGTCAGCCTTAAGACCATTGACTAGAACTCTCTGTGAGTGACCAGTCAGCTAGTCTAGAGTGAGTAGTCCACTGTCAAGGTCCAAAATTTGAAATTTATGAGAGGGAATGAAGGAGCAGTTGACTGGTCAATAGTGAACAGTTGACTGATTAGTGATAGACAAGCTATAATGGATCTATAAGGGTTATATTTTGAATTCTTTAATTTCCCACTCACTTCTAGTGGATCTATTAGATGTCAATCTATATAAACTTAACCTGAGACCTCTAAAAAATTAAGAAAAACATTCAAGAGTGCTTATATTAGTTGTTTTCTTATTCTCTTCAACTCATTATCATGTTAGTGCTTCATTGTAACATATACTATATTTCAAAGAGTTATTTGATTGTAAATTTTTTTTTTTTATTTTGAGAGAGAGCCTCAAGAAGGCTCCTTGAGAGAATCAAGCTAAGAGAGAGCTTAGGTTCAGGGGGAGTATATCCCTGAGAGTGAGAATTCAATGAGGTTCCTTGAAGGTGTCAAGCTATGAGGCTTAGGAATTAGGGATAGGTTCTTTTGAGTTTTGTATTGATACTTCGAGATAGTGAGAAAACCTAAGACGTTGCTTGGGGACTGGACATAGGCTTGGGTAGAAGTTGAACCAAGATAAATCTCTGTGTCAATACTTCTCTCCTTACTCCTTTCCATTATGCACATATTTGATTATGTTGTTTTTGTTCTTTAACGGAGTTTTTTAGTTAAAATTTTTAAAACCTAATTCATCCCCTTCTTGGATTCCAGCCTTACTCAACACCACTGACTTTATTATGTTCGACATGGAATAAGACAAAGAGATCTTTGTCATTTTAGGAAGACCATTCTTGGCAACAGGAAAGGCCCTCGTTGATGTACATAAAGGAGAACTAACTATGAGAATGCAAGATGAAGAGGTGA
The DNA here is from genome assembly GCA_037074485.1 of Delonix regia. Taxonomy (NCBI): domain Eukaryota; kingdom Viridiplantae; phylum Streptophyta; class Magnoliopsida; order Fabales; family Fabaceae; genus Delonix; species Delonix regia. The sequence continues at coordinate 5,315,772 of CM073460.1, read as the reverse complement.
CCTTCAAGGTGTTCAACAAGATGAAGTATCCAACAGAGGTTAATGCATGTATGTCAATTATGATCTGGAATGATGACATAACTCATGTTTGTCCACACCAAGGCAAGGATCTTCCCCCAACTAGACTTGAACATGAAGCCTACAAGTCTAATAGGCATTATAAAGAGAAAGTGAGGCTAGTGTCAAGGAAGATGAAGACAAAAGGGTCAAGGCATATTAGCACTATGGAAATGTATTCCTATGGCTCAATGAAGGGGAAACAGATTAGACAATGTGGGGAAAGAGAGATAGTAATGATCAAAACTATGGAAATCCCTAGGACATAAGAGAAAAAGTCTAGTTGAAGACTCTAACTAAAGCGCTTTTTGGGAGGCAACCCAAGCTTCTTACAATTTTCTTTATCTTTTTCTCTTTATTTTCATCTTTTCTTTTTTTATTTGCATTAGGATTTTTTTTGAAAACACATTTTTTTTGAAAACACCCTCAAAATACTCACTTAAACTTTTGGATATCAATGCAGGAAAGGAGTTTAGCACCTCAATAAGTGGAGGATGAATCTAAAGCCATAAGAGATGACAAGGAACTAGAATTTTAAATAGATAGGGGAGTACTTCATTCCTTTTTATTTTAGTTTGATTGTTGCCCTTCTTTATCCTTTTCCTTTGGTTGCATAGGCTAAGATTAAGTCTAGGGGAGGAATTTTGCATATGAACATAGATAATCTCTGCTATACTGGAAACTTTTGAAATTAGTAAAAATATTAGTTTTTGCACTCAATATTAAGCATCCAATTGTTGCACTTAAACATAACATCTAACTTTCCATTAGCCTGGCAGAAAGATGATATTGGATGTATATGAACCTATTATCTGTCTCAATTCTTGTCATGATGCATAAAGTGCTTTGGAAACTTGGAATAAATTACATGAGATTGAAACTGCTACCTCAAAAATGATTTTGAACATTTGAATGCATTCACTTTTATTTGTTCCTTATAGACGATATTCTAAAACCTATTTGATTAAAACTTGAAGTATAGTTTTAAGAGGTAACACACTATCTGGAAAAGGATTTAGGCATTTCTTGGACAGATTGAGCCATTTTCTAGCTAACCTAAAAATTTTCATCCTTAGATGTCCCCCTTTGAGCCTTAAATATCCTTCTTTCTCATTCAAACACTCATTCACCAAGTCATACTAACTAACTCCTCCATTTACCCCATTTATATCACAAAGGCAGAATAAGGACTGATTATAGTATATATCATATGGAGAAGGCACAATGAATAAGGAAGCTTAAAAAAAAAAAAAGAGAGAAAAAGAGAAAGAAAGAAGAAGAAAAGAAGGGTGAGCAGAAAGAAAAATATATCCCTGGTAAAAAGAAAGGATAAAAATACATGGTATTGTTACCCCTATAGATGCTTGCTTATGGTATGGTCTAAGCTTAAAACACTTTTCTCATCTACCCTTCCTAAGCCTGACATTACAAGTTTATAATGACCTAATAATTTCTGACCTTACGGTCCTCTAAAAAGTGTAGAGAGTGGTGTAAAAAGTAAGCATATGGAGTAAAGTTACAAAAGAGGATTACTCATTAATGTGTGTTTTTAAAAGGAATAAAAAAAAATTGAGAGGTAGGAAAGATCAGTTGAATGCATCTTATCTAAGAATTCAATAGTAGTTTTACTAATTGATAGAATTGATGCAGATTAAAGGTCGTATGCATTCAACAATTCTTGGGCATTGTAAAAAATGGTGATGTGAAGCCATGATTGGAATTGTTTACTTGAGGACAAGCAAACCCTCAAGTCCGGGGGTGTGATAACTCTACAAAAGAAAGTTGTCTAGAGCATTATTAATAGCAGAAACTCTTAAATTATAAATAAAATCTCATTGATTTCAAAGAAATTTTACCTATAACTTAAAAACTTACCTTTGACCATTATTAAGCAAAGATTTAAGCATTTCTTGTGATGAATTTACAAGAAATGAAGCAGGAAAAGTTACTAGTAAAGAAGGGATAAAAAGTGAAAAGTAAGGAAATTCCAGTGCTCAGGCATCAATTTCAGAGACTAAGTGCTTGGGCACCAAAAATCCAATGCCTAGGTGCTAAATGTGCAACTTGAAATTTTGCAATCTAGAATAGTAGCACCCAAGCACCAGCATTCCAGCACCCAAGCGCCACTGTTTCTAAAATAGTAGCTCTAAGGAACTAGAATATAAGTGTCCAGGTGCCAATAACTACAGAAAAGCTAGAATCTTTAAGCCATTCTTTGATTTAAGGCACAATACAAGGACTAGTATCCTTGTTTAGACAGTATGTTGTCCATTCTTAATGAATGAGCAAAGAAATGATTGAAAAGATTTCTTATATGACAGCTACCACCAGCAACATGCATGAATAATAGGATCAACTTCGAAACCCTTTCTAGGATTAGCAATAAAGACAATGCACAAAATGAACTTGATTATAATGGAAAATGAAGTAACCAAATGTTTAATGAAGCCTCCAATGTAATGTCTCAAAGTTGCCTTATTGTTCAAGACATCATACCAAAATCTATGTTCAAAACCTAGTTCACGAAAGGCCTTTTCATGATGATTATGAATGGCTTCTTTATCATCATTTTTGTTTGCTACAATTTTCTTGAGCTCAATATCTTGGATGCCCAACATCAATTTGATAAGAGGCTAGCACAAGTAATCATGAAACCATTGAAATTACTAATGTTTTCAGTCTCTGAAATTGCTGAAGGAGGGTAAGAACTATGACAGTAATTTTTACAGGCTAAATAAAGAGACCAAGTTCTCTCCCTATACTTGACAAACCAAATTACAAGTATGGATCACTCAGGCAAGATACCCAACTAGTACCTTTCCAAGACAAAAGAATTATGTAAAGAGAGAAAAGTGTTTGAACCACTAATCCAACCAAGTGCCTCTACCACAATTCATTATCTTCTAGTGAAAATGCAGTGATCCAGTTTGGCCCACCAATGTGCATCAATAAAAATGGAACCCTAAAAGCCATAACCTAAATGTATTCATATGGTTCTCCATGCTTGTCAAAGTAGTCTCCAAGTTGGCTAGAGATGACAAACCAAACAATTTTATTGACCACCTTATTTGTTCTATATTTTCTATGATTGCACATTATTGCCAGTATGTCCTAAGGCAAAAGGCTAATAAATACCAAACCTCATAGCTCCCATTTGTCCTATGATTCCTTTACTGGATTGGGGATCACTTGAATAAGTGTCCTTCCCTAACCTATAGCCAACCAGCTGCTTATAACTATATTAGATATTTATTTTATTAGACCATGTATAGTGGATAAAAATTAAATTAGATAAGACAGTTCAAATATAAGCATAACTTTTGGTGTGGTGTCTTATAGAAAACCAAGCAATTATATTACTGGCCAAAAAAAGAGAAAGAACCTGGCTAGTATGTTCCTAAACTTACTTGGATGTAGAATCATTAGTTTGGCTCCAACTTCACACTTCAACAAATATTAGAATTATACTATTTTGTTTTAAATTGGGTCAGAGGAGATGAGGATTGTGTTAAAATCGTTTATAGAAAGACTTGCCATCGACAATGATATTCCTTAATGACATACTATTAAAAGATTATCACAAACATATTATTTATTGAATTTCACTTAATTCTTTAATATTTGAATTGATATGGCATCATATCAACGAGCAAGTGATTTAAAATTTTATTTTTACATTTAAACATATTATAATAAGATAATTCACACTTGAGCTTAAAAGGCTTTTATATGAAGGGCGAGATTATAATAAAAATCATTTATAAAATTTGAGTTTCAATATTCAATTTTGAAAATTTTAAAAATCATATTTTTTAAAAAAATAATATTCATTAAAATTAAATTATAAAATATATGTGACACGTTTTGGAGCATTGCAAGAGTCCTCCATGGTAAATAGGGAATTTGGATCCCATATCAAAGAAGGTGGGGGTGTCTTAGTAATCTCACACACTTTACACTACCTTTAATTCTCAAGGTTAGGTAGAATTGCAATGAATTAGTTAAATACAGGAGTTTAATTGTTGAATTAATTTTTTAGGGAAAATTGGCACTATTGAAACAATGGATTGGTTGAAAAGTGTCAATTCTCCTGAATCTTATTATCATATGCGTATATGTAAGTTCGTTATATGGATTAGTTGGATGCAAATGGAAGACAAGTTGGGGGAAATTAGGAATAATAACCTTGTAGAGTACAAATTGTCTGATTGCTTCAATGCTATATATTCAACGGGTAATTAAGAAAAGAGACAATAGTCAGGTAATGACCATTGAGATAAGTTATGACAACAAAAATAACAAATCTGAAAATTCGGAAAATGAACTAACCATTAATCCTGTGATAGATAAACTTCCGCAAGCAAGCTTCCTGTGACTTCGAGTTCTAGAGTGGAAACTGCAAAAGAAATTGTTCTCTTCTTGAGTGGCTGAAGCTTCTCTAAAATAGAAATACGGGATGGGGAAAAGTGGGAGAGAGAGAAAGAGGGACTAGTTGTTGAAAGTTGTATTACAATAATAAAAAATGTTGACAGACAGGTGAAGCATGAGAGAAATAATTGAAATAAAAAAAAAAAAAAAGAGCGGAAGAGAAGGCCGAAAGATAAGAAGTGTTAATAAAATACTGATTAAAAATATTTATTGTACATAATAAATAATTTTTAATTAATAAAATTAGTTTAAATTATTTATTATACCCATTAATAATAACAATAAATGTTTACAAAAATTTTATTTAAAAAAATAATTTTCCATGTAAAATAACTGTTACTGAAAAGAAATTTTTTTAACAAAACTTAATAATTATTAGTAAATAAAACATGATTTCTTGTTTTTTAAATGTTCCTTCGCTTCGGACATCTCCAATCGAATTGGAACAATAATGAAAACATTTGGATGGACTCCTATATATTTTGAAATTATTTTAAGTGAGAAAATAGAAAACGAAATCTGAGGCCAGAGAAAATTTGAGATTTGTCTATGCGAATGTGAGTGTGCTAATTTCAAACTACAAAGGGAGAGAACAATGTTGACAGTCAAGTCAATCTTTATTATAATGCGGGACCTAACTGTTCGAAGGATTTGAGACCAATGTTGTCAAATTAAACTCGTTAAGAGAAGATAAATTCATAGCGTAGATTTGTAACGTAAAATGGTAAAAATTTACTTATAATAAAAAATAATTATTAAAATATACAATTACATAATTGAAATCAATATTTTAAAATTCAAAGTTATTATTGAATTGATGAAGACAATAATTAATAGTTCATTAGTTTAATTATAGTTGAATAAATGATCTGGTAAAAGAAAAAAAGAATTAATTATCATTAAATTTAAATATTTTTTAATTCTATATATTAAAATCAAAATAAGTAAGTATAAATAAACTAATAAAAATAATTTAAAAGTTGAATTAAAATAATTTATAAAATATATAATAAATATAACTATTAAAAATTACTTTCTCAATACAAACAAAAAGATAAAAGTAAATAACTATTCAAGCTATGGCTATAAAAAATTTAAAATAAAATTTTCAAAAATGGTTATGATAAATATATAAAATACATTGCAAATCATAAGCATGTAGTCATTGCTAATATTGTAAGGGACATTGTTTTTGTTCTTTGACATACGTGTTCGAATCTTAGGTGGTGGGTTTTTTTGAAACTAAAGAAACAAAGCCTAAATATATATAAGACATTGCCAAATATATCATAGAAGACAACATTGGCACTATGGCAACGCAGCCGGTTATTGAAGGACCCAAGTTTGAGCTTGGAGATGCACCGTTTATTGTAGATATTTTCTATTTATTCCCACTTTTAAAAGGTTTAATAATACTTTAATTAATGTGACTCACATTTAAATAATCTCTTTTTTTTTTTTTTTTTTATGATAAGACAAACGAAGAACAATTAAGATCTATAGGAGAAAAATGATCATACCTTAAAACTTATAAAAACTCACATTGGTTAGTAGGTAACTATTCAAAGGCATAATAATATAGTTAAAATCTAATATAAAAAATAATTCAAATGCTATACTTAATCAAACTGAATTTGATCCATATTTCCTGTTTTATAGTACTTAATATAAAAATTTTAACAAAATTCATATATAAATTATTATTTAGTATAGTGGATTATGTAATATATTTATCTTATATTGATTTTATAAAGTTTATATTTAATATACTTTTACATTTTTAAAATTTTATGTATCCATCTATCAAAAGCAAGATACGATGAAATAATAGTGAAAGTATTTTACTCGCACTTAAATGTATGTTTTAGGGCGTGGCCCCAACTTGGTTAATTGTGATATTCTTTTTTTTTTCTTTAATTGAACTCACCTAATTCGCCACTAGTAATGTCAGATTAAAATAAGTTTAAAGTTAAATGCAATTATATTTAAGTTTGAACTAAGTTTGAGTATACAAATAAATTAAGATTATTTTGTTAAATAAATTGCAAACTCGAGCAAAGTGGCTACTCTTCGTTTTAGAGCACATCTTTCTTACACACATACTCTCCCTCCTCCTTACCCGAGGCTGCATGGGCAATTTGTGTGTGTAAATCAATTATGCATGTTTAAGATGTACTATGTGGGGACCAAAGTAAAAATTTGAAAAACTATAGGGATGAAAAGAATTATTAAACCAAACTTTATTGAAAAAATTTTCTCACATAACAATTTCTTTTTTTATGTTTGTTTTCTTTGGAAAAATGATTCTCAATGATCTAAATCTTGCTTTCCTTGAAAAAATCTTCAAAATTTTTATTCATAAAAGAAAATTTTCTCCGACATAAACTATTTATGTAACACTTGCCAAGTCTGATGTAAAATTTTTGTTCTCAACAAGAGCAAAATGAAAAATATTTAGGGTGTATGTTATTAATTAGATATGAGCTATAGCTTAGTGGTAAGTTGTTGGTGTCCTAAGGTCTGAGCATATAGGTTCGAGACCAGCTTCCTCCTCCCTCAGAAATTTTGGTGCTGACACGTGTCCTCTGAGGTGAATTGACCAAAATGCCCCTCATTTTTTCTTCTTCCTCTCTCGTCATTTTCTTCCTCCGCATAATGTTCATCCTCTTTCTCTCTGTTTCTGCACTCCACCATCACTGTCAACCACCCCCACAGCTTTCGACTAGCACCTCCCTCACTGGTCACGAGCTTCTGACTTCCACGCCTTGCAATTTTTAGCGACAGCCTCCGTTTTCCGTCGGTTACTATTGATAGCCGAGAAAGAGAATTTTCAACGATTTTGTTTTTGTGAGTTTTGCTTGGTTTTTCATGAAAACATTAATGGTAGATGTATTTTTGGTCCTTTCCCATTGAATTTTAGCCTTAGAAGCAGGTTTTTAGATAAGTTTTTTAGATTTGTTCTTTTAGGGACTAAACTAAAAAATTTCCAAATTTTTGGGGTTTTATAGGAACAATTTTAATGTTTATGAAATGCAATCCTATTATTCAGCATAGCTAGGCTTGGTTGAAGGTGAAAGTATGGCAATTTGGGATGAAAATAAAAATTTAGTAAGTTTATAAGGAAGTGAATGTAAGTTGATGAAAAACCTAAGTAAGTTATATGGTGGAATCAAGGAATATGAGCTAAGGCTTGTTTTTAGTGATAGTAAGAAAGTTGGACATGAATTTGGCCATGGAAATGTGATGCATCAATAGAAGAAAAATTCTTCTTAATTGGGATTATGTGTTGAGTTGATATTATGAGATAGCATGAGAATTGTAGATATTTAGTTGCTTTTGGTAAATCTTTTCCATTTATGAATTTGTTAAGAGGCATTATAATGAGCCTAAATTAATGGTCTATTACTGATAGGAATTGAGGAAATTGTACTTTTGTGATATAGGGATTATTGGGTGAAATATCTTATAATTAAGAGAAAGGTGCCTACTTCACCCACTAGATAAGCGGTAGCTCTTCCAACTGTATAACAAGTTATGATGTTTGATTATCATTGCATCGTTATATGGTAGCATAGTTTGCTTGACTTGTTAGTCTTTCAAATGAATTATGATTTATAACTTGTATGTGATGCCCATGTAAAAACCATAAAAAGAAGATTGTATGAAAAGTGATACTAGATGTGTTAAATAGCGTGAGCTTGTGCATTACAACTGTCTGATTTAACTTACCCAAGGCCTAAGTTCCCTTGACCAATGATAAAAGTACCCGAGGGCTGTGGATCCTTGGTCAATAAATATATATATCCAAGGGCTAAGTACCCTTGACCGATGATAAAGATTCTCCAAGGGCTATGAATCCTCGATTGATAAATGTGTTTCCAAGGGCTATGTACCCTTGACTGACTTAATTTCCATGGAATGAATCCATGACCGTTATTGTTATATTGCATGTTTATGGATTAATATGTAAGGTTTTAAATGATGATTTATAGAGAACTGACTAGTTTAAAAGGTATTATAATGGTTTATTACTGGAATGCTACCCATTTATATTTTACTTAATTTCAGGCAATCACCCAAAACAATTTGTTGAACAGGAGGGCTAAAAGAGCCCTATTGGTATTGCTGAGGATTTGATTCCCTATTTTTTTGTTAGGGTTTTATATTTTTGTAATAGTGTAATTTGTTAAAATGTAAATAATTGTAAATGGGTATGGATGATCACCGGTAGATTCCCCGTTCCCCTATTTTGATGTAGTTGTTTCTGGATTCATTTGAAAGCAGAGCTCTCTTTTTTGGATATTATGGTTTTTAGCAAATATTTGTAGCATTTTGAGGAGGTTTCAGTTACATAGGAGACTCTGTCAAAATTTTTACAAAATATATGAATGTAAATCTTCTTAGTAATGAATTTCGATGAACTTCCATTATGTATGATTTATAATGTGGTTAAGAAAACATCATGTTAGGCTTACAGAAATGGGTTATTCCTATTATCTATGCCGGTTGCACTCCAGAAGTTAGGGTGTGACAATTCATATTTCTTGCTCTAGCCATTGTATTAGTTTACAAACAAACCCTACCAAACAATAGTTCAATGAAACATCTTAGCTTGAGCGATTGATTTATGCAACTAATTATTTTAAAGATAAGAAAAGCTTTTTAAATAAAAAAAGAAAAAATTCATTGCGTTCTCATTATGCGAAGCTCCTACAAACTAGCCGTTGGGTTCCCATTAGAGGGTCGATCTTCGACGAAGACTTGCTGGCAAGGTTTACTACTCTGTTAAAACCTTTTGCCACGCATTGTTATGATCTGCTTCTTCTAGGTCACGCAATGCTTTGCTCTAAAATGGCTTTTCCATTGAAGGATCGTTGGCAAGGTCTATCTTTAGAGAGAAGCTTCTTGTCACGCGTCACTATACTCAGCTTAGCGAGAAACCTCTGTCATGCATTGCATCTTTTGCTGATCATCTTTGACAGAGGCTTGTCGCCAAGGAATATAGTTTGGCGAGGAAGCATCGACAAAGCCTATTCACTTATTTTCATATTTAGATTCCCATATATGACTGTTGGGCATCGTTCTTCCTCTAACAAACAATAGCAGGATGTCTGTCGGTTGCTCCATGTCTTCCTCTTCTAGCAAGGTTGAATAGTGAAGCTTCAAAGTTCAAGAGATTTGCTAGAAAGAGGTATTTGCCTTTTATTTAGTTTGTTAAGTTTTCTCTAATCTTTGTTTGCCTTTGCTTTTCGCATCTTCAATTGCATGTTCTAGTTTTATGTGTCTTTGACATGGGAAGGTAAGTTTTATTTCTCTGTGTTTTGAGGGTGTTGTTTCTAAGTAGACATTTATCCATTTTACATTAAATTTTGGTTTGTATGAACTTTTTGGAGGGCACTCAAATGATGGAGGAACAAGATATTCTAGCAAGAAATGAAAAAATGATTAAGATCACAGAGACTATGCACAAAGACTCAAAGGTTGTGCCTAATATTGTTGATATGATAAATATGGATAAGGAATGACTGATCATATAAGAAGTGGAAATGGAAGGAATATATAAGAAGGAGATTAATGAACCCAACCTTCTAAAGAAGCCTACGTACAAGGATATAGTGATGAATAATGATGAAAATGATGATATATCCTTAGAGGATATGTTGTAGAGAAATTAATTGTTTTGAAGAGTTTCCTTAACCTTTTAATCCCATTCCTATAGTGTGGGTTACCTTGGAGGAATACAAACAATGATGTCATCCGTGGAAGCTCTCGTTGTATGTCAAGCTGCTGGGAAAGAGAATTAGTTTTAATGTCATGGTATCTTGGGTCCAGAGAAGATGGAACTCAAAATGAGGCAATTAAAGTTATGGATTTAGAGAAAGATTTTTTCTTTGTTCATTATGCTGAGAAAGAGACCTATAACTTTGCTTTATATGAGAGTTCGTGGTTCATAGTGACCACTATCTTATGGTGCAATGATGAAGACCTTTATTTCAACCGTCCTAAATAGAAAGTTAAAAAAAAAAATAGTAGTCTAGGTTCCTATTCTTAAACTATCAATTGAATTATGTAATAAAGAATTTTTTTAGAGGGCAAGCTCTAAATTGGGTACTATGTTAAAAATTGATGAATTAACCTCTATCCAATCTAAGGGTAAAGATGCATGTTTACAAGTGGAGATCAATCTTAACAGACAATTGGTGTCCATAATTACTGCGCTTGGTAAGACCTACTTGGTGGAGTATAAAGGTTTATATCTTATCTGTTTTAGCTGTGGTACTTATGGTCATAAGATGGGGAATTGTCTTCCACCAAAACTAAACTAGATACCAAAATAACCCTCAAAAGTAGATTTTGGTGAATCCCCAATGAATATGGGAGCTAAAGGTCCAAACACTGTGATAGAAACTACTACTATCTCGACTGAAGGGCCGAATCCTTTAAAGATAAATGATTCGAATGGTGCGATAAGTCAAGTCATGTTGTAGGAAGAATATAATCTTTCTCCAACTAATCGTTTTGGACATTGGATGGTTGTTAAACGATTGAAACGGAATTACATAGGAACAAGACACAGTTAATTCAGGACACTCTGCTTGATTGTAACCTTCGTGACATTGGTTTCCAAAGACAACTCTTTACATGGCAATGTAATAATATTAGAAGAAGGCTCTATCATTTTGTTGCTAATAGTCTCTGGTCCACTCTCTTCGATAATGTCATAGTTAAGCACCCCCCTAAGCTCAAGTCAGATCATATTTTGATTCTCCTTGGTTTTAGGGGCAATAACTGAACTAATAATACTGGTAAGCCCTTTCAATTTTTAGCTTCTTGTTTGGTTCATGATACTTTCCAGGATCTTCTACAAAGGTTGTGATTAAAAAATAAGGAACTGGAATCAAATAGTAACTCCTTTATAGAGGCGACTAAAGATTGGAATAAAAATGTATTTGGAAATATAATTAGAAAAAAGAACAGAATTTTATTAAGACTTATATAAGTTGTTCCATGAAATTTCGTATAGGGATTACAACACTACTTACTTTCACGGTATGGCTTCTATTCAAAAAAGGAAAAGTAGAATTCTTATCTTAAAAGATGAGAATGAGTCTTAGGTTAAAGATCAAAATACTTTGCAAAAAATAGGGATTTCCATTTTTAAGAAGCTCTATGAGGACGAGGACTTCCATAGCCAATTTCCTATCTCTTGTATGTTTCTTAATTTGACAGATACTGAGCTCTTTTCCTTAGCTAAACAAGTTATAGAAGAGGAAGTTAAGAATGCTCTATTTAATATAAGTGCTTGGAAAGCCCCCTGTCTAGATGGTATTCTTGTAATGTTCTACCATTGTAATTAGGACCATGTGAAGTACTCCTTAGTTGATTAGGTGACCAGGGTATTTTCTGAGTCAGTTACTATTCAATTTGTGAATCATACCTTCATCTCTCTTATTTCGAAAATTCCTCTCCCTAAGATGATGAAGCATTATTGACTTATTGGGTTGTGTAATGTGGTTTATAAGTTAGTAAATAAAATTCTTGCCATTAGACTTAAAGCGGTTATGTCTAAAATTATTAGCCCAAATCAATGTAGTTTCGTGCCAAGCAGATAATATCATTATTGCCCAAGAAGTTGTTCATACTATAAGGACCAAAAAGGGTCATGTTGGTTTTATAACCCTTAGAGTGGACCTTGAGAAAGCTTATGACAAGCCATCTTAAGATTTTTTAAAGGAGACCTTGGAGGATATTGACCTTCCAGATAACATGATCAATATAATTTAGTGGAGTATTACTTCTGTTGATATGCAATTATTTTGGAATGGTCATACTACTGACCCTTTCGTTTCTTCAAGGGGGATTCGTCAAGGAAATCTTGTTTTTCCTTATCGCTTTATCCTCTGTATTGAGAGACTCTCCCAATCCATCTTGTTAGCTATTAAGTAGAATAGATGGGACCCTATTACTTTGAATAGAATAGGGCCTACACTCTCTCACCTCTTCTTTGCTAATGATCTTATTTTGTTCAGTATGACCTCTCTTCAACAAGCATACGTCATTAGGGAGATTTTAGAGGTTTTTTGTTGAAGCCTAGGTCAAAAGGTTAATAATTTAAGATTTGGTATTTATTTCTCTGCTAATGTCCTTCAGGATAACAAACATAAGATTAGCCAAGTTTAGCGCATGAATATAACTGATAATCAAGGTAAGTATTTAGGTGTTCCCTAGTTTCATGATAGATGCTCTTATAGAAATATCTAATATCTTATTGATAGAATGATGAATCATTTAAATTGCTAGAAAGCTAATACTCTTTCACCCGCTGAGAGAATCACTTTAGCTCAGTTAACCCATGCTTCCATCCCTATTTATCTAATGTAAACTAGAAAAATCCTTATTCAGGTGTGTGAATGTATGGACAAAATTTATAGGGATTTTATTTAGAATGATTATGTTGATAAAAGAAAGATTCATTTGATTAGTTGGGATCAATTTGCAAACTTAAGAAGCTTGGCGGACTAGGGTTCTAAAAAGCTCAGGATTTTAGTCAAACATTTATTATGAAGCAAGTTTAGAACCTTATTCACATGAGAGATGATTTATGGGTAAAGGTAATTTGTGGCAAACATAGTTGTTCTGATCCTATTATGTTGATTATTCACTAGTGCAATGCCACTTCTAACTTCTACATGGTATTATTTAGATATTGGTGCCTTTTTATCGTAATCTTATTTGGCGTCTTGGGAATGGTAATTCAATCCATTTTTGGACTGATCATTGGGTGCTGAGGGTTCATAGTCTTCAAGATTTTGCTATTATTGATGTTGATAATAGTATTCGAGATGAACTAGTGGTTGATTATGTCCTTGAAAAGAAGGACTGAAATATTCTTAAGCTTCAACAAGTCCATCCTGTTGATTATTTGGACATCATCGTTCCTTTATGAGTCTTCCTCTCTTTTGAGAATATTGACTCTATGGCTTAGCTTCCAAATATTACAAGTATGTTTTCTTATAAATTTGCTTTTGATTCTTGTTTTGGTACTAATTGGAAGTTTTAGTTTGATCTCTTTGATAAGATTTGGAAACTAAGTGTTTCTCAACATATTAGAGCCTTCATATGGCTTGTTGCTAGTGAAGATCTCCTCATGAATAATGCCCACCATCATCAATCTTTAGTTGCTTCTCCTATTTGTTCGTTGTGTGGTTCTAATAATGAAATAGTGCTTCACGCTATTCGCGAATGCATTATCACCAGTTTAGCATGGAAGAGCATTGTGCCTAGCTTTTTTCATTTGGGTTTATGCTAAGGAGACCCCATCTAGTGTTTGGACTTAAATCTTAATAAGGGAGTTTTTTTTTTTAATGGAAAAGTTGGCTCTATGTTTTTCCTTCTATCTGTGTTGAAATTTGGAACATGAAAAATAGAAAAATCTTTAATGGAATTAATATTGAGCCCACTAGTATCCAAAGATATTTGGCTGCTTTAGTTCTGGATTATCACCGTGCCTTTTTTCTTTTCCAAATTACTAAAAGGACCATCAAGGAATTCTCTACTCAACATATTCATTGGACTCCTCATCCTTATCACGTCATTAAGCTAAATATTGATGTATCTGATTGTGATCAAGGTTTAACTTTTTGTGGTGGTGTGCTAAGGGATAGCAAGGGCAATTTCATTAAAGGTTTTAGTGTCAAGCTTTCTAATTGTACGATCACTAATGCTGAACTTTAGGGTTTACTTTATAGGCTCAAATTTTGTTTTGAAGCTGGGTTTAAGTCTATTCTTGTAGAATTTGATTCCTTGATCGTGGTTAAGATGGTTTAAAATCTAAATCAAATTCTACATCAAAGTTTTCATTTGGTTTGTACTATTAGGCACTGGCTGAATTTTAATTAGTCTGTCCAAATTTCTCACATCTTTTGTGAAGCAAACTTTGCTGTTGATACGTTTACCAAGCATGGTCATAATCAAGTTCCTTTATTCAAGTGCTTTGATATGATTCCTAGTTTTGCCTCCTTAGTTGTTGCTACTAACTTGCTGGGTGTTTGTCACCCTAGGCTCATTCCTTTGTGTTTTTGGGCGTTTTGTCCCATTGTATATCAAAAAAAAAAAAATCCTTTTGGGTTTCGACATAATTTTGTTAACTAAGACTAAAAAAAGTAAGAAAAGAATTTTCGTCCACTAACTTGATGACGTAAGTATGTACATCTCAATCTATGCCATTCAGTCATACTGATTTTATATCAGAGGTATTAATTTCCTTTAGGATGACAAAATAAAATTATTATTTAAATTAGATCATATCTTGTTGACACGAATTTTCTACCATCTTAAATTTAGATTGTAGCGAACAGTTATGAGATATGAGATGTAAAGGAAAATTTAATGATTTAATGTTACAATAATAAGCGATAATTTTTTATTTGAGTATCATAAATTTAATTTCAGTATGATAAATTAAGATTAAATTAAAAGATTTATTGTATATGTAGCCTACAAAATTTAATTAAAATTTTAGTCTAATCATTCTAATAAAATAGGAAGAACATATTTACAAAAGAATTATATATGTCTAAAAAGGTTAACTTTATGTATGGCTCGTCGTTAACATTTTTTTATGCATGGTTTGCTGTAAATATTTTTCAATTTATTTTCGCTTTCGCAAATTTTTAATAATACCTTAATTAATGTGAATCTCATTTATATAATCTCTCTACTCATTTGAAGGAACTGGAATTTCATGTTCGAAGCAAAAAATTTCATTTATTATTGGATAGGTTAATTTGACCTTGTATGATATACAAAGGGCTTTTGTTAAGCTCTGGGTAAGTCTAACCTAGTTCATAATTAAATTTGATCATAATTTGAAAAGCCCGCTTAGTTCGATAGGTCTAGTTTAAAAAATATTAATATGAGACTAAAGATAAAAATTGAATAAAAAGGCTCAATTAGAAAGTCATATTTTGTAAAATAAGTTGGGTTTGAGTTTCTTGCTATACTCAATAACTAGAACCCAAAAAGCTTGAATAAATATTTTTAAGAAAGAACTTATTATTTAATAAAAAACTTAATCTGATCCTTGAAAAAAGAATGTTACTCAAGATTAAGATAGTAAAATAAAACTATCTTAATTTTAGAAATGTAAAATATAAGTTTATTAGTGAGATTAACTAAATTTGAATTAAGATGGTTATACATGAAATAATAAGTCAATATGACATGATATCTTGGTAAATAGACAATAACAGTGCCTTGCATATAATAGTACAAGAAATAATTATTATTAAACTCTATATCGAATCTTAAGTAGCAAATAGATTTAATTATAACTTGAAAAAGCTCGCTGCGCCAACAAAATCATATATATGCTTGAATAAAATGCTAATTAAAAACTAGGCTACTCCTATTTTAACTTAAACTTGTTTCTTATTATGAGATTAGCTCATGTTTAAATGAGTGCTACCTGTGGTCAAGTCTATACAAAATATTAATATGCCTAGAGAAACCCTTAAAAATTCAAAGGAAAATTGCCAAATCATATATATGATCTCTTTAAAGGCTCATTTGATGCCAGAATTATTTTTAAGGGAATAAGAGACCTTCAGTATTTGGAATAGAATATATGTGTAAAGAACCAATTAATCTAATAGCTTAACTGTATAATGTTAGTCAATTATAGCATCTATTAGATAGCAAAGCATAATTACAACATTATAAGCTTAGGCTAAAGAACAAGTACTAATCCGCACAATAAGGCTAAAAGTAAGTACCATTGTTATCATCAATTGCAATGCACCAATGAAGTGAGTATGAAGATGCCATTGCAACCTTCATTAAATCACAAATAATATCAAGGGACATGAAAATAAGTGAATGTATATTTAAGTAGTCCTTGTTTAAATGAAATTTCTATTCAAAAATCTAGTTAATTAAGCTAAAATGTAGAGCAATATAATTGGTTGTCATAGGCACAAAAGGATGTTCATGGGTTCAACATCATGAAGCTATAGGCAGAAGCATTTGGTGGATAAAAGGTGTATTAGAGGCAAAATGATCTCACATTTTGCCATTCTAATTTCTCATAAGCCTTTCTACATTGATAAAAAGAGGGTGAGAAAATTTGATCAAGAACTATGAATCCTCCATCTATAATGATGTTCTTATGTACCAAACATGCTGACTTAACCTTCCTTTTCACTTTTTCCTTCGTGGCTTTATATATATATATATATATGCTAAACAGGCTTTAAAATCCCTATATTTGTTCCCTTTTTCTCTTTGAAATCAAGCAAAGATTAATAGAGAATACAAGTTGGTAAGTTGATAAAGTATATCACATGATAGCAAAAAAAGAACTTTTGAACAATATAGTTACGAAGTGAAAACAACCTAAATCGTGTTGAAGTAAATTGTTCTATGCATTAAATGGCCAAAATGAAAATATTGTTCAATGTGTTGGATTGAACATGTCATTATTATTTTGAATTTTTATTAAGTGATGTAAGCTTGAAACTTGTGAATAGATGAATTGTTAGGGATTTAGAAGTGTTGGGATTATTTGGGAGCTAACGAAGAGAGGGTTTTTTTAGTTCATTGATTGAAATTCCACTGGAATAATTATTTGTGCATTCATTTGATTTCGAAAGATTCTAGCCCTTTATAAGGTGTAAGTGTTCTTTAAACATAATGTGAGTTACTGATTAATGATGAATAAAGAAGGCTTTCAAATTCCTTGTGGCCATGTTAAGGTTGTTGAAGAACAATTATCATGGTAAACTATGGGTATATGTATATTAAAAAGGGATAGGTATATATACTAAAACCCTACATGTTAATTACTCAAGAATATCTTTGTAAAGGATTGAGTGTGTTACTCAAAGACATATATTAAAATCGATGATGTCCCCATTCCATAGGGAAGTTATTAATTAAAGAATAAGCAAAATTGGAGAAAAACTACTTAATAAGTTTGGTACCAAGTGAATGTTGAATAAATGGGAGGAATTAAATTTTAAATTTGTAAGTGGTTAAGGTGTTAAATTTCTTTTTATTTTCAACTTATATCAAGACTTCTTTATGGAAAGATTTTAACTAGAGTATGGAGGACTAGAATTAGCTTATAGATTTCATGAATTGTGATCGCACACTAGTTGGTTATTTACCCCCAAAGATAGTGAGTCGTTGTTAGTTTGTGATTTACCCTTATGGGCAATGTGCCCATGTCAGATATCTAGTTTTTGTCCATGGTAGTCCTTCCCTAGAATGAATTTCCAAAGCTAACAATTTTTGTACTTTCTTTAGAGTAAATTCTAACTCCATAAATCATTTTTACTGATATTTTAGAAATGTGTTTATTTTACATATAAGGAATTATTGAAAACTCTAAAGGAATTGATTTTAGCACTGTTAAAGCTCATGAGCTATAATTTTATTTTCAATATTTTCTATATGTTATTTATCATGTCATTTTTCTTCACTTGCTTCTTTTAATTATTTATCTCATCTTAGTTATCTTATAGCATTACTATTCTAATAGAGTTGACTCGATCAAGGGAGCAAAAGAGTGATTATAGTCCCTGAACAATGAGCCTTGCTTTGTTTGCAAGGGTGGGCCTCACTTTGTTTTGTATTTTGCATTGTAAAGTTGAATTGTAATTCATTTTGATTACTCTATATGTGTATCCATATGACCATATACAGTGTATCCCTACCCCTTTTTAGTGTAATTTGCTTCTTTTGCTATTATCGAGACTGGATCTCTTTACTTTTGTTTAGTTAGGTTGATAGATACCTAGTAGAACTATCAAGAGGTCCATTTTTAAGGAAACTATACCAAAATTGTACAAGACTTAAGCTTGTTGAATTATCAAGTTGTCATTCTTGCATGTTTTCAATCTTATTTTGATTTCAGTTTTAGTGTTTTGGTAAGAAAATTAGGCCTTAAATGGTTGTTTTGTTAGTTTCAAGTCATATATATGATTTTTGTTAAATTTAGTGCTAAAGCAAGGCATGGGCATATAAGAGCTTAAAACTACAAACTAAGTTGTGGGCACAACATAAGTTGCTGGTTTTAATCAAGAAAAGTAGATAACTTACCTTTTGGCTCATTTTCTCTCTCATGGCCATTAAAAGCAAGATAAGCTTCAGAGTGGTTATCTTGACAGATTTTTTTCAGTTTATTTTGGAAAAAAATTAAGAAGTTAGTTCGAGATGATAGGAATTTCTTTTTATGTCATATTTTTATGACCACTCTCTCTCCATCTTCTTCCTCATTTTTCTACAAGATCTAATGAAAGAAAATGCTAAAAACTTATTTTGATTTTGGACAAAGATTATGGTTATTTTGCCTATGAGTAGCTAATTTTGCTTATCCAACTAAGGATTTTAGTTATCGATTCTTCAAGGATAATGAGATATATCTAACCTCTCTCTTTGCTTCTCTTCTTTTCGGTATTTTTGCATTCCTATTCTATTAATGTTATCATTGAGTGGACAGATGACAAGTGATATAAGCATGGATCACCATGGAAATAGGCTTAAAGGGCTCAAAAGAGGACAACAAAGGATGGATGATATTACACTTCCAGCAAGGCTGATTGCAAGTTGTAGGCCAAGAGATTAAAATATAACTTGCAAAGTTTTATGGGTCGCTTAGTGAATAAGTACTTTTATGACCCACACTTCAAGCCACGGGAGTTGAAGAAGCGAATGACATTATTTCATTATACTAGGCGCATGGGTCTAATTTATAGCCTAAATTTTGGGGACTCATATTTAACTTTGTAATTTTCCTTAGTTTCAAGAAGTTTCTTTATTTGTTTTTTCCCATAGGCATTAATTTAGTTGTCTTATTTTTTCTTTACTTTGGCACTAAGTTAATGATAGGCTATCAATACTACTTCATGGCCTTATATGACAGACAATTTTGAGTGAATGAATGATATTGAGTTTTCTCTACTTCTTTGCAAGTGAGACAAGCTTATGTTCCTTGTTACAACAAAAATTTGATATATTTTTTATTTTTATCGGAACGTTCCTACAATTTCATCCCAAGGAATTAGGAAAAACACTTAACACTGGTGGTACCAAAGCTAAGAATTTGATATCTTATCAAGATAATTTTTACTTTGTGGCAATTTCGATTCTTGTCTTTTCAAGCCTCCTTATATGGATGTCTAAGAATGGGTTTCTTAGGGGTTAGTAGGGCTAGAGTTTATATTTGTTTGTAACTTAAGTCAAGTGTGTATTGGCATTTCAATCTCTTTATGCTGGGGTTCTACATCAGATCACGGTCAAAGATAAATCCTTAATTATCTTTGTTTTTAGTTGCAATTTTCAGTTTATTAAAAAAATTTGAAATAAAAAACCAAAAAAAAAGGAAATTATAAAAAATAAAAAAGAGGAAAATTCAAAAAAAAATGTAAAAGAAATTCAAAAAAAAAGTTCAAAAAAAGAGAGAGAGTAGAGTACAAAAAAATTCAGAAGAGTCTTGAATATCTTTATTTGGGGAACTATTATTTAGGCATTGATACACTAAGTAGTCTTTGCTTACTTGAAGTTACCTATTTCCTTGGTTGTTTTTTATTAGATTCATATTATTTAGGTTTGTTTTGTGTCACATTCAGTCTTCCTGATGGGTTGTTTGAATTCATCACATAATTTTTGTCTTGTCTTTTATTCGCATTCTTAGTTTACACTTTTTGTTCTTAGCCAATTTTGCATCTAATTATCTAATTTAAGTAATATTTTGCATTCTTGTTACTTATATTATATACTCATATAGCATACATTCTTATTCGTGTGTTATTTTTGTTTCTTTGTTGGTCACATGACTTTTGCCCCTAGAATTTGTGCCATTCGTTCTTGTTTGGCCTTTTCTTTGCTTCCATTAATTGTTACATGTAAGAATTTTCCTTGCTTGAGTTGTTGATTTCTAAAGTGGAACTTGAACAATGAAGCTTGAATGGTAAAAGGCTAGGGTGTGTGAGCATAAAAGTTGAGAGCACGCACAAGAGAGTTCATCTTTTGAGTGAAATGCATGAGGGAGTGCTTTGTGAGGTTGTTTTCAAAACCTTTTTGTAGGTAATAAAAATGTGTTAATTTTTACCAAGGTGGGATGGTAAGGAACATATGCTTAGTGAAGATGAACATAATATTAAAGTCATGTATAAAACAATGATGAGAGGGTTTCAAAAGTTGACTACTAAAATGGATGAGATTGATGAGAGCATAAATTAAGCGTCAAGGTCAAGGAGACATACCTAAAGTGAATCCAATGGAAGTAAAAGGTAGAGAGAGAAGGTATTGATGAGGTTGTATGGCAATAATGATGATGAGGTACATCCGGGAGAATTAAACTCATTTTTACAGAATATTAATGTCAAGAAGTTGCGTTAACCAAATGTATTCCATGAGCTTCTCTTTATTAGTTCCGTCCTTTAAGCCAATGCATGATCTGAGGTGCAAAAAGAATGCTAGGACTAATATTCCATTTTAGATTGTTTGTCATCCATTCCAAACAAACAAGCAATGAATTGATTGAAAAGATTTTTGATATGATAGCTATCACCTACAACATCTATGAGATAATGAAATCAACTCCTTGAATGCCTTTGTGTTTAATGATGAAGACAAAGTACAAAATGAACACAATCATAATGGAAAATGAAGTAACCAAACGTGCAATAAAACCCTAAATGTTATGTATCAAAGCTGCCTTAATGTACAAGACATGATACTAGAATCCATGTTGAAAATCTAGTCGATGAAAGGCTTCTTCATGACTATAATTGTATGCTAGATCTTTCTTATGATCAATATCTTGGGTGCTCAACACCATATTCGATAAGTTGTTGGCAAAATTGGTCTTGAAACCTTTGAAATATAGGAAATTTGAATTATACCTTTCTTCAAAACTGAGTTCATTAGGTTCTGAAACTGCTGAAGAAAGGTGAGAATCATAACAATATTTCATACTGGCTGAATAAAATGACCATGTTCTTTCTCCATACTTGACAAACCCAATTACAATCATGGGAGTGCTTAGCAAAGAAAGCCAACTTAAACCTTCCAAGACCAAAGACTATGAAGAGACTAAAAAGTGTTTGAAACACCAATCCAAGCAAGTGTCTCAACCGCAATTAATTGTCTTCTAGTGAAAATGCAGTGATCGTGTCAGGACCACCAATGGGCATCAATAAAAATGGAGCCTAAAACGCCATCATTTGAATATATTCCAATGGTTCTATGTGCTAATCATAGTAGTCTCCAAGCTTGATGGAGATTAATTACGTTGAGCACTTACCAATTTTACCCTTTTCTTTGGCGAATGAAATAGCAAATTAGATCTTCTCCTTTAATTTGAAACAAAAGCCCAAAAAAAAAATTATTATTATTATTATTGTAGTTGTTGTTGTTGTTGTTGTTTTAAAAAATATAGCCTCACCCAAAATTCTTAATTACGCACTTACCCTTTCTGTTTTATATGACCTACATCTCTTTTGTCATTTCTCTTAATTCTATGTACTTGTAGTTCTTTTGGCGTATTTTGATGCATTTATTTTAATATTTTTCAATAAATTATTCTCCCCTCCCCTTAAAGGATGTTCAAATTATACACGTACCGTTCTCTTTTTCGTTTTGGAAAAAATTATATTTTTTTCTTCTAAACTTAAAATAAAAAAAAATGCACTATAGTTATCTCTGTTGCAATAAAAGATAAGTTACACTCAAGGTTGTTAAACTCGCGAGTTTAGGTAAACTTGTAAGAGAAAGGTAGACTCGTGACGTAAACTTGTAAGAGTTTGCCTCGATTAATAAATAGTTACCAAAATATGTAATTTTATAGTTTAAATACTATATACATTAAAAAATTATTCAAATTTAATTCAAATTATACTTAATCAAACAAAAGCTATTCATAATTATTTCATAATATGTAAATAATTATTCAATATAAATAATTAAATAATATTTATTTTATTTTATTTAATAAGTACATATTAAATGTAATTTTATTATTTTTTATGCATATTCAAACTTGTAATAAAATAAATTGCAAAGGATTCAAGGAAAAGAAATTTGTCTGTATCTTATTTAGTCTTGAATTAAAATTATTATATTACTAGCTTTACAAACTAGTTGACATGTTAAGATCATAAACTCAGTAGACTCAATAAGTCAACTCGCGAGTTTACTGAGTTTGTACTAAGTCCTAGTTTACAACGAGTTAACTCATTTTCTTTATATACAATCGTAAACTCAGATAATAAACTCGCGACTTTGACAATTATGATTACACTACACATCTTTTAACAAAAATATTCTTATAATTTTAATAATAATAATATACATAATATTAAATATTTTTATGTTTAATA
Organism: Delonix regia; assembly: GCA_037074485.1. Lineage (NCBI taxonomy): Eukaryota > Viridiplantae > Streptophyta > Magnoliopsida > Fabales > Fabaceae > Delonix > Delonix regia. The sequence goes on along the minus strand of CM073460.1, from coordinate 5,292,904 downwards.
TAAAAAAGTTACTTTTAATTTAAAAAATTATAAAATCATTTGATAGTGAATAATTAATTATTAAAAATAATGCAAATTTTCAAAAAAAATTATTTTTTGAAAAATTGAGTAATTAAAAGATAAGACTTTTAATGCAAAATTGGATCATTTGTTTTAAATATATATATTAACAAACATAAGCATTTTAATAAACGATAAAAATTTAGAATAAATTAAAATTTTCATTTTCATTGCTGATTAAATAACGATACCAGAACTCAGCAATTATATTATCGGCTGAAAAAGAAAAAGAACTTAGCTATTATATGTTCATAAACTTACCTGGAAGTAGAATCATTATTTTGGCTCCTACTTCACGCTTCAATATATAATTTTTTTGGTTTTTGGAATCGGGCTGGAGGGGATGAGGATTGTGGTAAAAATCATTTATAAAAAGAACTGCCGTCAACAAAGATATCCTTTAAAGCCATACTGTTAAAAGATTATAATAAGAAATATTTATGAAATTTCACTTAATAATTTAAATTTTGAATTGATATGGTATTAGAATTTCTATGAGCAAGTTATTTAAAGTTTAATTTTCTTATTTCAACACGGCATAATAAGATTGTATTCACACTTAAGCTTAAGGGCTTTTGTATGAAGGGCGAGATTTTAATTAAAATTATTTATAAAATTTTGCTTTTAATATTCAATTATGAAATTTTTATGGCCAATTCCATCGTGAAATTTCAAAAACAATATATACCACTTGATATTCAATGCATTGTATTATAACCATTAGGGAAAAATTGCACACTGTCATCCATATTAGCATTAATCCAAAGAAAGAGCAGAGCATATATATTAAAATACTAATCTATTATGGAGAACTTTTCATATATATAGGTCCATTTTTTACGAAACGCTCTTAGATATGAGACTTGTAACACTCATCAATTTGATATTTATCCTCAATTGTAGTTTTCCTTTAAACAAATTTTAACGACTAATATCCAATGCACTTAACTTTTTATAGTAATATGTTATGAGTGTTCATATGCTCAAAAGGTTTGAAACTATCAATTGAATTTATTACTATAATGGTAATTAACTTTTAAGATCTACTAATTATTATATAAGTTAATGTTTTAAACAATTATTTAATATAAAGTAATTTATATTTAGAAATTATTGCATCAAAATTAAGTAATTAACATGGTGTTCTCAAATTCATGTAACATCAATTTAAGTATAATCCATAGATCGACATTAAATTGAGGTTGGGCATCGCCCTCATCAAATTTCAAAATTTCTATGTAGATAGCATTTAGTTATATGATATTTTAACTTGAATCCACTAAACTCACATTTATATAATGTCTATAACTTTCACTTAAAAAAACTTTATAATAATAATAATAATACTTTTTATGCTTTTCTTTCTCTTCTTTCCTTTACCTTTTCTCTAGTTTCTCCCACATTTTTTCTTCTCTTTTTCTGTTGTTCCATCATTTTTTAATTCTTCTTCCTCCCATATTCATTTTTTGTCTTTCTCATTAGTTTTCAAATTGCATATTTCCTACTCTCCCAAACTACCGGTCGTAGGGTGAACTCAAAATTGGTGTTGTTACCCACGCATCCAATCTTATATTTTCATCTTCTTGAAGTAATATTTTAGCACAATTTGAAATTTATAAGTTCAATGGGGTTACTTTTGTTTTGAATGCTAAGTTACTAATTGATCAGAATAATGGTTATTTTATTATTTTAATATTTATCATGAATATAAAAGTAAAGAAGTAAATTTATAATTTCATTTTCTAGTAATTTATTTAAATAATATAATATAGAAGTATACTTCTTTTAAATAGGATATGGGAAATTTTGTGAAGAGTACATAAGCGATAATCTTCGTCCGGATCTCAGCAATCTAATTTTCAGCAAAAAAACCAAATTATGATTAATCTAGAAGATTTATCATATGACCTAGAAAAATGCATTAAAATTTGAGCCTAATCACCTTAATAAAATATGAAGAACTGATCTACAAAGGAACATGTCAAAGAAGGTAGGGCTGGGATCTGTATCCTTTAAAGCAGCTTTACACTTTTCCCATTATCAAGAGGCATGTGCAATCTAACGGTAAGAATTGAAAATATAGTTACTGAAATCGGTAAATTTAAGAAATCAAAATCAGTAAAATGTAAAAATTTGGTCTAAGGATTTATGTGAAGTTAACTTTACAGTCTAACCGCCGAAATTGCTGCACTTTAGAGACATTTTAAATGGGGTGTCTTGGTAATCTCACGCACTTTCAATTTTGATGGTTAGGGGGGAACTGCAGTGTATTAGTTATATATAGTGGTTAATTGTTAATTTAATTGTTTAGGGTCAATGGCAATATTGAAGCAATGGATTAGTTGAAAGTACTGTAATTTCTATTAAATAATATTATCATATGCATACATACAAGTCCGTTAGATAGAATACAGAAATAAGGTTTACATAAATTCTAATATATATATAGTTGGCAAAAGTATTAGAAGCAAATGGAAGACAAGTTGGGCGAATGAGAACTAACCCTGTAGAGTACAACTGGTAATTGAGATAAGAAACAATAATTAGGTCATGACCATACAGATAAGTCATGACAAAAAAAAAATGAGAAATATAAAAAATTTGGAAAATGAACAAACCATTAATCCCGTGATAGATAAACTTCTAGAAGCTTCTTGCGATTTCCAGCTTTTGGAGTGGACACTGCAAAAGAGTGCTCTTCTTGAGTGGCTGAAGAATCTCTGAAGTAAAGATATGGCGATGGAAGAAAAGGGGGAGAGCTTTTGAGAGAGAGTAGTTGTTGAGAAATGTGAACTGTATAAAAATTATATAAAATATATTAACTTATAGGTAAAGCACGAAGCACGAGAAATAGTTAAATCAGAAAAGAAAAAAAAAAAGACACAAATATCTCGAGACTATGGTGAGTTAAGGAAAAAATTGTAAGTAAATAAAACATGATTTCTTCTTTTAAAATGTACCTTCGGACACATCCAATTAATTCGAACTATGATGAAAACATAGGATAGACTCCTATATATTTTGAAATTATTTTAACAGGGTAAGTAGAAAACAAAATCTGAAACCAAAGAAAAATTGAGACTCATCTATGTGAATGTGACTGTACAAACTACAACAACAACATAGAGAGAGAACAAAGTTGAGTTTTTTTCTATCATGAAAAAAATTTGTTTAGCTCTGACACACTTATGTGCTAGTAGATTTGGTATATTAGTATCAAAAAAATTATTTTTTTAATAACCTTCATTTTTCCTTTCAAATAATTTTATTTAGACTAATATATCAAATTTCGAATCCGCATGCACAAAAATGACCAATGCCTAACCATTTGGGCATGATGAATGTTTAATATAAGAATGACAAAAGTTATATATAAACAAGTCTTCATTTTAATTTGGTCAAATGAATAAAACATTTTTTTTGCGCCCACTTGTAGGGTATTTTTTCAAATTAATTCCTTATAAAATTTATTTTTCATTTTAATCCCTCATAGGTAAGATATTATTTTAATTTAGTACTTCTAAAAATTAATTTTCAATTTAGTCCCTCATATGAATATTTTTCAATTTCTTCCTTCACAAATAATACCATTATTAATAATACCTTCCATATTTTTTTATAGTTTGAATTTTATTTTGGCCAAATAAATAAAATCTCTTTTGGTCTCTCACTAATAGGTTATTTATTGCTTGCCCTGGGCTGAGGGCTCTATTAAATAGATTCAAAGTGGGGATCAAGCCCCTTGAAGCTCTATTGGTTACCCACTTTTCAGTTTTCTCATTTTGGTCCTTCAAATAAAATACTTCTCAATTAAGTCCCTCATAGGATTTTTTATCAATTTAGTCTTTCACATATAGATTTTTCTCAATTTATTAATAGAGGTAAACTCTTACGAATCTACGTTACGAGTCTATACCCCCCTCACGAATTTACTTAAAATCGCAAGTTTGACAACCTTGGGTATAACAATGTAATTTTTGAAAATATGTTATAATATTTTTATGTATGGTTCGTTGAAATTTTTTATGCATGGTTTGTAGTAAATATTTTCAATTCATTTCAACTCTCACAAATTTTTATAATACTTTAATTAATGTGAATCTCATTTAAATAATCTATCTCTACTCATTTGAAGTTAACATTCCTTTTTTTACTTAAGTAAATTTAAAGTCTTTAAGTGGAGTTAAAATGCTTGAATAAAAACTAGGAGAGAAATATTTAGAGGAAAACGTTGCTAAAAGCAATGACAATATTTATATATATTATAACTAAAATTTTAAAAATAACTAATTTAAATTTAATAAATCATTATAATAAATATTAGATGATAACTAAACTATTTATCATAAATAATGAAGTAAAATATTATTGTAATTGATGAGTATTTATTTCTGATGATATAACACTAAGTTAATAAATCATATAATGAAAAAAAATTGAATTAAAACTTTGTGTACATTAAACTAATTGTTTGAAGATCTGGTTATATTATGCCTAATATTCCTCTTATTTTAAAACGTAAAAGCTCTAGCCAACTCTTTTGACATTTTCATATATAACAAAAACCTCCATTTTTGTCAAAAAAAATTAATTTATGCAATAGAAGTTATAATTTTTTTTCATAAAATAATATTAAAAATAGTTGAATAATTTTTTAAAAAATATGTCGTGTAAATAATTAAATTTATTAACTATATATATGGATTAAACTGATACATAATTATTTATATCTTTGTTATTATATTTTAAAATTAACTTATGTCAAATTTACAATTAACCAATAATATATATATATATATATATATATATAGTGTATATTTATTTATGAAAATTAGACTGTTATCTATAATAGTTATACACATACTGTAATATAATTGAAAATTTTATATTTATTATATTGATTATATTTTAATTTTTTATATTTATAATTTACTCAATTTTTAATATTTGTTGCCTATTGTTTAAAATAATTTACACAAGTCGCATCCCAACAACACCCATAATCAGAAAACAACCTAACCACAATCTATAGTCATCACATGCTAAAATTCATAAATTTACACTTTATTATTTTTTAAAGATAAAAAAAGCTTTTTGAGTTTTGACATAACTTTGGATAAAGTATATAATTAATTTTTTATTTTTGTACTTTTTGACAATTTAATCTCTCATAAATTGATTGTGATAAATTAATCCTTCACAAAATTTAAATTTATATAAAACTAATCCCTCATAAATATAAATTTAGATAAAATTAATCCTTCTATTTATATTAACGAAGAACTAATTTTACATAAAATAAAATTTTTAATAAACTAATTTGTCACAATTATTTATAAAGAAATCAAATTATCACAAAATATAAAAATAAAAGATCAATTTAATATTTTACCCACAGCTTTGTTATAAAAAATAGGAACGTCCACTAATTTGATGACACATGAACATCTCAATTTGCGCCATTCCCCCATATTGATAATATATGTTATCACATTACTCAAAAGAAAAAAGATAATATATGCCATCACAGAGATATTAATCTCCTTTAGGACCACAAAATAAATATTTCTATTTAAATTAAATAATATCTTGCCCAGAAAAATTTCCTACCATTACCATCTTATAATTAGACTGCAGCGACAATTGTGAGATATAAGTTTGGGGATGAAAATTTAATGATTTAATTTTACAAATAATAAGCGATAATTTTTTTTGGGGTATCATAAATTTAATTTCAGTTGGAATAAATTAAGATTATTTAAAAAAAAATTCTAAGAAAATAAATTAAAATTTTAGTCTAATCATTCGAATAAAATATGAACCACATATTTACAGAAGAATTATATACGTCTAAGAAGGTTGACTTAAAATTACTGTGGGACCCACACGTATAGAGGATCACGCGCGGAGCGGAGCCCTTGGTCTGAGTGAATTATTGCGGTGATGGTGCAACAACCGTCTAACCATTTGATTTTTGAAAATGTGATTGTACTTTTATTTATGGTTCGTCATTAACATTTTTTATGCATGGTTGTTTTGTAAATATATTCAATTTAGTTTCACTTTCAAAATTTTAAAATAATATTGTAATTAATGTGAATCACATTTAAATAATCTCTCTTCTGATTTGAAGAAATTGGGATTTCATATTTGAAGCTAAAATTTTCTTTTGTTCTTGGATAAGTTGACTTGACGTAACATGATATACAAAGTGTTTTTGTTAAGCTATGGCCGGCTTGACCTAATTCATAATTAGATCTAATTTGGAAAGCTCGCTTATTCGATAGGTCTAGTCTTAAAAAAAATAAATATGAGCTTGAAAATAAAACTTTAATATAAAGGCTTGATTAAAAGAGCACATTTTATAAAATAGGTTGGATTTGGGTTTCTTTTAATGTCCGAGTAGCTAACAATCAAAAAGCTTGAATCAGTATATTTTTAAAAAAATTTAATTTGATCTTTTAAAAAAATTGACTTAATAAATAAGATACTAATTGGTCCAAAAAAAAGAATTAAGCTAAATAAAATAAAACTATCTCAATTTTAGAAATGTAAAATACAAGTTTATTAGTGAGATTAGCTCAATTCGAATTAAGATAGTTATAGATGAAATAATAAATCAATGTGACTATGACACCTATAACTAAGGAGATGTAACCGACACGAAGAGTGAAGTATATTCTACCCCCGTAAATAAAAAATAAGACACAAAGTTAATCAGTTTAATCATAACATTACATAAAGGCCACACTTAATTATATCAGTTTACCACCTATTACTATTCATATAGATTTGACATGAATATCTAATTTATTACATGACTTCTATGTGAAAATTTTTGTAGAGTCTCTATTGAAATATGAGCTTCCCAAATTTTCCACAACTAAGAAATGTATATCAAAAAGGAAGAGAGTTCCACTCTCACAAAAACTTATAGTCAAACAACCCAATACATATATAAAACAACACTAATTCCTATCTATGACATCTAATGCTATTACATTACAACATATACAATAGTTATAATAAATGAATGTCCTTGCCCTTGCGGACAATGCAAGGTTCACCAAAAAGGTAATACTCTAAAATATACGCAGTAGAATGAGCTCCAAAGTCAATACTTTTATCTAAAAAACATAAAGAAATAAGGAACATGTAATGTTGATACCACTAACTACACATGTAAGGGAACAGACAAGATTGGTCAAGTTTTTCATAATCATTTATCATTCTACAAAAACTTAAGAAGTATCATAATCTAAAATATTTATAGACAGCAAAATACAAATCACCTAATAAAAAAGTTAAGTTCTATTGCATATTAAATATGCTTGGCAAGATAAGATTGACTAGTAAACATTCAAACCATGATTTAAACGATATAAGATTGGAAAACATCCCACAAAACTAGCAGTCAATCAATAATCAAGTGTTAGCATCTACTAGCATTGACATGCAAAACTCTACAGTGATTGGTAGTGAGCAAATAGGTTCACAATCAATTAGTAACAAGGCACGAGACATCAATATAGTGATACAGTTTATAGTGCATCATGACTAATGCCTATTGCCATTAGCTACAGAGTTTTATGTTAGACATGTTTCCAAGAAAAAAAAGAAATTTTCTTTAATAACAACATAATTTAGTATCAAATAGATAACAATAATCTTTCAATGCAGAAGTTTTACAATAACCAATTTCATTTAGAAATTTTACAGAAATCATATAGCAATAATTTATTTAAATCTTGTTGGAAATCATTCAAATAATAAACTATCTCTCAACAGTTAATAGAATATGATCAGACAACTTTATGACAAATTCCCACAATGTTTGCTGAAGTTCTCAAGATAGTTTCAAAGGAAAAATAACCTATTAGGAAATCTATTCCTAAGGTGTTAAACAGTATAAATATACATTAATTTAGAGGAAAGATTTAAAATATAGAAAACATGCATAGTAATCATATTTACTCACCTGGTTAGGGGCACACAAACCTCTCCTTAAAGCTTTCAAACAATGTGCTTGATAACAATTAGTTCTAAGGACTAGTAAAATTAAAAAACACACTTTCTATTTTTTGAAAATTGTGTAACTAATTCTCTTAATTTACTTATTTAGCCATTCGATTGCTCCTATATTAAAATTCTTGGATTTGCCAAACATTGTCTTCCATAATAGTCCTCAATTCCACTTGAAATTCACATTTCTCATTTCAAGACAACTCCTAATGAGTATCACTTTAATGAGGTTGATAATATGCTTAACATAATCTCAATTAGGAGCATCATAAGTTTTATCTATAACTTAATTAACCTAGATTTGATTCAAATTTAATTATCCCATTTTATATCATGACACCTTCAACACAATTTCTCCTCTAACTTTTAACTTTACTATTACTAACCATCTAACTTTGTCATTGGCTTAGAAAATGATACTCTCTTAGTCCAAAATTTAATCATGTCATTAAATAATGCTTAATGCCTTAATCTTCTTCAACATGCTTTATTTTCCTTTTACTCTATTTTCAAAAATTTATCTCTTTCACAAATGCCACATTTAGGATTGACTAGCAAAATTCAAAAATTTGTCATTAACTTTAGATAATTATTTGAAGTCACTTAACCAACTGTAATAATGTTTTCCATTCATTTTTCATCCCTTTTTCTATGTGGAAAATTCAAGAAAATTAAGGAAAATTAGCAAATTAACTTACAATTCAAAATGAAAACTTCTAGTTCCCTTAAGCCTTAACTTAGATGGTTAGTGATGTTAGAGGCCTAAAACTTCATATTTTGTCACCCTACAAGTACGCATACACATAACTCTAATTGAAATTGATTAAAAAAACACTAGAATCGTCATGCTTTTTAACCAACTAGAGGCCAGAGAAGGATGGTCTCAAGTCGGCGAAGATGCAATGATGATGCGTGACCTCTCGAGACTATGAATGATAGCAATAGGCAAGTGAAAATACGAGGAATGATGGAGAGTAGTGTGAACAAGATAGAAAAAGATATGAAAGGAAGGAAGGAAAAATAATGAAGGGTATTTAGGTAATTTCCTAAGTAAAACCTTGCACTATCATATAAAAAATTTTGAAAACACCTATCTTACACACTCTAGGATTCAATTATAAGTGTTTGGAATGCATAGGATAAGGCTTAGAATTCATGCTAGCTTCTAACTTAGATATAATACTATTTAAATTTATATTTAATATTTCTTAAATTTCCTCATTCAATGTTCTTATCATTTAAAATTTATACTTGCCTCATGTGCATTTTCTTCCTTTATCCAATTCATTAAATTATATATTAAAATTTTCTACCTAAAATAATTCATTTAAAATAAGGATTTTTTGGGTATTACAGTGACATGACATCTTGGTAAATAAACCATAACTAGTGCCTTACATTATACAATTGTACATATAATAATAATAATTATTAAACTATATATCAAGTTTTAAGTAGAAAAGAGACTTGAGTATGACTTATAAAAAAGCCTATTGAACCCACAAAAACATTTATGACCTTGAATAAAAAGCCAATTAAAAACCAGGGTCAGACCCTTTTTTAACTAAAGCTCGTCTCTTTTAATGAGATTGGCCCATTTTTAAATGAGCCTAACCAACGATCAAGTTTATACACAATATGTACTTGAAGCAAACCTTAAAAGTTCAAAGGGAAATTCCCAAATCATTCATATGATCTCGTTAAGGACTTGTTTGATTCTTGAATTATTTTTATGGGAATAAGAGATTTTAGTAGTTGGAATAGAATATATGTGCCAATGAACTAATTAATCTTGTAGCTCAACTATATTAGGTCAGCCAATTTTAGTATCTATTAGATAGTACATAATTACTATACTAAAAGCTTAGGCTGAAGAACAAGTAGTGATCCACATAATAGGGTTAAAAGTACCTCTGTTAACATCAATTGCAATGTACCAACGAAATGAGCCATTGCAACATTCATAAAATCAAAAATCATATCAAGGGCCACGAAAAGAAGTGAATTTATCTGATTAATTGTACTTGAATTCAAGAAAGTGTTGTTCCAAACCTTTATGTAGGGCTCTTCCAGGGAATCATTGCTTAATGTCATGAGAACAATTAAGTAGTCTTTGTTTAAATCAAACTTCTGTAAAAAAAATTTAGTTAATTAAGTCAAAATGTAAAGCAGTTGAAGTCGTAGGCACAAAAAAATGTTCGTGGGTTGAACTTCATGGAGCTGAGCAGAAGCATTTGATGGATAAAAGGTGTATTGGAGACAAAATGATCTAACATTTTGTCACTCTAATTTCTCATAAGCATTTTTATTGATAAAAGGAGGACGAGTAAATCCTATTAGGAGTTATGAATAGACTTTCCTTTAAGTAACAATGTTCTTATGTACCAAACATTGCTTTTTCCTTCTTGGCTTTTTTTTCATATATATGTACTAAACATGCTTTAAAATCCCTATATTTCTTTCCATTTTCTCTTTCAAATATATTAGAAGATTAATAGAAAATAAGGTTTAGTATGTTGATGAAGTATATCACATGATAGCAAAATATGAACTTTTGAACAATATAGTAGCAAAGTGAAAACAACCAGAATCACATTGAAGTAAATTTTTCTATGCGTTAAATGACCAAAAAAAAAATTGTTCAATTTATTAGATTGAACATGTCATTGTTATTTTGAAGATATTACATTTAACTATTTTGATATGTTTGTCTTCAATTATAAAATTATTTAATTTATAAGAAATTGTAATAGATACATAATCTACATTTGACAATGAAATTAATTGTAGAGAAGAAGCTTTGGATGTTGCCACTTTGGAGAAAAGTTCTACATCACCAAATTGTTTCGATAATAAACATAACATTTGTTTGTGAGTTCCTAGAAGAAATTAATAGATTATCAGAAATGTTGAATACTCTAAATATAAATGTATTCTAGTCTTCGCAACACACAATGTGTTATCATTTTGGAATTTTGAATTTTTATATTTTGATACAAACTTATTTAGCATGATCATTTTTATCAAGATCTTTTAACCTGAGTTAAAATTAATATTATTTTAATTTTAAATTTCTTGGTGGATTTAATGAGCTAATTTGTTTAACCTATTTGGTGTTTAGGTTAAAGTTTTCAACTTGTTTAAGTTGAATGATGTGATACCCATGGAATTTATGTATTATTTAAAAGTTAAGGACAAAATTTTATGTGATTAGGCTTGGGAAAAACATACGAAAGATGATGGATAAAAAATAAATTTAAATTAATAAAAAGGGGGGGGGGGACTTTTCAATAGCTTAGATATAAATCGAGTAAAAATAAAACTTGAGATTTTGGCTGGCTTAACTGGTCTAGTATGCACCTTTGCTTCTAAAAGTTCTCAAGTTCTAACTCTAGCCTCTCTTTTTTTTTTTTTGTAATTTTTCCTACATTGACACGAGGAATTAAAATAAGGTGAAATGACAAGTTTACCCTTCTTTTATTTGTTTTACTTCATTAGATGCTTCTCCATACATGAACAAACAACCATTGAAGTAATGAATCGAGCTTCTGTTCCTTGTCATTGTGCAACAGCCATGCGATTTGAGTTTTTGACCGTTTCTTTTTTCTTTTCTTTTGGCATGCATTGGCTAGAATTTTGCCCAACAAAGGTGTACATATGAACCTATTTCTCGTTAGTGTGTATGGCTCAAGCAGTAGCGTTTTGGCTCAATGCAATAAAGGATTGTCCAATCTTAGTGCAAGCAATTGTTATTTATGAAAATTTCAATCTTTTCCTTTAGATTTTGAGCTTAAACATCAAGTGATTCTTCAAAATTTCATATTTACCTCCTATGTTTAAGTTAGGTTTCAAGAAGGGAAAGATAGGGTTGATTTAGTGAAGAGTAATTCGAAATTAGTAAAGGCAATCACTTCCTTATATAAACTTTAAACTTTTCCCTAATTTTTTTTTCAAAAGTTATCACCAAGGAATTGGTCTTAGTAGTTGACATTAACCCTTAGATGCTTGTTAGGGTTCATAAAGGGCCTTGTTCAAATGTTTAAGTTTGATTCACCATTAATCTACAATCAAGGTGAAAGGAGAAGTGGCTATGAAGTTTTATTAAGTGAGGTAAGTAGGTACTTTTTGAATTTATGAATTGTTAAGGATTTGGAAATGCTGGGATTAATTGGGAGTTGATGGAGAGAAGGTGTTTTAGTTCATTGTTAGAAATTCCTTTGGAAAAATGGTTTGTGCATTCACTTGATTTCAATAGATTCTAACCCTTTGTAAGGTGTAAGTGTTCTTTTATAAAATTTGATGTGAATTTGTGATTAGGGATGAATAAAGAAGGCTATTAAATTTCTTATGTCCATGTTAAGGTTGTTAAAGAACAATTGTCATAGTAAACTATAGGTATATGTATATTAAAAAGGGGATATGGATATATACTAAAACCCCACATGTTGATTACATAAGAATATCTTTTTAAAGGATTGAGGATGTATTAATAGATATATTTTAATATCAATGATGTCCCCATTCCATAGGGAAGTTGTTAATTAAAGAATAGGAGAACTTGGAGAAGAACTACCTAATAAATTTGATACCATGTAATGTTGAATGAACGGAAGGTATTAAATTTTAAATTTGTTAATGGTTAAAGTGTTAAATTTCTTTTTTTATTTTCAACTTATATAGGGACTTCTTTATGGAAGGATTTCAACTAGAGTAAAGAGAACTAGAATAAACTTATAGTTCATCATAAACCCAGTGAGTAGATAGCACTTGTACTCCTTTAAGTTGTGTTATAATCCCTTCTTCATTGGTTTCTTTCAATTCTATTTGAATATATTGTAATGCTTTTTTTTTTTTTTCATATCAAGAGTTTTTTTTTCAATGGTGTTTCATAAATACTATATTGCATATCGAATCAATGAGAGCATTTAAAGTTAATTTATATATTAAACTATTTTCCTACATGACTGCTAGACCTTTTGGTTTTCACAAAGTTAATTTATCTTGTACATAGATCATCAAGCTTTCCAATGGTTTTGGAAGGATTAGGTTAGGATGCTAGAAGCCAACAGTAGTTTTGTTAGCCTTTGATGCACCCATGAAAAACCTAACTATGAGGGTTATTAGAGATCATAGCTCGTGTGATGGCCATCACACATGGATAGGAAGGATATTAGATTTTGTAAGTTGTAGTCTCATGCCTGTTGATTATTTCATGAGCTGTGATCTCACATCAGTTAGTTACTTACCATCAAGGACTATGTATCCTCACCAGTTTGCAATTTACCCTCGTGGGCTGTGTATCGATGCTAGATATCTAGTATTCATTCATGTTAGTCCTTTCCTAAAATGGATTTCTAAACTTAACAATTTTTACATTTTCTTTAGAGAGAATTTTAACTCCTTAAAATCATTTTCTCTGGTAATTCAAAAATGTGTTTATTTTGCATATGAGGAATTATTGGAAATTCCAGAGGATTTGATTTTAGCACCTTTAAAGTTTATGAACTATAATTTTATTTTTCAGTGCTTTCTATATGCTATTCAAGTTTGCATTTTTCTTCAGTTTCTTTTCTTTTTAATTATTCATCTCATCTTAGATATTTGAATGCATTATTATTATTTTTATTATTGATTTTTAGGTGTTATATGTACATTGAAAAATTATTTGTCTCAGATAGTAAAGCTGAACTAATCAAGGAAGATGAAGATTGATTGTAGTCCCTAATTGGTGAGGCCCGCTTTGTTTGGGAGGGTAGGCCTCCCTTTGTTTTGTATTTTACATTGTAAAGTTGAATTGTAATTCCTTTTGATTACTCTATTTGTTTATCCTTATGACCACAAGTAGCGTATCCCCAACCCCTTTTAGAGTAGAGCTCTCTGCTTTTATTTGGTTCGATTAATAGGTACCTTGTAAAACTATCAGGAGGTCCCATTTTCAGAGGAGGCTTTGCCAAAATTCTACCAGATTTAAGCCTGGTGAATTGTTAGGTTATTTTTCTTGCTTGTTTTTAGTCTTGTTTTGATTTCAATTTTAATATTTCGATAAAGAAATCAAACCTCAAGTGATTGTTTTGGTTGGTTTCAACTTATGGATATGATTTTGTTACATTTAGTGCTGAAGCAAGGTGTGGGCATGTCTTATATTGCAAAAGAGTTTAAAACTATAAAGTATGTCATAGGCACAGCTTAAGTTGCTATTTTTAATCAAGAAAAGTAGACAACACACCCTTTGGCATACTTTCTCCCTTATGGATGTTAGAACCACAAAGGAAATGGGCAAGAGAAGCAATTAGGGGGGTTATTTTTGACAGATTCTTACATTTTATTTTAGGACAAAATTAAAAAGTTAGTTACGAATGATAGGAATTTCTTTTTTGGTCAGAGTTTTATGACAACACTCTCCCTAGGTCGCCTCCTTCTTCATCCTTTTCTCCTCATTGGTTATAGTGAGGGAAAGTGCCAAAAAGTTATTTTTAACACTGTAATTTTGATTTTGGATGAAGATTGTAGATATTTTACCTATGAGTAGCTAAGTTCACTCATCTAGCTAAGGATTGTAGTTATTGATTCTTCAAGGATTGTAAAATATATATGCACTCTCTCATTTTCTCTTTATGGTTTTTTCAATTCCTATTCTACTTGTACTATCTTTGAGAGGATAGATGATTGTGTCTATTGTTAATTTAATCAAATATACTTATCTTCTATTCAATTTAATTGAATCTATAATTTTTTGGTTAAACCAACGTAGGGTTGAATACTAGTAAGGCTGAGTCAGGTTTTTGCAATACCCTAGACCCACGGTTTTAGAAACCCAAAATGTGTTTTCTTTTATATTGATGGAATGTGAAAAGTAATTTCTTGAACTTTGTTTTTTCATTTTGGCTAATTAAAGTTGGTGATTTCTTAATTTTAATGCAATTAACTAATTAAATCTTTAATTTACTTGAGACTATTAGTTAATTAGGATTTAGTTAGAGAGCTTTTCTTAACCAATGTACCAAAGGAAATTTAGGCTGTTAGAGCTTGTTAGCAACTATAGTTAGCCAATAAGAAAGAATTAATATTTTTATCAATAATCAAATCTTAAAGGACTAAAATAGAACATTCCTTAGCTAATTGCTTGTTAATTGGTTTAATTTTTTTTAATTGACTTTCTTTTATATTTGGAATAATTCCATACTTATTGCTTGTTTAATTTCTTTTATTTTAGTTGCTACTCTTGTTATATTTTTGCTAAACACCCTAATTTCATTTCCTTCTTTTAGACGTTATTTCTTGGTTAATCTAAAGTATTAGAATCACCAATCCTTATGGGTATGACCCTACTCACCCATGTTATAGTTATTTCACTAGAGAGTAGGCCAACTTTTTATTTGGTGGATTTGACACCCACGATGAATAGACTAATGATTTATTCAAAGGGAATATTAAGCTTTTTAAATGTTGTTACACTTTAATTTTAGCGTAGGAGTCATCTTTCTAGTGTAGGTTTGTAGGAATTAGGTTTTTCCTCATTTCTAATGTCAGTCATGCCTCTGGGTTTTAGGGTTGTAACAAATGAATTAGGCCAACCCACGTGAATATAATTTACCGCTATAACACATCTAATTATATATATATATATATATATATATATATTGTCTAAAATCACACATGTCTAATCAGTTATCAAATACCCTTCATGATATCAATCTAGGAAAAATTAAACACGTGACAAATCAAGATTCAAATCTTTATGAAATCACATTTTGAAAAACAAATACCATAGATAGCACTAGGAATATGCAAGAAATTTGAATTAAATATCAAAGTCAAATTCAAATTACATACACACATGATTTAACTTGAAAGTCAAAGTCAAAGACTCAGAAATATTATGACAATGAATATATGCCTTATTAAGCTGAAATTATTTTTAGTATCAATATTGGCAAGTTTAACCCACAATTTTGATGGGTTATGTAAAAAATTTCAGCTTATTAAACATATATGGATTAAATTAACTTGCTTCACTTAATCTTTAGATTAGATGAGCCAATTTAAATCATCTAATGAGCTGGCATCTTAACACACCAACCTATGTGAGCTAGGTTAACACATTTTGATAGCTCTAGCTATAATGATTTGTGTGTATAAATTAATCAAGCGTATTGGCACAAGAAGTTGCATTAGAAAAATCTAACAAGAGGCATATTTAAATTTTTTTAAAAACTATAGAGTTAATTATAAATTTGTAAATTATAGCGACCAAATTAAGAAAAAATTATAAAATTATAGGGTAAAAGAATAATTTAACTAAAATTTTGTATTGAAAAACATTTTTCATACAAAAATTATTTTTGTCTGTTTTCTTTGAAAAAGGAATTCTCAGTCATCTAAATTTTGTTTTCTTTGAAAATAATCATCAAATCTTATTTTTTAAAAATTTCTCCAAACAAATTATATAAACTACTATGTTCTACTCCAGCCCATTGTATTAGTTTCCCACACTCAAACTTATGAGGCCAATATAACTTATATTGGACTTGACCTCAGAGTGTTTCAGGTCAATATCAACCTCGAAAAGAAAAAAATTCCTCCTGAAACTAATAGACTCTCCAAAACAACAGTTCAATGGAACATCTTAGCTTGAGTAATTCATTTTCAAATTAACTTCAAACTTTAAACTGAGAAAAGTGAAAACAGAATTAGAACATGTAATTAAACATGATCACAAATTGGGAGAATAAATAAATCAACAATTTGACCTGATGAAGACGACATCGTTAATCTGAGTATTGGTTGAGTCTAATAAGTTCAACCCACAATGCCCAAGACCGTTTCTCAGAGTGTTTTGACGGCAGAG
The DNA here is from genome assembly GCA_037074485.1 of Delonix regia. Taxonomy (NCBI): domain Eukaryota; kingdom Viridiplantae; phylum Streptophyta; class Magnoliopsida; order Fabales; family Fabaceae; genus Delonix; species Delonix regia. The sequence goes on along the minus strand of CM073460.1, from coordinate 5,275,974 downwards.
AGAGAGAGAGAGAGACAGATTTAGTATGTGAAAACTAGGGCTTCAATGTGTTATTTATAGGATTTTATTTAATAATATAATTAATCAATATTATTACAGTAAAATCCTCCAGAATCTTTAAAACAATTTTAAATTTAATTAATCAATCAAAATTAAGCCATAAAATCTCTCTCTAGATAACAATCTTAAATTAGTAATATGACAGGATGATTACTAATACTCTTGGGCTGTGGGTTGGGTTTTTGTCCAGTGGGCTTGTGAATAATCGAACCCATCACCGATTATCCACACATATTATTAAAATAAAACCCAATCCATTCTTAGTTTATAAATTTATAACATTAATTGCCTAATTAGAATTAACAAAGTACTAATCTAATAAAATAGTTAATGCTAATCCATAAAATATTTAAAATTATTCCAACAATCTCCCACTTGGATAGCATTAATTAAATTATTAGATCAATAAACAAATACATAATTAGGCAATTAATATTCACATAAACACATGGATATGTGTATATCTATAAACCATACAAAATTCAAAAATGAAACTACACACAAAGATCACTGAACCGATAGGGAAACAAGTGATATTAACATTGTCATAGATTAGTTTCAATATTTGAATAGAATGGAATACAAAATGACATTTGAAGCATCATATTACAATGCAAAAGTCCCATTTGGACTCAACTCAGAAATTTGGTGTCAAATTGCACTGCAAAAGCCCCTTAAGGACTCAACTCATAAATTTGTGTCAAATTGCACCATAAAAGCCCCTTAAGGACTCAACTCATACTCCCACTAGACCAACGCTAGATCAAAAATTCAACAAGACCCATATGAGTTATACAATTTGAATTACTCCTATAGGTAGGCATTAGTCAACAGATCCGTCATCATGCACTCACTGCAAATGTGAACCATGCGAGTCTGAGATAACAAAAATTTAGAAATGAAATCATTGACCAAGGATATTAAATCCGATAAGGAAAACATTGTTATAAATGCCAACAAAATTTCAATTCTGAATTATATCTAAGATTTTGGCATAACTAAAACATTGGATCTGATAGGGAAACAAATGTTATAAGTGCCAAAATATGCCAAAGTGTTCCTTAAGAACACAACTCAGATTCTCACTTAAACAACACATCAAAATTTGAATATACCCAAGAGTCATATGTTTCCAAAACTCTAATGGGTTTGTGTTGGTAAACGGATCACTTAAAATGAATATGAGATATATAGATCTTCTCTCCAACAAATAGGAATTGACTGTCAAAATTTAATACAACTGAAATTCTTGTAACTTTGAGATAAGCGTATAATAGAGTCATGTCGCAACAAAATGGTCAAGACTTAAAATATACATATGACGGAAATTGATTTCCTTAACCATATTCCCTAACGAGTGACCATCACAAAACTAGCGACATACTCTTCACTTATAAGACAACTGTAAATGTCCATTTGACACTTCTCAACAAAATAACTCTTTCAAAAAAAACATCGTATAAATGTAATTAGAAGTGGGTTTAGAATCATCACAACTGTCTTTGTAGCTTTCTAATAATCATGCCCAGAATTACTTAAATATCTACCAAGCACACTAACAAAATAATAATAATAATAATGTTCAAACGTGTGCATACCTGGGCCTATATATTAGGCTATTAATAATTGATTCACATGGAACTTTGCCCATCAAAGTTCTCTCTTCATCATTTAAGACATAACGATTTAAACAACCTATGCACATGTGCACAAGGAGTGCAAGAATACATATCAAATTTCTTGAGCACTTGTTCAATATAGGTTGCCTGAGACAAACCAAGAATGCCACAAGATCTATCATGATGAATTTGAATTCTCAAAATTAAAAATATTCACCTAAATCTTTCATATCAAAGTGGCATGACAAAATGTGTTTTGTCTCATTTAATAAGCACACTGAGTTATTGGCCAATAGGATGTCATCCACACACAGCACATCCTCATATAAGTCTTCATCTGTGATTACAATGCCTATATAGCTGACTGTAATTGAACTTCCTTCCAATCCAAGGATGGTTTATTATTCTTATTGCTTTTCTTGAGTCCATATGTTTTCTTGCCATAGGCATTGCCTTCACTTTTCTTTCTTTTTCAATTTCACATTTCTAGCCTTGTTGGATGAACCATGTGAAATATAGTTCATTAATTATCAGAATTCACCTTCTTTATTGATTCTTCCTCTTGGGTCATTTTAGACATCATATGATTAATAGACCACTCTAACGCTTGGGAATTATAAGTGGTTCTCAAGACCCCATATTCAGTAGAAAGGGATTAGGGAACTCTATAAACTAGGTTGCTCTCATCCAAGTCCATATCTAGGATTTCAGCTTGTAGCAGTTAACAAGCTTCTTCATTTGCTCACACACTCCTAACACTTTGTCATAGTGAGTGTTATCTAGCAAAGAGAGATAATAAGCATTTTTAAGTCTTATCAAACTTCTTAAATTTCTTATTGACTGCTTTGAGATATTTAATTGCAGTGTCCTTCTTAAGAATACTTTGTTTGATAGTCTTCTCAATCGTATACTTAATGATAGTCAAACAAATCTTATTGGATTCATACCACTGCTTATGGTAAGCCTTGTTAGTAGCGTTAGACTCAGCGATGAGATCTGTTGGCTTAGGTTCTCTTATACCTAAACTTCCATTGGTGATCACTAGATACATATCATGAGACTCAATCCAATTATTATAGTCTATTTTGTTTAGAGTTTTCACCATAAATAGTTGCAAGAATAGAGACGCTGAGGGAAAAAATAAATAGGAAACATATAATTATGTCTCAGACACATAATTACATATATAACAAAGTTTCCATGACAAGACTCAACTTCAACAACTGTGTAATAAAATACTTATCATATCCTGCCTAAGGACTCGGACTATGATAAATCAAGAAAACTCATGGACACAAGGGAAGCTCATTATTAAGAGAAACGATACAAAATGCACCTACAATTTCAATATCGATAGGGTATGAGAAACCATGAATACATCAATTAGTAAATCGCCACTGACAAGCCACAAACAGGCCTTATTCACAAAATTATATTGACAATGTCACACCGATAGGGCATATCCATTGTCAACATCATACTTACATACACTCTCTCTAGTGGACTTATCACAATATTCTGACTCATCCCTAATAATGGTAATTAAATTATTTAAAAAATGTAGGAAATTAAATGAAAAATATGGTATTAATTTATAAAAGACATATCACCATGATTAGGCCCACGATAGGTGAGCACACAATCAATAGGTATATGTGAACCAAAGTCATTGCAATTTCCACACGCAACATATTCCTTTTAACGCATGTGCTTAAATTATGAATAAAATCTAATAATTAACGCAAAGACATTGATTATAATTTATTTATACATAATCAGAGAGAGTGAACTAAACATATTGTTTCGTATTATGTCTAGTCTTTACATAAAATTTTTCAGGTCAAAATACCTTATCTACACATTATTTTAAGGCCCTTAATTTTCAAAAAATTTCAAAAAACTCCTATTTCTAGGGCTCAAAAATTCTGGAAAAATCACCATAATTTAGATCAGGGCGAGTAGAGCTAACTTCAAATTTTGAAATTCATCTGACCCACGGTGTGGCCATACGCGTCGGTGGTGTGCCCACGCGCACCTTCTTCAACCTCTACCGGGTCGAATTGACCCACCGGTTTTCTGCTCCTCATACTTTAAAACTAGGACCATTTTAATTTTTTCAGTTCAAAATTAGTTCGTTTGTTCGAGATGGGGCTCACCGGAAAGTTGACAGCCATGACTATCTCTATTTGAATCGCCAGCAACCACAACTACTTCGAATGACGATAGGGAAAGAAAATTTCATGCTGGAAGGTGAGTTTTTTGCCAACAATAGTGACCGATGAAGGTGACGATCATTACAAAAAAAAAGGATAAAATTTTATAATCTATAAAATGACTCTGATGAAGACAAGATCCAGAGAAAAGGATTAATTTTTTTTTTCCTCATAATGTACAAGAAAATTCGCTTATTTTAATTCTTATCCTAAGCTTGTTATGGCTTACACAATATTTCCTTAGATATTTCAAAATATTTATCAAACCTCAGTCTTCTCTAATTCGATCATTCTTAGACATTAAATGGGCTTATGGAAGGTCATGGTGACAAAATTTCAAGATAAATGATCATAGGCTAAAGGGATTGGTTATACAATATTATAGTGTGTTCTATACTCAACTATATTTTCACACCATAGCCAACTCTTTTTACCATTACATTACCATGAAGACCATTCAAAAAGAAGAATAAGGAAAAGAAAGAAGAGAAACTAGAATATGCTAAATCATGTTACGAAGACGATATTAGAGAAAGGAAATTTAAAAAATTTCATAGTCCATCAAACTGTGGCTCTAATACCATTTGAAAACGAAATTAGAACATGTAATTGAACATAATCACAAATTGGGAGAATAAATAAATCAACAATCAGACCTGATGAAGACGGCATCGTTAATCTGAGTATTGGTTGAGTCTAATAAGTTCAACCCACAATGCCCAAGACCGTTTCTCAGAGTGTTTTGACGGCAGAGAGAGAGTGACATATTTAGTACGTGAAAACTAGGGCTTCAATGTGTTATTTATAGGATTTTATTTAATAATATAATTAATCAATATTATTACAGTAAAATCCTCCAGAATCTTTAAAATAATTTTAAATTTAATTAATAAATCAAAATTAAGCCATAAAATCTCTCTCTAGATAACAATCTTAAATTAGTAATATGACGAGATGATTACTAATACTCTTGGGCTGTGGATTGGGTTTTTGTCCAGTGGGCTTGTGAATAATCGAACCGATCACCGATTATCCACACATATTATTAAAATAAAACTCAATCCATTTTTAATTTATAAATTTATAACATAATTGCCTAATTAGAATTAACAAGTACTAATCTAATAAAATAGTTAATGTTAATCCATAAAATATTTAAAATTATTCCAACAAAAAGTACTCACTCCAACTTTTGATTCTTGAAATTTGTTCGTCTCTGCCACTTTTGCCATGAGGAAAGCTTCAATAAACGTTCAATCTGGATCTTCAAGCTTATTGTGAGTGGAAGCTTTTTGAGTGGAAACTGCAAACGAAGATTGCTTGAGAAATGGGGATGGAAGAAAATGGAGGGGCAGTTGTTGAAATAAAAAGGAGAAAAATATTTTTTTTTATCCTTCACTTAACACAAATTACCATTTTGATCCCTCACTTATTAAAATATTTAAAAGAATCTTACTAGATTTTTTATTTTTTAAAAAATTATCAAATTTAGTTTTTTTATTAAATCTTAAATTTTAAATTTAAGAGAATAAATTTAATATTTTCTTAAAATATAACAATTTTTAATAAATAAATAGTTTAAAAATTTTAACAAGTGAGAAAATAAAATAAAACTTTTATGAAAGTAAGAAAAAAAATATTTTACTCAAAAGAAAAGCCAGGACAAAGGGGTATACGTGGAAAAGACAATTTTGACGTTTTGGGCGTTTGGTCGCATAAAGAGAGACCACTGAAAGTGGAAGTGCTTTACCTAAAAATACAAAAAAAAGTAAAAGTGAAAGAGAGAGGCGTTTGTTTTGTATTTTTCGAAAAATCCGGTCATTCCCCACGTGAATGAAATTAGATACCTTATATATGTAGGCCGCCGTGTCACCAAAACTATTCCTTTTAAAGAAATTTAAAGTTTTTTAAATGAAGTAAAAGTGCTTTAAGTAAAATCCAATTTTTGTTGTTACAACATTTATGTTGTGCATTTTGAATTATTATAACTTACTCGCATTTAACAGTCCAAAATTCATAATTCAAGTGATGTACACCACTTGATCTAAATTAACTATAAACTAGAAGAGAAATTTTTCAAAAAAAAACTTTGCTAGAAGTAAGGAGAATATTTATAATAGTATCACACAATTTTATCTAAATTATTAAATTAAAATTTAAAAGATAATAATTTAAAACGTTAGATGATAACTAAACTAGTTATCATAAATAAATATTTATTGCTAAGTAAATTATGATTTTAATTGGTAAGTATTTATTTCTGATGATATAATACTAAGCTAATAAATCATGTAATAAAGAAAAAAGAATTAAAACTTTCAGTAAATGAAAATAATTTTTGTAAGAATTGGTTATATTATACTTTTTATTCCTCTTATTTTAAAAATTATACCCAACTCTTCTGACATATTCATATATTATAGAAACCTCTAATTTCTTTTCAAAAGATTAATTTATGAAAATATAAAATTATAATTTTATTCATTACATGATATTAAAAATGATTTCATTTTTTAAAAATATATATTGTGTAACAAAGTTAACTAACATAATAAAAATATAGAAAGCTCTATATAAATTTTTTAAAATATCAATCAACATTTATTAAAAATTTTGTAACATATATTAAACTTATATACAATTGTTTATAAGTTTGTTATATTATTTTGTAATTAAAATATGACAAATATATAAATTTTTAATTATATCATAATAAATAAATAGTTATTACAAATAGCTATCTAATTTTGAAATTAGTCAATTATATACTTACCATAAATTATAAAAAATTTGTTTCTATATTTAACCTTTTGAATAGTTTATGACAAGTCGCATCCTGCTTTGTCATAATAACGACGCCCACAAAGTAAACATAACGTATCCACAATCTACAGTCATCACATATTAAAAATTCATAAATTTATACTTTATTACTATTTTTTTAAAGATAAGCAAAAGCTTTTTGAGTTTTAACATAACTTTGTTAACTTAGAATGAAAAGTTATGGCCAAAAAAATAAAAAATAAAAAGTAAGAAAAAAATTCCCGACCGCTTACTTTTCTTTCTGGCCAGTTATTTACATCTGAATCTGCGTCATATACTCATACTGATAATATATGTCATCACATAGACATTTCATTTGATTTTATTAAAATTAAAGAGTAGCCAACGCAGATCCCTACCAGTTTTAAAAATTATTCCCAACTCTGCCGACATATTCATATATTATAGAAACCTCTATTTTTTGTCAAAAAATTAAGTTATGCAAATATAAAATTATATTCGCCACATGATATTAAAACTAATTTTCAGATATAAAGAATTATATATAATTTTTTATTTAAAAAATTAGATAGAATATATTAAAAATTTTAGAGTAAATATATATATATATATATATATATATAGTTTCTTTATATTTTTACTATATATATATATATATATATATAATATAATAAGTGTAACTTCCTAATTATATCATGATACGCAGATACCTATATATAGTTTTTAAATGAAAATATACACTTTTTATATTATTATTGGTTAATTATATATTTATTATGAATTAATTAAAAGAAATTATAGTGAAAACATAAAACATTAGAGAAAAGTATTAAATCGATCACATTTCTACACTTTGAGATAATTTAGTCCTTCAGAATTATTCGTACCAAATCAATTTCTCATAATTAATATATTGTGTAAAATTAGTTTCTTATTAATCCCTTATTAATAAATTAGTAAGGTAATAGAATAATTAGTTTTGCACAAAATAAAAATTATAAGAAATGATTTAGCACCAGTAGGTATCAAATTATCACAAAATATAAAAAATTATTTTTCTTTATAAAATTTTATTTAAATTCAACCCTTTGAATAAATTATGGCTAGTCAGAAACATAAAATAACCACAATTTACAGTAATCACATATTAAAATTCATAAATTTTTATTTTTTAAAAGATAAGCAAAGCTTTTGAATATAAATATTCATAGTGTGAGTGTGTGTCCAAGTATATATTAACAGAACATGAAGTTCAAAGATCCGATTAATTCTAGTTTGATAGATATGCCCATGAATTCTTTAACACATAATCCCAATTCCCACCCAGTTATTAAATCCCCATCTCAACTGTTTTTTTTTTCATTTTTTAACATCATCATCTTCGAGTTTTCTTGAGTCCTTTCTAAACAAAAGCAGATCTTGAGTCCTTTTTATTGGTGTTTGGTCGATGGCACTGGATACTCTGGTAACATAACTGCCTCTGAGATATTAATCCAAATGTCATATCTTCCTTCATCCAATCCATTACAGATTAGTGACAATGACTATCATATTGAGCTAGTCTTTCTTGAATGAATCCAACCCCTTTATTCTTACTTCTATAAACTGTCTGAGACATTAATAATGAGTGTGTTAGGTCAGGAAATTGTGTTTAACCTCTAATTAAATGAACTGAATTTGAACCCTTAATTCTGAAGAGTAGACAAACACAAATTAAGTATGGAAGTCCCTCTCTGTGTCAAGAATATATAAGGTGGGGTATCAACCTCCTATTTATTCCCCATCAACTTTGTTGGAGTATCACTTCGATGGAAATAAGGAAAGCAACTTCACCAATTTAAGTGGCATCATAATTTTATACCTAAAAATTTCCTCACTCTCCTTATCTCATACCACCAATAGGGAGATGGATACAATTTTATATATAGCTTGCCTCGTTCTCCATCAAATCTCCGAACTGAAACTTATTCATCTGAAAAAAGTATTGAAATGAATAAGTTTTTCTCATTCCAGGACTTGTTATTTTGTATGAAGCTATCATATAAAAATATAAAAGATAAAACATTGAAACAATGATTAATATCATGATTAAAGGCAAAACATCTTCACATAACTCTATATTGTCAAAAACCACTTTCAATTATGTTGTATCATTTACTAGTTATTTAAAATATCATAAATTGCTAGGTGCCATATAACCAGTAACCCATAAAGATTACAACTTCCAAATCGTCATATTACAAAGGGTGGAGGATGAGAACTAATTTCATTTGTTATCTTAATTGCTTTATTTTATGATCATAAGGGATCCACCTAAGCTACTTTTTCTTAAGTTCAAAGGCAAAAGAAAGTTGAGAGGGACACTAAGGATCCTAGGATTAGGAATTAAGGAAATGAGATGGAGAATACATTTTAAGCTATCTAGGACCAGATAAAAATTGCAAGAAGCACATTGCGAAATAACGATTATCCTTGAACGCATTTGGGAAAGTGACAGAAAAAGAAAATTAGTAAAAAGCACAGGAGTTGGTAAAAAGATCTATTACTGTCTCACAACTTAGCTTTGATTTCTCTAGACATTAATTTTGGAACTAAAATTTAAAATATACTAAATTTTGATCACATTTCAATCAACACCTAACATGTGTATGTAATAATAACCATACACACGTGTCGTGATAGTAATAGAAAACTATATACTTATTATTTTTTTAATTAGCTAACAACAAAGCATAAATATAAATAACTATATATAAGTTTTTCAGTTTTATATCTATAAGAGTTTGAAACTTTAAAATTAGTTTTAAATTATTTTTTGAAAATTAAATGTAAGTATTGAATATTTCAGATATCATGTATCTAATATTCAATGCCTTGATTATTGTAAGATCAAACCTTTTACATGTACATCGATGTCTGGGGCTTTGGCAACAAGGGAAGCTTTATGTAGGAAGAAGTGTGCTTATGATTCTTTGCGTCCAACATGTAATTGAGGCTGAACTCGAAACAATGGAGCATATGTTTTGACTGTGTCCCTGGGTGTATATAGGGTGTGGTTTAGTTGTCTGTTGACTATAATAGTGGATGATATGAAAGTAAGGAGGTTTGACAGTTGGTGTCTGGGTTTTTTTGAGAATGAGAAGGTTCTGAGTGAGTACGGCAAAGCAATTTTGGCTAATTTGTTGTTTTCTGATGCTTGATTGCTAAGGTGGGAGTTGCTCGATGAATGTGTTGGTTTGGTTCTGTTAATTGGTGTTTTTTTTTTTGGATTGTTAGTTGTTTGGTTATTGATCCTGTCTTTTGGTGTTTTATTATGGTTTTCATAGTGGTTTAGGATGTATGTACTGAATTAACATATCAAATATGTTTAAAATTGAGAGACAATAAATACAAAAACACTGACTTAAAGATATAGAAATACCAGCCCTTCTATATATTTGATGTAGACAGATAGATATCTACAACCCACAATATTTAATGTTTCAAGAAGAACCAAAAGTTGTAAACCACCTCAAGAGATGAGAGAGAGAGAAAGAGAAAGAATGGATCAAAACTCAAAGTTTTTCTTCACTATTGGTTTGTATCATAAATTGAAGAATTGAAGGAGTTTATAAAATATGAAAAGGTTAAGGTTGCAGATGGGTGACCAACAAAGCTTATGCATAATGCTAGAGTCAAATGATAGTGTTTTACGATCACATATAAGTTCAATTTCTCTCTCTCTCTCTATTGATTCTTTACTAGTAATATGATGGAATAATTACTAGTTAACATTTGACTATATCCAAAGGGCTTATAAATAATTTAACCCATAACTGATTACCCATAATTAACGTGAACTCAATCCATTCTTAGTTTAGACAAAATATAAATTGCCAAATAATAATAATAATTTGATCTAATAATAGAATTAATGTGAATCCATATAATAATTAAAATTGTTCTAACAATCTCCCACTTGGATAGTATTAATCAATTATTAGATCAATCAATGATGGCGATAGAATTAGGCAATTTTTCATTATCATATGGATGTGTGTACATATTTATTAACCATGCAAAGTTTAGAAATGAAGCCATGCATATTTATTATTACAAATTAATTTCAATATCTGAACAGAACGGAATATGAAATGACATGCCAAATGTCATATTACATTACAAAGTGTTCTTATTGAACTTAACTTAAACTCCCACTAAACCAAAGCTATATATCAAAGTTTTCAACAACACCCATACAAGTCACGTGACTTTTGAAAACTCTTACAAGTAAGTCTTTGGTCAATGGATCCCCCAACATACATTTACCAAATATGTAATCCAAATGAGTTTGAGATTCAATAATCTTTTTTCTAACAAACATGAACTTAACATCAAAATGCTTAGCACGACTAGAGTTATTGTGATTTTGAAAAAAGCTAACAGTAGACAAACTATTGCAATATAAGGTCAAAGGTCGTGATATAGAATCAACAAGATGCATGCCAGATATCAAATTCCTTAACCATATGACTTGTAGGTGGCCTTATAACAAGTGATATACTTTGTTTCCATAGTTGAAATAGCTGTTATTGACTGCTTGCAAATTTTCCACAAAATAGCTCCTCCAAACATCATAAAGATGTAACCAAAAGTGAACTTACAATTATCAATGCATGATGCATAGTCTGAATCTAAATATCCCACCAATTTAAATGGTTTAGACTTTTTAAAAGTCAACATATAATGCTTTGTACCTTGAAGGTACCTCATGACTTTCTTTGCAACCTTCCAATGATAATGTCTAGGATTACTCAAATATCTCCCAAGTAAACCAACAACAAAAGTAATGTCCAGATGTATACACACCTGGGCATAGATCAGGCTTCCAATAGGAAATGCATATGGAATTTTGTCCATTGCAATTTTCTTATCATTATCTTTGGGAAATGGTTATTTAGACAACCATTCACCCTTTTAAATAGATGTTGCACAACGAGTACAAGATTACATGTTAAATTTCTTTAGCACTCGTTCTATATAAGTTGTCTGAGACAAACCAAGAATGTCACGTGATCTATCTCAGTGAATATGAATTCCCAAAATAAAAGATGCTTTGCCAAGATCCTTCATGAAAGTGGCAGGATAAAATGTGTTTTATCTCATTCAACGAAGACATTGAGTTGCTTGCCAGTAGGAAGTCATCAACATATAATAAGAGGATCACAAAGTTGTTGCCATGCTATGTTGATAAAATTTAAAAGAGTGAGACCTTAAACCTATATATATATAAGCAAACATGACTAATTGGCTACTAGTACTCTACATTTTCATGTGGGTGTGGAGGGGATTTTCTATTTCAATTAGCACTTACTCCAATAAACTTGTGCTTTTCATTTCTCTTGCTAGCTTTGCTTTCATCTAAATTTGGCCATATCACGACTCTTCACACAAATTGATTTCTTTTAACAATTATGTTAGTATAAGAAGATATACTATGAAAATGCGTTATCTTTTGGATATCTATCTAGGGTGAAGTGTGTGTATGTATAAATGTCATTTCACAATGTAGGAGGAATACAAATTATAAAAAGCTTTCAAATTCACACATGTAAAATGGTTAAGAAAATAACACATGGATTTTACATGCTAGTTATTCTTTCAACTTCTTGTACTTATTGGTAACACGTTAATATTTCATGGTTAGCAATTTTTTAGATTTTGGCTAGCACTTAACTTCCAACTTTAATCAAGGCTCTTTATGAGGAGTTAACAGAAAAGCTCTAGATTTAGCTATGGAGAATGAAAAACCTGAAAAGGTTATACCTGTTTGTTATCTTCTTATAGTTCTTTTATATCATTCTACCACTCTCTCTACTCCTCTTTTTCTCTGTCATGCTTTATTAAATAGGGAATATATTAAGGAGATTTTTCATTGTATAAGTTCTTAACTTATTATAACTATTCCATGTTGTAACTAAGCATTTGGTGATATTTCTCTTTCACATATGATTCATGCATGCAGTGTATTGAATTGACTGTTGAATACAGGCATGCCAACTCTTGATGATGATTTAATACCCACATTGTCAATGCACAAGTACTTTCTCACTGTTCCAATCTATGATAGTTTTTACTAATCAAATACTTGTTCCTATTTCTTAAACTCTTTGTCTTAAAATTCATCCTTCATCTTTATAAATAACTTATTTGTCTAAATCCTTCTTTATTAGCCCATCTACCTTTTTGTTCTTTTTGAACCTACTGGTGAAACTTTGGAGTTTCAGAAGCCCTAGCTAGATTTATGTCACCCACTATTGTCAAACTCGCGAGTTGACTCGGTAAACTCGCCGAGTCTCACAGCTCCTTACTCGGCTGGAATCGTCTTCAACTCGTGTCGACTCGCTCAACTCGCCGAGTTTGCTCTGGGTTGGACGAGTTGAAGACTTGCCTTTGAGCCATGTGTTTTGCAAAAACATTCTCCTCCAAATCTCGAACACGGCACCCTGCTTTAGCCCCAACGCCTTTGCCATCTCAACCAACAGGCTTATTTAGTATATAATAGCCAACTTTTATATATAATATGACCTTCAATCCATTTTTGACACACCCATATCCAACATATATATATAGTTAGCCATTTTAAAAAATAACATTTTATATAAAAATTTGATTTATATTTCATTTTAGGATAATGAGGAACATAAAAAAAAAATTCAAATCTATCACTTTTTATTAATATATTTTATTCTAAATGTTAATATCATTTTCTCATGAGTCATCATATATTATTTTGAATTGTATAATTTTTATCTAATATCATGAATAATAAAAGATAAAACATATATATATATATATAGTTAAAATTGTATCAAATATATTTTTTAATATTAATAATGCAATTAAATATTTAAAATAAGCATGTAAAATTACCTCTCCTACTGTTTTTTTAAGGATAACAAATTTACACTCAATTTGTTTTTTTAATTTGTAACTTTTAATAGTATACCTTATTCATTTTTTTTCAATGATTTTAAATATAATTAATATTTGAATAAATCTCATGTTATATATTGTATTTTAACTATGTAATTATATATTTAAATAATTATTTATTAATAAAAGTAAACTCTTACGATTCTACGTTACGAGTTTACGATACAAGTCTACACCCCCCTTTCCGATTCTGCCTAAACTCATGAGTTTGACAACCTTGATGTCACCTAAGTACATGAGAAATTGTGTAAGCAACTTACTGTAGTCACATGAAAGCAGTTGGAATTTATGTTCATTATATATTTCTAGTTTTGTTAGATGAAGAGTTAGGTTTTAGTTCAAAATGCTCTATCTTGACGTTTTAATATTTTTACTTTGTTATACCCTCTTATAATCCTAGTTTTATCAGTTTTGTAGTTTTGTATCATATGAACTTACTTTTCTCTTGCACAACTAGACATGATATCTTTATGATATGTCCTGTGTAGGTGTGCATGTACTGGTAGAATTTTCCATATCTCATATTAGGTAAAGGAAAAGTGTTTTTGTGCTTTTGCCAAATGATGTACCTAGGATTTTATGGGCTAAAAAATTTGCATCTTTTATATGTAGTTGTCAGGGAATTATACTTCCACCTTAACATACCCAACAAAATTAAAGTTTTGAAACTCAAGCACAATGATAGTGTAAAACTATATAAAACCCAGGCCCTCACTCAAAACTGTGTAAAACTCTTCTTTTCAGTTCTTTAGGTTCTGACATATAATTTGACTAAGATCATGGTTAGTTAGTAAGTGGACAATGAAAAGGAAAAATTGTAAACAATCTTTTTTTATCTTTGAAAATTATATGTTGTCTTTTTAATTTCTCAAAGTTTAAACATTTTATTTTAGTCTTTGAAAGAGTTTTTGCAATCTTCACATATAAGTCTTGTTAATAAAAAGTTAAATGAGATGGGAAATGGGAACTATATGCAATTGTGAACAAATCACTTAAAAGAACACCTAAGTCATTGTAATTCTATGTATATGTTCAAACTTAGTGGATATTAATGTTATTTCCATACTTTATAATTGCAACTTCATAACATTAAAAAGAAAATCGCAATGTGAATTTTATTTGGCATGTTTCAAAGATATGTCACTTCTCATTTTCTCTTTTCTCACTTGGTTACTTGTTTTCTGGATTTATTTCAATGTAATCAATTAAATTGTATTTTCTTTTATCTTGCTCAACAAATGCACATAATTTTACCATATACATTTCACTTCATATATGATGTTATGTTAAATTTTCAGGAACTTGCAGGTGATGCGCAACCTTTCTCTTCAAGTTATACACCTTTCCCTTCTCATTAAAATACCTAGTTTAAACTTTTGCTCCTGGACATGGTTGGATGTAAATTTTTACGCATTAGCATTAGTTAAGAAATTTTAACATCTTTAATATTATTTTCAAGTTTAATATTTGATTTAACTTTTACTATTAATATTTATAAAATAACAAAATTGAGTACAAATAGGTGTCCTATGGAAGAAAATTAAATAAAATCTTTATTTTTGTTAAACATATTTTACATTGGGCAGCAGTTATAACCCCCGCTAAATGCACAACACCATAATAAGTAAAGCAAATAACGGCACCATGAAAACCACCACTATTCACAACCGTTGTTATTTTCTATTATGAATCGTCCCTAAAACAACAACAACAGTTAATGTTAGCAGCGATGTTGTCGCTAAATGGTTGTGATGCCTGCATCAATGATGCTTTTTTACAACCCTCACCAAATGATTTAGTTGGGGTTATAACCTTTACTAAATGCTAAAATTATCGATGTAGAATGCACTTTTTTTTGTAGTGTGTGAGCCATGTCTCCTAGGAAAGCATGAAGGAAATAGTTTTATGAAAAATGCAACATCAAAAGCAATTTAGCCTCTTCAACTTGTTCATACCAATGTTTGTGGACGGATCAATCCCATCATTGAGTAAAAATATATGCTTCTTGCTTTTCATCGATGATTATAGTAGGAAGACTTATGTTTATTTGTTGAAGCAAAAATCTGAAGCATTTGTGGCATTCAAAAATTTTAAGGCTCATATAGAAAAGGAGAGTACCTTTGTAATTAAATCCTTAAGGTCTAGTAGAAGAGGTGAATTCATTTCCAATGAGTTTAATAACTTTTTTAAGTCATATAGAATTTGTCATCCTTTAGCTGTACCCAAATCGCCCCAACAAAATGGTGTAGTGCAGAGGAAAGTAGAACCATCCTCAACATGGTTAGATGTATGATGAAAGTGAAGAATATGCTTAAGGATTTTTGGGCCAAAACTATTTTTCATGTTGTTTACAATGCTCACTAACAATGAATGTGGATGGTCAAACACTTAAAGAAGCATAAAGTGGATGGAAGTTAAGTGTCAGCCTTTTACATGTATTTGAGAGTATTGCTAATGGACATGTTCCTAATCAAGAAAGGTTGAAGCTTGATCATAGAAGTGCTAAGTATGCCTTGATTGGCTATGACTGCAATTTAAAAGGATACAAGTTGTATAACCTAAGCAATGGGAGGATAATTCTAAACAGCGATGTTAAGTTCAATGAACAAGAAACATGGGATTTGGAGGCACAAAATGAAGCTTGCTATAACTTTTTTCCTTATTTTGAAGAACAAGATACTTTGGCATTGATCCAAGACATGACTCATCCACTTTCTCCTACTCTAATTTATGAATCATCTTCATCTTTATAAGATAGTTCAAGTAAAGACCTTAGAAAACATGAAGCATTTATGATTTGTATAACAATATCGAAATTATCAATGATTTATTTTACCTTTTTGTAGATAATGAACCTATAGACATTGAAGAAGTTATTAAGGATGAAAGATAGAGACAAGCCATGGATGAAGAGATCAAATCCATCATGAAGAACAACACTTGGGAGTTATGTATGCTTCCTAAGGGTCATAATACTATTGGAGTTAAATGGGTTTTCGTGAAGAAGAAAAATGCTAAAGGAGAAATGGAGAGATATAAAGCAAGACTTGTTGCAAAATGCTATAAACATAAGCAAGGCATTGATCACGATGAAGTCTTTACCCCTATTGCCTGTATAAAGACTATTCATTTGATTGTTTCATTGGTAGCTTAAATAAAACGAAAGATTTATCAACTCAATGTGAAGTTAGCCTTTTTTAATGGCTATTGGGAGGAAGAAATCTACATTGAACAACCGATGGGCTACATAATCAAAGGGCATAAAGATAAAGTTCTGAGGCTCAAGAAAGCATTGTATGGATTGAAACAAACACCTCATGTGTAGAATAGCCACATCGAAAAGTATTTCCAAGATAAT
This sequence comes from Delonix regia, assembly GCA_037074485.1. Classification (NCBI taxonomy): domain Eukaryota; kingdom Viridiplantae; phylum Streptophyta; class Magnoliopsida; order Fabales; family Fabaceae; genus Delonix; species Delonix regia. Next base: position 5,258,965 of record CM073460.1, on the reverse strand, counting down.
GGGTTTGTTTGTTGCCTTCATGAATATGCTCTTTATATCAAGATGCACGATATTGGAGATATTTTGTTGATTTGTTTTTATGTGGATGATCTCATATATATTGGAAAAAACCCGAAGTTATTTGAAGAATTCAAAGATTGTATGTCACCAGAATTCGACATGATAAATATAGGACTCATGTCCTATTACTTAGGCTTGGAAATAAAGCAAATAGAGGATGGAATCTTTATGTCACAAGAAGGATAAATAAGAGAAGTATTGATGAAATTCAAAATGATTGATTGCAATTCTACTAGTACATCTATGGAATGGGGAATGAAATTGTCCAAGTTTGATGTTGGAGAAAATGATGATTCAACTCTTTTTAAAAGTCTTATTGGAAGCTTGAGATACTTAACAAGTAAAAGGCTTGAATTTCTATTTGCAATTAGAGTAATAAGTTGCTATATGGAAATTCCTACCTCCACTCACATGAAATATGCTTAGAGAATTATTCGTTACTTAAAAGGAACTATTGACTATAGGCTATTTTACTTTTCATTAATTAACTTTAAGCCATTAGGTTATTGTAATAGTGATTTTGCTGGTGATATTGATAATAGAAAAAGCACCATTGGATATGTGTTTTTCTTGGGAGATTGTGTTATTTAGTGGTGTTTTAAAAAGCAACCTATTGTGACACTCTCATCTTGTGAAGCGGAATATGTAGTGGCAGGTTCTTGTACTTGTCACAAAGGAAAGCAACTGTAATTTGCATTGACAAGTTTGTAAAAGCACTTGTTAAGAATCCTATGTTTCATGATCGAAGCTAGCATATAAACACGAGGTATCATTTCATTAAAGAGCAAGTAGCCAACAAGGAAGTGGATTTGAATTTTAGATATTAGAATAACTTGCGAACATTATGACAAAGCCCTTGAAATTTAAAGATTTTCTAAGAATGTGAAGGAGGATTGGCATTAATAAGGAAGTTTGAAATTAGGGGAGAGTGTTGGAAATATATAATTTAAACTTTCTAAAAAGCTTTTAGACTTACAAGGAATCAAGTTCATTATGTTTAATTAAGTATACCTAGGTTTATGTGATTATGGTATCTGGAATAATGTGGTTCATGTATTGTATGAATATTGTACCTAAAAATGTGTGATGCATGTATTGAGTATGAATATGGTGAATGCATGTAGCCACCTAGTGAGCCTATATGTATACCCTATGTACTTGGTGTTTGAGGCCAAGCTAATCAATTGGAATACAATTGAGAAATAGAAATTCCTTTCCTCCTATATAGCTCATCTTCTTCTTTTTCTAACAATTAAATGGTTCAAGATATCAATCTCTAATAAATAAACACATGTGACTAATCAATATTCCAATCTTTTTGAAATATCACATTTTCATAAGTATACCATACATAGCACAAGGAATAAGCTTGGAAGTAGAAACAAATGTCTCAAATTTGAATTCAAATAACATACACACATGTGGCTTACAAATTCAAATCCAGACACTAGCAAGTATAGTGACAATAAATATATGACATATATAGCTCAAATTTTTTTGTCATTACCAAACCATAACACAAATTTCTCCATTGAGATTTTAAGACTAAACCTTAGCTCTAACTAATTTAGATCCTTTGCATAGAGGTAAGGCCATCAAACATTTAAGAGAGATATATACTAAGGGGTGTGGGGCTAAGTAGCTTCCAATGTTATAAGCTATTAAATTTTCTAACTTCTCAAGATGCAATACTGTCAAGGATCTATAGTGCAAACTCCAAGTGGCATATAAGCTTCTTACGTGTTGTCTTCTAAGGCATTTGTGTAAGTTAGCTGGAACTAATCCAACAAGCAAGTTACAGATTGAAGTAGCCATATATAAGAGATAAATTTCCCACTTGTACTCATCTCATGAGCATGTCTATCAACTCTATAGTGAGCAGCACCATAGTACAAAATCTCAATCCATAGCTCAATTGAGAACTCCTATATTTGCTTTGTACCACATTGATCTATCAAGAAATCATAAGTAGTTAACAAAGCATAATGAAAAACTAATCGACCAATGGGATTGGATTGAATTATTCCATGTTCTTCATCTGTTATAATGCATTGTAGTAGTTGCTTACAATATTCACTTACATCTGATGTAAGAGTTAACTTTTTTTGTTGTTTGTAATATTTGGTAGCTTCAAACAATGTGTCACGAAGGCTAAGCAGCCCTGTCCTATTAGTAATATATGGCGTTGCTTCATCAAGAAGTGAAACATATAATCAGGTAGCACTTTGCTCTTTATTGAATGACTTGCATTTTCAAAGACATCTTTATTGCCATCACAATGTTAACACACCTGTTACAATATGCCAAAGAAGAATAGTTTGATGAAATTCTAAATTTTCTATTATTAGCCTTTTCCTACACAATCTCTGCACTTTAACAACTTCCTTGTATTGAGAGGCTTGTACTGTAATGGATATCATTTTTCCTCATGCATTATGATAGAGCATTTCCTTTAGCTCTGGGGAGACTGCACATGGAGCTACATCTTGAAGTTTTTTGTCAGTTGTCCATTCTAAATTAACAAGTAAGGAAATGATTGAAAAGATTTTTGACATGACGACTACCACCAACAACATGTATGTGATAATGGGATCCAATCCTGAAGTCCTTTCATGCTTAATGCTAAAAACAATTATGAAGGGAATAAAAGAACACAAGAATATAAATTCAGAGTTGGGTAGGAGACTTACATTGATCTCCTAATTTGCGGAAGTTTATTGATCTCTGGTTGGGATCACTGATCAGATAAGATACCCACAATGTATTGGGTGTATCACGGGTTTTCATAACCTAAATCCCCTCTCAAGTATGACTGCAGAATACTCGCATGTATTCTAATCAGAGCGTCTTAAGTTTCATTCCTTAATGAGTTGTTCTCATCGTACACTAGTCTAGCCTTATTTATAGAAGGCTAGCTAGGGTTATGATTTAGTAGTTATTCTTATAATTACTATTTTACCCTTATTTAATGAGCGCCCCTTATAAGTGTACACAATATAATATCTTTACAGATTTATTCTTTAGATATTATATGATATTCTAACATCTCTCACTCACACATGATGGAAGTGCTCATACACTTTAAACCCAAGAAACATATTCTCAATAAATCAAGAGAACACTTTCTCTTTATAATCTGCAGTCGTTCATACAGGGAAAGTAAGCAGTGCAACTAGCATACTATGAGAGCATTAATGCTATACATCAGTTACGAATATATAGCCTCTCGTCGAGAAACGCACATGTATGTAGATCATAAAGTATGCATGTACCCCAGATCATAATAATCACATTTAGATATCTCCCAATGATCTCATTTATCATAATATCTTGTATTCACAATCATGACACACAAGTCATAACTGGTATACTGGTGAATACAGAATAATGAGATTCTCTTTATGATCTTCCTCTTCTCATAATCCTATTAACACAAACTTAGTTCGCTTTTCTAGACATGTCCTACCAGACTGAATCATTACTCATAGTCCTTAGGCAACACGCTAAGATAACAAACACAAAGTTGTATCTCAAGTACCTGATTGGAGTCCAAGTGTACAAATATAGTGCCAGCGTAAAAGCTTAGGGGTCTCACACAATCATGAGTTAAGATCGCATTCATGTTAACCCCGATGGTCGGCATTTGCACACATGGTATGAAACATGTGTTACTGCATTCCTCATTTTCCTAAAGAGTGTATGTCTATTTCACAAATAATGTTGTACAGATGATATTTTAGACACCACAAGTCTAAAATTGAGTTCCTAAATCTACACAATGTCTTGAACTTACATCTGACAACTAAGTTAGACTAGAAATGATGAACTTATTTTATCAAATCACTTTTAATGACCATTTGTCATCAATCAAGCAACTTATATGATTTTAAGTTTATTTGCTCTCAAATTATCCTTCTGATAATTTCTCTTAAAATCTTGTCTCATCTCTAATGTCACAAAGACACTGAGACGGTTTCCTGTGTGAGAAGGCTAACCCTTTTGTCTACCTGACATACTCAATAATAAATAAGAATGTACACAATATTCAAATAAAGACATGTAAGCATGGAAATCAAACTTTATTGATTTATTAAAGAACATCAATACATCTCTGTCTGTGAACAATGGAAAAATAAAAAATACAAATGAAGATGCTAAAGTCTACGCAATCCTAAAGACCTAGTGTGTCTCACAAACACATCTCTAAAAATTGGCTTGGTCAACAGATCTACTAGCATCTCATGCGTAGACACATACTTCACGTTCACAGTCTTGTGTGCAACCATGTCCTTCACATAGTGATATTTGATATCTATGTGTTTGGTTTTGCAATGGTACTTTGGATCCTTGGTGTATGCAATTGTAGCCTTACTGTCACAGTACACTAATACTGGTTTAGTGTTTTCTGCTTTGCACAACAGTTGATCCAAGAACCTCTTTAACCAAATAGCCTCCTGGGCTGCTGAAGATAAGGCCACGAACTCTGCCCTCATCGTGGACAAGGATACACAGGATTGTTTCTTAGTACTCCATGATATGGCACCATCACTGAGTAAGAAAACGTATCCTAAGGTAGACTTTTGCTCATCTAAGTCTCATCCGTGATCAGCATTAGTGTATCCTTCCAATCGTAGATCTCTACTGCCTTGATAGTAGAGTGCATAATTAGCAGTCTCCTTTAGATATCTTAAGACCCTTTTTACAACTTTCCAATGTTTAGGACCTGGGTCGGTTTGATATTTACTGCTTGACAGATATTAGGTCTAGTACACATCATAGCGTACATTAGACAACCAATCATATTCCTATATGGAGTTCAGCTTATACGCTCTCTTTCCATGATAGTCTTAGAATGCATTTCAGCACTCAAGGTTCGACTTGTGCTGATAGGAGTGTCAGCAGGGTTACAACTTTCCATACTAAAACGTTTCAAAACCTTTTTGATGTAATTCTCTTGCGAGAGATACAAATGTTTCTTAGAACGATTTCTTGAAATCTTAACTCCAAGAATGTATGCAGCTTCACCCATATCTTTCATCTCAAAGCGAGATGACAACCAAGTCTTTACCTCGTTGATAAGCTCCATATCATTTCCAGCTATGAGTATGTCATCAACATATAATGTCATAATCATATACTTGTCTTTAGATCTCTTGGTATATACACAGTTGTCTTCACTCATCATAGTGAAACTACTAGAGATGACTGCATTGTGAAAACAAATATACCACTGCCTTGAAGATTGTTTAAGGCCATAAATAGACTTCAAAAGTCTACAAACTTTTTCTTCTTGGCCCTCTTTAATGAAACCCTCAGGTTGTTCCATATAAATCTCTTCATTTAATTCTCCATTGAGAAAGGCAGATTTTACATCCATCTGATGTAATTCAAGATCCAGACAAGCCACTATAGTTAGAAGTAAGTGGATAGAGGTGAATCATAGAACAGGAGAAAAAGTCTCCTCATAGTCAATTCCTTCCTGCTATGTATACCCCTTTGCTACTAGTCGAGCCTTAAATTTTTCAATCATGTCATCGGCTCTTTTCTTGATTTTGAGAACCTACTTGTTCCTAATAGACTTGCGTCCCCTTGGAAGATCAACAAGTTCCCAAACATTGTTGATTTTCATAGACTCCATTTCCTCTTCTATAGCTTTAGTCCATTTATCTTTAAAAGGGGTTAAGAAAGCCTCTTGTAAATTTCACGACTCATCTTCATTTTGCAGGAGTATTGTAAAAAGTTCACCACATTCAATCTCATATCGATGGCGGGGAGTCTTTTTATGTGAATCATGTTTCAATTGTGATTCATTGAATCATGTTTCATTGTTCCCATTTTGATCAATATTGCGCTCACTTGGATCTAGAACATTGGTCTCACTCCTACTTGGAATGAGTTCCATTTGGTCACTCCCACTTGGAACAACTAGCTTAGGAACACTTTCATTTGCATCAAATGATGAAGAAGGTTGCTGATGAGAAACTAATTCATCATCTACTATAATCCTCCCACTCGAATGAAGTGGTCCTAGTGTAGTTGGATCCTCTATCTCAAATAAAGATAGGTCTTGACCTACCTCACCCTTCTTAGGATATTCATTCTCTAAGAATGTGACTCTCAAGATTCAAATTCAATCACGTTCCCATTATCTTGCTGACCTATAAACACATAACCTTTTGAGGTTTTTGAGTATCTAATGAAGATACTTTTCTTTCCTCTCGGGCCCAATTTCCCATACTTATGAGAGGAATCATATGTATAGGCAACACATCCCCAATGTTTCAAAACACTTAGGTCAGGCTTTAGCCCAATCCATAACTCATATGGAGTGGTTGCAACTGATTTCATAGGCACACGGTTAAGTACGTAGGCTGCAGACATCAATGCATCACCCCAATAAGTGATTGGCAAATTAGCCTGTGTCATCATAGACCTAACCATCTCAAGGAGCATTCTATTCCTTCTTTCCGCAACACCATTTTGTTGTGGAGTACTCGGAATAGTCAACTGATGAACTATCCCTTTTTCATCACATAATCCATTGAATTGAACCGACAAATATTCTCAGCCTCGATCAGGACCACTACCATTAGTTATATTTCACACTATGCAATTAACAAAGCAGTTATTTATCAAGGCAACAATCCTGCCCTTGTCCAAACTCTATTTAGTTATGACCTAATTCATTGGATATATCCATCTCATGACCTCAGCAAAATAAGCCTCTTACCTTAAACAATCCAAGAAGCAGCCAAACACTATATAGGAATAGTGACCCAATATATGATCTATATAAGATGTTATAGGACAGTAGCAAAAATAAATGTTGACAAATACTATGCACCAATCAATCTTATCAAATTTAGGACAACAAAGAAGCCCTTTGACTTAGAACAAATAGAGAAAGACATCATAGACCCAGAAGAGTTTGCAGCCACCCTATCAAGAATAAGAGCCTAAGATATGGAAGGCATTTATGCCAAAATGAATAGAACAATCCAATATAATACAGCCCAATGAACATACTTCACAGGCCTAACAACCTGTATATACTCATTAAGAAGAAACAGTAGATAGAGTAGGCAATTCAGCCTATTCTATGCCAAAGTGAAAACAAATAATTTCAATCATCTTGAATCAACAAAGAAAAGAATATGCCAGTAAATCTGAGATTATCCTACTCATAATTGCAAATATTGTAAAAATATAGACAAAGCAACAACACTAGAAGAAGAAATTGTAGATCCTTCAACATCAATCAACACCCTTGAAGAATGAAAACAAAAAAAAAAAATTAAAAGCAAGAAAAGAAAAAGAAAGAAAAAAGAAAAAGACATCACCTAGGCCAGGAAGGATAAAAGACAATAATCACAAGATAACAAAACATCACCTTTGCCGACACTAACAAGGACAATCAATCTAGGACCTAAGGATGTGATGAAGCAACCAGGAAGCAACATGAAGATAAGAAGGAATCATAGAATAGGAAAAGGTTGAGAATGCTCTGCCTATCTAAATTCTTATAATTTCCATTGAAGATCATCAAGCATAAAGCAATTAAGCAATAAAGCAAGTGAGCACTAAAAGCTTCCTTAAGTTTTCTGAGTGTTCTGTTTCCAATTCCAATATATTATATCAAAAATAGTTTGATCAATAAAAGCATCATTTCCAAGTATTACTAAGTCTTTGGAGATCCGAGGTTCTTCACCAATATTCATCCAACAAATTCCTTAACCAAATAAGTTATGGAATTCTAAATTCCTTATAGGGAATTAATGGGATTATTTTCTCAAATTCTAATCAAAAAATGTTGTGACCCTTGATGTGATTACCAAAAAATATTATTGATTATCATAATATTATGATAGGTTATGGGATAAGTATACCTCTTGTAGTAAATGAAGGAAGGTTGTGCTGAACTAAGCTGAAGGGGGAAGGTCTGTACACTAAGTACTATAAAAAGGCCTCTGCATGAAAGAAGGCAGAGTTCCTTCTATCACCTGATTTAGTTTTGGTCAAAGATTATTCCATGATTTATTATCATATTATTATAATTAATCATTAATTGTATATATGTTGGAAATCCAGAATTGCAGGACTACTGGTCCTAAGAGATCTTATTTAAGATTTATATTCTTGGTATAATAACGCCAAGTACAAGTTTTGTCAGATTATCAAATTATGGTACCAGAGCATGGTTTGATTAGAATGAAAGAAAATTATGAACCTTAATTTCCTATGTTTAATATTTTGAAGTTTAAATTCTCAAGTTCTCATTTTATTCTGTATTAAGCTCTTTAATTGTAGTAAAAATTATGGATGCCATAAAAAGAATAAAACCACGAATATACTATGTAAAACAGAATAGATTACCCAGAAGTTCATATATACCAATGGAAAATGAATCACTCATAGCATCTCCTTTTATCTTAGATGGTGAAGGAGATAGTATTTTTAATCAATTAAATTGGACAAATATATTTTTAATGAAACAATTAGATTGTTTTTTAGAACCCAATATACAAAAAGATTTAGTAGTCTATGATTTAAATGGAACAATAGATAGAACCCCTAGAGAAATTAGAAAGATCTTAGATGCTAAAACTCAATAATAGAATGAAAGGATTAAGGGAACTAGTAAAACCATTAGAACAAAAAGTATATGAAATCAAAATAGAATTAGAAAGTTAATAGATCAATTAAAAGAAACTAAGAAAATTATGGAAAAAATAAAACCATCTTTAGGAATAAAAAATAGTTTGGTTAAAGTAGAACAAGGACATGAAATAAATATGATGAACTTAATGAGAAAAGCCATATTTGATGAAAAAATAGAAAAGCAAATTAAGGATAAGCAAATAAATGAAAATATAGAAGAAAATAGAATAATAACTAAAAACTCCAAAAAGGACAGGAAGTAATCAACAACAATTTATGGACAATATTTAATAAATAAAGAAATAGGCAAAAAAGATGAAAATAAAATAGATGTGAAATTACAAATAAAAGAAGACAGAAGTGATAGAGTAGTTGAAATAGCATCCCATATAATATCAGAATTACCTAGTTTTATGTTAAAACTAATACCAAAGAAGAAAAAGAAGAAACAACCCCAATAGAAAGACAAATCAATATGATGCAAATATTAGAAGAATTAGATCAAGACAAAATAAAAGCCAGAATGGGAAAAGAAGAAGAAAACTTAGAAAAAATAAGACAACAATTAGGAAATATGACATTAGTATCCAAAGACCTAAATGAAATAAATATACAAAGTGGAATAACCACAAGAAGTTCAAATAATCCTCAAGAACAAGAGCCAATAAATCCTCCAAATATACAAAGTAGAGAATTCAATATGAATGATGCAAGTAGTAGTAGACCAGATAGAGAAAGAGAAATAGAACAAGATGAATTAAGGCATATAGAACCATTAAAATCCTAAGATTTAAGCCTCCTATACGAAACGAATAAAGGTTGTGCTGAACTAAGCTGAAGGGAGAAAGTTTAAAAGACCTCTGCATGAAAGAAGACAAAGTTCCTTCTATCACCAGGTTTAGTTTTGGTCAAAGATTATTCCATGATTTGTTCTCATATTATTATAATTAATAATTAATTATATATAGGCTGAAAACCCAAAATTACAAGACTACTGGTTCTAAAATATCTTATTTAAGATTTATATTCTTAATATAATAACGCCAAGTACAAGTTTTGCCAAATTGTCAAATTGTATATATATATATATATATATATATATTTGGCTTACGTGATAAGTTATGACAACAACAAATTAAAAATAATAATGAAATAATAAATCCAAAAATTTGGAAAATAAACTCACTGTATAATCCAGTGATAGATGAACTTCTAGAGATTGGGTCACAGCTGGCCGGTAAGCATGCACACGTTATCAAGGAATGTTAATATTACCCTTTGGATTTACAGTTGGATAAGAAATTATTAATTTTTTCCTTTCATCTTTAAAGTAAATAAATCTTAAAGGTATCTACGTCATTTTGCCATATAGGCATCCAATAAATTCTATTACAAAATTTCAACATATGATTGTTAACAACATTTCTCTCCCCCTGATCAATCTATTTCTCTTCTGCTAGTTTACTCCCCTTGTGAAAATGTGGTTTAACTAGGACCAACTTAATAAAGAAAGAACATGCATGATGGTTTGAGAATATGTATCGATGTAGTTTTTCTGTTTTTAGAATGAAAAAAAAAAAAAAAAAACTTCCTTGAACTTTAAATCGCTTGCAAACAGATCCAAAAAACTTTCAAAACTAAAAAGTAGGTCATTTAATTTGCAAACTCTATAAAATAAATCCTTCTGGCTATTTTTCCCTCAATATGATCATTATATCTGATTTGTCACCTCAGACTCTTCAGCACTAGCATAGCATGGATATATTATGGGGGACAAATAGGAGCTGCCACATCAATTATGAAGAAGAATGATGTGGACTTTGAATTGATTAACGTCATGAACAAAATTAAATATATATGTTTCACCTTTCATCTACTAATTCACATTGTGCTTCCTTTAGTAAGATATCAATTCGTAGATCACATTAGATGATGCGACCTCAATATATTGATGTTATGGAGGGCAATGAAAACCACAGAAGCACCGACTTGTCCCAGTAGACATTTATTTTTATTAGACAATGGTTATTGAATAAAAATCAAAATAAATAAGATAGCTGAAAATATAAGCATAACTTATGGTGTGGTGTGTCTTAGAACAAAACCAATAAATTAACATTTTATCCTTTTTGCCCCAGGAGAGTAATGAATTACTTCGAGTACTAATAAAATTTTCCTTTTTATATGGTGAATGAATTAGAAAATTAGAGCGTCTCCCTTATTTTAAAACAAAGGCAAAAAAAAAAAATGATAATTTTTAAACGAAAAATATCCTCAACCAAAATCTTTTATTGCGCACTTATCCTTTCCCTTTTATGTAACTTATATCTTTCTTTTCTCATTTCTCACAATTTTATGTACTTATTTTGACGTATTTTGATATATTATTTATAATTTAATGACAGATTATTCTCCCTTTCTTTATGGGATGTGCAAATTACACGGCTTTCTTTTTCGTTTTGAAAAATTACATTTCCCTCCCCATAAATAAAAAATAATATGCACTATAAAATTGCCTCCCTTGCAATAAAAAAATAAGTTAGAATAGTCATCTTTTGACAAAAATATTCTTATTATAAATTTAAATAGTAGTGTAAATAATATTAAATATGCATTAGATTAGTATAAGATAGTCTCTATTCTCAATTTAAAAATTATTGAATTGTTTGATAGAGAATAAAAATTAATAAAAATCAAGGAATATTTTTCACAAAATAATTTTTAAACATTAACTAATTAAAAGATGAAATTCGCAATGCATTATTTGAGAATTTATATAAAATTAACTAATTAAAAAATTTATATTTTTCATTTTCAGTACAAAATAAATACAAATTCTAAGAAAATTTTTTCTAATATGATATTTTATAGATAAAATATATTGATCAAAATATTTTAATAAATTTTTATATATTTAATATGTTTTAAATAAAATAATTAGAAATTTGCCTAAAATTAACTGTAACTAATATATATAATCACATATTCAAACAATACTGATTGCAAATTCATACATATTTGTGTTTCTATAAGTGTACTGTGTGTTCCATTTTGAGTGATTTGATATTAAATTTTATTCTCCAAAAAACAGATTTACAAAATGCCATGATATTTTTCGGGCATACAAAAAACCAATTATATTGATAGAAATGTCTTTTCTAATAATCATATCGTAAAATAATTGCTTAATTCAATATTTGTTACTGTGCTTTGTCAAACACTAATATACTTTATTTCATTTCCTGAAAAAACCCAAAAATAAAAAAATTATTTTTAAAAAAATAATTAATTTCTCCTAATTTAAGAATATTTCTTACACAGGTGAAATTTCTTATTTTCTTTTCTATTTTTTTAAAAATTTTAATATGAAAATGTATAGTCAGATTAATCATTTTTAAATTACTTTCTATTAAAATATAAGAAATTCTTTCTAGAAAAATTTTATTCCTTTTAAAAAAAAAATTGAAATTACAAATAAGAAATTGAATGTAACATTAATGGCTATTGATTTAAGAATTTAAAGTGGCTTTTTGAATGTTAGCCTTTTTCAATATACGTTTTCTGTTTTTTTTTTTTTTTTTAATTTCTTTATAGGATTATAGTCTAACGCCAATGTTATCTAACAGCCCGCGACCCATTAATTATATTGGGGTGCCATGCCCCCAATGCAAATCAAGGCCATGTGCCCCATTCTTTTCTAAGTTAATTTAATTAATAAAAAATTATTCTGATATAAAATTAATTTTATAAAAATTCATTTTACAAAATTTTTATATAAAATGAAATTTATGTTTTTACTTATAAAATTTTTAAAATTAAATATTTATTCAATTTTTTGATAAAATAAACAGTCATCTAAAAATAAAAGTCCTATTTCTCTTTAAAAAAAAGGTTAATTTTTAATATTAATAAAATAAAGTTTATTTTATTATAAAATTATTCATGAAATAAATAACATTGTCTATCTTAAAAATACGACGGACTTTGGTTCCTAACACGTAACTACGCAAACCCTTAGGCTCTTATTTAAATCATGTTTTCCTAATTTTTTTTTCCTCCTTCGTTCACTTTCACTTAATTTTTTAAAATTAAATTTTTTTTCATATTTGATAAAGAATAAGTGAAATATAATTAGTAACATACAAATGTTTTGCACAATTAGATTGTGGTAACTACTCTGTGGAATTCTAAAGTGTCTAACAACTTTCGAGCCGATCTTGAATATTAGCAAACCAAGTCTTATCTTTTTTTAATTATTTTTCAAAAAAAATATTGATAGTGATTCCATTAAATTAATTTTAAAAATAAATATTAATCTTTAAAATAAAACAAAAATTCATCTTTCGCGTTATATATTTGAGTATTACATATGTCCAGATTCCTTATGTTCAAGTAGGGACATGAAAATCCAGTAATAAATGAGGAAGATTGGATAAAAATTTAATAGTATAGATTTTTATTAACAATACATAGTCATATTTATTATCAATAAATTTGAACCATTAAAATTTCGTTTAGTGTTACTTACATGGAGCCTCATTTTCTTGCTTTGATCAGATGAAATTTGCTGCTGTACATGCTTTTTATTATTATTGTCTTTACAAGGAGGAAAAGTCAAAACTTACCTGAAAATAGAATAATTATTCTGGCTTCTGCTTCACATTTCCACAAATATTTGAATTATTATCTTTTTGAGGTTGGACAAGAGAAGAAGAGGGCTAAAATCGTTTATTAACAAGGTCTGCCATCAATCAACATATTTTAAAAAATACATGGTTTTTGTAAAATGGAGTATATTATATCTTGCAATCAATACATATGCCAGTGTATTTATTTACACGTGAAGAAGAAAGTAAAGGCTAACTTTACAGCTTGTGAACTAAAGAATCTATGCTACACAGAAGGCTATTTGTAAGTGGCCTAATGTTCAAGTGGGGAATTTGCATTCTCTATTAAATTTAAGACGTGTGTTTCACCTTTCTTCTACTAAAAATATGCTTGCTACATTTCAGGATTTCAAATTATAGATGGCAATAGGTGATGCAATCACAATTATGGGGCAACATATTGGACTTACCTCGTAGTGAGCAACTCAAAATCAACCTCAGGTTTAAAAGGAAAAGAGAAAAAAGAGAAAAGAAAAGCAGAGCCTGAGTGTTAAGGTGTGGTTGTTGAAAAATAAAATAAAATAAAATAAGGACGAAAAGGTATATATGGGAAAAGAAATATAGGCGTAGAGAGGTTTTGACGTTTTGAGTATCTGGTCGCATAAAGGGCGATTAATAATGAAGGTGAAAGTGCTCTACCCAAAAACCAATAAAAAAAAAATGTGGAAGCGGCATTTGTTTTGTTTCTTTGGAATGTCATTACTGAAAATGAGAATTTTCTATATCCGTAGGCAGTGGCGGCTAGGATGTCTATCAGTTTCTCTCCTTCAAATTTTCTATTAATTTTAAATAAAGGTGTGCATGGACGATTTTATATAGTGCCACGAATTTTCGGCCCGGCCCAGCCCGTTAGATACCGGTAATAATCGGGTCATGCTAAGTTCGACAGGGTGTAAGTCAGGTTTTCTTCTTAGATTAAAAAATAAATTTATTAGTAGAGATGTTTTTTGAAAAAAAACATGAAAAAACATTAAGATTTGAAAGAAAATAAAATGGAATGAAAAAAATTTAAGATTTAGAATAAAAATAATTTAAAAGTTAAAAATAATTGATATTAAAATTTAATTATAAGTAAAATTTGATTTAACTAAAATTAAAAATAGATTATAAAAATAAAAAAATTCAAAAATAATTCTACGCCAGGTTTTATGTCATTCTGAGTCTTGGTCTGACAAAGTGGTAAATTATTTTATTTGACTTAATCACAACTCCACTTGATGTAACTAAGTTAAGTGATGAATAATGCAGGAATCAAATCTAGGAGGGAAATCTTTAAAGGAAAACATTGCACATATGTATTTATAAATTTATTAAATATTTATTATAATTATTAGATGATAACTAATCTATTTATCACACATGTATTTATATCTAGATACATTAAAAAATGATTTTAATTGATAATCAAATAGTTGGTTGGGATGATATAATGAGAGGTTAATAAGTCATATAATAAAGAAAAAAAAAATTAACAGGTAGGAGAATATGAACAATTACATAAAGCTTAGAGGAAATTAAATTAATTTCTGTAAGATTTGGTTATATTATACTTAATATTCCTCTTATCTTAAAACTAATTTCTTTCCGCTTTGCAATGATTACAACACCCACGATCGTAACCACGAGCTACAGTCTTCACATATTAAACCAAGAAAAGAAATCCTCACCAATAACGTAATGACACAAGGATGTAAATACGAATCTGCGTCATGCTGATAACATATGTCATCACTCATCAGAGCGATAATTCCAATAAGACCCAAATATATATATATATATATATATATATATATATATATATATATATATATTAAAATTAAACCATGGCAGTATATTGGTGTCATTTTCCGTACAATCCATACTTTGGTTCTAAGGTTGCGACTTAGGAAGAGCGTGAGAAACCTGTCACACAAGCGTCACATGGCTTAAGACGTTGATAATGTATGAAATTTGGAAAATTGCAGAAATACCCAATATTTGAAATTATTTTATTGTGCCCCACATCAATTTATAGTTGAACCATATGCCAAATTTATATCAACAAAGGTGCCTATAATTTTTATATTCACAACATTTCCCAAAAAATTGACTAGGCTTTTTCAAACTCTCATTTTTTTTTTTTTTCAAATTCAAATATGACTCAACTATTAGGAGTTGTTCATCCAACAACTTTATTTAACACTCCTTCAAAAATCTTATAGTATCAATTTTACAATATAAATATTCAATGACAAATTTTTCACAGATTAAGTATTCAATTATAATTATTTAACTATTGATTGATCATTATGAGTAATTAATAGTTGAGATAAATAGTCAATCATTTATAATGATTAGTCAATTGTACATACTTCAAAATATGATTTTCTATTTTCAAAGACATCTTCCACTCAAACTTTAAGAAGATGGTTATCTCATATGCTAGCCGCAACAAATGGAGTTTAACGCGAATAAAATGTCTAGTGGTTTATGCATGTCAGGGACCTTAGGATTCTAATGGGACAGATTATATTGTTACCAATTTCTGTAGGTTTCAATATGAATAGTCAATATTAGAGCGTACTACTTTTAAATATCATGATTTATTTGCTACCTTGCAAATATATTTTTCGAGAGTTTATTTGCAATTTATTATGGGCCAATATGTAATATAAATCCATTATCATTTTTTACAACTTTATGTGGAGGACTACTCATGAAAGATTCTAACCGGTAAAAAAATTTAAGATTTAGAGTTTATAATTTAAGATAAAAAAATTGAATAAAGTGACATAGAATGTAGTCACAGGACATGTAGGCTATAAGAAATATGAGAGGGACAATAAGAAATATGAGATGACTAAATGTTACATTGAGTAATATCAAATACTTTATTACTACTAGAGTGTGGTCATTTTTCTTGCAAGTCAGTTATCAAGAATTAATTTGTCACACTACTTTAAGTCCTTTCAATATTTCTCGGTTGCTTCATGTACCATCCACTTGGCTATCTCTGATTGGTTTATGTTGGATTGTTGACATACAACCAAATTATGGGTTTAACTTTAAATAAAGAATAATTTATAAATTAAATTTATTAAAAGATTAAATAAATTTCACTCTTTCACATTGCTTTAACTTTTATGTTTTGGAAAATATTACTTTAATTTTTTACATTTGTCAGATCAATGCATGCTAAACAACACCATACAAATATATATATATACAAGGATGACTTTAGTCGCCAAAGTCTTCCACTAACAAGATTAAAGTAGCCATTATCGTTTCTAGGGATGGGAGCTTAGTTCCGTGGTATTTACATGGAAAAAATATTTGATATTCATTAAATATTAATATTTGACAGAGTACTGTAGTAAAAATGGTTATTTAATCAATTATAGAGCAAATTCAAATTTCGCTTTTAAATATGATATGAATGGACAAATAAAGTACCCCATACATAAAATTTGATATCTATAAATTATATATAATTATACATAAAAACCGATATTATATAAAACAAATTTTATTTATACTTTTATATTTGTTATATTAATGTATTTATACTTACAAGAGTTTGAAATTATAAAATTATTTTTAGTTATGTTTTGAAAATTAAATATAAGTATTGAATATTTCAGATATCTTTTTATGTAATATTCCTTGTCATGATTATGTAACATTTTTCGAGTATTTTGAATATCTATGAGATATTTGAGTGCAGGGATTGAAATTGTAAATTTTTGCCAAATTAAAATGAAGTTTATCTATCAAACATACACTTCAAATTTAATCAAATATCTAAAGGTAACTGGTTTGCACATTACCATTTCAAATCATTCAACTTCTCTAATTGATTCTTCAACAGATATCTTTCTTGTTTATTCTATTAAAGAGAAAATTTCAGAGTCATTAATCACGACAAAGTTCGTTTCAAAAAGGTCAAATTGGTCGGTAGAGTTATTTTTTTATTGCCAACTTTTACAGGGTAGCTAGGGTTCTTGTTTCTCGACTAGATAAAGTTTTGGGTATATGATTGCAACATTTTGATTGTGGAACTGGAAGTCGTGTCACTGTGTTGACCACAAGTGCAAAAAAAGAGTGTATTTTAGAAGATTAGTTTATTTTGAGGGAAAATTTTATAGACTTATAAACTTCATAGAGCTACGTGGGCCCTGTAACAATGAAACCCTTTATTAGAAAGTATATGGATGTAATGATCTACTCTATTATTTCAGTCAATTTCATGTTTCGGTAAATTTTAATTATGAACCATTATTTCATGATATACCCTAAATTAAATTTCATTTAGGGTATCTTTGGATAGATGACTAAGAAAGAAGTGGTGAGGAGTAGAATAACTAAATTATGACAAATGCATGTTTGGAAATTTATTTTGGTATGAAATGAAATGATAAAGTAAGGATTTCAAGATCACTCTTTGTCATCTAAAATATCATTTTTGTTATCCTTCCAAATTAGATGATCAATGATGGAATAGATTCATCTAATGGTGTAATTATGTACTATGATATCTTCTTTAGCTAAAACTTTTTGATAATAACATGATATTTATAAAGGTAATATTGTAAAAGTAATATATAATCCATTCTATTCCATTAATGATCATTCTTCCTCTTTTTATTAAATTTTCAAACAATAGAGTAGCACATATCTTGCTATTCCACTCTTTGTCATTCAACTCGCTTTGATTATTAGCAATTCCTCTTCATTCTCTTCCAAACTCCCAAACTCCTAAACATAGCTTTAAGTGTATATTCAACTGCAATTACATCTCATTTTTGAAAGTATATGAAGAAAAGCTCTGCATCCAAGTGTTTTCTATTGTTATCATATTTTTAATGGGAAGAACATTGTCACGGAGGATTGTACAACTTATACACAAAATTGAACTATTAAAATATATTATCTATCTTTTTACTATTCCGAGCTTGTGTTGCCATGATGATAATGAAAAATATGTAAACAAATAGTAATAGAGGTGTGCGAGTAGATCAAGAAAAGGAAAATTTTTGTGAAGGGTACCTAAGCAAATTTGAACATACAAAATTTGCTTTAACATCGAATTTAGATGATAGGAAGTTTAATGCAATGGGACTAAAACATAAGGGAGTTAATTGCAACATTTTATATCTAAAATAAATATTGTTATTGGAGATAATTAATAATTAAGGTGGGTAAATACAAATTTTTCATATTCTCTTTTACGTGACCTCTAACATACTTGGGCCAACATTCAAACAATACCTAATGTCCATGCATGTTTTCTTTATGTAATTATGAAGATGATGATTATCTTGAGTATCTATCTAGTTACAGATATTTCCAATCTCACTCTTTCAAATCACTACTTTCTCAAGTAGTAGCTCATCAGTTGAGAAAGGAAGACAAGCCCCATAAAAATTAGGAAACTTTTGATATTTTGTTTGAAATGTATATAAAGACCACAAGCTTAGTTGTAACTCCGATGAGGATGTCTAAGGAATTATTATATAACAAGAATAATGATATTTTCTAGAAATATGTTAGATGCCTTTAGATTTAATTCATAAGCAAACTCCATTTAATTTGTAATAGAGATTTATAGTATTTATTGATACTTGGGATTATGCCTGCTTGCAGACCAAAAAATTTGTAGTCTAGCTTCCTAAAGCTGCATTAAAGATAGGACATCACACATTTAATATAAGTTTCATGCCATAATAATTGAATCGACTATTTTTTTGACCTTTGCAAATTTTATCTCTATTGCAAAATTTCAATTATAAATCATTATTGTGTGATATACTAATTCAACTCTTTTTTACTGTATCTTCAACTCTGATTAAATCATACTTTTGCTATAATATCTGGAGAAAGCTTTGTGTCCTAGCATTTTCTATTGCCAGCATATTTTGAATTGATGAAACATTGTTCTGGAGGAATTTACAAGCTAGCAAACACAAAATTGAACTATCTATTATATATATTTATAGTAGGCTCCCGTTAATGTGAAAATTCCATTTGATTGATAAGAGTTTTCTTTTGATCAAACCTTCAACTTATCATGCCATGACTAATTATCTTTTCCATACATGCATCAGGCTTTGAAGTGTGTAAATTTTTGGAGCCAACAAGAATGAAGTAATTAATCAATGAAATAATTACCCATTCTTAAATTGAAAAATTCTTTTGAAGTCTGAGAATTTTTTGGAGTAAACAAGAAAATTAATGAATTAATTTATTACCTCTTAAATAAGAAATTCTTTGAATTTGATAATTTTTTAGAGTCAACGAGAAAAATAATGAATTAATTAACTACCTCTTAAATTTCAAAATAAGGGACTATAAATATAACTTGATATAGTCCAAAATTAAAGTTAGAGGAAATGATGTATGATTGAATGGTTCATTCAATAATTTGGATCATTCATTGTCATATAACGCTCAAAGTTAGAAGCAAAATTAAATGTGGTTCTATCAATTTTTGAGATTCTAAAGTTCTTCAGAAGAACAACAAGCGACTGCTTCATATAACAAAAAGGATCACTCATGGTGGTACACTCCCAATGAACTAATTGTCATTACTTCTCTCTCACCAATCTCAAAGAACCAATTTTATACATTTTCTCCAGCTTATTATGCTTTCTTTATTTCATAATAAATTTCTAGATTTAATTTTCAATTAACACCCATAAACACTGTTGATCAATAAAAATGGAGCCCAAAATGCCATCATCTGAATATATTGCATTGGTTCTCTATGCTTGTTGTAGTAGTCTCCAAGCTTGCAGATGACACCTAAAGCAATAGATGGCACCTTGTCAACTGATAGGTAAATAATCCAAACAATTGTATCAATCACCTTATTAGGTCCTTTTTTTCTATGATTGCCCAACAATGCTAGTACAATCTATGACAAAAGGTTGATAAATACCAATTCCTGTAGCTCCTATTTATCGCACCAATCCCTCACTGGATCAGGGAACCTTTTAATTAGTCTCCTTACCCCTCCTATGGTTATCCAGCTGGTTATAACTAAAGTAGATATTTATTTTATCAGACCATGTTTGGTGAATAAAGATAAAATTTGATAAGAAAGTTAGAAAATTAAAATATAATTTAAGGTGTGGTATCTTAAAGAAACCAAGTACTTTACATTTTATCCATTTAGCCCTTGGATAGTAAGATCTTGTTTTGCCCTACTTTTAGGATGGAAGATGATTTTTAGATATTTATTTATTTAAAAGAAGAAACTTGACATAAGTTTTGGTTGTGTTTGGCCATACTTTCTACGAGTAACGAGTTACTTTGTGCACTAACAAAATTTTACCCTTCTTTTTTTGCGAATGAAATGGCAAATTAGAGTTTCTCCCTTAATATGAAAAAAACGCCCAAAAAAATCTTTTATTATTATTTTCTAAAAAATATAGCCTCACTCAAAATCTTTAATTACATACTTATCCTTTCTCTTTTATATAAGCTACATATATTTTCTCAATTATTTTAAATACTATGTACTAGTAGTTATTTTGAGGTATTTTGATATATTATTTTAATATATTACAAAAAATTATTCTCCTCTCCCTTAAAGGATGTTCAAATTATACATGCACAGTTCTCATTTTTTTTTTTTAAATTACGCTTTCTTCTTCTAAAATTAAAAAAAAAATTGCACTATAGTTATCTTCCTTGCAATAAAAAAATAAGTTACACTACAGTAAAAAAATGGTTTAACGACAATTTATTTTTTGGGTTTAATCACGGTTTTAACCATGGCTAATACCACTCCCAACGTCTTTTGAGAGTGTGACCAAAATATGTGTCAAGAAGTCTTAACCACTGTTTTGACCAACTGTGGGTAAAACTATGGTTAAGACTTAACCACGGTAGTTTGGAACCAGGGTTAAGGTCTGTCTTAACCATGATTTTAAATAACTATTGTTAAGACATGTTTTAACCATGGTTTTTGAGAACCGTGGTTAAGACTGACCCTAACCATGATTCCTAATAATTGTGGTTAAGTCAAGTCTTTATCACAATTTTTAGGAACTATGGTTAGGACATGTTTTAACCACAATTGTTTGGAACTGTGGTTAAGACGTTCAATATTGGTGGTGGTTTAAACCATTCCCAATTGAATTTTTTTTTTTAATTGCCCATTACAATTAACTTAATTTTTTTTTCCATACAAACATGTGATAATCCAAACAACAATAAAATTTAACCAACCACATGTCATTGACACAAAATATGAAGTGCTTATTACATACACATATAACTATAAACAAAGTTCTCTAAGGTCATTAACATAGATATAGTGCATCTAAATGTACTCAAAGTTCTCTAAATACACTAACATAAACACAATCCATCTAAACTATTTATCAAATGTACTAGAATGCAAAGAATGAGTAGCATTCTGTGAAGGTATGTGTCCACTGTTATGATCGCTTGGTACCTGAAAGTGAAATGATAAAGTTAGATGTAACAACTTGAAACTGGTTATAAATGAAAATATAATTCAACTAGAGAAACTCTTGATAATTACTACTGCAGTTTGTAAGGGAGCAAGCTTACATGGCACTTAACCTTGAAAACCTTGTAATAGGAAAGTCATCCCTGCTTTTAATTGTTGTGCTCTAGCATCTCTCTGAGCATGCCAGCGGTGTTGTTTGTTGGTGCAAACCACCATCCACTTCACCTTCATTACTGGTCACTGGAGCTTCAAAGGAGGGGCTGTCAAAAGCGAAGGGGAGGGGAAATTAGGGTGTGTTGGAATAGGCTAGCACCTAAGAGGGGTGTGAATTGAGTGTTTATTAAATTTAAGATAAAAACAAAAATTCTTTCCTAAAATGAAAACATGAGGCAAAATGATTTTCAATATATAAGTACGAAAGACAATAAATTACACAATTAAACTGCAATAACAAAAAAGTAAGGGAAGAGAGAATGCAAACAGGGTTTATCCTAGTTTGGCTTCAACCCAAGCCTATGTTCAGCCTTAAGCAAATACTTGGGATTTCACTAACTTGTAATTCATTACAAATCTTTGAGAATACTCCCCTTAAAACTAAACTCTCTTCAAGGAAAACCTTTCCTTGAATTTACTCTCCCCTCAAGGAATATCTTTTCTTGAATAACAAATCTTTTTAAGAAGAAAATACTCATAACAAAAAAACTCTCAAAAGAACAAATAACACAAATGATTTGAATGCTTGACCTTTGTGAGAAAGAAAAAGCCTCCACGTAAATCTTGAGAAGTCATCTACAACAACAATTACATAGTAGTTTCCACCAAAACTCATTGTTCTAGATGGCCCAAAAAGATCAATGTGAAGTAATTGCAAAGTTCTTATTGTGGAGACAATGTTTTTAGCTTTAAATGAGCTTTTAATTTGTTTTCCTTTTTGGCATGCATCAAAAAATTTATCTTTTTCTAATTTTATTCTAGGCAAACCTATGACTAAATCTTTCTTAGCCAGTTTATCTAAAAGACACATACTAGCATGGACAAGTCTTCTATGCCATAATCAATTTTATCATTTACACTAATAAGACATTTTAAGTCAAAAGAAGGTTCATCATCATGATTAATTATGTAAACATTATTAATTCTTTGTCTTACCAATTTTATTTTATTATCATCCATATTCTCAACTAAGCATAATTTTGAATTGAAAATCACTCTATTATTTTTGTCACATTGTTGACTAATATTTGAGAGATTATGATTAAGACATTCAATAAGAAACACATTGTCAATGAAAGTAGAAGAATTCCTACCAAATTTTCCTATCCCTGTGATTTTTCCTTGCCTATTGCCACTAAAAGTGACTCCTCCTCTATTTTTGGGTTGAAGAGAGATGAACTTAGCTTTGTCTCTAGTCATGTGTTTGGAGCATCCACTATCCAAGTATCATCTTCCTCCAGTTGCTTTCATGCATACCTAAACAAAAAAATCAATTTTTGTTTTTAGGTACCTAAATCTCTTTGGGTCCTTCCTTATTAGTTGTACCTTAGGTACCTATATTTTCTTAACTCTTAGAGACCTATCTTTCTTGTAAGCACAAGTATACGATCCATATCCCTTCTCTCCACAATAAAAACAAGTGATAAAAAGAGTACTAGTCAAGAAGGTAGGAACAAAAAAGTTTTTATAGTATTTTTACCTTTTGTTTGAATTATATCCTAGTCTTGCTTTATCAAAAACAAATCTTTGTTTTTAAAGTAAGATATTTAATGTGTCTTTTCCTTTAGTAAATTTTGCTAAAGTATTAGTTCATTCTTCTTTTTCTTATAGCAAATTTTTGCATTTGCAAAGGGAAATTTTTTTAATCTTTTCGCTGTAAGAAACATACTCTTTTTTAAGTACATTGTAGTCAAGTTTTAAAACTTCATATTGTTTTTCTAAAAAGCTTTTGGTCTTTATCAAGGAGTCATTTTCTTCCTTATCTTTCTTTAATTGCTTTACAAGAGATAGGTTCTTTTTCTTAGAAGAGGTTAAAGGTTTAGCAATTCTAAGAAATTCATTATGTAATTCATCAAAGGCATTTTGTAATTCATCATACGAAGGTGAAGAACTTACCTCATTGTCTTTGGTTGCCATGAGACAGAGATTTACTTCTTCATCTGAATTGAGATCACTTTCTCCCGAAGTTGCAAAGATATATGCATTCTTCTTTTCCTTCATTTTTTTTCTCTTATCATTTTCTTGCTTTCTTATGTTTTGAGTGTTGACCAAGGTGTGTGGAAGCAATTGTCCTGTGGTAAAGGCTCAGGTGTGGGGTTGAGTTTTAATCGAAATTTGGTGCTTGTGTTAGATCCTTGTTAAGGAAATAGAGTTGTGCTCTGACTAACAGCTATAGCTTTTGGCCTAATGGTAAGTGCTTGAACACACAATTGGTATCAAACCCAAGGGCACATGTTCAATTCCCAACGGGCCAATTGCTGATAGGGATATTGTTGGTCAAGGTGTGTGGTAGCAATTGTTCCATGGCAAAGGCCTAAGTATAAAGTTGAGTCACAATTGAAATATGGCTCTTGTGCTAGGTCCTTATTAAAGAAATATAGTTGCACCTTAACTAATAGCTATAGCTTTTGGCTAAGTACTAAGTGCTTGATCCTATAGGGTGAAAAATTGATGGAGAAGGGTAAAGTAAATTTTAAATTAAGGCCTAACCAACTGTTGCTAGGCCTAATGGGTCTAGCAATGATTTTAAAATAATTGTCGTTGGACCACGTGAACCGTGGCAATGACATTAAAAAAATATTTGTTGGCCAAACCACGGTTTCATAACAAATAGTGGCTAGGCCAAATGGTTTATATATATATATATATAATAAAAAAAACAGGCCAAGTTTTTTTGCCTATAAACAAAAAAAACAAAAAGGTCTAACCACAATTTGAAGGAAATCAAGGCAAGGCCTATCTATAAAACTTTGGCTTACTATGGTAATTTTTTTTAGCAGTTCACGGGCATGGACAACTGTGGTAAAGGCCATATTTAATTTTTTAAGGTAAAAAAGAAAAAAAAAAAAAAAAAAAACTCCATGGTCTTAACCACAGTACCATGGTTAAATCATTATGCTTTAACCACAATTTCCATTAGTTGTGGTTAAAGCACACATTCTAAGCACAATTTGTTTATACTGTGGTTAAACCATGTGCTATAACCACAGTTTATTTAACTGTGGTTAAGGCTTGGTTTACCTACGATTTTTGAAATCATGGTTTATTGATCATTGTTAAACCTCAAGTTTTCTATAGTGACATAAGGGTTTACAACTAGAACTAAACAAGATATAAATACTCTTTTTTTCCATGAATCCATTATAATATGCTTTATTACAAGTTTAAATATACATACAAAATAATAAATTACATTAAATATATAATATTAAAATAAATAGAATATGAAAAATATTTAATTGATTATAATGAATGATTACTTATATATGACTATGTAAAGATGTTTTATTGAGTACTGCAATTTATAAAATATAAATAACTTTTATTTGACTTTTATAATTTGAATTGCATTTGAATAATTTTTTATTGTATATAATATTTTAACTATAAAATCATATATTTTAATAATTATTTATTAATCAAATTAATCTTTTACGAATTTACATTATGAGTTTTCCTTTTCCTTATAAATTTGCCTAAACTCATGAGCATGGCTCATATCTCATAATTTCCCGCATTTTTTGTTTCAATAGAGCATATATGGCAGGCATGTAAATGAAGTCTATCTCATTATCCTTAAATTGTTCTATACGTTAAATTGAAGAAGTTGTTATTATTATTTTGTAAGCAATTGCACTTAATTGTTTTATTTTTATCTTCAATTATATACTTTTCAATTTATGAAATTGAAATATGTAATAAATCCTTTTGCAATCTAAATGGGGCTTCTTGTTGAGGAAAAAATATTTGGTGGTTGTTGATACTTTGTGGGCTTTTGATAGGCGCATTATCTTAGGTTTGCTTGAAGAGGATGGTAAATAACCTTTACACCAATCACAGCGAATGAATTTAGGCTGTGACACCTATGTGAGTTAAAACCTTTAGATGTCATAGATAAACATGTGCATACTTTTTGGCTATGTCATTTGAATTAAAAATGGAAAAAAATCTTTTTTTTTTTCGTTGAAGTTGAAAATGATAGAAAGTAAGATAAGGGAGTCTGAAACAAGACAAACTTGTAAGTGTTCTTCTTCTCTTAACTCTTACTTTCCATACTGCAATTACATTTTGCTTATAAGTGAACTGATAATGTTTTTAAGTTACTTGAAACTTGGTCTCAGCCAAGGTCTTTTTGTTTTCAGCTGACTGTAGCCTTAATTAGTAAAATTTTTGTTTTAATATCTTACTAAGTTTTCAGTAGCTAAGTTTATTTTAGTCACCTAGTTATTAGAAGTTTCAAGCAATGGTAAATGAATTTTAGGCAACTATTTTTTAACCTTTGTAAATTTTATCACTTTCACTAAATTTTATTTTTAATTAATTTCAAATATAAATCATTATTGTGGGATATACCAATTGGCCCGTCTTTTGGCTCATCTTCAGCTCCGGTTAAATCTATGGCTAGTATTTGGAAAAAAAGATATGCATTCTAGCAGTTTTCTAAATTGTTAGCATATTTTTAATTGAAGAAACATTGTCCTGACGGATTTTACAACTAATCAAACAAAAAATTGAACAATTGAAATTAATTATGTATCATTTTGCTATTCCTAATGAGTTTTTCTTGCCAATGGCAGCAAGGAATTTGTAAACAAATAATTAATGAGAGTTGTTGGAATAGATCAAGAAAAGGGAAAAATAGTGTGAAATGTACTTCAATACTTTTACACAACTAAATTTCGATTTAACATCTAATTTAGATGATAGGAAATTTATTGCAATGAGACAGAAACATAAGGGAGTCAATTGCAATATTTTCAAGGTTAGATAAATATTGTAACTTGTGACATGAATTAATTATGAAGGTAAATACAAATTATTCATATTCTTCATTACATGACCTCTAACCTATTGGAAGCTGGGAGAAAAAAAGTTGAACATATATACTTGATGGGATCATCTCACTCAAGGTTGTCAAACTCGCGAGTTTAGGTAAAATCGTTTGAGGGAGGTAAACTCGTAACGTAGAATCGTAACGTAGAATCGTAAGAGTTTACCTATAATTAAAAAATAATTATTAAAACATACAATTATATAATTAAAATCAATATTTTTAAATTTAGACTAATAACTAAAACTACTGAATGCAATGATTAATAGTTTATTAGTTTGATTATAGTTGAATAAGTGATAATTAAATATAGATATTTTTTAAAATTTTATATATTTAAATCTAAATATAATAACTACTAATAATCAAATACTAGTAATTTTAAATTTGAATTAAAATTATTTATAGAGTAATAAATATAATTATTAAAGATTACCTTATCAAAATATGTCAAAAGATAATAACAGATAACTTTTCAAGTCATGACTAATAAAAAATTTAAAATAAAATTTCTATAAATAAAAGTCAATAATAAATATATATAATACATTACAAATGATAAACATAAAGTTTTTATTGGTTATGTGGTAATAGGTGATGAACTTATTCTAAATGTTTGGGTTTAAGTATATGGAGATGTTTTCTTTTAAACTAAGAAAATAAAGTCCAAATATATATAATACAACACACATACATAACGAATGGTAACGTTGGCTCAGCGGAAACGCACGATTTTCCTGTGCTGGCATGTCATGGGTTCGAATCCTGGAAGTGGTTCTGTTTTTTTTTTTTTTTTTTTGGAAAACAATGGTACTGAGTCAACTCATCCGAGTTGGGACGAGTTAAGAACCGAGTTTGACCGAGTTAATCACCGAGTCAAAGCGATTCTGAACTGGTTCCGAGTCAGAAACCGAGTTGACTCGAAATGCTTACCTAAAAACGCAAACTCGGCGAGTCAACCGAGTTGACTCGCGAGTTTGATTACATTGATCTCACTTCAATGAACTAATTTCTTGATTATAATTATATTTAATAACAAAATAAAAGCTTTTAATTAAGAACCCCCATATTTCCTTATAATGTTGCATCAAGAATTCAAGGCCATCTTACAAACTCATGGGGCGATGTGCAAGCATAACTAGATTTGAGACTTTTGTTTTTAATGTAAATTTGGCATGTTCATTAAAGATTTCCCTTAATTGGTGGAAGCATTTAATTCAAATTCCAAGAAGATCTTTTATAAGTGCTCATTTAACCTTCATTTGTCAAAATTACGGCTGAAGGGTGTCTTAACGATATAATATACAACAACAGTTTTCATAATTGTCTATTTTTATTAAAGTCGGTATATATATATATATATATATGCTTAAAGCTCATTTTAATAGGCACCAAATACTATTTTTGTTTTAGTCAATGCTCATAACTTTCTCTTAAATATTTCTTCATCTAAAACACGGAAAGACATATCATAAAATTAATAACATATGGCGAAATTAAGCATCAAATAGGAAGGATATTATTTCCTAAGAACACACATTTGCCTTATAACTTATTAAACAGTTCAAGATATAATAAATACATTGGCCTAATCAAGATTCCTATATTTATGAAATATCACATTTTCAAAAGCAAGTACCTTAGATAGAAGTAGAAATATGCTAGAAATTGTCAAATATCTCAAAGTCAAATTCAAATTACATAAACACATGGCTTAATTTGAAATTCGCATTCAAACACCCTGAATTTTTATGACAATATATATATATATATATATATGTGTGTGTGTGTGTGTGTGTGTATATGCCACATATAGCTCAATTTTTTCTTATCAATCAAACCACATGACACAATTACTCTAGTGATTGACGGCACGCTTAGTTAGGTGGAATTGATCCAACAAGCAAGTTTTAGATTGAAGCAGCCAGATGTGAGAGATAAATTCTCCTCCTATGCTCATCTCTTGAACATGTCTATCAACTCTGCAGTGAGCAACACCATAGAACAAAATCTCAATCCATAGCTCAATCAAGAACTCCCACATTTGCTTGCTATCACAATCTGTTAATAAATCATTGGCAGTCAAACAAGCATGAAAAACTGACCTACCAGTAAGGTCAACTCTTCCACGTTCTGGATCAGTGGTTATGCATACTCCTCCTTGTTCTGGATCTGTGATTATGTTATGCAGTATTGCCTTAAAATATCCTCACATCTGAAGGAAAAGTGAACTTTTTTCCTTCTTCACAATATTTGGGGCTCGAAACATTGTGTCACGAAAACTAAGTAGCCCTATCCCAATTGGTAACATGTAGCAGACATTTATTTTATTAGACCATGTACAGTAGATAAAAATTAAATTAAATAAGATAGCTGAAATAAAAGCATAACTTGTGGTGTGGCGTCTTAGAGAAAACCAAGTAATTGTATTATTGGCTGAAAATAGAGAAAGAACCTGGATAGTATGTTCCCAAACTTACTTGGACGTCGAATCATTAGTTTGGCTCCAACTTCACACTTCAACAATATTTGAATTATACTTTTTTGTTTTAAATCGGGCCAGAGGAGATGAGGATTGTGTTAAAATAGTTTATAGAAGACCTGCCATCAACAATGATATTCTTTAATGACATACTGTTAAAAGATTATCAGGAAAAAAATTATTTATGAAATTTCACATAATACTTTAAATTTTGAATTGATATGGAATCATATTGACGAGCAAGTGATTTAAAATTTTATTTTTACATTTAAACATCTAATAATATGATAATTCACACTTAAGCTTAAAAGGCTTTTATATGAAGGGCAAGATTACAATAAAAATCATTTATAAAATCTAAATTTCAATATTCAATTATGAAAATTTTTAAAAATCATATTTTCAAAAAAAAATATTTATTAAAATTAAATTATAAAATATATGTGACACGTTTTGGAGCATTTGCATGAGTCCCCCTTGGTAAATAGGGAATTTGTGTCCTATATCAAAGAAGGTGGGGTGTCTTAGTAATCTCGCACACTTTACACTACTTTCAATTCTCAAGGTTAGGCAGAATTGCAATGAATTAGCTAAATACAGGCGTTTACTTGTCAAATTAATTTTCTAGGGAAAAATTGGCACTAATGAAAAAATGGATTAGTTGAAAAGTGAGATTTCTCCTAAATCATATTATCATATGCATATATGTGAGTTCGTTAGACTTACTTAGACAGAAATACAAAATTAGGTTTACACAAATTCAAGTACATAGTTGGCAAAAATATTGGAAGCAAATGTAGACAAGTTGGGGTAATTAGGAATACTAACCTTGCAGAGTACAACT
This sequence comes from Delonix regia, assembly GCA_037074485.1. Lineage (NCBI taxonomy): Eukaryota > Viridiplantae > Streptophyta > Magnoliopsida > Fabales > Fabaceae > Delonix > Delonix regia. The sequence goes on along the minus strand of CM073460.1, from coordinate 5,228,752 downwards.
TGTCTGATTGCTTCAATGCTATATATTCAACGGGTAATTAAGATAAGAGACAATAATTAATAAATAATCTTTAATAAGTATTAATAACATACTGATTAAAGATTATTTATTGTACATAATAAATACATTTTAATTAATAAAATTAGATTAGATTTTTTATTATACCTAATAATAATAATAATAATAATAAATACGTACAGAAATTTCATTAAAAAATAAATTTATCATATACAATAAATTATCTTTGACTATTGAGAAGACCCTTTTTAACAAAACTTAATAATTATTAGTAAATAAAACATGATTTTTTTTTAAACTGTCCCTTCGGTTCGGACATCTCCAATCGAATTGAAACAATATTGAAAACCTCTGGATGGACTCCTATATATTTTGAAATTATTTTAAGTGAGAAAGTAGAAAACGAAATCTAAGGCCAAAGAAAATTTGAGATTTGTCCATGTGAATGTGTCTATACTAAACATGGTTGTCAAACTCACAAGTTTATTATCTGAGTTTGCGATTATATATAAAAAAAACTAGTCAAATAGATGTAAACTTAAATTAATACAAATTTAAGTAAATTCAAGAGTTAACTTACCAAAATCTAACGATGACAAGTCTTTCTTTAGGTTAACCTATAAAGCCAAGTCTTTCTTTAATATACTATGAGACCCACCTGTATGGAGGATTTGAGACAAATGAAGTAATGGTGCAACTAATTTTCTAATAATGTGCAACCAACCGTCTCTCTCTGCTTTAATAATAATTTTTTTTATGCATGGTTTATAGTAGATATTTTCTATTTATTCTCGCCTTTAAAAAGTTTTAATAATACTTTAATTAATGTGACTCACATTTAAACAACCTCTTCTCTTCTTTTTCTTTTTTTTTATAATAAGACAAAAGAAGAACAATTAAGACCTATAGTAGAAAAATGATCATACCTTAAAACTTTTAAAAACTCACATTGGTTAGTAGGTAACTATTCAAATACATAATAATATAGTAAAAATCTAATATAAAAAAAATTCAAATGCTATACTTATTCAAAATGAAATTTATCCATATTTCCTATTTTATAGTACTTAATATAGAAATTTTAACAAAATTCATATATAAATTATTATTTAGCATAGTAGATTAAGTAATCTATTTATCTTATATTGATTTTATAAAGTGTATATTTAATATACTTTCACATTTTTTAAATTTTATGGATCTATCTATCTTAAGCATGATATAGTGAAAGTATTTTACTCTCACTAAATGTATGTCTTACCGCCTGGCCCCAACTTGATTAATTATTATATTCTTTTTTTCTCTTTAATTGAACTCACCTAATTCGCCCTAGTGATGTCAGGTTCAAACAAGTTTCGAGTTAAATGCAATTAAATTTGAGTATACAAATAAATTAAGATTTTTTTGTTAAACAAAATTGCAAACTCGGCAATTTTGTGTGTGTCAAACAAGTTTCGAGTTAAATGCAATGCATTTCCTTTTAGTGCCCCTCTCTCTTACACACATACTCTCTCTCCTCCTTAGCCGAGGCTGCAAGGGCAATTTGTGTGTGTAAATCAATTATGCATGTTTTAGATGTATTATATAGGGACCGAAGTAAAAAATTTGTAAAACTATAAGGATGAAAAGAATTATTAAACCAAACTTTATTGAAAAAACTTTTCTCATATAACAATTTTTTTTTATGTTTGTTTTCTTTGGAAAAAGAATTCTTAATGATCTAAATCTTGTTTTCCTTGAAAAAATCTTCAAAATTTTATTCATAAAAGAAAATTTTCTTAAACATAAACTATTTCTTTTTCTTACTCCAGGCATTGTATTATTAGCTTACAAACTGACCCTGCCAAACAACAGTTCAATGAAACATCCTAGCTTCAGTAATTCATTTATGCAACTATTTTTTTTTTTTTTTAAGTTAAGAAAAGCCTTTTGAGTTTCGACATAACTTTGTTAACCAAGACTAAAAAATAAGAAAAGAATTTCCTTCCGCTAACTTGATGAAGCAAGTATGTACATCTCAATCTACGTCATTCAGTCATACTGATATTATATCACAAAGGTATTAATTTCCTTTAGGACCACAAAATAAATATTATTATTTGAATTAAATTATATCTTGCTGACACAAATTTCCTACCATCTTAAATTTAGACTGCAGCGAACAGTTGAAAGACGTGAGTTGTAGAGGAAAATTTAATGATTAAATTTTATAATAATAAGCGATAATTTTTTATCTGAGTATCATAAATTTAATTTCAGAATGAATAAATTAAGATTAAATTAAAATATTTATTTTATATGTAGTCTAAAAAATTAAATTAAAATTTTAGGCTAATCATTCTAATAAAATATGAAGAACATATTTACAAAAAAATTATATATGTCTAAGAAGGTTGACTTTAAGTATGGCCCGTCATTAACATTTTTTGATGCATGGTTTGTCGTAAATATTTTCAATTTATTTCCGCTTTCACAAATTTTTAATAATACTTTAATTAATGTGAATCTAATTTATATAATCCCTCTCCTCATTTCAAGGAATTGGAATTTCATGTTCGAAACTAAAATTTCATTTATTATTGGATAGGTTAGTTTGACCTTGCATGATATACAAAGGGCTTTTGTTAAGCTATGGGTAGGTCTAACCTCATTCATAATTAGATTGAATCATAATTTGAAAAGCCCACTTAGTTTGATAGGTCTAGTCCAAAAAATATAAATATGAGCCTAAAAAAAAATTTAAATAAAAAGGCTCGATCAAAAAGGCATATTTTGTAAAATAACTTGGGTTTGAGTTACTTTTAATATTTGAATAGCTAGGACCCAAAAAGCTTTAATAAATATTTGTAAGAAAAAACTTATTTTTTAATTAAAAAACTTAACCTAATATTTGAAAAAAGAATGTTACTCAAGATTAAGATAGTAAAATAAAACTATCTTAATTTTAGAAATGTAAAATATAAGTTTATTAGTAAGATTAACTCAATTCAAATTAAGATAGTTATACATAAAATAATAAGTCAATATGACATGATACCTTGGTAAATAAACAACAATAGTGCCTTACATACAATCGTACAAAAAATAATAATTATTAAACTCTATATTAAGTCTTAATTACCAAATAGATATAATTATAACTTAAAAAAACCCGCTAGGCCTACAAAATCATATATATGCTCGAATAAAAAGCCAATTAAAAACTAGGCAACCCCCTTTTTAATTGAAACTTGTCTCTTGTTATGAGATCGGCTCATTTTTAAATGAGTGTAGCCTATGGTCAGATTTATACATAATATTAAGTGACCATTGGTACTTGGAATAGAATATGTCAAAGAACCAATTAATCTAATAGCTCAATTATGTTAGTCAATTATAGCATCTATTAGATAACAAATCATAATTACTATACTACAAGCTTAGGCTAAAGAACAAGTACTGATCCACACAATAAGGCTAAAAGTAAGTACCATTGTTATCATCAATTGCAATGCACCAATGAAATGAGTATGAAGATGCCATTGTAGCATTCATCAAATCACAAATAATATCAAGGGATATGAACAACGAAGCTTGAGTGGTAAAAGGCTAGAGTGTGTGAGCATAAAAATTGAGTACAAGCATGAGTGAGTCCATCTTTTGAGTGAAACACATGAGAGGGTGCTTTGTGAGGTTGTTTTCCAAACCTTTTTACAGGTTATAAAAATGTGTAAATTTTCACCAAGGTGGGATGGTAAGGAACATGTGCTCAGTGAATATGAATATGATATTAAAGTCATGTATAAAACAATGATGAGAGGATTTTACATGTTGACTACTAGAATGGATGAGATTGATGAAAACATAAATTAAGCATCTAGGTCAAGGACACATACCTATGTTGGATCCAATGGTAGTAGAAGGTAGAGAGAGAGAAGGTATTGATGAGGTTGTGTGGTGGTAATGATGATGAGGTAGAAACATACAATCTAACAATGGATAAAAAGAGGGAGACTAGGAAAGAATGGAATAGTAACATTAATTCCATTAAAATGAATATTCTCCCATTCAAAGGAAAAAAATGATGTTGAAGCTTACCTAAAGTGGGAGAGAAAAGTGGAAATGATTTTTGAGAGCCATAATTACTCTAAAGAGAAAAAGGCTGAAGTTGGTAATTGTAAAATTAACAGATTATGCTTTTATTTGGTAGAATGAATTTGTGACGTCTAGGAGGAGATATGGTGAAAATATTATTGTAACATGGGATGAGTTGAAAAGGGTGATGAGGAAGAGGTATGTTCCATCCTACCATTATAGGGAGTTACAACAGCAATTAGATAGACTCACTCAAGGGTCTAAACCAATGGAGGACTACCATAAGCAGATGGAGATGATCATGGCTAAGACCAACATAAAGGAGGATAAAGATGTGACTATGACAATATTTATAAGTGGCCTAAATAATGAGATTGCTAACATAATGGATTTACACTATTATCTTGATTTGGAGGACATACTTAACATGGTAATGAAAGCAGAGAGGAAACTCAAAGGAAAAGAGGCAGCAAAGAATTCTTGGAAATCCAACTACTCTTCGACCTCCAAATGGCATAAAAGGGAGGAAACAAGTGAAGAAGAAGGCATGGAAGTGAAGGGCGCATCCAAGGAAAATGGATCTACTAGATATTTTAAAGATACTTTTATTCCTAACTCTTATAGCAAACAAAAGGATATAAAATGCTTTAAGTGTTTAGGTAATGGTTATATTGCATCCTATTATCCTAATGAAAAGGTTCTATTCAATTAATAAATACAATTAACTAATCAAGATTCCTATCTTTATGAAATACGACATTTTCAAAAGCAAATACCATAGAAGTAAGAACATGCTATGAACTTAAATCAAATATCTCAAAGTCAAATTCAAATTATATACAAACATGGCTTAATTTAAAATTTAGATCCAAACACTCAGAAATTATATATATATATATATATATATATATATATATATATGTCACATATAGCTTAATTTTCTTATTGTCGATCAAACCAAATAACACAATTAGTCTAGTAATTGATGACACGCTCAGTTAGGTGGAATTGATCCAACAAGCAAGTTTCAAATTGAAACTGCCTAGTATGAGAGATAAATTCTCCTCTTATGCTTATCTCTTAAGCATGTCTATCAACTGTGTAGTGAGTGGCACCATAGAACAAAATCTCAATCCACAGCAAAATCAATAACTCCCTTATTTGCTTACTATCGCATTCTATCAAGAAATCATAGGCAGTCAAACAAGCATAATTAAAAACAAACCTACCCATAGGGACAACTCTTCCTTGTTCTACATCCATGGTTATGCTATGAAGCAATGCCTTAAAAGATCCTCTCACATCTGATAGAAGAGTTGACTTTTTTCCTTGTTGACAATATTTGGTGGCTTCAAACAATATGACACGAAGGCTCAACAGCCCTGTCCCAATTGGTAACATATGGCGTCACTTCACCAAGAGATAAAACTTATAATCAGATAGCACTTTGCTCTCTCTTGGATGAATTGCATTTTTAGTGACATCTTTATTGTCATCATAGTGGTAGCATAGATTTGTTACAATGTGCCAAAGAAGAATTCTTTTATGAAATTCTAAATTCTTTAAGACTAGCCTTTGCCTACGTAAGTTCTGGGCTTTAACAACTTTTCTGTATCAAAAGGCTTGCCCTGGTGTGGATGCCATTTTTCCCAATGCATTATGATATAACATTTCCTTTAGCTTTGAGAGGATTGGACAACAAGCTACATTTGGAAGCTTCGCCAATTTGGCCATTGATAAGGTACATCCGGAAGGTTAAACTCATTTTTACAATATAATAAGGTCAAGAAGTTGCCTTAACCAAATGTATTCCATGAGCTTGTCTTTTTTAGTTCTATCCTTTAAGTCAATGTATGATCTGAGATGCAAAAAGAATGCTAGGACAAATATTCCATTTTAGATAGTTTGTCGTCCATTCCAAATGAAAAAGCAATGAAATAATTGAAAAGATTTCTAATATGATAGCTACCACCTACAATGTGTATGAGATAATAAGATCAACTCCTTAAATGCCTTTGTGTTTAATGATGAAGACAAGGTATAAAATGAATACAATCATAATGGAAAATGAACTAACCAAACGTACAATAAAACCCCAAATGTTATGTATCAAAGCTGCCTTAGTGTACAAGACATCATACCAGAATCCCTGATGAAAATCTAGTAAATGAAAGGCTTCTTCATGACTACAATTGTATGCAAGATCTTTCTTATGATGAATAACTTAGGTGCCCAACACCATGTCCGATAAGTTGCTAGCAAAATTGGTCTTGAAACCTTTGAAATATAGGAAATTTGAATTATACCTCTCTTCAAAATTGACTTCTTTAGTTTCTGAAGAAAGGTGAGAATCATAACAATAATTTATATTGGTTGAATAAAAAGACCATGTCCTTTTTCCATACATGACAAACCCAATTACAAGCATGGGAGCGCTTAGCAAAGAAAGCCAACTAGTACCTTTCCGAGACAAAAGAATTATGCAAAGACTAAAAAGTGTTTGAACCACTAATCCAAGCAAGTGTCTCAACCACAATTAAGTGTCTACTAGTGAAAATGCAGTGATCGTGTCAGGACCACCAATGTGCATCAATAAAAATGGAACCTAGAATGCCATCGTTTGAATATATTCCAGTGGTTCTATGTGCTTATCATGGTAGTCTCCAAGGTTGATGAAGATGACACCTAAAGCAATAGTGGACACCTTGTTTGCCAATAAGTAAGTGATCCAGACAATTGTATCAATCACCTAATTAGGTTCATCTTTTCAACGATTGCCTAATAATGCTAGTATGATCTGTGACAAAAGGCTGATAAATACCAATCCTTGTAGCTCCTATTTGTCCCACCATCCCCTTACCGGACAGGAAACACATGAATAAGTCTCTTTCCCCCTCCTATGGCCATCTAGCTGGTTATAACTAAAGTAGATATTTATTTTATTAGACCATGTTTAATGAATAAAGATAAAAGTAGATAAGATAGCTGAAAATAAAAGCATAATTTATGGTGTGGTGTCTTAGAGAAAACCAAGTACTTGACATTTTATCCATTTTGTCCTCGGAGAGTAAGATCTTGTTTCACCCTAATTCTAGGATGGAGGAGGCTTTTTAGACTATTATGTATTTAAAAGAAGAAACTTGATATAAGTTTGGTTGTGTTTGGCCATACTTTCTAAGAGAATTGAGTTACTTTGAGCACTAACCAAAATTTACCCTTTTCTTTAGGGAATGAAATAGCAAATTAGAGCTTCTCCTTTAATTTGAAACCAAAGCCCAAAAAAAAAAAAAATTATTATTATTATTATTGTTTAACAAAATATTACCTCACTTAAAATCCTTAATTACCCACTTATCCTTTCTGTTTTATATGACCTACATCTCTTTTGTCATTCTCTTAATTCTATGTACTAGTAGTTCTTTTGGCATATTTTGATGCATTTATTTTAATATTTTACAATAAATTATTCTCCCCTCCCCCTAGTACTGGAGGAGATTTTCTCCCATAATGCTTGAGGGCCATTAGATTTAGATCTAATGACCTTTAATTTTTCTATAAAATATATCTTTTAAAAAATAAAAATTATTATTTTTATAAATATATATATATCAATATTTTTTTTTATAGAAAATGATATAGAGTTAAAGAAATAAAAAGACTGAATTGTTCTTAACATCTCACAGTTTATTTTGTATATAATAGAGTCTATTATTTTATAACTAGATATCATTCTGTACAAAAAAAAAACCTAAAATATTAATATATATTTATTTACAAAAATAATAATTTTTTATTTTTAAAAAATATATTTTACAAAAAAATTGAGGGCCATTGGATCCCCTCCAATAGTCCCGCTAAAAGATGTTCAAATTATATATGTACGGTTCTCTTTTCGTTTTGGAAAAATTACACTTTCTTCTTCTAAAATTGAGATAAAAAAAAAAAAAAAAGAATTGCACTATAGTTATCTCCCTTGCAATAAAAGATAAGTTACACTACACATCTTTTAACAAAAATATTCTTATAATTTCTTTAATAATAATATACATACTATTAAATATTTATATGTATAATATAAAAATGTCACTTTTTAATTTAAAAATTATAAAATCATTTGATAGTGAATAATTAATTATTAAAAATAATGCATATTTTCAAAAAAAATATTTTTTTGAAAAAATTAAGTAATTAAATGATAAGACTTATTAATGCAAAATTTGAGCATTTGTTTTAAATATATATTAATAAACATAAGCATGTCAATAAACGATAGAAATTTAGAATAAATTAAATTTGTTATTTCATTACTAATTAAATAAGGTGGCAGAACGCAGCAATTATATTATTGGCCAAAAAGAAAATGAACTTAGCTATTATATGTTCATAAACTTACCTGGAAGTAGAATCATTATTTTGGTTCCAACTTCACACTTCAATATATATTTGAATTATAACTTTTTTTTTTTTGGGAATCGGGCTGGAGGAGATGATGATTGTGGTAAAATCGTTTATAAAAAGACCTGTCATCAACAAAGATATCCTTTAAATACATATGTTAAAAGATTATAATAAGAAATATTTATGAAATTTGACTTAATAATTTAAATTTTGAATTGATATGGTACTATAATATCTATGAGCAAGTGATTTAAAGTTTTATTTTTTATTTAAACACGGTTTAATAAGATTGTATTCACAGTTAAGCTTAAAGGGCTTTTGTATGAAGGGCGAGATTTTAAATAAAATTATTTAAAAAGTTTTGCTTTTAACATTCAATTACTTAATTTTTTGGGCCATTTCCTTCGTGAAAGTTTCAAAAACCATATTTACCGCTTGATATTCAATGCATTGTATTATAACCATTAGGGAAAAATTGTACACTCATCCATATGAGCAATAATCCAAAGAAAGAGCAGAGCATATATATTAAAAATATTATTCTATTAGGGAGAATTTTTCATATATATGCATCTATTTTTTACAAACGACTCTTCGATATGAGACTTGTAATCAAGATTGTCAAACTCACGAGTTTAGATAAAATCGTTTGAGAAAAGTAAACTCATAACGTAAAATCGTAAAATTTTACCTATAATAAGAAATAATTATTAATATATACAATTACATAGTTAAAATCAATATTTTAAAATTTAGATTAATAACTAAAACTACTGAATGCAATGATTAATAGTTTATTAGTTTGATTATAATTGAATAAGTGATAATTAAATATAGATATTTTTTAAAATTTTATATATTTAAATCTAAATATAATAACTACTAATAATCAAATAATAGTAATTTTAAATTTGAATTAAAATTATTTATAGAGTAATAAATATAATTATTAAATATTACTTTGTCAAAACAAGTCAAAAAATAATAATAAATAATTTTTTAAGTCATGACTAATGAAAAATTCAAAATAATTTTTTTAAAAAAAACAACAATAAATAAATATATATATATATATATATATATATATATATATATAAAATACATTACAAATAATGAACATGAACTTCTTATTAGTTATGTAATAATGGATGATAAATTTGTTCCTAAGTATTTGGGTTCTAGTTCAAGGAGATGTATTTTTTAAAACTAAAGAAATAAAGTACAAATATATATAATACAATGCACGTATATATATTGGAAGACAACATTGTCTTGGTGGAGAAGTGTTGGATTGCTGTATGGAGATAGCTGGTTTGAGTCCTGGGATTGCTTTAAATAAATTTTAACAACTAATATCCAATGCACTTCACTTTTTATAGTAATTTCTCTCCACCTTCTTTGCCTTTTTTAGGAAAAATATTTTATAAGTTTTCATATTTTAAGATCTATTAATTATAATAAGTTAATATTTTGAACAATTACTAAATATAAAATCATTTATGTTTAGTAATTATTGCATCAAAATTAAGTAATTAACATGGTGTTCTCAAATTCATGTAACATCAATTTAAGTGTAATCCACAGATCGACATTAAATTGAGGTTGGGCATATGCCCTCTTCAAATTTTAAAATTTCTATGTACATAGCATTTAGTTATATGATATTTTAACTAGAATCCACTAAACTCACATTTATATAATGTCTATAACTTTCACTTAAAAAAACTTTATAATAATAATAGTAATACTTTTTATGCTTTTTCTCTAGTTTCTCCCACATTTTCTCTTCGCTTTTCCTGTTGCTCCATCATTTTTTAATTCTTCTTCCTTCCATATTCATTTTTTTGTCTTTCTCATTAGCTCTCAAATTGCATATTTCCTCCTCCTAAACTACTGGTCGTAGGGTGAACTCAACATTGGTGTTGTTACCCACGCATCCAATCTTATATTTTCATCTTCTTGAAGTAATATTTTAGCACAATTTGAAATTTATACGTTCAATGGGATTACTTTTGTTTTGAATGCTAAGTTACTAATTGATCAGAGTACTGGTTATTTTAGTATTTTACTATTTATCATTAATATAAAAGTAAAGAAGTAAATTTATAATTTCATTTTCTAGTAATTTATTTAAATAATATAATATAGAAGTGTACTTCTTTTAAATAGATATGGGAAATTTTGTGAAGAGAAATTAACATACATAATCTGGATCTCAGCAATCTAATTTTCAGCAAAAAACCAAATTAAGATTAATCTAGAAGATTTATCATATGACCTAGAAAAATGAATTAAAATTTGAGCCTAATCACCTAATTAATAAAATATGAAGAACTGATCTACAAAGGACCATGTCAAAGAAGGTAGGGCTGGGATCCGTATCCTTTAAAGTAGCTTTACACTTTACCCATTAACAAGAGACATGTGTAAGAATTGAAAATCTAGTTACTGAAATCGGTAAGTTTAAGAAACCAAAATCGGTAAAATGTAAAAATTTGATCTAAGGATTTATGTGAAGTTAACTTTACAATCTAACAGCTGAAATTGCTGCACTTTAGAGACATTTTCAATGAGGTGTCTTGGTAATCTCACACACTTTCAATTTTGATGGTTAGAGGGGAATTGCAGTGTATTAGTTATATATAATGGTTAATTGTTAAATTAATTGTTTAGGGTCAATGGCAATATTGAAGCAATGGATTAGTTGTAAAGTACTGTAATTTCTCCTGAATAATTTTATCATATGCATATATATAAGTCTGTTAAGATTTACGTAGACAAAATACAGAATAAGGTTTACATAAATTCTAATATATATATATATATATATATATATATATATAGTTGGCGAAAGTACTAGAAGCAAATGGAAGACAAGTTGGCCAAATGAGAACTAACCCTGTAGAGTACAACTGGTAATTGAGATAAGAAACAATAATTAGGTCATGACCATACAGATAAGTCATGACAAAAAAAAAAATGAGAAATATAAAAAATTTGGAAAATGAACTAACCATTAATCCAGTGAAAAATAAACTTCTAGAAGCTTCTTGCGACTTCCAGCTTTTGGAGTGGACACTGCAAAAGAAAGAGAGTGGACACTGCAAAAGAAAGAGTGCTCTTCTTGAGTGGCTAGAAGCATCTCTGAAGTAAAGATATGGCGATGGAAGAAAAGGGAGAGAGCTTATGAGAGAGAGAAGTTGTTGAGAAATGAGAACTGTATAAAAATTATATAAAATATATTAACTGATAGGTAAAGCACGAAGCACGAGAAATAGTTAAATCAGAAAAAAAATAAAAAGGCACAAATATCTCGAGACTATAGTGAGTTAAGGAAAAAATTGTAAGTAAATAAAACATGATTTCTTCTTTTAAAATCTCCCTTTGGACACATCCAATTAAATTAGAACTATAATGAAAACATAGGATAGACTCCCATATATTTTGAAATTATTTCAACAGGGTAAGTAGAAAACAAAATCTGAAACCAAAGAAAATTTACGACTCATCTGTGTGAATGTGACTGTACAAACTACAAACAAAGTAGAGAGCGAACAAGGTTGAGTTTTTTTTTATTATAAAAAAATTTTGCTTAATTTTGATACACTTGTATGCTAATAAATTTAATATATTTGTTTTAAAAAATTTATTATTTTAATAATCTATATTTTTATAAAAATAATTTTATTTAGACCGATATATCGAATTACACACTCATGTACTAATAAATTTAGTATATTAATTTTAAAAACATCATTCTTCTAATAATTTATATTTTTATAAAAATAATTTTATTTAGATTGGTATATTGAATTAATATTTACATGTGTGTTTAATTTTTTAATTTTTATTATGCCATGGGATCCCCCCGCATGGAGGATCCAAGACAAGTGAGGTATAACAATGTGATTTTTGAAAATATGTTATAATATTTTTATGTATGGTTCGTCGTTGAAATTTTTTATGCATGGTCTAGTAAATATTTTCAATTCATTTCAACTCTCACAAATTTTTATAATACTTTAATTAATGTAAATCTCATTTAAATAATCTATCTCTACTCATTTGAAGATAGCATTCTTTTTGTTTTCGAATAGATTGATTTGACCTAGCATGACATACAACAGCATTTATTAAGCTATGGGTAGGCCTAGCCTAAACCATAACCAAACCTGACTAAAGCTTAGGTCTAACATGTTTCAGTTTTGAAAAATATGTAGATGAGCATAGAAATGTACGTCAATTGAAAGAGTTTGATTAAAAAAAGTCAAGTTTTGTTAAACAAGTTGGGTTTTAAGCCTAAACATGGCTTAAAGAGCCCCAACTCAAGTAGTTTATAAGAAAAATTGAATTTGATCATTGAAAAATGAATGTAATTTAAGAATTAATATATTAAAGAAAAAATGTCTTAATTTCAAAAATATAAAATATATGATTATTAGTAGCTCAATTTTAATGTAAGGTAGTATTTTTATAAACTCTGGATAATGTGGTATAATATCATGATAAAGAAAAAGTAACTAATGCCTTTTATATAAAAAATTTATATAAATAAAACTTAATTTGTACTTATAACTTTTTTATATATAATTATATAAATAATAATAATTATTAAACATTTTATTTATTTTAAATCTTAAGTAATAAATAGTTTTGATAATAATTTAGAGAATCGGCCTATCCCAAAAAAATGAATATAAAATGAAAAACCTGATTAAAAAATAGATTTGCCAACTCACTTTTTATGAACCCATTTCATGATCAAACCTTATATATGCCCGGCTCAACCGTTTAAAGTTCAAAGGGAAATTCTCAAATCATATATATGATTGGCTCATTTGATACACACGAATAATTTGTATAGGAATAAGAGACCTTCAATACTTGGAATAGACAATTATGAAGTAAGATACTTTAGTCCCTCATGTTGCTGAATTTTAATGTGGTCTCTTACTCATTGTAATAGTTAAAATAATCTTTTATTTATTAAAAAATATTACACTTGATCTTTCATTTTTTAGACCCATATCCAAACTTAAGGGATAAATTTAGTATTTTTTTAAATGGTAAGAAATTAAGTCTAACATTTTTCAAAATAATAGTGTTGTTGTGTAACAAAACATGCTAATATAACTTTGTTTTTCGCTTTTATTTTTTCCTTTCAGCTTTCTTTTCATATGTACTAAACAAGCTTTAATATCCCGGAATTTATCTTGATTTCTCTTTGAAATATTACAGAAGATTAATAGACAATAGGGTTGGTATGTCGATGAGACATATAACATGATAGCAAACTATGAACTTTCGAACTAGCTAAAGTGAAAACAACCTGAATCATGTTGAAGTAAATTGTTTATGCGTTAGATTGAACATGCTATAATATACATTGTTATTTGAAGAAACTGCATTTAACTATTTTGATTTTTGTCTTCAGTTACGAAATTATTTAATTTATAAAAATTGTAATTGGCAATAAGCCCTTCCACGATATATCTAAATCGAATGTTTATATATATATATATATATATATATATATATATATATATATATATATATATTGTGTGTGTGTAATTTCCATTGTTTACTACACATTGTGCCTTTTCATCTTCTCTATCACCTCTATCATTCCCTACCTATAAATTCTCCATGACTGCTATATATGACAATCCAAGCCTTGAAAATGACAAAGGATACAGAATTTACATTTTGCGGTGAAATTAATATTGGAGAACAAGCTATGGACCCAGCCAATCTTTGGAGAAAAGTTTTGTATCACCATCGTTTCCAAAATAAACATCATATTGGTTGGTGACGTCCTAGAAGAAATTATAACGTATTATCATAAAACATAGGAGAATCTAAATATAAATATATGTATACTAGAGTATCCATTTTTTTTAATGTAGCCTGTTTAATACTATTTAATTATTTAAAAATTTTTAATTTTTTCAGTGAATTTAGTAAGCTAGTTTTTTTAACCTATTTGATGAATTAAATTGAAATTTTCAGTAAAGTAGTTTGGGCCAACCGGGTGAACATAGCCCACTTAATATTACCTAAGGTCACACATGTGCCTAATCACTTATTTAATGTTTCAAGATATCAGTATCCAAAAATTAAACGCATGTGAATAATCAAGATTCGAATCTTTATGAATTATAACTTTTCAAAAACAAATACCACAGATAGCACAAGAATTATATGCTAGGAATTAGAATTAAATATCTCAAAGTCAAATTCAAATTACATACACACAAGGCTTGATTTAAAATTCAAATTCAATTCAAACACTCGTAAATTTAATGAGTGGTTACGCGCGTGCACCCGTGCGTGCATGTGTGTGCATGCGTGTGTGTGTGTGAAATTTAGCTTAATTTTTTATTTGTAACACAATGATTCTAGCGATCAAGGACATGCTTAGTTAAGTGGAATTGATCCAATAAGCAAGTTTTAGATTGAAGCAGCCATATATGAGAGATAAATTCCCCCCCAATGCTCATCTCTTGAGCATGTCTATCAACTCGGCAGTGAGCAGCACCATAAAACAAAATCTCAATCCATAGCTCAGTCAAGAACTCCCATATTTGCTTGCTATCGCATTCTGTCAAGAAATCATAGGCAGTCAAACAAGCATAATGAAAAATTGATCTACCTATGGGCCGAGTCATTCCACGTTCTGAATCTTTTGTAATGCTTTGTAGCAACGCCTTGAAAGATCCACTCACATCTGAATGAAGAGTTAACTTTTTTTCTTGTTGACAATATATGGTGGCTTCAAACAATGTGTCACGAAGACTAAGCAGCCCTGTCCCAATTGGTAACATATGCCGTCGCTTCACCAGGAGGTAAAACATATAATCAGATAGCACTTTGCTCTCTCCTAAAGGACTTGCATTTTCAAAGACATCCTTATTGTCATCACAGTGGTAGCACAGATTTGTTACAATATGCCAAAGAAGAATACTTTGATGAAATTCTAAATTCTCTATTACTGGCCTCTGCCTACGTAAGTTCTGAGCTTTAACAACTTCCTTGTATCGAGAGGCTTGTACTGGTGTGGATGTCATTTTTCCTAATGCATTATCATAGAGCATTTCCTTTAGCTTTGAGGAAACTGGGCAATGAGCTACTTCTGGGAGCTTTTCTAACTTGGCCACCGACAAGGTATGCCCATTAGGGTTAAACTCATTTTTGTGGCATAATAAAGTCAAGAAGTTGCACTGACCAATTCTATTCCATGAGCTTGTTTTCTTCGAGTTCCGTTCTTTAAGCCAATCTATGATTTGAGGTGCAAACGGAATGCGAGGACTAATAAGATATTTTAGATAGTCTGTTGTCCATTCTGAATGAACGAGCAGAGAAATAATTGAAAATGTTTCTGATATGACAGCTACCACTAGCAACATGCATGAGATAATGGGATCAACTCCTAAACCCCTTTTGGGATTAGCGATGAAGACAATGTACAAAATGAACGTGATTATAATGGAAAATGAAGTAACCAAACGTGTAATGAAACCCCAAATGTTATGTGTCAAAGCTGCCTTAGTGTACAAGACATCATACCAAAATCCGTGTTGAAAATCTAGTTGATGAAAGACTTCTTCATGACCATTATTGCATGCTAGAACTTTCTTGAGCTCAATATCTTGGGTGCCCAACACCATATCTGATAAAAGGCTGGCAAAATTAGTCTTGAAACCTTTGAAATATAGGAAATTTGAATTATACCTTTCTTCAAAACTGATTTCTTCAGTTTCAGATACTGCCGAAGAAAGGTGAGAATCTCGACAATAATTAATACTAGCTGAATAAAGAGACCATGTTCTCTCCCCATACTTGACAAACCCAATTACAAGCATGGGAGCACTCAGGCAAGAAAGCCAGCTAGTACCATTCCAAGACAAAAGAATTATGTAGAGACTGAAAAGTGTTTGAACCACCAATCCAAGCAAGTGTCTCAACCACAACTCATTGTCTTCTAGCGAAAATGCAGTGATCGTGTCTGGCCCACCAATGTGCATCAATAAAAATGGAGCCCAGAAAGCCATAACTTGAATGTATTCGTGTGTTTCTCCATGCTTGTCGTAGTAGTCTCCAAGCTGGCTAGAGATGACACCTAATGCAATAGTTGGTACCTTGTCAGCCAATAGGTAAGTAAACCAAACAATTGTATCGATCACCTTATTGGTTCCATATTTTCTGCGATTGCCCAATAATGCCAATATGATCTGTGACAAAAGGCTAATAAATACCAACCCTCGTAGCTCCCATTTATCCCACCATTCCTTTACTGGATCAGGGAACACATGAATAAGTCTCCTTCCCCCTCTTGTGGCCAAGCTGCTTATAACTAAAGCAAATATTTATTTTATTAGACATGTATAGTGGTAAATTAGATAAGATAGCTGAAATATAAGCATAATTTATATATGGAGTGGCGTCATAGAGAAAACCATGCAATTATATTATTGGCCAAAAAAAGAAAAAGAACTTGGTTAGTATGTTCATAAACTTACCTGGAAGTAGAATCATTGGTTTGGCTCCAACTTCACGCTTCAACAATTATTTGGATTGTACTTTTTTTTGAAATCGGGCTAGAGGAGATGAGGATTGTGGGAGAATGTTTATATAAAGACCTGTCATCAACAATGATACATACTATTAAAGATTACACTTAATGCCTTAAATGATGAATTGATAGAATTATATCGATGAGCAAGTGATCTAAAATTTAATTTTTACATTTAAACATGGTATAATAAAATTATTTACACTTAAGTTTAAAAGACTTTTATATAAAGGGTTAAACTATAATAAAAAAAACATTTATAAAATTTAAGTTTAATATTCAATTACGAAAATGATAAAAAGCATATTTTCAAAAAAATTAATATTTATTAAAATTTGTTTGCGACACGATTAAGATCATTAGCAAGAGTCCCCATACTGTAGATATGGAATTTGTGTCCTATGTCAATGAAGGTGGGGGTGTCTAAGTAATCTCACACACTTTACACTACTTTCAGTTCTCAACAATGCATTAGTTAAATACAGTGGTTTAATTGTTAAATTAATATTTTAGGGAAAATTAGCACTATTTGAACAGTGGATTATATAGTTGAAAAATGTAATTTCTCCTAAATCATATTATCATATGCATATATGTAAGTTTGTTAAAATTACAATTAGATAGACAGAAATACAAAACTTGGTTTGCATAAATCCTAGTATGTAGTTGGCAAAAATATTAGAAGCAAATGGAAGACAAGTTGGAGGAATTAGGAACAAACCTTGTATAATAAAAGTTGTCGGGAAAATCTGAATTTTTTTTTTTTTGGTTGCTTAAGTGCTCCTTTTTGCTTCAATGCTATATGTTGAACGGGTAATTGAGACGAGAGACAATAATTAGGTCATGACCTTTCAGATAAGTTATGACAACAAAAAAATGACAAATCTAAAAATCTGGGAAATGAGCTAACCATTAATCAAGTGATAGATAAACTTCTAGAAGGAATTATTTGTATATAAAACCCTTTGCATCGGACATCTCGAAATTGGAATATTTGGATATACTCAATCTGGAACCAAAAAAAATTTGCCACTCGTCCAGCGAATCCGGCTATTAGATCTAGATTTTATAAAATTATATTTTTTAAATAAAAATAAATTAATGTTTTAGATAATTTTTAATATAAAATTATGTGTTTGTTAAAAATAATAAACTATAAAATATGTAGAACAAACGACAAGATATTAAAAGAAATTCAATCTTTTTTAAACTAGATATTATTTTATATAAATAAATTTAAAATCCTAATATACTTTTATTTTAAAAATAATTTATTTTTTTTTAAATAAAATACTTTTTATAGAAAAATTTAGAACTACTAAATCTAAACCTAATAACTCTTCTACTCTACAGCAGAAAGAGATCCCCCAATTATTGGAAGTTTTGTGGACGCGAATGTGACTGTACTTACTACAAACTTCCCTCTATATTATAGCGTGGGATCCACACGTATAGAGCCCTTGATCCGGGAGAATTGTCAATTGAAGAAACATAGATGTGGAGTTCAGATTTTCCAGTAAAAAATAATAATAATAAATAATATTTTATTAATATTAAATTAATAAATATATATTATATTAATAAAAATTATTTTTTTAATCATAAATAATAATTGGAGAATCTTCAATTACTGCAGGTGATCCACAGGCATAGATGTGTTATCCTTCTTAAAAAATCATGTTTATTATTATATCCTACATTATTTTAGATTTGAATTATTTTATAAAAAATAAATAACTGACTAAAAAGATAAATTTTTGACTATTTGTAGCCATTAATATTAATTTAAATAATCAAATAGAAAATTTTTATAAATCGTTAAATTCATGTATTTTTAAAAAATTTAAATTACAATTAAAGTGATAGTGCAACGAATCGTGTAACAAACTGTCTAACAATGTGATTTCTGAAAATGTGTTATAATATTTTAATTTATGGCCCGCCATTGTAATTTTTTATGCTATGGTTTATTGTAAATATTTTCTATTTGTCTCCACTTTTACAAAGTTTTAATTATACTTTAATTAATATGAATCTCATTTAAACAATATCTCTCCTCATTTTTTAATAATAAGACAAAAGAAGAACAATTTTGATCTATAGCAGAAAAATCATTTCGAACGTAACTTTGGCTATTTAATAACTAACTTTTGAAATATATAAGAATATAGACCAAATATCATATACAAAAAAAATTATTCAAAGTTTATATTTATCAAAAGAAATTTAAAAGTTTCATATATAAATAATCATTCAATATAATAAATTAATTAATATATTTATCTTAATTTAATTTTATAAAGTACATATTTAATAAATTTTAATCTTTTTTAAACTTTATGTATCTATCCATCTTAAGCAAAATATAGTAAAATGATGGTAAAGACATCCTACTCACATTTTAGCAATATATGTTTTAACCCGTCCCCACCCACATGGTGAGTTATGATATTCTTTTTCCCTCTTTGGCTGAAATCAATGCGTCCTAATAATGTCAATCCATATAAGTTTCAAGTCAACTGTAAATCAATTATGCATATTTTAAATGTCAAAATGGCACAACGATTTGTATTAGGAAAATTCAACGAAAGGGATAAATAAATTTTTCTATAAAAACTATATGGACTCAATGATAAATTTACAAATCATAGGGACCAAAGTGAAAAACTTGTAAAACTATAGGGATGAAAAGAAAAGATTTAAAAAAAAATTATTGAAAAACTTTGCTCACACAACAATTTCTTTTTTATGTATGTTTTCTTTGAAAAAAGAATTATCAATGATCTAAATCTTGTTTTCCTTAAAAAAAATCTTCGAATTTTAAGAAAATTTTCTCAAACGTAAACTATTTCTATTTCTTACTCCAGCCATCGTATTAGTTTACTAAGGAGACTGTTACTTAATCCACCAATATAACTTATATTGGACCTAACCTCATAATAGTGTTTCAAGTCAAAATCAACCTCAAAAGCAAAAGTATTGCTCCTGCAACAAAGAGACCCTCCAAAACAACATTTAATGAAATATCTAGATTACCAACAAGGTTGGTCCAAGTGTGAACTCGATTTCGCTTAAGCAAGATTTTGAATTCGAATCTTATATGAAGTGAATTTTTATTGAGAGACTTATTCGTCATATTCAAGTATATAACCTAAGTGAGATCTAGATTAGTCTGAGTAGTTATTTTGAATATCATATGAAAAATGAAAAAATGAAACATCTAGATTTTGAATTCAGTATATTTAAAAAGAATTATAAATTTAACTAAAATTAAAAGAAATATATAATTTGATAGTTTATATAAATTATAATAATTATATATTTTTTTACCACACACAATCTCTCATATTTAATCTAACAGTTCAAATAAAAGAATTATAATTGCCCGAGACAATCTGGACTCGAAACATCTTAGCTTGAGCAAATTTCAAAGTTTAAATTTGGAGAAGTACTCACTTCAACTTTGGAATTTTGCAACCTTTTCGTCTCTACCGCCTTTTCTGGATCTGCAAGCTTCTTGTGAGTGATAGCTTTTAGTTGAAACTGGAAAGAAAGAGTGATTCTCTTCTTAAGTAGAGAAGCGGCCATGGAAGAAAATGGAGGTGCAGTTGTTGGAAATAAAAGCCAACAAAAAGGGGTATACGTGGAAAAGATAGTCTTGACGTTTTGAATCTTTGTCGCATAAAGAGCGAGCAATATCCACAAATGAAAAAGTAAATGTGATTTGTTTTGTCTTTTTGAAAAAATCCAATGGTGTGTCATTCACCAAGTCAATGAAATCAGAAACTTTCTATATATGTAGGCAGTGGCAACAAAATAGTTTTCCTTTTTTTACTTAATGAAATTTAAAGTCTTTAAATGGAGTTAAAATGCTTGAATAAAAACTAGGAGAGAAATATTTAGAGGAAAACGTTGCTAAAAGCAAGGACAATATTTATCATAAATAAATATTTATTGCCTAATGAAGTAAATTATTATTTTAATTGATAAGTATTTATTTCTGATGATATAACACTAAGTTAATAAACCATATAACCAAAAAAAATTGATTAAAACTTTGTGTACATTAAACTGATTGTTTTAAGATCTGGTTATATTATGCCTAATATTCCTCTTATTTTAAAAAGTAAAAGCTCTAGCCAACTGTTTTGACATTTTCATATATAACAAAAACATCCATTTTTGTCAAAAAAATTAATTTATGCAAATCTAAGTTATAATTTTTTTCATAAAATGATATTAAAAATAATTGAATAATTTTTTTAAAAAATATGTTGTGTAAATAATCAAATTTATTAACTATATATATATGGATTAAACTGATACATAATTATTTATATCTTTGTTATCATATTTTAAAATTAACATATGATAAATGTACAATTGACCAATAATATATATATATATATATATATATATATATATAAAGTGTATATTTATTTATGAAAATTAGACTGTTATCTATAATAGTTATACACATACTGTAATATAATTGAAAACTTTATATTTATTATATTTTACTTTTTCATATGTATAATTTACTCAATTTTCAACATGTGTTGCCTATTGTTTAAAATAATTTACACAAGTCGCATCCCAATAACACCCATAATCTGAACACAACCTAACCACAATCTATAGTCATCACTTCATAAATTTACACTTTATTATTTTTTAAAGATAAGAAAAGCTTTTTGAGTTTTGACATAACTTAGGAGTAAAATATATGATTAATTTTTTATTTTATATTTTTTGATAATTCAATCCCTTATAAATTGATCCCTCGCAAAATTTAAATTTATATAAAAATAGTCCCTCATAAATTTAAATTTGTACAAAATTAATCTCTCTATTTATATTAATAAATGACTAATTTTACATAAAATAAAATTTTTGATAAACTAATTTGTGGCAATTGTTCATAAAAAAATTAAATTATCACAAAATATAAAAATAAAGAATCAATTTAATATTTTATCCACAACTTTGTTATAAAAATAGGAACGTCCACTAACTTGATTATGCAAGTATGTACATCTCAATTTGCGTCATTCCCTCATATTGATAATATATGTTATCACATTACTCAAAAGAAAAAAGATGATATATGTCATCTCAGAGATATTAAACTCCTTTAGGACCACAAAATAAATATTTCTATTTAAATTAAATAATATCTTGCCCAGAAAAATTTCCTACCATTACCGTCTTATAATTGGACTACAGCAACAGCTGTGAGATGTAGGTTTGAGGATGAAAATTTAATAATTTAATTTTTACAAATAATAAGTGATAATCTTTTTTGGGTATCATAAATTTAATTTCAGTCGGAATAAATTAAGATTATTTTAAAAGATTCTAAAAAAATAAATTAAAATTTTTGTCTAATCATTCGAATAAAATATGAACTACATATTTACAAAAGAATTATATTTGTCTAAGAAGGTTGACTGAAAATTACAAGTCTTTCTATTTACTGTGGGACCCACACGTATAGAGGATCACGTGCGGAGCGGAGCCCTTGGTCCGAGTGAATTATTGAGGTGATCGTGCAACAGCCGTCTAACTATCTGATTTTTGAAAATATGTGATTGTACTTTTATTTATGGTTCGTCATTAACAATTTTTATGCATGGTTTTTTTGTAAATATATTCCATTTAGTTTCACTTTCAAAAATTTTTAAATAATATTGCAATTAATGTGAATCACATTTAAATAATCTCTCTTCTCATTTGAAGAAATTGAAATTTCATATTTGAAGCTAAAATATTCTTTTGTTCTTGGATAGGTTGACTTGGCGTAACAAGATATACAAAGTGTTTTTATTAAGACCGGCTTGACCTAACTCATAATTAGATTGAATTTGGAAAGCTCACTTATTCAATAGGTCTAATCTTAAAAAAAATAAATATGAGTTTGAAAATTAAAACTTGAATATAAAGGCTTGACTAAAGTAACACATTTTATAAAGTAGGTTGGATTTGGGCTTCTTTTAATGCTTGACTAGCTAAAACCCAACAAGCTTGAATAAGTATATTTTAAGAAAAAAATTTATTATTTTGAAAAAATTTAATTTGATCTTTTAAAAAAATTGACTTAATAAATAAGATACTAATTGGTCCAATAAAAAGAATTAAGATAAAAAAAAACAATCTCAATTTTAGAAATGTAAAATACAAGTTTATTAGTGAGATTAACTCAATTCGAATTAAGATAGTTATAGATGAAATAATAAATCAATGTGACTATGACACCCATAACTAAGGAGATGAAACTGGCACAGAGGTTGAAGTATATTCCACCCCCGTAAATCGAAAATAAGACACACAACTAATCAGTTTAATCACAGCGTTACATAAAGGCCACACTTAATTATATCAGTTTACCACCTATTACAATTCATATAGATTAGACATGAATATCTAATTTATTACATGACTTCCATGTGAAAATTTTCATAAAATCTCTCCTAAAATATGGACTTCCTAAATTTCCATAACCAAGAAAAGGAAGAAAGTTTCACTCTTATAAAAATTTACAGTCAGACAACCTAATACTATATAAAACAATACTAATTCCTGCCTGTGACATCTAATGCTATTAGATTACAACATATACAATAGTTATAACAAATGAATGTCCTTGCCCTTGCAGACAATGCAAGGTTCACCAAAAGGTAATACTCTAAAATATACACAGCAGAATGAGCTCTAAAGTCAGCACTTTTATCTAAAAAACATAAAGAAATAAGGAACGAGTAATGTTGATACCACTAACTACACATGTAAGGGAACAGATAAGATTGGTAAAGTTTTTCACAATCATTTATCATTCTACCAAAACTTAAGAAGTATCATAATCCAAAATATTTATAAATAGTAAAATACAAATTACCCAATAAAAAAGTTATGTTCTATTGCAAATTAAATATGCTTGGCAAGATGAGATTGACTAGTAATCATTCAAACCATGATTTTAATGATATAAGATTGGAAAACATCCCACAGAACTAGCAGTCAATCAATAATCAAGTGTTAGCATCTACTTGCATTGACATACAGAATTGTATACTGATCGGTAGTGAGCAAAGAGGCTCACAATAAGTCAATAACAAGGCACGATGCATCAGTATAGTGATATAATTTATGGTGCATCATGGCTAACACCTATTGTCTTTAGCTACAGGTTCTACGTTAGATATGTTTCCAAGAAAAAGAAATTTTCTGTAATAACAACATAATTTAATATCAAATAGATAACAATAATCTTTCAATCCAAAAGTTTTACAATAACCAATTTCATTTAGAAATTCTACAGAAATCATATAGCAATCATTTATTTAAATCTTGTTGGAAATCATTCAAATAATAAACTATCTCTCAATAGTTAATAGAATATGATCAGACAACTTTATGACAAATTCCAACAATGTTTGCCAAAGTTCTTAGGATAGTTTCAAAGGAAAAATAACCTATGAGGAAATCTAGTCTTAAGGCATTAAACAATACAAAAATACATTAATTCAAAGGAAAGATTTAAAATACAAAAAACATGCATAGTAATAATATTTACTCACCTAGAAAAGGGCACGCAAACTTCTCCCTAAAGCTTTCAAACAATGTGCTTGATGACAATTATTTCTACGGACTAATAAAATTAAAAATCTCACTTTATTTTTTTTAGAAATAGTGTAACTAATTCTCTTAATTTACTTATTTAGCCATTCGATTACTCCTATATTAAAATTCTTGGATTTGCCAAACATTGTCTTCCATAATAGTCCTCAATTCCACTTGAAATTCTCATTTCTCATTTCAAGACAACTCCTAATGAGTATCACTTTAATGAGGTTGCTAATATGCTTAACATAATCTCAATTAGGAGTATCATAAGTTTTATCAATAACTTAATTAACCTAGATTCAATTCAAATTTAATTATCCCATTTTATATCAAGACACCTTCAACATGATTTCTCTTTTAACTTTTAACTTTACTATCACTAACCATCTAACTTTGTCATTGGCTTAGAAAATGATACTCTTTTAGTCCAAAATTTAATCATGTCATTAAATAATGTTTAATGCCATAATCTTCTTTAACATGCTTTATTTTCCTCTTACTCTGTTTTTAGGAATTTATCTCTTTCACCAAAGTGACATTTAGGATTGACTAGCGAAATTCAAAAATTTGTCATTAACTTGAGATAATTATTTAAAATTACTTAATCAACTGTAATAATGTTTTCAATTCTTTTTTCATCCCTTTTTCTATGTGGAAAATTCAAGAAAATTAAGAAAAATTAGCAAATCAACTTACAATTGAAAATGAAAACTTCGAGTTCCCTTAAGCCTTAACTTAGATGGTTAGTGATGTTAAAGGCCTAAAAACTTCATATTTCATCACCCTACATGTATGCACACACAACCCTAATTGAAATCGATTAAAAAACACTAGAATCCTCATGCTTTTCGACCAACTAGAGGCCAGAGAAGGACGGTCTCAAGTCGGCGAAGAATGCATGACCTCCTGAGACTATGAATGATAGCAATAGGCATGTGGAAATACGAAGAATGATGGAGAGTGGTGTGAACACAATAGAAAAATATATGCGAAGAAGGAAGGAAAAATGATGAAGGGTATTTAGATAATTTCCTAAGGAACACCTTGCACTATCATATCAAAAATTTTGAAAACACTCATCTTATACTTTCTGGGATTCAATTATAAGTGTTTGGAATGCATATGATAAGGTTTAGTATTCATGCTAGCTTCTAACTCAGATATAATACTATTTAAATTTATATTTAATATTTCTTAAATTTCCTCATTTAATGTTCTTATCATTTAAAATTTATACTTGCCTCAAGTGCATTTTCTTCCTTTCTCCAATTCATTAAATTATATATTAAAATTTTCTACCTAAAATAACTCATTTAACATAAGGATTTTATAGGTATTACAGTGACATGACATCTTGGTATATAAACAATAACTAGTGCCTTACATTGTACAATTGTATATATAATAATAATAATTATTATTAAACTCTATATCAAGTTTTAAGTAGAAAAGAGACTTAAGTATGACTTATAAGAAAACCTATTGAACCCACAAAAATATTTATGACCTCGAATAAAAAGTCAATTAAAAACTAGGCTCAGGCCCTTTTTTAATTGAAGCCCATCTCTTTTTATAAGATTGGCCCATTTTTAAATGAGCCTAACCAATGATCAGGTTTATACACAATATGTGGTTGAAGCAACCCTTAAAAGTTCAAAGGGAAATTCCTAAATCATACATATGATCACGCTAAGGACTCATTTGATTCTTGAATTATTTTTATAGGAATAAGAAACTTTTAGTACTTGGAATAGAATATATGTGCCAATGAACCAATTAATCTTGTAGCTCAACTATATTATGTCAGCCAATTTTAGTATCTATTAGATAGCAAAGCATAATTACTGTACTAAAAGCTTAGGCTGAAGAACAATTAGTGATCCACATAATAAGGCTAAAAGTACCTATGTTAACATCAATTGCAATGCACCAACGAAATGAGTCATTGCAACATTCATAAAATCAAAAATCATATCAAGGGACATGAAAAGAAGTGAATGTATCTAATTAATTGTACTTGAATTCAAGAAAGTATGTTCCAAACCTTTATGTAGGGTTCCTTCAAGGAATCTTTGCTTAATGTTATGAGAACAATAAAGTAGTCTTTGTTTAAATCAAACTTCTATTAAAAAATCTAGTTAATTAAGTCAAAATGTAGAGCAGTTGAAGTTGTAGGCACAAAACGATGTTCGTGGGT
Source organism: Delonix regia (assembly GCA_037074485.1). NCBI lineage: Eukaryota > Viridiplantae > Streptophyta > Magnoliopsida > Fabales > Fabaceae > Delonix > Delonix regia. The sequence goes on along the minus strand of CM073460.1, from coordinate 5,201,870 downwards.
TAAGCTTCATAGAGCTAAGCATAAGCATTTGGTGGATAAAAGGTGTATTGGAGACAAAATGATCTAACATTTTGTCACTCTAATTTCTCATAAGCCTTTCTATTGATGAAAGGATCGACTTTCCTTTAAGTAACGATGTTCTTATTACCAAACATTGCTTTTTCCTTCTTGGTTTGTTTTTTTTTCATATATATGTACTAAACATGCTTTAAAATCCCTATATTTCTTCCTATGTTCTCTTTCAAATATATTATAAGATTAATAGAAAATAAGGGTTGGTATGCTGATAAAGTATATCACATGACAGCAAAATATGAACTTTTGAACAACATATTAGCAAAGTGAAAACAACCAGAATCACGTTGAAGTAAATTTTTCCATGTGTTAAATGACCAAAAAAACAAAATTGTTCAATGTGTTAGATTGAAGATGTCATTGTTATTTTGAAGATATTACATTTAACTATTTTGATATGTTTGTCTTCAATTATAAAATTCTTTAATTTATAAGAAATTGTAACAGATACACAATCTACATTTGGCAATGAAATTCATTATAGAGAACAAGCTTTGGATGTTGCCACTTTGGAGAAAGGTTCTACATCACCAAATTGTTTCGATAATAAACATAACATTGTTAGTGAGTTCCTAGAAGAAATTAATAGATTATCAAAATTATAAAAGACTCTAAATATAAATGTATACTAGTCTTTGTCACACACAATATATTATCATTTTGGAATGTTGAATTTTTATATTTTGATGCAAACTTATTTAGCATGATCATTTTTATCTATATCTTTTAACCTGAGTTAAATTAATATTATTTTAATTTTAAATTTCTTGGTAGATTTAATGAGCTAATTTGTTTAACCTATTTGGTGTTTAGGTTAAAGTTTTCAACTTGTTTAAGTTGAATGATGTGATACCCATGGAATTTATGCATTATTTAAAAGTTAACGATGAAATTCTATGTGATTAGGCTTAGGGAAAACATAGGAAAGATGATGGGTAAAGAATAAATTTAAAGTAATAAAAAAAGGGGGACTTTTCAATAGCTTAAGTATAAATGGAGTAAAAATAAAACTTGAGATTTTGGCTGGCTTAACTGGTCTAATATACACCTTTGCTTCTAAAAGTTCTCAAGTTCTAACTCTAGCCCCTAATTTTTTTTTTGTAATATTTCCTACATTGACACGAGAAATTAAAATAAGGTGAAATGACAAGTTTACGCTTCCCTTTATTTTTTTTCATTAAACGCATCTCTATACATGAACAGACAACCATTGAAGTAGTAAATTGAGCTTCTTTTCCTTGTCATTGTGCAACAGCCATGCAATTTGAGTTTTTGACCATTTCTTTCATTTTTTCTTTGGCATGCATTAGCTGGAATTTTGCTCAACAAAGGAGTACACATGAACCCATTTCTCGTTAGTGTGTAAGGCTCAAGTAGTAGCATTTTGGCTTAATGAAATGAGGGATTGTCCAATCTTAGTACAGGCTATTGTTATTTATAAAAATTTCAATCTTTTCCTTTAGATTTTGATCTTAAACATCAAGTGATTCTTCAAAATGTCATATTTGCCTCCTATGTTTGAGTTAGGTTTCAAGAAGGGAAAGATAGGTTGATTTAGTGAAGAGTAATTTGAAATTGGTAAGGATATTTACTTCATTATATAAACTTTGAACTTTTCCTTAATTTTTTTTCAAAAGTTATCACCAAGGAATTGGTTTCAGTAGTTGACATTAACCCTTGGATGCGTGTTAGGGTTCATAAAGGGCCTTGTTCAAAATTTTTAAGCTTGATTCACCATTAATCTACAATCAAGGTGAAAGGAGAAGTGGCTATAAAGTTATATTAAGTGAGGTAAGCTTGTAATTTGCAAATTTATGAATTGTTAAGGATTTGGAAGTGTTGGAATTAACTGGGAGTTGATGGAGAGCGAGTGTTTTAGTTCATTGTTAGAAATTCCTTTGGAAAAATGGTTTATGCATTCACTTGACTTCAATAGATTCTAACCCTTTGTAAAGTGTAAGTGTTCTTTTATAAAACTTTATGTGAATTGGTGATTGGGGATGAATAAAGAAGGCTATTAAATTTCTTATGGCCATGTTAAGGTTGTTAAAGAACAATTGTCATAATAAACTATAGGTATATTTATATTAAAAAGGGGATATGGATATATACTAAACCCCACATGTTGATTACATAAAGAATATCTTTTTAAAAGATTGAGTGTGTATTCATAGATATATTTTAATATCAATGATATCTCCATTCCATAGGGAAGTTGTTAATTAATTAATAGGTGAACTTGGAGAAGAACTACCTAATAAATTTGATACCAAGTGAATGTTGAATGAATAGAAGGAATTAAATTGTAAATTTGTTAATGGTTGAAGTGTTAAATTTCTTTTTTTATTTTCAACTTATATAGGGACTTCTTTATAGAAGGATTTCAACTAGAGTAAAGAGAACTAGAATAAACTTATAGTTCATCATCAACCAAGTGAGCAAATAGCACCTTTCTCCTTTAAGTAGTGTTATAATCCCTTCTTCATTGGTTTCTTTTAATTCTATTTAAATATATTGTAATCCTCATGTTTTGTTTGTATCAATAGTTTCTTTTCTAATGGTGTTTCATAAATACTATATTGCCTATGGAATCAATGAGAACAATTAAAGTTAATTTATATATTAAACTATTTTCCTACATGACTGCCAGACTTTTTGGTTTTCACATAGTCAATATATCTTGTACACATATCGTTAAGCTTTCTAATGGTTTTGGAGGGATTAGGTTAGGATGCTAGAAGCTAACAACAGTTTTGTTAGCCTTTGATGCACCTAAGAAAAACCTAACTAGGAGGGTTATTGGAAATGCTAGCTCATATGATGGCTATCACACATAGATAGGAAGGATATTAGATTTTGTAAGTTGCAGTCTCATGACTATTGATTGTTTCATAAGCTGTGATCTCACATCAGTTAGTTACTTACCATTGAGGACTATGTATCCTTGCCAATTTGTGATTTACCCTCATGGGCTATGTGCCGATGCTAGATATCTGGTATTCATTCATGTTAGTCCTTTCCTAAAACAGATTTCCAAACTCAGCAAGGAAGCTGAACTAATCAAGGAAGATGAAGAATGATTGTAGTCCCTAACTAGTGAGACCCGCTTTGTTTGCAAGGGTAGGCCTCCTTTTGTTTTGTATTTTACATTGTAAAGTTGAATTGTAATTCCTTTTGATCACTCTATATGTGTATCCTTAAGATTGCAGGCAGTGTATCCCCACCCCCTTTTTGTGCATTATGCTTTTTTTATTGTTATTGAGAGTAGAGCTCTCTGCTTTTATTTGGTTCACCTAATAGGTACCTTATAGAACTATCAAGAGGTCCCATTTTCAAAGGAGGCTTTGAAGAAATTCTGCAAGATTTAAGCCTGGTGAATTGTTAGGTTGTTATTCTTATGGGTTTTTAGTCTTGTTTTGATTTCAATTTTAGTATTTCGGTAAAGAAATCAAACCTCAAATGATTGTTTTGGTAGGTTTTAACTCATAGATAAGATTTTGTTGCATTTAGTGCTGAAGCAAAGTGTGGTCATGTCTTATATTGCAAGAGTTTAAAACTACAAAGTATGTCATCAACACAGCTTAAGTTGCTATTTTTAATTAAGAAAAGTAGACAACACACCCTTTGGCTCACTTTCTCTCTTATGGATGTTAGAAGCACAAAGGAAATAGGCAAGAGAAACATCTGGGGGGTTATTTTGGGACAAAATTAAAAAGTTAGTTAGGAATTATAGGAATTTCTTTTTTGGTCAGAGTTTTGTGACCACACTCTCCCTAGGTCACCTCTTTCTTCATCCTTTTCTCCTCATTGGCTCTAGTAAGGGAAAGCACTAGGAACTTATTCTCTAACATTGTAATTTTGATTTTGGATGAAGATTGTAGATATTTTACCTATGAGTAGCTAATTTCACTCATCCAACTAAGAATAGTAGTTATGGATTCTTCAAGTATTGTAAAATATATTTGCACTCTCTCATTTTCTTTTCTTTGTGGTTTTTTCAATGCTTATTCTACTGGTATTATCTTTGAAAGGATAAATGATAGTGCCTATAGTTTATATTAATCAAATATGCTTATCTTCCATTTGGTTTAATTGAATCCATAATTTTTTGGTTAAACCAACGTAGGGTTGAACACTAGTTAGGCTGGCTCAAGTTTTTGCAAGACCCTAGACCCATGATTTTAGACCAGGACTTATTTTAGAGACCCAAAATGTGTTTTCTTTTATATTGATGGAATATGAAAAGTAATTTGTTGAACTTTGCTTTTTGTTTTGGCTAATTAAAGTCAGTGATTTCTTAATTTTAATGCAATTAACTAATTAAATCTTTAAGTAACTTGAGATTGTTAGTTAATTAGGATTTAGTTAGAGAGCATTTCTTAACCAATGTACCAAAGAAAATGTATGTTGTTAAAGCTTGTTAGCAACTATAGTCACTTGCCAATAAGAGAGAATTAATATGTTTATCAATAATCAAATTTTGAAGGACTAAAACAGAACATTCCTAGCTAATTTCTTGTTACTTGGTTTAATTTTTTTTAATCGACTTTCTTTTATATTTAGAATAATTCCATACTTGTTGCCTATTTAATTTCTTTTATTTTAGTTGATGCTCTTGTTATATTTTTGCTAAAACCCCTAATTTCATTTCCTTCTTTTAGACATTATTTCTTGGTTAATATAAAGTATTAGAATTAGCAATCCTCGTGGGTATGACCCTACTCACCCATGTTACAAATATTTCATTAGAGAGTTGACTAACTTTTTATTTGGTGGATTTGACATCCATGATGAATAGATTGAGTATTTATTCAAAGGGAATATTAGGCTTGTTAAATGTTGTTACACTTTAATTTTAGATTAGGAGTCATCTTTCCAATGTAGGCTTGTAGGAATCAGGTTTCTTCTCATTTCCTGTGCTAGTCATGCCTATGTGTTTTAGGGGTATGACAAATGAGTTAGACCAACTCTCGTGAATATAATTTGCCGCCGTAACACATCTAATTATATATATATATATCTATATATATATATATATCTATATCTATATATATATCTATATATATATATATATATATATATAGTCTAAAATCACACATGTGTCTAATTAGTTATCAAATGCTCTTCATGATATCAATCTAGAAAAATTAAACACGAGACAAATCAAGATTCCAATCTTTATGAAATCACATTTTGAAAAACAAATACCATAGATAACACTAGGAATATGCAAGAAATTCAAATTAAATATCACAAAGTCAAATTCAAATTACATACTCACATGACTTAATTTGAAATTCAAAGTCAAAGACTCAAAAATATTACAACAATGAATATATGCCTTATTTAGCTCAAATTATTTTTAGTATCAATATTGGCAAGTTTAACCCACAATTTTGATGGATTATGTTAAAAATTTCAGCTTATTAAACATATATGGGTTAAATTAACTTGCCCCACTTAATTTGTAGATTAGATGAGCCAATTTAAGTCATCTAATGAGTTGAATTCAGCATCTTAGCACACCAACCCATGTAAGCTGGGTTAACAGATTTTGATAGCTCTAACTATAATGATTTGTGTGTATAAATTAATCATGCTTATTGGCACAAGAAGTTGCATTAGAAAAATCTAACAAGAGGGATATTTAAAATTTTTTAGAAGCTATATAGTTAATTATAAATTTGTAAATTATAGTGACCATATTAAGAAAAATTATAAAATTATAGGGTAAAGGAATAATTTAACCAAGATTTTGTATTGAAAAACATTTCTCATACAACAATTATTTTTGTCTGTTTTCTTTGAAAAAGGAATTCTCAGTCATCTAAATTTTGTTTTCTTTGAAAATAATGATCAAATTTTATTTTTAAAAAAATTTCTCCAAACAAATTATATAAACTGCTATGTTCTACTCCAGCCCATTGTATTAGTTTCTCACACTCTAACATATTGGGCCAATACAACTTATATTGGCCTTGACCTCATAGTGTTTCAGGTCAATATCAACCTCGAAAAGAAAATAATTCCTCCTGAAACTAACAGACACTCCAAACCAACAGTTCAATGAATGGAGCATCTTAGCTTGAGTATTTCATTTTCAAATTAATTTCAAACTCTAAGCTGAGAAAAGTACTCACTCCAACTTTTGATTCTTGAAATTTTTTCGTCTCTGCCACTTTTGCCATGAGGAAAGCTTCAATAAACGTTCAATCTGGATCTTCAAGCTTCTTGTGAGTGGAAGCTTTTTGAGTGGAAACTGGAAACGAATTTCCAGGAGTGCTTGAGAAATGGGGATGGAAGAAAATGGAGGTGCAGTTGTTGAAAATAAAAGGAGTAAAATTATTTTTTATTTTTTACTTATTACAAAATTATTATTTTGGTCTTTTACTCATTAAAATACTTAAAAGAGTCTTATTAGATTTTTTATCTTTTAAAAAATTATTAAATTTAATTTCTTTACTAAATCTTAAACTCTAAATTTAAGAAAATAAGTTTGATATTTTCTTGAAATATAAAAATTTTTAATAAGTGGATAGTATAAGTGGGGGGAATAAAATGAAACTTCTATGAAAAGTATGGAAAAAAATATTTTACTCAAAATAAAAGCCAGGACAAAGGGGTATACGTGGAAAAGATAATTTTGACGTTTTGGGCCTTTGGTCGCATAAAGAGAGACCACTGAAAGTGGAAGTGCTTTACCTAAAAATACAAAAAAAGTATAAGTGAAAGGCAGAGGCTTTTGTTTTGTATTTTTCGAAAAATCCGTTCATTCCCCACGTGAATGAAATTAGATACTTTCTATATATGTAGGCCACCGTGTCACCAAAACTATTCTTTTTAAAGAAATTTAAAGTTTTTTAAATGGAGCAAAAGTGCTTTATGTAAAATCCAATTTTTGTTGTTACAATATTTATGTTATGCATTTTGAATTATTGGATCCTTAATGATCACATATGATCGCTATAATTAACTCGCATCTAGCAGTCCAAAATTCATAATTCGAGTGATGTACACCACTTGATCTAAATTAACTATAAACTAGAAGAGAAATTTTTCAAAAAAAAAAAAACTTTGCTAGAAGTAAGGAGAATATTTATAATAGTATCACACAATTTTATCTGAATTATTAAATTAAAATTTAAAAGATAATAATTAAAAACGTTAGATGATAACAAAACTAGTTATCCTAAATAAATATTTATTGCTAAGTAAATTATGATTTTAATTGGTAAGTATTTATTTCTGATGATATAATACTAAGCTAATAAATCATATAATATAGAAAAAAGAATTAAAACTTTCAGTAAATGAAAATAATTTTTGTAAGAATTGGTTATATTATACTTTTTATTCCTCTTATTTTAAAAATTATACCCAACTCTTCTGACATATTCATATATTATAGAAACCTCTAATTTCTTTTTCAAAAGATTAATTTATGCAAATATAAAATTATAATTTTATTCATGACATGATATTAAAAATGATTTCATTTTTAAAAAATATATATTTAACAAAGTTAACTAACATCATAAAAATATAAAAAGTTGTATATATATATTTTAAAATATCAAGCAACATTTATTAAAAATTTTGTAATATATATATTAAACTTATATACAATTATTTATAAGTTTGTTATATTATTTTGTAATTAAAATATGACAAATATATAAAATTTTAATGATATCATAATAAATAAATAGTTGTTACAAATAGCTATCTAATTTTGAAATTAGTCAATTATATACTTACCATAAATTATAAAAATTTTGTATCTATATTTAACCATTCGAATAGTTTATGACAAGTCACATCCTGCTTTGTCATAATAATGACGCCCACAAAGTAAACATAACGTATCCACAATCTACAGCATCGCATATTAAAAATTCATAAATTTATACTTTATTACTATTTTTTTAAAGATAAGCAAAAGCTTTTTGGGTTTTGACATAACTTTGTTAGCTTAGACTGAAAATTTATGGCCAAAAAAAAAAAAAAAGAAAAAAATTCCCGACCGCTAACTTTTCTTTTTGGCCAGTTATGTACATCTGAATCTGCGTCATATACTCATACTGATAATGTATGTCATCACATAGATATTTCATTTAATTTTATTAAAATTAAAGAGCAGCCAACGCAGATCCCTGCCAGTTTTTAAAAGTATACCCAACTCTTCCGACATATTCATATATTATATAAACCTCTATTTTTTGTCAAAAAATTAAGTTATGCAAATATAAAATTATATTCACCACATGATATTAAAAATAATTTTCAGATATAAAGAATTGTACATAATATTTTTATTTAAAAAATTATATACAATATATTAAAAATTTTAGAGTAAATATATATATATATATATATATATAATTCTTTATATTTTTACTATATATATAAAACATGATAAGTGTAACTTTCTAATTATATCATGACACACAAAAAACTATATATATAATTTTTAAATTAAAATATACGCTTAATATATTATTATTGTTTAATTATATATTTATTATGAATTAATTAAAAGACATGATAGTGAAACATAAAAAATTGGAGAAAAATATTACATCAATCCACACTTCTTCAATTTGTGATAATTTAGTCCTCTAAAATTATTTGTACCAAATCAATATCTTATAATTAGTATTTTGTGCAAATTTGATAAATTAGTAAGATAATAAAATAACTAGTTTTATACAAAATAAGAATTATAAGAAGTGATTTAGCACCAGTAGGTATCAAATTATCACAAAACATAAAAAGAAATAAAAATTTGTTAATAAAATTGTATTTAAATTCAACCCTTTGAATAAATCATGGCAAGTCGGAAACATAGAATAACCACAATCTACAATAATCACATATTAAAATTCATAATTTTTTTTTTTTTAAAGATAAGCAAAGCTTTTTGAGTTTTGACATAAGTCAACTTAGACCCAAAAAATGTGAAAAGAATTCCTGTCCACTCATTTGATGACGCAAGTATGTACATCCTAATCTGGACTTTTTAATTAAGATGCCATAAAAGAAATTGAAAAAAAAAAAAAGGCTAAATCCAGTTAATTGTTTAAAAAAATATAATTTAGGGGTGCTCCTATCTTTTCAGTCTCCTCATTTTTATTTTAAAGAAAATGAAATTTGAAAGATTTTATTCTGCCTCTCAAGCATAGAAGTTATAAATCAATAAAAGTAATTACGGATCTAAATTTACTATAGTTGAAGATAGAAATTGCATCGTTGATTCACACAAGGTAAAAAATATAAATTATTAAATTAAATTTTATAACTGCATGTAGTAATTAAAAAACATACTCCATTGATAAATAGGAAGCGTATGTGTGCCCACACCAAAATAATTTTGTCCAACAAAATATTAACAGAACATGAAGTTCAAAGATCCAATCAATTCTAGTTTGATAGATATGCCTATGAATTCTTTATCATATATTCCCAATTCCCACCCAGCTATTAAATTCCCATCTCAACAGTTTTTTTTCTTTTTTAACATCATCATCATCAAGTTTTCTTGAGTCCTTTCTGAACAAAAGCAGATCTTGAGTCTTTTTTATTGGAGTTTGGTCGATGGCATTGGATACTCTGGTAACATAACTGCCTCTGAGCTATTAATCCAAATGTCATATCTTCCTTCATCCTATCCATTACTGATTAGTGACAATGACTATCATATTGAGCTAGTCTTTCTTGAATGAATCCAACCCCTTCGTTCTTACTTCTATGAACTGTCTGAGACATTAATAATGAGTGTGTTAGGTAAGGAAATTGCTTTTAACCTCTAATTAAATGAACTGAATTTGAACCCTTAATTCTGTGGAGTAGACAAACACAAATTAAGCATGGAAGTCCCTCTCTGTGTCAAGAATATATAAGGTGGGGGTATCAACCTCCTATTTATTCTCTATCAACTTTGTTGGAGTATCACTTCGATGAAAATAAGGAAAGCAACTTCAACTTAAGTGGCATCATAATTTTATACCCAAAAATTTCCTCACTTTCTTTATCTCATACCACCAATAGGGAGATGGCTACAATTTTATATATAGCTAGCCTCGTTCTTAATTAAATCTCCGAACTGAAACTTATTTATCTGAAAAAAGTATTGAAATGAATAAGTTTTTCTCATTCCAAGACTTGTTATTAATTACGTTGTGTCATTAACTGGTTATTTAAAATATCATAAATTGCTAGGTGCCATATAACCATTAACCCATAAAGATTACAACTTCCAAATCACAAAGAGTGGAGGATAAGAACTAATTTCATTTGTCATCTTATTTGCTTTATTTTATGATCATAAGGGTTCCACCTAAACTACTTTTTCTTAAGTTCAAAGACAAAAGAAAGTTGAGAAAGGGACATTAAGGATCCTAGGATAAGGAATTAAGGAAATGAGATGGGGAATACATTTTAAGCTATCTAGGACCAGATAACAATTGCAAAAAGCACATAGCGAAATTACGATTATCCTTGAACGCATTTGGGAAAGTGACAGAAAAAGAAAATTAGTAAAAAACACAAAAGTTGGTAAAAAGATCTAGTACTGTCTCACAACTTAGCTTTGATTTCTATAGACATTAATTTTGGAATTAAAATTTTAAATATACTAAATTTTCAACACATTTCAATTAACACCTAACAAGTGTATGGTTAGTCAAAAATAATATAAATAAGTGTATAATTTGATTCAAAAATTATATAATTATACGTAATGACCATACACATGTGTCATGATAGTAATATAAACTATATACTCACTATGTTTTAATTGGATAACAACATAATATTAATATAAATAACTGTATATAAATTTTTTAGTTTTATATTTTCAAGAGTTTGAACTTTAAAATTAGTTTTAAATTATATTTTGAAAATTAAATATAAGTATTGAATATTTCAGATATCTTTTATCTAATATTCAATGTCTTGATCATTGTAAGATCGAATCTTTTACGTTTACATCGATGTCTGGGGCTTTGGCAGGAAGGGAAGCTTTATGTAGGAAGAAGTGTGCTTATGATCCTTTGTGTCCAACATGTACTTGAGGCTGAACTTGAAACAATGGAACATATGTTTTTGCTGTGTCCCTGGGTGTATATAGGGTGTGGTTTAGTTGTCTTTTGACTATAATAGTGGATGATATGAAAGTTAGGAGGCTTGACAGTTGGTGTTTGGGTTTTTTTGAGAATGAGAAGGGTCTGAGTGAGAACGGCAAAGCAATTTTGGCTAATTTGTTGTCTTCTGATGCTTTGATGGGTAAGGTGGGAGTTGCTCGCATGAATGTGTTGGTTTGATTCTGTTAATTGGTGTTTTTTTTTCTTCTGGATTGTTCGCTGTTTGGTTATTGATCCTATCTTTTGGTGATTTATTATGGTTTTCATGTTGGTTTAGGATGTATGTGCTGAATTAACATATCAAATATGTTCAAAATTGGGTGACAATAAATATAAAAACACTGACCTAAAAGATGTAGAAATACCAATCCTTGTATATATCTGATGTAGACAAATAGAGATTTACAACCTACAATACCTAATGTTTTAAGAAGAACAAAAATTGTATACCACCTCAAGAGATAAGAGAGAGAGAGAAAGAATGGATCAAAACTCAGAGTTTTTCTTCACTATTGGTTCATATCATAGACTGAAGAATTGAAGGACTTCATAAAATATGAAAAGGTTGAAGTTGCATATGGGTGGCCGACAAAGTTTATGCATAATGATGGAATAATTGATGAAGAACCATGGTGGCAGTATGCATAATGTTGGAGTCAAATGATGGTGTCTTACGATCACAAATAAGTTCCATCTCTCTTTTTCTATTGATTATTTACCAATAATATGACGAGATAATTACTAGTTAACATTTGGCTCTACCCAAAGGGCATATAAGTAATCTGACCCATCACTAATTACTCACAAATTAACGTGAACACAATTCATTCTTAGTTTAGATAAAATATAAATGGCCAAATAATAATAATAATAATAATAATAATAATAATAAATTGATCTAATAATAAAATTAATGCTAATCCATATAATAATTAAAATTATTCTAACAATTTCCCATTTTGATAGTATTAATCAATTATTAGGTCAATCAATGATAGTGACAGAATTAGGCAATTTTTCATAATCATATGTATGTGTGTACTTATTTATTAACCATGCAAAGTTCAAAAATAAAACCATGCATAGATCACTAGATCTGATAAAAAAATAAGTGATATTATTATTACAAATTAGTTTCAATATCTTAACATAACAGAATACGAAATGACATTCCAAATGTCATATTACTTTACGAAGTGTACTTATAGAATTTAACTTATATTTCCACTAAACCAAAGCTATTTATCAAAGTTTTCAACAACATCCATCCAAGTCACGTGACTTTTGAAGACTCCTACAGGTAAGCCTTTGGTCAACAAATCCGCTAACATACGTTCACCAATTATGTACTCTAAACAAGTCTAAATTTAACAATCTTTTCTGTAACAAATAGGAACTTGACACAAAATGCTTAGTGCGACTATAGTTTTTGTGATTTTGAGAAAAGCTAACAACAAACAAACTATCACAATATATGATCAAAGGTCACAATATAGAATTAACAAGATGTATGTCAGATATCAAATTTCTCAACCATAGGTGGCCTCATAACAAGCAATATACTTTACTTCTACGATTGATGTAGTAGTGATTAATTGCTTGTAACTTTTTCCCACAAAATAGCTCCTCTAAACATTATAATGATCTAACCAAAAGTGGACTTACAATTATCAACGCATTATACATAGTCTGAATCTAAATATCCTCCCAATTTTAATGGTTCAGAATTTCTGAAAGTCAACATGTAATGTTTTGTACTTTGAAGGTACCTCATGACTTTCTTTGCAACTTTTTAATGATTATGCTCAAGATTACTCAAATATCTCCCAAGTATACCAACAATAAAAGCAATGTTCAGATGTATGCACACCTAGGCATACTTCAAGCTTCCAATAACAAATGCATATGGAATTTTGTCCATTACAATTTTCTTATCATCATCTTTGGGAAATGATGGTTTAGATAATCTTTCACCCTTATGAACAGATGTTACACAAAGGGTACAAGAATACATGTTAGATTTCTTCAGCACCCATTCTATATAGGTTGTCTAAGACAAACAAAGAATGTCACGTGATCTATCTCAATGAATATGAATTCCCAAAATGAAAAAAAGCTTCATCTAGACTTTTTATATCAAAGTGATAGGATAAAACGTGTTTTGTCTCATTCAACAAAGACATTGAGTTGCTTGTCAGTAAGATGACATCAATATAGAATAAGAGGATGACAAAGTTGTTGCCTTGCTATGTTGATAAAATTTGAAAGAGTGAGACCTTAAACCTATATATATATATATATATATATATATATATATATATATTTGGCCATATCGCGACTCTTCACACAAATTGATTTCTTTTAACACTAATGTTAGTATAAGAAGATATACTATTGAAAAGCGTCATCTTTTGGATATTTATCTAGGGTGAAGTGTCTGTATGTATACATATCATTCACAATGCAAGAATAATAGAAATTTATGAAAAGCTTTCAAATTCACACATGTAAAATGGTCGAGAAAATAACAAATGGATTTTTCGCACTAGTTATTTTTTCAACTTCTTGTACTTGTTGGTAACACGTTAATATTTCATGGTTATCAATTTTTAAGATTTTGGCCAGCACTTAACTTCCAACTTTAATCCAGGCTCTATATGAGGAGTAAACAGAAAAGCTTTAGATTTAGCCCTGGAGAATGAAAACCTGAAAAGTGTATACCTGTTTGTTATCTTCTTATCATTCTTTTGTATCATTCTGTCACTCTCTCTACTCCTCTTTTTCTCTGTCATGCTTTATTAAATAGGGATTATGTTTAGGAGATTTTTCATTTTATAAGTCCTTAACTTTCCATGATGTAACTAAGCATTTGGTGATATTTCTCTTTCACATATGATTCATGCATGCGGTGTATAAATTGTTGAATACAGGCATGCCAACTCTTGATGATGATTTAATACCCACATTGTCATTCACAAGTACTTTCTCACTGTTCCAATTTATGATAATTTTTACTAATAAAATACTTGTTCCTCTTTCTTAAACTCTTTGTCTAAAACTTCATCCTTCATCTTTATAAATAACTTATTTGTCTAAATCCTTCTTTATTAGCCCATCTACCTTTTTGTTCTTTTTGAACCTACTGGTGAAACTTTGTAGTTTCAGAAGCCCTAGCTACATTTATGTCACCTAAGTACATGAGAAACTGTGGAAGCAACTTACTGTAGTCACATGAAAGCAGTTGGAATTTATTTTCATTATATATTTCTCGTTTTGTTATTTTAAGAGTTAGGTTTTAGTTCAAAATGCTCTATCTTGATGTTTTAATATTTTTATTTCGTTAAACCGTCTTATAATCCTAGTTTTATCAGTTTTATAGTTCTGTATTATATGAAGTTACTTTTCTTTCGCACATCTAGACATGATATCTTTATGATTTGTCCTGTGTTGGTGGGCTTGTACCGGTAGAATTTTTCATACCTCATATTAGGTAAAGGTAAAGTGTTTTTGTGCTTTTGCCAAATGATGTACCTAGGATTTTATGGGCTGAAAAATTTGCATCTTTTTCATGTAGTTGTCAGGGAATTATACTTCAACCTTAACATACCCAACAAAATTAAAGTTTTGAAACTCAAGCACAGTGATAGTGTAAAACTATATAAAACCCAAGCTCTCACTTAAAACTGTGTAAAACTATTCTTTTTAGTTCTTTAGGGTCTTACATATAAAAGTATTTACCGTTTTGACCAAGATTATGATTAGTTAATAAGTGGACAATAAAAAAGAAAAAATGTGAACAATCATTTTTTATCTTTCAAAATTATATTTTGTCTTGTTAATTTCTCACAGTTTAAACATTTTATTTTAGTCTTTGAAAGAGTTTTGCAATCTTCACATTTAAGTCTTGTTAATATTTTCACATTACTCTTAATTTTTTGTTTTAAAAAATAATTATTTTCTATTTTAAAACTAATATTCATAAATAAAGTTTCATGAGATATTAAAAGTAATATGAAGATATTACTTAGATGTATAAAAACATAAAAATTCATTAAAAATTGATTATAAATTTTAAAAAAGAATTGATTATGCTTCTTAGAAAATTGAAAGGTAATATAAAAACAAAGGCAAAGAAATTATTAATTGGATGCAATGAAAAGTAATAAAAAAACACTAATTATTTTTGTCAGTTAATGAAATTAATACTCCTTATTAAGTGTCTGGTTAGCAAAATCCATCAACATTTGGGTTCCCCACAACTTTTATCTTATTTCCTAACGAAAAAATCCCCTAAATAAATTCATTTTTAAAATAAATAAATTACTTTTCCCTTAAGTTAAGAATTATTCTTACTAAGGAGGAATTCATAATATTTTCTTGGCCAAAATGCATTAAACTTCCATGAACTTAGAATCTCGTGAAAACAA
Organism: Delonix regia; assembly: GCA_037074485.1. Taxonomy (NCBI): domain Eukaryota; kingdom Viridiplantae; phylum Streptophyta; class Magnoliopsida; order Fabales; family Fabaceae; genus Delonix; species Delonix regia. The sequence continues at coordinate 5,186,227 of CM073460.1, read as the reverse complement.
TCTTCCTGTCCTTCAAAAACTTAAAATCAACCTTCAACCTCCTAATTTTCTGTGAATAACATCTGTTGTCAATTAAACTATTAGTGTATTAATAAACTTCCTCCACGTTAGTATGCCCACGCCCACGTGGAGCCCACTCAGCATCTAGTTATTATTTTCCCTCTTTTTTCTTCTCTTTATTCTACTTCCTCTCACTTGTATTTTTTTCTCTTTTCTATTTCTCCTTTAATGGAAGCAACTCTCAAAAGGGCATTCTCCATCAATTCCTAGCTTTTTCTCTCTCTAAAGCTAACAACTCGAAAACTTTTCATGAATTTTGTTTTCAAGTTTAAAAAGAGTTTAGGCTCAAAAGCTACACAGCTACTACATTAATTATATTCACAAACTTACCTGAAGAAATAATCATTATTCTGGCTCCAACTTCACACTGTCGCAAATATTTGAATTATTATTTTTCTCTGACTGGGCTAGAGGAGTTGAGCGCTTAAAATCGTTTATAAAAAGCCTGTCGTTAACAAAGTATTCTTTAAAGACATGATATGTTAAATATGATGACATAGATTATTTCTATTTGTTTGCTTGATAATTTGAATTTTGAGCTGATATAATATTAGAATATATATGAAGTGTGATCCTTCTGCTTCCAATACAACACGTTATACTTTCAAAAGTTATTGTTAAATTTTACCTTCAAATATTATATTTTTAACTACTAATATCAATATAGTTATAAAATAACTAATATTTTGTCTTTATTATTTTGTTATTTAATAAAGCATACTTAGTAGATATAAACATGCAAGATACATTAAACTTAAAAAATTCATACAACAAGGCACACATAACAAAACAAAACCGCACCTACGCACAAATCCAATGACATAACATTATGCATACAAATAGATATTAATAAGTCAAATTCAGAAAAAATACACGCTATATAATTTTGTACACAAACATATTAGCTATAATATTATATACATGGTTGTTAACTCAACAAGTTAACTCAGTTAACTAGCGGAGTTAACATTTTGACATGTAAAAAATGAGTTAACTCAGTGTCCAACTCAGTCCAATCGACGAGTTACTATTGAGATGGGCTTGTTGAGACAAGGCTTTGCTACAAAACTCAAAACGCTCCATCATGATTCAAACCTACATGCAAAAAGATGTCTAACGTCTAACCACTTGAGTACGATGGATGTTCAATATATATGACAAAAGTTATATATATACAAGCCTTGATTTTAATTTGGCCAAATGAGTAAAATCATTTTTTGTCCCTTACTTGTAGGGTATTTTTTTTAGGTTAATCCCTTATAAAAATTTATTTTTTATTTTAATCCCTCACAAGTAAGATATTATTTTAATTTAGTCCTTCATAGAATTTTTTTTCAATTTAGTCCCTCATATGAATATTTTTTAATTTCTTTCTTTACAAATAACATCATTATTAATAATGCCCTTCATATTTTTTTATAGTTTGAATTTTATTTTGGCCAAATGAATAAAATCTCTTTTGGTCTCTCACTAATAGGTTATTTATTAATTTGATTCCTTATAAAATTTATTTCTCATTTTGGTCCCTCAAATAAAATAATTCTCAATTGAGTCACTCATAGAATTTTTTATCAATTTAGTCCCTCACATATAAATTTTTCTCAATTTATTAATAGATATAAACTCTTACGAATTTACGTTATGAGTCTACACCTCCCCTCACGAGTTTGCCTAGAATCGCAACTTTGAAAACCTTGATTGTATATATACCTACAAACAAGACAAAAATTGTGTATATGCACACTTTACATGACACAATCACATTATATGCACAAATTATGTGTTTGTATGCACAGACATGAATTTGCATGCAAATGTGCACGCACAAACATACATATGAAATGGCAAACATTGTACATGGACATGAGGGTAGAAGCACATAACATGTGACATAGTAAATATATTATATGACATCGTACACAAGTATATACTTGCATTTACAAACACAACACATGACATCACAAAACTATGCACATCATATAACACATTGCATATGTATGTACACATACATTCACCATAAACACACTTATTGCACACATATGTCATGTTAAATGGTATTTTAAAATATTATTTCAAGTTAAACATAACATGACATGGTGTTACAATATAAATTATATAAATTATATATTATTTTTAATGCTGATGTTTCTTAATATATATCTAATACAAATTTTGAATTAAAATATTATTAATTATATATTATCTTTTAATTGGTTTATTTTTTAATAAAAAATTTTGTGAATAAATTTTTTTACTCACCATTACATCATAATTCATAATATTTATCCTCGTTATGATTCGAGCCCAATATTTCTTAAATGAGCATGAGGAGATTTATCATTGAGCTACTTCTGTTATGCTTAGGAATAAACTTTTTTAATTAACCATTTATGTTTTATGAATTGATTTTATCATTTTTTAAGTCTAGAAAATTGACTATTTTATATTGATCAAATACATATTTAATACATTTATAATTACTAAAATATAACAAAGATGTTGTTATATATTCATGCTTATTATGTTGGAATAATTTTATTAGCATTAATCTTTATATTACTACAATTTTTTTATGATTATTAGTTAAGCAATTAATCTTGATCAAAACATAGTATGGATTGAGTCCATGTTAATTGTGGGTAATACATGATAAATTGGAATACCTATAAGCTCATTGGTTAGATATCTCAACTTACAACTTATTATTAATTAGTATTGATCTCATCAAATTGATGATTGAGAGCTAATAGAGAGAGATTGGCCTCATTCAAATATTGTTGATTAAATCTTTTTCAAATCATAGAGAAAACCCTAGTTTCTTGTTCTTTTTCTTTCTAAATAGTTCTCTCTTCTAAAAAATAGGTATTGTAGAGATTGCTCATCCTTATTGTCTCATAGGTCTAAATCATGGGTTGTATTTCTTCTTCTTCAAGTAGTTTATTGTTCTTATTATCTCTTAGACATAATATGTTATGTGCTTTTTTTTTAAACAAATTATTTTTTTCATTATCTATCATTCATCTAATAATAAATTTAGAATTGAATGGAATTACAATTTTCACTTCTACTTCTTTACATAACCCAAATATGAATTTTGAAATTTTGAATAAATTAAAGTATGATTCTACATTCTAATTCTAATTCTTTGTACCAAACAAAACCTTAGTTTTTCATCTTGCACTCTATTGAAAGTTTGATATTTTTCCTTAATTGCAATTATTTCTCCGAACAATTATTTCTAACAACTAGTATGTGCGACATTTAACTCCATCGTAATTTTCTCTTTTATTGACTTATTTTTGTAATGAAAGTTTCCTCACATTAAGGTGTGGGATTAATCTTATTCAGGATATATACTAAATTTAGAGATTAGTCATTTTCAAGGCCCTAACCCTAACATTAATACAAAAGCCTCTCAACTATTAAAATCAAGTTAACTAATGACTTGAGCCACTCCTTGTATGTCCAACAGTCTAAAATGAAGATTACCTGCAATTCGACTAAGTGTCTTAGTGATCTCACTCACTTCCATAGTGATTAATTGTCAAAATTAACTGTTTTGATGGAAAAGTGTAATTTTCCCTAGACATTACTATAATATGCATATATAAGATCATTAAGAATTATGTTAAAGAAAGAAATTGGCTTACATGAATTGTAATATATATATATATATATATATATATATATATATGTATATTGATCCTTTTAATAGAATAGATGATAAATTCAGAAAAAAGAAACATGAAAATGAAGTCCAATTTATACCCAACCAAAAACCTGTAGAACAAAAGAGTACAAAGAGAATGATAACACATATGGACGTAGAAACTATAGAACAGAATAGTGACCCAGTATATGATCTATATAAGATGTTATTCGATAGTAGAAAAAATAAATATTGACAAATACTATGCACCAATCAATCTTGTCAATTAATAGCTCTACTAAATAGAAATAGAGACAATAACAGCACCCTTATTAGTGGAATCAAGTTTTACAAGAGTAGTTTAAGAATGATGGAAAAGTAACATAGATGTCTTTAGAGCTAGTGTTAGGACAGTAAATGAATATAACACAAAAAAATAATTCTATGCGACCTTAATAAGACAATACAAAGAAATGAATTTTCAGGAAGAAGTGTAGGAGCAAATGAAACCACAAAAATAGAAAAAGCATTAACTAAATTACATTAAATAGAAATATGCACCCAAGGTCCAAAAGACATAAATTCATATATCTATGAATATTCAAAATATTATTAGGAAGCTAGATTACCAAGTTTCGAACAAAAGAAATTTTACATGGATTTATTTTATAGAAAATTACCAAGACTAATCTCATACACAATCTTAAAAGACTATAGAAAGCCTTTAACGATAAACAAGAATTAATCCCATTAATAAATACCCTAGGAAGAAGGAAAGACCATCTTAGAGAATATTTATCCAATAAATGTAAAAAGGCATGGAGAAATATAAAATACTATAAAGTAAATAAATTAGTATTAAAATGTAATGAATTTGAAACACTTCATAAATGAGGATGTAGACCTGAAAAGAAAAAATATAAAAGACATATCCAAAATATAAATTGAAAAACACTATAAACCTAAAAAAAATATTTCAAAAAAGGATGAAGAATAAATTATAAGAAAAATCCCAGAAAATGTCAATGTTATAATTGCTAACAATTAGGACATATATCCACATAATGTACATAACCAAAAAAAAACAATGAATATAATGGAATTAGCATAAGAATATGGATTAGAACCCATAGAATATAATAAATATTTAGAAGAAGAAATGTACCAATCAGATCTAGAAATATATAAAACGACTAAAGAAGAAACCTCTAGTAGCTCAGATAACTCAGAAAATAGTGATTATGAGTATATAATAAAAGAAAATGAAATGAATATGATGCAAGGAGAATCTAGTAACCAAATACAAGAACAAGAAGAATATGAACAATATGAAGAAATAAGACATCTTGAAGAAGGAATAGTAGAAAGAAGAATGCAATTTAGCCAAAAATAATATGATAAAATTAGAAACAAAAGATGATAAAATCAAAAGAAAGAGAAAAATATGTTTGTGTAGTATTACAAAAAAAGTATCCCATAGAAGCCACACAAACAGAGGAAATTCTAAGAATACCATTAATAAACAAGACATTAATAGATCAAGAAATTCTAAGAATACCATTAATAAACAAGACACATTATTAATTATTCTATCCCAGGAGTACAACTACTAATAAAAGCCTACTTTAGGCCAGGAATAGATACACCGATAAAGTTGTTAATAACAAATAGTAGAATAATTCATAGTGTGCCAAATCGCAATTTAGGAGCATTAAATGGAAATTTAATATATCAAAAATTAAAGTTCACAATAAATGCCAACTTTGCTATGTCTAGAGTTGAATATGAATATGAATAAAACTCTAGTAATATACCACAAATTAAAAGGAATAAAAATGCCTCTAAGGTTCTTCAACAATATTCATCCAGCAAATTCCTTAGTTAAATAAGGTATGGAATTCTAAATTCCTTATAAGGAATTAAGGGAATTATTTTCTAAAATTCTAATAAAAAAATGTTGTGACCCTTGATGTGACTATCGACAATGATTATTGATTATCATAATATTATGATAGGTTATGGGATAAGTATACCTCCTGTAGAAAACAAATAAAGGTTGTGCTGAACTAAACTGAAGGGGAAAGGTCTATACACTAAGTACTTTAAAAAGCCTCTACATGAAAGAGGGCAGAGTTCCTTCTGTTACTTGGTTTAGTTTTGGTTAAAGATTATTCCATGATTCATTATCATATTATTATAATTAATCATTAATTGTATATAGGTTGAAAACTTAAAATTGCAGGACTACTAGTCCTAGGAAATCTTATTTAAGATCTATATTTTTGGTATAATAACGGCAAGTACAAGTTTTTATTGGATTGTCAGATTATGGTATCAAAGCATGGTTTGATTAGAATGAAAGAAAATTATGAACCTTAATTTCCTATGTTAAATATTTTGAAGTTTAAATTCTCAAGTTCTTATTTTATTCTGTATTAAGCTCTTTAAATTTAGTAAAAGTTATGGATGCCATAAAAAGAATAAAACCACGAATATGCTATGTAGAACAAAATAGATTACCTAAAAGTTCATATATACTAATGGAAAATGAATCACTTATAGCATCTCCTTTTATCTTAGATGGTGAAGGAGATAATACTTTTAATGAATTAAACTGGACGAATACGTTTTTAATGAAACAATTAGGTTGTTCTATAGAACCCAATATACAAAAAGATTTAGTTGTCTATGATTTAGATGGAACAATAGAAAAAACCCCTAGAGAAATTAGAAAGATCTTAGATGCCGAAACTCAAAATAATAGAATGAAAAGATTAAGGGAACTAGCAAAACCATTAGGACAAAAAGTATATGAAATCAAAACAAAATTAGAAAGTATAATAGATCAATTAAAAGAAATTAAGAAAATTATGGAAAAAATAAAACCATCTTTAGGAATAAAAGATAGTTTGGTTAAAATAGAACAAGGACATGAAATAAATATTATGAACTTAATGAGAGAAGCCATATTTGATGGAAAAAAATAGAAAAGCAGATTAAAGAGAAGCAAATAAATGAAAATATAGAAGAAAATATAATAATAATCGAAAAACTCCAGAAAGGACAGGAAGTAATCAATAACAATTTATGGACAATATTTAATGAAGTAAACAAAATAGCAAAAAAAGAAGAAAATAAAATAGATGCAAAATTACAAATTAAAGAAGACAGAAGTGATACAACAATTGAAATAGCATGCCATATAGGATCAGAAGTACCTAATTTTATGTTAAAACTAATACCCAAGAAAAAAAAGAAGAAACAACCCCAATAGAAAGACAAATCAATATGATGCAAATATTAGAAGAATTAGATTAAGACAAAATAGAAGCCAGAATGGGAAAAGAAGAAGAAAACTTAAAAGAAATAAGACAACAATTAGGAAATATGACATTAATATCCAAAGACCTAAATGAAATAAATATGCAAAGTAGAATAACCATAAGAAGTTCAAATAATCCTCAAGAACAAGAGCCAATAAATCCTCCAATTATACATAGTAGAGAATTCAATATGAATGATTTAGGTAGTAATAGACCAGATAGAGAAAGAAAATTAGAACAAGATGAATTAAGACATAGAGAACCATTAAAATCCCAAGATTTAAGTCTCCTGTAGGAAACAAAGAAAAGTTGTACTGAACTAAGCTAAAAGAAGAAGGTTTAAAAAACCTCTACATGAAAGAAGGTAAAGTTCCTTCTATCACCAGATTTAGTTTTGGTCAAAGATTATTCCATGATTTGTTCTCATATTATTATAATTAATGATTAATTGTATATAGGCTGAAAACCCATAATTGCAAGATTACTAGTTCTAAGGGATCTTATTTAAAATCTATGTTCTTGATATAACAACGCTAAGTACAAGTTTTGCTGGATTATCAGATTATATATATATATATATATATATATATATATATACATATATATGTATTTGGCTTATGTGATAAGTTATGACAAAAACAAATTAAAAATAATAATGAAACAATAAATCCAAAAATTTGGAAAATAAACTCACTGTATAATCCAGTGATAGATGAACTTCTAGAGATTGGATCACAGCTGGCGGGTAAGCATGCAAATGTTATCAAGGAATGTTAATATTACCCTTTGGATTTAAAGTTGGATAAGAAATTATCAATTTTTTCCTTTCATCTTTAAAGTAAACAAATCTTAAAGGTATCTACGCCATTTTGCCATATAGACATCCAATAAATTCTATCACAAAATTTCAACATATGATTGTTATCAACAATTCTCTCCCCCTGATCGATCTAACTTCTCTTCTGCTAGTTTACTCCCCTTGTCAAAATGTGGTTTAACTAGGACCAACTTAATAAAGAAAGAACATGCATGGTGGTTTGAGAATATGTATAGATGTAGTTTTTCTGTTTTTAGAATGAAAAAAAAAAAATTCCTTGAACTTTAAATCGCTTGCAAACAGATCCAAAAAAAAACTTTCAAAACTAAAAAGTAGGTCATTTAATTTGCAAACTCTATAAAATAAATCCTTCTGGCTATTTTTCCCTTAATATGATCATTATATCTGACTTTTCACCTCAGACTCTCCAATACTAGCATAGCATGGATATATTATGGGGGACATATAGGAGCCTGCCACATCAATTATGGAGAAGAATGATGTGGACTTTGAATTGATTAACGTCATGAACAAAATTAAATATATATGTTTCACCTTTCATCTACTAATTAACATTGTGCTTGCTTTAGTAAGATTTCAAATCGTAGATCACATTAGATGATGCGACCTCAATATATTGATGTTATGGAGGGCAATGAAAACCACAGAAGCTCCGATTTGTCCCATTAGACATTTATTTTTATTAGACAATGTTTATTGAATAAAAATCAAAATAAGATAACTGAAAATATAACCATAATTTATGGTGTGTCTTAGAAGAAAACCAGGTAATTAACATTTTATCCTTTTTGCCCCAGGAGAGTAATGAATTACTTTGACTACTAATAAAATTTTCCTTTTTATATGGTGAATGAATTAGGAAATTAGAGCTTCTCCCTTATTTTAAAACAAAGGCGAAAAAAAAAAAAGATAATTTTTAAACGAAAGATATCCTCAACCGAAATCTTTTATTGCGCACTTATCCTTTCCCTTTTATATAACTTATATCTTTATTTTCTCATTTCCCTCAATTTTATGTACTTATTTGGACGTATTTTGATATATTATTTATAATTTAATGACAAATTAATCTCCCTTTCTTATGGGATGTGCAAATTACACGGCTTTCTTTTCCGTTTTGAAAAATTACATTTCCCTCCCCTTAAATAAAAAATAATATGAACTATAAAATTGCCTCCCTTGCAATAAAAAATAAGTTAGAATAGTCATCTTTTGACAAAAATATTCTTATTATAAATTTAAATAGTAGTATAAATAATATTAACTATGTATTAGATTAGTATAAAATAGTCTCTATTCTCAATTTAAAAATTATTTAATTATTTGATAGAGAATAAAAATTAATAAAAATCATGAAATATTTTTCACAAAATAATTTTTAAAAATTAACTAATTAAAATATGAAAATTCGCAATGCATTATTTGAGAATTTATATAAAATTAACTAATTAAAACAATTTATATTTTTCATTTTCAGTACAAAATCAATACAAATTTTAAGAAAATTTTTTTCTAATATGATATTTTATAGATAAAATATATTGATTTAAATATTTTAATAACTTTTTTAATTTTTAATATGTTTTAAATAAAATAATTAGAAATTTACTTAAAATTAACTGTAACTAATGTATATAATCACATGTTCAAACAATACTGATTGCAAAGTCATACATATTTGTGTTTCTATAAGTGTACTGTGTGTTCCATATTGAGTGCTTTGATATTAAATTTTATTCTCCAAAAAACAGATTTACAAAATGCCTTGATATTTTTCGGGATACAAAAAACCAATTATATTGATAGAAAGGTCTTTTCTGATATTCTTATCGTAAAATAATTGCTTAATTCAATATTTGTTATCGTGCTTTGTCAAACACTAATTTACTTTATTTCATTTCCTGAAAAAACCAAAAAATAAAAAAAAATTTAAATAATTAATTTCTCCTAATTTAAGAATATTTCTTATACAGGAGAAATTTCTTATTTTCTTTTCTATTTAAAAAAAATTTAAATATGAAAATGTATAGTCAGATTAATCATTTTAAAATTCCTTTCTATTAAAATATAAGAAATTCTTTCTAGAAAACTTTTATTCCTTTTAAAAAACATGGAAATTACAAATAAGAAATTGAATGTAACATTAATGGCTATTGATTTTAGAATTTAAAGTGGCTTTTTGAATGTTAGCATATCATTGAGGCGTTAAATGCCTTAAACCCTAATCTACAATTTTTTTTTTCAATATACGTTTTCTGTTTTTTTTTTTTTTAATTTCTTTATACGATTATAGTCTAACGCCAATGTTATCTAACAGCCCGCAACCCATGAATTGTATTGGGGTGTCAAGTGCCCCATTCTTTTTCTAAGTTAATTTTATTAATAAAAAATTATTTTGATATAAAATTAATTTTATAAAAATTCATTTTACAAAATTTTTATATAAACTGAAATTTATTTTTTTACTTATAAAAATTTTGAAATTAAATATTTATTCAATTTGTTGATAAAATAAACATTCATCTAAAAATAAAAGTCCTATTTCTCTTAAAAAAATAATTTTTAATATTAAGAAAATAACTTTTATTTTATTATAAAATTATTCATGAAATAAATAATAACATTATCTATCTTAAAAATAAATTCATTTTATAAAAAATTTCTAACATAATATAAATAATTAAAATGCTCAATTTTTTTTAACTAAAATTATCTATCTCTTGATATAAGATTAATTTCTTAACTAAAATAAACTTGAACCCTCTAAGATCAATAAATATAATGAAGATCAATCAGCCTACAAGTTCACAAACAATGAGTAAATTACACTTAGGTTTAGCTAATTTTTCCCACTTACTTCCCAACTATCGCCTTATTGACTTAATATCTGATAAAATTTTTTCTTGTTCTATCTATTCATTATGAGGATGATGGAAGATAGAAAAAGAAAGAATTAGAGGATTCGTGTTTATCTTAATTAAAAAAAGTAATCCTATTTCAAGAGATAGATAATTTATTATGTTAAAAATTTATTATGAAATTAATTTACTTTAAAAGATAAATAATGTTATTATTTATTTTCTGATTAATTTTATGTCAAAATAAAATTTATTTTATTAATATTAAAAATTAAATTTTTATGAAAAATAGGACCTTTTTGGATGAATGCTTATTTTATCAATAAATTAAGTAAATATATAATTTTAAATATTTTATAAGATTGATTAAAATAAAATTTATTTTATATAACAATTTAATAAAATAAATTTTTTTATAAAATTAATTTTATATCAAACTAAGTTTTATTTTGTTAAATACTAAATATTAGCTTTACAAAAATAAAAGAACGGGAATCGTGCCCCAGATTTGCCTTTGAGACACAGTCCCTCCGTTATCATTAATGGGTTGCTGGCTAAAAAAATAAAATAATATATATTTTGAAATACTTTAAATTTAAAGAACTAATTTAAAAAAATAAATAAAATTAAAGATTCATAATGCTTTTTTACCTTGATTATATTACATGTTAACTCGAAACAACTAAACATATGCATACATGGATGATATATATAATTTTAACCCAAAAAAAGTCTTTACTTAGACCTCGTAAATCTAATATTTAACAAACAAATTACGCTTGATTTATAAAAAATTTTCAAAAAACTTAAAAACTAAAGCCGAATCACCCTGATAAATATGTATATGGAGAATATATTAAAAAAAATAAAAAAAGATTATGTCCAAAAAGGTGTGGTGTCAAGTAGTCTCACGGCTTTTTGCTTCACGTGCATTAATTTTTTTTTATTTTTAAAACAATACAATATATAAGTATTTTATCAAGATACTATAAATCTAGGACTCCCAATATATCCCACTACCGCTTAAAGAAAACAAAAATTGGTAGGGAGAAAGGGACGGAGAGGGAGAGAGAGAGAGAGAGAGAAACAAAGAGAAAGAGAGAGAGGGACGGAGAAATATTAATAGTATATGAGTATCAAATAAAGAAAAATATTTTTAAATGAAATACATTTTAATACAAATTAATTTTAATTTTAATATTTTAAAATAAAATAAAATAGATAAAAAATATACTTTTAGTCCATTCACTTATCATAAAATTATTATTTTAGTTCTTTACTTATCAAAATATTCAAAATAATTACTCATCCATCAGAAAATGTTATACTTGAGCCTCTACTTTTTAAAAATTACTAAATTTAATCTCTCTACTAAACTCTAAATCTTAAATATAAGAGATTAAATTTGGTTTTTTTTTAAGTAAGTGACTAGATGTAATATTTTTTAATGAGTGCGAGACTATCATAAAATTTGGTATTTTTTAATGATTTATTAAAAAAATATTACATCCATATAATACACTTTTATTGTCTCAGAATAAATCATTAGAAAAATACCAAATTTTATGATAGTCTCGCATTCATTAGAAAATATTACATCTGGTTCCTTAATTTAAAAAAAAAAAACCAAATTTAAGGTTTTGAGTTTAATAGAGAGACTAAATTTGATAATTTTTTTAGAAGTAAATGGTCAAGTATGACATTTTCCAATAAGCGAATAATTATTTTGAATATTTTGATAAGTAAGAAAATAAAATAATAATTTTTTGATAAGTGAATGGACTAAAAGTATATTTTTCTCTATTTTATTTTATTTGATTTTGAAATATCAAAATTAAAATTAATTTTTATTAAAATATACTTCATTTAAAAATATTTTTCTTTATTTAATACTCAAATACTATTAATATCTGTCTCTTTGCTTTCCTTTCTCCTTCTCTCTCTCCTTCCCTCTCTCTCTTTCTCTTTCTTCGTCCCTTTCTCCTTGCCAATTTTTGTTTTTTTAAATGGTAGTGGTCTAAAAAAAAAGTATATTGGGATCTCAAAAAAGTATGTTGAAATTCATATTGATTCAATTTGAGTCTCAAATTTAAGTACCTTAAAAATTTAAAAAAATTTATATACGTGAATAAAAAATCGTAATCTCACAGATTTCCATTGCACGACTTGAATATTGATGTTTAGGGGGGAATTGCAATGAATTAATTAAATACCATGGTTAATTATTAAATTACTTGATTAGAAAAAATGGCAATATTGAAGCAATGGATTAGCTGAAAAGTACTGTAATTTCTCCTAAATATTGTCATCAATGCATACATAAGTACAAAAAAATTTGCATAGATAGAAATACAAAAATAAGTTTTACATAAATGCTGATATATAGTTGGCAAAAATATTAGAGCCAATTGGAAGAGAAGTTGGGTGAATGAGAACTAACCTTGTAGAGTAACTATTCTGGAAAATCTGATTTTTTTTGGCTCAAGTGCTCCTTTGCTTCAGCGCTGTATATGCAACGGGTAATCCAGATAAGAAACATTAATTAGGTCAATACCATTCTGATAATTCATGACAACAAAAATAACAAATTTAACAATCTGAAAAATGAATTAACCATAACCAGTGATAGATAAACTTCTAAAAGCTTATTGCCACTTCCAGCTTTTAGAGTGGAAACTGCAAAGAAAGAGTGCTCTTCTTGAGTAGCTGAAGCTTCTCTTAAGTAGAGAAATGGCGATGGAAGAAAATGGAAAGAGAGAGAGAGAGAGAGAGAGAGAGAGAGAGAGAGAGAGAGCGAGAGAGAGAGAGAGAGAGAGAGAGAGAGAGTGGGAGAGTAGTTGATGAAAAATGTATAACATTTTTTATAAATTTATTGTTTCAGTAAAATTAATACATGAGATATTAAAAAAAATCCACAATAATAATATATCAAAATATGTTAAATGTATACCAATTTAACTTAAATATTTTGTTATATTTATATCTTAATCCTGATTTCTTTTTCAATTTTGCTTATGAACCCACCGGCTCCTTATTTCTAAATTTATAAGCTTCACATTTTACTATCTTTATTTTTTTAATAACTAAAAAAAAAAATTAGTTTGTAAACTTGTCATTCCATGGTCTTTATACATTCTTTATTTTTTCCAATAATATCTAAATCCTTTAATATATCTTTATTTTCAAATTATAAATTAATGTTTTTAAAAGTTATTGGGAAATAAAAAATAGATGGGATGAGTTGACAAATTCAAAATGTTGAGTTTATAAAAAAAAATCCAAAGAATATTGAGATAAAAATACATAAAAAACATTTTAAGCAGTTAGCATACGTTGATATATCAAATCACTAGACCTAATCATAACTTTAAAAACCTGTTCAACTCGACAGGTTTAGCCAAAGTAAAAAAAAGCGCTATTAGAAATGATTATCTTATAATATGGGTCAAGCTTGAGTTTTTCTTGAAGTGTTCATAGTGTTTTTTTATTATTAAAAAAGTCCATTTTATTAGTTTTTTTTCATTCAAAGTGTTTATACATAGAAATATAAATTAATTTTTCGTGATATATTTGTAAAGAGACAGTAACTAGTGTCATTCGTATAAATGATTTATAATAATATAACAACTAATTTGTATTTATAACGTCCCTAAATAAAAGTATACAAGTAATAATAATAATTAATCATATAATTTATCTCAAATTCTAAGTAATAAATTGACTTGTTTATGATTTTAAAAAATTTGTCAAGCTTAAAAGACCTGAACCTAAAAAAATTAGATAAAAGCTTAAATAAAAAAGCTTAATTAAAAAATGAGTTTAGACTTTTTTCTTTAACCAAAGCCTGATTTTATTTTTTTAGGCCTTGTCTTTATATCTTAGGCTGTCATACTGTCATATAATGGTTATACTGACATAATTATTTTTTAAATACATGAAATTAACTTATTTTTTCTAAAATTTTGAAAAGAAATTGTAGTATCCTTACTCCCAAGTAGACCTGATCATTGGATCGAGCTCTTAAAAGTCGGCCTTTGGTTAAAAAAAAGAGCCTAAGCTTGTTTTTTAATCAAGCTTTTCTAATTAAGTTTTATCTATTTTTTGGTCCAAGTTTTATAGGCTTTTTCAAGTCATAATTACTTAGAATATGAGATTGAATATATGGTTAATGGTTATTATTACTTGTGCAATTATATATAGATAAGTTATAAATACAAATTAGTATTTATATTGACATAAATCCTTCATATGAAAAGGATAACTATTGTTTTCTTAATAAGATATCATATCACATTAACTTATAATTTTATTTATAATCACATTGAATTAAAAATGAACTAATCTCATTAATAAACTTATATTTTATGGCTTGAAAACCAGGATAATTATATTTTAATATCTTGAATCTCAATTACATTCTCTTATTTAATAATTAAATTAAGTTTTTTAAATAATAAGTTTTTTGATTAAAAAAATATTGATTTAAATTTTTTCAACTTGAACTAGATTTTAGGAAAAAGTTGAATCTGACCTATTTAACAAGACAAACTTTTCTAATCAAATTTTTAATTTAATTTTTTTGGTAAGTTAGATCTATTAAATGATGTGAACTTTTAATGATCAAATTGGCGAAATAAGCTTTTCAGCCACTAACTATTAAAAAAACAATCGATTCCCCTAACAAGTTGACTATAAGGTAAAGCACGAAGTACGAGAAAAATAATTAAAGAAAAGATGAATGGAAAAAAGATACACAAAGACCTCGAGACTTGAGAGGGGTCATGCAAAGAATGAATTATTAGTAAATACAACTTGACTTCTTTCCAATCAGATAGACTCCTACTTTGGAAATTTTTATTTTGGCCAACGACACCCATTTTGAAATTATTTTAAGTGAGAAAGTAGAAAATGAAATCTGAAATCAAAGAAAATTTGACTTGTTCATGTGAAAAGTAACTGTACAAACTACAAACTACAAAGAGAGGGAACGAGGCTGCCCTCAAAAGTCAAAGAATTTGTGGGACCCACAAGCATAGAGGACCGCGTTGAGGGTGCAACGAACCGTCTAACAATATAATCTTTTTATGTACCGTTGGTCGTAAAAATTTTTGGTGCGTGGTTTATCAAAAATATTTTTAATTTATTACCACTTTTTCAGAATTTTAACGATGCCTATTGTGAATCTCATTTTGATAATCTCTCTCCTCATTTGAAGAAATTTGAATTTCATGTTTGAAGTTAAAATTTCTTTTATTATTGGAGTAAGTTGACTTGACTAGGCATGACATACAAGGACTTTTGTTAAGTAATGAACAAACTTGATTATAATTTAAAAATTTTATTTATTCCATTAAGTATGACAAAAGAAAGATAGATATAAACTTAAAAAGTAAAATCTTTTTTGTAAAATAAGGTGGTCTTACAGCTTAAAATGTTTGAATTAATTTTTTTTATTAAAAAAGTATTATTTAAAAAAATTAATTTGATCATTGAAAAAAATATATAACTTAAGAATTAAAATAATAAAAATAAATCTATATTAATTTTAAAGATGTAAAATATAAATTTATTAGTAAGATTAACCTAATTTTAATTTAAGGTAGTTTTACATAATATTAAAAGTTAATCTAACATAACATTTTAATAAAACAATAACTAATGTTCTTCATTCAAATGATTTATACTAATTGTACAATAACTAATTTATATTTATAACTTTTTCATATACAATCGTACAAATAACAATAATTAGTTAACATATTATTTATCTCAAGTGTTAAATAATAAATAGATTTAATTATGATTTTGTATAATCTCTTTATGGACTTATCTGATACACACAAACAACTTCTACGGGAATAAGAGACCTTGAGGACATGGAATAGAATATATGCGTGAACTAATTAATGTACTAGCTCAACTGAATCATCTGAGTCAAGATAGCAAAGCATAATTAATGTACTAGAAGATTAGACTAAAGAACAAGTACTGATGCGCACAATAGGGCTAAAAGAAAGTACCTCTGTTGTCATCAATTATAATGCACCGATGAAGTGAGTATATGCCATTGCAATTGCAACATCCATGAAATCACAAGTTATATTGAGGGACATCAAAAGAAGTAAATACATTTGACTAATTGTTCTTGAATTTAGGAAAGTATTGTTCCTAAGTCCTAACCTTTAAGAAGGGTTCCTCTAAGTAATCTTTGTTTAATGTTATGAGAATTTTAAGTAGTCATTGTTTAAATGAAGTTTCTGCGGAAAAATCTAGTTAAGTAAAAATTTTGGAGCAATATAATGGCTTCATAGACAGAGAAGGATGACCGTGGGATGAGCTTCTTGGAGGCAGAAGCATTTGGTGGATATAAAGGTGTATTGGGGGTAAAATGGTCTCAAATTTTGTCATTCTATTTTCTCATAAGCCTTTCTATTGATAAAAGGAAGGCAAGCAAATTCTATTAGGGATTATGAATGGGCTTTCCTTTGTTGAGACTAGTGATTTCCCTAGTTAGCATGATTCACAACAGAAACTGTCTTCATCGCTCTTAATTGGAATATTACATCCATTCATTATTTGAGACAGGACACGAGGACAGGTGTCCTAGTTTCCTATGCCAACTTTTTTTTTCTGACAAAAAAACAATAGTTGAAGGTGAAGTGTGGGTTGAAGATGGAGCCTAAGCAGTAGTTCTTGATACTCCATACAGTCCTCCTCTCTCCTTCCAGTGCATGATTACTATCTCAGACTTCTTGTCCTTTATAATGCACCTATCAGAATAAAAAACAACATAAACATCATTATCTCTAGTGAGCTTAGTGAAACTAAGTTCTTAGTTATTTGTAGGGGCAAATAAAAATCAGACATATCAAGAGAATAAGAAGGAGTTGTGCTATTAAACTTTGAATAACCAATTTTCAAGATTCGAATGTTCTCACCATTACCAACCACAAGATCTTGCTTAACACTGGTATCTGTAGGAGCATCAATACTTGAAGCTTCATTCGTGACAAGGTGTATTGCCACATTATCAACATACTATGTAAGATTAGTAATGACACTAGCTAGGCAAAGTTAGCTCCATAATTCTTACTAGATTTTAGTACCCCAGTATACTTTTTGTCAAAGCGGTAGAAGAAATGGATAGCTATATGTCCAACCGTATTGCAGACCTCACATGTAGGTTTATTCCTACTGTTTCGTCCTCTGCCCCTTAATTTCTATTGCCTCGATTAGAATTTTTCCAATTGCCTCGTGAATCAGAATTGTTAGAATTTGAAGGTTTGCTTTCAACTTTAGTGAAATTGGCATTAAGTGAGATGGTGAGATTATTAAAGGCATTTAGCTGTTCCAAACGATTTTCAAAGCTCAACAAAGTTGCATGGAATTCAATCCAAGTAAGGCCATCTTTATCAGACAATTAAACCACAATTAAATTGTCGTCGGACTCCAACCCAACAAGAATTTGTGTAATTAAGTCATTAGTACTGATGGGAGCTCCAACCATAACTAAGTTATCTGTTAGGCTTTTCATCTTAAGCAAGTATTCTTCCATTTTGAGGAAAATTTTTTGGCTGCGTTGGAGTTCACTCTTATATAGAGTAACTCGAAACCGAGTGTGAGCACCTGAGAAATCTTTTGCAGCTTTCCAAAGTTCATGAGATGTAGTTCAATGCATAGGTTGAGATGCAATGTCTATGATCATGGAATTAAGCAACTAACCTAAAACAAGTTAATCCGTGGTAAGCTATTCCTCGTACTCCGAATTAGGAGCAGAGCCTGAACTGGTAGTAATAGTGAGTGGTGGACAGGCTTTCGCACCAGTTATGTAACCTTCGAGCTTATGATCACAGATCAATGGCAGGGTCATAGTTTGCCAAAGAAGGTACATAGTTGGTTCTGTCAAACTTGACAGAATAACTTTGGGTGGTGCAGGAAAAACCAGTTTTAGAGAATAAAGAAGGAGGCTAAGAGGACTCAGTAGTGCGACTGCTATTAGAGATTTCTACAGAAGAAGCCATGGAAGAGGACCTTCGCAGAGCTCTGATACCGAGAAAAACACTAGCGAAAGAAAGTTCAAGAAAAAGAGGAATGAACTCATCAAATAGCTCAACATAATAACACAATACAGCTGCTTATTTCTTTTACAATGTCATTTAATTATGTTAAGTTAGCTGTATTTTGAGTTGAGGTGTTGGCATTGTATTTCCTTTGTGTTATTTCTTTTGCAGAGTTCAGTCAAAAAAAGAAAGTTGACATAGGAAACAAGGACACCCGTCCTCTCATGTCCTGTCTCAAATAATGAATGAATTTAATATTCCAATTAAGAACAATGAAGACGGTTTCTTTTGTGAATCATGCCAACTAAGGAAATCACATTATTTACCATTTAACAATTCAGTTTCACAAGCTTCAAACCCTCTTGACCTTGTGAATTCAGATTTATAGGGACCCTCCCCTATCATTTCCAATGGAAGTTATGAGTTTTATATCCATTTTTTCCTTTTGCTGCAGGTTTTATGATTACAAAACAAGAAAATTTATCCGAAATCATTATAGCAGCTCCACCTATAGGTCAAAGTATTTTTTGATGTTCAGTATCCTGCAGGAACTCCAAGTCATACTGATTATCATATGCTAGACTTTCATAAGCTCAAAGCCTTGGGTGCCCATCACCACACTAATCAGAGGTTGGCAAAATTAGTCTTGAACCCTTTGAAAAATCAGGAATTTAGCATAACAACATCTCCGTTATATTTTAGTAATATAAAATGTATTAAATATGTATTTGATCAATATAAAATAGTCAATTTTCTAGACTTAAAAAATGATAAAATAAATTCATAAAACATAAATAGTTAATTAACAAGTTTATTCCTAAGCATACCAAAAGTAACTCAATGATAAATCTCTTCACGCTCATTTGAAATATATTGGGCTTGAATCTTAACAAGGATAAATACTATTAATTATGATGTAATGATGAATAAAAAGTTTATTCACAAAAATATTTTTATTAAAAAATAAACTAATTAAAAGATAATATATAATTAATAATATTTTAATTCAAAATTTGTATTAGATATATATTAATAAACATCAGCATTATAATAAATGTTAAAAGTTTAGAATTTAAATACAAAATATATAAAATTGTAACAAAATTATAGGTAATATATTTATTAATAAAAGAAATTAATATTATCAATTAGGGTATTTTTGTCGTCTTTTAGTTTTGAAAAAAAAGTTTGTATATATTATCAAAACAGATATGAGAGTTGTGTAATCTAGGTATCTCTTTGAGGAGTTTTTTATTTAAAAATTTTTAAAAAATGAAAACACGAAATGGATTTTGTTCTGACTCCACAGCAGAAAAGCTGCAAATTCATAAAGATAGTTTGTATGGAGAGAGAGGATGCATAAAATATGGTTCCCACATTCTTCAAATAAGCTATCCAATTTGAGTTGATAGTTGTATCATTGGACTAACTCTGATTTATTTTAGTTATTAACATCTTTCTAGTTGCTTTTGACAATCACCAATCTCCTGGTGCGTAACTGCCTCTTTTTCCATTTTTTTTTTCCAATTTTCTTTCTTTCAAAATTTTTTTTATGTTCTAAATTAGTAAAAATTCATGCAGAGTTCTGTATAATAATCAAACTTAGTTGGATTGCGTTACCCTGTCTTAGCAACCCAATTAAATAAAATAAAAAGGGTCGCAGGCTCTATAAATTTATTTTAAGAAAATCAAAATAGCATATAGGGGTGCAGCTTTTCCTTCATTAATTATATTTAGTGCAGTGCCACGGTCAAAAGGCATTTTGTTCGTGTACAAGGAATATGAAACATCATAGAATCTTCCAACTTCGATCCATTTTTCCAAAAAGGATTGAAAGAAAAGTAAGCTTTGTTCTAGTTGTCAAGGTACCAAAATAGTTAGACAATTATGAATAGGCAGCAAACGTGTGCACATACAGCAAAATAATTTTTATCAAATTTTAAATTATTTAAGTAAAACGTCCAATTAATTTTAATAGAAATAAAGTACAGAAATCTGATTAATTCTAGTTTCATAGATGCCCTATGAATTCCTTAAAATTCGCAATTCCCACCCAGTTATTAAATCCCCATCTCAACAGTTCCCTTTTTTCTTTTCTTTTTTTCAATCATCAAGTTTTCTTGAGTCCTTTCTAAACAAATATAGCTCTTGAGTCTTTTTTTATTGGAGTTTGATCGATTGCACTGGATCCTCTGGTAACATAACTGCCTCTGGGATATTAATCCAAATGTCATATCTTCATTCATCCTATTCCATTGCAGATTAGTGACAATGACTTTCATATTGAGCTGGTCATTCTTGAATGAATCCAACCCCTTTATTCTTACTTCTAGAAACTGTCTGAGACATTAATAATGAGTGTGTTAGGTAAGGAAATTGCGTTTAACCTCTAATTAAATGAACTTAATATGAACCCTTAGTTCGGTGGAGTAGACAAACACAAATTAAACATACAAGTCCCTCTCTGTGTCAAGAATATATAAGGTGGGGGGTATCACCCTCCTATTTATTCTCTATCAACCTTGTTGGAGCATCAATTCGATGGAAATAAGGAAAGCAACTTCACCAACATAAGTGGCATTATGGTAATTTTATATCCATCAATTTCCTCACTCTCTTTATCCCATGCCACTCAAATATAGGGAGATGGGATCAATTTCATGTATATAGTATTAAATCTCCAAACTGAAACTTATTTATCTAAGAAAGGTATTGAAATGAATAAGTATTTCTCATTCCAAGACTTGTTACATTGTATGAAACTATCATATAAAAAATAAAAAATCAAATATTGAAACAATGATTAATCTAGTAAGTTAAGACAAAACATTCTCGTAAAACTCGTAATTGTCAAAAACCACTCTCATCAATCATATGGTCATTAACTAGTTATTCAAAATTTCATGAATTGCTAGCTGCAATATACAACTACTAACCCTTAAGAATTACAAACTCCAAATCTTTATATCACAACAAACAGTAGAGGATAAAGAACAAATTTCATCCCTAATCTTAATTTCTTTAATTTATTTTATGATAATAAGTGTTCCACCTAAACTACTTTTGCTTAGTTTCAAAGACAAAGAAGGGTTGAGAGAGGGACATTAAGGATCATAGGTTTAGGAATTAAGGAAACAAGTTGGGAAATACCTTTTATGTTCCTTAATAAGCATATAAATTAACTGACATATCTATCTGGACCGGATAGAAATTGCAAGGAACACATCGCGAAATCATGATTATCCTATAACGCATTTGGGAAGTAACAGAAGAAGAAAATTAGTGAAAAAGAAAAGGAATTGGTGAATAGAGTTAGCACTTTCTCATAACTTAATTAGGTTTAATTTCTCTAGACATTATTTTCTAAAACAAATCTTAAATAATTAGCTGGGGGGCCATTTGACACATCCTACAAAATCAAATAGGTAAGATTTGGTATACAATTTAATATTATATAATATTTGGTGTGACATTATATATAAGATAATAATAATAATATATATTTAGTAACATTATACAATTTTTTTATAAAAATTTTTTTTCTTTTTTTAATATATTCATCAAAATAAAAAGGCTGGAATAAAATGAATTTAATGTTATTTGGCACTCATATGCGTCTATACTAATAGTAATATATATATATATATATATATATATATATATATATATATATTAATACACATTTAAGATAGAATGGAAAAAGCTAATATTTAAGAAAACTTAATATTTCAAAATTTATGGTAATTAAAATTTATTTTGAATAAAAATAAATCATTAAATTTTTTTTTTTAAATAACCAGGTCAAGTTGGTGAGCTGGGCTCAAGTTTTTTGTAAGATCAATAATATGTCCTGATTAAAAATATTCCCTTAAAAAAAATTTAGCCCAAACAAAATCTAGAGATACCACCGACCTAATAATTAAAAAAAATTAAAAGGGTCCTTATTAAAAAAATATTTGTCACAAATCTTAATTGACAAGAAAGTATGAGTGGCTATAGGGACTTAACAACCTTGCAAAGTACTAAGGATGGGGGTATAGGGAAATAATCCTCTTCCCCAACTTCCCTCTCCTTGATTCTTGTCACATTCAAAAATTTCCTCCCATCCCATTCTTTACATCAATTTTTTCATAAACATTACGAAAAAATATAAATTTTTATATAATTGAAAAAGACTTACTTAAATTTAGTTCAATTACCTAGTTTAAGTTCTTCAATAGGCAAAAATCTTTTCAAGAAATTGAAAATTATTCAATTAATAACAAGTAATATAAGTCATAACTATGTTGAAGATGGGAGTAAGGACTTCTACTTTAAGGTGGGGCGCTTCAGATTAATTAAAATATAATCTAAGAAGGTTTTGATAGTTCTTTTTCATTTTAAGTTAAAATATATAATAATATAAGGGAAATGACTAAAAGTGACATTTAAAAATTGATACATATTATATATATATATATATATACACACACACACCAATAAAAATGATATTTCTATACTTTAACCCAAATAAATACCTTTTAAGGTGAGGGTATGGTCCTCGTTCTCGTCTAAAACTTCTTCAAATGAAATATCTCCCATAAGAATTCAAGAATTTAGATAATTTTTGCCATCTCTAAATAGCTAATCTCTCATTAGATCCTACTTAAAATCTCAATATTTGCTATATAACTAAAACTTCCAAAAGTCCCAATATTAAAGCCTGCTTAAAAATTAAGGAATAGCCGGAGAAATTTGTTCCCTAACTAATAATTAAGAACTTGTAAGTGAGAAAATATTTCCCTCTCTAATAATCTGCTATATTTTGCCGTATCAATATACTGCGCACGTCACACAAAGTGACTATCCAAATCTTCAACCTATGTGATTTTGGAGGTGACATTTGATAAACAGTACTTACCATGATTTTTTTTTTTTTTCTTTAACATGGTTCTTGATATGAGGTTTCGTTTGAGATAATTACTGAGAACATTCCCCTTTAGTTAGATTTTGATATATCTGATCAATAGACAGTAAAAGAACTTACAGGTGCAAAATTAACTGATTGATAATGCTGAAATTAACCTCTTATGATCAATGTTATTAAACTCATAAGTTTAGATAAACTCGTAATATAGACTCAACTCGTAACGTAAACTCGTAAGAGTTTATTTTAATTAATAAATAATTATCAAAATATATAATTTTATAGTTTAAATACTATATACATTAAAAAATTATTCAAATGTAATTTAAATTATACTTAATCAAACAAAAGCTATTCATATTTTATAATTGTAATACTCAATATGAATATTTTAAGATGATTATACATAAATAATTATTCAATATAATTAATTAAATAATATTTATTTTATATTATTTAATAAGTACATATCACATGTAATTTTATTATTTTTTATACATATTCAAATTTGTAATAAAATAAATTATAAAGGTTTTATAGAAAAAAAGTTGTCTGTATCTTATTTAGTCTTAAATTTAAATTATTATGTTGTTAACTTTACAATTTAGTTGACACGTTAAAATCGTAAACTTGATAGACTCAATAAGTCAACTCGCGAATTTATTCAAATTTATACTAAATTCGAGTTTACAACAAATTGATTCGTTTTTTCTATGTACAATTGTAAACTCATAAATTTAGATAATAAACTCGGAAGTTTAATAACTATACTTATGATGCTGAAGCCAAAAAAATACTTTCTTAATATCATTGCAAATGTCACTCAAATTGATTTTGCAAATCTTCATCCTATATGTGATTTTGGAGGTGACATTTGATTAACAATACTTACCAAGATTTTCTCTCTATATAATTCTGAATATGAGGTTTGGTTTGTGATAATAATTGAGTACATATGCCACATTAGATTTTAATCCATCTCATCGACGGGACAGTGAAAGAACTTACAGGTGAAAAACTGATTGATTATGTGTAGGGCAGAGACCTGTAATAATAGTGTGATTGTGTGAAACCAAAAAATGATATTAATTAATAGTGCATTAAATGCTTTTGACCGTGAAGGCGTGAACAACTTTTTTTCTGGTTAACGATGGTCGCTCCTCCCTAGTAATTAATAAAAAATTCTCTTGGATCTTCTGTCCCTATAAGCCTGAAATTTAATTTGTTTCTTCCCCATCTTCATAGTTGACACTAAAATTTAGCACGAAGTGGGGAAATTGTAAATTGCAACTTTATAGCTGTACATAACTTTTTAAAAAGAATGCCGCTTAAAATAATAAAATTCAATTATTGTGCTTGCTATCTAAATTTATTAATTAATTTTAGCAATAGTTTAAAATAATATGAAAATGCTTTAATAATAGTAAATTTTTAAATTTATACATTATTATAAAACTATCATACAAGAAGGCTGATCCTATATCTTTATTTATTTCTGTATGGATTTGATATTTAAGTAATTTTTCCATATATTGAATTAAAGCTAAAGAAATTGTACAATTCATGGTTCAAAATAAACTGAACCCTTGCAAGGTTAATTTTAAAATATAAAAGAAATTATAATTTATTATGCTAACAAAATATAGCGGCATATGTCAAAGGTTTGAACGTATAGGAACTAAATAAAAAGTAATGAATCCAACATTTTCTAATGAAATTGATATTATACATCACTGTTAAAGTACATATATGGCTATCAAAATATTACACACTTAAATACCGTTTTAAACTATGCATATAAGTTCTAAAATTTATAAAACCCCATTTCTATAATAGCCACATAAATATTTAACTCTCAGTTGTTTGTCTCATTAACTATTTAATTGATTGACATAACATGGCCTATTTTAAAACAGAAGTAATTTTTTGAAGATTAAAAATGACATGTTCAACTTTTGGAGAACTATGTATCTCTCTCACTCTCTCTAAAGGTCTAGAAATTTATTCACTGAAAAAATGGTTAACAAATTGATGCAATATCTTATTTTCGATCACGTTATAAATTTACCGATCTTCAATTTAAAAAGATTAATGTTCATGAGACATAAAATATTGTGTTATTTAATTATATAAAATACATAAAATACTAAAAAAATTGACAAATTAATTTTATGGTTTATATGTCTTAACCAATCAAAGCCATAAAATTATTGTTAGAGTGAATGTAACGATTTTTCCAGATCGATGCAATGCATGGTTAAATTAATTATAAGTGAAGATTTGTGTTTAATGATAAAGTAGTTCATGTGGTGCATTCCAACTCGACTAATAGGTAGCGTTTGGCATCAAATCTAATCAAGTCTTATTAGATATATATTCATTAATTTAATGAGATCTGTTTGAAATAAATCTGAAGAACTATATATATAGTTCAATTGAATTCTATCATTTCGAATAAATAATTAAATAATAGACTTCAATTAGCCTTTTAGATATTTATAATTATATCCCTATAAGCATGTTTTTATTTGTCACACTTTAAAAAGGCTTGCAAATCAAACATTTCTCGAACTAATAATGTATAAATAATGTTTCTAAGGAAATTAATGAATCAGCATCTAAAATGTTGCACTATATATAGATTATATATCCTAGCACATTATGCTAATAATTAAGCTTTCTCACAATATAATATTCATGAAACAGAAAATGATGATTGTTGTAAAACAGTAATTTTCTTTCAATCAATCTTAATTTGACCTCTATTGGAGCTATACGCTAAACCACTAAAATCAGAAAGATGAGAATAATTCTATTTATAAAGATTCGAATTTCCAAACATGATCAACACAACTAATAATGTAGAACCAAAAATGAAAAATCAATTAACGAGAGAGCAAAAATAGACACAAGCACATGAGCACAACTAATAAAGTTGCCACCCAAAATAAAACTCAACTAATTATTAATTAATCACCTCCACATATATGATATATCTATGAAACTCAACCATCTAGCGATGAGCCACGTAATTGGGAGTTGAACTGGAAATGTTGAAAACAACTTAAAGAGAAACTTCATTAGTTGGTGAAGTGGGTGTCCTCAGAATTTGATTCAAGTGGTCTTGGATTGGACCTCTTCTGTGTCTTTCACATGGTTTTTAAATTCCACATCTCCAATGTTTTCTTTTAAAGGAACAGATAAAAACTACTCAACTTTGAACAAATTGACCCTTTAACAACAAAATCCCAGAAAATTGGTAGCCTTGACTCTGTGATCATATCGTTTTTTTTAAGGGATGATTATTAGACTATATATGACGAATTATCCAATCAAAGAAAGAGTCTCTGTGACACTCATATTCAGTTGTAGATGGAATAGCAATATTATGATAATTACTTCATCTGCACTCTAAAATTCAACTAGACCAACAGCTATAATCAGATCAGACAAGGTGAAATAGAGGACTACCACAAAATGGACCAGTACAGTCTTGCCTATTAATTCCACTATTTTCTTTTCCAAATTTTATTTCTTTCTGTAAATGCTAACAGTATCAACACAAAGTCTTCTCTATATATTAAGCAATCGATTCCCAACCATAACACACAAACCAAAACAATGGCCGTCTCCAACTTTCCTTCATCGTTTGCGAGAGCCTTAATGCTACTTGGTTTCTGGGTTGTGTTGCTGTTTCCTGAGCTTGCAGCAAGCATAACTAGGCACTATACATTCAATGTATCACATTTACACAGTCTTAATCCACAGAAAGCTATTTTTTTAATCAATATGATTATTATTATTATTATTATTTTATTTTCATGCTGTTTCATCATTTAATATTCATCTTTGGTTTTGCAAGATCGAGTACTTGAACGTGACAAGATTGTGCCACACAAGGAGTATTTTGAGTGTGAATGGGAAATTCCCAGGACCTCGCTTAGTTGCAAGGGAAGGTGATAGGGTTGTGGTCAAGGTGGTAAATCATGTTTCTAACAATGTATCTATTCATTGGTATGTACTTTCGATTTCAAAGCCAGTCTTTTCTTCTTTCTTTCTTAATTTAGAGATTATGGCCTATGGTCTTCAAGTTTTATTCAAAACCTAATCTCCTTCTCAAATTATCTTAAAACTGCATTTCCCTACTTCTCAAGTTTTATTCAATTGCAGGCATGGTGTTCGTCAGCTTACCAGTGGGTGGTTCGATGGGCCATCTTACGTAACGCAGTGTCCCATTCAAACGAACCAGTCATTCACATACAACTTCATCATCACAGGACAGAGAGGAACCTTACTATGGCATGCTCACATTTCATGGCTAAGAGCAACCCTTTATGGACCCATCATCATCCTCCCTAAGCGCAATGACTCGTACCCATTTCCCAAACCTTACAAGGAAATCCCAATTCTCTTTGGTATAAAAGATGATCATATATTGTTATGCAGAAAAGCTTTCTTGATTCTACTAGCTATACATTTTTTAATAGAATGTAATAGAATTTGCATGCCATGTGGGGTTGCAGGAGAATGGTTTAACGTAGACCCAGAAGCTATCATAAGCCAGGCCTTGCAAACTGGAGCAGGACCTAATGTTTCAGATGCATATACCATCAATGGCCTTCCGGGGCCTCTGTATAATTGTTCCTCTAAAGGTACCAAAATGAGCAGTGGCAATTTGACCTATTGCCTTCAATTTAATTAAATAAAGTAGTGCTTCGCAAAAATTATTAGTGTAAGATTCAATTAGCTATTTGTATAGTTAGCAACCTAGTCAGAAATTTAATTATTATGCACATATATTTAAAAATAAAAAAAATATCTTGTCCGTCTTTGAAGTTGGATTTTAAATCAACACGAATATTTATATTAGATTATTAGCGCGCGTGTCTATATATATATATATATATATATATATATATATATATATATAAATATGTATGTATAAATGTATATCAAATCTTGTAGCATGCTTGAAAAATCACTCCAGCAAAGAATGAAGTACAAGTTTATTATTGTCAAATGTAAACTTGTAACTTTTATACTAATTTTATAGGACTAAAATTAAAGAGACTTAAATAACAATCTAAAACCCAAACTATTAGTCTTTCAAAATACTGTTATAATATCTATGTCTGTGTTAATATATGCTTATGAGTGATGATAAATTCGTGTATTGTTATTATTTTTGTATCATAAAATTTGTATCCAAGTGATGTCCATGTTTCTTATACTTGATCACTTTGCAGATACATACAGGCTAAAGGTGAAGCCAGGCAAGACATATCTGCTTCGGTTGATCAACGCTGCACTCAACGACGAGCTCTTCTTCAGCATAGCCAATCACACCCTAACCGTCGTTGAAGCTGATGCAGCATACGTCAAACCATTTCAGGCCACCACACTCCTCATAACCCCGGGGCAAACCATGAACGTTCTCCTCAAAACTAAACCAAACTTCCCTAACGCCACCTTCCCCATGGAGGCCCGGCCTTACTTCACCGGCCAAGGAAACTTCGACAACTCCACCGTCGTCGGAATCCTCCAATACAAGCACCCATCGTCACAGTCACAACAACATTCTCCTCTCGGAAATCTCACCCTCCTCAAGCCAACCCTCCCACCCATAAATGCCACAAGCTTTGTGGCAAACTTCACAGCAAAATTCAAAAGCTTAGCCAATGCTAAATTCCCAGCCAATGTGCCTCAAAAAGTGGATAAGAAGTTTTTTTTCGCAGTAGGGCTTGGGACAAACCCTTGTCCGCAAAACACGACATGTCAGGGACCAACTAACACTACCAAATTCGCAGCCTCAGTGAACAATATCTCTTTCGCACTTCCTTCAGTCGCTATTCTACAGTCCTACTACTTTGGATTTGGACAGTCTAATGGGGTTTACAAGACAGATTTTCCGACGAGCCCATTGAATCCTTTCAATTACACAGGAACCCCTCCCAACAACACTAATGTAAGCAATGACACGAAGCTGGTGGTATTAAAGTTTAATACGAGTGTGGAGGTAGTATTGCAGGATACGAGTATTCTTGGGGCTGAGAGCCATCCTCTGCATCTTCATGGGTACAATTTCTTCATTGTGGGACAAGGTTTTGGGAACTATGACCCCAACAAGGACCCTGCCAAGTTCAATCTGGTCGACCCAATTGAGAGGAATACCGCTAGTGTTCCGGCCGGTGGTTGGATCTCCATCCGTTTCCTAGCAGATAATCCAGGTAATATATTCTTATACAATCTTCAAAATATAAGAGATGAGAGCCAATCATGTACCTAAATATATATATATGCGAAGATGTCAGAGGTAGGTTTCACTTACATGTATTTTCTAGTAGACGAATCATATAACATATACTACACTATTCTTAGGTATATGGACAATATATAAAATAGATTAAGTCAATAACTGATGTATCATTATATGCTTATAACTCTAAGAAAATTTTTTAGATCAAGTAAATTTATAGAAAATAGATAGATACAGTTAATAATAAGACAAACTCGTAAGCAAAGGCTTAATAAAAAGTGTACCTTACAAGTCTCTGTGGGCTCTTGGTATATCAATTTGATTTACATGATTTTTTAGACATGTCTATTAAGAATCACAAATTAACATAATATGTCGAGTTGCTAACATTAAAAAGTAAGTCTCTTATTGGATCTCCTTATTCGCTAATTATACTTGGTGAAATTATTAAAAAAAAATGCTTTAATAACTTTTTATGTACTAATCAAATTAAGATTTTTCACTTTTTGCTTGATACTCTGTAGATCTTTCACTACACCATTTGTCTAGCTAGCATGAGCATATAAGGAGGTCCATATCATTTCAACTTTATTTACATCATCCTATCGAAGAGGAAAAACTTCTTTCTTTAGTTTTACTATATCGTAAAATCTTTTCATTACAGCAATGTTGCTAACGTGTCCGATATTTGTCCATGCTTTTTAAGCTTCATTATATAAAGTAACGTGTAAAATTGATAGCCTAGTTTGTCACTTTTTGCAATACAGAAGTGATGATTATTATGTCAAATGTGCATATGTAATATATTGACAGACAAAGATATTTTTAGCAGAAATTATAAATAATCTGTCTGCAATAACGTCTCATTTGACATATGTGACTGTAGATAGAACGACATTATCACAAATCAACTTATGAACCAGAACATGCAGTCTATCTTTACATCATTGATAATGTTTCCCTTTTCAACTGATAAAATTTTTGTTCGAAATAAAGGTTAAGTAGGACAAATTAATTATCAAAGAACATGTTTTAGATAATCTTTTATAACAGAACTCACCTCTAAATTTCAAACTCTAAACCTTGAACACTAACTCTTAAACTCAGTTCTGATGTGTTTACAAACATAGTTGCTAAAGTTATCCTGAATTGTGCAAACAGGGGTGTGGTTTATGCACTGTCACCTAGACGTGCACACAAGCTGGGGTTTAAGGATGGCATGGCTAGTACTGGATGGACCAGGATCGAACCAGAAGTTGCAACCACCACCTTCTGATCTTCCACAGTGTTGACTTTGACTGATGACCCTGTGGGTCCGGAATATGGGCTTACTTTGCTTCTCTTCCTGAGTGATTTTGTAATTGTTTGTCCTTTTTTTCAAAAATAAATAATTATGTCAATTGTGAAATTCTTTTGATGTGTTTAAGGATCAATTAATAACCTTGTTGACGTCATTGGGTTTGTAAAGGGAATTGAACTGCATGTTCTAACGTCGCTGTTATGTCAGTTAGAAAGATGAGCAGTTCAAGAGTTACACTCAGAGGGTTTGCCTTTTGATTAATTCATCAAAAGCTTTGTTAGTTCCTCTCTGTTGATTTGCTCTCTCACTGTTTTGCTTCTAATCAAAGTCGAAGTTTTATACTTATCTCTATAATAATAAGCTCAACATGATTATTTCTTAAAACCTAATTGACGCTTCATATGAAAATTGACCTGTCCCTAAAAATTGCAAACTCAATAACCAACGATAGTGTTAAAAATATACTGTCCACGAGAACGATGTTAAGAAACAGCTGTAACAAAAAATTATAATAAAAACATATTAATGAAGCTTTGAACCTTAAATCCTAAGCCTTCACTTAACAACACTGAGCTGAAACCATAGTATTGAATCTTTACGCCAAAAAAATTTTTTTTTACTCAACACAAAGATGAGAACACACTTTAGCTAAGTGAGATTTCAAAATCACTCATAATTAAAGGTTAGTAGGAAATATGGAACACGTCGAAAATGGTGTTATGGACCAAAAAAATGAACAATGAACCAAAGTATTTCACAGATTAAATATTGGCTAACAAGTGAGAAGAATTGTTTCCATAATTAATTTTGCCCCTGAAATGAGCAATTCCATACGCAGAATCAGTGACTTATAGCTCATGATTGAGTCATTCATAATAGCTCAGATTTTAGCATATAGGTTCCAGCAGGCTAGGCATGGCCTCACCTAAACTCTCTGTTCCTGAGGCGAAAAAGAAACGAAGAAAGGAATCTTGGGAATCATGTGAAGTGTACGAAATGGATAATTGAAAGCTGACTATACAGAACAAAACTGTTGCATCATTCAAGAAAGCAATAAACCTAGAAAGATGAGGAAGGGAATAAAACAACAATGGAAAAGATGAGGAAGGGGATAAAACAACAAAGGAGAGCCATAGAAAGCAATCTCACACTACCATTCCAAGATGTTATAAAGTAGTTAGAAATATGTAGTTAAGTAAATCTTCATACAAGCAAAGCATTATATACAACAGCCGCTTTTAGCATCATACATATACACGATACATATACCTCCTCTATAAGTAATCTCTGCTAGAGCATGAGCATGGAAAAGTACTGCTCAAATTCTTGATCAATTGTCGGTGGCCTTGTACTTGATTGAGCCTCTGCAACAAAAATTACAGTATATTATAAACAGTCAAAAGCGCAATTCAACTCAATAGCTTAAACTGTTTAGTGAAAATCTATGAATAGTCTATAACACAACCCACTACATGAAAGCCCTGACTCACCATACCTTATGCTAAAATTTCATTTGAATATGAAAATTAGGGGTGATTAGGATCAAAATCTACACCATACCATGTCAAAGAACATTTGAACTTAACTTCAGTTTTTAAGTGAAGATCCATTAATAGTTTTATGATTATGTAAACTAGGTTTATAAGCGAAACTTATGTATCCATCGCATGCATAAAAGAAACTTTTCACTCGAGATTTGATGATATTAAGATGATCCTCTTATTCTGTATACCTTGGTTCACTTCCCATCTTCCAGATGAAAGCACGTACATGTTAGGATTCGCCGGGTTTGTATAGAGAAGATCTTCAATTTCCTTATCTATGGACTGCTCACAGCTGTCTTCAGCATACTCTGAGTATAACTGATCCTTATGGTTTCCAAATTCCAGGAGCTGCTCATCGAGATTCTGCAAAGCTTGTATATCGGCATCGTGATAAGATTGATGATATTCTCTGTCAGTAAATTTGTCCTCTTTGCTAGAACTTGCCTTCTCAACTGATACATCCTTAACATTATAGCCATCCCAGTTAACAAAAGTAGAAGACCTGCCATATAGAAATGTCTTTGCACAATCTGCCTCAAGTTTAACTTCTTCATTTACAGACATGGAAGTATCAGAATCTTCAGCAAAACTATTGCTGTCTTTGGCAGACTCAGGTGATGACCTATCGTCAAGGACTAGAGCATCTGGTTTATGCTTAACTGGAGGGTTGTGCATTCTCTCTGACTCTAAATTTTCATCATATATCGAGGCATGCTCAGAAGGGAAACTATGAACCCAGCATTTATGCTTTGGTCTGAGCAAATCCAATTGATCAATCTGTAATTTTCTTTTCTTGTTCCATTCAACAATGTTGGTCATGTGAATTCCATCCATATCAAATCTAAACAAAATACTAGAAAAATGTTAGAAGCAAACGAACAAGTCAATGAGAGGCATTTTCTTGAATACAAATAACATCTTGGAGACAGGAACCTTCATATATGAGAAATGAAACATGAAGATGCATGATTTAACCAGCTTTTGGCTCATTGTAATCCTTGTAGTATTTATTTATCATTCACAAGAACTTACTTTGCCGGAAGCACCTACTGCAAGTGAATGATTTATAGTTTAATATCAGATCCTACCCTTCCATTGGCTTTATCTGTAACTTAGTGATTTAGAAAGGAAATATCGTACCTATAAAAAGTTCAATTTTCATACGCACACACACTTAATTTTAAGATATGTAATGCTGTCCCCTAAACATCACTCTTAAATTTTACATGTGTAACCTAGGTCAAAATTCCTTTGACTCGCTAATAAGGTGAGCAAAAATCACAAAAAACAGAAAATATAACATCATAAACACAATGGACTGATTGTCAGATTTTCACTCATCAGCAATGGAATATTTATAATTCATCAGAAGCAGTTGCTAAGCCTCTTTCTCTAAGTTTTGAAGTGACTGACAAAATTATGTTTTCCTTTGAGTGCTTCTTTAATGGATCCTGCCCTGAAATACAGTATTCTTGAACAAAAACATTAACCTTCTGCAGTTATTCACATGAAACAGAGCTACCATCTTCAGGAGCAATCCGATGGCTGATCATTCTTACTCTGCTGGAACTGGAATTATCACTGACCTTCAGCTCTAGCATTTACTCTCCCAAATCATAAGTTATTACTCCATTCTCTTAAATTCAGATAAGTCTTTTCTAACTCTTGTAGATCTTAATCATTTTAGCCTTTGAGTTTAAGGCACCTAACTTAGGAGGTTAAGGCAAAGCTAAGTCTTACTCTGTTT
Organism: Delonix regia; assembly: GCA_037074485.1. NCBI lineage: Eukaryota > Viridiplantae > Streptophyta > Magnoliopsida > Fabales > Fabaceae > Delonix > Delonix regia. The sequence goes on along the minus strand of CM073460.1, from coordinate 5,151,686 downwards.
GTCCTACTTAACTATTTACTCATAGTGCTTCAATTTTCCCACCAAACAACCCCTGGGTATTGATTCCATTGTTCCACTCTGTAACATTTAAGCTCTCAGACCACGTTTGGAGGGATAATCAGTTTGATATCAAAATGCAATAAAGAATAATGAAAAGTGGAAGAAGTCATTCGTGGACCCAAATTTTCTTTTCCTCATTAGAAGTCGAATAGCATCAACTTTCCAAAAATCCAACAGAATAAAGGGCATTTGTTCCCACAAATATCTTGCAATATCTGGAATTTACATTTGCAAATGAAAAATGGAACTTTTACAAAATAGAAACAATATCTAGCTGCAACTTTCCGAAAGAATCGTTTCCGTTTCAGCTAAAAAGCCCTCCCTCCTTTTTTTTTTACCTTTCGTCTACACATGATAAACAATCCTGCAGAATAAAGGTTCCTACAAATATCTAACAAGATCTGAAATCTGCTGTTTTTTGGTTTAGTGTATAATTGAACTTCTACGGAATAGAAACACATACATACGCCTGCGTTAATAATCTCCATACTCACACATCCTATGCAGTAAATCACATCCTACATATATAATTGGTTTATGCTTTACTAAAAAGCAACCATAAAGCAAATCCATCCAAGTTAATTATGCAATTAAATCTAAAATCTTCCATTTTCAGCTGAATTTTAAGATTTCACTACTGAATTGGATCTCAGCAGCAGTAGCATCAAATCTAAGAAGAGATGCAGAAGACAAAGAAGAAACAAGCAGTGATCAAACAGAACAAGAACTAGAAGAAAAGAAAATAATTTTCAGAACCCAGGTAGTCAAACCTGTTTACTTGAGATGGGTTGTGATTTTCTGCTTCCATCGTGATCCAGAAAATCGAAGAACAGCTTCAGAGCTCAAAGAGCGAGAGAGAGAGAGAAAGAGTAATCATCACAGAGACACACAGACACATACACACCGAAAGACCGAAACTTTAAGCAGAATGCCATGGGAAGGATATCCCATCCCAGAATATAATCTCCACACGACGCTTCTTTTATTTCTTTTCTCTGTCTCCTCACTGTCGTATTTAATTTTTATCTTATCCATGCTCTGACGTTAAGAGCTTGAGTCTGGCGTACCAATGGCGCGTGAAGACACGTCCGAAGTCCCTCTCACTTTACGGCTTGTTCACGTGGCATCCCATTGGTCGGTGACCACTTGCGGAAAGTACAATGCGTTGATCAGCACTGGACAAGTCCCGTCTTCCGTCCACGTGGTTTGGCGCGAGTCAGTTTGCTTTAAGGGTCCCGCTTATGTTATTTTCGTGTCGAGGTAGGATTATTTAATTTAAAAAATATAATTAAATACCATAAAGTGAATATATTTATTATAAAAAAAATTTAAAATTTGAAATTATTTTGAAACATTTAACAGTAAATTTTTTTATTCCGAAAAATTTTTTCTTGAGATTCAGTCTTAGGATTATTATTTTCATTATGTGTTCGTAGAATGATGGAATACAATGGTAAAACTGTTTTGCCTTCTAAATTCTTGAGATAATTTTAAAATTTAAGTTTTTCTATAATAAATACATTACATTTATAGTTATTTATTGTAATTCTTTTTATTTAATTTGACTTCTCATTTTAGATAAAAATAACAAATCAATCCCTCACTTTGACTGATTCAGTATAAGCAATTCTAAAAGGGTTATATTATCACAAAATATAAAAATTAGAGATTAATTTAATACTTTTCTCTCATTTTATCTAAAAAGATGAAACAGAATGTATTAGTTTTATATGAAGTTTGTTTGAGTGATAAATTCCTCTTCAACCCTCTTAAACACTTAAATAATGGATATTATACTCTGTTTATATTTCTTTAAAATTACCACTTGCTAATTTTAAAAAGAACTAAAGAAAATTTAATTTGATGTGTGTTCAAGCAATAGACCCTAAACAGTCTATCTAAACTATCCAACTTTTAATTTTATATATATATATATATATATATTGTGTTGTATTTCCCTCCATCTAATTTTCTTTGAACCCAGAATCGTGCATGCTGGAACAGTTTTGAACCTAAAACAAGTATGTGGCATAGAAGAATTACTAGTTTAAAAATATTTGCACAAATGTCAACATGGTTGTACAAACCTTAGAAGAAAATATTAAAGAGTGCATATCCATTTTTGTTGCGAACTAGCTGAAGTCAATGGCAAAGACAGAATTTTACTTGAATTGCTGTGAAAAGCCAATACATATATTATTATTGTCTCTTTCAGGGCCAATACAAATATAGTTACTGTATATGCAGCAAAACCTGCATCAAGGTGAAAGGAAAAGTTCAAATCAACGAAGGCAGCATGAAGCAAGAATTATGGAGCTCTAAAATGGATTAAACCTATCTACTGAAGCTAGAATTTCAAAATTATATCATTCCATTGAGATACTATGAGCTGGCTTGGCTGCCTTAGCTACCTTGACACAATACATAGCAGCATTTAACACATGCTTAGTAAGTCAAAGAAATATATATCGAACATAAAAAAAAAATTTAAATTTCTGGCGAAGTGTTTCTTTTTGCCAACAGAAAGAACTTATTACACTTGAGATAATAACTACTAAAATCATGAGTGCTCACAATTCTGTCAAAATTTTAAACGTAGGAGGGGAATAAAAATTTTAAATGTCAATCATTTTTAAAATATTAATTTGAAATTTGTAGAAAATTGTTATGGTTTATTAAGTGTACAAGTTCATTGTGTGTGTAGGTGCATTGTACGAGGAGATTCATGTATGGTATGAGTCATGTACTCAGAAAAGTGTGACACATGTATTTAGATATGTGTGATACATGTATTGAGGCATTAAATAAGGTGCATGTAAATAGCAACTTAGTGTGACTATAAGTACCCCATATACTTGATGATTGAAGGAAAGTTGAGAAAGCCAAGCAAATTGGAATACTAGAGAGATTGAAGCTTCTCACCTCTGATATAGTTCCTCTTCTTCCTTTTCTAACAAAGTGGTATCATAGCTTGGAATCAACTTTAGAGAAGTTAAGAATGGAGGAAGAGGACAATAATGATGGTGAAAAAAATGATGAGGATGATGAAGGTAATATAGACAATTAAGGAATGGAGAAAGTAGGGAAGACATCTTGTTAAAGAGTAGTGATAAACTATTATAAGTTGTCTAAATGATTTCGTACTCATGAAGTGGATGAGGAGTAGATCTCCTCTAAACCCATGGAAAAATGAGGAGAATCCACGGAAGAGGAGGGCAAGAGTGCCTCCTAGGTTGATGCTCGCATATTTAAAAGTGGAGGGTAGATGAACTTCCAATGGAAATCCTACAGTTGATGAGAGATCAGGTGGAAGAGGAGTGCTGAGTGAACCTCCCAAGTGAGTGTTGTGAATTTCGTAGCTAATGAGAGATACTGCAAGAGAGGTGTTCTAAGGGAGTCTCTAATGACAACTAATTAAATTAAGTTGGAGTGAAGAAATAAATTTCAAATTAAAGGGGAGTGTTAAAGTATTGATTTGAAATTTGTAGAAAATTGTTATGACTTACTAAGTGTACAAGTTCATTATGTGTGTACATGTATTGTATGGAGAGATTCATGTATGGTATGCGTTATATACTTAGAAAGGTGTAATACATGTATTTGGGTATGTGTGATACATGTATTGAGGTATTAAATAAGGTGTATGTAACTAGCAACTTAGTGTGACTATAAATACCCCATGTACTTGATGGTTGAAGAAAAGTTGAGAAAGCCAAGTAAATTGGAATACTATTGAGAGATTGAAGTCTCTCACCTCCTATATAGTTCCTCTTCTTTTTTTAGCAATCATAGCGTACAAAACATACTTCAATCAGAGTTAGTCTATTCATGCCTGCCCAATAATAGCCAGGGCAGAGTTGTTAAAACTGTTAAGGCTAATATTCAAAAAATAAACCCATCTCAAAAAGTCATGAACACGCCCGAGGATAAAAAAGATGACAAGAAAAAAGACTGAGAACAATGTGACAACACAAGAAAAAGTAAGGGTATCTTCAGTTCTTACAATGTCAAATTCTCATACAGACCAAATGTTTATAGATAATCCTACCTTTCTCTGCAAGCCACAAAGCTCCCACTCCTTCATGATACTACCAACATATATTCCCAAAATGAAAAATACCATAACAGTTTGGTCAAATAAAATAATAACAACTTTTAATCAAAGTAGTCTAGTGTAATAAGTAATAGCCTTTATTGTAGTATTGTTATACAAGATGTGGTAGATATGCCATCCAAAAAGTACTGATAAAGCTACATATAAGGGAACCATCAAGAGCCCTGAAACACCCTATGAATACTAACTTCATGAGCAGACAAACAACTAAATTCATTTAAGCCAAAGATATATCCAATTATAAAAGTAATTTACATATACAGTCTTGATAGAGCTACCATTTTGCTCTTTACCTTTAATACCATCTTTACCTAGACATCCCATAAGCAAGATCAACAAAGTCAAACAGTAAGCAAGACAACAAAATGATTATTAATATATGCAGAACTACCTACTGTAGCACCCCATTAGAACAAATAATATAAGGGAAAAGGAATTGAATCAAGCCCAATATTTCAATCATGCAAAAATAGCATAATAAGATACTCAGAATCAAAATGAAAATAAATTCATACGAACAGTAAAATAATCCAACAAACTAGGGATTAGACGCATGCAATTATAGTCTACATGACGAACATGAATAAGGCCTTATAGTTTGCATGGCCAACACAGTTATTTATCTAAAGACAATGGTGATCCTAACAATAAAGAGATGTCAACTCTTGTCATAGCCTAGGAATTCTGAGATAAATCCTAAACAATAATTTAGATCATGCATACCATTTGCAGAACACATGTTTTACACACACGACAATGATTTACACTAGGAGGCTTATAGTGAGAAAATTTATGACAATATCTTAAATCCCCACTCATTATTCAACTACACAAAAAAAATCATATAAAAGTTATGATTCATGCAGTGGAACATAAGAATACAACTACATGTTTAGAGAATTATTACCATCTTGAGATAAAATGTTGTTTTCTGTCAATTAGTTACTTTGGACTTTAAAATTGCTCCATACATAAAGCCATCACTATACAATGTGATATACAATCATTTCTAGCCTATAATTAAGAACCTAAAAGCACCTAACTCTAAAGACTCCATGCTCCAGGTAGTTCACAAACACTTATCAAAGCATCTGCCCTAAGTTAAGTAATTGAAATATTATCTTTATAATTACATGATTAAACAATTAGAGACAAAAGAATTTCATCAGCATATCATACTTAAAAAACCTTTGACTTCACAAACAACTGAAATCTTATTAGACAAAAAGTTTTATCCTCATCAAGTAACTTGCACATGGCCAGGATACTTGTATAAGAATATTTTCAATTTAACAAGGTCAAGACTAACGTATAAGGACTACTAATTATTTGTATTCTACCTTAATGTTCATTTCCTTGCACAGGGTTAAAAAGCCTTAATTTCTATTATATCAAACTCAAATATACACAATTTAAGCAAGAATTAGTTACAAAATAACCAACTTTCACTCATTTCATCAAATTTAAAAGGAATAAAATGTTGGGACCTATGAGTGCTAAAGATCTTTCCCAAGTAAATTGATTATCAACCTAGAGAAATAAACATCCTATTTGTTAGCACAGATATAGCAAGAGGGGATGAATTGCTATTTTCAATGAACAATTAAATTCTTAATTTCTTGCTTTCTTAGACATTTTACTAATTCACTTGTCTCCTGAGGCTAGTATCACTATATAAAAATAGTTAAAGAGATAAGCAATAACACACACTATTTATAGTCTTTTAGATTAATTTTTAATCCTACATCCACTATTCAGAACACGCCCATTAGAATTATAATTAATCAGTTAACCTTGACACATTGGATTTTATGTTTCAGCTTTTACACTAAACTTAAATAGGCTAGAACAATGATAAGTCATAAAGACTTTCATAGACACTAAGTTACTTAAGCAGTCAAACCACTGCACTCACACACAGAACTTGGCTATCATAGTTAAACTAGAGGAACTTAAGAAGTATTAGAATAGTTCACTTAAAGAACTATCTCACACAAAGAGTAAGAAAAAGTTAAGAGCTTTTTGATTGAGCACACAACTGAATACGATCAAAGTAGTTTTTGCCACATAGACACCTTAACAAAGGCAAGCTTTGATCCATATAAAAAACACTCAACTAGTGTTCAAATTAATAGTTATATTTTGATAGATAATCATGTCTAACATTCACTTTTTGCAGGTGATGTTTTCATTCTCAAAGATAGCAGTAGCTTGCTTTTAGTGAGGATGAAGTTAGATGTGACTAATAAATGTGCACAAGTGTGACTATCCAGGGTGGTGAGATAGAGAGAGAGAACCAGACAGCTATTGAATGTTAAAAGAATAACTTATCTTCAGTAGGGGCTTTAGAGAGCTTTAGGCTTTAGTGTGAACCTCTAAGTGACATATATATTGAATGACTTTTTGGGCCTGAAAGATATGCAAAGCATTTTCTTATAGTAATGAAATCATATGAGATAATTACATATATTGAGATAAGCAATAAATGATTAAACTATATTTTGTATCGACAATCTTCCCCTTTATTTATATATTTTGTAAAACAATTTTGTGGTTGATCTCCCCCTTTTTGAAGGGCACACCAAGCATAAAATAATTCAAGGTGAGTAAGAGTCTTTGTCTTACCCATTATGGGGATGACCAGTTAATTTATGATGTGTAAAAGCATATGGTGATTAGCACTCAAAGCATTGAGATTTGTAGTACCTGTATTCCATCCACAAGCTCTTTAATAACAAAAAATTTTTGATTATCCAACAAAGGTTGGCATGATGTAGTCTTTGACTTTCCTTTGAGTAGGTGCATTAGTGTTCTGGTTGACAACTTGGGCATGGTTATCAGCTACCGGTTCAGGTGCTCCACTACTATCGTTTGCCATATCAGGTGATTTTTCCCTTTGACTCCTAGGTCAGGTTTTTATTTTTCTACAAGTTCTTTCAATCTCTAAGTCTGAGGACGGAAGGTTTGCTTTCCTTCATGTATGTATGCATGAACATATGAAAAAGAAGAATACTTCTGATTAAATTACTTAATAATAAGTTTCAACAAAATTAAGTGTCAAATCTCCAACAATGGTACTAAAAACTTATTAATGTATTAGATGTAATGCACACAGGCAAGTATACGTGGTCAACAAGTAATAAAGTGGTAAGTAGAGTATCAATTCCTCATAGACTTTGCCTCAATTGTAATTTATTACTAATACTAAGACTTAAATGTAGGAAATTATGGTGGCTAAATGTAGAAGCAAAAAGTAATGATGTCGATTGATTAAAATATGTCTAATGAACCTAGGATTCTGACTTTACCACATGCAGGGTTGCTTTCTTTTACAGTTATACTTTTGATTACTTAATGATTTAAAGGAACCTTTAGTGCCCATATGCTTCTATCAAACTCATATAGTCTAAGTTAGGATCACATTATTCCTTATATGTCTTTGATAAAGAAATTCTACTTCATATATTCTGTTCTTGTCAATTGGTTATCACAGAAAGTCAAGTACGTTCATCTTCATTGCAAATTGCATTAGACGCAAACAATGATTATAAACATCCAATTCTTAAACTCAGTTTCCCCTATTAGGATAATCCATATTCTATAATCTATCTTAAGCTAATCAAATTTAGAAAACATTAAGTAAAGGATGAACATAAACAACCAATCATTAGTCAAATTTAAAATAAAACTTTAATAGAAAAACAACATTCGCAAGGGTTTTAGTCAAAATCCAATAAACAACTTACTAGGCAAGCATTTGCAAGAATTCAAAAACAAAAAGATGAAAAGAAAAATAAAACAAGAAGAATGAAAAGAGAAAAGTTAAAAGGAGGCACAACTCTAAATGAGCCACCAACTCTTTTACAAAATCCTTTCCTAGTCTCTTTAAAAACCCTAGTCAGAAGTATATCCACGGTAGTGTCTCCAAAACTCTCTAACTTTATGTGTCTTCAATAGCACCCCTAGGGGTCTTATTTATAGGCTTCAGGAACCTTAGGGATTAGAATTAGTATAAGATTACGTATTTCATCTAAAAAACTATAATTTCTAAATTAGTTCTCTTGACGGCATGACAAGGTATTAGCTTTTTGTTGCCTGGGTGCCAACTCTCAATTTTTTGGTGCCCAGGCACTGGATTTCTAGTGCCTAGGCACTGAAATTTGTAGATCTTTAGTGCCTAGGCATTATTTTTCTGGGGTTTAGATGCTAAACTTCTAACTTTATTTTTCTCACATGCATTTTTGTTGCCCAAGCATTGAATATTTAGTGCATGAGTGCTAAGTCTCTGGAATTGGTGGCCAAGCACTGGAATTCTGGCACCTAGGTCTCATTTGTTGGGACCAAACTTTTTTCTCACTATTTTGGTGTCTAAACGCTGCTTTTATAGTGTTTGGGGTGCTATGTTACTGGAATTAGTGCCTAAGCGCTGCTTGGTCCTTAAAAATCATCTTGTTTTAATTCTTTTTTTTTTTTTTTTGGTTTTATTGGGGTTGTTCTGACTTCATTTCCTTGAAAATTGATCGCCAAAAAGTCTTTTATATTTGTACAATGAAGATTGATAATGAACTTTCTAGGGTATATCAAGTTTAAGATATCATTCAAAACCATAGTGAATTAGCATTAATAAACAAGTGTTTTGGTTATGAAAATTACTCTTGATAACTCTCTAAACGAGAGTTATCATTGAACAAAAGAAGGTCTTACTTTTAAGTTTTCCATAAATTATCATAATTAACATTCATAGACTATGTTTATAGGCCAATTAAAGGTTTAAAATGATAAAAATTGTATCTTTAAGGCACAAAATCCAAAAGCATAACTTTAATTCTGATTACTCATTGTTTTAATTATTATGAATGTAAATCATTATCAATCATGATGATAGCACCACATTTAGAACAATGGATAGTTGAAATAGCATAAGGTGACAAAAGAAAAACATATGACAATTGGGATAAACAACCAATATGGTCAATGGAACAATTCAAAATTTTCATTCATCAAATTTTGCCACAAAACTAATAAGAAAGTATTTATATGAAACCCTATATAATTTTCCAATGAAAATTAGAAATAAATAAATAATAGGGTTGAAAATAAGGAAAATACTAAAATGATCTCAACACTCGTGAAAATGATTGAATTTGAGCTTGAAATTAGACTTATCACTATTAGCACTTTCTATGGACATTTGTACATTTGAGCCCAAATTTTTTGTTTTGCAAAAAGTTATGCTACAATGAAGTCAAGGGAATTTTAGGCTTCTTGTTGGTCTTTCGGCCATTTCTCCACTTTATAAACTTTTCTGTTATGTATTAGACATCAAAGGGTTTGTTAAAGTTCTCATAAAAAAAGAAAAAGCAATAGAACGAGGATTTGATCGTTCCATTTGTTATAATAAAAATAATTTTATAGAGGTATCAAATATGATACTTCAAATAGAAGGACACAAATAGCATATTTTCTACTAGTTTTGCATTACTCATCCAAACACAACTGTGAAACAAAGATTTCAATGAACATATAAAGAAATTTGACTAATTTTCACCATAAAAGACTTCTAGCACCTAAAAATGCAGGATAAGGAGAAACATAAACTAACTTGAATTATACATAAAAGAGTTAAAAATATCAATTTGAAATGACATAGACATTAGCAAATTAAGAAATGTGTATGTTCAATTGAACAACTATGTTTCAAAATTACAATCAATAGTAAAAAGTATAATAACCCTAGAATAAGAAATATAACATTGAAAATAACATCGACTCTTACCTTATGCTTGATCTTTTGAATAGGGCTTTCATCGTCTTCAACATTGGCTTGATGGAAAGTGACTTGGATCTGTAAATATAGCAAATGCACAGCTAAAGACACAAAGAAAGTTAGCTGAACCCTCGACATTAGGGTGTCAAAAGTTAATACCAGATACAAAATGCACTATAGTGGTGAAATTTGAGTCATGTTCACTTCAAGGAGCCTAATTTATTCATGGGTAATTTGAATGTAAAAACAACTAAAGAGATGGAAAAAAATTAAGGTTTTGTCTTTGATTTTATCTTCTTGATGGAAGTTGAATAAAACACAACAAGCCGTAAATATTTTTGATGTTTTTTTTATAAAATGCAGATTGAAAAAATGATTGAATAAGGGAACAAAAATAATTGGGTTTAAATGCAAATGATGATGAAATGCTCGTTAGAGGTTCAATTTGGCCTTCCTAGCTTATAAAGATAAATAAGGGTCTTTTAGAAAACCATTTTCCTAAGTGGTTTGAAATACCATTCAAAAACTTGGTAAATTAATTTATTTAACATGTTTAACCCAAAGGCTCACAACAACATTAACTACCCTCTTTAATCTACTAATGGGAGATTAATGTAAAGATGTGAAGACAACTTAAGCAACTTAACCAAATGCTATCAAGCTACTACAATCAATCATAAAATATATTATATTAAACCAAACTTAATATTTCTTCAATCAAATGTAGCAATAATCCTTACAAATCACATATTAAGGCATAAATATCATAATCTAATCCATAACATAAAATTTATAGCAATATGGTCTAGCCTATCAATGTAATCAACATTATCTAACGAAGATACAATGACTACAAGCAGGGAAAGATGGATAAGAACAAGAAAGACTCCCTAGTTGATGCTCCAAGCTCATGCCTCATTAAATCTCTTCTAGGCAAGTGGAGTTTAGCTACTCATAATGGTGAAGAATACTTTACCAAGCTCCAAATCCCCAAGAATAGCCATAGAAGGGTAAAACATAGTGAAGGGATGAGAAGATGAGAGGAGAGATTGAAGAAAAATGAGTGTCTCTAGGTTTCTCCCCTTTCTAACGGTTGCCCTTTGAAAATTATCCCTTTTGTCCTAAAATAGGCAAGTTAGATTGGGTTTCGCAACTAAGTTTGAATTTGGATTGAAAATTTACGTATTTTAATTTTCTGAGCAGGTTCAATATGGTAAAAAATGCAATCTCGTCATGGTGAAAGGCACACCAAAGTGAGATGCAACATTTTAATGCTCTTGGGCCTTTTTTGCAATTTTTCGATTCTCCTAAGTCCTTGATTGTGATTTCTTTAGGCTTGACTATGACTTTGACTTATAATGAAAAATTTAAATATTGTAATATCCCATGTTCTCTTAATGGAAAAATTACAATTTTACCCTTACAAAGTAATTTTGTACAAAATCATCTTTAATCCCAGACTACCACAAAATATTATCAAAACATGCATTTAAGCTTATTACACCTCATAAAATCCTATGAAATGACATTTAATGATATGGTAAAAATGGGTAAGATCAATTTAGTTTTGACTAAACCCTTATCGTTAGGGTGTCAAAAGCTAATATCAAATATACAAATGCACTATAGTGGTGCAATTCGGGTCGTGTTCACTTCAATGAGCCTAGTTGTTCTTAGATAATTTAAATGTAAAAAATGTGAAGAAATGGGTAAAAACAGGGTTTTGTCTTTGATTTTGTCTACTTGATTGAAGTTGAATAAAATGCAACAAACTATAAATATTTTTGAGGTACTTGTTATAAAATCTGGATTAACAAAATGATTGAATGAAAGATTGAAAATAATTGGTTTTAAATACAAATGATGATGAAATGCCCGTTAGAGCTTCAATTCGGCCTTCCTAACTTCTAAAAGACAAATAAGGATTACCTTAGAAAACCGTTTCCCTAAGTGGTTTGAAATACTATTCAAACACTAGGTAAATTAACTTGTTTATGACACTTTTAACCTAAAGGCTTACAACAATATTAACTATCCTCTTTAATGCACTAATTGCATATTAATGTAAAGATGTGAAGACAACTTATGCAACTTAACCAAGTGCTATCAAACTACTACAATCAATCATAAGATATATTAGATTAAACCAAAACAATACTTCTACAATCAAATGGAGCAATAATCCTTAAAAAACACACATTAAAGCATAAATCTCATAATCCAATCCATAATATCGAAGTTATAACAATTTGGTTCAGCCTATAAATGTAATCAAAATAAACTAACTAAGATACAATGTCTACAAAGCTAGGAAAGATGGAAAAGAACAAGAAAAACTCCCTAATTGATGCTCCAAACTCAGGCCTTATCAAATCTCCTCTGGACAAGGTATGTTTAGCTGCTCATAATGATAAGGAATGTTTCATCGAGCTCTAAATGTCCAAGAATTTCCATGGAAGGGCAGAAAATGGTGAAAGTATGAGAAGATGAGAGGAGAGAGTGAAGAAGAATGAGTGTCTCTAGGTCTATCCCTCTTTGTTGGCTACCCATAAAAAAATTAACCCTTTTATCCTAAAATAAGCAAGTTAGATTGGGTTTTCATAGCTAGGTTCAGATTTGGATTGAAATTTTGAGTACTTAGATTTTCTAAGCAAGTTCATTGCGGTGAAAATGCACTTTCAACGTGGCGAAAGACATAGCAAAGTGAGATGTAACATTTTAATGCTAGGCCTTTTTGGCAATTTTTCATTCTCCTGGTCCTTGCTTGTGATTTCTTTAGGCTTTACATTAACTTTGACTTGTAATGCAAAATTTAAATATTGTAACATCCCATACTCTCCAAATTAATTTAATTAAGTTAAATCAATAGAACAATTACAATTTTACCTTTACAAAGTACATTTTGCATGAAATCACCTTTAATCCAAATTACCACAAAATATTATTAAAACATGCATTTAAGCTTAATTAACTTCATAAAATCCTATGACATGACATTAAATGGTATGGTAAGAATAGGTAAGATCAAGAGCCAATGCCATTGGTATGATGACATTCATGATTCCTCACATTCGTCTTTTTAGCACTTCATTTGGTTTGCAAAAAGATGCATGAAAGAAAGGGAATGGAAGAGAGAATGTAAGCAGGAAACCAAGTAAGTGCATATGGTTGCCTATAGAAAGGAATGAATGGATACTGTTATATTAAGTTTGGTAAGCTGATTAAGGAATGGAATAGAAAGTATTATAGTGGAAGTTACCATTTTACCCTTAAAAAAAGTAATTTTACTAATTAGGGTTTTATAAAAATCTAAGCTTTCAATGTAATCCAAGCAAGCCAGCATTATAATATGTTTACTCAATACATAAAAAACCAATCACTTCCAGATCATGTTATGCTCGTGGTGGGAAGGGTTTAGCTTTCTTTTGTCCATCTTATGGTTTTAAGTAGGTGGCAAATCGGAGACCTATAGCTCGTATGGTGGATCTATTATCTCCGATAAAACATTTGATGGTGAGTTGATTTCTTGATTAAGGTACACACTTAACCCACGACATATAAACTTTGTGGAGGTGTCAATGGTGATGTCGTTTCTCACATTTTGGAGTCGAGGTATTTATAGAGACAATTAGAATGGTTATTCTATAGGTGAAAAGTTAATAGTGGAGTGGTTGTCTTTAGGCTCTAACATTTCGATAAGGGTAAAAACATATCATAAACATATTTAGTCATCTTTGTTGTGTTTCTTGATTGCTGCAATTGGTTGATTTGACAATACAGCTTATTATACAATGCCTCAAGTACCCTTTTATATCTCCTCATTGAAGCATCTTGTTTCTTCTTTAAACTTAGTGTAGCTATAATTGTCGAATCCCGTTGCAGTAAAATGATAATTATGCTAATATGCACTATACTTTTTCCGTATCATACACCAAACTAGAAAGATGCATACAATTTCAAAGGCTCTAATTGGTAATAGTAACCATAGAAACACTTTGACTAACAATTTGTCAAGTCTTATAGCATACACTCTCTGAAGCTTTATAGAGTTAACACGATTACACTTCATAATAGATTCTATAATATGTTTTACACTATGGGCTATATAAATTGCAATATTGATGTCCTGTAAACTTCCACAGGAATTCTAATATGGGTAGTTGTTATCAATTTATTTTTATTTTTAACCTATAGACTAGTTCATGGCAATTGGAATTAGTATTTTCTATCTATAATGCATATGATTTGTAATGCTAGGTGTTAAATGTTTTCCTAATAATTGATAAGAGATATTACTTTATTTTTAGAAGTTGATGATAGTTACTTAATTTGCTTAATGGGTTGCATATTTGCAAATGTCCTATGAAATGAAGTAGTTATATTTAACATTATTTATTTATTTATTTTATTGTAGATGACCATGTCAAATTCAAGTATAGGAGAGAGTTTAGGGAGAAGTAATCACGTGCTACATAATAAGAACTGCTTTTGCAATTAAGAGCTGCAATAAGGATTTTAGAATTTGTAAAGAACCAAAATTGTTTATGTATGAATTGTGAGGCCAATAACTACATATTTTTTCAAATGGCATGATGTCAAAGTTGTCTAAAGCAATGTAGAGAACATTCAACCCAGCTTCCAAGTTACTACTCATATCTTGAATGGCAATGATAAACTCGTCATCCCCAGTACAACGTGTCATTTTCTTACTAACTATAGGAGACTACTTAGTAAATACAAGAGAGGGGTTGGTTTTATTCTCTTGCTCAGTGCTTGTCAAGTTGGGAAACATGTAGTCATCCTCCCCATGGATCTCCTTGTTCACATCACAAGCAGACTGTGCATCTTTTTCAGTGGCTCTGTCTTTCCCCTAAATGTATGTGAGCTCATCGTAATGTGGGAATGGTTTATTCCTAAATTGTGTTGCCTTTGGCTTCACCTATAGCGGAATTTTTTTTTATTAATCATGGATATTATGCTACCATATATACATGTAAGGCCATTGAACAATTACAACACAAGGCAAAATGAATAGACATAATTGCTACATGAAAACAGAATTTGAATATACTATAGTCTGGTACACAATAAAATTAATAGATATAATTAAAAAACAAAAGCCTAACTAAACCAATATATAAAACATTAAAAGTCAAACTTCCACAAGTCTAAAGTGAGACCAATATGAAATGAAAAACACAACCCAGAGCATTGATCACTTAATGGAAAAGCTAGAGTTATATCAAAAGTCCATTAGCTACATGTATATAGTTCTATACGTGTAGATAAATATAAATATTGAACTGCTATATAAATAACTATATATGTATGTATATATATATATATATATATATACATTCATACATATATATATATATATATATATATATTCATCAGACAACTCTAAGGATGCATATTTATCACGACATATAATGGGCCAATTAATCACCTTCACATATTCGTCCTAGACGTGCTTGTTGGTGGTGACGGATTTCCTTTAGCCACCCTACCTAAAGTCATTAGTATTGCCACTACAAAGCATATCATAAAGAGTTTGCTAACTGGTTTTCACTATCTTAATTTCATATTGGATGTGTAGGTTGCTTTTAATTCCACAACCTAGGTAGTGACGCACCATCATACCTTCCAATGAAGTCAAGTAGCCTGGATGGAAGTGACAATCTTGCATGAACTTTTGTTTTGTCTTTGGCTCAACCAAGTAATCAACAAGCTTCTTATCTTCATCTGGGGTCCACACATGCTTGCCATTAGGCGTGCTTCCACTGGATGATTGTTCCATTGTCAATTTCTAGAATCATAAGAGAATAGTTTTGTGATCCACATGTCAAATACTATTGTGTAATAAGTATAAAGGCAAATCATTCAAAATTACATTAGATACAAGACATACACATCATATATAAAAACATATACATCACATACATAGAACACATATAGATATGATATATAACTGTATCATATCCATATTACAATATAACCTTTATAGGATATTAAAGTCACATTGCACATAGAATTTGAACTTAACTATAGCCACAATAGTGTACATCTAACAATTGAAAATGTAGCCAGTTTTACAACCCTTTCAGTTATAATAATTAAACAATAAGTTACTTAAGTTTATAACATTACTACTACCTTAAACCCCATTACATTGTCCTTTGTACTCCACAAACATTTGTTGGGCCAAGTTATCTTACTAAGTACTCCATTCATTAGAGGGTTCCATGCTTGATATAGGGTTGTCGTCCCCTTGGAGAGAATATGTTTGAAGGTTATCAAGCTCACCCTTTAATGGATTAGATGAATGTTCCCTTCGAATTTAATCATGCAACAAGCAACAAGCTATGATCACTTGATTATTTATCCTAACAGGGTAGAAAGAAGGTCTCCTCAAAATTGCCTACCACATCTTCAACATGCCAAAACACTGCTAAATGACATTTTGTTCGGCTATGTGTTTCATATTGAAGTACTTACGAGGATTTGTTGGGTTACGACCATCCCTCCACTTGGTTAGATGATACTGTTGACTTCTATATAAAGCTAAGAAGGCATTGCAACTAATGTACTTAACATGTACTAGATAGTAACATCCTGTGGTTTGCAAAGTAAAAGAAATTAATTGATGGTAACAATGTATGAAATAATGAATGAATATGCAAGGAGAACATGAATATCACCTTATTGAACTCTTAGTCCATTCCCCCTAGTGATTTCATCACCAAGTATTCTCCCATTTGCTGCCAAACCTTCATAGCCAGATAGCATATAGATGAACTGTGCATTAAGACCACATATGCCAAGGACATTAGTGGTAACTTGCTCCTTCTTGTTCTTGTATTGTGACTTCTCCTCTAGTGGTACTTTAATTCTGACATGTGTGCCACCATGTGCTCTAAGACAAACCTAATAATCAACATTAACAATTGCATAAATTAGTGGCATTCATATCAAAGAATGACAACAAAATACCAAAACCCTTACTTTAAACCACTTCCACTACTTTTCTGTTTAGTTAATAAGCATTGGTTTTGGCCAATTGAATAACTCTCCATTTAAGTACATCATTGCAATCAATACCTCCTTGAAGTGTTTACTTATGGTTTCCCTAAACCGGCCAAAATGGAATTGAATCATGCAATTTTTAGCATGGTGAGCAAGTATGTTTAAGAACAGCGTAACTTACTTATCTACCAGCATATGTCTCATGGGTTTCAACTAACTTATGATATCAAGCATAGTACACAACATATCAAAGGTTGCCCTATACATCCTTGGCTGATTAAAACATGTGATATCACTATGGTACACCAAGCTTCAAAGGTAAGCTCTCTTGGCATGGAAGTCCATCCTATAAGACTTATTGCTAATGCACATTCTATATTCCAAGACCATTCCCCCATCCAAACAACTATTCTTTGCATACACATCATGGCATGTAACCACCACACTACAACACACACTACGTACTCCCATCTATTTTGGTCTATAGCTGTATTAATGGAAAAATATGGACATTATTGGTCATGTTTTAATAACCATATGTACATCCTAAAGTATAGGTTTGACTACTTTAATCCCCTCACCTTCCTCCCTCTATAGTATATATGCATATATAATTAAGTACACCTTATAGGAAACAAGAAAGAAGATTGATAACTATATGGAAGGTGAATACTTAAGACAAAAAAGGGTTCCCCATACAAATGTTAACATTGGAATAATCTAAATAGAATATTTAACTGCAGTCCTACAAAAATAGAATGGAAAAAAAATTAGTATACTTTCACCATATTCTTACCAATCTTAATTTACACTTCCTTGTTCATTAGGGATTATATAATTGCCCCTCATTAGGTATTTGAAGTTAATTTTTGTAGCTTAACAAAGTTAGAACATTACCAATATTCCTAACATGTATATTGGTTTGATCACTATTAAATATTATATTGGTATAATTTAGTCATTGCTACGTATTTCCACTATTAATATATAACTTATATTGCCTTAACCAAAAGAGAGTATATAAATGCACATACACAACACACCAAAGATGTAATTGCAATAGAATTTCATTATCAAGTTTTCTGTAATGCATAAGTAAGTACCATATCATAGTGCAACCAATATAACTTGTTCACTTCACATATAAGGACATTTTATGGAGTCTCAGTGATGCAAGACACATTTGGTGTTACTAAAAGTTGGTACAGGCAACAATACAAAAAATATAGTGCAAGATGGGAGGAATCATTTACCCCACAATACAGACATAGTAAGGCCATCAACAAAATAGGAAAAGGAACAAAATGAAAGAAAATGATTATATATGCTCTTCTGGTTGATAACTTTTTCTTATAAATTATACATGGAATTTTGGTCTCCACCATCAATTTAATAAACGAACGTGTATTGAAACTCAAGGTGGAAAAAGAAGGATTTTTTCTTCTGCCAACTTCTTATGAAGATTAGTTTTCTATTGGCTAAAAAGTTTAGCTAATAAACAAAATCTGTAATTTTTTTTTAATATTCAACGAACCTTTCTTCATGTCACGCCCTTTCAAACTTTGAAACAACAATTGCAAGGTGGGTTCAATCCAATCGGTGAACTACTAACAAGGGGCTATGAGTGAGAGTCTATAAAAGACCATTTATAATATGTGGCAACATGAAGGAACTTCAGTATCTTCAGATCAACCAAGCGTATAGCCACCCAAACATCATAGCCACAAAGATAACTAAAATAAGAAGGCAAACAAGTCAGCATTTTCATATCAATCAAGGAGATGACAAGTTAATTTCATATTAAGACAATGAACCCCAATGAGTGAAGAAAATTGATTCACACATATAAGAACACATCACAAATGCCATTTTGTGCTGATTTGCTACCTACTAACAAATATTATAGCAGCAATGATTTATCACCTAGGAAAAAAAAAAAAAACTCTCAAACACGATATATTTTCAGATCCAGAGAGATACAACATGACCTAAGGGAATGGGATAATACACGACATACGATTTAGACTAACCGTTTTGTAGGTCATCGCCGGCAGTTAGGCTTCCCTTCAATCCACATGAGTGCAGCTATAGAGACGAAAGTTATTGCATAAATTCAGTGTGAGGGTGGGTAGGTTCTTTAACCAGTGTCTTCACCTTCCTTTCTGTGCGAAGTAAAGTTAGACAAGACCCCTCTATACAAACAGGGCTATTATGGTAATCTTGCCATTCATTCCTATGCACAACCACCCATTCCATCAATATTAGTGCCTGACACAAAATTCGTCCGTGTCTATTTAGATAAATCTTTTTGACATTTAAATATTGATATCAGATACGAAATTGTTTCGTATCAAATTTTACTCCCATCACACTAAAATTTTCACTTTCTCTTAAAATCCCTAGATCTCCCTTCTCATAACATTCCCAAATCCCTCCTCCTACATTCGAGATAAAATTTTCTCTTTCTGTAATCCTTTAAGTATCCAATGGGAGAACCTTAGCAACATCAGTGACTTTCGAAATTCTGTCTGGCATCACCTCCCTATCCGAACCCTTGTCTTGACCTCCTAAACATATAATTCTCCTCAGAATCACAATTCACAACATCTTATCTTCGTCCTTGACTATAATCAAGCCTTATTTTTAGTTTTTCTCTTTCTTCCTACAGACAGCGCTGATAAACGCCCCTGAAACGTCCTATTCATCGAAGAGTCTAATACTGCCAATATTGGACACCTTAAAGGACCAAGATGGAAAGACGCTTTTCAAGGTCAATGATAAGCTCTTTAGAGCTTCTGCCATGACTGAACGAGAAGCCTATGCTGCTTTTTCTTACATGTCATGTGCGGGTGCGTCTTTATTACTTGTCGAATTTTCATTTTTATATGCGTGGGTGTGTTTTTTTATATATATCTTATCTCTAGTATCTATGGTTCTTGTACAAAGTAGAGTTTGATTGCCAAATCCTGAGGGAGGCCTTGATGTTTATGCCAGTAGCATTGTTGAACAGAAATAATCTTGCAGCTCCATATATTGTTTCTGTTGGATTAATCCTTGATGTGATCACTCTTCTCCCTTCTTGACCAATGCTCTCAATGATTGAATGCTCAACCTAATCACATTCACAATTCAAGAAATTATATAGTCGTCACATTAACAAAGAAGTGTCTACTCTATATTCAAGATGCTCACAGTGTTTTTTGCTTGATAATATTTTTTTTATAATATTCTTATCTCTTAATTAATTTTTTAGAGGAATTTTGGGCAAGATTATGTTAATTGTGCTGATTAATCTTCTTCCCTTTTATAGTGTAACTTCTTTGTTGAATGGTCTTTTGATATTGGTATTATAAATGTCAGGTTTGATGATGTTACAAATTGGGCTTTGATTAGAATCACTGATTTACTGGCGCAGAATTAAACCCATAATATTGGAATCATTTTGATTATGTTAATTTGAATGCTTTCTTGTCACGTGAATATTGTGCTTTAATGCTTGCCTTTGAGATTGACTTAATATCTGTAATTGAAAATGCGAAAGGCTTAAATAAGGATTTATGTTACGCACAATTTTTTATATGTTATTATGTTATTTTTTTACTTAGTAGAATGTGAGAATGAAGAACAGAGTAGTAATCCTAGCTGTCATATTAATTTTCGTAGAAGAAAATATTTTTAGTGATTGTGTTACATATGAGTTGTGTGACTCAGTGCATTCCTAGTGTTCTTGCCTTGTAAAGTGGTACCTCTAAAATGGGTTTTCTTTATTTTTTTTCTAAAAATTCTGTGACAAACCGTATGACTGTGAAATGGTTTTCCACAAGAAGTCTTTTATATTTCTTGTTCTGTTTTGATGAAAGAAAATTCTTTTGGAATGTGCTTTCACGATTGTGTATGAAAAGGTGGGTGACGAGTTTTGTAAAGCTGGAGGTAAATAAAGATAGCAGTACCGATGTTCACCTAGAAGCATTTTAAATGAGTGATGTGTGTATTGAAGTGTTCAAAGAAGGGTGGTTTCAGACAGAGTTTCATGAAGAGGATGATCCCAAGATGTCAAAAAGGAAGAAAGATGTAGTTGTTGGAGTTAAGGGTACCAGAAAAGTTAATAATGATTTCTTCTTAGTGGTTTAAATATTTGATCATCAGGAAAGTGAATCACCGTTGTGTTGTTTCCTTTTTGCCTCAAAATTATCTCTTACCGCGCTTGATGAATAACGGTACATCTGTTTCATACTTTTACTTATATTCTGGCTTCATTTTTGTCTCTGAGCTACACAAAATCAATGACCCAACACCTGAACTTGTTTTGGCTTCCACTCCTACTAACTTTATTGGATGCTGAAAATACAAAAGAGATATGATAGCTTGGGGTAAAACAAGGTCCTAGTAATTTTGGCTAAATACAAAACGTTGTTCAGATAGCAGAGTCAATTTA
This sequence comes from Delonix regia, assembly GCA_037074485.1. Classification (NCBI taxonomy): domain Eukaryota; kingdom Viridiplantae; phylum Streptophyta; class Magnoliopsida; order Fabales; family Fabaceae; genus Delonix; species Delonix regia. The sequence continues at coordinate 5,130,284 of CM073460.1, read as the reverse complement.
AATGCATTTGATGTTGAATTGGAGAACTTAACTATCTATTATGACTTTTCGTCCAAAAAAAAGAAATCATCCAATATGACTGTAATTTCATGATGTTCAAAACGATGGTTTTATAGAAAAGAAAAAGGGACGCTAGAGAGAAAAAGGAGAGAAATTTAACTCATTAAAAGCCTATTTTAAAACATGATGAAACTGGATTTTTATTCTCTTTTCCTTTTAACAGATTAAATTAAATTCTATGGAATGAAGATACGGATGCCTACTCACTCCTCTCTCTTTCTTCAACTGGATATGATTTCCTTGTGGATCCAAGTCCATAATAGGGAGACCTTTCCGTAAATTTTTCTGTTCTCAATGCTAAAGGAGTATGTCAATCAAATCCAGGGTATCATATCAGCTTTGAGCTTTTCAATTTTTTTAAAATTTCATCCCCTATGTGATGGAAGAGAAAAGGAGGCAGAAATTCCCAAATTAGTTTTATTGCTAGTAATCTGATTAAACTACAACTTGTATACAGTGACACTGACATGATGCTCCATTCTTAATGTACTGAGAAACTGAAGAGGGTGAATTCTACGAAACTGAAGCTGGCCTGTGAGGGATATTTATATAGTGCTGTGGAAGATTTTTCTTTTAAGGCTCTGATTATAATGGTATTTACATGCGGTACTTATAAAGAAGTGGAAACTAATGAAAATAACATTATGACTTTAATATGGTTTTAAAAATAATATATTAATAATTTACTACACAAGAATGGCTCTTTTACTTGCTTGACTTACTGTAGTAAGCCTTATAGTTGCTCTCCATATTATAATGTTTAAATTGGGGTTCTTGTTTTCATTAAAGTTCTACCATCAATTGTAGTGGATTGGAATCTTGTACCAAGTCATTTGTTTTGGTCCCATGTTGATAACTTTTTAGATCACATCTTCATAAACGATCTATTTCCTGGCATCCATGAGCATCTTAAACATCATAAAATCTGATATCTTGTTATTCTAATATTTACAGTGACATTTTTGGTCAATAATGTCTTGTTCGCTTAGTGACAATATATTGGTCGTAATATTATAAACTAAATTGATTATCAACTCAAGAAATCATTTAAAAGTTGACTGCATTAGCTTTTTCTGTGCTTTTTCACCATTTTTAATGAATTGATCTGTACAACCATGCGTGAATACATAGCTGTCCGTTCATAGTATGTTGTCCCAATAAAAAACGATATATTAGTCATAGATAGTCTTAGAATTGGATGGAAACCGAATCAATAAACATTGGATAAAGAAGAACGATAAGGAGAAAAAATTGTGTAAGAAAATGCTTTCAAAAGGAATCACATTTGGAAGTTTCAGTTTTAAGAGATATAGAAAGATAGAATGGGTAATTTGGCAGTAGGTTAAGTATTAAGACCCCTCATGGTAGTTTGCCCTGTCTTTTTGAAATTTTAATCCACTTTTGCAGCCCAATTGCATAAGCAAAGGGGCCTAATAATTGCAAGGCTGAAAAAATGAATAAAGAGATTTTTTTTTTCTTTTCAATAGAATCAATTAAAAAATAAGTAAATTTTCGTTGATAGAATAGGACCCCTCACAACGTTTATCTTTAATTAAACGAAAAAAGCCATATTAGCTTTCTTTCCTTTTAGTTCCTCCTTTTGCTAAACACAATTTGCTTTGTCTAATTTGTCTAACTGCGTCACCAAAAATAAAGTGTTGGGATATATCTTCTTTTTAATTATCATACTAATAAATGCTTCTAAGACCTCCAACTTAATATTCATAGGAATCATAGAATTGAATGTCTCTGATTATAGACAAGCTCATTATAAAGAAGTGAAGCTTGTTGTGGCAGTCCCTCTAAAGTGGATTGGTATTGTCATTATTTGCTTTCATAAGCTATTGGGATTCTTTTATTTGAGAAAGATATCATGTGTGTACGCTATATGGTTTATAAATTAATTACTCTGGTTTCTTATTCAGTGAAGGCCGGATGAAGCATATTTGGGAACCCAGACATCATTTTGATAAATTATTTACTCTGGTTGCTTATCAATTGAAGCATAGGCCTTTCTTTTTTTTAATTTTTTTTCTTTTAGATCTTTGACCCCTTATACCTGCCTAAACTTGAATAACAATTAAATTCTTTTTATGTTTCAAGTCAAATAAATGTAGTTGTACTGTGGTATATCTGAATTGTATATTATGACATGATATAACATTGGAACAGAGTGAAGATTTGCTATTGTGATGTTGGATCTTTTATTGAGGCTGAAGGTAAGGCTTGATTCGATATCTTGCTGCTGACTAATTTTATTAGATTCCTTTTCTTTTTAAATTCCATCCATTCTTCTGAAATTTTTTGTTATTCAAGTGTTTTCGTGTGACTTTTATGAAATCAGTTACAAGGCATTGCATTAACCTCATTTGGACTTTGTTTTTGGCTTTATTGAGCTAGTAGGACAAAGTAAACAGATATCTCATATCTATGTTGTGTTGTTTTATTTGGCTAATTCCAATTTCTACTTGTAGGGTTTAATATCTTTCATCTTTTATTGTGGAGCCGTTTATCAGGTTGTTGTGATTTTGTTATAAGGTAGATTCTAATTCTTCTTTAATTCTTTTAGTCAATTCATGGCCTGCTTTCTTCTTTTATTAGATGCAAACAAAAGAAATCTTGATAGATTAGGTATATCACAAAACTTTCTGAGAATCCCATTCATTAAAGAGAGAGGTTTTGTTCTGTAAAGTCAATTTTGTTGCTAGAGCTCGATTAATTACAATGGCATGGTGACTTCCCACCAGGTAACAAAACTAATTTTGCTATGTTCCAAATTTTCATACTCTCTTTTGCAATGGAAACTCATTAATTTTGATGCATAGCTCACCCAAATACTTGGAAATAGTTTCCTACATGGTGTGGTATGCAACTAAGCAAAATCACATATCAGTATGAACAAGTTAACTAGGAAAGTCAAAGAAAATATGTATATTTAAATTATTGAAGAGATTTGAAGAGAGAAGTTTAAGGGGCCAATATAATAGATAGCGCAACTTCTTAACTCAAGCTTGGAAATGTAAGGATCTAAATTATATTTTTGGTTAAATTTAATTTGTTATTTTCCATATACTTAATTTGCAATTCTTTTTTTTTATTTTAGTAATCCAAAAGTATGATGCCGTTCTCATTTTAGCATTTCAAGGTACTCAAATGATATAAAGAGAACTTAGAATAAAATTATAATCTTGAGTATTAAAATAATTGAAAAAATCTTACTCAGGTTTAAACTTAATAGTTTAAACTTAATAGTTTTAAAATTTTAAATGTTAGGTGATGGTCTAATGTTATATACTTTTTCTTTTGGTCTAATTGATGTTATATACTTGAATGTTCAGTGTGATATCTTTTACACTCTAACTTCGATTACAAGCATTGCTCATATGTACACATTCTTCTTGTTTTATATCTACTGTGATAAATGAACAGTTGTTAGGAATTTGTTTTGTTTTTTAGGATGATTACTAGAAAAAAGTCAAATGAAAATGGAACTTTTGTGATCCAAGAAACACTTGAAAGAAATGAGCACTTTGAGGATGAGAAGACTGATTATGAGATAGATAGTTTATTTCTTTTATTATATTAGTATTGATACTAGTATTGTCCTACTAATAACACTTTCGTATTGTTGTCTTACTAATAACACCTCAATAAATTATCATTGATTTTGTAACATCCCTAATTTAGTGATTTTTAATATAAGATAAATTATTTAAGGGAAATCATAAAGAAGTAAAAAAGAATAAATATGTCCAGTTGAATCATTTAATAAAAATAGCCTATAGCTTAGTTTTAAGGTATAGGGGTAAAATTATCATTTTTGAAAAATGCTAAGGTCAAAATGGTAAATTTACAAGGCTAGAGGGGCAAAATGGTCATTTTGAAAAAAAATGTTAAGGGTAAAATGGTAAATTCACAATGAGGGACATGTGACATTACCTTAATTTGTGGGGCCCGTACCATAATAAAATATTATATATCCAAGGGGCTCACATCATAATAAAATATTATATATTCATTGGGCCCATATCATAATAAAATATTCATAGGACTCACACCACTATTATATCTTAGATATCTATGACTTGAGATTGAATCACAACTATTGGATTAAAAATATGTGGTTAAATCTTAGCAATCAAATTCTCTTTAAGTACCCTACATCCTACTCATCTTCTTCACATCATACCTTACATTCTTCCCCATACCGATTTCACTCACACTCACCTCTCTACTTTGGCACCTTAGATCAAGAATGAATGAAGCAATTTTAGGAGAATTACAAGAAAGGTGAGTGTATCAAGGTAACATGATTCAACATATTCTAGGTTCTCTTCTTCTCTTTTCCTTTTCCTTCTTCTTTTTCGTGAATGGTCTTCATGGTAATGTAAGGGTAAAAAGGGTTGGCTATGGTGTGAAAATATAGTTGAATTTAGAACACACTATAATATTGCATAACTAATCCCTTTTGGCCTATGGTCATTTATCTTGAAATTAAATCACTGTGACCTACTATAAGGCATTCGAGATCTAAGAAGGGTAGAATTAGATAAGATTGAGGCTAGAGGGATATTTTGAAATATCTAGGGAAATATAATGTAATCCACAACAACTTTAGAATAATAATTTTGATGCGTAAATTTTCTTGTGCATTATGTATCCTTACATGCATATTTTGTTATTCATTCACTATAATTGGCTATGTTATTGTGCATTTCAACTTTGTATCATGGGGTGAAAATATGGTTGTTTGAGAAGAGAACTACTCTTTATGAAAGTAAATTGTTCTTGTATACTATGTACTTATTGATAATTTGGAATCTCATTTGGTAATGGATGACAATACCGCTTTAATATATACTATGAACCATTGGTAATGGCTGCTTATGCCTCCGTAATATATATTGTGAACCATATGAGTTCCTTAGCAACTATCCCAATAATCCTATAATTTATGACAGGTCAAACCGCCTAAATGATTATAGGAAAAACGGTGTTATTACACTTCTTGGGCCACAACTTAAATTTTGAGATCAATGGTAGGCTGTGCCGCCTAAATGGTCTCAAGAAATCAGGAGAGGACAAGAATGTATCCTTGCTTGGAATATTTTGAATTAAATTGACACCAAAGGGATTCTTAACCGTCATAAGAACATCAGTGTTCAAAGGATTATAAAAGAAATCTTGATAGTTCTCTCTCAAACTAATCTAATCTTGACCACATGATGGCTTGGATGATATATTAAGATAAAGATTATATTACCTGAATTTGTCTTAGGTACCTGCAAGGGGATGCCTTAAGTAAAGGTGGGGTCGTGCCTACCGATCCGATGTAATACATTAGGGTTTGTGAGACTCGATCACTTGGGTATGATAGTCATATGCTGGGCATTGTAAGACTTGAATAACCCAGATATGACTTCCCAATACCTAATGGTTGATGACATTGTTTATCTCTGTTTGTCATTTTTTTGCTAATGCATATTTGTATGTTATGATATCTAACATCCATACATGTTTCATAAAAAACATAATTTAAAGATAGATTATATTACATAGATATTTTGAGTTTCATATATACTTTTTCATATTACTGAGAAACTATTATCACCATTCAGTTGATGATATTTTTAGATGAAAAATTACCAAATTTCTCTTGAAGTCCATGCAAAATGGGTATTTGTCCACCCAATTGGGAAGTGTTTATTATTAAGATCGTAAGATGTGATATGGCCTTACGTGCTATACTACTTATGCTCGTGTCACAAGTGGTCATGAGTCTTTCTAGTTATTCAAGTCCTGAATAAGTCATTAATATTAGGTCTAATTTTGATAGATACAGACATAGATATAGATATAGACCTAATACCTATTTTCCTAGTTTTGTTAAATTATTTATACGGATGTATGAACTTTTATTATTTATAATTATATTATTATGTTTTAGATATTTTAATGCATATTTTCATAATTCTCGCTTCATAATAATTTTAACTGAAATTTATAATAAACTCTATACTTTGTAAGAAGGGTGTCGTAGACTTTATGTTGCATTATTTGATTATATGATATGGATAGATGTTTTCGTTTTTTGTTACTCTTAATATTTATTTATAAGGTTGAAATATGAAGAGTATAGAAGGGAAAAAGGACTAGTAGGCTAAGGAATACAAATTACAATTCAAACAAGGAACTAGATACTAAAAGAAAATATTTCAATTGTCCATTTGAAACAAAATGATTCTGTATCAAACAATTAGATACAAAATTAGATATGGAAAGACAAAAATCAATTGCCAATATGAGATGGAATAATTTTGTATCAATATTTTAAAGGTGGAATTAGACACCGAATAAAAAAATCCAATTGCCAATTTGAGATGAATGAAATTTCGTATCTATTATATTTACTCTGAATCTGACACTGAATAAACTATTTTAACTATTTATTTGAAACAGAAAGTACTTTGTATCTAAATTTCTAACACGGCATCTGAGACGAAATAATTTTGTCTCTATCTTCTAAATTTAAATAAAGAGATATGAGTTTGGTTTCTATATTCAAACAAAACTTATATAATTTGACCTTGACTTTTTCTATGCCAATTTTGATATGGAATCCTTGATTCTATGTCTAATCATTTAAAGACCAAGGTTTATGATACAAAATTTTTTCTGTGTTAGATTTCATTTCTAATATATTTAGACACAAAATTTATTAGATTTAGACATGAATTTTGTTCGTTTCTATTTTACTTTTTTCTAGTAATGAAAATTATTGAAAAAAAAGTCCTTATGTGCATTGTGTTATACATGTTTTCGTAAGTATACATGTATATGGTTTTATGATTAAATTGTACATTAGTGATGTTGTTGTTAAAAAATTATTTACATGTTATATTTTGATTGCAACTACACTTAAATCTAATCCTAAAATATTCTCTTTAGAGATATCTAAATTATACAATTATTTGAATATTAGGAAAGTATACACAAACTCCACCAAAATTAACATATATCTACTCTCAAGAACAATATTAATTTCTTTATTTAAGAAATATTTTTTATAAGATTTTTATTTCAATATTATTCATTTTTCATGGAAAGCCATAACTTCATTTTATTCAAAATTTGAAAATTTGATTACTTTTTATATTGATTAAATATATTTTTGACAAATGTAAATGTAACTTGCCTTTCGATGTAAGAATAATGTATCCATCTTTTGACTTCAAAGGAGAGCATGTAAGTATTTTTACATAAAAAACAAATTTTAGTTTGTCCAAAACAAAAGAAATAATGCCAAAAAAAAAAAAAACACATCCGGTCATTGCTACTGTTCTGAAATTCTATAAACGCCAAATACGTCAGAACCAAATATGAATGCTTTATGTCTTTGTTTTTCACTCTCAAATGATGGTGAGTTTTGTGAGTGACTACAAACAAGACTTAGGGCCTTCTATTTTATAGAAGAGTTTGAGACAACCACTCCATCAATGCTCATCATTGGAATAGTACAAGTTGAAAGTATAATGCATACAACCATGTGAATTCAAGATGAAAGTCCACAATAGAAGAATATATAACCTAACAAATAGATTATATGAATGTAACAACAGCAAAACTTGACATTAGTAACAGAAGTTAATAAAGAAGCGTAAATTTTCAAATGAAAAGGAAGTACATATAAGTTGGCCATCTTTTTCATGGAAAGGAAGAGCAATTTATCCAAAATTAATAATGTTATCGTTCATTTTTCAAATTTGATTTATTTTGTTCTCCTATCATATAATCCACAAAAAGAATTTATTAATTTATATATTACTTATTTATTTATTTCAGAGCTACTAGTAAATCATACTTAGGTTTGATATTATAAAGTCATGAAATACTAAAATTTTGATATTAAATTTTAGATGTGGAGATAAGATACAAAGGATTAGCTAGTTTCATAATTTGAATGTTACTCTATATATCTCTATATATATATATATATATATATATATATATATATATATATATATATATCAGTTGGAATTGGCTAATTATTTACAGTTAGTGCTTAATTTACACTTCAGGAAAGGTAACGAGGAGATACATGTCAATGTCCCTTTAAATTTAATACGTTTCTTAATTAATATTTAGTAAGATAGAGCATTGGAGAAGAATTGTGATTGCAAGTAAATCTCAAATATGACAATAACTCTTCAGGCATTTAATTACACAAAAACCCACTTTATTACAAATGATAGTATGACACATGCTATATTATACATTCCACAACATACTGCATGAAATTACACCAAAACCCAAATCAACAATTGAGCTTAAGCACACTTTGTAGCAAGGAAATATAAAATGAGTATTTAACAACATGGAGAATGTTAAAACTCTCTTACTCACGAGTATTTTGAATAGATTCTTTTCGGTTTGGAGGATTTGGTAAACCCTTTTGGAACCATCTTCTTAAATGTCTTCCATAGCCTCTTCATTCTATACTCGACGGCCATGACAATGGGAAATTGCGTTAATCCAAAGAGGGTCACAGGGAAGAACGTAACACTGTAAATCAAAGTCGAACTCAATTTCGTGTTCTCCGACCTAATGGTGAGCAAAATGGTTGACCCAAAAGCCAGCATCGTCGTCGTGAGGGAGAAGAACAACAACGTGAAGCCCAGTGTGAGTTTCCTCGGGAGGGACTTATAAAACTCTTGCATCTGAAACGGCGACGTAAGGATCGAGAGGAACATCATCACCGAAACTAGAGAGCTCGCGAGGGCCAAAACGTCCATGACAGTGAAGAAGAGGAAGAGAGGAGAGTTGAGGAAGACGGGGATGCCGTCTTCGGTGCCGCCTGGAACTGTGTAGGCTGCTGCAAAGACGACGGTGGCAACAAGGACGGCCACGGCGGAGCACGACTGAGCTGTCCCCTTGATCCACTCTTGGGCTGCCTTGAGCATGTCCGAATGTTCTAACTCAAAAAGCTCCCTCGCCGTGAGCTGGTCGTCATTGCAATGCAAGTCGTAACCGCAAGGAATTATCTTCATCACTCGCTGCACATATATATATGCAACATTAATTATTTTCAAAATATATATTGTTTTTTTCTAACTTAGAAATCCTGATCGCGACTACACTATGCTATACAAGAAATTCTTAAATACTGGACATAACATTTGTCAAATCAATATATATTGTGACGTGTATATAGATATATATATATATATATATATATGTATAATGTCTATAACAAAATATATAGAGTTACGACTTTTTGGATTTCGAGTTAAACAAACACTGGACCATTACTCATAGGGCTTGTGTTGGGAAAGAAGTCAAAAGTCTTCATCATTTCATCGTTTCCAAATTCGTGTAATTATCTTAAAATTGGTAAAAATTAATATTTTATAACGCATATAAGTCTCAAGTGAATCAATATACACGAGATTTATGAATTTTATAACATGGATTAGTGTAGTATAACTATATGAGCTTAATTAGCACAGAAAATTTCCGCACAAAGTTAAGTATGAGATGGAATTCCTGCTATAAGCTACCAGCTAAGTGGATAGTGAGAGGTGAGATTATAGTTGGCCAGTGATTTTAGGTTTAAACTTTAAACCCTTATCCAAATGATTCCATAAAAATGAAAAAAAAAGAAAAAAGAAGAAGTTATGTTACATTTTGGATTTTTTTTGGGCTATAATCTCATCATACTAAATTATTTTAGTTTGACTCATTGAACTCTCGTCAATATGCTATTGAAGTCTAGTCGGTCCATTTTAACACTTTGACTATAAATATATTATACCCAACATCCCTGATAACCTAACATATAAGTGACATCCAATGCTAATATCATATATTTGTATTTCATTCCATCATTTATTTTGTCCATTACATTATTATAAATCATGTATATTCACATCAATATAATTTTTTATTTTGGATTGAACATATGAGTATAATTTAAAACCACATGACCAAGCACTTAATGAAGAATCAGTATAGAGATATAAAAAAATTTTTTGAAGTTATATAGGCAGTGCTTACTTCGAACCAACGCAGCTCATCCTGAAGTTGGAACACAACACCAGCTTGGTTTCCTCCACCGTAGTAGTCCATCGTGGCAACCAGGTGCAAGACAGTGCGACCTCTGTTACTCATTTGAGAAGCCAAGCGTTTCAAGGCTCCATATTCCTTGAGCAGCTTGAAGATCTTCTTCTGACGATGCTTCACAGCCATGTGTAGAATGTTCTGCTCCTCGCAACTGACGTGGGACATGGCTTCTGGATGAAGCTCGATGATTCTCGTCACGATTTCTACTGTCCCTGTGCATGCGGCTAGAAGCAATGGCGTATAGACATAGAAAGGAGTGGATTGTTCAATAGATTGGCTCTTCTCTTGTTTGGCTTTCTTCCTTGCAGCCACATTGGAATGTTTAATCACTGGTGGCAGTACAACATCCGTTCGTGGTTCTGCATGATATGTGAACTTCCATGAGATGTCTTTCTCCACTAAAAAGTCAGCTAGCTTCTCTACCAGCACGTGCTTCTTCTTTCTATTCCATATTTTTTCAATATTATCCGATTCTGCAGATATATATATATAGAAACAGATCAATTATTATTATTATTATCAAGCAACCTGTACAGATATGTATAAAATACTTAGTAAAATTTACATAGCCCACAAAAATTAAAATTTATATATATAAGTTCTCATTTCAATATTTTTGTCTATTCTCTATAGTAAAATATATTTTTTCCATGTATGACACGTACTGTCTGTGACTGTGTGTGTGTGTGTGTGAGAGAGAGAGAGAGAGAGAGAGAGAGAGAGAGAGAGAGAGAGAAAGAGATGATGCGTGTAAAGCCACTTCACTAACAATAAATAGGGCGGAAAGTGATGCAAGATTCTCACCTTTAGCAATAAGTTTCCAAATAACATAGTTGATCCTTGAGAAAACTGCAAAATTATTTTGTTCCACATGGTTAGAAGCATGTATGTGTATATATATTGTGTGTGAGTTTGTGTGTATTAGAATTCATTATCATGCACGAACTCAATCTAATTAGTAGTTTAGTACTATCGTAAACAGAATAGTTGCAGGCGAACAAATGACCCCCCCTTCACTGAGCTGTTACTCTGTTCATTATGGGATTTGCTTTGTTCATCATCTACCATAAAATTCCTAATATGGAGAAGATGAGTAAACTCTATGGTCTGAAGATCCATAGACTACTCTGCGTTCTATTTATTGCGATATTTGTTTTGTTCAGCAGTGTTGGTTTGTTGTTTATGAACAGACGCTGCGAACACTGAACAGTATCAGCAAACGATAGCACACTTGTCAAATGCGATCGCATCCACAATTTAATACTATAAACAGCAGAAAACAGTTTATGTTCACGAGTACCTGACGAGATGTGTGGCTTTAGATTCTCTTTCCCTCTTTCGATATCTCCATTCCGTATAAGAAGCTCTTCATCTTCATCATGCCCTTTATTGGGAAGAACTGTCACCCAAAATAATACTATCAATGAGAAAGACCGCTGTTGGAATTTGAGAACTGAACCATGTTGTCTTTGTATGAATTCGGATCCCAGCAGTACACAAAGAGATACTGGAATTTTGTAGAGCTAAAAAATGACCGAGTGTGGTCCAAAATGATCGGGCGCGATTTAAAAAAATGACAGCATCCCTGGTATACAGTCGAGAATCTGCTATGGTCTTTGTATGTGATTTTAAGCTTTTTGTTTTCATGACTTTTAGTTATATACTATAGAAAGGGGTTAATTAATATATTGGTTTCTTAAATTTATTTTTGATAAATTAATCAATCCCCAAATTATATAAATTAATTGACACACATGTGCATAAATATATATAGTAAAATATATAGAAAGAAAGCAAAAGAAGTCTTTGGAACTCCAAAATTGCTTAGAAGCTCAAATGCTGTGATCATTTATAAATGAGGGATGTTACCCTATTTATACAACTTCACCTCTTCAACAGATAGAAGTGATCAACTTAATCTAACTATGGATATTGGTTATTTAGAACTCTTCATTAAAATATATAAGGCCTAGAATATTTAAAGCATATTCATAAGAATGTTCATAGAATATCCACTAATCATTTTAGTCTCTCACTTATTAAAATACCTAAATGATCCCCACTCATTAAAAAATATTACATTTATTCTATCACTTTTAAAAATAAAATACCAGATTTAATCTTTGGATTTAGGGTTTATAGTTTGACAAAAAGACTAAATTTGCTATTTTTTTAAAAAAAGTGAAGAACTAAGTACTACATTTTTCAATAAAAAATAGATTATTTTGAATATTTCAACTAGTGAAAAAACAAAATAGCAAATTTGTAATAAGTGATAGACCAAATATATATATATATATATATATATATATATAATAAGATATGGCTATTTGTTGAACTGGTTAGTCAAACTAACCTTTTATAATTACAGGGATGTAAATTAAAAATTAAAGGATTAATTTAACAGAAAGCAAAATTAAAGAACTAAATTGAAAATATAAATTAATCCGAATGTCAAAATACTAATTTCACAGAAAAAAAAACTAAATAATATATAGATAGAAAGAGAGGCGTACAATCATAAATAAGCCTATCCACATATCCCATGATCTGGTAATCATAGCTCTTGAAAACTGATGGCATTCTTGATAGCAGTTGAAGACAGGTGAATCCATTTCCATCTTCTGCAAGGGCTACATCGTCAATGCCTTTCACTCTCGTTAACCACAGAGCAACCTCTGCATCATGCGCATCATGTTAATTTTCATGTTCAGTATTAATAAAATTGCCAATTGATTAAGTAAATTAATTAAAACTGAAGAAAAGAAGAAGAAGAAGGAGAAAATGATTAAAAAAAAAACAACCGCACACTGCACTAATAGTCCAGATAATTTGATCCAATCAATGGATATCACTTGACAAAGGTAAGAGTTTAATTATTTAAGTTTTTGTTGGGACTCAGTACTCTGAAGATTCTTTTGACATTGATATGATATCCTAAGTGGGCCCTTTTCCTTTTTTGGTAGGGTTAGACAATTTTATTCTATATAGGTCATTACTCGATCTCGTAGTATCTTATGGCAAAGTACAAGATATAATTTAAAACAACAGTAACGCCAAAATTGATAAATTCAGGATAAGCTATTATCATCGAATTTATGTTATTAAAAAAAAAAAGAAATATATGTTTCTGGTTTTACTCACTAATAAATTCAGGATAAGCTATTATCACTTGTAAAGGATTAAAAAAAAGTTCTACTCAATTAAAAAGATATCTTTCTACCCGAACCAAAAAGTATATTTGCCAAAACATTTTGGGGGTAGAGAGAGATACCAAAATATTGGCCAATTATAGCAATGTGAAGAATGGAAGTGCTGTCAAGTTTGGTCTCATCTTTCCTATTTCGTCTGTGAAAGTGGCGTCTTATATCTACAAAAGTGGCCATGTGCTTCAGCATCTTAAGCTTCCCGTACTTGGCAGCCCTGTACACTGGAGTTTCGCCTAGGTAGTTCCCGAGCTCCAACAATGACAGATTCTTATCTTCTCCTTCCTCATAATCCTCGGGCACCTTCAGCTGCTTCTCGTAGTCCAGCACAGCATCCACCATCTTCACGTTCTTACAGTGTATGACCTGGTGAAGAAGTGTGTTCTTGTGAACATTCCCCAGCCTCAACGCTCGCCATCGATCTTCTTCTTCGGGAATCATCTCCAGCAATTCTCTGATGAGCTGGGGGTTGTTCGATCGAGCCGCCACGTGAATCGCTGTGTTTTTAGACAAGTCAAATGGCTCCATCAGAGCTTTCTTGTCCTTCTGGAAGAACTTCTTGAATGCGTCCCAGTCTCTGTATAAAGCTGCTATTTGTGGTTCTTTCATCTTCATGTCAAATTTTGGGGACTGAGGGTTAGGCTTACTAGTACCACTCTCTTTCTCTACCTCACTGCCCATATCCCCCGCGGCTTTGCTAGTCTCGGCTATCTCTGCCTCTCCACCCATCACAAATCACAAATTACCTAGCTTATGCATATGACTTCAACTTTCTTGTAAGTGTATCATATATTAATGAATGATTTCTTTGACAAAAGAGAAATATAAAAAATTATTTTTAGCGTGGACTTCGAAATTTGGAGTCAAGAAGCCTCCAGTGGGGGCCCATTGGGTTACACATTTATGACATTTATTTATTTATTATTTTATTTAACATTTTAACTTGAACTCGTTCTAGATATATATCATGTACATAACTTTCACTAAAAAAAAAAAAAACAGAATACTATTATTAATTTTTCCTCTCTTCCTTCTATTCTCCTCCTTTTTCTATTCTCTCTACCTTTCTTCTTATTTCTCCATTGCATCCTCATTTTTCCCTCTGAATTTTTTTTTCAGCTTAACTCAAACTCTATAGAGTATAAATTTTCAGTTCAATATATAGCTTTTAAATGCTTCAATATAGTCTTCCCTACCAAGTTATTAACTAATAGAGTTATGCTAAAATATTACTATCTATAACTAATATTGAAGTGAAGAAGTAAAATATTAATTTCCAATTTAAAATTATATTTAAACAAGATACTATAAAAGTATAATTATTTTAATAGGATATAAAAATGTTTTTAAAAATTTGGCATAGAGCTATAATTTTCATCTAGACTTTATGGATTTACTATCGACTAAAAACAAACTAAAATGAATTTTAAAAAATTACTATAACCCGAAAAAATATATTAAGATTTTAACCTATCACTATAAAGATCAAAATGAAAGATCAAAATGAAATACAAACATTATATTTGCGAAGGACAATGTTAATTTTGTCCTCACTAACCTAGGTCCTGACTCTGCTAATAATAGCAACCAAAATTCGCCACAACATCGTTTTTTTTTTTTTAAATAAGAACATCGTTGTTAAAAATTGTCACTTGAAACATAATTTTTCTATTTGTGAAAATAAAAGAAATTTAATCTATAAGAGTTAGCAAAGAGAATTTAGTATCATTCCATATCAATCGGGTTCGAGAGTAATCCAAGTATAAAATTTTAGTACACTAAATCCATATAATAAAATATGCTTTCAGAATCATTTGGAAACAAAGAATTAGGCTCTGTCACTCACAGTAAAAAAAAAACATTTTGAACAATCTAATTAATGATCTCTTTGAAAAGCAAAATAATATAAATAATTTAACCCAAAAAATTTAACTCGTTCGATCACTAGAAAAGAGAAAATAGCGTCACTCGACATCAATCAGGTATTCGTTTCTCTTTTTGGTTTTTTTTCCTATTTGAACACGATTAGTGTTTCCTTTTCCAATGGTAAAATCTATATATATTGAAATTATACTGCAACTTTCGAGCTCAAATTATTATAATTCTTTCAAAAAATTTTATGGTAAATATCAAAGTTAAGAATTACAAATTACATATTTTTTTTTTCACATTATGTAAACATAAATACTTGACTAATTCAATATTATTAACAAATTTACTTTGCTATCTCGAAATAAAATTATAAGCACAATCATACTAGTTATGCTTGCCTTTTTTTGCATAAATATAAGAATTAATTAATGTAAACACAAAATAATCTGAAAAGTATTTATGTAGCTTCCCTAACTAATTTTTTTTTTTCTTGGCCATCGCTTCCCTTACTACCTTAAACCTTAGAAGATGAACTCAATCGTTCTAGTTACATGCCTAATACTACAGGACAAGGACAGAATATTTGGTTAATGTCGTTGTCTGCCTCCCTATTTCATCCTCAGAGTCATATCATGAGACTTTATATTTTCGTTTTGAAGCGTTAAGCAATAAGACGATGAAAGGTGTATATATATCGTGAACCAACGTTCAAATTCATTTGCTTTTGGAAGCAATGATAAGATCTTTAGAAAAGAACTAAAAATTGCTCTGAATTTTTGTTGTCAAAAAATATATGACTAGTTTTAATTAAAAAAAATTGAACCCACAATTTAGTCTTTATAATATATAATACTGTAAATGATTTTAAATTATTAAAGTTATTTGTACACAGATTCTGATATACACTACCAGAAAAAAAAAAAATAGTGCTAACCACCTAGTTTAACCACGATTATAAGCATAGGACCACTAACAATGATTTTGAAAACTGTTGTAAAACCAACTATGAAGATAGCTTTACCACATTTATTCCTACCCGTGGGTAAAACCGTGATTGAAATATGGTTTAACCATGGTTGCAAGAAACCATGGTTAAGACTAGGCATAGCCATGGATTCAGTCAACTGTGGTTTTCTAAAATTGTGGTTTAACCATATTTCAACCATAGTTTTCAAACCATGGTTAGGACATTCTAAAATGTTAGATCACATATCAAACCTTTAGTAGTGTTTTTGACCACCGCCTGTGGTTTTTTTTTCATAGCACACTTTGTTCTTGTTTACATCCATTTTTTTTTTTTTGTCATAAACCTGTAAATCAATAAATAACAACTCCATGCAACACATTCAACACAACTAATATTACATACTATAATATACTAACATAGAATTCTCTAAGTACATAACATAATTTGTAACATATTCCAACTAAAAGAATTCCCATTATATACATAGAATTCTTCAAGTACATATTAACATATATAAAAGTTCATCTAAACTACTTATTAAAGGTACTAGAATTCATAGAATGAGTTGCATTGCTTGATGATGTGTGTCCATTATTGTGATTACTTGAAACCTGAATTTCTGATAAAAAAGTAAGATATACCAACGACCTTAATGCATGAAAATATAAATGAAGTAGAGAAAATCCTAAAAAGTATGCTTGTATTTGTAAGCCAACAGGCCCAAGTTACACTAGGCCATCAAAGCTCTGTAGAAGGAAAGTCATCCCTGCTTCTATTTGCTTTGTTTGGGCATTATTTTCAACAATTTGGGCATCCTTTTTATCATTTTTTGCTTGAGCATTTTCACCTCATTCTACAACTTATTGTAGGAAGGACCAGAGGATGGGCCTGAATATCCACTTCCACAGCATCTAAATATCTGAGTTAGGCAAACACCTAACCCAATACACGCACTCGACCATGATACTTTGGGGTTCCTAGTGCCCTGGCCAATGAATCATTGATTGACATTTCTTATGATGAAATGTCTTGTTCTTCAATTTTAGCAATTTTATACTACAAATACAAACAAAAAGAAATAAATCAATTCAAGAATTGATCATTTTAGTAAGAGCATTAGTTAATGCCTTAAAACCATACAATTCAAACACTCACACCAACAACTTATGCTTCGTTAATGATATATGATCCATCAAGATGATTGTGGATTAAGGTCCACAAATCTCCTTAGCTAATTAGCCCCCCACGCTCTGCTTCTTATAGATTTGAATATTTGTTGTACTATTTATCAAAATGGTCTTACCATCTCAGCCTTCTTTCGTGTTAGGCTTTTAGATTCACTAGTGTATGACATTGTTAACATCTTGTAGTTATGCTTATTTTTCATAACAATCGCTTGGTGATCAAACTTATTAGCATAGTCCACTAAGATTATATGTAACTCCAAAAAAAGCATGTTATTACCTGAGTCTTCTGAGAAAATCTATAATCTATAAAAGTTGTCCACTAATCCTTGTCTATATTCTTTAGGGCATCTCAAAGTAATTCTTCTTGAGTGCGAGTCCTATCATTCTTATATAAGTCACATCATGAATTCTTCAATTTACTTCAAATAGATTGTAATACATATCTCTTGTAGACATCATCATTGAACACAAAGTTAGTCTACAAAATAAAATATATTAGTTAGTGAATGGTACCAAACAATGGTGAAAAAATATATCGGTTAGTCTGGAGGATAAGTCACATTCTTACTTGTATGGTGTCTCTATACATTTAATTTTTATAATAAGACAGTATAGGCCTCTAATCCCTATAGCTAATCGGAAATGCACCAAAATCCTTGTCAACAGTGCCTAAGACAACTCCCAATAATCCACCTCCTTCTACAATGATTTGATTAGTGTCATTAAATGAGACTATAATCCTATGCCCATTTGGAAGGGAACATGCATCATGCACACTTAAAGATTAAGTATGCATTTCTCCTTTATCATCTGTTGATTGAATATTAGTAAGGCATTAAAGGTACATAACTTAGCACTGGAAAATGTAAATTTACATGCCAATAACATCAACAATCCAAAATCACCTCCGATGTCGTTGTGGGCGGAGTTCACGCTTTATGTTTGCATCTTACAGGTTCAAACTCTTCAAGCTATTTAGATTGTACATTTGCTTCTTCAGTCAACATGTCATCAGTTTGAACACTCGTCAAGTTAACATGGAAGCCATGTCCTGGAAATTTTGATGAAGAAGGGGAATTAGACATAGGATTTCAACTATTATATGAACCACTGCCCCTGCCCTCTTTGCACATCTTAAGGTATTTGTTCATATTCAAAATTCTTGTTTACTAAGATAAGAAAAACATGAGTCTACTTGTAAGCCACATTAATATTCATAGTTAAAGCAGTATTCAAAAAACATAAGCAATAATATTAAAACACTACCTATATATGTGTAAGTTTGCTTCAAACTTTAAAAATATAATTTTTAAATCTTGAGGTTGGAATGACTCACTATTATAAGTAATAACCTTCTAATTCTTGTCTAAATCATTGCCTACATAATATACATGTTGAGCTTCAGAAACTTTGATGTATAGCTCATCATCTTTATTATCACCCATATGTATCAATCGTGAGAATTTAATGGATTCGAATCCTAATTTGTTAGTTATAATTCCTTTAGGATTGGTTGTATTAGCCCATATGCATTTAAATAAGGTAACCATGAATCGACCATGATAATTTAATTCAATGATCTTTACCAATTTTTCATAATATGGCACACCTCTAAAGCTTATATGACCATCACTATTCTTTAATAGCTTCTAGTCCCAAAAGTTATAAAGATACCACTATTTTAAGTTTTAAACACTTGATCTCATTCCATTGCTTTAAATTTGAAATCGTTAACATTATAAGCACTATATCTCATCACTGTATTAAGTGGACCCAGGGTGAGCAATTGCATATCAACTGAATTAGATCAATTAATATCATTCCTTATATAGAATTAATCAATGTAAGTATGTTGTTGAATTACTTAGCAAGTAAACAACATTTATGGATAAATATGGGTTAACACAATGACAAAACCATCACAAATTCTCTATGAACCTTTCTATCAATCTTAGTAGAAAATTGTGTGCGACTTTGTAATAGTCTCCTGATGCGATCTTTGAATTCCCTATATGATATGTAAAAGAACTTATATTGATGGAATTGTATATGAAAGTACTAATTTACATATTGGACAATTCACTTACTGAAGAAATGAGACAACTTATTTACAATTGGTTGGCACATGACAATGTGCTTGTAATTTCTCTATAGGTGATAAAGTGAAATACTCAAAACCACCATTGGTTCTAATAGGTCAAAACAAAATGTCAATAGTGTATGACCTAACATCAGGTTCATAATCTACATGCCCAAGTTGATTAAATACTATCTCCACTCCATCCAAACATCATGAACAAAAAGTTAAAACCTCTTGAGCCATACAACCTTTAGCAATTGAGCCCTTAGGCTGAGCCCTATTGCGTACATATGATTTTAACTTTCCTAAATACCTATGATACTAATTATTTTTTAGTGAAGGAATGTAATTGAAAAGAGTGGCAAACAATTAATTATAAAAAGTAAGAGTTTGCCTTGTTATGGGTTGCATCCATCTATATTGAACTAGACCTCTAAGCTTTGCTTCTTCAACTAGGTGTACAATCAAATGAACCATAACAATAAAAAATGATAGCAATAGTAACATCTCTAAATGACACAATGTAAGAATAACCTTATCTTGGAGTTAGTCAAGTTCATTCATGCTTAATACTTTGTTACACAATTTTTTCAAAAATGAACACAAGTCAATCAAAACTATGAATACTTCTTCAAGGAATGTCTTCCTTATTGCTAAAGCTTAGAGTTGCTTCATAAGGACATAGGAGTCATGAATTTTCAACCCCAAAATCATACATGGTCTCAAATCAATGCACCTAGAAATGTTACTTGAATAACCATATAGGACAATGATATTCTTCAAAGTCCTAAGAAAAACATTCGTATTTGCATTTGTTAAAGTGAAAAAAGCTATAGCATATCTCCCATTTTCATTCAGCCAAAGTTCATACCTAATATCCATTCCTTGTAAATCTCTACGTGCATTCAAAAGACTATTTGAATGCCTAGGCTCATTCATTAGAGTGAAAAGCACATTGTCATATACATTTTTCTCAATATGCATCATATCAAGATTGTGATGTAATAAATAGTTTGCCTAATAAGGAAGCTAGAAAATTTACTTTTCTTATGCCATAGTTAAGTGTCACTATCAATACCATAAGCTCCTCTCGTTCTTCTTTCATAAACTTTAGCTTCCACTTCTTTACCAAATACTACATTTACATTTGCAAGCTGCTCTAAAATTTCTTAGCCAATAGCTGCCTTTGGAGGACTACTTGCATCCTCTCTTCCATCAAATTGATAACAGGCTAATCTAAATTTATGCCTCGAGCTTGAATAACAATAGTGACCCATAAAACACCACTTCTGACTATGAGGAAGATGAACAAGATTTAAGTCAAAATGCAATTAGGACATGCCAAACTAGTGTGGACATTTTATCCAGATAAACTTCTAAGTACTTGAAAATCACTTTTGCTCCATATCAACGTAACACACATAATGAATACATCCTTGGTGAAGGAATCATAGGTTTCTACTTTAACATGCCATAAATCCTTCAACTATTTTACTAATGGTTGCTGATACACATCTATATCATTCCTTAGCTCTCTTTTCCCCAAAATAATCTTGGAGATAATAAAAGAACTTTGCTTCATACACATCCAAGGTAGGAGATTGTAAGGCATTAGAACCACTGGCCAAATGATATAACTCATACTCAAATTGCCAAAAGGATTAAAACCATCTGTGGCTAAGCTTAGGTGCACATTATGTAGATCTGAGGCAAAATGAGAATTTACTAGATTAAATATCTTCCAAGCCTCAAAATCCCTTAAATGTCTCATCATGTCGTTATTATTTTAATCTAATGCATGCCATCTCATATACTAAACAGTTTTATAAGACATGAACAACCTTTACAACTGTGGCTTCAACGGAAAGTATCTAAGTACTTTTGTTGGTCACTTGCATCACCTTATACCCTTACCTTTTGGTTTTCATATAAAGTTATTGCACCTTGTTCACACTTCCTTATTTTCATCCTCCTTTCTATATAGCATGCAATCATTTAGACAAACCTAAATTTTCGTGTAGTTGAGCCTTAATTTGTTTATGATTTTCTTAGCCTCGTATAAGGATGGAGGAATCTTGGCATGTTTAAAGGCATCAACCAATAGGTCAAGAATCATTGACTAAGCTTGTTACTTATTCCATAAAGACACTTGATATGAAACAATTTCACCAAAAAGGACAATTTTAAGTACTTCTTGCACCCTTTATACAAATTTTGTAATCCATCCTTAACCAAGTCCTGGAATTCATGACCACTACTATTTAACATATGGTTTAGTGTTAAAGCTCGACCATCCCCTTCATTCACAACTTCATTGTCATTATGAATAATTTCATTATCATTATGAACCTCAAATGTATCACAAACCATAGTGTATAAGGTTGCCCTTATGAATCATTCATCTAGTCCATGTGGCCTTACTTGAAGTTTCACCTTATGAGGTGCTTTATTAGTTCTTTCCCTATGCCTAACCTAAAAAGGGTATCCTTGTGGGAAATATTTAATGATTAAATGGTCACACAACTTCCCTAACATGCCATTTGTCAAACCTACATTTAGGGCATGAGCTTATTATCATACCCTAACACTCTTATTTGCAAATGCAATGTCAAAGAATCCATTCAATCCATATAAATATTTAGGGGAATTTTAAGGTCTACCAATCCAAGTCTTATCTATTTCCTAAAGCAAAAGAAAGAATAACAAAATAGGTCACCAAAGTCACCAAGCCCACGTACGTCTCTTTAGGATACAAGGAGGAAAAAAATTAATATTAATTGGATTGTTGAAGTATTCCATATGAATATCTATAAACTTCAACATCTACAAAGATCATATATATACAACTTCAATCAATTAAACACATAGAATGAATTGTTAACTTAAACCAAATATTGAACTCATTTAAATATAAGTAAATCAAACTTATATAAATGTAATGAATTTAACTACACCAAAAAACACTATAATAATATTCACAAGACAATATTAACATTGAGACATAACAAAAAACAATAAACAAGACCAAAAGAACAATAGAAAAAAAAAATGATCTAAATTCTTACTAGACCAATATTTATATCCATGATGAAAATTAAAAAAATGAAAATAATACATGTCTCTAAAGAAAGAGAAAAAAATTCCTACTAAACCAATATTTATATTCATTAGGGAAAAAATGTAAAATAATATATGTCTCCAAAGAGAGGAAAAAACATAAAAAATGAAAGGTACTAAATGTCACTCAAATTCTATATGTAATTGAAATTTGATAATTAAAATAAATATAAAATGAAAATAAAAATAGAATATTAAAAAAAATAAAAAAAATTTTATCCTCATTAGCTTTCTACTTACATGACCAAAAAGAAAAAACAAATATAAAATAACAAACAAAATGAAATAATGGTAATATTACAAGAAAAATCCAACATAAACATAACAAAAGGATTGAAGCTTCATAATAAGAAAATAGCTAAAAAAAAATCATTCAAGTATCCTAAACAAGCAAAATAGTAAAAATAGAGGAAATGAACTAACCTTGAGGAGAAAACAATGGCAAAATGGTGGGGAAAATGGTCGGCCATATCATCTAACAACAAAGGGAGGTCACTGGCACTGATAGAGACCACCTACAAATGTAGACAAGACGAAGAGGTGACTGTAGTGAGAAAGGAGAGGGAGAAATTTGCTGACCAAGGATAAATTTTAAGGGGGTTGAAGGCTTTATAAAAAATGGGGCCTAACAGCCATTGTTAGGCCCAATTAATAGGCCTAACAATGGTTAAAACCCATGGTAACATGGCCTGGCTACAGTTGGAAAAAAAACATGGTTGGGCCACCATTTTTATGTGCCCCAGTCCATGTTTTTACTATGGATTACCCATGGTTTCACTCAAATCGTGGTTAGGACACAAATGCTCTCACTCCTTAACCACATTTTTCTAGAAAGTATAATTAGGGACTAGTCCTAACCACAGGTTTTTGTAAAATCGTGGTGATACCAGCTGACCTAACCACATTTTCTTTAACTATGGTTAAGTTTTGGTTTAACTTTATGACTATGGTTAAACCACCGTGGTTAGTTCCCCCATTTTCTATAGTGATAAATAGATCTAAGAAATGATTCCAAGAAGGGCAAAGAATTAAAAACAAAAATAAGAGTAATTTGGTATTTCTTGATATTTTATTAACAAAAATCCATATTTGACAAATCATTAAAACTCTACAAAAAAATATACAAAATATGAAATAAACTTAAACTATCATTTTACTATCTTAAGTTAGGTATTCTAAATTGTATTCTACATTTTTTTTCAAAAGATCAGATTCATCAATGAGAAAATGTGTTGAAAATTCTTGTGTTATGGCTTTCTCAGTATATGTTACCAAAGAAGTTGAAACAAAATTGTCCCCCATCTTGTTATAGAGTATTGTCTTCACAATTTTTGTAGTTGAAAACACATGTTCTATTGTTGCTCTAGACACCACAAAAGTTAGTAAAAGATGAATAATTCTTTCAACAAGTGGATAAATTCTTGACTTTTGTGTCTTTGCTAGCACTTAACATAACTATGCAATTGTTGATATTTTCCTCAATTATGAGCTTTTATGGGCATCAATTTCAAAATGATCCAATTGAATCCATAGATATTGCTTTTCTTGATTCATAAAGTCATTTAAATAAAAAAATATTCATAAGTTTGGAAATATCTTCAACCTGAAATGATTTATAATCACCCTGTGCTTCTAAAGCTGAGCTATGGACAAGTAACTCCACTATGACCTCCTTGAAGCAAAAATTCATATTTTGCAACAATAAATCTACAATAGAAATGGATATATCATACCAATAGTGATGTTCAAATATAAGGTTATCTCTTTGATGGTGAGATTGACCTTGACCAGCTTTGTAATGAGCACTCAAATCTAGGACCTCAATGTCTTAATCCTCACAAACTAACTCCTCTTTTTTAAGTAAAAGATGACATCCACTTTCTCTAAATTATTTACTAAGTGCTTTTAAGGATGATACTAATTGTATTGCATTCAGTATATTTTGAGATTTATGTTGTAAAACTTAGCATAAATCATTTGTAATTCCCAATTTATTAATCATAAAATGCAAGATGAATACAAACTCAAAGGATGTCATCACATCATAGGCTCCTTCGATTTCAAGTAAAAATATATCTCATTGATTCGAGCTTTTTTCAATTTAAAATAAAAACCTAAAAATTCTATTTTCTTCAATTCTCCCGCACAAAAATAAAATTGTATTTCAATAGCCCATAAAATCAAAATTAAATGATGACGATAAAATTAAAAAAAAAAAAAAAAGATGATGACAAGTTTTGATTTTTGAAGAGAGAAGTTGCTCCACATGAATGGAATTGGCTTGAGATCCCATGATGTAAATTGGTAGCTCCACCACATCAATTATGGATTCAATATCATATTAGTGGCACCACACTTTTAAGAATGATGCAATTAGGAAAACTATGTTTTTTTTTTTTGCTATTAAACTAATGAACTAGGTTTTTTTTTTTTTGTTTTGGCTATTAGATTAAGAGAGTAGATTTCATTTGTTTTAGCTATGAAATTAGGAAACTAGATTTTCTTTTTTGTCTATTAAATTAGGAAACTATGTATTTTTATTTTAGCTACTAAATTAGGGAAAATAAGCATTTTTCAAGGATGAAAATTATAACAAAAATCATAGAAAATATTGTTGAGCTATGTATTTTTATCCCATTTTGTAAGGGGGCAAAATCTCGGTAATAAGTAAATCATATGAAGAATATGAAGTAAAATTACATGTAAAAGTAAAAATTTTAAAAATTCCAAGGGGATGACCTCCCCGGCTCACCTCGTGAACCCATCCTTAGATTCTAATGTTGTAACACCTAACTCTAAGTACATGATAATTCCTTAGTTAAGTTTTGGTTAAAACAAGAATACTACTATACCTTTGTCTTATTCAAAATTTTGTAACTAATTAAACATTTTTTTCATTGCCACTATTATCCTTTTGTTTGCAAAATTATCCCTATTTTAAGAGATTTCAAAAATATAGTTCCCATGCTTTAAATATTCTAAAACTTTCTAGAAATGAACCCCACTTGAACTTTCTTATTGACTTTTCTTATTTTTGCATGTGACTTGCTACCATGAGGCTACAAGTGACTTATAAATCCTTTCCCATTACAATTGTAGAAAGGTGCCATGTATAGGAAAAAATAAAAAAGAAAAACGCATAAGGTGACATCTTATTTTGTCTTTTTCTCTACCTTTTTCTCATACTATGCTATACACTTACATGGGGTTCCTCTTAAAATTGCAAAAAATCTATGATTACCAAAATGACTTAAACAAGCTTTTAGAAATAAAATATTATAATTCCTATCTTAGAAAAAAAAATTTCAATTTAGTCCCTCTGACTCTTGTTAAACTTTTCACTTGAAATATATAAAAATATATATTCCTAATCTCCTTCTATTTTACTAGGGTCACTATCTACTTCATAAATTTATCTTCGAATTTAATTAGAAAAATTTTCCATTCCAATGACCAATTTTCTAATATTAACATTTTACCCTTTCTTAGATGATACCTATACTAGGGTTATTTTGGGATATTATAGGTGACATATTATATATGCATGTATGTATGTATCTCTAAACAAGATAATATATAACTAGTTTAATTCCCTTCTTATTTTTTGGTTCTAAGGGGAGAGCTAATGAAAATAGAAATTCTATAAATGATGAAAATAAAATATTATCAAAGTAAACTTCTTAATTTATCCATTATTACGATTCATGAGCTTAATAGAAATGCTCAAGTATATTTTATGCCAATTTGGAGAATTGAATGTTTTCCAATAAAAGTTCAAACAATTTAAACTTACTTTTAATTAGTATTGACAAAAAGAAAAAAGATTTAGTGAAAAATATAAGTCCAAAGTTGCATAGAAAAATGTCAAATTTTAAATAACTCTTAAATTTTGACTTTATGCCAAATAACTTCTTTTTGTTTTAACTATAAAAATTAGCACCCCTTCAATTTCAGTATGT
Organism: Delonix regia; assembly: GCA_037074485.1. Lineage (NCBI taxonomy): Eukaryota > Viridiplantae > Streptophyta > Magnoliopsida > Fabales > Fabaceae > Delonix > Delonix regia. The sequence continues at coordinate 5,103,717 of CM073460.1, read as the reverse complement.
GGAAAATAGCCTCTTTTACTTAAAATCTCACAAATATATTTGTCTTAATGAAAATTTTGATATATACCTAAAAGAAAGCTTACTTAGGTTTTGAACAACGAGGGACAAAAGTAGCAATGAGCATATGCATCTAGGAGGGTGAAGAGATTATCGTTGAGACAATGCTACCTACACTGCTCTTTGATTTTGACTTCATTCTATTCAATTCTTTCATGTAGAAATCATATAATTAATGAGGTTGTGTTCTTTCCACTTTCGTTTCTCATTTATTATTCTAGAAGAAAATTATCCCCGTTCTGTCACTAGTTTAATTAATTAAGGCAATTATAGTAACTTGTTTTTCAAGTATTCATCTTTTATTATATACTGCTTAGCACGTTACTCTCTAAGGCTTCCTAACTAAGATGATGAAGGTAAACCTTGGTGTTTCAACAACAACTTGAATATAGGGGTGGCAGCAGAGAGGGAGAACTATTTGTGCGTGGTTGGGCATTTCTTAACTTCAAGTAGAATCAACTTTCTAGCCATGAGGAACACATAGCTAATATCTGGCATCCTATTGGAGGGGTATGCATAAACAACCAGGGGAATGGATGTTTCCTTTCTAAGTTCTTCCACGACATGGACATCAAAAGAGTTGTTAAGTGTGGTCTATGGACTTTTAACAACCACTTGTTAGTTGTTCATTGTTTGCAGTTGAACAACAAACCTGACATTGATATTCATACGCATGTTAACATTCGGGTGCAAGTTCATGACTTACCCACAGGTTTAATATTAGAAGGGATAGTGGTGCAGCTTGACAATTTCATTAAAAAATTAATACAATATGATGTAAAGGCCAACCATTAGGGGAGAATAACTTTCATTCATATTTGAACAAAGTTGGATGTGTAAGAACCTCTCAAAATAAGAAAAAAGAAATTGATGCTATCAAATTAATGCAAACTTAGCCTAACGACGGCCTAACAGAAGCTATCTTTAGGACGTGGCCTACCGATGGTATTTTTGAGGTTGTCGTTAGGCCTATCATAAAATGGACCTCAACTCAAGTCCACTTTATGATGGGCCTAATAGCAACCAAGAAAATCATCGGTAGGCCTTAGCCTAACGATGGTTGCTTTTGACTGTCATAACAATGGTCAATTTTTTATCATCATTAGGGCAATTAAAATATATCTGAGAAGATTTCTCATATATGTTTTAATCAAAGCACTGGGTTTAGGTCTCCTCTTTGTTCCTTGCCACTAGCCACCTCGAGCAAGTCCTTCCGTTTGTTGATAACTTGCCCGTCTTCGCAACTCTGTCAAGTCATTGTCGTGGTTGCTTGTCTCCATTTGCTTTGTTATTTGTTAGGAAGTTGTGGTTCCTCTATTCTATGCATGTAAAGGCTATCGAGTTAGGAAGACTAGCACAGTTCCTCTTCCACACTGACATCGTTCACTATCATTTGTGACTAGCGTTCTCCTTCTATCGTCTTTGGCCATTACCCTTGCCAGTATTCATAGGTTTTTTATTATTATTATTATTTTCAATTTCATTTCAATATTATGGGATGGGTACTGGAGGCTAATGAACAAAGATATTAATAAGATCTTGTATGCTAAAAAGCAACCTACATCAAGAAATAAATTAACAAGAACCAAAAACAAAGCATCAGATAAATTTTTTTAACGAAAATACAAGAAATTCAAGGAAATGATAACAAAAATACTAGGGGAAGGTTAATCTTTCTTTTAGTCTTTGCAATATGATTTTATTATCACATAACTAATCCTTCCTTGATAAGTTATAATGTTTGGGATAATTAAGCAAAACTTAATATGAAAATAGGTAATTTTAAGATGATCCAAAATTAAAAATCGCATCAACAATCATATGTGTATGCATCTATTTTTTCTCTTTTTTGTCATAAAAGAGAGAAATAAAGGAACAAAAGATGATGATCACTGATAAGAACATGAAGAAAAGATAAACCTATGCACATGATATGCAGGGGTAATAAATTAATATGTTTTTATGTTTGATCTTGCTTCTATCAACTCTACAACTAGTGTGCCATAATTAAGCAACTTGAAGTCATTAATTAACTCCTAATCAATTAACATCATTGGTACATAGTAATTTTGCATTTATTGTAAGTTTACAATTTTGGATGTTGTTACTTATACTCACGCAACATATCCACAGATCACATAAAGCAATCTTTCCTAAATTTCTAGCAGTAGTAAAAACTAGATAGAAGACAAGCTAGAAAAACTAATAGGTAATTTAAAATATATTTAAAAAGGGGGCTAATTTTAGTAACCCTTTACAGCAATAGATATATAATGACTTGTTTAAATTATTAAAATTAAATAATCTAATTTTAAACTACATTGATTTGATTAATCTAATAATTACAAGAGTGTAGCTATGTTTATTTTCACATTCATTATTGCTATCAATTTAGTCCTAGTAACATTCATATAGTCAAAATTAAATTTCTTATTGCTAATCAAGTGACATTAATTTATTGAATTTTATTTTATAATACGTAGTTGTTTATGTTTTTGATAGCTTTGTTGGAATAGATATATATTGGTTGTTTAATATAGTTATAGTTGGTACTCTAAACATTATCTTTTTCATGATAGTTTTAATGTGTTAGATAGTAATATGTTTGATATTGGCATAGTTGATGCTCCACACTTAATTATTTTTTAGTAATAGTTTTATTAATTTATTTTTTCATAAATGGATAAATCTTGGATTGCCAAACCTTGAAATACACCTTAATACTTAGAGGGACTCAATAGTTTCTTAAATTTTGCATTTGCTAATGTGGGTGTTGAGGGTAAAATAATATGTCCTTGTCCAAAATATAAGTTTAAGAAATGACAGAAGTTATGCTAGATCACTTAATTATTAAACCATTCTTGCAAAGGTATACTTTCTTGGTAAAGCATAAGGAAAGAGGTAGAGATTTACCTTATGTACAACTTATGTTAGTGTCATAGATTGTAAAAGAAAGAACTTTTAAAGTTGATCATGTGAATGATATGGTACATGATGCATTTAGGGTTTATAATGATAATGAGGTGATGGATGAAGTTGAAGGTCTAGCACCATCATCTTTTGACCCAATGAGGTGGCAAAAGAGTTTTATGAGTTAATTAGGATGGACAACAAAATTTGTACGAAGCATGTATGAAATACTTAAAGTTATCATTTTTGGTGAAGTTGTATCATATCAAATGTCTAGTAGAATCAGTGACAAAGCTATGTCTATGATATTAGAGCTGTTAGTATATGCTTTTATGAATGCAAAGATTCCTCCTTCTTTCTATAAGGCAAAGAAAATTATTAATAAATTGGGACTCAATTATAAAAAAAATTCATGCATGTTCTAATAATTGCACATTATACTAGGGAGAGGATGAAGCCAAAGATGTGTGTAAACAGTGCAACACATCTAAGCAGAAGCTAAAGAGAAAGGTAACATGTGTAAGAATACGCCTACTAAAGTAGTTAGGTATTTTCCATTGAAACCATGATTGTAAAAGCTCTTTATGTTCCCTAAAATTGTTAAGCACATGAAGTGGCATGTAACAGATTAAATCAAAGATAACATGATGAGACATCCAAGGGATTCTGAGGTATGGAAGAAATTTGATATAATGAATGCTCAATTCACTTCAGATCCTTGAAATGTATGTCTAGGTTTGGCCACTGATGATTTCAAATCATTTGGCAACTTGAGTTCAACCTATAGCATTTAGCCAGTGGTACTCATACCTTACAATCTACCTCCCTCAATGTGTATGAAACAAAGTTCATTAATCCTCTCAATGATTATTCTTAGGAAAAAAAACCAAGAAATGAGATAGATGTGTATTTGTAATTGCTCATAGAAGAGCTAAAAGAATTATGGGATGTGAAGGTTGAAACATTTGATTCTTCCACTAATGTGATGTTGAAGTTATGTGTAGCTATCATGTGGACAGTTAGTGATTTTCCAGGGCTTGGAACTTTATTCGAGTGGAATGTCTATATTGGGTTAGCTTATCCTACTTGTAATTTTGATTCTATCCCCATTGGCCTTCCTTATAGTAAAAAGTGGTGTTTGAAGTGAAAAGAATGAAATATCAATACCATGCTCTACCCAAAGTGATAGTAAGGAAGAAATGTGGTTTAAGCTTTGAAGAAGTTAAAGATTGAATGAATTGGAAGCTTGGTTGCATCAAGATAGCTAATGGATTGAATAGGTTTAATTATGCTAGGCTAAGTGCTATTTTGTGAATTTGGTGTTTGAAGTAAAGAGAAAGAAATATCAATATCATGCTTTACCTAAAGCAATGGCAAGCAAGAAAGCTGTTCTAAGCTTTGAAGAAGTTAAAGATTAAAAAAATTGGAAACTTAGTTGCATCAAGACAGCCAATGGATTTAAAAGGTATAATTATCATAGACTAAGTGCTATTTTGTGAAATTCAATGATTTAGATTTGCATTTATTGGCTCAAGACATTTTAGTTCTCAAAATATAAGTTTGGACACAAAAGATAATGAGATATAGATTTTACTTAAAATTATTTTTTACCTTTAGTCACTAATTTAGTTATATCTTGCAAACCATATGAGATTTTGTTATGTAACTTATTTCATTAGAAAATAGACTTAAAGAGCTTGTCAATGATAGGTCATTCCCTTAAAATGGAGTTCAAATGAAAAACCATGACTATATAAAGTTGAAAGGTGAGATATGGATTTTGCATAAAACTATTTTCTGACCTTTGGTCACTATTTTAATCATTCTCCCAAAATACATTACTTTTGATATAAAACTTATTTCATTGGAAAATAGACTTAAATAGCTTTCCAAAAACAGGTTATGCATTTAAAATGGATTTAAAATGTGAAATTTATTATGACTTAACATTGGGACTACGTCACTATTAGTGACAAGTCGACTAGTCACCTTTGGCAAGTCAATTGAGACAATACAGAATGTAGGCAGTTAGCTGGGATACCCTTGATAGTCAACTAGAAAGTCCCTAATTCAAAATAAGTCATTTTGTGAAGGATAGTCAACTGGGTGACCCCTAGCAGTCGACTAGTCACCTTCAAAAAAATGTTTTTAAAAGTACATAATAGCTTTTTTGAGTATGTGTCGTAACTGACCTTTTAATTGAAATTTAAAAAAAAAAAGAAAAAAGAGAAAGAATATGTTGATTCCCAAAATGAATCTTGAAAATCAATTTATTGGAGTTGACACCAAAATTTTTAATGGAAAACTTTAGAAAACCGATTTAACGAAAAGAAAAGGCAAAGTGGTCTGCAAAAACGAAGATGAGTTTGGGAGTCTATTTGAGTGTGGGGAAGGTGTTAGGCACCCCACAACACCCATCTATGAGGACGGTTACCTTAAACTAGTCAAATGAAATAGAATACGACCTTACATTTATCTTAATTACCCTTTTATTAACATGTATGCTTGTTAAACGGAGAAAACAAAAACACCAATAATGAAAGCAAACAAATAGATATTTACAAAGGGTGGACTTTACCTAGAATAAAAACCTAGAGCCTATGTACCCTATAATAGGGATTAAAGTCCACTTAGTTCATTAAATATACGTGGCAATTGGTTGGTGATTTTTACTTTTGTGAAAAGAACAAGGGTGTTGAGATTAATGAATTTTTTTTCTGTAAACAAAATGAGATCAAAATTTGATTCATGTGTTTTAATTTATGAAACTTGATTGATCTCACTCTCTTGCTCTCTTTATTTTCCCTCTTTTTATTTTTTTTTTTGGTTCATTTTTGGAATTTTAACTTTTATTTTGAAATTTAAATGAAATAATAAAGGGAAAAGATTTTTTAGGATTTTTGAAGTTAGAATTGTATTTTGAAATTAAAGTGAAATTATAACGGAAAAATATTTTTAAGATTTTTGAATTTGTGTTTTTTTTAAATGACAGTTTCTTTATTTCAATTAGAAAGCGACCAGATTATATAGGGGAAGTACTTCTAGATTTTTTATTACAAAAACCTTTTTTATTAGCTTTTAAGACCTGAGAAGACTACAGGTCTCGCGCAGCCTATACTTCTTAATTCTCAGGTGCTTGAGGAGATTAAAAATCTCACACGGCAATCTAAAATGTTGAAGAAATTATTTATAATCTTTTATATTTTTTTTTATTTTTATGGGGTTTTTTATCTTTATGTTTTTAAATTTTTGAAAATATTTTTTTCATTTAAAATTCATAAAGTAGTTAAACTATTAAGGCAAAGGCCCTTCTTAGGATTTTTGAATATGTACTTTATATTTGAAATCATAAGTTAACTTTTAAAGCCTAAGGAGATTAACGTTCCTAGGTGGCAATGCCAAAAATTAGGATAAGATAATAATAAAAATAACTATAACAACAACAACAACAACAATAATAATAACAAAATAAACAAATACATGAAAAAGAAGTAAAGAATGAACTCAACCCCAAAAAAAAGTGGAAGAACCCAAAAAACAAAACTGAAAGACAAAAAAAAGCAAAAAACACAACCACGTTCTCCCTTTTTCATGCACATCACATGCATGTATATATATATATAAGCATCATAAGTAGAAAAAGAAAAGGACAGGACCATGTGTTTTTTTTCTCATGCACGTCACTTTCATGCACTTGACGTGCATGAATACATATATATATATATATATATATATAACCAATGATTTTCAAAGGACCATCCCCCTGTACACCAATGAACCAATGTTTGGCAAAGATAAATAATAATAATAAATGGTTTTAAAGTTGTATACTCATTCATGATAACTTTGCCTAAATAATGTGGAGATACCTTAAAGCTTCTACCAATTCACATATGAGCATCTAAATAGTAGAATACATATGCTCATAGTAGCTTTGTTCTATGAACACATCCAAGGGAATGATATATTCTTTAAACAATAAGCATGGATGCATAATATCAGTCGTGACTTCCACCAAGTCTCAAATATGAAACAGTGATAACAAACCATGTTATAGCAAATTAGAGCCAACAATCAATGCATTCTTAGAAATGTATATCCACCCTCACTAACTTGTTCAAGATTCAATCCCCAATCCATATTTATGAAAGCTACAGCTAAGCCTAGACGCATAAACCCGTAGCATCCCAGTTCACTTTTATCTAATCCTTACCCTTGATCTTTATCATATATCACCACTATTTATTTAAACATTTTAGCCCAAGGAATAAACATTAAGAATCGCTAGAACTTAAAAAAGAAATCACATAGGCTTACCTCCTCTCATGCTATGTTGATGCCTTATTCTCAGAATTAGAAAACAGAGATCAATGTCACTTAACTCCTTCTATTTCACTTTTTTTTTTTTTGCTCGCTAGCTCTTTTATTCTACTCTTTGTTTCATCTACCCCATTTACACCTTCTAGAACTAAGCTGTATGTCTCTACATCGTGGCCAGATGACAAGGGGTATCTTAGTTTCCTCTTCTTTCTTGTTTCGAGCTCCTTCTTTCTTTGTTGTTCCTTATTTCATGATGCGAGAACAGGGTAGATCCATATGTGGGTTCTTCTCCTCTCCTTTGTGGCTTCAAGTTCTTCTTCTCCTCTTTCTGTTCATTCCCTACTCCTTCTTTTGGCTCTGTACTTTTTTTTTTTCCTCTTTGTTAGCTTCACTTTATTTCCTTCTCTTCTCTCTTGGCTTATCTGAGCTTGGCTTCACTCTCCTCTCTTACTCTACTCGGTCAAGATCCTTCTCTCTTCTCGGTTTCACTTGGTCTTTGTCGTAACCAACCTTGAGATTCTTTGCTTTTCTTACCTCATACTTTCTTTCTTTCCCTACTGGCTCTTCTCTACTAGCAGTGCTACAAAGGAGCACAAATTACTTTATCTGGCAAGCTTAAAACATAGATGAAATCAAAGTGTTCTTTTTCCATCACTCTTTTATCCTATTTACATCTCTTCTCTTCCTTAGACCTTTATGCTCTTCCTTCTTGGTTTATCTTAGTATTTTTCTCTCACTCTTGGGCTCTCTTCCCTACTCAAGTTTTTTCTACTCGATCTTCCCTTACCACATCTCTCATCCACCGTCTTCTACCATGAACCTTCCTTTCTTTGTTTTAGATTACTAAAACAAGGGTGTACAAAAAGGAACCCATTTGTATGTCCCCTAATGCTCTCTCTTTGTAGCTCTCTTTTCTTTTGTTTTGTTTTCTCTTTTTCACGCTCTCCCACTTAGTTCTTCCTTTCGACTTACTCTTAACTCTTAAGTTCCCTCTTTTATTCTTTCAAACTCACTTTTTTTCCTATCTCCCTCTCCCTCTCTATTTCATTCAACCACCAAACATATTTATCCTATTCTTGACCCGCCAAATAGGCTGTCTCTTTTATGCCTTTCATGTTTTCTACCATTCTTTCATTTCTTCTTGCCCATCTATTCTTCTCATTCATTTTTTTTAATTTCTTTCAAAATCCATTCAAATTTATCTTCTGAACCCTCTCCACAATGCCTGAGCCATCTTCTCTCAGTTTTTGTCCTCATTCTTTAGTCTACTGGCACCTATTACAGCCAGAACATTAGCAACTGTAAGTCTAGATTTTGTAGACCATTTCTCTTGCTTTGTCCTCTTGCAAGTATGAGGTCTGAGAAGAAATAAAGCCTTTCTGCATCCTCACCAAATTCATGTTTTACCCTTTATCTAGCATGTAGCTCTCCCTTTTAGTGTAATCTATAACCTAGGGAGAAAAGGAAACTATCACTGTAGCCCTCAATCTTTCACTTTATGTGCATAGCTCATAGGGCTTTGGTAAGTCTATACATATGAATGGGTATATATATCAAAGGGGTATAGGTTTATGCCTTTTTAATGGCTTTTTATTTGTTTTTTATTTTCTTTTATTTAAAAATTTTTAATCTTGTTTTTCGAATTTCATTTTATCATTTTGCATTTTTCATTTTTTATTTTTTATTGTTTTTTTTTTTTTAGAATTTTGGTTTAAAATAGGGTGTTCACAATATGTAATGACTATATCTCATCTTGATCTATATATATATGACCTTCTAAACATATTTTTTAGTAAAACTAAATGCTAGAATGTGATCTTTAACTTGTCATATCATCTGTAAAAGGGAAACAAATATTATTGAGTTAAAACTTATATATTCTCTATCATTTGAGTTCTTAGAGATTCATCTTGTATATCTGTTTCTTTGAGGGAGTTTGTCTATTGGTATTTCTTTCTTCTTTGAGAGAGAAAAGCTCAAGGAGGTTCCTTGAGAAAATCAAGAAGAGAGTGCTTAGGATGAGGGGGAGGTTCCTGAAAGGAATCAAGTAGTGAGTGCCTATAATTAGGAAGAGGTTCTTCTAAGGATTTGTAATTGAGGGAGAAGTTCTCCTAGGTTGTTGTAATTGAACATTGCGATAGTGGAAAATCCTAAAAAGTTGCTTGGGGACTAGAAGTAGGCTTGGATTTGAGCCGAACTAGAATAAATCTCTGAGTTTGCCTCTATCCCTATACTCTTTATATTTTGAATTATTATATTTATGCATTGCTTTTTAATATTACACTTGAAGATTTGATACATTCCCTAAGCATTTATATTAAGCCTCTATTGATTGAGTTAATTGTTGCTTTACATCATACTCCTCCAACTATAATGCATAAGAATGATTTTTGTAAAGCAATTTTAAAAAGAACCAAAATTCTGCAAACACCTAATTCACCCCATCTTGGGTATTGGTTGCAACCTAACATTGGATATCAGAGCTTGGGTTCTTATTTAAAGGACTTAACCATCTCAAGAGTTTAAATGGCAACCATTGGATGTTTTGCATTGATGGAAGGTTTTGACATTACTAAACCCTTTTTTTTTATGCTACTAGTTTTGACTTTTGGAAAGATAGAATGGAATTTTATGTTCAATTTCTTGATGTAGACTTATGGGATATAGTACAACATGGTTTTATTTCCAAACCAAGAAATCAATGAAATGATTATGACAAGAAGTTATTTTCCTTGAATATTAAAGTGATGCATATATTTTATGGTGCTTAAATGAACATGATTATGTTAGAATCAAACATAGCTCTAATGCTAAAGATATATAGGATACTCTTCATGCTTTGTTGATTCTAATTATGTTGTTGAAAGTTGTAAATGTTGATAGCCTTTAAAGGACTGTGCAAGATCAAAAAAACATGTTATATGCCTCTTGAAGATGATTAACATAGACTTAGGAGTGAAGATGAAAATTTTCCAAAACACATCACCACCAATGAAAAAGAAGAAGATTCCTAAATTGAGTAAGAGTTGGAAAATCCTTAATCTATAACTCACAAAGATTTAAAGTATATGACAACTCCTAACTTGATAGTAGCTCAGCTCACGAAAAGTTATCGCATGCATTTAGTGAATTACATGAGCCAATACCTCTGAATATTCAATGCTCAAGTTGTTGTAACTTAACTTGAAAGTGATATATTTACTGAAAATTCAACTTGTGTTTTCCCTAACTCTCTAAAGGAGAAAGGTTTCAAAAAGAATTTTGGAATTCATGGTATAGGATACTATCCTAATAAAAGACCAAAGTTTTTGAAAATTGTTTCTAAAAAGGCTTTTATGCATATTGTTTGCAATTATTGTAGTCATAGAGGACATATTTCTCACTTATACCCTATTAGAAGAAGCTCTTATGTGAGAAATAAATATGTTTGGGTTTTTAAAGGCTCTAGAAATTATTGTACTAACATTCAACGACCTAAATTAATATGGGTACCAAAATGTCCTTCTAGTGCTTCAATTGTGCAGAAAATTCCTCATAATGAAGGACCACTTGGCCTAGAAAAGAAGGAACTACAAAGGAGAGCTTTTCAAGTACTAAAAGATAGAATTGCAAAGTTTAAAACTTATAAAGAGAAGCATTGGCTAAGAAAATGGAAGCCTCCAAGTGCCAAGGTCAAGGTATAACGTAACAAAACCTCTTATTTAACTATATTTGACATTCATATAGGTATATTATTTATGGCTTTAGGTATGATCATTATATTCATGTGAATATATCATCATTTAAATATAACTTGATCATGATTCACGCTTTTAGATTGTGAATTTGAATGAGTAATTTATATGAGTTATGTAATGCTTATCAATCGTTCAAGCTCTTTACTTTGCTTATATATGGTTAAAAGGTATCTTTGAAAGTCTGAGACTTTTTCATGGTATAAAATTCAAAAGATCAACAAATATAAGTCATTTTGTCTCTTATTAGTTGAATAATTACCTTGAAAAGTTCATGAATACTTTTCATCAGTTGAATATTAGCTTTAACATTTGAATAATCCCATATAAAGGTCACTGTTATCTTTTTACCTTCCATTAGTCAATAAAAGGCCCCATTAATCAACCATTCAGCATTTTAAAATTTGGAACCTAAATCCTTTTTGCTTAATCAATGCATTTGTTACATATTGATAAATGGTATATTGCAAATTGAATATATGTGCTTAGTTTAATATACTGAATTATTTTATTTTGGCTTAATTAATTCTTTAAGGCATATGAACATATTAAAGCCTTTACAATCTAACCTTTCATAGTTCCTAATTGGTTGCCAAAGAAGAAGTGTTAGATTGTTTTGTAGATATAAGAGTGATTTTCACCTTAAGTATGCAATAAAAATAGAGGATAATAGAAGAATCCTAAGGATTAATCAACTCTAAGATGATTAAGGCAATGCTAAGAATATAAGTATAACTTTTAATTAATGGTCATTTCTATCCCTTATCATATACATAATACACTTTATATCTTCTATTGAGAATGAATTTAAAGGATCAATGTCTTCAACCATTACTTGGATTTGAACATAATTCTGTAGTTATCACCCATATTCTAATTTTTAATAAAGCTTGCAAAATTTCAAATATTACTATACATTAAACCTTGGGACCTAATATGTATTGAGTGTCAGGAAAATGATATGATTTGCTTTGTATAAAATAAAAGGAGCCTATTTAGTAAAGACGTTAAGGTTTTGATCATTATAAACTTCTTATGAAAGTTTTTCAATGTAACACATAGGTTCTAGATGTTCTTTATTGTACTATCATGTCATAAGAACCTTCATAGGTAATAATGAGCTATTAGAAGATGTTTAAAATCATAGTAAAATTGATTGAAGTCTCAAAGGTTGAAGAAAAGCTGATTTGAAGAACTCTTGAAGTCCCTAATCGATTAGTAATAAACAAGTAGTTAACTAGTCCCTTGCCAGCCAACTGTTAAGCTATGTCCCAGTCGAATGAGAGCATTCTATGAGGCCCCAGTCGACTGGCCACTAGCTAGCTGTCAATTGGCCACACCCAGATCAAGTCCAATCCACTACTAGCCTTAAGACCAATCGACTAAGGGCTCTATGTGAGTCACTAGTTGATTGGTCACAAGTGAGCAGTCAACTATCGAGATCTAAATTTGAATTTTTGAAGGGGAAAAGAGGGACCAGTTGACTGGCCATGAGAGACCAGTCGACAGGGCAATGACAAAGAATTCATAATTATTTTACAACTGACATATTTTGAAAAGTTTAACTTTCCTCTTACTCCCAATGTATCAATTAGACCTCTAGCTATTTATACATGACCCATAGGCTTTGAATTAATAAGGAAAAACATTAAAGAGTGTTCATATCATAAGAATCATCTTCTTGTTAGCTCTCTATTGCATGAATGCTTCATTGTTCTATATACTCCGTTGTTAGAGTTTGTTTCTCTATAAATCTTCCATCCTTGAGAGTGAAAGGTACAAGAAAAGTTATTCTTTGAGAATATCAAATAAAAGTGCAATATAGATAAAAGGGAAACAACTAACCTTAATGAAGCATACATTTCAAAATGCCTGGAACTTGGATATTGGTGTCAAAATTCAAAGTGGAAAAAAACAACTTTATGCCAATGCTAAATAATTGAATACAAGGACATGGAAGACTACAATTCTAGTGATATCTATATCATACCCGCTTTATATGCATTGTTTAAAATATCATGATTGGGTTATTATTTAAAGTATTTGTGTCCTTCTTGTGTTTCTCTAGCAATCAATGTTCAAATATTAACTATATAATATTACATTTGCTTGTAAGGTACATGCTTTTGAAATATATATATATATATATATATATGTTTGTCTACAAATCATCCTTCATACTTGAACATATGGTTAAAGGAATCCTTTTGTGCTTAATTGAAATAAATTATTTCACATCCTATCTCATTGTTTTAGACATACAAAGTTTTATTAAGATTTATGTTCAAGTCCTCTTAGACCCTTTGAATGAACTTTCACATAACAAAAAATGTTTTCATATGCTTATTTGAAAAATTGATTCCATAAAACGATTTGTGAAAAAGTTTATCTCATGAATATTCCCAAAGAATTTAATCTAGTTTTAGAAAATTATGAAGTTGGCTTAAGTATTATGGAGTAACATGAATTGCAATCATGTGTAAATAGAACATGCTTACCCAGAAAAAATTATAGGTGAATTATATGCTTCCAAATGTATTATGTTTGATATATTGACGAGTATGATAACTCAAGTAAACCTAGAGAAAACCAACAATAGGCCCAAATAAAAAGAAATGGAAAGAATTTGGAGAAAATGATGGAAAACAACTTTAACATTCTTTGGATATTATGAAACAACTATTTGGCTTTTGAAAATTCTTATTTCTTATGCATCCTTAGTCTTACTTAAAAAATTTTAAATTATTTATTTTTATTGGATAAATTGGTATATTAATAACTTGCTTATTTTAATGCTTTCATCTTGAAAAATAGATCTCCTATTTTCCTAAGGTGAATATTTTGAAAATGTTAAATTGTTCAAATTGTACTAATTGCTTAATCATCTTTAAGTTTCTACTTAAGTAGCGAGCTTGATATGCAAGGCAACTATAAGATGGTCAACTTAAAGTTCTCATCTTGAATGTCATCAAAGGATGAACAAGTGATGACTTAATTCTAAGGAACAGCAATAAATCAGGAAGCATCTCAACATTGCCATAATTGATGAGTATCTCTATAAATCAATGATTTCTCGTATTAATTTTTAAAAGATACTCCCTAGATTGATTGATAACTTTGACAATTGTGATTAACTATAACATGAAATGTATGATTATTAGTGACATATATGCTAATTGATTGAATATGCTTGATTTCTCATTGACTGCATAAGTTGTTTATAGATTGAATAAATTATGATCCCTTTTGAATACATTCTCATGGTTGAGCTAATTTTAATATTCCTTGAAAGCTTGCTCATTCTTTAGGGAAGCTCACAAAACTTTGAAAAGAAAAATTTTGCATTATCCTTTTAAATAAATTGAAATTTCAAAATCCTAAATCTAGTTTTTAAGTTTTAAGGAATCACAATTGTTGAGATTGTACCCAATAAAGCTCAGAAACATAAAAAGTTCATTGAAAATGATATTGCAAAAAGGAAGCATTGTTTTCAAATGGTATTATTTAATTTTATGGCTATCATTCAAATATATAAGGGAAGTTATGCTTTTATTGTGAAACCTTTTGATCTCCTATGTATATAATACTAATCTTTTATAGAAAATCCTTATCTAAAAGATCCCTCTGATTTCATTTCTTTCAAAATGTTTGAATAATTTGAAAATCTCTTATTTTGAAATGGGAAAAGAAATTACAAATGTTAATGATGACTGTCTCTAATGCATAGCTTTGAATGTCTATATAATACTTTTCATGTGAATCAATTAAAAGGAAATTTCTTTGAAATATCATTCTTATGACTCTGACCTTTGGAAAGAAGAAATAAGTTCTTTCCAAGAAAGATTTCTCTTCAAAATAAGTAAAATGGGTAATACATTATTTTTATACAATGTTTAAGAGGGAGTATAGCCTATAATTAGTTTATCTTTGTAGCTTACTTTATTTGACTTAAAAGGATTTAGTTTGCTTGCCTATATTCTTGATATCTCAAAGAAATAGAAGGTATCTGTCTCTTATCTATCCATCATAAAAGGTAACATTTTCTTATTTCTTTATCTATTCTATGTATGTAAAATGTGCGTAGCATCATGTATATGGAGAACATTTTTAAATATGTTGGAACTATGCATATATGAAATAATTGCAAGCATTACATGGTTGATGAGATACGAATTGAATTATACATTTGATTATATATCTTTCCAATCATATATTGCATAATCTAAATGTTTATGGCACACAGATGGATTGTTTTGATGAGTCCTACCCTATGCCAAATTGGCATATGTGCTTAAAATTTTTTATATATTGTCTTCCTTGAACCTTTTAGTTGATGTCAAATAGGGGTAGATATTAGAATAGGAACTAGATGTTCTATTCCTCCCTTTTTGATGTGACAAAGGGGGAGAGAAAAAAAAAAACATGTGCATAATGAGAGGAATGAGCATGGTGAGAGAAGAAGGAAAATATATGCATGTGCTCAATACATTTCATATTTTATTATTTGACATTTTTTTCTTTGGTGATTTGCCATCATAAAAAAGGGGAACATTGTTTTAATGGTGAAAAATATATGAAAAATATGAGTTACAAATATAATACTAATATGTACTTAACTGATTAACCATTTGGACAAACTATTTAGTTTGTAAGTTGAATATCCATTATGTGTAGGATGGTCAAAAGAAAAAAGAGTGGGCATTGAAGTGAAGAGAATGAGATATCAATACCATGATCTACCCAAAGTGATAACAAGTAAGAATGGTGCTCTAAGCTTTGAAGAAGTTAAAGATTGAAAGAATTGGAAACTTGATTACATTAAGTTGGAAGTTAATTATCATAGGCTAAGTGTCATTTTTGTGAAATTCAATGATTTAGATTTGCATTTATTGGCTCAAGACAATCTTGGTTCTCAAAATATTAGTTTGGACATAAAAGATAGTGAGATATAGATTTTACTTAAAATTGTTTTTGACCTTTAGTCACTATTTCACTTATATCTCCCAAACCATATGAGATTTTGTTATGAAACTTATTTCATTAGAAAATAGACTTAAAGATCTTTTCAATAATAGGTAATTCACTTGAAATAAGTTCAAATGAAAAAGCTATGACCATTTGAAATTCTATATAAAACTATTTTCTGACCTTTGGTCACAATTTTAATCATATCTCCTAAAAAATATTGAGTTTTGATATGTTCATTGAACATAGACTTAAAGAGCTTTCCAAAAATAGGTCATCCACATGAAATGGATTTAAAATGACAAAGTTATAACCATTTGAAGTTGGGATTGTGTCAGTGTAAGTGGCTAGTCGACTGAGATAGTACAGAATATGGGCAGTCGACTAAGAAGCCCACAATAGTCGACTAACAAGTCCTAAATTTAAAATAACGATTATATTTTGTAGGGCAGTTGATTGGGAGACCCCTAGCAGTTGACTGGTCACCTTCAGAAAGTGTTTTGAAAAGTAAATAATGGCTCTTTTGAGCTTGTAATGGTTATATCTCATCATGATCTATATATATGACCTTCCAAACATATTTTTGAGTAGAACCAAATGCTAGAATGTGATCTTTAACTCGTTATATCATCCTTGAGAGAGAAATAAATGTCATTGAGCCAAAATTTGCATATTCTCTATCATTTAAGTTCTTATAGCTTTATCTTGTAAATTTTACTTCTTCAAGGAAGTTTGTCCATTTGTATTTCTTTATTCTTTGAGAGAGAAAAGCTCAAAGAGGTTCCAAGAGGAAATCAAGAAGAGAGTGCTTAGGTTAAGGAAGTGGTTACCTCAGTCATATTCAAGGAGGTTCCTTGAAGGAATCAAGTAGTGAGTGCTTAGGATTAGAAATAGGTTCTTCCTAGGATTTGTAATTGAGGAAGAGGTTCTCTCGAGCTGTTGTAATTAAACATTGAGATAGTGGAAAATTCCAAGAGGTTGCTTGATGACTGGACATAAGTTTAGGTCGGAGTCGAACCAGGATAAATGTCTGATTTTGCTTTCTATATCCCTATACTATTTATGTTATGAATTATTATATTTATACATTGCTTTTTAATATTACACTTAAAGTTTTGATACATACACTAAGCATTTATATTAAGCCTCCATTGATTGATTTAATTGTTGTTATATATTAAACTCTTCCAATTATAATACATAACAAAGATTCTTGTAAATCAATTTCAAAATTCTACAAACACCCAATTCACCCCCTGCTTGGGTGTTGGTTGCCCTGGCCTAATAGTGTTTCTTAGGTCATCATCATTTTTTGAGTCCAAGATATAAATTTAGATTGGCTCGAAGTAAATTTAATGGAAGAGAAGGGAAAAGAAACCCCCTATAGTAGTGATTGGATTAGAAATTTTAATACAGCTTAAAGATGTTGAGAACGTATTTATAAAAGATGTAGAGGATGGAAATGAGGAAGATGACCTTGAGGATCTACTGTTGTAGGTTGTGATCTCCAATAATGGCGTAAAAGAGCATATTTTTTCAACTTCCTTATTAGGAGAACCATTTATTATGCCATAGTCTTGACATCATGCACATTGAGAAAAGCATTTATGACAATGAGTTATTCACTTTACTGAATGAGGCTGGGAAATCAAAAGACCATTTAAATGCATGATGAGACTTACAAAAGATGGCCATAAAGTCTTATCTGTGGCTATATGATAATGGTAGATACCTTCCAGCTTTGTTCATGGCTTTTTTTTTTTTCAAATGTATGTAGGCTAATATAACCACTACTAGAGGAATTGCAAAAGATGAATTGGTATTCACATCTATCAATTTTTAACGACAAATACACAAGGTAATAGTGAGGATGACGAGCCATGCATTTAAGCTTTAGAATCTTAAATAGTGTATTATGTAAAAGATGAGTTTGATAAAAATTAAAGTATGGCCATATGCATAAAGCCATGAGACTTGTACAACATGGGTAATGAGGATAAAGATGTTGTTTATGCTAGTGAGCCATTCCATATACAACGCTTGGAATAATTGTTCCTAGATGATGATAATAATTTACTCTTGCCTAGGTTTGCATGTTCCATTTACTATATAGTTGATAGATTTTTTCATGTTCTTATAGTTCTATTATACATGTTATTAATTTAAACTAATGTTCCTTTTGGTCATCACCAAGAATTCTGAAGATAAAGAGGTTCTTTAAGAACTTTAAATCAAGCACCATTAGTGGACGAGGTTCACCAAGCATTCGCACTTCATTGCCAAGCCTTGCCACTTCTAGTGATCAATCAATGTCTTCATTTCCAAGTACTCCAACATATGTTTCAAATGTATAACTTACCTAACTAAGTACCACTGGTAATGTTAGGGAATAGCAAGAAAAGTCATTAACTTAAACATTATAGATGAAGATTGTCAAGTTAAGCATAGGCACATAACAATGCAAGACATTTGGACTCTTTCGAGGGGTAAAAAGGTGATTATAAACACCCCATCCCAATTTTTTAAGAAAAGAAAATATAAGAAAGCATAGATAAAAATATAATTAAAATTTAGGAAATTAAGTAATAAAATTGGAAATTAACAAAAATTAATTAAAAAAAAAAGGGACAAGAAAATGGAAATGAAAATAATGAACTAGTGGAAATCATGAGTTTAAAAAGGCAGGAAACAAATTCATAAGGAAAAGCTTCTAATAATGCCAGGTAGGTAATTAAAAAAAAAAAGAGGAAACATGTTACACCCACTGCCTATAACATGAAAAGGAAGGTTATTGTGTAGAGAGTCCATGTTACTGCCTATTCTAAGTAAGTCCAAGAGAAGGAAGGATGGAAATGACTCAAACACAAATTGCCTTTTTCCACCATCAAAGTTGGAATCAAAAGAAAGAAATCTCAGAGCTAACACCATCAGAGAAGATGAGCTGAATGTCATTGTCATTCCTCTTAAGTTGTTATCCTTAGAGAAGATGTACTCTATCTAAAAAAAGAAAGTAGAAACTGAAGATAGAAAGGGACAACAAAAAGGGATATAAAAGGGAGCTTTTGACTAATTCCTTTAATAAAGAAAGGCCATGGTGAACAAACAAGGAAGAGGGAAAAGGAGGATTGAAAGAAACAAGGGAAGGGGAGAAAGAGTAAGAGCTGAGAGAGAAAGAGTGAGAGCCGAAAGCAAAAATGTGAGAGTCGAGAGAGAAAGACTAAGAATCGAGAGAGAAAGATTGGGAACTAAGAGAGAGAGCTAAAAACTTAAAAGGAAATAGAACAACTACGAGAGAAAGGGAGAAGAGAGGAAACCAGAAGTAGAGGAGTAAGTTATCCAGGGCCTTTGGTTGTATTTGTTCGAAACAAAACGAAGAGAAGAAAAGGGAGTCCAAGGTCAAGAGAAGGAAGAAGAGAAGTTAAAAAAAAAAAAGGAAACTGAGGTGAACTAACATGAGTTAGAAGAAGAAAAAAAAAGAGAACCAAAAGAGATTAAGGTAGAGAAGCTTGAGCCAAAGTAATAAGAAAGTGACAGAACCTGAGAGTAAGAGCAGCCAATGAATAAGTGCAACCGGAGAGGTACTAAGCAAAGAAAAGGGAAACTTTCTTGCCTTTCTATTGTTGAGGAAGAGTTTGAAACTGAAAAAAAGAAGGGAAGAAATAAAAAGAGGTGAAGAAGATCTTAAAGCTGAAAAGGAAAGGAGTAAAACCCACATGAGGATCTTCTTAATTATCACATTTTAAAACATGGTATAACAGAGTAAGAAAAAGCATGAAACTAATAAAGAGAGAAGAGAGAGAAGACAAATGGAGCTAGAAAGAAAGGGAGAAAGCCAAGATACCCCCTATCATCTGGCCATGACACAGAGATGTGTAGCTCAGTTCTGAAAGGTGTAAACGGAGTAGCTGAAACGAGGAGTAGAATAGGAGGCAATATGAGTGAAAGAAACATGTAAAGATTGAAGATCATGCAACGTGATTAAGAAAGAAAAGGGAGACTGACCAAAAAGCTTCGTGCATGAAGAGTAAGCCCCTATTTTCAATGCTGAAGAATATAGTACAATTACAACGAAAAGACAAGGAACTTGGGCTGAGAAGGAACATGTGATAAAGGAAAAATAGTGAAAGAGAATCACCAAGCAGAATAGTTCAAAGTTAGCCAGTGATTGAGTGAGGTGTTGCCTAAAATCGCTTTGTTGAAAAGGAGCTTGTAAGTATGTTGCTCTTCACCTCTTCTTCTCTTTATTTTCCTGTAAGTATAGACCATCTCATGATAGCTTAGTCTGCATGCTCAGTTATTTTTGGCTTGGTCATTAACGCTTGAGATGATGTTCTGATCTAGGTGTTCTTAAAATGAATTTAGTTATTGCCTTAGGTCATGGTTTGATCATTTTTGTGAGGCTGTGTAGCTCATTTGTTTGACATTTAGATTCAGAGAAGTTATTTGCCTCTCTACACAATAATCTGATGTTGTCTAAGTCTTACAAAATGTGTTAGGTTACCATTTAGATTATCTCACTAACTAACTTGGAACTGTAACATTTTCATATTCATATATATATATATATATATATATAGGTGGCAATCTAAACGATGGAAGGATTCAAGGAGTTTAACCACATCTTTACGACATTACATTTAAATATTTAAAAGCTTTAATGATATGATGTGGGCTCACATTGCATGGATCATGGGTGCATGAGTGTACAAAATCTTGATTTGGTTGCATTAAAAGATAAAGGAGAAATCGTTAGATACTAGGATTATGTTCATATGCTTTATTAATTTTAACATCACCCAATAATTGTCTTCATGTTGTTTTTATTTTATTCCTATAATAATTGTTATTCTTATTTTATTTTATTTTACTTAATCTTTTTCTTCTTTTAATTTAGTTATTTTAGTTTATTTTATTTTTTGTTTTTGTTGCTTATCATTTTTATACTCAAAAATCAAAATACCAAATAATGTTATTTTAAGGTCTCTTCCCAGATTTATTTTTTTATTTTTATTTTTTTGAAAAAAAAAATTATTTCTTTTAGATAACAAACAAAATAAAAACAATAAAGATATTTGCCTGTTTTTGTAAACTTGACCTCAAGATGATAAAAGGGAAATAAATTACACCTTCCATAAAATTCAAAAAATCCAACATTAAATAGGGAAAAATGAAGAGAGCAAAGGAGTGAGATTACTCTATACTAATAAAATCTCAAATTTGTTTATTCATGAATACTAATTTAATTTAGTCAATCTTTCCTTTTTTCTCAATTAAAAATAAAAATGACAAATAATTTTGTCCACATTTCAAATCATTGCATGAGATCGTTCATCTCCTTAAGCACTTGTGAATTAATTTGCAGAGGCCACATGGGTTCCTTAGTCTCCTCAAGTCTTGAAATTTAATATCCATTTTAAAAAAAAAAAAAGAGACGATCTCAAAAAAATAAAAAAGGCTTGTGTTACCCATTATTTGAAATTAAGAAAAACCTTAAAAATAATTTTCTGATATAATTGCCCTTTCAAATTAAAAAAAAATCCAAAAAAAATTAAAAAGAGAAAACGAAGAGAGCAAGGAAGTGATATTAGATTGGCTTTGTAAATTAAA
Source organism: Delonix regia (assembly GCA_037074485.1). Lineage (NCBI taxonomy): Eukaryota > Viridiplantae > Streptophyta > Magnoliopsida > Fabales > Fabaceae > Delonix > Delonix regia. Next base: position 5,082,124 of record CM073460.1, on the reverse strand, counting down.
CCATACCAACCAAATTTCAATCCCGTTTTCTTTACAACAATCAGATTAATTTCAACCTTCTTGTTCTTTTTTCATAAAAATAAAAATCGCTAACATACACGCAGTCAAACTACATGGACATTGATCCTCATCACAAGGTACGTAGGCCCTAGGCTTTAATCCTAGGTCAAGTTTGCCTTTGTAAATATTTTATTTTTCCTTCTTTCTCTTATTTCCTTAATTTTTTTCATTATTTTGCCTTTATTTACATGTGATTGATCAGAGTAATTCTTGTTAAAATTAGGGCCATAAAATTTTCATGATCAATTTTGGGTAATCGTTCTTAAGAACAAGTGCTATGGGGTGCCTAACACCTTCCCCATGCACAACTGACTCCCGAACTTGATCCCTGGATCACAGACCACCTTATCTTATAAATTGGTTTTCCAAAATTTATCCTTTAAAAATTTTGGTGGCAACTCTTAAGTTTTGATTTTAGTTTATTAAGCGAACATTAAAATTATTTTTTTTTTCATGCCTTGCAGTCACATTCAGGGTGATAGTTTAGTGACTCCATTGGGGAGTTTTTGAGAGTCAAGCCCATTCAAGTTGATTGTGTGAAATAATATAACCCATTTTTTGTTATTTAGATTACTCTTTTACATGCCATATGCCTTTCATGCTTAGGTAAGATAACATGTTTTGATTCACATGCCTTATTTAACACTTGTACATAGGTGTCTATTTAATTACACTTGTATATAGATAATATATAGATGCTCTGTTCATGCGTTTATTCTATATTTGTTTACATTTTAATAAAGTTTGGCTATCCAAACAACATGTGCTAGGCTAGATAACATATGGATCAAAACCATAGGATAGACAACTCTTATATATTTGATTACTCGTTTCTTGTCTAATCTATTTAACAGATGAGGGTTAGGTAGTCGTTTGGCAAGAGATATGATTGCTCTCCTTACATATTTCACTAATACACGTTACCTCAAACACATTCATTTTAGGCCCTATACCGAAGTCTGCGTGCTCCTTAGGTTAGTCCAAGTTTTTATTGGTTTGCATATGTGGCTTTACGTCTCCTAAGGTTACCATGAAGACTTCGTTCAAATTGTGCCTTGTTGTATGAGCCTAACTTATGTAGGATTTTCTTCCCTTTATGGTTAGGATTGTATATCTTCATCCTTGTGGCCATCAAATTGGAATTCGATTGCACAAACAATATAGTTAAATACGAAGCCTGTGTCAATGGTCTTCAAGCTATTATCTCTTTAGGTGTAAAGAACCTTCAGATCTTTGGCGATTCTACTCTCATAATTTACCAAGTAAATGGAGAATGGAAAATCAAAGATTTGAAGTTGGTACTCTATCAAGAATTCTTAACGTAGTTAATCAAAGAATTCAAGAAGATCAATTTCCACCACATGAGTCGGGATAAAAATTAGTTTGCAGATGCTCTTGCCACATTGGTAGCAACAATGCACCTTGAGTGTGGAGAAGTTTAACCAATCTAAATTGAGATATGGGGAGCTCCATCATATTACTTGAACATAGTATAGGAGTTTAACGAACATCAATAGTTCGATGATATTTAAATGTACATTAAAGATAGAACATACCTATCCGAGGCCACTAAGAATGATAAGAAGACTATTAAGTGCTTAGCCATGAACTTCTTTATGAGCAATGATGCCATGTACAAGAAGGGTTACAATAGCACATTGTTACGATATGTTGATTTAAGAAAAGCAAGAAGGATCATGACAGAAGTGCATAAGGGAATATGTGGTACAGATGCAAATGGTCACATGATGGTTAAGCAAATTCAAGGATGCAGATATTTTTGGATGACAATAGAAAAGGATTACATTGAGTATATGAGAAAGTGTTATAAATGCCAAATTTATTCAGACAAGATCAATGTTCCCCCAATCTCACTCTACAATTTAGCGGCTTTTTGGCCATTTTCAAAGTAGAAATCAATGTAATTGGCCCAATCAACCCTAAAGCATCGAATAGATACCACTTCATATTTGTAGCCATTGATTATTTCATGAAATGGGTTGAAGCTAACTCATTAGCTAGTGTCACTCAAAAGGCCTTCATCAGATTTCTAAAAGCAAATATTATTTGCCTATATGGGTTACTTAAGAGAATTATTATTAACAATACACTTAACTTGAATGCTGTGAAAATTAAAAAGTTATGTGTGCAATTCAAAATCAAGCATCACAAGTTGGTGCCTTATCGTCCACAAATGAATGGGACAGTTGAAACAATAAATAAAAACATTAAAAAGATCATTGCAAAAATGACTGTGACATATAAAGATTGGCATGAGATGCTCTCATACGCTTTAAATGGATATCGTATCACCATGCATACCTCAATTAGGGCAACCCCATACTCCTTAGTCTACAGGATAGAGGTTATTACCCCCATTAAAGTAGAAGTACCCTCTTTGAGGGTGATGATTAAAGCAGATCTAGAAGAGAATAATTGGATTAAAACCCATTATGAGCAGTTAAATATGATTGAAGAGAAACGGCTCATAGCCATATGTCATAGGCAATCATATAAAAAAAGGATGGCTAAAGCTTTCAACAAAAGGCTCCATCCAATAAAGTTCAAGGTTGGTGACCTAGTCTTCAAAAAGATCTTACCAAATCAAAAAGATGGATGGGGCAAAATGGGCTTTAATGTATGAAAGACCTTATATTGTCAAACATGCTTTTTCAAGAGGTGCTTTAATATTGACAAACATTGAAGGACATTAATTACCAAAACCCATTAATACAGATTATGTCAAAAAGTATTATGCCTAGAAAAAAAAAAAGGCTTACTAGGACACAAAGAAGGAGCGCAAGAATGGGTAAGGACACTTTAATTTGGATTTATAAAATGCATATCTTTAGCAATAAGGCAAATTGCTTAACGAGACTGCAGAGGACCAAAGCATGGGACTTCTTATGAAAAAACTATTCATACTTTGCTTTTTTAAATATTTCCATATCACTTGTCATTCTTGTATCCCAAAAATATTGTACATTCATTCTTATCCCATGGGAATTATTCATTCAGTAATTTCTCTTCCATTTTAGTGTGCTTCATGTTCATATTCGCATATTAATTACTGTACTGATGCTTTGCATAGAACAAATGATATTCAAAGATCAATGACTAACCAGATAGGAACATAAAGTGATATATATAGGAATCCCTTTTTAGCTCTGTAATAAACTTTAAAGCCTCATTATATGTTAGGTAGACAAAGAGATCACCCAAAAGCAAAGATAGGCGTCATCGCACAAAAATTCCACTAATAGGATGATAAGTCAGTGATCAATATCATAAGCATGGTATTAGACAGAATAGATTACCGGATTGGTCAAGCAATTTAACTGAGAACAATATGCTACAGGAATCTGATTAGATGTGGTATCTTAAAATGGGGCAACGCATTTCCTAAGACAAACCACATTTTTGAAAAAAAAAAAGATATATCCTAGAGAAATGGTTTTGTAAACCTATAAATAATATATGTATCTTTCTGTAATTTGCCTTTTTTCTTTAAAGGCTTTAAGCCAATCAAAGCCCTGCAAAGACAAGCACCTTTTAAAAGCCCTGTAATGGCAGACTCCCCTAAAGCTCAGTTCCAACCGGCACCTTTCAATGCTCTGCAACAGCAGGCTCCTTTCAAAGCTCTGTAATGATAGGCACCTTTAAAGTCAATTACATCTGGCACCTTTTAAAGGCCTGTAACGACAGGTACCCCTAAAAAGCCTAGTTTCGGCTAGTACCTTTCAAAGCCCATTTCCAGCTAGCACACTCAAAGTCTTGTAATGACCAGCACCTTTCTAAGCCCTATAATGGCAGGAACCATTTAAAGCCCAGTCCTGACTGGCACACTAAAGCCCTATAAAGACAGGCACCCTTTAAAGTCTAATAACGACAAGCATCCCAAAGCCCTATTTCAGCTAGCACCATAAATGGATGGTTTATATGCTCATGTCTTTACTTGCCTTTAGGTAAGACCATCTCTTTGCAACTTTCACACTACCTTACGTAAAAGACAAGTAAAGAAGAGTAACTATGAACACCCCTTCCCATTTTTTATGTAAAGAAAATATAAGTGAGCATAGATAAAAATATAATTAATATTTAGGAAATTAAGTAATAAAATTAGACATTAACAAAATTTAACTAAAAAGAAAAAAGGGACAAGAAAATGGAAATGAAAATAATGAACTAATGGAAATCATGAGTTTAAAAAGGCAAGAAACAAAATCATAAGGAAAAGCTTTTAATAATGCTGGGTAGGTAATAAAAATAAAAAAAATTAAAAGGAAGCAAATTTTTTAAATTTTATAATAATAATAATAACAATAAATAGAGAAGTAAAAGAAGGATACAAATAAGAAGTAAGATGTTATACCCAGTGCCTATTACATGAAAAAGGAAGGCTACTGTGCAAAGAGTCTATGCTGCAGCCTATTCTGAGTAAGTCCATGAGAAGGAAGGATAGAAATGACTCGAAGACAAATTGCTTCTTTCTACCATCAGAGTTGGAATCAGGAGAAAGGAAGCTCAAAGCTAACACCATCAGCGAAGATGAGTTGAGCAACATCAACTTCCCTCTTAAGTTGTTATCCTTGGAGAATACGTGCTCTGTCCAAAAAATGAAAGCAAAAACTAAAGATAGAAAGGGACAACAGAAGGGTTAATAGAAAGGAGATTTTGACCAGTTTCTCTAATAAAGAGAGGTCATGGTAAACTAACAAGGAAGAGGGAAAATAAGGAGAGAAAGAAACAAGAGAAGGGGAGAAGGAGTGAGAGCTGAGAAAGAAATATTAGGACCAAGGGAGAAAGCTAAAAACTTAAAAGGAAATAGAGGAGCTACGAAAGAAAGGGAGAAGAAAGGAAACTAAAAGTAGAGGAGTGAATTATCTAGGGCATCTAGGTGCATTGGTTTTAAAAAAAATGAAGGGAAGAAATGGAAGGCTAAGGTTGAGAAAAGGAAGAAGAAAAGCTAAAAGAGAAAAAAAAAAAGGAGAGACTAAGGTAAACTAACATGAGTTAGAAAAAGAAAAAGAAATGAGCCGAGAGAGATAGAGGGAAAAAGGCTCGAGCTGGAGTAATGAGAGAATGATAGAGACCAAGAGAGAGTAGTTAATGAATAAGAGTAACCAAAATGGTACAAAGCAAAGCAGGGGAAGCTTCTTTACCTTTCTATTATGGAAGAAGAGTTTGAAGCTAATGAGGAAAAGGGAAGAAACAGAAAAAGGCTAAGAAGAGCTTGAAGTCAAAAAGGAGAGGAGTTGAATCCACATGAGAATCTTCCCTGTTCTCATATCTTTAAACAAGGAATAACAAAGTAAGAAGGAGCTTGAAACCGAGAAAGAGTGAAGAGAAAAGCTAGAGGGAGCTAAATAGAAAGGGAACAGGCTAAGATACCCCCTATCATCCAGCCATAAAGCAGAGATATGGAACTTAGGCTGAGGGGGAACATGTGATTAAGGAAGAACAGTGAAATGGAATCACCAAGCAGAAGAGTTCAAAGTTAGCCTGTGAATGAGTGAGGTGTTGGCCAAAATCGCTTTGTTGGAAGGGAGCTTGTAGGTATGTTGCTCCTCACCTCTTCTTCTCTTTATTTTCCTATAAGTATAGACCACCTCATGATAGCTTAATCTGCATGCTCAGTTATTTTTGGCTTGGTCATCAACGCTCGAGATGATATTCTGATCAAGTTGTTGTTACAATGAATTTAGTTATTACCTTAGGTCATGGTTCGATCATTCTTGTGAGTCTGTGTAGCTCATTTGTTTGACATGCATATTCAAAAAATTTATTTACCTATTTACACGATAATATGATGTTATCTAAGTCTTGCAAAATGCGCTAGGTTATTGTTTAAATTATCTCACTAACCAACTTAGAACTATAATATTTTCAGACTCATATATATATATATATATAGGTGGCAATCTAAATGATGGTAGAATTCAAGGAGCTTAAGCACGTGTTTACAACATTACATTTAAATATTTAAAAGCTTTAATGATATAATGTGGGCTCACGTAGCATGGATCATGAGTACATGAGTGAGTGTATGAAATCTTGATTTGATTGCATTAAAAGATGAAGGAGAAATCGTTGCTTACCGGGATTATGTTCATATGCTTTATTAATTTTAGCTTCACTCAATCATTGTCTTCATGTTGTTTTTATTCTATTGCTATAATAATTTTTATTCTTATTTTATTTCATTTTACTTAATCTTTTAGTTTAGTTATTTTATTTTATTTTATTTTTTTGTTTTGTTTTTGTTACGTATCATTTTTATACTCTAAAATCAAAATACCGAAGAATGTTATTTTAAGGTCTCTTCCCTTATTTATTTATTTATTTTTATTTCTTAAAAAAATTTATTTCTTTCAAATAACAAACAAAACAGAAAAAGCAATAATGATATTTTCCTTTCTTGTAAACTTGACCTCACGATGATAAAAGGGAAATAAATTACACCTTCCATAAAATTCCAAAAATCCAATATTAAAAAGGAAAAAATGAAGAGAGTAAGGGAGTGAGATTACAACATACTGATAAAATCCCAAATTCATTTATTCACTAATTTAATTTAGTCAATCTTTCCCTTTTCTCAATAAAAATAAGAATCACAAATAATTTTGTCCACATTTCAAATCGCCACGTGAGATTGTTAATCACCTTAGGCACTTGTGAATTAATTAATAGAGGCCGCGGGGAATCCTTAGTCTCCTCAGGTCTTGAAATTTAATATCCATTTTCAAAGAAAAGTGATTTCAAAAATAAAAAATGGCTTTTGTTACTTGTTATTTGAAATTAAGAAAAAAAAGCCAAAAAATAATTTTTTGATATAATTGCCATTTCAAAATTGAAATAAAAAACCAAAAAAATTAAGAAAATAAAATGAAGAGAGCAAGGAAGTGATATTAGATTGGCTTCATAAATTAAAACATATCAACTGAATTTCAATCACTTTTTTTTTTTTGCTAAAATCAAATTAATTTCAACCATCTTGTTCTTTTTGCAAAAATAAAAATCACTAACTAACATACATGCATTTTTAGTCCAACTACGTGGATTTTGATCCCCATTGCAAGGTACATAGGCCCTAGGCTTTGATCCAAGGTCAAGTCTGCCTTTGTAAATATTTTATTTTTCCTCCTATCTCTTATTTCCTTAATTTCTTCATTATTTTCTTTTAATTTGCATGTGATTGAAAAGAGTAATTCTTGTTAAAATTAAGGCCATATAATTTTTGCATAATCAATTTTGGGTAATCATTCTTGAGAACGAGTGTTGTGGGGTGCCTAACACCTTCCCCATGTACAACTAACTCCTGAACTTGATCCCTGGATCACAGACCATCTTATCTTATAAATTGGTTTTCCAAAATTTATCCTTTAAAAATTTTGGTAGAGACTCCTAAGTTTTGATTTTTGTTTATTAAGCAAAAATTAAAATTATTCTTTTTTCACGCCTTGTAGTCACATTTTGAGTGTGACAGTGATTGTACCATTCAACCCCAACAACCAACCAACTGGAGAAGGAGGTGGATTGTTGGCTATCTTTCTTAGAAGCATTGTGAAAGACTTTAATATGTGACCCATTAGTTATCATAAATGGGAGTTCCTACCTATTGAATACAAAATGACATATTTGGAGACCAAATACAGGTAATAATGCATTCTTTTTATCTAATTTCCATATGAATCCAACAATTTCTTTATTGACTTTTATATATCTTGTAGGCAAAGTTTGTTGCTAAGGATGTTCATAAGAAAATTATTCTTGAGTCCTTGGGATATAGGTGGAAAGATTTTTTGCTATTGGTTATTTACATACATAGATTATGAAACAAAAATGAAAGATGAGTTAATTGTCGTGGCCTCAAAGGGCATTCAAAGAGAGCAATGGGTATCCTTTGTTGACTATCGACTTGACCTCAAAACTAAGGTTCAATAAAATTATATATTTATATATATATATTAGTAGTTTATCTTTGTATCAATTTTTTATATTCTAATTAAATATGCTTTGGTCAAATACGAGGCCACTATCGGAAAAAAATAAAGAAAATATAAGGAAGCAAATGATTCCATATGCTGGTGGATCAAAGAGTCTTGCACAGAAAAAAATTAAGATCGTGAATTTATATTGGTAAAAAGTATTACACTCAAATATTGTATAACTGTTTGATATGCTTTGGTCAAATACAAGGCCATTATAAAAAAAATAAAGAAAATATAAGAAAGTAAATGATTCCATACGCTGGTAGATCAAATAGGCTTGAACCAAAAAAAAAAACTAAGATGGAATTTATATTGATATGTTTGAAGGGCATGGGGGTCGAGTTTTTCGCTGAGAGGTTTGGACTGCAGTGCATAAGAAGGCCAATGGATTGTTCATAAATGACAATGCTCAAGCTATTGGTGTATGTTTATGAACTTTATCATGTTATATTATTAATTTCTGATTCATTTTAGATGGTTTAATGTTGACATGAGTTATTGTTCTTTTATCTTAAACCAATATGTAGGAAAAGATAGTTGAGTTTGAGGCATTCAGCTTTTGTATGCAAGAAATTTACCTGCAAGACTTATTGGCACTAGCTTTAGGGACTCAGGAAAATTTAATGTCTAAATTTTAGAAATACATAATTTCAATGTTAAAAACTTTAAGTTTGTTTTTCCTAATCCTTGAAGAAATCATACTTTTATGATTCAAAAACCAAATAAATAAAACATATATGTTTAAAATGTAAATTTTATATTTTTAACATTAATAAACTAATATAGTAATCAATGTTAACATAAATTGAACTATAGTCATTTAAGAGTTCAAAATAAATATGTACGCATATTAGACATATATACTATGATAGATTTGGAATCACTATATTTAAGAATCCAAAATTATTGCATTTAAGAGAATTTAGGTAATAAATTTTCAAGTTCAAATTTTAATAAATGTTACACAGTTTTTATTTTAAAAATTTGAACAATTAAATTTTCATCTAATAATATATAATACAAATTTTATCAAAATATATTTTTAAAATTCTAACTTCACCAAATATATTTTCGTATGAAAATAACAGTTTGTTAGAGATGGCAGGTCATAATTGTTTATACCAAGTTCTTATGGTTAAGAGACAAAGTCTTGTTACACGTATTTATATTTATTTACATAAATGCCATTAATGAAAATGTTTGTCATCCGTATTTTTCTTTGTTTTGGTAAAGAAGAGTACAAAACAAGTAAAAGTTGTTTTGTAATATTAGGGCTGGTTTGATTGTTGTTTCCAAAAGTAGTTTTTAATTTTTAAAAGTAAAAGAAAATTTACTTGCTTAGTAATGTGCTCTTTATCAACTGTTCTAAAATATTAAAAAGAGAAAAGTGTTTTTAAGAATTAAAAAACAAATCTAATTTTTAGATACTTTCTCTTGTGATTCAAAATTATTTTTATTAATTTTAAAATTATAATTTTATAAATGAGGAAATCAGATAGGATTTTAGATTGCATTTAAACAAGATTTAAAACTCAATCCAATCGGTAGTAACTGACCTGACTGAATGACCTCTTTTTCTTTGAAACAATAATGGAAAACATTGCTTTCAAACAAGTGTTTTTGTTTGTTTTCTATTGTTATGTTTAAGAATGCAATAATGTCAAACAGTACTTTTGGAAGTATTGAATGTATCAATTGCGATTATGAACCCATGCGTGACAGCTCAGCAATAGATATGATTTTTTTTTTTTTTTTTTGAGTAATGGAATGGATAACAAAGGTGAAAGGGAATTGAAATGTGACTTTTGAAAGTGAGAAAAGCAACTATTAATAAATAACATGTATTACGCCTCTTGTAATATTGAAGGTAATTTTGTTGGATTAAAATTTACATTTAAGATATTTAAATTTTATTTTAGATATCTTATATCTGATCATATATTTAAAGATATCTGAAATTATATTTTTCTTTTATTTTAGATATTTATAATTCAAAATTTATAAAACAGCCCTAATTTCCTATTAATTAATTTAGAGTTTTATCAGAATTAAAATTTATTAGTATATAGGTGATCATATAAAAGGAGGTTATCCCAATAGTCATTTCATTTAATGATATAGAGACCAATTAGATTGATAAAACTCTAGGGGTTCGTTTGGTTCATAAAATCATTAAAAATGAAAAAATGAATGAGAATGGATATTGATAGGATATTATGTTTAATTATAAATAATATATTACTTATTATTTTTAATTTTGTAAAAATATTTTTTTATTTCTTCTTCCAGTATCATCTTCCTGTCTTCTTCCAAATTTAGTTTTCTTTGTCACTGTTTTCTTAATTTGTTCATTTGTTTGAACAGTGAAATTTCCTGATCTATGGTATTATCTTTCAAAAGATTTGAAGTTTGTTGCATGATTGAGGGAGAAGAATGGGTCAAAAAAGGTGTGGGTATTATGGTAAAAGTAATTTGATTCTCAGGAGATCAACACATTTCATCCAAATGTGAAGGGTTTGCTCATTCCCTTATCTATGGTAATGAAGATTCCCAAGAGAGTATAATTGCTATGCTAAAAAGCATACCAAACATGAGAATGGGCTTTAAGCTCATTCCCTCTCCCTTTTTCTGTGAACCAAACAGACCATAGGAGATTTAGTGACTCATTGAAGAACATAAATTTTTCTGACAGTGCTCATTACACATTATCTTTCTTTAGTGAAAAAAACGTTTTTAACTTACTTCTGTTTCTAACTATTTTTTATCTTTGCTCCATATTAATTTTGCTATTAATTTGGGAATTAATGCTATGACCGGAGGTATTTACAATCAATTTATGTTTTTAATGCATTTACAATCAACATTTTTTTTAGCAGTTTTAGCTATGGCTTAAACTGTCCTTAGCAACAGTTAAAACATTTGTTACCAAATCATGCATGACAAAAGACATAACAATAGCTTTTACTAATTGTCAGTAAAACTATAATTAAAACTTGCTTTAGCAACATTACCATAATCATTGCTGAAACATGGTTTAACAGTAATTATTTGTAACCATTCGGTTATCTAAACTACTCTATAATTGAATTAAAACATAAGCATTGTTAAGTCAAGTTTTTGCAACAATTTTTATAACTGTTGCTAAAACAGGATTTAATGAAATTTGTTTCCTAGCTTATTTGAATAAATTTTAAGCAACAGCTTTTTTAACCACCTTTCTTGAAGGAAAAAATACAAGTTAATATACTGGTCTTTTAGGACAGTCAAAGATATCGGATTATGATTGTGATCTTTACATGTAATAATTTAATAGGTTAAAATTATATTTTAATTTTTTTTATTCAAAATATATCTGTGTGTGTACGTAGTAATTAACTAATTACTACTTATCTACCAACTACGTAATTCACATTGGGATTACCCGAGGGGTTCAATTTTATTCAAAAAATTTCAATGAGGTTCAAATCAACAATGACATATGGAATAGAAGTTGAGTGATTGAATATCAATTAATTACGTGTGGTCCTTAATCAAGTTTGACAAGTGAACTACAAAACATGGGAGCAGTTGTGGAAACTAAGATCTAATCCTTGACATAATCCTAGGTCTTCTTTTTTTTTTTTTTTCAGCTAAAAATTCCTGTTCATACATCCTTATCGAAGTGCCTATGTGTGGTATAATCAAAAAGTTATTGGGAGCACTATTGTCAAACTCAAAAGTTGATTAAATAAATTTGTTGAGTCAATATTTTCACCTGCTATTAATTCATTTTTGAACTCGTATTCAATGCAAACTCAGTCCAACTCACACCTAATTCGTATGAACTCAATGAAATTAGTGAGTTACTTGAATCTAGCAAGTTGAACCATTCCTTTAAAAACTCCCTATTTTTGCGAAACATTCAAGACTGAGTCTCGAACTGCGTCCAACTAAAAGAGTTTTAGTGTCTCTACCATGTCCCCACCATCCCCTTTCAATATTTACATGCCAATTTTAATATGTAGCTTAAAATTATAGTTTTATTTTTTTGATTCAAAATATATGTGTGTGTACGTAATAATTAGCTAATTACTACTTATATACCAACTGGGAATTCACATTGGGATTACCCAACGGTCCAATTTTATTTAAAAATTTTCATCAAGGTTCAAATCAACAATGACGTTTAAAATATTAGCTAAATGATTGAATATTAATTAATTACGTGGGGTCCTTAAACAAATTTGACAAGTGAACTACAAAACAAGGGAGCAGTTGTGGAAACTAAGATCTAATCCTTGACATAATCCTAGGTCACTTGTTTTTGGGTAAAATTTTCCATTTCATACATTGTAGGTTAATTTAATCAAAGTGTCTACATACATGCAATACAACCAAAAAGTTCTATTTATGAATAATGTTATTAAACTCGCAAGTTGACTTGATAAATTGGCCAAGTCAACATTTTTGTCTACCCAAACCATGTTAAGTTGCTTCTGAACTCGTTCTCACTACAAACTCAGCCTAACTTATTCTTAACTCATGTAAACTTAATGAAATTGGCGAGTTACTCCAAGTCTAGTGAGTGAACCATTCCTTTGAAAACTCCCTATTTTTGCAAAACATTCAGGACTACATCTTGAATTGCGTCCAATTGAGAGTTTCAGCGTCTCTACCATGCCTCCACCATTACCTTTCAATTTAATCAAAGTATATGCCTACATGTGGTATGACCAAAAAGTTCTACTCAAACTCACAAGTTGACTTGATAAACTCATCAGGTCAACATTTTCACCTACCTAAACCGTGTCAACTCGTTTCTAAACTTGTACTCACTGTAAACTCAGTCTAACTTGCTCCTAACTTGTGCAAACTCGATGAAATTGGCAAGTTACTCCGAGTCCAACGAGTTGAACCATTCCTTTGAAACCTCCTTATTTTTGCAAAATGTTCACAACTGCATCCAACTAAGAGTTTCATCTCTACCATTCCTCCACCATTACCTTTCAATAGTTATATGCCAATTTTAATATATAACCACCTCTTGAACTTTATTTTCAAAATTCTGGCAACCTAAGATTAAGAGTTTCAGCATCTCTACCATGCCTCCACCATTACCTTTCAATAGTTATACGCTAATTTTAATATATAACTATCTCTTGAACTTTATTTTCAAAAATTTGGCAACCTAAAATTCGAACCTGTATCCCAACATAATATATGTTGGTATTTTACCTGCCAAATTGTTTTGCGTTGCATGTAAAAGTAAAATGACTTCTATATATAATATCTATTCATAATTTATTTTGGAAAATTAATAAGATAAAAAAAAATTGAAACTATTATATAAAATTTGTTAATATTCTTTTACAAGAGCCTCCTGTGTTTTTTAAGGATAACAACAAAAAAATTTTAATACCATAAATAATGAAAATAAAATTCATAAAAAACATTGTAAAAAATTATTTTAAGAATATTCATAAGAAGCATGTAACTTCATTTTTATATTGTCTTTTTTTTAAGGAAGACAAGTTTACTAGTTAATTTTTTTTTTTTCATTTTTCAAGGATATCCTCTAATACCCACTTTGTAATTTTAACTATAATTAGCCTTTACTTGATATCATTTGAATAAATTTTATGCTACAATGGTATTATGACTATGTAATTATATATTTCAATAATTAGTTATTAGTCGAGGTAAACTCTTACGATTCTACGTTACAAGTTTACATTCCAAGTCTAAATCCCCCCTTATAAATCTGTCTAGACTCACGAGTTTGCAACCTTGCCTATGAGGATTAACTAAGACTAGCAAACTAACCGAAGACCTTGTGAAACTATTGTTAAACAATATAACACAACATTGGAAATAGCATAATTAATATGAAATGATATACATAAGCCAATAAGAGGTTTAAAATGATAAAAATTGCATATTTAAGGCATAAAATCCAAAAAGCATAATCTTTATTCAGATTACTCATAGTTCCAATTGCTATGAATGTAAAGTATTACCAATCATGATGATAATATTACATTTGGAACATTGGATAGTTAAAATAGCATAGGGTGACACAAGAAAAACATGTGAAATTCGGGAAAATCAAGCAAAATTCTCAATGGAATGATTCAAAATTTTCATTCCTCAAATTCTACCGCAAAGACTATCAAGGTATTTATATGAAACCTTAGATAATTTTCCAAAGTAAATTAGAAATAAATAAATAATAAATAAATTCTTATAAAAATAAATAAATAAATAAAAAGGTCAAAAATAAGGAAAATACTAAAATGGTCTAAAAACTCGTAAAAACCATCAAATTTAGGCTTGAAACTAACTCGTTTTACCCATTGACCTAATGATATGGTTCTAATTAATAGACCTTTCCATGGACATTAGAGCTCAAATTTTTATTGTGAGAAAAGTTATGCTACAATGAAGTCAGGGGAACATTCAGCCTTCTTCAGGCCTTTTAGCCATCCCCTTGCTTTATAAACTTCTCTATTACACATTAGACATCAAAGGGTTTGATCAACCAAAAAAGATGCTATATAGTAATTGATGGGTTATTGAAATACTTTGTTAAATTCTTGGCCCAAAAAAAGGTAATTAAAAGGGGATTTTGTAACATTCCTAAATTAGTGATTTTAATATAAGATAAATTATTTAGGAGAAATTAGAAAGAATTAAACAAAAATAAATATGGCTTTTTGAATCATGTAAAGAAAATAACCTAAAACTTAGTTTTAAGGCATAAGGGCAAAATGGTCATTTTTTCAAAATGCTAAAGGCAAAATTGTAAATTTACAAGGCCAGAGGCAAAATGGTAAATTCACAAGGAGGGACACATGGCATTATCTTAAAATATGGGACTCGCACATGTGGAGCCCACACCATAATAAAAAATTGGATATTCGTGGGACTGATACCATAATTATATCTTAGATATTTATGATTTAAGATTAAATCACAACTGTTGGATTAAAAATATGTGGTTAAATCCTAACCGCCAAATTCTCTTTAAATATCCCACACCCTACCCCTCTTCTTCATTTATCCCTATACTCATTTCACTCACTCTCACCTTTCCACTCCATACTTAGGTTAAGAAGGAAGGAAGCAAGAAGGGAGGAAGCAATTTTAAGAGAGTTACAAGAAAGAAGAGCGTATCCAGGTAACATGATTTAGCATATTCTAGGTTCTTTTCTTCTCTTTTCCTTTTCCTTTTTCTTCTTCTTGAATGGTCTTCTTGGTAATGTAAGGGTAAAAAGGGTTGGATATGGTGTTGAAATGTAGTTGAGTTTAAAACATATCATAATATTGTATAACCAATCCTTTTTGGCCTATGGTTATTTATCTTAAAATTTTGTTAACATGACCTTTCATAAGCCCATTTAAAGTCTAAGAAAGGTCAAATTAAAGAAGATTGAGGCTAGATAGATATTTTGAAATATATAGGGAAATATTATATAAGCCATAACAACTTTAGGATAAGAATTTTGATGTGTGAATTTTCTTATGTATTATGTATCCTTGCATAAATATTTTGTTATTCATACATTATAATTGTCTATGCTATTGTGCATATCAACTTTGTATGATAAGGTGACAATATGGTTGTTTGATAAAATAACTACTCTTTGTGAGATTAAATTATTTTTATACATTATGTACTTATTGATAGTTTGGAATCCCATTTAATAATAGCTAGATATATCACCTTAATATATATTGTGAACCTTTGATAATGGCTGGCTATGTTGCCTTAATATATATTGTGAACCATTGGTAATAGCTGGCTATGCCGCCTTAATATATGTTGTGAACCTTATGAGTTCATTAGCAAGGCATTACATCCCATTAATCTTGTAATTTATGGCAGGTTATACCGCTTAAACGATAACAAGAAAAATGGTGTTATTACACTTCTTGGGCCACAACTTGAATTCTAAGATCAATGGCATGCAGTACCACCTATATGGTCTTAAGAATTCAAGAGAGGATGAGAATGTATCCCTGCTAGGAACATCTTAAATTTAATTGACACTAAAGGGATTCCTAATTGTCATAAGAACATCAGTGCTCAAAGGATTACAAAAGAAATATTGATAGTTCTCTCTCAAACTAATCCAATTTTGGTCACATGGTGGCTTGGGTGACATATTTATATAAAAATTATATTGCTTGACTTTGGGAAGCGCTTGTTGTTAATATTATCGTTGTAAGATGTGATATGGCCTTACACGCCATACCACATATGTTCGTGTCACAAGAATGCATAAATTTTACTAGTTTTTCAAGTCCTCAGTCAGTCTTTAATATTATGCCTAATTTCAATAGGCTTAATACTCATTTTCCCTATTTTGTTAAATTATCTATACAAATGTATGAACAAATGAATGTATAAACTTATGTTATATGTAATTATACTATTATATTTTAGATATTCTAATGTATTTTCATAATTCTCATTTCATAATAAATTTTAACTGAAATTTATAATAAATTCTATACTTTATAAGAAATGTGTTACATATTTGATCATTCCTATCGTTATGGTACTTCATAAAAGTAATTTTAAAGAGGTTTTAAGTATGATACCCTAGAAGGAAACAAATCTCACACTATAATTTTGCTAGTTCCGAATTGTGATCAAATTTGACTAATTTTCACCATAAAAAACTTCTAGTACCTAAAAGTGCAGGATAGGGAGAAGCATAAACTAACCTAAATTAAACCAAAAAAATAAGATGAAAATATCAATTTGAAATGACATAGATATTAATAAATTAAGAAGTGGGCCTTCTCAATCAAGTGACTATGTTATAAAATTACAATCAAAAGTAACAAGTATATTAGCAACCCCAAAATAAGAAATATGACATTGAAAACAACATGTTCTCTTAGCTTCTTGAGTAGGGCTTTCATGGTCTTTGACGTCGACCATGTAGGTGGAAGGGGCCAACCTGGATCCATAAATACAATGTATGCATAGCTGAAGAAGACACACAGAATATGGTTTTTTGGTCACTGACAACCCACATTAATAACATTTAATAACTAAAATACTGCTATTCAATTCTTTATCTACCGAGATGCTTAAAGCAATTTTTTTTTTTTTGTAATTTTCAGCATCACATGAAGAAGAGTCACTCAATGATTAAATTAATCATCTAATCATAGAAATGCCAGAAATGCATTCAAGGGTTTTTTCACTAACAACCTACAGTAATAGCATTTAAAAACTAAATTTCTGCACCATAATTCTTTATCTATCGATATGCTTAAAGTTTTGTTTTTCTCTTAAGTTTCAACATCGCATGAAGAAGAGTCACATGATAATTAAATTAATCATCTGATCACCAGAATGCCAGAAACGCAATCAGCTGAGAATTATTAAAAAAAAAAAAATGAATGCGTGATTTGTGACTGCCATCAATGAGTTTAAAAGCGTGGCAAGGACATGAGCCTAGACATGCATGTTAAAAAAAATAAAAATCATTATAATGTATAGTATAAAATTAAATTATTTTTTTATAGTCTTTTAACAATTAAATGATTATTAAACTGTGATAATAAAATAAATTAGCTTCTAAATAATTGTGATTACTATCAAATGTAATGAAAATTATCCATGAAATATTTAATAAAATGAAAAATTAAAATGTTAGAAGAAGTTAAAAGATATTTGAATATTATAATAATATATAAATTTACATTTAATCAATGGTTTATATGATGAAGTGTTATCATGTTTATCATTTTATACGAATTTTTTTATTTGTATAATTAATGTGTGGGAAGAAGTCAAAGGAAGAAAATATTGAAAAAGAGGTAAAAATTAAAATTATCCTTGTAATTGCATTAAGGAAAATGCAATAAAAATCTAAATACATATATTAATTTTACGCCACATTAAAAAGAAAGGATAGAATTATCATTCATCAAAGTAATAACTGTCCGTGCCACATCGAGGATGTCACCTAATTCGTCGTGGTCGTTGCTGCATAGGTTGATTTTCTTCAACTTGCACATCTTCATCTCTGTTAGAGTCCTCTACAGTTGGCTCTAGGCAGGCTTTGAAACCAGTAGCTGGGAATTCAAGTCCCACAGAAGGGATTGAAAAAGAGGAATAGGTTGTTGTGGAGTGCAAAACCCCTATTGATATGGCTAGGAAGACGCTCCATGTTCAAATGACCCACCTACTTATTGAGCACTGAAGTCAAAAAGGTCAAAAACAATGACATGAAAGATCCAGGACTTCGTCATAGGCGGCAGTGTTGGGTAGATATATGATGATGATTCTAGTGTAGTATAAGAAGTCATAGGTAGTATGAGAGGATAACAAGATGGATCAAAATCTATTTACACTAACAACATTTGTTTTCATTGATGGGATGGAGCATTAAAAGGACTCAGTGCCTCTAGTTGACAAGGAGGAATAATGTGCACCATTGTTGTCATTATCATAGGCATCTTGTGCTAGAATGGGATCCCTAACAGACATGAAACCATGGGCTCGCTTATAATCCTTGGGCTTCAGAATAGGTGGCCTGAGCAATATTGATATGAGAGGAGTAGGCTAAGGGATTGTTATGTCTTGGTTCTCCCCAAGTGCACGAAGAACATTGCAATAATCCCTATTCACAGTGTCTCTAAACTGGTTGTAGTCAAGGATAGTGGTTTTGTTATACTTAGTTGACATAAGTTGTCAGTTAAATCCGCCTATTTCACATGTAAAATGGTGGAAGTTGTTGTATGTTATGTAATAGAGAATATAATAACATTAGATAATAATGAAAATATAATAGAAAATATTAAATACTACCATAAAGCCTTTGTCATCACTAATCGGCTGGATCCATCAATGGGTTTGCTTCCAATACCATTGCATATACTGTGAACTGTGATCTACAAGCCCTATAAAGAAGGCTATAAGGGAGAGAGTGTTATGTCATCAGTTCCATGTGGCAATAAAAACAATATGCTCTTGTCTCCAATCCTTCTTTATTCTACCACGGAGTTGAATTGTGTGGCAGAAAGCTAAGTTAAATGGTTTCTAGGGTATAGGCAATTGTTGACCAAATTGGCACAACACACAGTCTGCATAGTGGCACTACACAATATGGAAACAAATAATAGAGACATATGAAAGCCAAATGTTAAGTAAGGCCAACTAGTATTATGGGATCACTTGTTGCACGTCTAGGTCATCATAAGGTCGCCAAATTATCTATAAATAACACATGTAAGAAAGTAAACATATAGTACAAATGATAAATGAAAAAGGCCAAGGATGGATGCAAACCTCATCTTCCCTCATCTGATCAAGGAATACTTTATATCCCTTTAAAATATTAGCTAGAGGTTGTGGATGTTGCTGAACATTCCTCCACCTAAATGGAATATGAGCCATTTTTAGTCAATTAGAATAAGATCAATAAGTTGATACCTTAATGATTAAAGTGAAACATAGTTACACCTAAAGCCCAACAGGGAACTCAATGAGTTCATATCTAAGTAAGGATCAGGCTGCAGTAGGCGTGCTGGGGGAAGCATGGGGGAAATGATCCCATGCTTACAAATGTAATAAGTGCAAGCAGCCACCCATAGTAACCTCATTATAGTTAGTGGCATTGCACATTTCTTTAAGCAAATGTGCTAAGACTGTTGATCCTTAACTATACTAACCAACAACCTCAAAATCCTCAAGCAACAACAAGTACCTCAGCGTAACATGATGTTTTATTTGATCTAGCATTAGGTAGCCACCAATTAATATTAAGATGTACGCCCATACGAATAGTTGTACAAGGAAATCATCCGCATCATCTGGTAGATGTCCATAGTTGTTGGCAAGTCATGTAACACTCAAGTGTTAACCATCAAAGCACTTGGGTGAAGGTGTCTCTGTGAGAAGAGATTCACACATTGCAAGTCAATCAAACCCAGTGAATCCAGATATAGGCATATGCTTAAATGACAGTCCTAGCTGTATTGATATATCCTAAAATGTTTACCCCATATTGTATAAGAGTATGTTTCTAGTCACCATCTCTCTATAAAGGTTGATACAAGTGTATGATTAAAATTGAAATGTTTAAAATAGCTAACTCTATAAAAGCCTGCTTGATGAAGATATGGTATAATGGCTAGTGGAGGATCGAAAAGATGATCACCATGCCCAACTTGACGAAGCTTAATAATACGATCCTTCTGCAATACATATGAAATGTGAGCACATGCATTGAATAACACTAACAACAATTCAAGATTTCTAATTTAAATGTCAACTTACATGTCTGACCCAAACTGCCTAGGAAATATGACAACATTGTAAGTAAAGGAGTGACTCATCCTCTAGCTTTGGATTGACAACACAATAAGGGCTAACCATTGTAGATTCCTACAAGTCACCTTAATGTTTATTTGTACATAATCATAGAAAGCATTAAATCCATAATCATAAAAAGCATGAGTACATAATCATAGTGACATCATTATATGCATAAGCATAGAATATGGCCAACAAAGAATGGATATTCTCTATATCTGGCAATAATGGACAATAAATGTGTACTGTGATTGAACTGAGTACATCTTCATCACACGTCTTAAGGACTTCATGTCAGTGTACCTCAAACTAACACATAACTCTTAATTATCTGTTAGGTTTTTATCATTAGGAATTTTTTACTACACAAGCTCTCTTATGGCCTCCCTATTGATCTAGGTACAGAAAGCATAGGCTAGCTCTTCATATTGACTAATGGGTGAAACAAGGATTGCATTTGCACCAGCTTCCTCCTCACCGCCCTCATCTTTCACATCAACATCATTCTAATCATTTAGAACAGCATCATATTCATCCTCTTCTTCAATGACATCCATTATGTCCTTTATAACACCCATATTATAGAATTAATTATAAATTTCAATTAAAAATATTATAAAGCGAGAATTATGAAAAATGAATTAGAATGTCTAAAACATAATAGTATAATTACATATAATAGAAGTTCCTACATCCATTTATTCATACATCAGTATAGATAATTCAACAAAACTAGAAGAATGGGTATTAAGCCTATCGAAATTAGGCTTAATATTAAGGACTGACTCAGGACTTGGAAAACTAGTAAAATTTATGCCTTCTTATGACACGAACATAAGTGGTATCATGATCTTAATAACAAGTGCTTCCTAATTGATGAGATAAATACCCATGTTGCACAGACTTCAAGAGAAATTTGGTTATTCACTATCTATAAACATCATTAATAAAATGGTGATAATAGTTTCTTAGTAACATGGAAAAGCATATATGATACTCAAAATATCCATGGAATAAGTTATGACTATAAATTATTATTTTTATAAAATATTTATGAATGTCAAATATCATAACATACAAATATGCATTAGCAAACATATGGCAAATAGAGGTAGATAATGTCTTCAACCTTTAGGCATTGGAAAGTCATATATAGGTTATTCAAGTCTCATAAAGCCCAATATATGACTATCATACCTAAACAATCGAGTCTCACAAACTCCAGCATATGACACCTAACCAACAGGCCCAACCCCATCGTTAGCTGAGACGTCTCCCAGTGGGTACCCAAGACAATGTCAGGTAATATAACCTTTATCTTAATATGTCATCTAAGTCATCATGTGGTCAAGATAAGATTAGTTTGAGAGAGAATTATGATTATTTCTTTCGAACACTGATGTTCTTATGACAATAATCCCTTTGGTGTCAATTTAATTTAAAATATTCCCAACAAGGATACATTTTTGTCCTCTCTTGATTTCTTGGGACCCTTTAGGTGGCACAGCTTGTCATTGATCTTAGAATTCAAGTTATGGCCCAAAAAAAGTAATAACACCATTTTTCCTATAATCCTTTAGGCGGTATGACCTACCGTTAATTATAGGATTAATGGAATACAATACCATATTAAGGAATTCAATGATAATATATATTAAGGCGGCATAGCCATCAATAAGTACAATGTACAGGAATAGTTCTCTCACAAAGAGTAGTTCTTTTCTCAAATAATCATATTGTCACCCCATCATACAAAGTTGAAATGCATAATAACATACGCAATTATAGTGTATGAATAACAAAATATTTATGCAAGGATACATAATGCATAAAAAAATTCACACATTAAAATTCTTATCCTAAAGTTGTTATGGCTTACATAATATTTCCCTAAATATTTCAAAATATCTATCTAGCCTCAATCTTCTCTAATTCGACCCTTCTTAGACCTTGAATGGGCTCATAAAAGGTCATGGTGACAAAATTTTAAGATAAATAACCATAGGCCAAAAGGGATTGGTTATATAATATTATGGTATGTTATAAACTCAACTACATTTCCACACCATAACCAACCCTTTTTTCCCTCACATTACCATAAAGACCATTCATAAAGAAGAAGAAGGAAAAGGAAAAGAGAAAAAGAGAACCTAGAATATGCAAAATCATGTTACCTGAATACGCTCTCCTTTCTCTTGACCTAAGTGTGGAATGGAGATGTAAGAGTGAGTGAAATGGGTATGAGGAGGAATTAAGGGAATGGTGTAAAGAATAGGGGTAGGGTGTAGGGTGTTTAAAGATAATTCTACAACAAGGATTTAATTACATATTTTTAATCCAATGGTTGTGATTTAATCTTAAATCATAAATATCTAAGATATAATTATGGTGTGGACCCTACGAATATCTAATATTTTATTATGGTGTGGGCTCCGCATGTTAAGATAATGCTATGTGTCCTTCCTTGTGAATCTACCATTTTGCCCTTAGTATTTTTTAAAAATGACCATTTTGCCCTTATTCCTTAAAACTAAGTTTTAGGTTGTTTTCTTTAAATGATTCTACTAGGAATATTTATTCTTGTTTAATTCTTTCTGATTTTTCCTAAATAATTTAGCTTATATTAAAATCACTAATTTTGGGATGTTACATCCTCTATCTCTTAGGGAGAAAGAGGTTGCGTCCCCACTCCTTCACGATAAGATGATCCAAGTTATAGTGTAATGTAAGGAGCATATGGCATATCTTGATGGCTATATGGATGTAAGGGAACAAATATGTTAGCATGCACGACCTATATTTTATAGCCTCTCCAAGATTCCCATGATATTGACTGCTAGATAGAAGTAATAATGAAGCATGCTCATTGATTGGCTGACTTGAAATGTTCATATCAAGGTCATATATGTAATATGAGATACACCTTTAGGCCATTCAATGGTGATGGAAAATGTGCATTTGCATCCCACATCTGTTGAATATCATCATCGTTTTTTTAATTCACATACCTTATACCTTGTTGGATTTAAGGATAACAAGTGTCTATATACTAGTTTTGACATAACTTGATTTTGCCCAAGACGTAGCTTTTGGCCCATATTTTCCTTCAATCCATCTAGTGTAATGTAAACTCTAACTCTTATAACTTTTACTCTATGACATGTAAATGTATCACCCTCATCTATCTCCGTAATATCCCCCTTTCCATAGACACAAATATTCTCCTCTTGTATACTCATATTGAACCCTAACATTAACCTTTCATTATTAATGTATTATGAGAATCCCATCATTTATTTCATTTTGTCTATTTCATTGTTCATTTCAAACTTGTTCATCAATATACCTATTTTGTTCTACTATCTTCTCCAAACCCTTGTTATAATATTTTTTATAAGTACTCTTTTCATTCATGTACTGTTAATATTTTATTTCCACTCTTCATCCCCATCAAACTATTCATTTATTATGATACTTTTCATACTTTTTCATAACTTGATGTTATTTTCAATATTGTAATATCACTTTATAAATTCATTTTCATGCCTTTTTGCTATTTTTTTTCCCTTCTAAATAGTCATACACCCTACTCAAATCATTACTCGTCATAATTTTCTCTAACATTTTTTGCTTACCCTATCAAACATATTACGTTTCAATAATTTAAGAAAAAATAAAAACAAATAAATTTTTCATATACAATAATATATATATATATATATATAAAACAACTAATCAATTAATTCACCTTCTATCCAGTGGTTCTTCTAAAATTTTACTAAAACAACCATTTAGATTATATTAGTTTTATTGAAGTTTGGTTGAATTATATTTGATGTTTCTCTTATTTTTAAAAAGACAAAAAAAAAAACATTCACATTCCATTTCACCATATGTATATCATAAAAATCTTCCCTCCAATTTCAATATAAAAAATCATTTTTCATAAATTTAGAATTAATTAAATTTATTATTTCTAATGTCACATATATATAACATTGAAATAAAGTTTAATAAAATTTTTAATAGGTTATGTTTTTAATTCAAAAAATAAAAATTATCCATGAGATTATTTTAATAAAATTTCAGTAATATAATATCAATTTAGTACATTATTATAATAAATGAAAGATAATGTGAGTAAACAAGAATGATTTGTTAAGAGAATTTTAAAAAGATTACATTATATGAACCTCTGATAAGTTTCAAGAAAATTTAACACCTCTAAATTTTTAAACTATACATGACTTCCTTCAACACAAAATGGTTATTTTACAGTTTAGTTGAGTTTAAAATTTTTATAACAAAAATTTTTAAATTTTTATGACAGCATCCCACAAAAATACTTATGTCTTCTTATTTTATATTTTAAATTTATCTACCTAATTTCCTCCCAATTTTAAATTTCAAAATTTTTCACCTCATTGTTTCATTTAAAAATTTTATGTTCCACAATTTTCATAAATCTCGTCTTCTTTATTTCCATAATTTTCTTGCTGTTTCAAATTTTTTATTCTATTCATATGCTTTCTTTTCAATTTTGACGCCTATCATTTTCTTCAAAAATTCAACCAATTTGTAATCTCTTTATTCTTCACTACTTGGATTTTGATGCAATAATAACTTTGCTAAAATGCTTGTAGGACCACTAACTTTAAAGATTTTGTGGGACTGATACAACCAAAAATTATCATCAAAGTTTATAAATTTGGGACCAATTGTCTAAAAGCGATAGAAGAAGATAAATGGTGGGGAAGAAGGAAGGAAGAAGCAGAGAACGAAGGAAGAAATGAGAAGCACTGACCAATGTTCTATATCAAATTACTTGAGAATTTTTATCTGTTTTTTTTTCAGTTGATATTTTTAAGAGGGAACAAATCACATATTGTCACATGACAAATGTAATCCTAGAATCCAATCAAAATACAAAATATGACGCGTGGTAGGATCAAGTTGACTCTGCCACGTCCTGAACATGTGATTGATAGTCACACATTCAGCAAAAGTTGTAAAGCTAAATGTGTGACTGTCAATCACACTTGTAGCATGTCATGGGTTCATAAACTTGTGACTATTTTTAAAATTCTCCAACTAATCATGGTAATTAAATACATGCGATCAATTAATCTTTTTTTTTTTTAAATGGTGTGAAACATGTTCACGCAATGCTAAAAGTTAGGAAAAAAAACACTTTAAGCATCTTGGTAGATAAAGAATTGCGGTAGAGGATTTTAGTTATTAAATGTTGTTACTATACTGTGTTAGTAAAAAAAACCCACACAAGAGAGCCAACGCCATGGAAACGACGACATTTATGATTCCTGGCGATGAAATGAGACCAAACCACTTGTCCATGAAAACAAGGACTATGGAGAAGCTGATGCACCACTTCGTGTGTTCAGACATCGTAGGTCCGGCAGAGGCACTGGCATCAGACACGAAGCTTAAATTCATTAGACTAAATCTGTATTTTTTGAAAAAAATAAAAGATCGAGTGTAATATTTTTTAATCAGTAAAAAAATATTTTGGACATTATAATAAATAATAAATTAAAATGACAATTTTGTAATAAATAAAAAAATAAAAAAATTACTCATTTTAAAATACTAAAGTAGAGTTTAATAAATTTTGGAGTACTCTTTTTGTGGTTTTCTCACTGTCTCGTCAATTTTTCGGAATCAGTCTTTTTCTCTTCCATTGCCTCTTCTACTGAACTCGCTAGTTTCTGGCTTGTGTTATATATAAATTTCAGTTGGAGTTGGCTAATTATTTAGAGTTATTGTTATACAGTTGAAAAAAAGTAAAGTGGAGATACATGCAATATATGTCAGCGATTCTACAAATTTGAAATTTTTCTTAGTTAATGTTTAGCGGTAGAAAACGGGACAAAGAGATTAAGGATAAACTGCAAAAGTTAGAGTAATGCGTTGGAGAATAATTGTAATTGCAATGCTCAAGCTTTTTAAGTATGTAATTTATCGTATAAGTCATCTATTTATTTGCTCCAAATTTTCGTTTAGCTAATTGGATGTGGTTTACCAATAAAAAGATTTAATTAATTTAAACAATCGTTAAATTTGAATGAATTTAATATATGTATTAAAAAAATAAAATAAAATATTTGGTATAATGATATAATCAATTATAATATAAGAATATAATTATAATATTATTATTTTTTAAATTAATATTATTATAGTTATATCACTATATTATAAGTCAGTGCACTAATGCACTCAAAATTATAAGTTAATTAAATATGACATAATATATATATATATATATGTATATATATGTATGTATATGTGTATACACGATTCCAAGTAGTTTAAAAAGAATTAAATTGGTAGTGCAATATTAAGGTACAAGACTCAGTTTTCGAAGGTGTATGGGCTCATCCTACTTGGACCCTTATAATTAGTGCTAAGGGTGAAATTGGCTCTAACCTCCGAGGCTGGTCCAAAAATGTTAATTATACTTTCAGTAATAATAATTGTTCAACCCTAAAGCCTTGCCAACCTTGCCGTAGCTCATCCTTTTAAAACCTTTTGTTTAGTCTTAAGGTCTGGTCTAACTTGGCTTATCCTGGTTTAGTCCTAGGTTTGAATAGGATCATAAAGTTACTTTTTTTATTTTAAAAAAAAAGGTTGCTATTTTACTATCCTATATTTTTAATGCTTTTGTACGCCTACACTTTCCCTTTCCTTCTCAAAGCATGTTCTGCTCTCTCGGCTGTTGAAGAAACCAAACAAATCCATACTCACATAATCAAAAGGGGTTTTGGTTCTGAGCTTTATGCCACAAACTCCCTTCTTCATGTTTATGCAATTTCTGGCAGGTGTGCGAGCAGAGTCGGCTAATAGGGACGATCCAATCGCTATTCACACGCCCGCAAGAGGTTGTTATTTTACTATCCTATATTTTTAATAGGACTGAAAATTGAGTCATGAGACGCGGCCTATATATATTGACAGCATTAGATACAATTCAAATACGAAAATAAATTTTCTGGCATTTAATCGCACAATTAGAAAGATATAATTATGAAACAACTTGCAAATAATAGTATGACACACAAGGTAACATAAACTTTCAACAAACATACTGCATAAAATTTCACCAAAACCCAAAGCAATAATTAAGCTCAAGCACACCTCATAGCAAGGAAATACATAAAAGGAATATACAAATATATGACAACTTGGAGAATGTTAAAATTAACATCTCTGGATCTGGCTCATGAGTATTTTGAATAAATTCTTTTCGGTTTGGAGGATCTGGTGGATCTGGTAAACCCTTTTGGAACCAGCTTCTTAAAAGTCTTCCATAGCCTCTTCATTCTATACTTGACGGCCATGACAATGGGAAATTGCGTTAATCCAAAGAGGGTCACAGGGAAGAACGTAATACTGTAAATCAAACTCGAACTCCATTTCTTGTTCTCCAACCTAATGGTGAGCAAAATGGTTGACCCAAAAGCCAGCATCGTCGTCGTGAGGGAGAAGAACAACAACGTGAAGCCCAGTGTGAGTTTCCTCGGGAGGGACTTATAAAACTCTTGCATCTGAAACGGCGACGTAAGGATCGAGAGAAACATCATCACCGAAACTAGAGAGCTCGCGAGGGCCACAACGTCCATGACAGTGAAGAAGAGGAAGAGAGGAGAGTCGAGGAAGACGGGGATGCCGTTTTCGCCGGTGCCGCCTGGAACTGTGTAGGCTGCTGCAAATACGACGGTGGCAACAAGGACGGCCACGGCGGAGCAAGACTGAGCTGTCCCCTTGATCCACTCTTGGGCTTCCTTGAGCATGTCCGAATGTTCTAACTCAAAAAGCTCTCTTGCCGTTAGGTTGTCGTCGTTGCAGTACAAGGTGTAAGGACAAGGAATTACCTTCCTCACTCGCTGCATATATATACATATATATATGCAACATTAATTATTTTCCAAAAGTATATCCTTTTATCCTTACCTAGAAGTCATGATCGCAATTCGCAACTGCACTATATGACTATGCTATACTAGAAAATTCTTAAATATTGAACATAATATTTATCAAATCAATATATATTATGAAAGTAAATAAAAATTTTTTTGGTCTTTAATAACAATTAAAGTTACAATATTTTGACTTTTTGGTATATATTGTCAAATAAACGTCTCGTTCCCTAATTTAACATAGGGTTCAGACCAAAAGAAAAAAAAAACATCGGGCTTGTGTAGGGAGAGAAGTCAAACTTATTTCAACGTTTGCAAATTTGTGTAATTGTCTTAAAATTTGTAAAAATTAATATTTTATAACATATATGAATCTCAAGTGGATTAATATACTGACGATATACAAAGATGTATGAATTATACCATGTGTTAGTGTAGTATTACCATGAGCTTAATTAGCATAGGAAATTTCCACAAAAAGTTAGAGTATGAGATGAAAGTTTCTGCTATCTACTAGAGATAGGTGGTCATCTAGTAGTGAGGTTGGCAAGCGATTTTAGGTTTAAACCCTACCAAAAAATAAAAAAGAACAGAAAAGTTAGGTTATATTTTGGATTTAATTTGGATAATGTCATTCAACTAATCAAGTTACTTTTTGTGTAACTCATTAAACTTTCCTCATTATGCTATTAAATTTTAGTCAGTCCATCTTAACACTTTGAATATAAATATTTTATACCCAACCACCCATATCAGCTAAAATATAAGTGACATCGCATGCTTATATCATACATTTGAGTATATTTCATCCCGTCATTAATTATTTTTATCCTTTTCATTATGAATCATGCATGGTTATTCACATCAGTATAATTATAAAACACATTGAACAAACACTTAATGAAGAATCAATATAAAGAGAGATATCAAAATAATTCAACAGACTAACAGAGGTTATAGGTAATGCTTACTTCAAACCAACGCAGCTCATCCTGAAGCTGGAACACAACACCAGCTTGGTTTCCTCCATCGTAGTAGTCCATCCTGGCCACCTGGTGCAAGAGAGTGCGACCTTTATTACTCATTCTCGAAGCCAAGCGTTTCAGGGCTCCATATTTCTTGAGCAACTTGAAGATCTTCCTCTGACGATGCTTCACAGCCACGTGCAGAATGTTCTGCTCGTCGTGACTCACGTGAGAAATGCATTCTGGATGAAGCTCAATGATTCTCTTCACGATTTCCGCTATTCCTGTGCTTGCTGCTAGAAGCAATGGCGCGTAGACATTAGAACGAACAGGTTGTTCAATAGATTGGCTCTTCTCTAGTTTGGCTTTCTTGCTTGCAGCCACATTGGAGGGTTGAATCACTGGCAGTACAACTTCTGTTCGTGGTTTTGCATGATATGTGAACTGCCATGAGATGTCTCTCTCCACTAAATAGTCAACTAGCTTCTCTACTAGCATATGCTTATTCTTTCTATTCCATATTTCTTCAATATAATCCCATTCTGCAGATATTCAAACATAAATGTTATATATATAGACACAGAGAGAGAGAGAGAGATGATGCGTGTAATAATTAAGCCACTTTAATTACCAAAAACTAGGGTGGAAAGTGACGCAAGATTCTCACCTTCAGCAATAATTTTCCAAATAGCATAGTTGATCCTTGAGAAAACTGCAAAAATTATTTTGTTCCACGTTGTTAGAAGCGTGTATGTGTGTTTATATTGTCTGTGAGTTTGTGTGTATTAGAATTCATTATCACGAACTCAAGTCTTGTTAATTAGTACTATAAACTGCAGATCGTAGTTGATGTTCATGAGTACCTGACGAGAAGGGTTGCTTTAAATTCTCTTTTCCTTTTTCTATATCTCCGTTCGGTCTAAGAGACTCTCCATTTTCATCATCACTGCTTTCATTATACCCTTTGTCGGGAAGATCTACCAAAATATGATCAATCAGAAAGACATAAATGTTTAAATTTGAGAAATGAACCATGACTTTTCATAACAGTTTTACTACAAGAATGGTTAACAATTTAGTTTTTTGGTTTCTTAATTAAGTTTATCTTATTTTAATTTGATTTTGTTAAATTTATTTTGATAAATTAATCCCCCATTTATATAAATTAATTGAGACCTGTATATATGTTATAATACATGGCTGTATGTTGAACTAGTTAGTCACTACTAACTATATATTTTCTGTGATCTTAACTTAAAAGTTATAATATTAATTTAACAGAAAGCAAAACTAAAATACTGAATTGAAACAGTAAATTAATTCAAAGATCAAAATACTAATTTCAAGTCAAAAAAGCTAATTAATATAAAGATAGGAAGAGAAGTGTACAAGCATAAATGAGCTTCTCCACAAATCCCATCCGGCATTTATAGCTCCTGAAAACTGATGGCATTCGAGATAGCAGTTGAAGACAGGTCAATTCATCTCCATCGTTTGCAAGGGCTACTTCGTCAATGCCTTTCACCTTTGTTAACCACAGAGCTACCTCTGCACCATTATTTTAAATTTCGTGTTCAATATTAATAAAATAGCCAATTGGAATTAAGCAAAATAATGAAAAATGATGAAGAAGAAGAAGATTAAAAAAAAATCTACAGTACAGATAATTTGATCTAATCAATATGACGTCACTTGACAAAAGTAAGCGTTTTGTCATCATTTATGTTTTTGTCGGTGTTCAATCCTCTTAAAAGATTCTTTGACATCTAATCGTCTAAGTGGGCCTTTACTTTTCTGTATTTAAAATTATATTTTAAGTAGATCTTCACTCATATCCCGTAGACTTGGTATCCAGCGGCAAAGTCCTAGAAATAGGTGCTGTAAGGTTTGATATCTGTATAAGCAATATATATCATCGTTGAATTTACTCAGGCCAGATAATATGTATATATATATATATATATATATACATACATACATACATACATATATATATATATATATATATATGTATATCATCGGACATATGTTAAAAGAAGGAAAATTTTACTTTGAGTCTCTATAATTTTATTGAATTTTTAGACTCTATAATTTAAAAACCTTTTAACTTAGTCTTTATTATTAAAATTTTATTAATATTCTACTATTTTTTTAATATAAATAACTGTATATTCTCTCAACTTTTTAAATATATATGATTTATGTTAATTAAAAAAATAAATAATTAAGTGAAATTTACTTATTTATATATATGAAACAAAATTGGTAAAATATAATGATAGAGACTAAGTTAAACATTATTTAAACTATAAGAATTTAATTATAAATTTTTAAACTATAAGAACTAAATTAAAAAATTAAGTGAAATTATAAGAACGAAAAATTATAATTTTCCCTAAAAAAGGAAAATATATTTTTCTGATTATTAAAAATACATTATTTAAAGTTCTAAAGAATTTTTCACTTATTACTCATTAATCTATGGAACATGTATAATTGGCTTGTTTTTATCTCGTATTTTTCACTGATATAAGACAAAAGTATAGCAAGTAAAATTTTTTGAAGAATTATGTATTTCAAATATTCTGAAACAAAATAATTAGAGAGGATAATATTTCAATTTCGTCCTTCATAAATGAGAAATTTTTATTTAGTCTATCATAGAATTTTCTTCTCAATTTGACCCCTCTTAGATAAGATATTTCTCATTTCAATCTTTAATAAATTACTTTCTCATTCCATTCTATCACATATACGTATTTCTCAAACTTCAGGCTAAGCTAAGGATTCGGCAGGCCAGACAGATGAGGAGGCATATATAGAAGGAGCAATTTCTTAGTCGCTAAACATAAAATTCTTATCAACAATGTCTTAAAAAATATGTTAATTTGAAAAATATGATGGACGACATTATTGATAAAAATTGTCTTGTGGAAAACCAAATTAAATATATATGTATATGTAAATGACCTAATAAAATAAATCTATATATGAAGAAATGAATTAAAAAATATGTCATCTGTAAGAGACTGAATTAAAATATATATATATATATATATATATATATATATATATATATCACTTATAAAGGATTAAAATAAAGTTCTAAGTCAACTAAAAAGATTTATCTTTCTACCCGAACCAAAAAGTATATTTGCCAAAAAATTTTGGGAGTAGAGAGAGATACCAAAATATTGGCCAATTATAGCAATGTGAAGAATGGAAGTGCTGTCACATTTGGTCTCATCTTTGCTTTTTCGTCTGTGAAAGTGGTCTCTTATATCTACAAAAGTGGCCATGTGCTTCAGCATCTTAAGCTTCCCGTACTTGGCAGCCCTGTAAACCGGAGTTTCGCCCAGGTCGTTCCCGAGCTCCAACAATGACAGATTCTTATCTTCTCCTTCCTCATAATCCTCGGGCACCTTCAGCTGCTTCTCGTAGTCCAGCACAGCATCCACCATCTTCACATTATTACAGTGTATGACCTGGTGAAGAAGTGTGTTCTTGTGAACATTCCCCAGCCTCAACGCTCGCCATCGATCTTCTTCTTCAGGAATCATTTTCAGCAGTTCTATGATGAGGTGGGGGTTGTTCGATCGAGTCGCCACGTGAATCGCTGTGTTTCCGGACAGGTCGATAGGCTCCATCAGAGTTTTCAGGTCGTTCTGGAAGAACTTCTTGAATGTGTCCCAGTCTCTGTATAAAGCTGCCAATTGTGGTTCTCTCATCTTCATGTCAAATTTTAGGGACTTAGGGGTAGGGTTAGGGTTAGGGGTATCAGTACCACTCTCTTTCTCTACCTCATTCCCCATGTCTCCCATGGCTATGCTAGTATGCTCTTGGCTCTCTCTCTGCCTCACAAATTACAAGTTATCTAGCTTATGCTTGGCTTCAACAAGTTTCTTGTTAGTGTTATAAACTTGCATATATCTCATTTGGAGTCGGCTAAATTAAAGTCTGCTTTATTCTTTGAAAAGTATGGTGGTGGGGTAGCATATCAACTTTCCAAACACAATATCTTAAATTATTAATGATTTCTTTTAAAATAAGAGAGATTTAATCCATAAGAGATAGCTATAAAAGAATATAGTATCACTAAACATCAATTTTAATACACTGTAATCGATATAATAGAATATGCTTCTGGAATCATTCGGAGAGGGGGAAAAAATTAGACTGTCACTCACGGAAAAATTTAGATCATATTATCTAATTAATGATTTCTTTGGAAAGCAAAATAAGAAAAATTTAACTCATTTGATCACAAGAGAAGAGAAAATAGCATCACTCTAATCAATCAAATTCGTTTCGTTTTGAACAAGTTTGCTGGTAGGGTTATATATCATATTCATTCGATCGGGCATCTTAAAAGAGTGAATCAGAGTACGAAAAGTAAAGTGGCGATCTTTAAGGAAATAAGACACTTATGTAGATCATTGAATAAGAACATTAATTATCTATGCAAACTAAGGTTGTTGTTTCAATGATAAACTTAAACTTACTGCAAAATAAAGGTTTTTCTTTTCTAATAGTAAAAGCTACCTATCCATCTATTTGCTTAAAAAATGGGTAGATGTAGTTTAATAATTAAAAAATTGAAGTAGTTTACAAGAATTAGTTTTAAACTTGAATCATTATTTATTGATATTATTATATCTTTATATTATAAAGAGGTGTACTGATGCACTCAAAATTATAAATACACTATATATAGTACCAAGTTTTGAATAGAATCCAATATTATTAAGAAATATACTTTGCTATGATCTTGTTAAGATTATAAAAACACAACCACACACGTTATGCTTGCCTTTTATTACATAAACATAAGAATTAATTAATGTAAACACAAACTAATATGGAAACTATTTATGCAGCTTCCCTAAATAATTAAAACTTTGAAGATGGACTCAATCGTTCAAGTTACATGCCTAATATCTCAAGAACAGAATACTTGGAATGTCGTTGTCTGCCCTCTCCTTTTTATCCTCATTGTCATATTCTCTTAACTTTATTTTTTTTTGTCTTGAAGCGCTAAAACAAATTAAAGGAAAGTCTATCGTGAACCACGTTCAAATTCCTTTGCTTTTGGTAGCAATGAAGAGATCTTTAGAAAAGAACTCAAAAATTGCTCTAAATTTTTCTTGTCAAAAAATATATGACAAAGTTAAAAAAAAAAAAAAAGTTGATCCCACAACTTAATTTTTATATATACATTTAAATTTCTTTTCATATATATTGTTTTAAAAATTTAGTGATTTATTAATTTATCATGTTAATCCTGAATATGAACTAACCAAAAATATAATTGAATCATAATTATTCATTTATTAAGTATTAATTTGATGAGATCAGGTTATAGTTGGTGAATCAAATTCTACCAAATTTTAATATTGTCTCCTTTTTTATTTTCAACTTTTTAGTAAATGAAAGTAATAATTTTCCACGCGTTCAACCGAGTAATTACCAAAATTGAAACTGTAGGGTTCATTTGTCAAATTTAATGGATCAAAATTAATAGGGGCGTTTTGCATTTTAACCTTAAAAAATAACATAAAAATCTTTAATAATGCGTGATATTGATACATAATTAATAAAAGTATAATATTTTCAGAGAAATTTAATAGTAATTAAATAAATTAAAATTTTAATTTATTAAATTGTCTGTTTACTTTAATTTATCTTTTGTTATTTAGTAACTCTTTGCATAGCATTTTTTTTTAAGTTCATGCCCAATTTTCTTGAAGATTTTTCTTTTCTTTCACGACGACAATATGTGTGACACGATATGAGAAATGCAGTCACAAAAGATGCCAATTATTGCCAGAGATGAGAGACAAAAGCTACTCTGACACATCATATATTTGTCAACTTTTTTCTGCTTCAACTACAGTAATGGTTGTTAGATGTCGTTTATCGCCAATTATCATTAGTGTTTAATTTGTTGTTATTTATTTTAGATATTTAAACACTTTTAATAATATGTTGCAGACAATTGATTTTTTTTTAAATGATTGCCTTTTTTTTGGTTTAGTAACAAACTTTTTTTTAAAGCAATATACAAACATAAATTCTACAGCGCAATGGTCAAACAATAATGCTAACTATTGAATATATCAATTTGTGCTTGTGAAGTGTGAACCTTTGGTGTGATCATTATATATACGTAAATTAGATTTTTTTTAAAGTGTGAGTTTTGTTGATTGAAGTGAAGATTTTATTGAACAAATCTTTAACTCTTTATGTGATATATTAAGAATTTTTTGAAGAATGAAATTTTTTTTTGTAATTAATAAGAAAACTAATAAAGTCATTTGTGTAAATTCTTTATATTAAAAAATAATAAATGAATTAATAAATTTTCAAAATAAAAATTTTATTAGTACAGCTAATTTAAAATGTATCGATACATAATCAGAAAAATTAATAAGCTTTGTGCATCGCAAGCAAATAAAATAATTTAAATTTATACATGATTTGCTATCACATGGAAACGCAAGTTGATGGGAAAAGCAATTGAAATTCCACAAGTATCTTTTGAAAGTGGGTAAAGCGATTATTGATCATGCTCGCAACAAAAGGTGACAGGGGCCTCTCATCTTAATTATTGAAGGTTTGAGTTGTTGAATGAAAATTTAAATGAGATATTTAAAATTATATTTTAATAATTTTATAATTTTGTTAGCTAGTATCTTAAGGGCATTAATTAAAAATTGATAGTAATAATTAATTTTTTTAGTATTTTTATTGCATTTAATATATAATTTTTTAATTTTTTATGACAATATTATTCTTTATTTTTTTCAAAAAATATAATCAATCTCCTTTATTTATTAAAAAAAATTAAAAAAAATCTTTAACAAATTTTATATTTTAATACATTTAAGTATAATATCTATATATTATCCTTAATTTTTTTTTTATTTTAAGACTAATATTTTTAAATGAAGTTTCATGAGATATCAAAAGTAATATGGAGATATTACTTAAATGTATAAATATTTAAAAATTCATTATTAAATTATTATTAATTTTTGAAATCAAAGAGATTGATAATGTCTTTTGAAAGAGATGAATGATAGATAATGTTGTCATAAAAGAAAATTACAAAAAATTATTAATTGGATACAATAAAAATATTGAAGAAAAACAATAATTATTATCGTCAATTTAAAGGAACTGGTTAATAAAACTCATAATTTTATTATAGATATATTATATTTGAACATATATTTAAAGATATCCAAAATTATATTTAGTGTTTTATTTTATATATTTATTATTTAAACTTCTAAAATGGTCTTCATTTCTTATTTAATTTAGAATTTTCTCATAATTAAGATTTATAGTATGTAGCTAGTTATATAAATAAGATATTAACCTAATAATCAATTCAATAGATGATATAGAGATTAATTAGGTTGATAAAATTCTCAGAGCATTCCTAATTTAGTGAGACACATGAATAGTTCTAATTAATAATTACTAACCACACGGTGCTCTTTTTTAGTTGAAAAACACTTCTAGCTTACTTTTGTCTTAAATAAATTTCTACTTTTTTCCATATTACTTTTGTTATTAATTTGGGAATTATCGCTATGGCTAAAGTTATTTAAAATCAACTTATGTTTTTCGACATATTACCCTGTTAAAAAATTGCGATTTTGACATCATTTTAGGGGCTTTAATAACCGTTGTTGAAGCATTTAGCAACGGTTAAAACATTTGTTACCAAATCACGCATGGCGAAAGATATTAAAACAGTTTTCGCCAACCATTGTTGGTTAAAACATGCTTTAGGAATGATTACCATAATTCTTGCTAAAACATTGTTTGTAAGCAATGGTTATTTGCAATTGTAATTAAATCCTATATTAGCAACCGTTATCAGTAAAAACTAGTGCTATAATTGACTTGACAAAAGTTATCACAACAGTTTTTATATCCATTGCCAAAACAAGATTTAAGAACAGATATTTCATTTGATGAAAAAAATTTACTAAAGAAAAACCTCAAAAAGTCCAAATCAAATTTGTTTCTTAAGTTATCCAAATATATTTTAAGCAATTGTTTTATTTTTTATTTTTTGGTAAAGAAAACTAATTTTAAACAGATCTTTTCCTACAGAGTCTCAAAGCTTTTGAGAGTATTGATTATAATTGTAATCCTTATATTATATGTAATAATTTAACAAGTTAAAATTTTATTTTAAATTAAAAATTATATTTGAAATTTTATATTAATCTTCAAAAAAATATTTTGTTTTAAATAAATATAAATTTTGAAAACGTTTCAAATAAATTCCAGAGCTTCTTTCATGAAATTTGGTAGTTCTTTTCCAGTTATGAAACCAGAAATTTTATCGTCTCACAAGTGTGAAACTGAAGGACTTGAAGCCGCTAGATTAGTTTATCATTGACTTAATTTGGTAAATTATTATCTCAAGCCTTCCCAAATTGGAATAAAATTCAAATCCTTTCTGGGCCTCACTTCCTCAAAGAATGATCTAATGGGCTTCCACTTGGGCCTTTACGAAGATTGAAAGAAAGCCAATCAAAACGATTTATTTAAAATGTTTCTTACACTCAGAAATTGTGACTAATTTGAGAAGGAAGATCACATTTGCTTTTGAAGCTTGTTCTTTTATTTGGCGTCAGACATTATTATGATCTAAAGGTAGTCGCAACTCTAATGGGTATAAAAAGGTTCATTTCATATTAGGGACTAAACTAAAGATTTAGACAAACTAACGGGATCAAATTTAAAATTTAGACAAATTATTACGATAAAAAAATTTTAATTTGTAAGTACTCATCAACCTCATCTACTCATATACGTTGCCGACCTGTTAACCATGGATCAATTTCAAAATAATGAAGTCATATAAAATTAGTTTGAAAACTATAAAGATCAATTTGAAACATTGGGTAAACAATAAGGGGAGAATTTATATTTATCCCTTTATTCTATGTTATTAATTATGACGATATACTAACATATGACTTTGTGACAAATACACTAGAAGACGTGGAGTTTAGTCAAACATCAAATTTTAAAAAAGATAAATTACTTTATTGAAATTTAATTATATATGATCTAGTCAAATATTAATATCAAAGAAAATAAATTATTTTATTGAAATTTGGTTGTATAAGATCTAGTCAAATATTAAATGTTAAAATAAATAAACTACTTTGTTAAAATTTGGTGATATTACAATGTGAAGCATAGTAATATAAGTTGAAAATATTAAAATGTTACACATGTAAGTTTGAAATATACATCCTATGCATATGCAAATAAACCACTTGTGACCAATACATCAAATGGTGTGTTATCTTATATGATTTTGAGCTTCTATAAATATGTGCTCACTTTTGCTCATTTAGATCCTCTAGCACAAAAAAGTTATGTTGCATGATTAGTGAGTGAGAGAGTTATTTTTTGAGTGTGAAGGAAATACAGAATGTGAGTAAATCTCAAAAAGTTTAGAATGTGAAAAAAATACACTAAGAATATTTTTAGTTATTACTTATATTACTCCTTATTACTACAATTATTATAAAATTGTAATATTTGAATAGGAGGAGTCTCAATAGGAAACACTATATTTACCTCTTGTGTGAGAAAGTTTGAAAAGGATAGTTTTGTAATTATCCTAAATATAATGAAATATTTCAAAATTTGTCCTATGATTTTTCTCTTAGTATTTGGGGATTTTTCACATTAAATTTTAATATTCTTTCTCTGGTTACTTTGCACATATTTTATTTCCACTATCCTATATTATTGATAAATTTAATACTATCAAATATATTTAGTGTTCATTGTCATATTAGCATAGTTATAATTTACATTATAAATCAATTCATATCTCATTAGAAGACCCCACAATCATGCATATATGTTGTGACGATTATTATATTGATTTTGAAAATATTCAAAAATAGACTTTTGATTCTTTAGTTTTATAAAAGTTTCAAAGTCTCCCTAAATAAAATTAAATAATAAAAATTGCAAAATTTCGACGTAGTTTTATCCATGGTGCATTCAAAATTGAACCTTGGATATGACAATTCCCCAACTTAAATTTTATTTATTTAGATGGTACAAGTAACTCACATTGATTTGGTGCATAAACAAGTTAACAAATTGTTGAATTTAGCTTTAAATTTTTTATGAAGATGTGACAAAGGGATAAAAATTCAGTTGGCCACATTGTCAATTTTTTATGTAGAGGGATCAAATTAAAATTTTTATTAAATTAGAAAGATGAAATACATTTAATCCAATAAAAAAGTACACAAATTATATTAAATATTGGACATCAACTTTTATATAACAAATAGAGGGACTGAATTTGACTAGTTAATAGAGGGGTCTCCCCCTTTAATTATTCCACAGCTTAATTTGATCTTAGCCGTCAATTACTATTTTAATTAATGAACTCATCAATTTGCAAAGGTTCACATCTTTTCCTCGTAGCACGAACCAGGGTTAATAGGAGTCGTTTTCGTTAAACTGATAAAAGATCACAAAACCCAGTAATTATTTTTGTTGGAATGGAAAAGAAAAAAGAATTGAATAAAAAGTAATGGAATAAAATGATCAAGCCAAAAAATATATTTGGTATATAATAAAATAAAATATGTTTTCATAAAAGGTTTTGTCTTTGGTTTGAAATAGATTAAAAAGAAAAATAAGGAGAATATCTAAAACACTTTTAGATAAAACGTGATCAAACGCGCGACATTTCATTGAGGATGAATTTAGGTGGGTTGGGTTTTTTGGCAAAACCTGAAACTCAGCCTAAGTTTTGTTCGATAAGTGATTGGGCTTAGTTTTATTTTTTGATTTCTTTTAATTTTTATTTTATAAAAAAAAATTTATTAATAAAAATAATTTATAAAGGATTTGAAATTAATAAAAAAATTAAAATTTAGAATTAAAAAATAGTTAAATTTTGAAAAAATGGTTTAGTATTTTAAAATTTTATTATGAATACAGTTATTATATATTAAATAAAAATAAAATAAAAAATAATAACTAATTTAGTTCGAGTCATGAATAAATTTGATATTTGATCTAGTTCAATTATGTGACACGATTTACTTAGATAAAATTTATAATTTTTTTATTTTGACTATATTACTAAAGCACTATTACTTTAAAAAAAGGGTTAGTTTTGTCCTTTTAAATAATTCCTTAAAACGTCTCTCATTTCATAGATTTTAAGGATAAAAATTATCACAAGTAAAAAAAGTCTAATCTCTTAAAAAATATTCTTTTCAACATCAAACAACATTAAAAAAAAAAAACCTCCTCTCTCGTTTTACTTTCTCTTTCTATCGGAGTCTTTCCAACATAGCAAATGCTTAGAAAAATAACTTTTTCACATGATATATTATGTAGTCTTTCTATTTCGAAACAATGTTGAATAGGGGTAGATCATTTTCATTAAACTCATAAGGACCACTAGTAGATCTAACACACACAGTTGATTATTAGACTTTATTATCTAGGAGGGTTTTCTTTTAACTTCAACCAAACATAAATGATGATTTTTTTTAACAAACCTAAAGAATAAATAGTGAAATCTCTTACTAAGATTTGAAAATGAATATAAAATCTATTTTTCGATCTAACTTATTTTTTCTCACTTCTCAAATTCTCAAACTGCAATTTCACTACTACCAATATTAATTTGAAATACGCAAACTTAAACTTTCAAGAACTTATTTTTTCTCAAGAGCATCCTTTAAATTTACAGAAACTTGGCATTACTAAAACTCGCAGGAAATTAAAATTTTCATTTACAATCAAACTTTCAAGAATGTTTTTTTCTGTACAAGAATGCAAAGCATTAATCTCCATGATAGCGAAGACATGTACTTAAAGAAAAAGAGGATTATTTACTTTCATTATCTTAGTGCGTTCCCAAGAAAGCCGAGAAGTTAGATTTCATTTTGACCACGTTAACCGGAGGAAATTTGTAAAGCGCATAACGTGAAATTGAAAATTCCAATTGGTAGAAACTCAATATCATTTCACTCAGATACAAAAGTAATGTATTTACCCCCATCTACAAAGTAGGTGACAAATTAAATGAGCTCATATCAAATTAAATTTTTTCTGAAAAATAAAATAAGTTCCGTTGTACAAAGTATGAAACCTACCTTTTCCATAAATCCTCTTCAAAAATTTTGATCCGTCGCATTAACTGTTTCAGTCCTCCCAGAATGGCAAGCCAATCCTGAAAGTTGGACCCCCCAATAGACGGTGAGTAAACCCAAGAGCCATTAAGACAGAAGAGCATGGACCACACATTTTGGGCCCATTCCAAAAGGACACGTGGGGCTACTTTCGCAAACCAAGCCTCTGTCCCACTAAACTACAAGTTACATGGGCCAGTCCAATCCTCGACTTCGCTAGATCAAACTCCACCCACAAATTCTGCTGCTGGTGATGACCTATGATGAAAGCCTCCACACCTAGAAGATCCGAGTTCCCAAACGTGAAGCAGTAAACCGAATCATTACCCACGACTTGACCCGGAACCCGATACAAAAGTTGCTCACCCGAGATTCTCATTTCAGCCCCTTCAAAAACCAAACTCACGTAGGGTAACTCGGGCAATCGGGTTTGGTTAATCGGTACCCGGTAGCAGAGATCCATGGCAATTTGGAAAGTGAAATTCGGATCATCCAGAACCCGTAATGTGTTGTTGGTTCGGTTCAAGAACTCGCTCCGTAGTACCGTGTAAGCTGGACCCAATAAGAATGTAAATTGGGTACCCGAGTCAACCATGGTCTGACCCGCTCCAGTGTGATCCGGTATGAATACTGATTCTGATATTGGCAGGAGCTGACCCGATACTTTGATTCCACGGAGCCGAACTGTGTAGGCGGCCCGGTCGAAGTAAGGCAATGGGGTGGATATTTGAACTAAGGGAGTGTAATTTAGTGGGGCGAGCCACGAGAAATTGGTGTCGCCGAGTAGTAGAACTCCCGAGAAATCCGAATCCGAGATGCAGTAAGAAAATTTCGGGAATCTTAACTGAGAGACGAACGAGAGCGACCCGCGGTTCATACCCATTAATCCGGTGGTGTTGGAGTCTCCGTCGGAGTTGGTACTATCGAAGCTTGAGTTCATGCACCCGAATACAATTCCCGGGTCTTCGGAGCTCCCGACCCCAAATGTGTCCGAAGCGAGGTTGCCTTCAGTGGACGAAGAGTCGGCATAGGAGAGAGTGGCGTGGCAGAGCATGTTCGAATCGCAGGAAGCGGGTATGGGGAAGTCCCGGGTCCGGGTCGTGCAGATGGGCGAGGAGCAGGAGATGGGATAATAGGAGGAAGAATGGGTCGGGTCAAATGCTGGGGGCGAACCCGGAGATTTGTTGCAGCGTAGCCATGAGAGCTCGCTGCCAGTGTCAATGACCATGGAGACATTCTGTGGAGGAGAGCCCACTGAAAGAGAAACAGTGAGACTAACGTTATGGTGAAAACGAAGCTTGTTGGGGGGTCTTGGGAGAAACCCGGAAGGAATCACCTGGGTTTTGAGTGGCAAAAGAAGCATTTCAGTCTCAGAAGAAGAGAGATTGATGTGAACTAGCATAAGCACGAACAGAGATTTGAAGAGAAAATGGAGTCTCATTGTGCTATTGTGAATCAATGCAAGTAGAACAATGTGGTTTGGGTGGAGGAATTGATATCGAAGGATTATTATGAGTTGGATGGATGGGGTTTGAGTTCAGCAATGAGAAGTGGAGTAAAAGAGATTTTGAGTAAGTAAGCAGAAAGTGT
This sequence comes from Delonix regia, assembly GCA_037074485.1. NCBI lineage: Eukaryota > Viridiplantae > Streptophyta > Magnoliopsida > Fabales > Fabaceae > Delonix > Delonix regia. Next base: position 5,039,053 of record CM073460.1, on the reverse strand, counting down.
AGTATATTTTGGAGACAAAGATAAGAATCTCAAAGGCTTGGAATTCCTTGGTGTCTGAGCTAAGAAACTAACCTACTCTTTCTCTCTGCATAAGGAAAAAGATCTGACATACTGAGATGAGATCTACGAACGAGGGTACAACAACAACCTGACGTTGTACTCGATGATTACCTAACAAACATATGCCTGTTCCGTTTGGTGTATCTAAGTATGTATCTGTTCCTTTTCTAGTTCATTTTGTTATACGAGGTTGTTTTTTTACTCTTTTTTGACAATGAGTTAATAAGTGAGTATAAATAATAACTCCTGAAGTTCTTTTTTTGGCTCAAAATAACCGTAGTAAATCAATGAAAATTCACTTAAGTATTTCAAGCAGTAGAATCTACTAATACACATATTATAACGAGTTTTAATAGTCATTTTGCACTTTCATTGAGTGAAGGAAATTTTATTTTTGATTAGCATGATATGACCTATGGTTATTTGATTTATACAATTCATCTAAGATCTGATGTGACCACTTGTGAACTGATTCGAGACCAACAAGATAAAAAAAACATAATTCATTAGATACTTCATGTCAAATCATGTCATCCGGATGCTAGCATTGTGTTAAGTAATTATGAACTTGTGGAAGGCTATGCAACAAGTTAACTTATGAGTAATTAGTGATTAACCAAACTATGGATACTCGCTCTAAATCTACCATCATTCCCATAATCATATATGTTGATCTAGCTTCAATCCTATGATGGCAGCTAACATGTTAAAATTTAATTGAGCTCGGCTTCTTCTTTTTTTCTCTTTTTTCTAGAGAGCATAAGAAAAGGGAATGAGAACCTTCTTTACTATATAAATGCTTATATCTCAACCTAACATTCCTCCTTGTTCACTCAAGCATAATAGCTCAACAGGAAAATTCTAATTCTTCTTTGTTTTTAATTTATACCGCAAGTTAATTAAGGAAAGTATATCACTATTCTAGTTTTGATAAAATATCTCTTTTTCGATTAATTTCATCAACTTACCTTTTCTTAACGAAACAAATCTTAAAAAATTTTCATATGCCAACTACTTTGTTGCAACATCACCATGTAAGTGCCTGGTAATTTGCTTTCTTTATATACATGTCAGGGAATAATGGCGAGAGAATATGATGATGACACCGGCCTTGTGTTAAAAGCATAGCTTGACGACTCACGAGCAGCTTTTCCTAGTTGTTGTGCATCCCAAGAAGTTCTTTTTTTTTTTTTTTTTGCTTCTGAAGGCAAAGCACGTGGTGCTTTTCTTAGTCAGGATTAAAGAATGAATCTACATTCTGTTGTAAAATATAAGAAAAACCCTACAAAATATACATTATATGTAGTTTTTTGTGTATCCGTCATTTTTATATTTTGTTCTAAACTCATTGTTTCATTCATCTATATTAGCTTTTAGGTTCATCTCCTTACATTTCATATATATCCCAATATGATGCATAATTTAAGAGTCAACCGATTAAGAAGCATGCATACATAAACACATGATTCACAATATATGCGCTGCACCGATCGCATTGCATTGAGATTGAGTCAACAAAATTTGAAGTATTTCATGTAAAATTATGCTATATTGAATATAAATGTTTAACAGAAACACAAAATGTGACACAAATATTAACTTGCAATAACAGAATTTAAAATATTTACATGTAATTAAAAATATCACGTCATAATCAATATGTTTGTTGAATAAGATATATGTTTAATATTATAATATGAATAACCTGTTTGTGTCTATATATATATATGTGTGTGTGTGTGTGTGTGTCGTGTTATGTATGTTGTATAATATATATAAATATTAACATGAATCTCAATCATAAAAAGTTAGCTATGTCAATAAATTTGAATTTGTTATATTTAAAAAGAAATATATAAATTTAATAGTTAAAATTTTAAAAATTATAGAATTTGACATATTACATTAATTTTGAGAGCCGTACAAAACATTTAACTTTTTGACCCACACAATTACTAAATTTTCATTTAACAATTTAAATTTAAAAAAGTGTGTAATCTAATAGTAAATTGTTCCTTTAGATAACTGTAATAAATCCAGCTTCGTGGTAATATAAAACTCAACTATTTGAAATCAATTCAAAATAATCTAATAGTACAATTTTAAAATAAGTTTAGATCTTCTAAAAATTTTATTGTAATTCTTTAAATTTAGAAAATAAATAAACTTCATACCTATTCATACTATTAAATTTACCGACAGAAAAGAAAATTTAGTATATCGATTTTGTTTCAAAGCATAGACCGGTTGGGCAAAAGCTATACACACAATCTCGGAAGTCAACTAATTGTAAACAAGTTTAATATCATTAAATCTTGAAGTAATAGTCAGTCCTTATGAAATTAAATGCATATTTAATACTAATACATAACTAGCAGTTGAGTTTGTATTGGATTCAGCAAAGAAGCTGCAATAAGTCAAAACCCTACAGAAGATAGAAGACACTGTTAGTGCCATACAATTTGCGAAAAACAAGGCACAAGGTTGTAAGGTCGCCACGTGGCGCTCTTCTTGGATTCTTCCTTCCAAGATTACGGTCATGGCAACTAATGCAGCGTGTTGCTGCACATGTTGTGTTGTGTTGCTTATGGACACAGCATCGTGGATGGGTCCGAAGGTGAATCTTTCTTGAAAGTGAGTTTCGAAGCCATGGATCTCATCATATTTTTGTTGAAGCATTTGGGTCGAGAACAATGATTCTTTTCTCAGTTAGATTGAGCAGTACCATGATTAATTGAACTTCACAAGGCAATATTGCACCAGCGAGTTTCTTCTTGTCTGAGCTCATGCGATGATTTGTCTTTTTCGATTTGTATTTACATATGTAGAACCTGGTGGAGGGAATACAGGACAAACCAAGTTGTAATTAGAATATTAGAATTATTAGCTACTCTGATGCCCTAACGTTCTAATAAAAGAATATAATGTCATGTTCGATAAAGATGGACCATCAAGTAAAATTTAATAGTCTAAATTTATAAATAAAAAATATGATTGTATGTTATTATATTAAATTCATTCATATTTATGTTATTAAATTTTCATTTAACGGTATACTTCTTATTAAACATCACCTCATATTCTACTAAAACAAGAGGGGATTCAAATCTCATTATACATAATGATAAAGTTATTCATGAAATAGGGTTGGAGAGTGTAATTCAGATTCTCTCATGTTCTAACGAAAACATAATGTCATGTTTTATAAAGATAAATTGTTACGTAAAAATTTAATGGTCTCAATTTATAAGAAATTAGTATGACTATATATAGTCATATTTTTTAATCGTAAATCTGAATCATTAAATTTCATATGACCTCATGTTCTTGCCAGAATATGAAACAATCAAGATTATTTTGAGTGTAATAATTTTTTACATGATAGTATAATTTCTATTAGAGTGGTGAGTAGTTTGATTTATTCTTTTTTATCTTTTATTCTCTTGATGTAAAGGGAGTTTCAAGTTAAATAATTTAGTAATTTAAACTTTTGAACTTAAATGATGGTTGACAATATCAATTAGAAAGATCAATTCACATTGATCAAAATATCTTGGATTGGATTCTTGTTTGAAAACATCTACCATATACAGTGTGTCGTTCTAATTTGGACTTGTAAAACCAATGAAAAGAGAAAACCACTCATCCCAAGTCCCAAATAATAACAATCGACAAAGGTCAATTTGTTTTAATTTATTATTGTAGTAGCTGAAGTAATAAATTAAAGCTAGTCTCAGAGGGTTTCAATGGACAAAAATGATTTCAATAGGAGTTGAATTTATACCTGCACTCTTTATATCTGTACAGGAAAAGTGAACAGGGAGAGAGAAATTACAAGTAGCATTGCCATTAAAGAACCAATAATTGCCTTCACTGAACCTACAACCAATTCTTTATTTGGTCTCATAAGCACAACGAGTGAACAACAACAAAATTGAGAAGTCACAATGGAGTTATAATTTGAAACATGCTAGAATCCTTAAAGTTGGTTTAGACTACATTAGTCTCATTGTTGAAGTTCAGGTGATTGAATATGTATTTTCCGCAAAAGTGTGCAGAATTAATTGATTTAGTCTAAAAGTTTCTCATATTTAGTATATGCACAAATGTTTGAGGCTTGCATTTTAGCATATAAACTTCAAAAATAATAAATTCATAGATTTATGGAGTGTTTGGTGTAGCATTTAAAAAATTTAAAAGCTTATTTGCACATCTAAATATGATTTTGTGATGAACAGTTTCATTTTGTTTGACGTTTAATTTTTTTTTAAAATCAATTTTGTTTTTCAAATTCTTATTTGCACATAAACCAAAAAAGAAGATTGTTTTTGCGATTGATGAATTGTATTGATGATAGAACGCAATTTTAACATGAAGGTATTCAAATATAACATACAATCATGGAAAGTGAAACCACACACTCGAAAAGCTTAACAAGGTCATGCTCCCTCATAATGATATGAAGATTCTCAAAATGTAATTAAATCTTGGAGCAGATCAACATAGATTAAAAAAATGGCACTATATGCTTATGTAATTTTAATATATTTAAGCTAGATTCCATAATTATCAGAAGAAATAGAGGGAACTAAAAATTTTCCCTTTTACCATTGTCCTACCAGGAGCTTTTACGCCTACCAGCTTGCTGGAATTGTAGTTGCAGAGAGTACATATATAGCAAAGTGAACAGTGAATTTCTGAGCAATTTGATCAAGGAAGATATGGCAGGGATAACACTGAACTTCCTTTCTCTCACCAACAATATAACATGCTTCTAATTGTTTAAGAGAATTAGAACAATAGACTCTCAAAATTTTCTTTCCTTTCCCTTTTCTTTCAATATTGCAGTCAAGGTTCCTTTAAATTATATCCAAAACTAAATCATTGTTCAAGAAACTATAAAGGCACATTCTCTGGCATGCATGAAAATTTTAATTCCGAAATAGTCCTTGAAAGAATCCAACCTTTGTCAAACAAAGAATCAAAACTCCTTTGGGTTTTCTTTTCCTTTTATTCAGACAGAAAGTTGAGAACAGAACTATCATCGAGCCGATATACAAGCAGATAAGCCTCAAATCCATAGAAGTATTATAAAACAACAGCTTTCTTTACCTTTTATTCAGACCAAAACAGGAAAGGTTGAGAGCAGAAGAATCATATTTATCAGGCATTGTTACAAACAGATAAGCTTCATTCTCAACAAAAAAAAAAAAAAAAAAGCAGATAAGCTTCAAGTACATAGAAGTTGGAAAAAAAAGCTGCTTGTGAAGAAATAATTACAGAACCATACGAACAACAGAAGATGAGGTTCATCTATTTGTCAATTTGGTTGAGTTTTCCAAGCCCATTGCAGCGTGCACAAACAATTTGAGCTTCGTCCTTTCTTGCTGCGTTTGCTCTCAACGTCACCCCAGATTTCCTAATAAACCCTGCTCCGTCGCATTCAGGGCATCTGAGAATATCAACACCAAGAATGATAAGATCTTCGATTTGTTTCGTCATATGACTTAAAGTCCTAGATTTAAACTAATCATTAACGATTAATAGTAGTTTCATCCGCTGAGCGAAATAGGGATTTAATCATGTTATGTGAATGAAATTGCTCAAATTTATAGGGAAAAAGACCATGTTAATGATACACAGTGACTCCTGACATATAAGAAGAGAGACAAGAGGATCTAAACTACACGAAAACATGAAAATTAAACACCAGAGGCAGTATTGAAACAGCTAAAATCAGACTGAATTGAATAGAAAGTGGTCAGAGAGATCGGCATGGGAATTACGTGTCTTTGCGAGAGAAGAGGATGGGAAAGGCAGTTCCGACGATGGCTACACCAATAGCACCAGCAATGAGGAAGGTGGTGCTATCACTTGAGAGTTCCCCAACTGCAGCAACCACCATTGGAGAAGCCTTCTTGTTCTTATTCTGAAGGATACTCCATGAGACGCCATTGGAGCCTGCAAAGACTGAAACAGAAGCACCTGATGGAGCAGATACAGAAAGCGGATTGAGTGAAGTTCTGGGAAGTATGGTCTGAAACGGTGTTAGTGATGCCATGTATTGGCGGACCGATTGTGTTCTGCGGTTAAAAAATGTAGTTCGCGGGAAGAGTGTTCTTATATAACATATGAACTGAAAATGGCTCTGGATAAGGCCACGTCAGACCGATAGATTCTTCACGTATTATGGATAAGCCAACGTGTCCCTCTCCTCGCTCATGAAGCCAATATGGACCTTTTAGTTAGTCACCGACCCAAAAATAAAAAAGAAATTGTATATCATACAGCAATGCAGGTTACTCTCTCTCTCTCTTTCCTCTTTTTTTTTTTTTTTGGTGATATTAAAATGGAGTTGTAGTAGTATAATTTGAATAGTTCAATTTTTCTTTATTAAATTAAAGATATATTGCTTTTTTAAAATATAAAATTTATAATGAAATCCTTTGTAACAGTAAAAAATTATATATATTTATTTATATTTTTACTATACTGTTTTTTAATTAAGATATAATAAGTATTTATTTTTTTATTATAGTTATAACAGTTAACTATATAATTTTTTAAATTAAATTATACATTATTTATATTATTATTAACTAATCATTATGATGTCTTAATTAAAAATCTTCATAATAAAAATATAATAAATTGTATCTAAATCTAATGCCATTAAAAAAAATTTCTGATTAATATTAAAGTTGAATTTGTGACATGACTGGTCGTGATGTTTGGTTGAGTTTTAACTACCAAACTTTTGGCAAAACAAGTCTGGTGTTTGTACAAGGCTGATGATTCCAATTCCATTATTAGTATGCTTTGGTTACTCAAATAATTTATTATTAAATAAAATTTTAATGTATTTATAATTTTAAATATATTTATACATTCAATTATAATATAAAAATATAATTATAATATTATTTTTATTAATAATATTATAATTATTTTTTATATTATAACTGAATGCATAATGTATTTAAAATTTAAATACACAAAAAAAATACACCTATTTAAAGTAGAATAATAACTTCTAGTGGATTTGGAAGGTATTTATAAAATAAGGGGATTATACTTACTAATTTATCTTGGCATATTGGTAATAAGAAAACTATCTCATTAAATTACTCTTGTTGGGGGCCTTTATAACCAAATCCGGACCCTCGTTCTTTAAGGGTCTCAAATCTTATTCTGTAAGATTTGTCTGACTGAAATCAAGCTTTAATTAAAGATCTATATCTTCCAGCTATTGCAAGCCATATTTTTTTGTTAGTTTTTTTCCATTACTAACAGGCCTGATAGATTAGTCTGGATGGGCAATTTGAAAGGCAATTATTGTGTTAAAGATGGGTATATGCTTATTACAAGTATTGATAATAATTGCTTGCCAATCTCCAATTGCTTCTCCGCATGGAAGACTCTCCGGTCTTTAAGGCTGCGATTCCTTGTTATCCTCTTCTTATGGAAATTGCTCACCCATTCTTTGTCGCTGGGGATAAACTTTTGCTAGATCTTTATGGTTTACTTCCTCTTTGGGTATCCGACCTGACTCCTTTGACACTCAGGGTATAGGCGACTGACTCAGTAAATGGTTGCAAACTAAGGGGCATATGCTAAACCGAGTTCTGGAGAGTTTCACCTATGGAATGAATTATATTCCCTTTTCTATTTGGCAAGCTAGGAGTCACATGTTCTTTGACAATATTACCCCTGATCCCAATCTGACAGTTTAGCAGATTAATCGTCAAGTTTCAGAAGCTTTGAGAAGCCAAGCTTTTGACTAGCCCATTCATGGCCCAGAGCGTTCTTCCTTCTCGTCATCCAATTATCTTGCAGATATTGATCCCACGGGTTGGTCTCAATAAAGGGTCAGACCAAAATCTTGAATTGTTTGAGATCCACTTCTTTATTCATTTGAATGGTCAATTAGTTCGTCCTTGGCGATAGAGTCAAAAACGAAATTCAAATGCTGATCAAGTTTTTTCTATTTCTTTGCGAAAGATAATATCTTGGATCATTAATCAGGATTGTGGAATAATCCGAAAGAGTTCTTCTTCTTAATCCTCATTAAGTGCAGTTGCTCAAAGTTTCCTCCTGGTCATCTCCCATATTACGGCTATTTGGGGAAGATATTTTGTTTTATCTTTCTTCCTTTTCTAGATTTATGATTGATCTGGTTAATTCTTCCTCTCAGTACTTGTTTACTCTTCTCTCTCTTCCTTGACTCTCTGTTGCTCCTGTATCCAGAAGGAAAAAAAATCTTGTCTCACTTTAACAGCAAAGAGGCGCACATTAGTACAGATATACTTAATACTATTTCTAGCATTTCTCATTTTGTTTAGGTAAGGTTACTATCTCCCTTACCTACGCTTGGAATAAATTTTTATGAGGAATAAATTAAATTAAATTAATTTAAATTAAATAATTAGACGCTTACTAATAAAGAACCACAAACAAAAATTAAATCTATTTAATGGATCCAATTTTGCCAAAACCATTTAAAATTATATAACCTGTGACAATTAATGAACACAGCATGCCTAAGCCAGCACCCATCCTAATAATTCGTTAACTCGGGTCAAATTATTAGGTATCATGTAGAAATAACAAGTTCAAATATAACTGAGTATGCCATGGCTTCATAGCAGCACGCCAGGAAACACACTCCCAATGAGAAGCAATGGCAAAGCAACTTCATAGAGTTTGATAATACTGGTTTAGAATTGTGAACTACTTCTATCTTATAGTTCGAAAATGCTTTTAATCCCAGGCATGCTGGTATAATGCTATATGCATTTGCGTTGGTCATCAAGTGATCCAGAAATAAGACCACTACTTGCAAATTCAACACAATCAAACAACGAGGCACAATAATTACACAGAAAGAGTCAGTCATGCACTGCCTCTGCAGTATATGTGGTATTGTTTAATACATTGAATCTTCAATATTGCGCTACTGCAGTCTAAAGATAAGATATCAGCTTCTAATATTGATGATAAGAAAACTCATTAACATCCATTGCAGCAAAACTCAACAACAGCAATACTATAATAGATATCAAACAAAAATGCCACATCCTGAAATCATATCAGAAGCTTTACAATAATTGGCTATCATAGAAAACCTAGCATGTTTAGTCAGACCACCTCCTACCAAACAATCTGCAGAGTTTCCCTCAGCAAGATCGTACTATGTATTCACAAACAACATGACTTCCTAGTATCATGCAAAATCTTGAGCCCTTGATCTCAGGCGATCATATTTTTAAAATGAAAAAAAAACAATTTTGACCTTTCACTTTTAACTAAAGTATCAATTCAATCCTTAAAAAATGAAAAGTAACAAAATGGTCCTTCAATGATTAAAAAGTGAATGAATTTGGTCCCTAAGAGGACTAAATTGATATTTGGAAGACCTTTATCTACTTAAGGATTTCATTTTTGAATGACTATTTTGATACTTTTCATCTTTGAAGAACCAAATTGATCTTAAGATTAAAAGTGAGGGACCAAAATTGTATTTTTCTCTTTTTAAGATTGATAAGAGCTTATAAAATTAACAACAGAAAGCTATGGGATAGAATAATCTTCCTTTCACATGAGAAATGATACCAATAGAAGTATTATGTCATTCATTTAACAGCCAAAAAGCAACAAGGAAAAAAAAAGGTACAACAGAAGGCCTGCAACTATTGGTCTAACATTTAAGATATCATCACTTAGTTCCATTTCATAATGAATTAATTACATCTTAAATTACTAGCCCTTTTCGTTTTGGAAAATAGGAAGCATCACTCGTACAAATTGCAGGCATTGCATCGTATTATTTATATGCATCACTCGAGTAAACTGCAGATATTGCAATTAGTTCTATTATTTATATGCACCATGCAATAGATGCAAGCACAAGAACATGATATACTGATGTAACAAATGCTGTACTCATTGGTCATACCTATTAGTTACCTATTACCAGCCTTCAATCTTCTACTAAAATCAATTTAAGTATCACAAGAGTCAGACTATCAACAGGAACAGGCTGCAAGAATAATAACCTAGGCAAATGGATCCAAAAATAACTCAAATCATCCAATATTATTTTCTATTCTACAACTCAGCCAAGAAAAAATTTGCAAATATAAGTTGTCAAGCAAGGAATTGCACACCTAGAGCCAGACAATATTACACTTCTAACTCAATGTAGCGCTGACCATTGAAAGACAAAGATGGGTAAGGACTACCAAAAATCACAATACAGACAGCCGAACTCTGTTTGCATTTGATAATATCATTAATATGTAATATAATCTGCCAAAATAAGTAATGGAAAGCACATGACAGGGCGGAGATCTAAGTTTGAGATGATAAGCTACTTCTCATAGCCCATCCAATGAAATTTGGTATCAGTCAATAATGCAACTATCCCATCCTGTAGGTTTCTAAGAGTATGATTGTGTAAAGCCCTAAAACTTTTATCTCCATAAACCAACCACATTGATAAAGAAGTTAGATGGTGACTCATATTGTAAGAGTAAAGCAACAGATACTGAATATCAAAGTTGTATGAAGCTAGAAGAAGCATAAGGTCGTATAGACAAAGAGACAAAATTATGTTGCTTACAATAAAAGAAGCCATTATTTTCTGAATTTTTAGAGAACCATAACAATGCTTCAGCCTTCAAGTAAATAAAACTCTAGATTGACAAGCATCAACTATTCTAACAGAAAACATAAATGAAACTCTTTAAAGCATAGATTAACACAGGTTAAGGTGGCAAAAGGTGTACAAATGCTCTTAATCCCCTAGTGTCATGAGGCAAAAGTCACCCAAAACGTCATTGCCTGTGCTAAGTAGGGTGCAGAAAGGAGAAATAAGAAAAATTATAATAAATAACCAAACTTTTAATTATTGCAATATACAAATATCACAGTTCACACAAATCAACTGCTTAAGCATACACTTCATTGTTCATACAAAATAGTAATTGTTCAAGGTGAAGTATTATAATAAGCCATGTAGCCACAACCAAAAACACATGGCAGCCCAGAAATTCTCAGCAGAAACATAATATGCATTTATATCACGTTTTTTTTTTTTTCAATAATTATTACATCATATTTCATAATACCTATCCTCACTAAAATTTAAGCTCGAGACCACTCAGACAAGCATGATAAACCCTGACTACTGGGTAGTTATTGTCGTAATTTTTAGATTCTCACCTTCAAAGCTAGTTAAAATTGCCAATAGCTAGATATTGACAAGATTATATTTAACGCATGCAATCAGGGAAAAATATATTATGTGAAATTAGCTTGCATCAACTAGTCATTGCCTTAGATCCCCCCCCCCCCCCAAAACCCCAATTCTCTCTCTCTCTCTCTACCTGTTTCACTTTCATTCTGACTCAACATGATGAAAATGGCATATCTCACATAGTTTGGCAGAACAGAGGTAAAACTCTTAACAATTTAGCAGTAAAACAGAAAGGAAATGGGAGTGATCATCAACTTAACATAGATTCAGGACTTCATTTTTCAGCACCTTCTCATGTATTATCTGAAAAATGATTACAAGAAAAATAAAAAAAACGAGGTCTCATGCAGACAGCAAAGGTGATTTACCCTGCTTCCCTCTTAAATGCAATAAGGACCCAAATCTACCAAAGGCACATACCTGGCTGAAGGCACCTCTACCTTGATCATCAAAAGATGAGGGCCCCTTCTGGTGCATTACTTCAGCACCTCGACTTCAACTTCACTACTACTTCAAATTCCATAAGGCTAAGGCCCACCCTAACTGCACAACTTTCTTCCATTCTTACAAAATCTTATCACGTACAAATTCCAGAGTTTTATCGATTCAAAATTTAAATACAGGAACTCCAGAGTCCAGAGCCATTTATCATGTGTAGTTATTTATAGTATGTGAGTCATACAATTTATAGGTGCTTCCTCACTGAACAGAGGAAACTACAGAGTTATAGTCACAAATGACGACTAGACAAAATAAAATGAAAATTTAATTATATTCCTGAGGGAAAAAAAAAATTAAAAACTGAATATGAACTTTCACCATCTGTTATTATCCATGGACCAGGACTAGTTGCGTCTCCTGGAGAATCTAGAGAATACTGCATTTGATCGAGTTCTTCGGCTCGGATCTGAATCAGTAATGGAAGAACGAGAGAAGGAGGCCCTAAGCCCCCTGAAGTATGAGAAGAAGTTCCGGACAGCGCTACCTAACCCCCGAGTCTCCCTTGATCTTCTTACACTCGTTTCCCAAGATATCCTCCTTGGAACACCCACATTATTGAACGCACCATCCATTTCTGTATATACAACGGGAAGTTCACGTTCTGCGGCTCTTCTTCCCCCAGTGAACCTCCCTACAGCGAAACCACCACCAGGCAGTCTCCATATAGTTAATCCCACAGTATGATCATCCCTTCCTCCATCAGACACAGGGGAGTTTCTTCCACTACTACTCCCACGCAGCTCAGTCGGTAACTCATGGCGACAAACCGGACAGGAATTACGAATTGAAAGCCATGGAAGGATACAATCAGAATGGTAAATGTGCTTACAAGGCATTTCACGAGCGTCCGAGTCAAGCTCGAAGGGTTCCTTACAAACTGCACAATGTGATTCCGCGGAAACATGTGTGGCAACAATCTTGATGATGGGCATCGATTCGATTGCAGCTTTCGATGCCGGGGGTTGATGTAATCGTCCGACTCCGGTAACTTCTAATTGAGACAACTGGTCAAGAAGGTGGTCGAATCCAGCACCCATTAAGAACTCTGTGACACTCGCTGGAAGAGGCCGAAGACCCGAACCGGTGCCTTCGTTGTAATAAAGTTCGAAATTACCCCTATCAACGCCAATCCCTTCATTTCCACCGCCGCCACCGCCATCGGCAGGTCCACTGAGGACGATAACAGGGTTAAAAGGGGACCGATCGCCGGCGTTCCGCCGGCCAAGGCGGAGTCTTGGGCTGGCACCTTGCTCAGAGCTAGACTGATCATCGACGTACATTGCCGGTGAAGGGAATCGATGGAAGGGAGAGTTAGTACGAGTTCTGATTTCCTCTATAAAACCAGACCCACAATCAGGGCAAAGTAAAGAGTCTTCAGTCCCAACACGAACCCTAACGAACTGATTGCATCTGTAGCACCAATAGGAAGATCCCACTAAAGCCATGATGAACCAGATCGAGCAAGAACTCTACTAATCCTCACTGAAAAAGATTCAAACAAGAAATCCCAAATCTCTCCTTTTTTTTGGGTTAACTGGAATTTGCAAATATCAAACAGAAACCCTAATTTTCCGAGAAATTGGAATTCAAACGCGATTCCCAACCAATTGCTTTGAGATGTGAAAGCGAACAAAGCGAGAAAGGAAAGTGAAAAAGAATAAATAAAGGATGCTCCACTGACGTGAAAGGAAAGCGCATTGTTATTAGATTGAAGCTTTTGAAGGATTTAGCATTCGAAAATGGAAAAATAAAATAATTAAATTGAAATAAAATTAACCTACTAAAGATAATTTAATAATTGGCACACATGAACACCGCACGATAGGTCACTGGTCACGGTCATCTGAATAATCTCTATAAATTAGAAATGTAATAGTAACTCAAAAAATTAACGCACAAAGGAGTAAATAAGTTTTTCTTTTTGGCCAATAAAGAGCAAAAAAAAAAACAAGTTTGAAGTGCGGTACCCTGAATGTCGTCCATTTAGTTCTCGGAATGACCAAAACTGCCGCATGGTAAGACAAATACTTATGGAATATTCTTCTACTGCTTCCCTGGTTTTATTTTAATAAAAATATTATTTTAATCTTTTATTTTTAACTTAGTTTTATTTTAATTAAAAGTTTAAAATGGTACTTTAATTTTGAATATAATTTTATTTTTATTTTTTATAAATTGTAAATATTAAAATGATTATTCACTCTTTCATATTTTATTAAAAATAATTTTTTTAGTCTCATTTAAATAAAGATTACTTTGAGTTAGATATTAAAAATAAAAAATTATTTTAAAATTTTTAATTTATAGAAAATTAAAATAAAACTAAATTTCAAAATAAAAAATTATTTTAAAACATTTAATTTATAAAAGATCAAAATAAAATTAAAATTAAAATTAAAAACCAAAATTTTATTTTTTTTCCCTTTTTTTAATTATTGCTGCCAAACAGGTATTTTGTTCTTCTTCTCCGCCTCAGAATGAAAAACTAAATCAAACTTGATTAATCAAGAAGTTTTAACAGAAGATATTTTTATAAATTAAGTAGTTTTTGATGCCACAAAAGGTTTATAATTCTGGTTTGTCTCCAGTAATCATTTTCTTTCTAAAATGTATCCGCTAGTTGCGATGTGTTGAAAAGAATTAACCTATTCTCTAGAGGAGATTAAAGAGAATAGCATATGAAAAATTAAATAAGTTGGTTGAAGGTTAAGTCATATCAGACTTGGTTGTGATTTAGACTTCAAAATTTTATTTTATTTTATTTTTTCGGTAGAATTCAAAATTCAATTTCTCATAAAAGTTTATTGATTTCAAACACAGATTTTTTAAAAAAAATAAATTGACTAAGACTTAAAATCTAATTTAATAATAAGCAACAATTCATGTGTATATAAATTGACTAGTACCTTATATATATATAGAGAGAGAGAGAGACACAGATACATTAAAAATAAATAAATAAATATGTTTGGCAATAAGGGTATGAATGCAAAAGAAACATAAAATTTGATGACATTTCCTTTTTGCCAATTAAAGTAAGGTTAACATTGGTTATTGGGTTAAGTTTTTCTTTTCTTTTTTTTAGAAAAGGAAAAAGTTATGTTCCATCGTAATTGATAACTTATGAGAAAGAAGTCTATAATTAACGACATATACTCGCCGAAAAAGTTGATAACTTATATGTATTAGTTAAAAATTAACATGTTTTTGTGTTATTAAGAGTCCAATTTTCACTTCAGTGTATTTTAAAAAATTAAGAACATAATCCATAATTTCAGATCCTTGGCCATAAAAAATGTTTTCATTTTTCTCTTTCTTTCCTTTCAAGACGGGAATCTTATAAAAGAAAAATTTTATTTCCGAACAACAATATTCCATATCACATGGGGCCTCAGAATGGAAGGGTTTTAGATTAATTTTAGATCAAAGCTAATAATTAGTTAACCAAAAAAAAAATGCGGACTACAGACATACATTAAAAGTAAAAAGAAACATTTAAAGAGTTTTTAACTTAACAATATCTCATCTGACAAGTTAAAAAAATAATAACAACAATGGTAATAAATTTTTAAAAAATAAATTACATGCAGATGCTTATATTTTTATTATCAAAATTTTTAATTAAATAATGACATGTGTATAATTTTTAAAAATATAAATATAATTTCAAATCAACCAAGCATTTTAATTTATAAATTGGATAACAAATAATAAAAATTGCACTCAAGTCTAGTCTTAAATTTTTTATTTGAAAATTACTTTAAAAAAAAATAGCAGAGAAACTAACAAAGTCGCTCTAAATTTCATCTCATGATAAATATGGTGAAATAAAAAATCTAAAATTAGTATAAACTCAACAATGACACTTGTGGCGTAAAATTCTCCAAATATTTTTCTCTACGCATGCTGCTTCTCCTTTCTATTAAGAGAAGAAACCTCGTCAAGTGGCTGTAATCATCTTGTCTGGTAAATGTAGGACGTGGAGTATCATACTACCATACCACATGTCCTTCTCAAGGATTGTGTCTGCAAGAGAAGATTTGGAAGTATAAAACTTCTATATGTGACAGAACAAAACATAACTTACAAAGAGGATGAAACAAGAAAATGACAAGGATTGAATCTGGCCTCTCTTTGTATGTTATATCTTCTGAAAATCAATGGTAGCTAATTGATTTGCCTTTTTCTTCTTATTAGCAAGCAAGATTTCTAATGTCCTGTCTTAGTAAAAGGGGATGTGAGTCCGACAATTAGGAGTGTTTGAGGTCGGGAATATTAAATTTTAACCTAACTCATATTATTGTTTGAGGTTGGGATATTGGATTGGATTTGGAAGTTAAACTTAATTTTAAGAAAAAAAAAAAAAGTAATTTTCGTTTCTTATTTTTAGTTTTAAGATTAAGTCGATCTTTTAAAAATGAAAAATATTATAATAGTATTTTAAAAATGAAACAGGTCAAAAAATAAAGGATTTTTTATGTAGTTGGACGGATTAAATTAGTTTTTTTTTATTTTAATTTTTGAAGGACTATCTCCATACTTTTAATTTTAGAGGATTAAATTGATTTTAAGGTCAAAACTGAAGGAATAATATTGTATTTTTCTATTATTTTAAATTTCATTTTTAAAAAAAATTTATGTATTTAAAAACTTAAAGTTATCTTGGATAAGAAAAATATAACATTCTAAGTTTCAATATTATTTTACTAATTAAAATAATGATTTTCTCTTTGTTTTGAAAAGATTTTAGCATTTGCATGATATGAAAAAAATTGAATGTCTTTCTATAATTTAAATTAAATATTCCATTTTCAATCATTAACTTTGTCCTTTAGCATTTAATACTAGTTATAAGATATTCAATGTAATAAAAAATGAAAATTATTAGGATTTGTTTATATCATTTTGTGTTGAGAGAAAATCAATGCCTAAAGTTTTAGACTTTATATATATATATATATATATATATATATATATGTAAAGTAGGCTTCTTTTTAATATGAGAGCTTTGTTTGATTGTTGAGATGCCTCATTTGATTAAGCACTCAACTTTTCATGTAATAACTCTTCATTTTTTTTATACATGCATTAGGAATATTTTGAAATATGTAAATTTTTTAGAGTTAATTTAACTGTTTTTTAAATTGAGAATTTTTAGAAATTTAAGAATTCTTTGAAGTATAGAAGAAAAAATAATGAATTAATTAATCACTTCTTAAATTAAAAATTCTTTGAAGTTTGAATTTTTATTAAGTCAATGAGAATAATAATGAATGAATGAATTATTTACTTAATTGCCTTTTAAATTTCCTAATAAGAAAATATAAATATAACTTGATATGACCCAAAGTTAAAGCAAGATAAAATGATATATAATCTTATCAATGATTCAGATAATCTATCATAGTACATTACTCAAAGTCAGAGGTAAAGTCAAATGTGATTTATCAATTTATAAGATTTTAAAATTTTTTAGAAGGGCAATAATAAGAGTTACTTTGTATGAAAGATTTTTTGTAATGATGCCCTCCCAATGAGTTCATTGACCTCACTTCTTTCTTACCAATATTACAAAATTAATTTTATACACTTTTTTCAATTTGTTATGATTTTTTTATGTCACAATACATTATTGAAATCAATTTTTGCTTTCACCTTCAAACACTGTTAATTTAAAATATATTGGCATACAGAAAAATAGGTTAGTTTTCTTTTAAGACCTGTACGTAGGCAATTGAACTAATATAATTGAAAATAATGAATGAATTCGCAAGTTGGCATGTTAGGTAGGTTTGAAATTTTTTCAAATCGCAAAATATTTAGCTTTAAAAAAGAATTTCAATATAACTCAACCTAACCTAACTTACAATATTACGTGTAAACTGAGTTAAATTACAATATTATGTGTAAATTGAGTTAAATATCAAAGGGTTTTAAATCAAATAAGTTAGTGACAACCCTACATGGATAATGTAATACACTGTTTTTTAAAAGAAAATATTATTTTACTTTGACAAGCGTTATGATCCCAATTCAAGGAACTTTGAGACCAAGAGGGAACATAGATCAAATTTCCTTTTTCAAGCAAAAGGGAAGCTCAAGGGACTGATCTCCAAAATACTTATTTACCTCCCCACACCCACTACAGTCCACATATAAAGAGGAGAGCAATAGAGATGTTGGGTTTCTCTCATTGGGCCTAACTGTATGAACTTGCATGAATATTGGTCCATGTATTGTAACATTACCTTTCTTTTCAAATCAACTTTAATATTGAAGTAGATAACAAAGAAGAGTAAGTTTATACAAAACAGTGTATCATTTATGACTATAATGGCATTGTTTCCACTTCACTCCCGCATGCATCTCACCACCATCCTTCCGGTGAATGAAAAGTTGGTGAAACTTTCCTCAAACATTCATTGATACTCAAGCACTATGTCAGTTGATGGGAGTCAGCTCTCAGATCATTATACATTTGGTTTGTACCAAAACGGAAGAGCTCTACTTCCAAGCACACTGGTTCCCTCATTTGCGAGCATGCAAGCTTAATTTGTTCATCCACCAGTGTATTGTACATGTTAAAGCATTCCTGGATTTTGAAAAACTGGTCTTCCAGATCAAAGCCGTTGAACTGTGCTATTTTGCTTCATGCCTTCTCATAAATGGGAGCCATGTACTGAGCTTGAATATTGCTTTTGGAAGTTGCGGAGGATTCGAAGGTGATGCATTAGGTTGCTTCATCATCTATTGAAGCAATCCTTCTATATTTTGGATGGATATCTATTCGGCCAAGATGAGTTTTAGTTTGTTTTTGTGATTTGTGAAATTTGACAAAGTCTTCATGAAAGTTATGATAGTTAACCTCATCGCATTCCAATCTAATTCTTTCAACTTGAGCCATAGTAAGGGGATAGAACATATAAACTTTTATAGATGCTTCAAATGTAGCCACTTCATTTAGCCTTTGACTTTCATGTTCAATCTCCAAGAATAAATTAATGGTTTGCTTTGATACCTTACCTTGGACAAGTGTAGCAATCACTGATGTTTTTGACTTGTGTTTCTCTGGGGTATCATTGAAAAAAGAAATATTAGGGGCCAAAATAACATTCCCCATCTTGATCTCTTGTCTTACCATTGTCTTATAGGTAATAATATCTTGTTGAAACATTTTCTCAAATAGACCTTGAGCAATACTTCGTGGATGGTACGTGGCATAAAACTGCATAATCTTGTTTTGTAGAATTAAGTGGCTCTACAGATCAAGATATGGGAAGAGCATATGAAGAAATGAGCACTTGAAAAGGCCTCACTTAGGAAATAATGAGTCACTTGGGAAGAGCATATGGAAGATATCCCAAGATCAAATACAAGCACAATATCCTAGTCTGATACAACCTTTTTTTTATTTAATACCTCTTCCATCAGGGCAAGTTCTGGAGAATCCATCTTCAGGTTTGCTCCATTTGCTTTAATTTCCATGTTCTCTATTTCTAGTTCTTGACAGTGTATTTATTTGAGTTATTTATACATCTGTTGAGTTCTAACTTTTCCTTATTCTTTTCATTTACATTTGTATAGACATGTTTTAATTCCTCACTATTTAGTTCATCTTTATTTGTAATGAATTTTAACAAAAAAAATTATTAGTTCTAACACATTTATATAATAATTAATATGGTGTATCAATCTTAATTAAATCATTCAAAAAGAAAATTGTAAATTATCAAAAAAATAATTTAATTAAAATTAATACATCATATCAATTGCCATAAAAGTATATCAAAACCAACTAATATTTTTTAAAATTCTAATACCCTTTTGTTTGGAGTGATGAGTGACAGCTATTGAAATGGTTCTGTTTAGGGCATTGCTACCAACACAAATATGGGAGTCATTTATGTCCATAGCAACTTCTGGGTCTTCCTTGTTCACTGGTTCTTCGGATTCATCATTGGCTGGTACTATTAGAAGTTATTGCAACATTTTGGTAATGCTTTGCATATGCATTTCTATGGTGGACAACCGGTTGTTCATCGTTAAAGAGCGGTACATCTCATTGTCACAAATGTAATCAAGCATTAAAAATTGGTCTTCCTTAACCATGGAAAGGAATGAATGCAATGAAAGCATCATTTGTTACAATTCTAATTCAAGAACCTCTGAGACCAAGAGGGAATACATATCATATTCCTGTTTTTGAACAGAAGGGAAGCTTCATGAGATTGAGCTCCAAAATTTTTCTCTGCCTGCCCACACCCACCACAATCCATACAATGAGCGAGCAGCAAAGTTGTAGGGTTCTTCTCTTTGGGCTTAACTGTACGGATTTGCATGAACGTTCGGCCTTGTATGAATATTGGTTCATGTAATGTGGTTTTTATTTTTTGTTCTTCATGCTTAGTTTTCAATTTTTGTTCATTCTCCATGATTATTTTTTTCGTCGTCGATATTGTTCGTGCTTATTTTTGTAATAATTTTTTATATGTGAAGAGACGGCGAAGAGAAAAAATAGGGGTAACGGGCCTCTAATATTGGGCCGTATGCTATTAGGCCCATCATCCACCCATGTTTCAGCGCCTTCCTTCTCATTTCGTACCCGACCTCCTTTCCTGCTTCTACGACTCTCCTGAATTCCGGAGACGCTTCCTGAATCGCCCATCTGCTGCTTTATATTTATATTTCATACTGTTTCAAAAACCTATTCGCTCCTTAGAGGCTTTCTAGTTTTGTTGCTACTTCCGAATAAAGGTTTTTGGGGTTTTCTCCTACAAGCACTGAAATGGCCAAAGACGGACCCAACTGGGAAGGATTGCTCAAATGGAGTCTTGGTCATGCCGATGGAACTCGTCCCACTAGAAATTTAAGGTCTGTGTTTTCTTCCTGTAATAATCAATTTTCATTCTCTTCTTCCAACCCTTTCCCCCTTTTTGTTGGGGTTAAAATGGAGTTAGCTCTTGGTAACAATTCAGGTTAATAATAAGTGTAAAAGTTGCTTTTTCTTAGTTTTTGTTGTGAAAAATGCATACTTATATGTAGAATTTTATTTCTTGAAATCAATATTGGTTCTTGAATTTGATTTCGAATAAGGATTCAGGGATGAATACTCATTATTAAGTGGGCTTCAGTCTGATGCATTTTGGTATGCGATTCTTTAGTGAGGAGGACCGGAGATGGTTTATGGAAGCGATGCAAGTGCAGACCGTCGATGTCATAAAACGTATGAAAGAAATCACTCTTGTTATGAAAACTCCAGAGCAAGAATTGGAGGCTCAAGGAGTTACCCCTGCTGAAATTGAAGGTATACGACATTCATATTAGTGCAAAACCGTCTGGAAACAAAAGTTAATTTTTCGTTTGATTAAGTTAACAATTTATCTTTAATCTCATTGTGTGCATGACCTAAATTCTGACAGATATGCTGGATGAGTTGCAAGAGCATGTGGAATCGATAGACATGGCAAATGGTAATCTTTCTTTCATGCTTCTTGAACTTGGATTACGTTGAAGGAATATAGATATTTTCAGATGTAGAATACTTGCATGTGTTTGCTCTTGGCAGTTTCGAATAGGAAATTCTTATAAATTTGGAAACTAGGTTTTAATTGATAATTTAATATTCAATTGCTATTTCTATGCGTTATTCACTGCTTACAAAAGTGTCTTCCTAACCTTTGGGCAACATGGGGTCAATGATAAATTGTAATAACCAGTTAATTTCCTTCTCATGTTAAGAATTCAGAACAAATCAGTACATAAGTTTGTTGGTCAAAATATTTTGGGATGTATCAGAGTAAACTCTTTTTCTGAGCAGACAATCGCTAAATTGTGTACCTCTTCCTTTAAAGTTTAACCATTTATGTTTCCATGGGATAATGTAAGTGGTTGACAAAGCTTTCAGAGCTTGCTCTCTTCAGTCCAGAAATTTGGTTCTTTTTGTTATATTTTGATGAATCTGATTACTTTGTGCTTATGTTTTCTCATGTTTGGCAAAAAGAAGAAATTGTGGCAGCATTTTTTGGATAATCTGTTAGTCAATGGATCTATCTTATTTTTGTTTGAAACCATGTGCCTGAGCTATTTCCTGGTCTTTAACCATGTCCCAGATCTTGACTCCATTGGTGGTTTGGCTCCTCTTCTTGGTTACCTCAAGAACTCACACGCCAATATTCGAGCAAAGGCTGCTGATGTTGTGACTACAATCGTCCAGAATAATCCAGAGAGTCAGGAACGAGTTATGAAAGCAAATGGTTTTGAACTTCTTGTTTCCAACTTCAGTTCAGATCCTGATATGAATGTTCGAACTAAAGCACTTGGTGCAATATCTTGTGAGTATGCTTTAGAGTTTTGACAGTAGCGTTACATTTTTCCTGAGTTTGGAATTGTAGTTTGACTTATTTCTGCTCTGGGGTTGACTTTTCAGCATTAATTCGGCACAACAAACAAGGTATCACTGCATTTCGTCTTGCAAATGGTTATGCATCCTTAAAAGATGCATTAGCCTCTGAAAATGTGAGATTTCAAAGGTAAATAAGGTTCTCTGTGTGTTTGGATTTTATTATCAGTTAATACTGTTCTGTACTACATGAAGCTGATATTTTGTATTAATGGTTAAGTCTATATCTTGCTTTGTTCTTGTGATGTTGAAACTATATTTTTATTGGTTACATCCTCCAGTCCTCATGCATTATAGAATCTAATCTTTTCTGCCATCTTTCAGGAAAGCTCTCAACTTGATCCATTACCTATTGCATGAGAATAGTTCGGACTGCAGCATAGTGCATGAACTGGGATTCCCCCGTTTAATGATGCACCTTGCCACTAGTGAAGATGCAGATGTCAGAGAAGCTGCTCTTCAGGGTCTTCTTGAGCTGGCTCGCAACAACAGAGATGGGGCTGCTAGTATAATAGGGGCAGATGATGGGAAAATGAAGCAACTACTTCAAGAACGGATAAATGGTATTTGTTCAATGTCAGCTGAGGACCTTGGGGCAGCTAGGGAAGAAAGGCAGCTTGTGGACTCTTTGTGGCATACTTGCTTTAACGAGCCATCTTCACTTCGAGAGAATGGTCTTCTTGTCCTTCCTGGAGAAGATGCGCCACCACCTGACGTTGCTAGCAAACATTTTGAGCCTCCTCTTAGAGCCTGGGCTGTAAACCGTAATTTAAATAAAGACTCTAGTAGTGAAAAAAGAGAGGCCCCTCTGCTTTTAGGGCCAGGGCCTTCACCTGCAACTCCTAACAATCAAGATATGTCTGGTAGAGTAGGAGATGCCAATGTGTAGACAGATCCTCCTAAATAAAAATATGTTGTCTGGTCAGGTTTTTATTATTATTATTATTATTACTGGGTTGTTACGCTTGTATATCTTACGATCTACTTGTAATCTTTATTTCTTTACCCTTGAGTTGGTCTTTTTTTTTTCACTGGGTTGGTACTCCTGTACTTTCTTACAATGCGCTTGTAATTTTTCTTTCTTTTATCCCTTAGGTTGGTCTTTCGAATTTTTTCTAGAATGATCTGATGCGTCACCAAGATTTTCTTTTCATTAATACGTATAGTTGATTAATGCATGGATGTAGTTGTGATTATTTTTCAATTGCCGCACCCTACATTGTGAATATCTGTCAAAACTTATTCGTTTGTCATAAATAGTGTGTCTTTTCATTTCTACATATCCATTACAATATGCTTAGTAAAACTATGCTATACTTGTGTGATTGCCTTCTCTATTTTCAGAGTTTGGTGGACAGAGGGTAGGGGTGCCAAGGAAGGAGATCTTTTAATTAGGGTCGGGAATAGAAAGTAACATTGGTTGAGGGGCTTGCCTGTTGTCAATGCTGCTTTGTAGAATCTAAGTAACGAAAACTACCGAGTACCATGTAAAGGAGAACGCCAATATATTCTGTCCCCTTCTACCTTTTTATAATCCCTATGTTTCTCCTTTTTTCTCTAAGGATGGTGGTTTTTATATTTTCTGCTTTAAAGTTTAAGTTGTAGTGCACTCGTGTGCGAGTAAACTGAACCTCAGTACTTGAATAAGCCTGATTTATTTTTGGCAGCTGGTGCATCTCTCCGATTGACAAGTCATAAGTTACACGTAGTGCTTCGTTGTTCATATGACCAAGAATCCTTCTGGAGTTTCTGCAAAATTGAAGGTTTCTTTACTGTGTGGGATAAACATAAAAGTCAGTGTCAGACCAGTCAAGAATTTGCTCCTCGGAAGTCACATTAGCGTGTCCATAGCCTTGTATATGATGTGTCTCACTTGTGGGTAGTGTACTCTCTGCACTTTTTCTTCTCTTTTATTGAATGTTCGAAAGGCTTAGTCACACAGTATTTCATTCTCTGCAGATCTTGTTTTGCCATGCCATAGTTCACTAACTTCAGAATTATTCAATCGTAAATGGTTTTCTTTGAAAACAGAAGAAAAGTTAATTTAATTTTCAAATGACATCAATGCATTAAAGAAATTGATTGTGGTTTTTATTTCTTGCATTTTGTTTCAGAAACCTATGCTTGTCTGGGACTGTTTTCTATTATATTCACAATTCCAGAATAAAGAATTACCTTAGAAACCTCACTCCTTGCATCCTCCGTCCATACTCAAGTCCCCCACTTTGTTCCCATATGAGAGCAGTGATAAATCAATAACAGGAATCTCGGAAGAAAATTGATTTGATGCATTTATTTTTGACTCATCACATAACTTTTAGCAACCTGCGAAGGGTGTATCGTTATCATTTTCTGAATGTTGGATGGGGCATAGATGAAGCATAAGTGTCTAGTTCCACTCTGTCTCTTTCTCTTTTACATTGTAATTCATCTGTATTTTGTCTGGACTCTTAGCTTTGAAGTTTAGACGATTTTTCAATTGGCCTCTGTTTTATATATGCATTGTACTTTATTTGTTAGCTTGAGCGAAACGTGAGTTCCCTTGGAATTAAAGATCCTCCAGCCGAACAAGGAGGCTGATATTATGAACATGTAGGAAATTAATCGTCAATTGTATGGTATTAATCCGCTTGCAAACACCAGTTTTCTTCATATGCTTAAATTTGTTGAAATTCGGCTCTATAACCATTAGTAGAGAAAGAATCTAAGCAATTCCTGTTATGGTTGCCGAAAGTGTTGGGAACCAGATGATTTTATTTAGAATCATATCATGAAGTTTATTCCTATTATGTCCAATTATTTGTATTGAGATTGCAGCTTTTCATAAAGGAGTTTACTTGAATTTTTAAGCTTACAATCATCTGCATAAGTATAACATGAAGATACATACCAAGTGATGGAAGAGAAAATGTGATGTATGGTTAAGAAACACTTCACATATTCGAATCTTTACTATGCCAATACCGAAAGTCGGTATGAATCTCTTATTGCAATAACTTGTTAGAAACAAGGAAAGTAAAAGGACCCATGTACTGATGGCAGCTTGCATATTGATGTTTTCTGCAGCAGTTGGCTGCAAATCTCTGATGTTCTTGCCTTTGAAGTAAATTCTCATATAAAATGGATAAAGTGAACAGCTGACTATTCCTCAATATTTAAATAAAACTGAGTTGGGTAAATGGCGTAACCTATGAACATTATACTATACTACTATTCTTTATGCATTTCCCTCAATGCCATCTTATGCTTCTAAAAATTCTTCTCACGAGGAGAACAAATCCTATTCATAAAAGGAATAAGGAAAATCTTGAGACAGAACCATGACAGCCATGTACTTTAAAAAGAAGACAGTTCTAGAATATACAAAAGACATTCCTTTTATCTGTTTCTGCTTTGAGTATATTGTTCGTGATTGGAGTTTGCAGGTGTATGTTTTCTGAAAAATTCTCGAATAGCATGCTCAAAGTTAGGCAACTATTCCCGGGTAAATTAGATGAATCTTAGCATATATCAAAGCATCATTAGCAGTAAATCAGAAGAGTGAAATACTACGTTCTATCATTTCAGAATTCAAACTTTGCTAGTCAGGAGGAACCTTTCCTATGTAAGTACAAGAAATATTGGCCAAAAGAGAAAATGAACAAGTAAAAACTCAATAGCAACTATTGGTAATACTACAATAACTAGAAGACAGTCCCTCTTCACTAATGATATGGACATGGTTACAGACCTATGACAGTAGCTTCAACTCCATTCTGGCAAGAAGTTTATGCATAGCCAATAGAGTTTCATCATAATAGGCATAGCGGTTGATCTCACTACCGTAACACCGACTTTAGTGAATTTCTAACGGCTTCTTCCCTCTATCTTAGGTTTATTGGGGAGGACAGAAAGTGATAACATACCGTGAAGCCCTGCATCTGTTAAGGCTACTAGAGTCATCATATGCATAGCTATAAGCCTTAGGGCATATGGCCTTAAAGAGGTGAGCAAAAAGGGTAGGTTTGCAAGTCTTTGGATCAGCATAACTCCCTGTGCAGCAATACTTAGCTGATTGCATAGCCAAGCAGGCACTCTTACACCCCACAATCTTACCATTTTTCTTCACCTCCAAAGCTGATGGACAACAAATGTTCAAATCCACCTCACAGGAAGCCACCCCACACCCAATCCCGCCACCAACAGGCTTCATGGACACAGGCAAGTTGAAGCCATCCACTAAGCTCACATCATAGAAGTGCAATGGAGAAGAAGATGATCCGAGTGTCATTTCCACCACGGTTGCTGGTGGCACCCCCCCATTCCCTCCACAATGTAGATTCCCGGTGCAATCGCCAGTGACACACAAGCCTTTTCCATTGCTGTCAAATTTACAATCCTGCCTTCCCCAGATTCTCCCTGACCATTTCTCTGGTACATCAAATACTACTTCCTCCCCAATCCCAAGATGAAAACCTCCATCTTTTGGAGTTGGTTGCCCTGCACTGCCTAGTATTCCTGGCCACACACTTTCTATACAATTGTTCACTAGAATGAGCTGAGTCCCATCTGAAACCACCAAGAAGAAACACACTCAGACATAAAAATTGTCTGTATACAAAAAAAAAGCCCTATTTTAATCATGGTATCATTATCATTTATCAATTAGCACTCAGTAGAATTTTTGTATTACTTTAGTAGCTGGAAGTGTAACTTTGTTACTAAAGTGATAAAAAAAATCTGTATATTGAGTATCAAATTGACAATGACACTATTTTCCAATGGCCAAAATAGAGTTTTTATCATTGTTTGTATTAAATTACAAAAAAAATGAAAGAACCAAAGTTATAAGAAAATCTAGAGGTAGTAGCAGTAGAATCACCTATAATGGAGCAAAGGGAAATCAAACAGAAGAGAGGCAATAAGAGAATGGAGCATGTTCTTGCCATTGTTTCAGTTTGGTTTTGAATCCTAATGTTAGTTGAGGAGGTGATGCTGCCTATATAGGTGGTGCCAAGTACTGTCTTTTAAAACGAAAAGGGTTTTGTGACTTCCTGCTATGCCTCTGTGTCACTCTCACTGAGCTTTTTCACTTTATTTTCTCCACTTGCTGCGACTTTCTCTTCAAGATATGGAATATATGCATTGCTTCCTACTGGAGGCTTCTTTTTTACATAATTGGTTAATTGAACCTTTAGAATAGTACTGCAAATTAAAGACAATATCAAACTTTTCTTTGGGGGTACTGTTAGTTTTAGCTTCTTTTACATGAGAAGTTTAAAAGAATAACAATAATAATAAAGGGAAATATTAACAATACCATGTGGTATGTGCTTTCATTATATTAGGCATTGTCTAAAGTAAACATGATCACAAACTCAGATATGAACTTTATTTTGCATTAAACTTCAGTCTTCCATCATTCAAAATTTGACAAATTTAAGGATAGTCATTAGGCGTATGATTAACTGTGAGTAAAACAATCTTACTCCTTTAATTATTTGAAATAAAAAATAAAATTGAACATAAATTTTTAAATTTTAGTTTTTGGTTCCCATCAAAAAGTAGTTTCTGTGACTCAAACAAAATTGAGCTATTGTTGCATCTAGTTATTATTTTAAATTCCTATAATATAATAATTAAACAAATAATATTAGATTAATTTGTATGAAAGGATGAACTAACTTACTTGGCAAAATAAATTTGATAGGGGTTTTTCATTCATTTTTTATTTTTACAAGTTTGAATCTTTAAGAGCTCATATTGGTGAAAAATTATTTTCATAAAAATCTTTGAGTGTCCAATCTTTTGATATCTGGGTAAGTCTTTGCTTCTCCTTGAATGAGTTTTGTCTTGGCTAATTTTTACAAGACATAAGTATCTTGAATTTAGCGAATATACAAGTGTGAGATTAAAGGACTAAATTATACCTTTAAATTAATTAAAGAGCTAAAAGTGCAATCTACGTGATAAATTTTTTTCCTGCAATATGCATGTAGGTATCTAAACTTTAACTATAGGTATCATATGACAATCTTTGCCATGAGGAAAGAAATAGCAGCGCTGGGATGCTGGCTTTTTGCTTTTTTTTTTTTTTAAATAAATAATTTACATTCCTAAATACAAAGGAATATTAGTACAACATTATTATGCCCTCAGCTTTGTTCATGCTTGTAGCATAAGATTTTCAATTATTCTTAGTGTCTCTAATGTGCATTAGTTTAACAGGGCCTGAACTTTATGTTGTGACAGATAAAGTTGGATTACAAGTGAAAGGAAAGAAAAGAAAAAAAAGAAGATATATGCAAATCCACTTAATCAGGGGAATCATGTTCATATCATATATTACAGGAGTAAAATTACAGTTTTGTCCCTCACATATAGGGTATATTTTAGTTTGGTCCCTCAGATTTTTTTTTTTTCCAATTTGGTTCACACATGTAGATATTTTTCAATTTGGTCATTCCCAAATGAAATTATTATTTATTTTTAAATGATAAGATTTTCATAACTAAATTGAATTAATGTCATTATTTATTTATTTTATTTAAAGTAAATATAATATTTATCAATAAAAAACTGTTGTTCTAGAAGTTGATAATTTCTAAAATACAACTCATGTTGGCCTAGCTTCAATTGGGGTAGAAGTTGAATATTTTTCGAAATACTTAATTGAAAAAAAAATGAGATGTTTTGGTGAAGCTTTGGTTAAAAGCAAGAACTGTTTTTGAGTGGTAGTAGAAGTATTTATTATGTTATAAGAAGGAAATAGATAACTGGAGTTTCTCGGCAAAACTTTTTTTAAGGACAAAAGTACCCTCATAAAAAATAACTAATTACCATAATTACCTCTTATTATTTTTAACTATAATCTTGAAACATGCCATTTCAAATAATTGACAATACAAATTATTTTTATAAAAAATTCGAAATTCAATAACTCTAATAAAAGTGTTTTAAATATTTTTTTTCAAATACAAATTACTTCTTTTTTATAAATTTTTTTTGTAAAACTATATATAAAACAATACACTTTCAACATAAATAGAAATTCACAAGAATCTTAAATGGGCCTCATTAGTGATGGACGTTTTGCAGTGTTGCTATGCCTATGTTGGCATGGTTGGGCTTTTCGACTTGAACATTATTAAAAAAAAATGTAATCTTCTAAATGCATCATATATTTTATCTTTGTTTTTCAATTTTTCTTTTTATGTTTTGGCTCATCATGAGTGTAGATAGTTATTTTGAAAATTTTTTTATTCTTGTTTTAGGTTTTATGTGTCTCTAGTCTCTAATTTGGTACATTAAAAATTACCTTAAGTAAAATTTGAATTGTTAAACTAATTTTGAAAAAAAAAAAAAATTAAAGAGAGCCTGAGCCATTAAGTTAAATACTCTCACCTTCTTTTATTTATATAATACAACAAGTACCAAAATCGGTTAGATATCATCAAAGTATTTTTTGGGTAATAAACAAACAAAAAATTTTGAGTGAGCTAACGATATTAAGGTAATCTTTAAAGTGTCGAATGATAGTCTGAAATCTATTAAATTTAGAAATATTAAAAATTAAAAACAATGGATATCTCATGTAGGATGGGGAAAATCCCTAAATAATGACTTCTTTATTTGAAATGAGATTTTTTTTTCACAAGGATTGGGATGAAAAAGAAAATCTTTTATAATTTGGGAACATAAACAAGAATTATGCCTTTTACCTTGTGGATCCCGCGGTCCGTTAATTTTACAAAAATACTATTAAGAAATATATATATATATATATATATATATATATATATTTGTAAAAAAAAAAAAAAAGAGGATCATTTGTAATCTTGGACCTTGTGCAATAGAGTAACATAAAAGAATGAAAATGTACATGGGCCTAATCCTTCGATACAACTTCTCTTTTATCTCTTTTTTTGACAATTTATCTCATAAATTGAGGGGATTGGAATTTAAAAAAAAATTTCAATTTTTTGTCAATAAATAAATTTATTTCATTAAAGGAACCATGTTTGTACATTAATTATAAGTGAAATTGTACTTCACTATCCTAACTTTATTTATTATTTTAATTAGTTTTTAATAAAAAAAAATATACTTTTGGTTTCTCATTTATTACAAAACTGTTATTTTGATTATTTACTTATTGAAATGTTTAAAATAATCTATCACTTATTAAACAATATCACACTTGGTTCTTTATTTATAAAAAATTATCAAATTTAATTCTTTTACTAAACCTTAAACCCTAAATCTAAAGAACTAAATCTTTTTTTTTTTTAAATAAAGGATTAAATATGATATTTTCTAATAAGTAAAGGTCTATTTAAGACATTTCAATAAGTGAGGGACTAAAATAATAATTTTGTGATAAATGACAGACCAAAAATGTATTTTATTCTTTTTAAAATTTAAACATATCTCTAAAATTTTTATAGATAAAATTTATTAGGTGTTATCTTTGATGTACTTATAATTTTGAATATATCGATACATTCAATTATAATGTAAAAATATAACTATAATAATATTAATCTAAACAATTTATAATTATATTATTACATAATAACTAGATGTAATGATATATTTAAAATTGTAAATATATTAAATATTTTACTAGTTTATTATGGCATTTACGTTTGTTTTCTTTTTCAATATTTTAAAAGTTGTGGTGTCAGATTCAACAAGAAAAAGACGCGTGGCGGCGCTCTTCTCTTCTTTGGGCTTTGGCTGATTCATAGAGGTGCACTAAGCGATAAAGACTCTCATGAATTTCCTACATTTTGCTGCACATTACTCTAAATTGTCCAACATGTCAAAGTAGAAAGGGTTCAATACTTCAATTAAACCAATATAATCCTCACAATAAAATATCACACACTAGACAGAGGAACCTTTTTTTTTTTTTTGTTTTTTTCTCATTATAACTTTTTTTAGTCCTATTTTGACAAAAATATTATTTTAATCCTTAATTTATCACTAAATTATCATTTTACACTCCTTTTATTTTTTAAAATGATCTAACAAATTAAAAGTTATTACTTTTAATCCTTATACTTGAGCTAACAAGTTTAGCTTGAAGAAGTATTAGTGTATTATTATATCATAACAATATCAGAAGCTGAAATCATTTAAAAAATTAAAATGAGTAAAAAATAAAAATAAAAATTTCAAAAAATTAAATAATATTATTTATATTATTATAATCTCAAATTAATTCCTTACTAAATATTAGTCACAAAATGGTCCTCAAACATGAAAGGCTCCAATTGGACCTTTTATTAGTCTCCTATTAATAGGTTGCTGGCGTGTATCATGAAATGCTAACCTTAAATGTTTTATGCTTAGTTGTCTAGTTTATTAACCATCTCCCTCTCACATGAAATAGGATCACGTGCCGTTTGGGTGTACAGTCATGTTTTATTTATAAATATTTAGTTTTTTTTAAAATTATTAAAATAAAAAATGTATAGTTTTAAACAAAGATAAAAATTATGTTTCTATTCTTTAAGAAATATAAAAATAAAAAATGAATATGTTCTCATGATTTTTGGGTAAGACGTGAATTAATATCTGTCATCTTATTTTTTCTATAAAAAAAAAAGATAATAGCTATCAACTTTTTTTTATGAAACTTTTAACTTATTATTTTATTTTATTTAATAGAATGAGTTTTAATATAAAAGCTACCTTTTCGTTTTTAATTTTGATATATTTTTAAATAATTTAATATCTATCAATACAAGAAAATAGTTGTGTTCAGAAATGTCAAATACTAAAAAGTATAGAATTTCCAACATTAAAAGATATTCAGTCTTTCTCTATTTAACAAAATGACATTTTTATATTTAAATTTTTTATTCTAATATTTTTCTTAAAAAATATTAATACTTGTTAAATCTTTTAACATCATAAAAGGTTTTTTCTTAAAAAATAATGTCTTACAAAAAAATAAATATTAAAATATTTCAATAATGTTTAATTATAAAAAGTATTTATAAAAAAAAAATTACTATGCACCCAAAGGACGTGCATCTGGGTGCACAACAGATGATCCATATTCCTTACCAAAGATCTGTCTACATCTGTGTTAGGGCCTTCCTCACCATGAGAACAATTCAAAGTCCAGAGAGGACGAGAAGAGCAAGGGAAATTGCCAAGAACTCACATGGGAAATGACCAGAACAATCGGAGAATTCCTATTGAGTCGATAATTGAGATATATTTTTAAATATTATGGATTAATATTAATTTATTGTTAGTTCAATTTACTAACCAATTTGGACATAAACCAATAATGAATTAAGTCTGAGTAAATTGTGAGTAATCAATAATAGGTTGGATTATCTGAAAGCCCATTGGATAGAAACCCTAATCTGCAGTCCAAATTTTGTTAGTAATTATCTTATCAGATTGCTAACTAAGAGGATAAGAGGAGGATTTTTTATAAACTAATTTATAAATTATAATATCCAATTTTTAAATCTAAAATATGAGTAGTTAAGGAAGTTGAGTGTTATTATCTAAAATAAAAGAAATATTTTATTTATTTAGAATCCCATAGTTTCTAAATGTGCATTAACTTAAAATTTTAATAATGACTTACGATAAATTTATTTTATGGCTATTTAAAGTCCTCTCTCTCTCACTGAGTACGTGAAAAAAGCTTCTAGGCAACATAGGTTGTAATATCTTATGTGTAATTTATGGCAACATTGAAGATCAGCATTCCGAATAAGTTCTCTATCTCATTGATGATTTATTTGTGTTAATCATAATCTTCTAAACTTTTCCAACAATTGGTATTAGAGCTTAAGGTTCTTGATCTAATTATTTATTTGTGTAAATCTATTGGATTTTAATGATTAATGTTTGTTTATTATACTTTTAGCATATGTCTGAGGAAGAACTAATACCTTAATTTTTGCATAATAGTGATGGAATAATATATGGTTCTTTGAAATCAGATAAGGGATTTTATTATATAAAAAATTTCGAGCTTTAAAATGTCTCATTCTTGCTAAGATTTGAAATTAAACCCTTTAAAACCCAATAATTACTCTGCACAGTTGGTAGAGCTTAAGAAATCCCAACAAACTTTTGATCTAAAATACTAAATTATGGAGGAATTTCACTCCAATTTCCATATAGGTTCTAAAGATGAAAGGATTTCAAATATATTGGTCCGTTGAACACAGCCTAAAGACAGAAAAAATCCTTGGCCTCTATAATTACATAGGGAGGAAATTTTTAAAAACAAAATGCACTAGAATGAAGGGGAATTTTTCAAAATTAGTGTAGGGCTTTGTAGATCTTAAAATTTTGAACAATTTGATACTTGAAACATGGCCAAAAGATGTGTATAATATCTCAGCCTCTACTGTTGCTCTAACTTGAGAAACCCTATAAATTTCGATCTTAAATTCCTCCTAAATTCTGCATTTTTTTAACAATAATGTTGAGGGTTGTGTAGATGCACCAAATTTGAATAAAATGATACCCAAACCATGACTTAAACATGAATGAATCATCTTTAAAGCTCAAGCATGATAAAACACAGAAATTTCAATTCCAAATTCTCTTAAATGATGCTTTTCTTTTAAAATAACCTTGAGGGTTTGATAGATCTTGAAATTCTAAGCATTTTAATACCAAACATGACCCAAAACACTCAAAATTTGATTCGGTATCAAATTGGAGCACAAACAAGGTCAAACGACCTACTTTGGGACCTACTAAAGGAATGAGATGATGAATAGTATAGCATGGCAAATCCCACTCTTAGCCCATAGCACGTAGAGGCATGTAAACCCACATAGAGGGCCCATTTTGGTCCAAATTTTTGGCTCACATATTAATTTTTTATTTTCAATTTAATGGTAATTTTTCTAGAATTTATTGAAATTCAGAATTATGAGTTTATGAATTTTCATGGTATTCCACATAGGATTGCAGATATGTACTCTCCAAATTCTAGGTTGAAAATTTTTATCCATACTCTAAATATATCTTAGTATCATATAATTTTCACACTCTCAGTGGTTATTTAGTTTGGTATGGCACATAATTTATTTGAGACATTATTCCTTTACAAGTTCAGTATTATGCTGAATTTATTTCTGAGACCAATTTCTATGTGGATTTCATAAATTTAATTATGGAAATTATTATCCTAATTATTTCAAACCTTTTGGGCAATATACTCATCTATCATGGGTGATATAAACTATTGCGGTAGAGTAATTGGGCTAGATTGATTGTTAAAAGCCTAAGTGCATGCCTAAATGGGTGACCTAACTTTAAATAGACATAACTTTTAGCGCAAATGAGATTTTTTCCTATAATACCATTTTGGAAAGCTTATTCAAAGCTCAACGTGTAGGTAAATTGCCAAAGGTGATTTTGTCCAATTTTAGGTGAAAATTCTGTTGTTTTCATTGACTTTGGGACTTTTGAATGCTGATAAACTTGGTTTGGGCTTTACACAAAGGATAAACGAAAATGGTTTGAAGTCAATTTTGCCTTCTAGGATATTACCAACTATTCAAAGCATTTTCTTTTTTGTAAACTTAATTAAGATAACCATTTTGGGCCTTTTATGGCTTGGACATTTTATTTTCTTTTGGTAAACTTGATTAACGACTTTGTATAAAAGATGAATGGAGACTGCATGTAATCAATATTACCTTTGAGAAAGGTGAATATTCAAAGCCCAATGTTGTTTGCCTAAATGCTCTCTAATTTTAACAAAATTAGATATTAAAAGCATGTTTATTTTATAATCTTAGCAGTTAATCATGCATCCTTTAAAATAGCACGATGACATAGTTGTTGGCGTTTGTGTGATTAAGTGATTTCACTTGCCATGAAGATCACTTGGGTGATTAGCACCTTGCAATTGTGAGCTCAACTATTGTGGGATTAATTGTAAAGGTGTGTTTTTTTTAGTTTGATTGAGATGTCTATTTCAATTAATTTTTTGCTAGGTAAATTACATTGGTAGCGGATGTGGCACTGACAATAGCAAACTTTAGTGGGTGGACTAGTAAATTCCTGGAATAAGCACTTCCGTGCAGATTGAGCGATTCATCTTGGATTGAAACAAGTCTTTTAGAGCAATATTATCTTAAGTTTGACAAGGTTATACGAAGCCACATCTTCAATTTCGTAATTTATGACATACTATTAGCTTGAGGTGGGATTAACCTCTTGTGTGATGTTAACCTCTTACCATTAACTTAATATGGAATATCTTAATAAGACCTCTTGTGGTTCTTGAACTTAGTCCTATTATGACAAGTCTTATGATTTTCCAATTTATCTCAAGGAGCTCCTATTAACTGAGTACTCAAAAATTGACAAGGAATTCTTATTCCTTTAATGGTGCACCCATTTAAACATGACTGAGATGGAAAGGAATTCCATTTGCTTTTATTGTTTGCAGCTTGGTGAGAATTATGCTTTTTGTGGGAGTTATACTATGGTAAAGTGTTAAATAGACACTTATAGCTACCTTAACTTGTGTATACATCTACATGATGTTTTAAAGGAGTTGTTTCATTCGAAAATGTCATATAAACACTTATAGTTGCCTCAACCTTTGCATGCAACATTATGATGTTTAGAGGAGCAGTTTAACAAGTGTTAACACTTACAACCACCTCATATATATGAGTGAAGAGTATGTTGTTAGTTTTGTGATGGCCATTTGTCTGGGAATGTGGTTAAGGACATGAACTTCTGTTGTGCACATATTTTAAGTCTTGACCACTTTTGTTGCAACAATGATCTTTTATGGACTTCTCTAAAACTTACAAGAGTTTTGGTTGCATCAAACCTCTGATTCTCAATTCCTATTTGTTAAAGAGAGAAGATTAGTGAATCTTATACTCTATTAAACATTTGGTTGATTTGTTTAACAAAGACTTAACTATTAGAGTTTTGAAATCTTATTATTCTTAGGTATTTTAAAATTTTGATGTCCTGGTTTAGTGGGAGTTTGAATTATGTTATTAAGGGACACATTTGATATATTTTGGCATCTATAACATTTGTTTCTTTATCATATTCAATGTTTTTGGTTGTACTAAAATTTTGGATATAATTCAAAATTGAGACTTTACTAACATTTATAACATTGTTTTCCCTATCAGATTCAATATTCTTAATTTGTTGTTTCATTTTTTCTTTTTTCATATTATCTCAGATTCATGTGGTTCACATCCTTGGATCAGTTGACCAAAGGCTTACCTATATGAGCTGATATGGGTTAGTTCATTCCCTAATGTTACCTTGGTCTAGTGGGAGTATAAATTAAGTACTTAAATGTCTTTTGTGATGTACTTTGACATCTTAAATGTCCATTTTGTTTAGATTTTGAAACTATGTGTATGATTATATTAATATCATTTGTTTCCCCGTCATATTCAATGATATTATGTTATTATCATATTAATATCATTTGATTCCCTATTAGATCCAATGATATTATATTGTTTTGTTTTTGAACTTTGTATGATTTTTTTGTATCTATGTTAGTTGCTTAATTTTAGTTGATATTTATTTAATTAATTGTCTTCATAATCGATTAATGCTATCCAAGTAGAAGATTATTGAAATATTTTTAAAAAATATTGTGGATTAGCATTAATTTATTATTAGTTCAATTTATCGGGTTAATTAATTAAGTAACCAATTTTGACATAAACCAAGAATGGATTGAGTTTAAGTTAATTATGGGTAATCAACGATAGATTGGATTACTCATAAGCCTATTGAGTAGAGGCCCTAACTTGCAGATCAAATCTTGTTAGTAGTTATCCTATCATATTTTTGACTAAGAGGATAAGAAGGAGATTTTTTATAAGCCAATTTATAATATTAACATCTAATTTTTAAATCTAAAATCTAAGTAGTTGAGGAAGTGGGGAGTTATCATTTAAAATACAAGAAATATTTATTTATTTAGAATCCCATGCTTTCTAAACATGTTAACTCCTCAATTCTGATAATGATTCACGATAAACTTATTTTATGGCTATTTAAAGTTCTTTCTCTCTCTCAGTTTGAGTGAGTATGTGAAAAAATTTTTTAGGCAATGTAGGTTGTAATCTCTTATGCATAATTTATGGTAACATTAAAGATTAGCATTACAGATAAGTTCTCTATCTCATTGATGATTTATTTGCGTGATTATAATCTTCCAAAATTTTCCAACATCGATATCTATCAAGAAACTTATATTCACTTTAAAAGTGCGTCTTAGTATGCTATCACTTGTGTTAGACTATGTGGTTTTGTGTTATGAAGTTCCCATATTTTGATTCTAAGTTAGATTACAAAGCATTCCCCACATTAAATCATTTAGTCTTGGGAAAATGGTAGCATAGTCGTGTGAGACCTTACTTTTATGTTAGAGTTAGGTGAAAATTGCAGCAGAGTATACCTTGGTTGTTTACAACTTGTATGCATGTAGTTAACACATGCCTTTAAATGGTGTGAAGGTGGTTGTAGTGCGTGGTGGGGACAATTGTTAAATAAAAAAAAAATGGAATCTAATGTTAATGTTTGTGTGATGTGGAATGTGAAGAAAACATGTGCCTCTCATATCAGAGCATTTTATCTTTATCTCACTATCATATAGTATGATAGAAATGAATGAACACTTTAAGGGCTAGATTTTCACTTCTCAGAAATTCTTTATTCTAGTTGATTTGGTTGGTGAAACCACTTAGATTTAAAAAGTGGTAGATTTTCACATATTTTGATATGTTTTATTGTTTATCTTTTTCATTTGCTTTATTCTTTTTCCTTTTTCTTATAAAATTAAAGAGAGTCAGGGTATTAGGTGCTATGGATAACATAAATAATTAACCTCATGAACAAGCCATTTGAAGATATAATTACTCAGAAATAGGATTTTGTTTATGGATTGATGTTGGACAATTTTCTTGTTATCATGTTAGCTTTAGCCTTGCCTTCCTAACGAATTTTATCATAAAATAATTTTTTCATGTGTGACAAAATGTTATTAGTGAACCTGATGGAAAAATTTGCCTTTATATAATGCTAAGCGAAATTCATATGTGAAATGCTTTAATTTTTTTACGCTCCAGTAAAGTACTACAAGAACTCTATTAAAATCTGTCTTTAAAATTTGAACATGTCGTGTTACAAATGATTCTTTTTGGTTCCTTCCATCTTCTTCTTTTCCCCTTATCTACCACCAAGAAAGAATAAAATAGGCTTTGCCAAGTTGGAAACACTTTTTTAGTACTTGGATAAATTAAAGTTAACTTTGATCTAAAATAAGTTTGTTCATCTCTTTTCTTTATAGGTGATTTGAACATCATGGCTGAAGTATTTATTTCTTGTTAGTGACTTTTATTCAAGAGAAAATTAGACATTGTTGGAAGAAATTTTTTTTTTGGTTTGCAATTTCTGCTGGAACAATTGAATTCCTCTTGGATGTATTTTTTGGCAAAAAAATTGCTACTATAACAGTTTTGGAAGAATTAAATAGAAAATGACTTATTGAAGATAACAATGTTGCTCGTGTGATATTTGTTAAAGATAGTAGAATCATTTTAGTCATTTTTTGCTCCAGTGGCTTGTGCCTATAAAAAGCCATTTTGTGGCATATTTAAACATTTCTTAAGTAACAAAATTGTATTGGTTTGTTAAGAGCTATGAGTTATTTTATACCAGAAGCTCTAATAAGCTTATCATTTGCATAAATCAGAATAAGAGAATAAAAGTGGATAGAGTAAAACTTAATCCTTAGATTTATGTTTGGTGCTTCATTGCAATTTATAGGCCAAAAAATCTTATACGCTACGAGAAAAATTGGCCACTACGATAGTTTTTTAATGGCTTTTGCAAGGGTTTTGATTGTAGTTAAGGGGTTTTACAACGATTAATGAAAATTTCATAGAAATCACTGTCACAAATGAAACAACCTTAAAAGTCGTCGGAATGACATGTTGTTGCGACAATCAAATAACCCTTATTAAATAACTGTTGTGGTGGAATGTCCTTTTGATGGTTAAAAAACTATTGGAATGTCTCGTCTTTGTGACAACTTGTTTAAACCTTTGTAATGTGTGTAAGTGAAACATCTTTGCAATGATCAAAAAATAAGGATGGAGTCAAAATTATAATAGGGACAAGCTAACCCAGTATAAAAATTCCACCCAGATAAAGTTCAAGCCCTGGAAAATCACTAACCATTAACATGATAGCTACACGTAAATTGAACATGTCATTTGTGAATGAATCAAATGTTTCAACCCCTACATCCCATAACTCTTTTTCTTTGTTTCCATCTAAATGTGTTACACCATTTACACACATCTTTAGCTTCATTCTCTCCTTAGTATATCATGCAATCATTAGGACAAATATATATATATTTTAATAGTTAAGTCTCAATGTATTAATAATTTTATTTGCCTCATAGAAAAAAGAAGAAATCTTTGTAAATAGAAAGACATCTGCTATTAACTCTATTGTCATAGAGATAGCTTTATCACTTATTTCACACAAACACTTGATATGATACAATTGCACCAAAAAAAGAAAGCTTTAAATATTTCTCACATCTTGCATACAAATTTTGTTGTCCATCCTTAATTAACTTTTAAAACTCTTTAGCTAGCTCATTCATCATTAGGTCAAAAGATGATGAAGCTGGACCTTCAACTTCATCCATCATATAATTGTCATTATGAATACTAAATGCATCATGGATCATATGTTGTATAAGATCAACTCTAAAAATTCTTTGTTCACCTATTTGTGGCACTGACACAGATTGTATAGGAGGTAAATCTCTCCTATTTCCCCATGCCTTGTTCAAATAGTATACCTTAGGTGAAATGGTTTAACAATTAAGTGATCATGTACAACTTCTCTTGTTTGCCAATTTCTTAAACTTACATTCTTGACAAGGGCATATTATTTTACCCTTAACAACCCCATTGGAAAATGCAAAATCTAAAAATCCATTAAGTCCCCCTAGGTATTCAGAAGCATTTCAAGGTTTGGAAATCCAAGACCTTTCCATTTCTGGAAGAGTAAAATAAATAAAGCTATCACTAAAAGACTATAATATTAAGATAAATGTACTACACATTTAATATACACATCTTACTAAGCAATTCAACAATTCATAAAGCTTCTATCCAACAATGGTACACAATTAACATTTCATATTTATATTCTTGGGATATAATATTGTTAATTAATTGGCATTACTTTTTAATTTGTCACCATCACTTTTTGCAAATAATATTAACAAATGGCTCTATTCATTATCAAAATTAAACATAATATGGAGTAGTTATTTGATCTTAACATAAATGGATTTCGATTCCACAAAAAATTTTCACCAAAATAACCAAAAAATAACATATGATTCTATAGTATATATAGAGCTCTCTACACTCTTCGTGCTTCAAATTCAGAACAATAATTAATCTATTCATAGGAGAAGTTGAAAAGGCTATAATATTATCTATATTAAAAAAAACCAATATGACCAAGATTATAACACAAATTTATTTTTCAACTAAAATTATATAAATAGGAAAAATATGTAAAAAATTCATTACTCATCGGAAAAGCGAGGACCTCTCAAAGCTACAAGTCACCAGCAGGTAATAGATGGCAAAGAAGAAACAATCGTGGACAACATATAAGCACAGATGGTGAACTAGCGACACGTAAGCATTGGACCTGCGAACTAACAACTGACAAATGCACAATGGAACAATAGATGACTGCACTTCCATTATGAAACTACAACTCATCTTCTAGGGCTAAAATACATCTGAGATGAATTCACATCTTTGATACTCATTTGAATGCCCTAATGACTGTTGGTCAACTGTCATTAGACCGTTAACTTACGATATTCAATAGAAAACTATTTAAGTCCATGACACTGTGGACCTCACGACTAGACCTGATCATCGCTCTAGACTTTTAAAAATTGGGCTTGAATTTGAGCTAAAAAAAGTTCAAGCTCGTATTTTAACCAGGCTTTTTTATTTGGGTTATCCATATTTTTCAGGGCCAACCTATCAGGCCAATTAGGGTTTTTAAAGAATAGTTAAATCAATTTGTTACTTAAGACTTAAAATAAATAACATAGATAATTGTTATCATTACATGCAAGATTATATATAGAGAAGTTATAAATACAAATGAGTTATTATATTGACATAAATCCTATAAATAAGAGGTAGTAGTTTTTTTTTTTTTTTTTTATATATCAAAATGTCACATTGCACTAAGTTTTTATTTAAATAATAATTTTTTACTTATTAAAAAAGTATTTATTCGGGCTTTTTGGGCTCAGGCTGGTCCTTAAAAA
The DNA here is from genome assembly GCA_037074485.1 of Delonix regia. Classification (NCBI taxonomy): domain Eukaryota; kingdom Viridiplantae; phylum Streptophyta; class Magnoliopsida; order Fabales; family Fabaceae; genus Delonix; species Delonix regia. The sequence continues at coordinate 4,997,473 of CM073460.1, read as the reverse complement.
AGCCTAAGCTCAGCTTGTTTACAAATTAGGCTTTTCAAATCAAGCTTTTTTTTTTGTTCGACCTTTATTTTTTTAGGGTTGGACTCATTGGGTTGGGTGGGCTTTTTAAGTTATAATTAGGCCTCTCACAATGGCCTAAAATGGACTATCGTACATCCACAAAGTGGATCAACGAGGTTCACTAGCTTTAGACCTCACGATAATCCATTATGGACCATTGTAGGTCAACAAAATGGACTAAATATGAGGTTCACTATGCAATGGGCCACAAGTAACCTTATGTTGGTCCTTATTTGACCATTGTAAGATTAATGCCTTATGACAGTCCAAAGAGGACTATTGTAAAGTCCATGAGTAGATCACTTCATAAGGGATTACTTGTGTAATGAATCTAATGATGATTAGTTTTGACCATAGTTAGTTCTTAAATTGATGACAGTTAATTCTTGACCGTCGTAATATCTTAAAGCAGGGGTTGCAATCTTCCTTCTATATTGCTATTCTTGTGGTAGTGACTTAGGTTGCTAGATGCATGTTTAATGTTGATTTATAATTATGTTTAAATAAACTGTTGCATAACCTAGACTTTTATGATGGTCAGTTTTAACTATAATAAGGATTTCATCATAATAACTTTATTTTTTGGTAGTGATAGTTGCTTATCAAATTATTGTGGCCTTATTTGTTAGGTATAGGAAATTTAGAGGCTTAATATATATTTCATCCTAGCATGTATATCCATTTATCTATTTAACTTTATGTCTAATTTTTTATCATTAAACAGAGGATGACTATCCTAGTCCTACAAATTGGCATTTCAAAATAAAAAATATCATAAAAATCTACAACTATTTTGGCTTTAGTTTAACACATGAATTAAATTAATTGTACACTTTTGTACAAATGGAAGATAAAACTAGAAGCTTGTTTGCCTAAGCATAATACATTTCCATAAAATAAAGATATATATTGGTCATAAAAATGGAAACAGTTTCAAAGGAAACATTCCTACCATAAACATCCTACTTCAATATGCCTAAACATTATACAATTATAGTAACTCTCATGTTAACGTGGTGCATTCTTTGACTATGAAGACACTAAAGATAACTCATCCTAGAATGATCCTTCGCCACCATGTATTTTTTCATGCTGCATTTGTCAATCAATACATATCACTTAAGTATAATAATTCCTCTACCTTAATAGTACAAAAATGCCATTATTTGCAAGATGAAGTAAAGAATATTGTCATGCACCAAAAAAAAAAAAAAAGATACTCAAAGGAATGAAACCTAAATAGAAGATCATGTATTTAAAACTAACTTAGTTAACCATATTCTTACTTGCAACCACATCTAAATAGAGGACAGGTTTTTATTTTTAAAACTAACTTAGTTAAACCATTTTCTTTATGTTGGAAACTAGTGTCAGGACTTGGGCCCCTGAAGGCCCAATAATATATGCAATCTATTTTGTTACTTTTTTTTATTTTAATTTATTTATTTTGTGTTATATAGTTACATCATATTAGTTTATCCCTATATTATAAGGATCTTATTATGTAATCTACCCCCATTTTATAGGAATAAGGTTAGGCTTTGTTAACTTCTATGTAAACCTACATTGTACAGATTTATTAAATTGAATAATATATCATAGTTTACCACACGGTATTAAAGTCATTAAAACCTAGAGATTGTGGCCTTTGTTTTCCACTTTTGCCATTACCTATTCTGCCTAATAGTTAATATATTCCCTTTGTTTTGCTTTATTGCTTTCTATTATGTTTTGTTCTATTGTTCGTTGTTCAGCTATTCTAGTTCCATTTCCACTTTAATGACATGGAAAGACTAGCAAATCCTTCCCAAAATTCAATAAAGAGGACACTGAAAGGTTGAAAGGTTTGCTAGTTTCTCTAAAAAAATCTATTTCCTTTAAAGGTACTTGTTCTCTTACATTCTCACGTATATCTTCCTTACCTTTTGTTTCTAATGTAATAACAAAGAACTTATCTATATGGGTAATTGATTTAGGTACTACTAATCATATAACCTTTCTCATGAACTGTTCCCCTTATATAAACCTTGTTCTAGCTTTAAAAATATAACTAGTACAGATGGCCCTGGGGCCACTGTAGTGGGAATTGGAAATATGCAATTGAATATTCAAAATCAATTCAATACATAAATTAAAAAATTTTGGTCCAATAATGTTAGGGGCTACTTTAATCATAACCTAATGTCTTTCTTTCGAAGGAAGGGTGTAATTCATGAGGCTTCTTATGTGCACACACTTAAACAAAATAAGGTAGAAGAAAAAAAAATGGGTTTATTGTTTAATATTACCCATTCCTTTCACTTTCATAAAAATGTTCCTAATAGTTATTAAGGTGAAGTTGTTCTAACTGCGACTTACCTTAGTAATAGGATTCCCTAAAAAATCTTGGAAAATAAATCTCCCATTGACACATTTAAAAACCATTATCCACATTTCTATGCATAAGAAAATTTACTAGGTAGAATTTTTAGCTGCCCAGCCTTTGTCCATTTTCACTTTAACCTAAAGGGAAAGCCAGATCCACAGGCTATCAAATGCATATTCATTGGTTACTCACCCACACAAAAGTGATATAAATTTTACCATTCACCCACGAAGAAAAAAAAACTATCATAGCTGATGTCATTGTTTTTTGAGTTTGTGTCATTCTTTGGTGTATCTCATCCTCAGAGGGAGTGTGGGAATAATTCTAGCTCTCAAAATGAATTTCTCAATGATGATTTTTTTCCCTAATGACTTTACATCCACCCTAACTCTAAGTAATTCCACACTAGAATCTGAGTTTGTTGCCATACCTGAGCTTATGTTAGTTGCTAGTAAATAAAACATAACATAAATCTAGATAATGCTCAAAGCTTGTAAGTCAATTCCAGGAGAAAAGAAGACCAGGTTCCTCTTATCTTGACTGATTCATTTAATCATGTTTGTACTCCAAAAGATGCACACTTAACACCACCTTCAAAAACACTACCAGAATTATTAGTTACCCTAACCACCTCTTAACCTAATGATGACCTTGATATGTGAAGACTTGTTCTAAACACCTAATATACCTATTATTGTCCTACAACAACCTCTCACTAACACATAAAGCCTTAATTAGTAACTTGCACTCAATACCTATTCTGAGGACTTTATTTGAAGCAATAAGAAATAAAAAATGGGAAGAAGCTATGAGAATAGAGATGGAAGCACTTGAAAAGAACTAAACCTTAGAATTTGTGGAGATATAACAAAATAAGAAGTCAATGGGATGTATATGGGTATTTACTGTGAAGTATAACTCAAGTGGGATGCTGGAAAGATATATGGCATGATTGGTTGTCAAAGGTTACCTACAAACCTATAGCATAGATTACTTTTGCCTTTGTGGCCAAATTGGTCCTCTAAATACATCTGGTATCATGTTTAATGCACCATTTCATTCATTTTAAAATTTCATCTTGCTGCTCCTTCTGTGCTATGAGTTGAGCTGCTTAAAGTCATGTTACTAGTTTACAAAACTCACTTTAGCCTCCCCTAATCTCTTTCATCAAACCTATATTTCTTTTTGGTAGAAAACCTACATACTGTTGCTTCTTCGATTTTCCATTATGATTCAATTAAACCTATAACCCTTTTGCTCCTTTTATATTCCATTATGATTGGATTAAACCCATATCCCTTCTTCTACTTCTCAGGTTAGTTTTTCCTACTAAAGAATCCTAGAGATTTGGTCTTCAAGAGAGCCACACAAGTCACCATCTAGGTACCCATTTAATAATCCTTAATTTTTCATTCACTACTTGCTTGAAATCATAATTTTAATGATTTCTTATGATTTAGTTTTGGGTTGTTATATCATTTTTGCTTGTAACTTCATCTTATGGGAACAATTATAGAAACTTTTTCTTCTAGGTAATTTAGTATATTATTGCTAAAAAAGCCATGTTGATAGAAGTCACCATTTCTCTTAACCAATCTATCCTATGTTGCATATATGATTTATTAACTTGAAGTTTAAACTAACTATATTGACAATGAATCTGCTACTACATATAATGTTGTTTGGTTTGGTTTTTTGATATAGTGGCTTATAGGGTCTTGATTTATAGGATTATGCTTTTGTGTTGAATGGTTTTCACTATGTTTGAGCATTTTGTCATATTGAGGCATTACATTGATATGGCTTGACTCCTCTTCATTTTCAATTTTAAATTTATTTAAACTTTTTTGTGTAGATAACAAGTTTTATATTAGAATGGTTAACCATATTTCTTCCATTTCACTTGGATGCTTAGTGGCAATATTTTAGAAGAACATTTATGAACGGATTGTTAATATCATTTAAATTAAGATAATGAAAAATAATATAATGAAAATTGATTTACTACTATTTATAACTTTTCTCTTCCTATATTTTAACTTCAATGCCTCTTTTTTTTTTTTTTTTTGACTTTTTCACCAACCACATTCTTAAAATCAAAATGAACCATTTAATGTCATATGTCACTTATATGCAATTTGAACCCTCAATGGACATTTTGTCACATAGTGAATTGATTATTGTGCAATGATGGAAGAGATTGGCATTGGTAAAAAAGGGCTATAAGATAACATGATCAAAATTATGAATGGTTTCAAGAATCAGTAAACTCTTGGCCACACCAAATGAGGGATACAATGGATAAGTTTGAGTTGGCTTTGTCATGCTAAATGTAAAATGGATTGAAGAGAAAATGTATTAATCATGTTGTAAAATGCATAAGTTCAAGCTTTAAAGTATCATGTTGTATCTACTCATGTATCCATACCATTGCTAATAATGTTAATGTGGCATTTGCAAGGTATACACTTCCATAAATACCCTTTCTTTCTTTTATTTTATCTTATTTTTTTAAGTAAATCTCCAGTTTTGTTGATAATGCACTCTATCTAGCCTTATAATATGAATGAAGTGTTGAAATGAAATACCAGAATTTTGTGGTAACAGAAAAAATGACTATGGAGTTGTGAGGATAAAGTTATTTGTACTTCTTGGGAAAAACTTGACCATGAAAAAAAAGGCTAAATTGCAATATGGTGTTAATAAGTGCTTTAATTTCACCATATTGGAAACAACTTGACCATGAAAAGAAGAATAAAATTTGCATTGTTTAATTTTGAGCAACGAAGTTTTGCAATGATTGTAATTCAAGTATTGTAAAAGTATCAAGACTTTGTAATGTTACAACAATCAGAAGCATTGATCCTAGGTTTCAAAAGATCAAAGCTTTGCTACAAAAGTTAGAACCATTGTTGGAAGACCATTTTTTCTAAAAGTTGTGTTTTGAATTGATTGTAAAGTTGTAAAGTTTTAGCACAACTTGGATAATGATTGTTGAGCAATAATATATATATATATATATATATATGAAATTAAATTTCTTACCATCAAGAAGTTAGTGAAACTAAAGTCACTTTGATATGTTTGAGGTGTGAATGGTGCTAACTATGAGATTGAACTTTGCATTTCTCTCTAAGCATAATTGTTCTAAAATAAGATTAGGAAAAAAAATATGAGATCCTTAAGTGTTGTATCTATAAGTGTTTAAATTTTAATTATACAAAACTTGTAATTAAACTACAAGTTGTTTTTCTTTCATAGGTTTCTCAAGACAACTTTTGAAGCTTCTTGATGTCTTTAAACCAAATCTCTTCTCAAGTCCCTTGGCTATTGTTATGACACTTGTTGATGCTATGGGAGTGCCAATATTATTCTTCAGACTCTTTTGCTATAAATAAAGCTTTTTTACTTTCTTGATCAATTCTTGCACTATTTGTTGCACTAACAAGAAGACTTCTGGACAATCAAATGCTTCAGTTGCCAGTCTTATTAGCTGGGGACATAGTTGCCTATATTGTTGTGTGCTAATTAGCTTGGGGTCTTCTTCAACTTTTTTTCCATTGACATGATATATCATACCACTTGTTTCTTTTGTCCACCTCTTCAAGATATATTGATCAATAAGTTTTTTAATAATTACATCAAACACTTTCACAACATGACAATAAGGAATATCAATGGTGTCAAACATTCTACAATAACATTAAATTGACTAGTTATAAAGGTCAAGCGATACACTCTATTCTCTGCCTCGATCGATAGTACGAACAACATATTCAAATAGTGGTGGGACTTCATTTTTGTGTTTTATATATGTATCTGCATATTGTTATACTCTTGATGAAACAAGTCAAAGATAATGTTGGTGTAAACTTGAGAAAGTTGTCATATCAAAAGTGAACTTTCCATTTTTAGTCTTGGTATTTTATATTGTGACATGAACTCACACTTCAACTCATTATACCATTTGTCTTCCATAACTTCTCTTAAAGTGCTTGAAGAATTGAATGATGTCAAAGTCTGGTTTCATGCAACTCTTAATATCAAAATTAACACTTTCACTTAGTTGTGTTCTTCACATGCCAAGAGTGAAAACTTTCTTCATATGACAAGCCACCCATTTCTCCTTTATGTTGTACATGGATCTTAGCCATACATTTGTCTCAACAATATATTCATATAGTAATTTACTTTATGCCATTTGAAATGATGTTTCATCTTTACTCTAGCTCCAATTCCTATTTTGCCACCTGAATCAACCCAAAACTTCCATGCTTCCTCTAAGTTATCAAACTGCATGCTCAATCATTGCTTCAAATTAACCTCTAAAGAAGGATTCATCATTGCTTTCAAGATACTAGAAAGATAAAACAATAATACATGTAAAAAAATAATGTAAATGTTCACTTTCTCTAATGACATCTACAAATACAGATTCTATTATTCATGACATAAAATTTATAATGATATGACTATGCTAGATAATTATGATAAATATTAGTTAATTATTATATGAGTTCTTAATTTCAATGTTTGCGACTGAATTAAATAAATGTGCAAGTAAATTTAAAATTTACTAAACTACCATATCCAAAAGAAAAAGCTAAGTAACTTATCCATTGTAGGATTTATGGCTACTGAATAATTGGTGACAGCCAACTTAATATTTATGAGGAAGTTTAACAATAAATCATAGATACAAACATGTGATGGGTCATAAAATAAAAATAAAGTCAAATAAAAAATGGAAAATATGAAAAATAGCAATAAGTTATAAATATAAGCATGTGATGGGTGGTAAAATAAAAATAATATCAAATGAAAAATATAATAAAAAAGAATAATAAGTTATAAATACAAGCATGTGATAGGGGTTGACATAAAAATAAAATAAAAATATAAAAAAAAAACTTTCTCCATTAAAAAATGAAATAACTTTGAGATCAATGGTTACCTTCATAACTTAATAAGAATGGTAAAAATGAAGTAAACAATATCCCCAAGCAAAAATCACATGAAGAAGGAATGAAAATGGCGACAATGTGTATGTATTTTCCCTCCAATGTGTCTTTTTTTAAAGGCTCCTTTCAATGTTATTGCATAGTGAAAAGTAATATTTTGTCTACATGTATAAGTGTTGGATGGTTGGGATTTTTCATTTTGTCTACATGTATAAGTGTTGGATGGTTGGGATTTTTCATTATCTTGATATAAAAAAAAAAAAAGAAGAACTTGCACGTTTTTCAATAAAACAAATGAGACATGCCTTCATTTCAACCATTAGATGTATCTTGTGGTGGAATAATATAACACATGAGCTTTTCTTATTTTCCAAAAAAAGGAGAGGATATAGAATCGTCGTATAATGTTTTTATAATTTAGTTGGTGGAAAAAGTCCTAAACCATTCAAGGTGTGCCTTTCGCTAGTTCATTTTCCATATCACATGACTGTTGTTTCTAATGTGGTTTGCATTATTCATTTTTCCTTATGGCTCACGTACTATTGTATTGTCAAAATTAGGATTAATTATTATACATATTATTGCTTAAGACTTTAAATGTAAAAACTATTTTTCATAGAAAAAGGCAAAAATCATGTCAAATATAAAATAAAAATTTAATGTAGAAGCTCAAATTTCAACTGAAATGGACTTACAAGTGGTCCCACGCACCCCAAATCCCTAGGGATTGCGAGTGGGCTTTGTCAGGCATCACTATTCATTAACTTCTCCATTTTGATGGATCCTTAAGTGGGTCAAACATGACCTATTTAAAGCTTTAGATCGCGTCCCACTAATTTCTTAAGTTGTTTGAAGCATGTTAAGCCCGACATTGTGGACCTCGAATAGGAGGCCCATTTCTAACAATGACCAGATAGAAGCTGTCATTAGGCCATAACAGCAGACCTCATATTAGAGGTCAACCTTCTTTGCCTTAATGATGGTAACTCTTTGACTGTCATTAAAGCTTGCCTTAATGATGCTCAATTCTTGATTGTCAGCCATCTTAAGCAATTCCCTCCATTCTTGATCACTCACCCGCCATTATGGCTCTCTTTGTTAGTCGTCATTGCAACTTGCCACTGTTTGCTTTGTTGTTTGGGTGCTACAAGTGAAGGCCATCAAGTTAGGGCTCCTTCTTCCATGCTGATGTCATTCACCGTCGCTTGTGAAGACCATCATTCTCCTCCTATAGTCCTTGGTTGTTCCACACCTTATTGATCATAGCTCATGTCCGTATTTTTTTTTCATTTTTTATTTTAAATAATAATAATTTCAATATATCAATTATTTTATTTTCTTCATTAATATTTTTATTTTTGTTCAATGTTTGTAGTGGAAAGAAATATGTTTAGAATTTATTTTATTTTTTGTATTTATATCTTGTGTAAGATGTTGGAAGGAAGAAATATATTATGATTTTTTTTAGTTTGGTATCCATGACTTGGTTAAGATGTTGGATATTTTTTTTTTGAATTTGAAAACAAAGATATTTAAATTTTATTTTATTTTATGTAAACTTTTCATGTGTACAATGTTGAAGAAAGTGTAGCTTTGAAATTATTGTTTGTGAACAAGTATATGAATTAAGCCATAATTAATTATATTTGCTATTTGCTTTTTAGTCTTGCATGAACTAGTAATTATGGTGAAAACTTAAATTAAGTTTGTGGGAAGTTTTAAGACTTGGCATCTTAATTAGTGGTTTGGAGGAATATTTGATGTACTGTTAGGAAATCACTATATATTTGTTTTTTAGAGTTGTTAAATAATTAAGTTTAGATTAAGGTCAATTTAAGAAAAAAGTAAAAAAGAACATGTGAAAAAAATGAAAAAGGAGATAATAAATCCTATATTATCTTTCTATTTCATTTTATATCATGTAATATTATAGAGGAGCACTTCTTAGAAAAATTAGTATAATATAGACATATAAGGTTATATTCAAAGAATAATGTTGCCTTTTTATTAAAGAATAAAGTGAGATTGTCCATTAAAATAAGAATTATTGTTCTTTATTAATAAGAATTTACCCATAACTATTTGGTTGTTTAGTAATATGTGTATATTAAAACTACTAAGCACATGAGGTGGCATGATAAAAATAAGAATAGTGATAACATAAAGAGACATTTAAGGGATTTTGAGGTATGGAAGAAATTTGATATAATGAATGCTCAATTCACTTCCGATCCTTGAAATGTACGCTTAGGGTTAGCCACTGATGGTTTGAATCCATTTGGCAATTTGAGTACAACCCATAGCATTTGGCCAATGGTATTCATACCTTACAACTTACCTCCTTGAATATGTAAGAAACAAAGTTTAGTAATTCTTTCAATGATTTTTCCTAAGGAAAAAACACCTGCAAATGAGATATATGTGTATCTACAATCATTAATAGAAGAGTTGAAAGAGTTGTGGGAGGTGAGGGTTGAAACATTTGATTCATTTACTAATTAGATGTTTAAGTTGTATGCAGCTATCATAGGATAGTCAATGATTTTCTATAGTTTTGAAGTTTATCTGGGTGGAATGTTCACATTGGATTAGCTTGTCCCACTTGTAACTTTGACTTTATCCTTGTCTACTTTCCTATAGTCAAAATTGGTGTTTCATGGGTAACATCGTTTTCTAAGTCCAAGACAAAAATTTAAATTAGCTTAAACTAGATTTGATAGAAGAGAAGGGAAAAGAAACCCCCTATTACAATAAGTGGATCAAAAATTTTAATACAACTTGAAAATGTTAAGGACGTATTTAGAAAAAAATGTAGATAATGAAAATCGAGGAAGAAGACCTAAAGAATCTGTTGCTGTAACTTGTGATCCTTAATAATGGCATAAAAAGAACATATTTTTCCAACTTTCACATCAGGAGAACCTTTTATTATACCACAATCTTGATGTCATGCACTTTGAAAAAAATGTTTGTGACATTCTGCTTTTCACTTTACTAAATAAGTTAAGAAAACCAAAAGACCATTTAAATAGACGATGAGACTTACAAGAGATAGGCATAAGGTCTGATCTATGACAAGATAATAATAGTAAATATATTCTGGCTTTGTTCATTTTGACCAATGCAAATAAGGATATCTTTATGAAAACTTTAAAAGAATGTTATCATACCTTATGGTTATTCTAATAGTGTATCTATATGCATTAATTTAAGGCAACATAAGATCGACAGCTTAAAGAGTTATGACTCACACATTTTTATGGAATAACTTCTACCATTGGCAATTAGACGAACACTTCCTAAGCAAGTGTCGACTGTTTTGATTGACTTGTGTTCATTCTTTAGGAAATTGTATAATAGAGCGATCAATGTAAATGAACTTGACCAACTCCATGACAAATTGTTCTAATATTATGTCATTTGGTGATGATATTTTTGTCATCATTCTTTACAATTATAGTGCATTTGATTATACATTTAGTTGAAGAAGCTAAGTTCAGTGGTCTTATCTAATACCGATGGATGTAACCCATAAAGAGGTAATGTCCAATGTATTAATTCCTATATTACAATTTTCTCCATGTCTACTTGTTGACTTAGTTGAAGTGCATTATTAACAGATACTTAGGAAAATTGAAGTCCTTTGTACAAAATAGGGTGCAGCTTGAAGAATCAGTAGTAGAGTGTTACTTAGTCTAAGAAGTTTTAACTTTTTGCTTGAGATATTTAGATGGAATGGAGAATGTAGTTAATCAACCAAGATGCATTAATAATGAACATGATGTGGGAGCATCTAATGCCAACACTATATTACCACAAATTGGAAAGGTGGTTGGTGGTTGTAAGTACTTTACTCTATTTCCTATGGAAAAGTTACAAGCACATCTCCACATGTTGACCAATTGTAAGGACTAGCAAGAATAGCATGCACAGCCTGCATAACCTACACTATGGGAACGTAAAAGAGGATGAACTGTTGATGTTATTAGAAAGTAAGCTGATTAAAAATTACAAATGGGAATAATCAAGTTAGGACCAAGCACATATTAGTGTATGATGTTTGCTCCCTTCCATGGTTATGACAAGGTGATTACACCAATTAACCTTAACAACTAGCCTACTGGAGAAGGAGGGAGATTGTTGGAAATTTTTCTTAGGAGTATTGTGAAATATTCAATAAGTTACCTATTAGTTACTAGAAATGGAAGTTATTGAATACAAAAAAGATATATTCAATGACCAAATATAGGTAATAACACATTTATTATTTTACTTCCAGATGAATTCAACAAGTTCTTTAATGATTAGTGTATCACATATATTTTGCCAGCAAAGTTTATTGTTAAGGATGTTTATAAGAAAAACATTCTTAAGTCATTGGATGCAAGTAAAAAGATTTTCGCTCTCGGTTATTTACATACATAGATAACAGAACTAAAACAAGAGATAAGTTAATTGTCACAGCCCCAGATAGCATTCAATTGCAATGATAACTCTCTCTCTCTAATGGTTGCAACTCTCTTTTAGTAATTAACTCTTAATTAGCAATCTGATGGGATAATTTCTAAAACTTTTAGGCTGTAGGTTGGGTCTCTACCCAGTGGGCTTGTGGATAATCCAACCCATCACTGATTAACCATAATGAATATAAACTCAATCCATTCTTAGTTTATCAATTATAATATTAATTGCCTAATTAGTCATAACAAGAGATTAATCTAATAGCATAATTAATGCTAATCAATATAATATTAAAATGTTATAACATTTACTTGATGATTAAGGATATTAGAGGCCTTCGAATTTTGTTTCTAATCAACTCATACAATCTTGACATTGGCAATGCAGGAGTATTGTCTAGTGTTTTTCTTTTCTTTTCTTTTGATGATACTATATATAGTAATTAGTGAAAAACATGTTAGATTGAAAAACATAGATAAATGAAATCAATATTTATGAGTGATAAGCATAAGGTGAATACCAACGAAAAGAATTTATAATTAGTTTAATTTACCGACATCTAGTAAATCTAATAATTTTTCAAGGATGTAATTCAATCTATTGTATTTAAAAAACATTTTTGTGTCCAAATAAGATGGAATTGGACATGGACGAAAGCCCATGTGAATTAAAATTATTGGGCTTAGGTCCAAGACTTCCCATTAACAGTATAGTTGTGACTTAAGTGATGCTATCCTCAATTGACTGGGATTTAAATTAGTTTCTTTTTGTTATTTGTTTTTCAATGTTCAAAACTACGAGTTTCAAGCCAAAAAATGTTTTAATTCAGGCAAAGAATTGTTGCCATGGCTGTATGATGAAGTAGTTTTGGACCAATTATGTAACGCTCTTAAATTTTACTAGTATGAGTGGAAAATAATTTAAATTAGTTTTACAAGATGGAGAAAACAAGGGTATGTAAATGAGATATGAACTAAAAAAATTGAAGCATTTCATAAATAATAAGTTTTTTAGAATAATTGGAGAAGATTTATTTGTATAATAAATTATTATTTTAAGTTGAAACAAGTGACTATGCCTCTCCCATCTTTCTTAGAGGCCATAAGTTTGAACTAGACTTAGTCATTGGGCCAAACTTTTAAAAGTTAGGCCTAAATCTTGGCCCATAAAAAAACTTGAGCCTATTTTTTAATTGGGCTTTTCTCATATTTTTCAGGCTAAACAGATTTTTTTAGATCATGATCAAGTCTATTTTTTATTTAGGAATTAAGATAAATAACATAGCTAATTGTTATTATTACTTATATGATTATATATAGGGAAGTCATAAAAATCTTTCAGATAAGGGGTGCAAGTTTTTATTTTTTTACTAAAATGTCATGTTACACTAAATTTTTCTCTAAATAATAGGTTTTTCTATTAAAAAAATATTGATTCAAGATTTTAGGCTTAGGGTGGGCTTTTAAAAAAGTTTAAGCCCATCCTATTTTACAAAATAGGCTTTTTAGTTTGGGCTTGATTTTTTAAGGCCAGATGAGCAATTTAAATTATGATTAAGTCTAGTTCAAACCATAAAGTGTGCAAATTAGGAATTCTGAATTTTCTTCACATGACCCTTACTTGACATTTACCAAAATGCCCCTTAGATTATTTTCCCTAACCCACAGCATCTCTCCTTCTCTCTCATGAAGATCGTGAATGTAGACCAAGAAACAAGTACAACCACTATCTTCTTCCCTTCATCAACCTTGTTGTTGTTCTTTCCCACTTCTACCATTCTCAATTAATGTCTACCATCACTGCTCACTGCCCGCGTGCTAGAAGTTACAATCTACCACTAGTTTGATGGAATACAGTTAATTTTCCATAATGATATCTTTACATGATTTCTCAAAGTTTAGGCATTTTAAGAGTGATTTTCACTAAATTCTCCTAGGCTTTTGGTTCATGTAAGCATTGTGTCCTTTCCCCTATATTCTCGATGATTAATTTCATGATTTGGCTTTTGATTTTGAATCACTGCATCTTAGTGACGTTAGGGTTCCAAATGAAGCAAAATTAGGTGTGATTGATGAGGAATTTTTCTAAATTAAGTTGTACCTTTTCTTTCTAATATCACATTTGTTCTTTCCCTTTGTAATTTGCAATCAATTTTTGAGTTTGGAGTCTTAATTTTGAAACCCTTCTTTTTCAGTGTTGTTGGTAATGTAAAGTCGAATTTGAGCTTAATTTTGGTAATATTCCTCTAAATTAAGTTAGGGTTTTAGTTCTTTGATGAATTCTGATCCTTTCCCCTCTAACTCCCATGTAAAATTGCTAGTTTTTTGCTCCAATTTCAAACCCCTCTTGGTTGGACGTGCAGTGTGATGAAGTGATGGAATTTCAAAAATCTTAGACTAATTTTCATTAATAATCATTAATGGAGGAAGAAATCAAGCATTTGGAACTCATCATTTAAAGTTTTTCCTAATTTTCATTGCTGTTATGAAGAAGGGAATGATCAAAACCATATAGTGATTGACTTAATGACCCTAAATAAGTAATTTAAATTAATTACTAAATCTTGCATTATGTTAGTATAATTTCCAATTATCTTGATGATGTTAGGCAATTCATAGTTAAGGAAAGAAATTATTTTTGGGATCACATATATACATATTTAGGATTTAATACATGAGAAAGGGAACCAAATAAATGAATAAGTAAATAAATATAAGATTTAAGCCAATGTGGTGAAATTTACTTGCATTATTGGAAGATGAAGAGTTAACAGCCCACTTTGAGATTAAAGATACTTGATAAATTTTTGACATAAGAAATTAAATGCAAATTATGTATTATTATAAGATCATAGACAGTGGTTTTGTGATCAAGTGAGATAAGAAAAGAGACGTTAGGAACACAATTATTATGTGTGTTTCTTCTAAGTGAGTAAATATTACTAATCATACTTGTTTTCTATATTTTAAACTATTCATTTGTAAAATATTTTTGTTTACATACTCTGGTGCTTTTGAAATAGATCTCTTGAATTTTGTGAATATTATGGCATTTATTTATGCATTCTGAAATTTTGAGAAATTTCTTTGTAATATTCTCTTGCAAATGAATGATTGTTTTAAATTATCTACATACTATATGATTTTCTAAGAATTTTATAAATGATTTTGTTACTATTTGGATTTGTAGATATTTAGAATTTTATTATTGCGTATATTTTTCATTATTTATATTATTGTAAAAAAAAAATATTGTTTTTGTGGAAGTCATATGATATAGGACCTTGTAGCTAATGATAGTAAATGTAACCTTGGTGTACTACTTTGTTATTCTGAGCATTGTCTTAATCATTGATTACTTGTGAGTCCTTTTGCTCAACTTTGACTACTATGTGAATTGTGATTATTAGCCTTAAGCTAGTGTTTGTTATGAATTATATAATTCCTAGGCTCCAATGGTCTTGCCTATTCCCCATTGGTAGAAATATTTATTCACTGAGTGTTGTAACTCAACTCCTCTTTTTAATTTTTTATTTTCAAAGAATGGTATTGATTCTAGCAATCACTTTGTAGTTTAGAGACAACTAGAGATTAATTGGTATTCCCTGCATTCTCTACAAGAGCAAAGAATTATTCTTATTCCATTGTTAAGCGTTCAAAAATATTTTTCTTCATACTCTAAAAGCTCTTTTTGTCGTTAGCAAGATTGTAGTTTAATTATGTTGTGTAATATTAGATAATTGGACTAAATGTTTTTCGCGTCATTTGTTATACTTGTATGTGGATATATTAGATGGCCAAATTTGTTCGGTTTACAGAAACAGAATTTTTTGTGCTGATTAACCTCAACAATTACAAGCGTGACAATTTATTTCCACCTATATAGTCTCTTAGCCCTACTAGACAAACTATCTTCTATTGCGTTTTTTTTTTTTTTTTTTCAGTTCTGCGTATTCTGTTGTTTCATTGGTTTGCTTTCTTTCTTCTTAATCGACTTTTTTTTTTTTTGGTTTCTTTTCATTATCTTTTTTTTTTTTTTATCTATTTTGGTGTTCACATCAACTGAAAGTTTAATATGACAATGTCAAATATTTATTGGAAGAATGTAAGTTTCACATACTTTTAAGTCTATGGTTTTAATACTAGGATGTCACTTTAGTTTTTCGTAGAGATGAACACAATGTGAACATAATTGCATACAATAATGGGAGATAAAAACAAATAAATCATTAAATATAGTAATGTGAATAGTACTTACATCATGAGGCATCTAATGCAATCATAATTTATAAGCAGAGAGAGCACTTACTTTGTCCAAAGTTTTTTTTTTCACATACAAAGTAAATGAGAGAGGGACTATAAATAAGCAAAAAGAGTTTATAATAAATCTTCAAATTTTGGGGAATTAACCCATGCTTTGAGAACATGTTTATTTTAATAAATAAAATATTTATTTTATTTTAAATGATAATTCTCCACTTTCTCAACTACTCAAATATTAAATTTAAAAATTAGATATTATAATTAATAAATTAAATTATAAAAAATCTTTCACTTATCCTTTTAGTCAACAATCAAATAGAATAACTACCAATAAGATTCGGGTTATAAGTTGGGCCCTACCTAATAGGCTTGTATATAATTTAACTTATCATTGATAATTTACAATAATTCAAACTCAATTCATTTTTAGTTTATGTTAAAATTAGTTGTTTAATTAATTAATTAATTAACTGAATAAATTAATTTAATAATAAATTAATACTAATTCACAATATTTAAAAAATAATTCAACACATAAAGCCAGTTGATATAATTATGTAGCTCACTCCTTGATACCTTAATTTTTAAGTGCTATTTTTTTAATTAACAAATGTCTTTTGGCAGTGTCTTCAGAAATTTAAAATTTCAAAAATTGTCAAACAAAGTGTTGCAGTCAGATTCACCTCATAATCAAACATAAATCTATATTTTCATTTTGATCCTCTCTGGTCCAATAGGAACTGAAGAAAAAAAGTATAACATTTAAATAGTTAGATAAATATAGCTGCATGCCATTATTAAGAAAATTATATACAATTACATTTATATTTAAACACTTTGCTTACTTACGCAGCATTTTAAAAAATGGGTTCAAATATTTTACACCCACCGCATGAGCTACAAAATAATATCAGAAGAGGATTAACAAAAAGGACAGTTTACTATTTTTGTATATTGACACTACGGTAAAAACAATAATGAATATGATCTGCTGCCGCCAATTTTATTAGCCGGCATTATATATATATATATATATATATATATATATATATATATATATATATACACACACATATACATATATATAAAATTATTTCAGGGATTGCTCTGCAATCTCCACGGACCACGGTGCCAGTGGAGAGAGAAGAGGGAAGAAGCGGGAGGAGGGAAGAGAGCGAGAGAGAAGAAAAGTATTATAGAAAAGAGAGGTGGTAGCTACAATGGGAGATTTTGGTATCTTTCTATTGAAAAAAATTATTATTTTAGTTTTTATAATTTTAATTAATTTTTAATTTAATCTCTATAATTGAAAAAATTTATAAATAAGTTCTTTTAGTTTACAAATATTTTAATTTAGTTTCTATAATTAAAATTATATAAGCACATTATTAAAGTTTGTTAATATAACTATTCATATACTGTGTTAATATTTTAAATATGTATAATTTAAGCTAACAAATAAAAATAAAAATAAATTATAAAATAAAATTAACTCATATATTTATTAAAATATTGTCAAAAATATAATATTAGGATTAAAATATACACGATGTAAATTATGAAGACTAAGTTAATTAGGTTGTGTTCCAAATATGAAATTAGGGTGTACAAACCTCAAGTTGGACTAAGTTTGTATTCAACCTGTGGTTCATACTAAATCACTAAATGTGAACTAGTCCTAAGACCTGGCCCATTGGACCTATCACATGACTAGGCCTGGTTGGATTGGGTAGAGTCAAACAAGTTTTTTCTTTTAATTTTTTAATTGTTAACAAATTTCCATTTAAGATTTTTTTGGTAAAAAAGAGAAAATTTTGGTTTATATTTGATAAATAAGACATCTTATACCAACAAAAATTTATATTTAACACAAGTAAAAAAGTAATTATTTCTTTCAAATATCAATAATTATATATATATATATATATATATGTCGGCCCAAACCGAGCCAATACATTAGCTTGTGACTTGACTCGACCCCGAACTGAAGTTTGTATTTTGACCTCAATCCTATTCGTAGATAGTGTTTATCAATGTTGTCAAAACCGCGATTCTACTTAGACTTGGAAAGGGGGGGTGGACTCATATCGTAAACTTGTAACGTAGAATCGTAAGAGTTTACCTACACCTATTATTTAAGCTATTGAATATAACCATATCACATAAAATTTCATACATAGTTCATAATTCATAATCTATAATATATAAAGTTCAATAAACTCTGTAATTCATAATTCATAATCCATAATATATAATCCAAATCAACATACAAAGTTCAATAAACTCTGTAATCCATATCTATGATCCATAATATATAATCCAAATCAATATACAAAGTTCAATAAACCCTATAATCCATATGTCATAATCCATAATCCATAAGATATAATCCATCAGACATAATACATAATAATCATTCAGGTAACA
Organism: Delonix regia; assembly: GCA_037074485.1. Classification (NCBI taxonomy): domain Eukaryota; kingdom Viridiplantae; phylum Streptophyta; class Magnoliopsida; order Fabales; family Fabaceae; genus Delonix; species Delonix regia. The sequence goes on along the minus strand of CM073460.1, from coordinate 4,978,937 downwards.
TAACAAAGTTTCAATATAAATTCAATAAAGATCAGTAATCCCACGACTATCATCACTACTAGAATCTTGATCATCTCTTATATAATCTCCACCTATCTCATTCTCATTCTCACCATTATTATCTTCTTCTTCATCTTGGAAGTCATCATCAAAATCCATATTGTTAAATTGTTCACTAGTACTAGTACCACCAACATTAGCATCAAGTAGAACAACCTCATTACCAATTTCTATTACCGCCAAAAAAGGATTAACTTGAATGGGTTCAAGAACCTCATCATCTGCCTCCACATTATCTTCATTTCCTATCTCCTCAGTTATCCATTCATCATCAAAATGAATATCATCAAAATCATAAACATGAGTTCTTGTAGTTTGCTTATTTTTTAACTTCAAACTGCACATCACAAATGCCAAGTCATTCATCTTCTTTTGGTGCAGGCAATTTCTTTTCTTGGTATGAATCTAAACAAAATAAACACTGTTGATAAGAATTCCAACCCCTGAAAAAATTAAAATGAAAATAAAAAAAGATAGCAATTTATAATTTTACAAGTACTTACCCTTTCAAAAGCACTCCAATTACGTTCACATCCAGAAGAGCTACAACATAAGCTAAGAATGCGAATTGCCAATCTTTTAAGTTTTGGGCATCTATCTGTATTAGCTTCCCACCATTCTACTAGGGCCAACTGTGTTCTTAATGTTTGTGCAGAACCACAACTAAACATGCCCTTTGCGAAATGGAATTCGACCAATTGGAACTCAATTTTGTCTCTTTCTCCCTTATCTTTAACTAGTCTTGCTACGTATTCATATAGCCCTTGCTTAACTGTATGATTAGCTTGGAAGTCAGTGTTAAAGTGAAAATGAGGATTAAGGTAATACGCAGTTGCATGTAAAGGCCTATGCAATTGAGCATCCCACCTTTCGTCAATTATGTTCAATACAGGTTCATAGCTGCAGTAATCAACAAACAATCAAGCTAAAATATATTAAAGATAAAGACACTAATATAAGGTATATATGTTTGTATTTACCTCCTTGAAACATTATTAAAGTTCATCTTAATTTTTGCCTTAGCACTTTCTATTGCTTCATATATGAATCCCATGGCTAGTTTTTCCTTTGAATCCACTAAGGGAAGAACTTTAATGAAAGGAGTAGCAGCTTTAAGGCAAGTAATCATATTCCTCCATAACCTGTTATTCATAACACTTCTTGCCAGTTCCTTCCCATCCTTGGTAGCAAAAAATTTGTTATCTTTCCATTCCTCAGAATTAAATAGATTTATCAATGTCGCTTTATGGCCATTAAGACAACCTAATGTCAAATAAGTAGTGGCAAAACGAGTTACAACTAGCCTAATCAAGTCTCTCCCTTTTGTGAATTTTCTTAACATATTGATAAGCATTAATCTTGTATAAATGTAAGTTGTAATTCTTTTACCCCTACTTATGGTTTCTTTATGCAACTCTATTTTTTTTTCTAAGTCATCCAACATCAAATCAATGCAATGAGCTGCACATGGTGTCCAATACAGGTGTTTTCTTTTCTCCATTAATTTTTGTTCAGCTGCCTTGTAATTTGCAGCATTATCAGTTATTATTTACATCACATTCTCCTCTCCCAATTTCTCAACAACTTCATCAAGCATCTCAAACACTTTGTCAGCAGTTTTAGAAATATGAGAAGTGTCTAGTGAATATAAAAACATGGTCCTTTTAGGACTATTAACCAAAAAATTACAAATGGAACGCCTCATATTATCCGTCCTCCCATAAAACATAATTAAACAAACCATTTTTTTTCCATTCTTGTTTAAACTCTTCAAGCATGGCATGTGTGTTCTTAACTTCCATATTCAAGTATTTTTCTCTAATCTCATGATAGGAAGGAGGCTTAAACCCTTGGCCATATCTCCCAATAATCTCATACATCTTAATAAACTCAGGATTTTTTACACAATTAAAGGGAATGACACTTGTGTAAAAAAATCGGCCTACTTGTTGGCAAGCTTCTTCCCTAATATCTTTCTTGAACATGTGATTAAGGGTAGATTGTGAACTACCTTGTCCACTGCTATGTTTTTTGGGACCCTTCAATAAATTTAAAAGGTCTTGGGAATTTGAATGTCCTTGAGTACCTAGAGTTTCTTCCTTACCAACATCAACCCATTGTTTTTTCCTTTTAGATTATGCACATTTAGCATCAATAACATGTTGTAACATATGTGCCTTAACATCTTCTGGAACACTAAGACATGGTTCAACATCTATTCTGGTACCAGCTAAATGATGTTTGAACCTATAGACTCCTCCACTATAAGTCTTGCCACAATAACTGCATTTAACTTTTTTACCATCTCCACTAACATCCATCCTATATTTCTACCCTATATCAGATCTATTACTAGGAAAATTCTTCCTTCCAGCAGCTACATTTTTTCAAGTAAGGACTGATGGAGCACTTGCACTTGAAGACATATTTCCTATGATTTATTACAACAAAACAAAGATGAATAAATGTAGGAGATCAGTTCATAGTTCACACAATAAGTTTTATTTGTTCAAAAGTGGAAAAATCTTATATTCACTCCTCAATCATGAAAGTAGAAAATTTAACCACCAATAAGAATCACCAATTCATAATATGATAGTAAATTCTTGCATCTCATGCAAATTTAACTAACCATCTAATACTCTTGGCCAAAACAAAGAATTAAAATGATAGACATTCATATAAAGATCAAGAAGAAAAAAAATGGAAGACATTTATACACTATGATACAAAATAATTCTGATCAAACTTAACATCTTCATTGCTATATGCCTATATCTAAATAATTGTTCGGTAAATGCAAAGGGCAGTACAAGATATCTGCATATATCCATCAAATGAGGCAGACAGAATAGATTTATTGCACATTCTACAATTATTTTATATAATTTGTATTGAAACATATACCATTCGAAGCAATGAAGCACCATTCCATTTCAAAGCATAACAAATTCAACAGAATATAAGGATAAAAATTGCATAGAAACATAACAAATAGAACAAGAACAAGCAGCTGTATCACCATTCCATTTCAAAGCATCTATCTACCATTCGAAGCAATGAAGCATTATTCCAACCACAGCAACTAAGGAGCTCCGAGAATACCTGGTGGAAGAAGGAATTAGACAAACCAAAGATGAACTGAGACGCAAAGGCGAGAGACAGAGGCAGAGTGTCACCGGCAGGCAAGAGGCAGAGCACCGTGAGGCGAGCAGCAGATCGTAGACCATAGACCACTGTGAGCAGTGAGGAGAGAGGAAGAGCAGTGATAGTGAAAGCACTGTGAGTAGTAAAGAGAGAGGAAGAGTAGTGAGAGCACTGTGTCCGTGAGGCTTGAGGCAAAGCACAATCAGGTGAAGGCGAAGGCGGATCGCGACATTTACCGATTTTGTGGCCTCTAGTTCTAGGGATTTCGTTTCGATTTCGAATGCTTCTGCAATTCTGCATTATTTCTGTCACACCTTCGACTTCAGTTCGAGTCTTCAATGCTCGTTTTTTTTTTTGGCCACCGGTGGTTTGTGGCCCATCAAGTAGAATCGTCTAACTTGGTCAAACTCACCGATTCTACCGATTCTATGTGAGTCAGTACCAAGTTTGACCAAGTTAGCACTAATTCTGATTCTTCTTGCGATTTAACACGAAAATGCTACCTAAGATCATAAAATTGTCGATTCTAACGAGTTAAATCGCGATTTTGACAACATTAGTGTGTATGACATAACCAAAGACCACTAGACCGGCTCAGGTGGATTATGTACAACCCTAAAAATTACTATTTTCTGGGAACCATCAAAGTACGTTGCCCTGGAGGAAGGAAGTTTACGATATCATTGTTTGGGTTAAAGTTTCACTGATAGCACACAAAAGGTAGAAGTACCATAAATGGAGAGCACTATAGGAGAAAGTGTGAAGAGTGTAAAATTGAGTAAAATATCTTTTTTTTTTTTTGGTCTTCGTCTTATTAAAAATTATAAATTTGGTCCTAGGAGCATTATAGGAGAAGAGTTTGAATCCCTCCAGTAAACTACAAGGGTATTTTCTCTGTAGCTATTGGATCTAGATCTAATTACTTTAAGTTTTGTATAAATATATATATTTTAAAAAATAAAAATTAATTATTTTTTAAAAAATAAATAAATTAATATTTTAAATCTTTTTTCATACATAATGATATCAAATAAAAAAAATTAAATTGTTTCTGATATCTTATAATTGATTTTATATGTTTTAGAGTGTATTGTTTTTTAACCTGATATCATTTTGTATAAAAAATAATTTAAAATATTAATATGTCTTTATTTATAAAAGTAATTAATTTTTATTTTTTAAAATACATATTTTTAAAAAAATTTAAAACCATTGGATCTAGATCCAATGGTCAATGGGAGAAATGATCCCCTTCAATTTACTAAAGGGATCCAAACTCATAGGAGAAAGTGTAAAGAGTGTAAAATTGAGTAGAACATTGTCTTAGTTCTTTATTTGTTGAAAAATAGTATATTTAGTTTTTCATTTATTGTAATTCTTCAAATAATTTTTTATTTATTAAAAATTTCATTTCTAGTATCTTCTAAAAAAACAAATTTACTCTTTATATCCAAACTATGAACTCAAAATTGAGGAAATAATTTTGGTTTTTTTTAAAAATTGAAGAATTAAATGTGACACAATTTAAACGATTTATAATTTAATCCCTAATACTTTATTTTTGTCAATGTTGAATATATATAAATTAATTTTATTTCATTATCTATTTTTATATTTGTTGCTAGCCTAAATCACATATATTTAGAGTATTAAGACATTATATAAATATCAACAAAATTTAATAATATACTTACATAATTTTAATTATAGGAACCAAATTAAAAATTAATTAAAATTATAAAAACTAATATGAAATTTTCAATAAAAAGATACCTAAATCCATCATCTCTGGTCACTCGTAGCTACCATCCCTCTGTTTCTCATATTGCTTTTCTCCTCTCTCCTCCCTCCCCACGGAGCACTGTGGATATTTCAGAACAGTCCCACTATATTTCTACAAAAAAGTTTTGGGGATTGAATAAATTTAAAAAGAAAAGTACAATATTGCATATAGAGCCAATAAAATTGACCGGATCTGTTTCATTTATTTATTTATTTATTTTTATTACAGTGTCAGTGTACAAAAACCCTTAATCTAATTATTACTTGTGTCAAATTGAACCTTAAGCTAGCAAAAAGATCTAATGAAACTGCCGTCCGAGGATTCAGAATCTTATAGCTTATTGCCAAAAGAAATTTTATATATAACAAAGTGCTTTCTGAACTTGAAAATACATATATATGTGATCATTAATTATGAACTGTTTCATGAAAAATCATTTACTATATTTTTAAGTTTAACAAATGTTTTGTACGTTACATTTAAAATTTATGTTTTGATTTTATAATTAGGCCTAAGAATATAGTTTCTCCAAAAAAAAAAAGTAAATTTAATTTCAAAAATTTGAATGAAATCATAGAAAAATGAAAAACTTAAGAAATAGAATAATTAAAGATTATTCTTGAAAGGTTTTGTAAAAGTTTAAACAGAAATCCATGAGAGTAAGAACTCAATTTTTGGGACTAAGAGAGAAATTTCTTGTCAGGTGTGCCAACCGCCAACAACCCTCTTTTAATTATAACATTAATCATTCCATATATAGTATTGTCACTAGACCTCCACTATTAAAACCTTCCACATCCTTGGCCGAAACACGTCCTTAAGATTGGGACCAGTCCCAAATATTGTGATATCTTCAAGATAAATGAGAAAGCCGTGTACTTCTCAGATTCTCAATGCTCCAGAGGTGTCGTTGTTTGCCCCTTAAGGAGGGAAGAGCTCTTCTCGTCTCAAATTCATTTTTCATTTAAGAGTTTAGTTTTAATTTAATCTTTTATTAATTTTTAATTTTAATTTAATTCGTTATTTATGAGTCCAGTTTTATTTTAATTTCTAATATAATATAAAAGTTAATATATTTAGTCTATCTTAGTAACATTTATATAAATAAATATTAAATTAAGAGTAGAAATTAAATCAAATTGAGATTGAAAGAGCAAATTGAACCCTTATTGTATATATATCACCGCAGCAATTTTAGCTATTAAGAGTATATATATACTCCAAAAATTATATTCTTCGTACGATTTTCTAATATTTAATTTTGTTTCATGCCCGAATGACACTATTGGGGAAAGAAAAATTTTTAGTTTTCAAATTAGAACCAGAACTAATTAATGGGGTATTATTCGATATGAACTTCTAATCACAAATTCAATATTCTTAATACTAAAATGGTGGAAAAAACAACTGAAATACTTAATGAGTGTAAGTATTTGATACTAGAGATGGTTAATGAAAAACAATCAAATATATTTAAATCATAAGGAGTAAGGGGTTATTTTGTTAACTAAATTGATAACATTACTGTCCAGCATGGACGGCCAACTTTTAGTTGTTGACTTCTTTATTTATAGAGCAAAATATAATCAAGGATTATAAAATTAAGATATTTATAATAAAAAATTTTAAATTTTAAAAGATCTATGAACCAATTTTTTTGCTCTAAAAGATCATTTCTTGAAACATTGGGAATACCTAATAAAAATTTCAAAGCAGAATTTCATAATTTCAAGACATAGTCAATCATAAAAATATTGGTTCTTAAAGCTTTTAAAATCTTTATGTTTAGTAAGGAATAAGATAATCTGCTGTGCACAGCATTTTTAAATTTTTTTATTAATAATATTTATTTTAAATTTTTTATTAAAATAAAAAATACATTTATATCTTTTATGTATGACATTATTCTTTAGAAAAAACTAACTGTTTATAGTGTTAAAAATTTAACAAGTTTTAAGGTTTTTTTGAAAAATAATAGAATAAAAAAAAACGTTTTGAATACAAATACATGCCATATTAATAAATAAAAAAGCTTAATATATTTGAATATTAGAAGCTCTATATTGTGTATACAACTATTTGTTTTTATATTATTGGAAGGGAATAAAATAATGAACACATTCATAGATTTAGAATAGGAGATTTACACACTTCTCTTAATTGTAGAAGTTGATTGAATTTTGACTATGATCACTGATCGAATGAAATACCTACATATGTTGAGTGTATCTCGAGTTTTCACAATCTAAATCACTGCATAATACTTCGTAGGTATTTCTTCCAGAGCATCTCTAGTATCTCTTTAGATCTTAGTTATTTATCGTATGATAGTCTAACCTTATTTATAAAAAGCTAATTAAAGTTAAGATTTAGTAGTAATTCATATAATTACTATTTTACCCTTATTTAATGAACACTCCTTATAGATAGACTTTGTATAATAACTTAATATATTTAAACCCTATATATTATACGATATTCTAACATTAATAAATATTAAAATTTTTAACAATATATTGAATTAAAAAATGAAAAATAAAAATAATATAAAATATCATTCTTTTATATAAAAGGAAAAAAAGCTTATAACATCACAAGTTTTAATAAGAAAAATATAATTAACAACTATTTAATTTCATATCTCTTGATCTTTTCTTAAGTAAGATGACAAATATTACTGTTGAAAGAATCACACTATTTATTCTTTTAAAAAATGACATCTTTGAATTTAAAATATTTTTTTGGTTTTATCCTAATATATTTTTAAATAATAATAATTGTTAAAATTTTTAACATCATAAATGGTTGGTTTTTAAAAAAATAATGTTTTTACACAAAAATGATAAAAAAATATTTTTTTAATTTTGAAAATTATTTAAAAAGTATATATGTATTAATAAAAATAAAAATTACCGTACACACAAAATAAAAATTAAAAAAGATTACTATGCACCCAAACGGCGTGTGGTTGGGTGCACAACAGGTGTTGTGCATATACTACACAATAGGTGATCCTACTTGTATTTAATACACATATATACATACCTTAATTTTACTTTTTCATCAAAAAAATTTCTTTCTCCTATGATGACAAGTTTTTTGTATATAAAAATTGTCATATAACTCTTTTCACAGGGTGCTATCCCAATTAATTACCCATTAATGCCTCAAAACCACTTTTTTTTTTTTTCCTCTTGTTCTTAAAATAAAAACTCTCTCTCTCTCTCTCTCTCTCTCTCTCTCACTATATATATATATATATATATATTTGTTCTTTTAAAAAAGTATCTATATTTCATTTGTTTATATATTACAAGAAATTTAGATGTAATTTGCACATTTTAACTTGATTTTTTTCATTAAAATTTTCAAAAGAATGATAAAATTGTGATATATATATATATATATATCACTTTCAATAGTTGCTATATATATTCACATATTATATATTAAATTATATAATATAACAATAATTTAGCACCCAACAACTTTACTTCAATATAATTTCTATATATATGCACAATACACCAAATCTTTCCACATTTAAGAAGTCCAAAAGACCAATAGTATAGTTTGTTGAAACTACTTGGCTACCATGGCTTGGGCAACCATAGCAATAACCATTTGTCTCCTCTTAACTGCAATATATTTCTAAATAGAGTCTTCTTGCATTTTAAACAAAGGAAGGTTTATCAAAAACCACCACCACCTCCAGGTACTTTTCTGTTGCCAATTATTGGAAACCTCCACATTTTGGATAAACTCCTTCATCACACCCTTTAGTCCTTGGCCAAAACCTATGGTTTCATCATGCCTTTAAAATTGGGACAAGTCTTAGCTATTGTGATATATTCTTCTGAAGTTGCAGGGCTTATCCTCAAGACACATGACATTATTTTCGTTATATGCCCAAAAACTCAAGCTTATGATTACCTCTCTTATGGCTTCAAAGGCATAACATTTGCGAAGTATGGCCCATATGAGAGCCACGTGAGGGAGTTGTGTACTTTACAGCTTCAGTGCATCAAAAGTGGAGATGTTTGCCACATTGAGGAGGGAAGAGCTAGGTTTAGTGGTGAAATCACTTCAAGATACCTCAGCTTCAAGATAAATTGTAGACCACAGTGAAGTTCCACATAACCATACAGAGGATATAGTGTTCAAAATGACGTTCGATCATAATTCTAATAAGGATATTATGTATAATTACAAGGAGCTTGTTCAAAAGGGACTGACCCTTGCAGGAGCTTTCAACCTAGCAAATTATTTGCCTTGGTTGCAACCTTTTGACCTTCAAGTATGTATCACCATAAATGTAAATATAAATATCATTTTGATCTAAACATTCCATAAAATATCAAAAGCCACGGGAAACAAAATGGAGTAAAACCAAACTCCATAATTTATATGCCAAAACCATCAAATGGTACCTCAAATGCATTTCAAGCACAATACCAAATGATTTGTCGTAATACAAACAACTTAACCAGTCAAAAAGTAGCACCATTTTGAGCAGGACAACTAAGTGCCTCTACAACATTACAAAAAACTAAAAATTCTATATAAACAATACATTCTCCTAATGTAGTTAGAGCAGTCTAAATCAAAGTAAACATGTAGAATCAAGTGGCTTCAGTATCATTGGTTGTTAATTCTTGTTCCTAATTAGGCGAGGTGTCAACTGTTTCACGGTAATAGTACTAGTAGATGCTATTATTTCTTTGCTAATCGTTCTTGGCCCATCCTACATCAGCATGGTCAATTAAATAAATGCAAGACTTAGGAGATGAAGACAAAAAGGATAAACATTACCTGAACGGTATGTCTTTGTCTTAATCTTGATTTAGTACTTGCTTCCTACATCGTTAAAGAAAATTGTGAACACAATCAGTTAATTAATAACATTAAGAGTGAAATAGATGGAACTTTTTTGTTCTTACCTTAATAGGACCCTTGCAACTCTTACTATTGTGCCCCGTTTGTTGGTACTTCTTTCAAGTATGAATAGTTTGCTACCTTAGCATGTCAGGACCAGCTAATTGTTTATTTTCAGTAGGATCTTTCTTCCTCTATTTTATAGGTCTACCTTTCTTCTTCTTTATTAGAAGTGATTGAATTTCCTCACCATCAACTTGGTACCACAGGTTCTAACCATTCATAGGGTGGATGTATAGTTCATAAGCTCTTTCATATGTCACCTTGGTAAGGCTAACATGCATATAATCTTTAGGGGCCAAGTTTTTCCACCTAATAGCAAAGGTGACATGTACGCAAGGGATGCCACATAATACCCTTTAGGAAGCAACTATCCAATTTGATAATGGCCTTACAACCAGCCAAAAAGCCTAATCTGCATGCTTCAATACACATATACAACCTGTTGAACAATAAAGGGAGCTATGGGGCAAGTATAGAAATAACTACTTGACACCTTGACCTAGGATTGCTTCATCTTGCAGTAATCTCTTATTAGTTAATATTGCTCTTTCTCAATACCGTCTATAAGAACCATTGTCGTTGCCCATGCTTTATATGCTTCGTGTGTTGATACACTAAGGTCAAATGTTCATTTAATGCAGTTTACAATGTCCGTTCGTTTGGGGTTTGCATTGGTCCTAAAAAATGGGAGCATTTTCACAGCAAGCCACTTTAAGCTTGCTTGCTTCATTTGGAATATTTTGCTACAAGTGTGCTTAGCATGGTAAGTTTTCACTTGAAAGGCGTTAGTTGCCCTAGATCGTGAACAAAATATGGTCTCTCTGTCATTGAGGTGTTAAAAATTGTCTGAGGTGGACTTCTATATTATGATTCAACCTATTATTTGCTAATATAGAATGACATAATTATAAAGAGAAATAAAAATCTGGTCCCTCACCTTTCATTATTAGATTAATTTAGTCATTGAAACATGGAAGGTACTAAATTGGTCCTTCAATTATTTAATTCAATGATTTAATCACGAACAAAGTTGGTCATTCTGTCATAAAGGTGTTAGAAATTGTCTAAGATGGGTTGTTATGTTGTGATGCAACCTATTATTGGAATGACATCATTATGAGTGGGGACTAATGAAAGCAAGAGACAAAAGAAGAATAGCCTCAAGCTAAAACTAGATAAGAATGTTCATTTTCCTATTTAATATTTATTAACTGATTTTTTTGCATTTATCTTAATACACATCTTTAATAAATTAATTTAATTTTTTATTTTTTATTAATATACCAAGAAATTTTATTTTATTTAGTGAAATTCATTCACATAATTCATAAAAATTAACTAATAAGTTAATGTTCATTACAATTCACAATGCATTATTACTTACTAATTTTAATATAATATTATTTTTTATTATCTAAATACATTATCTCTTCTATATATAAATTATACAAAAGTGACTATAATATGAGAGATTGTCGCACTCATACAAGTGTTGTAGAGATCCAATTTTATTAGTGCATATTATAGGATAGGCATAGAAAAACTTATTCACAATTCAAAAGCATAAAGTCAACAAAGGGCTTTTGTCCATGATAACGAGAGTGAAACTTCAATTTCTGTCAACTTTGTCTTTCGCTTGTCTTTTGACCAAGCTACATGCCAGGCTCTTAGGGAAATATCTTAACCACCTTGAGATCCTTAACTTCACATTATGGGCATATTTTTTCAAACCCATTTTATTCCAAGGCGTCACATCATTGTATTTACACTTCTCACCAAACTTGTATTGTATTACTCATTGTATTTATTAAACATGTATATTACGATAAATGCAAAAAAATTAGTTAATAAATATTGAATAACAAAATCAATTATCTTTTTTAGTTTTAGCTTTAGGCAGTTCTTTTTTTGTCTCTTGTTTTCATCAGTCCCCATCTATAATTATATCGTTCCCATAACGAGTTGTGTCACAACATAACAATCCACCTTAGATAACTTTTAACGCCTCAATGACAAAGGGATGAACTTTGATCACAATTCAATATTTAATGGACCAATTTAGTAATTACCATCTTTTAAGAACCAAATTGATCTAATGACAAAAAATAAGAGACCAAATATATGTTTTTCTCCACAATTAAGTCATTCCCAATAAGTAGATAACGAGTTACTATGTGAAATAGAAAATTAATTTTGTTGTATTATTTCATGGTCTTATGTCGTTAATTTATAATTGCAGGGAAACTATAAAACTCTATCCTATAGTTACAAAAAATCTTATCCTTAAATATCAGAAATTCTAACTACAGAATAAATAAAAAATGATAATATCATAATCATACCATAAAAATCTGACTCAATCATAATAGCTCAATCCCATAATTATTGGAATTATCTTCTAACACTCCCCCTCAAGCTGGTAAATGGATATCCATCATTCCCAGCTTGCAAACAAGGCCTTAGAAGGTGCTAATAGGTAAACCCTTTGTAAATAAATCAACTACTTGATCTTTGGATGAGATATATGAAGTGCTGATTACCCCCTCTTTAATTTTTATTTTGATAAAATGTCTGTCAATTTCAATATGCTTCGTACAATCATGTTGAATTGGATTGTGAGCAATATTGATTGCAAATTTATTATCACAGTATAGTTTCATAGGTTCTTCTCTCTTCACCTTGAGATCGTCAAGAATTATTTTTAGCCAAAGCAATTCACTCACCCTTTGAGCCATAGATCTGAATTCGGATTCTACACTTGACCTTGCTTCAACATTTTGTTTCTTGTTCTCTATGTAACCAAGTTTCCACCCAAGAATGAACAATAATCTGAAGTTGATCTTTTATTGTCTAAGGAGCCAGCGTAATCTGCATCAATATAGATTTCTAATGACATATTCTCACTTCTCTTAAATATGATTCCTTTTCTAGGTGTACCTTTCAAGTATTATAAGATCCTATGAACAACCCTTAGGTGACTTTCCTTAGGATTATGCATGTATTAGCTAACAGCAAAAGCAATGTTCAATTTAGTATGAGATAAATAAATTAATTTCCTAACTAGTTTCTAGTATGCTCCCTTATCCATTGTAGGGTTATCAAGAACGTCACATAAACCATGATTGAATTCAATAGGAGTAACTATGGGCTTACACCCTAACTTTTCAGTTTCTGTTAATAGATCATAGATATACTTTTTTTAGGAAATGAAAATGCCTTACTTTGAATGTGCCACTTCAATTTGTAGGAAATATTTTAATTTCCCTAAGTCTTTAATGCCAAATTCCTTGAGTAAGCACTCCTTAAGGTGTTGAATTCTTGCATCATCATCATCAAAGACTATTATATCATCTACATATACTAATAATACCGTTACCTTTCCTGAGTCAGAGTGTTTTGAAAACAAAGTATGGTCTCATTGGCTTTACTGGTATCCTAATGTAGTCATCACCTTTGTAAACTGTCCAAACTAGGCCCTAGGTGATTGTTTTAGTTCATAAAGAGCCTTCTTGAGTCTGTACACTTTGCCTTCTTTGGACTCAAAGCCTAGTGGAACTTCCATTTATATTTCTTTTTCTAGGTCACCATGTAGAAATGTATTTTTAACATCAAATTGCTGTAAATTCCAGCCATATATAGCAGCCAATGATAGTAACACTTGAACTATATTCATCTTTGCCATTGGTGCAAATGTTTCCATATAATCTAACCCATAGGTTTGTGTATATCCCTTAGCTACTAATCATGCCTTATACCTTTCTATAGATCCATCTGACCTGTACTGAATTATGAATACCCATATATATCTAACTAATTTTTTATCCTTTGGCAAGTCCACTAAGTCCCAAGTTTAGTTTTTTTTTTTTTTCTAGTGCTTCTATTTCCACTCTAATGGTATCCTCCCACTTTTTATCTCTTAAGGCTTCAGATAAGTCCCTCAGTATAGGATTGGAATGGAGATTACTAATGAGTGCCTGATGGTGTAGTGAGAGACGGTCATAAGACAAGAGTGAGTATATGGGGTGCTTTGTACAATTTTCAATACTTTTTTTAAAGGCTATGGGTATATCAAGGTTATCCTCGTGTTCTGTAACACTCGGATCTTTTTATTGTTCAAAACATTGAATTTCAGTATTTGAAGACAGTGATGGCAGCACTTTACCAGAAGCTAGTACGTTTCAGATGGTTAGGTGTTGCTTGGCAGAAGATGGTTTCCTTTCCTGGAAGGATGAGTGAACTAATCTTTAATGGTAAAGCTAAATTTTTTCTTGGTTGGTCAAAGCTAATTCAAAGAAGAAGGATCTTGGTAAAGTATTGGCAGCTCCATTATGATCATTAAGGTAGTATAGTCCACCTTGTTCCTTAGCACACCCAATCATCTTCGTCATGCCTTGCTCCTAAAATACACAAAGAAAATGAAGAAAAGTTACTTGACACTAAGAGTCCTGGGTAACTTTTTGAATAAAAATAAAGTTAGTAAATAAATTTAGGAAATGAAGTACATTTTTAAGGGTGATGCTTTTGAGTTAGACATTTCTAATCCTTACAACAATGGCTATTGAGCCATCATCAATAGTGATTTTCTTAAAGCTTGGGCACAGTGTATAAGATGAGAACAATTTAGATGTAAAGGTCATATGGTCAGTTGCCCCAGAGTTTACTACCCATACTAAAGGATTTCTGGTTTTTTCATTTGTGACATAAAATGAAAAGGATATACCTAAGAATGTCGATGGACTAGTACCTATATTAGCTGGTACTAATTGTTCTAATCATGCCAACAACCCTTTCAATTTATTAATGTCTTTGCTACTGAAATATGGAATAGCCTTGGTTGGAATTTCCTCCTCTTGTTGTGGGGTACAATACACATATGCACGTTACCATTATCTCTTCCCTTGTTTAGGTAAGGTGGCTTACCAATCAATTTCTAGCATTCCTTTTTAGTATGGCAACATCTTTTGTAGTAGGTGCAGAAGAGGGAGTCTTTTTTTACTTGTTTGGATGTGTTCTTTGTTAAACTATCAGTAGGTTGTAAGGCCTCTTTATGCCTAGCTGTTCTCACAGCTAATGCAGAACCATCATCATCCCTTCGAGTTTCAAGCATGACACCTATACGCCCTTCTTCAGCCCTCACGATGGAAATTGTTTCATTGAGTGAAAGTAAGGACTTTCCCAGGATCTGTACTCTTACTAGATCAAATTTCACATTAAGTCCAAGAAGAAATTTGTAAATCCTCTCCCTTTTTAGAAATTGTTTTAGTGCCACAGCATCTTCTTCACATTTCACCGTGATACATTGGTAATAATTTATTTCTTACTATAAACTTTGCAGCAAGTTAGCATACTCCGTTATTGTCCTAGCCCCCTGTTTAGTGGTTGCCACTTTGCTTTTAATTCGTAAATTCTTGCAGCATCATTAACCTTAGAATAGGTTTGATGTACTGCCTCCCAAATCTCCTTAGCAGTATTCAGAAACATGATTGTATCACTGATCTCTAGATTCATGGAGTTCCAGAGCCATGACATTACCTTTAAATCTTGTTCATCCCATGCGCCACATCCTGTGTCTCCCTTTGAAGGTCCAATGCCCAATAAGTGGCTCAATTTAGCCTTGCCTTTAAGGAACGTGCAAATAAATTAAGACCACTTTAAATAATTATGCCCATTCAGCCTTAAAGATGCCTGAATATTCTGGAGATCACTAGCAGAGGTGTTAATGCTCTCCATCACAAGCAGATTGGCTAAAGGGCTAGATTGGGTTGAATCTGACATGCTCTTGGACTCTAATTGATTAGGGTTAAAGGTTATGTGAAAGAAATAACCTAAAAAGGGCTGGAAGAGATCTAGAGAGGAATTAGCTCTCTCAAGAAGGCTTAGTTCAAATTTTAGGTAGTTTAACGTAGAGGAAGAGTCAAAGAAAAATGCTTTAATACCATATGTGAAGTAAGAAATTAATTTGGTTGTATTATTTCATAGTCCAATGTCGTTAATTTATAATTACAGGGAAAATACAAAACTTTATCCTATAATTACAAAAAAATCTTATCTCTAAATATTAGGGATTCTAACTACAGAATAAATAAATAATAATAATATCATACTCATAACAAAAAAATCAGACTCAATCATAACAACCCAATTCCAAAATTATCCAGATTATCTTTTAATAGTTACAATATAACAGTCCACCTTAAACAATATTTAATAGCTCAATAATGAAGGGACCAACTTTGATCATGCTTAAATCTTTGAGGGACCAATTTAGTAATTTCCATTTCATAAGAACCAAATTGATCTAATGGTGGAAGGTGATGAACCATATATATATACATACATACATATATATATATATATATATATATATATGCTTTCTGTTAAAAAAAGTTTTTGTGTTCCAATTGTTAACATATTACAAGAAATTTAGATGTAATTTGTACTTTTTAACTTTATCTTTTTATTAAAATTTCCAAAATAATGGTAAAAATGTGATATAGATAATAACACTTTTCACTAGTTGTATATAATACTTGATCATATAATAATATTCACATATTATATTTTTAGTTCAATAATATAACAATAACTAAGCACCCAACAACTTTACTTCAATGTGACTTCTATATATATGCACTATATACCAAATGTTTCCATATATGTTAAGTTTAAAAGATCAAAAGTATCGTTGGTCGAAGCTACTTGGCTACCATGTCTAGGCAACCGTAGCAGTACCCATTAGTCTCCTCTAAACTTCTATATACTTTCTACGTAGAGTTGTCTTCTTGCATTTTAGAGAAAAGAAAGTTGATAAAAAACCACCACCACTTCCTAGTCCTATTCCGTTGCCAATTATTGGAAACCTTCCCATTTTGGGTAAACTCCCTCATCGAACGCTTAAATCTTTGGCCAAAACATATGGCTTCATCATGTCCTTCCAATTGGAACATGTCCTAACTATTATGTTCTCTTTTCTTTTTAGCTGTTGTGCTTATTCTTAAGACGCATGACATTTTTTTCGTGACACATCCAAAAACTCAAGCTTATGATTACCAATCTTATGGCTTCAAAGGTGTAGCGTGTGCTGAGTATGGCCCATATTGGCATCACATGAGGAAGCTGTGCACTATACAGCTTCTCAATGCATCAGAAGTGGAGATTTTAGCCCTTTTGAGGAGGGAAGAGCTAGGTTTAGTGGCGAAATCGCTTCAAGATGCCTTAGCTTGAAGACATGTTAGGGACCATAGCGAAGTTCTACATAACCTTACATAGGATATAGTATTCAAAATGACATTCAATCTTAATACTAATAGGGATAATGCGTATAATTACAAAGAGCTTGCTTAAGAGGTAATCAACCTTGTAGGAGCTTTTAACCTAGCTGATTATTTACCTTGGTTGCGACCTCCTGACCTTCAAGTATGTATTATATATTATAACTATTATAATTAGCTTTTGAATATTATAGATTCCTTGCACCTTTTTTTTTTTTTTTTTTTCTGCTAAGTGACATGAAGATACCAACCAAAAGATATTTAAGAGCAACAAATTTGTTTACAGCACCAATTAATAGGCTTATACTAAATAACTTAAGCTTTAGTAAAAATATTATGTTATATACTACCAAGCTCTACCTTCATCCTATTCACATATTCTAACTTATATCTCTTGTCGATAGAGATTTACAAAATGCCTAAAGAAATGCATGAAAGTAATGGATGAACTACTAGAGAAGATAATGAAGAAGTGTGAGCAATCTCAAAATGTAATCAAAGAGCAGTGTAAAAACTTCATTGACATATTGTTCGCATTAATGCACCAACTCATGGATTTGCATGGTGACCATGAACTTGTCATCGATTGAACCATGATTAAGGCTATCATAATTGACATACTTGCTGTGGCACCAGGGCATCTACTGTTGTGGTTGAATACACATCATTAGAAATCTTGAGGCATTCATAGGTGATGAAGAAAGTCTAAGGTGAGATGAAAAGTGTAGTAGGAATGAGGAGAAATTGTGGAGGAGACAAATTTATTTTAGTTACCTAGAATTAGTAGTGAGGGAGACCTTAACACCGCATCCCATTAGAGCTCTGATTCCTCGAGAGTCAATAGAAGACCTTACCTACACTACAACATAATATTAGCATAATTTTTTGACCATGAAAGATTTGGATTTTTCTTTTTATGTAAAATGATTATTATATTATTGATAAATTGAATGATGGTTTTAAGAGGAGAATTATAATTACTGTAAATGTTATAATTACATAAATATTCATAACTCCTAAAAAATATTTTTTAAGATCCTTTTTATGTTTTAAAGAATGATTCTTTAGGATTAATTCTCATATTTAATGGTATATTCTCTATAATTTTTAATAAATTTATATTATATAAATTACGAGATTTGTAGCTGTCACTTGATGATTGAAGATTTTACAAGCCTTGCAGTTGTATTTCTAATCAACACATAGGATCTTGATGTTGACAATGCAGGAGTATTATCTTTTTTCTATTAATGAGTGTAGAACATTTGACTTCATCCTAACTTAAAAGGTCTATCTAATTTGAAAAAAATAATGCTAGAATAGAAAATGTCCGATTTATAAAATGAAACAAGCTTAAGTTTTTTTTAGAACCTAGCCCAAGCTCAAAAACCCAAATCAATATTTTTTTTAATAGAAAAATTTATTATTCAAAGAAAAACTCAGTGTAACAAGATATCTTAGTAAAAAAATTAAAAACAATACCCCTTATCGAAAGGATTTATGCTAATACAATAATTTATTTATATTTATAATTTCTTATATATAATCTTATAAGGAATAATAATCATTGACTATATCATTTATTTCAAATTTTAAGTAGCTAATAAATATGATCATAACTTAAAATGAACCAATTGACTTGATCTAAAAAAAATTGATAAAATTCTGAATAAAAAAACCTAATTGAAAAATAATTGCGAGCCTTTTTTTTAAACCCAAATTCTAAACCAACTTTAATAATACTAATGAGCTAAGCATGAGGTGAATATCGACGATAAAAATTTAGAATTAGTTTTACTTACCGACATTTAGTAAATGTAATAATTTTTAAAGGATGTAATTCTATCTAATGTATTTAAAAACATTCTTTGTGCCCAAATAAGATTGACTTGGACTTTGGACCAAGCCCATGTGAATCAAAATTATTGGGCTGAGGTCCACAACTGGCCAATTGACAGCATAGCCATGACCTCAGTGACGCTATACCGTGATTTATGCACTAAGATGCAATAATTCAGGCAAAGAATTGCTGCCATGTTTGCATAATGATGCAGTCTTAGATCAAATATTTCCACCCACATCGTCTTTTTTGCTTTTGCTGATTCTTTTGTTTCATTGGTTTGCTTTCTTTCTTTTTAATTGACTTTTGCTGTTTCTTTTTTATTACTTTCTTTTTATCTTTCTTGGTGTTCAAATCAACTGGGATGTTAATATGACAATGTTATTAAAAAAATTAAGATAGGCATATAGTATGTAAAATATTTATTGGAAGAATGTAGTTTCACATATTTTAAGTCTATCTTTTTATATATTATGGTGTCAGATTAGTCTCCCCGGTGAACACAAAGCCAGTTAATATAATTATATGGCTCAGTCCTTGATACTTTAATTTTCAAATTCTATTTTGTTTATTCACAAGTTTCATTTTGGCTGTTACTATTACTTTTTTTTTTTCTTTTCTATTTGCTAAGCGTCTTTAGAACTTCAAAATTTCAAAAAAAATTTATACCTAAGTGTTGCTGTCAGATTCACTTCATAATCAAATATAAGACTATATTTCAATGTGATATTCTCTAGTCTAATTTGAACTAAAGAAAAAGATTATAATGTTTGAACCTTTAGATGAATATGATGAAATGGAGTCATTAAAAACCATCGAATTAATGTTTAAACACTTTGCTTGCTTATTTAGTGTTTAAAAAATTGGGTTCAAATATTTGACACCCACCTCATGAGCTAGAAAATTTATAATAGAAAAGGACTAAAAATAGGACTCTGTTAATTATTAATTGCACAAAATTGTATCTTAAGTTAGTAAAAAGATCAAATGAAACTGCGGCCCGAGGATACATGCCCTTAGAGCTTCTTGCCAAAAGAAATTTTATATATCACGAAGTATGTTCTAAAATTTAAAATATAAATTATTTAATAATTAATAATAAACACTGTTTCATGAAAAATAATTTATTATATTTTTAAGTTTACCAAATTTTTTGTACGTTACATTTAAAATTTATGTATTAATTTTATAATTAAGCCTAAGAATACAGTTTCTCCAAAGAAAAAAAGAGGATAACTATAATTTTAAAAATTTGAATGACTTCATAGAAAAATGAACATTTTAAGACAGAGTGATTAAGGTTTTACTCTTAAAATTTTTTGTAAAAGTTTTAACAAAAATCCAAGTGAGTAAAAATTCAATTTTTTGGGGCCTAAGAAAGTAAATATCTTATCATTTCCGACATTCAAGAGGTTATATAACTTGTTAACTTAATTTACAACATATTTATGCCAACTGCCAACATCCAACTGACATCTTTTAATTATATAACTAATTTTTTAATATCTACTTTCTATATATAGGAAAAAAATGGTTGAAGCTGCATCAATCTTCTTAACTTTTATTTCCTTTCTTAGAAGGCTCATCTTCTTGCATCCAAAACAAAGGAAACACGTCACCCTAAGATTGGCAAAAGTTGCATCTATTGCGATCTCTTCTTCTAAAGCTTTTGAGCATATTCTTAAGACACATGAGAGTAACTGTTTTCATCAATTACCTTTCCTGTGGCATCAAAGGTAAAACACAAAATGAATCACCTCCAGTTTCCAGAGGTGAATAAAAATTATTATTCTTTAATTTAATATTAATAAAATATTAATTTTTATTATCTCTAATTATTAGAGAATCTCCAGATAATCCATATTGGGTACAACATTGACAGTATTTCAACTTCTCAATGCATCAGAAGTTGGGTTGTTTGCCCCTTCAAGGAGGAAAGATATGTTCTAGTGTTAGTTTTGGTGTTTTACTTATGAGTTTAATTTTAATTTGACCTATTACTTATAATTTTAGTCTCATTTTGATCTCTATTAATATAAAAATTAATATATTTAGTACATCATTTTTAATTAAGATTGGATTGAATATACTAATATTTATATTAATAAGGACTAATTATGATTATAAATTAGTGAGAGATTAAATTAAAATTAAATTTATAAACAATGGATCAAATTAAAAACTAATTTATTTGTCTATGTTGCTTAAGCTTTAGAAAAAATTAATTTCTTTTATTATATGTTAATATATTTTAAATTAACAGTATTTATAAATGTTAGTAAAAAATTAAATTTAATAATATATTATGATATAAATAAAACATAATTAATTTTAAAAATTGCATAAAATTAATGAAAGACGAAAAATGACAATAGATTTATTTGGAGAGAACCGTTGACTTTCTGACATAATTAATGCTCGAAAACCGCAGGCGCCAAAATAATTGCCACAGAACCTATTTTATATACTAGTTTTGATAACATTTTATGATGTTGTGAGCTTGACAGCTTGCGACATCACCCGACGAGACTTATTAAATGAACCCACTGTGTCCCTCACTTTAAAAAGGGGCACGTTCCCCCATTTTTGTTTAAAAAATATTTTAACAAAAATTTAAAAAAAAACAATTCACCTTTTTTATTTTAAAAAATAATTAAAAACAAAAAGTATAAAAGTAATATTATTAATAAAATATATTCAATATAATGAAAATTTTATAAATATACAATAAGTAAAATTTATTGTAGAGGAGCAAAAATTTTATTTTTCCTAGAAAGTTTGGTCTTAAGTTTAATGATTAATAATTGTATATATTTATTTTAGTTTTAAAAAACATATTACTTTTTAAAGATTGATATTATTATTAAATTGAACAAAACTTAATAATGAATTATGCTTATTCAGTTTATAAGTTAGACTGAATTTTAACTAAAATTTATTATAGTTGGATCATTTAAACTTCAAAAACATTCACGTCATGTGATTAGTTGGAGAATAAGAAAAGTCAGATTATCCAACAAAAAATCATCAACATATTTTATTTTAATTGGAATGTAATCAATAATTTTTTAGCAATTGCTTGATAGGTATTAGTATTTATTAGCAGATAAAAATATCTTAATTTTCAAAAATTGATCTTATATGTAAACTGATACAAACTTATTCAGTTTAAAATTAAGCTTCATAAATCATTAAATTAATTTATTCCTATTTAATAATAAGATCAATCTTATAAAATTAAGATGCTCAATAAACTAAAATAAATATATTTATTATAATATTTATAATTAAGATCAAATTTTTAACTAATATAAAATTAAAACCCTCAAACTTTTTTTTTTTCAATCGTAAATTTTTATTGAAAATATAACTCTAGATTTAAAGTTGTACTAAAAATTTTAATATAAATTTTATAATTTTTTTAATATTAATTTTTTTAAAAAATAAGAAATAGATTATTTTTCAAAATTTTCTAAAAATATTTTTTTTAACCAAAAAGGGAACATACCCCATGCTAAACAAGGCGCACGTTGCCCCCATTTAATTGCCCGGCCTTTTACTACGGGTGGCACCGTTCCCCACATTTTAATTACAACCCACAATTCATTGGAAAAATAAAACAATTATTGTTGTGGATTGTCAGAATTCACGACACTATAAAAAATTAACTCATTTTATAACATTATGTCCAACATCAATGGCCAACTTCCAGCTGTCTACCCCTTCATTTATATAAGAATTATTATGAAGGATTATAAATTTAAAATATTTATAATAAGGAATTTCAAATTTTAAAATCATTTTAAATGACCTATGAAGCTATTTTTTTGCTCTCAGAGATCATATCTTGAAACTTTGAAATTACCTAATAAAAATCCCAAAGCAGGATTTTAGAATTTCGAGACATAATCTTATAGTGTAATAAAAATATTAGTTCCTGAATCCTTTAAAAAATTCAAAATTTAAAATTATTCATATTTATTTATATCATTAATTATTCCGTCTTAACCACTTAATAAATTAGCCATTAATGCCTCTAACTACTCAGTGTCTTTCAATTCCTAAAAATGTTTATATTTTGCATTTTCCTAACTAGTGTCAGGAATATTTATTGCATCCAAACAGTTATTTTTGTATTATTTTTCATTGTATCCAATGGAGTTATTTGATTTTATTTTTATGACAGGATTACCTTTTATCTTTTCAAAAAGTATAGTCAACATATTTTATTTTCAAAAATTAATAATTAATTTCTAATAAATTTTTTTATCTTCACACGTCTAAGTAATATCTCTATATTACTTTTAATATCTCATAAAAATTCATTTAAAAAGATTAGTTTTAAACTAAAAAAATATTATTTAATTAAAACAAAAATTAAAGGTATTGTAGAGATACTACTTAGATGCATGGAGATATAAAAATTATTAGAGATTAGTCATAAATTTTTCAAATAAAAAGATTGATTATGTTTCTTAAAAAAGATGAAGGGTAATATTACCATTAAAACAAAATTAAAAAAATTATTAATTGGACCCAATAACATGTAATAAAAGAACATTAATTATTGTTGTTAATGAGTACAGGTATTAGTTACCAAAACCCTTTTATTTATTTTATATATATATATATTCCTTAATTTTTCTTTCTCTCGACAAAAAGTTTCTTTCTTCCATGCTGGCAAGTTGTTTTGGTTTACAAAAATTTTTATATAACTTTTTTTCACTGGTTGCTTCCCAAGTAGTTACACGTTAGCGCCTTTAACTGCTTTTGTCCTCTTATTCTTTTCAAAAAATAAATTATGTTATGGTGTATGTGTGATGTGTGTTATATATAAAAATACATAAATATTCTGTCACTCTCATTTTATCATTAAATTAATCTGATTTTTAAAAAATAAAAAATATTAAATTGATCCTTCAGATATTTAATCATAATAATAGTTGGTCCCTCCATCGTTAAAGTGTTAAGAATTGTTTGAGGCAAACTTTTATATTGTGAAGTAACTTATTACTTAATTATAATCATAGTTGGTACCTCCGTCATTAAGGTATTAAGAATTGTTTGAGGTAAATTTTTATATTTGATACAACATGTTATTTGTTGACTTGAAAGAATATAATTATAAAAAAATAATAATATTTAAATATTTGAGGGACTAATTTAATAATTTTTATTTCTTAAAAATTAAATTAATGTGATGACAAAAGGTGATGGACATTGATATGATAGCAGAGGACATTAGGAAGAAATCACACATTTTATATTAATTTTTTAAATTTCATTATTACTTTTTTATGACAACATTTTTTTTTATCTTACTCACAACTTTATTCTATTGTCAAAATTTTGATTGTAGAGGATTCCTCCCCTTAAAAAAAGTTTCTATGTTCCATTTTTTAGTATATTACAAGAAATTTATATCTAATTTGTACTTTTTAACTTGATTTTTGTTACTAAAATTTTCTACAGAATGATAAAAGTGTGATATTCATAGTACTTTTAAATAGTTGCTATGTAATAATTGATCATATAATAATATTCACATATTATATTTTTAATTATGTAACAATAATTAAGCACCCAACTACTTTACTTCAATGTAATTTCTATATGTATGCACTATACATCAAATGTTTTCACACATATGTGTCCAAAAGACCAAAAGTATAGTTGATTAAAGCTACTTGGCTACCATGTCTTGGGCAACCATAGCAATGCCCATTAGTCTCCTCTTAACTTCTATATACTTTGTAGGTAGAGTCTTCTTCTTGCATTTTAGACAAATTAATGAAAGTTGATTAGAAACCACCACGACCTCTAGGTCCTTTTCCATCACCAATTATTGGAAACCTTCACATTTTGGGTAAACTCCCTCATTGAAGCCTTTAATCTTTGGCCAAAACATATGGCTCCATCATGTTCCTCAAAATGGGGACATGTTCCATCTATTGTGATCTCTTCTTCTGAAGTTGTTGAGCTTATCCTCAAGACACATGGCATTGTGTTTGCTACATGCCCAAAAACTCAAGCTTATGATTATTTCTCTTATGGCTTCAAAGGCATAACATTTGCCCTATGGCACATATTGGCGCCACGTGAGGAAGCAGTGTACTTTACAACTTCTCAATGCATTAAAAGTTGAGACGTTTATGCCTTTAATGAAAGAAAAGTTGGGTTTAGTGGTGAAATCACTTCAAGATGCCTCAGCTCCATGACATGTCATGGACCTCAGCAAAGTTTTGCATAACCTTCCAAAGGATACAATGTTCAAAATGATGTTCAGTCTTAATACTAATAAGGTTAATGCGTATGATTACATGGAGGTTGTTCAAGAGGGATTGAACCTTGCAAAAGCTTTTCATCTAGCAAATCATTTGCTTGCTTGTGACCTCTTGACCTTTAAGTATATATTATATATTATAACTGTTTTAATTAGCTTTTGAATATAATAGATTCCTTGCACATTATTATTATTATTATTATTATTATTATTATTACTATTATTACTATTATTATTAAGTGACATAAAGATACCAACCTAGACGATATTTAAGAGCAACAAATTTGCTTTCAGCACCAATTAATAGGATTATGCTAAATAACTAAAGCATGAATATAAGTAAAAATATCATGTTATATATTACCAAGCTCTATCTCTATTCCATTCACATATTCTAACTTATATCTCTTATTGCTAGGGATCATCAAAATGCCTAAAGAAATGTAGGAAAGCAATGGATGAACTGCTAGTCACGCCCCAAACGACAAAGGGTGACTAACAAAAAGAACAAGGTACACCTCGTTTTTGTAAATTGAACAAATCTGGCAAACTAACTGATTCAATTACTAATATAACAAACGACATGAACATTTTCCAATTCAATACCCCAATATCATACAACTAACTTAAGGTTACACAAAACTTAACTTCGTCTGTGGCATTGGAGCTACTAAAAAACAAGGAAAATATTTCCAGACATTAGATAACAAAATGAAAATGATTCTTTACCCTTAAGAACAATGCAAGGCTCATCATTAAGTCTTTTTTATGTCTCTAATCGAATGATAATTCGAATCAACATAATTCACTGAAAAAAAGAAAAAGTTAAAGAGAGAAAGGATGAGAGACCACACTCAATGAGCAAAGATTACTAACCATGCTAGGAGGGAACAGATAACTGCTCGAGTTTTTCTCAATCATATCATTTTGCATTTCAAAATACATCAAACTTGCGTACACTAAAATTATTCCAAAAAAAAAAAAAGAATTTTAATTTGTATAACATAATTCACAAGGCTTTCACAAATCCAATATACTAAGCAAAACTAGTCATACTAATAAGCATTTGAAAATAATTTTAAAGAAATAAAACTGAAGTAGAAAACATCTTATATGACCAAGCACAAATCTATATATGAAAGTTAGTTCAAAGTTAGGTATCACAATCCATAACTAAAGGTTAAGTATCATAATCCATAACAAAAGCTACCTCATGGCTAAGTATTATAGTCCATAACAAAAGCTAGCCAAAGGACAAGTATCATAATTCATAATAATCAAAATCAAGCTACAAGGCTAATGTCTATTGTCATTAACTTCATGACTCTGTATTGGATGAATTTTCAGAAAAAAAATATTGTTCCATAATAATATAAATACTTCAGACTTTCATTAACCCAAACAATAAGAAAATCACTTCTAAAAATTCCTATAAAATTATACAATATATAAATCATTTAAAACAATCATTCGAATGTGGAGTAATACTAAAAAATTTTAAAAAGTGCATATAAATGTCAAAATTGTCACAATAATTCAATAGGTCTGTTCCTAAGGTACTAGAGCATATAAAGCAAAAATATTTCATAGTGTTTAGAATACTGAAAATAGGTATGATTAGTAATATTTACTCACTTAAAATGAACGTACACAACAATAGTGTTCTTAACGTTTCTTTCCTTATCTAACTTGAGCACATAGTCAATGCTTATAGTCCTATAATAAAAATAACTTGCATTTAACTTCTTATATGAAAGATGATCCTCAATTTAAATAACTTCCCAACGCCTAACCTAATACTTGTCTAACTACTGTGTACCACATTTCCTTAATCTCAAAACGGGGAACTAACCCTTCATCTTCCGATAACACAAGTACATTTCACCATCCTGGCTCAAATCTTATAATTATTCATTTTATTGTTTATTTATTTATTTATATTTTCATGTATTCAATCCTATATATACCTATGACCTAAAATAATTTATCTTTCTTAATCATGTGTCACCTACATTATCAAGAAAATTTGAAAATTATTCTCATCATAATTCAATATTTAATGATCAATTAAATTACTTAATTAGGGTTATTTAGTCAATCACTATAAGGTTTTCTTCATCCTTTTTCTTTAAATCAACAAAGAAAATTAGGAAAGGTCATCAATTCAACATACCACTTCAAATGAAATCTTTCAATTGCTTAATTTCTTTCTCTAGTAGTGATTATTGAAGAAAATTAGTTTAAGATTTTTGAAACTCCATCACCCAATCACACATTTCGAGTAACCATAAGGGGTGTGAAATTGGAGACCAAAACCTAACAATTTTGCATAGGAGCTAGAGGGGAAATACTCATAATTCATCTAAGAACCAAAACCCTAACTTGAAATCTTACCAAAATCAAGCCCGATTTCAAATTTACACCATTTACACTTTGAAAAGAGGGGTTTCAAAGTCAATATTATAAATTCATAAATTGATTGTGAATTACAAAAGGAAAGAATGAATTTGATATTAGAAAACAAAGGCACAAATCAATTTGAAGAAATCTCTCACTGATTGTATTTCATTTCTCCATTTGTGGAATCCTAGATCATATAATTAGAAAAATTCGAAATTGGGGGCCAAGAATGAAAGTAAAAGGACAAAATACTCATAAGAACATGAGGCTTTAATGTAAGTTAACAAAATCATGCCAAATCAAGTCTCAAATCAAGAGTTTAACCTCTACCCACGAAATTTCACTTAGCTAAATAGGGGTTTTGAATCTTGGAGTCAAACTTTGAAATTAAACATTGTAATTAAGAGAGAAAGGGAAGAATTTCATCTTGTAAGTGAATCCCCAAAGAAATTTCAAGAAAAACACATCAATTCAAGCCTCATTTGGATCCAAATGCATGTGGGAGAGTCGCCAGAATCTGGGACTCTTCTGGCCAAATTGGACTATAAAAATGGGCCAGCATGACATTAGAGGTGGCGAAGGCAATGGGTGAACGATGTGCACACTTAAACTTGACGAAAATTTGAAGAGAAAGGGAAGAAATCTTAAAGCATTTGGATATGCGTGAAGAACATGAACATGAATGAGGAGAAGAAATGAAGAGAGTATTATGTAATTTAAGTAAGGTGGACATGTGGCAAAATTATATATATATATATATATATATAGATATATACTTTCAAAGGTGCCTAAGGAAATTCGAACTTGGGTCCTCCAAGAAACATGGGAAAGTCTAAACCACATGTATCAATCTCAATCTCAAGCTTTATAATCATATATTAATTATCTTAGTATTATCTAACTATCTCAGAAATTAAATCTTTTAGAATTGTTTAATTTTTAATTCATACTCAATCTATATTCTCTTGCTTTCGTTGACTTATTAAACTAATTAATTTTTTTCTCCACTCAGACTTAATTATTAAGTAGGTAAATTGAGGAGTGTTACACTGTAGGAAAAGATGATGAAGGAGCATGAGCAATCTCAAAATGTAGTCAAAGAGCAACATAAAAGCTTTATAGACATGTTGCTCTCATTGATGCACCAACCCATGGATTTGCATGGTGACCAAGAACTCATCATCGATTGAAGATCAAGGCTGTCATAATTGAAATATTTGTTGTGACACTGAAGGCATTTGCTGTTGTGGTTGAATGGGCATTATCAAAACTTGTGAGGCATGTAAGGGTGATGAAGAAATTCCAAGATGAAATCAAAATTTTAGTAGGAATGAAGAGAATGGTGAAGGAGAATGAATTATTCAAGTTTAGTTACTCGAAATTAGTAGTGAATGAGACCTTAAGACTACATCCTACTAGAGTTTTGATTACTTGAAGGTCAATGGAAGAAATTATAATTGATAATTACTATATAAAGAGAAAGACAATGGTGTTGGTGAATGCATGAGAAATAAGGCAAGACCCTAAAAGCTATGAATGAAAAAATTTGGGCTCACTACCATAAGAGCTAACCACTTGCTATCAATACCAACTTATTGCAAATATGAGTAGCGAAGTTCTTTAGACCAATGCTAATATATATCTTATAATGTGGCAATAATTATCATCACATAACACACACACTTTATGAGAATTTGAGAGTTATAAATTGGTGTTTGAACACCATATTTTGTATTTGAAATATTAATCAACTTTAGGTGTCATCGCCAACGGTTTTTTATTGGGTGGTATGGCATATGTTACCTATACTACAACATAATATAAGCTATGTTTTAGACCTTGAGAGATTTTGATTTTTCTTTTTATCTAAAATGATTATTATACTATTGATAAATAAAATGATGATTATAGTAGGAGAAATACAATTATTCTAAATGTTATAATTACGTAGATATTCATAACTCCTAAAAAATCATTCTTTAAGATCTATTTTATGTTTTGTAGGATGATTTTGTAGGATTAATTCTCAAATTTAATGGTATATTCTCTATAATTTCTAATAAATTTATATTATGTAAATTATGAGTTATATAGCTTTCATTTGATGATTGAAGATATTACACGCCTTTGAATTCTATTTCTAATCAACACGTACGATCATGTTGTTGACAATTCATGAATATCATCTTTTTTTTTTTTAAATTGACTATAGAATATTTAACTTAATCATAACTTAAAAAGTCTGTCCGATCTCAAAAAATAAAGTCTAAACCAAAAAGTTTGATTAAAAAAATCTCAATTCATAAAATAGGTCGAGCTTGGACATTATTTATGGCCTAACCTAAACCCTGATCTAAGCCCGAAAAGCTTGAATCAATTTTTTTTGATAGAAAAAAACTTATTATTCATAAAATTTAATGTAATGTGACATCTTGGTAAAATATTAAAAATTAATACCCTTTATAGAAAGAATTTATGCTAATATAATGATTTATTTGTATTTATAGCTTTCATATATAATCTTTAAAGTAACAATAATTATTGACTATATCATTTATCTCAAATTTTAAATAAAAAATAGACATAATCATGACTTATAAATTTTCGGTTGGCCTAACTGAAAATATATGATACAAACCTTATTAAAAAAATCAATTCAAACTTTTTATAAACCCAAATTTCAACTTGATTTTAATAGGCTCAACTTGATTATTAGATTTATAGAACATGTTAGACAAAAAACAAAAATAAATGAAATCAATTATATATATATATATATATATATATATATAAGCTAAGCATAAGGAGAATATCAACAACAAAAAATTTATAATTAGTTTAATTTACCGACGTTTAATAAATCAAATAATTTTTAAAGGATGTTACTATATCTATTGAATTTAAAAATATTCTTTGTGGCCCAAAGTCTATGTGATCTTAGGTCCACGACCGGCCCATTAACAATATAGTCGCGACCTAACCGATACTTTCCTCAATTGACCGTGATTTAAGTTAACTTCTTGTTTTTTGTTTCTTTTTTAATGATTAAAACAACGAGTTTCAAGCCAGAAGATGCTATAATTCAGGCAAAGAATTGCTGCCATGTCTGCATGATGATGCAGTCTTAGATCAATTATTTCCACTCACATCGTCTCTTGCTCCCCTGGCGAACAAACTATCTTCTGTTGTTGTTTTTTTTTTTTTCGGTTTTGCAGATTCTTTTGTTTCATTGGTTTGCTTTCTTTCTTTTCAATTGGCTTTTGTTTTTCAAATGCTATTTTTTTATTCACAAGTGACTTCTTGACTGTTACTATTGCTTTTTCTCTATTTGCTAAGAGTATGTAGAAATTTAAAATTTCAAAAAATTTTAAACCAAGTGTCGCAGTCAAATTCACTTCATAATCAAATATAAAACAATATTTCGATGTGGATTTTCTCTAGTCTAATTTGAATTGAAGAAAAATATTACAATATTTGAACAGTTAAATGAACATGATCAAATTGAGTCATTAAAATATAAACCATGGAATTAATATTTATACACTTTACTTGCTTAGCGTTTAAAAAATTGGGTTCAAATATTTGACGCACACGTCATAAGCTAGAAATTTTATAATAGAAAAGGATTAAAAAAAAGACTCCATCTAGTTATAAATTGCACCCAATTACACCATTAAGTTATCAAAAAAATCTAATGAAACTGTTGCAGAACCAAGACCTTGGATCAGTGGGGCGTAAAGAAATTATTTTATATTTTAGTTTGAAAAATTATATTTTAATATTATGTTATATTCATTTATTGTAAAATTACTATTTACAAAAATATATCATATATTTATACATAAATTTTATATATAATTACATATATAATACATATGTGAATATAATGGATTCAAATGACAATAAGGGGCATATTGTCCTTTTTTTGTTTTAAAAAAGTATTCTACTAAAAAATTTTTAAAAAAAAATCCATATTTTTTTATTTTAAAAATAATTAATAATCAAAATGATAAAATTTATATAAATTAATATTATTAATTTAAAAATTTTAATACAATAAAAATTATAAATATAAATTAATTAAATTTATTATAGAAGAGGCCAAAATTTTATTTTTTTAATATTAATTTTTATTTGTTTTGATTTTCAATCATGTCAAGTTATATTTATAATTATTTTTTTTAAAATTTAAGAAATAAATAAATAATTAATTTATTATTATTATTATTGGCTCTAAAAAATATTCAAATTTTAAAAAATTTTTAATTTAAAAAATGATTGATTAATTAGAAGAATTTCGAACTTACTTGATAGTTAATTACTTATTATTTTTGTAATTAACTCTAAAAAATCTACTTACTTTAAAATTTTTTTAATATATATATATATATATACACACACGATAAAGGTTGAAATTCATCAGAGATATTAAAAAAAAAAAAGTTAATGTCCAGCTAATGTGGGGCCCAAAAGTGAAAATTACGTGAAGCATCAGCATTTAATTTTTTTTTTCTGACACTGCGTGCTTCAATTAATTGCTTAATCATCCACTCCCATCACTGCATCAACGGCCAACATCCAGTTGTCGACTCCTTTATTTATAAGGAGAATTATAATCAAGGATTATAAAATTAAAATATTTATAATAAGGAATTTAAAATTTAAAATTATTTTAAATGATCTATAAATCTTTTTTTTTTTTTCTCTCTCTCAAAGATCATATCTTGAAACTTTGAAAATACCTAATAAAAATCTTAAAGCAGGATTTTAGAATTTTAGGACATAATCTTTTAGAGTAATAAAAAATATTAGTTCCTAAATCCTTTAAAAAAATTTAAAATTTTAAAATATTCATATCTAATTATATCATCAATCATTCTGTCTTAGCCGCTCAATAAATTAGCCATTAATGCCTCTAACAACTCTGTCGTCCTTCGTCGGTTCTTAAAAGTTTCTATATTTGGAGTTTTGCTAGCTAGCTAGTGTGAACATTTATTGCATCCACTTATAATTGTTTCTTTATTATTCTTCATTGCATCCAATTATAATTAACAAAGTGAGTCAATTCGACTTATTTGAGTTGGTAGATTAAATGAGTTAATTTGTTTAACTCATCATAAGATGATGGGTTAAAAATCTCAACCTAACTCATCATGTGGATTAAGCGAGTTGACCTATTTAACCTACTAAAAAATTAAAAATAAAATAAAAAATTATAAAAATTTAAATGTGACTTTTTTTAAGTATATGTCTTGTTTAATCAATTAATTTCTATATCAATATAAATAAAAAAAAATAACTAAATAAAAAATAAGTTTAAACGAATTAAAACAAGTAGAGTAATCCAATAATTCAATGATTCATTAATAATAAGAATATGATTATTAGTAGAATATTCAAATCTAAAAAATTACAAAATAATAGAGACAATACAACACATACATTATGGTTAATTTTTTTAAATAGAAAAGTATAGTGGGTTAGAGCGCTAGATTGAGTGAGTGAAATATTAAAAAAAAAAAAAAAAGGGCTACCCATTACCCACATCTTAAGTGGGTTAAACGGACTCGACCTAGTGGATCGAACCCGTTTTGACGGCTCTACATTCAATGATTCTTTGGTTTTATTTTTACGATCAGATTATCTTTGATCTTTTTGCATAATCAATATTTTTTATTTTTAAAAATTAATAATCAATTTTTATCTTTATACCTTTAAGTAATATCTTCATATTACTCTTAATATCTTATAAAATTTATTTTAAAGAATTAGTTTTAAATTGAACAAATATTATTTTTTAAAAACAAAAATTAAGAATAATATAGAGATACTATTTAGATGTATGTAGATGTAAAAATTGTTAAAAATTGATTATATATTTTTTAAAATTAAAAGGATTAATTTTATTTCTTCAAAAAGATAAAGGGTAATGTTATCATGAAAACAAAACTAAATAAATGATTAATTGAATCCAATGAAAAGTAGTAGAAAGCATTATTTATTGCTGTGAATGGGTGCACACACTTCTTAACAAAACCCATATTTATTTTATGCATACGTACATATATATATATATATATATATATATATATATATATATTCCTCGATTTTCTTTCACTTTAATAAAACTTCTTTCTTACAAGATTTTTTGTTTATAAATTTTTTTTATATAACTCTTTTTCACCGCTTGCTTCCCAATTATTGCCCATTAATGCCTCCAACTACCTTTGTCCTCTTGTTCTGAAAAAAATAATTTCTGTTTGTGTGTAACGTGTGTCACATACATAAAATATATATATATATATATATATATGAATACTATATTTTGTCATTAGATCAATTTTGTTCTTAAAAAATAAAAAAAGTATTAAATTAGTCTTTTAAAAATTTAATCATAATCATAGTTGCCCCCTCCGTCATTGAAGTGTTAAAAATTGTTTGAGGTGGATTTTTATAACTTGATGTAAGTTGTTGTTTGCTATCTTAGATAGATATAATTACAAAGAAAAATACATATTTGGTTATTTTCCTTTCAGAGGAACGAACTTTGATAAGGGATAAATCTTTAAAGGACAAATTTAGTACATTTCATCTTTTAGAAACTAAATTAATTTAATGACAAAAAGTAATGGACTAAATATATATATATTTTCATAATTATATTGTTTCCGGTCAATAGATAACGAGTTAGGTCACAATATAATAGTCCACTTAAGATAATTTTAAACGCCTCAATGATAGAGTGACCAACTTTGATCACCGTTAACTCTTTGAGAGACTAATTTAGTAATTTTTATTTTTAAGAATCAAATTGATTTGATGATAGAAGTTGATGGATAATATATATATATATATATATATATATATATTCTTTTTGTTTGAAAAAGTTTCTATGTTCCATTTGTTTATATATTTCAAGAAATTTAGATCTAATTTGTACTTCTTATCTTGATTTTTGTTATTAAAATTTTCAAAAGAATGGTAAAAGTGTGATATACATAGCACTTTTCAATTGTTGCTATATACTAATCGATCATATAACAATATTCACATATTATATTTTTAACTATATAATATACCAATAATTAAGCACCCAACTACTTTACTTCAATCTATTATCTATATATATGCGCTATACACCAAATGTTTCCACACATATGAAGTCCAAAAGATCAAAATTATAGTTGGTTGAAGCTATTTGGCTATCATGTCTTGGGCAACCATAGCAATACCCATTAGTCTCCTCTTTTCTTTATACTTTCTATGTAGAATCTTCTTGCGTTTTAGAAAAAGGAAAGTTGATCAGAAACCACCACCACCTCCTGGTCCTTTTCCATTGCCAATTATTGGAAACCTTCACATTTTGGGTAAACTCCCTCATCGAACTCTTCAATCTTTGGCCAAAACATATGGCTCTATCATGTCTCTCAAATTGGGACAAGTCCCAACTATTGTGATCTCTTCTTCTGAAGCTGCTGAGCTTATTCTAAAGACACATGACATTGTTTTTGCTACACGACCAAGAACTCAAGCTTATTATTACCTTTCTTATGGCTTCAAAGGTATAGCGTTTGCTGAGTATGGCTTATACTGGCGTCACGTAAGGAAGCTGTGTACTTTACAGCTTCTCAGTGCATCAAAAGTGGATACGTTCACCCCTTTGAGGAGGGAAGAGCTGGGTTTAGTGGTGAAAATGCTTCAAGATGCCTCAGCTTCAAGAGAAATTGTGGACCTTAGCGAAGTTTTGCATAACCTTACAGAGGATATAGTGCTCAAAATGACATTCGGTCCTAATACTAATAGAGATATTATGTATAATTACAAGGAGCTTGTTCAAGAGGGAATGACCCTTGCAGGAGCTTTTAACCTTGCAGATTATTTGCCTTGGTTGCGACCTCTTGACCTTCAAGTACGTATCACATATTATAACAATTTCATTCAAAAGTATTCATCTAACAAATTTTTGAGTTAACATAGTATTAGAGAACTATTTAGGTCTATTATTTAACTCAAGTGAATAAAAAATTATTAAGTCCATGAATTAACTTTTGAAAATAATAGATTCCTTGCACATTATTTTTTGTTTTTGTCAAGTGACATAATGGTATGCAATAACCTTAAAGATATTTAGGAACAACAAATATGTTTTCAACACAATTAATAGGTTTACGCTATATGAATAAGCTTTAATTGGAGTAAAAATATTGTGTTGTATACTATGGTGTCATATCTCTATCTCCATATTCCAAACACATATTCTGACTTATGTATCTTGTTGCTAGGGATTAACAAGACGCCTAAAGAAATGCAAGAAAGTAACCGATGAACTGTTGGAGAAGATAATGAAGGAGCGTGAGCAAGCTCAAAATGTAGTCAAAGAGCATTGTAAAAGCTTCATAGACATGTTGCTCTTGTTGATGCACCAACCCATGGATTTGCATGGCGATGAAGAGCTTGTCATCGATCGAACTATGATAAAGGCTATCATAATAGACACGTTTGCTGCTGCACTGGAAGCGTCTGCTGTTGTGGTTGAGTGGGCATTATCAGAACTCTTAAAGCATCCAAGGGTGATGAAGAAACTCCAAGATGAGATCCAAAGTGTAGTAGGAATGAAGAGAATGGTAGAGGAGACAGATTTATTTAAGTTTAGTTACTTGGAATTGGTAGTGAAGGAGACCTTAAGACTGCATCCTGCTGGAGCTTTGATTCCTCGAGAGTCAAGGGAAGATATTATTATTGATAATTGTTATATACAGAAAAGGACAATGGTTTTGGTGAATGCATGGGCAATAGGACGAGACCCTAAAGTGTGGTCAAATGATGCTGAGGAATTTTATCCAGAGAGATTCCTAAATATCAATGTTGATGTACGAGGAAGACACTTCCAACTTATACCATTTGGATCTGGTCGTAGACGTTGTCCAGGTATGCAATTAGGTCTAATCATAGTCAAACTCATATTAGCTCAATTGGTTCATTGCTTTGATTGGGAGCTTCCTTATGGCATCAACCCTGCCGACTTGGATATGAATGAGAAATTTGGGCTCACTACCTTACGAGCTAAACCCTTGCTAGCAATACCAGCTTGTCGCACATATGAGTAGTGAAGTTGTTAAAGATCAATGTTAATATATATCTTATTTAATGTATCAATTATCATCACACGCACACACACACACACAAATTTTATGAGCTTGTGAGAGTTATCCATTGGTGTATGAACACCATATTTGGTGTGTGAAATAATAATAGATTCTGGGTGTTATCATTGGTAGCTTTTGCTAGGTACAGCATGTGTTAACTATACAATAACATAATATAAGCATCAAATCAAGTAGAACATTATATAAGCATCAAATCAAGTAGGGAAAATGTAAACACCGTAATTTGAATAAAAATTTAAAAAATGACAAAATAGAAAAAAAAATGCTAAAATAAAAACATCAAAATAGCACAAATCTATTAAAAAGAAGAAAAATAAAAAGCAAAAAGAAGAAAAATAAAAAAAATAAAAAAAAGAACCAAATCCCCTCATATATATAAAAAAAAAAAAAAGAAGCACAAAACATTTATCCTTTCATATAAAATCAAAATGAAAAATCTAAAAAGAATTTAAAATAATAATTAAATCACAAATCAAAGCAAGCTAACCACTTTTTAAATTAAAAAAAAAAAGACAAGAAATAAGAAAATGAAAAATAATGATTAAAAAAAAAGAGCAAGAAGAGAGTAACACGTGAATTTGAGAGAAGGAGCACTTCATATTTAAAAGGAAATATCAAGGAACAGAAAACGTGGAGGGACGAGAGACCTGGGACCACTCCCCAAAATACACAAACCCACTGCGTTAAACGTACACACACTTGCGCCTGAAAGAATAGAATGGAATGAGCCTGAGATCGAGAGAGACGCTGACAAAGAGAATAGAAGGGAGGAGATGAAAGAGCACGGGACACAGAGAAGGAGAGAGAAGAGGCTTAGCTGAGACGAGATGGCGATTTAAACGAGAACTTTGAAATTCAGAAGGACAGAATAGAGGACCAAACTAATGTGAGAGGAGAAACAGCGGTGAAGTTTAGACTGCACAGGAAGAAACAAAATGCCGTAAAGCAGACGTAAATCCTTGACTCTTGTTTTCTTCTTCTCTAGAGCTAGTTCTCTGTTCTGTGTCTTTACATGAATTTCTCTGAAGTATTGATTTCAATTTGAGATTTAGAGGTAGATGTTTTGTTGAGAATGGATGCTTTATTTTCATGTGGAACCATAACTGTTATATTTGACCCTTTTTTGTGGTTCTTTATTGAAGTCATCCTTTCATGTTCATGAGTTTGATTCTGAATCATGAATGCACGCAGATGTTTGACTGTTGAGAGGATTGTTAATACTCTGCTCAGAGGCTTGAAATTCAATATTCTGGATTTTCATTTCATTTTAAATGATAGATAATGTGTTGTTTGCTTTGAGATTTTATATAATAAACTCAAACTCTGCACAGTTCTCCTTCATTTGTGAATTGTATTGGATGTCATAAAAGGGAATTTGTTTAATTGTTTACTTATTTCATTTTTTTTTATGATCCAAATACTATGCTTTAGACTCGGCTCATAGGAAGATTCCTGATTGCAAATTTAATCTCAGTTATGAAATTGGTGCTAATAACAAGGTGCGCTGTTAGAATGATCACAAGGATTTGCATCCTGTTGTATATGTTGAATTCGTTGTCCTCCATGGGATAGGTATGAATGTTAAAGTTTGTTGCCTCCTAATTCCCCTTGCTTTATTTTGCATATGAGCCATGGAAAATTAATCAAGTTAAGGATGGAAGACAAGGAAAAATCTGCAGCGTGAGGATCAAGCAGAAGAAGGATTGATACTGATTTTTGTTATTTCCCTCCGTTTTTTGATTTTTTCTGTAAATAATAAAATGATCTATTGAACACATGCATACATTTATACTTGATAATGATATGCTCGCTTGTAGGCTATTTGAGCTTAATATGAGAGACAAAAATAGTATTGATCCGAATTCTTTTTTTAATAAATTTTAGTGATTTGCCTTTAAGTAGGGCGAATCAATTTTTTTTTTTTTTGGGGTTAAAAAGCGAGTCATTGGCACTACTGACAGCTCAATGTGTGTATAATATATATATATATATAATATTACTAAATTATATTTATATAATATTATTTAATTAAATAAAAAATTACTATATTCTTTTTTTTTATTTTAATAATATTTATTCTATTATTTTATTTTAAAAATTTAAATATTCTCTTTAAACATATAAATATATGTTTTAAGCATATATGTCACTTAAATGACTGATATTACAAAATTTTTAAATTTCACTTTTTTTTTTTTTTTTATTTTGATGATTTAATTAATAAAACAAAAGAGGAGTTTAAATTAAACTTTTTAGTAGATTATGTATATGTATTTTTAATAATAATAAAAAAATAATTATTACTATTATTATAATATGTGGGATGGTAAAAAATTTTTAATTTGAAAGTTTACGTAGGAGTTAACTCATATGAAGAATTTTATTTGTAAAATGGATTATTGGTAGTTGTTGATATATATCTTTCGAATAAAGACAAAGAAACAGAACTTATTGGAGCGTTAGAAATTTAAATGGCACAATAACATTATTTTAAAAATATCTTAGAGCTGCAAACACAATATATCTCTTTTTCATATCTTCTTATGGTTGGGTTATAATAATCATACATTTAAATCTATAATTTTTTTCCTTTACGCATTTATCGTAATTCATCTAATGTACAATTATTTTGCATAAATTTTGATGAATTACGTTATAATTTTGAAAGATTACATTGATCGATGGGTTACATGCAAATTTGAAGTGTGAAAAGTGTTGATTATTTGATTAAACTTATTATATATTTATTTTATATATTATATAAAATATTGTTAAATTAATTTTAATCTTTTATATAATATTATTTAATTCAATAAAAAAATAAAAAAGTTAATTTCAGTCATTATATTTTGGTATTTTTCTATTTGAAGATTTAAAAATATCTTAGAGCTACTAGCACAATGTCTACTTTTTTTTCATATCCTTCTATTATTGGGTTATAATAATTCATGCTTTAAAATATGTATTTTTGTAGTTTTTTTATATTTATGGTAATTCATCTAGTGTGTAATTATTTTGTTTGAATTTTAATGAGTTATATGATTTTGTTTTGTTAAATTTTCTTCATTACTTCACTATCATATTTTCTTCCATTATGATGCCAAAAAAAAAAGACATTTTAGCAATAATCATGTGTGTGTGTGTGTGTATATATATATATATATATATATAGTGTCAAATTAAACGGATTTGCCTCATTTCTCTTTATTTTACTTTA
Source organism: Delonix regia (assembly GCA_037074485.1). Classification (NCBI taxonomy): domain Eukaryota; kingdom Viridiplantae; phylum Streptophyta; class Magnoliopsida; order Fabales; family Fabaceae; genus Delonix; species Delonix regia. The sequence goes on along the minus strand of CM073460.1, from coordinate 4,938,831 downwards.
AAAAATATTTTTTTTGGTGTCTTCATTTGACTCGTATTGATTTTGCTCAAACTTTTTTTTTTTGGGTATATCTTTCCAAAATCCCCTTGTTTGTAGATTATTATTCTCATTTATTTTAGTTTGACTTTTAATTTCTAGAATTGTTACGTGAGACTTTGAGTCTTTCTGACACTTAGATAGTAGGTCAGTAGGGCTACATGAGTATTGTGCTTCCACAGATTTTACTCAACAATGGTTGTCTGCGTATTTTTTGAATAAATTTGGATTTCAACTACCCACACTCAATTGATGGTTTTGTTAAAATGATATTATAAAAATTTAGAAAATAAAATAAATAATGAAATCATTTCGTCTTCAAAAATTCATTTCCACATTTCATAGTATATCAATTCTTAATTTTGTTCTTTCTTCTACTTTTGTGAAATTCCAAACAATCAAAAATAAAATAATTCAAAAGAACAATTTTTTTTTTTATTTCCTTGAATACTTGTAATTCCTTTTAAACTAAAAATGCAAACAAAATTTTTTTTTTTAAATTTTTTTCTCAATTTTTATAAGATTACTTTCTTTTAAATAACAAAGCAAAAAAACCAAAAAAAAAATATTTGCCTTCTCATTTAAAATTCCTGTGGTTGATTTTGAATTTAAAATTCAACTAAATCATGATTTCAAAAATTTTAAAAATCCAAAAGAGAAATATAAAGAAGCAGTTACAACCAATTCCACATTTTATTTTTAATGATAACACATGAATAAATGGCATGTGATTGAACATAAGCACACACTTGCACTGAATATGAATGCTTGCAATATTTTGTTTCCATTTCAATTTTAGAGTAGTTATGTGAGACCTTGAGTCTTTGCAAGTACTTAGGGATTTAGTTAGTAGGGTCACGTGAGACCTTGTGTCTCTTTAGGTTTTACTTAATACTGGTCATTTGTGTATTTTCTAAATAAATTTAGGTTCTAACAACCTATATCCAATTAGTGGTAATTCTTCAAATTACTATTCTACCCTTACCTAAAGAGCACCTTTTATAGGTGAATTTTATATGATATCTAACATCACCCGTTCACACATAATACACATAATGAGAGTGTTTATATGCTCTAAACCCAAGAAATATATTCTCAATAAACCAAGAGAACACTTTCTCCTTTTAATATGTAATAATTCATATAGCGAAAATTGATTGTGTGACCATATTATGAAAGTATCAATGCTATACATTAGTTACGAATATATAACCTCTCGTAAAAAACAAATTTGCATATAGATCATAAAGTATGTGTGCACCCTAGATCATAAGCATCACATTAAGATATATCACAATGATCTCATCTATTATAATATCTTGTGTTCACAATCATGACTTGCAAGTGATAACTAGTATGTTAGTGAATATAGAATAATGATATTCTTTTTATGATCTTCTTCTTCTCACGATCCTATCAACATAGACTTAGTTCAGTTTTCTAGACATGTCCTATATGATTGAATCATTACTCATAGTTTTTAGGCATCAAGCTAAGATAACGAACACCAAGCTGCATCTTAAGCACCTTATTAGAATCCAAGTGTACAAATATAGAGCCAACATAAAGGCTTAAGGGTCACTCACAAAATAAGTTGAAATCGCACTCATGTTAACCTATTTAGTTGTTACTTGCTTATACGGAATGAAACAAGTGCTATAACATTCCTCTTTTTCTCATAAAGTGTAATTCTTTTTCACAAATAATGTTGTATAGATGACACTTAAACACTACAAGTCTAAAACTGAGTTTCTTAATCTACACAATGTCTTGAACTTACATCTGGCAACTAAGATAGACTAGAAATGATGAACTTATTTCACCAAATCAATTATAATGACCGTATGTCATTAATTAGGTGACTTAAATGATTTTAAGTACAATTGCTGTCAACTTATCCTCCTGATAATTTTTCTTAAAATCTTGTCTTAACTTTAGTGTCGCAAAGACACTGAGGCAGTTACTAGTGTAAAAAGGATAACATTTTTGTCATAACATTCAAATAAAGAGATGTAAGCATGAAAATAAAACTGTACTGATTGTCAAAAGAACTTTAAAACAAATGTCTCAATGAACAATGGGAAAATGTAAAAGAAAAACAAATGAAGTATCATGTATTCTAGGCAATCCTAGAGACCTAATATGTTTCGAAAATATATTTCTAAGAATAGGTTTGGTTAACGGATCTACCAGCATCTTATGTGTAGATATATATTTCATGTTCATAGTCTTGCATGAAACCATGTCCTTCACATAATGATATTTGATATCAATGTATTTGGTTTTGCAATGATACTTTGGGCTCTTGGTATATGCAATTATAGCCTCACTGTCACAGTAAAGTATCATAGGTTTAGTGTTTTATGCTTTACACAACAAATGTTCAAAGAACCTCTTTAACTAAATGACCTTTTGAGCTATTGAAGAAAGAGCCACAAACTTAGTCTCCATCATAGATAAGGATTGGCAAGATTGTTTTGTACTACTCCACGATATGGTGCCATTACTAAGTAAGCAAACATATGATGAGGTAGACTTTTGCTCATTTAATCTCCTACATGATCAACATCTGTGTATCTTACCAATTGTGAATCTCTACCGCCTTAATAGCAAAGCCCATAATTAGAAGTCCCTTTCTAATATTTTAAGATATTTTTTTACTGTTTCCCAATGTTTTGGACTTAGGTTGGTTTGATATCTACTCATTAAACAAATTGCTTGACAGATATTAGGTTTAGTACACAACATAGCATACATTAGACAACCGACTACATTCTTATAAGGAGTACGACTCATGCATACTCTTTCTATAGCAATTTTGGGACCTATTTCAGGACTTAAGGTTTGACTTGTGTTGATAGGAGTGTTTACATGGTTACAACTATCCATATTAAAATGTTCTAGAACTTTTTTGATGTAATTATCTTATGAGAAATACAACAATTTCTTAGAATGGTTTCTTGAAATCTTGACTCCAAGAATGTATGTAGTTTCACCTCTATCTTTCATCTCAAAACAAGATAACAACTACGTCTTTACCTTGATGATGAACTTCAAATCTTTTTCAACTCAAAAGTTGTCTTCAAATCTTTTAGTGTATACACATTTGCGTTCACTTATCATAGTGAAACCATTAAGATTACAGTATTGTGAAAACAAAGATAAACTACCTTGAAGATTGTTTAAGGTTATAGATAAATTTCAAAAGTTTACAACTTTTTATTCTTAACCTCCTTTAATGAAACCTTAAGGTTGTTTCATATGAATCTCTTTATTTAATTGTCCAATGAGAAAGGTAGTATTCACATTCATCTTATGTAAATCAAGATCTAAACAAGCCACTATAGCTAGAAGTAGGCTAATAGTGGTAAATCATACAGTAAGAAAAAAAGTCTCCTCATAGTCAATTCCTTCTTACTGTGTATACCCCTTTGTCACCAGCTGAACATTAAATCTTTTAATTACGCCATCATCTCTTTTCTAGATCTTAAGAACCCACTTTTTCCTAATAGCCTTACATCCCTCCCAGAGATCAATAGGTTCTCAAACATTGTTGACTCTTATAGGCACCATTTCTTCTTCCATAGCTTTACTCCATTTGCCTTTATAAGGGGATAAGCAGGCTTCTTTTCAATTTCTTGACTCATCTTCATTTTGTAAAAGCATTCTAAAAAGTTTGCCACCTTCAATCTTATATCGTCAACGATGAATCTTTTTACATGAACCATATTTCAGTTGTGATTTATTGAATCTTACTTCGATGATCCTATTTGGATCAACGTTGCTCCTACTCAGATCAAGAACGATGGTCTCACTCCCACTTGGATCGAGATCCATTTAGTCATTCCTTCCTAGAGAAATTGGCTCAGGAACATTTTCAATTGCATCTAATGATGAAGAAGGTTGCAAATAAGAAATTAATTCATTATTTGTTATAATCTTCTCACTCGAATGAAGTGGTCCTAGTTCGTCTGGATCCTTTATCTTAAATAAAGATAGGTCTTAACCTATCTCACGTTTCTTTAGATATTCATTGTCTAAGAACATGACATCTCTTAACTTGAATTTAGTCACACTCCCACTATCTTGTTAACCAATAAACACAACCTTTTAAAGTTTTTAAGTATCTAATAAAGACACTTTTCTTTCTTTTTAGGCACAATCTGCCATATTTATGAGATGATCCATATGTATAGGCAACACATCCTTAAGGTTTCAAAAAACTCAAGTTGGACTTTTGCCTGGTCTATAGCTCATATAAAGTGATTGTAATTGATTTTATAAGCACACATTAAGTACTAATGCGGAGCCCTAACTATGCCTCTTGTCATCTGTGCTCACATCAAGTACATAGGTTACAGACAATAAAACATCACCCCAATAAGTGATTGAAAATTTAGCCTTCGTAATCATAGACCAAACCATCTCGAGAAGTGTTCTATTGCTTATTTCAACAACACCATTTTGTTATGGAGAAGTTGGGATAATCAACCGATGAATTATCTCTATTTCATCACATAATTCATTGAATTAGGTCAACAAATATTCTCAGCCTTGATTGGTTCGAAGAGCCTTAATCTTTTTATTTAATTGATTTCAAACTAAGCTCACATACTTTTTAAAGTAGCTTAATGCTTCTGACTTATGTGAAATCAAATAGACATAACTGACATGAGTGTAATTATCAATAAATGTGATGAAATAGTTCGCTCTGTGCCTAGCCCTAATATTCATAGGCCTACAGATGTTAGAATAAACAAATTGCAATGGAAATTTGGCTTGGTTGCTTTACAAAAAGGTTTTTTGGCAAATTTTCCTGTTAGAAAAAATTCACAAGTAGACAAATCTACTTATTCAATGCCGGGAAGCAAACCCTCTGTTGCTAACTATTGCATTCTTTATTGGCCAATATGATTAAGTCTAGCACGGTAAGTGTTTATATTGTGATCAAAATCATGTATAGATGTGAAAATGGAAAAACTCACATTATTATTAATATAAGATTCATCATCCAAATCCATAGAAATAAAACTTCTAGTTATATAACCAAAATTGTAAAAAAAATTGAACTAGTACTCAATTTAACCCAATTGTCATGGAAAAACAATTCATAGCCTAACTTAAGTAAAACTAAAACTAAAATGACATTTCGATGAATTTGAAGCGCATAGAAGACATTATGTAAGATGAGGTCTCGACCACCATGCAGGACTAACTTGCATGTTCTGATCTCCTTGACAGCAACCTTAGTATTGTTGCCTATATATATATATATATATATATATTCAAAATGCTCTATATAAAATTTGCCAGAAATCAATGAAGGTTTTACGGTCCCTTGTTATGTGGTTCGTGGCTCCTGAGTCTACAATCCACACAAGATAAGATTTAGTTAGCATAATAGAGCTAGAAAGACAAAGTTCACAAGCATAAGTAGTACAAGTTACCTTTTGCAAGGCTTAAAGTAGTCACTCACATAGTCACCATTCTTCTGGCAATTATTGCACATAATCTTTGTCTTATTCACTTGTTGCTACTTCTTTTTGCCTTACTGATTAGTCTTTGACTTTTTCTTAGGTTGAGCTAGTTCTTTGTTCTTTCCCTGATTCTTTCTCTTTTTCCACTTGAGGTTGCTATATACAACTTAGGTATCGGTTGGCTGATTTAAGCCTTTCTTCATCGAGTTTGAAATGTCTCCAAACATCTTCCAGAGTCTTGATTCTATCATTGTGGGTGGGATGCATCATCATATGCTCCCATGATCTGGGCAAAGAGCGAACGACAACTTGGATTTACTGCTCGTCTATTAAGACATTTCCAGAATCCTTTAGCACTTTAATCATGTTTTTCATTAGCCTAAGATGTTTCTTCATAAAATGTTCTAGGCATTTCTTTTAGGAATCAAACTTGATCATTAGAGAACACAACTTAGATGTAGACATAGTTCTGAACCTCGTTTTAAGAGTATTCCAAAGCCTCATAGTGCTTTAGTGATCCTTGAACTCTATTAGGATGTCATCATCCAGAATACTCAGCAACATAAAGTGGGTAGTGGAGGTCTTTTTCTTTCAAATGTCATAAGTCTCACGGTCTCGCCTATACTAGGCCATGTTATCATAATTATCAGCTTCTGGCTCTTCCATGACCTAATTTAGAGCCTCAAGAGCCTTTTCCTCTTCTAGTAGGTACTAGACTTTCATACTTTAGATCTCATAATTATCGCCATTGAGCTTCAATGCCTTGTTAAGCTTTGCAACAATATTTTTGGAAAAGATAGTCATTCTTTACACAAAAAGAAAGACAAACTCAAAATAAGGATCAAATAAAATAAAAACATGCAAGATTTAATGTTCACCATGCATACACATAATGATACTAAGTATTGTTTGACTTAGCTAATTAACTCATACATAACTTGGAGTCAAAAGAACACTAAGTACTAATCATTATTCTAAGGTGGTATGCAAAGTGAAAATTAACAAAATAAAAAACACAGCTAAGAGTCTTAATCATACTACAAACAAATTGTAAAGCATGATTTTCAAATGTTAAACAAATTAAGATTTTGAATTTTATTATCACTTTATCATATTAAGAAAATCATGAATAATATCAAAATAATTAGTTCATGATTAAAACATGCAACTTATGTTTAATAAATAAATTTATCATATGTTAATCTAATTAACATATAAATAAATTAAGAATACAACGTTAGACTAATTATTTATCAAAAAGTATGTTAAACTAATTAACATATTAATAAAATATACATCTTATGCTTTAACAAATAAATTTATTACATGTTAAAATATTAACATATAAATAAATTAAACATATGATGTTAAACTAATTAACATTTTATTTATAAATTTTCTATGGAAAGAGAATTAACAAGAAAAATTTAATAAAACAATGTTAAACTTATTAACATACTGAAATAACAAATAATCACATAATACTTAATTTAAATTTATTGAGACATATAGATTAATTTTTGACCAAAAAAATTAATTAATTGTATTTATTTGGGGTGAAAATATAAATACACAATTTATATTTTAAAACATATCTAAATGTTCATTAATTAGGGGCTTCAAAAAAAAAATGGGCCGAAAGTGTTATATGAAATAGGCCTTATGCCCAAAAAAAACATAAACCTTTTAAAATGTTCCCAAAATCTTTAAGAAAGTGTAAGGGCCCAGATTCTCTTCAAAATTGAAAAGCCCAACATCTCTTTAAAAATGAAAGACCCAAAATCTTAGAAAAAAAATTAGGGTTTCAGAATTAATTATCTGAAAAAAAAAATTAAAATTATTTTGAGGAAAGAAAAAAAGATACCCTAGATTCCTTCTTCCACCCTCTTGCCGCCGCCATTCACTACAACTCACTGACTACCCACTTATAAGCATTTGCGACATTGCATTGCATGGCGTAGTGGTCATTAAGGAAGGACAATGACTAATGCCGCCATCAAGGGCGTCTTGAAGGCATGATTTGGGGATGCTAGATTTCTATGCAGGTAGTGCCAACGACGAGGGTTGTCAATGACAGTAGGAGCTTCCCGCCTATGGGAGTGCCATTGATGGCCATTTTTGTTGGCAACCACGATAAAGATTCATTCATGGGAGGAAGGAAATTTACTGCTTGTTCGAGCAGGAGAAAGGAATTTTCAAAAAAATTTCAAAACCCATATTAATAAAGCCCCAAATATTTTTTTTTATCATAATAAATTATACATATGTAATCATGAACTAGTCTAATTTTAACTCTAATGCTATTGAAGAAAAAAAGAAGAAGAAGAAATTAGTTGAATTAAGGAAATTTATGGATTTCTCTTTCATAGCGGAAGTTGGATCTTATTAAGACTAAGATCACTGATCATGTTAGATTCTCACGGTATATCGATGATATCTTAAGGTTTCCATAGCTTAAATTCCCATGTCAATTGTAGGTTTTTTAACTTAAACATATAGTAGGCTGTAGACTGATAGGGTTATAAAATCATATATTAGGCTTGCCTTATATAATGGCCTAAGTAGGGTTTAGTGGTAATTCCTTAAATTACCATTCTACTACTTAATTAGCACCCCTTATAAGTGGATTTTATGCAATATCTAACATCTACTTTCAAATTGCTCTTCTAAAATAACAAAAACCAATAAAATATTTTTTTGTTTTGAAATTCTCATTTTTAATTGAAAGATTAAAAAATTAAAATAAATTTCATATTAAAAAAATTCAAAAACCAAAATTTTTTTTCTTCTTTTTAATTCTCTTTTTTTTTAATAAAAAGATAGAAAATGAAAATAATTTTCATATAAAAAAATTTCAAAATCCTAAAAAAATAGAAAAAATGAAAATGTAGAGAGCAAGAAGGTAAGATTACATTGATTTCATAACTAAAAACATACAAACCAAATTTCATATTCATTTTGTTTACAAAAATCTATTTGATTTCAACTATCGTATTCTTTTTACAAAAATAAAAATCACCAACTAAATGACATGTATTTTTTATTCGAACTACATTGTAGGGTATATAACTGTAAGTCCTAAACTTTAATCCTAGGTCAAATACGCCATTGTAAATATTTTAATTTTCTTCTGTTATTTTATTTTCTTAATTTCTTTCCAGTTTTATTTTCTCTTTGCATGTGAATGATAAGAGTTATTGAAATTTAAATTAAGGTCATACTTGTTTTGCATAATCAACTTTGGTAATTTTCCTTAGGAATGAGTGCTGTAAGATGCCTAACATATTCTCTATCCACAAGTGACTCTCAAATTTGATCCTTGGTTTGCAAACCACTTTTTCTTTTTAATTGATTTTCTAAAGTTTTCCTTTAAAATTTTTCGTAGCAATTTCTAAATTTTGATTTTCATTTCTAACGTAAAAAGTAGAAATTTCTCGTTCTTCCACACCTGGGTCACATTTCAGGTGTAATAGAAAATGAATTTTTTGATCCTTATGGTTTATTCAAAATTTTAAATTGGTCCCTATATTTTATTTTTCTTTAAATTAGTCCCTATACTTTACAAATGTTTAAGATATAATCCTCACCATTTACTTATATTATAACTCCCTTAGATACCGGCCAATGTGACAAATTGGTTAAACATGTGTGCTAATAAATTCCAATTGGCAAGCTAAGTTGGAACAAAGGACCTCTCTCTACTCTCTCTTAACTCTCCCAATGACTTTCTTACTCTTTAGCATATGAACATAGGACACTTATCTTCTCGAAATCTTTCCTCCACTACGGTGACCTTTTTACTTGTCTCTTGGTGAAAACCTCAAACTCAAATCTAATCTAATGCTTTCTTCTCAGCTCATAGCTTCTAACTTTAGAGCTCAATTTCTCTTCAACAATGAAGAAGAAAATGAAGAGATTCTATTACAAAAGGCACTATCCTCAGGTTAAAATCTTAGATTTTTGCCAACCTATTTTTCAAATCCCTGCCATAATACTCCTCTTTGTTTTACATTTGGTCCCTTCTTTTTCTTCAACATCAAACCTCAAGCCTCCACCACCTCCTCTTCTTCCCATGTTGCCCATCCCCAATGCTTTCCTACTTCAATGGCAACTCGGCGAAATGGTCCCCTTCCTTCATTTTAGAATGAACACCTTCATTGACTCAAAACGGGGTATCGGTCGTGCAACTTGAATAATATTAAAGGAAATAGATCATCTCTTTTTCTTCCTTCTTCTTTTCCAGTTATGTTGGAGAAAGACAAAAATAGAACATGTGGGGCCTACAATTCTTGTGGGACTTACTGTTTAAGTAGATCCTACCATCTCTATATTTGTCTCTTTTCAAAATAACAAGAAAAGGTGAAGGAAGAAAAATAGAGGATCTAAATCTAGCAAAAGAAGCTGTTACGAGAGTTAAGGCAAAGTAGAGAGAGGTACTTTGTTCCATGTCTACTTGTTAATTGGGATTCATTAGTACACATGTTCAACTGGTTTGTCTAATAGAGTTATAACGAAGCCAACAATAATGAGGACCTTATCTTAAACATTTGTAAAGTATAGAGAACGATTTGAAAAAAAAAATATTTGGGATCAATTTAAAAGTTTGAGTAAATTATAGGGACCGAAAGATTCATTTTCTCAATTAATTATCCAGCAAAAGCAATTTTATAACCTTGATGGATTTGGATTTTTATTTGTGTGTAAAATGATGATTATATATATGAGGAGAAAAATAGACAAAAAAGAATTAGTTACAAAGACCCAAAACATTATTAGTCTTTGCCTATCTTTGCATAATTAGAAGTGACAAGATATAATTTAAATTTCTACAAGTTTGGCATACAGAATGTCTCATATTAATTTCTAGGGTTTTTACAAGAAATCTATCCTAAGATCTAGACAAAGCATGTTGTGTTCAACTTTATTTGTAGATAGGTATATTTATACTTGTAGCCCAAAAAGCACTACGTACTTTTGGAATTAATACAGCAAAATACATAAGAAAATATAAACGGTAAGATACATTATATTCCTTTTGTGCTTCTTTTGATAATATTGATTTAGATAACTTTTGTGACATAATAATTAGCCAATGGTGGGAGTCCTAGCAACTTTTAGAGATTCATCAACATACAAGTGAACTCGTTGAGACCTAAAATCCATAGTGACAAAGCAATCTAGTGGAACCACTTGGATCTCAACTCCTTCCATCTCCTCTTTTATCTTCTTTTCTGCTTCTTCGGCTGTTATGCCCAATAGCTCTGGCCAACTTGTTTTGTTTGCCCTATTTATCCCTACAAGTTCATTGTATGTTCTTGTAAATATTATACAAACTTATTTTCAATATCAATTTTATTACATAGAGTTCTACTTCTTGAAAATTTCAGCTCTTAATATAAAATATCTTTGAGATATGTGTGGATCAAAGATCCATCTAAGTGAGGCACAAGGGTGATAAGCTGGTCGCCCCCTTAGATTTTTAAAATTTCAATTTATATATGCAATTTTATCTTTGATTCTTTAATTTATAAGAACATACTCTCTTTATATTATAAAAATTTGTCTTCTTTAATTCAAATATTTGATGTAAAAACTTTTACTCCCTTTAAAATTAAATCCCAGATCTGTCATTAGAGTAAATGATAAAGAGACTTAGTGATAAAAGAGCCTGGACTTTAAGATATTGAACTTTCTATTGCATTGCTCTTGTATTCCACTAAATGATCTATGTTGTTTAACTATTTTGAATGATTAAAAAGAGAAAACACACCATTTAGGTTGAGATTGAAAGTTTGTATGGCTGTGGAGAAAAGCTAAATCACTTGAAACAACAAAAAATTTTCTTAAAAAAATAATATAAATTGCATTCCTTAGAAGCCATAGCAATTCAAAAGACTGAAAGAGAAAAGAAGCTAATTATACAGTCTTCTTTTCTGCTATCTTCTTTCTTTGATTATTTTTCTCATCTCATAGAAGAGAAGATCATAGGATTGTCATCACTTTCCTTTTTGTTTGGGTGAAAGTGCTTGATGGAATATGTGACATGACAATAAGAACTCTTGGTCCTATCTCAGTTGCCGCGGTTGTCAGACTAGAAATGTTTTCACTAAGAACTGATTGAATCACTAGTGTTAGGACTGCTATAGAATTTGAATAAGCCTTTGAAAGAATAGCTCCTGGTGGTTCAGGACGTGAATCAATAGGAATAGGATAATCAGCTGCATTGAATGGCATTATCTAATTCACTATCAAAGAATAACTGTGAAGAAGGGACTGATTGACCTTAACTTTTAGTTGAAAAGAAATATATAAATCTAGGACTAAATATATGGTATAACTTTTCATATAAAGCCCTAACTAAAAACATTATTTTAGTGTTAGAAGGCGAATTAAGAGAAGTGCAAATTGGCAAACCCAAAGGATAGTTTACTTTATAGATAAGGAAATACAAAAAGGTGATGTCCTAAAATGCGAAATTTTCTAAAGGCTAGGGTTCAAAGTTAATTAAGGAAAGATAAGGGAAAGATGGACAAAATATATCCTATAACCTATGAATAGAAGACATGACATGAGATAAGAATGAAAGGAGTCAAAATGCAACCAAATTGGTTACATGTAGTCCAAGGCCAACTAAATGGCAGAGGAGAAAATTTTCATGCAAAACAAAGTGAAAGTACGGTGTCCAATTTTGCAATCATATCATGTGAGCTAGGTGCACCATTTAAACTCATTAGGCTAAGTCTAATTTTGCATGATCACTTAGTAAAAACACATGGCAAATGGTTCACAAAATCTTGCCACCTAATGAAGGCATTAAATGTTCATGCAGGGGACTCTAAGTGTAAATAGGAGTGGGGTGGAACATAGCTAGTAAGAGAAAGTGAGGTTTAGAGAGAGAAAGAATGAAGAATTAGAGGAGACCGACAACAATCCTTAAGAGAAAATCAAGTTGGTCTTTTTATTATCTTTTCATCCATAGTTACGTGTACTAGGATAGGAATAATCTGAGTGGATGTTTTTCTTCTTACTTAATCCTTAGGCCAAGACATTGAAGGACAAAATCCAAGGGATTTTCTAGCTTAAATAAGGTAGTTAGCTTGCTCATTCTACTTCATTTTTGCACTTGATATTAGATGTTGTTATATTGCCATGGTGGCGACATAAAGTGGTTCATATTGAGCAAAGGAATTGTAGCTTGGGAAGCAAATTTTAATGGCATGCATGTGGCAGAATTGGATTCATTGTTGTGTTAAATTCTTGCTCATTACTTGTTATATATTTACACATCATTTATCTTTACTTCAATGTGGTAAAAGTAGCATGTCTAACTATTGAGAATTATTTGAATTCTCACCCTTTTATCTCACAAAATATCAGGCCAAGATGACCTTACTAGATGTATTTAGATTTATGCTACATTATGATAATTATTCCATGGTGTTTACCATAATGCTTTATGACGTTGGAGGAGAAATTCTTACCGAAATTACTACAAGGAGGCTTAGTGTTGGTGAGCACTACTTTGCCAGGTATACAATGGCCAATGTGACCCTAGTCATGTTCTATAGGCCTTTGAACATTGTCTAGGGAGGAAGAAGAAGAAACACTATGGAGAGTAGTTTGTTAAGATGGCAAAATTCCAATTTTTGTAATGTAATATAATAGGGTTTTGCCATAAGAACATGTTATGTACGTTTGGATGATGGAACGTGTACTTAACCTCTATGTAAGTGTGTGTAACTTAAGTTGTATGAACATGCTCTACAAGTGATCTACTACTGTGTGATTCCCAGCCATAATGTGCTTGAAGGGAAAAAGAAAAAAAAAACAGATTATTCAAATGATGTGTATGAAATGATGAAGTTAGAATTTACATATGACATGAAATGTGAATGGACATGTGTGACAAAGTAGTATAAGAACAAAAGAGCTAGGATTGATAGAAAGAAATGGAATAAGAATTTATGTGAAGATGATAGATAGAGAATTTATTGATATGTGTCATTTGTTTTTATTTGGATAGGATTAACATAATAAAATATAGATAGCGACTAAATTGCAATAAATGAGTTTGAGAGGATTAAAAATGAATTCTACACATCTCATGTAAGAAGGACTTGTTTGCAAATATTTCTTTTTCTAATCCTAAGAACAGAAAAGTAAGGAAAAGGACCAAACTGAAAATAAAAGATAACATGTGAAAAAAGAAAAGTGAATTGTAAGAATATTACATGCATTTGTACGTAAGTCTTGCATGGATAAAGTTTTTGTTGGTTTGTGCACATGATATGTAGATCACCAAATACATTATAGTGGGTGAAAGGATCCATCGTACCTCTTGCAAGGGCCACTATATCATCTCAATCTACCAAAGGTGCAGCACCTACACCAAGAAAGCTCATTTTCAAAATATATACATCATAAATAAGTGTATCCCATGTATGAGTATGTGAGGCACGCCAAACTAACACAAATCAACATTACCTTCAGTCCCCAATGGTGGAGCCTTCAACAGCTCTATCGCCCTTCTGTAAAGACCCTGTGAAAGGTTTTTCAAGTTTATTTACAGCATGATTTATAAACGAAATTGTTGATAACCTAACATACATATAAGGTAAGAGAAGCAATGCTCAACAACTCAAGGATAACTTATTTACTTGCAGATTACAATAGTCAGGGTATTTAAATGACTCAATAGAAATTTGTTCCCCAAAAAACAGTAAAAGGAAAAACTAAACCAGATTGAAGGTCACTCAATTTTTCAATAACAGACTAAACCTCTACATAGGCTAGCACATTGAGAGTAAAAGAAGAAGACAGACTGAGAATAAAAGCTAAAACAGATGAAAGCAACTCTGCCTATGCAAGTAAGTTGAGTAGAAAGAATGTGGCTCAGCTAAAACATTTCAATTTATTAAATTCAAAATGAAACATACCAGTGCAGGAAAGAAGAAGTGAAATATTTTGCACTGTGTTCGTAAGGACCGACGTGGCCCAACTCTAGATGACTACCAACGAGAGCTTCAAAGGCAGCAACTACGACAAGAAGCCCAAAAGGAACATTAAGTTATTGGCACTTCTTATGAAGATATCCGATTGGAAATGCAGATACAATAAATTGAAAAATTATGAACTCACCTCTCACTGCCAAGAAAGAACTAGTCAATTCTTGAACACCACGGAGCTTCTCGATTGCATCATCAAAATTTCCTCTAAGAAAAATTAAATAAAATAACTTTCATGAACTTATCAATCTATCAAATGAGATTGTGCTCGAATATGGGGTTTGAAATAACAGAAAGATAGATTAAACGAAAAAACAAAAAAGAAGCAACCTTTCAGACAACAAGGTATACATAGCGAGTAAAACCATTCCTCTTGAATTTTCATCAGGAAGGTCTTTCCCTTCACCTAATGTAGTCGAAAGGCGCTGTTCCAATACCAGTAGGCCTTGAGCATACGATTCAGCTATAGACACCAAGCACACCCAAGACAAGGGGAAGAAAAAACTAAACTACAACGAAATTCGAAGTGGGTAATTGAGAAACGGAGTTGGTGGAGCTCAGAAAACCATATACCTGATTTCTGAGACCTGGCATGAGATAGAGCATAGTTAATCATCTGAACAGTTACTGAGTTTGCCATAGAAGCGTCCGAACCATTGTGGAAGAGCCTGAATCGTGGAGAGGAAGCGATAAGAGAACGGCTATTGCAGGAAATAGAGGCTAATTTGGAAGCTCGAGCAATAGCAGTGGAAACACTTGACAACTTAGCTGCCATGCGAATCATCATTGCCTCAGTGTTTTTGCTTATCAAGAACTCAGGAAACCCTATGAACTGGAAATGGCGAAATTCAAAATGCCGAGAACAATTCAGATGAGCAGATCGTAGGAGAGGCGATTCAGGATTGCCAGAATAGCAGAATCCAAGTACCCAACAGAAAAATGGGAGTTTTGGGCTTTGATGTAATTGATGTGTCCTAGCTCACTTAATGAGTTTTGGAATTCTGATAAACATCTAGTTTCCCTTTGGTGGAGGAGAAACCCCTCTGGAAGTGAGCGCGAGTGACAATCAATCTGTGAAGAGCAACAAAAATTAGCTTAGCCCAATGGGCTGCTTCTGAATATACCCACAAAAGTAATGAGCTAAATAAAGGTGGGTTGGGTTAATTTTATGGGCTGAAAATATTTCATGTTCATATTAAGGAATAATTAAATTTTATTAAAATATTTGATATAATTAACCAATAACAAAAGATTCAATGGTTCATATAAATTAATTTTATACATGTTAATTTTTTTAATGAGATAGCTTGTTTTACTTAAAGTTTTCTTGGATTTCTAGTACATTTATAAAAGAAAAGTTAGTCTAGCAAAATCCATCAAAAGATTGGTTATAATTATTATGAAAGTAAACTTAATTATAATTATGTATGAGTTCATAAATAAATAAATATATATATATATATATATATATATATACATATATGTATATATATTCCGAGGCGAAGCCAAGAGCCAGGAGCCAGAAATGAGGTCAGTGGGGGCATTATATGCTTTTGAAAAAAATATTTGTAAATAAATAATAATAACTAATATCAAATTAAACTAAATACATAAATATAAAATTATATAAAAGACTAAATTCCTTACCTTACAATTGTCCTCTTCATGATTTCATATTTTGAAATTGTTCAACAATCACTTCATTATCAATATTATTGAAAACATCCCTTTTAATATTCATTTATCCATGCATCTTGCATTCAACTGCATAGTCAATTTTTCACAATTTTCATAGTTGAAAATGCCTAATCTATAGTTGCTATGAGCCTGTGGCTATAGGAAAAATCATTAATAACTTTAATAACAGATAAACTAATGGACAAACATGTCTTCCAATCTTAACTAGCTTCTCTGCAAGAGAATTAATTCCTTTCAAAGTTGTAAATTCAATACTACAACGCATATTCATGATGTAAGTCTCAAGTTGATTATCAAGCATCACCAAATCTGTTGAAGAAAATTCCCGTGGATAAAACCTTGTAAAGTCAATCAACATGTTCTTATCAAAAGCTGAGTACAAATTATATAGATTCAAACAAGCCATACAAAGAAGCAATCTTGTATTTATCTTAGTTAACAATCATTCAGTTCTTAAAGTTGCATATCTATAACAGTATAAAATATTTCAACATGATAGTGATCTTCTATTGTGATATCATGATCTTTACTTTCACGTCGTCGGCTACCTTTAGACTAAAAAAATCTCATCCATATTAGGAATTTCAATATCATGCATATTGCAAAATAAAGTTACTTCATGCAATAAAGACTTCCATCCATTATCTCTCATATCTTGTAACTGTTGTTTGGAAATGCTAACCAACTTACATAGTATTTATGATATCTTGATCTTTCCTTTGTAATGCTTGTGACAATTCATTGGAAATTCCTAATACATTTTTCATCAAATGTAATGTGAATGTAAAATCAAAATCTTGTAGCAAATGTAGTAAACCATTAACTTCAGCTCTTTGATTTGCATTTGACCCATCTTTCTTTATAATTTCAAGCACATCAATCATAGAAGAATACAAAAATATTAAATTTATCAAAGTTGCATAATGTGAATTTCAAGGAGTATCAACACCTCGTTTGAGACCAATTTTTTGATTCAAGCCTCGTCCATTGGGAATTTCTCCTTTTGCCAATGCATCTTTAACTTTACTCACTTGTTTTTTCATGAAGCATATCATGTCATTTGCAAGAGCGCCCAACAACATTCAACCAAGTAGATACTAAATTAAAAAGAGAAGCAACCTAAATGTAATTATTAGCAATGTCTACTAATGTAAGCTGCAATTGATGAGCAAAACAATGCACATAAAATGTAGATGATTTTTCCTTCAAAATTAAACTTTTAATACCATAAACAATGTTGTTTTGAATTTCAAGGGCAGTAAATTAATTATTTTCAAAAGCCCTTTCTGAGACAATATGATTTATTAGTTCATTATGGTTAACAAGAAACTTTAGAAATTCAAGGTAGTTACCTCGATTAGTAGAATTGATTGATTCATCATGACCATGAAAGTAAATCCTTGCTTTAAGAGAAAGTGAACACAATCAATTGATGCAATCAAATGGCTTCGATATTGATCACAAACTTGTTCAGATTCTTAGAAATAGCAACTTTAAAGTATGTTAGGCCCACTCCCTTGTTTGGTTGGCATCTTGAGGTTGGACTCCCTTTACCTAGGGAGAGTTTATTTCCACAAGTGTGGGAGAAGGCATTCCTAAGCTAAAGTGAAGGATTGGCCATTGTCTCGTAGGAATCAACAATTTTGACTAAAATACTCTCTAAAATATGCAGTGAAAAAGGTTTAAGGAAAAGGTTATCATACGCTAGTAGAAGTAATTGCTCTGTCAACTCCAAATGGCTAGTCATCAGAAATAGTCATCATTGGTAAAGGTGTCATAATGCATTAACCAATCATCAAAGCTGATCAGATTAAGCTTGGAAGGAGGCGTATTTGAAGTGGGGCTTTGGTCATTTTTTTTTGGTAAAGTTAAAATATGCTGGCGGAGTTGTAGTATCGTTAACACCGACGAGTTCCCTTTACCACCATTAGAAAACAACCATAAATTCCTTCTTTCCCTCCCTCCCTCTTGATCTCCCTCACCGACAAACGTCAGCAATGTTATGACCCCCACAAATGAGGACAGGGAATGAGATAAACCTCATCCTCATAAGCCTACTTGACAACTTAAGAAATCCATTTACAATATGAGAGAACAAAATTCTATATCGATAACTATGATCATAATAAAAAAATGGAACCATATGCTTGTATACATGGAGAGCCACTAGATTGCAAATACGAACTATACAATAATGAAGGACTTACCTTTGCAAACAATGCGAGGCTTACATAAGAGACACCTACTAAGCCCTTAGTTCATAAGTTAGGGATCCAAAATAGCGTTATCATCTGAAACATGTCAAACAATAAGGAGTGAGTGAAAACTCAGTGAGCAAATATTACTAACTATGAAATGGAAGGGACAAACTAGATATGATAAACTTTTTCACAAACAATTTATTATCTTGAAATCCAAACACCTTTAACAAAAAAACAAGTATTTACTATCTTGCAATGAAGGAGAATAACACTTATGAAATCATCAGATAATAAAGGGCATTTATGTAAATCCTGGGGACATATGGCTTGCTAAAAAAAAAAACGAGTATTTATGCATCATTGGGATTCGAAGTGAAGACCATTTGGAAGTATAGTTGTAACTTTGACTAGCTAAGCTAGCCTGATACTTAAGGTTGTTAAAATCATGATTCTAGGTAGACTCTAAAATGCGGGGTAAAATCGTAATGTAAACTTGTAACGTAGAATCATAAAAGTTTAACTACACCTGTTATTTAAGCTATTGAACATAACCATATCACAAAATCACATAAAATTTCATACATAAGCACTTATTTTATAACCTATAATCCATATTGCATACCTTTCATTCAAATTAACATACAAAGTTCAATAAACTCCATAATTCATAGTTCATGTTCCATAATCCATAATACACAATCCATAATGCATAATACATAATAATCATTCATTTAACATAACAAAATCTTAATATAAATTCAATAACGATCATGTTTAATAAAAACATGAATAAAGTTCTTAGTTATATACTGAACTCACACGATAACACCCTCTTCCCACCAAAGCAATAACCTACTTGACAACCCCACTAGTTTTAAAGTAACCTCATAGTGATACCTTTAACCTGATTGAATATTATTTTTAGTTGTACATTTTTCATTCTAGTTTCCATAATTAAAAAAAAAAATTAAGAAAGGGCTTATTCCTTTTGCAAAACTCCTTCAGAGTTTTAATTGTCAAGGTTGCCCCTAAACCTTGACAATTCCAACATGAAAATACTCATGGCTACAAGGTGGTTTTTACAGGACAGCCATTGGTTCAATTTTTTCCAAAGCCATTAGAACTAAAAGATAATCTTCCAATACAACATCCATCTTTACATTGTTAGCATTAGGCTCCACCATTATACTTCCTAAGCAAACATGTATCTATATTAAACCACTTACTCCCTTCTTTTTGCCAGCTTTACTTTTCTCCCCTTCTTCTTAGCATTTGCATCTACATAACTACCCATGTGACAAGAACTACGCGAATCCTTAATGGCTACTTCCACCAATGCATTCATAAATTTCTTTTCTTTAGCACAATAGCCTTTAAGTTTATCTTTTGCACCCCTTTTAATTCGAATATTTCTCATCTTATTATGAGGATCAACTCATAGTGTGTAGGCTTATAACTCATAATTAACTTCCCCTTATCTTTCCAATCATCATCAAAAGGCAATTCAACTATACAGAAAATTGTTATTAATAGGTCCATGCTTTCAAAAGAGCTTCTTCCTCGTATTACCATTGAAAGTCGAATTATAACCTGGGTAGGGAATAAAAAGAAATAAACAACAAGATTTTGTCTAGTTTTGATTCTAACATGAAATAAATAACGAGAAACTATAAGAAAAAAGCAAAATCTTGTCTTGATGACTTCAATATTTTCACTTACAAGGAATGAAATTACAAAAATTGCAAATTTTCTAACATTGGAACTGGTCAGAGAAATTGAAAAGCTAATTTCAACATTCAACATCAGTGGAACATGCCAAAGATTTCAACAAGCTCAGTAATTGAAAAATCAAATAAAGGAAGAAGAGGGAACAAGCTAGAGACTTATATTATAGTTACAGATCAGAAAAGAAGATAATTACTTCAGTCGGCGTCCTCTAGAGTTCTAACAACGACGAAGGTAGTTCACTAGTGGAACTTGACTCCCAAGCTACTGGCTTGTTGCTTTAATGCTGTTGGCTATGACAGGGACCACAAAATTGCCTCGTACTCAAGTCCTCCTACTCTGGCATTTATTCTGTGAGTGTGTGAGTGAGGTGAGGTGAGGTGAGGTGAGAGTGAGAGAGCATGTGATGTGAGGCTGTGAGTGATCAGATCATCATAACATTAGGTTAGGTTAACAGAGGGATTTTTGGCTTTTTCTTCCAGTTACCAAACCTTTTGGGTTGAGCTTTTTCTACCAGCACAAAAAAAATAAATAAAAACTAGGTTCAATTATTTTGGGCTGAAAAATATGAGGTTTTTTTGACTTGGTTCACTCATGCAAACTTGATAATTTTACCGATTATATGTGAGTTAACATCGAGCCCAACTGAGTTTGCATTGATTCCGATTTTAGCCGCAATTTAACTCAAAATCCCTATCTAAGATTGTAAAATTGACGATTCTAACAAGTTGAATCATGATTTTGACAATATTGTGGATACTTGGGTTTGATTATTACTTGATTAATATTTAAGCCCTTGTTGAATCCCTTTTTCATTTATCCTTTAATTTAATTTAAATTTTATTGTAGTCCTAAATGCATTATCTTCTTTTTCCCACTCTGGAAAGCTATTTACAATTTTTTTTTCATGTGTTACATTCTTCCCCCTCAAAGAAATTCAGTCCTCGAATTTAATGCAGATATACACTTTACTCCCCAAGCAGATAGGGCTACTTGGTAGGCATATCACTTTTAACTTTCCATGTGGCTTTTTCTTGTGCATGATTTCACCACAACACCTTAATAGTGATGATCTCTTTCAAATGAAACCTTTCAACTTGTCTATCAGGAATGATATGAGAATTTCTTCATATGCCAAGCCAACATCCATTTGTATTTCTTAGCCTTTAACACCTGGGATGGATTAGGTAGATACTTCTTAACCATCAACGCTTGAAAAATCGAATGTGCATTAGCAAACTTATAGGGTAGAGCTAAGCAACATCTTATTGCACCAATTCTTTCTAAAATCATATATGGCCCAACATATCAGGGACTTAATTTTCCCTTCTTTCCAAACCTCATTACTCATTTCATAGGAGACACATGGAGAAACACTTGATCACCCCACCATAATTTCTAAGTGTTATTTTCGATTATCTATATAAGCTTTCTGCATGCTCTGGGCAACTAGAAAACTTTCTCTAATTAACTTCTCCTCATCCATTGCCTTTTAAATAAGTTTTGACCCCAGTGTCTTTGCTTCATTCACTTTAACTCAGCTAATAGGAGATCAACATCATCTTCCATATAAAACTCCAGAGAGAACCATTTAAATACATGCTTCGTAAGAGGTAAGTAGGTATCTCAATTTCCTCCAAACTCTAAGATACGCAACCTCATCATGTCTTCTAACATCTGGATTATGCACTTAGATTGGTCGTCAGTCTGTGGATGAAAGGCAGTGTTAAGATCCAATTATTCACTAAGCATACTTTGAGAGGCCTTTCAAAATGGGAGATAAACTAAGGTCCTCGATCGAAAATAATTGAAATAGGTATACCATGAAATTTCATGATTTTTGTTTAAGTGTACCTGAGCATATATGACTACACTATAAATTGTTTTCATTGGACAGAAGAGTGCGAATTTAGTTGGTCTAACTATAACCTTCCATATTGAATTAAAACCCTTATAACATTTATGGCAATCAATTGGCAAAATTTATAGTGGTTATTCCTAAATTCCACTTTAGTATTTCCAATTATTGATGTAGCCTAGCTCTAGTTTCCTTTTTCCACTTTTATCATTTAAAATCACTTATTGCCATCTACAACTTCACTATGGTATTTCATAGAAATATCCATGTCTAAATCAATTTAAGGTTTAAAAGGAATTCTAATACAAAAATTGTCAGAGGTAATAACACCTTCACCAAAAGTTACTATTGCTATTATTATTATTATTATTACTTTCAATCTTGACAAGTTTCAAAATCTAAGTAATTCAGAGGGTTTAGATTTCTAATATTATGACAATTCTAAAATCAACATTCAGAGTGTAAGCTTCTATTCATATTCACCATAAACAAATATTATTGCCAAATAAGTCTTAAGGATTAAAGCCAAATAGAATAGTTCAAATAAGTCAGAGACTGAGAATATTTGAAACCAAAATTTTGTTGTCAGAAAACCAAATGGATAGGAAGTTTGGACCCCCAAGGTAAACGAGTCATAGTTTAGTAGCCAATGAAGGTGAAAGGACTTCCAATGCAAAGCATTTTCACTACTAGGACAACATAATATAGTGCAATCAAAATCCTTTTATAGATTCCTTCAACTGCACTGCCTTAAATTAAAATCCCTCTATTGAAAAAATATGCTTATGCCTCTTATGATTCAATCAACTTTGCAAGTCTCCCCTTATAGGTAATTGAACTAGAACTTGAAAGTAAAACCATTGCAATTGTTCCTAAATCAAAGTTTGTGGAAATTATGCTTCCCATAACATTATTATGATGCTCTTTATATCTAATTGCATTCTACCTTCACCTTGATAGTATCACATTAAATTATTGCAGTCATGTAACCTTAACAATATAGCAAGATCTTAAATTGATGTTAAACTCTTTTAACTTTTAAAAAATTTTCTCACCTACAACAGTTTATTGGAACATCATATACTTTTTTTTTTTTTTCCAATCAGTTGGTTGTCTTGGAAAAAGTCGTTCTCAATTGATAATAGTAAGTTGTCAGACTTAAGTGCAAATTAAGGTCATTTTAGTGTTGCCTCTACCTTCCATAGGTACACTTGAATTCCTTTACTAGAAATCACATAACTGAATAAACTACATGATTAAGTTAGAATTAGCATTTTGGAAACTTGACATGCAATTAATATTCCTATAAACATATTGTGATATTCTCTATTGTTGTTCATACTCATTTTAACCCTTTGAATAAACCAGCATGTCCACAGTGAAAAATATGGCAAATAAATCAAAGGATGGCTTAAAGACTCCATTCATACAATCCATAAAGATGCTTAAAGTATCAATCAATCCCAATGATATTACCAAAACTAAAGCAAACTTAGGAATGTCCTCGCTCCTTATCTTTAAATAATGGTACCCTGATCACAATTCAATCATAGGAAGGTTATAAGCACCATATAATAGATCACAGATATTATCAATATAGAGTAAGCTGTATTTATTCCACTACCTTGCCTTATTCAACTATCTTTACTCCATACACCATCAAAAGGACATCCTTTTTTTTTTTCTCACAAAAGTCCTTATACTAAAATACAACTATCACAACCATAAACTTTCTCAAAAACTAAATGTCACACGCTGATTCTTCCTCCTATTAAAATCATCAATTACTTTGCACACCACCAAGTTTTATCTAGAATTTGCATCCTTATACTAGAAGTAATTTGAATAATAAAGGTGACATCTATGAGACAGAGCTATAGATTTATGATTCTTCACTCAAATAGACCTAACCTTGCTTGGAATGAATTATAGAAGATAATTTCATATCACACGTGATTTTGTGAACTATTCTAGTTAGTCCCTAAATTAGAGAAAACTTCTTATGATGACTTTTGCACACGTCCAATCACATCACACCATCCTTAAATATTTCATCCTTAATCTTGACAATTCCTTAAAATCTTAGCTTTTCCTAGTTCAAGAATTAAACTGTTTAATATATAATTTATCCAAAGCCTTCCAACTAATCAAAAGTCGACTTACTAAGAACTAAGTCTTGCAAAACTTGGGAAAACATCATTAACTGTTGTAACCTTGATTAGGTCAAATAGAAATTTAAAAGTTACCACCAAGGCTAAATTAGGTCTCATTCCCTAAAAAATTTGTACATTTAAGGTTTATAGAATTCTTCTCACATTGTTATAACAAGCATTGATCTAGTTTGTTGAATAAGATCTACACCAAGTTAAATATGAGTATGACACATGCCATCAATTACAAACATCCCTATACAACTTCCCAGGTGGCATTCCTATATTACCATTTTATCTACTAAATTTAATCCCCTAATATTTCAGAGTAAATTAAAGCCTTACAATTTTGGAGGTAGTTATTCACCTTGCATTAGATCAAGAAATGATTTCATTTCTAACAACAATTTCCATGTCAAGCCCCCTTCAAAGAATAAAAAGGTAGGACATACATACTAATCTCAAATTCCACATTTAGTAAATAGATTCATTTTTACCTTTTCACCAAATTGAATTTCTATATTATGACATAATAAATTGATAAGAGTAGGATTGAAATCATAATTCATCCTAGAATAATGAAGGATTATAACCCATAATGTCACACATTTGATGTGCAAAAATCACTCTATCACTTAGAGGATTTGCAATGTAAAGGACTCGAAAGAAAAGGAAGACATTGACACACATTATAAGGCCTCCATAGTGGATCTCGCTATAAAAGTTTGTTTAGCTAATCTCCAAGTTATTGCACCTTCACTAAGGGTGAATACATAAACACTAGTAGATTTTGTCTCATTTGAATTTGAGATCCAGTTAGCATAACTATTTCCTTCTAATATAGTGGGAAATCCACTATACATGATACCATAATTCATGGTACTTAATAAATATCTCATTAATCTAACCAACGCAGCCTGATGATCACAGTTTGGGCTGTGTGTATATCTACTTAATCTACACACTACATACGATATATCATACTGGGTGAAGTTCATTACATGCATCAGACTCCTAATGATCTATACATACTTAGATTGAGTAATAGGTTCCCCTTTATTTTTCTTCAGTTGAATGGTAGGATCATACGAAGTTTATATTGATTTGTCATCGTAATGACCAAACTTTCTGAATAATTTTTCAATATAGTATTCTTGTGACAATAGTATACCATCATCACTTCTAAAGATCTTAACACCTAGAATTACTATAGCCTTACCTATGTCTTTCTTGTCAAACTTAGATGTTAGAAACAATTTTGTTTTATTCACAATATTTAAGCTAGTAACAAAGATCAACATATCATTTACATATAACTGATAATAGCACAATCATCATTTTCAAGTTTTGTTTACACACATCTATCTACTTCAACAGAAGTAAAACCATTATTGGTCAAAACTTGAGCTAATTTCTTATGCCACTGCTTTGGCGCTTGTTTCAATCCATATAAGGATTTGAGAAGTTTGCAAACTTTTTTTTCTTGTCCTAAGATAACAAACTTTTAGGTTGCTTCATGTAAATTTCTTCTTTTAAATCTCCATTTAAGAAGTTGTCTTAACATCCATCTGATAGATAAAAAGTTTGTAGGCTATGGCTAAAACCATAAAAACTCTAGTAGAAGAAATTCTTATAACAGGAGCAAAAGTATCAAAATAATCAACATTTTGTTTTTTGAGTAAAATCTTTTGCTACTAATATTGCTTTTATATTTATCAATAGATCTATCAGGATTATATTTCCTTTTGAAAAACCATTTACTACCTATAGTTTTTGCTCCTGCAGATAAGTCTACCAAAGTTCATGTTTTATTTTTAGTAAAAGAATTTATTGTAGTTTTAATTGCTTCTTTCTTAAGTTATGCATCAAGAGATGCAATAGCCTCTGAATAAGTTGAAGGGTCATTTTCCACAAGATAAGTATAAAAATCATCACCAAAGGAAGTCTCCTTCCTTTGTTGTTTGCTTCTTCTCAAATCTTGATAAGAATTCTCAAAGTTTTCTTCATTAGCTGTGGGTGAATGTGAAAATGTAGGTGCATGAAAAACATTATCAATTTTCAAGGAAAGATATGCTCAAAGAACTTAGCATTCTTAGTCTTTACTATGGTATTAGAATCAAACACATCACTTTTCAGGACAAAAAAATCTATATGCACCAATATTCTTAGCATATCCAATAAACATGCAATCAAAAATTTTAGAGCCTATTTTTCTTTTTTAGCCATGGTGTGCGGTAACAATTGTCTAATGGCAAAGGCTTAGGTGTTGGGCCAAGTCACAGTCAAAACATGGCATTTGTGCTAGGTTGTTATTAAAGAAATAGAGTTGCGCCATGACTAACAGCTATAACTTTTGGCCCAGGAGTAAGCACTTGATCCTACAATTGGTATCAGAGCTGAGGTCACGTGTTCAATTACCAATGGGGCAATTGTTGATGGGGAGATTGTTAGCCAAAGTGTGTGGCAGCAATTGTCTCGTGGCAGAGGCCCAGGTGTGAGGCCAAATCACAGTTAAAACGTGACAATTGTGCTACATTATTGTTAAAGAAATAGAGTTGTGCCCTGACTAATAGCTATAATTTTTAGCCTAATGGTAAGCTCTTGATCCTACACCTTTTTTTGGGGTCATGTAATATAAACTTTGCTAGATAACCCCACACTTTTGCATACCCTTTCCATAGCTCATATGGTGTTTTATCATTCTTTTTATAGGGTATTCTATTTTGTAAATGACATACAGACAACATAGCCTTACCGCCAAAGACTATTTGGAGTTAAAGAGCTAACTAACATAACATTGATCATTTCTTTTAGAGTTTTGTTTTTCCTTTTTGCTACTTCATTAGACTCAGGAGAATAAGGGGGTAATTTCATGAATTATTCCTTACTTCTCACAAAACTCATTGAATAATGCATATTCACCTCCTCTATTTGACCTTACTCTTTTAATTTTCTTATCTAATTGATTTTCTACTTTAACTTTATATAGGAGGAAAGTATTAAACCCCTCGTCTTTATTTCTAAGTAGGTACACCTTAGTGTATTTTGAAAAACCATCTATAAATGTTATATAATATTTTTTCTCACCTCTAGTCATTGTTTGTTTAAGGTTTCCTAAGTCTGTATGAATTAAACTAAGTAATTCGATTTCTCTATATACCTTATGAAAAGACTTTTTTGTTTGTTTAGACTTGGCACAAGTCTCACATTTGTCTAAAATTATATTATTAATTCCAAAAATTAAATCAAGACTTTCATTTTCTTAACATAAGAAATACTAACATGTCCTAATCTAGCATACTACATATCAACATAATCAATCAAGCAAGTAGAAGATGCATTATCATTAATAATTTCATAAACACTGAGTACAAAGAGTCCCTGATTACAATAACCTTTGTCAATAAAAACATTGTTCTTTGTCATTACAATCTTGTTAGACTCAAATGACACTTTAACCCTAGCCTTTCCTAATAAAGCCATGAAGATCAAAATTTCTATGATCTTAGGTACATGTAGCATGTCTTTGAGGGCCAAAGTCTTGTTAGATGTGAGCTTGAGAAGAACTTTACCTTTTCCAAGAACGTTTGTAGTTATTAAATCACCAAGGTACACGTGTTTTTCTCCATCTTCCACTGTAGTGTAGAAGGTAAATCTAAAGTCTATAACCCATTCTTTCACATCGGCTATCATGAGAGCTTAAGAAATAACTGCAATGATTACGTCATCTTTGTGGACCAAATTTGCATTTGGCTTTGTAGGCTTGTTATTTCTCACTCTTTTCCTATATTGAGCAACATGATGACCTGGCTTTTCACAAACAAACAGTCTCCATTCTTTTTGAAAGTGGGGTTAGATAGCTTAGGTGTATAATCTATTTTCTTTTTATCATACCTTATTTTGTGCCACTTTTCTTGTACCAAAATTGTCCTTATGGTCATTTACTTTGCTTTTGCAACTGAGCTCTTTTTGGTTTGTGTCTTCTATTATTATGTGAGTGAATAAATTTGCAAGTGATAGTTACTTTTACTTGTGCTTAAGCTATTGTATGTAATTATTCCATAAATCTAGTAACTTCTTAATCAGTATGGCAGCAACAAAATCATGAGAGATGTTGATATTAAAAGTTTATATATATATACTCAAAAAATTCTTCATACAATTTTCTAATATTTAATTAGGCTTCATGTACGAAAGAAAAATTTTTAGTTATTTAAATTAGAACCAAAACTAATTAATGGGGTATTATTCGATATCAAACTTCTAATCATAAATTCAACATTCTTAATAAATAATTGTAAAAAAACAACTAAAATACTTAATGAGTGTAAGTACTTGATACTAGAGATGATTGCTGAAAAACAATCAAATATATTTAAATCATAAGGAGCAAGGGGTTAATTTGTCAACTCAATTTATAACATTATTGTCCAGCAGGGACGGCCAACTTTTAGTTCTCGACTTCTTTATTTATAGAGCAAAATATAATCAAGGATTATAAAACTAAAATATATATAATAAAAAATTGAAAAAATTACTATTAAGTTCCTAGACTTTACAGCTATTTTCAATTCACTCCCTACACTTCTCTATCATTAAAAATTTGGTCCTTCGTTATAACACTGTTAGAGAGCTGCTTAGGTGGAGGGAAGAGCTGATGTGGTGAGTCTGCATGGATGTTAAGTTTGCCAACTTGATGCCACATGGGTTGCATAAATGGCATAAGAGAAGAAGAAAAAAGAACACCCCTATTTTTATGTTAAGAAACAGAGGTTTTGAGGGAGAGATAGTGAAGTCTGTGAGGAAGAGAACTGAGTGCTATAGAGGAAGTAGATAATGGGAGCAAGAGACATGTTTGAGAAGCGTGAAAGATTTGAATAAGAAAGAAAGGAATGCGGAAAGCGACGGGAAAAGAGTGGCAAGTTTGGAGGAGTTCAAGCGGTGGCTCAAGACGTCAAAATCAGCCAATCTAAACTAAGAGAGGCTGTACAGTAATGGGTTGTTTGCATCGTGGAAGAGCATAACAGACATCAAATCTGCAGATGATAATCATGATGGTTTCTTTGATGACAAAAAATTCGATAACCTTGTCCACTTTGCAGACAAGACAAGTACTTGAACATCAGGATCACTAAGTTTTGAATCTTCTTATTTGTGTTTCTTGCCATGTGTCCACTTTTTTCCCATTTTTTCATTTGTCCTTTGGCACGTTGTTACGTAATTTCGCTGACCACGTTAAAGTGCTGTTTTTTTTTGGCCAAACAAGTCAAACGTGTTTGTACTGTTCCAATTTTAGCTTAGTTTTTGTTCAATAATCGTTTGCAGTTCTGAGCACCTAATACAGATTTCTATCAATACAAATAATGAAAAATGTGTAATAAACTCAACCTCAACCCCCATGTGCACAATCAATTGCCAATATATCTTAATTTTCATATTTTGAACATGAGACATAACACAAAGTGATAAAGTCAAGCTTGCAGGTACTATTGGTGTATATTGTTCAGTAAATATTCGAGGTCAATGGTCTTAGCAACAAAAAAAGGGGTTGTGCATGATACAACTATAAAACCAACTTTTAGTAATATGAAACTTAAAAAGAAAAAAAAAAACTTATTCCAGTCGAGATCCCTTTTGATTCTCTCTATATCCTGAAAATGAATTAATGGATTTGGTCATTAGTCATGAGGTTGATGTTTAGTAGGGTTGTTATGAGAGAAGAAGTGTATTATTGGGAAATGATGACTTTGGTGCTGTTATATCTCTTTCTCTCTCTGCAAACAGAAGACAGTGTCTTTTGTGTGGTCATCTCAGAATCAAACCTTTAACTCTTTCCTACTTAGCTTACTCGTCATGGTGTCTCTTTAATTAATCAGCTCCCACATTTGACAGCGCCCCATGAGCAGTGATCAATGAAAGAAAACTTTTGCCCATGCGAATGTGCATAATATGAATAGCTTACCATTAAAGCTGAAGACGAATATCAAGTTTTTTGGCTTTGAGAAAGATTGGAAGAGAAAGAGGGAGGGACGAAGATGATGAATTGGATGAGGGAGAAAATTAATAAACGTCCAGTCACTGTGTCATATGGCCATAAAATTCTAAGCAGTGCAAAGTTAGCAAGCTTACATTAACATGGACCTGCCACATCAGCTCCTTCCTCCACCTAAGCAACTCTCTAACAGTGTTATGACAGCAATGACCAAATTTTATATGATAGAAATTAGAGGGAGTGAATTGAAAAAAATAAACTATAGGGACTGAATTGATCTGCAATGCCTAGGGACTATATGATGAATTTTACCTAAATGATTTTAAATTATAAAAGATCTATAAACCAGTTTTTTTGTTCTAAAAGATCTTTTCTTGAAACATTGCGAAAACCTAATAAAAATCTCAAATCAGGATTTCATAATTTCAGGACATAGTCAATAATAAAAATATTGATTCTGAAATATTTTAAAATATTTATGTTTAGTAAGGAATAAGATAATCTTCTGTGCACAGTATTTTTTTAAATTTTGATAAATAATATTTATTTAAAAAAATTATTAAAATAAAATAAATTTATAAGACATTATTCTTTTAAAAAACTTAAATGTTTAGTGTTAAAAATTTAACAAGTGTTATTTTTTTCAGAAAAATAATAGAATAAAACAAGCCATATTAATAAATAAAAAAGACTAAATACCTTTTAATATTAGAAGCTCTGTATCAGTTAGTGTTTATTATTTGTGCACATAACAATTTATTTTTATATTAATAAATATTAAATTTTTTAACAATATATCAAATTAAAAAATAAAAATAAATAATAATATAAAATATCATTGTTTATATAAAAGAAAAAAATACCTCTTATAACATTACAAGTTTTAATAAAAATATAATTAACAATTATTTAACTTCATACCTCTTGATCTTTTGTTAAGTAAGATGACAAATATTACTAAAGAATCACAATATTTATTTTTTTTTTAAACAATGACATCATTGAATTTAAAATATTTTTTGTTTTATTCTAATATTTTTCAAAATAATTAATACTTGTTAAAATTTTTAACATCATAATGGTTATTTTTTAAAACAATTGATGTTTTTACACAAAATGATGAAAATTATTTGTTTTTTATTTTGAAATTTTTTAAAAAGTAAAAATTTATTAATAAAAATAAAAAAATTACTGTACACCCAAAATAAAAAATAAAAGGATTACTATGCACCCAAACGACGTGTGTTTGGATGCATATATTACACAATAGGTGATTCTATTTGTATTTAATACACACCTTAATTTTACTTTTTCATAAAAAATACTTCTTTCTTCCATGCTGACAAGTTTTTTGTACATAAAAAATTTCATATAACTCTTTCACAAGTTACTATCCCTAATAATTACCCATTAATGCCTCTAAACCACTTTCTTTTTTCTCTTGTTCTTAAAAAAAACTATATATACGTATACGTACACATTTGTTCGGTTAAAAAAGTTTCTATATTCCATCTGTTTATATATTAAAAGAAATTTAGATGTAATTTGTACTTTTAACATTATTTTTTTATTAAAATTTTCAAAAGAATGATGAAATTGTGATATATATATATATATATATACACACACACACATCACTTTGCAATAGCAGCTATATATATTCACATATTATATATTAAATAATATCACAATGATTAGGCACCCAACAACTTTATTTCAATGTAATTTCTATATACATGCAGTATACACCAAATGTTTCCAGACATATGAATTCCAAACGACCAAAAGTATAGTTGGTTGAAGCTACTAGGCTATTAGATTTGATTATAATTTAAAGTGTTCGTCTGATCTGATGAATTTGACCTAAACAAATAAAGTTTGAACCAAAAAAACCTAAATAGAAAAGCCTGATTTGTAAAACGGGTTAGGCTCGAGCTTTTTTTAAGCTGGTCTGAGTCCAAAAAATCCGAATGAGTACATTTTTAATTAGTAAAAACTTATTATATATATATATATATATATATATATATAACTTAGTTTAACGTGACATTTTGATAAAGATATAAAAACTGATACCTCTTATTTAAAGGATATATGTCAATACAATAACACATTTGTCTTTATAACTTCTTTATATATAATCTTACGTGTAATAGTAATAATTATTTATGTTATTTATTTCAAATATTAAATAACAAATTAATTTGATCTTTCTTTAAAAAGTTCGATTGGCCCGACTTGAAAAATATGGATAAAAGCCTAATCAAAATACAAGCTTGGTCATTTTTTAGCCTAATTTTTAAAAGCTTGGCCCAGTAATCAAGTTTATTGGCTACCATGTCTTAGGCAACTATAACAATAGCCATTAGTCTCATCTTAACTTCAATATACTTTTTAAATAGAGTTTTCTGGCATTTTAAACAAAGGAAAGTTTATCTAAAACTACCACCACCTCTGGGTCCTTTTCTATTGCCAATTGTTGGAAACCTCCACATTTTGGGTAAACTCCTTCACCGCACCCTTCAGTCCTTGGCCAAAACCTATGGCTCCATCATGTCCTTAAAATTGGGACAAGTCTCTACTATTGTCATCTCTTCTTCTGAAGTTGCAAAGCTTATCCTCAAGACACATAACATTGTTTTTGCTTCACGCCCAAAAACTCAAGCATTTGATTACCTCTCTTATGGCTTCAAAGGCATAACATTTGTTGAGTATGGCCCATACTGGTGCCATGTCAGGAAGCTGTGTACTTTACAGCTTCTCAGTGCACCAAAAGTGGAGATGTTCACCCCTTGAAGAGGGAAGAGCTAGATTTAATGGTGAAATCGCTTCAAGATGCCTCAGCTTGAAGACAAATTGTGGACCCTAGCGAAGTCCTACATAGCCTTAAGGAGAACTATTTACGTATATTATTTAACTTTAGTAAATAAATAATAGTAAGTCTATGAATTAACTTTTGAAAATAATAGATTCCTTGCATATTCTTTATTGTTTTTGTCAAGTGACATAATGGTATTTACTTACTTAAAAGATATTTAAAAACAACAAATATGTTTTCAACACCAATTAATAGGTTTACACTCAATAATTAAGCTTTAACTTCACTATATTGTGTTGCATCACAGGAGGTGTTAGCTATTCTGGTTGAGAGGGCTTTATCAGAATTTTTTAGGCATCCATGGGTGATGAAGAAACTTCAAAATGAGATTGTAAGTGTAGTAGGAATGAAGAGAATGGTGGAGAAGATAGATTTATTCAAGTTTAGTTACTTGGAATTGGTAGTGAAGGAGACCTTAAGACTACATCTTGTTGGAGCTCTGATTCCTCGATAGTTAATGGAAGATATTATAATTCATAATTACTACATTGAGAGAACGATAATGGAGTTAGTGAATTCATAGGCAATAGGGAGAGACCCTAAAGTGTGGTCAAATGATGCTAAGGCATTTTAACCTAAGAGATTTTATGTTCAAAATAAGAGATATTTAAGGATAAATTAACTTGACCTAAATTTGTGGTAGTCATGTGTACTTCTTTAGATGAGAAAATTAGGAGAGAAAGATGCAACCCACATTACTCAAGTCCACACAAAGAGAGTTGTGTGTAGAAGAGAGGCACATAAAAATTAAGGCTTTACTTATAGCTAAAGGGTCCTTTTATAGTCTTAAAAAACCATTTAGCCAAATTAATAAAATAATTTTTAATATTTTAATAAAACAAGCCCTTAACAAGTCTTATTTAAATGAGCCCAATTCATCTCTCAACCAGTAACTTTCAATTAGTAACTTGATAGGATAATTACTAAATAAACTTGGCTTGTGGGTTTGGATCTTTACCCAATGGGCTAGTGAATAATCCGAACAATCACTGATTACCTACTTTCAACAAGAACACAATCCATTCCTAGTTTAGAATAATATTGATTGTTTAATTAATTATTATACAAAATTATTCTAATAATATGATTAATGCTAATCCACTAAAATTATTTCAACAATCTCCCACTTGGATAACATTAATCAATTATTATTCAGACAACCTATCAAAAAAGCAAAGCAATCAATATTTGCCAGAACACATAAATGTGTATATGCTAAACCATATAAAGTTTAGAAATGAAACTACACAAGATCACTAGATTTGATAGGGAAACATGTGATATTAATATTGTCATAGACTTTGTTTCAATATTCGAACATAATGGAATACGAAATGATATCTTGGTGTCATATTACACTACAAAAGTCCTTTAAGGACTTAACTCATTCTCCCACTAGACCAAGGCTTAATTAGGGATTCAACAAGATTCATATGAGTTACAAGATTTTGAAATGCTCTTATAGGTTGGCCTTTGGCCAATGGATCCGTAAACATAGGTTCACCATGAAATAAGAAAAAATTCATAAATGAAACCATGAATTGAGAACATTGAATCTAACAAGGAAAACAATGTTATAAATGCTGCAAAGTTTCAATTCTAAGTTATATCTAAAATTTGGCACAACTAAAAACTTTGAATTCGATAGTGAAATGAATGTTAATATACAAAGTGTTCCTTATGAACATAACTCAAACTCTCACTTGACCAAGACATCAAAATTTTAAAATACCAAGAGTTAGAAGTTTCTAAAACTCTAATAGGTTAGTCTTGGTGAACAGATCACCCATAAAGGTTTAACATGAGTATGAGATTCATAAATACCATGTATGTTAGAACATAACTATCTAAGCAGCTATCTAATAATCCAAAATAGGATCACTAAAGTATATTCAAAGTACATTATAAAACTGGCTACATTAGTATAAGTGTCTACTTGAGCATTTATCAAGCTGCCAATAGCAAAAGCAAATAGAAATTTCTTTCCATCTTAGTCTTCTCTTTCTTATATTAAGGTCCTAAGAGGTTTAAATGACCTCTCTATCACATATTTGAATAGGTGCACCACAAAAGAAACAAGAATGAATTCTAAATTCTATGATCACTCAATCAACAGGAGTTACTAAGGACAAATTGGAAATATGCGAGACCAATCATAATGGAACTGAATTCCAAGAACACAAGAGGTCTTAATAAAATTTATCATGTTAGGTTAATACTAAGAGGTTAAAATCACAAAGAGGTTAATGCCACTTTAAGCTAATAGTATGTCATTTAACATACATTACAAAAATCAAACTATGGCAACATATAACCTTGTCAAACTTGAGATAATATTTCAAATAATAAGTTTGTGGTGAATTACATTTCAAATATGTTTCTATTTAAAAACTTATATAAGAATACCAAAGTTATATTACCATGTGGTCAGTAAATAAGAATTACCATAGTTATAATTATCAACACATTAAAACATCCTTATAATTAAGCGCTGCATAATTATCACCAACCTGTCTCAAATGTGTAATCATCTTCTTTGTCTAAGGAGTTGTAAAATGCAGCAAAATAAGACATTCCAAGATACAAAATATATTGCTCCAAATTATAACACACCATGACTAAAAAATTCTAAACAAGGCAAAATGTAAAGTTAGTTTCCAACCTTAATTAATGCATCACGACAATCCCTATTTTAAGATAATCTTGGTAATGCTAACATAATGTCATGAGAAAAAAAAAAGGTTTTTTAATACAACTAAATTATAAAACTAGAAAAGCAGAGGTCTTGTTCTTGCTTGTGATTAACAGTTTCATTGGCCACGACATATGTTACATTTTTAAATAAAAAAGTAGAGATTGATGGGTATCAAGTCCTCCACCCCTACAAGAAGTTTGATCAATATTTCTCTACATCACATTTTTTGATCTCATTGCCTAACCATTTTATGATCCATAACTTCCAGAGCTTCTGCAGCAACAACTGCTACCACCCGAAGAACAAAACCAAAAAGAATCAAACAAAAAGCTGAAACCATTTCAGTCCTAATGTGGATTTCAATCAAGCAATCTCCTGGTGATAAATGAGATCGACTAGCCAAAACAAGATGAGGGAATTGACATATGGTTAAGAACAAACAGAGAACAACACTCGTTCATTCATGCATGAGATCATTGAGCAATAACATAGATACCCAAATAATGAAGAAATTAATATTTGAAAGCTTACCATGAATCAAAAGCTATCAGTGTGTCTCACTTTCTTTACTATTAAGGACACTAATGCTCACTCACAGAGAGAGGGAACATAAGATAGAGAGAGAGAGAGAGAAAGTGAGGAAACAAAGCATGTCGTGGGGTGTGTCTGAAGTCATAAATGAATGTTTGGGAGACGTAACAAAAATGGTTATAAATCGACATAGCTTTATCTTTCTACCTAAGCATATATTTTTCCATATATGAAAAGATATTGATTAATCTTGGTATATCATATGGTAGCTGATGTAGTATATCGGTCTTAATAACTATTTCTTTAATGGTTCTCACTTTTCTTTTTGATTTCATTGGAACTGGTACACCAAATCTGATATCATCTAAGTATATTAGGACTAGATAATATTTTTTTTATATATTTGGCATACCATGTCAGCATAAATTTGTTTCATCAACATATTTATTAACAATGTGTTTGCAGTAACGATAAGAGTGTTTGCAAATTTCTGAAACTATAAGATAATGAAAATAAATAAATTATTGGGACTAATGTAAAAATTCAATGAAAGTATAAGGACAAAATGATTACTTTTTTTTAAAAATTAACATATTTAGTTCGTTATTCTTAATTAAATTTGGACTAAACATATTAACATTCATATTAATAAAAACTAAATTGAATTACAAATCAGTGAAAAATTTAGTTAAGATTAAACTTATAAGTAGGGATCAAATTGAAAATTAATTAAAAAATAGGAACAAAATAATATTTTATTTGTTTACCTTTTCATATTACAGTAGGGGCAAAGACAAATACCTTCGCCTATCGAACGTGGGACCTAAAAATGAAAATGAAAAAGTTTGACTAGGTGAAAGCTTCAGGTAATCAAATTTCATTAATCCCATCGGACTCAATTCTAGACGGCTTCAAATTAAAAGCTACAGCAAGTAGGTGAAGGAAGAAGTGCCTAATTATCCACTCCAATCATTATGTCAAAAGGGAATCGCAAAAGGCATTTTGGTATGATTGTCTTGCATTTGAGACTTTGTTTTTGAGAGAACGGTGATGAAAAAAAAAAATCTCTCCAAATGTAATTTAGAAATAGAAATCTTCTTGTCTCTAATAATTTTATCAAAATATTTTAAAACTTATATATATGTATTACTTGACAATGCACCTAGGGGGAGGGGTAAATAGGTGCTCTTACAAAATTTACAAAAAATCTGGTTTAACGAATATAGTTAACTGAAAATTTTTTTAGTCAACTATAATTTACAATAAACAGTTAATGAAATAAAATACAGTCGACTGAATTTTTTAGTAAGACATTCACTCTATAAGAAGAAAATAAAGTTAACTGAAAATATCTTTAGTTAACTATAATTTGCAATGAATAGTTAACTGTAATAAAATAAAGTTAACTGAACCTTTCAGCAATGGGTCCGCTCTGTCAGAAAGAAAGATAGTTAACTATAAATATTTTAGTGAATTGTGTTACTTGAAGAGAAAATATGAAGGGAGAAAATAGTTAACTATAAAATTTGAAGTTGACTGAAAATAAATTAAAAGGCAAAGTTCAAGGAAAGAAAATCAAACACGATAGTTTATCTTGGTTTAGCTAACCACA
Organism: Delonix regia; assembly: GCA_037074485.1. Classification (NCBI taxonomy): domain Eukaryota; kingdom Viridiplantae; phylum Streptophyta; class Magnoliopsida; order Fabales; family Fabaceae; genus Delonix; species Delonix regia. The sequence continues at coordinate 4,900,973 of CM073460.1, read as the reverse complement.
ATGCCTACTTCCAGTCCCCTTGACTTTCCCAAGAGATTTTCCACTAAGAATAGTTTTCTTACAACTTCACACTGAGTTTTCACGTGCTAACTCTAAACATAAGGTTTTTTAGCTCAACCTCAAACTCTCAAACAATCCTCTTCTCCATTGAGACAGAGGCACAACACCAATAGCAGAAGAAAATGAGTTTTTATGAACCCTTACAAACTGGGTTTTCTCTAACAGCTCTCAAATATGATTTAAAAAGCAAATAAACTAGAAACTAACTCTAAGATAAAAAACTTTTAAATATTACATAATGCTTTTTCTCTTCAGCTCTTTTTTGTTTTCTTTATCTCACTTCGAAGGCAATAGCTCGACAAATTTATAGCTTTCTTAAAAAGTAGTCTTTGGAAAGCACTTAATGCCATAGATCTTTATGATGAGAGAGATATTTAGGTTGCTCCTTCTTTAACCGCCATGAGGTATAGATTTTAGGCTCTATTGGCATAGTTGTTCTGAGTTTGCTGAGGGCATCATTAATGGCCGCTTCTGTTAGCAGCTCCTGGTAGAACAGAGGCCACATAATGCATATGGCAATGGGTGTCAGAGAAGTGCTATAAATTATCTCTTCAGAACAACTTTTCGTACTGTATTGGAGAGATAAGCTTATGAGTTGTCTTCCACTCTCTTATGCTGATATGGGCTTCTGATGTAGGTTAAGATTTAAATTTTCTAGACTTGCTAATTTCTCTGATATGGGCTGGGCTAGGTTTTCAACATTTAGTTTGTCATTTAATCAAACATGGGTTTAGGCCATTTACTTTTAGGCCAACAATCTCCCCTTTTTTATAATAACAAAACCAAGTGGAGAAACTGCAAAAACTCCCCTTGAAACTAAGAATCTCTATTTTCACATAGCAACGAATATAACAGCCAACACACAGGATAATATCACAGTAATAACATGACAATATTGGTGATTCAAGAATCATACAATATCATTCATTACAGTAATATTCTAGTATCATTCATCAAAGTTAATCAAGGTCAATATAGCAATATAAAGTACTATCAAAGTAATAAAAGTAATACACAATCCCAAAAATATAGTTAACTGAAAATAAGTAAAAGAAAATTAAAGTTAACTGAAGTTTTCCCCCACTTTTTGTCATCATTCAAAAGGAGAGTAAATAAAAAGAAAGGTCATCGCTGGTCATATGTCAACCAGAAAGAGAGTAATCTAGTCAGCGACGCCTCTGAGTCTAAAGAAGTTATTGAAGACTTACATGTGATTGAAGTATAGTGTTGCGAAGATCTTAAAAACGCTAAGTGATCTAGGCTTTGCTCTATTGTAGAGCAGCTCTGGCATCCTAGAGGTTAGTGTCGATGGTCTGTTGTCTCTAATTGTATGTATTTAGCTGGCCACGAATGATGAAAAGCTCAGAGTGGACTTCACCCAATTGAGTATGCATGGAATCCATAATGGTGAGCATATGAGTTTGGTTGTTAAGTAGGGTGTTAAGTATCTGAAGTGGGTTAAGAAGAAAGTTGCCCACTCTTGAGGATGGTTTAGTTTAAGGTGTAAAGGAAGATGGAGGAACAAGAGCTTCAAGGAGGTCAAAAGGTGTCGGAACAGGTTGAGCTGGAGGGTTGTCGAGATCAACCATTCTTATCCACATTTCATCTATAAATTTGTATTTCATTAATTTGAAGGATGAAGCAACATAGGTGCCTGTCATTTGTTTGTAGGGATACTGATCCAAATCGACTCCCTAATCTTTGAACAGGTGAGTAAGAAGCATACCATATGATATACTAGAGGATGGATCTAGGTGACTACTGCTTTCCAACATATATTGAAGATCTAAATGATGAAGGTTTATAGGCTATTGAGCATGCAGACAAAATAGCAATAGCAATTCCCTTTTACTTAGGACTTCTAAGGACCTAATCCTAGAAAAAACACATGTAGCAATCATGTGAGCTTGGACTCTGTCCTTAAAAAAGAAAGCTAGCCCATTCAATTTTTAACCTTGAAGAAATTCACTCCTCTTTACCAGTTCATTTTTACCTCCTTAAAAGTGAAGTTAAAAGTTTTAGGCCATTTGCTCTTAAAAAAGAACTTATCTTCAGCTTCAAAACACATGTCCAAAATGCTAGCTATTGTGCCTTCATATATTATTATTCTGACCCCATCAACTAATGATTTAAGAGTGGACTCATCACCTAGAATAGATAAAGTTGTATAAAATTTTCTAACTAGATCTTCATAGACATGCTATCCTAAGTTCCTTATCTCTGGTTCAACAAGAACATAGATATTTGCTAGTTTGTTAAATAATAAAGTTCGTCCATGTGCTATAGGTTTAGAGGCAAAGTACTATTTATATTTGGTCTTATGTTTAGTGGATCAAAATTATCTCAAAATGTGAGAGGAAGAAATACCTTTGCCTTTGGCACTTTTAGGTTGCAAAGAAGAGGTTGTGTTCTTTGAAAGCTGAGTAATCCGATGAGGTAAAGGATTTTCCATTGGGGTTTCTTCTGTCATGAGGGTTTCCTCAGTTGCTGGTATTTCTTCAAGCACCAGGGTTTCTTCAATGTTGATAGGATGTTCATCTTCCTTTGGTGAAGACGATGGAATCACAATGAGTAACTTTCATTTGGGGGTTGTCTTTTTTGGAGTTGCTGACGAAATTAGAGATTCAGTGGCCATGGCAATAGCATCTTCGCTCACGAGAGGAGGAGGATTCTTTGTAATGGTGGTTGCTGGTGGTGGTTGTGTCACTGTAGATTGTCATAATGACCATCGATGAGAGAATGTGGTGACTCTTCCATGGATGACGGTGATCGAGAATAGAGAGGCTTGTCACAACGAGAGAAAGAGAGAGAGTTCTAAGATGGAGTTTACATGAGTTATAGGGCACAAGATAGATAGTGAGAGAAACAAAGAGAGAGTCTAATATTTTTATGTCTTAAGAAAGCTAAAACCGTCTTCTCTTATCAATGTGAGCAGTGCCAATTGCAGAGGTGGTTCCCAAGAAATAGCTCATGATGTAACTGTCATAATGAGTATAGAGGGAAAGCAGAAAGTCCTTGACAAATTTGACTTAAGGATCAGCAAAGCACACCATTTTGGATCTCTCATTTTAGATTGACAAATTTAGCCTTAGACAAAAAAATTAGTTAACTTAAAATAATATAGTCAATTGTATTTAAAGTAGTTAATTGAAAAAAGTTTACAGTTGACTTATTTGTCTAAACTTTAGTTAACTAAAAAATTAATAATTAACTGAAGTTTCTAAATTTAAGTTAATTGAAAAAATTTCAATTAACTTTTTTTATAAGATTTCAGTTAACTAAGAATCTTTAATCAACGAAAAAGATAAAAATTTAGTAAACTAAAAAATTTTTAGTTGACTGAAAAAGTTTAAAAAACTCATTTTTCACACAATTTAGTTATTCCAAGTTTAAAGCATGGAAATTTGAACCTGTCTTCATGAAGGGGTTTAGTGAAGATGTCAGCCAACTGATATTTAGTCTGAACATAGTTTACCTTAATGGTTCCTTGTTAAACATGATCTTGAATAAAGTGATGGCGAACCTCAATGTGTTTTGTTCTTGCATGATGAATCAGGTTCTTTGTTAGACATATAGCACTTGTGTTGTTGTAATAGATAGGGAAGTGTGTGAGAGTTAGTGAGTAATCTTCAAGTTGTTGCTTCATCTACAAGAGTTGAGTGCAGCAACTTCTAAGTGCCATATATTCTACTTCGATGGTGGATAATACCACTGAGGTTTGCTTCCTGCTAAACCAAGAGACTAAAGCCTTGCCAAGCATTTGACAAGTTCCACTAGTGCTCTTTTTATCTAATTTATCTCTTACAAAATTAGAATTTGCATATCCAACTAGATCAAAGTGATTAGTTCTAAGATACCATAATTTGTGATCTTAAGTTCCTACTAGATATGTAAATATTCTTTTTATTGCAACATAGTATGATTCTTTAGGACTAGTTTGATATCTAGCACGCATGCAAACACAATTCATAATATTAAGGCGACTAGCAATAAGATATAAGAAAGAACAATCATACCTCTATATACCTTTTGATCAAAATCCTTACCATTTTCATCCTTGTTTAAATGGGTGGAAGGATCCATGGGGTTTCTCATAGGTTTTGCATTTTTAAACTGAATCTATGGAGTAACTCCTGTGTATACTTAGTTTAACTGATGAAGTTTCCCTTATTTGAAGACCAAGGAAGAAAGTCATCTCACCTGTCATGCTCATTTTAAACTCACTTTGCATAATCTTAGAAAATTCCTTACACAGACAATCATTTGTACTTCTAAAAATGATATCATTAACATAGACTTGTACAAGTATAGCTTCTTTGTTAGTCTTTTTAATGAACAAAGTAGTGTCAACATTTCCTCTTTTAAAATCATTTGATATAAGAAAATTGCTTAACCTCTCATACCAAGCTCTAGGAGCTTACTTAAAGCCATAAAGGGCTTTTGAAAGTTCATACACATGGTTAGGCAATTTTTCATTTTCAAACTTAGGAGGATGTTTGACATACACTTCTTCATTTATAAAACCATTCAAGAATGCTATCTTGACATCCATTTGATATAATTTAAAATTCATGTGAGAAGCATAAGCAAGTAACATTCTAATGGATTCTAATCTAGCAATAGGAGCATAGGTTTCATCGTAGTCAATACCTTCTTGTTGAGTGTATCCTTAGGCTACTAGACGAGCTTTATTCATTATCACTTTTCCTTGCTCATCCAATTTGTTTCTAAACACCCATTTAGTTCCTATTATGAAAGCATCATTCAGTTTTTCAACAAGAGCCCATACCTCATTTTGTTTAAACTAGTTAAGCTCTTCTTGCATGGCTAGGATCCATAATTCATCATTTAATGCTTCATTTACTATTTTAGGCTTTATTTGAGAAAGAAGAGCCAAATTGTTATTTTGTTAGAATGATGATTTAGTCTTTAGTCCTTCTTGTGGATTTCTCAAGATGAATTGCATGAGATAGGTGGGTGAGTATTTCATTCTCTTGGAAATCTCTGTTCAGTTCTAGATTTTTCCAGTTAACTATGTTCATTTTCCAGTTGACTAAATTCTGATCTGTAGTAATGTTTTGATTGGTGTTTAGTTGACTGCGTTCATTTTCCAGTTGATTGAAATTTTGATCAGGTTAAGTTTTATGATTTTCTTTTGAATCTGACACATTTTCTTTATTTTTCTTAGATGGGTGCAGGTTCTTTATCATCATCTATGACTACAAATTTCTTAGAAGTTGAGTTAGAGTCATCAAATACCACATGCATAGATTCCTCTACTACTAGTGTACATTTATTATAGACTCTATATGATTTACTAAAGGTTGAATATCCTAGAAATATACCTTCGTCACTGCGAGCATCAAACTTCCCAAGGTTGCTTTTACCATTGTTATGAATAAAGCATTTACAACCAAAAGTATGAAAATAACTAATATTAGGTTTTCTTCCTTTCCAAAGCTCATAGGGTGTTTTCAAGAGAATTGACCTTATTAAGTAACAATTCAAAATGTAATAAGCAGTATTTATAGCTTCAGCCCAAAAGTATTTAGGAAGATCATTGTCAATAAGCATCGTTCTAGCTATATCTTGTAATGTTCTATTCTTCCTTTCTACCACACCATTTTGTTGTGGAGTTCTAAAAGAAGAGAAGTTATGGTTAAATCCATGTTCATTATAGAAATTTTCAACAATTTTATTTTCAAATTTACCACCATAATCACTCATAATACTTGATATCAAATACCCTTGTTCCTTTTAAACTTGCTTGCAAAATATTTTAAAGAATTTGAAGGTTTCATCCTTATGACTTAGAAAGTATACCCAAGTGTATCTTGAGTAGTCATCAATGATGACAAAAGCATAACTCTTTCCACCAAAGTTCTAGTTTGAGTAGGCCCAAACAAGTCCATGTGCAATAATTGGAGTAGTCTAAAAGTAGAGACACAATCCTTAGATTTGAAAGAAGACTTAGTTTATTTACTAAGTTGACATGCCTCACTTATATAATCCTTTTCAAAGTTTAATTTTGGAAGACCTTTAACAAGGTCAAGTTTAGAGAGTTTTAAAATGAGATGCATGCTAGCATGACCTAATCTTTTATGTCATACCTAAGAGTCATTACAAACAAATAAAAGACATGTAACATTCTTTGTAAATAAATCTTCTATGTTTAAGATATATTTGTTCTCATGTCTTTGACCAACAAAAAGTGCTTTGTCACTATTGAAGACTTTACACTGAAGTGATTCAAACATTACTTTATAGCCTTAGTCACACAAATAATAGCCACTTTTGTTAGCAGCTCCTGGTAGAACAAGGGGCACATAATGCATGTGGTAGTGGGTGTCAGAGAAGGGCTAGAATTTGTCTCTTCAGAGCAACTTTTCGTACTGTGTTAAAGAGATAAGCTTATGAGTTGTCTTCCACTCTCTCATACTGTTATGGGCTGAAATTTAAATTGTCCAGACTTGCTAATTTCTCTTATATAGGCTAGGCTAGGTTTTTAACATTTGGTTTGTCATTTAATCAAACAAGGGTTTGGGCCATTTACTTTTGGGCCAACATTACTAATTATAATTTTATTATATTTGTAGGTTTGATAAACATAAATTCTCTTGCGAGACATAAAATTGCGAGACATAACAATTATAAAGACTTCACACATGGTGGACAAAATGTCTTGATGTCAAGACAACTTGAATATAATGTTTTTCATTCGCTAAAGTTATTATTTTTTTTAGTTTTTAAATTGCTAGGATTTGTTTAGAACTTGTTATTTGAATTTTTTTTAATTTAATTAGAGCTTATTGGATAATATAAACTAGGAATTTAAGTTTCAAATTTAATTCATAAATATATTTATATATTTATATTTATTAATATTATTATTCTTTTAAAAAGTTTGAAGTTTCCGTAAGAATCCACAAGAATTTGCATCCCTCTTAGAGATGAAGATGGGGAAAATCCTCTCACAATGAGATATAAGAATGGAGATGAGAGAGACAAATAATAGTAGGAACAGAGACAGCCGCATAGAGTTATTTCCTCTTCCACAAAATTGTCATGGCTATTTGTAAATACTGACTTTTTCATTTAATTAATTCATGTGCCTTCCTGCCCCGTCTAGAAAAGGAAAATTTTTCTTAAAAATTCCAAAGTTGAGATGCCTTAATAATGCATAGTACTATATAGTACTATATAAAGTCTAAATTATTTGGCTTTTCTTCCTCACCACAGCCATTTTACCAATTAAAATTGTATATATATATATATATATATATAGACACACACGAACACTAAAAAAATTTTATTCTTCATACAATGTTCTAATATTTATGTTTCATGTACGAATGACACTGATGGGAAAAGATAGTTTTATGGTAATTTGAAATTAAAACCACAACTAATTAATGGGGTATGGAACTTCTAATCACAAATTCAATATTCTTAATACTAGAATGGCAAAAAAAAAAAAAAAACAACTAAAATAGTTAACGAGTGTACGTATTTGATACTAGAGATGATAATTCAAAAAGAAATTAAAATATATTAAAATTATAAGGAGAAAAAAAAATCTAAATATACTTAAATTATAAGGAGTAAGAGGCTAACTCGTTAACTCATTTTATAACATTAATGTCTAGCATCAACGGCCAACTTCGAGCTGTCAACTCCTTTATTTGTAGAGAGAATTATAATCATGGATTATAAAATTAAAATATTTATAATAAGGAATTTTAAATTATAAAACTATTTTAAATAATCTATCAAGCTATTTTTTTGCTCTCAATGGTCATATCTCGAAACTTTGAAAATACCTCTCAAAGCAAGATTTTAGGATTTCATGACATCATCTTTTAGAGTAATAAAAATATTAGTTCCTAAATCCTTTAAAAAATTTTAAAATTTAAAATTATTCTTATCTATTTATTATATCATTAATCATTATGTCTTAACTACCCAATAAAGTCTCCAACCAATTCGTTGTCTTTTAGTTCTTAAATATTTTTATATTTAGGGTTTTTCTAATTAGTATAAAACCTATATTGCATCCATGATAGCAATAATTAATGTTTGTTTACTATTTTTCATTCCATCCAATTAATGAGGTTTTATTTTTATGACAAGATTACCCTTTATCTTTTTCAAGAGGCATAATTAATATCTTTTATTTCTTAACACCAATAATCAATTTCTAATGAATTTTTATATATTCATACATCTAAGTAATATTTATTACTCTTAATATCTCATGAAACTTCATTAAAAAAATTAGTTTTAAAATAAACAAAAATGACTTTTTAAAACAAAAAATAAAGGTAATGTGGAAATACTACTTATAGAGATATAAAAATTATTAGAGATTGATTATAAACTTTTAAAAATAAAAGAGATTGATTTAAAAAAAAGAAATCATTAATTTGTTGCAATGAAAAGTAGTGAAAAATCATTAATTATTACTATCATTGGGTGCAATAAATGCTTCTTGGGGCATGGTTAGCAAAACCCTTATATTTATTATATACACACACACATATTTTATAAAATATATGTTTATTTTGGTGCACTCATGTTAATTTATATAGTTTTATTATTTTAAATATTAATCCAAAAAATAATAATGTAAAAATTATGTAACTACATTATAGTTGAGTGCATTAGTACACTCAATTATAAATGCACCAAAGATTTTACCATTTATTTTATATATATACATATATATATATATATATATATATATGTATATGTAATATTTATAACCACTTCTCATATTCTCTAGTCCTCTTTCTCACCTTCCTTCTCCTACTTCAAGCCTTATGAGTATTGGTACCAAAACTTGAAAAGGAAGTAGAAATATGTTCACTAAAGATCCGATAAGATCTATTGCTATGAATAATTCAATATGATGGTGTTGTAAAAATAAAAAAGAGTCTAGAAAAACTTCCATGAGTATTATAGGGTTTTGATAGTAATAACCATTGAATAAGTTGGTGAGTCCATACTCCAATAGAAACTCACAAAAAATTGATAATTTGGATAGAATTTTTTTTAATTTTCAGCATTGTATAGTTTTATCATATTGATATATTCATTCAAATAGATCTTAATTCATGTCCATTCTGCATGTTTTTGTGGAACCTAATGGCAATGATACTAGTACAGGAAAATTTAAAAAAATTTTGTAAAAAAGTGTAGATCCTTTAGTCACCGATCTACTATTCCCAATTCCTCCATTCTACTAGAAAAAAGGTTTAGCCTCCTCTTCAACCAACATCTTTAAAGAGGAAATCCACTTTAAAGATATCAACCAAGAAGTTGATGACTGTAAAATTCCAACCATATCCAAAAACGAACTTTACAAACCTGAGGGAAGATTCTTTTGAATTTCTGATTACATCATCAGAACTATAAAAGATATCATCCTTGTCAAACGAGAAGTAGAGGAACTTTTCCTTCTCCATGAAAAATCAATCGAGCCATAAATACAAATTTTTGCATATTAAATGTATAGAAGTTGCCATTAAACCCTTAGTTCGGGAAGGTTTAAACACTTCTTGCCTTCTTTGCCTAAGAGACACTTGTCATAACTAATTCACTATTCCCTTTTAGGAATAGTAGAAGCAGGTTTGCATGTTGGACCAATCTATTTCAATTGTTATCCAAATAGAACAATCTACCTCTTAGATAAGAATACCATGGATGTTTTCAAACTAAATATCAAACTTGTCATACCGTAAAACATAACATCCTGTAAGTAAGTAATCCAAGTGTTCACAAGAAATTGGAGTCAATCAAATGATAAAAATGAAGAAATATGGTGGGAAAGTAGCTAAATAAGAAAGACAAATTCTAGTTGGAGAGGTACTATTCATATGGTACTTTTTCCAAATTTGCAAATTCATAATTAATTCCAGCAAGTTCCAAAAATTCTGAAATTTTTCTACAAACTAGAATAACATAATAAATAATAGTCTGCCAAATTTGATTTTAAAATTCATTCATGTGTTCCCTCAAATAAGTTCATGATCGTGTATGTATGAAATTATGTAGAACTCGTTTTTATTATTGATATTTGGTGTAAAACTCTCTTAAATGGAATACAAATAACATGAAGCTTTCTAGAATACTTCATTACTACTCAAGGACTTGAAAATAAAATTTTAGCCCACAATTCTTCTATTTAGTCCCTCAAGTGTCACCAAGCATCATGCATATTAGAATACCTTTTTTGCATATTTTTGGCAAAAAGGGCAGCTACTTAACTCAAAATTTAATGAAATATAGTACAGATCATCTTTGATATATTAAGCTTGAAACTACCATAGATCTTAATTTTGGGAGTCCATCTATTAAATTTTTCACATTTCCTCTTCCTCAATGAAATTACACTTTCTTAAAACTAAGACTTGACTAAATGAATTTCAACATACCAAATTATGAGTTTGGCCTCATCCATTCATACTTATGGTTCAAAGAGCCTTTTATTACATATTAAAATTTGCTTAAACTCTTGGTTTGTCATTTCTTCATGCAAGTGGGAGTTTATACACATATGAAGAAAGCCTTGAACTACATCATTATATTGATTCATAACCTATATAAATCCCTTATCTTAACACACTCAACCTCATGGGAATATCATAAATGAGTCAAATATTAAAATGTCACTTAGGATACCTTCATATGCATTCACTTTACATAAAGCATACCTAATTATTTAATTAATTGATTCACCAATTAATTAATAATTAAGCAAATCGGAAAAAATTAAAAATGACAAAGACTTAAATAACATCTTCAATTAGGGACAATTTGAAATTAAAAATAAATAAGGGGGGACTTTAAGACAAGCAAAATAAAAATTAATTAATAATAATAAATCAAAGTAAAAATAAAAAAATAATAAAAAACACAAAAATAGAAAATTAAAAAATCCAAAAATGAAAATTGATAATAATAAAATTTAGAAAAATTAAAATCAAAATATAAATATAAATCAAATAATATATATATATATATATATATATATATAATATAAATAATCAAAAACCAAGAAAAAAAAAAGAGAAAAGAGACTCCAATGAATTTTAATAAAATTTAGTCAAAGTGAAGCCAAAAGGCAAAATAGAAAAAAAAAAAAAAACCAAAATTGAGATGGAAATAAATAGATAAAATGATAAAAATAAAATGATGAGTAGAATTAAAATCATGAAACCAGAAAAAGGAAGCTTCAGAAAATTCTTTACCTTAGCCTCCCTAGGTTTGCATACATAATATGGAAATGCTACAAAACACCTTACATGCTGCCCTCTTACTGTGCTAGATGACAAAGTGCAAAAGGAAGACACATAAACGAGGCCTGAGAATAAAGGAGATTGACTCCCTTGGATAAAATGAAAGGCAATAAGAGAAACCTTTAAGTGTTGACTCTTTGGTCTGCAAGACTAAGAAGCTCAGAGGATAGTTGAAGAAGGACAGGTGAGAGACTCGAGCAAAGAGGAAAGACATTGAGAGGACAACCTGAGTGCCCCCTACAAATAGATGAAAATAGGAGTAAGAGATGATAAAAAGGGAAGTTATGGGAGGAAAAAGGAGGGTCAACTAATGTGAGTGGGAAAAAGAAAAAGGAACAAGCCATAGAGAAAGGAGAGAAACTGAGAAGAAAGGACAATGAGCCCAAGTGATCCCAATTTTTCGGCCACAGAATAGGGACATTGATTGGGAGAGCTGGACTAAGAGAGAGATAGTGGGAGGGAAAGAGTTAGAGTTTGATAAAGAGAGCCTGAGAAATTGAGAGAAACTGAAAAAGAGGAGTTGCACTTGAAAAAGAAATAGAGAGAATAGGAGGAAGAACAAGAGATAAAGGAGAGTTGAGAGACACTGAGAGGGGGAGGGGCATGAGTGCTTGGAAAGAGCAAGAAAAGAGAGATTAGAGGAAAAAATCATTGGCTCGTTGTGAGCAGTTTAGTTTCACATACCAAAGAGAGAGCAATGATGGTAGTAACAATGGTAGCCTTACTACGACTAGCTTCTACCTTTATGAAATCCAGCAAGATGGGCGTACCCACTCAATAGATCTCAAGGACTTGGCTCACAAGTGAGTCGATGCCACCAAACTTGCCGGATTCACTCTCGCCACCTATGCTCTACTTGTCTTTAGAGCAAGACGAAAATGCCCCACTTGGAAGACATACTTGGAAGTCAAAGGAATAGGAATAGCTAACCAATGCTCAACCATTGAAGGAGTGGAGCCTTTCACCTTCAAGCCATCTAAATACAATGCCAAGAAGTTTTCTCTCGAGCCCACATCTTTTACGGTAAGGTTGAGAGAGTTAAAAAAAATGCCCCTCACCTAAGTTCCTGAACACCGAAAGCAAAGAAAGAATGGAGAATAGTAGAAAACTAAGAAGGAGAAGGCTAAACCAGTAAGCACACATGAAAAGGGAGCATAAAAGGGATTAAGAGAGAGAGACTAAAAGCCAGAGTAAGGAAGAGGCAAAATTCAAAGAGAATAAATGCTCCCTATTCTGAATGATCAAAATAGAGTCCCCTCATGGATGAAAGAGAACAAAAAGAAAAAACCTAGAGAAGAATGAAAGGAGATGAGGCTGGTGAGCTCTATTTTACAGAAAGAAGAAAAGGATGAAGATGCTCTATGTAGGCAAACTTGACAGATGAAGGAAGTAATGAGACTAAAAAAATAGAGAAGCCAATGAGAAGAGTAGGAAAGAAAGAAAAACCAAAGAAAGGAGAGAGAGAGCAGGTAATGAAAAAGAAGAGACCGAAGGAGTGAGAGTAGAATTAAAGGGAGTAAACAATAGAAAAAAGGACAAAATTGTAGCATATTATCTCAATGCAAGGTAGCAGCCTTTTTGCCTTATTAATCATTGAAAGCATGAGTTGTATGGATATTTTGATTTCTACTATGAACCTTAGACGGTGTTCATTTTATGTTAAAGTTTCATTCATAAGGTTGCTGTAAGGTTGCATGTTCTCGTCTGATTAAAAGTTTGGTGTATATGACTATAATTCTCCCCCTTAATAGCATGTAGATAAGGTAGTGTCCTTCCTAGTGAATTTTATTCATGTAATACATTCTTTTTTGTCTTTTCTCTTCATGTTTCATTCTTTAAGTCGTTGCATGCTCTATGACTATTTTTTCAGCTTTTATTCCTTGAACCTTATTTGATATAAAGCCTTTCATATGAGTGTTCAAGGAATTAAAAGTAAAAATAAAGCATTAAATATAAGCCAATAAACATGAAAGAAAAATTATTCGAATAAAACTTATATCCCTTACATGGTCCAAAAAAAAAATCTTTAAGCATGTGATTTTATTATCCAGCTTATCTAAAAATTGTCGTGTGAGGTCATAGGTCTCCCTAAACATTTAAGATTTAATTGATAAAGGCCCGAATATATATATATATATATATTTTGCATTTTAAATTATTGTGTGAGATTGTTAATCTCCTCAAGCACTCGAGAATTAACTAGTAGAGGTTACGCAAGATCCTTAGTCTTATCAAGTTTTGAAAGTTAAAATTTATTTTCCAAATACAAAGATGAAACAATTCCAAAATTAAAAAAGGTATTTTGCCCATTATTTGTAATAAAAAATATATAAAAAAATACCGTTCCATTATAATCTCACCTCTATTTCAAAAATGAAATTCTAACCTTTAAAAATCCAAAAAGATCTTTTCCCATTATCATTTCATTTAAATTTCAAAATAAAAGTTAAAATTCCAAAAAGAAACTAAAAAAAATTAGAAGATATAAAACGAAAGGAGTAAGGAAGTGATATTAGATTGATTTCGCAAATTAAAACACACCAATCAAATTTCAATCTCATTTAATTTGCGAAAATCTATTTGATTTCAACTATCATATTCTTTTCATAAAAAAGAAAAACACCTAATAGATACACCATTTTCGGATGAACTATATGGACTTTGATCCTTATTACCAAGTACGTAGGCCCTAGGCTTTCATCCTAAGTTAAGTTCACCCTTTGTAAATATCTATTTGTTTACTTTCATTATTGTTGTTTTTGTCTTCTCTATTTAACGAGCATGCATGTCAATAAAGGGTAACTAAGATAAATTTAAGGTCATATTCTATCTGATTTAACTAGTTTATGGTAACCGTTCTCATGGACGAGTGTTATGGGGTGCCTAACTCCTTTCTCACATTAAATAGACTCCTTAACTCATATCTGTTTTTGCAAACTATTTTGCCTTTTCTTTTTGTTAAATTAGTTTTCCAAAGTTTTTCATTAAAAATTTTAGTTGCGACTCTAGTAAATTGATTTTCAAGATTCATTTTGGGAATCAATTTAACCTTTTTTTTTAGTCTTTCCACCGAAAGGTTAGTTACGACACAAACCTATAGCTTCATAGGATAACATCTTATATATACATCTTCTAGACTTAGTTATTACTTATTCTTTATTCATGACTTCATTATTCTATATGGATCATCTCTTTCATTCACCTTATCTCAATAACACCTTCTTAGATATGGATCATAGGGGTTCTAAGGATTTCATTTTCATCCCAAATATCATAGTAAAATTGATTATAGATATTGCAGCCCCTTATGCTTTTTCATTTTCAAAAATTTGGCCTAATGGCCTCTTAATGGTCTGTTTCATAAAAACTAACTCCATTCAACTTATTTGAACTAAGAGAAGTCGTCAATTACTTATTTTAATCATAATAAAACTCCTTTTAAATGAGTTCTTAAGTTCTCTTCATCCCCAATTTCTACAACTTGGCATATTTGAAGGGTTTTAGGAAACTAATTAGAAATCTACATCTCCTACCATGAGAGAACCAAAAGAAACCATAAAAACACTCCAAATGACCTTTAAACCATGTCTTAGAATTAGTTTTACAAAACCTTTTCTTTTATATATATATATGAGAAAATTTCATCATAAAACCTCACTTTTTCATTTACAAATCATACACAGTTTTGCATGACTAACATATCTCTTTCTTATGTTGTCATTAAGGTCATCATATTTGCCTTTCATTTGCATGAAATTTCTCTTTAAAGTATGAGTTAAAGGCTAAAATTTACATGAGATGAGAGCTCTTGAGGAGGATGAGACATTTGTTAATTAAAGTGAGATGAAAAGAGAAAGGTTTCTTACCCTTTTTTCCTTCCTATTGTTTCTCCCTCTTCTTTTTCTTCTTCACATGAAAAACTGGACCTACTCTCTCTAATTTGCTGGATGGGTTATGCATAAATGACCAAAATGCCCCTGCAGTAAATTTTCTGCCTTCTAAGCTAAAAGTCTCTGACTAAGTAACCTTCAAAGTTAATTTGGATGTAATAAAACTTCTCATGGCCTCCAATTTTCTCAATTAGACTCAAAGTGGCTCATATTAGGTAAAATTTATAGTTTTACCATTGGTTTTTGCTTATTATGAAAATTACTATCAAGACCTAATTTAAGTCAGTATAGGGCCTTATTCATGTTCCTTGAAATCCACATTATCATATGACTTGAATTTCCATTACTTATCTTTATTTTGCTTGAATAATATTTTAGGCCATTTTTTGTTGTTTTGGTTTTGGTTTCCTTGATAGGGCTTATACTAAACTTTTAACTAATACCTAACCTCAGGTTTTTCATGTAGTATATCTTTCATTCTCACCATCACTTTAAATCATCTTAATTTGTCACTTATGCTTAGTGTAAAAAACAAATTGGATTTTATAAAACTCGATTTAGTGTGAAGCCATGATCAATTCCTATAGCTTTACTATGTAGAATCCAGTATAAATGTATGAACTCCTCTAGTTCTAAAGTTTTTATACCTAGGGAAACTGGGTAAACCACTGTATTCTTAATGGATACATCCTAATTCCATTTGGTTCTATTTGAGATAAAAATGCTTGATGATTACAAATATTTCTAAGTAAGTTTCAAGTTGTTACCCCTTTGGAGACATCACTAATTATTTATTCAGGTGGATGATCCTTTTTGTAGTTTCATGCCCTTGAGAGATTATGAGTGACTTCTTCCTCCATTTCTTAATGATATTCTTCATGCAATAAGGGTTGTTCATCTATCTTGATGGACTCACATTCATTCTTGATTTCTTGAGCTATTTGTTTGTCATTTATTCTAAGGTCATTAAATTTAACTTCAATTTCCTCACAAGATACCTTTCTTGGCTCAAGAAGATCAATCTCATCAAAATTTACATGTATAGATTCTTCTACAGTCATAGTTCTTTTGTTATATACTCTAATGGCTTTATTAGTATTAGAATATCCTATGAAAATTGTCTTATCAGACTATGCATCAAATTTTCCCAAATTATCATTTCCATTTGTCGTAACCGACCTTGTGGCGAAAAATGATAAAAAAGTGTTTAAATTGTTTCCCAAAAATAAATCTTGAAAATCAATTCATTTGGAGTCGCCACCAAAATTTTTAATGGAAAACTTTGGGAAACCAATTTAAAACAAAAAAAAAAAGGTAATGTGGTCTGCAAAATCATATATGAGTTCGGGAGTCTATTTGAGTGTGGGGAAGGTGTTAGGCACCCCACAACACTCGTCCATAAAGACGGTTACCTTAAACTAGTCAGTTGAAATGGAATATGGCTTTAAATATAACTCAATTACCCTTTTTATTGACATGCATGCCCGTTAAACAACAAGAACAAAAACGATGATGATGGAAGCAAACAGATAGATATTTACAAAGGGTGGACTTGACCTAGGATAAGAACCTAGAGCCTACGTACCCCATGATAGGGATCAAAGTCCACGTAGTTTGACCAAATGACATGTTTATTGGTTGATAATTTGTGAATTTTGTGATGAGTACAGGAGGGTTTCAATTAAACGAATTTTTGTAAACAAAATGTAATTGGGATTTGGTTCGTGTGTTTTAATTTATGACAACCTGATTAATCTAACCCTCTTGACCTCTTCATTTTTCTCTCTTTTTAATTTTTTTTTTATTTTTGGGATTTTAATCTTTATTTTTGAAATTTAAATAAAATGAAATGATTATAAGGAACGAATTCGATCACGTAAAGAAACGAAATTATTTAATTAAGACATTTATTTTTGTAATATTTTTATTATTGTTATTATTATTTTATAACAAATATGTGCTGATTTTGGGGATCCAACGAGATTAAAATCTCACATGACCCCATGCAATCGAGGAAAACAATATTCTCGCACGATAATTTCGTAAATAATAGAAATTATTTAATTAAAGTAAATATTTAGTTGTTATTATTTTTAAAACCAATGTGTACCAAATTTAGGGATTTAAGGAGATTAAAATCTCACATGATCCCATGCAATCAAGGAGAAAAAAATTCTCACACGATTATTTCATAAATAATGGAAAATATTTAATTAAAGTAAATATTAAATTATTATTATTTTTACAACAAATGTGTACTAATTTTAAGGAGCTAAGGAGATTAAAATCACACATGATCTCATGCAATCAAGGAGGACAAAATCCTCACACGATACTTTCATAAATAATGGAAAATTATTTAATTAAAGTAAATATTTAATTATTATTATTTTTACAACAAATGTGTGCTAATTTTTAGGATCTAAGGAGATTAAAATCTCACATGATCTCATGCAATCGAGGAGGACAAAATCCTCACACGATAATTTCATAATAATTGAAAATTATTTAATTAAAGTAAATATTTAATTATTATTATTTTTACAACAAATGTGTGCTAATTTTTGGGATCTAAGGAGATTAAAATCTCACATGATCCCAAGCACTCGAGGAGAACAATATTCTCACACGATGATTTCATAACTAATGGAAAATATTTAATGGTTTATTTTTGCATTATTATTATTTTTAAAACAAATATGTACTAAATTTCGGGATTTAAGGAGATTAATATTCCCACGTGGCTTTTACCTAAGTGCCTAAGGAGACTACTGTTCTTACGTGGCATTATTGAAAATCGGGACAGGATAATGATGAGGATAATAATGATGATACTAGTGGTGGAAAGAACACACTAAACAATAATATAAGATAAAGTAGAATAAATAAATAAATAAATAAATAAACAACTAAATGAATAAACTAAATAAAAAAAAGTTAAAAATATGAAAGTAAGAAACACTCCCTAAATAAAATAAAGTAGAATAAAATAAAATACAAGAAATAATAATAATAATAAAGTGGTAATAACAAAACAAATAAAAACAAACTATGTTTCCCCTTCGAATCTTGCATATCGACTTTGAATACTATCAGCCCCAGAACGTCGTCATTCAGAGATGGGTTCACAGAACTCACCACCAACACCAGATCTTTGCAAACTCCATTAGCTGAGACCATGTGTCCCTGTAAGAACTGGCACTGGTGAGCAAACAATGGCCACTTCTTTTCAGTAAATAAGAGTTGCCACATTCCAATATTTAAAGCCAAGGATTTTTTACCTTGAAATAGGTAATTTAAATTCTCATAAAGTTTATCTTGAAATAAACCAACAACCATTCTACTGATACATGATAAATCACAAATCCAAATTTTGAGATTCAATGACACAGCCATCTTAGTTCTACACATTGTGCATTTTTTTTATGCCCAAGCAAGGATGTTTAAGTTTGGCATTGATTAGACATGTGTTAAGATATACCAAGACTAATTACATCAAACCACTCACTGGAAGCAAACTAAATGCATCCAACTTACTATGCTTGTCTCGTTTAAGAACCTAGCTCATAATAGCAGCAATGAATGCCTTTGTCATTTCACCTTATAGAACCCCAAATTTATGAAATAAAGAATTATGTCATCATGCTAAGGGTATAACCAATTTGATAACAACTATTTTTTGGATTTTCTTTTCAATTGATTCTGGCAATAATTATGTAAGTAAGACACTCAATTACTACAAGATATTTTTAGGAACCTAAGTCTTAAAACTTCATGATATCAAATATAGAAATCATTAAACTTTAGGCATGGTTAGAAATTGAATTGAGAAATAAAAATTACATCAAAACATAGCATTATTTCACAATTAGTAACGTGTATCTGAAGAGGCCGAATGAAATTAAGAAAAATAAAACCAAATATTGGAAGAAACCTATATATCTGCAGAGAGTCATAGACTAACAATCTAACTCTACTTCAAATAAGGGCAAGAGTTTAAAAAAAAAATTGAAATAGAGCCACAATATATAAGTGTACCAATATAAATTTCACCATGAATAAAGCAATATAAAACCAATACAAAGCAAGAGAACATAGTATGGGAATCTCCCCTTTTTTTTTCTTTTATAGTTGGAGTTTGAAACATTAGAAGTTCAGTAGAACAAGGACACAACTGTAGTTGTTATTGTACATACCAATGTGTTTTATCGAATCAGGAGGACCAAAACTGACCCACCAAATAGGCTTTTGCAAAACCCATATGAAAGAAATGAAAATAGCTTAAGAAAACTTAGCATAATCCATCAAAGAACATGAGCAGAATCTGAAGTTTTCAGGAACGCTGAAAGCACAGTAATTGTCAAACTGTTCAAAAATGCTATATGCTTTCTTTTCTTCCCATGCTTCTTTATTTCTAGCTTTGCTCGGTCACGTTTAGATAGCAAAGAACCATCAGCAGCCTTAGGCTTCTTCTTAGAAGCTTCCCTGTCAACCATCTCGTCATTTATTCTGAAGGGTGCTGCATGGCTGCATACAGTTGGTTTGGCTTTGACCAACCTATGCTTTCCAAACTTTTTAGACAACTTGCTACATACAATATGACACTCCGAGAAGTCATCGACACAGCCAGCATTGATGAGTAGCTCTCCAAGAAATTCGAAGGCGCTTTCTCTCTTTAGCCCGTGCTCCCTTCACTATATTCTTTTCTTCTCTTCGGTCTCCCTTCTCAACTTGTCTCCCCCCATGTTTCTTCCTTACATCAGCAACTTGTCTTCTCTTTTCCCCCCTTCTCTCTCCTTCTAGCAGTAGCTTTCTTTCTTCTTTCCATCTTCTCCAAGTCTGCAAGTGTCTCTGTTTAGCTCTGTTCCTCCTACATGAAAATAGAGTTTATTCGGGGCAACAGCGTTGGTTCTTCTCACCTTCTCTCACACTCAAGCTTAGTGCTCTTCTAGTGGATTCTCAATACCTCTTTTTAAGCTCTCTTTCTTTTCTTTGTTCATTTTAGTTCTGCTCTCACTCTCTCAGACCAACCACCTTTCTTTTCGCTATGCCTCTGCTTAAAGAAATAGAAAATAAAGCTGCTTTCTTCTTTGGTTTGTCTCGGTCTCACTATTCTCGGCCCCTCCTGCTCAACTCATCATCTTCTCTCTTCTTCTTCCTCATTTTCTTTGGTTTCAATTTTTTCCCAACTACTTAGGCAAGTTATTTTGTTCTTCTTTAGAGACTTCAGCATCAGCCAGCTTCTCCTCTAGCATATTACATCTCTCTTTGTGTTTTTCTCAGTTCCCCATCTTCATCCTTCTTCTCAGTTTTCTGGTCTGTCGTTGCAGCTCTCTCTGTGACCCCCTCTCCCTCCGTTTCTTCTCCTTTTTCTCTCTACTTCTCAGCTTCTCTACCCAGTAGCTATTTCTGTTTCTTCGTGGCAGCATATTTCGATATGAGTTTGTAGCAGTCGTTCACTTGTTCCTCACGGGTTCATCCTCCATTTAACAGTTGATAACACTAGAAGCTCCATTCTCTGTATTGTCTTTGCTTCAAACACGTGTTTCGATTCCTCCATTAGCAGGTCCAAAAGAAATGCGACTCGAGTCTCTTCCACTTTGGCAGCCAGAGATCTATAAGCAACTGCAGTGAGTTATGTCATCCACGGCTTATCCTTCTGAAAGCTCAGGCTCGTGACGAATCTGGGAGCTGCATGGATGGCGGTGTGAGGTTCATTTTATTCTACCACAAGCTTCCACTATTAGGAGATGAAGACAAGGAACAACTCTTCTCGTTGTTGGCCAAAGAAGCCCACTTTCCTCCAACAACCAGTCTCCTCTGTGTAGAGCCTTATTCAATATTGGGTAGGATGGAGCCCTCACTCGAAAACACCATGAGCATACTTACAGGTATCCCCCTTCTAATAGGTTCCTTTACGAAATTCTAGGGCATGGAACACAACTGTCAGGGTATTTCCCGTGAGCCTCTCCTCCTTAGACAAAATGGTTGTTAAAGCTGAGGCGTTTCAGAATTCTGCACGACCCACTGATTCTGTTGCTCCCTCTGCCTCATTTCCCTCTTTTTGCTTTTTGCTTTTTTTTTTAGCTTTTTCCTATAGGTTTTCACGTGCTGGCAGCCTTATTACCCTTTTTCTTTCTTTTTTTTTTTTCTTTTTTTAAATTTTTATTATTATTACTATTATTGTTAATTAATTTTTATTTTTTGATTTTTTGATTTTTTTATTTTTGTTTTGTAATATATTTTGTATTTTTATATTTCTTTATTATTTTTCTTTGATTTATTATAATTATTTTAATTAGCTAATTTTATTTTTTTTAATTTTGAGTTTATTTAATTATCTCCCATTCTTTATTTTTAATTCCAAATTGTCCCCCAATTGAAAATATCATTTGAAGTTTTGACATTTTTAATTTTCCTATTTTATTAATCATTAATTAATTGGTGTATCCATTAATTAAATAATTAAGTGATTAGGGATGGGGTGTTCACACCATTATTGAGCACAAAGCACTTATAACCAAATACATGTATATAGGAAATGTTAGGCTTTCTTCCTTTGTATAACTCATATGGATTCTTTTTCAATATGAGCTTGATCATTGCTTTATTCATGACATAAATAGATTATTTTCAAACTATCCACCATAATCACTTCTTATTCTCATAATGGTCATGCCTTGTTCATTTTGAATGAACTTTGCTAATTTTAAAAAATACTTCGATGCTTGATCCTTGTGAGAGAAGAAAAGTGTTCAAGTATATCTAATGAAATCATTTACAATTACTAATACATAATAATTTCCTTTAAGACTCAAAGTCCTATAAGGTCCAAAGAGATCCATGTGAAGTAATTGAAATAGTCTAGTGGTAAAGATAATTCATTTTGCCTTAATGGAGATTTTAATTTGTTTTCCCTTTTGACATGCATCACAAAGTTTAGTTTATCAAATTTTAATTTGGGTAATCCAATTACAAGGTCTCTTTTAGCAAGCTTTTCTAATAGACTCATACTAGCATGAACAAGTCTTCGATGCCATAACCAACTATCATCATTGACACTTATCAAATATTTTGAATTGCTGGATGAAACATCATCTAAATCAATAACATATGCAATGTTTATTCCGTATCCTATGAATATGGTTTTCTTCTCATCTAAATTTTCAACCAAGCAATGTTTTGACTCAAATATAGCTCTATTGTTTTTATCATATAATTGACTAATGCTAAGGAGATTATAATTTAAACCTTCAATATGAAGCACATTGTCAATGGTGGTGGAAGAATTCTTACTAACCTTTCTAATACCAGTGATTTTTCCTTGTCCACTGCCTCCAAATATGACATTTCCTCCATTATTTAGTTGAAGAAAAATAAACTTGGATTTGTCTCTAGTCATATGTTTGGAGCATCCACATCCAAGCACCACTTTGTTCCAGTAGCCTTCATACACACCTGTAGAAGCATTGAATTTTATTCTTAGGCACCTAATTCTTGTCAGGTCCTTCAATGCTAGTTGTTCTCTAGGAACCCAAACTTTTCTTCCTTCTAGAGTTTTATTCTTTCTGTAGGGACAAGTGTATGATCTATGCCCCTTTTTACCATGATAAAAACATGTGATGAATGGAGTGCTAGTCATGACTGCTGGAACAAAGAAATTCTTATAATATTTTTGTCTGTTCTTTGGATTATATCATATACCTGCCTTATCAAAAACACATCTTTGTTTTCCAAGAAAAATGTTTAAATTATCTTTTCCTTTGGTGAACTTGGCAAGAGTGTTCAATAAATCTTTCTTTTCTTTTTCCAAATGTTCACAATTAGAAACAACTTTATTTTTTAAAGAAAATTGTTCATTTTTTAGATTAATATAGTGATGCTCCAATGTCTCAATTTTTTTTTTTAGAGAGACATTTATTTGGAGCAATGAGCTATTCTCTTCCTTCTCCTTTTCTAGATTTTCTTCTAAAGATAGAATTTTCCATTTTGAAAATTTCAAAGATTTTGCTATCTTAAAAATTCATCATGTAAATCATTAAAAGCATCTTGTAGTTCTTTATATAAAGGGAGAAAGCTTACCTCATCCTCATTAGCCATACGGCAGAGGTTGGCTGTTTCATTTTCTTCATCATCTAAATCTTTATCACTTTCTCCCCAAGCAGCTTATAGGTATGCCTTCTTCTTTTCTTTTCCTTTCTTCTTATCTATGCTATCTTGTTTTCTCAAATATTGAGAACATTCCCATTTGATGTGTTTGGGTTTTCTGTATTCATAACATATAGGAAGTTCTTTGGCTTCTTAACCTCTCATAGTTGGTCTTCTTCCATTGATTCTTTTACAGTTGAAGAATCTACCAAATTTCTTGACATAGAGACCATAAGTTTCTTCATCAATTTCATCCATAGAATCATCATTGTAATCTTCTTCATCTAGATATATTGATAATGATGCTTTAAAAGTAAGACCATTCTTCTTTTTATCTTGTTCTTCAAGGAGTAGTTTTTGTCTGGGTTTATACTCTTGAAGGTTTCCAAAGAAAGCAACAATTGATTTTACTGATGGCCTATTTGCTTTCTCAATTGCTATCACCTTAGGTTGCCATTCCATGGGAAGTGTCTTCATCATCTTATAAGCTTGATATGCTTGTGAGTATAATTACCCTAAAGGTGCCAAATGATTAGCAATATAAGTAAAACAAATTTGCATTTCTTTTATTGTTTCTCCAAGATTCATTTTGAATAATTCATATTGCTATGTGAAATTATGAATTCTAGACTCTTTAACACTAAAGGTTCCTTCATAGGCTATTTCTAAAGCCTCCCACATCTCTTTGGCACTTTGATAGTTTGAGACTCTGAAGTATTATTCTTGACTCAGTGCACTAGTGAGAATGAGTTTGGCTTTGTTGTTTAGCAAAAATTTTCTTCTTTTTGTTTCATTCCATTCACTTTTAGGTCTAATTGAGGTCTTTCCTTCTTCTTCAATCATAGGCACATATAGACCTTCCTTAATTACATCCCAAAGGTTAATGTCAACAACTTCAAATAAAATTCTCATCCTTAGTTTCCACTAAGTGAAATTTTCACCATTGAAACCATGAGGTTTTGTGATAGATAGCCCTTCAAGCAAAACATTGTCACCAAATCCAACCATTTATACTCTTGAGATGATTAAATCCTCCAAACAATAGCCCAAGCTTTGATACTACTTGTTGAGTAAGCCTAGAACCTAAGAGGGGATGAATTGGGTTTTATAAAAGTTTTATTGAAAACTCTCTTCTGAAACTAAAGTAAAATGATTAAAGATAAATGCATAATGTAAAAAGAGTAAGGGAGAAGAGTGAACATAAAGAATTAATTTAGTTTAGCTTCTACCCAATCCTACGTCCTGTCCCCAACCAACCTCTTGTGATTTTTCACTATCTCAATAAATCAATACAACACCCAAGAGAACCTCTCCTAATTCCCAAGCTCTTACAGCTTGACTCCTTTAAGGAACCTCCATAAATTCTCTCAGGGATATACTCCCCTTAAAACCAAGCTCTATCTTAGCTTGACACCCTCAAGGAGGTACTCAAGGAACCTCCTTGAGCTTCTTTCTCAAAAGGAAAAAATATTTACAAAAAATAAATTCTTTGAAACAAAGTGAATATTACAATAAAGCACTAATATGATAAAGAGCTAATATGAATAAGTAAACTTATGATATAATCACTCTTGGATGTATTTCTTCTTATTACAGAGTCATTAGGTTGATTTTATATAGATTAAGGTCTAATAGATCTGTTGGGAGTGAGTGGGAAATGAGAGATTATAATAAATATCTGTTATAAATCTATTATGGCTTCTCTACCACCAACCATTTAACTGGATAGTTCACCACTAACCAGTCAACTACTCACTCTTTCCTTTTCATAGTTTTCAAATTTTAGACCCCGACAGTCGACTACTCACTCTTGCCCAGTTAACTGGTCACTCACAGAGAGCTCCCAGTCAATAGTCTTAAGGCTGGCAATTGACTGATGCTTCATCTAGGTATGGCTAGTTGACTGTTCATTCACAGATAGCTCTCAGTCGATCAAGACTTGAGCTGGTAGCTAACTTATGCCTCTCAAAAGGTGACCAGTCAACTGGTCACTCGCAAAGAATGCCCAATCAATCATAGCTCAAGCTTGCAGTAGACTGAGGACTTCTCAGAAGGTGACCAATCGACTGTTGGCTAGTGGCCAATCAACTGTTCACTCACAAAAAGTTCCCATTCTACTGGTCTAAGCCTAGTAGCTGGCTGGCAAGGTGGCTAATCGACTTCTGGCTTGTGGCCAATAGACCAGGGATTTCCAAAGTTTCCCAAATCATTTTTTTCTCAACCTTTAAGACCTAAAATTAATTATATATTCATTTTACATGATTCCTATCAGCTTAATATCATTTACAAAGGTTCCTAAGATATGAATATACATTGAAAACTTCTAGAACCTAAGTGACACATTGAAAAACTTTTCTTCTTGCATTTGTTATCATCAAAACCTTGATTTTCAACAAATGGGCTCAACATAATTTATACTTTTTAACTTCTTTTTTTTTTACTACAATTTTCAAAAGAATGGTAAAAATGTGATATAGATAACACTTTTCAGTAGTTGCTACTTAATAATCAATCATATAATAATATTTACATATTATATTTTTAATTACATAATATAACAATAACTAAGCACCCAAAAACTTTACTTCAATATGACATCAATATATATGCCCTATAGCCCAAATGTTTCCATATATATGAAGTCAAGAAGACCAAAAGTATAGTTGGTTGAAGCTACTTGACTATCATATCTTGGGCAACCATAGTAATATCCATTAGTCTCCTCTTAACTTTTATACACATTTTAAGTAGAGTCATCTTCTTGCATTTTAGACAAAGGAAAGTTTATTAGAAACCACCCCTACCTCCAAGTCCTATTCCATTGCCAACTATTGGAAACCTTCACATTTTTGGCAAAATCCCTCATCAAACCCTTCAATCTTTGGCCAAAACATATGGCTCCCAGTGTTTTAAATTGTAGTTACGGTTGCGTTGCGGCTGTTGTAGTTGCAAACATTACGGAGGTTATAATGCAGGTTACCACCACTGCGGTCGTGATTCTTTTTAAATTAAATTAAAAAATTTAATATAATATATAGTAAATTTAATTTCTATTCATATTATTTTATAAGTACAACTATTATATAATAATAAATATATAGTTTATAAACTTAACATCTATTTTCTATAAATTTTTATTTCATATTTTAAATTTGTTTACCTCCCTAAAAATTTTGATTTCTTCTTCCCTACAAAATTGAAAGAAGTCCATAATTAGTCCTTCACTTTTGCACTTTGTAACAATTTGGTTCCTCATAAATTAATCGTGATAAATTAGTCCCTTACAAATTTAAATTTGTACAAAACTAGTCCCTCATAAATTGAAACTTGTACAAAATTAGTCCATTTATTTATATCAATAAGGGACTAATTTTGCATAAAATAGAATTTCTAAGGGACTAATTTGGTACTTCTCTCCTACAAAATTATTGAAACTTTCCCTTCTTTTGCCAGTTTCTGCTTTCAATTTTTGTCAAATCTTTCTCTCCCTCTATTCTAATTCTTTGTATTAAAAATTTAATTTAATCCCTTAATCTATCATGGCATCCCAAATAATGCTCAACTGTCCTTTCATGGAAACTATGATGGCTCCATCATGTCCTACAAATTAGAACATGTCCTAACTATTATGATCTCTTCTTCTGAAGCTATTGAGCTTATTCTTAAGACACATGACATTACTTTTGCTACACACCCAAAAACTCAAGCTTATGATTACCAATCTAATGGGTTCAAAGGTATAGCGTTTGTTGTGTATGGCCCATATTAGCCTCATGTGAGGAAGCTATGTACTTTATAGCTTCTTAGTGAATCAAAAGTGGAGATGTTTGCCCTTTCAAGGTGGGAAAAGTTAGGTTTAGTGGCAAAATTGCTTCAAGATGCCTTTGCTTGAAGACATGTTCAAGACCTTAGCGAAGTTCAACAGAACCTTACAAAGGATATAGTGTTCAAAAAGACGTTCAGTCTAAATACTAATAAGGATAATGCATATAATTACAATGAGCTTGTTCAAGAGGTAATGAACTTTGCAAGAGCTTTTAACCTAGCTAATTATTCGCCTTGGTTGTGATCTCCTAATCTTCAAGTATGTATTATATGTTATATAGCTTCTGAATAAAATAGGTTCTTACATATTATTTTTTTTTTCTCTAAGTGACATAGAGATACCAATCTAAAAGATATGTAAGAGCAATAAATTTGTATACAGCACTAATCAATAGGTTTACACTAAATAACTGAAGCTTTAACTTGAGTAAAAATATTATGTTATATACTACCAAGCTATATCTCCATTCCATTCACATATTTTGACTTATATCTCTTGTCGCCAAGGATTAACAAAATGCCTAAAAAAATGCAAGAAAGTAATGGATGAACTGCTAAAGAAGATAATGAATAAGTGTGAGCAATCTCAAAATGTAGTTAAAGGGCAATGTGAAAGCTTCATATACATATTGCTCTCATTGATGCACCAACCCATGGTTTTGCATGGTGAGCAAGAATTTGTCATCAATCGCACCATGATCAAGGCTATCATAATAAACACATTTGTTGTGGCACTAAAGGCGTCTACTATTATGGTTGAGTGGGCATTATCAAAAATCTTGAGGCATCTATGGGTGATGAAGAAACTCTAAGATGAGATCAAAACTATAGTAGGAATGAGGAAAAAAGGTGGAGGAGATAGATTTATTCAAGTTTAGTTACGTAGAATTAGTAGTGAAAGAGACCATAAAACTGCATCTTATTAGAGCTCTGGTTCCTCGAGAGTCAATGGAAGATATTATAATTGATAATTACTACATAGAGAGAAGGACAATGGTGTTGGTGAATGCATGGGCAATAGGGCGAGACCCTAAACTATGGTTGAACGATGCTAAGGCATTTTATCCAAAGAGATTCCTAAATATCAATGTTGATGTATGAGGAAGACACTTTTAACTTACACCATTTGGGTATAGTTGTAGGCGTTGCCCTGGTATGCCACTAGGTCTAATTATAGTTAAATTCATTTTAGTTCAATTGGTTCATTACTTTGATTCTGAGCTTCCTTACGGCATCAACCCTACCTCTTTGGATATGAATGAAAATTTTGGGCTTACTACCTTAAAAGCTAACGACTTGTTAGCAATACCAACTTATTGCATGTATGAGTTGTGAAGTTCTTATGATCAATGTTAATATATATCTTATAATGTTGTCGTAACCGACCTTTCGGCAGAATAAAAAGTGTGGTGTAAATTGATTCCTAAAAAGGAATCTTGAAAATCAATCTATTTGGAGTTGCTACCAAAATTTTTAATGGAAAACTTTGGAAAACCAATTTAAAATAAAAAGAACAAGGCAAAATGGTCTGCAAAAACATAAATGGGTTCAAGAGTTTATTTGAGTGTAGGGAAGGTGTTAGGCACTCCACGGCACCAGTCCATAAGGACGGTTACCTTAAACTAGTAAGTTGAAATGGAATATGGCCTTAAATTTATTTCAATTACCCTTTATTGACATGCATGCCCACTAAATAGAGAAGACAAAAATGACAATAATGGAAGCAAATGAACAGATATTTACAAAGGGTGATCTTAACCTAGGATAAAAGCCTAGAGCCTACATACCCTGTGATAGGGATCAAAGTCCACGTAGTTTGACCAAAATGGCGTATATGTTGGTTGGTGATTTTTAATTTTTGTGATGAGAACAGGAGGTTTTAAATTTAATGGATTTTTGTAAACAAAACGGGATTGGAATTCGGTTTGTGTGTTTAATTTACGACAACCTGATTAATCTAACTCTCTTAACCTCTTCATTTTCCCCTCTCTTTAATTCTTTTGTTTATTTTTGGAATGTTAATATTTACTTCGAAATTTAAATAAGATGATTATAAAGAATGAAATTAGTCATTTTGTTGATAACAAAAAAAAATTAATTAAGATATTTATTTTTGCATTATTATCATTATGGTTATTATTATTTTAAAATAACTATGTACTAATTTTTAGGGTTTATGGAGATTAAAATCTCACACAACCCCAAGCATCTGAGGAGAACGATATTCTCACACAATGATTTCGCAAATAATGGAAAATATTTAATTAAAGTATTTTTTTTTCATTATTATTATTTTAAAACACATATGCGCTAATTTTAAGGATCTAAGGAGATTAAAATCTCACATGATCCTATGCACTCGAGGAAAACAATATTCTCACACGATAATTTCATAAGTAATGAAAAATATTCAATTAAAGTATTTATTTTTTTTGGCATTATTATTATTTTTTTAAACCAGATGTGTACTAATTTTAAGGATCTAAGAAGATTAAAATCTCACATGATCCCATGCACTCAAGGAGAACAATATTCTCACACGATAATTTCATAAATAATGGAAAACATCTGATTAAAGTATTTATTTTTTGAATTATTTATTTATTTATCATTATTATTATTTTAAAATAAGGATGTACTAATTTTCGAGGTATATGGAGATTAAAATCTCACATGACCCCGAGCACTTGAGGAGAATAATATTCCCACACGATAATTTCGTAAATAATAGAAAATATTTAATAAAAATATTTATTATTTTTTTGTATTATTATTATTTAAAATAAGTATGTAATAATTTTCAGGATCTAAGGAAATTAAAATCACACATAATCCCAAACACCCGAGGAGAACAATATTCTCGCTCGATGATTTCTTTAAAACCTTGTTTAAAGCCAAAATTAATCTCATATTGACATGAAAGTAATAATACTAGTAGTAATAACAATAAAATTAATTAATTAATTAATTAATTAATAGAATAGAATAAAAAAACGAAGAACATGAAGAAACACTCCCAGGTGAAATGCAGCGTGAAACGTCAGTATGCATGCACGAGTTACCTGAGCTTCATCTCGGCTAGCTCTTCTTCCCAGTGACTCTCCTTCTTCTCCTTTTCTCGGCCTGTCCTCTTTCTTCCTCTCTCCTTGGCCTGTCCTCTTTCTCTCTCCTCCTTCTCTCCCTCTCGGCATGTCACGCAGGCCTTATTTTCTTCCTCTATCCAACTTTGTTTACAAAGTACCAAACAGAGCACTCCCTTCCTCCTCTTCCCTTCGGTTTGCTCTTTGTTCAGTTGCCAACCATGTTCTTTCTCTTCTTCTCTTCTTCTCTCTCTCCCTTTTCTTCCTCTTTCTCTTTCTCCTTGGCTTGTTTTCTGCTCAGCTTCTATTCATTCTCGGATTGCTTCCCACTTGACCTCTTTTCTTCCTCAGCTGGGTTCGCCTTAGTCCCTTTCGATATGCTCACCTCAGTGTTCTCTCATTCTTCTCATCTTGGTATGCCTTCAGTCCAACTCATCTCCGTGCCACGGTCTCTCACTTATTCTTCCTCTCTTGGTCCCTTCTCTTTTTTTTCTCCTCTACAGCTCAGTCCCCTCCTCCATAAGCTTCTCAGTTTGTCCTTTCGATTCCTTGCTCTTCTCTTCGAGCTGTATTCTCTCTCCACTTCAGCACTATCTCTCCACCTCGACACTCTCGGCTTTCCCTATTCTTTCCCTACCCGTGGATGTTAACCAGAAAAGAAGATTGAAAGATCGTTTGAGTTAGAGAGAAGGTTCTCTCACTCCACCTTGGCACTATCAGCCTTTGCTTCTCTCTCTTCTTAGTTTGGTTGCTCTTCACTCTTTTTCCCTCGGTTTCTTGTCACTCTCTTCAACTCAGTTCCTCGTCACTCTTTTCATAATGCTCTCCCCCTCTCGTTTCTTTTTTTTTTTTACTAGAATCCTTTCCCTTTATTTCTCCTTTTCAAATGTCTTTTATGGAAACCTCTCTTTGCCCCTATCATTTCTACCAGCATGTAAAGAGGTTGTGGGCTATTTTCCATCCCCCTTCACCATCCTTCCATCATCATTATACGTTGTGTTTTGCCCTTGCCACTCCCACCAGTCTGTAAAGGGGTCTGTTTTCGGTTCTCTTCCATCATCCTCGCAGGAAGGATGGCTCATACGTGCTTTTTCCTTTAGCTTTTCCTACAGCTCTCATGATGCAGTATGATGTTGTCTCCATTTTGTGTTTACAGCCTTTTTATTATTATTATTATTATTATTTTAATCATTACTATTACCATAATTATTAATTAATTTTTTTTTGAATTTTTAATTTTCTATTTCTATTATATATTTTTTTCATTTTTTTAATAATTTTGCTTTGATTTTTATAATTATTTTAATTAGCTAACTTTTTTTTTTAGTTTTTTTAATTGTCTCCATCATTTATTTTCAATTTCAAATTGTCCCCAATAAAAAAGGTCATTTGAAGCTTTATCATTTTTAATTTTTTTAATTTGCTTAATTATTAATTAATTGGTGTATCAATTAATTAAATAATTAAGTAATTAGGAATGGGGTGTTCACAAATGTGGCAATAACTATCATCACACAATACACACACATTTTATGAGAATTTGAGTTATCAATATGGTGTTTGAACACCATATTTTGCATTTGAAATATTAATAGATTTTAGGTGTTATCACCTACAGTGTTTTACGGGGTGGTATAGCATATGTTACCTACACTACAACATAATATTAGCATAATTTTTAGACCATGATAGATTGGACTTTTCTTTTTATGTAAAATGATTGATATATTATTGATGAATTGAATGATGATTATATGAGTAGAATTACAATTACTATAAATGTTATAATTACGTAGATATTCATAACTCCTAAAAAATCATTCTTTAAGTTCTTTTTTATGTTTTAAATAATGATTCTTTAGGATTAATTCTCATATATAATGGTATATTCTCTATAACTTTTAATAAATTTTTATTATGTAAATTATGAGTTATGTAGCTTTCACTTGATGATTGAAGATTAAAAGCCTTGGAATTGTATTTCTAATCAACACATACCATCTTGACATTGACAATCTAGGAGTATTATCTCTATATTTAATGAGTGCAGAAATTTGGCTTTATCATAACTTAAAATGCTCATTTAATTTGAAAAAAATAATGCTAGAACAAAAAATGTTTGATTTATAAAACGAGCCAAGCTCCAACTTTTTCTAAAGCTTAGCCTAAGCTTGAGAAACCTGAATCAATATTTTTTAATAAAAAAAGTTTATTATATAAAAAAAAACTTAATGTAATGTGATATCATACTAAAAAATTAAAAACCAATACCCTTATCGAAAGGATTTATATTAATAAAAGGACTTATTTATATTTATAACTTTCCTATATATAATCTTATAAGTAATAATAATCATATACTATATTATTTATCTCAAATTTTAAGTAAGTAATAAACATGATCATAACTTGAAATGATCCAATTAACTGGACCTGAAAAATATAAATAAAATCTTGAATAAAAAATCTGATTAAAAAATTGTTTCAAGCATTTTCTTTAACATAAATTCTAATTCAACTTTTAAAAATCTAACCTGATGATCCATGTTGTTAGATGAAAAACATAGATTAATGAAATCAATAATACACACACACATATATGTATATATATATATATATATATATATATATATATTTAAAAGTGAATAGCTATGATAAAAATTTATAATTAGTTTTATTTACCGACATTTAGTAAATCTAATAATTTTTAAAGAAGTAATTCCAATTAATGTATTTAAAAACATTCTTTGTGCCCAAATAAGATTGACTTTGACTTGGACTGAAGCCCATGTGAATCAGTGATGCTATACCGTGATTTAAGCCCGAAGATGCAGTAATTCAGGCAAAGAATTGCTGCCATGTTTGCATAATGATGCAGTCTTAGATCAATTATTTCCACCCATATCGTCTCTTGCTCCCACAGGGAACAAACTGTCTTCTGTTTCTTTTTTTTCTTTTTTTTTTCCTTTTGCAGATTCTTTTGTTTCATTGGTTTGCTTTCTTTCTTTTTTATTGCTTTCTTTTTATCTTTTTTGGGCGTTCATATCAACTGAGATGTTAGTATGACAATGTTCTTAAAAATTTCAGATAGGCATCTAGTATGTAATATATTTATTGGAAGAATGTAATTTTACATATTTTAAGTCAGTCTTTTTTTATATTACGGTGTCACATTAGTCTCTCCTATAAAAATGGACGTAAACACAAAACCAGTTGATATAATTATATGGCTCACTCCTTAATACCTAAATGTTCAAATGCTATTTTTTTTAATTCACAAGTGTCTTTTTGGGTGTTACTCTTACTTTTTTTTTTTCTATTTGCTAAGCGTCTTTAGAAATCTGATATTTCAAAAATTTTTAAACCAAATGTTGCTGTCAGATTCACTTCATAATCATATATAAAGTTATATTTCAATGTGATCTTCTCTAGTCTAATTTGAACTAAAGAAAAAGATTATAACATTTGAACCTTTAAGATCAATATGATCAAATGGTGTCATTAAAAACCATCGAATTAATGTTTAAACACTTTGCTTGTTTATTTAGCGTTTAAAAAATTGGGTTCAAATATTTGCGTCATGAGCTAGAAAATTTATAATAGAAAATGACTACAAAAGAGACTCTGTTAATTATTAATTGCACAAAATTGGACCTTAAGTTAGCAAAAAGATCTAATGAAACTGCGGCCCGAGGATACAGATTCTTAGAGCTTCTTGCCAAAAGGAATTTTATATATAACAAAGTATGCTCTAAGCTTTAAAGTATAAATTATTTAATAATTAATAATAAACACTGTTTCATAAAAAATAATTTATTATATTTTTTAGTTTACCAAATGTTTTTACGTTACATTTTAAATTTATGTATTAATTTTATAATTAAGCCTAAAAATATAGTTTCTCCCAGAAAAGAAAAAAAAAAGGATGACTTTAATTTAAAAAATTTGAATGACTTCATAGAAAAATTTAAATTTTAAGACATAGGATAATTAAGGTTTTATTATAAAAATTTTTTGTAAAAGTTTTAACTATGAGTAAAAATTCAATTTTTTGGGGCCTAAGAAAGTAAATATCTTGTTATTTCCAACATTCAAAAGGTTATATAACTTGTTAACTTAATTTATAACATATTTATGTT
Organism: Delonix regia; assembly: GCA_037074485.1. Classification (NCBI taxonomy): domain Eukaryota; kingdom Viridiplantae; phylum Streptophyta; class Magnoliopsida; order Fabales; family Fabaceae; genus Delonix; species Delonix regia. The sequence continues at coordinate 4,866,534 of CM073460.1, read as the reverse complement.
CAAATTCTTGTTCAGATCATAAATCCAGTTCTGACCCTCATGTTTCTTTTTGCATTTAAAACAAAGGAAACATATCTCCCTAAGATTGGCAAAAGTTGCAGCTATTGTAATCTCTTCTTCTAAAGCTGTTGAGCATATTCTCAAGACACATGACAATACTATTTTCATCTATTACCTTTCTTATGGCATCAGAGGTACGACATTAGTAGTATTTCAGCTTCTCAATGCATGAGAAGTCGAGCTGTTTGCCCCTTCAAGGAGGAAAGATATATTCTAGTTTTAGTTTCGTTTTTTACTCATGTGTTTAATCGCAATTTGTTCTATTATTTATAATTTTAGTCTCATTTTAATTTTTCATTGATATAAAAATTAATGTATTGAGTCCATCATTTTTAATTAAAATTGGACTACATATACTAACATTTATATTGATAAGGATTAAATTGAGATTAGAAATGGATTAAATTTACAAGTAAGGAATGAAATTGAAAATTAATTAAAAAAACTAATTTATTTTCCTGTGTTGCATGAGTCTTAGAAAAAATTAGTTTATTTTGTTATATATCAATACATTTTAAATCAATTATATTTGTAAGTATTAATAAAAAATTGAATTTAATAATGTATTGTGATAGAAATAAAACATAAACAATTTAAAAGAATACATAAAATTAATTATGTAAAATTTGTAAGAAAGAGATAATAACAATAAGCCCGGCTTTTTGACATTGATGTTTCTTAAAATAATTAATGCTAGAAAATCGACTGAACCTAGTTTTTTCTTCTTTTTTTTTTTTGATAACTTTTTATGATGTTGTGAGACAACACCTAATGGGACTTATTAAATGGAGCAGCTTGCCATGTTCCCCCTTTTCAAAAAAAAAAAAAAATTTACAATAAAATTAAAAAAAATCATCTTTTTATCTTAAAAAATAATTAATAATAAAAAGTATAAAGTTTATATTATTAATTTAAAATTTTTAATATAATAAAAAATTATAAATATAAATAAAATAAAATTTATTATAGAGGAGCAAATATTTTATTTTTCTTAAAAATTTTGATCTTAATTTTAATTATTAGTAATTTTATATATTTATTTTAGTTCTAAAAAAATATTAATTTTTGCATATTGATATTATTATTAAATTGAACTAAACTTAATAATGAATTAAAGTTATTCAGGTTATAAGTTAAACTGAGTTTTAACTAAAATTTACTATAGCTGGATCATTTAAACTTCAAAAACATTCCATCAGGAGATTAGTTGGAGAATAGGGAAAGTCAGATTGTCCAAGAAAAAAAATCATCAACATATTTTATTTTAATTGGAATGTAAGCAATAATTTTTTAGCAATTGCTTGATAGGTATTAGTATTTATTAACAGATAAAAATATCTTAATTTTTAAAAATTGATCTTATATGTAAACTGATATAAACTTATTCTGTTTAATATTTAGCATCATAAATCATTAAATTAATTTATTCCAATTTAATAATAAGATCAATCTTATTAAATTGCGATGCTCAATTTTTGAACTAAAATAAATATATTTATAATTAAGATCAAATTTTTAACTAATATAAATTTAAAACCCTCAAATTATTTTCTATCCTAAATTTTAATTAAATTAGCAACATTTTAATATAAATTTTATAATTTTTTAATAATAATTATTTTTTTGAAATAAAAAATAGATTATTTTTCAAAATTTTATTAAAATAATTTTAAAAAAAACTTATTAAATGGGGGCACCGTTCCTCCACACTTTAATTACAACTCGCAACCCATAGGAAAATAAAAAAATTGTTGTTGTGGGTTCTCAGAATTTCCAACACTATTAAAAATTGTTGTTGTGGGTTGTCAGAATTCCCAACACTATAAAAAATAAAAAAAAAATAATAATAAGATTTGTAGCAATTGTTTTGGCGTCAATTTTAAAAAGCCAAGAATTCACCGCAAAGAATTTTTTTTGTTATACCAAACAGCTGCTATTGTTATTTTTTTGAATAATTCTCAAATCTTAAAAATTAATAGAACCATATTTGATTATATTTTTAACTTAAAATGATGCTTAATGAAAGAACATCTACGTTAATTTTAGATCCTATCAAATTATATTTACAGTTCCATTTTAAAAACTCTAATAGGCAATTAATTTATTTATTTATTATTAATATTCTCATTAATTCCAAAAATTATTCAAATTTCAAAAATTTTCAATCAAAAAAATATTGTATTAACTGATTATGTAATTAATTAATTATCAAACTTCAAAAAAATTTTAATTTATTTGACGATTAATTAATTTATTAATTAATTAATTATTATTATTTTCATTAATTTTAAAAAATTTATACACATAAAAAAATTCTTAATATTTGTATAAAAATAATAAAAAATTATCGCACGAAAAAAGTAAAAGTTCGATAGAAAAAAAATATTTAAACTCTTGGTTTAGATATATATATATATATATATATATATATATTATTATTATTATTATTCGTTTGCCTTTTCATATTAAAGTGAGGGTGAACACAAATCCCATGTCTAGCTAATGTGGGGCACAAAATAGAAAATGAAAAATTGTGAAGCTTCAGGTTTCATTAATCCTACCCAAATCGATTCTATTATTATTAAATGGCTTCAAATTAAATGCTAAGCAATTAGGTAAAGGAAGAAGTGTCCAATCATCCACTCCCATCACTACATCACATTTCACAATATAGTACGTGTATACGAGGTACTTTTTGATACCCTCATTCATAAGTCGGGATGTCAAAAGGAATTTCGCTAAGTTGTCTCGTTTAAGAAATTATATTTACTACGCATAACACGAGTAGTCTAGCGTTTTACGTTTATCTAAATAGTTTTGAATTTAAATTTTAATAAGGATAAATACTAAAAATTATAATATAATAATAGGTTAAAATTCTGACCATAAAAATAATTTATATTTAAAATTTTATTTTTAATGAGAATAAGAATAAAAAAAATCAAAAGTTAAGAAAGGGACCATCCTCTCCCCCAATAATTTTATTTAAGTATTTTAAACTTTTTATATGCATATTTTACTAGTTACAATTTTATTATATCTTCAAATTTGATAAATAAAAATTCTCTTACAAACACAAGAAATTAAAAGTACAACTATTTTTAATATAACAAAGAAATAATGCTAAAGATTTTATATATGGTGGACAAGATTTTTTGATGTCAAGAAAATTTAAATTTAATGGTTTTTATTTGTTAAAATTACTTTTTTTTTAATTTTAAAAATTTATAAGACTTAATTAGAACCTGTAATTTGATTTTTTTAATTTTTAAATAAATATACTTTATTAGATAAGATAAAAAAGTGAGAAGTTTTCTCAAAAGTTTTAAAGTTGATATGCCTTAATAATGAGTAGTGCTGCAAAAAGTTTAAATTATTTGATTTTTCTTCCTGCCGAAGCAATTTTACCTATTAAAAGTAAGTATGTATATATATATATGCTATAATATTTATGTTTCATGTACGATTGACATGGAGGAGGAAAGATAAATTCTTAGTTATTTGAAATTAAAACCAGAACTAATTAATGGGATATTATTTGATATCGAACTTCTAATCACAAATTCAATGTTCTTAATAAGATAATGGTAAAAAAACAACAGAAATACTTAATGTGTGTATGTATTTAATACTAAGGATCAGCCATGCATCTTCGTTTCATTTAAGCTTTTATATATAATTTTATTTTTTATTTTTATTTTAGTTCTTTAATTTATATAAACATATCTTATTGAATTGTAAAAATTTATTTATTTTATTGTTTAGAGTCAAATTTTAGATCCATCCCTGTTAAAGATGATTATTGGAAAAAAAAATATATCAATATATAATTAAATTATAAGGAGAAAAAAATATCAAAATATATTTAAATTATAAGAACTAAGAGATCGACTCGTTAATTGATTTTATAACATTATGTCCAACATAACGGCCAACTTCCAGCTGTCCATATAGAATTATAATCAAGGATATAAATTTAAAATATTTATAATAAGGAATTTTAAATTTTAAAATCATTTTAAATGATCTATGAAGCTATGTTTTTTGCTTTCAAAGATCATGTCTTGAAACTTTGAAAATATCTGATATATATCTCAAAGCAGGATTTTAGAGTTTCAAGACACAATCTTCTAGAGTAATAAAAATATTAGTTCCTAAATGCTATAAAAAAAATTTAAAATTTAAAATTATTAATATTTATTCATATCATTAATCATTTCGCTTTAACCACTCAATAGATTAGCTATTAATGCCACCAACCATTCTGTTGTCTTTTAGTTCTTAAAAATTTTTATATTTAGGGTCTTGCTAACCCTGATTAATAAATATTTATTGCACACAAAGAGCTGCTTTTGCCTTATTTTTTTTTATTGTTTCTAATTAATGAGTTATTTGATTTTATTTTTATGACAATATTATCTTTCATCCTTTTCAAAAAACATAATCAATATATATTTTATTTTAAAAAAATTAATAATCAATTTTTAATAAATTTTTATATCTTCATAGGTCTAAGTAACATCTTTATATTACTTTTAATATCTCACGAAAATTCATTTAAAAAGATTACCTTTAAATTAAACAAATATTATTTAATTAAAACAAAAATTAAGGGTAATAGGGATCCAATTTAGATGAATGGAGATATAAAAATTGTTAAAGATTAGGTATAAATGTTTTAAATAAAAAAGATTAATTATTTTCATTTTTTTATTCATTATTACATTATAATTCATAATATCTATTTATAATAAGATTCAAGCTCAAAATTACTCGAATGAGCGTGAAAAGCCCACTGGGCTACTCCTACAATGCTCAATTATGTTTCTTAAAAAAGATGAAAGGTAATGTTATCATGAAAATAAAACTAAAAATATTATTGATTGGAACCAATGAAAAGTTGTAAAAAAAATACTAATTATTGTTGTCAATGAATGCAAGCACGGTTTAGCAAAACCCTTATATTTATTTTATATATATATATATATATATATATATATATATATATATATTCCTTGATTTTTCTTTCTCTTTACAAAAAGTTTTTTTCTTCAATGCTGACAATTTTATTTGTTCATAAAAAAAATTTATATAACTCTTTTTCACAGGCTGCTTTCCAATTAGTTACCCATTAATGCCTTTAACTACTTTTGTCCCCTTGTCCTTGAAAAAAAAAAAAAACTAAATTATGTGATTGTGTATGTGTAATGTGTGTCATATATATAGAAACAAATAAATATTTGGTCATTCACATTTCGTCATTAAATTAATCTAGTTTTTGAAAAATTAAAAGTACTAAATTTGTACGTTAGAGATTTAATCATAATCATAATTGGTCCCTTAATTTAAGAACTGTTTGAAGTAGACTTTTATATTGTGATGCAAACTGTTGTTTGCTAACTTGGAACGACATAATTATGGAAAAAAATAGTATTTAAATTCTTGAGAGACTAATTTAATAATTTTTAGTTTTTAAAAATCAAATTAATGTGATGGTGGAAGGTGATGGGCCAAATATATATATATAAAATCTTTTTGTTAAAACAAAGTTTCTATGTTCCATTTTTTATATATTACAAGAAATTTAGATTTTATTTGTACTTTTTAACTTGATTTTTGTTACTAAAATTTTCAACAGTGGTAAAAAAGTGATATACATAGTACTTTTAAATAGTTGCTATAAAATAATCGATCATATAATAATATTCACATATTATATTTTTAATTATATAATATAACAATAATTAAGCATCCAACTACTTTACTTTAATGTAATTTCTATATGTATGCACTATACACCAGATGTTTCCACACGTATGAAGTCCAAAAGACCAAAAGTATAGTTGATTAAAGCTACTTGCATACCATGTCTTGGACAACCATAGCAATACACATTAGTCTCCTCTTAACTTCTATATACTTTTTAAGTAGAGTCTTCTTGCATTTTAGACAAAGAAAAGTTTATCAGAAACCACCACCACCTCTAGGTCATTTTCCAGTGCCAATTATTGGAAACCCTAACATTTGGGTAAACTCCCTCATCGAACCCTTTAATCTTTGGCCAAAACATATGGCTCCATCATGTTCCTCAAATGGGGACATGTTCCAACTATTCAGATCTCTTCTTCCGAAGCTGCTGAGCTTCTACTCGAGACACATAACATTGTTTTTGCTATACGTCCAAAAACTCAAGCTTATGATTATTTCTCTTATGGCATCAAAGGCACAACATTTGCTGACTATGTCGCATACAAGCGCCACATGAGGAAGTTGTGTACATTACAGCTTCTCAATGCATCAAAAAGGGAGATGTTTGCCCCTTTGAGGAAAGAAATGTTGGGTTTAGTGGTGAATCACTTCAAGATGCCTCAGCTTCAAAACATATTGTGGACCTTAGCAAAGTTTTGCATAACCTTATAGAGGATATAGTGTTCAAAATGATGTTCAGTCTTAATACTAATAAGGTTAATACGTATAATTACAAGGAGCTTGTTTAAGAAGGAATGAACCTTGATGGAGCTTTTCACCTAGCGAATCATTTGCCTTGGTTACAACCTCTTGACCTTCAAGTATGTATTATATATTATAACTGTTATAATTAGCTTTGAATATAATAGATTCCTTGCATGTTATATTATTATTTTGTTAAGTGACATAAAGATACCAACCTAAAAGATATTCAAGAGCAACACATTTGCTTTCAGCACCAATTAATAGGATTATGTTAAATAACTAAAGCTTTAATTTGTGTAAAATCATGTTACATACTACTAAGCTCTATCTCCATTCTATTCACATATTCTGACTTATATCTCTTATTGCTAAGGATTAACAAAACACCTAAAGAAATGCAGGAAAGCAATGGATGAACTGCTTGTCATGCCCAAAACGGCAAAGGGTGACCAACAAGAAGAACAAGGTACACCACATCTCTATAAACGAAACAAATCCTAGTAAACTAATTGATTCAAATATTGATATAACAAATGACATGAACATTTTCTAATTCAATTCTCTAATAGCATACAATTAACTTAAGGTTACATAAAGTTAAACTTAGCCTATGACATTTGAGCTACTAGAGAACAAATAAAATATTTCCAGACATTGGACGACAAAATAAAATGACTATTTGCCCTTGTGAACAATGCAAGGCTCACCAATCACAAATCATAAATACAAAAGTTAACTCAAGGCTAGGTATCACAATCTATAACTAAAGCTAGCTCAAGGCTAGTTATCGTAATCCATAACAAAAGCTACCACAAAGTTAGGTATCATAATCCATAACGAAAGCAGCTCAATGGTAGGTATCATAATCCATAATAATTGAAATCGAGCAACAAGACTCACACACAATTGAACGACTTAGAAAAACGAAGCGAACCATGATGCCCCAAGGCTAACGTCTACTGTCATTAATTACAAGGACCTGTAATAGATGAATTTCCACAAAAAACAATATGGTTACATAATAATATAAATACTCAAAATTTTGTGCAATAATGAAATTCCAGATTTTCATAAACCCAAACAATAACAAAGCCATATCTAAAAATTACCATAAAATCATACAGTATAGAAATCATTTAAAACAATCATTAAAATGCAAAGTAATATTAAAGAATATTTAGAAAGTGCATATAAATACTGAGGTTGACACAATAATTCAATAGGCCTATTCCTAAGGCACCAGAGTATATAAACAAAATATTTCACAAATGAGGAGTTGAAAATACTGAAAATATGTATGATTAGCAATATTTACTCACACAGAAGAAACACACACAACAATAGTGTTCATAACGTCTCTTTCCTTGTCTCATTTGATGACAAAGCCAATGCCTATGGTCCTATAATAACAAATAACTTGCATTTAAATTATTATATCAATGATTATCCTCAATTCAAATAACTCCCCAACATTTAACCTAATACTTGTCTAAGTATCGTGTACCACATTTCCTTAATCTCAAAGTGGGGAGGTAACCTTCATCTTCTAATTACACAAGTACATTTCACCATCTTGGCTCAAATATGAAATTTATTCATTTTATTATTTGTTTATTTATTTCCATTTTCATGTATTCAGTCCTATATATACCTACGACGCAAAATAATCTCTCTTTCTTAACCATGCATTGGTTATTGTTATCAAGAAAATTTGAAAATTATTTTGATCATAATTCATGATTTAATGACCAATTAAATTACTTATTCATTGTTATGTAGTCAATCACTATAAAGTTTTCCTTATCCTCTTTCTTCAAATCAATAAAGATAATTACAGAAAATTAGGAAAGGCCATCAATTCAACATACCATTTCAAATGAAAACTTCCGATTTCTTAATTTCTTCCTTTAGTGGTGATTGTTGAAGAAAATTGGTCCATGATTTTCGAAACTCCATTACCCCATCACATATTTTGAGAAACCAAGAAGGGTGTGAAATTAGAGACCAGAACCTAGCAATTCCACATGTAAATTATAATCAAAATACTCAGAATTCATTTAAGAACTAAAACCACAACTTAATTTGAAGAAATATCACCAAACTCAAGCCTAATTTCGAATTTACACTACTAACAATGAATTTGATGTTAGAAAGAAAAGACACAAATTAATTTGAAGAAATCCCTTACCGATTGTATTCAATTTCTCCTATTTGGAACCCTAGGTCACATAATTAAGGAAATTTGAAATTAGGGTCAAGATTGCAAAATTAAGGACTCTAAATGGAGGGGAAAGGAAGAAATACTGACAAGAACATGAAACCCTAATGCAATTTAATGAAATCATGCCAAATCAAGAGCTCAACTTCCATCCATGAAATTTAGCATAGGCAAACAGGGGTTTCAAATCTTGGAGCCAAACTTTGAAATTAAACACTATAATTAAGAGAGAAAGGGAAAAAATCCATCTTGCAAGTGAATCCCAAAGAAATTTTAAGAAAAACGCATTAATTTGAGCCTCATTTGGATATAAACGCATATGGGAGAGTCATCAATATCTAAGACTCTTTTGACCAAATTGGATGCCGAACATGGACTAGCGTTGTCAAAATCTGGGACTCTTTCAACCAAATTGGATGCCGAAGGTGGACCAACGTGACATTAGAGGTGGCGGCAGGCAATAGGTGAATAGTGGCCACACATAAACTTGATGAATATGTGAGGAGAGGGGGTAGAAATCTTAAAGCATTTAGACATGCATGAAGGACATGAACATGAAGGAGGCAAAGAAATAAGGAGAGTATCTATGAAATTTAGGTTGGGTGGACATGTGGCAAAATTTTATATTTATATATATACACACACACACACACACTTTTGAAGGTGCTTAAGGAAATTTGAACCTAAGTCCTTCAAGGAATGTGAGAAAGTCTAAACCACATGTGTTAATCTTAATCTCAAGCTTTGTAATCATTTATTAATTATCTTAGTATTCTCTAACTATTTAAAAAATTTATTCTTTTATAATTGTTTAATTTTTTAATTCATACTCCATTTATATTATCTTGTTTTCTTTGTCTTATTAAACTAATTGATTCTTTTTCCACTTAGACTTAACTATTAAGTACATAAATTGAAGAGTATTACACTGCTGGAGAAGATAATAAAAGAGAATAAGCAATCTCAAAATGTAGTCAAAGACCAACGTAAAAGCTTCATTGACATATTGCTCTCATTGATGCACCAACCCAGGATTTGCATGGTGACCAAGAACTCATCATCAATCGAACGGTGATTAAGGCTATCATAATAGACACATTTGTTACGGCACTGGAGGCATCAGCTGTTGTGGTTGAGTGAGCATTATCAGCACTCTTGAGGCATCTAAAGGTGATGAAGAAACTCTAAGATGAGATCAGAAGTTTAGTAGGAATGTGGAGAATGGTGGAGGAGACTGAATTATTCAAGTTTAGTTACTTGTAATTAATAGTGAAGGAGACCTAAGATTGCATCCTACTGGAACTCTGATTGCTCAAAAGTCAATGGAAGATATTATAATTAACAACTACTATATAGAGAGGACAATGGTGTTGGTGAATGCATGGGCAATAAGGCGAGACCATGACAGATTGAATCCTACTAGAGCTCTGAATGTATGGCATATGTTACCTATACTACAACATAAATTATGTTTTAGACCTTGACATATTTTTATTTTTCTTTTCATCTAAAATGATTATTATACTATTGATAAATAGAATGATGATTATATGAGGAGACATACAATTACTGTAAATGTTATAATTACGTAGATAGTCATAACTCCTAAAAAAATTATTATTTAAGATCTTTTTATGTTTTGCAGATGATTCTCTAGGATTAATTCTCATATTTAATGGTATATTCTTTATAATATCTAATAAATTTATATTATGTAAATTATGAGTTTTGTAGCTTTCGTTTGATGATTGAAGATATTACAAGCCTTGGAATTCTATTTCTAATCAACACGTACAATCTTGATGTTGACAACGCAGGAGTATCATCTTCATTTTAAAAATTATTGAGTGCAAAACTTGATCATAATTTTAAAAATTAGACTAATTTTGAAAAATTAAAGTTCAAACAAAATAAGTCTAATTGAAAAATCTCAATTTATAAAATAGGTTGGACTTGAACTTTATCTATAGCCTGACCTAAGCTCGAAAAGACTGAATTAATATTTTTTGAAAGAAAAAACTTATTATTAATAGGAAAACTTAGTATAACGTGACATCTTGGAAAATATTAAAAATTAATCCTCCTATAAAAAATATTTATGCTGATACAATTACTTTTTTATATTTATAACTTTCCTATATATAATCTTACAAGTAATAATAATCATTGACTATATTATTTATCTCAAATTTTAGATAAAAAATTGACATAATTATAACTTTAAAAAGTTTGATTAACTCAACTTGAAAAATGTGAATAAAAAGTTAATTAAAAAATGAGTTCAAACTTTTTTAAAACCTAAATTCTGACCCACTTTTAATAAGCTCAACCTGATAATCAGATTTACAGAACATATTAGATGGAAAACATAAATAAATGAAATAAATTTCATATATATATATATATATATATAAGCTAAGCACAAGGTGAATACCAATGAAAAAATTTATAATTAGTTTTATTTATCGACATTCAGTAAATCAAATAATTTTTAAAGGATGTAATTTTATCTATCGTATTTTAAAATATTCTTTATACCCGAATAAGATGGACCAAAGTCCATGTTAATTAATATTATTGGGCTTAGGTCCACGACCGGCCCAATAACAATGTAGCTATGACCCGAGTGATGCTATCCTCATTGGGCCATAAAAATATAATAGGTGTTTCATTAATTAATAATGATAAATAATTTAGATGATTATATACAATTAATTATATTTTATTATATTATTTTTTAATAAAAATATAACAGATATTTCATTAACTAATAATAATATATAATTTAATTTAAAAATCATAGTCTTATATAATAATTATACACGTGTTGTAATATGATTAAAAAATTAAATACTTGTTATGTTTTAATTAAAAAATAGCATTACAAAAATATAAGTAACTACAAATAAATTTTTAAGTTAATTAATTTCTATTTGTTTTCTGTTTCTTTTTTAATGATTAAAACTACGAGTTTCAAGCCAGAAGATGCTATAATTTAGGCAAAGAATTGCTGCCATGTCTGCATGATGATTCAGTCTTAGATCAATTAGTTCCACCCACATCATCGCTTGCTCCCCCAGGGAACAAGCTAATTTCTGTTGCTTTCTTTTTCCTGTTTTTTTTTTTTTTTGGTTTTGCATATTCTTTTGTCTCATTGTTTGCTTTCTCTTTTTTAGATTGACTTTTGTTGTTTCTTTTTTTTTTCTTTTTACCTTTCTGGACAATGTTATTAAAAAATTGAGATAGGCATCTAGTATGTAAAATATTTACTGGAAGAATGTAATTTCACATATTTTAAATCCATCTTTCTTTTTTTTTTATATTCACATTAGTCTCTCCTATAAAAATAGAGGTAAACACAAAGGCAGTTGATATTATAATTATATGGCTCACTCCTTGATACCTTAATTTTCAAATGTTGTTTTTTTTATTCACAAGTGTCATTTTGGCTGTTACTATTACTTTTTCTCTATTTTCTAAGCGTATGTAGAAATTTAAATTTTCAAATATTTTTAAACCAAGTTTTATAGTCAGATCGACGGGTACCCACCTGTGGCCCGTCGGTTTTCAAAGCTTCAGACCGCGATATTTGCCTCTTTTCGACCGTCTTTTCACGATGTGTAGTTTTTCGGTGGTGGTTTCGAATGAATCTTTCCCAGTTGTGTGAAAAATCACATCGAAATTGTTGGAATAATTTTAAATATTTATGGATTAGCATTAATTATTTTATTAGATTAGTACTTAATTAGGCAATTAATGTTACAATTTATAAACTGAGAATGGACTGGGTTTTTTTTATTTTAATATGTGTGGATAATCGGTGATGGGTTCGATTATCCACAAGCCCGCTAAGCAGAAAACCCAACCCACAGCCCGAGAGTATTAGTAATCATCTCGTCAGATTATTAATCCAAGATTGTTATCCAGAGAGAGATTTTATGGGCTTAATTTAAATTTAAATTTGTTTTAAAGATTCTGGAGGATTTTACTGAATAATATTGATTAATTATATTAGTTAATAAAATCCTATAAATAACAGAATGAAGCCCTAGTTTCAAATACACTCAAAATTTTATAACTCTCTCTCTCTGCCATCAAGACGCTCTGAGAAACACTATTGGGTATTGTGGGTTGAACTCATTTGACTCGTCTCCATCATGTCAGACTGTTGATTTATTCTCCCAAATTATATTCTTGTTTAATTACATGTTTTGATTCCGCTAAATCCAGTTCTGCTTTCAAATGGTATCAGAGCCCAAGGTTTTCTGCTTATAAAATTTATTATGATTGCTCCATCAGACAAATTCTAATTTTTTTTGGATTATGAAATCATCAGTTTCATAAATTACTATCATCATTCGGTACGCAGAAATATTACTGCATATATGTCCAATTCTTTTTTTTTGGTTGTCTAGTTTGTTACCGTTACCGTGGAAAGGAATTGCCAACAAAACGCTTCCTGTCGTCATCAGAGAAGTTGTCGGGAATTCAAACGAAACGCTACAAATTCCATCGCCGGTGTTGCAATCCCCATCGCCGGTGAAGCCGCATTAAACCGATGAAGCAACCAACAAAAATCAAAAGAATTTCGATGCAATTTTTCACACAACTGGGAAATATTCATTCGAAACCACCACCGAAAAACTACAGATCGTGAAAAGACGATCGAAAAGAGGCAAATATCGCGATCTGAAGCTTTGAAAATTGACGGGTCACAGGTGGGTACCCATCGGGTCTCTGGCGGGTCAAATCGATCCGCCAGAGGTTGAAGAAGGGGCGCGTGGGCTTCGCCCACGCGCACCTTCAGCACGTGCAGGCGCGTGAGGCTCTGTCTTAAGTCAGATGAATTTTAAATTTTGGAATCTGCTTCTACTCACCCCGATCTAAATTATGGTTATTTTTTCAGAATTTTTAGAGCCCTGTAAATAGGAGTTTTGAAATTTTGCAAAATTAAAGGGCTCAGAAATAATATTTAAATAAGGTATTTTGATTCGAGAAAATTTGTACCTAGACTAGATACAATACGGGACCATGTGTTGAACTCACTCTCTCTGACTATGTGTAAATAAATCATAATTAATGATTTTGTATTAATTATTATGTTTTATTCCTATTTTAAGTTGTACCTTGAATGAGAATAAACCATTGGAGAAATCTGTCCTAACTTTGGATTACATACACCTAATAATTGCGTGTTCGCCTATCGTGGGCCCAATCATGGTGATATGTCTGATTATGAATAAATTTTCATCACATTTGTTACTCAATTTCCTATAATTTTGGATAGTTTAGTTTGCCTCATCAGGGAAGAGTCTAAAAATTGTGATGAGTCCATAAGAGAGTATATATATATACATATATACATTTTATATTGATGATAGACATACCCTATCGATGTGATAATAGGAGCCCGGGGTTAAGATCAGGTCACAAAATGTGGCCTGGTCCCAGGACTTGGTGGCAAGATCGAGCTTGGTCAGGTCACAAGGTTTTTTATTTTTTTTTAAACCTTTTTTTATCATCTTTTAATTAAATTTTAAAATTAATTTTATAAGAAAAAAAATGAAAAGTATGATTTGTATGTAGTAAAAAAAATATCCTATATTAATAAAATGATCTATATTTTACATAGACCAAAAAGTAGCTTTTTTTTTTTAAATACTAAATAAATAAATAAATATATATATATATATATATAAACATATAAAAAATTTTAAATATATATATAAATAAATAAATATATATTATCTGGCCGGGTCAAGCCAATGTAGTGCCCCGGGACTAGGTCCTTTATAATGGATCCAATACTCATGGTTCAAATGATTTTGACCTGGCTCAAAATGATCGGACTGGGGCAGGTTGGTAGGGTTGGACCAAGTCTTATTCACCCCTATCCAACATTATGAAAAATTACAAGAAAAAAAGAAAATAAAAATAAGATTGGTGGCAGTTGTTATGGTAGTTGCGATTTTTTAGCATTAATTACCTTAAAAAACATGTTAATGTCAAAAATTTAAGAATCAAATTTTTTTTATCGCTCTCATTGTTGCTTTTATAAAAGAACTTTAAATATCAAAAATTGATATAATTATATTTAACTCTACCTCTGACTTTAAGTGATATTTAACAATGGACAATCTAAATTATTGAATAAATCATATATCGTTTTCACTTACTTTAATTTTAAATCATTTAAAGTTATATTTATAGTCATTTTTAAAAAAATTTAAGAAGTAATTGATGAATTAATTTATTATTATTTTCATTGACTCTAAAAAATTATTCAAACTTTAAAAAATTTATAATTTAAGAAGCAATTAATTAATCATTATCAGAATTTGAAGAATTTTCAACTCCCTTGGTGGTTAATTATTTATTTATTAATTAATAATTATTTTTATTATTAACTCTAAAAAAATTACCTATCTCAAACAATTTTTAATCTATATATAATAAAGGTTAAAAGTCACTAGAGATATAAAAAGAAAAAAAAAAAGTTAATATCCAGCTAATGTGGGGGCCCAAAAGTGAAAGTAGCTGAAACTACAGGTTTCATTTGGTCCCACCCAACTCGAATTTATTAATATTAGATGGCTTCAAATTAAATGCCGAAGAAATTTGGTGACGGACGAAGTGACCAATCATCCACTCCCATCACTACATTAATATTAGATGGCTTCAAATTAAATGCTGAAGCACTTTGGTGAAGGACGAAGTGTCCAATCATCCACTCCCATCACGACATCAACGGCCAACTTCCAGTTGTCGACTCCTTTATTTATAGAGAGAATTATAATCAAGGATTATAAATTTAAAATATTTATAATAAGGAACTTGAAACTTTGAAAATACCTCATAAAAATCTTAAAGTAGGATTTTAGAATTTTAGGACATAATCTTTTAGAGTAATAAAAAATATTAGTTCCTAAATCCCTTAAAAAATTTTAAAATTAAAAATTATTTATATCTATTTATATGATCAATCATTCTGCATTAGTGCCCTAATAAATTAGCCATTAATACCTCTAACTATTCTATTGTTTATTAGCTCTTAATAATTTTTATATTTAAAATTTTGTTAACCAGTATCCTAATTAAAAAAATATTTATTGCGTCTATTTATAACTTTTTAGTTCCTTAGTTTTTATTGCATCTAATTGATGATTGTTCAGTTTTATTTTAATGATATGATTATTTTTCATCTTTTTTCAAAGGTGTAATCAATATCTTTTATTTTTAAAACTAATAATCAATTTCTATCATCATACTTCTAAGTAATATCTCTATATTACTCTTAATATCTTATAAAACTTCATTTTAAAAAATTAGTTTTAAATTAAACAAATATTACTTGTTTAAAACAAAAATTAAAAATAATGTGAAGATAAAGCGTTAGGTCACATTATAACAGTCCACCTAAAACAATTTTTAACACCTCAATGATGGAAGGATCAACTTTGATCATGGTTAACTCTTTGAAGGATCAATTTAGTAATTTTTATTCTTTAAGAACCAAATTGATTTGACGATGGAAGTTGATGAACCATATATATATATATATATATATATATATTCTTTTTGTTGAAAAAAGTTTCTATGTTCCATTTGTTTATATATTTCAAGAAATTTAGATTTAATTTGTACTTTTTAACTTAATTTTTTGCTATTAAAATTTTCAAAAGAATGGGAAAAGTGTGATATACATAGCACTTTTCAATTGTTGCTATATACTAATCGATCATATAACAATATTCACATATTATATTTTTAATTATATAATATACCAATAATTAAGCACCCAACTACTTTACTTCAATCTATTATCTATATATATGCGCTATACACCAAATGTTTCCACACATATGAAGTCCAAAAGATCAAAATTATAGTTGGTTGAAGCTACTTGGCTATCATGTCTTGGGCAACCATAGCAATACCCATTAGTCTCCTCTTTTCTTTATACTTTCTATGTAGAATCTTCTTGCGTTTTAGAAAAAGGAAAGTTGATCAGAAACCACCACCACCCCCTGGTCCTTTTCCATTGCCAATTATTGGAAACCTTCACATTTTGGGTAAACTCCCTCATCGAACTCTTCAATCTTTGGCCAAAACATATGGCTCTATCATATCTCTCAAATTGGGACAAGTCCAAACTATTGTGATCTCATCTTCTGAAGCTGCTGAGCTTATTCTAAAGACACATGACATTGTTTTTGCTACACGACCAAGAACTCAAGCTTATTATTACCTTTCTTATGGCTTCAAAGGTATAGCGTTTGCTGAGTATGGCCTATACTGGCATCAAGTAAGGAAGCTGTGTACTTTACAGCTTCTCAGTGCATCAAAAGTGGATATGTTCACCCCTTTGAGGAGGGAAGAGCTGGGTTTAGTGGTGAAAATGCTTCAAGATGCCTCAGCTTCAAGAGAAATTGTGGACCTTAGCGAAGTTTTGCATAACCTTACAGAGGATATAGTGCTTAAAATGACATTCGGTCCTAATACTAATAGAGATATTATGTATAATTACAAGGAGCTTGTTCAAGAGGGAATGACCCTTGCAGGAGCTTTTAACCTTGCAGATTATTTGCCTTGGTTGCGACCTCTTGACCTTCAAGTACGTATCACATATTATAACAATTTCATTCAAAAGTATTCATCTAACAAATTTTTGAGTTAACATAGTATTAGAGAACTATTTAGGTCTATTATTTAACTCAAGTGAATAAAAAATTATTAAGTCCATGAATTAACTTTTGAAAATAATAGATTCCTTGCACATTATTTTTTGTTTTTGTCAAGTGACATAATGGTATGCAATAACCTTAAAGATATTTAGGAACAACAAATATGTTTTCAACACAATTAATAGGTTTACGCTATATGAATAAGCTTTAATTGGAGTAAAAATATTGTGTTGTATACTATGGTGTCATATCTTTATCTCCATATTCCAATCACATATTCTGACTTATGTATCTTGTTGCTAGGGACTAACAAGACGCCTAAAGAAATGCAAGAAAGTAACCGATGAACTGTTGGAGAAGATAATGAAGGAGCGTGAGCAAGCTCAAAATGTAGTCAAAGAGCATTGTAAAAGCTTCATAGACATGTTGCTCTTGTTGATGCACCAACCCATGGATTTGCATGGTGATGAAGAACTTGTCATCGATCGAACTATGATAAAGGCTATCATAATAGACACGTTTGTTGCTGCACTGGAGGCGTCTGCTGTTGTGGTTGAGTGGGCATTATAAGAACTCTTAAAGCATCCAAGGGTGATGAAGAAACTCCAAGATGAGATCCAAAGTGTAGTAGGAATGAAGAGAATGGTAGAGGAGACAGATTTATTTAAGTTTAGTTACTTGGAATTGGTAGTGAAGGAGACCTTAAGACTGCATCCTGTTGGAGCTTTGATTCCTCGAGAGTCAAGGGAAGATATTATTATTGATAATTTTTATATACAGAAAAGGACAATGGTTTTGGTGAATGCATGGGCAATAGGACGAGACCCTAAAGTGTGGTCGAATGATGCTGAGGAATTTTATCCAGAGAGATTCCTAAATATCAATGTTGATGTACGAGGAAGACACTTCCAACTTATACCATTTGGATCTGGTCGTAGACGTTGTCCAAGTATGCAATTAGGTCAAATCATAGTCAAACTCATATTAGCTCAATTGGTTCATTGCTTTGATTGGGAGCTTCCTTATGGCATCAACCCTGCCGACTTGGATATGAATGAGAAATTTGGGCTCACTACCTTACGAGCTAAACCCTTGCTAGCAATACCAGCTTGTCGCATATATGAGTAGTGAAGTTCTTAAAGATCAATGTTAATATGTATCTTATTTAATGTATCAATTATCATCACACGCACACACACACACAAATTTTATGAGCTTGTGAGAGTTATCCATTGGTGTATGAACACCATATTTGGTGTGCGAAATAATAATAGATTCTAGGTGTTATCATTGGTAGCTTTTGCTAGGTACAGCATGTGTTAACTATACAATAACATAATATAAGCATCAAATCAAGTAGAACATTATATAAGCATCAAATCAAGTAGGGAAAATGTAAACACCGTAATTTGAATAAAAATTTAAAAAATGAAAAAATAGAAAAAAAATGCTAAAATAAAAACATCAAAATAGCACAAATCTATTAAAAAGAAGAAAAATAAAAACCAAAAAGAAGAAAAATAAAAAAAATAAAAAAAAAGAACCAAATCCCCTCATATATTAAAAAAAAAAAAAGAAGAAGCGCAAAACATTTATCCTTTCATATAAAATCAAAATGAAAAATCTAAATAGAATTTAAAATAATAATTAAATCACAAATCAAAGCAAGCTAACCACTTTTTACATTAAAAAAAAAAAAGACAAGAAATAAGAAAATGAAAAATAATGATTAAAAAAAAAGAGCAAGAAGAGAGTAACACGTGAATTTGAGAGAAGGAGCACTTCATATTTAAAAGGAAATATCAAGGAACAGAAAACGTGCAGGGACGAGAGACCTGGGACCACTCCCCAAAATACACACACCCACTGCGTTAAACGTACACACACTTGCGCCTGAAAGAATAGAATGGAATGAGCCTGAGATCGAGAGAGACGCTGACAAAGAGAATAGAAGGGAGGAGATGAAAGAGCACGGGACACAGAGAAGGAGAGAGAAGAGGCTTAGCTGAGACGAGATGGCGATTTAAACGAGAACTTTGAAACTCAGAAGGACGGAATAGAGGACCAAACTAATGTGAGAGGAGAAACAGCGGTGAAGTTTAGACTGCACAGGAAGAAACAAAATGCCGTAAAGCAGACGTAAATCCTTGACTCTTGTTTTCTTCTTCTCTAGAGCTAGTTCTCTGTTCTGTGTCTTTACATGAATTTCTCTGAAGTATTGATTTCAATTTGAGATTTAGAGGTAGATGTTTTGTTGAGAATGGATGCTTTATTTTCATGTGGAACCATAACTGTTATATTTGACCCTTTTTTGTGATTCATGATTGAAGTCACCCTTTAATGTTCATGAGTTTGATTCTGAACCATGAATGCACGAAGATGTTTGACTGTTGAGAGGATTGTTAATACTCTATTCATAGGCTTGAAATTCAATATTCTGGATTTTCATTTCATTTAAAATGATAGATAATGGGTTGTTTGGTTTGAGATTTTATTTAATAAACTAAAACTCTGAATAGTTCTCCTTCATTTGTGAATTGTATTAGATGTCATAAAAGGATATAGCTGTCAAAGTGAGTCAATCTGACCCACCCGAATTGGTAAGTCAAATGAGTCAACCCGTTTAACTCACCATAAGGTGGTGAGTTAAAAATCTTAACCCACTCCATCTAGTGGGTTAAGCGAATTGATCCGTTTAACCCATCAAAAAATTAAAAAAATAAAAAATAAAAAATAAAAAATTATAAAAATTTAAATGAGACTTTTTTTAAGCATATGTCTTATTTAATCAATTAATTTCTATATCAATATAAATAAATAAATAATTAACTAGATAAAAAACAAATTTAAACAAATTAAAACAAGTAGAGTAATTTAATAATTCAATGATTAATTAATAATAAGAATATGATTATGAGTAGAATATTCAAATATAGTAAATTATAAAATAATAGAGACAACACAACACATACATTATGGTCAACTTTTTTAAATAGAAAAGTGCAGTGGGCTGGAGCGTTAAACTGAGTGAGTAAAAAAATTTTTTTAAAAAAACAGGCAATCTATTTAACCCGCGAGCTGGCTCGTTTAACTCGCGGGTTAAACGGGCCGAGTTGATAGAAGTATATTAAACAGGTTCTCAAAAAAACCCCTCAACCCAACCCACTTCTTAGGGTTAAACAGACTCAACCCGGTGGGTCGAACCCGTTTTGACGGCTCTATAAAAGGGGATTTATTTAATTATTTAATTATTTTAATTTTTTTATGATCCAAATACTATGCTTTAGACTCGGCTCATAGGAAGATTCCTGATTGCAAATTTAATCTCACTTATGAAATTGGTGCTAATAACCAGGTGCGGTGTTAGAATGATCACAAGGATTTGCATCCTGTTTTATATGTTGAATTCGTTGTCCTCCATGGGATAAGTATGAATGTTAAAGTTTGTTGCCTCTTAATTCCCCTTGCTTTATTTTGCATATGAGCCCTAGAAAATTAATCAAGTTAAGGATGGAAGACAAGGAAAAATCTGCAGCGTGAGGATCAAACAGAAGAAGGATTGATATTGATTTTTGTTATTTCCCTCCGTTTTTTGATTCTTTTCTGTAAATAATAAAATGATCTATTGAACACATGCATACATTTATACTTGATAATGATATGCTCGCTTGTAGGCTATTTGAGCTTAATATGAGAGACAAAAATACTATTGATCCGAATTCTTTTTTAATAAATTTTAGTCATTTGCCTTTAAGTAGGGCAAATCATTTTTTTTGTTGTTGTTAAAAACGAGTCATTGGCACTGCTAATATATATATATAATATTACTAAATTATATTTATATAATATTATTTAATTAAATAAAAAATTACTATATTAATTTTTTGATTTTATTAATATTTATTCTATTATTTAATTTTACAAATATTAAATATTCTCTTTAAACATTTAAATATATGTTTTAAGCATATATGTCACTTAAATGACTAATATTACAAAATTTTTAAATTTCACTTATTTTTTTATTTTGATGATTTAATTAATAAAACAAAAAAGGAGTTTAAATTAAACTTTTTAGTAGATTATGTATATGTATTTTTAATAATAATAAAAAAATTAATTAATACTATTATTATAATATGTGGGATGGTAAAAAAATTTTAATTTGAAAATTTATGTAGGAGTTAACTCATATGTTGTAAAAAGGATTATTGGCGTTTGTTAATATATCTCTTTCGAATAAAGACAATGAAGCAGAACTTATTGGAGCGTTAGAAATTTAAATGGCACAATAACATTATTTTTAAAATATCTTAGAGCTGCAAATACAATGTATCTCTTTTCCATATCTTTTTATGGTTGGGTTATAATAATTATACTTTTAAATCTATAATTTTTTTTCCTTTTTGCATTTATTATAATTCATCTAGTGTACAGTTATTTTGTATAAATTTTGATGAGTTACGTTACAATTTGGATCGATTACATTGATCGATGGGTTACATGCAAATTTGAAGTATGAAAAGTGTTCATTATTTGATTAAACTTGTTAAATAAACTTATTATATGTTTATTTTATATATTATGTAAAATATTGTTAAATTAATTTTTTTATCTTTTAAATAATATTATTTAATTCAATAAAAAATAAAAAGGGTTAATTTCAGTCATTATATTTTGGTATTTTTCTATTTTGAGATTTAAAAATATCTTAGAGCTAGTAGCACAATGTCTTTTTTTTTTTTTTTTCATATCCTTTTATTATTGGGTTATAATACATGCTTTAAAATATGTAATTTTGTAGTTTTTTATATTTATGGTAATTCATCTAGTGTGTAATTATTTTGTGTGAATTTTAATGAGTTATATGATTTTGTTTTATTACATTTCCTTCATTACTTTACTATCATATTTTCTTCCATTATGATGCAAAAAAAAAAAAAAAAGACATTTTAACAATAATCATGTATATATCTATCTATCTATATATATATATATATCAGTGTCAAATTAAACGGATTCGCCTCCTTTCTCTTTATGCTATTTTTTAAAATATTTTTTTTGTTGTGTTCACTTGACTCGTATTGATTTTGCTTTAACTTTTTTTTTTTTGGCATATCTTGCCAAAATCCCCTTGTTTGTAGATTATTATTCTCATTTATTTTTAGTTTGAATTTTAATTTTTAGAGTTGTTATCTGTGACTTTGAGTCTCCCTGGCACATAGATAGTCAGTCAATAGGGTTGCTTGAGTATTGTGCTTCCCAATTTTACTCAACAATGGCTGTTCGTGTATTTTTTGAATAAATTTGGATTCCAACTATCCACACTCAACTGATGTTTTTCTTAAAATAAAATTATAAAAATTCAGAAAATAAAATAATAATGAAATCATTTGGTCTTCAAAAATCCATTTCCACATTTCATAGTATTTCAATTCTTAATTTTGTTCTTTCTTCTTCTACTTCTGTGAAATTCCAAACGATTGAAAATAAAATAATTCAAAAGATGTTTTTTTTAATTTCGTTGAATACTTGTAATTCCTTTAAACTAAAAATGCAAACAAAATCTTGTTTTAAAATTTCTTTTCTCACTTTTTATAAGATTACTTTATTTTAAATAACAAAACCAAAAAAATATCTGCCTTCTCATTTAAAATTCTTGCGGTTGATTTTGAATTTAAAATTCAACTAAATCATAATTTCAAAAATTTTAAAATCCAGAAGAGAAATATAAAGAAGCGGTTACTACCAATTCCACATTTTATTTGAAATGATAACACATGAATAAATGACATGTGATTGAACATATGCACACACGCATTGAATATGAATGCTTGCAATATTTTGTTTCATTTCAATTTTTAGAGTAGTCGTGTGAAACCTTGAGTCTTTGTAGGCACTTAGGGATTCAATCAATAGGGCCATGTGAGACCTTGCGTCTTTTTGGGTTTTATTCAATACTAGTCGTTTGTATATTTTCTAAATAAATTTGGGTTCCAATGACTTATATCAAATTAGTGGTAATTCCTCAAATTACCATTCTACCCTTACATAATGAGCACTTCTTATAGGTGAATTTTATACGACATTTAACATCACCCACTCACACATAGTGGAATTGTTTATATGCTTTAAACCTAAAAAATATATTCTTAGTAAACCAAGAAAACGCTTTCTCCTTATAATATGTAATTATTCATACAGGGAAAATCGACTGTGTGACCATATTATGAAAGCATCAATGTTATACATTAGTTACGAATATATAGCCTCTCATAAAAAATAAACCTGCCTATAGATCTACATCATAAGAATCACATTAAGATATATCACAATGATATCATCTATTATAATATCTTGTGTTCATAATTATGACTCACAAGTGATAACTAGTATATTAGTAAATATAAAATAATGAGATTCTCTTTATGATCTTCCTCTTCTCACGTTCCTATCAATATAGACTTAGTTCGGTTTTTTAGACATGTCCTGCAAAACTGAATCATTACTCATATTCTTTAGGTATCAAGTTAAGATAGCGAACACCAAGTTGCATCTTAAGCACCTTATCAAAGTTTAAGTGTACAAATATAGAGCCAACATAAAGGCTTAAGTGTCACATATAAAATAAGTTGAAATCACACTTATGTTAACCTATATGGTTGTTACTTGCTCATATGGAATGAAACAAGTGCTATAGCATTCCTCCTTTTCCCATAAAGTGTAATTCTTTTTCACAAATAATGTTGTATAGATGACACTTAGACACCACAAGTCTAAAACTGAGTTCTTTGATCTACACAATGCTTTGAACTCACATATGGCAACTAAGGTAGACTAGAAATGATGAACTCATTTCACTAAATCAATCATAATGATTGTATGTCATTAATTAGGTGACTTAAATGATTTTAAGTACAATTGCTATCAAATTATCCTCCTGATAATTTCAAAATCTTGTCTCATTTCTAATGTCACAAAGACACTAAAGTGGTTACTAATGTGAAAAGGGTAACATTTTTGTTATAACATTCAAATAAAGATATGTAAGCATGAAAATAAAACTTCACTGATTGTCAAAGAACATTAAAACAATTGTCTCAATGAACAATGGGAAAATGACAAAGAAAAACAAATGAAGTATCATAAATTCTATCCAATCCTAGGAATAGGTTTGGTCAACGGATGTACCAGCATCACATGTGTAGATATATATTTCATGTTCACAGTCTTACATGCAACCATGTCTTTTACATAATGATATTTGATATCAATGTGTTTGGTTTTACAATGACACTTTGGGTTCTTGGTATATGCAATTATAACCTCACTGTCACAATAAAGTATCATAGGTTTAGTGTTTTCTGCTTTGCACAACAAATGTTCAAAAAACCTCTTTAACTAAACAACCTTATAAGCTACTGAAGAAAGAGCCACAAACTCAGCCTCGATCAGAGACAAGGATTGACAAGATTATTTCTTACTACTCCACGATATGGTGTCATCATTAAGTAAGCAAACAAATAATGAGGTAGACTTTTGCTCATCTAAGTCTCCTCTATAATCAGCATTTGTGTATCCTATCAATTGTTGATCTCTGCTGCCTTAATAGCAAACTCAATTAAAAGTCCTTTTCTAATATTTTAAGATACTTTTTACTATTTTCCAATGCTTAGAACCTACGTTGGTTTGATATCTACTTACCAAACCAACTGCTTGATAGATATCAGGTCACGTACACATCATAACATACATTAGACAACCGACTACATTCCTATAAGGAGTACGGCTCATACACACTCTTTTTATAGCAAATTTAAGACCCATTTTAGGACTCAAACTTTAACTTGTGTTGATAGGAGTGTTTATAGGGTTACAACTATCCATACTAAAATGTTCAAGAACTTTTTTAATGTAATTATCTTATGAGAAATACAACAATTTCTTAGAACGGTTTCTTGAAATCTTGACTCCAAGAATATATGTAGTTTCACCCATATTTTTCATCTTAAAACTAGATGACAATTAGGTTTTTACCTTGATGATGAACTTCAAATCTTTTTCATCTCAAAACTTGTCTTTAAATCTTTTGGTATACACACATTTGCATTCTCTTATCACAGTGAAACCATTAGAGATAACAATATTATGAAAATAAAGATAGCACTACCTTAAAGATTGTTTAAGGTTATGGATAAATTTCAAAAGTCTACAACTTTCTATTCTTGGCCTCCTTTAATGAAACCTTAAGGTTATTCCATATGAATCTCTTTATTTAATTCTCCAATGAGAAAGGTAATATTCACATTTATCTTATGTAAATCAAGATCTAAACAAGCCACTATAGCTTGAAGTAGGCTAATAGAGGTAAATTGTACATTAGGAGAAAAAGTCTCCTCATAGTCGATTCCTTCTTACTGTGCATATCCCTTTGTCACTAGCTGAGCATTAAATCTTTTAATTATGCCATCGTTTCTTTTCTAGATCTTGAGAACCCATTTTTTTCCTATAGCCTTACATCCCTCTAAAAGATTAACAAGTTCTCAAACATTGTTGACTCTCATAGGCATCATTTCTTCTTCCATAGCTTTACTCCATTTGTCTTTAGCAGAGGATAAAAAAGTCTCTTTCAGATTTCTTGACTCATCTTCATTTTGTAGAAGCATTCTAAAAAGTTCACCACCTTCAATCTCATATCGTCGATGATGAATCTTTTTACATGAACCACAACCCAGTTATGATTCATTGAATCTTACTTCAATGATCCTATTTGGATCAACGTTGTTCCTACTCTGATCAAGAATGATGGTCTCATTCCTACATGGATCAAGATCCATTTAGTGATTCCTACTTGGGGTAATTGGCTCAGGAACATTTTCATTTGCATCTAACGATGAAGAAGGTTGCTAATAAGAAGCTAATTCATCATTTGCTATAATCTTCTCAGTCGAATGAAGTGGTCCTAGTTCGTCCGGATCCTCTATCTCAAATAAAGATAGGTTTTAAACTATATCATGCTTCTTTGGATATTCATTATCTAAGAACATGACATATCTTAACTTGAATTCAATCACGATCCCACTGTCTTGTTAACTAATAAACACATAACCTTTTAAAGTTTTTGAGTACCTGATAAAGACACTTTTCTTTCCTCTCAGGCCTAATCTACCATATTTATGAGAGGATCCATGTGTATAGCCAGCACATCCCTAAGGTTTCAAAACTCAAGTTGGGCTTTTGCCCAGTCCGTAGCTCATATGGAGTGATTGCAACTGATTTCATAAGCACACGATTAAGTACATAGACTGTAGACAGTAAAAGATTACCCCAATAAGTGATTGGCAATTTAATATTTGCCACCATAGATCTAACCATCTCGAGAAGTGTTCTATTGCTTATTTCAACAACACCATTTTATTATGGAGAACTTGAAATAATCAACTGATGAATTATCTTTATTTCATCACATAATTCATTGAATTAGGTTAACAAATATTCTCGACTTTGATTAGTTTGAAGAGCCTTAATCTTCTTATCTAATTAATTTTAAACTAAGCTCACATACTTTTTAAAGCAGCTAAATGCTTCTGACTTATATGAAATCAAATAGACATAACTAACATGAGTGTAATCATCAATAGATGTGATAAAATAGTTCACTCTGTGCCTAGCTCGAATGTTCATAGGCCCACGATGTTAGAATAAACAAATTGCAATGGAAAGTTGGCTCTGGTTGCTTTACAAAAAGGTTTTTTGGCAAATTCTCTTGTTAAACAAGATTCACAAGTAGACAAATCTACTTATTCAATTATGGAAATCAAACTTTCTTTTGCTAACTATTGCATTCTTTGTTAGCCAATATGACCAAGTTTGGCACACCAAGTGTTTATATTGTGATCAAAATCATGTCTAGATGTAAAAATGGAAATTTTGACATTATTATTAATATAAGATTCATTATCCAAATCCATAGAAATAAAACTTCTAGTTATATAACTAAAATTGTTAAAAAAAAAAAAAATTGAACCATTACTCAATTTAACACAATTGTCATGGAAAAATAATTCATAACCTAACCTAAGTAAAACTAAAACTGAAATGACATTTCGACGAATTTAAGGCACATAGAGGACATCATGTAAGATGAGGTCTCGACCACTATACATGACTAACTTGCATGTTCTATTTCCCTTGACAACAACCTTAATGCTGTTGCCTACATATATCCAAAATGCTCCCTATAAAACTTGCCAAAAATCAACGAAGGCTTTATAGTCCCTCATTATATATTAAGTGGCTCCTAAGTCTACAATCCACACAGGACAAGATTCAATTAGTATAACAGAGCTAGAAACACAAAGTTCACAAACACAAGCAGTACAAGTAACCTTTTATGGAAGGCTTAAAGCAGTCATTCTCATAGTGACCACTCTTCTGGCAATTATAGCACATAATCTATCATATTCACTTTTTGCTACTTCTTTTTGCCTTACTGATCTATCTTTGGCTTTTTCTTAGATTGAGCTAGTTCTTTATTCTTTCCCCAATTCATTCTCTTTGAATCATGTCTTCCACTTGAGGTTGCTATATGCAACTCAGGTATTAGTTGTCTGATTCAAGCCTTTCTTCCTTGAATTTGAAGTGTCTCTAGACATCTTCTAAAGTCTTGATTCTATCATTGTAGGTGAAATGCATCATCATATTCTCCCATGAACTAATCAAAGAGCAAATGACAACTTGGATCTACTGCTCATCTAAGACATTTCCAGAATCCTTTAGCTCTCTAATCATGTTAGTCATTAGCCTCAGATGTTTCTTTATAGAATGTTCTACACATTTATTTTAGGAATTAAACTTGATCGGCAGATAACACAACTTAGATATAGATGTAATTTTGAACCTTGTTCTCAGAGTATTCCAAAGCTCCATAGCACTTTAGTGATGCTTAAACTCTTTTAGGATGTCATAATCCAGAATACTTAGCAACGTAATGTGAGCAGTGGAGTTATTTTTCTTTCAAATGTCATAAGCCTCACGGTCTCGCCTATGGTTGGTTGTGTTGCTAACTTCTAGCTCTTCCATAACCTGATTCAAAGCCTCAAGACTTTCTTCTCTTCCAATAGGTACTAGACTTTCATGCTTCAAATCTCATAATTATTGTCATTGAGCTTTAACCCCTTGTTAGGCTTTGCAACAATATTTTTGGAAGTAGTAGTCATTCCTTACACAAAAAGAAAGATAAACACAAAATAGGGATCAAATAAAATAAAAACATGCAAGATTTAATGTTCACCATGCATACACATCATGATGCTAAGTATTGTTTGACTTAGCTAGTTAATTCATGCATAACTTGGAGTCAAAAGCACGAAGTACCAATCATTATTCTAAGGTAGTATGCAAAGTGAAAATTAACAAAATAAAAGACACAGCTAAGAGTCATAATCATAATACAAACAAATTGTAAAGCATAATTTTACAAATGTTAAACAAATTAACATTTTGAATTTTATTATCACTTTATCATATTAAGAAAATCATAAATAATTTCAAAATAATTAGCTTATGATTAAAACATGTAACTCATGTTTAACAAATAAATTTATCATATGTTAATCTAATTAACATATAAATAAATTAAGTATACAATGTTAAACTAATTATTTATCAAAAAGTATGTTAAACTAATTAACATATTAATAAAATATACATCTTATGCTTTAACAAATAAATTTATTACATGTTAAAATATTAACGTATAAATAAATTAAACATATGATGTTAAACTAATTAACATTTTATTTATAAATTTTCTATGGAAAGAGAATTAATAGGAAAAATTTAACAAAACAATGTTAAACTTATTAACTTATAGAAATAACAAATACTCACATAATACTTAATCTAAATTTATTGGGACATATAAATTAATTTTTCACCAAAAAAATTAATTAATTGCTTCTATTTGGGGTGAAAATATAAATACACAATTTATATTTTAAAACATGTCTAAAAGTTCATTGATTAGGGACTTAAAAAAAAAAGGGCCTAAAGTGTTATATGAAATAGGCCTTATGCCTAAAAAAAAAAACATAAACCTTTTAAAAGGTTGAAAGGCCCATAATTTTCAAGAAAGTGTAAGGGCCTAAATTCCCTTCAAAATTGAACAGCCCAAAATCTCGAAAAAAAAATTAGGATTTTAGCATTAATTATCTAAAAAAAATTAAATTATTTTTTAAAAAAGAAAAAAAGGAACCCTAGATTCCTTCTTCCTCTTTCTTGTCGCCGCCATTCACTGCAACTCACTGACTGCCCACTTATAGGTATTGGCGACATTGCATCGCATGATGCAGTGGTTGTCAAGGGAAGGCAATGACTAATGCCACCATCATGGGCATCTTGAAGGTGCAATTTGGGGCTCTATCATGGAGCTTCCTCACACTGCCATGCTGGATTTTTGTGCAGGTAGTGCCAACAATAAGGGTCGTCAATGACAGTAGGAGCTTCCTACCTATGGCAGCACCACCAATGGCCATTTTTGCCAACAATTGTGAAGAAGATTCATTCGTGGGAGGAAGGAATTTTACTGCTTGTTCGAACAGGAGAAGGGAATTTTCGAAAAATTTTCAATTTTTTAATTTCAAAACCCAAATTAATAAAGCCCCAAATAATACTTATTTATCATAATAAATTATACATATGTAATCAGGAACTAGTCTAATTCTAGCTCTGATACCATAGAAGAAAAAAAAAATTAGTTGAATTAAGGAAACTTATGGATTTCTCCTTCATAGCGAAAGTTGGATCTTATTAAGACTAAGATCATTGATCGTGTTAGATTCTCACGATATATCGGTGATATCTTAAGGTTTCCATAGCTTAAATTCCCATGTCAATTGCAAGTGTTTTTACTTAAACGTATAGGAGGCTGTAGACTAATAGGATTATAAAATCATATATCAAGCTTGCCTTATATAATGGGCTAGGTAAGATTTAGTGGTAATTCTTTAAATTACCATTATGATATTACTTAATTAGCATCCCTTATAAGTAAGGGTGAGCATTGGCCCGGTGAACCCGGGGCCAAATAAAAAAATTGCAACTTTCACCAGGCCAGGCCGGGTCTAATGTTGGGCCAGGTCTAGATCTCGGGAGTGACATAAGACCCGGCACGGCCCGACCTGATATTTATTTTTAATTTTTATAATATATTTTAAATTTGATTTAAAATAAATTTTATTTATAACTTAATTTTAAAATATTAATTCTTTTCAACTTTTTATTATTTTTCATTCCAAATCTTAAAAAAAATTTTAATTCCATTTTATTTCCTTTCAATTTTTTTTTCATTTTTTGTTTAAAAAAATCATTTTCACAAAATAATTCATATTTTATTTTATTTTTTCAAATAGGCCCGACCCGGCTTAGTCAATAACCGGATCTAATTGGGGTAGGCCGGGTCTAGGGTCCAAAAAATGAACCCAGGCATTAAATCCAGCCAGGTCTTGAGTTGGCAAAAAACCTGACTTATGCTTGCCCCTTACTTATAGGTGGATTTTATGCAATATCTAACATCTACTTTCAAATTCCTCTTTTAAAATAACAAAAACCAATAAAATATTATTTTTAAAAACTCTCGTTTTTAACTAAAAGATGAAAAAATTAAAATAAATTTCATATTAAAAAAATTCAAAAGCCAAAAAAAATATTTTTTTTTTTAATTCTTGTTTGTAATCCAAAGATAGAAAATGAAAATAAATTTCATATAAAAAATTTCAAAATTCTAAAAAAAATAGAGAAAAAGAAAATTTAGAATGCAAGAAGGTAAGATTACATTGATGTCATAACATAAAACATACAAACCAAATTTCATATTCATTCTGTTTACGAAAATCTATTTGATTTCGACTATCTTGTTCTTTTCGCAAAAATAAAAATCACCAATCAAATGACATTTATTTTTTATTCGAAATACATCTTAGGTTATATAATCGTAAGTCCTAGGATTTAATTCTAGGTCAAGTACGCCATTGTAAATATTTTACTTTTCTTTCTTTATTTTATTTTCTTAATTTCTTTCCATTTTTATTTTCTCTTTGCATGTGAATGATAAGAGTCATTGAAATTTAAATTAAGGCCATGCTTGTTTTGCATAATCAACTTTGGTAATCGTCTTTAGGAATGAGTGTTATAAGACGCTTAACACCTTTTCTATCCACAACTGACTCTTAAATTTGATCTCTGATTCGCAAGCCACTTTTTCTTTTTAATTGATTTTCTAAAGTTTTCCTTTAAAATTTTTCATAGTGATTTCTAAATTTTGGTTTTTGTTTCTCAAGTAAAAAGAAGAAATTCCTCTTTCTTCCGCACCTCTTGGTCACATTTCAAGTGTAATAGAAAATGAATTTTTTTATCCTTATGGTTTATTCAAATTTTTAAATTGGTCCCTATAATTTATTTTTCTTTAAATTAATCCCTATACTTTACAAATGTTTAAGATATAATCCTCACCATTTGCTTCTATTATAACTCCCTTAGATACCGTCGATGTGACAAATTGGTTAAACATGTGTGCTATTAAATTCCAATTGGCAAGCTAAGTTGGAACAAAGGACCTCTCTCTACTCTCTCTCAACTCTCCCAACGACTTTCTCTACTCTTTAGCATATGAACATAGGACACTTCTCTTCTCAAATTCTCTCCTCCATTGCCATGACCTTTTAACTTGTCTCTTGGTGTAAACCTCAAACTCAAATTTAATCCAATGCTTTCTTCTCAATTCATAGCTTCCAACTTTAGAGCTCTATTTCTCTTCAACAACAAAGAATAAAATGAAGAGATTCTCCTACAAAAGGCACTATCCTCAGGTTAAAATCTCAAATTTTTTACTACCCATTTTTCAAATCCCCGCCATAATACTCCTATTTGTTTTACATTTGGTCCCTTCATCTTCTTCAACATCAAACCTCAAGCCTCCACCTCCTCCTCCTCTTCCCATTTTGCCCATCCCCAATGCTTTCCTGTTTCAATGGCAACTCGGTGAAATGGTCCCCTTCCTTCATTTCAGCATGAACACCTTCATTGACTCAAAACAGGGTATCGGCCGTGCAACTTGAATAAAATTAAAGGAAATAAATCCTTTCCTTTTCTTCCTTCTTCTTTTCTTGTTATGTTGGAGAAAAACAGAAATGGATCAGGTGGGGCCCATAATTCTTGTGGAACTTACCATTTAAGTAGACCCCACCATCTCTGTGTCTATCTCTCTCTAATATAACAAGAAAAAAAAAAGAAAAAAAAAAGAGAGAATCTAAATCTAGCAAAAGAAGTTATTGGGAGAGTTGAGGCAGAGTAGATAGAGGTACTTTGTTCCATGTCAACTTGTCAATTGGGATTCATTAGTACACATTTTCAACTAGTTTGTCTAATAGAGTTATAACAGAAGCCAACAATAATGAGGACCTTATCTTAAACATTTGTAAAGTATAGAGAACGATTTGAAAAAAAATAAACTATAGGGATCAATTTAAAAGTTTGAGTAAATTATAGGGACCAAAAGATTCATTTTCCCAATCAATTATCCAGCAAAAGCAATTTTATAACCTTGATGGATTTGGATTTTTATTTGTGTGTAAAATGATAATTACATATATGAGGAGAAAAATAGAGAAAAAAGAATTAGTTACGAAGACCCAAAACATTATTATCTTTGCCTATCTTTACATAATTAGAAGTGACAAGATATAATTTAAATTTCTACAAGTTTGGCATACAGAATGTCTCATATTAATTTATAGGGTTTTTACAAGAAATCTATCCTAAGATCTGGACAAAGCATGTTGTGTTCAACTTTATTTGTAGATAGGTATATATACACTTGTAGCACAACAAGCACTACGTGCTTTTGGAATTGATACAGCACAATACACAAGAAAATATGAACGGTAAGATACATTATATTCCTTTTGTGCTTCTTTTGATAATATTGATTTAGATAATTTTTGTGACATAATAATTAGCCAATGGTGGGAGTCCTAGCAACTTTGAGAGATTCATCAACATACAAGCGAACTCGTTGAGACCTAAAATCCATAGTGACAAAGTAATTTGGTGGAACCACTTGGATCTCAACTCCTTCCATCTCCTCCTTTATCTTCTTTTCTGCTTCTTCTGCTTTTACGCCCAGCAGCTCTGGCCAACTTGTTTTTGTTGCCCTATATGTCCCCACAAGTTCATTGTATGTTCCTGCAATATTATACGTACTTATTTTCAATATCAATTTTATTACATAGAGCTCTACTTCTTGAAAAGCTCAGCTCTTAATATAAAATAGCTTTGAGATTTGTGTGGATCAGAGATCGATCTAAGTGAGGCCCAAGGGTGGTAAAATGGACGCCTCCTTAGATTTTTTAAATTTTAACTTATATATATAATTTTATTTTTAATTCTTGATTTAATTCTTTAATTTATAAGAACTTGCTTTCTTTATATTATAAGAATTTATCTTCTTTAATTCAAATATTTGATATAAAGACTTTTGCTCCCTATAAAATCAAATCCCAGATCCGTCGTTGATGCAAATGATAAAGAGATTTAATTATAAAAGAGCTTGGACTTTAAGATATTGAACTTTCTATTGCATTGGTCTTGTATTCCACTAAATGATCTATTTCGTTTAACTATTCAGAGTGGTTAAAAATAGAATACTACAGATTTACATATTGCAAATTCCATATAATTATACAGTTTGTAAAAAAATTTTCAAGAATTTACATTTTAGATCATAAACTAAGGCCTAGCTAATTATGACTTTGACTTTTAGTCTCATTCAATGTGTGGGTACTTTTTATTCCTTTTAAAGAAGATAGAGATGTTTTATTTTATTCTAAAATATAGATGTATTAAAGTTGTAATTATATTTTTAGTTTGGGAGGACATATATATTCTCTCTACATATCTTTTCTCTAAAATGAGACGCCTATTTTACAGAACCTTTAAAAGTTAAATAATTGAAACACATATGCATAAATTGATCTATAAATCAATTTATAACTTTAATACCAAATAAAAAGGAAAAGAATAATTTCATTTTTCATGAGTTCAAGTAATATCATTCCAAATTAAAACATAAGAACCTAATTAATAATAAATTAAAGAAGCAAAACAACTAGTTACTTGGCAAGGGCTCAATAGGCTGCTCTGGGAGAGGCTTGACTTCTTGGTTCTCCTCTGCCATATCAAACAGTTATTAATTAAGCACTTCTTGAAGGAGATTAAGATTATCTCAACCTTAATTTATAGACGTATAGAGCTATGGTTGATTTTTCCAATGCCATATTGGCATATACCTTGGGTCTGGTGGTGTCACCCAAGCTAACTTGGACTATATAGAAAATTGTGGTTCATGTAAATAATTAATTAATTACAAGGGTTATTGTAGTTTTCAAGGAATGATTAATTAAAAACTAATCTAGTTAGGTGATACTTTTGTTACAGACACTACTTTATATTATACATAAAAGTTTAAGAGTTGTGTGGCTTTTACTTGGGGATTGAAGATACAAGAATTGGAATATTATTTCCACTCAACACACATTGAAAATGCAGGAGTATTAATATTTTATTTTTTTCTCTTAATAATAATAATAATAATACAAATATATAGTAATCAGTGCAGAACATGTTAGACAGATTCAAAGGTAAAATCAATTTATTAAACATCAATAAATTAAATATATAAGTTATAACTATGTTGGAGGAAAATTCCAACAAAATTGACTGACTGTGTTTATAGTTAGCTTAATCTACTAACGTCTAGTTAACATTTTTTGAGGATGTAATTCTATCTATTGTATTTAAAAAATTATATGCGCCTATGTAAGATAGTCTTGGGCTTGGACTAAAGCCCATATGCATAAAACTATTGGGCTTAGGTCCAATCTTGGCCCATTAATAGTAAAGCTGTGACCTATGTGATATTATCATCAATTGACCATGGTTTAAGTTAACCTTTGTTTTTCTTCTTTTTCTTTCTTTTTATTTAACTAATGATCAAAACTACAAGTTTCAAAGCAGAAGATGCAGTAATTCAGGCAAAGATTTGTTCCCATGTCTGCATGATGAAGTTTTAGATTAATACTATCAGATAAATGTGTTAATAAATGATTTCAACTTAATCTTTCTTTGCTTATAATATGAGATTCTCCGTTTGAAGGTAAATAAATGAAGTTAATTTTATAAAGATAGTGGGAAATTTTTAATTAAACACATTATGTATTATCCCTTGTGAATGCAAGAAAACTTTGCTAAAAAATCTAAGCCATGATTGCTATTTTTTTTATTACTAAAATCAAGACTCAGTTAGATGTTGTGGTTAACGGATGTTAGATAACTCCATTAACAAAACCAAAATAAATTTACACTAGAGTTTTTAATATGAGAATTGGATAAAGTTTTAGGTACACATGGTATATTGATATAAATAGACTATAGTAATGAAAAGTAGATACATAAACATATCATTTGAGGTCCTAATATAATATTATGCAATATATTCACATGAAAATTTTTTTAATTAACTTAATCTACCTGACATGAAATGCTTGATTAAAACTTCAAATTTTAGAATTCATTAAGGATTACTGTGAATGTTGGTTTACTCTTTTTTTTTTTTTTTCAAATGGAGTTTTATAAAAGAAATTACTTTAAGAAAGAAGCGATTTGTGTTTGACAAAATTATTTGATAACTGCTCTTATCAATATTATTATGTTTAATAATTTTTAAAACGTGTCAAATTACTGAAAAAGATATGAATTTAAGGGTATACATAAAAAGTTAAAAATATTATGGTAATTATCAAATATGACTATGAATACTTTTGTCTTAAAATAAATGTCTACTTCTAGTTCCTAGGGAAAACTATTATTCCTTCTCACATAAGATTTTTTTTCCTTTACCTCGAGCAATTTTTTTTCTTTTTTAAGAAGTAGCTAAGTTATATACTATAAAATTTTAAATAAGCACTTTTGTGAAAACAAAGAGCTTCTTTGGTTGAAGAAGTTTGCCAAACAGGGTGCTAAACCGAAGTGATAGATTGACTCTGGAAATAAGACTACATGGAACACAAATGGACAACCCCACCATCAAACCTCAACCACACACACACACACACACACACACACACACAAAAAAAAAAAAAAAGGAAGGAAAAAAAATTGCAGATAAGTTAGAAGGTGAAGCAATGGTGGTACTGAAACAAAGCCATGGATGCTACATCAACCATATTGTCGTCGTCTTTCCTCTTCCAAGGAAGAGATTTATCAGTAAGGTCTCAAAACCAGAAGCTTTTCTTTGTCCCAAATCAGAACTTCAATGGTGCTTCTCAGAAGAAACGAGCTTCCTTCAGAATCAAAGCAGCCAAACCCCCTGGTGGTGTATGCCCAATTCATCCTCTGTTTCTTATGCCATTTTCAACCCCTTGTGTTGTGTCTTCGTATTTTGTTGAATATCATTAATTTTGCTACTGTCTTATAATGCATAAATATAATTGTAATAATATTAATTTAAAAAATAATAATATTATAATTATGTTTTTAAAATATAACTGAACGTAGTTAATTTTTTTATGTACAAAGCAAATGGATATTAATTCAGGTTGAAATTCTGAAAGTAGAGCCACAATTTAGAGCCCCGTTTCTTGGATTCACAAAGACTGCAGAGGTATGGAGCTCTAGAGCTTGCATGATTGGAATCACTGGAGTTTTCGTTGTAGAACTGGTGAGTTTTTATTTAATTTTTAGTTCTTTTATTTTACTTTTTACTTCGATAAATTAATATGACAAGGGTCTTGAGCTATTAAATTAATACTTCAAGCAGAATTGAATCATAATCTATACATGTTTGATAATTGTATGAATCATGACGCAATATTTTAAAGATTCATCAATTACGCGCTAATGCCTTTTATTTTGAAAATCTAAACTCTTCTTTCATGAAATCAGAAAATGTACTAACCTCTCGTGGAATTAAAGATTAGCAGCAATTTTACTTTTGCTGACTAGAACATCTTTATGTATATTCTTTATATAATATAATAAGTATTAAATATGTAATTAAATAATATAAAAATTAGTCAATAATTTTAAATTTTAAATATATTAAATTTTTAGATTCCAAACAAAATAAATAACATTGAAATAAAATTTTAAAAAATTAGTTTTTTTTAATAATTTATATTTTTCATGAAAAAATAATTACTATTCTTAAAGGTACTGTAATTGCAACTTAGCTTCCGGAGAATTTATGTAAATTTTCATACTAGAAAGAGGTTGTAAACTTTAAGCTTCTAAATAAGTAATTTACTCGACTTTAAATTATGCTTGAATGCTGTATATTTTATCATTGCTCATGTCACATCAATATCCTGTATTACTCTTCTTGCGTGGATTTATTTATTGGGTAAACGTGGTATATTTCAGATATTGAACATGGGGATAACTTCAAGTGATTGGAGCTGATGTTGGGAAAGGTCTTGATCTTCCTCTTTGAGCATTCATACTTAAATTTTCACACTACTCAATATTTTCTTAAACATCCGCTATGTGTAAATCTAAGAACTATTAAAATATTGATGCAAATTGCATACTTCTCTGTGTTAGATCAATTTACTATGGGATATGCCTTATAATTGCTTTTATATGAAATTTTAGTATACAAAATATATACCCAAAAAAAAGTTATGTATTGTGTGCGTGTGTTAAATAACATAGAAAAACTAATTTTATCCTTTAAGTACTTAAAAATTTAAGGATTCCAAAGACCACCTAAAGCTCCATCTGTAGTCAAAATATGTAAACAAAGAGAACGTACAAACAGTAAGGTTCCAGATGCAACCTTATCGCAATACATGAGGAGGGAATTTCCGATACAGCTCTATAAATAATACACTATGTGCTGGTAAGTTAACTAATTATCCCATCTTAGCGACTGGTTCTTAGCAAAATCCAACTTGCAATACCAACGAATTATTATAAACTCGTTGTAACACCTAACTAGTACAATATGTGTACCTAAGAATTTCTCGTTGAACATGAACCGGCATCAACAACACTGGAGGCAGAAGATGGATTGGCTTACAGAATCCGGCTAATCCGAGCGTCTATAATTGGAACTTTGGAAGGTGAGTCTGACATTTCTAAAGCTTCTGCCAGAGACAACCTCCGGTTCTGCCATATCGCCTCCGCCCAGCTCTTCATCTTCTCTCCTTGAGCCTTCCTATTTTCTTGGACACTAAGTGCTTCTGCATATCCACCTGCAACATTAAACTACTAGTCAATTTACAAACCACTTGAGCTTCAACTATTATTAGTTATAGTATTAGGCTTACAAGCCTGTCCAAATGCATGATTTACTTTCAGATAAAGCCAGAGGACACCTCTAAATCCAAATTTGAATGCAAGGGACCAAAAAAAAAGAAAAAAGACGAACCTTGAAAATGAAGACTACAACTTAGTTATGATAATCATATAGCTGCTCATGTGTAGTGTGAAAGCAAACAGCTTATTCCATATATACATGTGTGAAGATATATATCGTTACTACGACTGTTTCCAGTAAATGTACACTAATCTCACGATTGAGATTTGGGAACAAGCACTACAAGATGCAAAAGTACTTTAGTTCATTATAAGATTCATTCTAACCTATGAAACTCACATTGGAAAACAATCATTTCTCTAGTTACAAATCTTTTTCTCTTTAATAAAACTATCACGATTCTTGAATACTCTTTTAACCATAGGAGATACTCGGAGAAAAATATGATCACCTACCTAAAATTCACGTGGTTGTCTTCGCTTTTCTTCATAATTCTTCTGTCTTCATTGAGCTGTTATCAATTTTTCCTGAATTATTTTTATTTGCCTAGTGGTTTGATCTACCAAATCAGGGCCCAATAAACTTCTTTCTCCAAATTCAACACAACAAATAAGTAACCTACATTTTCTACCATAGAGAGCTACATAAGGGGCCATTTGCAAAAGAGTGGAATTTCATCATCTTAACAAACTATGCTCCAAGTGTTTCTTCTTCTTCCTCCCTAGACAATGTTCAAGGGCCTATAGAACATGACTAGGGTCACTTTAGGCATTGTCTCCTCCGTAAAGTAGTGCTCATCAACACTAAGCCTCCTTGTAGTAATTTCAATGAGAATATCTCCTCCACTGTCATAAAGCATTATAGTAAACACTGGAATAATTATCATAATGTAGCACAAATCTAAACACATCCACTAAGGTCATCTTGGCCTAAAATTTTTGTGAGATTAGAGGATGAGAATTCAAATAATTCTCAATAGTTAGACATGCTACTTTTACCACATTTAAGCAAAAATAAATGATATGTAAATATATAACAAGTAATGAGCAAGAATTCAACATAACAAAATCAAATATTAAGTGCAAAAATAAAGTAGAATAAGCAACCTAACTACCTTATTTAAGCTAGAAAATCCCCTGGTATTTGTTCTTCAATGTCTCAGCCTAAGGATTAAGTAAGAAGGAAAAACATGCACTCGTATTATTCCTACTCAAATACACGTCACTATGGATGAAAAGATAACAAAAGGACCAACTTACTTGATTTTCTCCTAAAGATTGCTCTCGGCCTCCTCCAATTCTTCACTCTCTCTCTAAACCTCACTTTCTCTTACTAGGTGTGTTGTACGAGTTATGAATGACCAAGGCTCCATCCCACTCCTATTTATACTTATGGTCCCTTGCATGAACATTTAATGC
Source organism: Delonix regia (assembly GCA_037074485.1). Classification (NCBI taxonomy): domain Eukaryota; kingdom Viridiplantae; phylum Streptophyta; class Magnoliopsida; order Fabales; family Fabaceae; genus Delonix; species Delonix regia. The sequence continues at coordinate 4,826,328 of CM073460.1, read as the reverse complement.
CTTCATTAGGTGTCAAGATTTTGTTAACCATTTGCCATGTATTTTTACTAAGTGATCGTACAAAATGACACTAAGCTCACGTGAAATGATTGCAAAATTGGACACCATACTTTCACTTTGTTTTGCATGAAAATTTCCTCCTTTGCCATTTAGTTAACCATGGACTACATGTAACCAATTTGATTGCATTTGGTCTCCTTTCATCCTTGTCTCACGCCATGTCTTCTATTCATAGATTATAGGATATGTTTTGTCCATCACTTCATCTTTCCCTTATCCTCCCCTAATTAACTTTGAACCCTAGCCTTTAGAAAATTTTGCATTTTAAGAAATCACCTTTTGGTATTTTCTTATCTATAAAATAAACTATCCCTTAGGTTTGCCAATTTGCATAGGTTTCCCACACTTCTCTTAATTCGCCTTCTAACACCTATATAAAATTTTTAGTTAGGGCTTTATATTAAAAGTTATACCATATTTATAATTTAGTCCTAGATTTATATCTTTCTTTACAACTAAGGACAGGGGGACCTAATTGGTAGAAATTTTCAGGATATTACAATTCCCCCCCCCCCCCCCCACCCCCACAAAAAAAAATTTTGTCCTCAATTTTAACTCACCAAATAATATGGGCCATCTTTTTTTCATTTATGCTTTTGTCTCCCAAGTTGCTTCTTTGGGTGTCAATCCTTTCCAAATCATTATCACCAAATGTACCTCTTTATTGCAGAGATATTTAATTTGTGTATCAATGATCTTCTCAGGTTCCACTTCATATGTTAAATCCTCTTGTACTGGCACAGACTCATTGTATAATGTGTGTAGGATTAGGCAAATATTTCTTTAATTGTGATATATGAAAAACATTATGGATTTGGGATAAATTTGGCAGTAGAGCCAAATGATAAACAACAGTCTCAATACGGTCGAGAATTCAAAGGGTCCAATGTATTTGGGACTTAGTTTTTGACTCTTGAATGCTCTTCTAACCATAGGGGATACTCAAAGAAAAACATGATTGCCAACTTGAAATTCAACTGATCATCTTCACTTATGTTGATGATTCTTCTGTCTTGATTGAGCTATTATCAATTTTTCCCAAATCATTTTAGCTGGTCAATAGTTTGATCTACCAAATCAAGGCCTAATAAACTTGTTTCTCTTAATTCCACTCAACAAATAGGAGACTTATATTAAGGGCCATTTGCAAGCATTAAAACTATTGTTATAGACAAATTCTGCTTGGGGTGGATATGAATCCCAATTCCCTTTTAATTCTAAAGTACATGCTCTTAGCATATTCTCTAATGTTTGGATAGTTCGCTCAGTCTATCCATCTGCCTGTGGGTGATATGTTGTACTGAACCTAAGTTGTGTACCTAATGTCTTATGTAGAAATCTCCAAAAATTAGAAGTGAATCTAGGATCTCTATCGGACACGATACTATTGGATACTCCATGTAAGCTAACAATTTCCCGAATATATAATTGTGCTAGTTTGTCCAAGGTAAATATAGACTTAATTGCTAGAAAATGGGCAGATTTGGTCAAAGTATCTATTATAACCCAAATGACATTGTTTCCAGCAGAAGTCTTTGGTAATCCCATAATGAAATCCATAAATACACTCTCCCACTTCCAAGTAGGGAACTGAACAAAGTGACAAATAAGCATAAGTATCCACTCCCTAGAATAGATGATCTCTCAGATCAATTGGCTGGAGCATCAGTATTTTCAAAAATAGATCAAGATACCACCAAATTAAAGTAAAGGCTGAGGATATACCAAAGACTGCCTTTAGGACTAGGTATGGGCATTACAAATTTTTAATTCTATCTAGTTTCATTCTCCATGAAGTCAAGTAGGGAAGAATAGAGAGTGGATAGGCTCATTCTCCTTTGGCCATATACTAGTGGTTGTATAAGTCTAATAAGGGCTCTTGGTTGGCGTCCTTTTCCTAAGGCCAGAGCTCTTACGGAGACGGCAGAAAGGTAAGGCTAGGACCTCAAGCTATAGACCAGCTAAGGGGACGGGAGTGAAGAAAGGAGCCTAGATCTTCAATCTGATCTCGCAATGGATCTCAAGCTCACAAAGCTTAAAACTGAATAAAAAGACAAAAACGTCTTATCAAATCGTCTGTGTATGAGTTAAACAAGAGACGAAAGAAGACTGACAGTGGTTACAGGAACTGAAAGTGATTTCACTAAAGAAAGGCTGTTCAATCAAGCTATAGCATTTAGGACACAAGCTATCGATTCTACCTAAAAAGAGAAAACACACCATTTAAGCTGAGAATGAAAGTTTGTATGGCTGTGGAGAAAAGCTAGATCACTTGAAACAACAAAAACTTTTCTTAAAAAAACAATACAGACTGCATTCCTCAGAAGCCATAGCAGTTCGAAAGACTGAAAGAGAAAAGAAGCTGATTATACAGTCTTCTTTTCTGCTATCTTCTTTCTTTGATTATTTTTCTCATCTCATAAAAGAAGAGAAGATCATAGGATGGTCCTCACTTTCTTCTTTCTTTGGGCGAAAGTGCTTGATGGAATATGTGACATGACAAGAGGAACTCTTGCTCTTATCTCAGTTGCCGCGGTTGTCAGACTAGAAATGTTTTCGCTACGAACTGATTGAATCACTGGTGTTAGGACTGCTATAGAATTCGAATAAGCCCTTGAAAGAATAGCTCCTGGTGGTTCAAGATGTGAATCAATAGGAATACGATAATCTGCTGCATTGAATGGCATCTTCTAATTCGCTATCAAAGAATAACTGTGAAGAAGGCACTGATTGACCTCAGACTTTTAGTTGAAAAGAAAGATATAAATCTAGGACTAAATTGTAAATATAGTATAACTTTTCATATAAAGCCCTAACTAAAAATATTATTTCAGTGTTAGAAGGCGAATTAAGAGAAGTGTGGGGAACTTATGCAAATTGGCAAACCCAAGGGATAGTTTACTTTATAGATAAGAAAATACAAAAAGGTGACGTCTTAAAATGCAAAAATTTTCTAAAGGCTAGGGTTCAAAGTTAATTAGGGAAAGATGGACAAAAGATATCCTATAACCTATGAATGGAAGACATGAGATAAGGATGAAAGGAGACAAAATGCACCCAAATTGGTTACATGTAGTCCAAGGCCTACTAAATGGCAAAGGAGAAAATTTTCATGCAAAACAAAGCGAAAGTATGGTGTCCAATTTTGCAATCATTTCATGTGAGCTAGGTGTCACCATTTAAACTCATTAGGCAAATTGTCATTTTGCATGATCACTTAGTAAGAACACATGGCAAATGGTTAACAAAATCTTGTCACCCAATGAAGGCATTAAATGTTCATGCAGGGGACCATAAGTATAAATAGGAGTGGGATGGAGCCTTGGTCATTCATCACTCGTACAACACACCCAGTAAGAGAAAGTGAGGTTTATAGAGAGAGAGAATGAAGAATTAGAGGAGGCCGACAACAATCCTTAGGAGAAAATCAAGTTAGTCTTTTTGTTATCTTTTCATCAATAGTTATATGTATTAGGATAGGAATAATATGAGAGCATGTTTTTCTTCTTACTTAATCCTTAGGCTGAGACATTGAAGGACAAATACTAGGGGATTTTCTAGCTTAAATAAGGTAGTTAGCTTGCTCATTCTACTTCATTTTTGCACTTAATATTTGATGTTGTTATATTGTCATGATAGCGACATAAAGTGGTTCATATTGAGCAAAGGAATTGTTGCTTGGGAAGCAAATTTTAATGGCATTCACGTGGCAGAATTGGATCCATTGTTATGTTAAATTCTTGCTCATTACTTGTTATATATTTACACATCATTTATCTTTACTTAAATGTGGTAAAAGTAGCATGTCTAACTATTGAGAGTTATTTGAATTCTCACCCTCTTATCTCACAAAAATTTTAGGCCAAGATGACCTTAGTAGATGTGTTTAGATTTGTGCTACATTATGATAATTATTCCACGGTGTTTACCATAATGCTTTATGACGTTGGAGGAGAAATTCTCACTGAAATTACTACAAGGAGGCTTAGTGTTGGTCAGCACTACTTTGCTAGGGAGACAATGCCCAACGTGACCCTAGTCATGTTCTATAGGCCCTTGAACATTGTCTAGGGAGGAAGAAGAAGAAACACTATGGAGAGTAGTTTGTTAAGATGGCAAAATTCCACTTTTTGTAATGTAATATAATAGGGTTTTGCCATAAGAACATGTTATGTATGTTTGGATGATGGAACATGTACTTAACCTCTATGTAAGTGTGTGTAACTTAAGTTGTATGAACATGCTCTACAAGTGATCTACTATTGTGTGATTCTCAGCCATAATGTGCTTGTATGGGAAAAAAAAAACACAGATTATTCACATGATGTGCATGAAATGATGAAGTTAGAATTTACATATGAAATGAAATGTGAACGAACATGTATGACAAAGTAGTATAAGAACAAAAGAGCAAGGATTGATAGAAAGAAATGGAATAAGAATCTATTTGAAGATGATGGATAGAGAATTTATTGACATATGTGTTATTTGTTTTAATTTGGATAGGAAACAAAATAATAAAATATAGATAGGGACTAAATTGCAATAAATGAGGTTAAGAGGATTAAAAATGAATTCCACACGTTGTAAGAAGGACTTATTTAGGGTTTAGGGTTTACTTTCTTTTTCTTATCCTAATAACAAAAAAGTAAGGAAAAGGACCAAAGTGAAAATAAAAGATAACATGTGAAAAAAAAAAAAGTGAATTGTAAGAATATTACATGCATTTGTACGTAAGTCTTGCATGGATAAAGTTTTTGTTGGTTGGTGCACATGATATGTAGATCACCAAATACATTATAGTGGGTGAAAGGATCCATCGTACCTCTTGCAAGGGCCACTATATCACCTCGATCTACCAAAGGTGCAGCACCTACACCAAGAAAGCTCATTTTCAAAATATATACATCATAAATAAGTGTATCCCATGTATGAGTATGTGAGGCACACCAAACTAACACAAATCAACATTACCTTCAGTCCGCAGTGGTGGAGCCTTCAACAGCTCTATCGCCCTTCTGTAAAGACCCTGTGAAAGGTTTTTCAAGTTTATTTACAGCATGATTTATAAACCAAATTATTGATAACCTAACATACATATAAGGTAAGAGAAGCAATGCTCAACAACTCAAGGATAACTTATTTACTTGCAGATTACAATACTCAGGGTATTTAAATGCCTCAATAGAAATTTATTCCCAAAAAAACAGTAAAAGAAAAAACTAAACCAGATTGAAGGTCACTCAATTTTTCAATAACAGACTAAACCTCTACATAGGCTAGCACATTGAGAGTAAAAGAAGAAGACAGACTGAGAATAAAAGCTAAAACAGATGAAAGCAACTCCGCATTAAAACTAAAGCAGACTGAAGCAACTCTGCCTATGCAAGTAAGTTGAGTAGAAAGAATGTGGCTCAGCTAAAACATTTCAATTTCTTAAATTCAAAAGGGGAGAAAAAAATTAGGCATTTGAGGAATTCTAACCTCTTGAATCAGAAGGGAACTTGAACGTTCATGCATCGCTTTATACTTAAACATGAGAGCTATACAAGTTAAGACCACACCAACCTTGGGATGATGAGAGCCTACATTAATTCAATAATGTCACAAAAGATTAGTAATATACTGTGCCATTAACAGGCTTTCCAATAATTGCTATGTAAATTTGTGAACTGAGTGTACATAACAGATTAAAGAACAGATAACTAACCAAAAGACTCTTCTGCCTTAGTCAACGCCTTTGTCAGTAACTCCTCTGCATCACTGAAGTTACTGAAAGCAAAACAACGATTATTAGTAATATCACCTGAAAGTTACAAAACTTGGAAAATTGCAGGTCGAGAAAACCAAACAAGTATAACTGAGCTTACCCCAAATGTGCTTCAAGCTGTCCCAAAGAACACATGGCCCCCAACATTAAACCCTCCAAATTCATGTTACCAGCTGCTAAGACATATGGGTGGCCAAAATCTTTTTTCTCAGAACCTCCATCGATGACTTTCTGGTAAACCTCCTTCGCCAAAGAAAAGTTCTGTTTGGCATGTACAAATTCCCCATATGATAGAGCAACACCACCTATATATTCAAATATCAATTTGGGATGGAAGAATGTCAACCATAGTGTCTGATAAAATGAAACATACCAGTGCAGAATTTGTCATCAAGAGGTCCTTGAAAGAAGGCTTCAGCTGCATCAGGCCACAATCAGCGGTATTTAGATATAAAAAAAAAAAAGCACTGACAAATTAATTAAACAAATAACCAACAGGAACTTTGAAGTACCTGACTGAAGATTGCCATTGACCAGTTCAACCAACCCTTTTACTGCTTTGGCACGAACTTTTAGAGCCTCAAAATCTTTGTCATTACATCCAGCTTCCTGTTTCTCCGCGAGCTCTAAACATTTATCTGCGAGCACTGATGATTTATCATCCTATATTGGAGAATTTCTTTGCATAAATATGAATAGTACAGGAAAAAAGAAGTGAAATATTTTGCACTGTGTTCGTAAGGACCAACCTGGCCCAACTCTAGATGAATACCAACGAGAGCTTCAAAGGCAGCAACTACGACAAGAAGCCCAAAAGGAACATTAAGTTATTGGCACTTCTTATGAAGATATCCGATCGGAAATGCAGATACAATAAATTGAAAAATTATGAACTCACCTCTCAGTCCCAAGAAAGAACTAGTCAATTCTTGAACACCACGGAGCTTCGCGATTGCATCATCAAAATTTCCTCTAAGAAAAATTAGATAAAATAACTTTCATGAGCTTATCAATCTATCAAACGAGATTGTGCTTGAACATGGGGTTTGAAATAACAGAAAGATTGATTAAAACAAAAAACAAAAAAGAAGCAACCTTTCAGACAATAAGGTAGACATAGCGAGTAAAACCATTCCTCTTGAATTTTCATCAGGAAGGTCTTTCCCTTCACCTAATGTAGTCGAAAGGCACTGCTCCAATACCAGTAGGCCTTGAGCATACGATTCAGCTATAGACACCAAGCACACCCAAGACAAGGGGGCAAAAAAAGTAAACTACAACGAAATTCGAAGTGGGTAATTGAGAAACGGAGTCGGTGGAGCTCAGAAAACCATATACCTGATTTCTGAGACCTGGCATGAGATAGAGCATAGTTAATCATCTGAACAGTTACTGAGTTTGCCATAGAAGCGTCCGAACCATTGTGGAAGAGCCTGAATCGTGGAGAGGAAGCGATAAGAGAACGGCTATTGCAGGAAGTAGAGGCTAATCTGGAAGCTCGAGCAATAGCAGTGGAAACACTTGACAACGTAGCTGCCATGCGAATCATCATTGCCTCAGTGTTTTTGCTTATCAAGAACTCAGGAAACCCTATGAACTGGAAATGGCGAAATTCAAAATGCCGAGAACAATTCAGATGAGCAGATCGTAGGAGAGGCGATTCAGGATTGCCAGAATAGCAGAATCCAAGTACCCAACAGAAAAAAGGGAGGATTGGGCTTTTGATGTAATTGGTGTGTCCAAGCTTACTTAATGAGCTTTGGAATTCTGATAAACATTTAGTTTCCCTTTGGAGGAGGAGAAACCCTTCCGGAAGTGAGCGTGAGTGACAATCAATCTGTGAAGAGCAATAAAAATTTGCTTAGCCCAATGGGCTGCTTCCGAATGTACCCAGAAAAGCAATGAACTAAATAAAGGTGGGTTGGGTTAACTTTATGGGCTGAAAATATTTCATGTTCATATTAAGGAATAATTAAATTTAATTAAAATATTTGATATAATTAGCCAATAACAAAAAATTCAATGGTTCATATAAATTAATTTTATACATGTTAATCTTTTTCTATGAGATAGCTTGTTTTACTTTAAGTTTTCTTGGATTTCCAGTACTCTTATAAAGGAAAATTTAGTCTAGCAAAATTTATCAAAAGATTGGTTATAATTATTATCTAAAGCCAAGAGCTAGAAACCAGGCCAGTGGGGGCATTATATGTTTTTGAAAAAATATATTTGTAAATAAATAATAATAATTAACATCAAATTAAACTACATACATAAATATAAAATCATATAAAAAACTAAATTCCTTACCTTACAAGTGTCCTACTTATGATTTCATATTTGAAATTGTTCAACAATCACTTCATTGTCAATATTATTGAAAACATCCCTTTCAATATTCATTTATCCATGTATCTCCCATTCGACTGTGTAGTTAATTTTTCACAATCTTCATATCTGAAAATGTCATTTCTATAGTTGCTATGAGCCTGTGGCTATAGGAAAAATCATTAATAACTTTAATAATAGATAAATTAATAGACAAACAAGTTTCCCAATCTCAACTAACTTCTCTGCAAGAGAACTAATTCCTTTTAAAGATATAAATTCAATACTACTATGCATACCATGATGTAAGTCTCAAGTTGATTATCAAGTATCATCAAATCAGTTGAAGAAAATTCTCGTGGATAAAACCTTGCAAAGTCAATCAACTTGTTCTTATCAAAAGTTGAGAACAAATTATATGGATTCAAACAAGCCATACAAAGAAGCAATATTGTATTTGTCTTAGTAAAACTATCATTCAGTTCTTAAAGTTGCATATCTACAACAATATAAAATATTTCAACATGATAATGATCTTCTATTGTGATATCATGAGCTTTACTTTCACGCCTTGGGTTGCCTTTATACCAAAAAAATCTCATCCATATTAGGAATTTCAATATCATGTATATTGCAAAATAAAGTTACTTCATGCAATAAAAACTTCCATCCATTATCCCTTATATCTTGTAACCGTTGTTTGGAAATGCTAACCAAGTTACATGGTATTTATGATATCTTGATCTTTCCTTTGTAATGCTTATGACAATTCATTGGAAATTTCTACACATTTTTCATCAAATGTAATGTAAATGTAAAATCAAAATCTTGTAGCAAATGTAGTAAACCATTAACTTCAGCTCTTTGATTTGCATTTGACCTATCTTTCTTTACAATTTCAAGCACATTAATCACAGAAGAATACAACAATAATAAATTTATCAAAGTGGCATAATGTGAACTTCAAGGAGTATCAACACCTCATTTGAGACCAGTTTCTTGGTTCATGCCTTGTCCATTAGGAATTTTTCCTTTCTCCAATGCATCTCTAACTTTACTTACTTGTTTTTTCATGAAGCATATCATGTCATTTGCAAGAGCCCCGAACAACATTCAACTAAGTATATACTAAATTAAAAAGAGAAGCAACCTAAATGTGATTCTTAGCAGTGGCTACTAATGTAAGCTACAATTGATGAGCAAAACAATGCACATAAAATGCAGATGATTTTTCCTTCAAAATTAAACTTTTAAGATGATGAAATTCACCTTGCATGCTACCAGCACCATCATAAACTTGTCTACAAATGCTTGATATACTTAGCCTATATTTGCAAATCAATTCATCAATTGTCATTTTTAATGATAAAGCAATTGTATTAGTAACATGCATTATACCAAGAAAGTGCTTAATGATACTTCCTTTCTTATTAACATAACACAAAGTAATTGTCATTTTCTCTTTATTTGATATGTTGTGTGACTCATCAACAATAATGGCAAATAGGTTATCACTCTAAGATCATTAATAATAACATTGGTGGTTTCCAATGCAGTAGCATGAACAATGTCCTTTTGAATTTCAAGAGCAATAAATCGATTATTTTCAAAAGCCCTTTCTAAGACAATATGATTTATTGTTTCATTATGGTTAGTAAGAAACTTTAGAAATTCAAGGAAATTACATTGATTAGCAAAATTGATTGATCCATCATAACCATGAAAAGTCAATCCTTGCTTTAAGAGAAACTGAACACAATCAATTAATGCAATCAAACAGCTTCAATATTGATCATGAACTTGTTTAGATTCTTAGAAATAGCAACTTTAGTGTATGTTTGGTTGTTGGATTTAGGGAGAATGAGAAGGAAAGGGAATGGGCTTTAGGCCAACTCCCTTGTTTGGTTGGCATCTTAAGGTTGGACTCCTTTTACCTAGGGAGAGTTTATTCCTATAAGTATGGGAGAAGGCATTCCTAAGCTAAAGTGAAGAATTGGTCATTGTCTCCTGGGAATTAACAATTTTGACAAAAATACCCTTTAAAATATGTGGTGAGAAAGGTCTGACGAGAAGGTTGCCAGACGCCAGTAGAAGTAGTTGCTCAGGCAACTCTAAATGACTAGTTACCAGAAACAATCAGCATTGATAAAGGTGTCATAATGCATTAGTTAGTCATCGAAGCCAATTAGATTGAGCTCGGAAGGAGGTGTCTTTAAAGTGGGGCTTCGGTCATCTTCTCCGACAAAGTTAAAATATGTTGGCGAAGTTGCAATATTGTTAACACTGACGAATTCCCTTCACCACCAATGGAAAACACCCACAAATTCCTTCTCTTCCTCTTTCCTTCTCAATCTCCCTCACTAGCAAACGCTAGTGATGTCATGACCCCCACGAATGAGAATAGGGAATGAGATAAACCTCGTCCTCATAAGCCTACCTGACAACTTAAAAAATCCATTTACAATATGAGAGAACAAAATTCTCTAACGATGGCTATGATCACAATAATAAAATATAACCATATGGCTATATACTTGGGGAGCCATTAAATTGCAAATACAAACTTTACAACAATAAAGGACTTGCCTTTGCGAACAATGCAAGGCTCACATAAAAGACACATGCTAAACCTTTAGTTCGTAAGTCAGGGATCCAAAATAGCACTATCATCTGAAACATGTTAAACAATTAAGGGTGAGTTAAAACTCAGTAAGTAAAAAATACTAACTATACAAAGGAAGGGACAGACTAGATACAGTAGAGTTTTTCACAAACAATTTATTATCTCAAAATTTGAACACCTTTAACCAAAAAAAAAACAAGTATTTATAATCTTGCAATGAAGGAGAATAACACTTATGAAATCATCAGACAATGAAGGGCATTTTTGTAAATTCATAGGGACATATGGCTTGCTGTAAAAAAAAAAACAAGTATTTATGCATCACTGGGATTCAAAGTGAAGACCATTTGGAAGTAAGGTTGCAACTTTGACTAGCTAAGTTAGCCTAACACTTGGGTTTGATTATTACTTTATTAATATTTAAGCCCTTGCTGAATCCCTTTTCCATTTCTCCTTTAATTTAATTTAAATTTTATTCTAGCCCTAATTACATTCTCTTCCTTCTCCCACCCTAGAAAACTATTTAGAATTTTTTTTTCAAATGTTACATTCTTCCCCCTCAAACATTCTTCCCCTTTAAAGAAATTTGGTCCCTAAATTTAATGCAAATACACACTAAACACCCTAAGCAAATGGGGCTACTTAGTAGACATATCACTTTTAACTTTCCATGTGGCTTTTTCGCATGATTTCACCATAACACCTTGACAGTGGTGATCTTTTCAAATGAAACTTTTCAACTTGTCTATCAAGAATAACTATAAGAATTTCTTCATATGCCAAGCTGACATCCACCAATTGACAATTTCATTACCTTTAAGTCCAAAAATATGGTTGCACAAATATTCCAAGATTATCACCTTATAAATTAAATTTGCCTAAATAAGTCAATTAATCCATTCCACATAGCTCTTGAGTTGTTAAATATCATCCAACGACTTAAAAATTATACCTATCATAAGTAAAGTAATTATTCAATATAGTCATATCCATTGAATTTTTTTCTCATCAAGCTTCCTCTTAAAACAATGAAATTTAACATAATTTGAGAAAAATTCACAAAATAATTTACCACTCAAAACAAAACTACTACCAAATTTTATCCCTCTTCTTGAGGTCTAATGATGTGAAAGGAATGAGAAATCTTCACATTCCTCCACTTTAAACATTATAACCCCTTATCATGAAAAAGAGGTTTTTAATTAAACAATCCAATCATCAAATTAACACATGAAAATTGTTAAATACTTAGCTAAAATCAAAACCCCCCCCCCCAAAGAAATTTGATAAATTAAGCCCAATTGAGCCCAATTTCAAATTCCAAATTTCGATCACTGTTTGTCGTTCATGTTATTGTTCATACACAAAAGGGATTTTGATTTCTGAAGCAAATTCTTTAAATTAAACACTTCAATCAGTGGAGAACCACACGAAATGAAGTTCTAAAGTAAAACCCTAATGTAATTTGAAGGAATCACACCTAAATCATGCTAAATTTTGAAATTTTTATCACTATTCATGTTCTTTACGTTGAAAATGGGGGGTTTTTGAATTTTTAACTGAGAACACAAAATTAAATGTTGTAAATGGGAGAGAATTGATCAAAATACATATCACAACTATAGCCCCAACAAAAATTCGTGTAAGACTCACCAACAAGCCAAAATGTCACTAATTTTGAGCCCTAACACTAATGTCATGAGCTTAATAGTTTTCAACCTTTTTTTGGCCTACATCTAGCTTGAAATACGTTACTAATGGTTAGAGTGATGAGAGATGACGGTGGAGAGGATGATTGAAGCCAAAAATTGAAGAACATAGTTGTTCATGGAGAAATGCATCGTGTAAAGAAAGAGAATAACACTTATGAAATCATCAGACAATGAAGGGCATTTTTATAAATTCATAGGGACACATGGCTTGCTAAAAAAGAAACAAGTATTTATGCATTAATGGGATTTGAAGTGAAGACCATTTGGAAGTAAGGTTGCAACTTTGACCAACTAAGCTAGCCTGATACTTGGGTTTGATTATTACTTGATTAATATTTAAGCCCTCGCTGAATCCCTTTTCCATTTCTCCTTTAATTTAATTTAAATTTTGTTCTAGCCCGAAATGAATTCTCTTCCTTCTCCCACTCTAGAAAACTATTTAGAATTTTTTTTTTCAAGTGTTATGAGCAAAGTCTATAGATTTGTACAGAGCCATTAGCACCGACACATTCCGATGGCTAGGATTCTAACAAACCTCAATCTCTCCCTCACCTTCTCTTGCCAATCACCTTCTCTCACCGTTAACACTTGCGGATTTTGATAGCTTGGATGAAAGCGTTTAGACTTCTTCAGGTTTTGTTGATGGTGAAAAGCATGTAGGAAGGAAAAAAATGAAATGAGGTAGGAAGAACAAATGTCCTTTGCTCGATGTGAAAAAAGAGCAAATAAAATTTTTTATAACATAAAAAAATAATAATTAATAATTTAATAATATTATTAATTACTTTTTTAATAATAATTAAAATTATCATTTTTATATAGCACTTTTTTATTGTTGTAACTTTTTAATTTGAAATATTAATCAATTTTTTAGAAAAAGATGTTATGGTTATTTGGTTAACCTCCTTTCCATTCTATCTCTTTTTACAATATCATATCAAACATAGTACGTGGGCCTAAGATTCCATTCCACCAAAACTCATTCTCAGTCCCATTCTAATTCATTCTAGAAACCAAGTGGACCCTTAATGTGTTGATTTTGATTCATCAAATATTGACACTTCTTCCGAACAATATTGTGAGCACTACTAAGACCTCTAACATGAGATGAGAGTTTTTGTTATTCCAATTTGTATCCTTTTGCCACAAATGTATTTCCACTTGATCGCTTCCTTAACTCAAGCCTAAAAAGGTAATAATACAAGCGAAATATTGCATCTTTTTCTATACAGTATTCCAACCAATTGCCAAATTCATTAAACCAAGAGGGACAAACTCTTCTTACGGCATTCCCAATTCTTCTACTAGGAAAATTATGTTGAGTAAGTTAACATGGTCCTTTTTGCAAATTAACTCCTCGTATCTTATCTTAGTCATTAGGATAGTAAAATGAAATTTTAATTTATTTTCCTAAATCTGATGACAAATATTCTATATTAATATTACTTTGTTATTGTTCAACATTTGAATCATGAGGTTCAAATAAAAATTGTTCCTCTAATGACAATTTTTTCTTAAAAAACCTTTCCATTTTCTATTTAAAATTTAAAAAATTTACAATTCACCTGTCGCAAATCATATTTTAATATAATAAGAAAACAATTAATTAATTAAAACATCAATCCATTTTCAATTAAATATATGCTTATATTCAATGTCTACCATTATAGAGAACAAAGAGACAAAAGAAAAATTAATAAAAGAAATGAAAAAAATTAAAAAGTTTAGAGAAAAAGATAGAGAGGAGAGTGAGATATATATATATATATATATAAGAAGTATAAAAGGTGATGTAAGATACCGGCATCCCGGAGAGAAATGACTGAAGAAGACGAGCAATTTTTTTGAAGATGATGAGTGTTGCTCGGTGAGTAGAGAATAGAGAAAGAATGAGGTTGATTGGTAAAAAGAATAATAAAATAAGTAGAAGAAAGAAGAGATATGTGTGCTTATATGATGTTGATGGAAGAAGAAGCAAACATCATTAGGTGGGAAAAGAAAAGTAAAAAAAATTATTTATAAATTCTTGTTAAAGATATATATAATACATGTGTAAATTTATTGGAATCAAGTTAAAATATTATATAAAAAAATACAAAATACTCATATTTATTTATAGCTTTTCAGTGGGTTCAAACTATTAAAATATGGAATGCATAATATCAACATCCAATATCATAAACAAATAAAATAAAAAATTGAGGGCACACGTAAACGTGCCTCCGTTCCTATATATATTTACACTTCAACTGAAAAATGCTATAGGTAAATATTGTTTGCTTTACCCATAGTTTTAGATAATTGTTGGTAATTCTTTTATGGCAGACACTTCAACAAAACCATTACTAAAGCAAAATGTTTGTTAAAACTTTTGTTTTTTGTGCTGGTGACAGGCTTGGTTAAATGGAAGCTAATTAAATGGGCAAGCAACAATTCAGTTTGAGCATCAGGATTTTCTGTATTATTATTTCAAATGTGCATATTCAACTGTTAATATTAAAGTAATTATGTAAACTTGATGATTCGCATTTAAAATTTAATTACTGATTTCAATATTTTTAAAAAACTGAAATTAATAAAAATTAATAAGTTAATTTGATAATTAATATTAAGCAAATTGTATAATATGACAGTATGACCAAATATAAAGAATCTAAATCCACTTACAAAGGCCATAGATTTAAGAAAAAATACTTATATAAAGTTGCTTATATCTTTGCTACACTATTTTTTAATTATAATATCATAAGTATTTAATTGTCTAATAATATTATAACACATGTATAATTATTGTACATAATTGTTTTATTTTAAAATTAAATTATATATTAATATTAGTGAATTTAACAGTTGTCTTATTATGCTTATATAAAAGTATAACAAAGATATAAAAAACTTGGTATAAGTTCAGTCCGAGATTTAATATATTAACTGTTATTATATTAAAAATGTTGCTATTAATTTGTCAAATTGACGAGAGGCTTGTATAGCTCCGTGTTCTTTCTCTCACACTCTCATAAGGGCTAAGGGTTAGGGTTTGTTGCACTCATCAAAGTTCGTTCCACTTCATGTACCACCTTAGTCTAATTTGATTATAATGAGTGAAAAAGAGGAAAAAAAAAAAAAAAGAATAACGGATGGAAAAGTGAAATATTTAAATTTTTGAAATTATTCTTTGGTGGTTGATTTGCTACTGATTAACTTTGGGTTGAAGATGATTAGAATTAATTAGGCTTTAGTTTACTAATCTAATTAGTTTATTTGCCTGTGCGTTAGGTGAATTTTAGAGAAAATTAACTTATTTTACTATATGTCAATATATTTTAAATTAATAGTATTTGTAAATATTAGTAAAACATTTACATTTAATAATATATTATGATTAAAGAAAACATAATAAATTACATAATGTTCATAAAATTAATTATGTGAGACTAGTAAGAGAAATGTGACAACTATAGGCTTATTAAAACATCACCAATATAAATTTGATTCATATAATATTTTTTTTTGTTTTAATTTTGGATCATGTCAAATAACATTTATAATATCTTATTAGAAAATTTAACAAAAAATTAATTCATTATTTTTTTGTTGACTTAAAAAAAGTCCAAATTTCAAATAGTTTCTTATTTAAAAACAATTAATTAATTCATTAATTTTCTAGTTCATTCTAAAGAATTCTTAGGTTTCAAAGAATAATTTATTAATTTTCTCATTCACTCCAAAAAAATTCTCACAATTTAAAAAATTCTTGATTTAAGAGATATTAATTAATTTATTAATTAATCATTTTATTTTTTTTCTTGTTGACTATGATAATTTAAACATGTATAAGAAAAGTAAAAAAACATCACATGAAAGAGCAAAATATTTGATCAACGAAACTCTAAATTGAAAGGAATCTATTTTACTTATATATAATAGATTTTCCTTCAAAATTAACTAATTGAAATCAATCTAAGATATTAATTAATTCACAGTGTTGTTAGGAATGAATCACATTGTAAATGGAAGTTATTTTCTCCTCTTTCTTTGTCTTTAAATAGAATTTCCAGCAATAGCCAAAATAAATATTAATTTAGGGGTGTTAGCAAAAGGATAAATTTTACAATTACTCCAGGGTAGCTGGACTTTAATATTGAAGTGGATAGTTTGGCAGGCATTATAGCTTATCAGTTGATTTTGATATTTTTTATTTTTTGAACAACGTATGTATCAATTATATTTCTGCAATAATACTTAAAGATATAAGTGTTGGGAAACTTAATTTTAGAATGAAAATTTTTGTCCAGAAAAATTAATAGTATTAAATTATTAAGAAAAATAATTTAGGTACAGAAATATACCTTAATCCACACCAATATAATCCTTTAATCAAGCAGTTATAAATTTTTTATATATGAATCTTAAGAAAAGAATTTTTGTCTTTTTACCGATCGGATATTAAAAAAAATATTATACAGTTTGAGAGAACATAACCATTTTTATGATTAGTATACATGTTATCCTAATCTTTAATTAGGCTTATCATCTAATTAAAATCTATTATATCTTAGTAAAGTAAACTCTATTTAATGTGGAGTTTTATTTGACTAATGAGAAGACTTCGTTAATCAAATTTTTAGTTCCTTGTACAATAACTTTTCACATTTTTTATACATATATCAACGATTCTTTAAAATACGCAAATTTTAAAATAATGAAATAATTAAT
Source organism: Delonix regia (assembly GCA_037074485.1). Taxonomy (NCBI): domain Eukaryota; kingdom Viridiplantae; phylum Streptophyta; class Magnoliopsida; order Fabales; family Fabaceae; genus Delonix; species Delonix regia. Next base: position 4,809,119 of record CM073460.1, on the reverse strand, counting down.
TTGTATAAATTCTTTGTAATCAATAAAAAAAATAAATGAATTAATTAATTGTCTTTTAAATTAAAAATTTTTTAAATTGTAAGAATTTTTTTAAAGTGAATGAGAAAATTAATTAATTATTCTTTAAAGTCAAAGAATTCATTGGAGTAAATAATAATATTCATGGACCGAATCGATATAACCAATTTGGTCTGACCCAATCATATCAAACCGAGTTAGGCCTAGTCAAAATAAAAAATTCGCAATTTTACAAGGTCAGCCAAGTCCTAGGGTCACACAGAACTCAACCTAGCTCGGCCCAGTAACTTATTTTTATTTTTATTAAATTCAGTTATACATACGGGGTCTAGGGCAACGAAGCCCATGCACTAGGCAAGGAAAAATTAAAATTTTGAATTGATGAATGAAAGTATATTATAGATGTCTTGTAGTTGTTAAAGAACATAAGTAATGAATATATTGTTCTAAAGCGAGAAAATCAATACCATTAATGCTATATATTAGCACATGTATCCAGTAATATGAAAAAAAAAAGGGGCAGAATTAATTAATAACACAAAATAAGATGCTTGAACTGAATTACAAGAAGGCCTTCGCTTAGAAATGAAATTGCAACCCATTCGTGTGTAAATCTTGATCAAGTACGGTACCATATGACTACTTCAACTCGAATGCTAAATCTATTAAATGAATATCTAAAACTAATTTTATCACTATATTTAACGTAAAATTTGCATATTAAGATATATATATATATATATATATATATATATATATATATATATATAAAGACACTCAATATTTTTCTTTCATTAGATATAATCATTTATGCAATCAGGGATATATTTAGGATTTGATTTTAAAAAAGATAAAAATCTTCAGATCAAATATTTTCAATAAGATGAATAAATTCTTACAATTCAATGGGATAAACTCTAGTAAATTAAATAATCAAATTTAAAATATAAAATAAAATTACATATAAAAATTAAAATTAAAAAAAAAAACGATTAGCTCCCCCACTCCTTAGATCCATTCATGCATTCAATTAGCGAATGGAGGGAATGCGATGAATCTTTTGTGATAAATCAACGAACAAACAAACTCGATTAGGCACAATATTTGTAGGGGCAATATCAAAAGGATGAACCACAAGCACTTCAGCTTTAGGCATATCTTCTAATATCTTCCTTTTTGCTTCCTCTGCTGTGACGCCAACAAGTTCAGGCCAAAACATAGTCCCCACGTACTCATAGCAAAACCCTGCGCAGTTTTGTAATAATTATTTAATTTGATCGATGCCACTAATCACGTAATTAATATTAATGATTCGGAAGAACTAATCAAAGAATCAGATTAAACTTAACCACTATACGTACATGCTTCGTTAATCTTCTCATTAGCCATGGGTGCGAGGCGATCAAGCTCTTATAATCACTTCTTCTAAAGCATATGATTCTTTATCCTCTCGAAAAGGATTGAGCTATTTATTATTTGGGATTGGAATTAGAATTGGAATCAAAGTGAAATATTAATCTTTGATTATTTAAATATTACGTTATTATCTAAAATACTAATAGAATTTGTAATTGTATAATTAAGGTAATTTTATATTATTTCAGAGAGATAAAAGAATGGTTTGAGTCTAGAGCAAATCTCATCGTTATATTTTTATGGAATTCAAATTCCTTATTTTAATTATTTATAAATTAATCAAATAAATTATTCTCATTCCAACTGAATTGTGATCAAGTTGATACTGATTATCTTGATAAACTTATTCAATCATTATTTTTTAAAAGTTTCAATCCTTTTGCTTTTCAAATTTGAAAGGATAATCTATATATTGCTAAAGGCTCGAAAGAGATAAAATTTTGAATAACAAAATTATTAGCATATTTAAATTAAATGCCTAACTTAAACACGATTAAGGAATATTCTTTTTGAGATTGATAGGCAAGTGAGATGATCGATGGTCGATATCGAGTATACTATGAAGTATGAACCTTATAATTCATTATTAACTGTAAAATAATATTTTAACAGACGTATTAAATTAATTAAAATTAATACTTATATTTATTAATTAAGTAAAATTAGCTCAATCCTATAAAAAAATTCTTAAATATTAAATAAATTAATATTTTAAAATTTAAATACAATGCTATCCAACAAAACCTTTTATTTAATAAAAATTATATTGTGATCATCAATAATGATTGGATATGACTTTATTTGCCAACAATTCTTTGTTAGGAGTATATATCTTTAACGTATTGACTTTTTTTTGGGTTTTTAATTAAAATTCAATTTTTCAATATACACGAAACTACTGCGCAACATCTGCGAATCTTCATCGATCAATTAGATGAAAGGGATCCAGATTAGCGTTGGATTAGATTATGATTTATAGACTTAGATGATAGATGATTTTTGTCATAGCACTAATAAATCAAAACTTAATTATATCTTTTTACTAATTGGGATGGGCATTATAATTAGAGGGAAACATATTGTGGATAAGTTGAAATTTTTATTTTTAAAAAAATTCAAAATTTTATTGCAGAAAATAATAATAATAATAATAATAATAATAATAACAACAACAACTTTCACAAACATAAAATGGTTTAAAATTATGGTGAGCTTGATGTATATTTTAAAGTATAGATTTATATGAGCAGATATTCTAATATTTTAACTAATTTATTTTTTCATGCATTATAAGGACATTAGACAAAATTAGTTTATTTTATTTTATGTTTATATATTTTAAATCAACATTATTTGTAAGTATTAGTAAAAAAAATTGAATTTAGTAATATATTGTGATATTAATATCATAAAATTGATTATGTGATATTAATAAGAAAGAAATAACAAAATGGACTCATTGATAAGGCACCCATTTCAAGCATATATTATTTTCTTTTACTTTAATTTTGAATCATGTCAAATCATATATGTGATAGTTTATTAGAAAATTTAAGAAATAATTAATTAATTTATTATTAAACTCATTCACTTCAAAAAAATGTTCAAACTTCAAATAACTTTCGATTTAAGATATGATTAATTAGTTCATTAATTTTCTTATTACTCCTAAGAGTGTTCATGGGTCGAGTTGAGCTAGATTTTTGCACGACCTAGGACCTAGCTCAGTCCAATTTTTGGCCCGGTAAGTGATTGGGTAAGGTTGGGTTATATCATGTCTGAGACGGGTCTATATGTATATATTTAAAAAAAAATTATTTTTATAAAAAGCTTTTTTATTAATAAAAACTAAATTTTTTAAAGAAAAAACTAAAAATTTAAGATTTAAAATATATAAAAAATAATGAAAATAAAAATTAAGATTTAGAAAAAAAAATTGATTAAAATTTGAAAAGAATTAATATTTTAAAATTTTAGTTTAAATAAAAGTTATTATAAATAAAATAAAATAAATTTTAATCAAAAATTTGAATTATTAAATTTTTATTATTAATAAATATTAAAAATTTAAAATCTAAACTATTAAAGATTTGTAAATTTTACATGTAAAAAATTTTAGGTCATTAAATTTTTATCTTTAATAAATATTAAAAAAATTTAAAATCTAAACAATTAAAATTTTTATTTAATGGTCCAAATTCTATCTAATTCATCTAATAGAGAATTCATATGTTCTCATATTTTAGCGGGATGTGAAGTTATTCATATTCATGACCACATGTGACATGATGTAAAAATTCGCTTGCTTTTTTTATGTAAAAAGGATGGCACTGTAGAAAATGATCTTTCATGTAAAGATTATCTTACTCAAATGAAGTGGAATATAATTCTTTAAAATATTCAAATAGGTTGTTTTTTTATAATTTTTTAATAATAATTTTATTTAGATTCTATATGAAAAATTTTTCTTTAAAATTATTTCCTTGAAAAAATTTTTATAAATTTTTTTATTTTTAACTTTTCCCTATCTGAGATAACATGTAAGACAAAACGCAGAAGTGCATATTCTAGCCATAGAGGGATGTTATCAAATTTTAGCGGGATGTGAAGTTATTCATATTCATGACCACATGTGACATAATGTAAAAAATTCGCTTGCTTTATTTTATATACAAAAGATGGCACTGTAGAAAATGATCTTTCATGTCAAGATTATCTTACTCAAATGAAGTGGAATATAATTCTTTTTAATAATCATTTTATTTTGATTCTATTTGAAAAACTTTTGTTTAAAATTATTTCCTTAAAAAAATTTCATGAATTTTTTTTTTATTTTTTCACTTTTTCCTATATGAGATAATGTGGAAGACAAAATGCAACATCTTCTATTGGTAAATATTCTAACCATGGAAAGCTTTTAAACAAATGAGTTTGAAATCAACAAGGATAATCATCTTGATTAGAAAGCATATACACATTCATGATGAATTGATATGACCCAAATTTTATATAAACCATATGGATTGCATCTTGTTCATGAATGAGATAGTCTCAAATTTGTGAACACTTACTAAGATTATGTGTCAAAGTATTAATATTGATTTTTTTTTTCTTTATAACATTGGAAGGAGGGATTGAATAGGTTGCCCCACAGCTAACATTGTAAATTATTCAACAATATTTTTATTATTAGTATCTACATTTATAATTGGTGCAATAAGTTAAACTCACCATCATTTATCTCTTTTCTATTAAAGAAAGAATCAAACGTTATCTTCTAAATCATATATTTTAAGTTTCAACATAAAATGGACAATATTTCTTAAAGCTTATGAGATAAAGGAAATCAATAAAAAAATTCAGGCTACGAATTAAAATAATAAAGGAAGCACTAAACCAATATTTTGGCTAATAATATATTTCAACAAATCTAATATAAATATATGATATTTATTTAAGAAGCATTTAGATACAAATAAATATATAAATTTCTTTGCTTAAATTAAATTTCTTTTTATTAAAATACCTTTTTTTTTATTCATTGCTTAAATCAAAATTTGTTCTGATTAAAAAAATAATAAAGTACTAATATATTATTCCAACAAATATGATTACACTTTGCTTTTCAAAGGCTTTGGCCCACTTAATCATCAAGATCCAACTATTTATTTTATTTAAAAAAAAAAAACTCAAACTATATAAAAATGAGACAAATACTTTTCTGTCCTGTATGAACTAAAAAGACTATCCACTCTCCTTCCGATTTGCCATCTTACAACACTCTCCATACTACTTTATAAGAAACCATTCGCCTATCTTATATATCTTTTGCCTGTCTGATATAAGAAACCATTTGCCAAATCCTTTCTCTCTCTTCTAACTCTCCATTTCGCCAAACAGTTGCTAGTATCCCATCTAACGCTTCATTTCGCCTAAGCCATTCACCTAGTCCTCTCCCCTCTCTTTCTCCTAAACTCTATTTAATATAAGAAAGCATTTCTCTCTCTTTCTCTATCAAGAACAGATGTTCAAAAAAAGCAAGAACTGAAAATAAACTCTCACCATATGTAGCATTAAGCAGCAGCAGCAATGATTTTTGGCCGATTGGCGATGATATTTCCAGTCTCTTCTCTTTTGTGCTTTAGCTCCCCTTCATCCTAAATCTAATGGTAACGAAGGTGTGGAGTGCAGTGGTTCATATCATTGTCCTTGGTGGGACTATATAGTTCAGATTTCATATTTTTAGGTTCTATTTTCATTAATTCAGGTTGTACATTGAAAAATGGGAGAGAAAAAGAAGAGCTGATAATAGAAAATTGATTTTATTTAATCTGAAAAATTGTCGGAGCCAAATTACAATTTTTTCTTCCAAAAATTAATTTATACATGCTTATATAAAAAAGTAATAGGGACCTAATTATAATTTTTTCTTTCAAAAACTAATTTACCCATGTTGATCTAAAAATAACAGGGCCAAATCACAATTATTTCTTCCAAAACTTAATTTACGCATCATATAATATATATATATATATATATATATATATATATACACACACTAAAAGTCAAGATTTGAGGTTCCTCCGCCTGAATCGACGAGAGGAAGCGATAAGAGAAGACCCATTGTAGGCAATGGAGGCTAATTTGGAAGTTCGAGCAATAGCAGTGGAAGCACTTGATAACTTAACTGGCATGCGAATGATCTTGCTTCAGTGTTTATGCTTGTCAAGAACTCAAGAAACCCTATGAACTGGAAAGGATTAAATTCAAAATGCCCAGTACAATTCAGATGAGCCGATCGTCGGAGAGGCAATTCAAGATTGCTAGAATAGCAGAATCCAAGTAACACAGAGAAACGGAGTTTGGGGATTTGATCGAATTGATGTGTCAAGGATAACCCTTCTGGAAATGAGCGTGAGAGATAATGAATCTGCAAATAGCCACAAAGATTAGCTTAGCCCAACAGGCTGCTTCCTAATATCAGTCTAATCCACAAAAGTAATGGACTAAATAAAGGTGGGGTTGGACTAATTTTATGGGCTGAAAATATTTCGTGTTCATATAAAGAATTATGAAGTTAAAATAATTGATTGATAAATCATGTTCAAATAAGTAAGTGCAGTTTTGAAGGAGAGAGAGAATAAAAAAAGTCAACTCATAATACCTTCTTCATTAAGGCTTAATGCATATATAGCAGTAAACAAATCAGGGTGTTGGCTTTGGCCACAAGAAAAGATAATGATTGTCACACTGCGAAGACCAATTCCATTATTCCTTTACTCAGTTTTGTTGGTGCCTATATATAATGGTTAAGATCATAAGCCTCAACAATCAGCATCCCTTCGTTCAGAAGAACTGGACACATAAATCCTCGACGTTTTGGCTCTTATGGCTGAGGACAACAAAGCCACCACACCCTCTCAGGACCAACCTAATGAGCCCTTGCCATGTAAGTGATCAGTGTTGCTTCCTTAACTGTTCTTCTTTTTCATCATATACCCTATATGAACTATACGGTAAAATTTTAGTTTACCCCATGTCACATAATTATTTCTGTTAAAAATGAATACTAAAGATCACAATGTGTGTGCATGTGTGTGTTGGGATTTACTTTGATTTTCCAGGGAGGATTGTGCCTCAAAAGACAAGTTGGCCAGAGCTGGTAGGAGTGACAGCAGAAGAAGCAAAGAGGAAGATATTAGAAGATATGCCAGGAGCTCAGGTTCTTCTGGTTCACCCATATCAGGGTGTCCCTCAAAATTTGCTTTATAATAGGGTTTGGCTGTATGTTGATTACTCACAAAAGGTTTGGAAGACTCCCACCATTGGCTAATTACATGATTAATTGTACCAAACAGTTCTCACAATGTGTACCAATAAGAATCTTCGTTTTATGGGTCTTTTATCATTTTCTTCCTTTCTGTATTTTGGTGATCTTCATGGGTTTTGGTGGTAATCTCCCATGAGTGGCTTGGGTAGATTTTGGATGTAAAAACATTCTTAAATTTTTTAACTAAGGTTTTAAACTGAGTTTGAATCATGTTAAAAAAATGAGGAATAATGGTTTGTGTTTCACATTTTATGCTATTCTAGTACAATCAATATATATTCACCTTATTTTGCTCACTCTAATTATATTGCAATATCTATTTAATCTATTGAAAAACTGCATCTGATGTCATAATCTATTCCATTTTTTTTAAAATAGAAATTAGTCCCATCTCATGCAGTATTGGGTACAGTAGAGGAGTTTTGAGTGAGCTATATTGGCCGAAAGCAATTAATAGTGCATTTGGTACGCAGGAAAATGCTTGATAGAAAAAGAATGAAAGGAAAATTCTTTTAGATGGCTTGTTTGATATGCTGGAAAGGAAACCCACCCCTTTCCTTCATGAGACCAAACTTCCTCACTTGGTAATATTCATTCCTTCGGGAGACTTATGGCATCGGTCCTTTCCAAGGAATCCTAGAGGAAAAAAAAAACCCTACTTTTATTCCAAGCAACAATGCTAAAACACCATGGTCAAAATTTAAAAAAAAAATTACAAAGGTTGGGTCCCAAGTTTACACATGGTTTGTCCCAACCCAGTTATTTTTTTTATTTTTTCTAGTTTATTTTTATCTTATTTATTATAAATTTTTAAATATTAATCCTTTCAAATTTTAATCACCAACATGCGAATGCGAGTTTGAAGGTTTCTTGTGCTAATTCACAAACGAAAATATGATGAGCTTAAAGAAAAATTAGATAGAGACCAAAAGACAATTCAGGCTCTACAAGAAGAATTAAATAAACTAAAAAAGAATTAATTCCAATTCTTAATTTGTTTTTTATTCATTTCAAATCTTAAATTTTATTTTTTTAAAAAAAATTGCTTTTAATAATACAATATTTGTTTCAATAAAATAAAAAATGAAAAGAGTTAATAAATAGATCTAGCCTTGATCTATTGTAACTCGACCAACTTAATCACATATTAGGTCAAAACTCAATTGAATCACGAGTCTTGCAAAAACTTGACACATGTTTACTCTATAGGTGAGACACAGTTTATTTAATCATGTTTTGTCCAAAGATATGTTTAGAGATTCATGTCACTTTTTTTAAAAAATATTTTTCTAACCAAATACAAAACATTTTTTCAAAACTAATTACATTCCAATGCATATCAAACATAATTTTTTTACCTTTATTATTTTATTCTTTTACTTTTTATTTTAGTCTTCATTCTCTTTTCCATTCCTTAAAAAAAGTTCTTGTATACCAAACATGATATAAAGAAAAGCACTTGAAAGGATGCGGTAAATATTTGAGAAAGGATATGTCTCACTGACTTTTAAACAAATTAACGAAATCTATTTTCAAAAAGTGTTATCTATTATGCCCCGTATCAAATTTGCATGCCTTAATTTTTTTTATGCTACATAGGTTATAATTGACCATCACCTAATTTGGTTATTTACGAACATAAAAAATAATACTCCTCAATCTCGTTTAAGCTGTCCATTGAATTGATATATGTTACTACTTTCTCAACCAGTTTTCTCTATCTTTAATACTTCAGTGAGTGATTATCTCTTTAATTTTAATTTACTATACAATATGTCATAAGGACGAGATGTTAGGATATATTTTTGCTCATTTTGGATTTTCTTAATTTTCAAAAGAGACATTAATAAAAGGTGAGTATGACCCACTGCTCAAATGAATTCCACGGTTCCACTTGTAGATACTTTATGTTTAAAAAATTGTATAAAAAGAAAAGAATCCAAATTAGTTCCATCTCCTTGCTAGCAATAAAGTGTCATCAAAAGGATAAAAGCAACTTTATTAGATAGTTTTCTCTTTGTTTTCTTTAACCATGTCGGCCTTTCAATGAGAAGAATAAAATATGTTTAAATTGATTCCCAAAATGAATCTTAAAAATCAATTTATTGGAGTCGCTACTAAAATTTTTAACGAAAAAATTTATAACAAAAAAGGAAAAAGGAAAAATGGTTTACAAAAATAGAGATGAGTTTAGGAATCTATTTGAGCGTGGGGAAGATGTTAAGTACCCCAAAACGCTCGTCTTTAAAAACGATTACCTTAAACTAGTCAAATGAGATAGGATAGGACCTTAAATTTATTTCAATTATCCTTTATTGACATACATGCTTATTAAAAAGAGAAGACAAAAACAACAATAATGAAAGCAAGCAAATAGATATTTACATAAGATGGACTTGACCTAGGACGAAAGCCTAGGGCCTACGTATCCTGTAAAAAGGATCAAAGTCCATGTAGTTTGACTAGAAAGGCGTGTCTGGTAGTTGGTGATTTTTAATTTTTATGATGACAACATGAGAGTTCAAATTAAACAAATTTTTGTAAACAAAACAAGATTGGGATTTTGATTTATGTGTTTTAATTTACAACAACTTGATTGATCTAGCTCTCTTCATTTTTCCTCTTTCAATTTTGTTTATTTTTGGAATTTTAACCTTTATTTTGAAATTTAAATGAAATGATAATGGGAAAAGATTTTAGGATTTTTGGAAGTTTATATTGTTTGGAACTGAAGTGAAATTATAATAAAAAATATTTTTGAATTTTTGAATTTATTTATTTTTGGATTTTCAGAATTAAAATTTATTGTTGAAATTGGAATGAAATTATAATGGAAAACCATTTTTCAGAATTTTTGAATTTATGCTTTTTTTTATTTTTTTTCCAATTTTGAAAATGAGATCATAATGAAGAAAGAATTTCTTAAGATTTTAATTATGAATAAGAAGTAAAATAAACCTTTTTTTTTAATATTTTTTAGGAATTTATGTTATCTTTGTATTTTTGAAAATGGGCATTAAATTTCAATGCCTGGGGGGACTAAGGATCTCACATGATCTTTACTAATTTATTTATAAGCGTTTGAGGAGATTTAAGATCTTACGCTGTCTTTACTAGTTAACTTTTGAGTGCCTAAAGAGGTCAACATTCTCACGCAGTTACCTAAAATATGAAAAAGATTATTTGGGATTTCTTGGAATTTTTATTTTTTATGATTTATGATTTCAAAATCATATATTAACTTTTAAAGCATAAAGAGATTAAAGATCTTACATGGCTCCATTGATCTACTCCTTAGGTACCAAATGAGAAAAACCTCGTGCAACAATTATTGAAGCGAGAAGGTAGATTACTCCGATGACCTATAAATTTTGTTTTGAAGTTTTGCCAAATTAAATGTTATCCTTCGAAGCCCAAGGAGATTAGAAAAATCTCACATGACTTCTATCTAAGTACCTAAAGAGCTTAATGTTCTCACGTAGCAATGCTAAAAATTAGGACTAGATAACTATAATAATAGTAATGACAATAATAATATGAATGGTGACAAAAATAAAACAAAGATAAACAAATAAGTAAAAAAAATTAATAAATAAAAATAAAATAAAAAATAAAAAAATAAAAAAAGGATTGCATCATGACATAGAACCAAGCCATGTCTTTGTATGGAAGTAGCGTCCCTGTCCAAGAGCCAAGAATTCTTTATGCACTTAGCAGCCATGCACGTGGTAATAGAGCCCCCATTGGTATATACATACATATATATATATATATATACACACACACATAAATAAATAAAAAACATAAGACAATAAAATAAAATAAAATAATACTAAAAATAATAATAAAATGTAATAAACTATGACAAAATAAGAAAGAAAAAATAACACAATAAAAAAAAGATAAAATAAAATAAAAATCAAATAGAACACAATTAGCATGCATGTCCAAAAGGTAAGAACTCCTCGTACACTTAGTAGACTTACCTCTACAAAGTCTAACTTGGTTAGATTCTTCATATGCGTTTCTTCCCCTGTTCTGCTAGGCTACAATAGAGGCATTCCTCTACAATTGCTCTTTCCTTCAGCATCTTCTTAGCCAGCCCTCCTTCCTCTCATCGGCTCTACTAGCTTTCTCCTTCCTAGTGTCACGTTGGCTCTCTCTTCCCTTTTCGCATCACTCCACTAGCTTCCTCCTTCTCGGTGTCATGTTTACTCTACCAACTTTCTCCTTCTAGGTGTCACGTCCGCTCTGTTAGTTCTCCCTCTCCTTCTTTAGTTGTTCCCCTCTTATTCTTTCCTTCTTCTTCCCTTTTTCTTCCTTTCTTCTTCCTCTGCTCTGCCCTGTTCTCAGAGCTTGGAACAAGGGTGCAACCCTCTCTCCTCTTCTTTTCTTTTCTCCTTCCTCATCGGTTTCAGCCCGTCGCCTCCCTCTCTCTCCTTTTCTCTTCTTCTCATTCTCTATTCTTCTTTCTCTTCTCCTCCTCTCCTCCTTTCTTCTTCTTTTTTCTCTTATTCTTCTCTCCTCCTTTTACCCATGCTCTCTTGTTCTTTTTTCTATCTTATTCTTTTTCTTCTCCTCCTCTCTTCCTTTTACCCATGAGCTTTTCTTCTTTTTTCTTTTCCTCCTCCTCTCTTCTTCTTTCTCTTTTCTTCCTTTCCTCCTTTTGCCTGTACTCTCTTCTTCTTTTTTCTTTTCCTCATCTTTTCTTCTTTCTCTTCTCCTCCTCTCTTCCTTTTGCCCGTGCTCTCTTTTTCTTTTTTCTTTTCCTCCTCCTCTCTTCTTCTTTCTCTTTTCCTCTTCTCTTCCTCTTCCTCGTCGATTTCAGCTTTGCCTTATAGCCCCCACCAGAGCCATTCCCTTCCCTTCTCTTCCTTTATCTTCTCTTGTTGCCTCTCCCTCTCTGCTGCTTTACTTTCTAACGCTTATCAACTCGCATCCCTTTCCCCTTCTCCCTTGAGCCTTCTAGTGGCATTAGCATCTAGACAACGTTTCCCCAACCTAACTGCTACTCCTTTCCCTTTTGCTTCTAGTTGAAAAATAGGGCTTATTTTGATGTAAGCTCTTCGAAGGGATTTGCAACAATTCCATAGGTGCAGTATAGGCTTCAGGTTGGTGTAGTAGGACGATGTGCCCAAGAGCCTATGATGGTTTTTGTTTTTGCTATCATTATGGCTTTTGTTGTTTTGTTGTTATTATTATTATTTATTTTTTGTAATTGCTTCATTTAATTGGTGAACTAGGAAGATTTTCTAATTTCCCTTTGATCTTCTTAAATTCTTTATATTTGATAATGAGTTTATTTTGTTGCTTTCATTTTCATTTGGTGTTTATTTTCAAGATGTTTTTATTGGAAGCCCATATTGTGCTAATTTTACTCTCATGCTCTTATTTTTCTATTTCTTTGGTTATTTTTTCTCTCAATTATTATCATTATTATTTTTATTTATTTATTGTTATTATTATTATATATAAGCTAATTTTATTTTTGGATTTTAAATTTATTTAATTGTCTCTCATTATTTATTTTTAACTTCAACTTGTCTCCAATTAAGGATATCATTTAAGTTTTAATCATTTTTTATTTTCTCCATATACTTAGCTATTAATTAATTGACGAATCAATTAAATAATTATATAATTAGGGGTGAGGTGTTCACAAAACCATATTGGTAATTTTTGTTCTTTGTCACATATTAATTAATTTTTTGAAATAAAACAAAATGCATGGAACAAGAGTAAAGAGTTAAGTAAATATAGTCTTTTGAACTTTTCTGAGTATGGGACTTTGAAAGCGTGTAAAGAACTATGGTCGAAGACCTTGCTTAACCAATATTGCTTATGGCATCGGAAGGTTGTGTAGAATCAACTAAGGACGAAGTCTCACTACATAGACCAGATCCATTCAACCCCGGATAACTCTGTGACTGCGTCAATATATATTAGTTTACAAATTAAGAAACCACAAACCAGAATCGAAGAAAAGAAAGGTTTATATTATGATTTGAGATCATTCTGATCAATCCTCTCTCGCAGAAGCGGAAAGATCTCTAAGAATTGGTTGATGTTTAATATGGAGGAAGATAACCTACTAGCCAAGGCTCCCCAAGATCAAAGTGAGTGCTCAGTGCTTACATATTTTGAGCCTTTCCCAAGTAATCAATAATATTGATTCTTAACTAAACTTCAATTGTTATTGCCATTTTCAATTTGGTCTGATCAGATTGGGCTTTTCATTTTTTCTGGAAGAGAATTTGACCCACTTTAATCCTTATACTTCCATATATATATATATATATATATATATATATATATATATATATATATATATATATATACATATATATTTGCAATTCTTTTCCAATCTATGGAAAACTACAATTAATCTCCTGATCTATACTGCTACGTTTCAATTATCCTCGCTAGCTATATATATATATATTTAACTGAGTTGAATATATATATATATATATATATATATGTCCATTGCATATGCCTCTCTTGATCAGCTTATGCAAAAAATCTCTTCTGCTGCATAGTCCGTTATCTGGTTAGGTGTTGCGTTGACTAGTTGATCTAAGATTAGAGGGAGAATGAAAATGGAAAATTCTCTTATATCAATATGATTCATGTTTGAGAAAAAGGTGGAAAAAGGTGGAATTGGATAATGTTAGGGGATTTAATTTGTTCTTCCGTATTGGCCCACCTGTAGAGGAAAGAAAAGCTCTATATAATAATATTTGCTATAAAGAATTATTGTTATAATTACTAACTAAGTATGCTTTTACCCTGTAGAGAAATTTGCAGAATCAAGTAATTGGGAAGATATATTCAAAGACTGGTTCAAAGAATGGCCAAATTTGAAGGACACGAAGGTGGAAGAAGCACAAAGAAACATAATGGAGGAGATGCCAGAAGCTAACATTAAAGTGGTTCCTTTCCCTCTTCCTCAAAAGTTTTGCCATGATTGCTTGCTGGAGGGTGACCGAGTTTGGTTGTTCGTTGATGATTCTGGAATTGTAAGGATCAGTCCTTATACTCGTTAATTGAGAACATTGCTAGAAGCACTTCTCTCAGACATCACAGATTATTAGTTCATATAGAATACCATTCTATAATATTATAAATGTTAATCAATTTCCATCAAGATTTGTTACCATGTCAATCACAAATTCAATTGATCAGTACTTTTTTTTTTTTTTTTTGGTTTTCGGTTCTCTAGTGTAATTTGGTTGCCATTGTTAGCTCTAAAAGAACTCAATGAGGTTACAGGTACGTATATATATATATATATATACCGAATTCCTTAAATAATTTGATGATTTCAACTGAGTGATTAAAACATCTAGCAGTGTTCAATTAAATACAGAAAAAAGTCAAATCATTAACGTGGAAATAATTCCATAAAAATTATTAGAAAAGTGATGAAAGAAATCTCTATTAAGACGGTGCCGTCGAAGAGTCCATAACACCCAAGAGATCCTTTTTTTTATGAACCTTTATTATTGGACTTGAAAAGAAATTTATACATTAATATAACACCACATCTTTGACCAAAAGCTTTACAACATTAGGTATATATGGGTCTTTTCAATTTACATATCTCTTGCGTAGCTTAGTTATTGAATTTCGTAAGTCTTGTTAAAGAGAATGAAGCATCGCTGATTCACAAGTTGCAGAAAACAGCATTTCATATTTCAGCTTCTGCATTTAACTTTCACATTTTACAATGAAAAAAATGTTCTCCGACGAAAGACCTAAAAATTGCAGTTTAGTAGTTGATGACTTGATGCAGCTGTACAGATTGTCGTCTTCCATATTCTCTCTTGGTTATATCAAGAAGATTAGTTAATACCCCTAAATCTTGTTTGCAATTTACTAAATTTAATTATATGTTAATAATTTTTGTATTCTCTGATTTTTTTTTAAGAGTATCCCTATTCCCTTTATCTTCTAAAAACTAAAATGAGTATTAGGTACTCGGAATGTCCTCTTATTTTTAATTGAATAGAAAATGTCAACTTTGGCGATCAATACCTTCCCAACTAAGACCTACATATGGCATTAGAAAAATTAGGACGTAAGTCGTTTCAACCAGCAGAAGAAATTAATTAATAGTAATTAATGTCTAGTTACGTAGACCACTTCTATTGAATAATTTCGATCAACTACATATAGTTCAATCCCTATATAGAGGTTGAAAACATAAGAACCCTTTAGAAGAACTGAACGGGGTGCTTGATGGCTGAGGAGAACGACACATGTAAGTGTTAAGTTATGCTTTCTTTAGTTATTATAATGTAAATCTTTACTATAATGTATATTTGCGAAGAAATAGTATTTGATCTTTCTTGATATTTTATACTTTTAATCGTGATTTCTCTCCTAGGATCAATTAACTATTACAATTGATCCCGTGATTTATTTGTCCCATTACAAGATTTTGCTCATGCACAATCTTTATCCTCTATTACACTTTCTCCCTAATCAATTAACCATTTAACCAACTCATTTATTAATTCCATTACATTAGAGAAGGAATTACAATTGAAGACAAACACTAAGATGTATGGTTAACAACATAAATTCAAAAGAAATACCAATATTAAAAGACTAGTTCATTAAGTAAAAGAACTCTTTGATTTTATAAGTTCTTATTTTTAAGAAAATGTTTTGACATGAGACTCGTAACAATGTACCTCCCTTTTGTCAGGGGATGCTTGAAGTGGCTCACTCTATCGAGTTGGTCAATTAGTAGCCTTTTCCTTCTTTCGGCTAGCCTGTAGGTTATTGTTCCCTCGTTATCTTGGTCTATCTCAATAAAAAAATCATTGTTACAGGTATAAACTTAAAGGAAGAACTCATTTAAAAGATTATTTCCTCATATGAGGGACTCTTTTAGTCTTATAAGTCTATTTCCTTTGATAAAGCTCCCAATGTAAGACTAGTAACCAGCATAAATACAATTAATTATGTCGTGCAATTTAAAATAGCAAATACTTTTCTACAATGCCCCAATAAATTAAAATGGGGGATCAATTACAAGAACTAATGACTGCATGGAAAAAATTGTAATCAAAGACAAAAATCAACATAGATAATAATTTCTTCTATATTATATGGAAATGAAATGGTGGATCCCAATCGAATGGTTGTTTTGTTGATGAATCACAATAAGTTTGTCAGATTCTTTCCACTGGCTAGTTAAAATTAACGATTAGATAAATTCTAGGAGGAATTCTCCAATTATATATGGTTTGAATTTCTCGTAATCTACCATCACTATATAGTGACCTTCACGAGTGCTTTTCTTAAATTTTCTTAGTCGTGTTGACTAATTGATAATATGTCAAATTATTAGGTTTTGAGTGAGAACTACGTGAACCTAAGTTGAAGAAAAAAGAGGAAGAAAGAACAATGAAAGCCAAAAGAATTTTGGGATTCTTACTCCCTATTACATCACATGTGATTCTAATTAATGCTTAACCTTAGGAAACAAAGAAATGCCTAATTAAAGACAAAGCAATCACATATAATTTTAGCAAATAGCAACACCCAAAGAAAGTACACAAGTTAGAGTTTTTCTAGTTAAGAATTATTTATTATCTATAATAAATTAACTTTAACTAATAAAATTAGACAGTAAGTTTTTATTATTATAATAAATCATTTTTACTAATTTTATTAATTATTAATTACTTATTATATATAATAAATTATCTTTGACAACAATCGTTAGCAAAAGCCAATGAGTTAAAAGTAGGTTCGTATCTCTCAAGATTGCACCAAGTTTAAATGTGAAAAGTTGAAATGATTTGGAGAGTGTGAACTAGAATTTTTTGAACAGAATGGACTTGTCGCTTTACTATAAAGTAAGAACATTATGCTGTTTTTGGATTGCTTTATTGTACTAGGCCTAAAACAGTTAAACAGATTTCTTTATTATTATATAGAATTGCAACTTGGTCTTCAAGAATAGTAGAATAGTAGTAGCTTACAAACATTGTTGAATTGGATTAAGAAATGGTTTACAGTTTAATTTTTTAATCGCTGTTAGACTTATATTAAAATTTTTAAGTATAAAGATATAATATTTTATGATTAATTCATATAATGTAAAATATAAATTTAAAATAAATATAAACATTTAATAATATCAAAATTAGTTAAAATATTTTGCATATAACAATAATTTCGGCTTTTCTTTTTTCAAATGGTTTTGAGGGAAAATTCATAGGACTCTCATAACTAGGTTACCTTTTTCTTTTTAATTATTGGATCAGCTGCCCCAATTCATTTTTAATAATAAGTGAATAAATTTTCTTTTAACAGCTGTTGTTGTTTAAAAAATTTTGGATTTTCATTGAAAAAATGGGCCCTCATGATAGTTTGACTGATATATAATTAATTAATGTTAAAATTTGAAAATTAACTCAATTGTGATATTAAATTAAATGATATGATTTTGACATAAAAATTATAACAATATATAAAATAAACGATTCTGTTTTTTTATACATTGAACTTTTATAAATTTGTTTCTGCCAAAGTTTATTGTAAATTTTACAGAAAAAAGAACGGATTAAAATAAACAATTCTTTTTCCAAATATTTATTTGCAACTGTCTACACTAGTCATAAATTGTCTCATTTGACATGTTGAGTCTGTAAAACAGTGAGCATTCTGTGAGCTTCAAAATAGTAATTCTATTAAAGTTCCAATCTTTTCATCATGTTGTATCCTATTTTATCTACTTTTATGCAAAAGAAGTGATTACATTAACCACTCTTTTTTTATTAGTCATCTCCACTTTTAATCTATTCCATTTTCTTTTTTACTCTCGTAATAAAAGGGAGCAAAGCTTGTAAAAACAAAACGAATAATAATCATGTGTTTTCAAAAACATGTAATTAATTATTAAATAAAACATAATATTTTACCTATTTTTATAAATTCATTATTAAAAAAATACTTTTTTTATTCCTCATCTATTATAAAATTGTTATTTTGATCTTTTATTCATTGTAATATCTAAAATGGTCTCTCATTTATTAAAAATATTACATTTAATTTCTTACTTTTCAAAAAAAAAAATTTATTCCTCTACTAAATTCTAAACTCTAAATTTAAGAAATTAAATTTAGTATATTTTTCAAAAACTTAAAAATTAAATATGACATTTTTTAATAAATAGAGAACTATTTTAAGTATTATTATAAGTGGAGGGTTAAAAAAAATACTATACTCATTTTTTTATTATAAGTAAACTCATTAAGTATTGTACATAAAATTTTTATAATAAAAAGTTATTAATGATTACTAACTAATTCCTATATTATTTCTGAAAATATATACGGAAGGTTACCAAAGGTCCTATTCAAAATTGTTCTCTCAAATATCTCCAACTAGTTTTATCAAATTTGATTTATGTTTTGTGACGCGTCACTTTAATTTCTTAATTCAATTTTCTTGCCTATCTGATTTATTTTAAAATTAATTAAGCACGTTTCTCCACGATTAAAGATAAGTTTTCTAATGATATCTCAGAGTAGGTGACTGCTTACCCATAAAAAAGTAAAAATATTATCTCATTTAATCACCATCAGATCATCCCGAAAATGCAATCCTCCATTATTGTCACAGTTTGAAGAATCGTTTTGAATCATTTTTTCCGGAATTTTGAGGCATACACATAAAAAAAAAAAAAAATTAAATACAAGATATTATAAAGTATTACTGATAAATGATACAATTCATGACGCATGAATTTAAAAAAAAAAAAACAAATTATGAACTAAATAGGAACAAATGGATACAATTTAGCTAGTTTTTTTTTTTTTAAAAAAAAAAGGATACAGAATCAAATATTTCAAGTTCTGTGAAAAAAAAAACAAATTCATGGGTCTCGAAATGAAACATTTTGAGACCTAAATAATATAATCCCTCCCCCCTCAACCATTCTTCCGTTTTTTTTGTTTGTAATCATTTTTTAAGTAATTTAATATGAAAAAAGAAGTAAAATTAACATAAAAAATTCTATGGGATAGCAAAAATGGAAAGAAAAAAAGTGTTTAAGTGTGAGTAATAAAATGCATAGCGGAGAAATATGGAAATTAAAAAGGAAGTAAAAAATATCAAGTAGGTTATGGAAATAATAGTTAGGAGTACGCTAGTAAAAATATAATCTAAACTACATGTTATGAGTACAAAATTTTTAGATAATAATAGGAATAAGATATAAAGGCCTATTCATCAAAATAATGACTATCGATGCTATAATGAGGCCTTCTCCTTGTGCGCTGCAGTCGTCGTGGCTCTAACTGTGTAGCGTCTTCTTCTTGTGGTGCAATCAGTGATATATTTAAATCGAAAATCGGGAACTAAATTGGAGGAATTGGCTATTGTGGTGTGAAGAACTATTGTTGGGATGAATCACCAAATTCGAAGAAGGCATTACCATACTCAGTGATAAAGGTTGAGTAAATATTATAGGACACTTACTGTGAAGTGAACGATAATGATGACGACATAGTAGATGTATAACTTGATGTTGTTGGAGGTGGAACATAGTATGATAGTCTGGCACCATCAAAATTACCATATTGACAGGTTGTGGTAATCGTGGAAGGATTAGCGGTGTTGAAGTCTTAATGTGTTGTATTTGGGGTGGAAGAAAAAGGAGTTGTACCTGCAACAACCATGGATGAAGTTGTAGCTAGAGTCTAGCTATGTGCTAGGCCTTCCTCAGCAACAAGTGGTGTTTGAAATGACATACTCGTGTGCCGGTTTACTAGGCCTACCTTCTAGTACGTAAGGTCGCTTAGGAAAGTCTAGAGCAGGTGGAGTTGGCTGGTCAACCATTGAGAAGCGTTACTCCCCGAGTGCTTTCAAGATATCTTGGCAATCCTAGCCAACAGTCCCACGAAAATGAGGGTACTTTACAGATGGAAGATCATTCAAGGTCAACTTATAAAATCTTCCACAATGTTAACCTACAAGTAAAGGCACAAAATTAAAATTTAAAGTCCAGTAAATGTTGGAAACAGGTGATGAAATCGTATAAGTTACCACGTAGCTTGCTACACCACTCGTGAGATGGATCCATTAATGTGTATGTTGCCAGTACCACCGCATGTATGATAAGTGACAATTGGTGGGTGTTGTAGACATGGGTGCTTGTACCAAAGAAACGCATCATCTGTCCTATAGGTCTATGAGTTGTGCATGTTCTTGCTGCCAGTTTTTCATGATTTTTCCCTTTAATTGCAATGTATGCAATGAACACAAGTTAATTGGACTATTAGGGATGAATTGTTGGTGGGCAAATTATTGAAGGATGCAATTTGGATGATGCCATTCAATAATGTGGAAGCTGATAAGGGCCACCCAAGCCATCCAAATATCGCGAGATGCCAAGCAATACTTTAAAATTAATTCTCGAACATTGTCTGGTTGATAAAGTTGCCATATAATCTGACATTTTCAACAAATAAGCTTATTAATAGTAAAGTAGAAGAAAGAAAGAAGTGCATAGGTACACAACACTGATTTAACCAACCTCATTGTCCCTTATCTAGTCCAAGAAAACTCAGTATTGTCGTAATGCACGTTCTCCATATCAAGGAGGACGGCCAACATTCCCTCTACCTATAAATTAGAAAAATATAGATTATGCATTATGTGTTATAAATAGAGGGGGAAGTTCGATGTACTTGTGCATACTTGAAACCCAATGGTGGAATCAAGGGATACATATTAATGTGGGTGTTTGGGACAAGTGGTCTCTTTGGGGCAAGCATTGGAAAGCGATCCTATGCTGAAAGATGCAACAATATCAAGCACCCACTTCTGCCATGCTCCTCGGGATTTGTAGTTACACAGCTCCTGACACAGTTGTGCTAAAACTGCAGATACCCAACTTAGCTGACCAGCTTCTTTGAAGTTTACAAGTAAGGGCACGTATATCAAGTAAACCTGGTGGGATGATCTATCAGGGAAAAGAATAGCCCCTATGAGTCTAAGTACGTATGCATAGGTAAAACACTGAACCTGCTCATCGTTTGCATCATCGGGTAGCTCATTAAAATGTTGTGCCAATCACGTCATGCTTAGTTGCTACCCTTCAAACTGGTTCATAGGTGGTCTCATGCCAAGTAGCAGCTCACACACATCTGGCTACTTATAGCTTATTGATCCCGTAACTGGTATTTCTGCATAAGGTAACTTAAGTTGCACGGTAATGTCCTCTAGTGTTATAGTACACTCCCTATATGTAGTGCGGAATGTGTGAGTCACTAGGCATCATCACTCTACAAGTGCCAACACTAATGTTTGATCATACTTAAATTGACCGAGTCAAGCAATACCATAGAAACTGGCTTGACAGAGATAGTTTACTATAGCAATAGGCGGGTCTTGTAGTTGATTAGCATGGAGAACATGTCGAGTACGCAGAAGTCAATCCCCCTACACAGTTAAGAACACGTTATGAACAATTACACAAGAGTTGTTAGTTAGCAAGTTATGAAAGAATGTTATACATGTCCAAGCCAAATGACCTATAAGATATGTCGTGTTTATAGGTACAACAAAGATTTGTCCTTCAGCCCGGGCTTCAAATATTTTTTTCAATCAGCCATTACTTAACTGTGGATCCACGTTATCAGTAAAGACAGACATATCATTAAAACAATGTGTGAAATGCTCAACTAGACTAAAAAAAACAAATTACAAGCATATAATACACAATATGTACGCAAAAATGTTATTCTTTTGTACAACACATGGAACACAAATGTAACAACACAATGTGTCAACTCCATAGATTATAGGTTGGTGCAATTATGTAGACACATGGCACGATTGTGTCTAGTTTGCTTACACAATTTGAAAAATAACCTCAACATCATAAAATACTTAAATTACAATAATATTATAATCTAAACAACTTCAAAAATAACCTTAACATTACAAAATGCCTAAATTACAACAATATTATAGTTCAAACAATTTGTCAAAATAAACTCAACATCATAAAATAACTAAATTATAACAATATTATAATTTAAAGAATTTACAAAAATAATATCAACATTAGAGACTGCCTAAATTACAACTATGTTATAATTTAAACAATTTGCAAAAGCAATCTTTAGATCATAAAATGCCTAAATTACAACAATAATATAATTTAAACAACTTTAAAAAATAATCTCTACATTATAAAATATTTAAATCACAACAATATTGTAATTTAAACGTTTTACAAAAATAATATCAATATTATAAAATACCTAAATTATAATAATATTATAATTTAAATAAATTGGAAAAAAAACTACTTTTAAAAAATCTAATTTACTCTTCTTACCTTAACAATAAACAAATAAATATAATACTCATTTATCCCAACAAAATTTGTATACATACATTTGCAAGAAAATAATATATAAAAATAAAATATCTTATGTACCTTAAAAATGAATACCAGAACCCTTTAAATCTTTAGAAGCAAAAAAAATAAAATTATGATATGCAAGAGGATGGAGGAAAAAGAAGAAGAAGAAGTTGAGAAAGAAGATAAAGAAGCCGAGGAACCAGTGGTTCCAAGTCAGGAATAATATTTTTTTTAAAAAGAAATTGTCCGTTGACTGAGAGAGGATGCCTTCGAGTTAGCGAAATTTATCCAATCTCAAATGCATCCCCTTTGAGACACTTGGCAAACTTCAATGGATATCGGATTGAATGAATTTTTAATTTTTATAGTATTCGGATGTAATATTTTTTGATATGTTACATTTTAAAAAAAATTTCTTTTCCTAACGTGTACGGATCAAAAAGCCCATTTTCTCCACCAAAACCTCATGCATGCCTAGCCTAGTTTCTATAACTCAAATCTTGCGAACTAACCATTCAGATATTACAAAAAGAATCGATCCAAATCGAGGAGAGATATACTTTATTTTGTGAATATAAATCTAAAAAAGAATAAAGTCATCTCTGACGACGTCGTTTCTGGTACATATATATACAACTCAACCCCACCAACACCTCCACGATGGCCGCCTCCGCCTTATCCAAATCAGAGTAATGCAGTGTCTGCAACAACAGCGTCGTGGGCTTCGTGTCGTACTTCTGCTTCTCCATATTCCTCTCCGCCTGCCACCTCACCGTGTCACGCGCCACCGGCGTTAGCCACTCCATTATCTCCTCCACCGCCTCCTCCCACCCCTCCGCCGGCGACCGCCCGTCCCCTCCCTCCTCCCACTCCTCCCCCTTCAGCCACTGCCTCCTCATCCTCTTCCTCACCTTCTCCTTCAGCCTCTCCGGTAGCATCTCGTATAGCGCCTCACGATCGCTCTCGCCTATACTCGCCGGCGCGTGTAAGCAACGCTCCGCGAATATAATCACGCTCGCGTATCTTAACGATAGCCCCGACCCGCCAACCGTCGACGGCGAGGCCATACTCAGTAGTCTGTTGTTTCTAGCGATTTCGCCGTCGTCGTTGGAAGCGAATTGGATCGGACCCGATTTGTTTGTCTTGGGGATTGGACCCGACTTGGATACCCGATTTGTTAGGCAGCAATTGGATCGGTACAATTCTCGGTGTTCAAGGAGGCAATAGCAGTCATCGGAGTTCCGGTCATTCTTTGGAAGTCCCGAAATGTAGGGTCCGAAAACGGAACAAATACGGGCATAGATGATGAAGACGATCCGAACCATGAGCCTAACGGTCTTGTCGAATGTCTGGCTCCATAGAGACTCCTCCTTGTAATGCCTCACCTGCTTCCTCTGAGACGCAATTTGATCGCACAAATTTTCTATGTTCACTTTACGCCCATAATATTTGGACCCATTGGCTTTCAAATGTTGTACCTTCTTCTCCGAAGCTTCCATGTCGGTAAGACGCACTATTGCAGCGTGAAGGTTCCCGGTGGCCAACACCAATTTCTCCATCTTCTCAATGCTCCTCTGAACGCTTCGGCTCCCGAATTGGAGTTTCCCAGTGTTGATGAAGCCAAGTTTCAAATCGGCGTAGACGAGGTCGAACTCTTTGAGCCCGGAATCGCAGCATTTCCGGCCCAACTGCGAGACAGTGGCTACGGCCAGGTCGAGCTCCTCGACGCGTTCGGCGCAGGCCAGGTTGAGGAGGAAGCATTCTTGTTTAGAGTTCAAGTAGGCGACCCCTTTGGAGTTCATGGTGTCCTTGAACAGCTTACGGATTTCGCCGTCAGTGAGGGAGTTGTAGAGAGAGACAAGGCGGCGCATGGTGTTGGCCGCGTCGAAGGCAAGTATCTCAAGGGTCGCCGCCGTTGGCTTACGGTGGAAGAGATAGTAGCGCTCAAGCTCAATCACCATGATAGATTAAAACTACACTGTATAGATCCTTTAACTGAAAAGATTAAAATTTACTTAACTAGCTCGGTTTGCGGTTAGGGTTTCTTTGTTGAGAGTGTATGTAGGCTTTGAGGTGGAAGAGAGGACGTGAGGGATTATAAAGGGTGGTGAATGTTGTCGGGAAGGGAAGACAGTGAAGATTCCAAAGCACGCGTTTGGACAGTGGGGATTCAAAGAGATCTCAACAAGATTGAATAAACAATTCAGAAGAGATTGAAACAATGATTTAGACAGGGGACGTGCTTACTAATGCTAATGGAAATTCTAGTCCGTACTCATATTCCCATCGCACTACCTTTGACCATGTTTTTTTGTTTTTTATTTTCTTTTTTCCTTTGGATAGGAACTCAATATTAAAGGAGCCTGCCAGGAAGGGAGGTGGAAAGTGGGAATTCTGTCTTTTTTTTTAATTTGTTGGTTCGTTTTTTCTAATTTGGCGGAATTGTATGATTCTATCTGTGTACTATGCATGATGTACTGGACTAGGCTGCATATATCATAGACATTAAGAGTGTTATAATTAGATTTATAAAAAAAATAGTGTTATAATTAGATAAAATGAGAAATTAATTAACTGGGGTATGGCCATTTCTTTTCCAATATGGCCTTATATATCAAAATGTCAATCACAATTTTAAGAGGTGGTCCATACGTAGGCATGTGCAAGTGAATGTAGAGAGTAAATGATGTGTATTTTTTAATTTCAAAATTAAGTTGATAAGGAGGAAAATTTTTTTAGAAACCATGTAAAATTTATTTTATATAAATAAATTTTAGTTATAATTAATTTTTTCAAACTTTCATTCTTCTTAAATCTTAATTACTTTTCAATTCTCATCCTAATTTTTTTACTAATTCCATTTTCTATTTGAAACTTTTTCATTTTTTTCTTTTAAAAAATTTGTTTTTGTTAATAAAAAATTTCTAAACTTAAAAAAAAAAAAGACTCAACCTGGCCTTAATCATTAACTGAGTCTAACTGAGCTAAATCAAGTCTTGAAATAAAAAAAATGGCCTAATCATATAATCGCATGTCAAATCTCAATTGTATCTTTTTCAAATTCGTCTTGATCCAATCCATGAACACTCCTAATATTAGTTAAGACAATGATAAAGAATTATAGTTATTATTATTATTATTATTATTATCTATAATATGTGATATTATGACTTATAACATCATAATTTTTTTTTGGATATTATTGGATCAAAAAATTGGAAAAATTAACTAAACTAACATAATTTTTTTTAAAGAATATAATTTCAATAAAACTTATCTGGGGCCATCAATATCTTATAATTGAGTCACTTGATGAATATATTTTGTCCAGAATGATATGACAGGGATCATACGTATGCTTGAGTCAAATAAATAACTAACGACTGGGTCGATGCATTGGCTTTTGTTGCATACATATGGAGGCTTCTTTCCAGTGTCCCATGAAGGAGCTACACGTACGTTAAGTGTTTTCACACACTGCTTGGACAGAATGTGAACACAAGGAAATTGGACAGAAAAGTTGATATTAATGATTTTGGTTGTGACCTTGACTTTAGTCTCACCTGGGACCGTTTGGAAAAAAAAAATAGCATATATTACGGAATCTTATGTGGTATAAGATATTGTAATACTCACGACAATTATATAGACGATATCTTACGTCTCAATTATGTGAAAAAAAAAAAATATATATATATATATATATATATATATATTTTTTTTTTTCGCCTAATTTAGATACTCTCAATTCTTTGGTATAAATAAACATATAATGAGTGCCCTTGTGGTTTTGTTGGCAAAAAATATGTATGCGAGAGGTAAAATCATGCTCATATATAACTAGCAACACCTCTCGCATTAGGTGGTTTTGTAATAATGAGTGAGATTCACTCAATTCGTAAGACCTTTGTCTCTCGCTTTAAAATTAACGGAAGGGAAATTGATAAAATCCATATTGGATTTGGCTACATATGTTTGATATATTTTATATTTTTAAATGTAAATTTTTTTTACTATTTTTATTGTTTGTATATATTTATGGTAAAATTTTTAATGCACTCACAATTTGAGTGCACTAATTACCAGTTATAATGTAAAGATATGATTATAATATTATTATTTTTTATTGATATTATTACAATTATATCCTTTTAGTATAGTTAGATACACTAATATATTAAAAATTGTAATTACATTAAAAATGACAATAAGACAGTACAAAAATCATGTTATCTCTCATGATAAGATTGAATGAGATGAATATTTTCACAGTTATCAATTTTATCATTTTTCCTTTATGATAATTAATTTCAAAATAAAATTATCTACAAAATTTTAAGTATGTAAAATATAATACATAAATTATGAAAAATTAAATTGTATTTTTGTACAAAGTAAAGGGAATACACAACACATGAATTTTTAAATTTTATTAATTTTTGTAATTATATAAAATATTGGTAAAATCTTTGCTTGCATTTACAATTTTGAGTGCATTAGTACACTCAATTATAATGGAGGGACATAATTATAATATTATTATTGTTTGAATTGATATTATTACAATTATATCCCTATATTATAATTGGGTGTACTGACACATTCAAAATTATTAATACACCAAAGATGACACCTTAAATAATACTATTTTCTTGAAATATGATATCTAGCAGGTGAGATATATAATTTGATTTTGAGGATGAAAATTTTCCAATCAAATATTTAAAGTAAAAAAGGTAAATTATCACAATTCAATGGAAACAATCCCTTATTAATTATAAACCAAATCAAGAATATAAAATAAAAGTATATATAAAATTTAAAGTTTTAAAAATCCAGAATAGATATCACTATCTATATTTATTATGGCATAATAACATAGCAAATATTTGATCTAATCTGTTATTCAAAATAATATAATATACCAAACGCGTCGTAGAGTTTAGAAAGAAAGAGTGATGCTGACATAATGTTGTTATGACTTGACATTCTTTGCAACTTGGCGTCTTGGACTGAGTCAAGAGAAAAAGAGGCATTTGAGATTGAAAGCCATGCATGTCTTCATTTCAAAGCAATCCATACGTTGTGGTATTTTATTCTATCAAAAGCCATTGAATTAGACATTTTAAGTAACTCAGTTTCATTGGCTAGTTAAGCATTTTATGTACCAAGATCATTATCAGTGAGCTCATTTGTTCCCTCTTTTTCCTTTTTTACTTGTTTGAAAGTTAGAACCAAATTAATTTTTCTTTCACTAGGATATGGAGAGTTAAGTACCTTTTGATTAACATAAAAGAATTTAAAGGTAAACTAATCCTTCAAGTTTCAACCCTTGACACCAATCTTTTCTCTTCTAAAAAGTTTAGTGTAAAATATACTTTTAGTCCTTCATTTATTACAAAATTGTTATTGTAGTCTTTTACTTATTAAAATATCTAAAATAATCTATCACTTATTGAAAAATATCACATTTGGTCCCTTACTTTTTTAAAAAAAATCAAAATTAATCCCTTAGATTTATGATTTAGGTTTTAATAGAGAGATTAAATTTGATAATATTTTGAAAAGTGCAAAATCAAATGTGATATTTTTCAATGAGTTAAGAAACTATTTTGGACATTTCAATAAGTAAAAAACCAAAATGACAATTTTATGCTATGTGCGGGACAAAAATACATTTTTTTCAAAAAATTTATATACACACACACATATGCAAGTCCTCACACCGGGCTCATAAGAGCATTATTACTTTTTTATAAATGTAATGAAATTTTCTAGTAAATTAAGTTTATGATTTTCGAATATTAATTGACATAAAATTTTTGAAAAGTAATTTTTAATCAAGAAATATTATCTATGAAGGTACTCTAATTGGTTAAAATGAGTTTACACTTTTAGCAAATATTTTAATTTTAGGAGAGAACCATAATTTTTCATAATAGAAGAAAAAAAGTTTGTAATTATGCTATAACTCAAAAAGAAGAAAGTTAGATTACCAAAAAAAAAAAACCAACAATTTTTTTTTCGTTTTTTGCAAAAATCATCTATCCTATTTTTTAATTAACTTATAACATGTTGAACACTAGTGTACTTCTCACTCAGTAAAAATGTTTATGCACAAGTTAAATTTATATATAAAAACCTCATAACAATCTATGAATTTGATTTTGAATTTTCTTCTACAAATAATTATTTATTGAATTTATTAGACTAAAATCACAATTTGTCTTTGAAAATTGTATCTCTTAATAACGCTATAATTGATCCTCGGATTAATTCCCCTGTACATGTTAATTAGTTTCTTGAAATTTGTGACAAATTGGTACTTTCATCAGACTAAATTGCATATCTGCTTATATTTAAGGGACTAAGTCAATATATATACACAAATGACGAATTACAAATTTTGTGAGACTAATTTATTTAGAAGAATAACTTTAACAACCAAAATGTAAGGTGGTATTTAGTTTTCAGGAGTGAAATTGCATTTTAAATTAATCATATTTATACTTATTAAGTTTTTGAAAAGGAATACTTTTTTACTCAATATAAAACCTGGAAGATGCTAAGAAAAAATTGACAAAATCGTGTATAAAGGTGGTGGAAAATGATGGAAAGGAAGGATTAAAGTTTAAAACAATTTGAAGACGCATCGTCAAGACGCGCTTGGCTTTGGATATATTGTGGGTATCCCAGGGGACTATTAAATTAATAAAGCGAATAAAATATATAATAAAAAAACTAAGCATAAGAAAACAGAAATGGGAATAACAAAATTTGACAAATAGTAAAAACAGACTAAGCATCGTGCCTGATTTTTAAGTTTTCTGATATTTAATTTAGAGCAGCCAATTATCCTGTAATTTCTTGGTATAATAAATCCAAAACTAGAGTATAAATTCATTATTTTAAATCATCATTCATTTCACTTAAACGCTGATATATTATTCTAAACAATCCAAGGTATTCAAGCCAAATTCAACTTTTATATATATATATATATATATATATATATATACAACTTGAGTGTCATAAGGAAGATTTTGAACATTCCGCTGCCACAATCTGTCGAATGGATTGAACCCTATCTATTTTGGATGTATTTGATGTCTGATACATCAGTCTGTATTAATTATTTTTCACATATTCACAAAATTTAGAATCTGACTTTTCTTACTACGTTTAAGGTAAAACAGAGTGTTTTGTACTGTATTATATCTTAATTCCTAAACTGTAACCCTTAAACAACACCGTATACTAACACTTAAAAAAAAATTAAAACATAGTTGTGTTGTGTTAAGTAGAGGCCTACAAATATTATAACTATTCTAATTAAGCGCTTCTATTTCACAATACCCATAGGCATTAACTAATTTTAACATAAAAAAACATATTTTCAAATTCTCTTATTTTCGCCGACAATGTGTATATTTGATCACTAACAAATCAGGGACTAACGCACGGACTTCAGATCAATTATTATCAATCACAATATGTATATTATTTCTAGGTATCAATCTTTGTATGTGTTTAGAACATTATTTTAGATCAATTTAATTTTTAATATTAATTTTAGTCAAATATAATTTTACATAATCATGATTTATGTTTAAAAACTTGTTAATTTTTGTTATTTATATTGTTTATTCAATGCAAAAAGAAGTTGTTTCACTTCTTGGAAGATAAAATTAATTTTTTTAAAAATCAAACATCAAACCAAACAAAAATATTTACAGACAAACCCTCATTTAAATATACTAACGAGTTTTTTAACCTTTCAAATGTTAAATCAAATATACTAATTGATGGTAAATTTCTTTTGTTACAAAATGAGAATGAATACTTTTTCTTTAATTTTTGTAATTAATAAGTTTCATGTTTGGCTGGTTTTCTAATCTATTTTGAATTAATTTTAACTTGAAAGTTTTAAATTCACATTTTAATGTGTCCACAAAACACCAATTAGATTTATACAAAATAAGAAATATAATAAAACAAGAAAATCTAACATTATATAATTTGAGAGATCTTCAGGTACATACTTAATATAAAAAGATAAACAGAGCACTAAACGAATCATAAAAGACAAACAAATAATCATATATATAGTACGTGACTCATGATGTTGACAATTAATTTATTTTATATAAACTGAGGATTTATCAGAAAATTTTTCCGTTAAGTGCCTCAGTACAGGATGAGAACACGATTTGCGGTGTCCTTGTCGGTAATTTATGTTATAATACTTTATTGGATTTCCTTTTGGTGGAGTGACAGTTTAGGAAAGAACTTATACGGTGTTATTTATATATTTGTATAAGATTTTTTAATTAACTAATAATATATGAATTATTTCTTTAAAAATGAGGGTTAATAATATTAATAAAAAAGTGAATGAGGTATAAAAAATATTCAAAAGCCATAATTGAAAAACTTTATATAAATCTATAAAGAATCGTATACAAATTTTTTTCATTACTTTGTTAGTGATATAACATATTTTTATTAATTTAAAAGAAAACATATTTTTTTATCGAGAAGTTTGTGTGGACTTTAAGAAGCTGTCAACGTAGCGTCTCTAACTCAAACTCACTTTCCCGTTCAAACTCTCTTGCATGCACTTTCTGGTTTTCACACTTTGATCTGTAAGACTGCCCATCATCACACCTAAACCACTTCATATTTGTTGAAAAAATGACAAATATAAGAGAAAATCAAATACAATTAGCTAGTGATACGTATGAAGTGGATGATTATTTGTTTACGTGTAATAAAATAAAAATATAATTAAAAATGATTGTTTTTTTCAATTTTTTTCCATCTAAAATCAAGTTTACAAGTTTCAGCAGTAATTAAATGTAGCGCATTATATTTTAAACTGAATATAATTTTAATTATATTCAAATTGATCGATTGTGTAAGATAGTAAAATAACTAAAATTTGAGTGTAATAATAATTAGAATTCTATTGTTATGCTTGGTAGTTTTTTTTTTTTTTGTAATACTTCATAGTTGATAACTTGATAGAATCCCCTTTATATATAACATTACTTAGAGCATAATATTAAGTATTTATACTTTTATATGATTATGATATTACTTAATTGGTTCTTTATAAATAAGGGATTTTCAATTTAATTTCTTATAGAATTATATAATTTTCTTTTCAATTTAGTCCTTATAAATTAAATTCTTATAAAAATTTTTTGATATTAATCCACTATAAACAAAATTAATAGTAGATTTATTGAAGGACATTATTAATAACATATCAAAAAATATAATACATGTTATTACATCTATTAATTTCATTTATAATATATTGATAGAATTAGATATTATTAATAATTGTTTTATGTGTGAGAAACTAATTGTGAAAATATGTGCATAAAAATGACCAAATTAAGAAGACTTATATGAGAAAATAAATAAAAAAATATTCATTTATTAAAAATATTTTAGTTCATTAGTTATTGAATGCAATTTCCAATTGTCAAGTGCAATCAGATAATATATCAATCCAATAGCACCTCTTCTGATGTTCATAACATTTTTAAATTCTCAAGAGTTCATGTACTTTACTCTTAACAGAATTTGAGAATAGATATTCAAAGGCTTAGCTTAATAATAAAACAATCATATGTGATGTGTTTATTATTCTAAATTTAAATTTATTTTGTTTATTTTTTAGAACAAGCTTAAAAAGTTGTCTAATTTTTGTTTTGCCATAGTTTTTCAATTTTGACACAAACACTTATTTTAACACATCCAAAACACATATCTACCCATATCATCTCGCAACAATATGAAAAACAAAACTTAAAATCTCAGTATTATAAAAACTGTGTGTGTGTATATATATATATATATATATATATATATCTCTCTCTCTCTCTCTCTCTCTCTCTCTTTAACTTGTCTTTTTCTTTACTCCCAATTCAAAAAAGAAGATACTTACTAAAACTAGGTAGATGAGTCAATGGGTGTGGGGTGGAGCATGCACCATTGAAAGGGTTTAGATTTGGTTTGTACATAAACTTCACATATACTAATTAATATTAAATCTGAGATTAAATATGTATACCATTTCAAAGAGGAACAAGTAAAGGAGGCGTCATGACTAAAGTTGCAATATCTGAAAGCCAAAATGTCAAATGGAGACTCAGAATGAATTGTTCACATGAACAAAAGTGATCGGTCCAAGATAAGAAATTAAACATGAAAGCTCCTCCATCCAAGTAAAGATAGATATGTGTGAACTATATATATACCCTCATTCTATTTTGACCCAGCTGGCTGACAAAAAATTTATGCCTTCCTCAATTCAAATATACATTAACTATTCATGTAGTTGAGTCAAGCTTGGAAGCACATTCTTCAAACCCAGTTGACTATTATAACGTATTTGTTATTGTCAAAATGAATTGGACTAATCATCTGGTTGATTCAATTATGTAAGTTCCTCGAAGTGGGAGGTATAGAGTTCAAAATGGGTCCAATCCACCATGCAGCTCCTAATTAATTCACCATTTTTTGCTGGTTGAGTTCAAATTTTTAACTCATTTAATAAAAGTAGGTTAAAATAACCTAACCCATTTAATTTGTGGTTTAGATGAACTAACTTGATGAGTTCATGGGTTGACCTACTTAAAAACTCAAGTGAAATTTCTTTTATTGAAGGTTTGAATGTTACATAGTCTTTAGTAACTTTTATATTTGTTTTGTCTTTGTATATTTGTATATTCAATATTTGATTAATAATTGACAACATAAACATATTATTAGTATTAAAATTAGATACATGGTTTGATAACTGGACATTTTTGTTTTGGATTCATATTTTTTTTTCTCTAGGAGTATCTTAGTCTACTAAACCAAACGGATTAAATAGACTAACTTGTTTAACTTATAACCTAACACATTTTGATAGCTTTTCATCAATATATCAATTTTTTCAATTAATGTATTTAAAAATTATGTAATGAGTTATAAGTTTAAAAATAATTAATCTTTATTTTTAATGTAATATTTCTCTTAATTTATGTAATATTATAACTTACATCATGATCTCTTAACTTTGCTACAATAAGTTTTCAATAGCTTAAATTTAGATACTTTAATAATAAATAAAATATCTTTTTAATTCTTCAATTCTTTATAATTTTTTTACACTCCTCTCATCTTCATAATAATTATGAAAAAAAAAAAAGCAACACAGAGAAAAAAAATTGAAAACAATATAGATTTGATGGAAATCAAAATACTACGGATCAGATAAAGCGTTCTTAATTACAGAATTGGATTAAGGAAGAGAAGAACGAAAAGCAAGATATGATATACGAAAAAGAGATACACAAACACACACACACATAAAAGGGGTCTTGGAGCTTGAAGCATCAAGCCCACCCTAGCACGAGCCACATGGCATGTTAGGGATACTTATTGGGCCTTCTCGGCCCAAGTTTGGGCCATTATCCTGAATTTTGGATGCTCTAATTAACGGTACTTTTTTGTTTCTAATTTTTGGATAGCCCAAAATATGATTTTTTTTTTTAAAAAAGCATATTTCACAATATTTTGGTTATGTATTTTTCAAAATTGTGAGCAAAACATTTTTGTGCATAAATTACATAAAATTTTGCATAATATATATATATATATATATATATATATATATTTCATAATTATAAGATATTTGAGCAGTAAAAAAAAATGTCATTATTCTCATATTTGACATGGCATGACTAAGACAGAGATCAGAAATATTTTTACAAACTTCAAATGCAAATGCTTGAAAATATATTTTTAAGTCAGTGAAACTCCAATTGCCAACAAAATAAGTAAACTGAATATTGAATACCTAAAATATTTTTTTGGGGGCCTCATATTTTTAGCAGTGTTTTCACACTTTTTGAGAGTAAAAGACTAATTTCTTCCGTAGTTTGAAGCTACCTTTCTTACAAATGTTTTTCAGTATCACTTAAACCACTCTTTCACAGGTACATAAATACTTTAATTAAAAAATTTAAAATGTGCTTATCAAAAGCTAACTCAGTAATTTATGAAATTAGAAGATGCTTAAATAACTCCATCAATATATGCAAATATGAAATGAGAAAATGCGGAGAAAGAGACATGGCACGATTAAATGCAATATATATATATATATTTTAACTGGATTAAATACAATATTACCAAACGTAGGAAGAATATAAATTTGTGTACAATTAAATTGCCTGCTATAAATCATATTTATATACTTGAGGAAAATATTTTTTTGATTCCTCACTATTTTACATAATTGTCATTTGATTCCTCGTTAAATGTTCAAAATAATTCTCCATCACATTTGATTCTCTATTTTTCCAAAATATACGAGATTTAATTCTCATTGAAAGATTAAAATAATAACTTTATGATAAATAAGAGACAAAAAATATTTTTTTTTTTGTATATATGTTGCCATAATATACAATCGAGAAAACTTTAAATAATAGCGACATAATTACAAAGCAATAATTTCTTTATATACTGTATAATTTATAATAGTAAATAGATACCAGAACAATTTCCATAAAGATATACAAATAACACAAACCCCTACATATCTTCAACGGCATAATTTTCTTCCAAAAGAAGGAGCAAAGTAAACATATATGGCTTCGTTTTAAGTATTTGTACTTCAAGCAATTACTAGCCCTCAAAAATTCTCTCTGGTGCTCAAAGTTGAAGCCTCATGTGGCTCAGGACCTAAACGAAGCTCAAGATCTATTTCTATCTTCGTCTCCTCATTAATCTTAGCAAGAAAGGGAATCTTGGGAAGTACTTTTGCAGAAGAAACATTGATATTGATTACCTGTTTATGATTGTTAGTGTAAACTTTATCTTCTCCAGAATCCAACTGAAACAGAACTTTCTCTTCCAAGTTAGAGGGCTTTTGATCATGATGAAGCTGGTGATCATCATCAGAAGTGGAAGTGACATAGATGTCCCGAGAAAGCAAGTTTTCTTCAGAAGATAATTGCTTGAGCTTCGCTCTGTCTCTTCTATGGATGTTCATGTGACCTCCTAGGGCTTGAGCATTTGAGAATCCTCTCTTGCAAAAGGCACAAGTGTACGATCTGGCTTGTCCAGAATCATCTGAGATCCATCTTATCTGATCTGATAATTTCTTAGTGTTTTGAGGATTAAAGTCCATCGTTTTCTAGCAATAAGAGAAGCAGCAAGAAGAACAAAGACAAAATGAGAAAAAAATTTGAAGTGTTAAAAAACTAACTGGGGTCAACTGGTCGGCTATATGACATATATTCATAATTAGATTAGAAAACAAAGGGACGCATGCATGTACGAGTTTTTTTTAATTGGAGAACGCTTATTTTGTAAGAATGTTAAAAATCAATTTTCATCCGATTTTAATTGAACTGATCCATTTAAAACCAGCCAAAATAGACATTATAATTAATTACATTAATTGAATTAGAAAATTTAATTTGAAAAAGCAATTAAATCGACTTGGTTTGGATGTTCACTTGGTGAATTTAAAGACAACTGGACCAAATTAATCCAAACTGATTAAGGTTAGAATTATGAAGAGGGCTGGATGTTATAATTTTAGTCGGATTATGCAATTGAGGTTTGTTGTTGATCACTTAATTTAGTTAGATAAATCGATCTAAATAAAATTGAGAAATATTCTTAATTAACTTTCAAGTGTTTCGAATCAAGAGTTTCAATTAAAATATGATGCATGAGAGGGACATTTTATAGCTCAACATTATGTAATTATATCTCACAACAAACTTATTTACATATTATGTTTTTATTGCTAAACTAATAATTAATATCGAACAAAAACTTTACTTGAAGCGTCTTATCCACTTGAATTTTCCTTATATTATAACAAGTCAGCTTTGAATAATATAGTGGACATTTTAGCAGGAATGCTTTAGAAAAGGTCAGAATCCTAAAACTAATTGAATAAAGTATGCATCTTTTTTGTACTCATTCAATGATTCTACAAGACATCGATCTCACTTTAAATTGTCTGGACAATAAGTATTAGTAAGAATTTGATCTTGTGCTCTTTTAAGCTGAGTGAAAAGCTAAATTATGTTTTCCCTTAGGGTGAAAAGTTAATTTGAGTTTACTTACCAAGTTAGAAGATAATAATCATTCACTAATTAATTTACCCTCCACCAACTGGTATGCTTTTTGTACCAGCAAGGACGTGTTCTATAGCTCGTATATATGTTGCAAGAAAATTAATGCTCTACGTCTACAATTGTGTATTTGAAGAACTAATAATTTAGTGATGATAATTACAGTTGTCATTTACAATATTTTTATTTTCTTGTTTCCATATCTCCAATATAGATATAGGAAAGGATATATTCATGGATGAATCTAAGGGGGACACGGGTAGTCACTCTCTTACATTTTTTAAATTTTTAACTTTGATATGTAATTTTATTGTATATTTTTTATATGATTTTTTAATTTATCTTAAATTGTAAAAATCTATTTTTCTTAACTTTATTCGCCTTTAAATGAAATCTTAGACCCATCCTTGGGTATATCAAATGCCCTTATTTAAAAAAAAAAGCCCTTAATTACGGCTCACGATTAATTGTTCATGACAGTGATGAATATTGAATTCTAAGAAATAATAATGATTTAATTTTGAAAACCGCAACCAAAAAATTTCTCTAAAATCTATCGGGCCCTCATTGATATGTAGTATTAAATTTTGGTAACAAAAAAAAGGAGAGATAATGAGAAATGAAGGGACCGAAAAGGGAAATAAAATTGTTAAAATTAATTTGGTATGATGAAATGGAATGATATTGGGCAAAAAGACCAAATGCCCCTTACTAAAATTTTTTTAGCATATGTGAAATCTCGGCAAATGTGATGGTGTGGTGCCAGAGAAAGCAAGGGCAAATTAGTAAACTGGCAAGCCATTCCTTGATATGTTTTACTCTAGTGGCATGTTTAGTTGGAGGGAATTGAGGCCAAGGGAAGGGAATGAAAATTTGATATAAGTTTTGTCAAGGGAATATATTCTCTTGATAATCCTCATTCCCATAAATGTGGGAGTGTGGATTACTTAGTTAAGTGGTGGGATTGCAAAACTTTTCATGAGAATGAATAATTTTTGACAAAATTACCTATTTGCCTCTTACCTTTGATCTTCCAAGAGTAATAATAGTAATAATAATAATAATAATAATAATAATAATAATTATTATTATTATTATTATTATTATTATTATTATATTACAAAATTTAAAATTAAAAAAC
The DNA here is from genome assembly GCA_037074485.1 of Delonix regia. Classification (NCBI taxonomy): domain Eukaryota; kingdom Viridiplantae; phylum Streptophyta; class Magnoliopsida; order Fabales; family Fabaceae; genus Delonix; species Delonix regia. Next base: position 4,771,158 of record CM073460.1, on the reverse strand, counting down.
TATTATTATAACAATAATTAATTTACGATAATTGATTTTTAATAATAATTTAAATAATTATTTTTATAACATTAATTTTTAATAATTTTTAACAATAATAATTTTAAAAAATAATAATTAATTTTTTATAAGGATATAAGAATAATTAATTAATTAATATTTTAATTTTTTTAATATAAAAATATTTTGATAATTTGATATATTCTCATTCTCATTTTTATTTCCTTTTTCAATGTCATACCAAATATAGTATATCAGTTTAAGATTATATTTTCTTAAAGTCTATTCTCATTCCTAAGTTTATTCTCATCTCCTTTCCCATGCTTTGTACTAGCTAAACATGTCCTCAGAAATAGCTCACCCTTGGAATGGTAGAGCCAATCAACCAACACAACCACTCCATTGACTCGATAGCCCTTTTTCTTTCCATCACTTGTCTTTCCCATCAACCAAACAAGGCATAGGGCTGTTGCTTAACTAGTTCCATTTATGCAGGCATTAAGTTCTTCATCTGAAATTAGATAATGGATTTATTTTAATTTGAAACAAAGAATAAAGTAAATAGAAATATATTTATGTCATATATAAATATAAGAGTAATTTGATTAGAATAGATTATGTATTGTATATATTTATTTTGAGAGAAGAAAAATAAAGGAGAAGAAGAGGAATGTTATTTTTAAGAGTTGTAAGGATGGAATGACATGATTAATAATGAAAGAGAATAAAGTGGTAAGGAATAGAATAGTAAGGCATGTGTTATCCTATTATTTATAAGTTTAATAAAAGGGGAGAAGAATGTCATTAATAAAATGAAATAACTTATAAATTATTTTTATAATATTACATTTATAAATAAAATGTTATTATAATAAATTTCTTGTTAAAGAGAATATCTTTTTAATTGCACCATTTGATCATTCTATTTAATCAAAAACTCCTTAATCTAAAAAAAATTTAAAAACTTTTGAATGATAAGAAGTGGTATTGAAGTCTCTCCTTTTATCATTTCATTCCGCTCTAAAAAAAATTTAAACATTAATTTGCTCCAAATTAACTACTCTATTTCTTGTCATTTTATTTCTTATCATCCATTCCAACATACTAAAAAGAAAGGCAATTGTTTTAAATCTCTCCCTTAATTAAAAGTTTGTTAGAAGAGAAGAAAAAAATAGAGGATTTTCAATTCATTCTCCAATCTCAAAGAAAACGAAAATTATTTTAGTTAACTATCCTTTGCTTTCCATCCCTAACAATTTTTGTTTGGATTCCTTTTCCTATCGATCTCTCAAACATACATCCCTTTAATTTTATATACGAAGTTCGTTGAAGTTTACTATGTATTTTTTTTCCCTAATTAGGAACTTGATTCCATTCTGAAATAGAAATATAAAGCAATATAAAGAAAAATAATTTTTGAGCCTTTATTCACAAATTTATGAGCCCATAGTGAAATATGCTCTGATTAACTCTATTTTTCCCGATTTTTGGATAAATTATTATCCAGATTTGAGTAATATAAATCCCAAAAATCTTTCAACTAAATATGAAAGTATGAGAAGCTAAGCACAGCAGAAAGGAAAGGTAATCAAGCTATATCTCCGGACATACTAGCTAATTATTAGGAGTGGTTGACCAGTTCAAATCCTCTACAGTAATTAACATTGTTTATTGCAGATGTTCTGGTATTGATTAAACCATTAGCTAAAAATTCAACGCTTCTAACAAATATGACCGCTCAATTATTAATAGAATTTGAACCATAATAATTTTTCATCCAACAGTCAAAAATTGACATCCCAGAATCAGAATCAGTAATAATGGCGAAATTGCAAGTGATCTCAATAGGTGGTTGTCATTTCATGATCTTGGGTAGAAATAAAAATTTTTTAAGTACACTTTAATTTATAAATAATAAGACTAAATAAAGTTTGAATATAATATTATTTTTATATCTAATACTATAATATCATAAATTGTTATAATACTTCACTTCCATTTCCTAAATTGGAGTAGAGATTTCCTACTGGACGGCAAGGCTACTGTACTGGAAACAAAATAAAGAAATTAAAAAAAAGCTAAATGAAATATAAATTGTTGAACATATAATATTCTCTTAGTAAATTGTGTATAAATTAGTTGAAGTCTAAACATAAGTAAGAAGTTTTTCAAATAAAATAGAATGGAGAGGGGAAGAGCATCTTTGACAGCTAATGACTAAAGGAGGTCGCTTTTGCTCAACTTTAAGAGATGAAAGGCCAGTGAACCAATACTTTCTTGACAGCAACAGAATAAACAACAAAAAAGAGTTGATGAAGTTCTTGATAGAAAAAGACACACGTAGAGAAGGGGTTAAAAAAAAAAATTCCGAGAGTCTCATTAGTTAATGATATTTACTTCGTTAATCAATTAATAAATGAGCTTAGTTAATCTTTATACTCATTTATCGTATAGGTTTCAGAATTGAGTATTCAATTTCTTAAACTTGTAAACAGCGTGATAATTAATAATGATTATTTATACATATATTTTTATTTATATATGATTTTATTTAAAAGAATAAATGGATTAATATGTTTGATCATCAAATCAAATATTAGAGTACACTTCATATTTTGCATGCACATACTGAGTATATTGCAAGAAAATGAGGGTTTAGGCAACCGTTGGCCTAACCATGGTTTGTGTCCAAATCGTGGTTAGGCCAGAAAACAAAAAATAATAATAATTTTGTCATGGTTTGTAAACCATTATATAGAATAATAATTATAAAATGACTTAACCACCATATGTAAATGTGGTTAAATTATGATCTAATCATGGTTTTATTCAAATCTTAGTTAAATCATAGTTTAGTTACCGTGCTCCTCGCTTTTAAAATTAAACATGATTAACATAATTTTTACAATTAATTCTATTATGATTTTGATAACTGTACTTAGTGATCATAACCATGATTATAACTACGAAAAAAAAAGAAAAAAGATGTAGTTAGGATGTAGGTTTTTTTGTAGTAATAATATAAAAGTTATATTTGGATTTATTAGTATATAATTACTTTTATAATATCATCCATAAATTATTACAATTGGACTTATTTATTAACTAAATCGAGAATATTATAATTTCAGTTCGAACTCGATGATTATATATAGCCCATTCAAAATAGTAGCAAATTAAAGCATTTTCTGAAGTCGTACGTTTCATGCAGTGTCGTACGGATGCATATGTAATTATGTATAAGCCAACTTGTTATTAAGATATATGCATAAATTTTCTTCCTTTGCTAACAATAAAGTTAATTAATTCATATACATCATTTGGCCTTCAGTCACTTGATAGATCATGTACTGAAATTTACTATAATTATTCTTGCTCTAAATGTTTCATGCTCTAATTACTTTGTTTAGTAAATTAAGAAACTCCTTTCAAAAGTAAAATAACAATAAGAAAGACACACAAGAAATTTGATATGATATGGTGGCTATATATATATATATATATATATATATATATATATATATATATATATATATATGGGATTACCTCATAAGCATCTAAAACTAGGACTCTCTTCCTAACTGTATTAATACTTACAATAGATTTATGGTACTCTAAAATAATAATTATAAGTGTATTCTAGTTAAAATAGGTGTAGGGTATAACGTACCTTTTAATGTTTTAAATGCACACAAATTATAATGAATCCAAAAGTCACTTGCATGATATAAAAAAATTTTTAAAGTATAAAGGCGAACGTGGTAGAAGTGATGAGCATAACAAATAAGAACTCTTGGCAAATTTTAAAAGTATAAAGGCATCTTGAAAAAGATCGATGCTATTAATTTTTATATAATTAAATAACTTATCTTTGTGCCTACTCTACTTATCATTTGACACACCAAGAGTACCAACTCAGAAACATCATCAGGGGATGGATGAAGTTCTGTGCTTTATTCTCGATTATTTTCATTTGTATAATATTTTTATTGTTCATCAAATCAAATTTGAGAAAAATATTATTTTAGTTTTCCATTTTTAAACTTAGTCTCATTTTGATCATCTGCAAATTAAAAGTCTCAAAATAATTAAATAATCATCAACTTTTGAACATAATCTCATTTATAAAGGGATTACTTTGAATTTTTAGATCTTGAGAAGTGAAAAATTATTTTGAGATTTTTAAATATTTTTTAAAGACCAACATAAGACTAAGTTTAAAAAAAAAAAAAATATTTTGAGACTTTTAATTTGTGAAAAATTAAAATGAAATTAAATTTAAAAGTGAAGGATTAAAATAATATTTTTTTCAATAAAATTTACGGGCAAATCACATTGGGCCAATGGACACACTTTGGGTTAATCAATTTATATTAAACTCGACATTATATACAAATTAATGGCTCAAGTTTGTTTACGTACGTTATAATATTTATTTAAATATTTTCAATGTCTAGATTGTATATTTTTGTTTGATACGCAAGTATAATATTACGAAATTGACATCTTAAATTTTTATGGAGGCAAGTCGTTAATCATCTCAATTATCAGTGTCTATAATAATAGGTTTAGCATTCTTAATTATATAAAAGGGATCATACCAACTTTCATAATTAAATTAGGTCCTACTCTATAAACAACAGTCTCATATTTTTTTCACTCATGCGCATGTGTCACTATACATTATTGAGTTCTTATCTTTCTTTATTTGTTCCATAATTTCAATTAATTTTCAAGCAGAATAGTTTTACTATGCTGATTGTCGCTTCTAAGATCCTTGATTAATATTACTTCACACATAGATGTTGAATATTGGATTGTAAAATATTATTTTGGTTACTTACTAATAAAAAAAATTACTTTCAGTCTTTTACTAATTTAAGCAATATAAAAATTAAGAAACTAAATGTACTAACATTTAAATAAGTAAGGATCATAGGTACGTAATAATATCTTGATGAGTAAAGAATTAAATTAAAAATAATTAAATAGGTAAGTATGAGACCAAAATTATGTTTTATTTTAATATATTGATTAGATGGGTTAAAGTATAAAATTTAATGGCATGTCCTTAGGAATGTTATTTTCAGCTGGTTGACTATTATGATAATACAAATATTAATTAGTGTGGTAGATTAGCAGTGATGATCAATTTAATGAAGGAATTAGAGACGTTTGAGCGTATTTTAGTGGTTGTCTAGGTTTGATATCAGAATCCTGCATCGTTCATAATAAGCCGTTTCAGCATCATATACAACATGACATAGTCGATGGTGATATTTCTATGTGATTTGGTTCTAAATAAACATTAAATTATTAAATTAATGCATATACTATATATAACTAGAGGTTCACAATGCTCTAGCAAAAATGTATTGTATACGTTAACTTGATATTACATCATCAATAGGTGACACCTTCACTGAAAATTCAAGCTCAAAGTAGACCTGTGAAGAATACGGAAAAATAATAATAAAATTCAAATGGTACTTATTATTGACCTTTTTATATTCATTTTTGGATAAATTAATTATTTGGTCTCTATAATTTACCAAAATTATCAAATCAGTCCCTACACTTCAAAATTTTTCAAACCACTCCCTATATTTTCAAAATGTTTGAATTTCTATCCCTGCTGTCAAGATTCGTTATAACAGTACCCGAAATGTCTAAATAATCCTATGTTTCCTTTGCCTAAAATTAATCAATCTTTGTTGGGAGCGGTTCCTGTAGCTTCCATAGGATGCCACAAACAATGTCACACCTAGAGCGCCAAGAACAAGGAGGAAACTGAGAACTAGAGGATGACCCACATTGCTATTTTATCATCATCACCACCGTTACATTTCAAAAGATGTCTTTCTAGCTCAAGAACACAATCGGCAACATGTTCTAATGTAATATCCATAATATTTATAATAAAAAACGAAACTTTGTTAAAAACAAATATAGATGTAGATAAAATTTTATCTGATATTATAACTAAAGTCAGTACCTTAGTCTCACCCTGTACATTTTTAGCACTTATAACTTAACTAAGTACGGTGACCATATATCTATGAGAGAAATTTTGATCTAATAAATATATATATATATATATATATTTCATTTAAAATAATTTAAAATTTTCAATTATGTCTAATAACTCCACCTAACTCATATTATTGTTCAATTATGCAACTAACCTTCACCTATAATCCTCAAATAATATGCAAATTAATCATCAGATGCCATTCATATCACTCTTGCAAGACCCTTCCTCACACAGCTCAGGATTTCTCCCTCTGACAACCACCTCACCATCGTTGGTGGGCACCAGCGACTCACCAACAACATTTTTGGCCCATCGTCGACCATCGACAGCCTCTCCACTAGCAAAAACTGCCAGAAAATTGAGTTGAAGACTCCTTACGGTGCAATTTTTTTTGGGGCCACCGACGCTGTTTCGATCACTATGAAGGGTTACCAATGCCTCCTCCAAGCTACACAACACCACCAGCCCACCAGCGACCTCTAATAGCCACCACACAGCAAGAATTTCTTTGATTTTTTCGGCGGCCCTATTCACTCGAAATCCAAGCTCAAAATTTGTCAAATTTGGTGCGTTTTAATTCGATTTAGCTTAGGGCTTTAGTTCTATGATGATTTTCAGCCCTTTTCCCCTTATTTATACTAATCAATTTGGTCCAATTTGCTCAGAATCGACAAACCCTAATTTCGGCACCATTCATCCAAAAAAGAGGTGAATTTGAGCTCAATTTGAGTTGCTTGCTTCAAATTGAGTTAGGATTATACTTCATAGGTGAATTTCACATATTTCTTCCTTGAAATCACTAATCAATTGTGAGATTTGACTTCTGGATAGAAAAACCCCAATTTAGGGGTCTAAGGGCAATTAGGAAATTTAGTGAAATTTGTGTTTTTAGGACTTCTTAAATTTTGTTATGCACCTAGGGAGTGATTTATAATTTTTGAAAATTTTAGTTTGAATTTTTGAACAAATTTCAATTTTTAAATTTTCCTAGATTTTTTCCTCATGAAGAAAAAGGAAGGAAATCAGAAGGAAAAATTAGTATGACTTGATTGGATGACAATAAATATTATTTAAGGTTAAGTGGAAAATTTGAAATTCGTTAGATGACCCTTAAGTGAAATTTGTGTTATGGTAGGTGTTAGAAATTTAATAAGTGCATAATGGAATAATTAAACAATAATAATAATAATAATGATAATAATAAAAATAATCATAACAATAATGGTAATGATAATAATAATAATAATAATAATAATAATAATAATAATAATAATGAAATATAGGTTATAAGTATTTTAAAGAATTCTTTGAGTGGCCTATAAATTTAATTTCTAAATTTTAGAAAAGAAATAAATGAATTGGATAATAATGAATAAGGGATAATTAATTAGATATGTGATAAAATTAAATAATTAAATTTATTTTTAAGGACTTGATGATAAGAGTATTTTATTTAATGTTTTAGGTGATTAGAAAATTTTCAACAAAGGAATTATAATAAAAAATAGAAGGAAGTTGGTATACTCTTTCTAGGTGAGTAGATAATCCGAATTATGCAAAATATTATTTTGGATTATAATTTTGAATTTCGAATTGTTAGAATATTGAAATTTGAACTCTAAAGTTGTACGAATTTTGAAATTTCCAATATCTATACATAGATATTTATTTATTTATGAATATTGGGAATGCGTCCGCAACAGAACTTCATAGCTAACGACAGTAAACATTAGTCATAGTACACTGTGATTGGTATTCTGATAAGGTTAGGTATGATACTCTTATCGCCATATTCTGTTTAAGGCCTAGGACTATTATGATACTTACTCAGAGCCTATGGCTAAATGAGTATAAGTTCAAAAATGTTATTATTAGCCTTGGGCTAACTTTGTATTTTGTAATTTTGACTGGTTCTATAGGATATTCCCAAATGCACTTTGTTAATAATGATTATTTTCTGTTTGATATTTTTGAATTATAATTGTACGGTATCTGGTTTTAAATTTTAAAAGACGTACCATTGTAGCCTGCTATATTTTTGCAATATTAGAATTACTTGTTCACTGAGTTTTCACTCATCCCATTATTTAATATTTTTCAGATTCCAGCACCAATCCAGAATAACCACCTTCAGAATTTTATTTCTTTGGTGAGCCTAGCCTACTACTCAAGCTATGTTTATCCTTATTTTTATAATTAAGTCCAGTCACAGGGTAAATATTTAATGTATTACTATGGGGCGTTAGAAACTATATGTATGGAGACTTATGAGATCTATATTTATTTAATGTGAATTTATATAAGTTATGCTATTATAAGGGTTCTAATGGGTTCACGATGATGAAAGACACATCATCCCTGTGCTGGCAACATCCTTCTGGCTCAAGTTGTGACATTTAGCTCTTTCGCGTGTCAACTCTAGTGGAGTATTGCAGCAATGAGTATCTAGGTCTTCCTTGAGTGGTGCAATGCTTGCTTGTCATGACCAAATGTAATAACCTATAAATATTTATTATAGATTATAAGAACAACATTAGAAAATTAAAAATAGAATTTTATAGACAAAAATGAAATAAAAAGATAGTATGTGGGGTAGAAATTATGATTTTAAGTTTTTTTGGGACTAAAATGAAAAGATAAATATTTTCTAAGATAGAAATATAATTTTAACCTTTGCATAGTAATTGCACAGTAAATAGTTGGCAAAAACGTGTGTAATACTATTTACATAGTGCCAAATGATAACTTGCATAGAAACTAAAAAATTTCTATAAATAATATAAAGATTTCTTAGTTTTCTCATTCAAACTTGAGAGAAAAGAAAAGAAGAGAAAGAGAAGTTGTAAAAGTAGCGTTCATATTTTAACTTATATGAGGGGTAATTTTGTGGATACCTTTTCAATAAGGGTTGTGCTATAGGAATATGAGATCTCTACCAATAAGTGTGTAAGTAGTAAAGTAACACTTCTTATTTCATCGAATGTCTTTATTTTCTTATCCAACTTTCAATTTTCTCATTCCATACTCTGTGTCATATGGGGGAAACAAATTTATGTTCTTTTTGAACTTTTTCAACTACGTATATATGATATAGTATGTATAGATATATAATGACACGATGATAAATTATATTACTAAACTGTATGAATTATTGCTATCATGAAAAGTATTTGGTATATGAGAAGTGCAAAAATAAAGGTTATATTATATAAATTAAGGAATAAGTATTATAGGTAAGGAGAAAGGTTATGGTAAAACTCTTAATTATAATTGTTTCCTCTACTTTAACTACATGTTTCATGTTGGCATTTTATCTAAGTTTATTTTCCTTGATTGTTGCATTATTGTATTTTCCATTTTAATACTTTATATTATTGGCACTTCTCTCCTAACCACTCTTTATTTTATTTTATCTTCAAGATTGTTTTATTTAAATTACTTTATGGTAATAAATATGTTTAAATAAAATTATTTATTTATGCATCCAATTCACATAATTCAATGGATTTTATAATTTAAAGGATGAATGAGAATTCATGTAAGAACCTCGTAACTGTTAGCGTGGGTAACAACCTTGGTACACCTTGTTGAAATGAATTATTGAGACGTATCTAGTGAAGAGATACAAGTATGAGATATTAAGATGTATTCGGTGAAAGAATACTGATATGAGATATTGAGACGTATCCGGTGAAGGGATATATGTATAAATTATTGAGACGTATCTAATTAAAGGATACGGATATGAATTATTGAGACGTGTTTGGTGAAGGGATACAAGTATTAGATATTGAGATGTATTCGGTAAAGAGTTACAATATGAATTATTAAAGCATATATGATAAAAGAATATGAGTATGATGATCTTGGTTTTTTCTTTGATACCTACTTCATATAAAATTATAAGGTTTAGAAATAATACTTTTATGAAAACATGTTGTTTGTTAAAAATTCTAAGGTCTCTATTATTTCCCTTTCCTTTTACTTTCTTATTTATTCACTCACTAAATCAGTGGTAGACTTACACCTCTTTTTAACATTTTTTACAAATCAGTATGTGTTAAAATGAAGTTGCTCTTGGACATGCTTGTTACCCATACTTTTTTTTAATGTCATTTTGGTTTAGTTATAGCGTATGCCTGACTCCAAGGTAGTAGTTATTGGAAGTCAAGTTGTTTAGGGTTGTGTGGATGTTATAAACGTTACAAGTCTTGTGTAGGTTGTTATCTTACTATATTATACTAAATATATTTTGAAAGATTATTAAGCTAGTCTTGTTTACTTTGATGGTAATATTGTTAGACTACAACTAGTTGTGTAAGTTAGGGTAAAATGATATTTTTAAGGGAGGTATTGTTAGATTTTAGATAACATCTAATAAACTTATTGAATTATGTGTTTAATTAATATTTTCATAAACCTTGTGAGAGTGTTATTTTAAGCTTGTTAAGCTAGGGTAGTTTAACTTATACGCTAATCACAATATATGATTTTAGGTCGTGACAATTTATACTCCTATTCTTTTACATTGCTCCAAATCATCTCAATTGCCACGTTAGCTTCCCATACACCCAGCCACATAAGCGTTGTTACTCCACTTAGTGCATTTTGGATGCTGTTATAACGGATTTTGATGGCGGGGGTTGAAATTCAAATGTTTTGAAACATATGGAGTGGTTTGAAAATTTTTAAAGTGTAGAAATTGATTTGAAAATTGGGGTAAATTATAGAGACCAAATAATGAATTTTCCCTCATTTTTTTCCACAATTGATAAAGTCAGGATTTAGAAGACTCCCCGTTGATCTCAATGAGCAAATTATAAAATTGTTTTTCCGAAAAGTTGACTTTTGTTTAGTCTAAAATGTCTTTCTTTTATTGTAACAGAGATTTTGAAATCATCTGACAATTAAAGAAAAATTATATCTGCACTTTCTACAATATAATAACACGGTGTATTCCTATACGCTTTGTAGATGGCCCACTTGTTGAGCCGGCATATCATAAGATTGACTGAATGTGGTGAAACTTTAGGCCCATCACTGTTTTTGTTGGGCCTCCTCTAGTCCAAAAATCCCCTATGCCCCTCTCCACCCATGTCATACACAACTATTTTAAGGAAATTTTATTTTTGAACTTAATTAAACTTTAGTCTTTTATACATTAAAAATTTTAAAATAGTTTTTAATTTTTTAATGTAGTCTTATTTTGGTCATCTTTGAATTGAAAGTCTTTAAAAGGTTTTTAATATTTTAATGTTTAATTCAAAATAGTCTTTTTTAGTTTCATTTAGAGAAAAATTGCTTTATGTTAGATCTTGAAAAATGGAGAATTATTTTGAAACTTTCAATTTTTGAAGGACTAAAATGATACTAAGTTTGAAAATAAAAGACTATAGTTTAAAAGTGAAAGATTATTTTAAAACTTTTAATTTGTAAAGTATTGAAATGAAATTAAGCTAAAGAAAAAATGACCAAAATAATACTTTTTTCCCAATTATTTTATGTCATTTTAGAGAAAGGCATCTTCAAGGCACTTTACGTAGACTAAATTTCCTTTCAACTGACTTCGAGACTACATCTCTGGCATCTCTCCAATTCAAACATGAAAAGTTGAAGTAGAGAGCATATGTCTCAAATTATTAGACTAATATTTTAGAGCTTTAATAAACGATCAATTTGACATTAAAAATTCCACATCTTATTTATCTTAGATATTTAAAATAATAATATTATTTTTTTGTCAGTAAACTAATATTATATATATATATATATATATATATATATGTATATGTGTGTGAATAATTGGTTGAACAATAATTCAACATTTTTTATTTTATTTTATGGACTTATCAATTTGGTCCAGTACTCTAACCTACGTGTCCTTTGTTAGCTAGGTTATAGATCCATAAAATTAAAATAGAATTAAAGAATAAAAGAGAAAGGAGGGGAATATTGTGCCCTCTCCTTTCAATTTACTTGGAGTAAAATTAATTGATTAGTAGCTACACTTATACTCAGTCCAATGTTTGTTATTAAAAAAATATTATTTCATCTTGATATATTTATGTGATAATTAATTTGATATATTAGTTTTAATAAAATAAAATTTTTAATGGTTTTATTTTTTTAAAATAATTTTATAAAGATTAGTATATCAAATCAATTTTTACATAAATATATATCATGATCAACTAATTATATATATATATATATATATATATATATATATATATGTTTTATGTTCACATCTCCAATTTTATATGGATACGGAAAAAGGGCAAAAGAGTAGAGAGAGAAAGACAGAGAAGACAGAGTCCTATATTAAATATGTGAAGTGTTTAGTGATCTCGTGAAGGGGGAACTTGTTCCCATGCAAATATACTCTTAGTTGTCAAAACAATTATATAAAGAACAAACCCCAGACATACCAAACCCCAATATAGACTATGGAATTTTCCTCTCCAAAATTTCTTGTTATTGTCTCAACAATTACTTCGGTTTTGGAATCAACAAATGTTGCTGAAAAGAAATTCCCACGCAAGTCCATGAAAATCATAGCATCACATACTCTAGTTTATTACCTAGCTAAGTGCTACTGTTTATGTAATTTTTTTATTTTCATACAATATGTAATTGGATAATTACATTTCTTCTTATTTAAAATGTATAAATGACATATTATTTTTCTTTATTTTGAAAATTTGTACTTTTTCTTAAAACTAAAATATGTGGGTTACATATATCTTTTCTGTGGTGAAAGGTAAGATTACACTTATATTTCGATCAAAATAATTTTAAATTTACTATTTATATTACATAACAACCTGATCAATATAGAATAATCACTTTTTTAAATTTAATAAAATCTAAAATAATTCAATAATAAATAAATAAATAAATTATTGTTAAACAAAAAGTACATTCACAAAATATTTTTTAAACATTAAATCAATTAAAAAGTATTAATTTAATTTTAACAAAATATTTTGCATTAAATATACATTAATGAAGATATTTTTGTAAATTTAAAAAAAACATAGAATGAATTAGCTTTTTAGCTTTTAATATAAAATAAATACTATTACAATATAAGTTTAAGAAAGAATATTTTATATTCTATTTTAAAAAAAATGACAGTTATTATTGAGTGCATTTTAATAAATATTTTATTTAAAAGAAAAATATATAACTAAAAAAATAGAAAAGGACATGTAATTTGAGTATATCAACGAATTGAAAAGAAACAAATTATTCAACCTATATCATACAATCGAATCGCCCTTCAAAGTTCAAATCTCAAACGAATAGAGAAACGACAGTTTCATCCCATGTGCTCCTTCTGGCATTAGTGCCCTAAAACTTACTGCTACCTTAATGAATATTTCAGACCTATCCAACTCAAAACCCCAAAAGAAGACAAATCCCAACCAATGGCCTTTAAAACCTTACTAACCTATACAGCTCACTAGTCACTATTCTTTCTTCCTTATTCCCTTTCACATGCAAAGTTGAGAAACATACACTCATTCCCAAAACAAACAAAACCCTCAAATTGTTATAGAAATCTTCACTCTTTAGCCTAGAAGGGAATTTGATTGTTCGGTATGACTTAAATTCTTCAGGGCATGCATGAAAGCTAAGTCTTCAATCTCTAGGCTAGAAAGGAAATTACTTGTCGGGTATGACTTAAATTCTTCAGTACATGAAAGCTATGTTTCACTCACCTTGTTAAGTACAAAACAAAAGCCCTCATTAAGTCAATGGGTGCTCAATCAAATTCCCATTAAAGGAATTGATCAGAAAGAGGTACCCACTACCAGAAAATATTCCTCTTCATTCCTGCAGTGATTTATGCAGCAAACTTGACTCCCTATAGGGTTACAATTTAGACTTTTTGTTCTCTCAATTTTTGAGAGAGAAGAAAGAGTGTGGGGGACTCATTATGTAATTACATACACTCTCCGTTCTCTGATCCACTCTCTTCTTCCTTTCTATATCTCTCTCAAATATAGAGAGAAATTCAGAAAATACAAATAGATAGAATCCATTTTTTTAGAATTTATTGGGGAATCCGGTTCACACTTCATTCTTTATATGTTGAAATATACTTTTAGTCCCAAATTGACTTTGGATAAATTTTCACTTTTAAATCTTAATTTTTTTCCTATATAAAATGTTGCTCTTTGTTTTTGTTATAAACCCAACTCCATGAGAATGACTAATGATCATCCCATGTGTCTGGCGTACATATTCAGTTAAAGATTTTTACGAAATTAAGTATGAAAAATTATTGACAACATTTGAAAGATAAGATAGGAAATTAGAACCAATAAAAAATTAAGAATACAAAAATGAAATTTCATGTAAAGTTAAATTAAGGACTAGAAGTTTATAATTTTAGGTTTGTCACCGGGCGGCTGCATACCTAATTCATATAGAGAAGCAGAAATAAAAAAATTGCATAGATAGGGCCTTTGAGTTGTGACGGGATAATATTCTCTATATGATTATATAAAGCAAACTATAATATATCATAGTCAATTTTTGAATCATCGATTCCAGAGTAGGTGTAGCAGATTTTGGAGGCATTAGAGGAGATAAGATGAATATTTAAAACAAAATGGTAGAGAGAGAGAAAGCAAGCATGTGGATTTATGTGGAAAGGATACTACTAGCTAAGTGCAACAGATCTGATGGACGTTGATGATATTAAATACAAAGGAAAAGGGAATCAATGTTGGGATGTATCTGACTTTATGTGGCTTTGAAAAGCACAATATCTGTGTGTTTTATGGGTTAGTTGACTTGTCTCTCTGATGGAATGTCAGTGAGGTTCTGAATGGAAAAGAGCTCACAATATTCCAGGCTGTTTTTACTCTATTCACCCTAAACCCCACATACATATAGTTAATTAACCTGTTTATCTCTCTATACTCAAGAAGTTAGAACTACATAAACAGTAAAACCCATCTCACGTTATAGTAAATATTCAAGACAAGGGGATATTTGAAGTTGAGTCTTCAATAATTCCCCATATATATGCTGAATATTGGAAACATGTTATATGAAGTTGTGTGTTACTTTGTGGCTCAAGAAGATGATTTGGAAGGCATATTTAAAGACAAAAAAAATAAAATTACAGGTAAAACATTCTAAAAATTTGAGCTTCAACCTAATGCAAATGTTAGTTTAGATAAATTTCCTTTAAATTAAATTGATTTAGCTAAAATATATTGAGGAAAGTAAATGAAAATAAAAATTATCTATTCAAATCTAAATAAGAAGTTCTCTTCCCTTCCCTATCCATTCATGCACTGAGTTCATCGGAAGGGGCTAGGATATGTCTTTTTGTTTACGGTATAGTTAAAACATTGGAGGCTTAGAGATATGATCATATGGTCATTATCATGATTCACGAGTGTCTTAATTTTTACGTTGTCCTGAATCCTTGTAAAGATCGAATGACTTATCGAATTCATCAATGGATTTCATTTATGAATTCTCTTATAATCAAAAGAAGGCATTTTGCTATCTACGAAAATGAAGTTTACAAGCTTTGTGTACAGTGTGATATTGTAGTTAAGAGTCCCTGCAGATTTAATATCAACTTCTTCAGGGGATCCCACAACCAAACATGGGGAAAATCAATTCCCTTAAGGTATTATTAAAAGAAGAGAGAAGAAAAAGTAAAAGAAACAAAATTGCATTCATAATAAGATCAAGATTAAATATATATAATTCATTATACATGGTACTATACCTTGGGAGGACTATGGCCAAGCCGTAGCTCCAGATCTAGTTCTTCAATGGAACTAGGGTTAATAAACTCGAACATCTGAGACTTGATATGAAGATGCCTAGAATCAACTGAAACTGATTTTGAGAAGAATGGAATTATTGATGAAGCATCTGCTATTATTCTTCTCCTCTTGCAGCTTTTCATATCAGCTTCTTCCTTACAATTAGTATCTAAACTCGTTGACACATCCTCAGCTCCAATAAGATCGAACTTCTGAGAAAATAATCTTTCTTCTGCAAAGTTTGACCAGGAAATACAAGTCTCATACGGTGGGGAATTCTCATGAATTGACGATCGAGGAGCTAATTTAGCCTTGGAAGCAAGAACATCAAGATGATCAGAATTAGGGTTAGCGTTTGAATACAGGGAACCGAAAGAAGATGTGAAAGGATTTTGGGGATAAAGAGTAGTTTCATCCTTATTGTGTGGACTTGGAGGTTGGTTTAGCCTAGCTCTATCCCTTCTGTGAACATTCATGTGGCCGCCTAGAGCTTGGGCTGATCTGAACTCTCTGCTGCAAAAGCTGCAAGAGTATGATCTTGGAGGCCATATGCACCCACCAACACGTTCATCTTCTGCAAAGGCTTGTTCTTCCCATGAATCACCAGAGGAGGAGTTCTTGGCTGGTGAGGTAAGAATATTAGAGCTCAAAGATGAGTGCTTTGTCTTTGTCCACATCCAACATTGATCTTCTTCCATTGCAGTACTGCTACTAACCCAAACTGGAGGAAAAACTGGGATTAGTGAGATTATTTTAAGGAAGAAATCCTATAAGGTTGGGAATTTGAAAGCCTCCATGAAGTCTGTTTCTGCAGGGAGCTTAGCTAGATGGGTTAGGGGAGTTAATTTGTGAGGCAAGGGCGAAGGAAGGGGTTGGTATACTCTTACCTTAGTCTTCTTAATTCTTTTTTTTTTTTTTCTTTTAAGTTATTTAGGATGGCACCTATATGTTTAGACAATTTTTGGAGCAGAGATTAGAATATTAAGAATTAAACTCTTATAGATGAGCAGCTCCACAAAAAAAATGAATTTTAGGGAAACGTTTTAAAATGATTTGACTACCAACATAAACTCTTAATATAACTTCAAATTAATGTTCACAACATTGTATGGCTAGTAAACCCTTATTGGTTCGGCTTTCATTCCAAGGCATCGAATTAAAATGAAAGGCAGTGATGGATTAGAAAATTACTGATGTGGGTCCTGAAAGTGTCTTAGCTTATTAAGACGTGAGGTGGCTACAGAGAACTCAGACATAAGTGAAGAAATCTGACTGAACTACACTCAGAGATATATCCAGCAAAGAGGTATCATGAATTGGTTTTAAATGTTCAGACAACATTTGACATTTGGGTTCTTCATGTGTCCCTTTAGATAATTATATTATTACAATTTAATATTGCTAATTATCTGTACAGATGAGCAAGTGTGTGGCTGAATCCCATAAATCAATAATGTGATGACATCAAGTCTATATTTTTCAACAATAATATTTGCTACTAAGCTACCTAGTTACGCTCAATTTAAAATTTTTAAATTATAAAATCATATTGTGTGATTATTTGGTTGGTTCAGCTAAATATATACCATAACTTTTTCTATTTCTAATTACATCAAATTAAGTATACAATATTGATAGGATATAAAAATTAAAATATTCAGATTCTTATATTTAATATGACAATTAAAAAATATATAAATTGATATTTTTATGGAATTTGAATAAATAAAAATTTATAAATGTACATTTTTTAAAAGTAGAAGTTTTAAAATGGATGCATGGACATCGAGCCCATAGTGAAATTTTGCTTTCTACTACATTTATATTTTCTATAAAAGTATTATATACGTACATCATGTTCACTTTTATGCAAAAAACTTGAAGATGCCCCTTTCTACCACATCATGTTCGCTTTTATACGTACATCATGTTCACTTCTCTATATTATATATATGAACTTCTAAGATACGTTTTCGAAAAGAGAAGTAATGGTAAAAAATAACTAAGTAAATAAATAATACTGTTTTCCTTTTATTTAGAGAAATTTTCTCCTCTCAAACTTCAAAAATTAAAAGAACTTTGGAAACTACACAAAAGGAAGGACTTCGAAAGATTTTTTTCATAAAAATCGGTTAAAAATCAATTTATCATATACTCTTCATTAATTTATAAAAGATTTTCTTTCTACACATTTACTTTCCCTCCATTATTACTCTTTATCCAAACATAGCCAAACAGCTTACTTTGTTTTCTTCTTAATTTTTTTGTCTGTTCTCTCTCTCTTTTCGGGAACTCATAAAGATTCGAGTTGGACTTTAGCACTCGTTTCAAATGGATGCTTCATTCAGAGTTAGTCGAAAGATTAATCATATAAGAAAAATGCCTTTCGTCATCACTCATCAGCAATTAAATTGCCTCAATTACTTATTAGAAACGAAGTGGTGTTATTTTGACAGTTTAATTTTATATAATTACCTTTCATGTATTCTTTCTTTAAAAACACAGTAAGCATTAATTAATTATAAAATAAATATATTTATATTCCCTTTTTTAATTACAAGGTTATTATTGAAATACTTTGTCTAAATTATTTTCTTTCTTACTAATTTTTTAAAATGTTTTCTCATATATATATGATCTGTTACGGTTAAATTTCATTCTCAGAATGTTGTTTAAAAAAAAAATTGATCAATCTTGATTGTTAACATGAATATTATTATTGGTTTAATAAATAATAATATTTAATGTAATAAAATATCTATATATTTTATGTTCACATGCTGAAAATGTTAAATATGATTAATTTCTTTTTGAAAAGTAGTTCTCACGCAACTTGATTGCGTATTTGAATTATTTGCCACTTGACCAATGCATGTCCATTATTTTCCTTTGAAAGCAGAAAAATTCCATGTCCAGTATTTGACAAAAGAGAAAAGACATAAACCTGCTTCATACATTAATATGATTACACATTACTTTACGAAGGACTTGTAGTTCTCTGTTTATTAAAATATTAATTATCTTATTTCTTCCCCTAGAGGTTGCTTAAAATGGCTTCTTTCCTCTACTTGAATTTTCTTCAGAGCTTCCTCTGTTCTAAGCTTCTCCTTCTAGTTTAATGCAAAACATCAAAGACATCTAGAGAGAGAGAGAGAGAGAGATATATATATATATATATACACATATATAATAATAATAATAATAATAATAATAATAATAATAGAGGATTACTGAAAACAAAAGAATATTTTATAAGAGATGACTAAGAGAGATATTGATACGAGACTTAGATGACTAAAAAATTGTAAGATTTGACCTCTATTTTGTTTTTTCAAATGACTTTATGAATGAGTCTATTATGAATTTCAATAATGATACGACAGTGATTAAAATAAAAATAACATTTTTTATTATTTTATTAATTTGATTACTATAATTATATTTACTAATCATACAAAATCAGAATAGCTTTATAAAAATTATTAATGAATAACCATTTCCATATTTAAAGCAATTATTATGTTACTAAGGCTGATAATAGACCTAGCTAACTTAATGAAATTATCACTTTCTAATTTTATTCCGTAATGAAGTACATCGGATACGTGCATATTTTTTTTAATATGTCGTTGTAGTGACAGTTGCCTAACAATGTTAACAATCAATTGTGTTATGTTATCTAATAATTTGACACCCACATGTGTGAGACTTCGAAGTTTCAAGTTGGAAGTTTGAACCTTTCTATTGTGTTGCTATAAATAATTCTAACAAAGAAGAAAAAGGTGTCGGTAGGGTCATTATCTTAGAAATATATTAGTATTATTTTTCTAAAAAAAATTAATTACCGGCCGAGACAAGTTTTGGGAGAGAAGTTTTAATTTGGTTATTTACTTTTACACTTTATGATAATTTGATTCTTTACAAATAATTATAATAAATTAGTCATTCAAAAATTTTATTTTATACAAAATCAATTTCTCATTAATACAAATAAAAAAAATAAATTTGTACAAATTTAAAATTTTAAAATAATTAATTTTGTAAAAATTTTAAATTTTAAAAAAAATCAATTTATCATAATTAATTTTTAAAAAATTAAATTATTACAAAATATAAAATTAAGAGACCAATTTTATACGTTTTGTACGTTTTGGCATAATTTGCACTTTATTTCAATGCAACTTCGCCATTCCAAAGAAAAGAAGGATTATTTTGGGCCTAGGGCCGAAAAGATTAAACTGATTCTTCTTTCGTCCAAGGCCTACGAGCAGTATAGTCTTGCTCTGCAGTCTAACTCTAACAGAAGATTCAACCTTCTCACGGAAAAACATAATTTGGGCCAAGCATCTAGATGGGGCCTAAGAGGGGTAGCTTAAATCTCTTTCATCTCTATGTCTCTCCAATTTTAGTTGCTAAAGTACTTTACTTTCTTCAACTTTCCTCGGTAAAATGCTTTAGGCTATTGTTGTTAAAATTACAATTCAACTGGATCGCCGTTTTAACAATCTTCAATGGGTATTTTGAGTTAAATCAATAATAAAATCGAAATCAATGCAAACTCATTTAGACTCGCCAAGTTTGCATAATTGAACCGAGTTTAAAAGGTCTAATTTTTTCAGCTCAAAATCTTGCAGCCCAACCCTTTTTTTATTTTTTGTGTAAGATACCATTAGAGAAGCCCAACCCAAAAACACACACTACCCAGACCAAAAAAGCCTCTGTTTTCACTTCTTCAAGTTGAACGGTCAAAACTAATGAAAGTGAGTAGGTAATCTTTCATATGTATTTTATAGGATTCTTTTTTTAATACCTATTTTCTTTTTTAGATGTTAACAATAAAAATAATTTTAGACTTTTCATACGAGATTCTATTTCTGACTATTGCCATAGTATCAAGTATTCCGTCACGTGTTATAATTATCAAATTGTTGTAACTAATTATTATCTAAAATTATAAGAAAACTCCATAGATATCTGAATATATATATATATATATATATAAATTTTTTTCTATATGCGCTCCATTTTATATGTGTGTTAGGAATTTTTATTTTAAAAATTATTTAAGTTGTATATTATGTATAGTTGTATTTTCTTAATTATAATTATTAATAAATACTATTAAAATTATATCATAATCTTTTAAATTTTATTAAGTAATTAATCAAAGGATGATAAATGATTAATAAGTATAAAGGAAGAAACTTACTTTGCAAAATATTACCTCTTAAATTTCCTTTTTCTGCTACTTCATGTATATAATGTACCTTTGAATTATGCGATATCTAGTAAATTTGAAGTTGTGTAGCTGATCAATTTTATTGGCAATGATGTTATATTTTTGAGTGGAAGTATTCAATGATATTATAAGCATATTGGTTTACAAGTCTTTTAAGGTGTATTGATTTGAATAAGAAATATACAATATAGATTATGAACTATAAAATAAACACTTAAGTATGAAATTTAATATAATCTTGTTATATAGTTATGTTCAATAGTTATTTAATAACAAGTGTAGGTAAATTTTTATCATTCTACATTACAAGTCTATCTTCCTTTCCGAGTTAACATGGAATCATGATTTTAATAACATTGTTTTAGGCTATTTTCTCAAATATGAAGTTTGAACCCTCTTAAGGTTTTAGGCTATTTCTAAGTATTTTAAGAATTTAAGTCTGTGATTCAATATTAAGAACTAATTTGGCATATCTGTTAAATTATATAAGCTTATGTAATATAATTTATTTTTATCATACCTTTAATAGATTATATAAGTGTCAATTTCGGTCAGCTATACTTAATGCGATTGAGTACCATATTATTAATATAAATTCTCTTGGCCTGATTAGATATAATTATATTAATAAGATATTTCATATCTTTTTTAGTCAAATTTTCTTTTGGTCCCTCACATATAATATATTTTCATTTAAATCTCTCATAGAATTATTTTATCAATTTAGTCCTTTACATATATGTATTTATCCATTTGATGTCTAATAAATAAAATTGTTGTCAATAATAGTCTTAAACAATAAGTTAATTTAAAAAATAAGAATTCATAGAAATTTTTTTCTCAATTTGGTTTTTCACATATAATATATTTTTTAATTTGAATCCTCATAGAATTGTCTTCTCAATTTAGTCCCCCACATATGTATATTTATTCATTTGATCCATCACAAATAAAATTGTTATCAATAATATCCTAAAAGAATTTGTTACTTTAAAAAATATTAAATTGTAGAATTTTTTTTCAATTTAGTTCCTCACTGATAAAATATTTTTCAATTTGTTCCCTCATAGAATTGTCTTCAATTTAGCCCTACATAAAATTGTTTTCTCAATTTTTTTCCATCGAATATGGACATATTTCTATTTGATCCACATAAATAAAATATTTATTAATAATATATTCAAAAAATAAGTTAATTTAAAAAATATGAAAGATATTATTGATAATGATTTTATTTATGAGATATCAAAATGAGAAATATCCAAATGCTAGGAATTAAATTAAGAAATATATCATTCATGAGGGATCGAATTGAAAAGAAAAATATATAAGGGACTAAACTGAGAAACACTCCATATGTGAGATTTTGTTGAATATAATTTTATATAAGTAAAAGACATTTATGTCAAAATAATTAATTTTTACCATATCTAATATTATATAGTGTGTTGTCAAATATATAATTATACTATATATTTTATCTTACATAATGTCATACCAAATACAACATAATATTAAATTTAAATATTATAATTCAAACAACTCATGAAAAGGAAGAAGACGAGAGTACTCTATCCAGAGTGTTCCTATCTGCCCTTGTGAAATGTTGCTTTTCTTTAGCCGTGTACGCCACCAAGTTGAAAGATGAACCATAGACATTGATGGAATCGCAGACTCAAATGAGTGACAGAAACCGATTGAGGCTGTTTCCTCTGTTTTCGATGGCAAATTCAACATCCTTTCGAGTGTTTGTTCCCAAAAATTAAGATGAGAATAAAACAAGGCTATCACTTTCTGATAACTTTGTCCAAGATTTCCACCCTAGGTACCCCACTTCGTTTAAAATTGTGGACAACTTTAGAAGAGTTTGTCACCATTATTAGACGCAAGCATTTCATTAGAACCACATTCCTCTGATCCTATAGATTGCCTCCATTCCACAAATTAATGTTATTTTGGAACAAGTGAAAGTGGTAAGTTCCTCTGTCAAGGATTCCACCTAGTAGCATGGCAGGAAAAATGGGTGAAGCAAAGTTGAGCTTCCAAGACAAAAGATGGTCACTCAGTGGCATGACTGCCCTAGTCACAGGAGGAACTCGAGGCATAGGGTTGGTTTTCACTCCATTTCATTCAAAGCTTATATGTAAATGCTTCTCACTTGTTTCTTCTGATTCATCTTTCTTCACTTGAAATCAGGCATGCCATAGTAGAAGAATTAGCAGAATTTGGAGCAGCTGTTCATGTCTGTTCACGTAACCAAGCAGACATCGATAAGTGTTTGAAAGAGTGGAAAAGCAAAGGATTTAGTGTGACTGGATCAGTTTGTGATGTGCTATCTCGTGAGCAACGTGAGAATTTAATGGAAACTGTTGCCTCCATCTTTCATGGAAAGCTCAACATCTTGGTAAGATCATACTATTACAGAATCTAAGTGTTACTGAATCCTGTTTCAGTTCACTTAATGAAATTGTTTCGCCTTAGGTAAACAACTCCGGGGCAATTATAGTTAAGAAAGGCACAGATTATACAGCAGATGATATGTCAACTGTAATGGGCACCAACTTTGAGTCCACTTACCATTTGAGCCAA
Organism: Delonix regia; assembly: GCA_037074485.1. Classification (NCBI taxonomy): domain Eukaryota; kingdom Viridiplantae; phylum Streptophyta; class Magnoliopsida; order Fabales; family Fabaceae; genus Delonix; species Delonix regia. The sequence continues at coordinate 4,747,496 of CM073460.1, read as the reverse complement.
CTAGCACACCCACTTTTGAAAGCATCAGAATATGGTAGCATAGCAAATATCTCCTCCATTGCGGGTTTGAAAGCTTTCCCTGGCGTTTCAGTCTTTGCAGCATCCAAAGGTATATTTTCTTTTATTCATCAATCATCAGCCTCACCTGCGGGTGAATAATTTGACTGATGCTTAGATCTGCATGATTTTATTCAGGAGCCATTAATCAAATCACCAAGAACTTGGCATTTGAATGGGCAAAGGATAATATCCGTGTGAATGCAGTAGCAGCAGGAGCTGTGATGACCTTGCTGCTGGAGTCTTGCATGGTAAAAACACAAGGCATATATAATCAGTTTCCTACACGTCCCTTTGCTTATTTTGTATGGGACAAACTTGCAAGAAAAATTGCATATTGTTATACCTGCAGCAATATTTTAGTGTTTTGTTACATATTTCCTGCATGAATTTAATCTTCTTCTCTGCGTATTAAATTATGTTATTAGGTGAAAACTGATACTCCTTCTATTGTGCATTCTTATTTCTCCTCAGACTAAATCAAGAGGAGAAAATGCAGCAAATGTTATTGAGTCTGAAACTCCTGCTGGTCGCATAGGAGAGCCTAAAGAGATTTCAGCACTAGTTGCTTTTCTTTGCCTTCCTGCTGCTTCATACATCACTGGACAAGTTATATGTGCAGATGGAGGCCATGCAATTTAAAATGGTTTAGCCATATTTCAATAATAATAATAATAATAATTTTGTAAACACTAAAAGCTTAGTCAGAAACTCCTATGGCACATCTTAGGAGCTGGCCTAGCCAAGTCAAAGTTTGTAATCAGTCCTTGAGAAACCTCTGTTATGCATTGTTGACAGCTTTTTAATGTATATTCAGATAGTTAAACTGAGCTTGAAATTGTTGGTAAATTTAAGAAATTACGAGCATGATAGAATGACAATGCAAGCAAAAGAGGTGATAATTTCTATAGTAAAGAACTCTCCCTTATTACATGGCCTTTCCTTTATTTAGTGCAAATATACGTTGAGTTTTACACACAAACATTTCTTAGAAAGACTAAAAGGACGCGATAACGTAATCCAATTTTAAATATGTTGTTAACATAGGCTTGTTCTTATAGTCAAATGCCTCATAATTTGTTGAGTTGACTGATATTACTCTTTTTGAGTAATAAATTAAACCAGTATATGCTAGCATAAAGAAAGTCAAGAAATATATCTATGCTAAGTTTTTAAGTGACAGAGAATTGCTGCAGTTCAAAGCATTATTTATTTCCCCTTTTTAAGCCAAGAAGCATTATATATGTGGATGGAGGTTACACAATGTAAACAGTTTTACCACATTTCTAAACTCTTAATAAATCAACAATTTGTATTTTTTTATGAATATTTAGAGTTTAAGGTTTAGGTTATACTGTGTGAATGCTTGATTCAACGTCAATGACTCGAAACTCTAAAATTAATATTTTAGGAGTTGGTCTAACTAATTTAAGTTTGTATTCAATCATTGAACAACTTTTGTTATATATTAATTACCTGATGACCCAATAATTTCACATAACTTGTTAACAAGTTTGATGATAACAAATCTATTTGAATTAGATGGGTTGGCCCAAAATACATATAAAACTTGTTCAAAATTATCTTGGCCCAATTCTCTTGTAAAGTCCAATTCCTTGACCAACTCTATTACACAAAGACAAAATAAAAGCAAGTAAAAGCATAAATCCATATTTGAAATACCAGTGTCAACTGGCAGCAAGGAAAAGTCCAGAAGAAAAGTGTGTGTGGCAGCAAAAGTTTACAACCTTTCTAAGAAGACAAAATCACAAAATGGATCTGCAAGTGGTCTGAGCTGAAAGACAAAGTGTCAAATTTTTGCTATCATTTGCATCACTCTCCTCGGCAGAAATGATAAAAAGAGAAACAGGAAGAAACATGCTTATTCCTCTCAAGTCACAGCCTCTAATCTGAACCACTCGAACCAAGTTGAAAGGATCTGAAAACAACATTCTTGAGCCACCATTGCAGATCAGAAGGATGTCTCTCTTTTTTCTATGCCTAACGTCCAGTTTTTCTTTGAATGGTGGCTTTACTTCGAAACAGCAACGGTCATCAACTCTATGCTTATAAAAAGGAAAAACCATAGAAGGAAAAAAAAAAAAAAAAAAAGGCAAGAATCATGAAAGAAATTCGTCTGAGAAATTTAAAAATATTACACTTCAGGTCCTTTATTCTAACTTTCAAAAGCTTAAAAGTATTAAACTGAATTGTAATTATTTTTGTAAGAATTTCTCAAATATAAATTTTAACTCATTTAGAATTTTCCTATACTCGTCCGCTCATCTACAACTGACTTTTTATTCACAATAAAAATTAACAAAGATAAAAGAGAGATCGATGATCCCAGATTACAAGTCAATAATTTGATAGAAACTGAAACCTAGGCGTAGAAATAGAAAAATAAATTATATGGATTTTTTTTAGCTTTCAAACAGCTTCTCATAACTTCATGCTTTCATAGTGACTCGGACAAACTTAATGAAATTAGTTGAGTTACCATCAATCCTATCTACTATATATATATATATATATATATATATATACTTGTCAAACTCATAAGTTTATTATCTGAATTTATAAATTTATAATTGTACATATAAAAAATTAATCAACTTGATATAAATTCGGATTTAATACAAATTCAAATAAACTCGTTAGTTGATTTATCGAGTCTACCAATTTTATAATTTTAATGTGTCAACTAGTTTGTAAATTTAGTAACATAATAATTTAAATTCAAAATAAAATAATATATAGATAAGCTTATTTTCTATGAAGTATTTACAATTATTTTATCACAAGTTTAAATATGTATAAAAAATAATAAAATTACATATAATATGTACTTATTAAAAAAATAAAATAAATATTATTTAATTATTTATATTGATTAATTATTTATGTATAATTATCTTAAAATATTTATGTTGAGTGTTACAAATTATAAAATATGAATAGTTTTTGTTTGATTAAGTATAATTTGAATTATATTTGAATAATTTTTTAATATATATAATATTTAAACTATAAAATTACATATTTTAATAACTATTTATTAATCGGGATAAACTAATTATTTAACAACATTGACTATATATGTTATGAATTTAATATATATGTAACTCAAAATCATATTTTCAAAAATAAAAGAGCTTAACATTCGAACCGGCAATCCGTTGCAACGGGAGCCTGTGGCTTCTCCCCTAAATCATTTTGCATTACATATTAATGTAAACAACTTTTATATGTAATATCTACTTATAATTCATTTTAAAACTGAGAAACACTTTATATGTAAGTATTTTGTTGAATATAATTTTATATAAGTAAAAGACATTTATGTCAAAATAATTAATTTTTACCATATCTAATATTATATAGTGTGTTGTCAAATATATAATTATACTATATATTTTATCTTACATAATGTCATACCAAATACAACATAATATTAAATTTAAATATTATAATTCAAACGACTCATGAAAAAGAAGAAGACGAGAGTACTCTATCCAGAGTGTTCCTATCTGCCCTTGTGAAATGTTGCTTTTCTTTAGTCGTGTACGCCACCAAGTTGAAAGATGAACCATAGACATTGATGGAATCGCAGAGGACTCAAATGAATGACAGAAACCGATTGAGGCTATTTCCTCTGTTTTCGATGGCAAATTCAACATCCTTTTGAGTGTTTGTTCCCAAAAATTAAGATGTGAAAAAAGCAAGGCTATCACTTTCTGATAACTTTGTCCAAGATTTCCACCCTAGGTACCCCACTTCATTTAAAATTGTGGACAACTTTAGAAGAGTTTGTCACCATTATTAGATGCAAGCATTTCATTAGAACCACATTCCTCTGATCCTATAGATTGCCTCAACTCCACAAATTAATGTTATTTTGGAACAAGTGAAAGTGGTAGGTTCCTCTATCAAGGATTCCACCTAGTAGCATGGCAGGAAAAATGGGTGAAGCAAAGTTGAGCTTCAAAGACAAAAGATGGTCACTCAGTGGCATGACTGCTCTAGTCACAGGAGGAACTCGAGGCATAGGGTTGGTTTTCACTTCATTTCATTCAAAGCTTATATGTAAATGCGTCTCACTTGTTTCTTCTTATTCATCTTTCTTCACTTTAAATCAGGCATGCCATAGTTGAAGAATTAGCAGAATTTGGAGCAGCTGTTCATGTCTGTTCACGTAACCAAGCAGACATCGATAAATGTCTGAAAGAGTGGGCAAGCAGAGGCTTTCGGGTAACTGGATCAGTTTGTGATGTATCATTTCGTGACCAACGTCAAAATCTAATGGAAACTGTTGACTCTGTCTTTCATGGAAAGCTCAACATCCTAGTATGATTCTCTCACAAAATCCATGTGATTTACCGAATTGAGCAAAAACGAATTGTTACTTTGGTCAATTTTGTCAACATTTCTTCAATTTTTTGTTGTAAGCGACCTATAAAATACAAACGTGCTTATTTTAAGGTTGTCTTGCTGTAAACTACACACACGGTACGAACATGTCAGAATTAAGAAAAAATTGGCCCTGACACACACTGAAATGGCTTAGAGTCATGCCAAACATGGATAGAAAGATTCTTTTTACAAACTAATAGTATTGGATATTTAGAATATAGGAAATGTGTGTTTATATATATATATATTGTTTGACGTATTTATCTGTCTGGGTAAATGCAATGCTTCATAGGACATGGTCAAATTTCTTTGCTAAATTCTAGTGTTGAATTCATACCTTGTTTTGTATTAGATAAACAACGCTGCGACCAATATAAGTAAGGAAGCCATGTATTATACAGCTGAAGATATATCCACAATAATGGGAACCAATTTTGAGTCTTCTTACCATTTGAGCCAATTAGCACACCCACTTCTTAGAGCATCAGGATATGGCAGCATAGTAAACATCTCCTCCATTGCGGGTTTCAAAGCTTTGCCTCTTATTTCAGCCTATGCAGGATCTAAAGGTGTATATACATAGATCTTTTTTAACTCCGATAATCAAGCGCGATAATGATAACCTTCTGCAAATTGACTCAAAACCAACGTAACTAATCTGTTATCGTTGTGATTTTATTCAGGAGCAATCAATCAAGTGACAAGGAACTTGGCATTTGAATGGGCAAAGGATAATATTCGTGTAAATGCAGTAGCACCAGGAGCTATAATGACCTCACTTCTGGAGTCTAGCATGGTATTAAACTACGCATATTTGTCTAATCATTGTTCACTACTCCTTAAACACTTTTGAAAGCATATAATCATGTCATATTTCAGTCAAGCTCTGTGAAGAACCCAACATAATGAGTCATGTGAATTATACATCCACTGCCAATCTGCCGGGAATTTTTACCATCTCTCTTGTTTTAGTAAGGATAAGGTGGATACCCTCTTTTTTCTCCATTCATGCTTGCTTGCTTGTCTTTCTTTCTAGTATGAAAAGCTTCCTCATTGCTCAATTTGAGCTTCCAAGGAGGATATCTTAGATTCATACTACTCAAGGAGTCAAGGATGCTCACCAGAGCGTTCTCAACAATTCTCAATTCTCAATTCTGTCGTACCTTGATGTCGTGCATATTCAAGTTGAGAACTTGAATCAATCTTGTTCTTTCGCTGCTCTAAACTCTTCTGAGTTTGTCCCTGTTAGAAACCAGATCAATTAGAAAATGCAGAGAAATAACTTGGAGAGAAACTGAACAGAGAATGCTACTGAGCTTCGATTCATCTTCAAGAGTGGCCATGAACTTCACTGCTCATCAGAGAGAATACATTGTATTATATGGAGCACACCTCTTTGCCGAGAAATATGAATCTCATATTTAATAATTTCCCGTGTGAATGTGTTCATATTAATGCTCGAACTTCATAGATCTTTCCTTCTTATCACTTTTGAAATGCATTGCATCAAAACTAGAGTTCCTGCATGCTGCTATATCTAATTACTCATATTCCTATTAAATCATGTTATTAGTATCAGTTGTCTTTTCTTTTTTCCTCTTCGTTCTCTTTTCCTGCATATTAAATCATGTTACTTGGTGAGAAATGATGCTCATAATCTCATCTTCTCGCAGAAAGAACCTGGTGGAGAAGATTCAGTAAATGCTATAGTGTCTCAAACCCCTATTAGTCGGATAGGAGAGCCTAAAGAGATTTCAGCACTAGTTGCTTTCCTTTGTCTTCCTGCTGCTTCGTACATCACTGGACAGATTATATATGCAGATGGAGGTTTCACAATCTAAATGCGGAAGCTCATTCTTTATGACGTCTTTCTCTATCTTCCCTTCTTTCGTAAATTATATAATTTGCCGAAGAATAAGCAGAAATTAAGGAATCTCTCTCCAAAAATAGATGGCTTAATGTTGAATTTCGTGAGTGAATAGAAGTGCCATATTAACCTGTTGTAAACTTATATACATGTACATGTGCACGTGTGTTTATATGTTGTACGAGCTTATGCGTGTATATATTTATGGATTACAATATAATTCGAGGTGGACGCATATAAATTGTGAGTGGCCAAAGACCATTTAAAGTATTTGATATACATAAACAAAAATAATACACTAATAACTACTGTATAGAAAAAATGGGAAATTTAAAAGGGACCATGAATACACAAACATAAATTTGTGTTTGTGTTTATATATTGATCTGTCAGTATCTACAAGTATGTCTATAAGCAAGCATACACAAATTTAAAATGTTCATTCCACCTCAAAAAATGAAACTCGATCAAAAAAACTTCCATTAGATATGTACGTTATTTAAAACAGACTAGGTTTCAGATTTTTTTAAAATTCTGACTTGGAGTCCAAAAATTAAAAACATATTATTTAAAAATAATTTATTGTAATGTGATATTTTAGTCAAAAATAATAAAAGTTAATACTCCTTCTCCAAAAGATTTATACTAATAATTTTTTTGTATTTACAACTTTTATATATAATCTTATAAATAATAATATCAATTAGTCTTTTTATTTATCTTAAGTTTTAAGTAACGAATAAACTTAATCATAATTTTAAAAAAGTGTTTATCATAATTGGTCTAACTCAAAAAATATAAATAACAATTCAAAATAAAAATACTCAATTAAAAATAGACTTGGGCATTTTTTAAACCAAAATTCAAACTCAAATTTTTAAAATCTGTCCCTAAGAATTAAGTCTAATATACATGCACATTAATATATATACATGTGGTGTGAGTATGTGTTTTTGCGTATCTGTAGACATGCATCCATCTTTTTTGTATTCTTTCTAAATTATCTTATTACATTATTTTAAATTCAGTCTCTCCTAACTTGAATTAATTTCTTATCACAACACTTGATGTCTTTGCTGGTTGGTTTCCTCGACGCTGTGGATGGCAGGGTCAAGGAAGGCTCTAGATTTGGTTTCCTCGTAATTCAAAATCATATCAATTTCGCTTTCAGACCCAATACCCACAACAGGGTGCTAAAGCTGCTAGAAGCATGGCTTGTAGTAGAACTTAGCTTTTGCCTCTTTCTTCTTCATAATTGATCCTTCTAGTGTAGTCCAATTTAATTTAATTAATTCAAAATGTATTCAAACTCAATTGAATTCTAAAACCTCCAAACTAAAAATTATCACATAATAGAATTCAAATCCTTTATAAAAAAAGTGTAACAAATCATTGCTTCATTCTCCATTATTTATATCCCTCAAATGTACGTATGGGCGTGTGGTCCAGCTCAGATGAATATTTGTGAGATTTGACAGCGTCCCTATCCATAAAAGATCAGCCGTAAACATTCAGAACCACACAAGTCTCATCCTTTTTTTTGGTAAAAAATCATTTATATGATATTGGTTTTGAAAAAAGTGGTAGGTTCTTTAGTACTACGTTCTTCCATTTTAAGGACTCCACCGGATACCACAAGAAGAACAATGGACGAAGCAAGGTTGAGCTTCAAAGACAAAAGATGGTCACTCAATGGCATGACTGCTCTAGTCACAGGAGGAACCCGAGGCATAGGGTATGTATTATTTCCACTTCAATGTTATACGTGTTTGTTACTTCTCCAACAGACCCTCAAATCTTAAATGTTCGATGATGTCTTGTGTCCGTGTCAGTGTTCTTTCTGTGACTGATTGATCTCGATTGAATTGATATTAGGCATGCCATTTTAGAAGAATTAGCAGAATTTGGAGCTGCTGTGCATGTATGTTCACGTAACCAAGCAGAGATTGATAAGTGTCTGAAAGAGTGGGAAAGCAGAGGACTTAGTGTAACAGGATCAGTTTGTGATGTGCTATTTCGTGAGCAACGTGAAAAGCTAATGGAGACTGTTGCCTATGTCTTTCAAGGAAAGCTCAACATCCTAGTAAGATTCTCTCATGAAGTCCAAAGTGATTTTTGAGGAATTGAATTTTGTCAATTTTGAAGAAAAAAAAATTGATCATATTTTAACATTAGAGACATGAGTTTGGATTCCCTAAAAATCATTAAATCTAGATCCAATATTCTTAAGTTTTTTTATTAAAAAAAAATAGTTTAAAAAATAATTATTTTTTAAAATTAGATATATTAATATTTTAAATTATTTTTTTATACAAAATGATATATTATTAAAAAATAATAGAATGTAAGATATATAGAATAAATTGTAAAATGTTGAAAACAGATCAAATTTCTTTTCAACAATATATCATTATATATTTAAAAATTTTAAAATATTAGTATATTTTTATTTTTCAAAAATAATTAATTTTTTAAAATAAATTTTATAAAAAATTTAGGTAAAAGAATTGCAGAGAAAGGATTGTCCTCCAGTTATTCGCGGGAATCCAAACTCAATATTAGAAACCCAAATGTAGCCATTTGAATGCACAATTTTCTTTCATTTTTCTAAAAGAAATTAAAAGAAAATTTGTCATGCTATATTTTCATCTTATCTAAGAGAAGATTGAGAAATGTGAAGCTCAACAGCTTTTAATATTAAAAACTTTCTCAATGTACAAGATCAAAAAAATTTTGTCATTTTATTTTGTATTATGATATGTATTTAAAAAAAAACAGTCATCAAAATTTAAAAAAAAAAAAATCGTGCACTCAAAACCTGCAATAAAAAAAAAACTTTGGATTAGATATATGTTAGCAGGGGATGCACTTCCAACATAATAGAAATATGTCAAAAAAAAAATAATATATATATATATATATAAAATAAAAAAATAAAAAAGGACTCAAACACACAATTAATGGCTTAGAATCGTGCCAAACATGGATAGCAAAATTCTTTTAACAAAATAATAGTATAAGATATTTAGGATATGGAAAATATTAGTAATATATACATACACATACTAAATTTTTGTGTTGACTTCATAACTTGCTTTGTCTTAGATAAACAACGCGGCGTCATATATAGTTAAGGGAGCCACAGATTATACAGCTGAAGATATATCAGCAATAATGAGAACCAATTTTGAGTCTTCTTATCATTTAAGCCAACTAGCACACCCACTTCTAAAAGCATCAGGATATGGCAGCATCGTAAACATCTCCTCCATTTCGGGTTTCAAAGCTTTCCCTCTCATGTCAGCCTATGCAGCATCTAAAGGTCATAAACTGTGATAATCTAGCGTGATAACTTTGTGCATGTTGACTCAAAACCAATGTAATTAAGTAATTATCTGTGTGGTTTTATTCAGGAGCTATGAATCAAGTCACAAGGAACTTGGCATTTGAATGGGCAAAGGATAATATTCGTGTAAATGCAGTAGCACCAGGAGTTATAATGACCTCACTTCTGGAGTCTACCATGGTATAAAACTAGAGACAGTTTAATCATTGTTCATTACTCCATGAAGAACCCAACATCATGAGTCAACTTGTTCTTGAATTTAAGTAACATGTGCTTGTTGATTATGCTGGTTTTTCTTGTTCTGCAAACCTATTAAACATGACCAAGCTCATGACAAGCTCTGAATTTCACTTACACTTAGCTTGAATCTATGTATATCTTGTTCTTTTGCTGCTCTAAACTCCTTGTGAAAATTGATGCTCACAATCTCTGATCTTCTTTCAGAAAGAACCTGCTGGAGAAAATGCAGTAAATGCATTTGTGTCTCAAACTCCTATCAGTCGCATAGGAGAGCCTAGGGAGATTTCAGCACTAGTTGCTTTCCTTTGTCTTCCTGCTGCTTCATACATCACTGGTCAGATTATGTATGCAGATGGAGGTTTATCTCTTTAAATGGTTTGCCACTTCTATAACCTTCAGAGGGAAACAAAGAGTTCTCTGTCAATGTCATTTTAAAGTATCAGTTCTTTATCAACAATGTTAACGCAGAAGGATGCAAAATTCTAAATGCTGGGATCACAGAGTCTCAGGCATCTTAAATGCATATAAAGATTAGAAGGCAAACTGGAAATTGAATAATCTTGATGAGTTATTTGCTGTTTAAAAACAATGCTGCGACAATATAATTATGGAAGCCACAGATTGTACTACTGCTGAAGATATATCAACAATAATGGGAACCAGATTTAAGTGCTATTAATTACCTGCATAATTTTATTCAGGAGCTACGAGCCAAGCCACAAAGAACTTGGAATTTGAATGAGCAGAGGATAATATTTGTATAAATGAGTTGTAACACCAGGGCTTGTGATGACCTCACTTTTGAATTTACTTTGTACTCGCAAGATCTTATGCCCATTCTATAACCAAAAAAAAATCTCAGTAATAGAGTACTTCTTCCAAACATCAAATTTATTTTGTTATAGAATTGAAGTCATTGGGAAGAACTGAATTGAATTTTTCATATCTCAGTATATTTGATTCCTAACGCACCCATAGCCTAGATAAGCTCAAATAAGTAAAATACCTTTTTAGTATTTTATTTATCATAAAATTATTATTTTACTATCTCACTCATTGAAATATTTAAAATAGTTTCATTTCATTGAAAAATGTCACATTTAATTCTTCATTTTTAAAAAAAAAATACCAAAGAACTAAATTTGATTTTTTTTTTTTTTAAAAAAGGGCTAAGTGTGACATTTTTCAATAAATAAAAATTTATTTTGAGCATTCAAGTAAATGAAAAATCAAAATAATAATTTTATAGTAAATAAATGACCCAAAAAATATTTTTTATTTCATCGTTTCACTCCCTGTTTTCAAACACTCAAAACACTTATGCATTAAGTTTTGCTAACAAATGCTTTTGTTAAAGAATATTTATTGTACTACCTACACCAATAATTATTATTTTTTCACTATTTTTTTATGGCATCTAATTAATAGTTTTTTTAGTTTTATTTTTATGACAATATTACATATTTATCAAAATACATAATCAATTTTTAATGAATTTTTATATATTCATACATCTAAATAATACTTCCATATTACTCTTTAATATCTCATGAAACTTCATCTAAAAAACTTAGTTTTAAAATAAAAAAAATTATTTTTCAAAAAAATTAAGGATAAAAATTGTTAGAGAATAATTATAAATTATTTTTTTTTTAAATTGAGTATGCCTTTTGAAAAGATAAAAGATAATATTATCCTAAAAACTAAACTAAAAAAAAACTGTTAACTGAATGCCATAAAAAGCATTAATAAAAAACAATTATTATTGGTGACAATTGGTATAATAAATACTCCTAAACCAATATATATAGTAAAACCTTAAAAAAGATTACCTCCCACATCTGCATTTAATTTGAGCACGACATGTACAAACTTAGGTTTTTTTTTCACTGACACCCTACAGTAAAAATATTAAATAACTCATATCTTTCACCGTAATTTTTTTCACCCTTATGCTCAAAGCACCTTTCGGATTCCAAAAGAAATTTGTCTTATTTATTTTTCGGTAACCAACTTCCCGCAACTGAATAAACTCTACGTCCGGCAAAAAACCAACTTTCCAATATAGGGAAGTGTCATCCCTGTGTCCTGACATTAAATATGTGCCCCCATTTAATCTCATAAGGGAAACACCCCCAAAATTTTTATGGGAGACGTCCCATCTTTATTTTTTAAAAATAATATTTTAATATTTATGAAAATAAAATTTATTAAATTAAAACATATTCTAAAATAAATATACGTATTCATAAATTTTTAATTTTTTAACTCTTCGATTCATTATTATTAAAAAATGATTTTTAATAGAAATTTTAAATTTTAAAATATATGTGGGCTCCACGTGATTGCTTAATTTGTTTTTCTAAAATACAATATAATAGTTGGAGTAAATATTTTTTGTACAAAAAATGGATTATAGGAATTTTTAAATAATTAATTTGATAAATAATCAAATTTTAAAATATTCAAAAATAAAATAATGCTATATTTTAGACTAATATTTTTGCAAAAAATTAAAAAAAAAATGATGAGAGATGCTCTATTATAAGAATTTTCAAAGTAGTTTATATTTAAAATTTAACAGCTATTAATTTATTCTGAATAAAAAATAAAATTACTGGATTTTATGGTAAAGAAAACATTAACAACTAAAAGGATACCTACTTTGCTCTGAATTCAAGGGTTTTTATTTTTATTCTGATACAAAGACAAAAATAATTAATAATTCTAATAATCCATACTTTTTGCCCCTAAAAGTATTTACTCTAAATATTATATTGTATTTTAAAAAAATTAAGAAATTATGTAGAGTTTGCAAACGCAACCTAACAATTTATGCAACCCTAGCATTTCCAATATGTACTTGCTTTTTATCTTAATTTATCACGATAATTAAGGGACTATTTTCCTATTTAAATTGTTAGCTGTTAAATTTTTAATATAAACCACTTTGGAAACTCCTATTAGAGGGCATCTCTTATCATATTAGTTTATTTTTTTGTAAAAATATTAATCTAAAATATAGCATTATTCTAATTTTGAATATTTTAAATTTTAATTATTTAAAAATTTCTATAATCCATTTTTTCATGAAAAAATGTTAAACATATGGTTTAATACTATAAGTTTTGATGATGACAAATATATAATAAATAAATTAGACATATAGTATTTACATGTGTTTAATTGATTAATCATTAACATGTAATACTTTATACTTGAATCATCTTTTGTATGAGATATACTTACTCATATTATATCCAATAGGCTCTAATGTTATAGACAATCAAAATTAGATTTATATAGATATATATATATATATATATGTGTGTGTGTGTGCGCGCGCGCGCATGTATATATATATATATATATATCTATAAGAATCTTATATGGATGGTAAAAATGTTTATATTATACTAGTTGTTATCAAAATATACATATTGAGATATATGAATTTGACTAAGTATTTAACTTATAAGTTGGACTAACTATTATGGATTTATTATTATTTTGTTAAATTCATTTGGACTTATATAAGTTTAAACTAAAAAAAATAAGAGATATATGGATTTTAATGAAGTTGATTTTGGACTTTGAATCACTATCATTATCATATCTCACAAATAAGAGGAAATTTTGAAATTAAACATATTACATCTGAAAATAGACTTAAACATTTTTCTATTCATATATCACATGCTTAAAATAGAATTGAAATTAAGAAATTATGATTGTCAAAATTGTAAGTATAGAAATCATAATTTTCCCTTACCTCTAATTACATTTTCAACAATATCTCATCAATCGATACGAATTTTGAAATGAAGTTTATTTCATATGAAACTAGACTCATAATTTTTCAGTCGCATATCACATGCTTAAAATTAATTTAAAATAAAGGAATTATGAACATCTCAATTTATTGTCTAACTTTTTGTCACTTTTTCAACCATATCTCAACAGTCATATAGAATTTTTTTAATGAAACTTATTAAGATAGAAAATAGACTTATAAAACTTTCTAGTCATATATAATTTGTTCAAAATAAAATTGAAATAAAGTAGATATGAGTATTAAAAGTTGTAGTTCTGGAATAGAAAATGGCCACAAAGCCAACAAATAAAGCTACTTAATTTCATCAATCAATAAGTACAAATTTGAATTTCTCCTTTACTCCAGACGGTTTCTTTGTTTTATTGGGTTATAAATACATATCTCCATAGCTCAAAAATCACAAAAAACAAAAATGTTAGAATGTGATCTTTAACTTATTTTATTATTAAAGAGAAAAACAAACATCATTAAGTTATCTTTATAATTTGAGTTCTTAGAGCTTTGTTTTGTATATTTACTTACTAAGAGAATCTCTTGAGCAATATTATTCTTCTGCAATCTTTGTAAGACAAGGGTGGTGTATCTATTGGGAGAGAGAAAAACAAGATTGTGAAATCTTTTGGAATGATTTTTCTCTAAGAAGAGATGTATTCTTTAGTTTTAGAGTAAGAAACAACTCTAAGTTGAGTTGGATGTTGTAGAAGCTTACAAGTGTCCAATTAAACCTGTGTTATTAGTAGATAAATCTTAAAAGGTTGCTTGGGGATTGGATGCAGGCTTGGATTGAAGTCGAACCAGGATAAATCTTGGAATTTGCGTTCTCTACCCTTATATTCTTTATATTTTGAATTGTCATATTTATACTTTACTTTTTGTTGTTGATATTTCACTTGAAGTATTGTTATATCTTTCTAGACATATTTTTTTATATTTACGGCAAGTAATCCAATTATTAAAGTGATTGTATGATTATTTTAACTTATATGAGAACAAGATTTTAAATTAAGAAAATAACATATTATTGAATGCTCTGTTATTGGAAACAAAATTTGTTATCTTCATACTCTAAGTGTTTATATTAAATATCTCTTAATTGATATAATTATAATTTTGCTTCATACATTTTCAAGTGTCTTTCATAACAAGTCTTTTACAGAGAAATTAAAAAAAGAAACGAAATTATTGTAAACACTCAATTTATTCCTTTTTTGGGTGTTAGTTGTCTTGTTCTAACAAAAAAATGCTTACTCCAAATATTTATATTGTATTTCAGAAAAAAAAAAATTTAAGGAATCAAGCCAACATTTATTTTAAAATTTAATATTTTTATTGAAATTTTTTTTTTAACAATAATGAATTGAAGAGTTGAGAAAATTAAAAATTTATGAATACATATATTCATTTTAGAATATTTCATAATTAAAATTTTTTTATTATAATATAAATATTAAAATATTATTTTTAAAAAATAAAGATGGAGACATCCTCCCACAAAAAAATTGGGGGGCTTCCCCCTGATGAGATTAAATGGAGTCCCCCATTTAATGTCTGTACATCCCGTGTCCTGAAAAGTTAGTTTTTGTCAAATATAAATTTTATCTGGTCGCAAAAAGCTAATTATCGAAAAAAGATAACACAAATTATTTACAGAATTCAAAAGGTACTTTAAGTATATGGGTAAAAAAATTTATGACAAAAGAGATGAGTTATTTAATACTTTTACTATAGGATTTCAGTAAAAAAACCTACTAAATTAGGTCCGTAAAAATTTCTCCCAACACTTCGTCTACAAATTTTCACGCTACACTTCATTCTTCAACCACTGCACCATGTGCAGTACACAATTTAGACAATTTCATGAACTCAAGCAAAATATAAAATAAAAAAAAAAAGCATTAAAAATGCCATATCCACTTATCAAGTGGTTGATGAAATAATCTCACTGTACATAAACAGTTTGGAAGAATCTGTTGCATTTATTGGTATGTGGTCCATCTCTGAAAAATATATTGCCCTGTTCAATTTCACTGTGTCAATATCGATCATATGCAAGCATTTATAACCACACAGCCCTCTTCTGCGTTTAATGCTCTCTAAGTACCTACAGTACTGTTGTTTTCTGAACAGGTGAATGTGATAGTTATTTTCTGCATTTAACTTTCTGCATATGAAGTATGGATCTCAATCATCATCCAAAACTCTAAGCATTAGGTCTCTAGATCAATCCACTTATATGCTCCTCTCTTAAGTCCTTTCATTTTCAGCATGAAACTTTCTCCACTCACATGTCAATCCCAACAGGCCAACATATCAAACACCATGTCACACTTGAAATTGCAGCTAAATACATTATATCCTGTAGTTTTATAGATAGTTGAGGGTTTAAATTGTATTGTGTCCTGTACTTATGTAAGCGTCTCTGCTTCTTAGCTTTCTGCTATTGATTCATCTTGATTGATTATAGCAGAAGAATTAGCAGAATTTGGAGCAGCTGTGCATATATGTTCACGTAACCAAGCAGAGATTGATAAGTGTCTGAAGGAGTGGGGAAGCAGAGGATTTAGTGTAACGTGAGAATCTAATGGAAACTGTTGCCTCTATCTTTCAAGAAAAGCTCAACATTTTAGTAAGACACAGACATGATCATGCTTTTTTGCTAAACTGGTTATGTTTCAGTGGACTTCATAAGTTGTATTCTCTAATAGTGCATCAAATTTAATTATACCCTCGTCAGCTCTATCCTACATTGCAAGTTGAGTTTAATTTCTTATATGAGTGTGTGTGTGTATATATATATATATTATCTTTTTAGATGAAAAAATATTTATATTTAGGTAAAATTTGTAGTGCATTCACAATTTTGAGTTATAATGCATGGACATATGTGTAATATTATTATTTTTTTAGTTAATATTATTACAATTATACCCTTACATTATAATTGAGTGTATTGGTGTATTAAAAAATTATAAGTGCACAAAAAATAACACCTTATATTTATTTTAATGTTATAACAAGATTATTAGACTTCACAAAAAAAAATTGCACAAAAATTATCAAAATAAGTTTTAGGCTATGTTTAGAATTATAATATCATTAACGAAAGAGAATAGAGTGACAATAAGTAGAGTAGTAAGATATGTATTACTCAATTTAAAAATTTAATAAAAGAAAAAATGAGTGTCATTAATAAAATAGAAGGACTTACATATTAATTTTACAATATTATGTTTATAAATAAAATGTTATTATGGTAAGTTTTTAAATAAATAAGGTATTATTATAATAACTATACTTGATTCTTTCATTTCATCCTAACCCCTTAATTTGGAGGGATAAAAATCGTGAGTTTTGAATAGCAATAAGGCATCATGAAGTCCCTTTTTTATCACTTTCTATTTTAAATTAAATTTTGAAATATAATAACACACCAAATTAATCATTCCATTTAAATTTAACACTAAACTAAAGACTATGAACTTTTTTTGGACCTGTCAATAAGACAATGAAAAACTTCATGCTAGGGCATTGGAAAGAAGGAATGGGAGATGAGAGGAAAAGGAAATTTATAGGCCAAAATATTTCATTTTATTAATGTTTATTCTCATTTTTATTTTTTTTATAAAATTTATTATTGTATACTAAGCGAGGCCTCAAAGTTGTTAATGGAAGCAAGATAAAATATTAAATAAACATAACAGTATTAAGATTTATAAAAAAGATAATTAGAAAAAAAATGATTTTTATCTAATCAACTATTAAAAATAGATTTACAAAGGCATTCATAAAATTAAATATACATGAAACAACATTTACAAATGTTATCCAATAATAATATTAATAAATATAAAAAAGTAAATGTATTTCAAAAATTTAAAATTAAAGCCCAAACTCATTATTTATGCTATTTAATAAGCTCCAAACAAATTATAGAAAAATTTTAAAAAATTCAAATGAAAAATTCTAAATAAGTCTTAAAAGTTTCAAAAACTTAAAGAAATAATAACTTTAACAAATAAAAATATCAAGTTCAAGTTGTCTTGACATCTTGTCCTCCATATATAAAGAATTCATCATCATTTCTTCCTTCATGTGCAAGTTGCCTTCAAAACAAACATTTAATTATGTATTTTTCATCGAAATTATTTTTAAAAACATATAAAGTAATCTAATTATAGGTTCACATACATACATGGATTACTACTATAAAATCCAACTGTCAATCTCTCTTTTTTCTTTTCTCTAAAAAATTTACCTTCTTTAAGTACTCTTAATACTCTTTTTATAGTTAAAAAAACTAAGGTTTCTCAAAAGAGAATTTTCAAATTACTCGTTAATTCTTTTCATTTTTTTTCATTTTTAAAGTTTCATATTTCATTTTGCCTTACTTCTCAAACAAAAAATGGAATATATATTTTTAAATGATTACCTCAATCTTTAATTACCTCTAATCTTTCTTATTTTTGGAGAGTTTCCTATTTTTATTTTGCCTTCTTTGTCAAGAATGAATGAGAAAGATATTTAGTCTTTTCCTTTTTTTTATTACTAATTCACAAAAATTAGTAAGACATACAAATAAAAATTTTAAATTATTTATGTAAAATATTATAGGACGAGGACCCCACAATGGGAATGAGCATTATTCCAACCTCTATCTCCAAATTACCTTCAAAGAGATTTTCTTTCCTATCCGTATCCTCAAGAGAAAAAATCTCCAAATGGAAAGCCTCAAATGGGGCATCCTCATAAGGATCTCCAAATATGGGGACCTATTATCATCTCTACTTATATGAAAGTTAACTAATTTAGATCCCCACATATTATGATGGGAACATGAGATCATATTCAATTATAATGGATTATTGGATAAAGATTCAATTGTTTAGATTTACATATTAAAAATATAACTACATATGATTATATTAATTTAATATAAATCTAAATCATTAAATTTCTGTCCAACGATTCATCATAATTAAACATGACCTCATATATTCATCACAACATGTGAGAATCCAAATTAAAATATTAACACATTTAGTCCCTTAATATTAACTAAATTTGACTACATATTATAACATTAGTATTGGCGAGAGACTAAATTAAAAAAAAACTCATAAGTGATTAATTAAATTAAAATTAATAATTAATAATAAATCAAATTGAGACTAGATATTTAATAAAAGACTAAATTAAAATTAAACTCATCAATATAGGATTACAAAAATATTTTAATGCTTGAGTCATTTACAGTATTAATACTAACACATACTGCAAAATCAACATTTTACTTAACCTGGTACAAAATGCACTTACAAAAAGGCTAGCAGAGAGAACATCATAAATAGTACCCTGCACTTAATAATGGAGACAATTCTACCAGATGCCATTAGCCACTCCCCAGAAAGACGATTCTTCATCCAGCTCTATATTCCACCTTTTCCGCGTTATATAAACAACCAAATTTTGAGACATCCAACAAAGGCATGTCCTTCTGTTAGGTCATTATATCTTTTCATGTGTAGCTCAATACAAATGTTGAAATTCAAAGTTGATGGTGAATGCATAACTGTTTAAATCTTCATAATCACACTGAATTTGACTAAATAAGAAAAAATGATTAGGTGTCAATGATAAGAGATATTGGTAGGTAGCAAAAAAAATTGAGTAAAATATGTTTTTATCTTTGTCTTCTAGTAACAAAATTTTTTATTTTAGTTTATTACTTATTAAAATATTTAAAATAATTACCTACTCAATACAAAATTTACATGGTCACTCATTTTTCAAAAAAAAATTATATTTAATTCTTTGAATATAAGATATAGTATTCGATGGAAGGATTAAATTTAATAATTTTTTTAAAATGTTGAGAACTAAGTGTCATATTTTTCAATAAGTAAATGACTAAAATAATAATTTTGTAATAAATGAAGGATCAAAAGTATTTTTTTAAAAAAATTGATTAAATTAGCTTGTTGGTTTCTAAAAATTAGTGAATGCTTTTACTTTTATAAATTTAAAATTCATACTTATACAAAATCTAGGTATTATCAAATTCTATTGATAAGGTTTAATGTTTACAGTTCAGTTCATATCAATCATATATTATTTTGTATCACTTTAGACACTTAATTTAGATACACATTTTATAATATGAATAATATATAATTAAAAATATCAAAATAATATATACTTTGTCATGTTAACAAAATTTCACAACAATTAATATTGTTCAGTAATATAGACTTAATTAGAACCTTTTATAAAATATTTAAACTTTAAACTTTAAAATAGTAAATTAATTAAAATTTGCAGAAAGATGCATTTTACTGACATGTGACTCCTGCTGGGAAGAGTTTTTGGACATTTGTTGGCTGGGTCCAATTATCTTTCATCTTTTCAGAACGTCTGGTACATTCTAAAGGGAAACGTGCTCAAATTGAAAAACCTATAAAAACAATTAAAAAGCAATAATGATTGTATTAAATAATATTATTCACTATTTTAATAGTATCGCACTAAGTGCCATCGTCCACGTGTCCCACAAACGAGACACCTCGAAAGCGAGGAAATGTCCTTCATCTTCCAGAAGGTTCCAGCGTACTCGTGACTTCAAATTTATAATCTGCAAATGCGGTTCAGATCATTCCACGTGTCCCTTTCACCATGTCAGCATCCGATGTGGCACATTCTATATCCCTGTAATTGATACGCCCCCACCCATTCTTCGACTTTACGTTTATCTTTTTTTTCATCTTTTCGCTCGCCATTGTCGTTTCCGTCTTCTTCTTCCTTTCTGCGAGGTCGGAAGTGAAGGAGTGTTCGTGTCTGTTGGATTCGTATTCTCGTTCGCGATGAATGGAAACGAAGCAGTTGAAGATGCAAAAATGGAGAAGTGTCCGGAGAAATTGGTGTATATGTGGGGCTACCTTCCCGGAGCTTTGCCGGAGAAAGCTCCGATATTGTCTCCGGTTCCAGTTCAGCTTTCGGATCCGGTTCTGGCCGGAGATTCGTGGAAGGACGTATGTGGAGGTGGTTGTGGATTCGCCATGGCCATCTCAGGTGAACTCTCGATCTTTCACTCCACTTCCAATTTTATAAAGTAAAGTCAGATCGAATTGCTATTTATCAAGGAGGAATTTAGATCTGTTTAAGACAAACAGATCCTTAAAAAAAAATCCTGTTTTGTTTTGCTAAAAATTGTTAGGGCGGGTTCTGTTTTATTATGGTTTTGTAATTTATAATTTTTTTTTATATGATATTTGCTATTTTTCTTTTTTGGCTGTAATGATGGAATGTTGTAATGAAAAAATAGCGGATTTCGTTCGGTGATTTTCAGAGAATGGGAAGCTCATAACGTGGGGTTCGACAGATGATGAAAGTCAAAGCTACTTGACGTCAGGGAAGCATGGGGTAATGCAGTATTCTTCTAATATTCGACTTGCTTTTACAGCACATACTCTTCAATTGATTTTGCTACGTCTTCACCCCGCATGTTTTGAAGGAGTCCCCTGAGCCTTTTCCACTTCCCACTGAGGCTTCAGTGGTCAAGGCAGCTGCTGGTTGGGCCCATTGCGTCTCAGTTACAGGTAATACATTTATGCATCATAGTAATTTTCATATAAACTATTTAGCAGTGAAACTTCTTGGAGGGATATTACCGTTTGGGGCTTGATATTGTAGTCATGTATATTGTGCTTGCTCATGTTCATTGGAAGAGCTCCAAATACTTTCATGGGTACCCGAGACTTGTCGCTGATAATCAAACTCTACGTTTTGTTTTATGGGATTTTTTTTTTTTCCTCATATTGACTTTATTGGGGCACCATAGATACTTTCTTTTACAAAGAAAGAGATCAAGAATAGAAGAGGAAAAGTAAACTATTATTATGGATCCATCGGGGTCATATAGGCGAAGTCTTCTGAAGATTATGTTGTGAACTTAGTCTGACTTTCCCTGATTGTGTGGTTTACATAATTCTCTTTTATTTGGGTCGTTAGCCTGTTAAAGGTCATATTCTCGGTTGAATGGGACATCATGTCCTCTTTTGTAGCGCCGTGCCTTGGTTTACTTGAATTGAGTTTTGATTTTGACGTTTATACGTTAGTCTTATAGTGCTACATTGCTACTGTACCCCTGTATATATAAGGCATTTCGGTTTTCTTGGAAGACTAAATGACCAATGTTGTTATGTGCAGTACGCACAAATTGACCTTAGCTTCTGATCTCGCTGTTATTTCTATCAATTTATAAGGCAAGTTGCAATGTTTAAATTTTTACGTCTTGTCATAGAGGGCCTAGTCTCTAAATTTAAGCTGTTAAGCAGTCGATCCCAAATTTTAACTTCCTTATGTCTCATCACGGGAAAGCCTGATGGACTTGGAGATATGGCAAACATCTACCATGAATTAACGTTAAACACCATTAAGGACTGTAACTGTATTACAAGACTTAGGGTGCAGAGGATTGAATTTGGATGTTTTAGTCCCTTATACTATGTTAAAGAACCACATGATCTAATTGCTTAAGCAATTATGCACGGGCTTGACTATACCAAATTCTACGTTATAGAGCATCATGTCAGTGCAGATTGCTTCTTTACATGTGTAACTATACTATTTGTTTTGGGCTGATAGCCTATTTCTCTGTAATACAACTTTGACTAAAGGTTTCAAATGCCACTGTGATTCAGAAGGACAAATGACAGAATATTACTTAGAGTGTCTCCGTATTGAAGGTTAATTTTCTTCAATTGCTTGCCCTTCCATATTGTTTGACTCAACTAATGAAATTTATTGCTCATGTTCAGAGAAAGGTGAAGTATATGCGTGGGGCTGGAAAGAATGTGTGCCTTCTGGAAAACTTATTAGCGATTTCCTTATAGGTAGAAGCCTCCAAAAGGATGCTGGGAAGCAAAGCTCTTCGGTAACTGAACAAGGTGGTCAAACATTGCTACACGTGCTACAGAATAATTTAACATAAAATAGAGAATTTTCTGACTTCATTTCAGGGAGCTAATGGAATTCAGACATTAAACAGGAAGCCCACAAGGCTCAAACACGAGTAGTGGGTCAGATTCTCAACTTGACAGCAAGAAAGTTGGTGAGGAAATTGTAAAGCGTAGGAAGATTTTGTCAGCCAGGCTAGAGTCTGACAGTCCATCATCTGGAGATGAATTTTTTACTGTATCCCCTTCTCTTGTTACATTTGGGCATGGGGTGAAAATTACCTCTGTAGCAGCTGGTGGGCGTCATACCTTGGCATTGTCAGGTAATTTGCGTTGTGTCTATCGGGACAAATGGTTATGATCTTCTAGGTTTAGTTGGCTCTTCCTTGTGGTCACTGTATATAGTTTTGTAGGTTCTATGAAGTACGCAGATATGGAAGCTTTTTGATGTAAAGCAACACACCTGATGCATCATATATTTACCAAAGTTTTCAGATGTGGGACAGGTCTGGGGTTGGGGCTATGGAGGCGAAGGACAGCTAGGTTTGGGTTCTCGAGTGAAGATAGTATCTTCCCCTCATCTCATACCTTGTATTGAATCATCTGCTTCCCAAAAGGATAAGTCATCGGTTCATCAAGGAAGCATGGGTTCTGCAACTCAAGCATTGAAAGTTCCTGGGACTTGTGTGAAGGAAATTGCTTGTGGTGGTCGGCATAGCGCTGTGATTACAGGTCAGCATATAATAAATGTCTTTTAGTTCAGATTAAACATGTCTCAAGTGCTCAAGATTATTTTTAATTTAAATGCCATTACAGTTTTTTAGATTATCCAAGTTACAGTACAATATTTAGTGTTTAAAGCTATGGATGCTGAATTTAGTTTGAAAGTCTTTAGATGTAGTACCAAATGTTTTTGTCCATTTTATGTAATTGAAGGAGACTTGTATGTTAGCAAATGATTGACATGCACATCGCTCAAGTTTTATTTCTTCCTCTTGCAGATGCTGGGGCGCTACTTACTTTTGGCTGGGGCCTTTATGGACAGGTGAGTTTTTCTATTGTTATAACATTATTATAGTTGCTTTTTCTTTTTTGGGCATAAAGGGAAGGAACTCCATTGATATGGTTCATGATAAGTTGGCACAATTGTGCGTTAACAACTCTTATAAGTGGAGATAATACAACTTGTGATATTAAATTAGACTAATGGTTTTCTCATAATCTCATGTATATTGAAAAACAAAAGTAGATTTAATACTAGAAAGCACTAAAAACTATTTTACAGTGTGTCTAACATCAATACTGCCAACACTCATCCGGAATGTGTACGTCTGTTTAACGAAACATCAATTTTATAGCTGGGGCATGTGTCAAAGCTTAGATACTACTGGCCCTAGAAAAAGGGGCCGGAGAATTAAAAAGTTAGAATCCAAGGCTAGGAACTCCATCTAGATGAAAGAATCATAGTTCTTCTATAATTCTCTTATACAAGAATAATTTGAAAATATAGGTATGGTTATTTTTGTTTAGCAAGTTATCTAAGTAAAATAGTGTAAGATACTTATTATATAGGACAATGCTGGTTGTGTTCTTTGGAAGTAGATCATTAATAAATAGCTTATAGAATTTGGATTTGAATATGACGTAAATGTCAACAAAATATCTATATATCTCTGTGTGTGTGTGTGTGTGTGTGTGTGTGTATTGCCGTGTTGTGCTTCATGTTTATTTAAGTTTGACGTGTCAATGTGCTTGTGATGTGTTGTGTTTGTGTGAGTCTGTGCTTGGTGAGATTGGGTCTTGAGAAAGTGTTTATAATGTAGATTTAAAAGATGTTTTCCTCCAAAAAGAGGAGGAAAAGGAGGACTTAATTGAAAGCTATTGTCACTAAATAGTTATGATTGCTGCTGACTCAAATAAGAATGAAAAATGTCTTTTTCTTGCTAGCCGAAAAAAATTTAAAGAAAACCAGGTGATTAGATTAATTATTTACAGGTTGTTGATATAATTAGAACAAAGAAAGCGAAGTACTTTGGAAGTTAGAAGTGTTTGTGACTTGTTAGTTGTAACAAAATCTTTTCTGCTGCTAGGATTTATAAATCCATCATTACTTTCTATAGAATATACAATGATCATATTGAACAATTAGGCATAGGACGATCACGATATTGAATAAACTAAAGCTATAGATTCATTAATTTTACTTCAGACACATGATGCAGACACCACAATAGAATTCATGTAGATATAAAAATAAATGATAACAATTGTGGGGAGATATATCTCAAATATATTTGACTTATGTAGAATGCCTTTAAGAAGCAACAAATATTTTTCTCATTCCAAAATATCTGTTCAAAGGTTGAGTGTTGGAAAGGTATCGTTTTGTCTAATAGACTCTGCAGTGCGTAATATGTGTTGGACAAGGACATCTCTACCTTCTAGAATTGCTCATAGTATGAATAGTCACATACTTTGAGGTTTATTATTACCTCGCCATTACCCCAATCCATCCCTTCCTGCCTTCAAGGGTCATAATTTTAGTTGTAGTCAATAAATATTGCTATGAAGTGAGAGGATATGTAATTTAACGATGTGCTTTCTTATATATAATTTAAGTGGCCTAAGTGAGATTAAATTATATCTTTGTGCTTTTGAATTTCATCCAGTGTGGGCAAGGGACTACTGCTGATCAGCTGAGACCAACTTGTGTACCTTCTTTATTGGGAACTAGAGTGGAAAAAGCTGCCGCAGGACTATGGCATACACTGTGTGTAACTGTAGATGGTCAAATTTATTCATTTGGTGGAAATCAGTTTGGACAGTTGGGTACAGGTTCTGACCAGCCTGAGGTACTTTCAAGGCACTGTTTATTCTGGATTCCAGTTTTTTTTTTTTTTTTTTTTGTATAGAATAATGTTTCAGTTAGGTCCCACCTTACACCAACTAGCTCATGAATTTTATAGAGGAGCCTAATATTAGTCTGATCCCCAGTTTTTAGGGTTCGTTATTTATTAGGAACGAGCATCATTCTCTAAACAAGCAATGAGGAGAAACAAAATCTTATGAACAGCAGTACTCTTACTAAGGAGTCTAATAAAGTACTACACTATTTATCACGGAAATCTGTGATTATTATGGTGGAGAATCTGAGATTGATCAAAGAGACTATATTAAGTCTAGACCGGCCAACCTACATGTACTTATGTTCAATCATCCGAAATTTCTCAGTTTGTGATTAGAACTCATAAGTCTTTGCAATTAATCAAATGATGCCTACAGAGACATTTGGTGGTTTATCCTACAGATTTGTTTGTTTATCGATTTAAGATGCTTATATTTAAAGCATAAATATAAGTATTAATCTGTTTAACCATTATCTTGAGAAGTTTGTCAGGTAAGATAGGACATAGTTTTTTTGCCCTATGTTTACTTATTAATTATACCTGTTTCAGGCTTCACCTAGACTCTTGGACGGTTCATGTTTGGAGAATAAGCACTCTAGTATCATTTCTTGTGGGGCTCGTCATAGTGCTGTACTAACAGGTACGTGTTCATAACTGTATACTGGAGGAAACGTTTAAGAAACAACATTTAATGAGTCGATATTTAATGACACCATTATTATTATTGTTGCTGCTGTTGTTGTTGTGGGATGGGATGGAGAATTGAGAAGTTACTAGTGCAGAAGAATGATTGTTTTTAAAATGTGATGAAAAACGGGATACTGCACCATCTCGATTTATTATGTTTCGGCAAACTCTATATGGATGAGGAGATAGTATACTGTTAATCATTTGAACTTTTGGCAGAGACTTGACGACGATTTCCTCAATACTTTGTTATTCGAGTAACTCCACCGCGTCTTACGTATTGCTTTAGTTTCAGAACTTTTATGGCTTTATAATAGATATTATTATGTAATTGTATTTAAAAGTAATTCGGAGAGAATATTTGATAAAAATACGATAAAAGATGCTGTGAATTGCATTTTTACTGATATTTATATTTGATAAATATTGTTGCTAGTATCTGAAATTGCTTAAGAAGATATAATAAAATTAAAATAAAATTTTTAATGTATTCACAATTTTAAGTATATTAGTGTACTTAATTATTACGTTAAGATAATTATAATATTACTATATTTTGAGTTAATATTATTATAATTATATTTTTACATTATAATTGAGTATACTAATAAACACAATTATGTTACAATTATGAAAAATAACGCCTGAAGTTAAATAGATAGTTCTAAATTTAGAAATGATATATGAAATTGACAGAAATGAAAAAGGCCGTTAATATTTTGTTACAGGAGGAGCAACTTGAAATTGCTCACTAAAGCATTACTCATTGCTTGTGGAAAGCATACTGTTTATGAGCAGTATAGATTGTGCTGTCAAACCCCAAAAAATAAAAACATTTACAGCCTTTCAGAACTTGATGCCTTTCATCCTTTAGGTCTCGACTAATATTTTTCATGCTGAAGGTTATCACTCTTTAATGCTAATTAGTACTTTCTTGTTATATCTTACTGTTCAATGGCATTCTTAATATTGTTCCACTTATTCTTACGTTGATTGTTTTGCTTGCATATTGAAGATGACGGTCAGTTTTTTACTTGGGGATGGAACAAATATGGCCAGGTACTCTATATCTTTGAGTTAGCAGAAACGATAGGAGTGAATACTTAGCGCATTTTTTTTTTATTATATACAGTTAAAAGATTTTTAGGTATTTATTATCAACTTCTCTTATGAATATATATGTGAAGGATATCTTCATGCAGTACCAAGATGGAAAAAAATAATAATAATTACTTGTTTTTCCTTAAAAAATTGATAATAAAATATTAAAAATTGTACGTAAAAATATTTGGAATGTAGGATAAGATAAATATTGAGACTTATTTTTATCCAAATTTAAACTCTACTTTTTTTTTTATGTGTCCCTATGAATATACTTGGATTGAGGAGAATGAATAAGAAAGAAAAAGTTTATTTAAATATAAATAAAAGAAAATATTGAAATTAAAATTTCTCTGACTCCACCCTCCTCAATCCAAATATACCCCAAATTCTCTATAATTTGATTATTGTCTCTTTGCACAGCTTGGTTTGGGCGATTCAGTTGACAGAAACATCCCTTGTCAAGTTTCTATTGGTGTTTGTACACCAAGAAATGTCGCATGTGGCTGGTGGCATACACTGCTGGTGGCTGATAAACCCGTTTGATTCATAATTTATCAAATCACCAGAAGGTGGCCCAGTTTTGATAGGATTTTGGTTACACACTAGTCGACATATCATTAGTGGATTGTAGATATGTCCAAAATCAAGCGAGATGTTTTATCATCATCATTTTACTTCTCCGACCTCGTTCTCTTTGCCTGATATCCCTGTTAGATTGCAGCTTTGGCATTAACGTTGAGATGTGAGTTGTGCCAATAGTTTGCTTAAGACAGTAAGTATTACGGGACTGTTTTAATTTATTCTGATTTATCGAGTGCAAGCCTTAGACCAATCTTGCGAGCAAATCATTTAACCTGCATGATTTCATGTTTTGGTTTATTGATAGATACCCAAGAAATATGCTGCTGAATTTAATATCGAATGGACAAAGGCGATTTGTTACATGGCCACGAATGAATATATTTTTCAGGAAATTTTTTCCGCCTGTTCTATTGGAGAGGTTGGTAGTAGTAGACTTGATGAGCTCGACTAAAATACAGCATATATGATTTGATAATCGGTTCATCCAATCTAGATTTTTCATTTTGGTAAATTCAATTTCATCTTTTAACTTTAAAGGCAGAGATGGTACATAATTATAAAGCTAAGAATTGAACATTGAACCAGACAATATGGTCAAAGCTAGCTTCGTCAAAGTCCTATTCCCTATTGCGCGGACCCTAAACGCCTCTAAGTACGTGTACTCTTAAATTTTGCACATAGCCAGTGAGTCACACTTTCACGTTCCAAAGCCCGAAGAACCCTTTTGGACTATTTACTTCCATCGTCCTTTGCAGGAATTAGCTAACTATCAAGGAACACAAATATTTCATAGTATATTCTCAACCATTTTAAACCTCAGGATGTATGTGCTTCATTATTTTTGGTTGGAAGGATCAGATTCTTCCTGAAATGGGTTTCTTCCAAGCTGCAAAAGATGCAACAAAGGACATAGAACATCCATCCTGTGAAAGCCTCTGGGAACCTGACCAATTTAAAGAAACATATGTCACAAACAAGCTCATATCATACAATAGTCAAACTGAAATATTCAGAAATAGACCCAGTACATAAAAAAATAGGTAAACTAAACTAATTATGGATAGACATGTAAGCAGGGGTACATCTCAAGAGAGACCGACCTATGATGATTGACCTAATACATATATATTTAATCGATCAGGTGTACCCAAGAATCTTAACATTAATCAAACTAGGCAGGTCATATACCTCAACAATGAAACGGGCCCAAGCAGTGTCTGAACGGCTTTCTAAAACACCTTTCAAGATGGTAAGCTCCATCTGTCGAATCACTTGGGCAATCTCTAAGAAAAGTCCATGCTCACTGCATATCATCTGCAACAGAAGTGGTAAGCCATTCTTTCAATATATTCAAACTTTTTTCGAATTGGAAAAATTTGAGAATTTCTTCTCATTATCTGGCTCAAACAAAGGATGAGAGAAAAAAAAATGAAAAAAGAATACCTCTATGAGCAAGTGGCCTGGGCATTCAAGATCTTCTATAACTATGGGACAAACTTGGAGTTCACTTCCGACGTCAATTGCACAGCTCCTCCCTGTATGACTGCCATTGATTTTCTGTTTCTTGAACTCAGGCACCTAAATCAAGTCAAATTGCCCAATGTCAGTCTGATCAAGAGTTAGTAGACTTCTTATCCTGCTATTGTTTCAATTTATACGCAAACATCCTCTCTATTAACAAAATTTTGTTAATGAAGCTTATACCTTATGCGTTTATCTTCCTAGAAAACTCCCTATAGAGCCTAAAGTCAATGCAGCAAAAATCATCAAAAGGCCTAGTTAATGCTAATGAAAACCTTCTAAAAGGGAGGTTTGGGTAATATTATTATAACCTTTGGAAGTGTGAGGGGTAAATATTTATAAATTTCAGGCGGGGTTTTAGAATAAATTGAATCTAGAGGAAATGCGGGTTTAGGTTTAGAAAACTTAAGGTGTGGAGATAATATTTTGTAGCTTGAGTGGAATGAAAGATTTTCAAATCTTCAATTGCTGAAATAAAACCACTTTATCTGGTTAGGTTGAGATAATCGAAACAAAACCCTGTTTCATAGGAAGGCAGTCAGCTTTACCTTTTTATGCTCAAATTGTTTCAATTTCTCAGCCTGGTTTGTTATTTTTCTCAAGTACAGTATGTGCTTTATGGTCCGATCTAAAAGGCTGTCGATGCTACACTGCAAATCATTAAAGATCACAAGCAAATATTAGAAATTGTCAAAGAAACACGAACCATTCAACTTTGGTCCTGGGTAAACGACTTACCTTGGTACCATCTGGGACAAGTTCCCGCAGTTCCTTCATCCGGTCCATTATCAACTGTCTATCTCTTGGTCTAGGCCTTGGTGTATTTCCCGTTCTGGCTCTTTTCTTGCCTGTGCTAGAGAGTTTTGGTTCCCCATTAGGCGGCATATGACTATAAACAGCTTCCTGCTTCGTTCCATCAAGCAATATGCTTGAATTATCATCGAAAGATGCCAATGTAAGAAGGTCAGCACAATCATCTATGTTGGCCACAAATGCAGATGTAAGATGGCTACTTGTACTGCCATTACTCATTATCAAAGTGCTTTCCTCGGAATGACTTTGTGGATGAGTGGAAGCAGTTAATGCTATTGGTAAGGATGATGAAGTATCATCTGAGGCACTGCATAAATTGCCAATCACAGCATCCAAAAGATTTTCTGCATCATGATCATGCTCTTTTTTACCGGATATCAAAGTTGAGCTAGTACTGTATGTATCCTCAACAGAGAAACATTTTGACTCAGATTCAGAAGTTTGTCTACTGGCGACATGTCCTAGTGCTTTGTGTAATTCAGAATCTAAGGGGAAATTGAAGAAACTACTCTTGTTATTAGGACCTTCATGATCAATGGCAGTGCCTTCAAATTGTTGTTCTACCATATCTTTACATGAATACGAAAATACTCCCTTAGAAGTCTCTCCAAATACTCCCACATTATTGAGCCATGGAGAACAAGTCCATATGTCTTCTTCCATATGATTTGATTTCATCTCGATCTGACCAACATTGTTTGACACCCCAGTTGATATGGGTCTGATCTCATTTTTCCTAGAGATAAAACCTTCAACCTGAACAAATGATGGGACAGTTGGATTCAAACTCGATCCATTATTAAGCGAAAGGCCATCCAAAAGTTCACCTATCAGGATATTATTTGTAACAGAAGATGATAAATCTGAATTATCCAGAAGACAATCTTTTAAGGCTGAGATTGACCAATCCTGAATATTTTTATCCAAGCTCAACAGTGTAGTATTTGCTGCTATACAATGAAAGGAATTGAATTTCTTCTTGACATCGGCAACAAATGCCAGATCTTCAACAACCTAAAATCTTGACAGGGAAAGAGAGATCTAAGTAAGCATAATAAACATAAGCAAAAAGATAGAATTTGCATAGAGACACACATGCTCACACAAACACCACACCAATTTATTCATACTTGCATGCTGACACACACACAGAGAAACAGACCAAAAAAGGAAGCACTGTACATAGGGTACATATCAAATGAGCTTTTAGATAATCTCATTCAAGGGGTGATATCATATGATATCACTCTTATTTGAAAACCCACAACTTGTCTAGGTCAGGACTCAGGTTATATATATAGAACAAATACACACCGCTTCAAACGAGCCGAATTGTAAAACCCCTTGTGGAAGAACCGGTACAAGCACAATAGTCTGAAAAATAATTTATGAAAAAAAACGATTATCAACTATTACATCTTTATGAAAGTGGCAGCGTTAATTGAAGTAACATTTTTCCAAGCAGGCATCAGCTGAGTTACATAATGCACAAAGTAACACGCTCATGCAATGCTTTATCATTCATCTCAGACATTAGAACTGGAAATCAGACCTTTTATTTTGGTATGAAGTATGAACTTAAAAACATACATATCAAGAGTAGATATTAATACCTTGATGGCTGATGCAAATTGAAGAAGCCATTCATATGGACACTGCAGGAGGCAAAGATTAAATATAAATCACAAAACAAGGAAATCAATTGTTATACTTCTGTAGTTCTGTATAGAAACAATATCATTAGAATCTCACCTCATGCATCAAGTCGGCATGGAATTTACCGGTTAAAATATCCTCAGAAAAAACCCAACAATGATCCCCACTAAGAGCTATTTTACCAACAACCCTGACAGAGTAATCCAAGGTATGGTTAATGTGAGTTTGCAGCTGCTTTGTAGATTATAAAACAGAAGTTACACATGAGTGCAATAAGCAATATAGCTGACTAATATTTCCCAAGAGAGCCTAGATAGGTTTTATTTTTTATGATGCATACAGGAAGCACTATGCGGTCCACTACTTCAATATTGATGACAATGTGTATAAACAAAATTTCAAGCCAAAAGATTCAATGAGACAGACAGAAAAAATGACAGTTTTCAACCTTATGATTTTCTGGCCTCATATAAGATTCATCCACTTAGTATTTTACAGCCACATGTATCTTTATTACCATGTCTATGAACATTAATAATGGGAAATATGCTAAGAAGCACAGGGTTTATAACCACTAGTATACAGAGCATAAGCGCTTACCCCTCTCCCAATATGTATTTTAGATGAGACATTTCAGTCATGAGTAATCGAACCGATTTCTCTCCCGAACTATGAGTACTTTCACAACTTGAAGTAACCACGTCCCTCCACACACTTTCGACAGCCTCATATGTTTTCACGTCACCATAGTATCCATCTTCCCAGGTCAAAGTCCTAACAATAATGAGCCTTGTGTCAGAGACACCAGATACATAATTTTGAAATCCTAATCTATTATTTGATGCAACATCAGATAATTTAAGCCAACTACAAATATGAGAAGAATACTTTCTAATTAGATTCATGATCAACAACAAACTAGTAACTCTTGCAGACTTAGCTTCCAATTTCGCTAAAAGAATATTGACCTTAAGGCGATAAATGTCTAATAAATGCAACAGCAAAAGTAGAAGAAGCTGGCGAAAATGACTTGTATGAACATGAATATAAAGACTACACTAAAAGTCAGTTGGCAATTTGTTGATCAAAATTCTTTAATCAACACAAACAACAACAAATTGCAGCTAACAAGTATATTTTCTCCACAAAGAAGTAAAATGCGGATCCACAAGTCATCCAAGAACACAGCTCCGTAATAATCACAGACCTTCTAGAACGGAGCCGTGTCTATGCCCCACGTATGTCAAATAATGGTATCTGACACGGTGCTAACACTTTGAAATTTGTTGTGTTTGCAATGTCTCTGTCCTTGTCCATGCTTCTAAGGTCAAAACAATTATGGCAAAGACCAGTCACAAAAAGTGACCTTGAAGCAACATCATGATTAAAGTGATCCTAAATACCGATCAGCCCTCAATTAACTTTCAACTATAACTCAAATCGAACAACTTAACAAGATATTTATAAAAGGCGTAGGAAAGATTATTCCCAGAGTGGAATTCAGATGAGTTTACAAAAATACAGCGAATGGAGCACAAAGAAGCATCTAAATAATCAAAGAATGAAAGAGCTTACGTTGGAAAATGGTGATTAAGCTTCCAAAACACAGCATAATTCCAATGTGAATAATCGCAAAAGCTCTTCAACAACTTCATTATCGAAGTGACTTCCATCGCGGGATCTTTCAAGACTGAGTTTTACAGCAGAATAAAATAGAGACACTCACCAATGAGCTTTGACTCAGTACTACTAGAGTCAGACTCAGCCAACAGAAACTTAAAAGCCACACCTAGCTTCCCCTATATGAACCTCGACCAGCTTGCTTGATTCTTAAACCCTTTCTTCTTTTGATCGGTGGCCCTGTTGTACCAAGAAGTAAATATACCACCATAGCTTGTCCCCAAAACAAAATTATGAGAAAATAAACCAAAAAAGCCGTCCTGTGATAATCAATAATGGCAAGTAGCGTCCAAGGCTTTCACATTTCGTGCCATTTAAACTATTTCCAACCGAACTCCCACAAAGTGCTTCAAGAGGAGATTTCACAAGTATATTCCAAGCAAAACAAAAGCCAAAGAGGAGCCTGCAAGAGTCAAAGCACTAAAGTCATGCAACAGAAGTTTATACAGCATGCTTGGTTGCTGAGAAAACTTGACGGAATAGAAAATGTGAAGGGAACCTGGTATTGGAGAGAAGTAGCACAGAACAAAACCCACTAGAACCACCAAGCTCAACGAAGTCAAGCCAGAGTAAGGAACACCACAAACACTAAAACTTTTTGTATCATTTTCTCAGCAACGAAACAGACATTTGAGTTGAGACAAGTCTCTGCTCTGTGCTACTTACCTACCAGTACTATTGAACAATCAAAGGACTTCACCATAGACAATAACTATAGACTCCATTAAGCTTACCGACTGGTGGACAAACCAAAATCCAAAGAAGAAGCAAAAATGAAAAAAGTGGAAAAAAGAGAATGTCGCTTTGTCTTTTCCACACAATAATCTAAAACCCAAAATCCATATTGAACTTCAACACCCATACAGCAGACCCTTTAAATAATATTTGCCATTGCCACCGGCCCACCACTCAATCTGTGTCACTCTTTGCGGACTCCAAAACCAATAAAACTAGAATTGAGAAAAGGAATGGAGTTCGGGGCCCCCAGACAGGGACAGAAGCTGCTCCGGGGACGCGAGCTTGAGAGCGAGCGCGTGGAACAAGGAAGGTGGTGGTCAGGTGAATCTTTTCCTCGGGATTCTCTCTTATTCCTTACATTCATTATGCAAATGCTGAGCCAAGAACCAGCAAAGTTGAAATAAAGATTGTCCAAAACGAGAATGGACATTTTGGAACAACAAAGGCTATCCTTTTGGGCAGCTTGAGTTGTCTGGAGAGTTTGTTGTTTGATTGTCTAAAAATTGATGATAGCATATAATGGAACAAATGAGTACAACTTTCTCTAAGCACCTATTAATTTAGTTTTTTACAGGATTATTTTTTAAAATTTAATCTTTTATAAATAAAATATCTTTTTTAAATTTAGTTATTCATATCTTCTCACGTATAATTATTTATTAATTTAGGTCATCACAACTAAAATTATTATCTATATTATTTTTATAATTTTAAAATTCAAATTTTTTTAATAATATTATTAATAATTATTTTATTCATGAGTGACTAAATTAAAAAAATATTCTTTAAAGACCAAACTAAAATAATATAATAGCTATAATATCCAAAATAAAATTTATTATGTGTTTGGTTTTGGGGTTTAAAAGCACACCTAAACAAAAATTTACTTTGTAAATATTGCCATTTGGTTTAACATTTAATTTTTTATTTAAATAAACTTTTAACTCCAAATTCGCAGAAATGAAAAATAGTTTTTTTGTATTAAATTAACTATTTAAATGATAAATATCAATTTCAAATATGAATTACGGTGATACAAAACTATGTTTCACTAATGTCAATTTTAAAAATTATGTTAATCCAAAATCACGCAACACTAATTCAAACTTATATTTAATTGAAGAAATTAAATTATACATATATTTTTTTAAATAACATTTAATTTGTCTGATTTCTTACTCAATAAGAAAGTATGATTTTATCTTAATATACAAATAGTTAAGTTGATGTTAAGTTCTGATATAAACGTAAATTTATTTCTAATATGGTAGTAAATATGGTTAAAATATTTTTATTCTTAAAACAAACATAAATTGTGTTAAAAGTTAAATTTATTGACAAAAATAAATTAGAATAGAGCTGAATTTAATTTTTTTTTAAACAAGATAAATATAAGTATAATTTCGTCATATTTCAAGAAAAGGAAAGTTAATATAATTTTCTCTAACTCATATTTCATTAGAATACATGAATATCCAAATATAATTCATTGACTGACACGGAAGTATCTAGATCACCCTTGAATAAAGATCATGACTAGTGTACACAATAATCATAAGAAAAAAAAATTTTATATATATATTACTTATTCAACCTAAAATTAATTATAAAATTAATAGAATAATTTTAAATTTTAAAAAAATATTTCTCTACATTTTTTACTAAAACAAAATTGTTAATTTAAAATTAATTACAAGAGGTTGTTCCTCCTCGCTAAAGTATTTATAAATGGGCATTGAGTTGGGATACAAATAAAGATATATGAGATTATGTGGGGATCATGTGACCTCTTGTAGCCACTTTTAATTGAGGTTTAATAATTTTATTAGTTTCAATTTTTTTAGATATGGTTTGTTGCATTATGACTTTTATATTTAGGTCTTAATTTAAGAGATAAAATATGATTTTCCATAAGTAATTCTTATGTTAAATTATTTTTTTAATTACATGTTTTTTAATTACCTTCTGACCTTAACCAATTTTTAAGTTATTAAGCTTCTATATTTGGCTATTAAGAACTTCCAGTTCGATACATTTAGTCCAAAAAAGATATAAGAGTGCATTTACATTTGGATCTTTCAAACAAGTACTTCATTTCAATTTAGTTTTTTAAAATCAGAGATCTCATTTTAATCTTATAAATACTTAAAATGATTCTTATCTTAAGCCTTCTAATAGAAGAAAGGTATTAA
The DNA here is from genome assembly GCA_037074485.1 of Delonix regia. NCBI lineage: Eukaryota > Viridiplantae > Streptophyta > Magnoliopsida > Fabales > Fabaceae > Delonix > Delonix regia. Next base: position 4,710,908 of record CM073460.1, on the reverse strand, counting down.
TTTAGTATCCTACTTCTACACTTTATGATAATTTGATTCTTCACAAATTAATTATGACAAATCAATCTATCAAAAATCTTATTTTATGTAAAATCAATCTTTTATTTATCTAAATGAAATGACTAATTTTGTACAAATTTAAATTTGTGAGATACTTATTTTATATAAATTTAAATTTGTGATAGATTAAATTATTATAAAGTACAAAAGTGGACGACTGATTCTGTACTTTTTGAATTGGTGTTAAACTAACATGATTTTGGGTTACTTGAATTTTAAAATTGATTTTAGTTGATTTTGCATCACCATGATTTATATTTGGATATTTTTGTTTGAAAATTAATTTTTGTCATCTATACAATTTATTCAATACAAAAGTAACTTTTTTTTATTTTTGTGCAAATAAGAGTTTAGAGAATAAAATTGATTTGAACAAAAATCAAATACCAAATTGAACGACAATATTTACAAAATAAACTCCTATTTAGTTGTGCATATGAATTTTTAAATTTCTCAAACGTTAAACCAAACATATTAATAATGCATTTACTTATTAATACCTCAAAGAAAACGAGAAATAATATATATATATATATATATATATATATATATAAAATACACTCATGATTTCTTAACATTAATACCTAAGTGGAATGAAATTTTGCAATATATATCTAGTAGGGTTACAATTAAGCTTATTTTGCAATATATACTTAAATACTCAAACGAGAAAAAATCTTGGCGGAAACCTAGCTACAGTGTAGCGGAAGGTGTTGAAATTTAGAGTACAATTTACGAACTTCATGGTTTTGAACCTGAAAAATATATCCTTCCAAACAAATGTCAACAGAATAAGCTTACAATCAATTCTATATTCTTGCATGGAGATTCCTAAAGCTAAAATGATGCTTAAGATAGAGGGTGCTACAATATAGTTACGTATTAATTAATAATATTTTTAATTTTAAATACTTGTTACAGGTTAACAATTATTTTGAATCTCCCATCTCTTCCATGAGATAAGCCGTGAGATCAAATTCTCTATAGTTTCTTAAGAGAATTGCGCATCATTATTTTTTTAATTTTAATATGTTAAAGTTATTATTTTTTTAATTTTTAAAATTGTTATAACTCATTTAGAACTTATTATTTAATTTTTTTAATTTGATTATAGCTTATTGAATAATATAAACAATGAGTTTATGCTTTAAATTTAGTTTTTTTAATATGTTTATTTTTTATATTTATTAATATTTTTATTTTTTTGGTAATTTTTTAAAAAGAATTTAAGATTTTCGTAAGAATGAGAAATTTTCTTCCATAATAAAAAATGAGAATAGAGATAAAGTATAATAGTAAAGACGGAAAGCAAGGAGACACATTCCACCGCCATTCCGCGTAATTGCCAACCCTACCCTACATTGATAAAGAAAGGATTGAAGTGAGAGGAAAAATATTTAAGAGAGATAAGTGCAATGGTTTTTCTCTTTTTAAGGGAAAGAGTGGGGTCTCATCAACGTTGAAATTAATAAGAACAAGTTCGCAAGTGGCACATACACTTGTATTATAATTACTTTATTATAATCACTTTGATAATTATAAGCACAAGAGCATATATATTATATCAGAACCCACATATCAAAGTGCAGTTTTATTAATACCTAATTGATGAAGACAAACCGGCCACTTTGCCATGAAAATGACCACATTTGGGTCCAATTATCTGCACTAAAATAGAAAGCGATCGAGGTTCTTAATTAATTACTCCAAGATTCAAATTAATAATTTGTCTAAAATAATTATAAATAAGTATATGAGTACAGTTAACATAATTTTATGAGCAATAGATTTAATAAACTTACATGTTATTATAATATGATTATTTTTAATTTAAAAATACGTTATTTGCTTATTATAAAATTTCATCAATAAACATTGTGCTGTTGCGCAAAACTTATCTGGTGGGGGCTCTGGTTCAATTAATTAAAGGCTCCTTTGTTTATTTAACCATTTAATTAATATAAACATTGATTTATATATATATTTCCTTTTCTTTCGTCTTTAAATATAGATCATACATAAGGCAGATTAATTAAACGTTATTAGGGGTTCTTGCTAAGAATGACAAATCTTGTAATTTAAGAAAATAAATTCTTATAAATTAAAAATTAAACAAAAATATACAATATATTTATATATAAAAATTAATATTTTAAAATTTTGAAAGAGACAATTATGCCCCCAGACTCTCCTTAAATCTATTCTTGGTAAATAATAGTTTACAGATTCTATATTATACTTAAACATTTCATGACACAAATGAGACAACTTCCCGTCAGTTGATGCAATCTGAATAAATAAGTAAATGACACTAATTAGGTTTCTTAAATCATATCCGATGTTTTTAGTTTTTAGTTTTTAACTTGCTTTTAGTCAATAAAATTAATTTTTACACAATATGAATTTTTTTAAAATAAAATGATTAAATTATCTTTATTATTAAATTAAAAATAAAATCACAATCACATGTTTGAATTTGATATAAGCATATCACTTTAATTTTTGTATTTAACATAAAATTACATTGATTTGCTAAAATTTTTTTAAAATAAATGAATGTTGTACGTAGTATATATTTAAATGTCAAAAAAATCTAACATAATTTTAAAATAAATAATATAGATCGTAATTTAACTAAACTTAATGTGATTTACTTATAATAAATAAACTATGGCTCAAAGAAATGGCCATGACATAAGTATAATAATTCCCTATAGAAACTTGCTATCGAAGCAAGAATCTTTTAGGCTATAACATTGCAGTAACGAAATTTTAAAATAAAAAATAAAAGAAAGTAGTTAATCTTGCCTTTTCAACCTTCTTAAGCACGCACTAGTGTAGGATCAGTTGGAAACACGAGGAATCTGTTGATTCAACTCAATAATCTCAATATTTTTTAATTAATTAAAAAATTCAACAAACAATAATCGAACTCAAAATAAAAGTCTAATTTAACTAAAACTTCTAACAAATTAATAGCTATTGAGGATATAGATAATGATATTTAATTCTAAAAATTTTTAAATAAAACAAAAATTTAATCGTCAAAACTCTTATCAAGTGAAGACTTCATTAAATAAATAGTGTAGTACTGTAGTATATACATCAAATAATCATTAAATATAAACGAGTAAGCACAAATATTGTCTTAAAACCTTTAGTCCTCGACATATAACTGTTACAGATGTTGTATTTATAATATAATATCAGAGTACAACGCTTGGACGACTAGATTTTAGGTCTAAAAAAGCAATCAAGAACTGGGGTCAAACTTAAACAAAAGATTAATTACGTACAATATTGATAATTAATTATAAACACGTCCTATCATAAACGAAAGGTTATCCAAGTTCGCGAGCTAAACCCTATTTATTATATTGCATTAATTGTTTCATTCAAAAGAGTGATCAAAATTGCAATAATTGGTTTTAAAAAATACCGCTAATCTTGAGACATTTATATAATAGCTGATTTTATATATCAGTTTTGATAAAATCATTTAATTAGTGCTCTTCAATCTAACTTTTGAATAATTATATCAGCCATAACTTATATGTAAGCTAAATATTGAATTAAATTTGGTGAAGTTGGATCATTTTACATTATTGCCTTATTTAATATTTTCAACTCTTTGTCATTGATGATGCTCGCAATGGCATCACTATCTTTTTTTTGTGGGACTAATGTTTAATTATCAATTTGGAGTTTATGAGTCAAAGCTAGATGGAAGATAAGTTTACTTGCATGCATGTTTTATATACATACAAAGGTTGAATTGTCGATAGTTCTAGATAGAAACTAAAATGTGAAAGTTTAGTGGTGAAATTTCAGGGTTGAACGATGTAAATTACAAAGCATTAATATTGAAATTATATACTGAATTTATCTGGTCCAAATTTTTATTCATCAAATATGTGCTAAAGGCTTATATATCATTCCAATCTCGATTTTTCATATTTATTAAAAAAATATATAAATTTAACAATTAATATAATATATATATATATATATATATATATGTATATATAATTTAACAGTTTAAATTAAAATTAGAGACTGTGTGGAGTCTAAAAAATTTTAATCTAACGATCCTCACATTAAAAACTAAACAATTAGTTTCATTTTAACTGGAAATCCAAATCGAACTGAACTAAGATGTGCAGCTATACGAAAAGAAATTAATAACAATCAAACTGATGAATTATGAGTTGTTGGCATGAAGAAGCATCGTTATCATGTCTCTTTCTATGTGTCACAAAAGTTGAAACTAAAAACATAAAGTGCCTACTTCGTACGAAAAGTTTGAATCATTAATGGGAGTACTGTAATTTTATTTTCTTATAGTTTTCTTAGAGTTGCATTTGTTATATGGGGAGACTAGATATAGCTAGCTTACCAGATAAAAATGTTTAAGTCTAAGAATGCCAAGAATAATGACGCTAACTAAAACTGAAAAATTAGTATTGTGAACCCAAATCAATTAAGGTGAGTAAATAATAATTAAACACATAAAAAAAAAACTACTAAAAGATGAACATTTGTGGAGGATGCTAGTGAGTTTGGCAATACACAGAATGAGAAACAGATTTAAGATTTAATTTTAAGGGATCATTAAGAGGTATTAATTAAGTTTACTAATTGTATCCTAACCTAAGAGATATTAAGAGATTTTGTGTGTTTGTCATCGCACTTCAGTATTTTTATCTAAATTAATATGATACTATAAGGTGTATTTTAAATGCTAGCATTTAATCACATTAAAACATATAAACCAAATGTAAGTTAATGTCAAGTTCAAAGATCAATTATTTATATACCAAATACTGTGTTGATCTTAACATGGAGTTGAATTTCTCATTTAGATATGTTTGATAAAAAACATAAATTAAACACACATCAAAATGACCAAAATCATATTTTGATTATTCACAGCTAGATTAATTCTTAATTTAATTTAGTCATTCATAAAGTTGCTTTTTAAAATATTTAATCCCACATATATGAAACATTTTTTAATTTAATTCCTCATAAAATTACTTTTTCAATATAATCCCTATCTCTCAAATTGGTTACCTCACAACTGTTTCTTTATTTGTTTGGTCGAAACCTCTCAATTGTTTCAATAACATTCTTACATGAATTTACTATTAATGAAACTAATATTCAATCTATATTTTATATTATTAATTGTGACTAGAGTGATGATTTACCAAAAGATATATTACATAACTAAATCTATTAATTTTGTTTATAATAATTTAACAAAAAGACATTATTGATAACAATATTTTATACCAGACCAACTAAAAAATATATATGTTTTATAAAGACTAATTAAAATAAAATTTTAATTGAAATAAACTTTTTTTTTTTACCACCGACAGTAAAAAAAATGTACTTTATGCTTGAAAAGAACAATCTAGATTACTGTTAACAATTATAGTGTCGAATGGTGAATATGTTGGTGGATTATGAAATCATCATCATAAATCTCCCTCCAGTCGAAGTTTCAGGTATTGTTTTGTGAAAGAAATGTAGAACCTATTACTACACATCGTTTTGAATTTGAAACCATCGAAAGGCTTCGTCAATGGTGCTTTCGGCCACTCAATATACTCAACACTTTTTGTTCCTAATTTTTGCTGTCGGTTTTTCGGGAATATGTCCTTGTGATACTATTATTATTAATTAAAAATAACACTAGAGTGAAGAAAGTTTCTAGCTATGTCTAATGTACATATATATATATATATATATATATATATCAAGTTCATAAAATATAAACATATATATGATAATTTATTTTTTATCATTTAAAACACGTTTGGCCAAATTTTTATGTAGAGTATTTTATTTTTTATTCATAAAAGTATGTATTTTGGTTAAATAAGATGTTTGACTTAAACTATTTTAAATTTATAGTGAAAATTACTTGGTAAACACTATTTTGATCTCTTTGACTTTAGCCAAGTTTTCATTCTTTAATTTTAGTTTAATCTTCTAACTTTGACGTATGTTTTAATTCCATAATTTTATTTGATTTCAATTTGATTATTTAACTTTTACTTTCTTCTTTTGATCCCTCATAACCTTACTTTAAGTTTTACTTTTTATTCTTTAATTTTAATTTCTTATAATTTGGCCTTTAATTTTGAAAAATTACTCAAATATTAGAGGTTGATCAATTTCTTACAGTTTGTCCCTTGATTGGTATTTGAATTTGTTTTTATCTTTACTTTTCCTTAGTTTAGTGACATTAGCACAAATTGCTTTATGATAAGCTTAACTTCTAATTTATACAAAGTATAAATATTTAAAGAATTTACATTTAACACTTTTATATTAAAATTAGGTTAAATCTTTAGTGTACTCACAATTTTGAGTGTATCATACATCTAGTTATATAATTATAATAATATTAATTCAAAAAATAATAATATTATAATTATATTTATACATTATAACCAGATCTATTAGTGCACTTAAAAGTGTAAGTATATCAAAGATAACAGTAAAAGTTATTAAAATATAATTTTTTAATTAAGAGTTAGATCAAAATAAAATAAAATTATGAAATAAAAGTAAACCTTTAGATAAAGTTAAAAAAAATCATTAGAAAGAAATGAATTTAAGAGAGATAAGTCAAAGCTTAAGTAAACTAAAAAAATTAAATTTTAAAAAATGAAATTAAGGGATAGAAATAAAATCAAAAATAAATTCAAAAGGCCAAATCAAATTTAAATAAATTCAAGGAACAAAAGAAAACTTTTAATTAAAATAAGGGACAAAAATACATTTTCACCAAATATTATTTTGGTAGTAAGAACACGAAAGATAAAGAACTTAGGCAAAAGGAGAAAAAAAATTTTCTATGAAGACAACATTATTCTGACTTAAATTTTTGTAATCTCTATACTCTCAAATATATTATCTTTAGTAATTTGATAGTAAAAAATATATATTTTAAAAGAATAATCAAGCATAATATTATTGATAAAAATATCATCAAACAAATAAAAATTCACAAGAACATCAACAAAATTAGAAGCTAAATATGCAAGTTTGGGTGTTGTGCATAGGGTGTACTTAAAAAGGGAATGATTAGAAAGTGCTTCTAAGTTCCAACTTCAAAAACTTTCATTGCTTTTAGTTATAATTACAATAAATTGGGGGGTAGAAATTGAATTGTAGAAAATATTAGAAAGAAGAAGGCAAAGGATGGGGCAAATAGTAATGGTGGCAGGTTGTGTAGTGTACGGAGGGAGACCATTGCGTTGGAAGGAAAGCTGTTATTATTGGAGAGAGAGAGAGAGATGTGTAATAGGTTATGATGTGTGTGTGCATTGTTGTTGTTTGCAACACAAGCCTCACTCCTCCCGCACACAAACTCAATTAGGCCCACTCTACGTCATCCTCCTCCCCCACTCTCTGTCTCTGTCTCGTGTTGTCCACGCGCCTCCGTGGGACTTTCTTCTCTTTCCTCTGCATTGGTACCCACCATTAAACTACCCTGGACCATCATCCATGGACCATAATCTTGTCCTACTATATACTAAATCAGTAATTTGAATTTGTTCCATTTAGGATGAGATATATAGATTTAATGATTAACACTAAAAAAATTACATGACATAATGATTTAAGTTTATAGTTAAAAATTTGACATTTTGGTCATGCACTGTTATTAATTATTGATCTGATAGTTTATATATAAAATTGTACAATTCAATAATGATTAGTAATATATATTTCCTGTATTTATGATAAAATATATTAATTTAACAGTTAAAATTAAAAGAATTGTACAATCAGACAATTTGAGATAATATTGGTAACCACAAATAGTAAAAAATTTAACTTTTTGATTATTTATAATCACCAATTTTTTATGTGATAGTTTAAATATAAAAAATTGTACAATCTAACAGTGAACAATTTTTTTTTTAAAAAATAGTAACAAATTCATATTCTTTTCTCAATTCTTGTTTTTCTTCCCAAAATCAAACTCATATTTCTCTTCTAATTCAATACTTTTGCTTGCTTGTCAGAATGTTCTGCATTTTTTTGTCATTTGCAATAAATTCAATACCTTAGTAAAAAATTATTAGAATTAATGTACGTACTATATGATAAAAATTAATAATACGTTCATTTGAATGAACTTTTGTTGGTTTTTCTTACTTGACTTAAGTATAAAGAATGTATTGTAAATTCACTTTTTCACTCCATTTATAATGAAGTTGATGGACTACTTGAAAATATCTCAAGTAAACTTTTTTGCATTCTTATATGTAAAAATTTTAATTTTCAATCTCCATTTTAGTTTGGCATTCAAGTGGTATGAAAGTCTATTTGTACACTAAAATAAATTTTGATCTTACAAATTATTAATTTTATTTAAAATCACTTTCGCCCTTCACACTTTCTATTACACAGAAGGAAAAAAATAAGCTTTTGCATTAGATAAATTAATATTAATAACAAACGTAATATTTATATAAAAATTTTTAATTATAATTCATAGTCATGCAAAATCACATTTAATTAATTTTTTTTTAAAATTACTTTAAACTAACTTAAATCCAAATATACAATTAATAGTTAATCACTTTTCAAAGAGATTTTCCCAGAGTTATTAAATGACTTCCTTTTAAAAAATCATGTCTTAAAAAACAATCAATGCTGAACATTTGCTTAGAGTAATACATTTTTTATAATTTTTTAAAATTATTATATAGAAATTCAAGGAAATAATTTTTTATTAGGTTATTCATTATAATAATACTGTTCAATTGAGCTACGTGCCAGTCCCTATTTTTTGTTGTTTATTTATTTCTTATTTGTACCTTCTTTTTATTGAATCCTATACAATTTAACACGGTTCCCACATAATTGTGGATGAACTAAATAAGCAACATAAATAATATAGTTAAGTAAATATGTTTTTCTTTATATTTAACATATTAAATAATGTCTTGAGCCATACATATAAAATAAGGAAAAAAAAACTTATATGCAATTTTTGTAATTTATATGTGGTGGAAGCAAAAGTTCAAGATTATGATGACATGTGTGAAACTAGTCCATCCACAACTCCTTGGAATCTAAGCAAAAAATGTGTTTTACATATAGTTGTTGGTCCATGCATGAACCATGCGACGCAGAAAAAACCAAGAAGAATGATGAAGCATCTGTAACCAGACATGGAGTGGTATGCTAACTAAGATAAACAACTCAAAGTGTAAATGAGAACTATGGTTTCCTAAATGAGCAGGCAATGCGCATGCATGCCCTAATCCTTTGTGAAAAAGCTAAAGCTGTATGCTTTTTAGGATCCAGATTTAGGTCTCCTCCTTTTTTTGTTATATATACTGGAGAGAAAAGACATTACCAACGTTACACCAAAATTTAAAAAAGTCTTTTTATTTTATTGTTTCTACCATAAAATTATTATATTCAATTTCTTTTCTTTTCTTTTGTTAAACAAACAATCAAATACACGCCATATTTAATCCACAATAACATTTGTTTTCATTTTCTAGAGGTAAAGCAGTTGTGGGTAGCCCAAATCTAGAGGCCCATGATTTTCAGGATTGGGCTTCTTGAAAAAAATATTAAAAAAATGATTTTAGTTCATAATTTTTCACTAAATTATTATTTCAGTATCTTATTTATTTTATTTTTTAAAATAATTTTTTACTGGTTAAAAATTGTCATTTTTAATTATTCATTATTTAAAATTTGTTACTTTTATTTTTTCACTTTTAAAATTATTATTATATGTAGTTCTAAGCATAGTTAATGATATAAATAGATAAAAAATAATAAGTTTTAATTAATAGAGAACTATTTTAAAATTTTAAATAAATAAGTGACTAAAATAATAATAATTATTTTATTTATTTATTTTTTAAATAATTTTTTACTAATTGAAAATTGTTATTTTTTATTTTTTCACTTTTATAATTATTATTGTATGTAGTTCTAAGCATCGTTAATAATATAAATAGATAAAAAAATAATTTTTAATTAATAGAGAACTATTTTAAAATTTTAAATAAATAAGTAACTAAAATAATAATAATTATTTTATTTATTTATTTATTTAAATAATTTTTTACTAATTGAAAATTGTTATTTTTAATTATTCATTATTTGAAAATTGTTACTTTTATTTTTCCACTTTTAAAATTATTATTGTATGTAGTTCTAAGCAACGTTAATAATATAAGTAGATAAATAATAATAATTTTTAATTAATGAAAAATTATTTTAAAATTTTGTATTAATAAGTGACTAAAATAATCAAAAAATAAAATAACAATTTTCTTAAATATAAAGTGTTAAGACAAATAGAAGTGACTTGATAATGATCGGTTAATCGTCACACGGCTTCGGTATTTTTTGTTTTATGATTTTCTATTACTAATGTTATGTTTTTTTTTGTCCATGATTTTTAAAATTCAAAAATTCCATGGAGGCAACGGTTACATCAAAAACTATTTTGGGTCAAAATAAACTGTCATTGTCAATTCCCAAAGTCCGTTATTTTATCCTCGCAATATTCCTTTCACATTTTCCCTACTATTCCTACCTCCTATATGTATAAAGTTCAACAAAATTAATTATTGAAATTATTTTAATTTTCGCTAAACACACATTAGTCAAAGTGTCTTCATTACTATATAAGAAAAACACAATGTATTCAATATTGATTGATATACAAGAAGAGACTTTTAGCTACAATTCTTTTAGTTATATCTTTGTTATTAAAGTTTTTGATAAAAACATAAGGTGTAAATGTAAATATTTTTTTAAAAATTAATCATTTAAATTTAACTGTAAAAATCATACACTTAATTTACAAAATTCATATTCTTGTTATATTTTTATTAAAAAAAATTTGATGAGACATTTCCTATCTACTATGATTGTCAAAAAAGTTATATATATATATATATATATATATATATGCTGAATTGAATCAATATATTTGAACATTAATCTCAACAGAATAATTTAATGTGAGATGATTCAATAATTTCTTACAAACTGTTATATGATCTAAAAATACGACCATTCAATTATATATTAAACAAGACCATCTAACAAACTATTATTTTATACATAAAAAAAATTGACTTTTATTTATTGATTAAAAAATTTTAATAACTATTTTGCTATAAAATATATTCATTATACATTAAACTATATATCTAGTTTTTTTTTTAGTTAACTAATTAAACCTACTTTACAGATTATCCAAACATATAAATTATATTTTCTGCACAGAGATTACGTTGATAAAAATCATTAACTTCCAGTCACACCAAGAAGCCCTTCCTCACCAAACTCAACCCCATAAAAACTCAGGCGCACCCGGTTATGCATACATATATATGGCTTTTGCTTAGGACTAGAGAGACATTAATTGATCTCTGAGCTTTGAAGGTATAATATTTTAGTGGGGAAGGAAGAAGCTGACATTGTTCTTATCATCAAATACCAAAATTTAGCCCTAAGATTGTCCTTGTGATGCAAACCATGACTTCATCTATGACTGAGACAATTAATGCAGTTTTTTTATTTTTTTTACTGTGATCATTGACAATTAATGGAGTTGGTACTTGGATGAACCCAGCATAGCATAGTTGGTGATCTCATACTTGATTAACTCTATACAGTAATATTTTCCATTATTCTCTTTTGGGTGAAGAAGATACCTATAGTCAGTGAACCGAAAAAAAGAGAGGAAGAGATCTATAGTTACAATTTCTTTATCATCAATATTGGTAACTGGCTATAGATTAATGCAAAAGTATCCCATTGAGAAATTGATTTAGCTATATTGAATATAGATACATACACTTGATTACCTAAGAATGAATTTTCTAGAGTTCTTTGAAAATTTTTGTAATTTAACGACTTATAATGAAAGAACTCTACAGATATAATTATTTGTAATTATAAAAATTAATGACTACGTACTGTAGTTAATTTTTACCATGCAATGATACATTTTAAGTATTTTTACTTATATATATTATTAACTATTATTAAAGGATATAAAATCTTCCAAATTTAAGTTTATTAATTTACAAAATTATTTAAATATTTAGGTTTCGTAATTATTTATTAATTATGCCATGCCCCAAACACCACATTGTGCGTTTAGCACTGAAGAAAATGCAATTTTTTAAATACAATTAAATCGATAAGAAAGGTGCACCTATAAAATTATATAAAGGGTTTAATCTCAATTAAGGCATAAACTTACACAAATATATTCTAATAATTACCACAAAACCTGAAAAAATTAGTGAGCAATGGAAGTGCATACGTCCACATTTTTTTTTTCCTTAATCTCTTTGATATGGTGGCTTGCTTGACTTGTTTTATATATTTTAAAAAATTGATATATTTAATAATCTAATTATTTGTAGCCTATAACGTTATGAAACAACCAAAGATTAAGTACGTGGTTTAATTAGTTTAAAGAAATTTCCACGTTCTTGTGTTTTATTAGTTTAAGGCTAAGCTTGAGAATGTTCTTGCTTGCTTAGACTCTACGATCCTTTGTTGCATATATATAAATAATTAGTTTTCTTTTTTATAAAAAATATATATATATAACTCAACCTTTGGATTCTTTTTCTCTTATTTCTATGTATAAATTTTTGTTTCTCACTTATTATAAAATTATTATTTTGATATTTCACTTATTAAAATATTTAAAATAAATTTTCATTCATTGAAAAATATTACATTTGATTTATTATTTTTTTAAAAAATATCAAATTTAATCATTCTACTAAACCTTAAACTCTAAATTTAAGAAAATAAATTTAATATAATTTTTAAAATAAAAGACCAAGTATAATATTTTTTATTAAAAACTATTTTAAATATTTCAATATATAAGAGGTCAAAATAATAATTTTATAATAAATAAAAAATTAAAAAAAGTATTTTCCTCACAACTTTTGTGACAATAAGAAAAGGACAGATTCGTCATTTTAACGTATGACAGATTTTGAACATATCAAAAGTCATGTTAAACAATTATAATATAAAAAATTAAGAAAAATCAAAGGGTTTTGTTATTTGTTAGCACCTTGATTTTGAACTTATCTTTAGCTTTCTACTTGGATTTACGCGTGACGGTCCAAATTTAATGATGAAGATGATCTTCGTTCACAAGCGCAGAAGCTTCGGAGTTTTGACCCTGATTTGATCTGTTTCTTTGGTTAAAATTTGACCCTACTATTTTTTTCTTATTAAGGAGTCAACACATGGAAAATTCCACCTCATTATTATAATTTTTTTGAATATATTTTTTGTATTAATTCATGTATTATTTATCAAAATTTTTTTGGAACAAAATCTGTCTAATATTATTAATTATGGCTTCAAAAATTATATTAATATTTATTTATTTTTTACATTTATATTTATTAATTCTATAGCACATATGTCATCAAGAATAATATAGGAATTTACCCACTAGAAATTTTACGTTGTTATCAAAAGAAAAATTTGGATGCAGATCCCTGCATTTGAAACCATATGTGTAGAAATAGAGAAAAATATTAAATTGATTTTTTATTTTTATATTTTATATTTTGTAATAATTTAGTTTATTAAAAATATATGTGACAAATTAATCTATAAAAAATTATATTTACGCAAAATTAATATTTCATTAATTTAAATAAAGAGATTGGTTTGTATAAATTTTAAATTTTTTAAAATTAATTTTATATAAATTTAAATTTCTAAAAATCTGATTTGTTACGCCTTATTTTATAAAGATTAAATTGTCGTAAAATATAAAAATAAAATATTAATTTTAGACCGTTCTCCATGAAAAATATTAAATATGAGATAACATTTACGCTTATATAATTATCGAATAGTTTTAATTTTTGATATTACAATAAATAAGATGACATGAGACTAATTTACATGTGTATTTTAATTATTTATTTTCTCAATTCAATAAAAATAGGTTTAATTTTAGGAAATTGACAAAGTTGAAATTTAGATCTATGACATTATAGATCAAATCAAACATTAAATGTTGGCTTTCTGAAAAAAATTTAAAATTTGCGAAATTTTTTTTTTGTCATTGAATTAATTCTAACACCTACTTTTTAGTACTAATTTATACAAAGAAAAAAATTCTTAAAATCATTTAACTCTAAACATTAGCTTGAAAGACAACATCATTCAGTTAAACATGGTAAAAATAAAAATAAATAAATAAATTTCAAGATGCAACCAAATCAAGTTCATTATACATATAATGCCATCATTTTGGCGTGGGCAATATGAGAAACATGATTATATTAAATACTTTTGACAGATCTTACACAGATACAATGAACAATTAATTATTAATTTATTAGCCACCTTACTTTAAAACAACATCTAAACAAACTAACCCCACTTTAATATTAAAAAAAATGAATGAGAAGAATTGTCTCACTTCCAACTTGTTCTAAAAGCTCAAAACCATCAAACCAAATCAGATAAAAAAATAAACAATATAAAGTTTCATTATATAAGTAAACCAAATTAATTATAAATGAATATATAAATATGTCAAGTGATATTTGTTTTTCATATCAAGGATTTATAATGTATATATAAAAATATGTCAGGTTTCCTTTGGTGAAGTTTAACGTTCTTATTGTTATTAAATATTATTTAACCCTAAAAATTTAATTATTAAATAAAAATCAATGATTATTTTCATTAAGATTTCCCTCACATTTTTACTTGAAAGTTTGGGGGTCAAAAGTGTAAAAAAAAAAAATACAAGTCTATTATATTTTGTGTCATAAATTAATTTTAATTTAAAAAAAAAAAATAGATGACAATGATTAAACTCCTGCCCACTAGTTTAGTCACATATCCTGTTATTTAACCCCAAGATCTGCCCTAGTCGTCAAGAAAGTGTTTCCTAATTTGATTACTCAAATCCAAACCTTGAAGTCAAGATATTGAAAAATCACTTTTAATCCATGAAAATTTAATCAGTTATTAAGTAAAAGTAAATATAATTTTATAACAATATTTAATATTCTTTTAACATTTCATGAGATTAGATTTATTTATATAAAATAATGTTATAAAGGTAGATTCTTCTTGATAATTGATTGCTTAAAGTATCTAACTCTATAGCCATTAATTATCACTAACACATTTACTAAATATTAGTACCCAAAATTTTTTTTTTGTCAATCACCTATCACAAAATTAATATTTGGCCTCTCACTATTGAAATGTTTTAAAAATAATAATTTATTTAGTAAAAAATATCATATTTAGTCTTTTATTTTTTAAAAAAATTATCAAATTTAATCTATTTATCAAATTATAAATTCTGAATTTAAAAGATTAAATTTTGTACTTTTTAAAATGTAAAGTATTTAATATGATATTTTTAATAAATTTTTAATTATTTAAGACATTTTAATAAATTAGAGATCACAATAATAATTTTATAATAAGTGAAAGATAAAAAATATAATTTACTCTTAAATATTATCTGAAAAAATAGTACCAGCATGACATGTAAATACTGAATACGATTATTATACTGTGCCCCTTAAAAAGCAAATGTGAAAATAAATAAGAGGATGAGAGAGAGAGAGAAAGAGAGGTTTTGTTCAAAATTGTGGGCTAAGAATTGTTGAGATAAACTTTGGGTTAGCAGTTTGCACATAGCTTTCAAGATCTTCGTGTGGGTTTGCGTTGAAATCTAGCGTGACAAGCTGGAATCCATTGATCCAATCCATCTCTCCACGTCATCATCTTCTTCCTATATTAATCCCCCACATTCTGTTCCTTCTCCTCTCACCTTCAATCTCACTCACACATACCAAACCTCACCAACAACATCCTCTGTTTCTCCCTGTTTTCCCCTCTCTCATTTTCTCTTTAACACATACCACCACAGGACAATGGAGGGTCTGATTCCGTTTGTGTACAAAGCCATCGTCCAGTACAAGAATGGATCGGAAGGTCCCATAGGGTCGTGGCTGAGCGAGTCACCTTCCTATTCCTACATGAGACTTCCTGGCGACTCGGGTCGGTTTCAATCCTCTGCTTCTGCTCTGTTTCCTGACTATGGCTTCTCTGCATCATCTCCTTCCTCTAAGTCCTCTGCTTCTGCAACCCAAGTCATGGTGTCTTCTGGGGTTCAGTCTCCGCGACGTCGTTTGACTCCTCGCCGAGCTTCAACGCCAAAATCTGCGTAATGGATTGTGATGCCATAACTGCATACAGTAGAGAGAGAGTAATTAAGTTAAAGTGTTCTTGAAGCTTGTCTTTCTAAAATTGTGTGGATTTCCAAAGGGGGTCCTTTGCTGGGGAAGAAATATGGCGTAAGATGTAAATATGGGATCTGAATCATCTGTTGCTGAAGAAAAGTATACGTGTTTCCATGGCCAAAGGGTCGTATAAAAGTACAAAGTACGAGTTTTTAGACTAGTTCATAAGCAAAATGTATGTGTTTTCTTGGCCTAAGGGGTCATGAAGACTATGAATTTGTAGAATTATCAGTATGCAATTATTAATTGGTTGTTTATTTTATGTTCAGAGTTCGATTCTTCTTTTGTTATTGAAGAGGGTGTGTTTTGTGTTTGGCTTTGTGAGAGAATTTGAACCGCTTAATACTATTTTGTAGTTTTACTCTTACTTCTAGCACTTGGTTAATCCTTATGTGATTTTTTTTAAAGAAAAGTTCTATGATTAAAAGTTTAAAATATTTATCATAAAAAATTTAAATTTTAAAATTAGTTTGAAGAATTTGGAAACAAATTTTTTTTTTAATTGAATGACTTTTTTTTCCCCAAATTTGGAAATACATAGTAAAATAGTATTAGGGTATGATAATTAAATGTTGAAACAAGGTCCTTCAATATAAAAAAAAAATTGGTCATTAGGTTTTTCAAAATAATTTTAAAATATAGAGTCCTTCATAGTAAATAGTTTAAAATTATAGTCTTTAACTATAATTTTTTTTTCATCTTTATCATGTTATTTTTTAAGTTATTTTTATGAAAATCAATAGAGAACTGTTATAATTTTCATATAATAGAATTATTAAAAAAATCATATGGAACAAATGTTGATTAATTGGGAACAATTTATAGACATGCCAGCGGTGAAGATTGAGTTAAAATATATCATATTGCACAGAACATGAATAACAAGGATATAATAGGGATTCGGATAATCAAGTCAATAATATTAAAATTAACATTCAGATGTATATAAACAAATGAGACTAATAAAGTGATCAAAGTCCATCCATAAAAAATATATGTCACCAACTAATAATTAAACATATATAAACTGAGGCTGCATGTGATCATGAGGCTGTGTTTGAAGCTTTGAAAGGGATGATTCAAGTTTTGTTTTCTTAGCTTTCATTGAAATCCATTCCAACAAGAAACCATTCATTTTTTATTCTTAAGAAAATGCAGTGGCCATCTCTTTCTCTCTCTTGAAAAATTCCATATGAAGGCTTCATTGTTTACTATTTGGTTTGGTGGAGTTGGAGAAGTTGGCGGCAATAAAAATATGTTTTCCCAAAAGTTAGGCTTACGTTGAACTTTGAAGAGAGAGAGAGAGAGAGAGAGAGAGAGAGAGAGATATATATATATATATATATATATATATATATATGTATATATATTCAAAGTTTATGGGTTCAATCATACCATTACTGATGGAAGATTCAAAGAAATTTACCACTTATGATTGGTATAATTTAATCTGATTAAGAAATAAAATTTGCAATATACCAAGCTTCAAATGTCGAATCCACAATAAAAAAATAAAGAATTTTTGGTCACTAAAGTCTTTAAAACTACAAACAGGCATAATTGGCTTTATGATAACAAATCATTCAAATCAATTATTATTTAATACCCCACCCATTAAAATATTGGTAATGAGGCAAATTATGTATTAAGAATTAAGAAGTAATAATAACCTTAGTCCACCGTCTATTCTCATTACATTAGTCCGCTAATTTTTGAATATATTATAATTTTTTTTCCTAATATTCTTACGTTAGCATGATTAAGAGCCTTGTAAGATTGTTGGGTTATTATGCTAAGCTTCATGAACCTCCTTTTATATATTCGAATATAAGTCTCTAAAGACTATGGGTATGTCTGGACGAAGGAATATGGAAGGAAAATAAAATTTGAATTTTAACTTTGAATTTAAATGAATATATATATTTTCTTTATTTCTCATTTATTTTTCTTAATCTAAATATCATAAAAATTTTAAATTTAAATATAAGTATAGATATTTAAAAATTCACTTATCTTCTATTAACTGATATTTTCTTCCACCCAAATACACTTGTAATAAATATATGTTTTCATCAAATCAACTTTTATTAATTTTAAATAAGTTATATTCAAAACTTGAAACTTTTCTTGTCTAAAAAATATTCAAATTAAAATCTATGCAATTAATATCGAATTTGTCTAAACTTCAAGCAAAATCTTATAATGTTATACTTTGGTATATACGTATAACAAGCTTATACATGATTTTATGAAATGTTTTACCTCTTAAATATGAAATTATATATTAGTAGAAACACTTCAAGTTTTTATTTTAATACTTACTATATAAATAATAAATGATACATGAAACCTCTACCTATTGGGAAATTGAACTAACTTCCCTAATATATTATTGCCCTAAGCTTAATGGTAAAGTTTATGCTTTTTGGGTATCAAGATTTGCCACCAAATCCTACCTCAACGTGTGGTAAAGGAACTTTGCTTAAACTTGTCCCTCAATATATGATAAGTTTACTTTCAACTTACGAATAAAAATGAATTTTTAAATGGTTTTAAACAATAAAAACTAATTAAAGAAAATAGAAGAAGGTGTTTCAAATTTGTAATTTCGTACTATATAAAGATGGAATTTTTTGCAGAGAAAGGACATAGTTTAGAGGTTTAAATAAAATTAAATGAAGGTGAGCAACTGGTTTTTCTATTCTTAGAGATTAATTTATGAAGGTTATCTATAGAGAAACATAACACTAAATCTGCAGTATCTGGCTTTAATAAGATTAAGGAAATTTATAAAGATTTCGAGAGTTCAAATTGTGATTATTAGTAACTACAAATTAGTTAGTAAGGGCAAACATAATAATGCAATGTATGATATTTTTCAAAAAGAAAAAAAAGACACAATTTATCATTGATATAACAATCTCAAATCAAGATATAAATTCAAAATTGAAGAGTTTGCTTGAAAGAGTTTTTTACTTGAATGATGAGTTTGTTCTTCCCAACATTTGTCAAAATAAGTCGGCCTATTTAATTCACTTTGTTTGGTTCAACATATGGAGAAACTAATATATATATATATATATATATATATATATATATATATATATATGAAAGAGAAAAATTATATTTTACTTATATAAATTAAGGTTTAAATATAAAATTGATACATGATATCTAGAACAGGACGAAACACTTTCCCAAAGTTTAAAATGTAAAAACAAAACTCTGTAGAACATCAAATATAGCTTATATTTATAGGATGAGTTTTGTCAACTTTTAAAGCTTAAAGAGTGTTTTGTTATATTGCAAACTCTATATACTAATTTAATAATTTATACTTAGTTCAGAATTAATAATCTGAATTTCATATCATAATCATTCGTAATGTATTTACGTTATAAGAAAGCATATGTTAGGATAATAGATGCGTAGAGAAATGTTTTCACTCTTTTTCTATGGGTACATCTTGAATATTATGTTTTAATGGAATCACCGTATGCATAGAATAATATAAGTTGGTATAAGACTTTTGCGTATCAACCAATAAGTAGTTCTGTTCTCTCCCGTCACGAGCCCTTTTACACGGTCCACTTGCTTATAATGTATGGAAAAATATTAACCCGTCTTGGGTGAGTTACATGAAAATTAATAAGTTATATTAGTTTTAATTAAATTATTCTTTTATTAGTTTTTATTTTTTATGAATAATTACTTGAAACTGATACAGTACATTGATTGCTATATAAATGTGTTAGGATCAATTAATATTAATTATAAGTGTAAATAAGTCTTATATTAATCTGATTATCGAGTTAGATTTTTAAAAATTGAATTATAAAAAGTCTGAGCTTATATTTTAATTGAATTTTTTTATTTAGACTTCTATTCATATTTTTTTGGACAAGGTCAATCGGATTTTTTTAAGTCATAGTCAAATTAATTTGTTACTTAATATTTAAGATAAATAATATAGATAATTATTATTGTTACATGTAAGATTATATATAGAGAAATTGTAAATATAAATGAGTTTTTGTATTGATATAAATTATTTAAATAAGATATATTAATTTTTATTTCTTTATTAACATGTCAAGTTACACTAAAATTTTATTTATTAAAAAAATATTCATTTATATTTTTTAGGTTCGAGCCTTACTTATTTTATAAATCAAACATTTTTAATTAAACTTTTTTTATTTAAACTTTATTTTTTTGGAACCGAACTCATTAGGATAAGTAGACTTTTTAAATTATAATAAAGTCAATTCTTATATATGACATGCGGGTGAGATTTTTATTTGTAAATTTTAAATTACTAAATTTTTATCCAAAAGTTACACGCATGTCTCGTCAAAATATGAAGAAATATGAATCATAGGTTGTCACATGTTTTTATATACCTGTCCAATATTACGTTTGCTTTGCATTAATTCAGAATAAAATTTATATCACGTTATTTGGCTTATATTAAATCACGTTTACGCTTGGATTGCCTGATTACTCATTACATTAATTATTACAATTAATACATGTTAATATATTTAATGAATTTCACTTAAAGTCACTTTCTTACAAGACAATTAGAAAATTGTACGAACTATTTTGAAATACATCGTATGTGACAAATCATTTTGAGAAGGTATATAAACTTAAATGACTAAGCTACTATTTTAACCAATAATATATTAATTCAGAAGTTTCAGAATAAATATAAAAAACACATGCAAAATTA
This sequence comes from Delonix regia, assembly GCA_037074485.1. NCBI lineage: Eukaryota > Viridiplantae > Streptophyta > Magnoliopsida > Fabales > Fabaceae > Delonix > Delonix regia. The sequence continues at coordinate 4,689,776 of CM073460.1, read as the reverse complement.
CAAGAAAGTCTAGAAGAGAGATGGACATTAGTTGCAAAAGTTGAAAACTTCTTAATTGACTCAATAAATTCTACGTTACTAAATTATTCTAATCTTTTGAAGCATATATATTCTAATTTTAATATCATTTCTACGTTGAATCCGTTAACAAAAATGGGTGACTTAATGTGAAACTGTATTAAAACATGTCATAAGCATTATACTATTACAGTGCTTTGTGCATGAATATGACACGTTTTTTTGTCATAGTTGGATATTTAATAATTCTATTAAATTTCAAATTTTCCATGTTAATAATCATTGCTAAGGAACAACATACGATATTAGCATATATTATTTACCATATATAAGTAAAGCAAATACCCTTTAATATGAGAATTCAGTTAACTAATGAAAAGATTCGATTGATCAAACTCTCATTTCCTCACACAATAACTCTTTATGTTTTGATAAATGTATTAAGGATTTTTTAAAATGTGTAAATTTTTTATAATCAATAAAAAAAATTATGAAATAATTAATTAACTGTCTTTTAAATTAAGAATTTTTAAAGTCCAAGAATTATTTAAAATTAACAAAAAAATTAACGAATTTTTCATTATCAATGAGAAAAATTATGAAGTAGTTAATTAATAAATTAATTTATTGCTTCTTGAACTAGAATACTTTCAAAGTTCAAGAAAATTTTGGACTGAAGGAGAAAATTAATGAATTAATTGATTGTCTTTTAAATTAAAAATTCTTTGAAGTTTGAACAATTTTTAGAGTCAATAAAAAAATAATGAATGAATTAATTAATTATCTCTTAAATTTTATAACAATAAACTATAAATATAACTTTGTATGGTTTAAAATTAAAATAAAAAATATATATAATTAAATAATTTATTTAATAATTTAGATCGTTCAAAATCAAAAGTAGAGTTAAATATGATTTTATTAATTTATAATATTTTAGAGTTTTTTTAAAATGAATAACAATAATAGTTGTTTCATACATTAAAAAAATTTATTCTAATATTGTTATCTAAATGAATATAATAATTTAAAATATATTGATATATAATAATATAAATTTTTTTTTAAAATCTGTGTAATGTACCTGCAAATAAACCAATTAAAAATTAAATACTTAAAGGATTGAATGAATGATATGTTCAGTACGTAATAGATCAAATTGAAACGCGTACGGGTTTGCGGAATTCAATACGCCAAAGAAGTAAAGTTGTCCCAATACAAATTTGACCAATGAAAGACTAAAATATTATGATTTTCATGAGGAAATTAAAAGGTGTATGTTAAACATGTTTATATACCTATTTGTGAATGGTTTGATGTATTCATATTTATTATAAACACCTATTAATAAAATATTTTTCTACTATATTTTTTTAAGAAAAAGTAACATTTCATCATCCTGTCTTTGATTTTAATTATAATATCTTCAAGAAATTAAAAGAAAAAATTGACTTGATTATTAGCATCTCTGCAATAATTTTTACCATCTAAGTTAAACGATAAATTTAATTTATTTGAATACCTGTGTGTTACACGTCTTTTACTTTACTACAGTACCATGCCAAAAATTTCTTTTTAAGATGTTAGTTAATTGGTTTGAGATTAGTAGGAGAATGGAAGAGAAATGGAAAACTAATAAAAGAACAATGAATGTCTTATGTCTCGTTTGGTACCATGTATAGGGTAATTGGATTATATAAGATGATACAGTATAATTAATTTTATTAGATGTTTGGTATTATGTAAATTTATATGATTAATTCTAATTAATTTCACCTAATACAATTTATTATCGCATTATAAATAAATTTTTTCTTATCTTTATTAGATTTGATTATATAATAAATAAATATATTTTAATTCTATACTATTTTGTTATGGTTATCTCATCAAGTATGATATTAAAATTTATTAGGCTTAATTATCTTAATCTTTATCTTACAGAGCATACCAAATGAGTCATTAATAAATTAAAAGGCCTCAAGTATAATAAAAATAGTTTAGTGGTAGAACTTTTATGTTAATCTAAATAGTTTTGGATTTGAATACTTCTAAAAATAAATATTATAAATTAAAATATAATAGTAAATGAAAAAATTAAATTAAGAGGCCTCTATACTGTACATGTAATATTTAATTTATAAACATTATAATTGATAAGAAAGATAAAAGTATATAATTGCGATTTCCCGTATTGAGAATGTAAATGAAAGCACAAAGACCAGTGTGTTCCAAGTAGCATGGGAGTATGGGAACTTCCCATTCTCCGATACGATGAGATGCTTCTTCGTGCAGATACCGCAAATGCCCATTAACGTATGATCCGGATTGTGTTTATTTGAGAATTTAAATTTATTATATTTAAGAAGATTTAAATTATTAAATTTTTATTAAATAATTTAAATTTTAATATATATATAAAATAATTTTTAATAATTTTTTAAAATTTGTACCATTAAATTTATATCTAATAATTTAAGTTCTATTAAATTCACATACATTTCAAATTTTAAATTTATCAAATCCAAATTCATCAACTGCAAGTGTTGTACAGTTATGTGAAACCGTTGCGTATGAAATTATTGGGGTTTTTTTGGTCAATAAAAAAAAAACATTTGAGGGATTGATCATGTGTTGCCCAGTACTTGAGATCTGGACCGCTAGATCCATAATGAAAGCATGCAATCATAAATTTATTATTTATTGTATATAAATAAATTAGACTTTATTAACGTGAAACTTGACCAAAAAAACCAATCTTTAGTTCATATTGGGATGACTTTTACTTTTTAGTACATGTATCAAGAATTTCTTGAAGTATGTAAATTTTTTGTAGTTTGTAATAGTAATTATGAAATAATTAATTAATTGTCTCTTTAATTAAAAATTTTTTAAAGTCTAAATTTTTTTTAAAATTAACAAAAAAATTAATTAATTTTTCATTGTCAATAAAAAATATTATGAAGCAATTAATTAATTATATTTTAAATTATGAATTTTTCAAAATTTGAACTTTTTTTAGAATGAATGAAAAAATTAATCAATTAATTAATTGTATCTTAAATCGAGAATTTTTCAAAGTTTGAATAATTTTTAAAATTAACAAAAAATAATAATTAAGTAATTAACCATTTTTGAAACTTTATATAAGAGACTATTAATAATACTTGGCATGGTTCAAATTTAATGTAAAAAAAAAAATATATAATTGAATAGTTTATTCAATAATTTAAATCATTTAAAATAAAAAATATAGTCAAATATAATTCCATCAATTTATAATATTTTAGAATTCATCAGAAAAACAAATAATGAGAATTGTTTCATGTTCTTTTAATAAATATAATAATTTAAAGTATATTGACCTATAATAATATAAATTAATTTTTTCTTATACGGACAAATAAACTAATTATTCTAATTTGACCTTCGCATGGCACAATAAATGCATACATGTGTTGAACATCACGATCCATTTTCTAGCTAGGATCTATGGAGTTTCTAAAATTCTCAAAAGGGACAGGTCTGAACATTCTGCAATGTTCGTTATGCATTCTTCAAATTGAGGCTTTTATAGCAAAAATGTTTGCCTATTGTATATATTAATGCATGCATTCTGTTAAAAAAAAAAAAGAAAGCATTATGCAATGCTTGACTTGTGAAATTGTTTGACATAAACTTACGATGGAACTAAGATTTGATTTTAAAGAACAAGAATTTTTAAATAAAAAATTTGAACCAAGTAGGTATATTTTTAAAATTCAAGAAAAATAAGTTCTTACATATTAAGAAACTAAATAAAAAATATATAATAAAATAAGATATAAAAGTTAAAAACTTAAAAATCCAAAAAAGTCATTATCCCAAACATAGTTGTCAAACTCACGAGTTTATTATTCGAGTTTACAAGTTTACGATTGTACATAAAGAAAACAAGTTAACTCGTTGTAAACTTAGACTAAGTACAAACTCTAGTAAATTCACGAGCAGACTTATCGAGTTTACCAAATTTACGATTTTAACGTATCAATTAACTTGTAAAGACAGGAACATAATAATTAGACTCAATACTAAATAAAATATAGACAACTTCTTTTCCATAAAATTTTTTGCAATTTATTTTATTACAAGTTTGAATATGCATAAACAATAATAAAATTACATTTAATATGTACTTATTAAATAAAATAAAATAAATATTATTTAATTAATTATATTGAATAATTATTTAAATATGACCATATTAAAATATTCATATTGAGTATTACAAATTATGAAATATGTATAATTTTTGTTTAATTTCGTATAATTTGAATTACATTTGAATAATTTTTTAATGTATATAGTATTTAAACTATAAAATTACATATTTTAATAACTATTTATTAATCGAGGCAAACTCTTACGAGTTTAACAGTTGTGTAGGGATAAAACATTTACTATATATTAGACCAAAAAATATGATAAGTAATTTTATTTTATCTTTAAATAAGTAGAATGCAACAGGCCGTCATGCGTACAATTTTATTACGTTCATTATATAGCTAATAATGACATGAGAGGTGTGGCAATAAATATGACAAATCAAGTAAACTAGTGTTTGCTTTTGCAGGTTTTCCTTTGACCATAAATATTTTTAATATTCCATTTAATTTATACATTAATAGCTTCACTCCAACTGCACAACCAATATTTTGTACGTTAATTTTTTTAGCATGACTCCTTACAATTCTCTCCTCATGGCACATATATGAAACAATAGTTTATGTTTTAAAATACCCAAAACACAAGATTCAACTACCAATATAGATATTTATTTATAATTATAACGATAGTTCTTGAACATTATAACTGTTTACCTTTTCTGTGAAGTAACATATACATGCACATCTTCCTTAGAAAACGTGCTATATTTTGAGAAAACCTAAATGATCTATATGCAATGTTTTCAACACTGCCACTTCATATACAAAAAAAAGTTCATTCCAGGTTCGTTTGAACATTGTCCTCTGCAACCTTGGAAACGCCATACCTCCACAATATCTTCCTAGGACTGAACATACAACGATATCGATCTTTCGAAAATTTCATATCCCCATATTCATAGGCATCCTAGGCAACCATTTATTATTTTCTTGTATTTAAAATTAAAACTCTTGTGGGAAATTAATTGAAAGTCTCTAATGAAGCTTAGTAGTGTTATACTAGTTTAAACCCTTCCATATGTTCCAACCCATTTTCATTCTATTGCTTGCTCTCCAATGGAGCAACAACATAGGGTTACAACCTTAATCTTCTCAATGGCGATGCTACTGTCTTGTGCCGGCGGTGGCTCCATACGGCGTTGCGGCAACTGCGGGTTGAATCCGGTTCCATACCCGTTAAGCACGGGACCCGACTGTGGTGACCCGTCGTACAAAATAAGGTGCACTGCAGGCACGTTGTGGTTGGACGCTCTCGGTGGATCATCCTACACCATCAAGTCCATTGACCCGAAAAACAGACGGGTCATTATCCGACCAGCAAGTATCACTCAAAGCACGTGCGTGTCCACGGATTTCCACAGCGAAGGCGTACACCTGAACGGGACCCTTCCCTTCAAGATCACCACCAACAACACCGTCTTTCTGTACAACTGTACGAAAGAGATACTGAAATTGCAAGCTCACATAAACTGTTCAACCAATAGCCTGTGTCACAGCTACATTGAGGACCACGCCGAAGCCCGCGGAGCGTGCGTGCGCGTAGGCATGTGTTGTAGCTTCATGACGGATGAGTCCTACTCCTACATGGTGAGGGTGCATGGAGGAGGGTGTGCTGCGTATCAGAGTTTTGTGAATCTGGATGTGGCGGTGGCACCGCCGGCGAAGAGGTGGCCGGAGCCTGGGATGGAGCTGGAGTGGGTGTCGCCGGTGGAGCCAGTTTGTAAGGGGCCGATGGATTGCAAGGAGCTGTTGAACTCGAAGTGTTTGGCGGATCCGACCCGTGTTGGGGGACTGAGGTGTTTATGCAGTGCTGGCTTCATGTGGGACCCCATGAATGGTTTGTGTCAAACTAGTCAAAGTCCAAGTACGTAAAAAAATGAAATTTTATTTTCCAATTTGTAATGTTAAATTTGACCTGAAATAGTTGTTATCTGAAATAAATCATAGAACAATTGTCGAATAATAAAATAAGAAAGAAATAACTTATATGATAGTTAGTGTTTTTTTTTTTCATTAATATTAAGAAGAGGATCAAATTTAGTGCACTTTGATCAAACTCTCCTTTTCAACATAATATTGGATTAGGGGTGATCTACAACCGGGTTAAACTGAGTTTGAATAAGTCCTGAAACCCAACTTGATTTAATATTAGAATAAAAAAATTTATCTCGATACCTAGCTTAGTCCGACTTGGTATGACTCGGTAAGTGACTGAGTCAAGTTGGGTTTAATCGACCCAGGTTAGGTCTATTTACATTTTAAATAATTTTTTATTTACAAAAATTTTTTTAAGTAATAAAAATAGTTTTAAAAGAGAAAAAAAATTATGATTTTAATGTGAAAAAATACAATGAATAAAAATTATGATTTTAAATGAAAAAGAATTAAGATTTGAAAATAATTAATATATTACAACTTTATTATAAATAAAAATAAATCAAATTAAATCATAAAAATAATGTTTTGAAAATAAATAATATAATCAGGCCAGGTAGATAGCAATCTTGAGATTTGGCCCGGCCTAATGGATTTGCAATTTTTTTATTAAGACTTGGCCCAACTTGATTTGATATGATTAGGTTGAGCCAAATTAATTAGGTCAATGAATTGTATGCTTACCCTTAATAGGATCTTCTCCCCTTATGGAGAAGATTTAGATCCCCTACTCAATCACACGAGTTAACTTTATATATATAATTGTGCATAAGTTTATATGAAACAATCAAGGAATTCATTAGTGATTGAAAAAATATTCACTATTAAGGATATTTTTTTAAAAAATTAGATATAGGTTTTATGTGTGTTAATTTTAAATTCTTTCATAAAAAATGACAAATAGCATTTGTTTTTACAAATTAACAAATGATTGAATTTTTATAAAAAATTATTTTTGTATATTATATATTTTATTAAAAATTCTAGTAATTGACATCTAAGCTTATGTTCTTTAATTTATCTCTATTCTTCACCCCTTTTTCCATTATTCTCAACCAATATATATATATATAGTTTCCCAAGAAAAGAAACACCGTAACAACATTTCAACGTTTTTAGTTTATACTATATTGTGGCCAGCCTTCCTTTGATTAACCAAGCCATGAAAGGGGAAATATAGTCAGTTCTTAAGCGCTTGCTTGTGAAGCTAGAATTTAACCTCATATTCAAGTAAGTTTTCTAGTAATAAGTGATCGTACCACTTTTCAATAAAAAGAAAATCACTCTGGCATCAATACAAAAACTTCATTGATTTTTCTCCATATGTAATTTTATCCCGATCCTCATTGTGGTAAATTAATGCTTAGTAGTACTCCTGAATATGAATTTCTTGCAAAATGTTGTTGAGCAATTTGTGTCTTTAGAAGCCAAAATTACTAATTTTCTCTTGCCTTGTGTCAATGCAGATGTTAAGTGTGCAAGACATGGAAAAGGTAAAAAATGCAAGCATATGAAGAAAAAGACTATTCTTCTCGCTGGTACGTACTACTGTGTAGCAACCTCTGCTTGTAGCCTTCTTTAAACTACCAGTAAAAGCACAACTTTCCTTGAGATCTTTTGTGAAGTCATGGCTCACAAACAAACTAAGATGATTTCAAGATTATGAAAGTTGAGTATTCAATCGATGCTATTACTTTTCAAGAGGATTGTTACTTAAGTCGTTTATATATGTTCCAAAGCAAAATTATATCATTCAAATTATTCATCTATAAATAAAATATATAAAAAAAACTACCTTAAGATGATATTTGTAATTTCTCATTCTATTCTTTTGGTCTTTTTTTCATATTTTTAGTCTAGCCATATCTCATTTGCGTTCAAGTCAAATGAAAAAAGTTAATGATACACATGTTCATGTGAAAGAATTCTTTTTGTACACCATGGAATACCTTCACGCAACGATGAAGACCATATAATCTGTGCACGAGATTCATACGCAAGCAATTACAATCGTTGCTTGTATAGTACGTACCACATTATCCATGTCGGCTCGATTCCACATGTCTGAAAACATTGGTCAATGTCCGTGCATTTTCTTAAGTACCGATTAATATGTTTCTGCTTCAAATTTATGGTTTTTTTTTTTTCTCTCTTCCTTCCCCCAGCGGTTGCTGTTTCCTTGGGAGCAATAATATTAGTTATACTGTTAACGGGCATCCTTCTGTACAAGAAGCATGACGAATCAAAGAGAAAAGCAGGAAAGAAGTCAACGAAGCAGAAGGGAGAAATGTTGAGCGCAAAAGCCAGTGGACTATCAGCTTCAGCCAGGATATTCACAATAAGAGAGATCAAGAAAGCAACCAACAGCTTCTCCCCAGACAACCTCATCGGCTCAGGTGGGTTCGGAGAAGTCTTCAAAGGAACCTTTGACGACGGAACCATCGTAGCCATAAAGCGAGCCAGGCTCGGCAACACCAAAGCCCTCGACCAAATCCTAAACGAGGTTCGAATCCTCTGCCAAGTCAACCACAGGTACCTCGTGCGCCACCTAGGTTGTTGCGTCGAGGTAGACCAACAACCCCTTCTGATTTATGAATATATCCCCAATGGGACCCTCTTTGACCACCTCCATACGCACCGGTTTGATCGTCCTCTTGACTGGCTTCACCGGCTCAAAATCGTGCATCAGACTGCACAAGCTCTTTCCTATCTTCACTCTTCTGCATTGCCTCCTATATACCATAGGGACGTGAAATCAAGCAATATACTGTTAGATGGTAAATTTGATGCTAAAGTTTCAGATTTTGGGCTATCTAGGCTTGTTGAAATAGCTGAGGCGAATAAGAGTCATATCTTCACTAGTGCTCAGGGGACACTCGGGTATCTTGACCCTGAGTATTACCGTAACTTTCAGCTTACAGATAAGAGCGATGTGTATAGCTTTGGGGTGGTTTTGTTGGAGATTCTTACAAGTGAGAAAGCTATTGATTTTAATAGGGAAGAGGAAAATGTAAACTTGGTGGTCTATGGGAAGAGGATGGTGAAGGAAGAGAGGCTTTTGGAGGTGGTGGATCCGTTGATGAAAGAGGGAGCTAGCAAGTTGGAGTTGGAGACAATGAAGTCTCTGGGATGTCTTGCGGTGGCTTGCTTGGAAGAGCAGAGGCAGAGTCGGCCTTCGATGAAGCAGGTTTCGGATGAGATTGAGTATCTTATTAGTGTTGTTACTAGTAGTGAGGTTTTCAAAACATAAATATGTGTGTATGTCTTGGGCAAGGGCAAGGCTAGTTCGAAGTTATTCACTGTTGCTCGCATTGTTAAATATAGAAGGACAATTAAAGGTGAACATAAATAGACAGATCCGTTGCAAATAATGAGTTCGCTCTTTTGGGAGGAAAAAACCTTAGAAAATTAATTTGAATGAGATTGAATGCCTTATTTTCTTTTGGATGGATGGACAAAGAAAGCGTGAGTATAATAATTAAATTAAAATGAATACATATTTAAAAGTTTATTTTAAGATAAAATGGAAGGACAAAGAAGAAGCTTTAAGGCTCTTCATTACCATTCAAAACCTTAGTTTTATTATGCATGCAACATGCGGGATCAAAGATAAAATTGAGTAGCCTAATAATGTAATTATTGTAATATTCTCTTTAGATAAAATCTTACAACAATTGTATCTTATTTATAAGGGGAATGTTATAAAATTAATATGTAAGTCATTTTATTCTAATAATGATCACCATTCCTCTTTTTATTAAACTTCCAAACAATAGGGTTGCGTGTATCTTGCCATTCCACTTATTACTACTTCATTCTCTTCCATTATTAGTAATTCCATTATGTCATCCCTTGAATTGCCAAACATACTGGTATTATTTTAATGAATGTGGATCCTTATTGTTCAATTTTGGATAGCAGGATATTGTTTACTTTTGAAAATTAATCAATTTCTAATAGTTTATAGTCTATCTCATCCTCTTTAATAGTAGAGTTATCAAAACAAGTTGTAAATTGGATTGAAATTTTTAGCTCTTTTAACATATATAGATGTGTTAACTTGACTTAATCCACGAGTTAAATGGGTTAACTCGTTGGATTCATGGGTTTGCCCACTTAAAAGGCTGTTGTAAAGTTTCTATTGCAAAAGTTTTGATACACTATAGTTTCAAGTAGCTTTTATTTTTATTTTGAATTCCTTATTTTTAAAATTTTTTAATATTTTTTAATAGGTTAATGAGTTATTTTGTTGAACTTATATGGTAAATCAAGTTCAAAATCTTAACTTATTTAATTCACTAACTCACACAGACTTACCTATGTGGACAAGGTTTGCCCATTTTAACAAGTCTATTAAACATGATGTCATTATGTATAAGAAATTGTCTAAAACATTAATATGTCTAATATTTATTATAATTAAATTATTTTTTTAAATATTCATTTCAATCTTAAATCTAAACCATTGGACATCTAATAATCCAAAAATAGACAACAAGGGATCTGCTCACCATTCCAATACAAAAATTCTTGTTTAGTAAAAACTACCTAATTACGCAAACTTTATTTAAAAAATATAAACACGTTGATACACTACGAAATTTTGGTACATATAAACAACGCTTTTACGCAACATGAATAAAGTCGCCAAGTGAAAATAAAGATACTCAAGGTGTTTTAGTATGAAAGATAAAATTAATACATACAAAACTACGTAATTATTTGTACAAAGAAGAATAAGTGAAAAAATCGTGCAATAACGTAAAAACCAATGTGATTAGATGTGTTTCTGTGTGTGAGATCAATGCATATTCTTTTTTTTTTTTTTTGGCTTAATGCCATATTCTTGAATTTGTGTCTTTGTGCCTGTTGAACTTAGTTGGCAACATCATAATTTTTAAGGAATTTAAAGTACATATCAACGTAGGGTATGGACACACGCTGATCTAAGCAAGTTATTTAAATAGATAAGTCTTGGAAATATATAAAGGTAGATCACCACCTCAATAATAATAATAATTATATATATATATATTCACAAAACATACTATTGGAGAGGCTACTCGATCCCCACTATCAAGTCGGGGGTCATGACTCATGAGCCAATATAGTGTAACTGTGTGTACTGTTTTTTAAGTGAAATTGAAGTTTTCTATTTGAGATTTCTTTGACTTTTCATCCAAAAAAAAAAGTTTCTTTTCATGTGGTTTGAATGTTTCATCTAATTGTGTTTATTGTCGGTCTCGTTACTACTTAATAATTTTGTCACATTTTTGTTTTTAATTTTACTAGAAGTTTGTCAATGTTATTTTACTTATGTCTTAAACAATTATAATTTGTTTAATCTCTCACTAAAATTCAGCTTTCATTTTTTAATTAAAATTATTTACTTAATTAATTCTAACAATATATTCATGAGATAAGAAAACAAACATTTAATATTCGTTTATTTTTTTGTAAATATTTTTATTAAATTTGTACGTGAAATACAACAAAATTTGTAAATAAAACATTTTAAATCGTAGTCGGTAAATGTAATAACCATGAAATTTTTATGTTAAAGATTTTTTTATAGGTTGAAAATTTTTTTAAAATAATTTTATAAGTTGGAGAAGGAAGAAAATGTAGTTGAGATAAATGATGATGGAATATTGGAAGAGGAAATTTAAGATATATAAAATAAGAATATAGATAATAATATTATATTTGAGTTGGGAGCTAGCATGAGTGTTTAAGTCCTATTTTATGCATTCCCAAATCCATAATTGAATCCTAGAGTGTGTAAATTATGTATTCTCAAAATTTTTATATTGATATTACCAAGTATTCACTACAAAAAATCACCAAAATACCCTTATTACTATATTTTACAACATTTCTCTTTTTTCCCTTGTTTCCTCTTTTCCTTTACACTTTTACTATGTAAGTAAGCTATATGAGTTTTTCCACCACACTTAGCCACTATTTGGAGTTTTCAGCAATTGTCGTTCACTTATGCACCCTTGCTAGATAGAAATCTTCCCTCGCCAGCCTTCAATTGGTTAGAAAATGTGAATATTCCGATGAACATATAGGTGATGCAATTTCAACCAAATTGATCAAATTTTGGTGCATTTTTCTTCGTTCCAGCTTAGGGCTTTGTCTTCTTAATGATTTTTAGTCATCTTTATCTCATTTTCACTTATTAATTTTCACTCAAACAGCTCAAAATTAAAGAAACCCCAATTTTGATACTATTCATATGCAATTTGCATCATTCATGTGCAAAAGTAAGGAATTTGAGCTCAATTCGATGTAGTCTCATTAAGTTGAGTTGGGGCTTCACATCCTAAGTAATTTTCATACCTTTCTCCCTTAGAATCCTTTGTCAATTGTGAGTTTTGACTTCATAATTGAAAAACTCCAATTTGGAAGTGTATGTTCATACTTGCAAGGGAATGAAATTCAAAGTTTTTAGACTACTTTAACATCATTAAGTATCTATGGGAAGGCTTGAGGCTAATGGAAGTTTTTGTTTTGAATTATTGGAGTAGGTTTAGTGACTTTGAATAATTATCTCAAGTTAATGACTAATTTTTGAATTTGGTTGGTTAATCCTTAAGCTACCTTAATGGAGTTAATCAATTTACTTAATTAGGAAAGAGTATAAGTAAACCTTGTTATAGAAGATTTCATGGTCTTGGACATTGATTAGTTTGATGATTTAGAGTTGAATTAAGATTATGTAATTTTCAAAACCCTTAGTGTGGTTAGAGAACTCTTGGTCATGGAGAAGAAAGAAGTTAAAGAAAATCTCTGTGGACAATGCCTTAAATGATATTGGATGACCACACCTTAAATGACTTAATTTAAGCCATTGTGAAGTCATTGGGTTTTCACTTTATGATTAAGTTAAGCATATATTATAATTGATTTAAGGTAGTACTTAGATGAGGTTTGGCTATAAGATTTGAAGGATTGAACCTTGCAATGAAAAGCAACATAATTTAATGGGGTACTCAACGTTAGTGGCTCATCACTTTTAACGACGCAAATGATTTTGAATATGAAAGTTCACCTGTGGTTTAATAAGTTAATTAGTATATAGAATGGTAGAACTAGTTAAAATATTTCCTTATGTTAGAAGTTGAAAGAGCATTATTTGTTTATATAAGTTTTTATTGAGCTATTTATGAACACGTTTTGAGAAAGCATTAAGAAGAGGTTTGGGTACTCCTTAGGTAAGTAAATATTACTAACTATGTTTGTTTTATATATTTAAACTCTTCTTATGAGAATTTGTATGCTCAAGTGCCTTGGGAACAAACCTTTTAAAACATATTGATTTGTCTCTGAGCATTTCACTGCGTGAGATGGGATCCTTGAAACATCTCTTTATAAAGTTGTTGTTGTACTTGCTTTACTTCTATATGATAATTTAACTATCGTATGGTTTCCAAAAATTTTTAAATAGATTTTTTTTGGCATGGCATTTTGAGAATATCTAATTTTCAAATACTGTATGACTTTTTAGATACTTGGAAAATTACTTAATGGATATTTTAAACTAGTTTGCATTATTATAAGAAATGTTTTATTAGGAATACATCATACATAGGATCTTGTAGCTAACGATAATAGGTATTAACCATGGTGCACCATGAATTATATTATTGTATTGAGGTATATTGTTGCATCATTGACTAATCGTGAGCCATTTGCTTACCACTGGTAACTATATTGTACTGTTATATCTAGCAAATGCTAATACTTCATTACGAATTACGGATTACTAATAGTTCTATGAGATGTTTTCCCTCTTTGGTATCTTTTAAAATCATGATTTGAATGATCATTATTATTCTTTTCTTAAAACATCCTTGTTTTGACATAAACTTAGAATTTTATAATGTGATTTTTGTTTCTTTGAATTGTAAGTAATTAGTTTTCGCAATATCTTGGTTAAGTGAAAAATGAGTTTTGAAAAACACTACCGTTCTCGTTTATTCCTTTCCTTGTATAGTTAGTGATATTTGTTCACTGAGTATTTTCACTCGTCCATATTCTATTATGTTTTCTAAAGCATAGTGCTAACCTTGGATTCTCCTCAGTTGTGTAGAGTTAAACTAGTTATCTGGTGATGAGCCTTGCATTGTTCGCATGGGCAAAGTTGATTTTTATTGCTAATCATTACATTGTTTTGTACTTTAGAAACTTTTATTGTCACATGCAAGGATTTAGTATTTATATTGTATATTTACAGGGTTGTCTGGTTGAAATCTTTAAGAGAAAGAACAGAACTCTCTTCCTTTTGATTCACAAGCCTTGGTTATGGAAATTTCAAAGAGTCCATGTTTATGGGGAGATGTAGTTGAAATTTCCATATGAAAGTTATATAACTAATTATGTGCTTATGTATGATTAATATAAATTGTATCAAGTGATGGACTGTTATAAGGAAGTGTTGCTATTACGTAATCTTATGATCAAACTAATGGTTTTGCCTGACTTGTTTCTATTTATGAAGACAAGGCTTACTTTGTCCTCTATGTCGGTTACATTTCCTTGTTAAAGGTGTGACAGTAAATTAATTTTGAGCAAATCCCAAAGCATAAAACTGTCATTTATCTTTCTTTTTTTAAAAAAAATTTAGTGCTTTATAGTTTAAAATGATGACATGTGAAAGTTCACTTTCTTCTAGGATATATACTCTTATAATTATTGTAGAATTATTTGAATTCACATAAATATTTTAACATTTATAAATAGCTGAAGCATTGGCATAAGGTTAGAGGCAAACCATGGAGAGATATTGTTGTGAATATGAGAATGAGCATCCTGTTCCTACTTCTTCTATAATCACTATGTTTAAGTTCTTCAAGCCATTATCCTATAGACCCTAACCCTTATTTTGGTGATTTTGATGAGTTTACGATTAAAAGGTACAGAAGCTTCCTTTTATGCACTGACATTGGTGTTCATGTTGCAATTTTGAAGTTGGGGATATGAGAAACCGACGAGGCTTTTATAAATGTTTTCTTCCTGTTATGAAGGATTGCCTTGTTAGAGTGACTGAGTTAGTAGTTAGGTGAGTTAGCTCAGGGAGTTGGGGTTCAATTAGATGGTCCAGCTAGATAGTTCAGTTGTAATTATATTGGTTATATAAGTATGTACCAGTGCATTGTAATGAATGAATATCTGTGCTTTCTGACTCATCTCTCAAACTTTTCCTTATCTGTTTCTCTCTCTCTCTTTTACGTTTACTCTCTAGTTCCAAACATGGTATCAGAGTTGCTTTCTTCATGATGGAGTCCAGATTTATAGGATCAGTAACAAGTCCTCTAAATCCTCTGTAGAAGAATGAAGTCATCTCCTTCTCTCACTCGATCTTTGTAAAACTTGATGACAAAAACTTCTTGCTATGGAAACAGTAACTAAATGCAGCGATTCGTGACTACGATCTAGAGAAGTTTATTGAGATTTCTCCTTAGATTCTAGTGAAATATGCATTAGATAATGATCGAGCTGCAGATGAACTAAATCCAGAGTTTCTCAAATGGCACAAACAAGATCAACTGTTATTATCATGGATGTTGTCTTCAATCTCAGAATCTATGCTGACGAGGCTTGTAGGCTATGAGACTTCATCTTAGGTGTGGAATTAGATTCTTATTTTTGACTCCTTTCAGATATAAGCAAAGATCAACCAACTAAAGTTTTAGCTTCGAAATATGGTAAAAGGAAGACTGAATATCTACTTAAAATCAAGTATATTGTTGATTCTCTGACCGTAATTGGCTATCTTATGACAGTAAATGATCATATAGAAGCTATATTAGAAGGTTTACCTGAGGAATTCAATTCTTTTGTAGCCTCTATCTCATCTAGGCTTGATCCTTACATTATACCAGAGATTGAAGCTCTGCTACTTGCTTAAGAAAGTTAAATAAAGAAAAATGCTAAGAAAATTGAAACATCATTAGCTAATTTAGTTGAAAACATCTCAGAATAAGAAAACTCAATTCTCTAGAGGAAGATCAAGTTTTAATAGAGGCAGTCATTCTAACTCAGGATACTATATAAGATAAGGTTGGAATTCTAGAGGTAGAATAGGCAAAGGAACATGAAGCAATAAATCAAGAGTAGTTTGTCAAGTGTATGGCAGGTTTAGCCATCCAGCATGGCAGTGTTACTATCAGTATGATCAAAGGTTTCAAGGTCCAAAGAGCATGAATAATTACTTAGTTCATCCACTAAATATGTAATATGCAAAGCCACAGGAAATATAGTAATGTTTTCACCTACACCAAATGCTGAGTTTGATTCCTCTTAGTATCCTGACTCTGGAGCAACAAATCACTTCATACTAGATTTGTAAAACTTGGAGTATAAACAACCTTATAGCGGAAATGAAAAAGTACATGTTGTAGATAGACCAGGTTTGCAGATTCATAACATTGGTAATTCACATATACAACCTAATTATTCTAAACCTCTTATTCTTCAAAATTTACTCCATGTTCCTTCCATATCAACAAATCTTCTTAGTGTTTTTAAATTTGTAAAAGATTACAATGTGTTCTTTGAGTTTCATGCTTTTACTTGTTTTGTGAAGGAACAACATTCCACAGAATCCTTTTACAAGGGAGGATTAAAGATGGTCTTTATGTGTTTGATCGACCTTTGCCCTTTGTTCATCATCATCAATCATCTTCTATGTCTAAGTCCAGTATAAATGCAAGTACAAAACCTGCTGACCTTATGCTACTAAATACTTGTTGTAGTTCTCAATCTTTACATTCTAGTGTACCTTTTCCTTCAAATTTTTAATTATGGCACAATTGATTAGGACATCTAGACAACAAAATTGTGATTGTTGTATTGAAACTTTGTAATGTTCCATTTGATAATAAAAACTCTATTCATGTGTGCAAATCATGCTGTTATGGTAAAGCTCACCATTTGCCATATGCTTCTTCTACCATACACTATTATGCACGTTTACAACTTATTCACTTAGATGTTTGGGGCCTGCATCAACCAAAAGTTCACAAGGTTACTCTTACTATGTGCATTTTACTAATGCTTATTCCAGGTTCACTTGGTTTTATGTTCTTAAAACCAAATATGAGGTTCTTTCAGCTTTCAAATCCTTCAAAACTTATGTTGAGTTACAATTTAATACTAAAATAAAAGCTGCCCAGTTCAATTGGGGTGGAGAATTTCAATCTTTATCGCAATTTTTTCAAACTCATGGTATTTTCCACAAAACCAGTTATCTATATACTCATCAACAGAATGGCTTAGCTGAGAGGAAGCATCACTATATTGTTGAAATTGGATTAACATTATGGGTTGCTTCATCTTTGCCTATGTCCTTTTGGGATTTTGTTTTCCATATGACTGTCTATCTTATTAATCGTTTGCCCACACCAACTTTGCATTATTGTTCACCCTTTGAAGTTCTTTTTCATTGAAAGCCAATTATCAGTTTCTAAGGGCCTATGAATGTGCTTGTTGTCCACTTATTCGACTATATAATAAACATAAACTAGACTTTAGGTTATGTTAATGTGTTTTTATCGGCTATGGTGGCACTCATAAAGGGTATAAGTGTTTTTCTCCCATTGGCAAAATTTATATTTTTAGAGATGTTGTTTTTTATGAACAACTTTTCCATATCCAAGCTTGTTTCTAAAATCTTCCACTGAATCTCTTCCTTCCACATCAAGCACTATTTTTCCTTCTGTTGTTCCACCCTTGGGTTGTGCGAATAATCAATCTTATGTACATTCAAATGCTTCTACTGCTTTTAATTATATTGATGCCTTTTCTAGTCTTATTATTACTCCTTGTACAGGTACTTCTAACAGAGAACATGTTTCTAATGCATCAAGACAACCCTTTGTTAATGGAACAGGCGTGATTTCATTCTTTACTACTAGTGATAGTAGTGAATCTGACCCTCAACAATCACAGGGTATTCCTTGTGTTGCTACTACAAATGGTAAATCCTTATAGCCCTCTTAACTTAATTCTACCTTTACATTAAAAGATCTGGGTTCCTTAAATTTTTTCTTGGGTATTCAAGTTCAGTGACTTTCGGATGGAAGTTTGTTGCTCACTTAGACTAAGTATGTTCAGGATTTGCTGAACAAAGCTAAGATGTTATATGTTAAAGGTCTTCCTACACCTATGATATCTAGCTGTAAACTCTCTAAGTTTGATAGTGATTTTATAGATAACCTATAGTTATATCGTTCCATTGTTGGTGCACTTCAGTATGTTACTTTGACATGCCCTGAGTTGTCATGTGCAGTGAATAAGGTTTGCCAGTATATGCAGACACCTTTATACACACATTGGAAGGTGGTCAAGAGAATCCTACGGTATTTGAGTGCCTCTTTGTCACATGGATTAGTCATAAAACCTTGTGATAGTATGGATATAGTTGCTTCTTGTGAAGCAGATTGGGGGCATGACTTGGATGATAGAAGTGTTTCAAGTTCTGCAATTTACTTGGGTTGAAATCTAATTTCTTGGAGTTCCAAAAAGTAATTTGTAGTTTCTAGATCTACATTTAAGGCTGAGTATCAAAGTTTGGCAAATACCTTAATTGGTGTCATTTGGTTGAAGTCTTTGCTTACAGAATTGCACATTCCTATTACTCGAATACTTTTTATATTCTGTGACAATCAAAGTACGGTCCTCATGTATACTAATCCTATTTTGCATTCTAAAACTAAACATTTTGAATTGGATTTACATTTTGTGAGGGAGAAAGCACTAGGCAAAGAAGTTACTATTTAGTACATTCCTTTACATGTTCAAGTAGCAGATATACTTACTAAACCACTGTCAAATACTTGCTTCAGCTAATTACACAGTAAGCTTCAAGTCAGGAACAAAGCTGACTTAAATTTGAAGGGGTCAGAGGATAAGTAGCTCAATTTAAGGGGAAGTGTTAGAGTGACTAAGTTAGTAGTCACGTGAGTTAGTTCAGGGAGTTGGAGTTTAGTTAGATGGTCCCGCTAGATAGTTCAGTTGTAACTATATTGGTTATATAAGCATGTATCAATATAGTGTAATGAACAAATATCAGTACTTTGCTTTCTGACTCATCTCTCACACTTTCCTTTTCTTTATTTCTCTCTCTCTCTTATTTACTCTCTGGTTCCAAACATGCCTTATTGATAATAAACCGGTACCTGGGCTTCGTTATTACTCTATTAATCATCTCAAGTTTATAGCCACCTCGAAACACTGTAGCAAAATGAGCATAAGGCATTGTTGGACAAGTTTTGACTGTTATCCTCATGATCATCCCTAAATGCTCGACGATATGGCTAAGTGTCTCACTCCATCTATAGTTCAATGGATGAACCACCGCAAGGCTATCCCTACTATGTTCATTTTGCCTGTTTTGTTAGTTATTAAATATGATCAATGTTGATGCTTTTTTCCTTTTTGTTATAGTATTGTAGGGTAAACTTATATAGATGCCTTTGATGAAATTTTTTTGAGAAATTTTGAGATAGACTTCCATAATGAAAAATTGATATATGATAAATTCTATGGTGTATATATAGATATACACCATAGAATTTATCATATATCAATTTTTCATTATGGAAGTGTATATATATATATAGTGACTCAATGAATAATTTCTAGAAAAATATCCTTTTAATCCTTTATTTATTACAAAATTACTATTTTGGTCTATCACTCGTTGAAATATCCAAAATAGTTCTTTCTTCATTAAAAAATATCACATAATTGGTCCTTGCTTTTTAGGAATTACCAATTTTAGTCATTCTATTAAACTCTAAATTCTAAATTAAGTAATTAGATTTAGTTTTTTCTTTAGAAAAAAGTGGACAACCAAATATGACATTTTTCAAAGAGTGGGGAATCATTCTAGACAATTTAATAAATGAAGGATTAAAATGATATTTTTGTAATATATAAAGGAAGAAAAAAGTATATTACTTGAATCTTTTCCATAAAAATTAAACTAATATTTTCCTGTGAAGTTGGCTAGATATATATATGCGCAAGACAAGCTGGAGACCACTACTAGTGTAGTAAGGATCATTGCCAAGTTGGCCACGGAAAGCAGTTAATATATATTTTTGGAGATATATTATAATTATATGCTCAGCCATATAAACCATTTTCATGTTTGTATTGTAATCTTATATATCTATAGACAAATAAAACATGCACAGAAGATTTCTCCATTTTTGGATCTCTTCATCAGACTAAGAATATGTAACTTTCGTAATTAATTCCATTTTTTCTTTTCAATGCGAAAATCTTTTCACATGGTACACGTGTAGTGATAATGTCAATAAAAAAAGAAATTAAATAGTTAATTATAAAATATTCATCAATAAGATTGTACAAGTTCTTAAAAGAAAACTCGAAACTAAAATTAAACCTATCGTGGATAGAGTTTGGACAAATGGATAATTAAATGCATGCTAAGGTTTTGATGAATTCAAACTAAACGAGGTTGGTCTCCTATAGTTTCTCTTTGTTAATTAAACCAAGCTATATCCCATTAATTTTTAAGTTAAAATGCTTCCTAACTCAGTCTAAATGCACATTAATCTATCCGCAAACCTATTTAACATATAATGGAAGAATAACCCTTGGAATTATTGGGAAATTGCCCCACTAATTGCAATGTGATACCATTGGAGGAGACCACTCACGCCAGTGTTTATCTCTTTGTTTTCTATGGAACTTTTAGTAGTGACTTTAAATTGTTGTTACTAAACATTACTTTATTATGACAAAAGTTGTAATTAATATTATCCTTGCCAATGATCACATATACTTTTAGTGATAACTTTTTAAGTTGTCACTGAAGCTCATTTAACCAACAAAATTAAAGTATTTTATGAGACCAGATCCTCTAGTTAGTGGGGAGAGTCCTTTCTCCTGTAAATTTGGGACCATTGGACCAAAGATCCAATGGCTCCAATTGTAAAATTTTTTAAAATAAAAATTAAATATTTTTTTAAAATAAGATGTATTAATATTTTAAATTTTTATTTATATGATGGTATTATTAAAAATATTGAATTGATTCTAATACTTTATGGTTTATTCTATATATTTTACAATGCAATTCAGTCTTTTTTTCTCCAATAAAATATCATCCTAAATAATAAAAATATAAAATATTAATATATGTTATTTAAAAAAAAATTTTAACTTTCATCTTTTATAAAAAAAAAAATTTATATTTAGAGCCATTGGATTACAGGATCCCAAATCCTAAACCTTTTGGTGGTGACTTTTATCGCTCCTATAGCTACTTTTAGAGGCAACATGATAAATTTCTACAAATATTTTCGTTTTTGTCAAGAGTAAGTAAAATTTTATAAAATTAAGTTACATTTTAATAAATTAAAACTATATAATATCATATTTAAATACATCTATAAATGTAAAACGTATATTAGAATTTAGTAGTATAAAAATAAATATAATTAGCCCCATTTCTATTGAACCTAGTTATATGCTTTTTCTTTTGGCGAATAGTTATATGCCATTTTTTGAAGGAACTAAAAAATGCTTATTACCGTAGGTATGCATAACGCTAACCTAATTAAGCAAATGATCTAAACAGTTAATTAATTGAAGAATAGCTCTTAGAAATACAATAGAGGTAGATAATTAACCACATTATAATTGCACTAAAATATGAGAGGTGATAAGCCTATAAACTAAAGTGTAAATATGCATGCACGAGAACATTTACAAAGATGCATGTAAACTGATGAAGAATATCATCAGACACTATGCATTGGCTTTTTAAAACTCCATAGGTTTTTGTCAAAGTAATTGGTAGCAAATTAGGGACCACTTTGCGTGTCTATGTATTATGATTATTATTGTGCTTTCATATTTTATAATGCATGGTGTTTTATCAAATATTTGAACTCATACAAGAAAATAGTGTATATAACTCTCTGAACTATAACATAATTATAACTCTGATACGTAAACTTTAGTCTTTTGAACTATCACAAAACGTAAAAGCATTATATATATACATACATACATACACACACATATATATAAAAGTTAAAAACTAATGCTTAAAAAATTATGTAATTTTATCACGTATGTATATCTTAGAAAAAGAAGAATTTGGGAAGACGATGGAGACATAAATATCAATAGATAATTATGTGGCTTTTACAATTAGTTTTTAATTTAAAAGTAATGTGTTTCTACAATAATTTCAGAAATAAAGTATTGTATTATATTTTAAAATTTTTGTACACAAATTATAATTAGATTATAACTAAAAAGTCAAAAGAGTAGAGCTTACATATAGTTCATCCTTTACATAAAGAGTGAAATTTTATAAATAGAACCAGCACTGAAGTTTGGAGACTCTTGTTGTGAAGGTGAGAATGATCATACTGTTCATACTTACATTACAATTATCAATTTATTAGCAAGAAGTTTTCAATTTGTGGAAGGCATTATCCCTATGGACCCTAATCCATATACTGGAGATTCTGGTAAGTTTGAGAATATAACTCACAGAAGATGGCCAATATGCACAGACGCTGGTATTCATGTCTGCAATTCTAAACTTAGAGATACAAGAAAGCCAAGAAGTTTCCATAAGTGCTTCCTTTTTGGCTCTGAGGAATTGCCTGACACATTATAAGGCTTTACCTGGGCTTCATCGTTTCTCTGTTATTCGTCTTTAAGTTTTAAGCCACTTTGAAACACTGCAGCCAAATGGGCATAAATGGCTGTTGGAAAATGTTCGAGGTAATAAAAGGGACAGATCTAAAATTTGATTCTAGGAAGGGTGAAAGCCTTTAAAATAAATATTTAAATTAAAGTTGACAAATTCTTATAATTTAAAGAGAGTGAACTCTTATAAATTAAATAACCAAACTAAAAATATGAGATAAAATTATATATAAAAATAAAAATTTTAAAAATTCATAGGGATAATTGCCCTTGTGTCCCCCTTGGATCCATCCTTGGTTATGATCATCCCAAAGTGGTCAATGAGATGATTAAGTGTGTCACTTAATCTTTGGATTAGTGCATGAATTATCACAAAGTTATTCCTAGTATGTTAATTTTATCTATATATAGAGAAATATACCAAATTGATTTTTTATTTTTACACTTTGCGATAATTTAGCTTTTCGCGACAAATCAATTCTTCATAAATTCTATTTTATGCAAAATCAGTCTCTCGTTAATCTAAATAGAGGGAATAATTTTGTACAAATTTAAATTTATAAAAGACTAATTTATTATAATTAATTTGTAAAAGATCAAATTATTATACAATGCTAAAATGAGGAGCTAATTTTTATTTTTCTTCGTGTGTGTGTGTATATATATATGTGTTGGTTCATTTTCGATGTTAATTTTGTTTTTTCAAAAGTACTTAAATAGACTCCTAGTTCTTTTAGCATTGTCAAAATTTAATTTTCGTCTCTTTTTTGAATGAAAACCTTGCTGTTTGTTTATCATTTAAAAATCATGTAATTAATTAACATGGTAATTTCGCAGTTAACTCCCCAACATAAACGCGATTTAAGCCATATGTGTTTGTTGAAGGATAAGTAGTTAAGTCAAATCTCACTTTAATCATATCCTCCCCTTCCCTTTCTTCCATGTTCATTTAAAATTTAAGATGATCTACCTCATTGGTATAGGTCGATCTAGCTAGTTGAGTCATTACTCATTTGATGAAAGTAACTTAATTACGAATTTCCTCGAAAATAAGTATTTTTGTTAATTAATTTTTCATATTTCTCCTTTACTTTTGTTTCAAAAAATTGAATATTATTTCAACAGTCATTAAAACTATTGGTTTCCCATGAAGTTGGCTAGAGGTGGCACGCAAGTTAGATATCACACATCTTATTATAATTTAAAAAGTTTATAGGACACGATGAGTTTAGTTCAAAAAAAAAAATCTGCACAAAAAAATTTAATTTATAAAACGGGTCAAGTTCAGACTTTTTTAAAGTCCAACTTAAACTTGCAAAATTTGAAAAAATACATTTTTAATAAATAAAAATTTATTATTTAAAGAAAAACTTAGTGTACTATAATATTTTAATAAAAAAATAAATACTAATACTTCTTATTTAAATGATTTATGTCAATATAATAATTTACTTATATTTATAATTTCTCTGTATATAATTTTACAAGTAATAATAATAATTATTTATATTATTTATCACAAATCTTAAAAAATAAATTAATTTAACTATGATTTTAAAAAATCTAATTAACTCAAAAAGTATAAATAAAAATTTAAATAAAAAAATTCAATTAAAATACGGACTTTGAGTATTTTTTGAGTCCAAATTCAATCTTAACTTTTAAAAGTCAAGCCCAATTATCAGATTTAATCACAAGGCACTGCTACAGTACTGGAGGTATACGATTCATCTATATTCTTTTAGAAATTAATTTTATTTAATTTTGCTCAGCCAGATATACTATATTTCAACTATAAATTCGTTTTGGTTTGTGATCTAAAATTTTTTTTTTATAAAATATGGACAATACTATTCATTTTTCTTTTTTAGGTATGAGTCTAAATACGTGTGTGTAAGTATGCATGTATGCTGATACCAACCAATTTTATTTTTGAAAAAGAATGCCTTTTGACTCAACTACTCCATTTAATGTTGGACTTTGTTGAGAGTGGTTGGTAGTTGATAATGACTTGGAGGAAAACAATGAGCTGCTTGTTATTGGTCATTTGTACCAGACAAAATGGATTTTTGAAAAATCTTGAAATTGATAAAATCTTCATTTAATGATTCAAATTTTATAAAATTGATAGACACTATTTACTATTTATTAAAATTTGAATTATTGAATAAAAATTTAATGATCTAAATTTCAAATACAAAAAAAATACAAATGTAGATAATTCAAATTCAATATTGTCTTTGACTGAAATCTTCTCATCAAAATATGCATAGTATATTCCAAAAGAGAGACAAGAGGTAAAATCCACCACGCAATTTAACATACCCCAGTGCATGTTAAAAGCTTGCCACACAATGAGAGAAAAAGATGTTTGGTACTGTTATTTTGATCATGATCTTTCGGATGCAACAATATTCAAGATGCTTGTATTTGATTATGTCATTCAGATTACTTTGCTGACACACTGAGAATCTCATATTTTTAACTTCATCTTTTATAAAATTCCAACTATACTTTTGAAAAAAATTACACCCAGGATTATTATGAAAGGACCTTAAATTTTATAATTGTTTTGAATAACTCTTGAGCTAAAATTTTATTTACTCTTGAAAACCTGGCCTAGCCGGAATTTTGGGATCTAACATTCAAACACAGTCCCAAATTAGAATTCAAACCAAGATCCTTCAGAATAAATAAGATTTAGTTTGAAATCCTTTGAAATAATTTCAACATTTAAAGTCTTTCATAATAATCATGCTAATCATGAAAATCTTATACTATTATACTTTATATCGTGGTATCATGTACTCTTGGATCCATAATAGTAAAAAAAATTTGAAAAGACAGTGTACAAGTGGCTCTGGAATTAAAAAATTCTGAAGCCCTAAATTTGAAAATCTTAGTTAGGACATCATGGTCTCTGATTTACAGTAGAGACTGAACAATGATGCTAAGCAACTGCAGCTCGACACTAGAGCATCTCAGAGGAAAAATTCTCAGATATATTCTTATACCTATCTTAGATGAAGGAGTCAGCAATAATTCATTAATAAGGAAATTTGCTTCAAATGATTAGTCTTCAGATCAAGCCAATCATAAATAATCATGTCAGACATACTCGTCAATAAGATTTATCTTTGACAAGCCTACATGTCTCTTCATGATTGGTTTGGTCTATTTTTTAGACGAAGTCTACTCAAGAATCACTCAAGTTTTGGCAATTTGTCAAGGAAAGATACTGATACAACAAAATTTACAGAGTGACAACTTTCCACACATACAACATAATATACAAGGGAAATCAAGGGTACTATAACTTGTAAATCAATCATCTTTCTGGCAAGGGAAATAAATAGTAAAGCTACACTGAGGCTAAGATCCAAAACATCACATGTGAAGAGATTGCTGTAAGGACCCAGGTAATAAAAGCCATGGCTACAGCAATCTGGTACCTTCTGCAAGGGAGACTCTTAGGAATCTTGCAGAAATCCAGGTCTCTTGCATATAGAACTACGATTCCTGCTGATGAGCATGCAGCTGCCAATGATAATGTAGCTGTTACCTGCGTTTTAGAAATCACAAGTATATCAAGAGGTAAATACTAATTAACAATTCAACTAAAATAGTTAATATGTTAAATGAAGGTCCATGATATAATATTTAACCTTCACATGAAAGTCCAATGGATTTAGTCTGGACAAGCACAGGTTCAATACACCTTATACTATGACTAAATTTTAATTCAAGAAAAATTAAAGGTGGAATTGATCAAACTCTAGACCACTTAGCCATAATTGCTCTAATACTATTCAAGAATTATTTCAAGTGAAAAGCTTGATATGTTAGATAAAAGCCCATAAATAGTTTCATTATAATCTCTAATGATAACCACGAAAATTTTTCATCCAAAAGTAGACAAGAAAACTCCATATTGTTTGTATTTTTGCCCATTCAAATGTAGCAGAACTAGTACATGAGAGAAGAGATCCCAAATGATGTGGTATCAGAGAAGAAAAGAAAAATGAAAAATCTTTTATAATAGTCCCATCAAAAGAAAATAACATCCATGCATTAAGGCATAGATTTTATCAAACTTTGAGCCATAGTCTGTACATTTTACCACAATCATTAACTTGATGACTACATAGAGAAGAACTATTTTGCCCATTATTACATGTATGTTGAAGCAGCAAGTTGAGTTTGCTTCAAACTCTTCAATAACTTCCATGTGATTTTTGTGCTGACCCATTACTTGTTGACTAAAATTAAGAGCTCATGAAGGTAGTTACATTGGCAAAGCCTGCCGTCTAAATTTTGCTAGTCCAGCAAGCCTTATTTTGATTATTATAATGATTTACCAGTCACAGTATGGTAATTTTTCAATCCGTCTAGAAAATAATTAAGATATGCTTAACCATATCTTTTCAAAGCTTATATATTTATTCTCCACATGTAGATAGGAAAAAGATAAGGAAATAAGCTGGATCATTACCCAATCACCCACAACGAAGAGGCTGACAAGGATTGCATTTTGAAGGTCCCTCTTTCTCCTCACAGCATAAATATCAAGACATGCAAGTCCAAAGCTCCAGAGCACTTGAAGTCCCATTGATGCAATTAAATAGCTGAAAGTGCAGACAAGGAATAAAGATATTTGCAGAACCATAGAGCACAATGCATTTAAAGCCTACAGAAAAGGAAAAATTGTATTTACACCCAACTAAAACATTAATCAATATATATATTCAATCCAAGCTTCTCCAGCAGATACTGTAACTCTGAATAAATTTTAGTCATACAGAGCTAGAAAAACAAGAACAAGGTGCATGCAGCATTTGCAGGCACCATTTAGTCTTGGCCGCTCAATTCAATATGCATGCTTCTGGAAAATAGATACCTTGCCAATTTTAATAGAAAATGACATCTATAAATTAGAACTGATATGTAATCCAAAAAATAATTGAATAGGTGAGGAAAATCTCAAAACAATGATTTATTTAGCAGTTTATTCCAGACTCTGATGATCAATCTTTGCATGGATATTATGTATAATGGTTAGACCAGGAATATTGACACACTCTTTAATATGTGAAGTGGTACGGCGCTCATTGACTTTATTAGTTATCATATTGCCTATTTTGGTGCTATGTTTCTTGTATTTTAGCTCATAATCTATCTCCTTGCCAACTCAAAACTCAATCGAGTAAAGTCAAAGCCGTGCCAAGCAACACTCATGACGTTGTAAAAGTAAAATGGCATATTGTGGGGTGCCACATAGATATACAGCCAAATTATAAATCTAGGTTAATTGTTCTTTTCTGATTTCTATTTCTCATTCCTTTTCTGTCATTTTCTGTGCTACTTTCTGTTTTCCTCTGTTTCATGACTTCATCTCTGTTGGCACTCTTTCCTCCTCCTCTATTTCTTCACTGTTGTATCAATTCATCTAGAAAGAACTCACATTTTTCTCATTTTCCAGCAAATCCATTTGGGTTGGATCTCGGTCGTTACATGACAGGGACACTTTCTCTCATTCTTCCAACTCCTAAACTCCTTCAAATTTGACATATTTGTGATTTAAGCATTTATTTGCTTGATACCGTTGAATTTTAGATTATTTTTGGAGTTATATCGGCAATGTTTTGAGTATGAGTTCAGTTCTCTGTTGACATTAATCTTTTATTTGTGCATTATAGATGTCCAAAATTTTAGATAATATTAGAAATAATTTTACATGCACTGCGCTTCAGCGTTGCAATGGAGCTGCGTGTCATGGCTCCAACTCCAAGAGCCCCAATTGCAACAAGTGCTACACGCCATTAACAAATTTCAACTGTGAATAAAGTTAAAA
This sequence comes from Delonix regia, assembly GCA_037074485.1. Taxonomy (NCBI): domain Eukaryota; kingdom Viridiplantae; phylum Streptophyta; class Magnoliopsida; order Fabales; family Fabaceae; genus Delonix; species Delonix regia. The sequence continues at coordinate 4,661,057 of CM073460.1, read as the reverse complement.
GGTTATTCAGACAGGTTTATCTACCCACAATCCAGCATTATGATATCAGAAAGTGAATGATGCATATATGTTTATACCCCCAGTCAGGTTTCCGGTGTGATATCCCCTATAGAAAGTAATAGTAAGAAGGATTTCTTACAAGTCTATGCTTTAAGAGTCAGACGAGGCAACAACCAACAAGTAACAGATATATTTCCATTACATGCATTGCAGCTACAAACAAATATTTAGTTGCTAAACTCAGTCATTACTATTGCAAATACATTTCACAAAATCTATGTCCCAGAAAAACGCACAAAAATACCCACATACAGGAAGTGACCTGTCAGTAAATGCAGTGTTCTAAGCACAAATATAATAAGAGTACCCATGGCTGGAACCGAATGACAGGACCATTACCATCTTACATGACAAACTATTCCACTTACTAAATTTAACTATGAACTAATCAGGAAAGTAGAAAAAACCAATTGCCCTAGTTCCCCCAGAACCCTAGAATACTCTATAAGAATCCAAAATGCTGAAATTTTGAAAGTTAACTATAAACATGTGTAACTTATGCTATTACCCAAAACTTCAAATCAAGTGAAGCTCTGACCATGAGATTTCATTAGGAATATGGCAGATTGCACTTCTTTTAAACTGCAACATGGGGCACCGCAGAATTTGTAACTTATGAAATCTTATCCTCTATTAGTTAAAATCTTATGCATCTGCATCCCAATAAATCAGATTTCCCTTTGGTAGTTTAAGTGTGAGAGGAGCAAAAAAATTTTCACAAAGAATTCTTATTAATAGGAAACTTTGGAGAACATGTTGTCAATTGTAGTATTTCTTCAAACTGAACAGTGAAAATGATAAAGAGAAATCATCTCCATTACATATTTCAAAACGAACTCAGTTATCTATAATTCATTTTACTTTGTTTCAAGAATTAAATTTTGTTGTTAAAAAACAGAACGGTTCTGCTCTTAATCTCTCATCCTGCAATATCCATCAGAAAGTAAACAAAAGTTTGCCAATCACACCGCAATAGACAACAGAATTAGCATGCATTTATGTAACATATCACACCAAATAAGGAGCGGTAGAAATTTTACATCAGTTATGTTTAATAATAGTACAAAACATAAGCACTTTTTTTAGTATTTGCCATCAAATTTTCAAGCGAAGTTCTGTTTTTTTGTTCTTTCAGCTGACCACTACATGAATAAATCTTTCAAATAAATTCATCGACATGTTATTTTTTTAATGGAAACCTCACAATAACGCCTAAAAAACTTTTCCTGAGTCTTGTCCTTGATAATAATGTGTTTTGCTGTTCTCAAAGGTCCTGCATTAAATTGGATCATGTCATTAACAAGTCCCAATGGTAATTTTATCCATAACCCCAGACCTTACACCAAATGCCAAGAGGCATAATCAGAGACCAATTTCTAGTTACTAAATAAAACAGAGGAACACCTCACCAGACGCATTTGGTTAATGTTTAGCAGAGGAAACAATGATGCAACCTGGTGGCAACTCACCAAGAAGATCTATTCGTAAATCACTCACTATTTCTCAGACACAGTAGAAAAACCTGAAGAAAAATCTATATACTAGCAGCCAAAAAGCAGAAAAACGAAGGGATTTAGGAATACCAAAAAGCAGTATAGCTAGAGAACCCAATTGCGGTGACCATAACTCCAATAGAAGCAGCACCGAATGCGCATTGCCCTAATCTCAGCATCAACCCCATGATCGTCCCTGGTCCCCCCCACAACCGCTTCATCTTCTTCTTTTGAGTGATCGAGGGCCCTTTTGTTGAGAGAAAAGGGCCCTTTAAGAAAACCTAGATTTCAAAACCCTTCCATTTTCAGTAATCTCTTCAGCTCTCCCACCATTTCACTTCAGCTCCAAGAGATCTGTTATACAGTTTATATGTTATAGAAGCGACAATCAGAGGCAGTGAATCTGAAATCGGAATGAGAAAATCAGTGGAGAATGACAATGATTCATCAAATGGGGAAAAAGGGTAGTGGTAGCAGTGAACGAAAAAGGTTAAATCCTGTGGAAAAAGAAAGGTCTGTACTTCGCCACCGAGAAATGGGCATAACAAGGTAAGATTAGTAATAATTAAGTGCAGCCAATGCTAGCTTTCAAGCACAATCAGGATCCAACAAAATCCAAGTTTCATCTTCAGTATTATATTAGTATACAAAGACAAGTTGGGTTACTATTTTGATATTTAAAGGCTTTATTTTTGTTTTCCATTTCTTCTTTCGTACAGTAAACGAGAAAGGGAATGTCTCGAACAAAATAGAACCTGCAAACCTTAAAAGATTGTGACTAGTGAGACTATACATGTTATTGCATCAAATGAGAGAGATGCTTACCTCTACAGTCCTGCTTTTTCTTCTTAATAACTTTTGATATCAGTTAGGAACAGACAGGAGTAGTGTACACGCAACGCATGATACAAGCTAGTTGAGTTGCTATTTGGTGTTTTGAGGGGTATTATTTTTGTTTGTTTATGGCCTAAAGAAGAGGATGGCTCAAGTGAATTTGAACCATGAAGAAATATTGAAAACTATAGGCACAACGTGTGACTGCAGGTTATGTTCATGAAATTGTCAGATTCAATTTCCATTTGTAGAACTCCTATGATAAATTGTGAAGATTTAATTTTAGACTTAATCTTTTATTGGAACAACCAAGTTGTTACCTTACCTAGATTGGGTAAATAGAATTGTACTCAAATGAATTGAACTAATTCTCAAGTGCACAAAAAATATTTTAAATTAATTATACCCTTTGGTCCATGTACTCCAAATAGGAGCTCAAATCCCTTCATTTTGGGGATGGAATTTAACACTCATACAATAAGTCGAGACTGTTCAGGGATTCAAATCTTCTATAGTTATTAATACAATGGTAGAGGATATTAAGAACAAATCATATATTTAGAATTATTTTTTAATTTTATTATTATTTCTTGGTGATAACATTCTTTATCCTACTTACAAATATTTTTTATGGTTATAAATCTGATCGTACAGAATCCTCGTCTAATTATTCATATAATTTAAAAAAAAAAGATGTAACTATGTGGCAACAAATTTTAATAAAAAAAAATTGTTGTCCTTACTACCACCTCTCTTTCGTTAGATTGCATGAACAATTCCAATTTACTGGGCATGAGTATCATATTTAAACATTAAAATACAATAATCCAAATACCAAATCATGTCAACTATTTACATTGTTATACACTATAGTTTTTATATCACACTTCTTGAAACTAATAAATTTATAACATATTTCTCATTACGTGTTACCACCAACTAACAATAATTATTATTTAATCCTTACAGCTCACTTATAGATAGTTTTAGAACTTCTTTTTAAGTATGTTTTACATTCTTTGAACGCTCAATACTTATAATTTTTTTATTAATTTCTGAGTGCATGCTTGCTCAAACACCATTCTCCCACGTAGACCACCGACTCCATGTGAAAAGCCTATCTTGAGGACAGCAACAACTTGAAGGCACATTTGACAGTCAATATATACAGATATAATTGTTTATATTTAAAATTGAATACTGAAATCAATAATTTTTCAGTTATTAAAATTAATTAGATGATTTATATAACTACACACTCTAATGGTATGCAATTCACTTAGAAAAAATGTAGAAAATATATTCGAATCCATCTAATGTAAATGAAATTGATTTTAATGACTAATGTGCTTCAAATTGTACTCAGGGCGAGTGATATATACTTGGAGTAAAGGAGTATAATGTCAATAGAATCTTTCACGGATAAGGCGCAATCTAATGGGGACAAGTTAGATTCCAACTCTCTGTCTTCTTTGATAGAACTTCACGTGACCTTCCAGATCCCTCTGAAGATGATGTGGTCGCTGCTACTGTATATGAAGTACGAACGACAAAGGGAAAAAAAATCTTGAAAATTAATTATGTTAAGAAAATGAAGGTTACGTGCAAGTTTTTTTTAATATATATATATATATATATATATTAAAATATATTTTTGATTCTTCACTTATAATAAAATTATTATTTTAATTTTTTATTTATTATAATTTTTAAAATAATCTTTTATTCATTGAAAAATCTCATATTTAGTTTTTTATTTTTTTAAAAAAAATTAAATTTAGTTATTTGTATTTAGGGTTTAAAGTTTAATAGATAAACTAAATTTGATAATTTTTAAAAAAATAAAAGATAAAGTGTAATATTTTTCAATGAATGAAAAATTATTTTAAGTATTTTAAAAATTAATTGACCAAAAGTATATATATATATATATTTAAAATGTTGAGAGTATGTATGAATCAGAGTAAAAAAGTCTCATAATTTAACTAAAAAAGTAGAGAAAATTTTCAAGCAAAAAATATATTAAATAGAATTATTAGGCTTGAGAATTTGTTTATAACATTTTCTTAATGAGTCTTTTATATCTATCTATCTATATATATATATATATATATATATATATAAAAGTATAATTCTATTTAATGTAAACATGTTTTCACTCTAACTCACTTGATTCTAACGTAAGATTCATTTTTATCTCCACGTGAGTTTTCTCCCTCTTGGTGGGAGTCAGCGAGTCTTTTACTCTAGTTTGTTGTAGATGAGTGTTCAATAGATTGGAATGGAAACCGATACATAAAGGGGTTAATTTGTTTGGAGATGAAGATCAAGTTGTGTTAAATTAGAATAACTAAGAGGAGGGTTTGGGGAAAAAGGCATTGTTGGGGGACTAAAGCATCAAAATAAAGGCACAATAATTTTGATGCCTAAGAAAGGTTGGAATATCAATAAAGATTTGGATGTGTTGGAGATTGCAGAAAATGCATATATCTTTACATTTCGAAATGAGGCAGATTGATGACGAATCTTGAAAGGAAGACTATGGACAACCTAGGGACACATCTTGAATATACAAGAATGACTAGCGTTTAGTACGTTTCAAGAGGATTGATTTTAGGAGATGTCCATTTTGAATATAGATTCATAACATGGCTCTTGAAGGGATGAGTAGTGAAAATGCAAAAAGATTAGGGGATAGGGTTGGCGAGATAGTAATGGTAGAGAATCTAGTATGGATGGGGAGACTCTTGAGGAGTTTTATAAGAGTAAGAGTGGTGGTGAATTAGAGAAAGTCACTTGTGGAGGGATTCTGGGTTCCAAGATCATATAAAGAAAAGATTTGGGTGGAAGTGAAGTATGCAACATTGCAACAATTCCATTTCAAATGTGGTATAATTAGGCATGATATGAAAGGATACAAGATAGTGAAAAAGATTTCAATTAGAAATAAAGATTGACTAACGTATGGGAGCTTGTTAAATACAGTTGCTATTAGAACCTAGGAAGATGCAATTGTTGCCGTTAGAAAAGGTTGGTCAAAGATGGAAGAGATGCTAGCGCATGGATTAGATGTAAGGGAGAATATGAATGGTGTAAATTAGTTGGAAAAGGCACGTAAGGTAAGAGAGGTTGATGAGGTGAGTGGAAAAGATAGAAGAGAGAAGGCATGTGAGTAGAAGTGTGCATTTGAAGGTACAAGTGTAAATAAGGTGTGTAGGGGAGGGAATTATAAAATTTACAGAAGTTGATAAGGTGAATGGGAACTATAATAATAGAAAGCGAATATTAAGGGATATTAAAAATGTGCTCTGTTTGAGCATATGATAATTTGATACAAAATTTGAGCATATGATAATTTGATACAAATTTAGGCAAAAAAGATAGAGTCCAAGAATAATTAGGTTGATTTGGACAAAAAGAATATGGAATGGGATACTGTGGAGGAAGGAAAAATGAAGAAAGTACATAAAAAAGAGAGTTTAAAGAAGTCAGATGCTAATGGGACAAATATGAAGAGAAATGGGGAGTAGAGGAAAAGATAAGAATAAAAGAAATTTGTAGCCAAGTAAGAGATAATTCTCCATATAGGTATATGGTTGAGCATTTAGCGAAGGAAAATCTAAAAAAGGGGCCAATTGTGTTGTATAATAATAATGGGATGTTAACTGAAATATTGAGAATAATGGAGGGAATGAAACTAAAGAGGAAGTTTGAAGAGGGTGATGACTTTTAGAAGAGGAAGAAGATTAAGGTAGAGGAAGAGAATAATGATTTAAACTTTAAGGAGGGAAAAATAGGAGGAGGAAAGTAAGGGAATAAGACAAGCTACATTTTGAGTTAAAGGAAAAAGGTAAGGAATGAAAAAGAAGGACAGGTGGTTAATGATAGACTGGTGGAGATCCTAGTAGAAGTTATGTGTAGTTGTCCTTTAGAGTGCTATGTATTTTGAGCAAGGGAATGTAGTGAAGCCAAAAAGGATAGTTGTACTACTATAGTGGTTGGCCTCAATTAGCCATCCAAGTGCCAAGAAGGTGATAATGTGGAACTATTAAGGACTGAGGTGTCCTTGGTAGTTAGAAACCTTATGAAGGTATGTTAGAAATATAAACCTTCATTTGTGTTTCTTATATATGGAAACTAGGATGAGGGAAAAAAAAATTAAAAGGCTGAGAAAGAATTTGAATATTAAAAAAGTTATTATGTGAATCTAGTTAAATTGGTAGGGGGTTTAACACTATAGTGGGGTGAAGAAGTGATAGTAAACATTTTATTTAGTATAATATAATTCATGTTGAGGCATAAGTGAGCAGCATGGAATGTCTAACATATATTTCTTTCATCTATGCGCCACCAAAGGAGGAAGAGAGAAGAGGTACATAGAAGAAGATGAGAGAGCTTGCTGGAATGGTTGATGGAGCATGGCTATGTATTGGGGTCTTCAATGATCTTTTATCAAATTGAAAAGAGGGGAAAGAGGTCAAGGGCTTTATGGGAAATTTTAAGCTGTCAAAGTATGGTGGATGATTGCAATTTAATGGACATTGAATTTAAGGGAGCTCTGTTCAATTGGAATAACAAAAAGGTGGGTGAAGCAAATTTAAAGGAAAAGATAGATAGGGCAATAGGGAATAAGGAATTTAAAGACAAATTTTTGAAAGCATTGGTTTTTATTATAGATTCAATTGGCTTTGGTCATCATTTGATAATATTGGATTTGTGTTCTAAGGAAAGAAGAACATCAAAGGTGTTTAAATTTGAATATTTTTAGATTGAACATGATGATTTTTTGAAGACTGTGAATGAAGGGTGGAATGAAGTGAGTATGGAGAATGATGGAAGGGTAAAAAATATATTAAAAAGATTAAAGAGATGTATGGTGGCATTGGGGAAATGGAGTAAGCTAGCATTTCCAAATAATAGGAAGGAAATTAAGAGATTAAGGAAGGAGTTATTAGCATGCAATAAAGGGGATTTTACAGAGGAAAAAGTTATTAGACTACAAGAGATAATAGAAGAGATTGGGAGAATTTGGAAGATTGAAGAAAAATATTGTAACACCCTGAAAATACTTCACCCAATTCATTGATATATACATAGTAGTTAAGGATTTATAATAGAAAATACATAGTCCAAAATACTATAAAACTCCAAAATTAAACTTTTGTATCTAATCCTAATTGAAGAAAGGTTGAACTTAAAAAATCCAACATATGTTAACCCAAACTCAAAATAGTGCAATTTAGTCATTCTTCCCTAGGCTTATACTACTTTGATTTGATTAGCTAGACAAATTGATTATAACTGTTCTTAATATTAATAGATCTAAAGACTCTATACCATATTTTAGAACAATCCCAAAGTCGTTTGGAATTTTATTTAGCTATAAACATTTACTAAATAATTTATAGGAAAAGATACATTCATTCTAAATTCTATTTACTAGATAAATATACTTGACTTCTTCACATAACAATAAACGATTATGATAATACATCACAAAATAAACATATGTAACTTAAACATCACTACAACTTCTTAAACTTGTGGCCTTGCATCTTGTGAAGAATCTTATGCACCTGGAATTTTTATTGGATACAAAAGTGGGTGAGATGAATATCTCAGTGGCTAATCATAGTTCAAAACATAAAATTCCAGTCTTAAAACTTAGAATTTATCAACAAGGGCTACACATAGTTCGTGCGACATTCGCTACAACAATCATATAAAGAATTTACATGGTCAATTACCCTAATGTTGTCCCATACCAACATAAGAGTCAATGCATAGACATACTAAATAGTCTCATCATAATGTAATTTCCATCAAACAAGTACAAACTAATTGCCATCAAACAATCATAACATAATTGTCATCAAACAATTATGGTGTAACTAATTATCAAGTAGCCTAAAGTGCAATTGCCATTAAACAATCACAACATAATTGCCATCAAATAATTAATCAGTGTAATAAAATGGAAGTTTTATGGATAAAGATTAGCTGCTTGAGTTTCAAGCTTACTTTTTCTTACTAAGGTACCCAATTCCTTCTTTTAAATCTTCTAAATAAGCAATATCTTATGCAAATTTGACTTTTCCACATAATGTTTCTTTACTATAGCCAAAACTTTATTTTCACTCTCTTTTTCTTTGGTTTCGATAGGTGAAGGCAAAAGGAAAAGCGAGCAGATTTATAGTGCATCAAACACAGCTTCCAACTACATAATTAATGTTTGTGGGGCCTATGTTAAATTAAATTCCATAAAATACATGATGTAACTTTTTCAATATATGGGCCCTACTTCTTTAATTTTAGGTTACACTTGTTTACTTTTTTATGTTCCTTTTTGTCAACAAAGAAGTAAACGATTAAAACTATAATTTGTATCTTAGCCAACTTTTTCTCTTTCATTTTAGTCTTTCAAATTCTATTTTTAATCTGTTTTCTTAGCATCGCAAATTTTAAGGACAATTAATAATCATCTGTTACCTTGCCAAAATTTACTTTCACTTAATAGGGCCTAGTATATATATGAAATACTCCTAATAAATTTAAATTTTCAATTAAGATAGACTTAAAAATGCTTAGATATTACAAATAAGAATTAGTTGGTTGAAAGAGGGAGATGAAAATACCAAATTTTCCATGCTAGTACAGTAAGAGGGGAAGATACAAAATTATGAAATTGAAAAATGATGACCGAAGATAGGTAGAAAAGGAAGAGGGGGTTGTTGATTTGTTCACTAAATATTATGATGATTCGTTTTATTCTATGGGATGCAAACCTTTGAACCAAACACTTTCATACATGGACAGAGTAATCACTAATGAAGAGAATGAAATGTTGATCAAAATAGTAACAATGAGGAAGTTAAGGAAGCAGTACATCAGCTTGGAACAAAAACCGCGCTAGACTTAATGCCTTTTTGAGAGCTTTTTATCAAAAAGCTTAGGAAAAGGTACATCATACTGTACTTGAGATAACATAAAATTTGTTTGGGCATGGTACAAAACTGATCTAGTGCTTATTCCAAAAGTAGATAGACGTGAAACTATATCTCAATTTCGCCTACTAAGTTGTTGTAATATTGTATATAAAATAATTTCAAAGGTCATAGTGAATAGCATGAAGAAGATACTAGATAGAATAATAACACCTAATCAAAGGGTATTTGTACCTGGGAGGCTTATACAAGATAATATATTGGTCATTCATAAGGTGTTTCATTATTTGAAAAATAAAAAAAAGGGGGGAAGTTTGAATTTGTTGTAAAGATAGATATGAGCAAGGCATATGATAGGGTGGAGTGGAACTTTTTGAAGGGTGTGCTTAGAATATTAAGTTTTGGTGAAGTGTGTAGGAAGTTAGGCATTAAAGAAATGAATGATTTGGGGAAAAAACTAGGCTTGCCTGTATTGTGGGGGAGGTCTAAAGTAGCAGGTTGAACTTTGTAAGAGATAAACTTGCTTGGAAAGTATAGAGCTAGAAAAAGGGGTTATTATCTTATGCTAGAAGCGAAGTGTTAAAGCAGTGGCTAGTACAATTTCGGTGTATCCTATAAATCATTTTAAGTTCCCAAAGAAGGCTTGTGAGAATTTTAATAGCATTCTAGCAAAATTTTGCTGGGGGAGAAGTGATGAAGGTAATAATATACATTGGAAGGCATGGAAAAATTTAACAAAGTCTAAATATGAAAGGGCATTGGTGTTGAAAGATTTCTCATATTTTAATTTAGCTTTATTAGTTAAAATGACTTGGAGGATAGTTTCAAAACCTAATGATTTGTGGGCTAAAGTGATTAAAAAGGTTTATTTTCCAAGGACATATATTTTAAAGGCTAAAAAAGGGTATAAGTCTTCTTGGGCATGATTTAGTATTCTTAAGGAAGGAAAATATTAGAGGATGGGTAGGAAATGGAAGGACAGTTAAGGTGTGGAATGACAAATGGTGGAGAAGTGTGAAGAAGTTTTATTGCGGCCAAGTAGTATGGTGAAAGAGGAAGTTAATATGAAAGTGGCTGACTTGATAGTAGCAGGGAGGTGGAGGTTGGCGGATATTATGGGAAGAATTTTAAAAAGGGCAAACAATACTTAGAGTAGGGTTGCCTGTGAAGGAGGGGGGTTATAAACTCAAATGGGTGAAGGCAAGGGGTGGAGAATATAATGTAAGGAAGGGTTATAGACATATTAGAGGAAAAGAAGAAAGTGGGGATTTGAATAGACTATGCTGTTCGTTTAAGTTGTTGAATAAGTTGTAGAAGTGTGTATGGAGTTTATGGGTTCCAAGTAAAATAAAACATTTTATTTAAAGGGCTGTGTCCAATGCTATAGATAATAAAGAGGCTTTGTGCAAGAGAAAATGTGGGTTAGTGCAATATGTTCGATTTGTGAAGGTGAAGTGGAGACAGTGGAACATTTACTAATTTTATGCCCTTGGGTTATGAGAGTGTGGTTTGGAGGCAACTTGACTTTGAAAATTAACAAGAATATAGTTAATAGTTTTGGTAAGTGAAGTAGCTAAATTTTACTTAATCAGACATTGTTGATTATTGGAAGGCTATCTGAGCAAGTACTTGCTGCAAAATATAGAAAGAGAGGTGTGGGAAAGTTTTTAACAAGGAGGATGTGGATTATAGAATGGTAATTGAGAAAGTCAATGAAAGTGTTGTAGAATTCTATATTATAAGAGAGTTAGTGTATAAAGGGAAAAGATTTGAAAAGGAAAAAAAATTGTTAAAGTCAAGAGATGGAGATTACCTGATAAGGTACAGATAAAGGTGAACATTAATGGCTCTTTTTTGGTAAGAAGTAAAAAGGTAGAGGCTAGTATCTTTTTTTATAATGATAAAGGTTAGAGACTAAGATTTCAGTCACTTCACTATTAATGGCAGAAGTTTCAGCTCTTAAGAAAGGCAATGTTGATGGCAAGAAAGTATGTAGGACTAGCTTTTTGCTTTGAAATGGATTGTGCTATGTTCAAGGAAGCACGGATACACCTGAGACCACAATATATCTGTATCAGACACGTTCTAAACACATGCACGCATATCACAAGTGTGTCTGATCATATGAATCGTATTAAAATGTATTAAAACATTTTGAAACACATTTCTTACATTTCGAAACACTTCTAGTAAGTTTCAAAATGGTTGTGAAATGCCCGAAAACATCTTAACATTAGTGTGAAACACTAGTTTGAAAAATAAACCCTATCTGCTTTCATTTCTCCATTTTGTCATTGCTATACAAACCAAATGTCATAAAAATCTTCTTCAAGACTCAAACTTATTGATTCTGACCTATTATGTTGTTTTGGTACTTCATTGTGATCATCTAGTGTGTTGTTCTGGTGCGCGTTGCAACATCATTCTACTACATCTTTGTTGGTGTATTGTGTTAGTGTGTTGCATTTTGTTGGTTTGTTTTGTAGGTGGGATTTTAGCTACGTTTTGCATTTTCTAATGTGTTTCTTTTGCTGCATTTTGTTGTTGAAGTTTAGCATTTTCTTATGTGTTTTTGTGTTGCATTTTGCTATTGCTTTTTACATTTTATGGTGTGCTTTTTACTGAATATTTTATTTTTTGGTGCCTTTCTGTACATTTAACTTGACACGTAATCCTTATTACATTAGCTTATTTCAATATATTGCAAATAACATGAGTGGTAGTTTTAAGTCTCCTAGTTATAATGCACTAAGAGGTCCTTTATTGAAAAAGGAGATAACAAATGTTGAAAGGTTACTTGAACCAACCAAAGGAATTTGCAGTGAGTATAGTGACAGATAGTTGGATTGATATCTAATGACAATTATTAATAAATTTGATGGTTGTGTTCAACAGGGGTCCTAATTTCTTGAAGGCAGTTGACATATTTAAGGAGTATAAAATAAATATTACATAGCTAATTTGACGAAACAAGTTATTGAAGAGGTTAGACCTCAAAATGTTGTTCAAATTATATGATGCCCTTGTATGCAAAGGTACTGGTAAATTGGTTAAAGTTGAGTTTTCATACATTTTTGGACATCTTATGTTATGCACACACTCAATCTTGCATTAAAAAATATAAATGCCATAAAAAAAACATAGAGGGAAATGAGCTTATGTTTGAAGAATATTGTTGGATCACACAAGTTAGGGATGAGGTCATTTTTATTAGAACTTTTATCATGAACTATTCTATAAAGTTAGCTATTTTCAACGAATTTGTGCATTTGAAATTACTAGTATTGCTAAAACTTGATTTGCTTCCACCATTGTTATGCTCTAAACAATGGTAATAAGTGAGGAATGGAGTACTTGCAGAGATGATGATGTTAGAAAAGCAAAATACGATTAAAGAGTTCATTTTTAATGATTCTTGGTGGGATAAAATTAATTACATCTTCTCCTTGACAAAGCCTATATATGACATGCTTATGTTTTGTGATAACGATAATCCAACACTACATTTGGTCTACAATATGTGGGATTCAATGACAAAAGAAGTGAAGACATCAACATACAAACATGAGAACAAGGAACTTTATAAGTATTCATGGTTTTATGAAGTTGTATATTAGATTATAATTGATCATTGGATAAAGAGTTGCACTCCACTTTATTGCCTTGTTTATTCATTGAATCCAAGATATAATATTTATGTTGTTTTCAAATTTAAGTTTATATATTTAAACAAGTGACATTTATATCTTCTTTTGTCGATATAGGCATTATACTCCTCAATGGCTTAAAGGGGCACCTAATAGAGTTCATCCTCATAAGAATGATTAAGTTTTAATTAAGAGGATCAAATGTTTTAGCATGTACTTTAGAGAACCAATAGAAAGAAAGATGATTCTTCAATAGTTTTCTAAGTCTTGTCGTGCCTCATATACATATTCACTATTTGATTCCTTGTAAGATAGGTAGATTTTATAACCTAAAGAGTGGTGGATAAATTATGGTTCTTCAACCTCTATGCCTCAAAATCTTGTATTGAAGCTTCTTGGGCAACCACGCTAATCTTCCTATTATGAAAAAAACTAGAGCACTTACTCTTCACTACTTTAAATGGAACAAGATTAACTTAAAAAGGCAGAAGATTTAGTTTGTGCATACTAATCTTTATTTCCTATCAAGGAAGAGCAAAATGTATTATAAGGGACAGATTAGGATGTAAGATATTAGTAGAGATCATTAAGAGCTATTTGATGGTGTTGAAAGCCTTGAAGTTCCAAATTTATCCTTAGATGAACCAGATTTGAAGCAAAAACTCATAGGAAATTATAATGATATTGATGAAAATGAAGAAGATTAATTTATTTTACTTTGTTTAATCATTTACACTTTCATTTGTAACTTTTTACTAACATCTTTTACAAATGTATGTAGCTTGTTTAATTATTTTGTACTATTCATTTTTTATGTGTTAATATATATATATATATATATATATATCTATTTTTTATATTTATATTGTCATACCTGTATCTTAGAATTTCAAAAATTGGCATATCTTGTATATCATATTGTGTTGTATCCGATGTGTATATTCGTATTGGTGCCTTTTAAACTATTAAGAATGGGAAAGTTATCGGTATTGATTGGAGATGTGAGGGATATTGGAAGATAACAATAGGAACTAAGTTATAACAAATTTTAAGTGTAAGGAGTGATTTGAAAATAGATAAAAGTGTATGGACCAATTTACAAATTGATATAAACTATAGGCACTAATTAATTAATTATTTTAATTTTTTAATATGAGATTATAAATATATGACATGGTTCAAAATTAAAATTAAAAAAAATATTATATTATTAAATGGTTTATGATAATGTCCTTTCAATGAGTTTATTATCGTCTTTTTTCTCTCATGAATCACACATAATTAACTTTATTGACTTTGTTTAATTTATTATATTTTTTTATATTACAATATATTATTAAATTCAATTTTTACTAACATTTGCAAATATTGTTAATTTAAAATATATTGTCATATAATAAAACAAACTAATTTTCTTTAAGGTTATGCAAATGCAACAAATAAACTAGTTTATATATATATATATATATATATATATATATATAATGGCTACTTAAAATTTAAGATGTAATATAATTATGATTTAAAATAAATATAAATTAAATTATATAATAACGACAATAATAATCAATGAAATCGCTATTACTTTCAGTTTATTGATGTCGACGAATTCGGTAGAGAAGAGTCACAATATGTACCGTAATTTTAAAATAGAGAAAATTAGATTTTTTGTTTTTATAAGTTCATCCAAGTTTTAATTTAATTTTATAATTTAAAATTTGTAATTAAATCCTTACATTTTATAAATATTTTAATTTAGTCTCTATTGTAAAATTTTTACCAATATATAATTAAATTTGTTTATAAAACTAATTATATATTATTTGAATACTCCAAATATATATAATTTATGATAATAAAAAAATAAAATTAATTCATATATATGACAAATATTAGTATAAATATAATGAAATGAACTAATTTGTTTAAACTCTAAGGATTTGATTATAAGTTTTTAACCTATAAGGACCAAGTTAAAAATTAAATAAAATTATAAAGATAGCAAGTATAATTGTCCTTTATAATATTTATTGTAAAAAACCTTGAATTCTAACATTATTTTAAAATCACTTAAGAACTATTTTTTCTAAGTATGAAGAACTTTCAATCTTAAGATTTTGGAAACACATTATATGACTCTAGAGTAAGATTTTAAATTCTCAAGGTAACATCCTAAATTCTTAAGGTAAGATTTTTTTTGGACTCATTATTATATGATAATTCATAATATCTATTTACACTAAAATTTGAATATGAAACCACTCAAATGAGCATAAAGAACTCGAGTACTGGACTGCTCCTACTATACTCTAAGGTAAATTTTTTTAGAGTTAAAGACAAAATTAATTTATGAATCCTTAATAATTTTAAATCTTAAGTATTTTATAATAATTATCTTAAATTTTATGATTTTGTATCAAACAAAATTAAGAGAAGAAAGTTATACTCAGATTAAAAGTAAAGTAGAAAATTGAAACTACATTAAGTTAAGAAATGAAATTGCAATTTGAAATAAAACTAAGGGGTTAAAACAATAATTTCTGCCAATTACTAAGCAATTGATGATGACAAATGAAGTGGGACATAGAAATGTGTACAGAACAAAAGGATGTGAAGCCAGCGGTGGCCGGCATTGACCAGTCCAAGAGGTTTTGTGGACAATGAGTAGCGGCGCTGTGGGAAAAGCACAAAGCGGATGTTGGGCGCTACAAGCTGGCTGCCAGCCAACCAGCCGAATCCGTCAATTCAATCACTGCACAACATGCGCTTTCGGTTAAGCTTCTTCTCAATTGTAAAAGAGGGAAATGTTTAAATTGCATTCTAAACCCTAAATATTTATTTATTATAAAATTTTTAATTTTAATTTTTTATTTATTAAAATAATATTTTATTCATTAAAAAATATTAAATTTTATTTTTTATTTTTTAAAAAATTATTGAAAATTTTAAATTCAAGAAATCAAACATACTTTTTTCTTTTTTAGTGAATCATGTGTGACATCTTCAATATGTAAGAAATTATTTTAGATATTTTAATTAATAAAGAATTAAATAAATAATTTTATGTTAAATAAAAAACTAAAAACCATTTCACTTAATTTGTAAAATATGTAAAGGGATTAAAAAGATACGAAAAAAAATGAATAGGTAAAAAAAAGAAAATAAACTCTAAATATATTACGCTCTCTTATTTCAAAGATATTTTATGAATTTTTAGAAAATTAATTTCGCTTTCGTTTGTGAATTTGCCTCTCCCTGGACGGCCACCCTTTGTCTTCTTTCCACCGCATTGCTTTTCTCCCCACTTTTAATTGGTATACGACCACTTTTTTTATTGACTCATTTTATACAAAATAAGTTTATTAAATTAGAGATGTTGAACATGTTTGTTTTTTCGATTTGTATCAGATATGTAGATTTTTAATTTTTAAGTATATAATTATTCTTTCTGGTGAAAAAAATAATAACATAAATAGGTTATTTTACCATTAGGTGCCATCAATCACATTTATTAATTTTATGGCACCTATTTTGAATTCAGTGACGTCAAAATTAATGTAGGGGAAGGCCAATCGAGGAACAAGCAATGACTTATCTATTCGAGTGCTTGGAAGAGAAAACTGGAGTAAAAATAAATCGACCTTCGGAATCGAGGGCTTGTGACGTGTGTGCATATATCAGCCTTCAAGAAACCTCCGTAAAAAGGTCGATTTCCACACCCGTGCAATCCTTCGCCTTTTCTGTTCGTTTCGTTGCTCAATTCCCTTCTTCTTCGTCTTCTTCTTGCCAAGGGGTTCGCTCCATTTGCCTATAAATTGTTGCAGAGACCTCACGTAGAAAGGCAAGCCCAGTTTGGTCTCTATATTGTTGAGAAATGGCGAAGGCAATTAGATTCTTTGAGCTGAACACAGGGGCCAAGATGCCCTCGGTTGGTTTGGGGACATGGCAGGCTGATGCTGGTGTTGTTGCCAATGCAGTCACCACTGCCATTAAGGTAAATTATGCTTTTGAAAGTTTCATTCCTTTATATCTTCACTGCTTTGAGTTGCATGCTTGAATTTCAATAAAAGCATATTGGAAGTATACGAAACCTACATTCTCAGATCAGTATAAGCAGTGGGAATAAATTTAGTAAAATTTTTAGGTTTAGTTGGATTAATATTCTTATCTGTTTCTCTAATACGATTATGACAAATGAGAAGAATAATTTTGAATAAGTTAAACTAATCTCATTTGAAGTTTAACTAAATTATATTAATATTCATCTTAAATTGAAAATATCATTCAACTCCCTTAACAGTTTAAATGTATTACAAAAACTTGAAGTTAACTATTTGTAAAACATAGGATTATGATCTTAATTTTAATGTGAGAGTAAAGGAAGGTAATATTGCATTAAGTTCTAACATGACAATAAAGACTGCTACGTCATTGTTTTTATGTTTTGGAGGGAACATATTGGACCTTGGGAGTTTCTTTAAAAAAAGAAAAATCCATATATATACACCTTGGTGACAACTATGCTAAAAGGAGAGAGATTTCTGTGTAAACTGAAAGTAAAGAGGGTGTAAATGTAAATTTTGAAAATTTTAAGAACCTGAATGTAATTTACTTTGTTGTTTGGTTTCATGAGTAAAACTTGAGCAAATAACATGAGAATCATGGCTTACTATTGTGAGTGACAATGCAGGTAGGGTACAGGCACATCGATTGTGCTGCAGCTTACAACAATCAAACAGAGGTAATAACAATTAACAATATTTCTTTTTCCTTTCTCCGTTATATAAGCTATTTGGTGACTAGTAGTTTAATTGCAAGCCTCAAGAATCAAGATCTTATAGTACTGTCTTCCGAGGCTTCTTCTCTGGGCTTAATTTGATTTCATAAGAACACTCCATTAAAAAAAATTTGAGCCAAGATTTCTTGTGCTAGCCAATTGATTTATTATGGTTCTTTCAGATTGGTTCTGCTCTGAAGAAACTGTTTGATGAAGGTGTTGTGAAGCGTGAAGACTTGTGGATCACCTCCAAACTCTGGTTTGTTTTTGTCATTCTTATCATCTGAAAGTTTCCATCTGCCTCTCATTGCTGAACAGAGATGCTCTGTTTTCTTGACTATCTCCAGGTGTTCAGATCATGCTCCTGAAGATGTACCAAACGCATTGGATAAAACCTTAAAGGAATTGCAGCTTGGCTACCTTGATCTCTATCTGGTATGTATTCTCATTTAAAATATGGTCTGATTTAAATTTTTAATTGGAAGAATAAGATTAATTAACTCACTAAACCCAACTTTTATTTTGCCATTGCTACTTCCAATCATGGTTTCCCATTAAAGTCAAACTATAATAGTTATATAAAGTTTAAACTCAACCTGAGTTTAATGATCAGAGTGATCCATTAATGATTTAAAGCAGACTGAGCATCATAACCTATAAAAATGGTGTTCAATCATAAACAAGTATTTGAATTTTAGATAGTCAGAACTTTTTTATCGATAAGAGTTTTGAACTTTATTATATATTAATAGGAAGTGTTTTTAAAGCCTGTTATCATCCCAACTTAGGTTTATCAAGTTGAGACCTTTTCCAAGATCAAAATTTTCGTTATATCACATTTTGGGGCTGCTAGTTTGCTACATTAATCAATTAATATACTAAACTATTGCTTTTCATCAAATGAATATATTGTGTAGATCCACTGGCCAGTGAGAATGAAAAAGGGATCAGTTGGATTCAAGCCTGAAAACCTAACCCAAACAGACACAGCCAGTACATGGAGAGCAATGGAAGCATTGTATGATGCAGGCAAGGCTAAAGCTATAGGAGTGAGCAATTTCTCATCAAAGAAGCTTGATGATCTGTTTAAGATTGCACGAGTGCCTCCTGCTGTTAACCAAGTGGAATGCAACCCTGGTTGGCAGCAGCCAAAGCTCCATGAATTCTGTGCATCCAAAGGAGTTCACATTTCTGTGAGTAAATTAGGCCTAATCTATATTTAGTTTAGATAATCCTTTTGACATTGATAAAATCAATAATCTTTGATAAATGAACTTTGTTCTTCAGGGATATTCACCACTAGGGTCTCCCGGCACGGCAAGTATCAAGGGTGACATCCTTAAGAATCCAGCCATCAATGAGGTGGCAGAGAAACTTGGGAAGACGCCAGCACAAGTGGCCCTTCGGTGGGGCCTGCAAGCAGGACACAGTGTCCTACCTAAGAGCACAAACGAGACCAGAATCAAAGGAAATTTGGATGTCTTTGACTGGTCTATACCAGACGAACTAATGGCCAAGTTCTCTGAGATTAAGCAGGCAAGTGCCTTCATTCATTTCTGCTTCTCATTTCATTCTAATGCTTAATGATGGCCTATATGTTGTTGTAAACCCACCATGTGTGACGTAGAAAAAATAACACTAGGGACTGCAAATGGGTCAGAGAGGCCTCCCTCGTTTTTCATTTCTGCTTGTTTGCTTTATGATTCAAAATTATTAGTAAAAACATAAAAAGAAAAAATTAAGAAAATTTCACAAGTTTATTATCAAATTCTCCAATAAATATATTTGAAAAAAAAACCAATCATATAATGATGAACTATAAAAATTACTATTTACTCATTTTTTAGGAAATAATTTTACTGTAAATTTAAAAAAACGGTACATAATTTTTTTTTTTTCCAGAATCATATATTAGTAAAACTTTGTAAAAAGGGAGTAATGTTTATAAAACAGTAGTTTTAAACTCAAATTTACCCTCACAATGAACATATTTTTAAAGTTTATTAGTCAAAACTATATTATATATATACACATAATATATAATTAAATAAATGAAAACTGTTTGATTAATTGTAATACAACAGTCTCCATAAAATAAAGTACTGAGCATGATCTTGTCACCAGCTCTATATTTTAGGAAGGGCATGACTTACCTCACAAATGAATTTGGTAGAGTTGAAAATTTAAATATAGGTGAATTTAATATAATTTGGATCATTAGATGAAAATTTAATGGTCCGTCAGATTTTAAGAAATTGTTTAATATTTGTTAAAATCTTAACTAAAATTTTTTCCTTTGATATTTGTTAAAATCTAAACTATTAAGATGAATAATTAATGGTCTTGATCTTCTTAAATATTGTAAATTTAAATTTTTAAATGTAGAGAATCTAAATTTCATTCTTAAGCAGCACCAAAGAGTATGTAAAATGTTTTGTTTTTCAATTAACGCATGAATTTCACTCATGCAGGCGAGGCTAATCAAAGGAACTGGATTTGTTCATGAGACCTTTGGTTTCTACAAGACCATTGAAGAACTCTGGGATGGTGAACTGTGAAGCAGGATGCAAAATTATTGCTTACAAGGGAGAAAGCAAGATTTTCCTGATTATGTCTCTCATTTTAGCCTTCTTGATCCAAATGATCAGTTTGTTATGCCTTCAACTCCAATTACTGTAGAGCAGATTGATTTTGCTATTGATATTCGAGTGGACTCTTTCTTTCCCTCAGCAAGAAGAAAATGCAGTTAATGAGTATGTTAGATTGAGGGAGAGTTGTTTCTGGTGATAGTGCTAAATTCAAAGCCAAAACTTTCTCTCATTAATTGTGTTTAAAATCATTATTAATGAGTTGATTGAAATTAATAATTTTTGGTGGAACTGTACTTTATCCCTTAAATTAAACTTCTATTATAAAATTAGTTCATGAACTTTAGAATGTTATAGTATATTTGTCTTGTTTATTAAAAAAAAAAAGTATATTTGTCTAAACTCGGACTAAAATGAAATTCTTAAGTTTCTCGCGTGGCCTCTTGTATATGCCTTTTCAAGACTATTCGATGACAACTTGTAAAGATTTCTGAAACTAGTCAGCAATTTTTTATGGTAAATTTTAATTGGAGTTTAACATTTTTACATTAGTCCAAAATTAATTAATATAGTGTTTTGTTACATTACTAAGTTTGTGCATCAATTTTGTAACTACATCTTATTTCAAACGACAACAAAAATATGAAGTAGCGGGTGACAAAGTAGTGAAAAAAGAAAAAAGAAAAAAAGGAATTTTAGTTGGAAATCACTGATTTTTTTATTGAAAGTGACTCATAATTTTTTACGCTGCCGACACTTTTTTTTTCTTTTCATCATTTTAAATTATTAAAATTACGATCATTTAAGTTCAACAGGAATGTTAAACTCAACTTGCAGCCACTGACATAACACTTATCTCAGAATAAATTTATGTAGCACTATTTCAGCTTCTTCGCGTGAACTTTGCCATTGACAGCCATGCATGACTTAAATAATAAAAAGAATCAAGGTTTATAGATGAATTATTTATGGTGGAATAGGCTTTAGTGAGAGCAAGAGGTGTCAAAATGGGTTCGACTCATCGGGTCGCACCTATTTAACCTACCTAAGAAGTTGATCGGGTTGAGAAGTTCCTTTGAGAATTTGTTTAGTAAAATCCTATCAACTCAACCTGTTTAACTTGTGAGTTAAACGAGTCAATTCACAGTTTAAATGAATTGTATTTTTTTTTTATTCTCTTAGACCAACGCCCCAACCCACTACACTTTCTTATTTAGAAAATAAAATTAACTCTAATGTATGTGATGTATTGTTTACTTGTCTCTATTATTGTGTAATTTGTTATATTTGAATATTCTGCTCATAATTATATTTTTATTATTAATGAATAATTTAATTATTATATTATTTTACTTGGTTTAATCTATTGAAACTTGCTTTTTATTTTAGTTATTTATTTATTTATTTATACTAATATAGAAATTGATTAATTAAAACTTATGCTCAAACAAAATTATATTTAAATTTTTATAATTTTTTTTTATTTTTTAGTAGGATAGCTCCGATGACGCCTTAAGTGAGACCATAACTAAACTGAGTCAAACGAGAAAAGTGGACATTTTCAAATTTTCACTACTCTTATGTCATATCTTTTTGACATACACAATATATTCAATTGTACATGATTTATGATGAACTAACTCCTATAAAATTTATTCTTGCAAGACTCTTACTACCTGAATTTTATATATTTACAAAGAATTTGAAGTTGAAGAATTGTGATAATTACTGTAGCAACCATACTCATGGATAGAAAATGACAAAAAGGAATTCAAAATGCATATAAATGAAATAAAAAATATATAACCATACAAGAAAAAGTAGATCTAATTATTGATCACCAGCTATGATAGTTATAAAATATAATGAAGAAAAAAGAGATAAATCAAGAATGGTCATCAATTACAAAAAATTAAATGAAATGGCAGTAAGAAATAGATACCAAATATAAAAAATAGAGTTATATTTAACTTTATAAAAGGAAAACAAATATTCAATAAATTTGACTACAAATTAGGATTTTTCTAAATAAAGCTAAAAAAAAAAAAAGTAAAAAATATGCATCATTCACAATCTCTGAAGGATTATATGAAAAGTTAAACACTTTCCAAATAACCTTAGCCACCACCATTATTTATATTTCACACTATGCAATTAATAAAGTATTCATTTATAAAGGCACCAATCCTGCCCTAGTCAAAACCCTATTCAGTTACGGCCTAATTCATTGCATATATCCATCTCATGACCTCAATGAAATAAGCCTCCTACCTCAAGCAGTCCAAGAAGCGGCTAAACACTATGTAAGAATAATAACCCATTATATGATCTACATAAAGTATTATTCAACAGTAACAGAAATAAATGTTGACAAATATAATGCACTTATTAACCTTATCAAATTTAGGACAACAAAGAAACCCTTTGACTTTAAACAAGAAGAGATAGGCATGATAGACCCAGATGAGTTTGCAGCCACCCTATCAAGAATAAGAAAAAAAGAGATGGAAGGTATCTATGCTGAAATGAATAAAAAAATCCAATATGATATAGCCTAATAGACATTCATAGGCCCAACAACCTGTATATACTCAATAGGAAGAAACAATAGGCAGAGTAGGCAATTCAATCTATTTTATGATAGAGTAATGACCAATAATTTCAATAATCCTGAATCAACAAAGAAAAGAATATGCCAACAAATCAGAGACTATCCTACTCATAATTGTAAATATTGTAAAAATCTAGATAAAGCAGCAACACCAGAAGAAGAGATCACAAATCCTCCAAAATCAATCAACATCCTCGAAGAATGAAAAAAGAAAAGAAAAGCAAAAGACATCACCTCTGCCAACACTAGCAAGGACAATTATCATAAGACTATGTTCACAAGAATGCCTCAATAATATCAACTTAGCAAACATCCAAGGGATAATTATTCAATTGACAACAAGCATCTAAGGATAATCAAACATTTACCAAAGGACATGACGAAGCAACCAGGAAGCAGCTGAAAGATAAGAAGAAATATTAGGATAGGAAAAGGTGGAGAATGCTTCGCCTATAAAAGCCCTATAATTCCCATTTGAAGGATCATCAAGCAATAGAGCAATATAGTTGTCGTAACCGACCTTTCGGCCGAATAAAATAAAAGTGTGGAAATTGATTCCCAAAAATGAATTTTGAAAATCAATTTATTTGCAGTCGCCACTAAAATTTTTAATGGAAAACTTTGGGAAACCAATTTAAAACAAAAAGAATGGCAATATCGTCTGCGAAATCATAAATGAGTTCGGGAGTCTATTTGAGTGTGGGGAAGGTGTTAGGCACTCCACAACACCCATCCATAGGATGGTTACCTTAAACCAGTCAGCTGAAATAGAATATGACTTTTAAATTTATTTCAATTACCCTTCTATTGACATGCATGCCTATTAAATAGAGGAGACAAAATAATAAGAATGAAAGCAAACAAATAGATATTTACAAGGGGTGGACTTGACCTAGGATAAGAGCCTAGAGCCTACATACCCCATAATAGGGATCAAAGTCCACGTAGTTCGACCCAAAAGGCGTGTCTGTTGGTTGGTGATTTGTAATTTTTGTGATGAATACAGGAGGGTTTCAATTAAACAGACTTTCGTAAACAAAACGTAACTGGGATTTGGTTCGTGTGTTTTAATTTACGACAACCTGATTAATCTAATCCTCTTAACCTCTTCATTTTCTCTCTTTTTAATTTATTATTATTTTTATTTTTGGGATTTTGATCTTTATTTTGAAATTTAAATAAAATGAAATGATTATAAAAAACGACTTCGATCACATAAAGAAAAAATTTATTAAAACATTTATTTTCGTAATATTATTATTATTGTTATTATTATTTTAAAACAAGCATGTGCTGATTTTGGGGATCCAAAGACATTAAAATCTCACATGATCTCATGCAATCGAGGAGAACCGAATCTTCACACGATAATTTCATAAATAATGGAAAATATTTAATTAAAGTCAATATTTAATTATTATTATTTTTAAAACAAATGTGCTAATTTTTAAAAGATCTAAAGAAATTAAAATCTCACATGATCTCATGCAATTGAGGAGGATAAAATCCTCACACGCTAATTTCATAAATAATGGAAAATTATTTAATTAAATTAAATATTTAATTATTATTGTTTTGAAAACAAATGTGCTAATCTTAAAAGATCTAAGGAGATTAAAATCTCACATGATCTCATGCAATCGAGGAGAACTGAATCCTCACATGATAATTTCATAAATAATGGAAAATATTTAATTATTATTGTTTTGAAACCAAATGTGCTAATCTTAAAAAGATCTAAGGAGGTTAAAATCTCACATGATCTCATGCAATCGAGGAAAACAAAATCCTCACACGCTAATTTCATAAATAATGGAAAATTATTTAATTAAATTAAATATTTAATTATTATTGTTTTGTATTATTGTTATTATTTGCAACAAATATGTATTAATTTTTGGGATCTAAGGGGATCAAAATCTCACACGATCTCAAACATCCGAAGATAACAATATTCTCACTCGATAATTTATTTAAAACTTTACTTATAAAGCCAAGAAGAAAAGAAGAAAAAAAAATTATTAATCCCATATACAAATAACAATACTAATAATAAATAATAAAACATTAATTAATTAATCAATTAACTAATAAACCAAAAAAAGCAAAGAAGCTGAACGAGGACACACGAAATGAATTGCAGCGTGAACATCCACATGCATGCATGAGAATTACTTGGCTTCGTCTTGGTAAGCTACTCTTCCCAGTGACTCTCCTCCTCTAGCGGTTTCACTCGGCCTTCCTTAGTTCACCGTAGCTCCTCCCCTCAGTAGTCTTTCTCCCTCCTCAGCTCACCGCAAATCCTTCTCGGTCTCCCTTAGTTTTCAGCGTTTCTCTTTTAGTTTACAGGGCTCCTCCTTCAGCAGCCTCTTCTTCCTCTTAATTCCCACAAAAGTACCTCAGCTCTGTCTTACTCTGTGTCTCCCTCCAGCAGCCTTCCTTTCTACCCTTCTCTCTCTGCTTCTCTCTCTCTCTACGGTCTGCAGTGGGCATTCTGTTGAACTCTGTTTTGGGCTGCCAAAACAGAGGATTTTACTCCACTTGAATGGCTTTCAGTTCTACTCCTTCTTGGCTTGCATTCGGTCCTATTCTTTCTCTCCTCCTCTCGGTTTGGCTCTCTTCTGCTTGGTCTCCTCTCCCTCCTCTCAGTTTCTCTACTCGTCTCGACTTTTCTTCCCTCTCTCCCCTCTTTACTCGTCTCGACCTCTCTTCTCTCCCTCCCTTCTCTGCTCGTCTCGGCTTAAACCTCCAACACTCCTATCTTTTCTCCTCCAGCCACGGTTTCACGGTCTAGCAGTGCTTCCTCTTTCTCAGTTTAAGCCTCTAGCTTTCTTCTCTTTTTCTGCTCTCTTCTCGGTCCAACAGTGCCTCCTTTTCTCAGTTTAAGCCTCCAGCCTTCTTCTCTTTTTTCTGCTCTCTTCTTGGTCTAGCAGTGCCTCGGTTTTAAGCCTCCATCCTTCTTTTCTTTTTCTGCTCTCTTCTCGGTCCAGCAGTGCCTTGGTTTTAAGCCTCCAGCCTTCTTCTCTTTTTCTCTCTCTTTCTGGTGCACATTGCCTCTCTTTTCAGCCCCTTGCCTCTGCTTCTGCTCAACTCCACTTTTCAACAGCAAATCCCCCTTTTCTTGCCGTGTTTCTTGCCCCCTTTTTCTTTTCAGTCCTCATTGTGTCTTTTTGTTTCTTATGAATGTGTGTGAGAGTGGTGTGTGTGTCCGTGAGTGTGTGCAAGTGTCAGTGGGAGTGTGTGAGTGTGAGAGTGTGTAAAAGCAAGTGAGAGTGTGTGAGAGCAAGTGAGAGTAAGTTTGCATTTTTATTTTAATTAGGTGGTCTTTCTCTCCTCTTTGTATTTGGATCAATTCAAACATTTGTTGACCCTATTCACTTTTATTTTTTTACAAGATAATTATCATGTCTTTACTTCAAATATGTATTTTGAATTTTTTTCTTTTAATATTTTTTGGTTTTGTATTTGGTTTTTCCTATGTTAATTCTATATTTTGCTTTTTGCATTTTTGTTTTTGATTAATTAATTTTTTATTTTTAATTTTATTCATTATCATTACTATGATTATTATTATTAATTGTTTTTTTTTATTATTATTTTAGGTGGGGTGTTCACAATAGCATTTAAGCACTAAGAGCTTTCTTAAGATTTCTGAGTGTTCTATCTTCCAGTTTTCAAATATTGTATCTAAATAGATATATCAAATAAAAGTATCATTTTCGAGTATTTTTTAGCCTTTCTAGAGATCCAAGGTTCTTCACCAATATTCATCCAATAATTATAAGGTATGGAATTCTAACTTCCTTATAGGGAATTAAATGGATTATTTTTTGAAAATTATAATAAAAAAATGTTGTGATCCTTGATGTGATTACCAGCAAAGGTTATTGATTATCATAATTTTAGGATAGGTTATAGGATAAGTACACCTCCTATAGGAAACAAAGGAAGGTTGTGCTGAACTAAGTTGAAGGGGGAAGGTTTGTACACTAAGTACTGTAAAAAAACCTTTGCATGAAATAGGACAGAGTTCTTTTTATCACTTGGTTTAGTTTTGGTCAAAGATTATTCCATGATCGATTCTAATATTATCATAATTAATACTTAATTGTATATAGGCTAGAAACTCAGAATTGCAGGACTATTGGTCCGAAAAATCTTAATTAAGATTTGTATTCTTGGTATAACAATGCCTAGTACAAGTTTTGTCGAGTTGTCAGAGTTTTATTTCTCTTTCTCTATCAAGTCTACCACTCCTTGTCTCATTCATATTAATTCTTAAGTTCTTATATTGTCAAGTTTATGGATGCCATAAAAAGAATAAAATATATTGCATAGAACATAATAGATTACCCACAAGTTCATATATACCAATGGAAAGTGAATAAGTCATAGCCTCTCCTTTTATCTTAGATGGTGAAGGAGATAGTACTTTTAATCAATTAAACTGGACAAATATGTTTTTAATGAAACAATTAGGTTGTTTTATAAAACCTAATATACAAAAAGATTTAGATATCTATGATTTAAATGGAACAATAGAAAGAACCCTTAGAGAAATTAGAAAAAATCTTAGATGCTGAAACTCAAAATAATAGAATGAAAAGATTAAGGGAATTAGCAAAAACATTCGAACAAAAAGTATATGAAATATAAAACATATATATATATATATATATATATATATATTAAAAATACAATTTATGTCACACAAAAATGTTATAGTATAATGAACAGTTTATATAGTGGAAAAAAAGTACAATTTTGATAACTTTTTTTTTTTTTTTATGTCAAGATTAGTTTGGTCGTCTTTCAAGGATGGAAAACAACAAATTGGTTTTTGAAGATTAAAAAGTGAATTAATTTGGTCATTTTGAGGATCATTTTGATCTTTAGAGGACTATTATTTTAAGTAGGGTTTTATTTTAAAAGGATCATTTCAATACATTTTATTTTTAAAGAGCCAAAATGATGTTTAGGCTAAAAGTAAGAGATCAAAATTATATTTTTCTCTATTTTGATAGAACATATGTTATTTTTTAAATAACAAATATAATTGATTGTTTCTTAATCTTACTTTATTAATTTAATCAGTATTTATGAATAATAAATCTAAAAAAAAACTCTTTTTATTTGTTTCTTCATTCTTTCATTTTATTTTGATATTCACTCTTTTTTAATTTTTAAATGATATTTATCTTATTTGTTTTTTAATATTTTGTAACTTACACTTTAGATTTCCATTTCTCTTACTTTCTCGACTCTTCTCACCTATAGGTTTTGTAAATTGTCTTATTTATCATCATTGTTGCCGTTGTTGTCATCATAAAATTAATTTATATTTTATAAAAAATTAATTGATAAAATATATCATATAAATTAATTCATGTTTTATATTAATGTGTTGTGTAATTCGATGAAATATATCATATAAAATAAGATTCATTTGGAGTATGTACTTCTTCTTGTGTATGTTTTATATTTGGTAAATTTTTTTATGCGGCTATAAAATTAATTGTATTGGTATAATCATTACATAAAATACTAAGAAAAAAAATATGTGGCAATGATATGTTATATTATGTTAATTGTATAACAATATAAAATAATTTGTTGTATTTATATTCTGACTCCACTATTTTTTTATTTTATTTATGACCCCAAATATTTTTTTTGAAAATTTCAATTTAATCCCTATACTTTTTCTTTTTCTGCAACCCACACAAAAATATTAGTTTATAACTTTGTTAATTTACTCTTATACTTTCTTTATTTTTTCAAAAATTTCACAACTCCATAATTTTATTCTTATTTTTGTTTATAAATAATGTTTTATGGGTTACTAAAAAAAAAAAAAGTAGAGGGGTAAGTTGAAAATTTTTAAAAAGTTTTGGGTCCATTAATTAGTATATTTTAGCATATTATTGCTACATGTCTTTATCTTAGAGTACCATGTAAGGGTTGTACCAGTGTAACTAATTTATAATTGCACCAAAGATGTCACTTTTATTTTATTAACTTTAATTTTAATAATATATGTGTGTATATATATATATATATATATATATATAAATTTTTACAAAAAATATAATATACTTTAGTATTCGACTCGGACAATAAATTTTCTCCCTTCACTGATGTGCCCACATGATTGTGACTATTCTTGAGTAGTTTTGTTAGCTAAGCATCTCTTGTGTATATGTATGAACTGATGTAAATAGAAATGATATACAATCATATCTTCCTCCAATTCCTTCTAAGTTTTGTCTTAGTTAACATGGTATTAGAGTTGAATCACTGAAGGTATCACGGTTATTTGGTCATCATCATTTGTTCATTCGTTCGATCATCATTTTTCTCCATTTTCATTTGTTCATATGTTATCATATTCATGGAGTAGTCAACAAGTGCTGATGGTTATCAACTCACAACACTTAAAGTCTCGTTAGTGATTTCAAACATACATTGTATTTTCATCCATCAGACATGATAGTATTAGTTTTGGTGTCCCAATTACTGATAGGGGCAAAGAATTATGGAGTTTGGCATAAAGTGATAGGTCATTAATTGTGTTATATTTGTATACATTTAACTAGAGATTTTTTATGTATTTTAGATAAATTTGTTAATTTAGTGACAAAATAATGTTAATTTTATGAATTTTATGGGTTGTATTATTTAGTTGCTTCCTTGCATTAAATAAACTAATTTTGGACTGTTTTGATTAAAATTTTAGGAGAATTGTTGTAATGAAAGGAATAAGGAGTTGGAGACATGGAAGAAGAAGATTCAATGATGTTTTGAAGGTTTTCACAAACATATTGGAAGTTGGAAGAAGCCAAGGAAAAAAGTTAAGATATTATTTAATTGAAAATAGTAAACACTCAACTTTAACATTATTTTTGGACCTCTAAACACTAGAATTTAAAGATGGTCATTTCAAGCTAAGTTGTAAATCCCATTGAGAGCTTTACAACAAGTACTAATTTGCTAAAATCTAACATTGAACTATAAAATTATGACCAAAATACTAAAATTGGGTCAAGGGACAAGGTTGGATGCCTAGGTGCCCATAAATACCCAAACTTGTAAAAAATACAAAGCTCTGTGTTTTTATTGATGTAAAAGGAGGCTTTTGGGATTTTTAAATAAGAACACCAAAGGGGGAAAGAGGAGAAAAATTTTACTTTAAAGACAAGGAAAAGTTCCACTTTCTTGAGTTTTTCAAGGTGATTTCTTGAAAGGAGAGGCCAAAAGTTAGTCTACTTGAACATCCCTTAGCCAAACATTTATGGATTCTTTCATGGAGTTCTCTTTTCACTCTTTTCGTTCTTTAGTTTTCTCATTTTTCTTTTTATTTGCTTAATGTAAGTTAAATTTGAGCCTGTTGTTGGTTGTTGTGTTGAATTCTTTATGAATATTGAGTTAGGATTTCATGATTTTGTATCCACATATGTGAAGAGTGATTATTTCTATTCTCTTGTAATTATTTGTTGATTAATGAATGTAGCTTCTTAATTGGTAGTTTCATATTGTTTAGTTAATTGAAATGATTGCAAGTGGATTGAATGGGTTGTATTGATGAATTTCTTACTACTCTCTTGTCATAAAATTAAATGTCCATAAAATGTTTGATGAAATTGAGAATTGAGTACTTTTACTTTAAATGTTTGGAGATGACCTCTAAGGCAATTTTATATTCACATTCATAATGATTTCCAAGAATTTAAAACACCTTAAAATTAGTATTCCTTAAATATTTGGAAATAACCTTTAAGGTAAGTTGTGCTTAATGATTTAACCCTTGAGCTTAATACATTCTAGAGAAAATTGTACTTAAATATTTGGAAATAACTTTTAAGTATAATTAGAACTAGAATTAGGATAACCTTTAGAAATCGGCTTATTTTTTTAGTAAGTAAAATTATCTGGAAGTGGAATTGAACTATAAGAAACAAAATTAAGAATGAATTTGATAACTCAACTATTTTTCACTCCAACTCCTAATTAGTTTAATTTAATGTAGTGCTTTTAGTCTTTTATTTTTAGTTTGAACCCTTTAGAATAGTAGTCTAGTTTAGTTATTTTTGAATATTATACTTAAATTTTTTTTAATGACTAATTTATTTAGGCCATAGTATAAATATTTAAATAACCATACTAACCCATACTTTTATATATCTTGTGTACTTTGATAAGAAAAAATTTAATCTTAAAAACAATAAGGACAACATAATATCTTTGTGAGAACAATACTGGATCTTTTAGATCATTTTATTGTAATTTGATCCGTGTACTTGCAGACCATCATAGAGCAATGAAAATAGCCCTATTAGCAAAGAACAAGATTGATTTTGTAGATGGTACTTGGATGAATAAATATCAAGAAAAGGTTTACCATGCTCAATGGAAAAGATGCAATGTAGTTGTGGTTTCTTGGATAATGAATTCAGTCTCGCTCTATATTCATCAAATGCTCAATTAATTTGGGAAGATCTTAAAGAAAGATTTAACAAGGTTAATGGTTCAAGAATTTTCTTTCTACATAGACAGATTAACTCATTTGTTCAAGGAAGTTTGCCTGAATCTTTTGCATTTTACTAAACTCAAGGAACTTTGGGATGAATATTCTGCTCTTGTAATCTTACCGACATGTGAATGTCCAGTGTTTAAGGTGTATGTGGAACAGGTTTAACAACAAAAGTTGTTTCAATTCTTAATGGGAAAAATTGTTTCTTATCAGCATGCGAGAAGTTAGATCATACTCAAGAATCCTCTACCCAATGTAAATCAAGCTTATTTGATGATCCTATAAGATGAGTAGCAGAAAATCATATCAACAAGTGGATTGATCAATTCAAAAAATGCAACATTATAGTCCAAGAATGCAACATTCAACTGACGGAAACTAAAGTTTAATTGAAAGTGTAGTCACTGTCATGTCAAGGGTTATAAGATGGCTTAGGGTTACCGGTCAACTGGTTTCCAGTTGATTTTAAATTCACCAAGCCCAAATGACAATAAGAGAATCATGCTCATCAGGCTAGTACTAAAAATATTGACGAAATGAAACCAAACTTTGTGCCAAATTCTGTGCCAACCCTTACTGCTGAATAATATGCTCAAATCATGCAGTCATTGAAGAAACTTTCTAGTGTATCCTTTCTTTGATTCATTACAATACTATTTTTTGACGTAACCACCTCAACCTCAAAAAAATATCTTAGCTTTCCATCAGAAATTGACTTAAATAGAATATGATCGAGAGGTGAAGGATGATGCAGTGTCGCAAGATCCAACAAGATATCAAAAGTTAATTTGGAAGTTAATATACCTTACAATGACCAAGCCTGATCTTAGCTATTCAGTGCAATTGTTAAGTCAGTTCATGAGTACTGTTAATCAAAGTCATATGGATGTAGCAGTAAAGTGGTAAGATATCTGAAGCAGAAGCTAGGATTAGGCCTACTTATGTCACCAAATAAGAAGCTTGAGTTGTGTTCTTACTATGATTCAGATTCAGTAGCACTTCCTCTAAATTGTAAGTCAGTAAGTGGATTTCTAGTTAACTTTGGAGATCCTTTAGTTTCATGGAAATCAAATCATCAGTGGAGGCAGGATATAAGGCAATGGGATTAGTTGTGTCGGAGTTAACTTGGTTACTAGGATTGTTCAAAGAATTGGGAGTTGAAATGAAGAATCCAATGACAGTGCATTGTGACAGTAAAATAACAATTCAAATAGCAAACAATCCAGTGTTTTATGAGAGAACAAAACATATTGAGATAGATTGTCATTTTGTGAAAGAGATGCAGAAAGGGATGATAAAATTGGAGCATGTCAGATTAAATGAGTAGCTGGCATATATTGTTACAAAAGCTCTAAGAATGCAACATCAGAATTATCTAATATCCAAGTTGGATGTTATAGATATCTATAATCCCAACTTGAGGGGGAGTGTTGAATAGTGATAGCTTAGATAGTTAAAGCTATAACAGTCGGAGGAGCTTAGCATCTTTTGTGTCTATATACGAACTGATATGGGACCAAGGGTTTAGGGTGGATCTGACTTGAGAGATGAATCCATCTTTAACTGTGTATATGAACCAGTAGAGTTCCCATTCCAGATTAATTGATCAGATATGCCTGTGAGGGAAACAGGCATCGCAATAATGCTTCTTTTTTCTGCATCCGTGTAAAAGTGGTCTAATTTCCTTTGGTCCCAATCACACTTCCTTTCTGCATTGCCAACTTTACTTGGAAACTCCTCTCTAAAGCCATACCAATAGAAGTGCTCCAAAACCATCATCTTCAAATACGCAACACTTTGTTACATTTATGAAGAAAGGAAAGACTCCATAAATCACTTCTTCCTTCATTGTCATTTTGTGAGGGCGATTTGGTTTACCTCCTTATTAGGCATTAGAATTGACAATACATACGGTCATTACGCACGCCTAATCTATAGTCAGCTAATTCAAGAAAACTACAAATTCTAAAAAGACAATACTTTCCTGAGTTTCAATCTCCCTGACCCGTGATTGGGGTTGGCGAACTCATGAGGGCAAACACTTAATTGGCTTAGTCTTAAGGAACACTCTTCTCTGGAATGGATAACCTCAAGCAGCCAGTGGTCTTAACTAGATCACACCAACCTAACCTTACTCTTTATTATCCAACAGGATTTCAGAGTCTTCAAGCAAAACCTTTAGAGTGATCATCACTAGAAGACAATTAAGGAGGATATTGACATATTCACAAGAAAATTTCAAAGTCTAATCTTTGGAATCCTAACTCCAGACGAAGAACAGCTTTAAAAGAACTACTTTAGAAAGTAGGAAAGAAGCATACAGGGGCAATTTCCGTTATCATTATAACTAACCTTATTTCCTTTATTATTTGATCCATACCAAAAAAAAAAAAAACTGTTATAAATAGAAATGACATCCAATCGTATCTTCCTCCCACTCCTTTCAGAGTTTTGTCTTAGTTGACAACTATATATGTAGCACTCATAATACAGTTGTTCAGAAAGAGACAGCACTTGAAGCATGCATATCTTTCTCAGGTGCACCAAAGTATCCAACATGTGCCTATAATCTTGTTAATGTGAACCCTGAAACTTTCTTGGATTTACTGGTATGGTAAATTAATAGAAGGCAGCATGGCCTCCCTTTTTTTAAAATATTAATTTTTAGAAAAATAATAATACTAATATATGAGAATATAAGATGTTATATTCTTTAAAATATATAAAATGTAAGCCTATGTTAAAAAATGTAGAGAAAAAACTATTAGACCTTTTTTTTTTTTTTGAACAATAAAAAACTACTAGACTTCAGTTTGTTTGTTTTTTTATAAATATTATGACGTAACATGTGAATTTTATTTTTCAAAATTTTTTTCTCCAAAAAGAAAGGAGGCGGATCCCGCGGTTGTAAAAGAGGCCTCCTGGTTCCCTCCACGACAGGAGGCGATTGTTCTCCATGCATACTGATTTAGTGACCTTAATTTCTCAATCCTCACACCGTCTGTGTGTTTTATACTTTAACTTCTGTGATCATTTTTATTCCTCCCTCTTCTAAAGCACGCCCAAGCACTCGGATTGGGGAAGATTTGTGTTTGACTTTCTGAGTAGTTATTCTCTGTTTGCTTCGTCTTCCACTGTGAAAAATGGCGCATGGAATCCGATTCTTCGAGTTGAATACGGGGGCCAAAATACCTTCTGTGGGTTTTGGTACTTATCGTGCTGAACCCGGCGTCGTAGCTGATACCCTTGCCACCGCCGTCAAGGTTGTCTACCCTTTACCTTATCTTTATTGCTATTTTAGTTTCTACTACTTTTTTTTTCAAAAAATTTTCTTGGTTTGAATTTTGAGAAGCCATCTAACAGCTTTGTTCTATATATTGTGATGCCATAGATTGTTTCCACTGAAATATCGTTGTTCTCTATGAAGCATAGTTTCAACAACTTTATTCCTTCTTGGATGAAGAAAAAAGGGGTGGAATCGTATACAATATTGGTGTTATTTGAAATTACTTATATTCTTTCATAATTTTATATGAAAGCTTATTTGATGTTTGTCTTTGTTTTATCATTAATACCACACGAATTTGAGACAACCAATGATAAACTTTCTATGCAGGTTGGATATCGGCATATAGACTGTGCTCAATTATATGGCAATCAAAAGGAGGTGAGAATCATTTGAATATCTTTTCCTTAAAAAAATAAATATATAAACTGTTTCTTGTAGTCTTGTTTTTCCTTCCGTTCCCTTTAGGGCCACTGGATGCCATTTTGCTCTTTACATGCCTCCCTTTCCTCCAACGGTTATCTGGTTTAAAGCATGAACTAACAGTGCCTAAAATTGACCTTTCAGGTTATAACATTTTATCCTCCTCTTGCTGTTAAAATTTTAATCTATTTATGACTAACATATTGTATGTTTTATACAGATTGGTCATGCCTTGAAGAAGCTTTTTGATGATGGTGTAGTTAAGCGAGAGGATTTGTGGATCACCTCCAAACTCTGGTTTGTCTTGTTTCTATGGACTGAGAGTCTCTATTAAGCTATTTAATTGCAAACTTTGGTGAGTGATCACCTACCAGAGTTTCCGCTAGGTAGGGAATATTTATTGTAAACACAATCTCATAGGTGACCTTACTACTTTTTTTTTTTTTTTGGTTAAATTGCTTAAAAAAAAAAATTGAACGAAGCTTCACATATAAAGTCATTGAATTTAGTTATGCGACCTAAGTATTTCTCAATCCCTCCCTGTCCTGGAAAGAGGAGAACTTTGTAATCAGCATCTTCTATGATATTCTTGTAGTCAAATTGCCTCAATAATTGGTAGATGATTTTGGTTTGTAATAATAACCACAAACTGATTTCATTTTTGGAGGACAAATTGGTTCTATGTCCATATTAGGACATTTATTTTATCCGTATGAAGTAGACCAAGAATGTTTTCATAACTCTCCATGCTAGCTACGTGCTAATAGATAACATAGTCAAACATTTTTATCACTTGTGTGACTAGGATCCCATCAAATTATCTTTCATCTCAGATTGAAGTTGGAGGATTTCAATAACTATTACACTATGGTTTCTTCTGCTAATGACCTGAATGTGGTGACTTACTTTCAGATCCCAATTTATGTCATATCTAAGACATCCTTTAGGGGTCTTTCTAGCTTTGAACACAGTGAATTTGAAGCTGATATCCTTTCCGGCACCTACTAACTATCCATTACTCTGAAGACTGGGAATCTTGTTTAAGACTATTTTTTCTTGTCCAAGAATATGATGTTTGGCTGTGGAAAAGAAATATGTCGATCAAAGCCATCAACTGGGATAAAAAGGTTGGGGGGGGGGGGGGGGGGGGGGGGGTTGGAGGAAATAGAAAAGTAATTTTGGAAGAATAAAGTGTTTGCCCTCACTAGATGTACAGATTTCTTGGGTTTATTGAAATTGCTCTTGCTTATATGTCCTTAGACATAGCTATATTAATGCCCCAATCTTACTTCTAATACCACCTAACTTATATTACCATTATCTCTAGGTGTACTGATCACTTATCAGAAGATGTACCAAAGGCATTGGATAGAACTCTTCAAGAGCTGCAACTGCATTATTTGGATCTTTACCTTGTGTGTGCATGACTGTGAAATTTATACCTCTCTACTTCAGTTTCTGTTAAATGCTTGATTACAATTTATAACCTGATTATAGTAATACCTTCTTTGCTTGATCATTCAATGTCCACCTAGATTCATTGGCCCGTCAGCATGAAAAAGGGGTTTGTTGATGATAAGCCTGAAAATCTCACCCAACCTGATATACCCAGCACATGGAGAGCAATGGAGGCACTCTATAATTCTGGCAAGGTTCGAGCTATAGGAGTAAGCAACTTCTCATCAAAGAAGCTACAGGATCTGTTGGAGGTGGCACATGTTCCTCCAGCTGTTAACCAAGTGGAATGCCATCCGTCATGGCAGCAGTTAAAATTACATACCTTCTGTAAATCCAAGGGTGTTCATTTATCTGTGAGTAAGCAGATCTAAGGTCATGTATGATATAGGTGTTGATATATATCTGAGAATGAAGGTCACAAATGATTCAATGATCACTGAAAATCTTTATGATTTCTGAACTTCCATTCTGCTGAGTAATTATCATTATGAATGTTCTTATTCAGGGTTACTCACCACTGGGTAAAGGATTTAGTAGGAGTGACCTCCTTAAGAATCAAGTTCTGCATGAGGTTGCAGAAAAAGTGGGGAAGACTCCAGCTCAAGTATCTCTTCGGTGGGGACTGCAAATGGGTCACAGTGTACTGCCTAAGAGCACCAATCAAGCAAGGATCAAGGAAAACTTTGATTTGTTTGACTGGTCTATACCTTCGGAATTTCTAGCCAATTTCTCAGAGATTAAACAGGCAAGTCACTTAAATATTAGATGCAATATTTTGGTTTTGCTTTTTATAAGCTGGGATTTCTATTGCTTTTGTTTAATGCTAGACATGTATTACTATGAACATATAATTGTGCACTTTTTTACACAGGAATGTAATTTAGTCATTCTAGTTTTAACTTGAGTAATGTTATTTCTCCAGTTTGCCAATTAAAGCAATTCAATCTTTCTAGTGTTATAAAATCAATATTAAGTATCTAAGTACCTAAATTTAAGCAATTGAAAATGATAGCTTAATAGGATAATAGCTAGGTTTCATTAAGTCACGAAAAATAGAATTTGATATGTCATTAATTACTTATTTTTAATTACTTAAGGGGCATTTGCTTTCTTGTGTAAACTAGAGGGATCAAAAGTTATTAAGCCTATCATTTAAAAGGTAGTCAGTATTGTACAGAAGCAAATTGTTGTTAGAAACTTAAAAGATAGCTTGCATGAAAGGCTTCAAATCAAAAAACTGATTTACTAGGTGAAACATGCTGATGCAGGAGAAACTGGTTAAGGGTGCCTCTTTTGTTCACGAGACATTTGGTGCCTACAGAACAATTGAAGAACTCTGGGATGGCGAATAATGTAGAGATCTAAATCGGCCATTATTTTCTCCGTTATCTCGGTGAGGTATTAGAACTGAAGCTTTTAGTATAGGAGATGAAACATATGAGTAAATCAACATGTTCTATGCTTTCAAATAAAAGACATTGGTAGCTTCATGGTTGTTAATGGCGTGCTTCATAGCTTGCATAGAGGGACGCCTTTTCTCATTCTTCTGAACTCCTCATCTCCGTTAACTTTGATATATTTTTATGATTCAGTATGCTTTATGCTGTTATGCTTATTACGTTTTGATTTGGATGATTGTTGTAGTATAAATTATGTTGAGTATGTTTTGGTTTCGCTACACATCAATGTCGCAATGCGCACCGCGACTAAAGACAACATCTGCAATTTGGGGGGGGGGGGGGGGGGGGGGTGGGTGTGGGTGTTTGTGTTTGTCCAATTGTGTTCTTTGACCCAAAAAAATAAAAATGTCGCAATGCGCGCCATTAACAAATATGGGTGACTTCCATCCTTAGGTTTATAATCCTCTAGTTTGTCAAATTGTTACTTCGAATGTTTTGTTGCTTTTTAAATTTGCAGAATGTATATTACTTTTAACTTTCATCCGTTTTAGAATTAAATTAATGTTTGATAAAATGAAATCTTGTTCCTTTTGTCTAATTAAAATACCACAAAGAAAAAAGCCTTGATGTGTGAAGCAAAATACTGAACACAGAAATAAAATGCAATTCAATATCGTTTTAACCTCAATCTTTTTATTAACCTCCCAAATACCCCTAAAAACTACATTATTGTTTGAGAAGGTCCACATGATTTCTTAGGCCACTCGATATTTAATTAATTATGTGTGTCATTGTATATATAATCTTAACACTAGTGACTTGTTGTGGAAAAAAAATAACCCTAGTGAGTTGTTCTCATTTTCTTTAAATTTTTTTAATGAAATTAAGCTTTTTAAATTAAAGGTTTATGTTTTCAATTTTTTTTAAGTATCATTTTTAGTACACTCATAATTTTAAGTGTACTATAACATCTAATTATAATAAAAGAATATAATTATAATAATATCAATTCAAAAAATAATAATATTATAATTATATTATTAAATTATAACTGAGTGTACAAAAAATTTTACCATTTTTTTTTTTATTGTCTTACTTAATTTGATTTCTTTCACTATGATCTATGTGACTATAACATTTTATCTTCAGTTATACTGGTTCGTTTCCTCTGTATGTGGTATTGAATTTTTTTTTTTTAAAGAAACGGAAAAACAAAATCCCCAAATTAACCCTCAGTAGTGTGCCCTAAAATCAATTTCTCTTGGATGATTTATAACAATGTCTCATTTAAAATTGTTCTAATTTATTTTAGTATTATTAAATTATTTTTTGTTTTTTATCCAAAATTTTAAAGCTAATAATCACGTAAAAGTTAAAAGATGAACAATTTTATTGTTAAAAATTTATTTTACTTATAATTCAGTTTCATAGCCATGTAATATAATGTAGTAATTAAGATTAACCTAACAATTTGAACAAAAATATTTACTTTATCCTAACAATAGCGATGAAACACTATAAAAAAATTTAAGATATAATTAAAATAAATATTTAAAAGTACAATGTTTATCATTTGAACTTTTACATAATTATTTTTGTTACAAGTTATATATAAAGTACAACATGCCATTAAATAGTAATTTTATTTTCAGTTGTACGGCAAAAGTTCTCAATTATACTACAAAAGTTTTAATAACAAGCTTTAAATCACATATGGAAACAAATTTGAAGCCAAACCATGGTAATTGACCTGGCAAAGCACAACTCGGATTATTGGAGATAATTAAATATTAATATTTTATTAATATTAAATTAAAAATATAAAATTTTTAATTACCTCCAATCTCTATATGAACGACAAATAAACAATCTCACAAAACTTAGAGAAAACTGTATATAAGTTTCCATAAAATTTTTCTTTTTTAAAACTACCCTAAAAAATAAAAACACTATATATTTATTAAAATTAACATTTAAAACTCAAGATTTTTAGATTGTAGCTTTAATAATATTTAATGTTTACCTTTTATATTAAATCAAAGAAATTAAATATTACTATCTAATGTTTGTATAATTAATACAGTTTAGGATAGTCACTTGTTCCCTCCATATTTATAAGAAATGCAGTTTTTGGCGTATATATTGAAGGTATCTTTCTACTTAGTTTGTCGGAAAACTAATCTTTTTGGGGTCAAGAACATGATAGGTAAAGTCCCTCCATATTAAATAACAAGACATTTTAATAGTGAAAACATATCAAAATGTTGAAGCACACGTGCCCTACTAAACTAAGATAAGCGTTTTAAAATCTCCCTCATTTGATATTTTTGTGATTTATCTTCATATTACTTAATTATTTTATGATAAGTTTGCTGAAATTTTAAAGCAAGTAACTTTGTGAAAATTAAACTATGAAGAATTTTATTATTAAAGGAATATTTTATTTATATTTTAGTATAGTCATTGATAAATGTTACAATTAAGAATAAGATTAGATTTACATACAATTAATTATATTTTTGTTGTCAGATTTTTCAATCAATGTATAATAAGTGTATTTTTAATCAATTCTAATATAAAAATGTATAATTTAAATTGAAAATACATGCAATATGAAATTATTTATAATAACCACAAATATGTTATGGTTAGACTTGATCATCGGGCATGATTTATATAAATTAGGCTTGAATTTAGGTTTAAAAAGATGATCGAGTTCATTTTCTAATCAAGTATTTATTCATATTTTTTGGGTCAGGCCTATTATGCTAAGCGAGTTTTTTAAAGTTATGATTAAATCTATTTGCTACTTAGAATTTGATATAAATAATATAGTTAATTGTTATTATTACTTCTAAAATTATATATATAAAGAAGTTATAAATACAAATGAGTAGTTATATTGACATAAATCATTTAACAAAAGAGTATTAGTTTTTACTTATTTATCAAAATATTATGTTGTACTAAGTTTTTTTTTTCTTAATAATATGTTTTATCATATCAAAAACATATTGATTCGAACTTTTTAGACTTAGGCCAGAATTTAAAAGAAGATTGAGTCGTTTATTTTACAAAGTAGGCTTTTCGAATTAAAATTTTTTTGTTCAGGTTTTATTTAATTTTTAGTCAAACCTACTTGACTGAGTAGGCTTTTGAAATTATGATCAGGTCTAGTCGTGATATTATTGACAAGTGTACACATATTATATTTTAAATAAATAATAATATAATGAATTGCATATAAGTTTTTGTCTTTAAGAATAAACTAGAATTTTGAATATAAATGTTTACTTAAATCGAATAGTAGCCATGCATAAAACGCTATGAAGAGATTTATGAAAACAAATGAAACAACGTAATTTGAACATTTGGAACAATCTAGTACTCTAATGGAATTAATACTAATATAGAAAACTTAGAGCTGCAAGTTACAACAAACAAAGAAATGGCGAGAAGATAAGTATAACCAATGTTGTCAAACTTGTGAGTTTAGACAGAATCGTAAAAATGGTGTAAATTCGTAACGTAGAATTATAAGAGTTTACTTCTATTAATAAATAGTTATTAAACATAACCAAATTTTAAAAATATAAATAAAAATTCATACATATATACAAAATACTATTATAATAACCTAAATTATAGAACTAGGGAATGATAACAAAATTATTAGGAAAATATACTTGAATAATAGAACTTTTAATTATAATTAATTAGGAAGATAATAAGTTTAAATTTTTTTTGAAAGCATTGAGATTAAATCTATTATGAAAATTAAAGGCAAGCTTTGCCATTATAATATTTACTAATATAGAAATTCAAAGTAATTAAAATTTAAAATAATAGTAATTTTAATAGTAATAATAATGTAAACAAGTTAGAGAAAATATTAAATACATATATATATATATATATATATATAATAATGTATTTTAAGCTATGCAATGGAAAATTTTTTTAAAAATTTGAAAGTAGAGTTAACCATTTAATCATAATATAATACATTATTTGCTATTAAATGCAAGTAGAATGTATTAGAGTCATAATATGTAATTATTTTTGTAATATAAGTTTTTTTTTATGTTTCATGGTTGAAATAATTAAGTTGAGCTTAAAGTTAATTAATTTTTTTCAAAAATTTGATTGGAATGTTGGATTATTCATATTTGGACCAAAAACTTAAAAAAATTTAATTTAGTTGACTTTGGTCAAATTTAGTAAGTCTACTTCAGTTTGACCGATTTTATACAAGTTTGACTAATTCTATCCGAGTATACTTTGATTTCAATTCTACAACTAAGTTAAATCAATTTCCCCATTACAAAAATATAGAATCGATAAGTTTAATGAAATACCTCACAATTTTGACAACTATGAATACAACTAAGATGAAAGCATTATAAGTCAATACATCAACCTCCATTCCCTTATTACAATCCTTATTGAACCCTGTACTCTCTCTTCTTAACAAACTCGCCTTTACACGAAATCCTCAAGTCTTATAGGAGGTTTCCATTGACATGAGCTTTCCACATGACTTCAGGTGCAACTCTACTGACTGGGAGTTCCCCACGTGCTCTTCTGCCAGCGTGTCTTCTGTGGTCATAACACTACCCTCGTTGTCCAAAGAACCTTTTCCACAAGGTTTGAAGTTTCTGCATTAAAGGAAACTGGGAAAAGTAATAGGGTCACCTGCTGCTTTGGTTGATCCACACATTTCCTGAGTAAAGAAATATGGAACACGGGATGGATGCGAGCAGAATTTAGTACACACAAGCTTGTAAGCCACTAGAACGATGCACTTGAGGACTTTGTAAGGGCCAACGTAACTTTGGCTAAGCTTATGTTGATGGCCAGGGCGAACTGAAACTTATCGAAAAGGTTGCAGTTTGACATATGCCCAATCTCTCACCTCCAATTTTGTTTCGCGGCATTTCTAGTGAGTGATTTTTTTCATGCGACATTGGGCTTTTGAAGATTGCATAAGAGATCGATTACTTCATCACAACGCAACATGTAATGCTCAATCATGTTGTCTGAGCTAGCCCCAAGCACATATCGAGTGAACGTTGGTGGTTCTCTTTCATACAAAATTTGAAAAGGAGTCATCCCAGCTGAAGTTTGAAAAGATGTGTTGTACTAGTACTCTGCCCAAGACAACATATAAACTCAATCCTTAAGAGTGTCATTCAAGCGTACAGTTAGCTCCTTATGAAGTTTTATATGGTCAGAAATCTAGATCACTCCTTTAATGGACGGAGTCAGAAAAAGGAAAATATTAGGACCCGATTTGATAGATCAAACCACAAAACAAATAAAATTGATAAAAAAAAATATACTTCGTATTTCTCAAAGTAAACAAAAAAGCTATGCAGACAAAAGAATATGACCCCTGGAGTTTTGACAAGGACATCATGTGTTTTTAAAAATCCTCCCTGTGCTCAAATATGCTCAAAACCAGAAATATAAGAAACTCAATCCCTAATTTATGGGTCCATTTCAGATCCTTGAGAAAATAGTACCTGTTGCTTATAAATTAGCACTTCCACCCAACTTGTCTAATATCTATAATGTATTTCATTTTCATGTCTCTCAACTCAAACAATATCATCTGGACCTGATGCACGTCATACATCATGAATCAATATCTATACGGGTAATTTGACATATCCAACCGAACCAGAACAAATTATTGATAAGCAGAAGAAACAGTTATGGAAAAAATAGAGATCTGGTCATGGTACATTGAAAGAAATGGCACCTGAGGAAGCTGCATGGGAATTGGAAAAGGAGATAAAGGAAAAATGGCCTTGCTTGTTCCATTGAAAATTTGAGGACAACAGTTTTCCCAAGGGAGGAGAAATATAATGAACTAAATTTTGGAGGAGTGAACATGAAAGAAAAGAATTCGGTAAAGGTTCAAAAGTCTAATAAAAATAAAGGAAAAAGGAATTTCCCGTAGACTAAAAAGAAAAGGAAAAGAAATAAGTGATGCATAAGTTGAATAAAACCTTGTCATAAGTATAATTTTAACAAAAAATTCTTAGCTCAGAAATGCCGTTTAGATCAGAAAATTTGGATAAAAACTAGATTAAAATCTAATTTTCCTTATTTTCAATGAACTCGTAGCTTACTTAAAGTGGTATGACTGAGACTTTGCAAAAAATAACAAAACTGTTAGAGAAAAGATAGGGCTATTTGGGTTTAGAATATTTGAAGAGAAAATTCTAAAATTAGAGAGAAAAAATGTTAGTGGAGAGAAAGGAAGACTTCTATTAGATTTGCTTTTTAGGTTTTATACAATAATAGGAGGACCATTCCCCATTTATAGGACTCAAGAGAAGATTACAACTAATATTAATTTAATTTACTCTCAACTATCACCTACTTCTATATTTATTTACTATATCTTCTAACTGACACCTACTTTATTAAATAAGATAATTCTAGATAATAGACTTAAACTAATGAGCCTAACTTGGATTGGATTACAAGGTGTGGATTATAGCTTACAATACATTAGGTCAAAATCAAGTTTATCTCTAACATTCCCCTTTAAACTTGATTTTTGTGAATCTAAGCATGCTCCTTAATTTTCTAAAATCTCTTTGTTTGAGCGGCTTGGTGAGAATGTCAGCAACTTGTTTTTGTGACTTTACATATTTTACTTGAGTCTCCTTTCGTGTAATGCATTCTCTGATATAACAGTACTTTGTGTCAATGTGCTTACTTTGATCATGAAATACCAAATTTTTTACAAGTGCAAGAGCAAACTTGTTATCGACATAGATCTCTGTTACTTCTGCTTTAGACA
Organism: Delonix regia; assembly: GCA_037074485.1. Lineage (NCBI taxonomy): Eukaryota > Viridiplantae > Streptophyta > Magnoliopsida > Fabales > Fabaceae > Delonix > Delonix regia. The sequence goes on along the minus strand of CM073460.1, from coordinate 4,616,189 downwards.
TATGTAACTCCTTCAATAAATTTCAAAATTAAATGGCATAGCAAACATATGAATTTGTAGCAACAAATTCAACTTCACACGTAGAAAGAGTGGCAATAGATTACTTCTTAGAACTCTAAATGAATGTTGTCTCTCACATGAAGAATAAGAATCTTGTCGTGCTTTTGTGATCATCCAAGTCACTAGCCTAGTCACTATCACTGTATCAAACAAGCTTGAAGTTATTTGAAGAGCAATAAGGTAGACCAAAGTCAATGGTCCCTTTGATATATCGTAGAATTATCTTTGCTGCCTTTAAGTGTGTTATCTTCGATTCTTCTATATAGTGACTTACAAGACCAACACCGAAAAGAATGTCAGGCCTCGTGCATGTTAAGTACCTTAGGCTTCCAACCAAGCTTTTGAATTAAGAGGCATCCACTTGTTCTCCATTTTCAAACTTTGATAATTTTAGTCTACATTCTATTGAAATTGATCGCATTGCAATTCTCTATTTCAAACTTCTTCAGGACATCTCAAACATAGCCTTCTTATGATATAAAAATTCCTTCTTCCATTTGCTTAACCTCAATCCCAAGGTAGTAAGACATAAGGCCAATGTCAGTCATTTCAAATTCTTAAGTCATTGGTTTCTTGAAGTCTTCAAACATCTTTGGATTATTTGCTGTAAACATGAGATCATCCACATACAAGCAGACAAACAATATATCTTTATTTTCATTCACCTTTACATATAGAGCATATTCATGTGGGCATTTGAGAAAGCTATTTTCTTAAAAATATTTATCAATTCTATTGTTCCATGCTCGTGGTGCTTCTTCAAGCCATATAAGGTTTTTCCTCAACCTCAAAACTTTATCTTCTTGACCTTTTACAACATAGCCCACAAGTTGTTTAATATAAACTTCTTTTTCTAATAGTCCATTCAAAAAGGCTAATTTGACATTCATTTGATAAATTTTCCATTTTTGTTGTGCAACCAATGAAATTATTAATTTTATTGTCTCTAATCAAGCCACTGGAGCAAACACTTCGTCATAATCTATTACATACCTTCAATTGTAACCCTTTGCCACTAGCCTTGCTATGTATCTCTTCACTTTTCCTTCAACATTCCTTTTCTCTTTGTAAACCCACTTGACTCCAATTGTCTTTTGTCCTTGCCGAAGTGAGGCTAGCTCTTAAGTATTGCTCTTTATAATGGCTTTGATTTCTTTATCTATAACGTTTTTCCACTTCTTGATTTGAACTACTTTTTCATACCCTATAAGTTCACATCCAGCAAATAAATAAAAGAGAGTGAGTTCATTTAAATTTTCGGTTACCTTATAAATTTCATATAGGCTTCTTGTATATGAGGTTCTTTTACTTGAACTTCTAGACAAGTCTTGACTGGTTGGAAATAGAGATGGTGACAAAGGTGAGCTTGTAGGCTCTAAAGCTTCTTCACTTAATTACCTATCATTAACTTCAAAAGAAAGAATAAAATCATAATCTTCTCTCTCTCTTTCATTCCAACTCCACATATCTTCTTCATCAAACTCAATATCTCTACTGATGACAATCTTTTTTGTGATAGGATTGTAAAGCTTGTATCCTTTGGATCTCTTGTCATACCCAATAAATATATACTTCTCACTTTTGTCAACGAGCTTAGAACACTTTTGATCAGGTACATAAGTATAAGCAATGCTTCCAAAAACTCGTAGATGTGAGATATTTGGCTTTCTCCTGCTCCATGCTTCTTGCAGAGTTTTTCCATCTAGACTTTTAGTTGGCATTGATTGGAAATATAAATAGCATAATCAACTGCTTTAGCCTAAAATTCTTTAGGCATTTTCTTGCATTTTAGCATGCTTTGAGCTATTTCAAGTATAGTTCTATTTTTCGATTCAACTACCATTTTATTGTGGTGGTCAAGCCACTATTAAAGGATGAAGAATTCCATTGACATTGCAAAATTCATTGAATTCTTTTTATGTAAATTCGCCTCTTCTATCAGTCCTCAAGGCCTTAATTTTATAGGCACTTTCTTTTTCAACAAAAGCTTTAAACCTTTTGAAAATTTCAAATGCTTCTAATTTTTCTTTTAGAAAATATACCTGTCTTTCTTGAAAAATCATCAATAAAGAGTAAGAATTAATTATTCTTACCATGTGAGCTTGAAGTTATAGGGTCTCACAAATCAACATGTATGAGTTGTAAATGCTTACTAGCTCTTGATTTTGCCTCTTTTAGAAAAACTTTTTTAGAATGCTTTCCAAGAAGACATCCTTTGCACAATTAATTAGGATGATCTATTGGAAGCAATTCTTTGACCATGCTCTTAGTTGACATTAATTTAAGATTGTCAAAATTTAGATAGTCAAGCCTTAAGTGACAAAGCCAATAGTTAACTTTCAAACATACCTTTAAGCACTTGGCATCATCATTTTGAATTTCAATTAAGAACAGGCCATTTCTTTCCATTGGCACTTTAGCTATTAGAGTTCCTTCTTGATCTCTTAAATAATGATGATGATTTTTCAAGTGTATATCAAAGTCTTTTTCAAGTAATTTAGCTAAGCTTAAGATATTGTTCTTCAAACTTGGCATATAATAAACATTATAAATGAATTGATAACTTCTATCTTTACGAAGAATTAGGATTTTACCTTTTCCTTGAATAAATATCTTGGACTCATCGCCAAAGGTGACATGTCCCTTAATTTGCTCTAAGTTCATGAATAAACTTTTATCACCAGTCATATGGTTACTTGCCCCAATGTCAAGATACCATATGCTCTTCTTTGATTCACTATTCTCCTCAGTCATAAAAAAAGTGAGCTCAATATCTTCTATAACTTCTACAATATTAGCTTTCTCATCCACACGATTAGTATTTCTGCACTTGGAAGAATAATGGCCAAATTTATGACAGGTAAAGTGTTTAATTTAAGATTTTCATACCTTTGACTTTTGCTTTCCCACGTTCTCTTTGAAAACCATAATTGATTTCTTCATAATTATTATAGTTGTCTTTGCCTCCTCTTCCTCGGCGTTGCCCACGTGCATGACCACGGCCACGTCTTCGCCATTTGCATTCTCCATCATAGTCTTTCCTCTCTTTGATAGTGGCCTTTGAGTAAAAAAGCTTGTTTTAATGGCTTAATCATCGTCTTCTTCCCCATCCTTTCTTCGTGAGCTTGTAATAACCTCATGAGTTGGTCAATAGTCATGATGTCTATATTTTTAGATTCTTTGATTGCAATAACAATATGTTTAAAATTTAGAGTTAAAGAAAGAAGAATTTTCTTTATCACTCGGGTATCGTTCAAGGCTTCTCCATTTTTTTCATTTCATTAACAATAGCTAATACTCAAGTATAATAATTAGAAATATTTTCAAAATCTTTCATGTGAAGTACTTCAAACTCACTTAGAAGGTTTTGTAGTAGTACATTCTTTACTTTATCTATGCCCTTATATGCATTTTGAAGAATCTCTCAAGCCCCTTTGGAAGTGGATGCATTAGTAACCTTTTTTAACATAACATCGTCTAATTATTGGTGAATAAGATAAGTGCTTATTGATCCTTCCTTCTTGCCTTATGCAAAGTCTCTCTTTGGGTAGGATTTAAGGAAACCTCATTTTGAGGTACCTCATAACCTTCATCTACCATCTCCTATACTTCATAAGAGCCTAGTAAAGTCTTCACACGAATACTCCAACTTCCATAGTTGTCTTTGGTTAGGCAAGGGAATTGGAAGGGAAATATGTTATTTGTCATCTTTTTCTAAAATAGTTATGCTCTGATACTACTTTGTTAGAGAAAAGGTAGGGCTATTTGGGTTTAGAATATTGGAAGAGGAAATTCTAAAAGTGGAGAGGAGAAATGCTAATGGAGAGAAAGAAAGGCTTCTATTATATTTGCCTTTTAAACTTTGATACAACAATTAGATGATCATCCCTTATTTATAGAATTCAAGAGAATGTTACAACTAACATTTATTTAATGTAGCTTCCAACTACTACATACTTCTACATTTATTTATTACATTTTTCAACTAACACCTATTTCATTAAATAAGACAATTCTAGATAATAAACTTAAACTAATAGATCACTTTAGTTTCATCAAGCATTATGATGGTTATTCCTTATATTTGACTATGGGGGTCTAGTGAGATGATGAAATATTTGTAGATACTTATGTTACCTACATACCTGCTGAAGGGAGTGATTTATTGTAGGCTTGAAGAAGGAGACAGAGGATGAAGAATATATATATATAAGAGTATTAAAAAAATGTTGGGAGGGGGGACTTGGCCAATTTTGTACTTATAATTTCGAAAGGGCTAGCTATGGATGTACATAGCAGAAGGAACTTTGTATTTCTCGTCCATGAAGCCCTATACTAGATAGATAGATAGATAAGATATATATGTGTGTGTGTGTGTTTGTGTGTGACGTCAGTTTCCGGTTTTCTGTAAACTATTCATCGGCTACATAAGATGTATGTATATAAAGGTATAACTAACATTTTAAAATTCTAGAAGAACCAGCTGGGTATGAAACCAAATTTTTAAACAAAACATTTCTCAAATCATGGAAAATTAAAATCATAGAAGATACCTTACCAACTCCGAAGATTTTGGAGATTTATAATTGAGAAGCACGTTTTCATGTATATATATGTTTATAATATCTCTTTAATTATAAGCATGCATAGATTTAAGAAATATATAAATATATATATATCAACTATTCGAAATTTTAGGCAAAAGTATAGGATAGTATAAGAGTGGTTGATATTATGATTAGTTAAGATTTATGTTTCAAGTTTTAAAACAAAAATATTCATATACAGATATCTATAACAAAAATAAAAATATGGATGATTTGGAATAGAGATCAATAGTCCAAGATCAAATAGCAAAGGATATATATATATATATATTTATATATTTGTGTGTGTGTGTGTAATTTAGTAAAATTCAGATGTTATCATTAAATTCCAAAATTATTATTATTCTGTTGTTTTGCTAAAAAGAAAGAGAGATTCAAAATTTAAATTTACAAGAAGTTGAAGTTTTCACCTAATTAAGGATTTAATTTTTAATGCTTTACAAATATGGAAGATCCCATCTGATTCCTTCTTCCCAGGAGAAATACGGTAACCATATAGGAGGATGTGATAATTATTGATATTATTATTCTCTTTGAGGATTGATAAAATATATTTTAATTATATTTACTAAGTGTTGTGAAAAATTCAATTCCTTTTGGGCTTCGATAGTTATTTATATTATTTTTAAGGGAAATCAATTATTTAGTCCCTATATTTATCTCAATTTGTAAATTAGTTGTTTTATTTTTTAAAGTACTCCTTATAATTTTATTTTTTTGCAACCAACTCCTTGTTGTTAATTAAACTTTTGACGCCGTTAAATAGAGTACGATGCCGTGAATCCACATAGACAAGAAGAAATCTCAATGCCACATGTGATGCCATTTGGACTTACATTTTTCACAAAAAAAAAAACTTCGGAAAAGACGACAGCAAATAATACAGGCATGCTAAGAATTGCAACTAGCAATTATCACTCTGTTTTCATTGTGAAAAAAAATAGAGCACATTTTGTGTTTTCAGGAGAACAAAAGGCCTACCATTACTCATGCATTTTTAGAAAGCCAAAGTCATTTTGATTACGCACATTATATGGTGAAAATGGCAATGAAAGTTACCACTGACCACTAATTCATAGAGAAAACATAAAAATGTTGAAGTGGTTCAGTCAAAATATGAACTGGTTTAAAGTGTTTTTATGGCTAGTTTTGTTGGAATAATTTTAAATATTTTATGGATTAGCATTAACTATTTTATTAGATTAGTACCTTGTTAATTCTAATTAGGCAATTAATGTTATAATTTATAAACTGAGAATGAATTGGGTTTTATTTTAATATGTGTATGGATAATCGGTGATGGGTTCGATTATTCACAAGTCCACTGGGCAGAAACCCAACCCACAGCTCAAGAGTATTAGTAATTATCCCATCAGATTATTAATTTAAGATTGTTATCCAGAGAGAGATTTTATGGGCTTGATTTTGTTTGATTAATTAAATTTAAAATTGTTTTAAAGATTCTAGAGGATTTTACTGTAATAATATTAATTAATTATATTACTAAATAAAATCCTATAAATAACACACTGAAGCCCTAGTTTTACATACACACAAAATCTATCATTCTCTCTCTGCCGTCAAAACACTCTGAGAAACGCTCTTGGGCATTGTGGGTTGAACTCATTGGACTCAACCAATATTCAGATCAACGATGTCGTCTCCATTAGGTCAGACTGTTAATTTGTTTATTCTCCCAATTTGTGATCATGTTTAATTACATGTTCTAGTTCCGCTTTCAATTGGTATCAGAGCCTATGGTTTTTTATGATCAAAATTTTTTTCTTGGTCTTCATCAGACAAATTTTATCTTACTGATGCACGTATTATTATTATTGATCACTGAATGACAATAATAACAACGATTAGTGGCTTGCGTTCAAATTTTTTTTTAATAATTATCGAAATCCACCATGTTTGTCAGAAACCGTTTTTCAGCGTGAATAACAACCCAATTGGATAAATTTTTTGGTTGTTCATCCACATTGCTACTGCCATTCGAAGCTATCAAAATGAAGCTTGAATGGATTTTATATTAACTTTGCTTCACTTCTCGTCGCCGGCAACGAGCAACCAACATCGGAACCCAAGATTTTTTTTGGGTGGTTTTTTCTACTAAACTGGTATGGATTCATTCGATATAAACAGCGGGATATTGTAGATCATTGAACGACGATTAAAAGGGATAAATTTCGCAGTCTAAAACTTTAAAAACCGACAAGTCACAGGTGGGTACCCGTCGAGTCTCTGGCGGGTCAATTTGAACTACTAGAGGTTGAAGAAGGAGCACGTGGGCGACGTCTTAGTTAAGATAAATTTAAAATTTTGGAATCTACCTCTATTCACCCCGATCTAAATTATGGTGATTTTTTCAGAATTTTTGGAGCCCTGTAAATAGGAGTTTTAAAATTTTGCAAAATTAAAGGGCCTAAAAATAATATTTAAATAAGGCATTTTGACTCGAGAAAAAATTTGTGCCTAGACTAGACATAATATGGGACAATGTGTTAAGCTCACTCTCCCTGATTATATGTAAATAAATCATAATTAATATTTTTGTATTAATTATTATGTTTTATTCCTAATTTAAGCGCATGACTTGAAAAGGAATAAACTATTTAAGGAATTTGTCGTAATTCTGCATTACACACACTTAATGATTGCGTGCTCACCTATCATGGGCCTAATCATAGTGATATGTCTGCTTATAAATAACTTTACGTCACATTTGTCACTCAATTTCCTATAACTTTGGATAATTTAGTTATATTCATCAGGGAAAAGTCTGAAAAATTGCAATAAGTCCACAAGAGAGTATATATATGTTATATTGATGATGGACATACCTTATCGGGGTGACATTATCAATATAATTATGTGAAATAAATACATTTGCGAATCGTTAGCATCATTTCAATGCCTTCATTATTTCTTATATCCTATCGATATGGAAACAATGGATGCATTTTGTTATCTCCCTTTATGGCTAAATCAATAGTGCATATGAGTTTTCTTTCTTGATCTGTTATAATCCAAGACTTTAAGTGGAATTATAAAGCACATCTTGATGATACAGTTGCATAAGCTGAATTTTGTAAAGGAAATCTTGTTTTATGATTATGTTTCCGGAACATAATTAATATTTCCTTATTTTGCTTCATCGGCTTCTATGTTCCAACAACTGTCTGTGGTGAAAACTCTGAATGGGACGAATTATGATGATTGGCATGAGTCCCTTAATATGTACCTGATCATCTCCAAAGAAGATTTGGCCATGAGAGATCCAAAACCAGCAGATCTCACTGCTGGGTCTAGTGCTGCTGACAGAGCTTATCACAAACAGTGGTATGAATCCAACAAGATCTGCTTGACGGTCATAAAATACACTATCGAGAAGACAATCAGACAGAGCATTCCTGAGAAAGACACCGCTGTGGAATACCTTAAAGCTGTGAGTGAAAAGTTCAAAAAGTTCGATAAGATGCAAAAAGTGTATTATCTTTCATTACTGGATAACACTCATTATGATGGAGTGTCTGGTGTACGCGAGCATATGATGAAGTTGGTGAATTACTTTAACAAGCTGAAATCTTTAAATATGGACCTGGGTGAAAGTTATCTTGTCTACAAAGTCCTACAGTCTCTTCCAGCAGAATATGGGGTTCTCAAAACCACATACAACTCACAAGAAGCTGAATGGACCATCGATCAGATGATGTCTATCGTGACTCAAGAGGAGGAGTCATTAAAGAAATCAAATTCATGTGGTCATTCAGTGAACTATATCTCTCATGCCTCGTCAAGTAAGGCTGAAAATGATAAACTTAAAGGAAAGAAACCTGAGGGCAAGCCTAATTGTAAAAGGTTCTTGGAGATCAAGAAGAAGAACAATAAGAAGAATAAGGGTCAGAAGAACAAATTTAAGGGTAATTGTAATTACTGTAAGAAGCCTGGCCACAAGATCTCAGATTGCCTTAAACTGAAGTACAAGCGTGAGAACGAAGGTATCTTTCCTGAAACTACCCCATTAACTCTAGTTTGTCTTGAATCCAATAATTTTGAAACCTCTATGGACACTTGGTGGTTGGATTATGGAGCGACTGTTCACGTAATTAATTCCTTGCAGGGGCTCAAAGACAGGAGGAGCCCAAATGAGAGAGAAAAGACCATTCTGGGAGTGGAAGGAAGTTCAGCTGTAGTAAATTGCGTAGGAATTGTAGTTTTGAACTTGTACTCTGGACATACTTTAACTTTAAATAATGTTGTCTATGTACCTTCTTCAAGAAGGAATCTGGTTTCAAGTTCTGTGTTAAACAAAGATGGACATTCCTTTTGGCAAGGAAATGACAGAATTGATGTTTATTTTAATTCAATCATTGTTGGAACTGCTAGATTAACAAGCGGTTTATATTACTTAAATGTGAATATTTGTTCAGATTTCACTCCTATGGTATCAATTAATGCTGTCATAGGACACAAACGTCGAAGAATTGATAAGAACTTTTCCATGTTATGGCATCGGCGTTTGGGCCATATCTCAAAAGAGAGATTGGAGAGAATGGTTAGACAAGGCATATTGCGTGACCTAGACTTTTCTGATTTTGAACCCTATATTGACTGTATTAAAGGAAAACTTCCCGCTAGAGCTAGGCAGAAAGGGGCTAATAGATTTGAAGCTATTTTGGAATTGATCCACACAGACATTAGTGGACCAATTACTCCATCTGCTATGGCAATTACAAATATTTCATAACCTTCATAGACGACTATTCTAGATTTGACTAGGTTAATCTGTTGCATGAAAAATTTGACTCGCTAGATGCCTTTAAAGCATTTAAAGCTGCCGTTGAATTAAAGTCTGAAAAGGTAATCAAGAGTGTAAGATCTGATAGAGGTGGAGAATATTATGGCAAATATACTGAAACCGGGAGAAACACTAGACCGTTTGCTCTATTCTTATAGGAGCAAGGAATTGAAGCTCAGTATACTATACCTGGGACTCCACAACAAAATGGAGTTGCTGAGAGGCGTAATCGCACCTTGATGGAAATGGTCAGAAGTATGATCAGTCACTTTTCGTTACCAGAATTTCTGTAGGGTGATGCCCTTAAGACAACAGTCTATGACCTGAATCAAGTTCCAAGTAAATTTGTTGAAAAGACACCGTATGAGCTTTTCACCCGTAAGAAGCCTAGTCTGAGGCACTTTTGCGTGTGGGGTTGTAGAGCAAAAGTGAGACCCTATAATCCGTAGCTCAAGAAACTTGATTCTAGGATTGTTAGCGGATTCTTCGTTAGATATTGTTCAGGATCCAGAAGATGCAGATTTTATTGTCTCAGTCACACTACCAGGGTCATTGAATCTAACAGGGCCTTCTATTTTGAGGATGACTTGGACAATGAGAGTGGTGTCCCTAGAGTAATTAACCTGCATTGTGTGGTTAACATCTTGCCCATGCCATCATCATCATCTCCACCCATAGATCATGATATTAGAAATGACATCCTTGTTGAGAATCCGATTAATCCTATTGTAGAAGCTCCTATAACTGATATAGGAGAGCCAACTCCTAATTTGAGGCAATCACAAAGGATTTGTAGACTTGCAATTTCATATGACTATATTGTGTACTTGTAGGAATTTGAGTCAGACATTATTGATGGCGCAGATCCAATTTCTTATGGCGAGGCTGTAATAGGATCTCATTCATCTGAGTGGTTAGAGGTTATGAATGATGAGATGTCCTCCATGTCTTATAATCATGTATGGGAATTAACTAAGTTACCAGATGGTTGTAAACCCATTGGTTGTAAATGGGTTTTTAAAACCAAGAGAGGGTCAATGGTAAAGTTGAAAGATTTAAAGCCAGACTTGTAGCTAAAGGCTATAATCAGAAGGAAGGGATCGATTATACGAAAACGCTCTCACCTGTATCTACTAAAGATGCTTTCAGAGTTATAATAGCTCTTGTTGCACAGTTGAAACTTTAACTTCACTAGATGGATGCCAAAACTGCATTCTTAAATGGTGATTTACTTGAGGATGTTCATATGACGCAACCTGATGGATTCATTGAGGCAGGGAAAGAACACTTAGTGTGCAAGCTGAAAAGGTCCATTTATGGACTTAAACAGGCCTCATGACAGTAGTATTTGAAATTTGATTAAATAATCACCTCACTTGGTTTTACAGAGAACATTGTTGATCAATGTATCTATCAGAAATTTGAAAAAGACAACTTTATGATACTCGTTCTGTATGTTGACAACATACTCCTAGCTAGTAACTCAGTAACTATGTTGAATGAGGTCAAACGCATTTTGTCATGCCACTTTGACATGAAAGATCTTGGTGAAGCCTCTTTCGTCTTGGGAATTCAGATTCACCGTGATAGATCTTGTGGCACTCTTGGTTTATCTTAGACAACCTATATAGAACGAGTACTGAAGAAATTTAATATGCATACTTACGCTCCTTGTGCAACACCTGTACAGAAAGGTGAAAAGTTGTCTAGATCATCTTGTCCCAATGATGATAATTTGAAAATCGAGATGAATAAGATTCCGTATGCATCTGCTGTTGGCAGCCTTATGTATGCTTAGGTGTGCACACGACCTGACATTGCTTTCGCTGTCAGTGTGCTTGGTAGATACCTGAGCAATCCTGGTCTTGATCATTAGAAGGCTGCAAAGAAAGTCATGAGGTACTCACAAGGTACAAAGTATCACATGCTTACTTTTAGAAGATCTGAGCCACTTGAAATTGTGGATTATTCAGATTCTGATTATGCATCTTGTGTGGATAACTGCAAATCCACTTCTGGATACATCTTTATGATGTCTGGAGGAGCTGTATCGTGGAAGAGTTGCAAGCAATCAGTAACTGCTACCTCGACTATGGAAACAGAGTATATCGCTTGTTATGAGGCTACCCGCCAGGCCATATGGTTGAGGAAACTGATATCTAGCATGCATCTAGTTGATTTTATATCACGACCTCTAACCATATACTGCGATAGTTCGTCTGCTGTCAGTTTTTCTCAGAATTATAGGAATTCTAGTCACACTAAACACTTCGATGTTAAGTTCCTATTTGTCAGAGAAAAGATTGATGAATTCCAAACTCGTTTGGTTCACATTCCTGGTGAATACATGTTAGCAGATCCGTTGACCAAAGACTTACCCGTATGAGTCTTTAAGAATCATGTGACTCACATGGGCGTTGTTAAAAATTTTGATGTAGCCTTGGTTTAGTAAGAGTCTGAATTAAATTCTTAAGGGATTTTGAATTGTTATTTGACAATTTTGAATATTATTTTGTGTTCCATTCAATTCAGTTGATGAAACTTATTTATGGAAATGTCAATATCACTTTATTTCCTATCCGTTTCAATGATCTTTGTGTATGGTTTCTCCACTGAATCCTGTATAGTTTATAAATATACACACATCCGTGTGTTTATGTGAACATTATTATGCCTGATTAACTATTCGTTTATTGATCTAATAATTTAATTAATGCTATCCAAGTAGGAGATTGTTGGAATAATTTTAAATATTTTATAGATTAGCATTAACTATTTTATTAGATTAGTACCTTGTTAATTCTAATTAGGCAATTAATGTTATAATTTATGAACTGAGAATAGACTGAGTTTTATTTTAATATGTGTATGGATAATCGGTGATGGGTTCGATTATTCACAAGCCAACTAGGTAGAAACCCATCCCACAGCCCAAGAGTATTTGTAATCATCCCGTCAGATTACTAATTTAAAATTGTTATCCAGAGAGAGATTTTATGAGCTTGATTTTGTTTGATTAATTAAATTTAAAATTGTTTTAAAGATTCTAGAGGATTTTACTATAATAATATTGATTAATTATATTACTAAATAAAATCCTATAAATAACACACTGAAGCCCTAGTTTTATATACACACAAAATCTATCATTCTCTCTCTGCCGTCAAAACACTCTGAGAAATGCTCTTGGGCATTGTGGGTTGAACTCGTTGGACTCAACCAATATTCAGATCAATGATGTTGTCTCCATCAGGTCAGACTGGTAATTTATTTATTCTCCCAATTTGTGATCATGTTTAATTACATGTTTTAGTTCCACTTTCAAGTTTTACTCCTAAATTTGAACTGGCCTATACATGGCATAAACTGATATATAGGCATTCCTATACTATGATCGAAAAATGAAGTACGTAATGGAAAGGTGATATTCAACGGGTAGTTTTCTCTGTTAAACATCCTATTCCTAGGATAGTTGGTTCACCTGGACCTAAAATAAAAGTATATGTTAAAGCAGTTGTTAGTGTAAGACAACATGCAATTCAAATATATTCAAACAGTTTATGGCATTGTGTTATACGCACACTACCCTGGCCGTTGCCTCCACACACAGCACTCTAACATGGTGCTTTTCTTTTTCTTTTTCAGTTTAATAAACTTGGGTTGGGCGGTGCCATAGAACAACGATAACTTTATAGCCTCAAAAAAACATATGCACAAGTAAGGTTATTGAAACTAAAGAAATGACACATCCACAATTGTCTAGTGGTGTACCCATTTGATCACGGATTGACGCACACCCACTTTGTTCATACTTTGGTAAGTGCACCCACGATGGTGTCAATTCCGGTGGATGGCCACTGCAAATTCAATACAACTTACATTTCAAATAAGGCAATTAGAGTGACGCATGCAAGATGCGGGAAGATGTCAATGAGCCTTCATGTAGATGTTAAGAATATTGGCTCCAAAGACGACAGCACATTGTTGATACGAGAATACCGACCCATTCATTCCCAAAATTGTTGGGATAAAAAATTTCCATGGACCTATTGCTTAAACCAGCATCTTCTTTTATCAGGGTTAAGGAAAAAAGACTAAATATATTTGTTATCATACATGGCATTTTGACTTTTTCTTATCTACATGGATTTGCCACATCACACCTTAGTTAACGATATTATATGCTTCATTAATGGTAGGGATGTAATTGCAAAGAAATAAAACTATAATGAGTGCTTTGAAAAAAAAAAATAAAGTGCAGGGACAAATTTACAAATTAAAGTAAAGTATTGGAGCTAAATGATTAATTTTTCCTATTTTTAAATAAGTAGATTATTTAACTTGTTAGACAAATAATTATAATGTGCATATTTAAGAATAGTTAGATTGTCACAGTGTTAGCGACAAAACAACAGAGATACATCTCAACACATTTGTTGAGCGCTTTTGGTTGGCCATTCGTTCGAGGATGGTAGGCCATGCTCATGGTTAGAAAGGTACCCTAAAGACAATTGAGCTCATGCCAAAATATGTTAAGGAAGCAAGGGTCCTGGTTAATGATGAATACATAAGGCCTATAAAGACTAATTATATCAATGACAAAGGCTTTAGTAGCGTGTTTAGCCCCAAAGCAAATAAGGATAGCGATAAAATGCCCATTTTTAGATAATCGGTCCACTACAATCATGATAGTGCCCTTTTCCTCTAAAATTAGGTAAGCAAGTAATAAAATCCATCGAGATTTCCTTAAAGGCCATTTTTGGTATTGGAAGTGGTTGTAAAAGTCCCTCAAACAGTTGGCTGATGGGTTTCATCCGCTAGCAAACTTGACAGGCTGCAAAAAAGGTTTTAACTTTTCAGCTCAAGTTCTTCCAAGTAAAATTAGAAGCTAACTTGTGAAAGGTTAGCGTGATGCCAACTTTACCACCTGTGGGAGTCGAATGGCACTCATGTAAGAGCTATGGTCTTAAAGAAGAATCTACAAGGATAATTAGACGATCATAATAAAACAAGAGACTTTCACGAAAGATGTAATCAAACAAAGCAGAATGGTCACCCTAGTTGTTCTTGTAATTGAAGTAACTCTAAGATAATGAAACTCATCAATGAAATAAACTTGCAGGAGGAGAAAGCAAACATGGGTGCAATAGGAACTCTTAATAAGGCATCAGCAGCCTTATTGACCTTTCCTAGTTGATAGATGATTTGAAACTCAGCCGATGAGCTTGGTAAGTCATTATTGCTATTCAACGGTTTAGATGACCTGCTTCATGGGGTTTTTAAGGGATTGTTGGTAGGTGTAAATAGCAAATTTCTAGTTGAGTAAGTATTACCACCATTTACTTATAACTCTAGTGATTTCGTACATTTCCTAGTGGTAAATGAAAGCTTTTTGCATGTGAAGGCAAAGTTTCTGACTGTAAAAAGCAATATGATGCCTATTTTGGGAAAGTACTGCCTATATACCTTTACTTGAGGCATCTATTTTGACTCGGAATTTTTCTGAGAAATTTTGTAGCTACAAAATGGGGGTGAGCTAAGCAACCCTTTCAATTTTTTAGATGCCTTATTAGCTGTAGAGGACCAGTGATAATCGTCCTTGCATAAAAGGTTAATAAATGGACTAGAGCCTTGTGCCTAATGTTAGATAAAATGTTGATAGTAGCTGACAAGTTTAAGGAAGCTTTGAAGTTTTTAAGTAGTTCTTAGCTAGGGCCATCGTTGAATTACTGCAACCTTGGAAGGATCCATAAATAGCTATACTAAAGAAAGCACATGGCCTAAATAATCCACACGTTGTTGGTCGTGCATATGGATCGTTTCGCAACCAAATTATGTGTACACAATAATTGCAAGACCTGACCTAAGTTTTGTAGATGGAGTTCCCAGGAAAAGCTATAGATTAAAATGTCGCTGAAGAACACCAACACAAATTTTTGTAACAATGGCTAGAAAAATCATTCATGAGCGCCTAAAAGGTGGATGGCGCATTGCAAAAGCTAAATGGCATCACGAGGAATTCATAATGACCATCATGTATACAAAAAGCAATTTCAGCCACATCTTAAGCTTTTGACACAAATCTAATGGTAACTAGTTAAGAGATCATGGTTAAAGAAATACTAAGCACCGAACAACTCATCAAAATACTCATCCACCATTGGAGTAAGGATGTGATATTTGATTGTATTGAGAGCTTGATAATCAATTTCAAAAGCACCTCGTCTTGTCTTTCTTTCGGACAAGAACATGGGATGAAAAAGGACATGTACTAGGGCAAATGATGCCGTCACGAAGCATTTCAATCACTAAACACTCGATTTCCTATTTTTGGAAGTGATGATAACAATAGGGCTTAACGTTTATGGGACTAAAGTAGGGTTAAAGGTGAATATAATGTTCTTGATGATAAGTTTCTAATTGTGTCATATTTGTATATATTTTACTAGAGATTTTTCATTTATTTTGGATAAGTTCTTTGAATTTAATTACTAATTGATGTAAGTTTAACGCATTTTATAAATTACATTATTTGATTGTCTCCTTGCAATTAGTTGATTTAATTTTGTATTGTTTTGATAATAATTGCAGGGAATTAATTTGATATAATAGAATTGAAGAATTAGAGGTTTGGAAAAAGAAGATTCAAGGATGTTTGGAAGCTTTATAGAAATATCTGGAAGTTAGAAGGAGTTAAGGAAGAAAGTTGAGATGGTATTCAGTTTTAAATGGTGAATACTCAACTTCGACGCCACTTTTGAATCCTTATATGTTAGAATTTGAAGATGATCATTTTACACAACTTGTAGATCTTGTTAAGAGCTTCCCAACAAGTATTAATTTGGTAAATTATGACATCAGATCATAAAGTTATGTCCTAAAGACTAACACTATGTTAGGAGACCTAGGCACCCAAATGTGAACACCTAGGTGCCATAAGATTGTGAAAAATATGAAACTCTACATTTTTACTAATATAAGAGGGGGTTTTTTGGGATTTATAGGTTAAAATACTAGAAGGGGAGAGAGGAGGCTCGAAATTTTACTCTAAAGACTAGGGAAAATTTTGCTTTCTTAGGTCTTCTAAGGTGTTTTCTTTGAAGGATAGGCTAAGGGTTAGTCTCCTTGGAGCTTCCTTGGCCAAATCTCTATGGATTCTTCCATGGAGATCTCCTTCTACTCATCTTCTTCTCTAGTTTTCTCATTTTTCTTTTTATTTTCTTAACGTAAGCTATATTTTAGCTTGTTATTGGTTGTTGAGTTGGATTCTATATGAATATTGAATTAAGATTTCATGGCTTTATATCCACATATGTTAATATTTACTCATAATTTTTTATTGATTAATGAATGTATGTTGCTTCTTAATTGAGGCTTTCATACTATTTAGTTGATTGAGTTGATTCGAAATGGATTGAATAGATTGTGTTGATGAATTTCTTAGTAATCTCTTGTCATGGAATTTAATGCCTACAAGGTGTTTGATAAAATGACTCATTGAGAATTGAGTATTTCTGCTCTAAATGTTTGAACACAACCCTTAAAAAAAATAAAATCATACTCACATTCTCAATGAATTCCAAAGGTTTAAAACACTTTAAGATTAGTATTCTTTAAATGTTTGGAAACAAATTCTAAGAGAAGATTATGGTTAAGGTAGTGCAGTTTTACCTAAATGTTTGGAAACAGCCTTTAGATAAGTTGTGTTTGATAATTTAACTCTAGAGCTTAATGTATTTGCATTCTAAGAAAGATTTCACTTAAATGTTTGGATAACCTCTGAAAATAGACTTATCTTTCTAGTTATTTAAATTATCTGGAAGTAGAATTAAACTATGTGAAACAATGTCATTAATGAACTTAGTAACTCAATTTATCCTTACTCTAACTCTCAATGATCTTAATCTACTATAGTGCTTGAGTTTTTTATTTTTAGTTAGGCTCTTTAGAATATTTATTCAGCTCAGTTGTTTTGTCTGTTATACTTAAATCATTTCCCAATTATTGTTTATTTAGGCTATTAGTGTAAATATGTAAATAATTATACTAACTCATACTTGTGTACATATTTTATTTTTTGTAAGCAAAAATTTAATCCTAAAGAACAATAAAGATAACATTTTATCCTCGTAGGAATGATATAGAATCTTTTAGGTCCTTTTACTACATTTTGACCCATATACTTGCATATGATCACCTAACTTTTGGCGGGTGGTAATCCTTGAGGTTCTTGAAAAAATCACTATAGTCATCAAGCAACTATTGTTGGTCCTCAGAAGGAAGATGAAGAAAACGACTCTAGTGGCGCAAGTTGTAAGTGAAAGAACGAAGCAACTGCGTTGATATGTTGAAAGCAAAGCCGACACTGAAGTTGCACAGGTTGAATATCTGAGGGGGTTCACTAATCCATGAAATTTGTTGACCGTTGAAGTCAAATTCGAATGTTTGTTGAGTATAATTAGTAAGAACGGGTCCAAGCGTGGCCAACCAAGAAACTCCGTGAACCGTATCAGAACTGTGTAAATCCAAGATGTATAAATCTATGGAGAGCTCGCAATTTTAAATGGTGATTGTCACATTTCGAGCCACCCCTGAGCAGAATAATTTTTGCCCATTGCCAACGAGAACCTGTAAACTAGGGGCAAAGTCTATGGTGATTCCAAGAAATTTGGCTACACAAGCTTGGATGAAATTATGAGTACTACCACCATCAACAAGAATTTGCACTAGAACGCCATGAACATGGCCAGTAAAACACAAAGTAGTAGTGGAATGTCCACCTGCTAATGCATGATAAGAAATTATGGACGGAGTGGTGTCTTTCGAAGCAATGAGTTTAGTTAAAGGAGAAGGAAAGGCCTCGTGAGGTGGAGTGTTTTCCTCAAGGTGAACTCGAATCATCTTCTAATAGTAGTAATTGAGGAAGAGTCTTGCATTTGTGGCCAGCAGTATAATGATCGTCCCAATAATAACAGAGACCATTCTCTCAACGTTGTTGGGCATCGATAGCACTTAAACGTCAAAATGGCATTTTTGGTAGAGCTATTGCTAGGGAAGGCAGAGCTAGTATAGGTAATAAAGGAGGACCATGACCCAGACTTGGTCGTTGACGACCCTTCTCAAAATTGATATGTTACTCGTGCAAATGTGCTAAAGAGGTAGCCTTATCTAAAGTCTAAGGAGAATGAACAAGAACAATTCCATTTATATCCATACGAAGCCCATAAATGAAAAAGTGGACGAGGAACTTTTCAGGCAACAGAATGGATCCATTTGTGATGGCTTCGAACTTGGCTAAGTAGACCGCCATTGTAGTCTACTACCGTAGCTTGCCAGACGTCCCTCTGGAGCTTCATGTCTTTCCTTTAACAAATAAGTTATGTTGCGAACTGAGGCCAATCAATTGACTGGTTGTGGCGATGTATCCATCAATACCACTTAAGTACCTCTCAATCTAAATAAAATGAAGTAAGAGATAGCTTATGGCGTTCAACAATGGTATAAAATTCAAAATAACACTCAGCTTGACAAACCCAAGCCTCCAGGCTTAAACCACTAAATCACCCTACCTCCACAGAAGCAGGCTTATGGCGGATGGTCAAAGTAGGTTGAGTAGAAAAATTAAGTACCACAATAACATCAGACCTAGTAGCATGAGCACGAGAAGATTCGAGGACCGAATCATGTGTCTGGCTGCCCAAGGCTGCCAAATGAGTAAGCACCTCATTCATAGTGAGTTTCGGAGTTTCAACCACAAAAACCAAGCTCAAAACATTAGATGATAGACTCTACAGTTCATTGCAAAAGTAACTTGAGAGTCCTGAACATTCTTCATAGAGTCATTAATGGTCTTGAGACTCGTGCCCACTAATGTAGACGTCAATGAAAGCACCATTGGAACAACTTAGTCGTCAGATGGAATTGATACTGATATAGAAAACCTAGATCAGCAAGTTACAATGAACAGAGAAGTGGTGAGAGAAGTACAACAGAGAAGGAGATGAGAAGCAATACAAGCCATTGCATTAGCCTCTATTCCCTTAATACAATCCGTTATTTATTGTTGAACCATGTACTCTCTATTTTCCTAACTAGCTTGCCTTTATACGAAATCCTCAAGTCTTCTAGGAGATTTCTGTTGGCGTGAGCTTTTCTTTGTGACTTTAGGTGCTAGATCTACTGACTAGGGGCTCCCATGTGCTCTTCCACTAGCATGTCTTCTGCTGATATGGTCATAACAACATTTACATAATTATTTTTGTTAAAAGTTAGATATAAAATAGTGATTAAATGGTGATTTTATTTTTCTTATAGTAAAATATTCTCAAATAAACTTAAAAAAAATAATATATAACAAGGTTTAAATCACAAGAAAAAATAAAATTTAGGCTAAACATTATAATTCAAATAACAACTCCACAAAATTTAGAGAAGAGCACATATAAATAATGGAAAAATATTATACTTTAGGCCCATGAGTTTGGATATATATGTATATATATATATTACTACGTATATTATAAAATTACACTGAATGACTATGTGACCAAATTTTGTTTACTTTAAAGGATTTTGGTATGACACTTTAAGACTTAATATTTAGACACATATTGAAAGATTCCTTTGTTAGGGTCTTTTAGAATAATTCATCTTCGAATTTTTAAAGTAATTTCAAAATATAAGGTATTTTATGATAAATCAATGAAATTTATAATCATTAGATGTAATGTTTCCTGAATTTATAACCCTCCAAAGCGTAGTTTAGTTGGTAACACTTTAATTGTTAAACTATTACAAATAATCAAAATATTATTTATTAATTAGACTAACATTTAGATTGTATGCAATATCTTACCCTTTATAACAAATTAAAGAAATCATTGTCCAAACAAAAAAAAAATTAAAGAAATCAAATATTACCATTCAAAGTTTGGAATCTAATTTAGAAAGACACATGGTTTCTTCAAAACTCATAAGAAATGCCATGACAAAAGATAATAAGAACCTTTAAATCACAGGTGGAAAGAAAAGTTAGGCTAAATTGTGGCAATTTACTTAACAAAATGCATTCTCACAAAATCTATCGAAAACCAATGGTAAATTATAACCCTCTAAATTATAGTTGTTCATCTCTTAATTAATTGTCTCAGAAAACTAAAATCATTACATATTAATTAAAACTAACATTTTAAACTCATAAAAAATTTTAATTTTAATTTTGATAATAGTTGATATTTTACCTTTTATAATGAATGGAAAATTATAATAGTATTTTTTCAACACATTCTTAAAAGTAATTATACCAGTAGAATTATTCTATATAGTCAATTACATGTTAAAATATATTGACAACATGCCAATTTGAAATAATTTTATGTATTTTTATTTTGAGTTTAATAATTCTTAAATTTTATTTATGAACTCAATGCCTCTTGTTTTTTAATTTGTTAACTTATCAATCTTACCTTTTTTTTTTTATTATTGTCCCAGTTAACTAGTAACATTCAAAATATTAGTTTGTAAATTAATCAATTCACATCTCTATTTTTATTTTATGTTGATAACTTTTCAAATTTCTAATCCCAACATTATTCTTTAATTCTATTGATAAGTTATAACAATAGATAATATGTTTCTGTACAATGTAATATGATTTCAATAACTTATATTTGTTATATACTTGTCACAATAAGTGAAAATATGTTTTGTGTTCCTGTATGTCTTTATATATATATATTAGAAACTAGGATTTGGGGGAATTTATTTTAAAATTTAAAAACTAATGGGTGAATTGACAAATTTTACATGTTGATGATTCTGGTTTAGAATTTTACAATTGGAAGCTTTATTTCAAATGTGATCTTATCTAGTGGGAGAAAACAATTCTTATTTTTTAAAATAGTGAATTAGATTAGAGTATTTTGTCAATATTGTCTAAGCATGTGAAAAAAAGATAGATATGGATACTTCTATGCTTAGATGTCATGAATGAATACTATTTAGAGAAATGAATAAATTAGAAGTATGCATATGATTTTGTAAATTTGAAAATTAGATACTATTTTGAATTCAAAAGTAAAAAACATAGCAGATGTTTATCCATGAAATTATCTTAATTACAAGCTTAAGCAATCTAATCCCATCTTCAAAAGAAAGGAAATTGCTTTATATGTGGGAACTCAAAGTCATTAGCAAGAACGCAAGTAATGATAATCCTCCAAGGCTAAACATAAATTTGGTCCTTAGAGATGATATATTTATTGTTGTGGTCATTTCTCAAGCTTTTGTTGTGATTGATGTAAGCGAATAGATGATAAACTTGGGACTACCAGGCATCTTTGTGTAAACATATATGTTTTTACCTCTTGCATTTCAGTTGGGGATGAAGAAGAACATGTATACTTTGATAATTCCAAAACTACTAACATTTTTTGAAAATGTAAAGCTCTTCTCAAGCTTAATTTGGCAAGACCTCAATTCACAATGATTTGCTTCATGTGATTGACATCATATCAAATTTGATATCTATGTCTCTGTTGGGAAATACTAGGATTAAAGTGTCATTTGAATATGATAATTTTATAATAACAAAAAATAATGCTTTTATGGGCAAAGACTATCAATGGCCCTTCGTACTTAATTTTTTTATTTTTTTGGGTACCATCTATAATGAATTTCTCACTATATTAAAAGGATACAATGATGTTAACTAGACTTTATATTTAGATGAAACAAAATCCACTTGTGGCTATTTATTTAACTTTAATGTTGGTTTAGTGACTTGGTGATTGTTGATTTGGAATTAGTTGGTTATGAAGTTAAGTGGTTGAGAAATTTCTTAGCAATTATATTGTTGGGAATGAAACAATCTTATGTATCTATGCATTGTAATTATCAAATGGCAATAACCATTACAAAGAATAAAACTTTTAATAGTGCAAGTAGACATACATGTTCGATATATGACATAGTTAAGTAACTACTAAAAGATAAAATTATATTGATTGATTATGAAATGTCAAAGATGAATTTGGCAAATCTTTTCATAAAAGTTTTGACAAAGAAATTAATCCTAAAAACATCGAAAACAATACGACTTAGGCTAATTTAAAATTAACAATGATGGTAACCTAACTTTTGTAATTGAAGATCCTAAGAATAATGTTTATATGAATATTAGTAAGTCACCTGTTAATTTTGTTAGTACTATTAATTTTAATTCCTTCATAAGGTGTGAGAAAGCGCTAGAATGAATTAATTGAAATGATAAATACAAAACTCTTAATGATTTTTATAAACTTTTTAATCTTATAGCTAAAGTAAAAAGTGCAATTCACCATTATCTACAGCTGCCAATGTTATTAACCCCATATGCTATAAACTACTTTTGAATATATTATACGGTGGATCACGTGGTAAAGGCTTACCATGCGATTCTGGCAACCACTTTGTTAAAAATATAGAAAGACAATCTTATAGAGGCACACCACGCAACAAAGTTTTGCATAAGATTTTTTTCTTTTTTCCAATTGCAATGCATCTCAGGATTTATGAACAAAGTAGGAATAGAAATTTTGTGTGAAAGTTGCTGTATTTTCCATTTGACACTGCCTCTCCTTAATATGTATATATCATAAAACATCTTTATATTTTAATAATAAAAAGTATGGTTCACTTGACACTTTTCAAATTTACCTATTTAATAATTAAGTCCGAGTGAAAAAAAAATGGTTAGTTTACTAAAACAAAGAAAAAAGAAAATGTAGATGTAGTATGAATTAACAATTTAAATAATTCATAAAGAATAAAATCTTAAAATAATTAGAATTTCTCCCTTTTTCTAAGCTTTGACACGTCATTTGTTAGGAAATTAAAGAAAGCCCTCAATGCTATTTCTTCTTCTCTCTTTCTATATTTTTTTTTTCCTTCTTTCTCCTTCCTCCTCATGCATACACGTCTGGCAACAAGCTCTGAAAATCCCTCTCCTCTTCTTGCTCCAATTTCAACATTTTTTTATCATCTCCACCATTCTTCAACATCCTCTATCATTATTCTGGTTAATTCCAGTGTGATTCATGTCAAAATTTCATAGAATTCTAGCAAAGGTCCCTTCATTCATCACAACAATGATAGGGTGCCAAAAAAGCCAATTAAACGTGATTGAAGAAAGATTCCTCAAAATTGAGTTGTGCATCTTCCATTTGATGATAATATATTGTTTTCCATCTATTCTTTGTGATCAATTTCATAATCTTGGCCTCAATTTCAAATTTTTCCAATTATGTGACTTAAGGTGGCACAAGATGAGAAATTGAATATAATTAGTGAAAGATTTCTTCAAATTGATTTTTGTCATTGTTTCGTAAACCTAAATTAGTTCTTTCCCTTCTATAATATGCAATTAATTTCTGAATTTATAGTCTTGATTTTGAAACCTCTCTTTTCAAGGTGTTGGTGTAAATTTGAAATTAGGCTTGATTTTGGTGAGATTTCTTTAAATCAAGTTGGTGTTTCGGTTCTTAGATAAATTTTGTGTATTTCTCCTCTAATTCCCATGTGAGTTGCTGCATTTTGGTATCCAATTTCACACATATCTTGGTTGCACAAAATGTGTGGTAAGGTAATGGAGTTTCGAAATTCTTGGACCAATTTTCTTCAAGAATCACCACTAGAGGAAGAAATTAAGTAATTGAAAGTTATCGTTTGAAGTAGTATGTTGATTCGGTAAGTTTTCCTAATTTTTTTTTTAATTTTCTTTGTTGTTTTAAAGAAAGGGGATAAAACCCTTATAGTGATTGACTAAATAACTCTAAATAAATAATTTGATTAATCATTAAATTTTGAATTGTGATTAGAAAAATTTCCAAATTTTCTTGATTATGTTAGGCAACAAGGTGGTTAAGAAAAAGAAATTATTTCGGGGCATAAGTACATAAAGGATAAAATACATGAAGATAGAAATGAATAAATAAAAATAAGATTTCAACCAAGGTAGTGAAATTTACTTGTAATATTAGAAGGTGAAGGGTTAACACCCCTATGGAGATTAAAAAGAATTGATGCATGGTGATTAGACAAGAATTGAGTAAGGCATTGGGAAGTCAGTTGAATTAAAGAATAATTTTTGATATAAAAAGTTAAATGTGTGTTCTTTGTTATTATAAGACCATAGAAATTGGTTTTGTAATCAAATGAGATAAGGAGAGTAACATTAAAAACTCGATTGTCTTGTGCATTCCCTCCGGATAAATAAATATTGCTATTTAGGTTATAACACATCAAACAAATTCTTCTTTTAATAGTATATGCTCTAGAGTTTTTTCTCCAAAGAGCCTATGTGACCCAAACTAAATATGTTTATTAATTTGGTCCCTATTTTTCAACACTTCATTGGTAACTGTAATATTTATTATGATTTAAATAAAAAAATTTTAAATTATATCAAAATTTAGGTTATTGGATAATTTATGGTGGAATACACTTTAGCGAGAGCGTAGTGAGAATGAGTCAAATGAGAGAAGTGGACATTTACACGTTTTTACTATTTTATATCATATTTTTTTACATACACAATATATTCAATTGTACATGATTCATGATAGCTTATTATACAATTTATTATCGCAAGACTCATGCTACTTTAATTATATATTTACAAAGAAATTGAAGTTGAAGGATTGAGATAATTATTGTAAATTTTTCTTTAAAACTAAAACATATATGATCACAAATACTAAGACAATAGTAACAGCTTATAATAAAAGTATAATAATTAATAATACTTATATGAAGTGGCTACATGTAGTGACGGAGAGAGGGGCACTAGAGGAGGCCTTGGTCCCGGTAAACCATATATATATATAATTCTTTTAACATATACAATTTTTTGGTTTTTTTTACCTCAAGATTCGTTTTAGTCCTTCAATAATAAAAAAGTATCAATATGATTTTTTAAAGATGAAAAAGTAAATTTATTTGATCTTTCTAAATGACCATTTTCATCTTTAGAGGGCTATTATTTTGTGAAGAACCTTTGGATGACCATCTTAATACTTTCTATTATTAAAGAATTAACTTGAATTTTAGGTTAAAAGTGATGGACCAAAGTTATTTTTTTTCCCATATTAATATAATATGTTATTTTTTAAATAAAAAATATAATGGATTGTTAGATGATCTTACTTTAATATTTTAATAAGTATTTATGAATAATAATATTAAAAACAAACAAAATTTTAAAATAATATCTTACCAAAGTTTTAAAAATAGAAGGAATTTTATTTTTTTTTATTTTTTGTTTTCTCATTCTTTTTCCTTATTTTAATATTTACTCTTTGTTAATTTTTTATGAAATTTATTTGTTTTTTCAAAAAAAAATTTGTGACTCACATTTTACATTTATATTACCTCTTACTTTCTCAACTCTTCTCACCTATAGATTTTGTAAATTGTCCGACTTATTATTATTATCATCATTGTCATCATAAAATTAGTTCATATTTTATAAAAAGTTAGCATTTTATTTGAAATATACACATCTTTTTATGTATGTTATATATTAATATGTTGTATAGATAATATATATAGCACCTTATTAAATTTTAATTATATATATATACATGAAAGTAAAATAAACTTTTTTTTTAAAAAAAAGAATATTATATTATACTTTATTAATTTGTTCCCTCCTCTGCTGTGCCGACATGATTGTAACTATAAACAGAGCACTGATAATACAGTCGTTCAAAAGGACACTGAAACTGCATGTGAAGCAAGCATAACTTTCTCAGGTGCACCAAAGTATCCAAAGCGTACCTTTAATCTTGTTAATCATGTAATAATGAACAATAAAAAATTACTATTTACTCATGTTTTTATTAAATAATTTCATTGTATATTAATAAAAACTGTACATAAATTTTGTTTATTTGTTCCGGAATCTCATATTGGCATAGTTTTATAAAAAGGGAGTGATATTTATTAAAAAAAAAAAAAAGTAGTTTTAAACTCGAAACTTAAAATGAACATATTTTAAAGTTTATTAGTCAAAACTATATGATATGTATACACGCACTAAATAATTAAATAAATGAAAACTGTTTGAATAATTGTAATACAAGAGAGTCTCCATAAAATAAAGTAGGGAGTACGATCTTGTCTTCAACCCTACATATTTGGGAGGGCATGATTTACTTTATTATGTCTCTCATTTTAGCCTTCTGATCAATCGTCAGTTTCTAATGCCTCCAAAAGCAATAACTATAGAGCAGATTGATTTTGTTATTGATAATGATATATGAGTAGACTCTTTCTTTCCCTCAGATGAAAATGCAGTTGATGAGTATATTTCTCTAAACTTGGACTAAAATGAAATTGTTAAATCTCTCACGTGGCCTCTTGTATATGTATTTTCAAGAATTTTCGATGACAATTTGTAAATCTTTCTGAAATTAATCAGCAATTTTTTATGGTTAAGTTCAATTGGAATTTAACATTTTCACATTAGTCGTCCAAAATTGATTAATATAGTGTTTTGTTACATCAATTTTGTAGCTACATCTTACGGAGTTCAATAAAAATATGACTTCCCGAGTGACAGAGTAGTGGGAAAAGAGAAAAGGATTTTCAGTTGGAAATCACTGATTTTTATTGAAAAAGTGACTGATAATTTTTTACGGTTGGGCTGCAGACACTTTTTTTTAATCAATTCAAGTTCTTAAAAATACGATCATTTTAGTTCAGCAAGAATGTGAAACTCAACTTGCAGCCACAGACATAACACTTACCTTTTCTCAGAATAATTATTATTGGCACTATTTTAGCTTCTTGATGAACTTACCCAATGACAGCCATGCATAAGGGCACCACTCCAAAATACAAACTTTTAAATTTTATCTTTATCAAAACATTACGTTACATTAACATTTTTAAATAATTAATTTTTTATTAAAAATATTTATTTGAGCTTTTAATATTCAAATAAGACTTTTAAAAAATTTAAACTTAACTTATTTTACAAATTTAATACTTTTGGTCGAAACAAATTTGATCTTTTTAATCAACTTTTTTTTGTTCAAATTTTTTTTTGTTTGACATATTAAGTTGAACAAATTTTTTAAATTATAATCGAATATAATGTATACCACCTTATTAGCTTTTAATTTTAATATAATGTATATATATATATATATATATATATATGAATGTTAAAATATACTCTTTTTAATAAAATATTATATTACACTTTAGTATTATTCGACCTGGTGCATCTAATTCTGTCCCTTCGCTACTGTGCCCACATGATTGCTTACTATATATTACAGCACGTGTTCAAATTGACACTGAAACTGAACCTGTACGTGAAGCAACCATATTCATATCTTAGTCGGGTGCACCATGTGATCCCTCTGTTTGAAAAGAGGCCACCCTGGTTGGCATCATAATATAGTTGTCAAAGTATGTCAATCTGATTCACTCGAGTTGACTCACTCGAATTGGTGGGTTAAATAAGTTAACACATTTAACTAACCATAAGGTGGTGGGTTAAAAATCTCAACCCACCCCACCTGGTGGGTTAAGCGAGCTGATCCGTTTAACCTACCAAAAAATTAAAATAAAATAAAAAATTATAAAAATTTAAATGTAATTTTTTTCAAGTATATGTCTTATTTAATCAATCAATTTTTATATCAATATAAATAAATAAAAAAACTAAATACAAAACAAGTTTAAACGAATTAAAATAAATAGAATAATTCAATAATTCATTAATAATAAGAATATAATTATGAGCAGAATATTCAAATTTGGCAAATTACAAAATAATAGAGACAACACAATACATATATTATGATCAATTTTTTTAAATAGAAAAGTACAATAGGTTGAAACGCTAGATTGAGTCAGTGAAAAATTAAAAAAAAAAAACGGGCAACTCATTTAACCCACGAATTTAGTCGTTTAACTCATAGGTTATAAATGAGTAGAGTTAATAGAAGTATACTAAACGAGTTTTCAAAGGAGTCCCTCAACTCAACTCACCTCCTAAATGGGTTAAACGAGTTCGACCCAATGAATCGAACCCATTTTGACAACTCTACTTCATGACAGGAGGGGGTCGTCTTGCATGCACACTGACCTTAAATTCTCAATCCTCATACTGTCAGTGTGTTGTGTGCTTTCGTTTTCGTTATCATTTTCTATTCCTCCCTCTTCTGAAGCTTTCGTCTTCCACTGTGAAAAATGGCGCATGAAATTCGATTCTTCGAGCTGAATACGGGGGCCAAAATGCCTTCGGTGGGTTTTGGAACTTATCTTGCGGAACCCGGCGTCGTAGCTGATGCTGTTGCCACCGCCGTCAAGGTTCTCTACCCTCTAACTTTTCTTACATTGAATTTTGAGAAGACATTTATCTATAACATTATTGTTATTTGAAATTACTTATATTCTTTCAAAACTCTATATTAAAAGCGTGTTTGCTGTTTCTCTTTGTTTGACCATAATACTACACGAATTTGAGACAACCCCTGATAAACTTTCAATGCAGGTTGGATATCGGCATATAGACTGTGCTCAGTTTTATGGAAATCAAAAGGAGGTGAGAGTCATCTCAATATTTTTTCCCTAAAAGATAAAAAATATACTTCATCACTCCCTTTCCTCCAATGAGATAACTAATAGATTGACCATTCAGTTTATGACATTTTATCCTCCTCTTGCTATTACAATATGTCAATGCTCTATTTATTACTAAGACATTGTATATTTTATACAGATTGGTCATGCCTTGAAGAAGCTTTTTGATGATGGTGTGGTTAAGCGAGAGGATATGTGGATCACCTCCAAACTCTGGTTTGTCCTGTTTTCATGGACTGAGATTATCTATTAGGCTATTTGCTTGCAAACTATGGTGTGTCATCACCTACCACACAAAGTTCCTTGAGTGTTTTCGTTAAGCAGGGAATATTTATTGTAAACACAATCACATGGTTGACCTTGTGTAAATATCATATTTTATTCAAGCATTTCTAAAATTAATAATTTTTAATTATTTCATTTAGTGTTAATTTCACCTTTTTTTAATTAATTTTACCATTATCTTTTTCCTTAAATTTTTTTTTCAAAATTTTTTTTAATAATTTTGGTGGCAACTCAAATAAATTAGTTTTAGAAATTATTTTTTAGAACAATTTATTTTCTTTGTTTTCCCAATGGAGTCGCCATGAATTCCAAAAATAATTTTGAAATCCAAATTTACCCAAAATTTTTTAAAAGGAAATTTTGGAAAATCATTTTGTAAGGAAAAAGGTAATCTCTTTAACCAAGACATGTTTGAAAATCTATTTATAGATAATGTGATAGGTATCTCATAACACTTATTCATAAAAATAGTTACTCTAAACTAATAACATAAAACAAATATGGTCATAAGACTTATTTTAATTACCCTAATTAGAATACGTGCAAAAAGGAAGAAATAAAAGAAAATAATACATAAAGATATTTGCAACAAATCAAATAAAAGAAAAAAAGAATAAAATATTTACAAAATCAAAGAAACATTAAGAATATCAATGTAAAAAAAGAAAAGCTTAATATTTACAAAAGAGAAAAAAGAAATATTCACAAAAAATAGAATTAAATAAATTAGATAGAATAATTACAAAGAAAAACAATTTAATTAATACATAAAAATAAAATTATTTACAAGATTGAATTTGACCTAAGAGATGACTTAGGGCCTACATATCCTAACATCGAGATCAATGTGCATTTACTTTGCAAGGGAGTAAAAAATCATTGTTACTAGGTTGGCATTTTTTCTTTGGTGAGAAGAAGAAAAAGAAAATGAAAGTAACCTGATTTCACAAATAAAACTATTTAAGAATTTGTACACGTGTTTTAATTTTTAAAACCGAGTTATCTTCCCTCTCTTACTCTTCTAATGTTTTCTTTTTTTATTTTTCGAATTCTTTTTTCTTTAAAAAAAGGTATTTTTAAATTTTAATATTCTAAAAAAGGAAGTGCATCGCTCCATTCATGTAAGAAGGAAGAGATCTTTCTACGTATGCAAAATCATAACCAAAAGTGCATCTTCTTCTTTTCCTTCCGTTGTTTCAATTTTTTGTAGCTATTTCTCTACTTCTCTTTCTCCAATTTCTATTTGCTTTTTCTTCACTTTCTCCCACCTCTTTATATCTTCTTTTTCTTCTACCTGGTTCTCTCTCTTTTTTTTTTTTTTCAAAGCTTCCCTAACCATCCTATTTTATATTAAAAAACTAGGGTTTCTTAAAGAGAACTTTCAAATTGCTCATTTATTCTTTCTAATTCCTTCTCTCTGGGAGTTTCCTATTTCATTGTCTTGTTTTTTCAGAAAAGAAATTTTCTATTTTGTTTGCTTTTTCTTTTTTCAATTATTGATTTTTCTTGCTTATTTCCAATCTTTTTTTTTTTATTTTATAGTTTCCTAGTTTCATTTTACCTTACTTTCTCAAGAATGAATAAAAGAGATAATTAGTTTTTTTCTTTTTTAATTTTTAATTATTGACTCAACAAAATTAGAATTAACTAATACAAAAGATCACATAATTATGCTGACTCAAAATTAAATTGAAGTAACCCAAAAATAATAATGACTCAAAAATAAAATTAAAATTAACTGCAATTAAAAATAAATGAATAAAAGTTAACTCTAACTCAAATGGTGAAATTGACCCCAAATTAAATAATAAAAAATTATTACTTTTAGAAATGCCCGGCGTTCGCACCTTGCCACAATTTTTTCGTTGAATTGCATTTAAACAAAATTTAGAAGTTTCACATTCAAAGTCATTGAATTTAGTTACATGACCTAAGGGCATGTTTGGTAGGATAAAAAGGAGTAAGGAGAGGAAATGGGAGAAGGAAAGCTGCAATATTAGGTTTGGTACAATGGTACGGCTCTCCCGCACTTATTCTCTTTCCATTGTACATTACCAATAAGCTTTTCTTCCAAAATCTGATGGAAAGCTCAAACATTACTGGGAATGATTTTTTTAGACCATTTTCCCCCCTTCAATTTGTCTTCAGCAAGTTACAAGTCACGTTGTTCTTCAAATTGTGTCATGGTGTAGTGGATTCTTTAAAGAAGTAGCAGTCAACTAATTTTTTTAGTAAAAAAGTTTTTCTTTTCCACCTAAAAAATTTAAATTAAATATTTTACTAAAAATAATATAAATATTTTAATATCATTGAAATATTTATTAATAATAAAAAATATATAAATCATTTATTGATATTTATTACATATAATTTAATATTTTTTATTAAGACTAACCTTAAAAATAATTTTAAAAAATATTAATTAAATGTTTTGGCATAAGAACATTTCAATCTTTTTATCCTATTATCATTTTCATTTTATCATTATCTTCATACTTAAAAAAATTTTTAATTTTATTTTTCTTTTCATTCCTGACATACCAAACATGTTTTAGCATCAAAGTATTCATTTCCATTATATTTCATTCTCATTCTCTTTCTAACAAAATATATTGTTGCGTACCAAACAGGACCTATGTTTTCCTATCCGCCTCTTCAAATATATTCTTATAGTCAAATTGCCTCAATAATTGGTACATGATTTTGATTTGTAATAATAACCACAAAGTGATTTCATTTTTGGTGGACAAATTGGTTTCAAGGTTGTCAAACTCGTGAGTTTAGATAGACTCGGAAAGAGGGGATAAACTCGTATCGTAAACTCGTAACGTAGAATCGTAAGAGTTTACTTTTATTAATAAATAATTATTTAAATATATAATTATATAGTTAAAATACAATATATAACATGAGATTTATTCAAATATTAATTATATTTAAAATCAATTAAAAAAATGAATAGGGTATACTATTAAAAGCTACAAATTAAAAAAACAGTATGAGAGGTAATTTTACATGCTTATTTTAAATATTTAATTGCATTATTAATATTAAAAAATATATTTGATACAATTTTAACTATATATATATATATATATGTTTTATCTTTTATTATTCATGATATTATATAAAAATTATACAATTCAAAACAATATATGATGACTCTTGAGAAAATAATATTAACATTTAGAATAAAAGATATTAATGAAAAGTGATAGATTTAAAAAGAAAAATTTATGTTCCTCATTATCCTAAAATGAAATATAAATCAAATTTTTATATAAAAAGTTATTTTTTAAAATGGCTAACTATATATATATATATATATATATATATATATGTTGGATATTGGTGTGTCAAAAATAGATTGAAGGTGATATTATATATAAAAGTTGCCTATTATATACTAAATAAGCTTGTTGGTTAAGATGGCCAACTCGGAGCAAACTTGGTGAGTTGAGCGAGTCGACACAAGTTGAAGATGATTCCAACTGAGCTAGGAGCTGTGCGAGTCAAAGAGCTGAGTCAATTCAAAATTGATGGATAGAAATGTTGACTCGGCGAGTTTACCTAGTCAACTTGTAAGTTTGACAACCGTGATTGGTTCTATGTCCATTTTAAGACATTTATTTTATCTTTATGAAGTCGACCAAGGATGTTGTCATACTCTCCATGCTATCTGCATGCTGATACATAACTTAGTCAAACATTTTTATAATTTGTGTGACTATAATCCCGTCAAATTATCTTTCATCTCAATTGAAGTTTGGGGATTTCTATAATTATTACACTATGGTTTCTTCTGCTAATGACCTGAATTGTAATATTCAATTATTTATGTGGTGACTCACTTTCAGATTCCAATTTAAGTAATATCTAAGACCTCCTTTAGGGTACTTTCTAGCTTTGAACACAGTGAATTTAAAGTGCATATCCTTTCCGGCACCTAATAACTATCCGTTACCTTGAACTCTGAAGACAGAGAATCTTGTTTTAAGGCTATTTCTTCTTGTCCGAGAATATGATGTTTGGCTGCGGAATGATCAAAGCCATTCACTGGGAAGAGGGGGCGGGGGTGTGGAGGAATAAGGAAAGTAATTTCTCAAGGAATAAAGTGTTTGCCCTCGCTAGATGTACAGATTTCTTGGGTTTATTCAATTTGCTCTGGCTAATTTGTCCTTACACAGCTATATCAAAGATATTCTTAATGCCCCAAATCTTACTTCCATTACCACCTAACTTATATTACCATTATCTTTAGGTGTACTGATCACTTACCAGAAGATGTACCAAAGGCATTTAATAGAACTCTCCAGGAGCTGCAACTGGATTATCTGGATCTTTACCTGGTGTGTGCATTACTATGAAATTTATATCTCTCTACTTCAATTTCTGTCAAATGCTTGATTACAAATTATACCCTAATTACAGTAATACCTTCTTTGCTTGATCGTTCATTGTTCACCTAGATTCATTGGCCCGTCCGCATGAAAAAGGGGTCTTTTAATAATAAGCATGAAAATCTCACTCAACCTGACATACCCAGCACATGGAGAGCAATGGAGGCACTCTATCATTCTGGCAAGGTTCGAGCTATAGGAGTAAGCAACTTCTCTTCAAAGAAGCTTCAGGATCTGTTGGACGTGGCACATGTTCCTCCATCTGTTAACCAAGTGGAATGCCATCCTTCATGGCAGCAGTTGAAATTATGTGCTTTCTGTAAATCCAAGGGAGTGCATTTATCTGTGAGTATATAAGCACTTCTAAGGTCATGTATGATCGATATAGGTGTTGATATATATCTGAGAATGAAGGTCATAAATGATTGAATAATCATTGGAAAATCTTTATCATTTCTGAACTGCCATTCTGCTGCGTGATTATCATTATGAATGTTCTTATTCAGGGTTATTCACCACTGGGTAAAGGCTTTAGTAAGAGTGACCTCCTTAACAATCAAGTTCTGCGAGAGGTTGCAGCGAAAGTGGGGAAGACTCCAGCACAAGTATCTCTTCGATGGGGACTGCAAATGGGTCACAGTGTACTGCCTAAGAGCATCAATCAAGCAAGGATCAAGGAAAACTTTGACTTGTTTGACTGGTCTATACCTTGGGAATTTCTAGCTAATTTCTCTAAGATTAAGCAGGCAAGTCACTTATATATTTAATGCAATATGTTGGTCCTGGCTTCTATAATTAAGCTATATTTTCTATTGCTTTTGTTTAATGCTAGACAAGTATAAACATATAATTGTGCACTTTTTTACACAGGAATGTAATTTAGTCATTCTAGTTTGAACTTGAATAATGTTAATTCTCCTGTTGTTAATTAAATCAATATTGCTGTAAGAAACTTCAATGATAGCTTGCATAGAAGGCTTCACTTCAGAAAACTGATTTACTAGGTGAAACATGCTGATGCAGGAGAGACTAGTTAAGGGTGCCTCTTTTGTTCACGAGACATTTGGCGTCTACAGAACATTTGAAGAACTGTGGGATGGCGAATAATGGAGTGATCCAAATCGGCCATTATTTTCTCCTTCATCTCGGTGAGGTATTAGAACTGAAGCTTCTATGCTGTCAAATAAAAGACATGGGTATTTGTGTGTTCTAAGCTTTTATGATTTCAGTGTGTTTCGTGCTATTTGTATGCTTATTACGTGTTGGTGTTGGATGATTGTTGGAGTTAGTATGAACTATGTTGAGTACGAGTTATGTTTTGAATAATTATTCTTGTTTTCTTTACTCTTCAAAGTCGCTATGTGCACCATTAACAAATATGGCTGACTTTCATCCTGTAATTACCCTTAAAAAAAGGTCTTAAATTTTAATCCTCTAATTTGTGAAATTGTTACTTGAAATGTTTTGTTGCTTTTTTAAAGTTGCAGAATGTATATTAGAATTTCAACTTTTATCCGTTTTAGAATTAAATCATAATGTTTGATAAATATGAATTCTTGTTCCTTTTTTTTTTAATTAAAATACCAAGAAGATAAAAGCCTTGACATGTAAAGCAAATTATTGAACACAGAAATAAAATGCAACTCAAGTTCGTTTGAACCTCGATTTTTTTTTTAACCTCCCAAGCACCCCTAAAAACTTCATTGTTATATGAGAAGGTCCAAATGATTTCTTAGGCCACGCGATAATTAATTAAATATGTGTGTTTATATGTAAGTCTATATGATCTTAACACTAGTGACTTGTTATGGTAAAAAAAAAAAAAAAACTGAGTGAGTTGTTCTCATTTAAACTCTTTAAAATTGATTTTATTAATGAAATTAAGCTTTTTAAATTAACGGTTTATAATTTAACTTTTCTTATTCTGGTCTTACTTATTTTGATTTCTTTCTCGACATTCTATGTGAATATAACACTTTTTTTCACTTAAATCTTAGTCAGTTTCATAGCCAAGTAAGGTAATAATTAAGATTAAGCTAACATTTTGAAGAAAAATATTTAATTAATCCTAACAATAACGATGAAACACTATAAAAAAAAATATTTAAGATATTATTAAAATAAATATTTAAAAGTAACACTGTTTATCATTTTAACTTCTACATAATCATTTTTGTTACAAGTTACATATAAAACACAACATGCCATTAAATAGTAATTTGATTTTCAGTTGTACAGCGAAAAAAATTCTCAAATATACTATAAAAATTTTGATAACAAGCTTTAAATCACAAATGGAAACAAATTTTAAGTCAGTTGTAATTGACCTGACAACGAACAATCCCACCAAACTCAGATAAAACCGCATATAAATTTCCATAAAATTGTATTACCATTTAAAGTTGTTATAATTAATCTAGTTTAGGGTAGTCACATTTTCCCTCCAAATATTTTTTAAAAAAAAGCCTTTTTAACGTAATTATTAAAGGTATCTGTCTGCATAATTGGTTGGAACACTAATCTTTTATGGGAATAAGATAGACTCGTTTGATTTGCAAAAATATTTATGATGCAATGAAAATGGGAATAAAAATAAAAAAGAAAATAAAAAAAAGTAAAGTAAGATAATACGTTTGGTCACTAATGCTGAGGAATGAAAAGAATATTATTGTTTGGTAAGAAGAATAAGTATGAAAAAGAATAGAAATGAAGGCAAACATAATGTCCCTTAATTGATATTTTTTTATTAATTTTAAATTTCTACATATATTATATTTTATATTTATTTAATATATTAATATTTATTTATTTTTTAATTACTACTATAAATTTTTATTTTAATGTTAGATAATATTATATATATTATTTAATATTTAATATTTGCTCACTTGTAGCCGTGGAAGCTCCCCATCTTTTATATTATATATTAAAAAGACTTTCATATTATATATTAAAAAGGAAAAACTCGATGCTCGCCTTTCGAAGAAACAAAAGCATGACTTCCGGAAATTTGATCTTTCATTGGCGAAGAAGATGAACATGGTGAGGTTGTTCGATTGTTGCGAAATTTCACATATTTTTACACCTGGAAAATTTCGATCGTTGCTCACGGGAAATTTCGATTCTTGGGATATTTTGATCATTGCCCATATGCAAACTAGATTTTTCCCAGTACTTACCAGAATATTTCCTACCACTTGTTCTTGAAACCACGGCTTCACATGCTAACTGAAAATTTTCCGGCCACTGTTCCTGATACATGCCTTCACAATCTGGTATAGGTCTCCTCTCTTTTCGGCTCTTTGGTCGGTGCCCTTTCATGGATCTCTGTTCTTCATCTTTCGACATCGTCCTCTGTTCCAATTGATTGAAGGTGGTAGATCTATCCGTTTG
Source organism: Delonix regia (assembly GCA_037074485.1). Taxonomy (NCBI): domain Eukaryota; kingdom Viridiplantae; phylum Streptophyta; class Magnoliopsida; order Fabales; family Fabaceae; genus Delonix; species Delonix regia. The sequence continues at coordinate 4,579,005 of CM073460.1, read as the reverse complement.
TGTGTTCGACCTGGTCTTCCCATCTGAACTTCCTCTTTCAATTGCAGGGTGAGTGTATGGCAAGAGGACGTAATACTAGGACAGTTTATTGCTATGCGACATGGGGGCATTTTGGCCAGTAAATTTCCTTTCCCAGGAAATCACCATTTTTCCATCTATTTATTAATGGAAAGCTGATTGCCGTGAACGTGGGTGACTGCTTTCCGGAGGCTGAGCGGTTCCGAGATAGTGAACCAAACGTGGGAATGAGTTTCCATTTTTCCTCCAACCAAACGACATGGATAGGGAAAGTCCTTTATAAATTGGATTTTCCAAAAATAAATAATAGACATTTTCATAGTGAAAACAAATCAAAATGTTAAGCACACGTGCTCAAAATCTTCCTCGTCTAACATTTTTGTGATTTATTTTGGGAGAAAAGTATCATTTTGATATTTTACTTGAGTTTAATTTTATTTTAGTCTTCCATTTTTAGATTAATTTTATTTTAATTTTTCACAAATTGAAACTTTAAAAATGGTCCACTATTTTTAAATTTAATCTTATTTTGGTCTCCTACAAATTGAAAATTTTAAAATGATCTTTTACTTTTAATGATTTAACTCAAATTAATTCCTCTCTAAATCAGATTAACAAAGACTATTTTAAGTCAAATTTTAAAAAGTGAATAACTATTTTAAAAATTTCAACTTATTAAAAATCAAAATAAGATTAAGTTCAAAATTGAATAACTATTTTAAAACTTTTAATTTGTAAAAAATCAAAATAAAAATAAGTTCAAAAGTGTAGAACTAAAATAATATTTTCTTTTTATTTTGGTATCGCTTATTTATTTTATGATAAGTTTGCCGTAATTCTAAAGCAAGTAACTTTGTGAAATTTAAATTATGAATAATTTTATTATTAAAGGAATATTTTATTTATATTTTAGTGAGTTTTGTAGTCATTAATTAATTTTGTAATTAAAATAGGATTAAACTTAGATGCTATTAGTTATATATTTGTTATTAACTTTTTCAATCAACAAATTATAAATGTCTGGTTAACTAAAAATAATATATAAAATGCACAATTTAAGTTAAAATTTATGCAATATCACACGATATTATTGAAAGTTACACACTTATTATATTTTAAATGAAAAATAACATAAGAAAGTAAAATATAGTAAATTACATATAAGTTTTTGCCTCAACAATAAGCTAGTATTTTGAATATAAATGTTTACTTAATCCCGATAGTAGCCATGCATAAAATGCTGTGAAAAGATTTTAAAATACAAATGAAACAAATATTTCAACACAGCAAGTTATACATCATTTGAACATATATGTAATTATCTTTGTTAGAAGTTAGATATAAAATACCGTAGGTGATTAAATGGTGCTTTTATAATTTGTATAGTAAAATATTCTCAAATAAACATCAAAAATAATAAATAACATGGATTAAATCACAGGCAAAAATAAAATTTAGGCTAAGCAATAACTCATATAAGAAATAATTCCACATAATTTAGAGAAGAGCACATAAAAATTATGGAAAAATATTACACTTTAGGATCATAAGTTTACAAATATATATATATATATATATATATATATATATAGACACACACACACACACACACACACACACATATATATATATATATATACATATATAATGACGTATATTTTAAAATTAAACTGAATGACCACGTGACCAACTTTGTTTACTAAGACTTTGGTAGGGGACTTTAGGGTTTAATATTTTTACATGTAATGAAAGATTATTGTTAGGGTCTTTTAGAATAATTTATTTTCAGATTCTTTAAAGTAATTTCAAAATATAAGGTATTTTATAGTAAATAAATTAAATTAATTATCATTAGATGTAATTTTTCCTGTATTGTAATCCTCCAAACCAGAGTTTAGTTGGTAACACTAATTCTTAAACTATTACAAATAACCAAAATATTATATACTAATTAAAATTAAAATTTAGATTGTATGCAACATCTTACCATTTCAAAAGAAATTAAAGAAATCACGTATTAAGCCTTTTAACAATTAGACTATCATTTGAGTATTAAATATCTCAAATCTTATGCTACCATTCGAAATGTCACAAGTACATTTTTTATTTTTCTTTAATTTTTCTAAAATTTACATACTGAAACAACTCATAATTACTTTACTGGGTCGAGAGCTATGTTAGCTTGTGACTCAATTAGTATTATGGGGACATGCCTCTCATTGACCAGGGGATGTCCCTCATATTCAATAGGGACTTGTTCCCATAATATTAATATTGAAAAAAATATATTTTTAAGAATGATCAATAAAAATAATGAAATATATATTAAAGTAAAATTTCATAATTTGAGCTTTAAAATATATTTTAAAGTAGGGATTAAAAAAAAATTCGGGAGATTAAAATTTATTTTAGTTAAAAAATAATTTTATTTTTAAAGGTACAAAATTTTATTATATGATTTTTAAATTTTTATGATAAAATTGATTTATAAAACTTTCAACTCAAAAATCACCACTAAATTAAAATTTTCATAAAATTAATATTAATAAATTTATATAAAAAGATTAATTATAAACAATCTTATAAAATAAACTTTATCAAAGAAATTTTTATCTTTTAAAATAAGATAAATTTTTAACTTAATATATGCCTGAACCTCATATTTTCTTTCTTTATCTTTTATATTCCTCACTTCAAAATATTTAAAATATATCATAAATTATAAAATGTGTTAAGAATTTTATATTATTGTGTATAAATATTGATTTAATTATGAAATATAAATTCTTGCATAAAATTCTAAAAGAAGTGTAGAGAATTAATAAAACAAGTGTAGCTGACTTAGAACATGAAAGTTATTTTTTGGTAGAACAAAAAAAGGAATCAAACGGCATTCTTAATCTAAAATTATTTAGACAGACAAAAAAAAAATCTAAAGATAATTTATTTATTTATTTATCTTTGCTCCTATCATTAGATCACATGTATTGATTTGTTAAAGAATATTGTATTTTGGTATTTTAGAATTTTTAACATATATTAAAATTTATAAATATATTTTAAATTGAGGTTATAAAAAAGAAAGAAGGCCAGAACATATTTAAACTAAAAAATTGATCTTATTTTAAAAGATAGAAAATTTTATAATAAAATTTAATTATTTACAAAATAAGCTTTTTATACAAAATTCACTCTCTTTAAAATAAGATTAATTTTATAAAAAGAATAATTTAGTGGTAATTTTCAGGATGAAAATCTTATAAATCAATTTTTAATCCAAAAAAAAGTGAAAATGATATAATAAAATTATGAATATTTAAAAATTTAAATATAAGATTATTTTTTAACTAAAGTAATTTCAATCTCCCAATTTGTTTCTTTTCTTTTTTATAATTCCTACTTTAAAATATATTTTAAGTTTAAATTATCAAAATTCATTTTAATATAAACCCTAATCAGGGGATGCATGTCCTCTATGATACTAATTAAGTCATGGGTTGACATAGCCCATAATTTTTTAAAACAATGCATTTGTGACATTTTAAAGGATAGCTTATGGTATGAGACATTTAATGCTTAAATGACAATTTGATTGTAAAAAAAAAAATCTTAAATATTACTAGAAATTATTATAACTCAACCTAATCTAGCTAACTCCAGTTGACCATTTTAGGTCGAGTCATAATCACCCTTGGCATGAGACCAAGTCTATCACATATGGACCTAGTCTTATGCCATAACATTAGCCTAAGCCTGCTCGGTCATATATATATATATATATATATAAAAGATTATTTTTTAACTAAAATAAATTTCAATCTCCCAATTTGTTTCTTTTCATTTTTTATAATTCCTAATTTAAAATATATTTTAAGTTTAAATTATCAAATTTTATATTAATATAAACCCTAATAAAGGGATGCATGTCCTCTATGACATTAATTAAGTCATGGGTAGACATAGCCCACAATTTGTTTTAAAAAAATGCATTTGTGACATTTTAAATGGCAGCTTATGGTCTAAGACATTTAATGCTTAAATGACAATTTGACTGTAAAAAAAATCCTTAAATACTACTAGGGATTTTTGTAACTCTATTTAACCTAACTTATCCCAATTGACTATTTTAAGTAGAGTCATAATCATCCTAAAGCACGAGATTGAGTCCATCATGTAAGGACTTGATCGTTAGTCATATATATATATATATATATATGGTCATTTTTTAAGAAATAGTCACTTTTTCTATGTTGAATATAAATAAATTTTATTGATATGGGATATTTCATTTATTACATATAAACCACAATTTTTTTTTTTTATTCTTTTAAAAAGTATTTCAAATTTAATTTAATAAAAATGTAAAACAAATTTTTTAAAACCCAGATATCCTTGCCTAATTATATGTCCCAGGCAACAAAATGTAGCCCGGTTAGAATCTTAGACTGAGCCACGGGCTCCCAACCCAATTGAGTTTTGAATATCCATAGATATTACCATTTAAAGTTTGATTAATTGATCTAATTTAGGAAGTCACATGGTTTCCTCAAAACTGATAAAAAAATGTCGTTTCAGTAGATAATAAGAACCTTTTAAATCACCGGTGGAAAGAAAATGTAGGATAAATTGTTGTAATTTACCTAACAAAAGAGCATTCGTACAAAATCTATAGAAAACCACGTATAAATTATAACCCTCTAAATTATAGTTCATTTCTTAAATTATCATAGAAAACTAAAAACTTATTAAATAAAACTGACATTTTAAACTCATGAATTTTTTTCAATTTTACTTTTAATTTTAATAATACTTGATATTTTACCTTTTATAATAAATGGAAAAAATTAATAGCGTATTTTTTAACGCATTCTTAAAATTAATCATACTAATGCAATTATTCTATGTGGTCAATCAAATGTTAAAATACATTGATAGTATGCCAATTGAAAATAATTTTTTGTATTTATATATTAATTCTGATATTTTTTTAATTTTATTCATAAAATCAAAGCCTCTTGTTTTTAATCCTTCAACTTATGATTCCAACTTTCTTTCTTATTGATAAGTTACAATAATTCGTAATATATATAATTTCAATAACTTATATTTGTCACAAAATGTGAAAATATGTTTTGCGTCCATGCCCATGCCCTTGACTTTTACGGGTTAGGTTGAGAAAGGATAGAAATTTAGGCTATGTTTAAGAGTTTAAATAGGATAGAATAAAGTGGTCATTAATAAAATTATATGGCATGAAATGATATGAAGTAGAATAAATTGAGTAGACATGTTGTTTAAAAGTTTTAATGAGAAAATGAAGAGACATTTATATATTTTATTTGGAAGTTATAATAAAATAAATGGAATAGAATGACTTATTAATTATTTTTTAATATTATCCTTTATAACATAAATACATGACTAATAATTTTGTTATTATTTAATACATAATATTACGTTATTCCTGTATTTTTTTATTTTATTTACTAATTATCTTGTCTATATTTTTTGTTATATTTATTACAAAATATCTATATTGCTTCAAAAAATTTTAAATAACAAACTTAAAAAGCCAAAAAGAAATGTTGACAAAACAATTAAAAAATAGATGAAATTAATCTATATTTTAGATTATTTTATTTTTTATTTTGAAATTTTAAGCTAAAAAAAAAAAAAAGAAGGAGAGGTCATAACCATAATGATGGAAATTAAATAAAGTTATAATTATTGAAATAGTCCTTGGTGGATGACGGATATATTAGTAATAAGATATGAATATCCTAGTAATTTAAATTATTAGACCACTTTATTCTATCATTGACCCCTTAATTTGGAAGAACATCAAAATTGGGGCTTTGGATGGTAAAGTGGGGTCTTGGTGTCCCTCTCTTGTCATCTCATTCCTCCTTGAAGAAAACATTCAAATATAAATTTAATTTATTTTGATCATTTTATTCTCCGCTCTCTTCTAAATCATCCATCCAAATATAGCCTTTAAGTTATCATTGAGAATAAGGATTTCTTTTTTGGGGAAGGGGGAATTTATTTAAAAGATAAAAGAACTAAATGGGTAAATTGACAAATTTATAAACCAAGGGATTAGGGAAGTTACGGAAAAATTAAAATAGTAAAAGTGATATATTATAAATTTTAAAACTAAAAGTTCATAAATCAAATCTTAAAAGTAAAAAATATTATCTTGATCATTTATATTTTGATTCTATTTTGATTTGATCTTCCTCATTTGTATTGTTTCAAAATGGTTCTTTACATTTATTAACCTTCATAAAATCAGTCCCTCAGTGATGAGTTGAAGGGTTACATATAAATGGAGGAGCTAATTTTTTTAAAATTAAAAAATGTGAAAGACTATTTTATAATAAGTTCAATGTGAAGGGTCAAATTGAAATAAGATTAAAATATGAAAGAACAAAACATTATTTTTCTCAACTTAAAAAATATCAAATTAAAATATAAATATAAAAAATTATTAAATTATTATTTAGGTATATTTTTACAATGTCAACTATAAAACTACTTACATTGGTATAATTATTGTGTGACACATTAAGAAGAATACAAATGATAATGATATGTCAAAATATACTGATTATATGTCAATATAAAATAGCTTGTTGTATTTATATTTTGACCCCAATATTATTAAATTTTATTTGTCAACCCAAAAATTTTTTAAAAAATTTCAATTTACCTCTTCTACTCAAAATAAAAAATGAAGGGAGTAAACTGAAAATTTTAAAAAGAATTTTGGATTTGTAAGTAAAATTTAAAAATAATATGGTCAAAATATAAATACAATAATTTATATATGTTAAATATGCTGATTGAATGCTAATTTAAAATAACTTATTATATCTCTATGTTGATCGAATACTTTTAGATTTTATTTATGAACCCAAAATTTATAAAAAATTTGTAATCTACACCCTCTACTTTTTATCTTTAAGTAACTCCACAAAATTAAACATTAGTTTGAAAAAAAGAATAATATTAGGGAGTTATGGAGTTATTAGAAAAAATATATATATAGAAGGGTGATTTAATAAAGTTATAAACTAATATTATCATATAGGTGATTGAAAAATAAAAATAAACGGAGTAAATTGAAAAATTAAAAAAGAATTTCATGTTCATAAATGAAATTTGAAAATAATGGAATAAAAATACAAATACAATAAGTTAGTTTAAGTTGTTATATGGTTAGTATAATATAATACGTTATTGTCAAATGTCTCCTTTTTAATTCGATATATAATGATTATACTAGTACAACTAATTTTATAATTATACCAACAAATTTATCTATTTTTTCGCCTCCTAGAATCAAATTATATAATATTCTTGTGTAAATAAAATGCCATCGTTTTAGTTATATATATATATATATTCCTTTAGGGTAAAAAACAGTGTGTTTGGATCTAACTAAATATTGGCATCTTCTTCCTTCGAAAACCACCCAATGCCTGCAAAGCTTCAGTTTGCATAAAGCTTTCAGTTCCTGCTTACAAGACAATATATTGTAAGGACTTTTAAGAAGGATAGGTAAATAATATAAGAGTAAAATTTAATTACTTCTAATTGGAACTGATTTCAAGCATATTAGACGAGAGAGCCCTAGGTAGATCACAAACAGACGAAAGAGAGTGCCTGCCATTATGCAATAAACTTCATATGGCGTAGTTGTCAATTCAAAGTAGTAGATGAGATTTTTTTGGATATTTGAGTATCAATGTGGACGATAGGAAAAAGCAATCATACTGGCAAAGTCCAAAAAGGTGGGAGCACTACATTGTGTTTTAGAGATTAATTGTATTGGACATTGTATAAAAATATATCCATAAACGATGTTTATTAAAAAATAATAAGATAATAATTTCAATAATTAGTAAACACTAACCTTAACTACTATTTTATATATATACAAGTTTAATATACAATAATTTAATTAATTAATTCTACTATTATAGAAAATTTCTATATGTCTACAATATTATAATTGTATGAAGAGGTTTAAACCATGAAAACATAGAGATATTTTAAAATGTAAATATTTCATATGATCATATTTAAATTTTAATCATATTCAACTTTTGCGAGAAATTAATAAATCTCTCATTAACTTGATTTAATTTCCTCTTCTTTATGTTTCCATCACATTCGCAAATAATTATTACACATTACCAAAATAAAGTATTACAATTTAAAGTTGGTCGAAATAATCTACTTAAAAAAAGTCCCGTTGGGAAATGCCATTTTAATATAGGAAAGAATCATGACATTGGAGCGGTAGTAAAGTGGGGAAAGCGTCCCAAAATCTCCCGCCCCTCCAGATGGCGGAGGCTGTTGCTACTTAACACGAGAAAGTAGTGACCCCACCCCACATATCTTAGCCTTCTCTCATTTTTCTTGTTGCTTTTTGGATTCTCTCAACTAACCGCTCTTCCTAACCCTTCGTTTCTCTGATTTGATCCCTCTGTTTGGAGAGTGAGAAAACAATGGCCAACAATGACATTCGATTCTTCCAGTTGAACACTGGAGCTCGGATCCCTTCCGTTGGTTTGGGAACGTGGCAGGCTTCTCCTGGTCTCGTTGGCGACGCCGTTGCTGCTGCCGTCAAGGTCTATTTTCAATTTTTCATGCTGTGTGCTCTCCATCTCTTACTTTCATGTTTGTGGTTGATGATCAACTAATTGATGTTTGAGTTAGCTCGATAGAGAATTAAACTTTGTAGCCATAGAATTTTACGAGAGAATAGAACAAATTGTTTGGCTGATTGTTAATTTTGCAAAAATGATAGTGGAATCGAAGATTTGAGTAAAGACCTTTGGTCTGTCTCTAGAAAAATTCTAGGTTCACTTACTGAAGCATGGGAAGCGGCTTACTACTATTTTGTTTCTAAACTCATTCAGAAGCAGGCCTATGGCGGCGCAAAAGGTTTGTGTTCAGAGTATTCCGATGCTTATTGGATTTAGGCAAACAAATTTGAGACCAATGTGAAGTATGTGGAGTGCGGAAAAGAAGAGAGCAATGCACGGAAGAGAGAGAGAGAGAGAGAGAGGCGGAGAGTGTCAAAAAGTGAGGTGTGTGAGAAAGGAGGCAAGGTGTGTTGCATGAAGAATGAGGTGTCCTATTAGTTTTATTTCAGAGTAAGTGTCCATTGTGAATTCCTGGAAGGTCAAAGCTGTATAAGAAATTAATAATATATTCTCCTTTTGTAACAGTTTCATTTATACTCTACGCAAGTTGTAAAAAGGGTGTCTCGACGTATTAAAAATTAAGAGTGAAGAAAAAAAGGGAGGATTGGATTAAAGGAAAGGGGATACAGAAGGATAATAGCGTGTTTGTGCTTTTTAAATTTTTAATAAAAGAAAAATACATTGTTTTGTGTTATTTTAAACTTCTCTTTTCGGATGTCTCGAGGCGAATAAGATCGTAAAACGATAAAGTGGATGACTCAGTAATCCCCATATAACATTTCTTGCTTCTTTGTTTAATCATTCTAATCCACTGATCTTTTGGCATTCAACTAAATAATTTTGTGTGGAAATCACAGGCTGGTTACCGACATATTGATTGTGCTCAGATCTATGTCAACGAAAAGGAGGTAATTATAAGAATTTATGTGATGCCATATCTTTGTAAACTTGTGCGTCAAGGTGTCATCCGATCCCAATCCAACACTATTCCTAGGTAATTGAAGTCATTTTCAATGAATCTTGGTCTTTCATAGATATCAATGGTCTGCATTCGTATTAAGTCACACAGCTATATCCTGGCCTTATGATTGTATTCACTATGGGATCTTTCAACTAATTTGAATGTAACCATCAACAGCCAGCATAAATCCTACATCCAAGTTATTGTTAGACATCTTAAGTATTGCAAATGATTCAAACTTTTTATTGCAGATTGGTTCTGTACTAAAGAAGCTGTTTGAGGAGGGTGTAGTGAAGCGTGAGGATCTGTGGATTACCTCTAAACTCTGGTTTGTTCTAGTTTTCAATTTAATTTCTCTTGGTTTCACCTTCTAAGCTAATGTGTTGCAATTAGAATCATATGGTGAGTATTTCACCTTGTCTAGAACCCAAGGGTTGCCAGTGGCTGAAATTGTGTAATCTGCAGGAATACTGATCATGCTCCAGAAGATGTACCAGAAGCGTTGGACAGAACTCTGACAGACTTGCAGCTTGATTATGTGGATTTATACCTTGTATGTGGTATCACTTAAAAGAGAGTATCCATTTGTCTCTTGGTTAATCTGGTGATCATTTAGTCTAGACTTAATGTTGTTTCGAAATTTGTAGAGCACCTTACCTTTGTCTGCTGTAACGACAGTCTGTAACAGTACACAATGTTTCCGAAACAAAATTGCATATATTTTTTCTTTGTAAATATTAAAATTCTTACAAAATACTGCAGCAACTAGTTGTTATGCAACATGTTTTCTCAGACTTCATTATTCTGTGAGATCTACAGTGATGCATGTAGCATACTTTATTTCAGTTCGTCGAGCAATATAGATAGTGCATTAATATATAATCAATTGTAAATTGATTACTTTTGCCTTTTAAGATCCACTGGCCTGCTGCAATGAAGAAGGGATCTGTGGGCTTTAAGTCTGAAAATCTTGTGACGCCCAACATTTCTAGCACATGGAAGGCAATGGAAGAACTCTATGACTCTGGCAAGGCTCGAGCTATAGGTGTAAGCAATTTCTCATCCAAGAAGCTGGGGGATCTGCTGGAGGTGTCACGCATTCCTCCTGCTGTCAACCAGGTAGAGTGTCATCCGTCATGGCAGCAGGACAAGTTGCAGGCGTTCTGCAAGTCCAAAGGTGTCCACCTCACTGTAAGTTCACAAATCTTGAATGGTCTTTTATAATTTCTGCCCAAATACCTAATTTGTTTATCTTTATTTTTCTTCTTTGAACTGAGTTCTTTTAATTGCATATGGCTAGGGATATTCACCGTTGGGTTCTCCTGGGACAACTTGGCTTCAGAGCGATGTTCTGAAGCATCCAATTCTGAATATGATTGCGGAGAAATTAGGCAAGACTCCTGCACAGGTAGCTCTTCGTTGGGGACTACAAATGGGTCACAGCGTGCTTCCTAAGAGTACAAATGAAGCAAGGATAAAAGAAAACTTTGATGTTTTCGACTGGTCTATACCTGAGGACTTATTGGCTAAATTTTCTGAGATTCAACAGGTTAATTGTTAATCTTTACCCTCAATCTTTCTAGTATTTCAAGACCTGAAGACATGAATAGATAATTATATTGTGTTTAGCCGTGTGAAGCAGCAAAATATTTAAGTGATAAGGAAATTTACAGCCCTGTTACCCCTGTAGAAGCATTAAAATTTGGTCATTGAATCTTGCATGAATCGTCTGGATATGGTTAAAACACCAAGGCATGCGATTTTTCTAAGTGGTTATGTAAAGTGAAAAGGAAATTCGTAGCCCTGTTAATTGTTAAGACAAGATTAAAACACCAAGTCATGTGGCCTGAATCTTTATCATTCATGCAAGATTTCACCCTGACTTACATTCATAAATTTAGTGATCTCACTAGATATTGACACACACTTGTGAGTTGGCTCTCAGCTGTCCGACATATGCTTTTATCAGGCTTGATTTTTGGATTTTGCTCTAACACCAAGACCTTGCATTTTTATCTATTCTGCCTGGAATGTTGCAATGCATTTTGAGTAAAAGCTGCGCAAGTTTCGACGGCTGTCTGAGATGATAACCATGTTATACAAAGTCATGATGGTTCTGACAGAGTGGTTTTCGTTGTTGCAGGCAAGATTAATCAGGGGTACCACATTTGTCCATGAAACTTATGGAAGCTACAGATCTCTTGAGGATTTCTGGGATGGTGAAATCTGAGTGAAGGAATAAGTGAAGGCTTTTACTGTCTTCTGGGTGTACGGGCTGGAAATAGATCCTCTGCATTCTGATGGGGAGCAGTTGGAGCGCACTTGCACTGATTTGTCCCGTTTTTTATTTTAAAATTAATATTAGATTAACAAAAAAAAAAAAAAAAGAGAGAAGAAGATGAACAAATGCCAGGCAATCTTAGTCCGTAGGTGCTCTGGGAGAGCAGGATTTGTTACTCTGTTCAATTTGTCAGCAAAAACCTGTGCGAGAAGCTCCTAGATCATTGACTTAAAAAGATTTATGAATTACAGGATGCCTGATGTGTTTATACTTTCAATTAATATATGATTTTATTAAAAAATATCTAATAATGAAAAACAAGCTTAAAATGAATTATATTATAATTATTTAAGAAACAAGGTAATTGAAGATTTATAATATAATTGGTCACAGTCTTTATATTTACGTAATTATCTCTTAGGATATTAATATTCATGTGTTATTGTTAGGGGTTAGTATGTTTGGATTAGAGTTATGCAAGCTTAATGTTGAACTAATGTGGTTTTGCAAATTTGTTTACTTTTATATATATATATATATATATATATATATATGCAAACTTAAGTGATTTTTTTTTAAAAAAAATTATTGTTGAACCAAATAAAATTATTTTTATTTTAAATTTCTATTTTAGTGTGTAAACAAGTTTTTTAACCCATCAAATACGTGTAATACTTATAAAATTTCCTGTTAAATAGTTTAGTGTTAATGAAAAAGAATTTAAAAATTTGTTTCATTTGATGAAGAAAGTAAGATAATATAATTGGGGCACGAATTAAATTTAAAATAATCTTTAAGAAGAAATCTTTAAAATAATTAAAGAAGAGTAATTATTAAATAAATCAATATAATTTTTTAATTTAAGGCAAGAATAAGTGGTTCATCTTTATTTTATATATCTCTTAGCATCCTAGTTTGAATATTTTCTTAGGCATATTTGGAAATATCCCAAATTTTTTTAAATTTTATCATGTGTCTCACCTGGTAAAATTAGGGAACTGCCTTTAGCCTTATATTTTATTTTTCCCTCTTTTCTCTCCTCCTCTTTCAGGAACACACGTACATTCTCAAGCTTCAAGAAGCTCTTTCCCATCCCTTCACAATTTTGCCCAAGATTGAGTGCATTCACTATTCAGCCACTGTCCAATATGGCAGGAAAGCGCAAGGGTTTATTAGCAAAGTATAATACATGATTTCATTGGAATTGGCAAGACTTAATGTGTTTTTTCATCAAAATTTCATAGGGCTTCAAGATCTTGTGACTAATTTGTCATTTCCCCTCCATTCTTAGCCTTTAATTTTGCAATCTTAGCCCCAATTTTGAATTTCCCTAATTCTGAGAGCTAAGGTTTCATAAGAGGAGAAATCAAATACATTTGGTTGGGTATTTTTTAAAATTGATTTGTGCCTTTGCTTCCTAACATCAAAATCGTTCTTTACCCTTTTTAATGCACAATTAATATATGAATTTGGAATTTTGATTTTGATACCCTCTTTTGAAGGTGATAGTGGTGTAAATTCAAAATTTGGGCTTGATTTTGGTGAGATTTTTTTCAATTAAATTGGGGTTTTAGTTCTTGGATGAATTCTAAGTATTTTTTCTTTAATTTCCATATGAAATTGTTTTGTTTTGGTCTCTAATTAAACATCCCTCTTGATTGCACGAAATGTGTCATAATGAAGTTTTAAAAATCTTGGACTAATTTCTTCAATAATCACCACTAGAGGATGAAATTAAGTAATTAGAAGTTGCTGCTTGAAGTGATATGCTGAATTAGTGGCCTTGCCTAATTTTCTTTGTTTTTTTTAGGAAGGGGATGAGTAAGAAACCTTATAATGATTGACTAAATAACTCCAAATAAACAATTTAATTTATCATTAAATCTTAAATTATGATTATAATAATTTTCAAATTTTCTTAATAATGATAGACGATGCATGGTTAAGAAAGATAAATTATTTTAGGTTTTAGGTATATATATAGGATACATACATGAACATATAAATAAATAAATAAAAATAAGATTTGAACCAAGGTGGTGAAATGTACTTGTGATGTTGGAATATGAAGGGTTAGCACCATATTTTGAGGTTAAGGAAACTTGCTACGTGGTAATTAGGCAAGTATTGGATTAGGCGTTAGGAAGTTATTTGAATTAAGGATGATCTTTGATATAAGAAGTTCAATGTGTGTTACTTGTTTATAAGACTATAGACATTAATTTTATGATCAAGTGAAATAAGAAAAAAGACATTAGGAACTCGATTGTTGTATTCAATCCCTTCAGATTAGTAAATATTGCTAATCATACTAGTTTTCAATATTTTAAATTGTTTGTTTGCAAAATGCTTTCTTTAAAAATTTAGAAATTCTCTTATAATATTCTTCTGTATTTGAATGATTGTTTTAAACAATTTACAAACTGTATGATATTTTGGAAATTTTTCAAATGATTTTTAGTTATGAATTTTTTGAAATTTAGAAATTTGGAAATTTGCATATTTTCAATTATTTAGATTATTATGGAAAATTATTGTTTTTGAGGAAATTCATCTATTATAGGACCCTATAGCTAACAACAATAGACGTTAGCCTTGGTGCACTATACTTTTGATATTTTGAGCATTGGCACTGCCTTTAATTATGTGCGAGCCTTATTACTTAATTTTGGTTATTATGGGTTATGATACCAAGCCTTGAACTAGCTTTCGATATAGATTGTGTTACCTAACCTTGAACAATTTTTCACTATTGATTGTGATAACTAGCTTCGGACTAGCTTTCATTATAGATTGGGATACTTATCCTTAAGCTTACTTTCGTATATGGATTTGTTATTGGTCTTATGAGATATTCTCCAATTCGGTTTTATTTTCTTAAAATCATTTATGAATTTTAACTTATTAGTATGGCTTGTTTTACAAAGTACATATGGATTAATGAAAGCCTTATGAAGTATGTTAAACAATTTATGATTTTCCTTTTGGAATAATAATGTTTTGAACTACTAAACAATATAGTTGTGAAAAACTTCAACATTTTGCCTGTTCTCTCTTGGTATAGTTAGTAATATTTTTTCATTGAGTGTGGTCACTTATCTCTTCTCTCTTTAATTTTTTCCTTTCTAGAAAATTATGTTGATCTTGGTTATTGCTCTTGGTTTTGAGACGACTGAGAGACTAATTGGTGAGCCCTACATTATTCGCAAGGGTAATTATTAAACAATAGGAAATATTTTATTTGTACTCTAGTAGCTCTGTTGTCATGTGCATGATTATAGTTTTGATTAGATTTATGGTATTAGGCATTTAAATTGGATATTGTTTATGCTTTTCGTTATATCAATATTTGGATAAGTTAGTTTGTTAGACTTATTCGACTTATGGAGATGAGGTTTACATTGTTCTTTATGCCGATTATGCTCTGTCGTTTGAGGCGTGATAACATGAAAGTATACATACTAATATTTAGGACTTGATGTCTTTTCTCACTATTTCTTTAAGAGAAAAATGTTTTTTTTTTCAGTACCTTACTTATCACAAAACTACTATTTTGGTCCCTCATTTATTAAAATGTTAAAAATTGGTCTTTCACTCATTGAAAAAAAGATACTTGGTCATCTACTTTTCAGAAAAATGTCAAATTTAATGGACTAAATTTGATTTTTTTTTTAAGTGGAGACCAAATGTGATATTTTTTAATAAGTGAGAGATTATTTTAAATACTTTAATGAGTAAGGACCAATGACAATTCTGTGATAAGTGGGGAAACAAAAAGAAATTTTACTCATCTCTTTAATTATAATTTTCAACCTCAATTGTAAGCTAAAAGGGGAATATGTGATCTAGATAAAGTTTCATAATAAAATTTTCAAGAAACACATAAAGGAGAAAATTTAAATGCAGTTTTTGGTGGTATGCAATCAATACTTTCATAAAAAAGTGACAAATAAATACATTTAACATTCAGTTTTACATTACTGGGTCTTTTAAGAAATTACATTTAAATACTATATTTTTGTTGAAAATTTCGATAACGAAAAAATTATAGTTATGTATGGATGAAGAAATTTAAGATGAAAAATAATTTTTTTGAGATTTTTATAAATTGCATGATTTAAAAATTTTTTGTTTGTATTAAGAAAGATATTTTCTTTTTATGTAACCTAAAAAACTTTACTTCAATTTAATTCATAACTGTTTTTTAAAAAATATTCAATCACATACTATCTAGTCATTTATGATATTTTAGTAAAAATATCATATGTATATTATTATTTTTTTGATTTTTAATTATAAAAAAATGATTCTCTTAAATTTTTATATTTCACGGTGAATTTCAATTTTTTTCCCAGACAACTTTTGTTGTAAATAAATTCATTAAATTATAAACAAAGAGGTAAAATATTAATTTGAATGAACATGTCAATTTATTTTTTGTCTAAATATCTTTTAACACAACAAGGAAAATAAAGTTTTCAAAGTTATTATCAAAATTTAAAAGCCAAATAAATTTCAGTTAAAAAAAAAAAGCCAAATAAGTTACCTGCAGATTCTAAAATAAAATTAATGGTGCCACGCAATTTGAAAACAAAGAAATATCAGGATACTTCATAGCTGTCCGTCCTAAAATCCTGGTGCTAAGTGCAAACAAACACAAACACGGTATTCACGTGAGTGTCTCGTGATTACTTGGCCCATAAATTAAAAAGACGGACACTTAAACCCTAAGTCGTCAACACTAAAACCCTTGCGCCTTTCCTTTTCTCCGCTACTCTGCAAAACCCTCTTCGACACAGAAATGGCTATGTACTCCATCCTTCGCCGCGCTTCCTCATCGGTATTGCCTCTGGCATTTCGGGGCGTGGCATCTCCTAGAACCTTCCACAGCGCTATCTCTGCCTTTCGTATTGTTGGACACAGTCAACGTCTCAATGAAAGAATCCTTCTGCCCTCTGTGCGCTTGGCTAATTCCTATGCTACAAAGACCAGCGCCGACGGAAATCTGCTTCGAGTCCTCGAAACTGAGATCCAATGCGCCGAGGAGGAGGATCATCAAGTGAGTTACAGATGCATTTCTACCCTTTTTCCACAGTCATCTTCGAGTATTTTTTTTTTTTTTTCAGTCAGTTTTTAATCAGTATACTGTTCTTCAGCAATAGCGAGCATATTTGAGTATTTACATTTCTCCGAATTTTTTTTTTTAATTTTTAATTTGAGTTAGTGTGGAAACTTGTAGGAAATGATATGCACGTCAATTTGTTTTATTTTCACTGGTAATATGTTCGTTTGAAATCATCTCTGAACACTTTCCTTTGCAGTCTTAATCATTAAACTATTCTTCAGCAGTCGTGAGAGTGATTCTTTTTGTAGTTTTCCCCAAAAATTTCATCTTTTTAATTGGGTTTGTAAGTAAGAAGTAAGAACAATTTGTTGCAAGGGATACGCAAGTCAGTTTTTTTTTTTATCATTGTTAATACTTTCGTCCGAAAGTTATTTTTTGTCTGGCTTATTTTGTTGGTGAAATCTGTCTCACCTTTTAAAGTTGTTGCTCGTATTGGATTTTAGAGAAATGTCTTTCTAGAATTTGCCTCCTTGCAAGAGGATCTGGAATATTTCTTACGATTGAAGTTGAATACTTGAGGTTTTTTCTAGTTTGGGTTGATTTGGAAATATTTTTTTTTGGTAATGCATGTGATATGGCTGAAATTCGGGGTGTTGGTTTTGTCGCAGTTTCGTTCTGTATCAAGAATATGTAACCAATATCATAGTTAGCACAATCATTAGTGTCTGAAACCTGCTGTCCATGTGCACTTTTTTTGAATATTATTCTAACAATTGAAGATAAATATTTTCCCTTTATTTGGTTCTATAATCTTGGTCATTTGTTTTTGAGGATGTGTTGATCACAAGGTGGATAACCAATCACTTTCTTGCCTTCACAATTATCTTCTATTCTATTCCCTTTTCTCTGTCTATCATACTATTCTTAAAAAATAGATTTATTATCTTTCATATGTTCAATTTTTTTTTTTTTTTTTAATCTTTGGTTAGTACGAATATTATGGAAGAACGTGATGCAAGGTTTTATCTTTGGTTATTGTGGAAGTATTTATATTTTTCTTCTGTAACTCTGATGCTGTAGGCGGTAGCATGTGAGATTTAACTCGAAAATTAGTTGGCTTTCTTCCTGAGTTTTCACATATCTTAGACTACCTTCCTTTTTCTCCTTTTATTTTCATACCTTTGTCTTTTATTTATCTGTCTTGGTGTGTAATAATAATTATTTCTGATATAATTTTTTTGGCTTGTGGTCAGAAATTTTTGCTAGGATTAGTTCATGTTTGTGACTTATTGTTCATTTAGTTTTAAAGATGTGCTTCAAGAAAAGCTTACTACTGCTGTTTTGTTTAGCAATGTAGTTTTCTGAGTTGCTGCAAATATATCAATATTTTTGCGGTGAAGTTTTCCTAGGGGTGGAATGTGGCTTTCATTTTTCCCTATTGAATTATTGGATCAATCTGAGATAACGGTGTAATGTTAAAAAATATTAAATAATTAAATTTGAATGTAATAAGAATTTGAAAATAATACCACTACCCTAGCTTTTAGAGTCAACCACTAAGACATAATATAACCTACTAGCAGTTTTTTATTACTTATGGGCCAGCCTGACTCTGCCTTTCTAAGGAAAGAAATTTCTTTGTGGAAGGAATACCAGATGCAGCCATAGGTCATATTTTTGGGGTGGGACTGTCGCTGGGTTTCCGTTCAGTGGTTTGCTTTTGATATAATTTTAACTGTAACGTTGGGTTATTCATTGATTTTGTTGCCTTTTCTTTTGTGTAAATTTTTTAGGTTGAAGAAAAGCCAAATGATTTTCCATTTTCTATTGAAGACAATCCTGGTGAGAGAACTATACTCCTTAAGAGAAAATATGAGGATGAAATCATCACAGTGCAAGTTGACATTCCTAACTTAGCGGCTGAAGAAGATGAGGGTGAGGGTAATGATAATGATGAGGAGAATCACAGTGAATCTAGCATTCCTTTAGTTGTCAATATTTGCAAAGGAAACGGAGTCACTCTGGAGTTTGGCGTGACTGCTTTCCCTGATGAGATTTCTATTGATAGCTTGTCAATAAAGCAGCCAGAAGAATCTGAAGACCAGCTTGCATACGAGGGACCTGATTTCCAGTAAGCATTTTTTAATACTTGACGTGAACTAGTTTAGTCTTTTTATATGCCATTTTCTTGTGTCTGATTACTTTGATACTGTTCTCTCTACAGTGATTTGGATGAAAATTTGCAAAAGGCTTTTCACAAGTATCTTGAGATACGAGGGATCAAGCCCAGCACAACTAACTTTTTGCATGAATATATGGTCAACAAAGACACCAAAGAATACTCTATGTGGCTGAAGAACCTGAAGAAATTTATTGAGACATGATATAGAGAAACAATTTTGTTAGAGTGTAGGTATGGGTGGTAAAGCCCTTGTCATTTCCAGTGTTCATAAGCATTGTTTCCTTATTATGATAAGGAGTACTGGTGTAGATTAGTGGTTTTGAAAAATATTCTGTGGGAGGCATTCTGAATTGCCTTTGATGTTTCAAACAATTTTAAGCATCTAGTATGCTTTTCCATTCGTAATTTCCCCCTTAAAACGGTTTAGTGTAAGATTTACTATGTTCAAAGTTGGTATTAACATTTGATCAGGTAAGGGTTCTACATTTGGATTTCATTACTTCTATGAAGTAGACTCTTCAAGGGAAGAGTAGTGTTTTATATTTGATGTGTTATTGACTGCGTTTGATATAGTATATGGAGTAGTAGTACTGGTACTTCCACAATATTTAGACCTATAACTGACTGCAACTAGGTTTCCATACTGTGAAGTAAATGAGTCAGTAATCAACTTAGTGGGAAAATTATGGAACTAGAATTACGGTTCAGAACCTTTCTTAGGGTTTGTAGAAACATGTCTTATACAAATAATTCATAGTTGTCTTAGATTGTACTGTGTCAGGCACATAGTTGTCTTAGATTGTACAAACATTGTCTTCGATAATATTTCTTAGGGTTTGTTGAAACATGTCTTGGACAAATATTTTGTGTATAAAATGACTAGAATTGATTTCAAGTTCCACAAGTACATAATAAATCTTAACAATTGTGTATGTATGTATACTTGTATGTATTATGTACCGTACAAAAAATTATGACATTCAACTAGAGAGGATAAACCGAAGCAAATATCGAAGGTATTAGCCATATCACTAGCATGCACGTAGAAAATTTGCAACATGGTCACCCACATTCATCAATGGTACTTTAGAACTTTTTTCGTTTAAATTTAATGTCTACTTGTTTAGTCTAGTTAGCAAATTTTCTCCAGTAATATTTTTTTAAGTAAAGCTTTACATTTTAAAAGGTGAAAAGTGTGCTTTTACGTGAGTATAGAGCTTGGAAAAAGAGATGTGCAATTTGGTAGAAAGAATGTGTGTTTTCTATATATTATTCATTGATATAATGGTATATATATAAATGAACTTCATCACATCTACCTATCACACCTACTATAAAACAAATCAAATTTCTAATCCTATATAAGTAGTACAATATTCATCCTAATATTATGAACTTCTATTATATATCTTGACATCCCCTCAAGCTAAGGAATAAATGTTTTTCATTTCCAACTTAGATATTAGATTATAAAAGCTTGAACTATTTAGTCTCTTTGTAAGGATATCCATCAATTGACTTCCTAATGGGACACATGACATACACAGTTCCATTCTCCAATTTCTCTTTGATAAAATGCCTATCAATCTCAATATGTTTTGTTCTTTCATGTTGGATAGGATTTTGAGCAATATTGATGGCTAATTTGTTGTCATTATAAAGCTTTATAGGTCTATCCAACCTGATTCCCAAATCATCAAGAATAATCTTCATCAAGAATAATTTGCATAGTCCTTAAACAATAGTCGTAAATTTAGATTCTGTTGATGACCTTGCCACAACATTTTGTTTCTTGCTCTTTCGTGTTATCAAGTTACCTCCAAGAAAGCTGCAATACCCTGTAGTTGATCTCCTTTCCATAAGTGAACCTGCATAGTCAATGTCTATGTAACCTTCAAGTGTGAGAAGATTACACTTTTTGAATAAAATTCCCTTCATAGGATTGCCTTTTAGATAATGCAATATTTTTTAGGTAGTTTCCAAATGAGGTTTTCTTGGATCATGTATGAATTGGTTGAATACACTAACTGAATATGTGATGTCTGGACGAGTGTGAGTAAGGTATATAAGTTTCTCAACTAGCCTCTGGTACAACCTTTTGTCAACTATTGGTTCTTTTCTAGTTTCCCCCAACTTACGATTTGGATCCATTGGAGTGGATATGGGCTTACATGTAATCTTGCCAGCTTCATTTAATAAATCAGTCACATACTTTTGTTGAGATATGAAGACTCCTTGAGTAGAATATGCTACCTCAATACCAAGGAAGTATTTCAGTTTTCCTAATTCCTTTATCTCAAATTCCTTTACAAGTTTTTGCTTGAGTTCAAATTTTTCTTCTTCATCATTTCCAGTTATTATAATATCATCCACATAGACTAAGAGAATTGTAACTCCTTATGTAGCTAAATGTTTAATGAAGAGTGTATGATCCCCTTGACTCTGTTTATAGTGGAACTCTTTCATCACCTTTATAGATCTTCCAAACCATGCCCTAGGGGATTATTTCAATCTATAAAGAGCTTTTTTTTTAGCCTGCACACCTTATTACCAATGTTTCTTTCAAATCCTCGTGGGATATTCGTGTAGATTTTTTCATTTAAATCACCATGGAGAAATGCATTCTTAACATCATATTGGAGAAGTTGCCAACCAAAGTGCATAGCTAGTGGTAATAGAATTCTGACAGTGTTCATCTTTGCTACTTGGGAAAAAGTTGCCTTATAATTAATTCCAAAAATTTGAGTGTACCCTTTAGCTACAGTCCTACTTTATACCTTTCAAGGGACTTATCCGCTTCGTATTTTATTGTAAAAATCCAGTTACAATCAACAATATTTTTCCATTGTGGTTTAACTACAATTTCCCATGTCTTATTCTTTTTTAGAGCATTCATCTCTCTCTTATAACATCTCTCCATTCCCTTTTCGACAATGCCTCAAAAATAGTATTGGGAATAGCAATATTGTTTAGACTCATGATAAAACTTTTATGTGCCAGAGATAATCGTTCTAAGGAAATATAATGGGATAAAGGATAGAGAAGACATTTAGTACATTCTCTATTTCCTTTTTTGAGAGCTATAGGAAGATCAAGGTCATCTGTAGTTTCATTCAATGTCTCAATAGTTGGTAAGGGTAGGTTAAGTATTATTATATTTTTATTTTCAAAACTTGAGATGGACTAGTCACTGCTCTTGCAAAGTCAGGTAAACTTACTACATGTGTCATCTCCTCATCATCCAAATGGGTCATTAATTTTAACGTCACAGATCATATAATAGGTAACATTAATCTCTTTTCCTCCTTTCAACCCCATAAATCTTCATCGCCTATAACAATAGTTAATGGGACCCTCTATAACATTACAGGATTTGAGACGATTAATCATACTTTGTCAATTACATTATCATTTGTCTTAAATCTTCCAAAGCTTATCTTTAACTTAATTTCTATGAGTAAGCTTACTCATGACCTCAACTGTAATATCTCATTCTTACCTGACCATTGTCTTTTTTAGGATCTTATGAAAAAGGAGATTATTGGTAAAAGACATGTATATGATGGTCTCTATGTTCTTGATAACTGGGTACCACAATCGCTTGCTTGCTCAACTTCCCCGTTTAAAGCTTATTGTCAATTGGGCCATCATTCTTTATCTCTTTTGAAGAAGTTGTGTCCCTAATTTTATAGTGTCTTGTCTTTAAATTGTGAGTCATGTCAGTTTGCTAAACTTCACAGTAGTCCTTTTAGTCCACAAGTCAATAAATGAGCTAGTTTTGCCTTGAGTTAGTTCATTCTGATGTTTGGGGGTTATGCCTTGTTATATCTAAATCTAGATTTAAATATTTTATTACTTTTTTGGATGATTATTCTCATATGACTTGGCTATATTTTATGAAAAATCGCTCTGAGGTGTTCTTTCACTTTTGCACTTTCTGTGCTGAAGTCCAAACTTAATTTAATCTTTCTATTTAAACATTAAGGAGTGATAATGCCAATGGATATATTACTGACTCTTTCTAAACTTACATGATTCAACATGGAATACTTCACTAAACCTCTGGTGTAAACACACCTTCCCAGAATGGAGTGATAGAATAAAAGTATAGGCACATACTTGAGACAACTTGGGCACTCATATTTCAAATGAAAGTCCCTAAACAATTTTATATTGACGCTATTTCTATGGCATGTTTCTTGATTACTCGTATGCCCTCATCTGTTCTTAATAACAATAGCCCTTATAGTGCCTTATTTCCTAACAAGCCAATGTTTTCCATGGAGCCTAAGATATTTGGAAGTACTTGCTTTGTTTGGGATGTTTGATTTCAAGTTACTAAATTAGACCCAAAGTCTTTAAGGTGTGTCTTCTTAGGATATTCTCATACTCATAAGGGATATTGATGTTTTTGTCTTGATCTCAATAGATATTTGATATCTGTTAATGTTACCTTTGTTGAAAACATACCATTCTTTGGCACACCTTCAGTGGAGGATGAAGATTGGTTGGTATATATAAAAGCACCTTCAGATATTCCCAATACTAAGCAATCAGGTGATTCTGATTCTTCACCATTTTTAACTCCTGAGTCCACATCATCACTGCACAACATTTGTGTCTATTCCAGAAGACAAGAGACCCATGATACATGTATCGCACCATGTCCTTCGACATCATATCTGAATCCCAGCATTAATGACCTTCTTATAGCCCTTTGTAAAGGTAAATACTAGTGTACCTATCCAATTGTTAATTTTGTTTCATATGGCCTTTTGTCACTTTTTTCTAGCTCTCTCATTGTCTCTTTAGATTCAGTTTTTATTTCTAGATCCCTTAAGGAAGCCTTAAACCACCCTGGCTGGTGCAATGCAATGATCGAAGTGATAAATTCGCTAGATGAAAATGTAACATGAGAATTGGAAGATTTATCTTAGCAAGAAAGTTGTTGGCTATAAATGAGTATTTATAGTGAAAGTTAATCCTGATAGCTTAATAGCTCACCATAAGACATGTCTTATTGCTAAAGGTTATGTTCATACATATAGAGTGAACTATTTTGATGCCTTTTCACCTATTGCTAAAATGACTTTGGTTCGGTTATTCATCTCCTTGTTGCTAGTCATAATTGGCCTTTACACTAATTGGACATTAAGAATTCTTTCCTCTATGGCGATTTGCAATAAGAAGTGTATATGGAGCAACCACCAGGGTTTGTTGCTCAGAAGGAGTATTGCAAAGTATGTTATTTGTAGAAATCTTTATACGGCTTAAAGTAAAGTCCTTGTACTTGGTTTAGAAAATTTAGCGGGGTTGTTCAACAATTTGGCTGGAAAAAAAGCAAGTGTGATCACTCAGTATTCTATTAGCACCTTGAAGCTGGTATAATTCATCTTTTGGTATATGTTGACGACATTGTTGTCATAGGAGACAATGATAAAGGGGTATCATCCTTTAAATCATTCTTACATGCTAAGTTCCTTACTAATGACTTGGGACAACTAAAATATTTCCTAGGAGTGGATATAATAAGGAGCATGAAAGGAGTCTTTTTATCTCAAAGGAAATATATGCTTGATTTACTAACTGAAATTCATAAAATTGGAGTAAAACCATGTAGCATACATATGGTTCCTAATATAGGTCTCATGAAAGAAGATAGTGAATTATTTAAGGATCTTGAAAAGTACAAAAGGTTGGTTATAAAGCTAAATTACCTCATAATAACAAGACCAGATATTGCGTATGTTGTGAGTATTGTTAGCCAATTTATGTCTTCATCTACAGTTAATTATTGGGTAGCTTTAGAACAAATCTTATGTCGCTTGAAAGGGGATCTAAGATGTGGTCTACTATGAAAGAATCATGGTCACTATAATATTAAGTGCTTCACTGATGCTGATTGGGCAGGATCCAAGACAGATAGGAGATTTACTACTGGCTACTGTGTATTTATTAAAGGAAATTTGGTGTCTTGGAAGAGCAAGAAGCAGAATGTGGTATCTAAGTCTACCGTTGAATTAGAATATAGAGCTATGACACCATCTACATGCAAAATTATATGGATACAACATCTTATGGAGGAAGTTGGATTGAAATTATCAACACTAATAAAACTTTAGTGCAATAATTTGCCTGTTTTCATATTGTATTAAACCTAATCTTCCATGAATGAATTAAACATATAGAGGTTGATTGACATTTTGGTTATGAAAAAATACAAGAAAATTTAATTAGGATCATTTACAAATTATGATGAAACTAGCAAATAATACTTTATTTCCTTAATCCTTATGGATAAATGAAAGAAAAGAAGAAATCACTATCCTATCCTAATTTATCATATCAATATGATAACATTTCTGTGAGATGATAATTACCATATTGAAGATGATTAACTACAACTTTGTGTCATTTTAGAATATGTAATTTTAAAACTTAATGTATAATTTTAGAATAATTAAAGGTACTATGGATAAACTTTAATTGTACTAAATTATACTAATTACATGACCTCTATTTTTTTTTTTCTAAATGCTTGTATATAGCCATACAAAATGCATGAACAAGCAATTCTCATAATGGGATTTTAATTAATTAATTAATTAGTCATCAAAACCATAATGTGACAAATTAATGATTAATTATCCCCTTATTAAATTTTAACCAATATTCCATGAATATTACTCAAAATTAATTTTCAAGAAATTAAAAACTCAATTTAATGGCTTAAAAATTTAACTCTGCAAAATATTGGACAAAATATCTACCAAATATTGCCTAATAAAACTTAAATTGCTTAAAATATTTTTTCTTAAATTTGAACAATTTAAATTAAATATTTTGAGCAATAATACATGGTTATGCCCTTTCTGTAAATTAAATCAAGTTGAGAACAATCATTTACCGAATGGTGTCCTTTGGTTCAGTGATATGTAGGTTAGTCTAACACACTTAATGGTAGGGGTTCGAATCCCACCAAAACCAATGTTTTCATTCTAATTTGAACATATAATAATGGACTAAGTACATAAAGCCTAAAACGCAATAATGAATATATAAAAAGTTCATAAGACATAATAGGTTGGCATAATTAGAGATCAAATAAACGCTAGAAACAAAATTTTGAGAAAAATGACCCAAAACCATATAACAATTAGAATAAATATAATATTAACTCAAAACATCTTAACAAATAGGCATTGGAAACATGGTTGGGACATTTCATACTTAATTAAAAGGGCATGGCTTTGAATGTTAGTAAGTTAGCCAAATATTTATTATTTTAATGAAGCAAATGGATGGGAAAATGACATGTCAAATAGGGAATATGAAAATATGGAATACGACATGTGAGTTGTGTTCAACCTTTAGCCAAGTCACCATGACCCGACTTGACCTAGTTCAAGACCCAATTATATTTTACGTTCTAGAGCTCTGTTTTTAACATTTCAAAAGCCAAAACTAATTAATTTTTCATGATAATTTCATTTTTTGAAGTAAAATATATATATATATATATATGCGCAAAAACACGTATAAAAGTAAACAAACCAGTTCCAAAAGCTTTCAAAATTTTGTAAGGTAGAGGTTTGAAGGCTTTGATACCAAATGTAAGAACTTAGACATAGAACATACTAATAAGTTAGTTCAGAACAAGGAAATAATGCGAAAAAAATCATACTTCCAACCATTGCTATTGATAAAAAATTTCGTAAATGTCAAAACTGTCAAAATTGAAAATGGATGCTTCTGAGCATTTTTTTCTCACTCTCTGATGATGATGTGTGAGCTAAAGGTTATGGAGAAACCAGACTTAGGAACCCAAATTTATAAGAGAGTTTGGGGCATCCATTCTATCAATGGTTATGGGTGAAATAGTTAGTAGGTAAGAAAAAATGCATACAACCATGTGGATTTAGGATGAAAGTCCACAATAATAAGATATCCAACCTATTGAAATGAACCACATTAATTCACTAGTTGTCGACCATATTAATGAAGAGCTACTAAAGTTGACATTATAATGGGTGGCTGTGACATGGCCTCTTATGTAATATATATTGACGATTTGGAAGAAGTAGAAATGGAGATGGAAATTGGGTGTCCAAGAGATTTGTAGGATGTGACACACATTAGTTTGTATAATCATCATGGTACTATTGCTAATCTGTACGTAAGTCTCCTTTCTTTTCTCTCTCCCCACAACGTAATTGTGACACAAATACAACGTTTGGGGGCATTGCAAAGAGATAGAAGGAATCGAGAAACTACAGAACTGTAGTTTGCAGAGGAAGTATTGTTGATTGCCTGGAGGAAGATGAAGTCAAAGGATGATGGGAAGGATTAGAGGAGGCAGTGATGGGGAAGTTGCAGGTGACGTGGAAGTGGGGAGGAGCTACTCAATGATGGAGAATTGTTGGCTGAATGCTTGAATTGAAATTGCTGCTATGTGAATAGTATTTTTATGACTCATGAAATTAATGTCTTTAATTGGCTTGTGGCTATATGCACAGGAGCATAGGCCAGCAAAGAAACAAAAGCGGACTTTTACAGTCCACCTTAGCCGAAGTTAACAGTGTTAAGGTGATTAGTAACAAGAAGGATTAAGTGGAAAAAAATTGAAAGTGTAAGGAGTGATTTGAAAGAAAAATAAAGTGTAAGGACCAATTTGTAAATTTATGTAAACTATAAGGACTAATAGATTAATTTTCCCTTAAATTAACTTAGTGTTTTATGATATTAGTAATAATAATTTTATTTGTGAAGAATCAAACACAGAAATGTATATATATAACGGACTAAATTAAAGAGAAGAAAATAATTTTATAAGAGATCAAAATGAAGAATATCTTATACGTGAAGGACTAAATTAAGAAAATTTTCCACAAGTTCATACTTTTTTTTAAATTTTAACTTATTTTTGAATATATTATTGATAACCATTTTATTTGTGATGAATCAAATAGAGAAATGTACAAATGTGGGGAAATATATTGAAAAGACAATTCTTTGTGTGACTAAATTGAGAACACAATTCTAATGAGGGATAAAATTGAAAAATATCTTATATGTGAGGAGTCAAATTGTCAAAACTTTATGAGTTTGTATTTTTTAAATTTACTTATTTTTAAAGATATTATTGATAAGGATTTTTTATGCGAGGGATTAAATATAGAAGTAGATTTTTGAAGGACTATATTGAAAATCCAATTATGTGAGAGACTAAATTAAAATGCAATAAAGGATTAAATTGAAAAATATTTTATCTATTAAGGACCAAGTTGAAAAAAAAAATTTATCAGGGAGTAAATTGATAACTATTTTATACGTGAGGACTGAGGATTAGAGTAAAAGTAAAAATTTAAATATTTTTATTAAGTGAGGTTGATTGAAGTTGATTGAATAAGCTTATATAATGTTACGTGTATACCAAATACATGATAAAAAAGAATCACATTATATGAATTTATGTAATCCATCTTTATGCGATGTGCTAAATATGTTCTCATTTGTTCAAAGACAAGGAGACTAAAAAGAAACATATAATTTAAGATAGACGGGAGGGAGATCAAAAGGCTAAAGGAACGTTAACTTGGTGGCATATTTAATTTGGATATTTATAGAAAAACCTTTTAAAAGTAATTAGGTAATTTCATAGGTTAGACTGAAATTTATATTCATCAAGTTTCAAATTTTCAGCTAAACGTAGTCTGCCAGATTATATATTAAGATGATAATGATGTGTGAATTTAAAAATCATGATATTAATACTAAAAGAATCAATATTATCATTCTTTTGCATATTCTAATTATTTTCTTTTTTAAAGAATTAGTATTTGTGAAAATTTAAAAAGAAAAAAAAAAACATGTCGTTTTTGGGGCACAGCACCTTGCTGTGCAATCCATTTCCTAGCTTGTCCTATTGTTCCTCATTCATGCTAATCCTTGGTTCTCCAATCCACACATTGATAGTTCATATATATTCTAGGTGTTTGATATTTCTTTCTTTTCTTTAAAAAAAAAAAAAAAACAATTTGCACTTCACGTCCCAATTAGATAATTGCGTGGCCGGTGCTGTTCAAATTCTTTTTCAAGAGAATACTATATTTATAAATGAACTAGATTAAATAGATAGAAAATTAATATGCATGATGAAGAGAAATTTTAAATATATAAAATTTAAAATAATTTTAAAAAAAAATATAGAGATAAGAAAAATAGTTTATATATGAATTTTAAAATGTAACAAAATATTTACTTGAATTTTGTACTAAAATAAAAGTATTAAATCTTAATTAAAATTAACTACAAGTATTTGATGTCACTGTAAGGTTTGATTAAGTAAAAAAGCAGCCTTTAATAGGTACTTTTTATTAAATGTTTTTAATTTTTTTTATATGAAGTTGGAGAAAGTGATTTTTATTCGAGTTTGCAGAGTATTTCGTTCCCTAAAAACTTTTAGTATATATATTATTCATAAGAATAGTAAGAGTGAAAAGGGTGAGTGGTTGAGTGAAAGCATCCTAACGAGAAAGTGACATTATTTAGGATAAATTTTAATTAAAGATATATATACTTTTAACATATTCATAATGAAAGATCTTAAATTTTAAAACTATTTTAAGAAATTATGGAACCAAATTTTATTTATTCTAGAAGATCTGGCAAAAAACTCTAGAACATAATATTTTGACACATAAAGAAAGGGTCTCTCATTTTTAAGTCTTTCAGGCTAAATAATATTTAATTACATAGTCCTTCTAAAAACTTTCAAAATTTATATTATTTGTAACATATTAAAATTTTGATCCATAAATATAAATTTTCTCATTATTCAGTTGGTGGGAGAAAGGCAAAGCAAAGCTCAACCCCTGAGCTACCCCACGTTAATTCTTTTTGGTGAAAAAAGTACGTTTTGCCGTTGCGCAAATTATTGTAATTCTCTACCTACCAAAGATTGCTGATGGAAAAGAGCAAAAGAAAGAAGGAAAGAGAAAATCTGCGATTTCATAAGTTATTTCATTAGAACTCAAATTCAATAATTATCTTAATTAAGTGTCCATTAAGCAAGTGAAATTCCAAACGACTACTGGTATATGTACATCAATTAGGCTAATCAATAAGGGAAGCAGAGATCAACAATTCACTTAATTTCAGGCTTCTTCGTGGTTTTGACCGAAATTGAAGAAAAGAACTACCGAAAGAGAAAGAAACAAGTTCAGCAAAAGCACAAAACAGTATCAAGAAAACGAGAAAGAAATTAAAATATTGGTAACAGGAAAAAGTTTGAATCAAATTTCGTATATATCTGCAAATCCACTACTTAATTACAAAGTTTTTTATTATATGATTCTTGAAGCTATAATCACTCAGATATACATACGCATTCATCGATAAAACCTGCAAAATTTGCATGTCATATACAGCAAACCTAGCTAGCTAGCTAGCTTCTATTCGAAGAAGAAGGTTCAGACACAGGCATGGCCACCGCCGTCGCAGGTGCAGCTGCCGTTGCCGGGGAAGTTATCGGAGCCGTCGTGGCGGGCTTTGGTGCTGAGACAACAGCACGTGAGACCCACCAACAACATGAAGCCCCATGCAGAAGCTAAAGCCTGAGCCCACCTCAAATACTGATCCATATTTTCCTTCTGCAACTTCTTCTCCTCCTACCTTACCTTTCATCGTCTGCTCATCAGATTCTCTACCAGATGTTTCCTCAGCCTCATAAATACCATCGTTTTCTTTCGGTTTGGGGTTGTGTTCACACTAGGCCCAGTCTAACCAATATACATATTTCAATTAATATTTTATTTTCTCGGTTGCAATTTGTACTGAAATTAAGAGACGACCATGTCTTGATCACGCATAATATGTTCGCTCCTATGCAGATTTCAATTAATTAATTTATGAATCCTTTTGGTTCAATCAAAAGAAGGCAATCAATGGTAGAATTAAAATATTCATGAAAATAATAATAATAATAACTTGATTTATAAATTGGATGGGACATGGGAGTTGAGAGGAGGGAAGGGTGATATATATGGAATCTAGCATTTAGGGAAACAGAATAATGGGATCTAACTGGAATGGTGAGATAGAGATTTCAAAGAGAAAGAGCGATGCACATGGACCAGCCTGTGAATTTATTACCCAACAGCGACCACCACTAGTCTCCAATAGATTGATCATCACGTTGGGATTTTAAAGGTCCGCGTTGAATTCGGACTGAATTTATTTGTATTAGATTTTTTATATAAGACTTTATTTATATATATTTTTTTTAGTCTATCAATTGGACTAATGGACATTTTAAAATTATGATTCAAATCAATTTGTTATTAAGATTTTAGATAAATAATATAATTAATTATTATTATTAATTGTAAAATTATATATATATATATATATATATGACATCTATAAGAACAAATGAGTTATTGTATTAATAAAAATTTTTTAAATAAGATGTATATATTATAAATCATTTTATTACGTGAATGTTCATAAACCCTCAAGAGTAATCCTTTGGCTTTATATTCCCAATAACTTCCAAACGATTTTGTTCATATTCCTGATAACTATTAAATTATTGTCAATTATGTAGATTAATTCATAATTATGTTAATGTAACCTATAGGTCTATTTTTATGGACTAAAGACCTATAAATAGAACTACATACTAAGGGTGATGTACTAAAAAGAAGTAAATGAAAATACTTCTCTCATTTCTCATCTAAAATTTCTTTCTTATTTTTTCCTTTATTTTTCATTAGTTTTATAACATATTAGTTTTTATTTATTTATCAAGATGTAATGATACACTAATTTTTCTTTTAAATAATAAGTTTTTTTTTTATTAAAAAAATTCATTCAAACTTTTTGAATTTGAGTTGGATTTTAAAAAAAATTTAGGTCGATTTATTTTACAAATCAAACTTTTTTTATTCAAACTTTATTTTTTGCAAACAAAATTTTTTAAATTATGATTAGATCTAGTCACTAATTCTCATAATCTTTTCTTTTAATTTTAAAGCACCCTTCTCTTAATTATACATTCACGTGAAGTTCTTTTTTTATTTAAAAAAATACAGTAATCAAATTATATTAAGCTAAACCAAAACATAAAGCCAAATATATTAAAGTCAATAT
This sequence comes from Delonix regia, assembly GCA_037074485.1. Lineage (NCBI taxonomy): Eukaryota > Viridiplantae > Streptophyta > Magnoliopsida > Fabales > Fabaceae > Delonix > Delonix regia. The sequence goes on along the minus strand of CM073460.1, from coordinate 4,546,629 downwards.
TGTCACTGTTTCTTAACACTATTTGCATATGTTATTTACTTTATTAATTTGATGAGACTTTTTTTATATATTGCACAATCCAACACAAGAATTATAACCGCCACAAATTTATCTTTGATAAAAAAATGAAAATCACTACCCAATATTTGCATCTCCTTGTCTCGCTTGTAGTATTTCACTAATTATTTAAAATTTATGTCAAGGAAAAAGCAATAATCTTAAAGAGAAAGGTCAGATTAGTTATAAAATCTCGAAAGTACAAATATAATACTTTCTTCGGGCAACAAATTAAAAAAAAAAAAAAAAAAAAGTAACCTCATTTCCATATAAGGTTCTTGAATTTGTCTAGGTACGTAGGCTTCATCTATAATAAAATTAACCATCTCATGCTAAACAGAGTAGTCATTTCACATAAATTTTGTTCAGTATTTTTTCTATGAACTCCTACCAAAAGAACTAGTTTATTTCACAAGATTGCGATAATATTTTTCATTTTTAATTGATATTTTTTTTATAGTATTTCAACAGTAAACTTTTGAATATATCGCTCTCAGATTGCCAAGAACAAGATTAATTCAAATAAAATTCGATAACGAAAAAAAAAACTAAGGATTCTTAGGGAGCAAGGTGCTTAGGATTAACCTTTGAAGTGTTAATCCCATGTGTGTATATATATAAAATAAGTAAAATATAATTTTGTTCTTAAATTATTATAAAATTATTATTTTGATCTTTCAAATATCTAAAATGACTTTCACTCATTTAAAAATATCATATTTAATCCTTTACTTTTAAAGAATATGTCAAATTTAGTAACTTAGATTTAAGATTTAAAATTTAATAGAATAACTAAATTTAATAATTTTTTAAAAAGTGAATGACCAACTATAACATTTTTTAATAAATAATAATTTTATAATAAATAAGTGACTAAAATTATATTTTTGTCAATAACAAAATTATAATTCTGAACTTTCGTTTGGCTGAGAAAAGGGCCAATGTGATGTGGTTATCTACAATGGCCCCTATAATAAATAAACATGTTAGAAGAAAGGAAAGATATGGAAGATACAACAACGAGCAAAAGGTGTGCATCAGATTTTATTCCATTGCTTGCTGCTGCTGCTTTTCGAATTTTATTTATCACAATGTCCATAAAAGCTTATATACCAATCCATGTGTTTCTTGCGCGGCTCAACTCTTCCTTCATTGCCAACTGGCGAAACAGATCCATATGCTCAGAGATTTTTTAAAAAATAAACATATTACGTTAATCTTGCGTAAAATATATTAATATAAATGTTTTAACTTTTCAAAAATATTTCTACACAATTTGAATTAAAAACTAATTTATTTCAAACTTGTAGAAGCGCAACAGATCATATAATGTACAATAATCCCACAACCATTTTTGTATTCGAAGGTGTCGTGCGAGTTGACACTAGATTTATATAATTATATATTTATTTTAAATTAATTTAACATCTTTACTTTCATGAATTTGATTTATTTTTTTTAAAAATACAATTTATCTCCTGTCATATCTAAGGATGACAAATGGTTCCTAAATCTAGAAATTTCCGTGAGGATTGCCCAATTTGAAGACTTATATTTGGGGAATTTTTCTTGTTACGGACAAGAATTAAAAAAAATTCCATTTAAAGAAGTTTTAAGATAAGGACAAAGATCATACCACATGTCCTGTGTGACTCTGTCCTTATTAATTTTATATAAATATTTTAAAATATATATGTGTACTAATTTTTTTGTTATTTTACTCGTTATTTATAATTATAATAAATAAAATTTAAAAATTAATTTAAATTTAAAAATAATTTCATTAATTACATATTAGTCACCCACTTTTTCAAAATTTGAATGACATAATAAGATTATTTTTAAAATACTTCAATGTTGCAACTACATAATAATAAAAAATATAATCTTAATTATTTGTAAATTATGATATAGGATAAACTTAAAAATTAGAATTATTTAAATGATTTTATTTTAAATTTAATTATCTTTTTGTTAATTTTTTTTATAATAAACTTACTTTATTAAGAATTATTTACTATAACTTATAAAACTTTTTGTAATAACTTATTATTTAAATATTTGTAATTTTTATGAGAACTTGCTAAAATCTCCCCCAAAGTTGTAAGAGGAGTTAGTTGTATTAGTTGTTAGTTGTTAGAATTCAGTTGCCCCTGTTTTCAGTTTGTTAGAAGTCAAGATTAGTTATAAATATAACATACTCTTCTTTGTATTGTTATCTGATCCAATAATACACTTATCTTCTTGACGGTTTAGTTTCTGTTTTCTCTTCTTTACTTGTTCATTCTTTCATCATGGAATCAGAGCCTACTTCTCAGACTATGGCCTATAGCAGTGCAAGTGCTTCTTCTACCTCCATTCAATCTTCGATTTCAAAGGCTACCACAGTTGCTTTTGACCATTCCATTTCAGTAAAAATGGACGACAAGAACGTCCTCTTGTGGCGACAGCAAGTCTTGGAAGCTATATGAGGATACAATCTTCAAGATTTCATACTTGTAGAAAACATTCCCTCTCGTTTTTCTTTTGCAAGTGATGCAGAATATGGCAAAATTTCTGATGAATTTCTTGTCTGGGAAAGACAGGATTAACTCCTTCTGTCATGGTTGCTTTCTTTGATGGCTGAAGGAATGCGTACAAGGATGGTTAGCTACACTCGCTCACATTAGGCATGACGTCGTATTAAGGATTTCTTTAATTCACATACTAGAGCTAAGGTTCATCAATATAAAATAGAGTTGAGGAGCACGCAGAAAGGTTCCAGGACGATTACTGAGTATCTTCTTCGCATTAAATCATTATTTAATGCACTTGCTTCAACCGACAATCCCATTTCTGAAAGAAAGCATATAGAAATAATGCTTGAAGGACTTCCTGATGAGTATGAGACCTTTGTTACTCCTGTTAATACTCAGAAAGAACCATATTCTATTAGTGATATAGAATCGTTATTACTTTCCTAAGAAATAAGGCTTGAAAAGCATGTTAAAATTGTATCTTTTTTAAAAATTACTGTTAATCTTGCAAGTACTTAAAATAACGCCAAATCAGTTGAACCTATGCAATCTAACTCTGTTATGTCCAATCCTTATGTTTACTTTAGTCCTGTTAGTCAATCCTTTCATGGTCACAAAGGTTATTGAGGTTGAGAAAGAATGAGAGGACGTGGTTATGGTGACAGATACAATGTCATATGTCAAGTTTGTAATAAACCTAGGCATCCAGTTTCCACATGCTACAATAGGTTCGACTATAATGTTCAGAGTCAGCCTTCATTTCAGTTTAATCAACAACAATTCTCAAATCAGCAGCAGCAACACTTTTCTGGCCTTTCGACTTCTTTTCATGCAAATCTTGTTCATCAACAACCTCAGCAGTCTTTCTCTATATCTGAATTTTTCTTCTTCAAAAACTTATAATTATCAGGCAACCCCAAAGAGCAGTTGATTGTAATGAAACTATAGGATTTTACTACAATTCCAATTGGTACCCGAACTCTGGTGCTTTAGCTCATGCAACCCCTATTAGTGACAATGTGGCAAATGGTAATAAGTACAATGGTGCAAAACAAGTTTATATTAGAAATGGTTCAGGTTTGAAAATTACACAACATGGAAATTCACTCATTTATTCATCTCTTAATCCTCATATCTCCTTTTAACTCAACAATTTTCTACATGTTCCTTCGATAACCAAAAATCTTAGAAGTGTTTCAAAACTTGCTAAAGATATTTATGTCTATTTTGAATTTAGACCAAACTCGTGTTATGTCAAATCTTAGGTGTCCAACGAAGTTCTACTGGAAGGGAAACTCACATATAAAGGATTGTATTGTTTTAATAGCTAACATGTTGCCTCCTCTTCTGGTAACCACTCAAATTCCTCATTAAAGACAAAGTTTGCTCCAACCAATTCTTCTTCTCTAGTGGATTATTCATCTCCTATTCAGTCTTATGCTCAATGTTTTGTTCTTGGTTCTTCTATAATGTCTTCAAATAATAATCATTCTTCTGTTGTTTCTTTTGTATCTTCAAGTAGTAATACTCAATATTTTGATCTTTTATTGTGTCATCAAAGACTAAGAAATGCTAGAAACATCTATTGTACAAGGAGTCCTTAAAGATGTGTACTATCAAGTTTAGTAATAAACATTTTGATTTCTTTTGTGTTGCATGTTGTGAAGGCAAGAGCCATAAACTTCTTTTACCTCCTTCATTGTCTGTTTATTCAGCCTATTACAACTCATATATACTGACATTTTAGGCCTTGCACCTTACAGGTCTACTCAAGGGTTTATATTACATAACATTTGTTGATGCATTTATCAGATACTCTTGGTTGTATCCTTTAAAACAAAAATATGATGCTTTAAGTGCATTTATCAACTTCAAAACTATGGTTGAACTTCAAACATGCCACAAAATTTTGTGTTTTTCAAAATTTTCTACTTCAACATGGTATTATAAATTATCTTACTTGCCCATATTCCCATCAACAAAAATGGAACCATTGAGATGAAACATAGGCATATGGTTGAAACACGACTTTCTCTACTACCTTATGCTAGGTTACCCTTAAAACATTAGGAGGATGCTTTTGCTTATGTTGTCTACATCATTGATTGCCTTCCCTTACTAGTTATTGGTAATGATACTGCACTTCATAAATTGTTCAATATTACTATTGATTATTCTTTTCTAAAAGTCTTTGGATGTGCTTGTTATCCTATTCCCAGGCCTTATAATTCTCATAAGCTTTCTTGTAGATCTTGTGAATGTATTTTCTTGGGTTGTAGTCCAATTCAAAAAAGTTATAAGTGTTTATCACCCTTTGGAATAATTTTCATCTCTAGATATGTTAAATTCAATAAAACCAAATTCCCTTCCATGCGTTCATCTTGGCTTGTAACTACTTGAATTATTCCTACTATTTTTGTTCCAGTTGTGATAATGATGAGACCCTTAGGTAGAACTCATCCCCAAAAGATAGCTCATGAGGAAAGGGTGCCCAAAGGTCTTATAAGCGCCCCACCAAGTGGTATTCCACCCGATATAGGACTCCCAAATTGCCTTGGCTTGTGATTCCTAACATTTTTGCCCCCTTTGTGGGATTGAAACTGCTTTGATTCCACTTAATGAGACCCTTGGGTAAAACTCATCCCCAAAAGCTAGTTCATGAGAAGGGGGTGCCCAAAGGTCTTATAAGCACCCCACCAAGTGGTATTCCACTCAATGTGGGACTCCAAAGTTGCCTTGGCTTGTGGTTCCTAACAAATAATCAATCTACAGTAGTTTCAGGTGTTGGTTCTACACCTAATGCTTACTACTTTAATGCTCAACTGACATTAGTTCATTTTGCTTCAGTTTCTACTTCCACTGAATTTGATTATGCTTAAAATGTTACTGTTTATACTGATTTTGGTTGTATTTTGCCACATACTGATGTTGTTCTTCAAAATATGCAAAGCAACTTTAACTTTGTTACAAATTTACCACAAACTAATCTGTAAAATGGTTATATTCACCTAATGGTTACTCGAGCCAAGAGTGGCATCTTTAAAGCAAATGTTTTCCTCACATAAGTTATTCCTACATATCCTTATGAAACGTTACAAGATGACAACTAGAAATAAGCAATGATAGTAGAATATTAGGCCTTAATAAACAACAAGACCTGGAGCTTAATACTTCTATACAATGACAAATTAGCAATTGGGTGTAAATGAGTGTTCAAGATTAAAGAAAATACTGATGGCATAATAGCATAGTACATGGCTCGCCCAATTGCAAAAAGGTTTCATCATGAGTATGGCTTCAATTACGCATAAACATTCTCTCCAGTCATAAAACTTGTTACCATACAAATAGTGTTGTCTTTGTCACTTTTGAATGGTTGGAAGGTTTTTTAGATTGACATGAATAACATGTTCTTGAATAGAACATTGGAGGAGGAAATCTATATGACTCAACCACAAGGTTTTAAGGTACAAGATAAGAGTTTAGTGTGTAGGTTGCATAAAGCTCTTTTATGGGTTAAAACAAGCTCTAAGAGCTTGGTTTGAGAAATTCGAAGCTACATTACATAAGCTTGGTTTTGTTTCAAGCAAATGTGATCCTTTTTTGTTTGTTCAAAAATCTCATAACTATTGTGCTTATGCTTTGGTTTATGTGGATGATATTTTACTTACTAAAAGCTCAGTCGAATATGTTCGTCAGCTTAAATCTCAGCTCAATATTGAATTTGCTGTAAAAGATTTTAGAGAATTTAGTTATTTTCTTGGCATTCAAGCAAAAGAATTGACAACAATATTTTGTTGCTTTCTCAAACGAAATATATTTCAGATTTGTTAGGCAAAGCTCAAATGTAAGATTCCATTATAGTTAGTTTAAAACTCTTCAAAGTTAGATCTTCTCCAATGTCTAACCCTTAGTTGTACAGGTCCATCGTTGGTGCACTTCAATATGTCAATTACTAGGCTAGAAAATTGGTTCAATGTTAACAAAGTTTGTTAGTATATACAAGAACCTCTAAAGACATATTAGAAAGCCATAAAGCGTCACACCCTAAAACCTGGAGTGTGACTAACGCAGATAACAAAGACAACCCTGCTTCTGCAAGCTTTAAACATTCAGCATTAACCTCACCCATTATGATTAAAGCTCCAAGATTCACCCTAATAAATTCCCCAGGTAACAACCATATGCATCAAGGGTATTTATCAACTTAAATTCTATTGAAATTTCAGTAGAGTCTCCCCTATGACCTCCCAAAATTTCTATGATGTACCTATCAGCCTATACCAATCAATAATAAGGAGAGCTCAACTCTCAATTTAAATCAATTATAATTACATGGGATTGAGGGGTCTTATCAGTGGTCATATGGTCATCATGATATATCTAAATATTTATACCATAAATTAGGACAGAAAACATATAAAGAAATCTCAGCCTTTGCAAAACAATGCGGGGGCTCACTTGTGACTTTGCGTCCTATTCCCTGGTCTTGAGAATGGCTTTAACTAACTGTCTGAAACAATAAAAGTAAATAGGTAACATTCCAGAGAAACATAATAACGTAGTGTAACCAAGAAGAGAAGAATCAAGAGAATAATTACACAACAGGCTTAGCGAAGATAACATTATTTTTGTACCAATTAAATGACTATAAATGATATCCATGGTGAAACTTTATAAGCTATCAAAGCTTGCATAAGCTTTAAAAAAATCGTTAGCCACAGCTTTTGTTCAACATTAACGATGAGAAAACAATTTCTTTAAAATCATAACCAGTGATTAAGAGGACCATCACGGAACATAATTTATTAGTAGTAGGCACACAACCCACAATATCATATCCATCTATCGAGACTTTAAAATAGTATCTGTGAGTCTGGAATACTATACTATATCAAATGTGCATGAAACTTGATAAAACACATTTAAAAACCTTCCTTTTAGTACAAATTACACTTGGCTCAAAACCTAGATTCAAATAAGGACTATTAAAGACATCAAGCATTAGTCATATAGAAACTGTCATGCACGAATTTTCTTCATTCAATATCAACACTGTCAGAGTACAAGTTTTGTTGTTTCAATTAAGACAATACATCTTTCTATACAATTTATTTAACTCCATGTACGTTTCCAATCATTCATAAAGAAAAGATTGCGGTCCTAATTAAAAGCAAGCTTTATAATCAGTATCAAGTGAACTCTTCTCGTTAAAATGAGAAGGATAATTAAAATAATAGTACATGAACTTAAGAGAAGCATTGAATGGATTATTTAATAACAACTTGGAAATGCTATTTGCTCAAGTCACATCACCTTTCAATAGGTAAAGAATATGAACTATATTTCTTTACACCATTTTAGTTAAATGTGAAGAATTGCTAACATGAACCTTTAAAGTGACACGCAAAAGTAATATACAATATATGCAATTAATATGCATAAGACTGTTGAGAATGCTACTGTTTATGCTACAATCATCATTCATATACATGTCTTTATTAAAGACAAATTAATTGTCTTGTATAGGTGTTGTTTTGTAACAATAAGATGGTTAGTACGTAATACTGTATCCATTTAAGATATAAATTCCCTCTTTCACATTTGTACGATTCTTTACACGATTTACAATCAATTAAAGAAAACAATCTGGATCTTTGTGAACAATTCAATAAGTGAAATGATCAAACATATACACATAAATATGTAACCCAAGAAAATAAAACATATAACACTATTAGGAGTGCTACTGCTCACCTAATTCGAAGTACTCTAACTAATCTTGCCTCTTGTCTGACTATTAGAGAAGAATTTTTAAGGTAACTCCCTATAACATAATATACAAGCTGTACATATATCATTCAGTGATCATTATCCACAAAATCTAGTTTCAGTATCTTAACTAAAAATTAAATCAACTGTTGTGGCATTCTACTAGTACTAGAAATGACTCAAAAGTCATGTTTGGTACCCTATACATTGGTTCAAACAGAATAACTAACATCTAATTCTCAATATCCAACTTTAGCCACGTTACTATGTGCAACCTCAACTAAATAAATTTCTTACACTGCCAAAAGTAAGTCTTTTTTATTTTCTTATAATTCTCACCATATTGCATGTTAAAATACCTCAAAAGGGTATAACAATATTATCCAATGTCCTTCCATAATTCAACTCTTTTCCATCTAAAGTTTCATATCATTACTTCTTCCCCAATCCTTTTTGTCCATTTGATTACTATCCTTCATCACATAGGTGACAATAAACATCTAACAAGAAATAGAAAAACTCATTCTTAACTAGTCAAAATATTCTTTATTGCCAACCATTAAATTTCACCTCTAACACATCATAACTAAATCTTTTCATACATTTCTAATAATTCCATAATCATCACAAAGTTTTTCACCTTTATAATCCAGCTCCTAAAAATTTATTCTCTTCCTCACTTAAGCCAAATGACCACCCAAAACTAAATAGAAATTTTTTAATCTTGCTTCTACAAACCCTAACACATGGATAGCCAAGGTTTCAAAAATTAGGACACCAAAACATCTTGATGAAATCGTATATCAAAGGGGAAAAGGACAAAATTTGATTAAGAATTTGAAACCCCAAGGAAAATTGACAAAAACTCATTGAATTTCGCCCAAAACTCTCCATTTGTGATAGCCAAAAAGGATGAATGGGAAGAAGAGTTTTTCTGACTAGAAAAAGATATCCAGCGGCCAATCCTCATCAAAGGGAAGCTAATAGCGGCGAGAACCACTTGTCGATGACAGTCGCAGAGGAAGACTGGAGAAAAGCTACCAGTAAGGTGCACGGACGTAGAAAGGAGAAAACTATCTGGGGAGAGAAAGAAGAAAGAAAGAAGAAGAAAATAAATGGGTCAACGGGCAAAAGGGTAATTTTAATTTAGGGGACACGTGTCACTACAGGAATAAGTGAGGCTCAAACCCCAAACCTCCTAAATGGGTGCCGAAGTCTAACCACTAAACAATTCCTACCAATTGGTCTAAAATACACATCACTTAATTTTATACCATCACTAATTCTAATTTGATTTCTCTTACTTCATTCTTCTTCTCATTTTGTTTTTTTTAGACTAATGTTCTTAGATATTCCCCTGGCTAAACACGTAGTAATCATCATCCTTGAAGGTCACAAACTATCTAAATAGATTAATGAAATGTAGAATTTATGTGAGTGTTACATAAAGAGAATTTTAAGATATCTTACAGGAACTTGTCGCATGGAATGATGCTTTTGAAGTCTCTTAATTTTACTTTGACTGCCTTCAATGATGTAGATTGGGGTAACGATATAGATGACAGAAGACTTACTTTAGGGTTTTGTGTTTTTCTTGGCAATAATCTGATATTGTGGGAAGCCAAGAAACAAAACGTAGTTGCTTGTTCTAGTACTAAGGTAGAATACAGAGGTATAGTAAATGTAATGGCAGAAATGATGTGGACATAAATTTTATTAGCTGAACTTAATATGACAAACATAATTACAGTTCCTGCAGTCCATTATGATAATCTGAGCACTGTGTTACTAGGTCATAATCTTGTCTTGCATGATTGGACAAAGCATATGGAACTGGACATCTTTGTAAGAGAAGGAGTTGTACAAAAACAATTAGAAGTGTGTCATGTGCCTTCAGTAGAACAGGTTGCTGATTTGTTCACCAAACCTTTGGCTCAATATAGGTTTGATTATCTTACAGCTAAACTTAGGGTTTGTGATTTAGCAAACACAACAGCCACACCTAAGTTTACCGAGGTGTGACAACAGTATAAGAGGAGTTAGTTGTATTAGTTGTTAGAATTCAGTTGCTTCTGTTTTTAGTTTATTAGAAGTCAGATTAGTTATAAATATAACATACTCTTCTTTGTATTGTTATCAGATTCAATAATACACTTCTCTTAATGGTTTTGGTTCTGGTTTCTCTTCTTTACTAGTTCATTCTTTCATCACTTTCTACTTTCGCCACGCAAAATTGTCATGTACTCTTTTTAACTCGGTCATTCTTTACTTGAATAGTCTTTTTTATACATATACCATACAAAAGATTTACCTAAAAATAGCTACTGGAGAACCTAAGAATTTTATATGACCAACATCCCTGTATAACCATTTCTTGGTATGGTTGAGAAAGCATATTGCAAGATATTAATAATATATTTGATTCCATATTTGGAGAGCTAACTAACTCATTTGCACATTAAAATATAAATTTGTTTTACAAATAATTTTATTTTATTTGTGGTAGATTTTTTCTCCTAAATTACATTTATTCTTCAAATTCTCATTTGCACAACAATAAAAAAGAGATGTCGGCTTTTACATTGGATGTTACACAAATCACTTTTATATAAATATTTTTAAACAAATTACGATTTTTTACAAAAAGAGTTCCCAAAGTAAATTTGTATCAAACGATCAAACTTTTTAGAAAATATTCACATATTATAATTTGTATTAAAAAATTTAATAATAAATGCTTAATGTAAATCATATAATTTGTAATAAAGAATTATTCCCCCTTTTTTTTAACTACTTCAACTCAAGAACCATGAATAATATTATCCCATTCTGTACATAGTGCAATTCTGTATTTAAGCAGGCCACCTTAATTCAGCGTTGCTTTTCATTCTAATCTCACCATATCAGAGGAAGACGTCCATCCCTCTAGAACCACCCATTACAGGAAAACCAATGGTAAGGTGGCAATTGGCAAACACAAACCAAGTAGAATAGTTTCCTAACCATAGCGATTAAATGCAGAGGGTGCATCAACAACTATAAAAGGAGCAAACCATTCCAGCAGAGGATCTACTTCCATGCTAGGTGACATGAGAGCATACAGTTGCAGGTTTATGCAAATAAGTGTACCCTTCGACACGCACCTTTTGTGGAGAAAAGTTATTGTAATTAGGGTATATTCAAAGTGTGATGTCGAGTGTTTTATAATCGCTCTTGTATCTCTCCTTGTTTCCTTTAGTAAAATGATTCTCAACACCTTGTCCATGAACATACACAAAAAACCGAAACCACGTTAAAATATTTTTAATATTATTTCTCGTTCCTTATCACTTCATTTATATTTTCTAATTACCGAACAGATCACTTCTAGCAAATTTCAAATTTTCCCAACAAAAGCCTGCAAATGATTAATAGAGATGGTATTATGCACGTAGATTATTTAAGATAAAGAAACAGCAAGCTGAAATAGAATAACAGGCAGCACGTCATGTTATAAGATCCAAAAATTAACTGCCTCAGAAGTATAAATATAGTAGAAGACAAGCAACTATATTTGTTATCTTAAACCGAGCAGCTGTAGCACTATCGAAGTGAATGAAGCCTTACTAAACAAAGAAATTAGAAGTACCTTGGGTCACTAGTTTATTTATTACTATCAAAGAAAATAAGATTTCTGACGACTGCTGATGAAATTTAAGACCCAATATGGCGAGATTTTCAATATTACATCATGTAAACCGTTTTGGAAAGCATCCTCTCAATATAACCAGAACTGTGTACTTTACAAAAACAAGTTCTGACCATTTACATTCTGTTGGTAATCTGCAATCATTCATATAGTTCCCCAAGAGTCCCATTCCAGCAGAAATTGCTTTGACTAAAAGGCAACAACACCTAAAAGAATAGTTATACCAGAAAAGCCGCATCAATTTTGCAATCAACATCATGACTAAAAAAATAACGAAAATGTTGGAAATCTAAAACAAAATTTGCTATTTCCAAAATTCCAGTATATAGAATACAGAGTGTCACAGAATCATACTAAAAGAAAAAGCCACCACCAAAGGAGCAGAGCATGCCAACCAGTACCAGGCAAGTAATACTTATGGGCTCAAAAAAAATTAGCACTTGATGAACTTCTCTTCCATGTTTTAAGAGGTATAAATTCAGTCCTATGCTAACTACATCTATTACTTTTATCCCATGCCTAATGTCAGAACTTCGTATTTTCAGTTAAGTTTCTAATATTATCATGACATGAATTAGTCAAAACTTACATCTGCAACCACTTTGTAATTAGGATTGAGGAGGAATAAGATGCAAAAACTAGAATTTAGAACAGAATATAAGGAACATGACAAGGATATTTATTGGTTAAAGTGAAATGTTAGGCATTTTAATAAATGAGGATTATAAGAAATTATTAGTGTAGATTCTTGTCAGTAATTAGGATAATCAATCATTTACAATAATAATTACTTAGTTATATATCATCTTATCTGGTAGCAGTAATTTAGTGAGTTAAAACTTAGATGCAGTCTATACACATGACTGCTTTGTTAATAATATAGTTACCTTTTTAATTAGTGAATTTGATAAATTTCAGGGAGAGTCTATTTTCGTTTTGGTTCTGCTTCTATACCACTTTCAGTCACAAAAGAATAGGAAAATTAAGAACCCACTTGTAACTGTGCAAGAAGTAATAGATAAAGAATGACCGAAGGTGTCATCACATTGTATCCAATTTAATAGTAGATACATCTCGTGGAACATATTCATAAAGTAATTGATCACATTTTACATTTTAACCCCACTAAAAAGCAAGAGCATATTCAAAAGTATTATGGAGTATGGACCATAAAGTGAAAGGAGAAACTATACTCAAGCTCACCAAGAAGTAAAGCAAAGACCTTTCCATATGTTTTATGTTAGTGGATAAAATACATTAACAGAGAAACACACTTTACCATAATTTCAGATTTCAGACATTAATAAACGGTGCAATGTAATAGCTTACTTGTCCATTCTAAAACCTACAAGCCACTTCTCAGCTTCTCAATCACTTCTAGATGGGGTTGTACTCTATACAATTCATACATGTACCCAAGATTACTAAGTATATAACTGCATATAAATATAAAGGTAGAAAACACTCACATACCCAGCGAACACTCTGAAACTACAGCTCACTATAATTGCGCCACACTGCACGAAACTCTTCACGGAATGTGTTTAGACGTGCTTTCAAGTTAGGTGTTCTAAAGCTTGCATGCAGGATGGTAGCTGGAAAACGTGAGAGAGAGAGAGAGAGATTAATCAACTTAAAGAAAGAACATAAATGTCAGCAAGAAGAAAGATTAACATTGCTCAGTATGTGATATACCAAGAAGACCAATAGCAAGCACCCATAAAACAGTTAGGAGACCAGCAGAAACAAACCAAAAGATGAAACTTGCTGCACAAAAAGAGGAGAAAAAATATCACTACTATCATATATTAGATGGTGAAAAACAATGATTAGCATCTATTCCCATTGTTATAACAAGAGAGGATCCTTGTTCCAATGATTCAATTACCAGATGAAAACACCAAGACAAAGACCCAACGAGGTCGGCCACATATATATATCGCTCTCTTAGTTGATGGACGTCCACGAATAACAGGCCTGGAATTTGAATAATTCAGTAGAAAAAAGCAGCAATATTCAGTGGAACACAGAAATGATAACAAGCAGGCATACTGACGTAAGAGGAGGTCGCATCTTAGCCGCTAAATGTGGTGAAAATTGCCTAACTGTTCGTGTTACCTTCTCACTAAAGGTACCTGCAAAGCTGCCAAAGATTACAAATTAAACCAATGCACAAGAAATATCAGAGAGTAGACACTTGTAATATAATGGGTTAATGATTCAATATGACAACAAAATTTGTTTCCCTGAGCTATCTAGAGTACCTAATATGAAATCCTGAAACCAAGTTTGACAAAAGCTCCTTGAACTTTAATTGAACATTTCAACATGCCTAAGTTTTCCATACTCTGCAGCTATGTATGTCTGTGCATCTCAAGATATAAAAAAGAAAATTGGTCTACATCCCATAAGAACTAAGGGAACCAAACACTGTAATAAGTGACAACCAAAATCTAGCTATCTCTAGTTAAATGTATCATCAGCCTGCTCTTTGATTCATGAACCAATGGAGCCTATATATGTATATATGTATGTATGTATAAAATTTTTTAGAAGGAGTTTCTCACAAAATCAACCGTTGGATAAAAAAGTTTTTAATCATGAAGATCATATCCAAGAAATTTTACATCATTCCAACATTCTTTGGTACTCTATCAACATATTTAATAAATTAATGTACAATATAATTTTCAAATATAAAGAGACTATCGATTATTTGGTTACAAATTCATTGTTCTCATTCGTTTCTGAAATTTAATATGCATGATCAACATGATAATTACATGTAATTCAAGGTTTGGATAAATGGAAACCACTTCCTATGATGAGATATTGAGAGGTATAAGTGTGCAAAGTCTTAACAGTGTCAACTGATCCTTCCTCATTCATATATAAATGTGTGAGTGAGAGAGTTATTAAACTGTTCTATGAGAACTTTTATTAGCTATGGCGCCATGGAACATGACATTTTTTGGTAGCACAAGCTCAAAATCAGACTACCAATGCCTAGATGTGGCAACAATATCCTAAGTGATTAAAATATTTTCAGCCTGCATAGTAATATAACATCGTTAGACCAAGATGTTTGTAAAAATTAAGTGAACTAAACCAATGGCGTAATATAGAAAGAGAAGTAGTAACACTTGCAAACCTGTCATTTAGAAAAGCAAGGCTAAGCGCTGTAAGAAATGCAGCTACAATAGCAAGTGGCCTCCGAAGAAAACCCAACACTACAATTCAAAGTACGAAAGTTCATTGGAAAGGCATATATCAAATGGGAAAATTGATTAAATAAAATTCATTAAGTTCACTTACTGAGAACAGAAACAATCAAAAGGAAGTAGTTGGTCCGATAGCTGCAAAAGCATGCATAACTATCATTATTTACTAAAGAATATCATAAATATTACAAATAGTATTCATACATCCTGTCTAAAGACATAATTACAAAACCAAGAATAAAGTATTCCTAAATGTGAAAGGTGGTAAGGCGTGGGGAAAAAATATGGAACGGCCCAGTTTGGCCACGGAAAGTTAACTAAAATGATTATATCCTTAGAATTTCCAAAAATTAACTATATACAAGTTGATAAACGAACTAATTAGAAAATGATGATCAAGTTTGAGCAGATATAACTTCATCAACTATGATAGGAATATAGGATATGATACAGAAGGAATAAAATGAGCAAAAAGGAAGATCAGGCAGAGAGAAGGCTTCAACTGTGGCACGAGTATCTACTGGTTAAAGGCTAAAGAGGTTGCTTACAAGGGTGAGCTGACAGACAGGATAACAAATATATTAAAAAAGTTTGTTAATATTTCCTTTACACAGAGGGAGAATACTGCAAAGAGGGACATGGACTAATTTGAATGGGAGTCGTTGTAGCTTGAAGTTCCTTCCTGACTTGAAGAGGAAGATTTCTTCAGTTTTCGTTTCATTTCCCTCTATTCTTTTCTCTTTTCAGTGCATTTTTCTATAAGGAAATTTACAGCAGGGAAACTTGCAAAAATAAAAAATTAACATAGATTTTTCAGCAACGGGGAAAATTTAACCAGGAAAACAAGATAAAAAAAAAAAAGAGTAACGAAAAAACGTTTGAGTCCAAAAATCAGCGCCATTTAAGCAATATTCGATATAATTTACAAAAACCGAAGTGTAAAAAGGACAACGATATAATGCAGATACTGTACAAATGGAACGAAATCTAGACAAAACCAAGTTATTTTGGAAGGAAGTTACAGAGCCCAAAAAAGAAGACGTACTAGTATAGGTTGCATTTGAGGCGGCTATTCCATTTAGGGTAAGATCTCGGTACGGTGAATCTTGAGAAGAATTCGGACAAAGGGCGCGGTGGCAATGACCAATCCACTTCGCGGAGGGCATCGATCAAATCCTCAGCTGTTACATTTCCCCAATCCATTTCTCCGATTCTTCTCCTCCACACTGCAAAAAACCCTAGGAAGAAGGAAAATTCGGCGCAGGAAGAAGGGAAATCGTACGGCAAATGGATTTCGAAGTAAGGAACGGAGATGGATGATGAATTCAGTAATGAACGAAGTGATCGGTAATTGTGATAACTACTGATCAGTAATGGAAGGACGAAAGGAAGTAGCAAAGCACTATTACAATATATCTACCTCGAAGGAGAGAACGTATTGCCTGAAAATTGGAAAATTTTGAAAAAGAGGAAAATGTCTGAGCCCGGGTTCGAACCGGGGACCTCTAGTGTGTGAGACTAGCGTGATAACCAACTACACCACCCAGACAGCTATGAGGCGGCTCCCTGGATAAATTATAATACATTAAATATCTTGTATTTTTTGTTTACAATAGATCTCACCAGTCGTGTTAAAACTAAACTAAAACTTCGTTATTTAACTGAAATAGAGCCCATAATTTTTTTTTGTTAAGACAGAACTAGAATTTGGTTTTTAACTGAATAAAGCCCTCAGATTCATAATTTTTTTCTATCAAAATATGTAAAGTTGAGAAAATATGCACTAGTTTCTCATTACACAGTTGAGAATTAAATAGAAGCGAGAGAGAGCATATAGTTTAGTAGCATTTTTATAAATATTACATTAAATGTATTTTTATTTATTGTAATATAATTTCAGAAATCCTGATAAAAGGAAATATCTTTTTTTTGGTCAGTAAAGGAAATGTTTTTAATCATTTGAGATAATTATTTTAACATTAGAAAATGGTTATCATATATGAATTTAGGTTCCGGAAAAACTTCTAATATGCCTTGTTCCATGCCTCTTTCAACTTCACTATGTTCCCAGTTTAATGAACACATTCCCTAAATCCATTTATTTATTTGGACCCTCTGTCTCTTAATAATAAGTTAAGTTTGAATAGAGATAAATACAAAATAAATGAAACATAATTGATTTTATTTTGCATTGATTTTTGTTTGAATTGATTTTTTTTTTATGTATATAATTCATCGAATGTAAAAGTAAATTTTGTTTTATTTTTGTACAAATGAGATTTTAAAAAATAAAATTAATTCTAAAAAAGTTTAAATACTAAATTAAACAAAGATATTTATAAGATAAAATCTCGTTTAGATATACATACAAGCTTTTAAATTTTTAAAATACTAAACTAAATATACTAAAATTTTACTTTAATAAGTGAGATGAAATGAATTACACTTGCTTTATATTTATTTTTATTTAAAATTGACAAAACATTAATAAAAAAACACTGAGAAGTAAAAGTTCACCCTTTTAAGCGTCAACCCACCCCTTTTTTGCTTTTATCTAGATCGTCCCACGGGTGGTGGCACTTTTTACTTTTGGACAGATTTATATATATTGATTGGTTGGAGAAATTGCATAGAGGGTAAAAGACATGAAAAGTTATTGGCCCGCCGCTAATACATTTACGTGCTAATTCATGTGGCTTATTAATTTAATCAAATTATTTTTCTAATGATTTTTACTCTTTTTTTAAATAATTCAATTAAAATTAATACATCATATCATTTGTTATGTATATTAATAACAATTAATAATTTTTTAAAAGACATTAGTTAGTAGAAAGAATATTTAATCATTTTATACTTTTAAGATTTCTAATTTAAGATAATAGAATGCTTATTGTATTTTGATTAATAGATTAAAGAATCCATCATAATTTTTCTTTTAATAAAATTAAGGAGACATTGTAATTACGGGCAAAAACCATATGAATAAGTGTAATTTTTCTTAACTTAAATTATACTGAAAAATCAACCAATTAACTATTAACTAAATTTATTTATTTTTAGATACAATCGCCAATTTTAATAAGTACATGTTGATTATTGAATAAATATTAGGTTTTGCTTACTCATGCCCTAAAGAGACTAGTTAAGAGCATTCATTGCATCTACTAATATCAATAATTGTTGTTTTTCACTATTTTTCATAGCATCTAACTAATGGTTACTTTAGTCTTGTTTTTAGTATAATATTATTTTTTATCTTTTTCAAAAGCATAATTTATTTTTTTATTTTTTTAAATTTAGAATTAATCTCTAATAATTTTTATATCTACATAGATTTAAGTAATATCTTTACATTACCCTTAATATTTTTAAAAAATAATTTTTATTTATTTTATAACTAATCTTTTTAAATATAGTTTTCATCAAATATTAAAAATAATATGGAGATATTATTTAAATGTATGAAAAAAGCAACTTGCAATCGAGTCTGCCCTCGTGACATGTTTTTTTCTCCTATGTCTCCTCTTGTAACAGTTTTCTAGTCTTTTAATTTCCTTGTTTTCCTTTTGGTGCTTTCATGGAAAACAATTTTGCAAACATATCTCTTCAGGATGAAGAAGAAGAGGGTTGGAAGGTCGACTAAACTAGTGCCACTACAAGTATCTAGTAGGAATCTTATGAATTCTACCTTGTCAGTACCCTCCTCACCATGAGCATTAATCACATCAATTCTATGAAAAACACACTTGTAAACCTTTGGCATCCCATAGAAGGGATTTGTATAAAGCACCTAGGGTAGAACAGATATCATTTTAAGTTCTTTTTTTAGATCGGTCTAGAACAAATGTTAGAGGGAGGCCCATAAACACTCAATAATCATTTGTTAATAACTCATAGACTTATGGAAAGTGAGGACCCTATGACTGTGCCTTTGTGTTATACTGATACTTGGTTGCAGATTCATGATCTGCCCTTTAGATTGATGTCAGAGGGATGGGCCACAAAGTTTGAGTTTTGCCAAAATATTTCTATTTTACGATAAGAAGTCATTAATCAGTGAAAGGTCTAACTTTATGAAAGTTAAAGTCAGAGTAGATGTATAAGAACCTCTCAAGAGGAAAAAGAAACTCATTCTCACAAATGGCAAGAGCATTTGTGGTGTTTTTATGTATGAAAGATTACTACTTTTCCGTTTCTTATGTGGTAAACTTGGCCATGCCAAAAGCTTTTGTTGAATGCTGCATGAGGGAAGGAAAGATCTGCCACTAAATTGGTATGCTTTTAGAGCTATTCCTTGCTTGTATGGTACGCCAGCAATGCTTGGCTGAGGGATAATCAAGGGGCAAAACTTTCTAAACTAGATCCTTATTAGACCTGATCATTCATCCAAAAGCTCGTCTGGCCCGATGAGCCTGACTTGAAGAAAATGAATATAACATGGCCTAAAAAGCTCGAGTTTCATTTCAAAGCTTGGCCCCACCTAAATTATATATATATATATATATATATTATTTTGAAGAAGATATATTTGATTGTCTTTTACATTAAGTTCATTAGTTATGTCTTTAACTTATGAGATTTTTCTTATGGTTGTATAATGATTATAAAAAATAATTTAATTTAGATCCTTCACTTTAACAAGACTTTTGTTAGTAGACATAGTTTTCTTTTTCTTGTTAGAGTGAAAATAATGCTATGCAAAAAATATTCAGGTGGGGTTGGGCTTTTCAGGCTTTTTATTGAGCCTAAACAAGAAAATAAAAAAGCTCGACCTGTTTTTTAAAAGGTCTAGCCCACGATCAAGTCTAATCCTTATGTTAGCGGTGCAAATTCAAAATTTAGTCAAAGCATTAATTTAAACATTACTCCTATTATGGGCACAAATCTGGGATATTCCAAGTTGGCTATTCAACATGTGCATGTCTTGCATAAGCAAGTCAATTACACTCTGATAGCTAACTATCACGTGGTAAATATGGAGGAAGACCAGCCCATTAGTTGGGCTTAAAACAAAAAGAGATAGAGGAAGTCTAGTAGCAATAACCCAACTAACTTTGGCACTTTGAGGGAGTCTCATGCCAATGGAGAGGTAAACCTTTCGAACCATATTACATTGGTAGGTTCTGTGAGCCAAGCCCACCGACAACCATGATTGCGTTAAGTTGGATATACTAGGGGATGGGCAATCTCTGGGCAATTTGGGCTCTTAAAGAGCTCATTCGTCTTGGAGGCATAACATTGTGTTCTTGTAAGAGACTCTTATACATAGTGCTCGTATAAAGGAAATAAAGAGATCAATCAACTTTGTATATTAATTTTCTGTTGACCGTATTAGTAGAAGCAGAGGAGTCACAGATTTCTAGAGGGATGACGTTAGAGTTGAAATCTATACTTACTCACAAAACCACATCACTATTCTTATAAAGAGCTCTTGCTTTCTAGAGTTTTTGGTTATAGGTTTCTATGGTTTCCTCAAAAGAACTCGATGTTAAGCCTCTTGGGACCTGTTTAGAAGCATGACAGACAGTACTTGGGGCTACCCTTGGCTTTATTTAGGGAATTTTAACGACATGCTTCGCTCCTTTGAGAAAGAATGGGGCAATCCTCATCCTAATGCTCTTTTGAGAGGTTTTAGACATACTATTAAAGCCTGTAACCAGCAGAACATCCATACAAGTGATTATTAATTTACTTAGGAAAAGAGTGATGGTTCGGAGGCTGGTGTACTGAGAAACTAGATAAAGCTATAGGTAATACACAATGGTTATCTCTGTTTCCAAATAGTTGGATAAGAATCCTAATCACCTCACTCTCGGACCACCATCCTATCTTTATTAACACCAATCACAAGGAGAACATAAAAAGTCATCACATATTCAAATTCAAAAACACTTAACTCTTGCATGCTAATACCATAACGTCATCAAGTTGAGTTAGCATTTTTTATAGGGACGAAGTTTTATTCAAAGATTAAAGGGTTGTAGAGATACTCTTGAATCATGGGATAGGGAAGCTAGTGGGAATGGTAGGAAACAACTAAAAGCCTTAGACAAGAGGTTAGAGTTCCTTTGTTAGATGCCGCCTTCTAATGAGATCAGAAATGAGATTAAGGAACTTAGATTGCTAAGGAACAGAGTCTTTCAACCAAAGGAAGCCAAGTGGAAGCAAAGGTCAAAATTATTCTAGCTACAAAATGGAGACAGCAATTTTAAGTTTTTCCATCTCAATACGTAATCCCGTAGAAAGAATAATAAAGTTGAGGCTCTTAGAAATGAAACGGGTCAGTGAGTACATGATATGAATGTGCTTCATTTGCTTGTTAAATCTTATTTTTCCAATATTTTCTTAAGGATATGCAAAAATTTTCCAATTTTACGTTATGTTCCAAGGACAGTTACTATGGAAATGAACGAGGCTCTTACTAGACCTTTTAAGGCTGAAGAGTTCCATAGAGTCATAAAACAAATGCACCTTGATAAAATGTTGGGTCCGAATGGCTTTAATTTCTACTTTTTATTAGAAGTTTTGGCATATTATTAGTTATGATGTTATGAAGCATAGTGTATATTGGCTTGCTAGTGTTTCTTTCCAAGTGGCTTAACTGATACATTAGTGGCTCTTATCCTAAAAGTTAGCAATCCTCAGTTTCTGAAAGACCTTAGACCTATTTCTTTATGTAATGTTATTTACAAATTTGGGGCTAAGGTTCTTGCAAACAGTTTAAAGAGGATCCCCCCTATAATTATCTTTCATTATTAATCTACATTTGTTCTTAGACGCCTCATAACTGATAACATTGTTTTAGCTTTTGAGCTTATCCACACTATGAAGAGGCGAACTTAGGAAATAATAGGAAAATCATAATTAAATAATGTGAGACTAATTATTTTGAAATACACCTAACACACCTAATAAAACTAAGGGAAACAAGGGGTGGGTTGTAGTTAAGGCCAATATTAGTAAACCATATGACCGTATAGACTAAGGGTACCTTAAGGCAATTATGTATTCCTTAGGTTTTGACTGTAAGTGGATTCATTAAATGATGATGGCCATCATAACAGTGAAGTATTCTTTTCTGCTTAGTGGGGAGGAGGTGGGTCCCACTTTCCTTTAATGTGGTTTCTGTTAAGGAGACCTTCTCTGCCCTTACTTATATATTATGGCGGTAAAGGTCTTACAACTATTTTACATAATGTTGAATCTTTGAGTTTGCTACATGGGTGTAATGCCAGCTTTAGAGGCCCCAAAGTTTCATATCTTCTTTTTACAGACGATGCCTTTTTTTTTTTGTCAGCCTAATGCAGTGGAATGTAAAACTTTAAAACATATATTTGACCTTTATGAAGCAACTTCAAGGTAATGCATTAACTTTTAAAAGTTAGAAGTATTTTATAGCCCAAATATTAGTATTAAGCTAAATTCCTCTCTTAATGACTTATTGAATATTCACTCCCCTATTGATCATGGGTGCTATTTGGAGCTTCCTTTGTTGATTGATAAAAGTATAAGAGCTATATTTGCTTCCTTCTGGGAAAAGGTGTGGAGTAGAGTTCAAAACTAGAAGAACAAATTCCTCTCCTGTGTTGGCAAGGAAATTCTCTTGAAATATGTAACACAGGCTGTCTCTACTTTTAGTATAAGTGTTTTTCTAATTCCCACGTCTCTGTGTAAGGAACTTTAGAAAATGATGAACTTTTTGGGTGGGGTAGTAATGGTTACAAAGGCATTCGATGGCTATCATAAGACCATATGTGTAGAACTAAGAACATATGAGGTATGGGTTTTCGAAATCTCCATTATTTTAACGTAGCTATGTTGGGAAAACAAGGTTAGAGAATGATCTTAAACCTGAACACTCTTTTCTATTGAGTCTTCAAAGCTAAATATTTCCCATTTGGGGACTTTTTATTATCATGTTTAGTCTCCAATCTGAGCTTCTCTTGGAAGAGTATTTTGTTTTCCCAAAGCTTGTTGAAACAAGGTGTGAGATAGAGATTGGGTAATGGTGAACATATTAAGGTTTGGATAGATCCTTGGTTGCCAAAGGTGGCTAGTTTTATCTCGGTGAATGTGGAAGAGGATAAAAAGGGACTTAGGGTTAAGGGCCTTATGCACTCTGACCTCAAGGTATGGAATGTTCCATGCTTAGGCATTTGTTCATAGAGATTGATAGGAGGATTATCATGACTATTCCCATTAGCCATTGTGGATGCAATGACAAGTTAATTTGGCATTGGGATAAAAAGGGCATCTATTCAGTGAAGTCAAGTAACCAAATCTAGTTCTCTATAAACCACCAAACTCACAAAGCTGTGAATACATGTGCATGGAAAAGAGTTTGGCAACTTTACTTACCTCCAAAAGTTAAAATTTTTTTGTGAAAAGTGGGTAGAGGAATCATTCCCACCAATGCCAACCTTGCATCGAGGGGAGTAAACATTAGTACCCAATGCATTTTTTTGCTCTATAACTAAAGTTATAAACCATGTTTTACTCACTTGCAGGAAAGCTTCGGAGTGCTAGTCTAAATGGGGCAATAGTGAGGTAACCCTTGATGCAAATATCACAGAAGTCGTCTCTAATATTGTCACTAACTTCCCAGCTGCCTTAGCGGAAGAATTCTGCATTGTTGCATAGAAGCTATGGGATATGAGAAACCAGATTAAGTGGAATAATAGATCCATCCTAGTGGACAATGTGATTCAAAGAGCTATTGCCATGTTGTAGGAATGGCATGCTGCCCAAAACATGAAGGTCCATACGATTCACCCTCACTCCAACTCATGTGTCTTGCAAGGCCCGTGAACATGCACAATCAATGTAGCCATCTTTCATGAGCATAACAGATCGAGATTTCAGGTTCTTTTCAAGACTAATGGAGGCAAGTTCATTGTTGACATTATGGGACATCTTCCTGGTACATTTCCTCTGACACTCATAGAGTCCTTAGCAATACGCCATGCTCTGGAATAGTCAATACACCACCTGGATAGCCCTGACACCATTTTCTCTAATGCCCAATAGGTTACACATTCCCTCTATGCAGACGCTTCTGATGATTTTGAGCTAAGTGTAGGATTGTTGTTTGTTATTAACAAGGAGATATGGTATCGTGTAAGAGACAAGCTAATATGGATGCTCACACATTAGCTAGAGCTTCCATTAACTTTGTTAGTCTTCATTTTTGAAACACTTATACCCTTGTTTTAACCTCTTTTTAATGACGTTTGAAGCTTATATATTAAAAAAGTATGAATATAGAAAAAACTATCAGAGATTGATTTTAATTTCTTTTAAAAAATTGATTATGTCTTTTTTTTTAAATAAAGAGTAATATTGTCATAAAAATAAAACTATAGTAACTATTAGATGCCATAAAAAATAATAAAAATATAATGATTATTAGTGTAATAAATATTCTTTAGAACACTAATTAGCAAAAGCCATAAATATATAACCGACTTCGTTCTGAAACATAAAGTCATAAAAGTTAATTTGTAGAAAAAGCAAAACAAAATAACGTATGGTGCCATGTGGAAATGGGGAGAACGAGGGATAGTGAAGTCAACGCATAAAGGGGAAGTTGGCTTGTTTGAGGTAGAGAAGAAACCCTATTAGTTGAAGTTGGGGAAACTTATAAACGTCAGGGTGACACCGTGACGCATATTTATAACGTACCGTTGTTAAACCTCACGCCCACTTTATCATTAATAAGCTGCACACAAAACCTAAGCAATAACGATGAGCCAAAATCCGCCCAACCCCAAGACAGACAGCATTTAATTACATAACAAGATTTATGAATGCGACAATTACAGGACAAGATAAGTGTCCGATATTTTAATATACATATATATATATTTCTTATACTAAATCGTAAAATTATGTATTTATATTAGAAAATTTGAAAATAAAGATATTAAAAATTGAATCTAGTCCTATCTCAAAATTTATAAATAATAAATACTATGTAATATATAGTAAAGTTATTATGAGTGCCGATACTTAAAAAAACTGAAATTTTTTAGTCAAGTCTTCCAATTTTTTTTTGACAGTTGAAGTTTTTCAAATATTTATGCAAAAAGAAAATGGTATACAATGAATGAACATAAGAACGTGTCAAAAATGAATTTTGTCGTCAGATGTTTATTTGAATTTTTTATTGCCCTTTTCACTTTAGCTTCCGTGTGGGATATTTATGCCAGAACTAGAAAATTTACTAAGAATTTTCTTCGTTATAATTCTGAAAATTGACGTAATGAAATCTTGAATCTTACGGTGGTTTTAACAATACATGACATGACGTATTCACTTCAATAATTAGACCACTAAATCTTAATTAATACTTTTTATTAATTTAGTTTTAAATATTGAAAATATTGAAAGAAAATTAGAAAAAGGTAAGCAGCATAACATTGAAAAGGCAAGCATCTCTCCCGTCATCAGGCAAGCTTGCTTCTGGTATTCTTGTTACATGTAAATAATAACGCACACGAATAAACAATTTTAGTCAATAAACAAATTTAAATAATAAAAAGCTTCCGATAGTTAAATAGTACCAAAGTTATCAATAAAAATAGTTAAGTATTTTTTTTTCAATTTTTTGAGTACAGAAATATTGTTAGCTCTCGTTTAATTCCCTAATGTAATATATTTGATCTAATTTACTCATATATCTACTTTTTATTTGTATATTATCATATATTCGTTTAGAACATATTATTTTCATTTGCCGGAAAAATTTCATTTCGCAATAATGTTAGGATTTAAAATCAAAGGAATTTTAAAATATAAAATATGTATGTGGTTGTTTTTCTCAAAATGATAAGTTTTATATTATTGATGCATTTTTAATAACATAATATTGGTTTTTCACATATTATCATAAGTTAATAAAAATATTATTAAATTCCTATTTAATGATAAGTCTAGCAATTTTACCATTACATAAATATTTAACTATAATTTTTTTAATACGTGTTACTCTTAATTAATCTTTATTAAATGTGCTGAACCTTTAATATGAGTAACTGTAAAACATTGACCCATTGATTAATTATTAACTAACCATGAACCTGATTTATGCTGATACTTATCAGATTCAATCATAGGATTGTATAGTTTGCTTTCCTCTTGTTTGTCATCTCCGCCACTTCGCTTTCAAACCTTCTCTCTCTTACAGTAATTTTTAGTAATAATCCTGAACCGAAAAATTATATAAATTTAATTCTTTTAATATTTCAAAATTTTCAACATAATATTAAACAAGGTTCAATAATCCATTAATCCTTCCAAAGTTTTTCGCTGTCATTATAAGGATAATTCGACAAAGAAGCCGAGATCTTCAAAAGGGGTTTGCTTCAAATTTTCGAAACATCCAATTCCGCCGTCGAGATTTGGATTTGGGCATTCGGAGCTGGTTTGTGTTCAGAATTCCGTTTCTAGGGTTCCCCTTGATGGCTCAGTCGTTGGGTCGGAGCAGTATGTTGGGAGACTACATCGTCGGAAGGCAAATCGGGTCCGGGTCTTTCTCGGTGGTATGGCATGGTAGACACCGAGTCCACGGAACCGAGGTGGCCATAAAAGAGATCGCCACCGTTCGGCTCAACAAGAAGTTGCAGGAGAGTCTCCTGTCGGAGATTTTTATTTTGAAACAGATCAACCATCCTAATATCATACGTTTGCACGATATAATTGAGGTTGGTTATCATTCTTTTTTTCGTTAAAGTTATCACTAGAATACTATCTCCCCAACTTATGGGCATTTTCCATTTAATTCTGGTAAGGAGCTGTCAAGGTAAATAGCTTTAATGGAAGTTCCTATTTTTTATTTGTCTTCGTTGTGACTAAAAATTGTTTTTTAGTATCTGCTACCGACGTTCAATTTAGTTGTAGAAGATTGACGAGTTAAACTTACATAATGAACTTGGCAAAAGCAGTAGTACTAGTAAGTAATAAAGCTTCTGAGAACAAAGATGTTTGGTTTTTTAAATTTTTTTCTCTTTTTTAAACTTTTCTCATCAGGGTATAATTATGTCTGATGAAGTCTTGTAGAAATTTATGGGCTAGTTTTTTCGCTTCTGTGAAACAATACTGTAAAGAGCCTTAAACTTTGTGATTGCTTTGTAAGTTTGAAATCTTCATTATACATGCACTCTAGACTTGGCTGATGCTACATTTTGTTGCTAAGTTGAGTTGGGGTCATTCATGAGTGGGGAACGAGCTGAAGGCTTTAGCTTGTAGTTAACTGTAGGAACAAAGAGCTTGCAAGTAATATTGATTGTGATTGGGAAATCACATTAGTCATTTACATTTGTTAATTAATATGCTTCCCTATTATCCTGCTAATGTAACCTGCTGTATTTGATGAGACGAGCAGCCTAATATTTGTTCTGAGATGCTGAATTCATTTGCCCTGATGGCAGATGATATATGGTTATCTCTTGGGGCAAGAATTATGAGTTAAGAATTAGCCTTTACGTAAAATTTTAGCTCCTTTTATCTTGTGTAAAGCAATAGTCTGGCTGTTGATATGTTTGTGGTTGGTATAATACTGAATTGAATTTACACTCATGAGGTGAATCAATGAAGTGACTACTCATTGCTAACTAAAGTCATCTATTTGCTTAATTTAGGTTCCTGGGAAGATACATCTTGTGTTAGAGTACTGTAAAGGGGGTGATCTCTCTATGTATATCCAACGCCATGGAAGAGTTCATGAGGGAACTGCAAAGCACTTTATGCAACAGCTTGGTATGTGATGCACTGAGAACAAAACTGCTGCAATCTCACTCAATAATCTTATATTCTAATTCTAAATCAATTCCAAAACAACCAAATCACAGAATGAAACTAAAACATTATCGAGGGATAAGATTAAGATATTCTATAGATGAACACCCAATTTAAAATCTCAAAATTGATTTAAATAGAAAACTTAAATATCAAATTAAAACCCTAATGAATTCAATCAAAACCCTAATTACTATCATTGGCATCTTGCATCATTATGTTTGATCTATATACAGTTTGTTATCTACTTATATCAACTGACATAGTAATATTGGAGAGAATTGCTTGTGCTACAGCTGCTGGCCTACAAGTTCTTCGAGACAATAATCTTATTCATAGAGATTTGAAACCACAGGTTTGGTTATGCTTATCTTCTTAAACAGTGCCTATCCATTGGTTTATGACTTTTGTAGTTCAAATTTACAGCTGATGCCCTCTAAATTTATGACTTACTTTTCGCAAAGGAACAAGAAAGTGTATATATATTCAATGGCAGTTTAGATTAATTGAGTCTGTTGTTTAAAGATATCATAGAGGGTTCTTAGATTGTTAATAGCAGAAAACTCTATCTCGTATCTGTATAGGTACAGCAGTAGGTGAAGCTTAAATAGATGTCACGAGTGCAGATTGTTTATTCCACAGATATTTGTGTCTGTATGAAGGTTGTGTAGGTATTTTCCAAGTAGTAATATATTTTTTGGAACAGAATCTTCTTCTCACCGGAAATGATGACAAGTCTGTACTGAAGATTGCAGATTTTGGATTTGCAAGGTAGCTTAACTATTTTTACTTCACTCATGTTTGACACTGATTCTTCCTATCCCTTCCCCCATCTAATTCAACTAATTTTATGTGCTTCTGCTGTGCTCTTTGATCCCTTTGTCCATCTTCCTTTATTCCTGTGGTGTATGTCAAATAAAACATGTTGAGACTTGAGATCCTTTCAATCCTTTTCTTTAGTATTTTCTTTAACTTGGACTAACATTGAATGCCATTAATCGCCTTGTAAAATAATTTGATTTTGGTAAAATAGACCTACCTACTTAATGTTTGTATTAACTTGACTTCTCATAGCTACCCAATGATAAAACATGTCAAGTTCTGCACGCAATTTGTTTGTTTCCTTTGTGATATTAACATCTAGTAAAAGCCTGATTGTCTACAAAAGTATTACACTCCATGTACGTGGCTCAGTTGTTTACTTAGGGATATGTTGAAAGCATACTTAAAACAAGATCAATACATGAATGGTTTGTGGTAATCTTAAAGCAGTTTGAGCTTGAATTTCCCTTGAATAATAAAACCTTACGTGGCCCTACCCCTAAATTAAACCACTTTGCTTTGGTATTGACTTTCACAAAGCTGAGCATCTATCTGGTTAAAGTTCTCTTTATATGTTTCTGTAAACTAGTTGTTAAAGCACAATAATCCTCCTTGGCAGATCTTTGCAGCCTAGGGGCCTTGCAGAAACCTTGTGTGGTTCACCACTCTACATGGCTCCAGAAATCATGCAACTACAAAAGTATGACGCTAAGGTGATTTGTACTCTTCAATATATTTGGCACTTCATATAATTTTACGGTAGTTTTTCCTATTAACCTTGAACCAAACACACAGGCAGATCTCTGGAGTGTGGGTGCAATCTTATTTCAGCTTGTTACAGGAAGAACACCATATACTGGAAACAGTCAAGTACAGGTTTAAGATCAATATTGTTTCTCACTTTTTTGGATTTTCTCTTCAAAGAAAATGGCTTATTTGTTATTGCTCAATATATTATATACTTGGTGTTATCTACAGTGGCAGTTCTATGACTGGTTATGACTCATCTTGCCTTCATTGTTAACTTACTATAATCATGTTCTCTGCAGTTACTACAAAACATTGTGAAATCAACTGAATTATTATTCCCATCTGATAACCAATGTCTGAGTTCTGAGTGTAAAGACTTGTGTCAGAAATTGCTGCGCCGTAATCCAGGTATTTATGAATTATATTGAAGATTAAAATTGAGATAATTGAATCTCTGGCCTGTTTAAGATATCTAATAGTGTCTTTGGTAAGTATTTAAAGTTGGATTTTTTGTAGTCTGGTAAGAGCAACCTTGAAAATATTTCTATGACTAATTGCCCAGAAAAACCAAGTTCAGTAAAAAAGCCATGCATTGGAGGAGGGGGATTGCATGTTTTAGTCCCAGCTGATGATGTCAAATTAGATTTGCTTATGTTGCCATCAGTATGGCTGCCCTTTTGCCGCAAAATTGGACCAGCAAATCTGCCTTAATGTTTCAGGAATTTAGTCAGGCATTTACATGAATTGAATCATTCTCCTGCTAACCATGCTAACAAGAATCAAGGGATATTATGTACTTGTTCTCCCTGCTAATGTAGACCACTTGAGTCAGTACATGATTATTTTGAGCTGTTGAGTCATATTTAAAACTGGAAAATAGGTATCTCAACTTTCACACTCCGGGAAATAGGTCCTTCTATCTATTTCACCCTTAATATCATTACATCACATGCTACTTTAGACTCTCATAAAAATAAAGTGGCAAGCATTGATTTGTTGCTGTTGCCAGCATGTTCTGTTCATGGTGTCATAGGCAAGTTTTTCTTGTTTCTTCCCCCTCCCCCCAAAAAAAATGTTTGCATTTTCCCTTATAATTACTTTTTAGAAGGTTCCTGTTCCAAAGGTAAATCATTAATCATTTTTGCTGAAGGAAAACAGGCAAAGGGATGAGACAATAAGGTCATAGGATATTTATCATGAATTTATATAAATAAATTTCAAATGTCTTGGTAATATCTTATTCTGATACATATTCTTTTATCATTTTTTATTTCAGTGGAACGGCTAACTTTTGAAGAATTTTTTAATCATCCATTTCTTCTTCTGAAGCAACCAGAACAGGATAAATCATTGAGGTTAAAGGAAGATTCTCAAAGTTTGAATTTATTTTAATCATATTGTTTGCGTTTTCTGGTATAAGAAACTTCTAATTTTCAGGTATAGAAGTTCTTCAAGGACAATAGGTGAAATTCGTTTATCGGAGCATGATCCTTGGAGAGGGACCAAGGAAAATTATCAAGAGGATTGCTTACCTTTTCTCGTAGATGATGATTCTAGTGGTCTTGAGGGGAGCTCATCTTTTTCAAGGAAGAAGTCCTCAATAAAGTCTACCTATGGATTTAATCTAAATACACAACTAGATAAAGCAGACCTGGCATCTGCTACTCCTAGTAACATAAATATTACTTCCAGACAGCAACCTGAAGACAATACTATAAGGTTGGAGAGCCATAGAACCTCAGGAAGAAATCTCACTGATCCTCTAGAATCTCTGGAACAGAGATTGGCAAACACTTGTCCGAAAGGTATCATCTAACTAATTATGATTTATTTTCTTCATTCAGCTTATAATGTTTGAAATTAAGATAGGTGTTTCTAATTTTATGTGATGTTTTTTATATTTTGCATGAATATGGCAGTTGCAGACTCACTAGAGAATATTGATCAAGAGTATGTTCTTGTGTCTGGACCTCCTATGGATGTCTCATCATCTTCGTTGAGTTCGTCAAAGCCAAGCCATTTTCCCTATAGATCAGGTGGTTCCCCCCATGAGTCTTCTAATATAATTGGTAGAGTAAGTGCTCCAATGCCAATAATTGGTGTAGCTACCAGTAGCACATGTCAAATAGGAAGTTCAGAAAGTCAAGATTCTGCTCCAGGGACTTCACATGCATCAATGGATATGGGGGATGAACAGCCATCAGCTCACTGCATGACAAGGATAAAATCATTGCAACAGTGTGCATCTGCCATAACTGAATTAGTTAATGAAAAGGTAAATTTAGCTTTAAGCTTTGCACTGTATGTGGTTGTTTCTGTAAAACTATTCTTCTTAATTTCGTATAAAGATCATTCTATGCGACAATCATGGAAAATAATTAAGTCATCTGTTTACACTGTCCCTTTCTACTAAATCCTCCAAAAGATTACTAAGCTGTCTTTTATCTAGATAGAATATTGTAAGGACAAACACAGTATATTCCTTGGATTGGGTACAGACGTTTTAGTTGTGGAATAGATTAATTGGGCATTTACCTGTTGTGCACTGTATATATAATGAATCAACTGGTCAATTGTTGACTGTTCAGTACATACAGGATGTTGGTCATAAGTCTTAAATTACTCAGTGGAAAGCTGTGAATGTGTGATAATAACCAATTAGCACAAACCTATTTGGACATTTCTTTCGAATTATTTGATTTTATTTTGATTATTTGGAGACAGTAAATCTGTTGTGTCATTTTCAGTATACATTATGAAATATCTACCTGAAGAATTGCCTTGGAGGAGGAATTTTTCCCTTGGTGGGAATGATTTAACACTGGTACTTTGGTGTGGTTCCGGCCTTGACATTCCTGCTATAGCTTTTCATATTTATTGATGGCTTTATTTTTGTATTTAAAATAACTCATTTTCTATGTTCAAGGAGATTGTGGCAGTGACATGACTGTTAGTTGTCTCACTTTGGCTAGAATGGATTTATAGCAGGTCATAAGGCATTTATGCCGTCCCTAGGCTGTCTTAGCCACTAAATATTGCAAACATACATGCTTCAACGTATGCATTAATAAATTTTCTCACTTGTGCAAGATTTGTAAACCCCTGTGCATAATTTATCTGAAAGAATATTTCAGTTGAGGCTTCCTTGATAAGTGGCTTATGCTGCTGGCTATCACTTTAAGTAAAATGGCTCATTAATACAGTTATCAAAGATTTTGAGTCCTAAATTTATGACACTGTTCCTTTCACTCCCCTTTCCCCACCTAAAATAATTAAAGATGGAGGCAGGAAAGCAACTGGAAGCATTCTCTATTCAGCTTGTTATTCTTGCAATTTGGAAGCAAGCACTGCATATATGCCATGCACAGGCTGCCTCAGCCATGGAAGGAAGTCCAAGTCTAGAAACTACAAAATCTAGGAGGAGCACCAGCATGAAGCATGGTAGTTCTGATTCAGAAGAATGCTTTGATGGAGACATGCAACAGCCAAAGGATATTTTAGCTCAAATTGAAAGTGAGTTTCTGAGGGAATTTGAGCATGCTGAAGAACTTGCTAAAGCTGTTGAGCCTGGTAAGTTTTTGTTATTTGATTTATCATCTAAATGGCTAGGTTTCCTGTGCTCTCCATTCTTAAAGTAGCTATCTTCGGCATAACTTTCTATGCTAACAATGCAAAAAAAATGTATGATGAATTTTGATTAATTAAACTTCTAGTTCCTATGAACTGATGTGGTATATGTGAAAGTCTTGGCTGTATTAGGACTTACTATCAGTGAAGGCTCATAAATTAGTTTATTGGAATCTTTAGCATGCCCCTCCCACAAAAGTCCTTTTGGCTTAAAGAGTGTATAACGCACATGGCCCAAGCCCACCAGACTCTGCTGAAAATTGATTTTAATTAATGGTTGGTACTGAAAATTAATTTCAATTAATGGTTGGGAGCAGCGATGATCAAACTCCTAATTTCCTGGTCATCTCTAGCCCTATGTTGAACACCACTTCAACTCAAATTGTTAAATGAAGGCTTATGAATAGTTTTATCATAATCTCTATTTAGTCAATCAGATGAACTACCGATTATCATGCAATGATTTAGGCATGCCAAAATATGGAATTTACACTTAAAATAGTTCATGTTTAGGATATAAAGTATGCAAGATACTGGTGTTTCAATGTGCACATGAGACACGGAAGTAGCGACTCTTGTAGCTTCTCTGTATATTATTAGGATGTATAATGCTAATCTATTGGTCCTGATTCCAGGAAATACAGAGATGCCAGACGCAATGGAGACAATATTTCAATCTGCCCTTGGTCATGGGAGACATGGGGGTGTAAGTATTTCCTTTTGCTTCTCATTTCTTACATTTTAAAGTTGCTTTTGCTGTGCTCCTCCTATAATCTGTAGTTTAGATGAATTAAACCCATTGGCGTACAGGAGTATGTTTCTGCACTATATTTTTCCTAGCAATAATTGGTTGGCACTTGGTTGGCTCCTTACATATTCTTTATCCTTTAATAAAGAGGGGTCTGTAAGACTAAGAATGCCTGTACCTGTCACACTGGTCAAGTTGGCCAAAGCTGAGTATAGAGATATCAAACTAATGACACCAGTGTAAGTTTCTGAAAATAATATGGTCGTTTTAGGCCTGGATCTGTGTTAACACATTGTGGATGGAAAAAAAATTTTCATAATGATTCATGATAATACAAAATAAAGGAGGTCTTAAGACATCTTATTGATAGTAAGCTCTGAACCATAGATAAAAGTTTGACATGGGTATGACACAATACAGATATGGGGATTTGAGTTTTTTTTTTTTTTAAAATTCAAGATAATATTTAGGATGGTTCAATAAAAGTATATATATTTAGATATTTAAGATATTGGATATCTCACATCTAATTGCCCAAACCCAGAAGTTAATTGTTGGTCCTTTTTTGGGTGAAACTGGTTTTCACGAGTAAGAAGTATTGGCTTAAGCATTGAGTTTTATCCAGCTGCTTGAAGCCGTTATTGCATCTGTATCGGTGCCATACTGGCAAGGGGGAACATTTAAAGATAAAATAGGCCCATTAATTCTGCAATATGTACCAGGCCATATAATTCAACACCTATACTTCTAAAGTGCTTGAAGTATTTATGCATCATAAGTAATAACTGAACAGATGAACCCGGCTGAGGCTTGTGACCTCTTGTATTGTTGGCAGGTGGACGAGCTCATGGGTGAAATGGAAAGTGCAGCTGCACTGTATTCAAAAGCTGTGCGATTATTGGTCTTCCTTCTAGTGGAAGCTCCATCCCTCATTCTCAATCCTCCATTTTCACTGACAAGCTCTGATCGATACAGGCTTCGGACATACATTGATATACTAAACAACAGGCAAGGTTATTCAAGGTCTCAGCGAATGACACTACTGAAGTGTGCCGAAACACAAGCCGACCTTAAGAACAAGTTTTAGCAATGGTTTTTAATGTTCCATTATACAGATCAAAATTATTTATTTGTACAGTTATTCTTTGAGGGAGGGGATTCTGGGTTATGCTGATGGGAGCCGACCACCTCAAGCTAGGTTCTTGTACAGTTGACATTTCTGTGATTAGAATGATGATCAAGTGTAAATTTGCTTTTAATATGCTTTCTGTTGCCTGACATACACGAAACCTGTAAGGATATGCTGGTGTTTGAATTTGCCAAGTCAAAAATGCAAATTTACATAATGTCAATGTAAATGTGCATCTTTTAAGTAAAATGTGATCACTGTCCTAGATCTTCGTCTAACTGGGTATGATTTTGGAAAAACAAAAAAAAAGAAGCTGCACTTGGTTGTTTTACATAAATAACAGGCTTGACGCTTTCTCAAGGAGGACGAGGATATTGATATCGTCGTTCTTTTTGAGTGCCATAGGTATGAGTAAAACCAGCTGCTCCATAAGTGGTCTGGTAAGAGCTCTACGCTTTCTGATAGCAGATAGTTGATTTCAAGATTGTTCTTTTCGTATCAAGAAAGGGTCGAGATGGATTGAAAGCATCGAAAAGAGTCAATTTTCTTATTAAAACCTCGAGTTTAAGGGTGTGGCAATTTCCAACAATAGATGGACCTGGATAACGTCATTAATTAGTCTTTCAGTGTCATTGTACCGTTAGATTTTGTTGATCTGAAATTTGCATCGAGGACACTGTACTCTAGCATATGGATTACTCGAAAAAGTTGTATTATAAATAAACTCTCCCATGAGAGCGGCAAATCTCTCTAAAGTGAGTGGAAGAAAACGCTGAGCAGTCATCTTGACTTTAGATTACTTAGACTTTGAATCGAGGAGTGTAGGAAATGGAGTTTGTTAGAGACAGTTGAGTTAGTTTAACTATAATGGTTAGTTTAATAGATTCAGTTTAGCTCACACTTCACACACTTAAGCTACCATAGGTGTATATATATCCGAGCTTCAATGTACATTTGATCATTGAGAAATTGTATCTTTGTTAGGCAATATTTCTCATGCCTCTTGTTCTATTCTCTTCCCTTTTTCTTTATTACTTCTGATATGTTATTAGAGCTCTACCAATAAAGAATTCAACTCCATCTGTTACGTCTCCACTACAATTGGTTTCAGCTTCTACTGCGAAGGGTGAAGTTCACACGTTTAGTCATTTGATCCCTATGAAACTTAACAATTATAATTTTCTTTTATGGAAATAGCAAATGATGCCTGCGATTCAAGGCTACAAGCTTCCAAAATTTCTCACTGTTGATAAGAATATAGCTCCAAGGTTTGAAACAGAGTAGGACTGAATGAGTGGCAATATCAGTGAAAAGTATTTGGAATGGGAGCAGCAAGATCAACTCCTAATGTCTTGGATCTTGTCATCTATGATTGAATCTATGCTTGCAAGAGTTGTTGGATGTTAAACTACTTGAAGAATTGGGAACAAATCTTAGCCTTCTTTGCTTTTCATACTAGGGCCAAGGTTCAGCAATTAAAGACGAAACTTAGAACTATGAAGAAAGGATCATTAACCATGAATGAGTATCATTTACAAGTAAAATCTACAATTGATGTTTTAGCTGAAGTAGGCAACCCGATGTTTGCTACTGATCATATTGATGCAATTTGTGATGGTTTACCTACATAGTATGATCTGTTTATTACTTCAGTTGTAACTCGATTGGATCCATATAGTGTTATTGATGTAAAATCTATGTTATTAGCTTAAGAAACTCATCTAGAAAAACATACTAAAACTGAAGTAGTAGCATCACCTATAGCCAATGTAGCTCAAACTCTGAATCAAAGTTTAAATAATTCAACAATTTGGCAGAGGTGGTGGTCAGAATAATTGAGGATCTTTTAATTAGTTCTCAAGAGAAAATTTCAGAGGAAATAATTCAAGGAGTCGAGGTCCAGGTCATCACAATACAAATTGGCCCAATGTTACTTGTCAAGTCTGTGGAAGGTTTGGACATTTAGCTTCCTACTATTATTATCATTATGATCCTCATTTTCAAGAAATTACTTCTACTTGGGCACATTAGCAATACAATTGTCCTCCTATGTCTCATACTACTCAGCACAGAGAAGGATCTTTAATGACAGCGTGTATTGCAACTCCAGAAGTGATTTGATCAAGCATGGTATCTAGATTCTGGAGCTTTTAAGCACATCACTTATCATCCTCAATCTTTCACATACAAAACTCCATATGATGGAATGGAGATAGTATACATTGGAGATGGATCAGGTTTGCCTATTTCACATTTGGATATTCTTTATTACACACTAATACCACATACAATCTGTCGTTGGATGAGCTGCTACATGTTCCTGCTATCATTAAGAATCTTCTTAGTGTTTCTTGGTTTGCTCAAAATAACTCATTACTTTTGTTATGTTAAGGATCAAGTTACAAAGAAGATATTATTGGAAGGGAAGCTTCATAAAGGACTTTACAAGCTTGATTCTCTAGTGATTGGGGAGGGGAGTACAAATATTGTACACAATCATTACAACATGGTATTGTACATGGAGAATCATGTCCATGTGCTTATCAACAAAACGGGTTAGCAGAATGTTGACATTGACATATTACTAAAGTTGGATTAACTCTTCTTTCTTAAGCTTCTCTGACACTTAAATATTGGGATGATGCTTTTAGAACTGCTATGTATCTTATTAATCGAATTCCTACATTAGTGTTTAATTTGAAGACTCTATATGAGCAGAATTTCATAAGAAACCCAATTACTTTGATCTTTGAACATTTAAGTGTGCTTGCTGTCCTCATATTCATCCTTACAATAGACATAAGCCTGATTACAAAGTTGAAAAGTGTATATTTTTGGGGTATACTAATGATTATAAAGTCTACGAATGTCTTGTAGCGTCTGGTAGAATTTTTCTATTCAGAGATGTTCTTTTTTTTCATGAAACTGATTTTCCTTAATGCAGTTCCACTATTGTGCACTCACGATTGTTTTAACCTACAGTGGTACCTAAACAAGGAGTTTCAAATTCTATACCAAACTTGGCAACAGTTTTAGAAGTTGGTTCTTCATTACAGTTGGCTTCACTGAATTCTCAGCAACTTGAGCATGAAACTATACAGTTGCCACATAATTCTCATCCTATGCTAACTCGAGCAAAGGTAGACATTCATAAACTAAAGATCTTTATGCAAAGAAAGAACCACAGACGCCACAGGAAGTTATTTTAGTGCCACAATGGAAAGCAACCAAGATTGAAGAAATTCAGGTATTACAAAGAAATTACACATGGACTTTGGTACATCCTCTTCTTAGTCGAAGAGTTATTAGGTGTAAATGGGTGTTTAAGGTTAAGAAGAATCCTTATGGCAGTGTTCATAAAGAGACCTTCAGTCCAGTCACTAAGCCTACTACTATAAGAATAATTCTGACTTTGGATTTAAGTAGAATATGGAACATAAATCAGATTGATGTGAATAATGCATTCTTGAATGGTGAGCTTACTGAAAAAGTGTTTATGGAACAACCTTTTGGATTTGAAAATGCTAATAAGAGGTTAAATTACAAATTGCATAAGGCTTTCTATAGACTGAAACTAGCATCACATGCTTGGTTTAACAAGTTAAGTGTGACACTTGTGAAGTTTGGTTTCAAGATTAGTAGAAGTGATTATTCATTATTCACTAGAGTCATAAAACAACATATAACTTATGTACTTTTGTATGTTGATGACATTTTAATTATTGGAAGTTCTCCCACAGAGGTAAATTTGTTGATAACATAGTTAAATGCAAAATTTGCTCTAAAGAACCTTGGTGAGATGAATTATTTTTTTAGTGTTGAAATGAAAAGTAAGGTGATAATGTTTTACAGCTAACACAAGCAAAGTATATTAAAAATATGCTTACACGAGCTATAATGGATTAAGCCAGTAGTATGAAGACTCATATGATAAGTGGTTTGAAAATGACAAGAATTGAGAGTGATCTAATAGCTAATCCCCATTTATATAGGTCAGTTGTAGAAGCATTACAATATGCTACTATAACCTGGCCTGGAATCTCCTTTTTAGTAAATAAAGTTTTTTGGTATATGCAAGATCCAAAAGAGGCTTATTGGAAAATGGTTAAAAGGATTCTGAGGTATCTTAAAGGTACATTAAAAAGTCACAAAAGTTGTCTTATGAAGTCTACTGTGATGCAGATTGGGCAGTAGATAGTGATGATTGAAAGAGTGTTTCAGTTTTTTGTATTTTCCTTGGAGGAAATTTGGTGTCATGGGGTTCAAAGAAGTAAGCAGTTGTATTGATGTCTAGTACAAAAGCATAATATCGAAGCTCAACTTATTCTGTAATAGAGATTATGTGGATTAATTCTCTCCTGTATGAGTTAAATGTAAGGTGGAGTGAGACTCCATTAATCTGTTATGATAACTTAAGTGCAATATTAATGATTGTAAATCTAATATTGTATACATGAACAAAACATTTAGAATTGGATTTACATTTTGTTAGAGAAAAGGCAATTAAAGGTGACATTAGAGTTCAACATGTTTCTTCATAAGTTCATATTACAGATGTTCTCACCAAGGTAGTGTCATGTAGTCATTTTTTATAATTAAAGAAAGACTTTGAGATAAAGGACTATTTTACTAAAGAACATAGTAAAGAAAGATGAAAAAGATAAGTGTTAGATTGAGGGGGCATGTTAGCGTCAATTGAGATAGTCTAACTATAGTGGTTAGCTTAATAGATGTAGTTTAGCTACCAGACATGTATATATATCTGAGCTTCACTTTACATTTGATCATTAAGAAATTATATCTCTATTAGCAATACTTTTCATGTCTCTTATTCTATTCTCTTCCCTACTTCTTTATTACTTCTAATAGAGTTAGATTAATGAAAGAATGAGGAAGATGAAGTGAAGTTAAACTAGAGTGAACTAGATGGGAATGGAGACAATAAATGGGTTCTTGCTAGAAAACTCATCTTCATTAAAGTGTTAACAGCTTATGGATCTAGTTGCACAGTCTCTTGAGAGAAGGTATGGCGAAGAATAATATATTGAGGCTACGAAGAAGATTTAGGGAAGTCAAAGCATATGAAAAACCTTTCAAAAATGATTGTATGGTTAATTGTTATGTACGAATTAGAGTAGAGGTAAGAATCTTAGAACCTTTGCTAATGGGAATATGGGTTACTTGTTATACTCTACCTTAGTTGTAAGTTACTACTAAGTATGAGTAGGGCATGACCAAAAGATGTGTGTGGCTAAGATAAATGGTGTACATCTATACGGTCTTAGTTTGG
This sequence comes from Delonix regia, assembly GCA_037074485.1. NCBI lineage: Eukaryota > Viridiplantae > Streptophyta > Magnoliopsida > Fabales > Fabaceae > Delonix > Delonix regia. Next base: position 4,506,211 of record CM073460.1, on the reverse strand, counting down.
GAACGCCACTAGTTAGAGCAATCTCTGACATTTGTTAGGTCACAGAACCAAGTAGTTATAGTATGGCTACTTCTAACAAGATGACTCATGAAAAGAACAACATCAATAGGAGCGTGACATAAGAAGGGCTAAATAAAAGTACAGATAATGAAAAGCTAGTTAACTCTAATAGAGGCAAGGAAATGCTTCTACCAAAATAAGTAGTCCAACTAATCTAGAAAATGGTGACAATGGGGTGTATAATGAAAGGAGTTAAAATGAAAAAGGGAACACAGAGCCAACTGACTAAAGGATAAACAATAAGTTGGGCTGGAGCCACAATAGCTTAAAAGAAGGCCTAATACCAATGGTATCAAGCCCAAAGGAGAGTGCGGCTAGTGATTGTGGATTGGACAATTCAGAGGAGGCCTCTTTTGTTGGGCCAAGAATGTGATAATTTGAATAAGACCCAATTGAAAAAAAATGATAATGAATGCATCATAGAATTCCCAGTTAAAAAGGACAACGAAATAGAGGAAAAAGCCTTGATGGTAGAGATTGAAATAGCTTAATAATAAGAACTGATTTCTACCTTGCAAAAAATTAACTTAAAAGGGAATGTTGAGTTCAACATGTCCCTTAACAAAGAAAAAATTAAGTGGGATGACAAAGGGAAAAAAATGGAGAACATTGTTGCAAGACTTATTGAATATCGTGCAATAGGAAAAGAATAACCCTGATATGTCACGAGAAAGGGAAGAATCATGCATAGATTGGAATTGTTGAAAATCTAGGATGGGCTATAGATAAATATGGGAAAAAAGAAGCAAGATTCGCTTGTGTAAGTGCCTATCAGAATTGGCTCAAAGTACGATGATCGAAGTAAATAAGTGGCAGATTCACATGAATATTTGATGGAAAGGCCTAGTGGCTAGTCGTTAATAGCCACTGGTTTGCTATGAACATCATATCTTAGAACTAACAAGGGCTGAGGATAACCTTGATAGTCAAGGAATTAAGGCATCTGAGAAAAAAATTCCATCCCCCACTGGTGTTCTCAATGGAAAGTGGAATGAGGAAACCCAAGATAGATAGATTACAGAGAAACTTGAAGTTTAATAAAGGAATTTATGTAGAATCCATTGGCCTGAGTGGTGGACTAGTATTGTGGTGGAAAGTTGGGATTCATATAGAGGTGATACTGACATTGAAAAATTGTATACATGTTACGATTAAAAGAGGTATAGAGAAACTTGACGGATATATGACTTTTATTTGTAGTCCTCCATGTGCATAAGACAAGGAAGGTTGTGTGGGAACTATACAACTATGAGAAACATGATGAATGAGATCACTATTTAGTTTCATGCCTTTTCAAACTTCCTTAGAATCAGGTGGATTGCTTGAAGTGGAGAGCAAAGGGTCATTATTTACCTGGAGCAACAAAAGACTGAATGGAGCTCATATCAAGGAAAAGTTAGACTAGGCTATTTATAACTATAGTTGGAGAGAGATATAGCCAAAGGCTTTGGTAAGTGTTCAAGACCCTATAGGCTCTCATTAGTTCCCCCTTGATTGTACATCTAGATTATGTAAATGGCTTTGCACCTTATGCTTTCAAATTTGAAATCATGTGGTTGGATCATGAACAGTTCTTAGATGTTGCATCTATAAACTAGGTTAATAATTGTGATGGACAGCATGTGGGATGATTAGCTTTCTATAGAGCATTCAAAAATTAAGGAAAGATCTTGTTAAATGGAGTAAGGCTAAGTTTCCAAATAATAAAAAGGTGAATGAAGGATTAATGGGGCAATTATGGGAGTGTTATGAAAGTGAGTGGAACAAAGCACAAATACAAAAAGTCGATGAGTTAATGTGAAGCATGGAGGTGGTATGGGATAGAGAAGAGAAATTTTGGGCTTAATAGTCAAGGATACAATGGTTGACATATGGTGATAAGAATATTTGGTTCTTCCACCATTTTACTATCTAGAGAAAAGTCCTCAATAAAATCAATATTTTAATAGATGATAATGGCAATAAAATTAAGGACTAGGGGATGATAGTACATTATTTTCTGAATTCTACCAAAAGCTATTTAGTTCTACTAGAGAAAGGGATTATACATATGTTTTGCACTATGTAGATACTGTTGTATCCTACAAAGACAATGAAAAGCTAAATTTATCGATGACAAACCTAGAAATTAATGAAGCAATGATGGATCTGAGAGGTATGAAAGCATGGGGGTTTTTTATACAGTAAGAAATAAAGTATGTGGTGTAATAAAGGAACTTTTCTCACAGGGTTCAGATTTACATCCCCTGAATGACATTAATCTGGTACTATATCCAAAGGTGGACTATCTTGAAACTGTTGGGTAGTTCCAACCAATTAGCATATGCAATTTTATTTATAATATTATTTTGAAGGTGACGGTTAATAAGATGAAGAGACTAATCCTGAGCTATATAATCAAAATTTAGAGAGCCTTTGTGGTGGGGTGACAAATTCAAGATAATATAACTATGGTACATGAAGTCTTTCAATATTTAAAGTTGAGGAAAGGATGAATATGTGAGATGGCTATAAAATTAGATAAGAATAAGGCATATGACAGTGTAGAATGGGATTCCTAGATAAAGTTTTGATTAAGATGGGTTTCTTATAACAATAGGTACAAAGAGTTATGCTTTGTGTAACCTCTATCTCTTTCAACTTAATGCAATCAGGTTGAAGAGTTGAAACCATTACCCCCAAGAGAGGACTAAGATAAGGTGATTCCCTATCCCCATATTTGCTCATTATTATTGCGGATGTTCTTTGAAGAATGATTAAGAAGTATGAGAGGAATGGTCGATTAAAGGATATCAAGCTTGCTAAGGCTTGCCCATCTCAAACCCACTTTTTTTTTACTTATGACTTTATTTTCTTTTTGAAAGCCTTAACTGAAAATTGTAATGTGATGAAGGAGATTTTAAAGATTTACTGTGATGCATCAGGGCAAAAAATTAATACTAATAAGCCATGTTTTTTTTTTCTTTAGAAATACACTAAAAGACATTAGAAAGGATATTTGCTAGTTACTAGAAATTTCAGAAGTAACTTTTCCAAGCAAGTACTTAGGGCTACTAGTGTTATGGCAATGACATAGTTGAAGCTTTGGCTTTTGTTATGGATACAGTAAGGAATAAGGTTTAAGGGTGGAAGAGAGGTATTTCATCACAAGCAGGACGAGAAGTCTTGATTAAGACTATAGAGAATACAATCCTTACTTACACGATGTCATGCTTATTATTTCCAAAGAAAATATGTAAAGATTTAGATAGTGTCATTGCAAAATTTTGGTGGCGGTAACAGAATGAAGAGGATAAAATACACTACAATAACTAGAATAAGTTAACAAAGTCTAAGCAAAATAAGGGGGTTATGATTTAAAGACTTTTATAGCTTCAATTAAGCATTACTTACCATGCTTTACTAAATAATATTAAACTCACTAGATGAAAATTGGATGAAGATACTTAAAGGAATCTATTATACAAAACCAGACTTCTTAAATGCAAAAACAAGAATAAAGGATTTATGTCGATGTGTGGGTCTAGAAATGAGATAAAAGATTGAGAGACCCTTAGATTCCAGAGTTGAATATAAGCATATTAGGCTCTATATGCCCAAATGAAAGTATATAGAATATACAAGTGGCAGAATGCATTTAAGATAGAAGATGAGAACTTTCTCTTATTGAAAAGTGGATTATAGAGGAGGAACAAAATGCCATTCGTAAAGTTCAATAGTGCATCAAAGGAATGTGGATACAATGGTTTTGATGAAGGGAGCTGATGGGATATATACTATATATATAAAAAAAAAACCATATTAGAGAGCTAAGGACCTAAATTTGGTTGTGAAAGACAACATGCCTAGCTCTTTCACTATGGGAGAAGGAGACTTATAGAAGGTGATATGAAGGATTGAGGTTCCTTAAAAAGTGAAGCACTTTTTATGGAGATTATGTTGGAACATTACATCCACAATAGAGAATCTATGGAAGAAAAAAAGCCTTTAAAACCTTCATATGCCTCTGTTGTAATAAAGAGGTCGAGACAAGTGAGCATGTTATTTTCCTTTCTGAATAGGCAAGGAAGGTATAGTTTGGAAGCTTGTTGACAATCTATATAGATGAATGGCATGTAACTTCCTATAATGTGTGGTTAATGGAGTTAATTAGGAATGGAAACATGGGTGAATTCGAAATAGATTTAGTTGCAGAACTTTGCTAGCTTATTTGGAAATTGCAATACAGTTTTGCTTATGAGAAATACTCATTAGATGCAGGAAAGGTTGTAGAAAGTGCTACTATGGCAATAGAAGAATTTTGGAAGCATAATGGCTAAAGAATGGCTACTCCAAAGGTGAAGATAAATATAGGATCTCTGGTTGAGCAATGGGCGCCACCTGTAGAAGGATAGACAAAAATCAATTTTGATGAGGGAGTGGATATACGGTCCGATTATGCTGGTATAGGGGTGATAGCCATATACCACAATGGAAGATTGATAAAAATATATAAGTATTGAATGTGATAAGTAATAGATGGAATAATGTGCTTCAAGAATTAAATTGTAGAAGACTAATCGAGTGTGTGACTAGAATAGGAGTGTGCCCAGATTGGCGATTACAACACTTAATTGATGGTATTAAGGATCTGCTAGAGTCAATTTCAAATGCTCAGGTTCTATGGTGTCTTCAATAAGCTAATATAGCTACAGATTGGCTAGCCCATTCCTTTAAAAAGAGGATGTGCCAACATGATTAGGAGTCAAATCCCCCATCCTCTTTGATACCTATCTTGGCTATTGATGAAGTAGGAGGTAGAGTTAGAGTGGGCTAGATGTTGAGGACTACGAAATGTATGGCTTTACTGACTGATTTTAGCTTCAATTTTATTGAATTTCATTTTTTTTTTTTTCAACATTTATTGTTATGCTTTGTCTTCTATTGTTTTTGGTATACTGCTTGTTTTTGTTTCATGAAATTGATATGTCTTTTGGGCAAAAAAAAAATTGTTAATATGATAAGTTATTTAATATTTTAAATATGTCTAAATTATTTTTTATTAGTATAAATTATATATATATATAGTATCAATATAATACATGATTAATTATATCAATTAACAATAGTTTAATAACAAGTATAGAATTCAAACTTTTTAAAACAATAGATAATAAAATTTTGAACTAGAAATATCAAATTAGAAATAAAGTGATATTATAAGTGAAAAGAATTATTTGACCTTTGATATAAAGGTTTAGTAGTTCCTTTTTTTTGGTGCAAAAGTTTAATAATTTATTTGACAAAAAAATTAAAATTAGTTGTTTGATATTGAAGCATGTGAAGATGTTTAGGCCCTCTTTTTCTATATTTTGTAATTCATATTTTTTATTTAGTTTATATGCAAAAGTTAATTGTTTATTAAAATATATAAAAAAATAAAGCTGAAATATATAGTTAATAAAAACTTACTACTAAATGCCTCCAAAATAGTAAGGAATAGATGAAGAAAAAGAAAGCTTAATGTGCACCTTCATAAGCTCAAAAAGTACAATAATTAGTTGCAAATTGAGGTCAATTTACATTGTGCAAGACATAAAATTTTATGTGATATATATTTTCAAAGTAAGAATAATCAAAATTTTAGGGTACTCTAATAACAGTATACTGAATATTAGTTTATGAAATTGTTAGGATAGTTAAGGAGCACATGCGTTTAGTTGTTATTCAGTTGGAGTGAGATTACAAAGTTAATGTGAGTGCTTAGACTATAAACATTGTAAGAAGCTTCATGTATAACTATCAAAATAAAGGATACACTTTTTATGTAATGGTTTAATAATATTCTAGCTTTCTCTGCTTTCCAGTCACTTCTTTCATCATGGTATCAGAGTCTCTTGCTTAGGCCATGGCTTTTAATGTTTCATCTACTTCAATATTTTCCTCTTCTTCCAAGGCTAACATCATTGCCTTCAACCACACCATCTCCATTAAACTAGATGATTAAAATTACTTGCTATGGTGACAACAAGTTTTGGCTGTAACTTAAAGACATGATCTACAATATTTCATTCTTGGTGAGTGAATTCCAGCTTGATTTAGTTCTGCAGAGGATGCAAAATGTGGTAAACTCTTCAATGACTTTCTTGCCTGAAAAGGCATGATTAGTTACTGTCATCATCGTTGCTTTCATTAATGCTAAAGGAATGCTTACTAGGCTTATTGGTTGTACCTGATTGCATCATGCATGGTAAAGAATTTAGGATTTCTTTGAATCTCACATTAGATAGAGTTGAGGAGCACACAAAAAGGTTAAAGGTTGATCATTGAGTATTATGCTAAAAGGTTTACCAGAGGAGTACAAAACATTCATTATGCTAGTAAACGCTTCGAAAGAACCTTACTTTGTTAGTGAAATTGAATCTCTTTTACTGTGACAAGAAATTTGAATTGAAAAACACTCTAAGGCTAATCATCACCAGAAATTTTCTCTGTTAATTTTGTAAACACTCTAACTATTGCTAAACAATTTGATTCATCTCAAATGAATTTTCCTTTGCCTATTCATTATGCTTATTTTAACTCTTCAACTTAACCTTTTTGTGGCTATAAAGGAAATAACAGAAGAGGACCACAAAAAAGTGCTAGGTATGGAGGTCGTTACTTTGTTGTGTGTCAGGTTTGCAATAGGTTTGGCCATCCCACTTCAACTTGTTATTATCATTTTAATTATAACTTTTAACAATCACCACATCATATCAACAATTATCTTCAGTATCAAAACCTGTGAAATAGTTTAATGCATATGTGTAACAATATAGTAATGTGCCATATTTTCAAGTAAATCTTACTTATCAATAACTTGTTCTTAGTTTAGCTTCATTTATTTCTCAAAATATGTCTTAGAATGCTTAGCTTACCTCTCAACAACCATATAACTATCAAGCAAGGACTAAATAGTTTATAAACTCCAAAGACAATTCTAGTTTACTATATGAAATAATTTTGTATCTTGACTATGAAGCATTAGCATATATGACTCATAATGGTGATCATATGACAAATAGCTGTAAATACAATGGTGTAGAGAAAGTTTACATTGGAAATGGCTCTAGTTTATAGATCTTTCACTATGGACATTTTGTTCTTTCCTCATCGTCAAATCCTCACATTTCTCTTGAACTTAGTAATTTATTACATGAGCCTTCTATAATAAAAATATAATAAGTGTGTCTAAATTTGCTTAAGATAATGATGTCCATTTTGAGTTTCATCTTAATTCATGCTATGTAAAGTCTTAAGTATCCAACCAAGCGCTACTAGAAAGGAAACTCACATATGATGGGCTTTATTGTTTCAATAATATGCAAATTAAGTCTCATGGTTCTTATCTTATCTCAAGTTCAACTTCTTCATCTATTATAACATCAAGTTTTTCATCAATTTCTTCATGAATGTCTTCATCAACTGTTCCTTGTACACCTTATCTTGTTCAATCTTCAACAAAGTGTTTTGTTTCTTCAAATAATCCTTTTGTATTGAAGTCACACAATAATGGTATTGTTGTATCAAGTAGTTATTCTAATTATTCACACTGGCATAAGAGGTTAGGACATGGTGGATTATCCATTGTTCAAGATGTTTCGAAATCTTGTAATGTGAAATCAATAAGATAGTTAAAATTTTTCTGTATTGCTTGTTATGAAGAAAAAAGTCATAAACTCCTTTCTCCCTCATCATTATCTATTTATATTGAACCTTTATAACATGTATATACTAATGTTTGAGAGCCTACACCTTGTAGACTTAAGGATCACTGTATTATGTTGCATTTGTTAATTTTTTTAAAGATACAGTTGGATTTATCCTCTAAAATAGAAATTTGATGCATTGAATGCTTTTATCAATTTTAAAACTATGACAAACTTTCAAGTTGGTTATAAAATCAAGTCTTTGCAACATGATAACATAGGAGAATTTCATGCTTTTCAAAAATACTTACTTCAATATGGCATTGTGCATAGGCTTATTTATCCTTATTTACATAAGCAAAATAGGACCATATAAGGAAACCTAGGCATGTTGTTGAAACAGGATTGTCTTTACTATCTCAAGTTAGGTTACCACTTGAACATTAGGAGGAAACTTTTACCACTGCATTATACAATATTAATTGTCTTCCTACAACAATCATCAGTAATGACACTTCATTACATAAACTATTCAACATTTATCCTGATTATTCTTTTCTAAAGGTCATTGGTTTTGCATGTTATCATCTTTTTAAACCATATAATTCTCATAAACTGTGTTTTTAATCAAGTCAGTGTACTTTTCTTAGACATAATGTCAATCATAAAGGATATAAGTGCTTGTCTTCTTCAAGTAGAGTCTATATTTTGTGATATGTCCAATTTGATGAAACCAAGTTTCTTTTCTAACATAAAACTCTCTCATTCTAGTCATTCTAGTCTTAATATGCCTATATCATCTATTTTACCATTAAGTCTGATTCCTACTTTTTCTTCTATTGTTCTTAGTGGAGACCTGTATATTGAAGCTATTATAAGTAATACTTTTGCTTCTACTCATTATTTTGCTTCACCAATTGCACTTGGATTTCAAGATATCTCATGTTCTTCTACAAGGCATATTACACTAGAACTTGTGTTAAATTGTTCTAATAATGCTTAAACTGATTCTTTTTTCTCAAATCAAAATGCTTCTAATAGTAATGCTCATGATTTTATTAATCATATTGATTATTTTAATCTTAATGTTAGTTATATGTAGCTGTAGTTTCACATCCAATGGTTACATGGGCCATTCATGGTATTTTCAAGCTAAAAGTGTTTCTCACATCAGTCACTCCATCAAATCCTTTTGTAGCTCTATATGTTGAGAATTGGAGGCAATGTTAGATAAATATCAAACATTATTAAATAATAAAACTTGGAGTTTGGTGCCTTTACCTATTGGTAGTCAAGCAATTAGGTGCAAATGAATATTCATAATAAAACAAAACTCAAATGGTACTATTAGAAAATTATGGCTAGTAGTTAAAGAGTGTCATCAAGAGTATATTTATGATTGCACTAAAACCTTTTCCGTTGTGATTAAACTAGTTACTATTCATACTATTTGTCCTTAGCTCTATTATATGGTACGTTAGAGGAGGAGGTCTATATGACTTAACCCCAAGGTTTTGAACATCATGATAAAAACTTAATTTACAAGCTCTACAAAGAGCTTTATGGTTTGAAACAAGCTGCAAAAGTTTGGTTTGAAAAGATAAAAGCCACTTTACACAAGCTTGGATTTGTCATTTCAAAATGTGATTGTTCTTTATTTGTTTAGAAGCCCTATAGTTGTTCTACATACAAATTGGTTTATGTAGATAATACCTTACTCACAAGAAGTTCTATTGATTATATTCTTGAACTCAAAGCTCAACTAAACAATGAATTCACATTAAATGAACTTGGGAACTAAACTATTTTCTCGACCTTCAAGTAAGCAAGTTTTCTAATGAAACAATGTTGTTATACCAAGAAAAATATGTTTTAGATTTCCTTCAAAAAGTTCAGATGCAAGATTCAAAGAGCTTACCCACTCCTATGGTTTATGGGTTATAGCTATTCAAAACAGGGTCTACTCAGTTTGCTAATCCTTAGCTATATAGGTCTACAGTTACAATGACATGACCAAAGATTTCATTTAGTGTAAAAAAAGTTTGTCAATATATGTGAAAACCACTTGAATCTCATGGGAAGGCTGTAAAAACGGTACTAAAATATTTAAAGGGTACTTTGTCCTGTAGTTTAATGCTGTCTAAATTAAATAACTTTACTTTGATTGCCTTTAGTGATGTAAATTGGGACAACGACACTGATGACAAAAGGTTTACTTTTGGTTTTTACATCTTTTTGAGAGATAACTTGATATTTTGGGGAGCTAAGAAACAAAATATGGCGGCTTGTTTCAGCAAAGAGGCTGAATACAAAAGTGTGGCAATTGTAATGGCTAAAGTAATGTGGATTTAGACATTGTTGGATGAGTTACAAATACCAGTGTGTCAAGTGTTGTTCCTATGATTCATTGTGATAATTTGAGCACTATCTTGTTAATCCATAATCCAATTTTGCATAATAACAAAACATATAGAATGAGAAGGGATAGTAATTTTGCAGGACAGGAATGAGGAGTGCCTACTCGCTCCCTATCCCCATTCCCCATGGCTATGCGGATCGCCTCAGGGACTTTGAATTCTTTTATAAAAAATAAAAATAAATAATATATATATATATATTTTAAAAAAAATTAAATTTGAAGTTCAATCTCCTTGTTTATGTTATCTAACAAGCTCTAATTAAGTTCATAAAAGTACAAATATTCATATAACAACTTTTACAACAACTCCTATAAATTACAATAGATAATACTTAATAAGATAAGTTAATTCTTAAAAAAATGTTTACAAAAATATAATTAAATTTAAAGAAAAATCATTTATGTAATTCTAATTCCTATGTTTATCCTTAATCTTAATTTAAAAATAATTAATATTATTTTTTTTCTAATATTCGTTTCTTATTCTCTATTACATTATGATCAAAACTTTAAGGTAATTTGAAAATAATCCTACAATGTCATCCAAATCTCGAAAAAGTAGAAGACTAATATGTAAAAAGTAGTATTTCTTTTAAGTTAAATTGATTTTTTTAAAATTATTAATACTAATATTTATATAAAATTAGTGGAGATGAGGACCTCATAGGTGAGGGTATAATTATCGTCCCCATCTCTAAACTTCTTTCAAGGAGAACTTCCCCCGTCCTTATCACTTCTTTCATTATACTAGGTATCTTTAAAGTAGTAATATTATTCAATGAATAAAAAATATTAAACGTTTTTAACATTTGAGGCTAAAATAATAATATAAAGCAAGATATATATATATATATATATATATTAATTTTTTAATTTGTTTCCTTATATTTTTCTTTTAACATAGAGTCTTGATAATTATATTAATTTTTTTGTTTAATTTGAGAGGATCACATTGAAAGGTCAATCCTTGTAAATTTAATAAATAGATGAAAAATGATTCATAAAATTATTGAGAGACTACCTATAAGAATCATATTTTAAAAAACTAGAATGAGATGTTAATTATTTTTTGAAGTTAAAAGTAATAATTTATTCCAAAAAAGATTCATATATATATATTTTCCAATAAGAGTTTATCGTAACTTTAACTGTTGATCAATACAAAATTAAACTAAACCACAGATGCTATAATTTCAGTTGTTAGATATGTTTCACCTCAAATTGTTGCTTAGTTAGTGATGACCTGCCTGAAATTGAAAACATATGAAATCATGATCAACTTAAAAAGACAAAAAAGAAAAAAAAATCATATATTCTATTATTACTATTTCTCTAGCTATTGAGCACAAGACAAAGATAAAAGTAAATAAATGATGCATAGTCAAATAAGATTAATTCACTAAAAATAAGGATTAATATTGTGGCCTATGTGCTAAGTTACTCAAAAATTATTTAAGAAAAAAACAAACTTATATATAAGCTTTTATATCATTATTATACTATTTTTTAATTGAAATATAATAAGTGTACAATAAATTAATAATATATAATTTAATTTAAAAAGTGATACAATTTTTTTTAATAAAATATCTCCCTCTTATAATACCCCCACGTGCTAATAATTGCACCATTGCCATTTCGTTGCTGAATCCTTTCCGAGTATCTATGCAATTTACGACAAAAACCAGCAGCTTTCCTCTATTGTTCTCCGCAGTTACCCTCCTCGCTCCGCTGCGTCTTCCCATCTCCTTTCTAGCTATGCATATATCTTTGCCATTACTATAGGATTAGAAACTTGAAAGCTCTCAGCTTTTTCTCAGTTCCGACAAGGGTAGATTCCGAATCTTTTCCTGCCCTCTTTCATTTTCTGAGCTATTTTCCTTTCTCATTCCCTTAAAGCTCAAAGACTACATTGCTAGAAAATTGTAGCCTATTATAAATACAATCCTATAAGTTTGCATTTATTTGGTTGAATGCTATGTTTTATGCTGATTTGGGTGTACTGTTTTGTTTTGTTTTATATGTAGTTCATATAATAGCTGGTAGTTTCTTGGGTGTCCTGCTTTCTGGTTGTATCCTTGCCATATTTACAAGTTTAGCAACTTGAAAGCTCTCAGCATTTTTGTCAGTCCCCAGAAAAGTACATTTGGAATATCTTTCTGCCCCTTTTCATTTTCTGGGCTATTTTCCTCTCTCCTTCCTTTAAAATTTTGGTCCAAAGTACATTGCTAGATAGCCATAGCTAATTTTAGAGACATTACTGGAAGCATATACATTTATTAGGTTGGATGCTATAACTATATGCTGATCTGGGTATTCTGTTTTGTTTGTTTTATGTTGGTTATGTAGCATATAGCTGATAGCTTCCTGGGGTTACTTAGTGGGAAACTACTAATTTAGTTGACTTATCTGAACTATTTTCCTTTCTCATTCCGCTATGTATTTGCGCTCAAAGATTGCATTTCTAGAAAGCTATAGCTAATTATCAAAACAATAGTAGAAGCAAACATTTATTTGGTTAAATGCTATATCTTATGCGATCCTCTTTTTTTTTTTTTTCTTTTCTTTTCTTCGTTGGTTTGGTGGTGGCACGCACCTAATTTTGAAAACATCTCTAGCAGCATGCATTTAATTGGTTGAATGCCATATCTTTATGCTGATTTGGGTGTTCTGTTTTGTTTTGTTTTTCCTGTTTTTGATATGGTAGCTGTAGCACATTGTAAAAACACTCGTAGAGGCATGCATTTATTTGATTGAATCTTATGCAGTTTTGCATGTCCAGGTATTTTTGGTTGGTAGCTCATAGCTGATAGTCTCCTTGGGTTGGTTGAGGGAAACTGCAAATTTGTCGACTTATCTGAGTGGTTCTTTGGTTTGAGTAAGTTACAAAGTTTGAAGATAATGATGGGTTGTTCTTCGAATTATGGGGTGTTATGTGTTGTCAATGTGAGTAAAGAAGCGATTTTGAGGAAGCTGGTAAATCAAAGTTTAAGTTCAAATAGCTTGAGCTTTAGGAATGTGTTAAAGGATTCTGCTATTCCTGTCTTTGGTGGAAACAAGTGCCATGCGTATGTCTCTCTGCAAAAGAAAGAAAGAATTGTGATGATGAGTATGTCACAGCAACCAGCTGAATCCCAATTCACTATAACTACAATAGAAGTTTCAGAAGGGGGAGGTGAAAGTGTCTCGGAAAGTGACCAAAAAATTTGGGATAATGAGTCTGACTCCAAAACTGATGAATATGACAATAGTGGAGTCATATATGATGGTGATGGTGGTAATGGGAGCTTTGGACATGGTGGAGGAGGAGGAGGAGGAGGAGGTGGTGATAGTGCAGGTGGTGATGATGATGGTGATAAAGAAGAGGAGGAGTTTGGGCCAATATTGAAATATCATGAGGTTATGAGAGAGACAGAGGCTCGTGGGGCCACTCTTCCTTCAGATATGTTAGAGGCTGCAAAAAGTATGGGAATTCGCAAGGTGCTTCTTCTTAGATATTTGGATTTGCAGGTACAGTTTCACAAGTGTCCATGCATATATTTCCTCTTTCTTATAATGTCGTGTCTACTATGTAATGAATTACTTGCACAAAGTTCTATGAAACATGATTACTTATACTTTGACTTTTATTATTGATAATTTATGATATTTAATCTGCAGGGATCTATCTGGCCTCTGGGCTTTGCTATGAAATCATGCTCTATGCTTCGCAATAGAATGCTGGCTGATCCATCCTTTCTATTCAAAATATTTTCAGAGGTTGGTTGGGCTTGTGTTTGTATAATATTGATTCAGATTGTTCATAATTTTATATGGTAGGTTTAGAGTACCTTTGAGTCCGCCAGTTGGCTAATGGTACGGTCAAGTATGGCATCATATGATCACTATTAACATTAATTATATACTATTTTGATCTGTTTATTGATAAGCTAGGACATAGTTGACCCTTCTTGAACAGCTTCATTTATCCTGGTTCTTTCAGCTCATGATACTGGAATATTTTAAGAAATCAACCAAATTTCTGTATGCTGAAATAATTAATGCTATATACCCTAAACTCTTTCGTGGCTACAACTCATTATAATTTTAATTGCATATCTTCATTGGTTTTTTTCAATTGTCATCCTATCTCTAGTATGAGAACAGCATTCTTGTAATCGTGGTAGTTGAAGATTTGAACCAAAGAAAATCATATGCAGATCGTCATTGATTCTACTTGTGCTACTGTTGCTGAAGTTCAAAAGAGAGGCAAAGATTTTTGGGCCGAATTTGAGTTGTATGTTGCAGATCTCCTGGTTGGGTTAGTGGTTAATGTTGCTTTGGTAGGTATGTTGGCACCCTATGCTCGAATTGGGAAACCATCGATATCTAAGGGACTTCTTGGACAAATGCAGCAAGCTTATGCATCTTTGCCTAGCAGGTTGATTAATTGTGCCAGAAAAATGGCCTAATTTTTCTTGGAAATTCTTATTACTAATGTTTTTTCTGTGTATTGATACATCAATTTTTGACATATGAAGTAGACATTGAAGTCATGCTTCTTGTGTCACAAATGTTTGTATGGCTTCAGAGAATGAAGAGGAATCTAAATCTCTATGCTGCTAATTTATGCAGTGTATTTGAAGCAGAAAGGCCAGGATGTAGATTTTCCGTACAGCAGAGAATTGGTACATACTTCTTCAAGGTGAGAATTTTGAGGTCATCTCATAAATTGACCAAGCTATGAGGGGGTTTAATTTATTTATGTGTAATTCTATTTCAGGGTATAATGTACGGAGCTGTTGGATTTGGATGTGGTATTATAGGCCAAGGAATTGCAAATTTGATCATGACTGCAAAGCGGTATGGTTTCTTATTTTCTGTTCATTCTATTTGGAATGTACTTTGGGGATAAAATTATCAAATGCTCATCTGAGGGATTGCACCCTTAAAATCGCCTAACAACGGGAGTTAACCCTCGCAGAAGTCCAAGGATATCCTGTACCAAAAGGAAAAGACAAAGAGATATTTCAGTAGAAGTCGATACTTGGCCAATGGAATTTTTGATAAACTGACAACTCAGATTTAAAAATGAAATAAAATTGACTGAAAAGTAAGCAAAAGTTGATAAATGGTAGTTTTCTGCTAATTTATATGTCTTTGTATCTTTCGCATTTGGAAATATTTCCTTTCTCCTACTCAAAAAATACAGTTAAGCTTTGTCCATAACTAATAAATAATCATTAGACTGTAGTGTATGAGTCTGTAGCTTTTGGGCTGAATTATTTCTCATAATGTTTCTACTGTATACCAGGAGCATAAAGAAGTCAGAAGAGGACATACCTGTGCCACCTCTTGTGAAAAGTGCTGTTCTTTGGGGTATGGTATACTTTGTTGGAAACTTGCAATGAGTAATTTGATATTTTCTAGATGTTCCAGCTCATTGCTAGTGCATGTCAGTAGAATGTTCTAGTTCATTTATCTAGAATATTGTGAAGTATTAAATAGTGATTCTTGTAACTGGATGCTAAATGGTCACTTAGTATGCCTATACCCATTGCAAGGTGGTTGTAAGCAAATGAAAAAATTTGAATTAAGAGAAAAATTAGGAAGTGAGTTAAAGGAAATTCCTTTTCCATATAGAAATATCCTTCTTCTTGCCTCTAAGCTCTTATATACTTGCACTTTCAAAAGGTGTCAGATGCTTCCAAGCTTCTCTCTATAATTAGAAATCAACATTTGTCTATGCGCATTTAGGAAAATTGCTCTTCTACAAGTTTATGTGGTGATAACAGAAGGATTTGCTACATGAACTTACAGAATGTCTGACTAATCTTTTGCTCCATTCCTCACTTGAGTATTCTGATTTCTACCTGTGCAGTGAAGTTTTGCTGTTTTTGGCTGTTTTGGCACGTACCTATTTCTCAACGAAATTTCAAATAACTATATACAGCCTTTCAAAACCTTTTTAGGGTGAATCCAAATGAAAAATGCCAAACGTGATATTGCCTGTCAAGTTCATTCAGTTACTGCAGAAGCACGTATGGTTGTTACTCAAATAGCCGAGTGCTAAATGTCACAATTCACTGACAAAAATGCAACTTTTGCCATCTTGTAATTCAGCCTTGGTAGAATGTATTACATACCACTGTCAAAATGGGTCTGAGCCCATGAGCTATCCCATTTAGCTGACTTGTTGGGTGGATTTTGGGCTGTTATATTGGAGTCTGTTTAAATGCTGGCCTAAACGAGCTAGCCTGTTTAGCGTGCAGACTTTTACAGCCAGGGGCAGGTGGCTTACGGGCTAGCCTGTTTAGTAACATTAAGTGTTCCTCCAAGATTTCTTATGCTTGTTTTGGTATGTTCAGAATTGCTACTGTATTATTGACCATTACCTGGTCGTGTACAGGGCAAATTACTGTGTTATATCCCTGAAACTTGCTTCTTTTTTTCTCCCTGAACTTGCAGGTGTATTTCTTGCTGTATCTTCGAATACCCGATATCAGATTATTAATGGACTAGAGCGCTTGGTGGAAGCATCTCCAATGGCAAAGAAGGTACCCCCAGTTGCTTTGGCGTTCACAGTTGGGGTGAGATTTGCCAACAATGTCTATGGTGGCATGCAGTTTGTTGACTGGGCTAGGTGGAGTGGGGTGCAATAGCTGTATTATTAATAATCTTGTTTAGGGTTTTACGTATACTTTTTTAAGCCATTAGATTTAATAAGACTTCACGAGTATATCTGAACTTGAAGATGAAGCATCAATAAAGTTAGAACTAGTATTGTTGGAATTTCACCATACGTATTCTGTTATTCTGACACCTCTCTCACCATATGGAATTTATACTTGCAGTATACTCTACCTCGAAGCACTTCTTGGATGGAAATATGTAGTTATTTACATTGATGAGAACGCCCTTGTCCTTTGACCAACATTTTAAAATTGAAGCTTTTAAAAGGTAAAATCTGTAAAGTGCTTTTAAATTTTTTTTTTCTTTTTTTTAATAAAAGACATTTTGAACTAATATTTTTCTGAAGATCACAGGAAGAAATGTTTGTGTTGTTTCTAATAAAAAGATTAATCTTTTCCAAACAAACATGAGATTTCTTTGTCGTTAAGGAACTAATACTCCAATTGAAGGCGAAAGTTAATTTGCAGAAAATTTTTCAAATCAAGTTACTGAGAGATCAATTACAGAAATTTCTGAAGTGCCTCAATATTTGAACTCTACAGCCTCTAGCAAGCAAATTGAGAGGGACCTAAATGTGAGAATTTGGAAATATCTTGTATCAATCTTTTTGAACTAAACACTTTAAAATTACTTTTAAATTTAAGAAGAAAGTCAAGATATTGCTAGCAAATTGACCTTATTAATTAAAAAGTTTAAATGAAAGAATTATATTAAAAAAATAATATTAAATTATAATTTTCTTAAATAAAATGTAAAAAAACTTTTGTTCACCTACGGTTGGTGATAATTCATCTGGAAAGTTAAATGTACGAAAAATAAATGATAATGATTAAAAATGATTAAATTAGATATTAAAAGATGCAAAAGACCGACAAAAAGATTAATACAAATGTTTTAATAACAATTTATCAAAGAAATTTTGGAAAAGTAGTTTATGATTATAAAAGATTTTGTGACTGAACCAAATATATAAATATAAAATTTTAAAAATATTATAAAACATTTCTAACAAGAAGGTTTAAAATCACTTCCTTAAAAATCACATTCTTATAAATAAACCACCCCATACTAAATCATGCTTTTGGAACTATATACTCTAAGAAGTTTTCTTAAAATGTTTGGCTTGACAAAAGTAATTATCTAGATACTTACTCTAGATAATTAATTTTAAAATTAATAATAACTTGTTATGAATAACGCAAATTACTTTAAATAACTTTTTTTTAATTCTCAAAGGACTCGATCTCGTTAAAGGCGAGTCAAGCATGCAAGCTATCAATCAATTTATAAAGTATGCAAATGATAAACGACTTTCCACGTGTAAAGCAGCTAATGGGTAGAGGATTATGCTTAAATCTAATTGGTTAGTTGTAATAAATGTTATCCAAGCTAAATGACTCTTGCTCTCTTAATATGGCACTGAAAGGAAGTGGTCCTTGGGTGTTTTGTGCATATCTCATTGTCCCACTCTTTTTTTTTCTTTTTTGGCTTTTTCTCATGTTTGAGGTAGGGGTAAATTAGGTTTTGACCCCACTTGCTGTCTTGTGTGGCTGCTAAGGTCCTTCCTGGAGCAAAATATTTTGTCCAAGGCAAAATTATTTGTTGACAGTTTATTGTCTCTCAAACTCAATCACATTGGTATTGGTATGCAAATTATCTTATTGTAAATTTATTTAACTTATCCTCATAATTTCTGTTTGATCTAATTCTTTTACTTGTCCTCATGAACTTCCTATACAACTCGATTTCAGTCATAGAGTTTTTTTTTTTTTAAATATAAATTAATCATTTGGAACAATTAATTTTGTCCAAATAGTATTTTAAAAATATTTTTTCTATCATACTAGGCTCAAAAAACCTAATAATGACAATAATATAAAATAAAATTAAGTTAAATAAAATGTTGAGATGAAATTATACCTTTTTAACATTGGAGACGTTAAATACATTTAAAGCCAAATAAATATCTATTATATATAAATAAAATTGATTTTTTTAAACATAGAAGCTCAATTTATTAATGAAAAGACATTGTTGAATAAACATTTAACTTCTTATGATAACTTTTCGCATTTTTCGTGCATTTATTGAGAATTCTTTAAAGTGTCTATTTTTTTTTTGTAATCAATGAAAAAAATAATAAAGTCATTAATTTATATAAATTTTTTATAGTCAATAAAAAATAATAAAATAATTAATTAACTGTTTCTTAAATCGAAATTTTTTTAATTGTAAAGATTTTTTTTGAAGTAAATAAGGAAATAATAAATTAATTAATTGTTTCTTAAATTAAAAATTTTATCAAATTTCACACATCTTTTGAAGCTAATGACAAAAATATTGAATTAATTCTCAAAATTTTTTAATAAGAAGTTATAAATATATATTGGTATTGTCCAAAATTAAAACAAAAAAAATAATATATGATTAAATAATTTATGATGGTGTCCTCGTAATGAGACCATTATCATCACTTCTATCTCACCAAGTTCACATTAATAATTTTATGAATTTTTTTTAATTTATTATATTTGTTTAATTACACTATATTACTTAATTTAATTTTTTTATTAATACTTATAAATAACATTAATTTAAAATGTATTGACATATAATAAAATAAACTAATTTTTTTTAAGATCTATGAAGGCATACCGGAAAAAACTAATTATAATAAATCAAACGTCGTCAAACCACCATCTTACACATATGCTTTGATCACTTGAAATATATAAATACAATTGATCTTTTTATATTAATTATTATAAATGTTTGTAATTTTCATTTGAACCAGCTTCTCAAGAGTGTGGATCATTTCAAGTAGCATCAGCTACTAGAAATTCTCTAGTAGATCCAATGGTTCTAAATTTAATAGATATTAAAAAATTTTAAAATATAAAAATAAATATATTTTAAAATAAGATATATTAAAATTTGAAATTCTACTAGAGACAATCCAATTTCTTTGAATTATACTATGAGATATATAAATAAATTATAAAATACTAAAACTTATTTTATTTTTTAATAATAAAATAAAATATTATTTTAAAAATATTTATTGTTGTATTTTAAAAAAATTTTATATTTATTAAATCTGGAGCGAAAATCATACTAAAGAATCTCTAGTAGTTGACATTACTGGAGACGATTCATACTAGCTTCTCAACAACGAAATTTTATGGTGATTATGTTTTTGGCATGTCAAAAATATTTTATTTAATCAACCAGATTATTAGTTACTAAATCAAAATTACTATTGCAGAAATAAACAAATTGAAATATTATACAAATAAAGTTGAACCCCACATTCACCCAGTCAAAGCATGCGGGGAAGATTTCTCAACGTGGAATGTGCTGCGTCTAATGGAAATTATACTCTGCCACAACTTCCTTGCTCTTTTTACTAATAGAATAGCCATTAATTTAGGTAAATTTTGTTTTTGTTTTTGAGAGCTGAGGTTTATGGAAGGAAATGGTTGCACCCAGAAAAGATATTTTTGTTACAACTGTTTAAATTGTGACATCTCCAAATGAGTACAGAATTTCAGTTTCCATGTGGAAAGAAAGCTGAAAACAGAGACTTTTGAGACCAAAATAAATAGATGGAGAAAGAGGACAAAATCATTGGATAAAAGATCCATTGGTTCTCAAAACCTCTATCCCCAAAGTCTTTGCTTATGTAAGCAAAATGTGCTTATACTTGTTGTTTACGTGTTATATACGCGGTAGCCGCTTGCCACTGTTGCCAGTAACCATATATGCCTTCGAAGTGTTTGTGATATTGCCAGAGGGAAGTGACACAACTGCGCCTGTAGATGTTGGAGGGAAAAGCTGTGGTGCGTGAGACAGACATGCCAGAGGTGGTTCAGAGCCACGTTATGGAGTTAGCTTACCAAGCTCTCGATGCTCATGAAGTTTCTGATTGTCAATCCATTGCCTATTTCATCAAACAGGTCTATTTTTAACTATTTTGTTTTAAATGCTATGACATGTTGATTGGCATCCATATTTGGTCATAAACCGTGATGCTGTATCAAAAATATGAAGATCTTGAACAATGGCAGCTGTATATTTCTTATTTTTTTGTTTAAGAAAGCATTTTTGGTGAAGGAACACTCCAAGCGCTTGAAGCACATGAAATTTTTTATTGTCAATCTAACAATACAGATCTTCTCCTATAGATAATTTATAAGAGAAAATCCTATAAAATATAAGTCATTGAATAAAAATCTAATGGTTCAAAATCATGTGCAATTTTAAATAACTTTTTTATCATTAAATTTGAATTATCAAACTTTTATCCAACGACCCATATATTTTACTAAAAATTCTCTAATAAAATTGCCTACTAGAGCTGATCCGTGGGCGTCAATCTAATACTTATTTCATCAAACAGATCTAGTCTTAACCATCCCATCCAATAAATGTTTTCCTTCTTAGAACCAATTAACTCGTTTGTGTTAGAAGAGCATGAACTGTTCTCAATACTATGAAATAAGTTCATTGGCATCAATATTTAGCGAGTAATAGTGATGCTATACTAAATATATGAGAACTTACCCAAAGGAATCTGCTTAGTTAGTAAAAGGAGATACACTACGACTATAAAACCAAAAAAATGAAAAATTATATATTTGAAGACATTTAATGACTTTCTTACGTATTCAAATACATTTGAGTAAAAATATACACGAACCTCTTTAAAGCCAAAAAAAAGACATTAATATTGTTAAGGATAATCTTGATTCGCTTATTAAGGATATAGCTTACTAGAAAAATGTATTTCTTACTTTTATTTTAATGTTATTTATTTTGTGTTGAATATCATAAATTTGATCTATTCTAAATTTTAGAAAAGCGGTTATTTTCTATTGGTCAAATACATAGTTAATATGTATTACATTATATAAATAATAATTTTTGGATATTTTGATTAAAATAAGTGTAGTCGTAGGTCATATATGTTGTTGCAGGATAAGATAATATAGCAAATATTTTTATTTTAGGCAAAAGGAGTGTAATTTTTCAAAACAAAGGGGAGAGTTGTGTCGTTTGGACATCTTACGGGGAGTGTAATTTATCCTATATTTTATTTTTTGTTTTCCTCTTTCAGCTTGACAAAAGTATAGGTGGTACAAGGGAAAAGATGAATTTTATCTATTAAGAGAGTGGAAAAAACAACTGTTCTTGAAAGTTTACTTTATTCTGTTGGTAATAACTAGTAAGTCTAGTCTTGGATCTAATATCTTCTTTAATTACGGAGAGCAACATGGTTTAAGAGTATCATATACCATGTCATTCCCCTAGGACTTCCCATCCCTATTTTTCTCACTAGCAGCAATTTCATGATTAAGGTTGAGTTCAATCCTATCTTGCAGATTGAGAAAAATGTTAACAATAAAGCTGAAAAAAAATGCAAAGTTACTCGTTACTTCAGAAGAGATAGAAAAGAATATCTCTGATCAACTACTTTGAATAGGCTGCTGCTACTGCTACTTCTTAGTCTCCAAAGAATTCCACTCTGAAAGACTTAAAGATTGAAACTATTGATATTGTCAGCGACAGCGTAGACAGAAACAAACACCGACATTATTGAGTAAAATACTCATCCCTCTATTGAGAGATGACTTAATTGCATGGTGTTATCTTCCAATATGAAAATATACACGGACATCCTATAAAACCAAAAGATGACTTCTGATTATATATATTGACTAAAATATCCTCTTATCTATTACCTATTATGGTTGGGTTGCTATTTTGAAGGGTGAAGAAGCGTTATATGGAATCGGGGAAGTAGCAAGCAACATGAAGATGGATCTGATTACCATTTTCTCATTATTATCTTCTATTTTGCTGACTTTCGTACTTAATATTGGATTAAGAGGTGTTTAATTTTAAACATCTTGAACGAAAATCTGTCACTCTAATCTATTACGTAATACTGCTATACTTATGCCTATGGTTTAGTTTATATGCATAGTTAGGCGTGTTGAGCTAAACTTGCAAACCTTGTGATTTATAGCTTGCTCGTTCTTATTACCTTTTCATGTAGGAAAAAGATCTCAGATTACTAACTTGTTGGACAGAAACTTGATGAAGCATACGGACCTGCTTGGAATTCAGTAGTTGGAAAAGACTTTGGATCTTGCGTTACACATCTATGTGGAAGTTTCATATTCTTCCGCGTGGAGATGATAGAGTTTCTAATCTTCAAGGACGGAAAGGACTTCAGTGAGAGCAAGGAAGAAGCTATTGGAGTCCTGCAGAAAGCTAAAAATATTGATTCTTAAAAACATATCTACTCTTTCAAGAAAAACAATTACAGGAAAGGGAAAGATTCTCAGCAACAACAATGGTGTACTGCAGTTATTTTCTGGTTGCTTTATAGAATATCTGCCCACTATTCCTGTGTCTACATATGTTGTGATAACTAAGCAGTTATAAGTGCAAACAGAGTGTAATCTATGTCTAATGCTCTTAAGAACATTGTATTGCTACAAGCCATCATGACAAAAACCTGCTTTTAAATGTCATTTCTTAGAAATTGGAACTTGTACCTTTGCAGCAGGTAGTAATTCATAGATGCACAATCTAGAAAGCTATGAGGTACTGATTCTTCAAAAATGGAGGTGTATTGTGCCTGATGAGTGTCTAACACTTATTATCAGACATAACACAACTTTTCGAATTGCATTTAAGCACTACATATTATCGTGTCACTGTGTCTGTCTAGTGTTGTGTCCTGTATCTGAGTCATTATCCTTGCTTGTTTTCTGGGAAGTCTTATTTCCTTTGCAGCAATATGAGCCAGCCTCACCTCAGAAGAGCACCAAGGGAAAAAGCATACAATATGATACAGCACCTGAGTATGCAACTCATAAGTATTAAGAATGCTAGCTTTATCAAAAATGATTAAAAAGTTCAAAACTGGCGTCAAGGAAGAGGTAATCTGCATCCTAAGGACTAGATACAGTGTTGTTCTGTTCTAAACCTCAGGATGCAGATTACCTGATCCTGATCCAATAAACAATCTTCCTTGAAATATTGAACCAATGAAAGTAGAAGAGAGAACGGAAAACAAATAATCTTTGAGTACAATCCATATCTATAATGTCAGGCATTTATAATGGTTCACAAAGTTACTGGTATAATTTTTGAGATTTTAATATTGACATTGGGGTCCATAGAACATATACTATATGGTGCACAAGTATCTGATTAAGGACCGTCCACAACTTCATGTTCTTATTTAGCCAATCATATGGTAGGGTCCTCACCTCCTATAAAAGGTTTTTTCTGGACTGCTTTTCAAAAGTGTACTTAGATGCTTAGATCTTCTCCATTCTGATGAAAGATTCGTGCCAGATTACCTAACAACATAGTCATGAAGGCCAGCATTTCAGTGTGCTTGAAGCTACCGCTGTGTTTTATTTTAAGAATCCCAAGCTTTATGATACAAACTCTTCCATGTCGAATTCATAGCTATTTCTTCCCAACTGAAGAAGAAAGACACCCTTTGTATATATTGTATCTAGTCTGAGGGTCCCGCTGGATTTTATCAGTGGTTATGAAGCACTAAAACTTTAAAAACAGAGTCTTCCGTGATCGATATGTATCCAACACTCATATTAGAGACAACACGTCATTTCAAATTGCATTTAAGCACTATATAACTTGTTCTGCCATGTCCTATATTTGATTAGTATTGGTGCTTCTCACAGTGATGCATTCAATTCCCTTTGCCATTCAAGAAAACTCCTCATTACAGAGAATACTCCTTTTGTAAAATATCGTTTAGATATGTGTAAACATTGATATTATGTTGTCTGTCCAGAATAGTAGCATTTATTTGCACATTCAAGCCCATGAATGCTCGGTGCTTGACCTAGTCTATGCCTGGTGAGTTGATTTTAACAGAAAAATTGACAGACAGCTATGTCATTAAAATTGCTTATGTTGCATGTCATAAGTATGACTCATAAAGAAGTATCTCAATATGAACATAGATACTGCGACATGACAAAGTTTGAAATATCCCTGTGTAATTTTAAACATTGCATTGTGTCTAATATGACACAAACTCAGTTATGGAGGAAGCAAATTGATCAGTATGGTAGAAAACGAAAAGCCTACTTGCTCAGGTTCTGGTTTTAATATATTCTAGGAGGGGGCTTAGCTTGAGAATTGAATCACATGGACCTTCTTATCTTTCTTTCATGCTGGCACTTTTTGTTTCCCACACACGAATAGATGCCATTAGTATAGAGCCACAAGGGCTACATCAGCTTGCATACTGCAAATAATAAGATCTGCTTAGCTTACTAGCAACACATGTTATCTGGTGTACAATTAACAGAACTATAATTCACAGAGTTCACATGCTATTATAATTCACAAACAATCTAATGCTGAGTCTCATATAAGATAGTCATCTATTCTTGTTATATGGATTGAACCAATGTTACAGGTTAGTTATTTAACATTAGATTAATTTAGACTACAATTTATGTTGGTCCATATTTATATACTCAAAATTCTAGCAGTTGGTCCATTATTTCGAGCATGTCCTGTCTGCACTTGAGGACCATGAGAAAGTTATTCTTGAGGTGGATTTGGAAGGTATAGAATCCCAATTTGTTAAGGAAAAGCCTGAGATAATGTTGAGCATAAATAAAAACATGGTTGGTCTACCATTTTGCGCCAATTGCTAATTTACAGCAAAATAAAGCAAATTCCTGACTTCCACTATCCTCTCTTTATTGAAGCCATGACCGTAGTGTATTATGTTTGAACATAATGGATTCTCTATTTTTTTTTTTTTAAGTAATTGTTTTGTAAATTTTAGAGAGATATAAATACAAAGAGGAAAGAGGGTGTAGCTGATTCATTTTTTCTCTTTCTGCCCACTCTTTTCTTTTCTTTTTTTTAATTTCTCTCAAATTTCATAAAAAAATTTACAGTAATACTTGAGGGGATCTGGATTCTTCTTTGAAAATGTACTACAAGAGTTTTATTTTTTCAATTAGTTTATTGCCATAACAAATTGAGAAAAAGTTCTATTTATTTACTAGTTTTCATGCACTATTAAAGGTAGATCTGTATTATTCTTTTTGTGATTAAGTGGACCTTATGAGTATTCATAAAATTTATTTATTTGAGTTTCAACATGGTATTAAAAAATTGTATGGGTATGAGGATTTTTGAACGTCTGATTCTAGATATGAGGATTGAGGCGGTAATTATCATTGTATATTTTTTAATAGTAATTATCTTAATTTAATCCAACCGATTCCCGTATTCAATATTTAATTTGGTTTCATGACTGTAGATTTAAATGCCAGACCAAGATCTTACTGTTAGAATTAAAATGATAATTTTGAGCTCATGATTATTAAGATCAAATATTTATTATTAATCTGAACAGTAACTCTTTCTGAAATTAAACGCCACAATTTAAAGTTGATAGACATGATCACATGCCAGCGTGTCTAATATCTTTATAAATTATAGCGAAAATTAAATCGTTAGACAATTTTAAAGTGTTAGACAAGTATAAAACAAAAATATCTTCCATGAAATTTTTTTTTTTAATTTCAGACATTTTTATTTTTGTCCTTTTCATAGTGACGGTATCATTATTGATTAATATGGATGGTAAGGTTCCTGCGATGTGATACGTGTCTGGACGTACTGGTCCTATAAATGAAACATGACAGCAATCATGTTATCTGTTACATGAAATGATGTGAATGCAGACCAATGAATTCCTAAGATTCCATCCCAGCCCAAGAAAAAGGAACAAATACCTTGATAATGTCACTTAGAATATAAGCAAATTATTCTTGTTTTATCATTCGCAAAATTGAGATTTTATCTTGTGCTGATGCTGCTCGTTGTAAAAATCTATGTTTGAATCTAAGCGTTTTTATTTGATTAATGGATCAATGATTTTAGAAATGACAGAAGATCCTTGTATTTAGACAATTCCAGAAAGACTACCTAACAATGAAATTTTTTCTTTTTCATTTTGCAAAAATGATAATGGGGAAAACCTCGTCGGAGCAAATTTTGGGATGTCACAACATAATGCTCCTGGCCTCATGGGATTTTATTTTTGACAATTTTACATAAATATTTTAAATTTTTTATATACTTATATTATTAGTAGTAATTTTACTATATCTTCAATTTTTGACAAATGCAAAATTTTTTACAAAAATAAAAAATTAAAAGTACAACTATTTTTAATATGTAAAAAAAACTATTTTAACTAATAATATTAAGTCGGGATTAAATTGTTACTTAAATAACCTTGTTTTAATTAATGTTTTAAATGCAAAAACTTGGGACACACTTGGTTGGTGGAAACAAAATGGATTAAAACATCTAATTCGTACATAAGAAAGAAACAAGAATTAAAACTTTACACAAGAAGTCAAAATAACTTAAACTTAATGTGTTTTATTTGTTGAAATTATTATTATTTTTTAAGTTTTCAAAATTTTTAGGATTTATTTAGAATTTATTATTAATTTTTAAAACTTTTTTTGATTTGATTAGAGTTTATTGAATAACATAGACAAAGAATTTAAACTTTAACTTTTTTAATATATTTATTTTTTACATTTATTAATAACATTATTTTATGTAATTTTTTAAAAATGTGAGGTTTCCGTAAAAATTTATAAAAATCTACATCTCTATGAAAAATTGGAATGAGAGAAAATTTCAGAGTAGAAATAAAAATAAAAACATACAAATAATGATGGAAATGAACCCCATCTCGCAAAAGTATATTCCCTAAATAATTTATCACATTATAGAGCACAAGAATAATAAAGTAAAATTAAAATGAAGGGCTTATAAGGTAAATTACGTCGTAATTCAAACTACACTCCGATATTACAGAACTAGACTTTTGGCCACCAAAAAAAGAAGTATGACAAAACTAGATATTCATTGCTCTAATCGGCCGGATGTGGAAGACTTCTGTTGCAAAATGAAACTTTTTTTTTTTTTTGATTCATTAGGACCAAATATCACTTAGTTAGCACCATCTGACACTAATAATCATCTTTGTAATTTTAACAAACAATCTTACTTTTTTCGTTTAGATTCGAGTAAGAATCATGCACCTACACTTTCTTTTTTTCCAATACATTGATTTTTGGGGTTAACTTATACATTAACTGAGACTAAATTTTTCACTCCTCGCATCTTGAGAGTACATGTTTATATTAGACTTGTTAGGGAGTGGTTAGCATTGGCTATAATCAGGGTTAGTTAAAACTAATCCCAATTGACTTGGTTGGCATAGTTTCTATATAAGCACAACTGTATAACACTAAACAATCAATGAGTAATAAAATGTACTTCCAGTCAAATGCTTCTCGGACTTTCTTTTCCTCTCTCTGGGTAATTTCACTTCATCTTCCATGGTATCAGAGCATGAAATATAGAACCAGCAGAATCTACTTAGTTTATGACTTCACCGCTGCAATCAAATCCTTTTGCAACTTCTATATCAGACATTCGTTCCTCCAATCACCTTATCTTAGTCAAATTAGATGAAAACAACTTCTTACTATGGAAGCAACATATTATTTCAGCGGTCAGAGGATACAAGTTAGAGAAGTTTTTGGTTTTTAGTTATACTATTGTAGAGAAGTACTCGTCTAAACAAGATCGGATTGCAAAGAGATTTCAGAAGATTATCTTGCTTGGGATCAACATGATCAGCTTTTAATGTCGTGCCTTCTTTCTTCTATGTTCAAGTCGATGCTAGCTCATATGGTAGGTTATGAAAATTCATGGCAGATTTGGGAAAGGATTCCTTAATTCTTTGCTTCTCACACTCGGGCAAAGGTTCTGTAGTTGTGAAATAAACTAGGAAATACTAAGAAAGGCTCAAACACCATGACTACTTATCTACTACAGATTAAATCGGTAGTTGATGTGTTAACTGCAATTGGTAATCCAGTTTCTTTCAGTGATCATATTGATGCTATTTTCTATGGTCTTTCGCCTGAACGTGATCCTGTTGTAATCTCTGTTACTACTCGGTTGGATCTATACACAATTATGGACATTGAGTCTCTGTTACTCCCATAAGAAGTTTGATTGGAAAGATACAAGAATACTGAAACAACAAATCCTTCAGCTAATGTTAAGGAGGACATTAGAATTCTAGAAATTCATTTAATCATAATTAAAAAAAATAACTCTTTCAAAGGAGGTAATCCTGCCAGATGAGGTAGAAATAGACCAAATGCTCACTACCAATGTGCAAAAAATTTGGACATCTCGCCTCCTATTGTCTCTACAAATTTGATTCAAATTCCCATAGTCCAGATTTATGTTGATCCAAAAGTAATTGTCCCAAACCAAGTTTGATTTATGGCAAAACAAATGTAGAAAAAAATAAGTCCAGCCCACATCAAAAGAATGAGCAAGTTTGGACACTCTTTCTCAGCCCAAATCAGAAGCTCATGTCAAGTCAGAAACTTCAAATAATGGAAGACAGCTTATGACTTTCTCTCCAACACAGTATGTAAAAGCAATCCTAAGGAGACAAGTTTCAGCCTTTCCCTGACACTATCTCTTACATCCTATCTGCACCTCTTTGTTTCTCCTGGAACTACTGACAAAAATGGCTATTAATGTGGCTCTCATGTGTCCAAGAGAAATTGAGCCTACTATAGTAGAAACTCGTACACCATGGAGGTTAAATGAGGAACAACACAATCACCTCTTCAATCATGAAGACTTGTAGCATTTATTGTTCTCCAATGACTATTTTCTAGAAAGCTATATATACGTGTTTCTGCTGCAATTCAAAAAAAAAAAAGAAAAGGCAGAAGAAGAAAAATATATATCTATATTGTTCAAAACTTTTTTTTTCTTAAACTAAGTTTTTGGTTTATTTGCTTATTAGAGCATTTTATGAGCTGTCAGTAAAAACCAATTTTATAAGGGTTCAAAAACTCATATTTTGTAACTGGTTTTAAGCCTCTATCTCAATGAAGAAGAGGAATGTTTTAGAGTAAGGTACTCTGGCTAGTTTGAGATTAAGCTTGAAAACATTTTGTTTAGAGTGTGCACATGAAAACTCTGTGTGAAGTTGTACAAGAATTGTTCTTAGTGGAAAATCCTTTGAAGGAGTCAAGGGGACTGGAAGTAGGCATTATTTTTTGCCGAACTAGGATAATTTATCATGTTTGATACTTTATCCCTGATCTTTGCATTTTCAACTTATTTACAGTCAACTACATATATTATAGTTAACTATTTTCTTCACCTATCTTTGATCTTCAAGTAACACAATTTATTGAAAAATTTACAATTAACTTTCTTTCTTCCAAAAAGAATAAATGAATTGCTGAAAAATTCAGTCGACTGTATTTTATCACAATTGACTATTTCTTACAATTTATAGTCGACTAAAAATATTTTCAATTAACTATAATCTTAAAAACAAATTTTTTTCAAAAATTTTTAAAAGCACCTATTCACCCCCTCTCTAGGGGCATTGTCAATTTCAACTACTCAAACAGATAAAACATACTTATTCATCACAATAGCCTCAAATAAATTGTGGACAGTCCTCTATTTCTATAATGCTTGCAGCACCAGAGTTAGGATTTGATCAGACGTGGTATCTTGATTCTGGACCCACTAATCATGTCACATATGATCTAGAAAACTTTACCTAGTGTTATCCATACAAAGGCATAAAGAAGTTGTGTATTGGTGATGGCTTAGGTTTGGATATAGTTAATACTGGTTCTTCTTTAATTGCTACTTCTTTTGAAAATGATTTTTCATTGAAAGAGTTACTACATGTGCTTGATATCACTAAAAATTTGTTGAATGTGTCAAAATTTGCAAAAAGATAACTCAGTATATTTTGAGTTTCATCCTTTTTATCGTTGAGTTAGGGACCCAGCTACAAAGAAGGTGCTTATGAGAGGAATAATGCATAATGGACTTTATTAGCTTGATACTCTTCAATTGAAAAAGATTCGAAATACAACATCAAGAAATGCATGTTCCAAAATCTTAAAAGCAAATAATTCATCATCTACTATTTCATCTAGTTATGCTCCAATTGCTTTTTTTTTTTTTTTTTTTATAAATAGACTCCAATTGCTACTACTTTTGTTTGCATGAAGAAGAATAAGTGTTGTGAATACACACTACCTCATAATAGGCTTGGGCACTCAATCTTTCTTGTCATTATATCTATTTTGAAGCTTTGTAATTTCAGGGACATTAATGAAACCTCATATTTCTTTTGCAAATCGTGTGTTAATAGCTAAAGCTCATAGACTACCTTATACTTCCTCCATCAGTACATATCATTCTCCACTAGAACTTATCCATAGAGATCTTTGGGGACCAGCCCGTATTGAATCTATCAATGGTTATCTTTATTACATTCATTTTACAGATGAATTTACTCGTTATTCATGGATATATTTTCTCAAAAAGAATTCTAGCAATTCAAAAGTATGGCAGAGTTACAATTACAGACTAAAATTAAGTCTATACAAAGTGATAAGGGTGGTGAGCATCAAGCTTTTACTACTTATCTAAAGGAACATGGCATTATACATCGAGTTTCATGTCCACATACTTTTCAACAAAATGGCTTAGCTGAGAAGAACATCAATATATCACAGAAATTAGATTAAGTTTACTTGCACAAGCAAAGTTACCTTTGGAATTTTGGGATGATGCATTCAAGTTAGCTACTTAATTAATCAGTTACCTACACCTATACTTAGCATGAAAAGTCCTTTAAAGTTCTTATTTCACAAACTACCTAATTATCTTGAACTCAAAGTCTTTGGCTGCTCTTTTTATCCATTAATTCGTCCTTACAATGCACAAAAGTTTAATTTCAAGGTAGAGGAGTGTGTTTTTCTTGGTTATGAGGACAACTACAAGGGTTAGAAGTGTCTAACTGCATATGGCAAATTGTATAGGTCTAAGGATGTTAAGTTTGATGGATTTTCTTTTCCTTTCAAGAAGATTTTTCCTTAGTGTTCAAATTCTGCATCACCAACTTCAATTCCTCATTACATGTCTACTACACCTCCTATACTGAAGTCTGCTACTACAAATAATGTGTCAGATTCTGTTTTGGTTGCACCTTCAAGTTACAATCAAAATCATCTCATTCCATTAGCAAGCTTATATGAGCAAAGACCAAAATCTCCACTGACTAAACTGACACAACAACAACATACTTTCCTTGCAACTTCAATTCATTTACAACTTGATAATCAGCATCCTATGATTACATGTGCAAAGGCTAGAATCTTTAAACCCAAAGTTTACTCTGCTGAACATGAACATCTTCTCCTTAAGAAGCAATCAAAGATTCTCATTGGAAGGCTGCTATGTTCGAAGAGTTTCGAGCTCTCCACAGAAATAAAACATGGTCTTTTATCTCTCTTCCTTTTGGATGACATGTTATTAGTTGTAAATGAGTTTTTAAAGTAAAGGAAAATCTTGATGGTAGTGCACAAAAGTATAAAGTGTGTTTAGTTGCTAAAGGTTTCCATCAAAAAGTAGGTGTTGATTTTAAAGAGACATTTAGTCCTATCATTAAACCTATTACTATAAGAGTAATTTTAACTCTTGCATTAAGCAAAGAACTGAATATACATCAGATTGATGTCAATAATGCATTTTTGAATAGAGTGCTTCATGAGAAAGTCTATATGGAACAACGTTATAGCTTTGAAGACAAAAACAAAAGTTTGGTTTGTAAGCCACATAAGGCTTTATATGGTCTTAAACAAGCACCACGTACTTGGTTTGAGAAGCTTGCCTCAACACTGATAAAATTAAGGTTTAAATCAAGTAGATGTGACCATTCATTGTTTATAAGAATAAACACTTAGCATACAACCTATGTTTTGATTTATGTGGATGATATCTTAGTCACAAGTAGCTCATCTCGTGAAGTTCAAGCTCTCATTACTCAACTTAATATAGAATTTTCATTGAAGGATTTGGGACCAATGAACTACTTTTTGGGGTTTGAAGTTACAAAGAAGAAGGATGGTTCTCTACATCTATGTCAAACAAAGTATATAAGAAATTTGCTTGAGAGAACAAAAATGAGTCAAACTCAACCAATCAAAACTCCAATGGTTAGTGGTCTCAAACTATCTAAATTTGAAGGAGATTCTATTGCTAATCCTCAATTGTATAGATCAGTGGTTGGTGCTCTACAATATGCTACGATTACAAGACCAGAGATTTCTTTTGCTGTCAATAAAGCTTGCCTATTCATGCATGATCCCAAGGAACCTCATTAGAAGGTAGTGAAACAAAAACTTTGGTATCTTAAAGGAACATTCACTACTAGTTTGTGTATTCAAAAAGCAACTAATATGTCTCCACTAGCTTATTGTGATGTAGATTGGGAGCAGATGTGGATGATAGAAGAAGCAAAACTGGGTTTTGTATCCTTTTAGGAGGAAACTTGATATCTTAGGGTTCAAATAAACAAGCAATTGTTTCTTTTTCCAATACAGTAGTAGAGTATCGAAGTTATGCTCAAACAGTTGCAGAATTGATGTGGATAAGATCTATGCTCAGTGAACTTGATGTATCTGCAAGATTCCTCCTTTGATTTTGTGTGATATTCTTAGTGTTGTGCTTATGACAGCTAATCCCATTCTACATGCTCGAACAAAACACTTAGAATTGGATTTGCACTTTGTACGAGAAAAGACAATTAGTGGGGAGATTAAAGTTCAACATGTACCATCACAGGATCAAGTTGCTGATATGTTAACAAAAGCTATATCAAGTTTGCGATTTCTGCAACTCATGCAATGTTTACAAGTTGGTGCAATAGATGACAAGGCAGAATGGAAATAGTCCTCAGTTAGGTACCTCCAATTGAGGGGGCATGTTAGAGAGAGGTAAGAATTGGCTGTAACTATTCAGAGTTAGTTCAAGGTTAGTTAAAACTAATCCTAACTGATCTGGTTAGCATAGTTCCTGTATAAGCACAGCTGTATAACACTTAACAATCAATGAATAATAAAATGGATTTCCAGTCAAATGCTTCTCTGACTTTCTTTTCCTCTCTCTAGCATCTTCACTTCATCTTTCAAGCCTAGCTAAAATATTTTGAAAAAATAAATTCTCTTATCTACTAGCTAATCCCAAAATTTACACCATATCCTTTGATATCAAACGAACTTGTATATATGCTATTATGTATGGTTGACACCTTGATTAGAATTTATGATTAGTTACAAAGTAGTGACTTTAAAATTAATTATTAGCAAAATGAATTTCCTGTGGGGAAAATATGGCTTTGTTTTATGGGGGCACCAAGGTGGGAAAATGTTTATTCATGTGTTGGACAAAAGCGACGGGTGGTGGCCATGGGACAAGGAAAAAGACGAATTCCATATATCCACTTCTGTAAAATTAGATATAAGATATTGGTGTAAAAACAAATGTTTTGAAAAGTTTGCTTTATTGGGGACAAAGTTATTTCATTTTCCTTAGGGTCGGATGTCTGCTTTATTGCTTTAATTCTTGGGACAAAATTTGGCTTAAAAAATGCGCCACCAGCTCCCCCCACCCCCCCCCCCCCCCTTTTTTTTTTTTTTTGGCTATAGGCGTAATTAAATGATGGTGAAGCTTGAATTTGCCTTATGGCGGGGGAATAAAAGTGTGGAGCTTAATTAATTTAATATGGAAAAAAGGAAAAAAGTATAAATAATATCTAGTTGGTAAAGAAAATAGTAAATTACACTAACCATTACGTATTAATTTAATTTATATTTAATACTCTTGTTTCAAAAGTATTCTGATCTCCTTTGATAGATAATATGAAGTTGTGATTTTATATTTATAAAAGCAAAGAAAATAAAGTTAATGCTAAATTCTAATATAGTATTATAAGATTTTTTCGATAATAATAAAGACAGTTAAATAATTTTATTATTTAAAAAAAACATATTATGTAAAAAGTTAATCTTATTGGCGAAAAGTGAATTAAAGAACATGTTTTTTGTAATATATATCAAATAGAGGAGTATTAAATATTTAATTTAATCAAGCTTCGGGAAAAAAGTTAATTTGATTTATTTTACTTTAAAGAAATAGATAGCCAACAGAAAATATAATTCAAAAGTCCTTTTTTTCACTTTTATTAAATAAAATTACAGAAAAGAACGTAGGCTGCTTCTAAATTTTAAGACAAATATCTAAAATATAATTACATCTAATGCAGGAAATCAAGATCGAACATCTACCAAGAAACATGAGATGCTAGCTGGGCAACATAAGATGCTGTGATTTTTTAACTAAAAAATATACCATGGTCATTTTATAATTATAAAATATCCTAATTCGAACATCAGAACTAGACCTATCAATGAAAACAAGAACATACAACATCTAACAGTTCTATATTATCCCCTACAATGAACCTCAAAAGTTTAACTTACGAGATCATGATTATAAGAAATGTTCAAAGTTATAATTAATGACTCTCTCTCTCTCTCTCTCTCTCTCTCTCTCTCTCTTTATATATATATATATATATATATATATATGTGCGTGTGTGTATGTCTGTGTGATCAGGCCTTCAAAATTTCATTTCTGATGGAATGAAACAATTTTATCTGCTGGTTTCGTTTGAATCTGTCACTGATCTTTCTGTTTACTATGATATCAGACCAACTAATAATGGAAAGCAAAAACTATCATTTTGTTTCACACATGATACTGCCACCTATATATATATATATATATATATATATATATATATATATGCGAGTCTGGCCTCAATGCCTCGTAATTTCGCAGCCTGTGGCTCATGGCAAAGATTTTGATCCTGCATTCAACTTTATGTAGAAGATCATATACTTCCGAAAAAGATTATGGAATTCCTGTTCTTCAAGATGGGAAGAAATTGATCGCTGAAGGCATGGCAGAAGCTAGAAATACTTGAGATTCATGAATCAAAATCACAGAACTCAGTTATACTTATAATTAAAATGATATTGGTGGCAAGGAAGAGGTAATCTGCATCCCGAGGGCTAGATACAATAAATTAAACATTGTCCTAAACCTCAGGATGCAGATTACCCATTCCGAAGCCCACATACTGAATTGTCCCAGAAGGATTACTGAAACCAGCAAAGGAAGCAGCAGAGAGAGAAAATGAATATATCTATGAGCTAGAAGAATGCTGGAGTACTGAGGCAATTTTGCTTAACGTTATTTATATTGTTTCTAATGAACAGAAAAAGCTAAGGTGCTCTAATTATCAAACTTGCGAATTTATTATTTGAACTTACGAATTTAGGATTGTCAAACTTGCAAATTTATCATCTGAACTTACGAATTTATGATTGTACATAAATAAAACAAGTTAACTCCGTCTAAACTTGGACTTAGTGCAAAATTAAGTAAACTCATAAGTTAACTTATCAAGTCTACCGAATTATGATTTAACGTATAAACTAACTTATATAATCAGCATCATAAAAATTCAAACTCAGGACTAAACGCAATATAGACAAGCATCTTTTCTATGAAATTATTATTATATACTTTATTATAAGTTTAAATATACATAATAAACTAAAATTATATTAAATATGTACTTATTAAAATAAAAATAAAATAATTATTATTTACTTGGTTATAATGAATTATTGTTTATGTATGACTATGTAAAAATATTCATATTAAATACAACAAATTATAAAATATGAATAAATTTATTTGACTTAGTATAATTTGAATTGCATTTAAATAATTTTTTATTACATATAATATTTTAACTATAAAATTATATATTTTAATAACTATTTATTAATTGAAGTAAATTCTTAAAAATTTTTGTTACGAATTTATGTTATTAATTTACCTCTTACATGCAAGTTTATCTAATTTGACAATCAAGAACCTATCTCTTATTGATGTTTATCGTCTAACAAATCATTGGTAGGGACGTAGCTTTCTCTTTCTGCAGATTAAGATGTATAAATTTCTTGACTGCTTTTTCAAAAGCGTATGCGTAAATCTTGAGCCTTTAGTCTGATGAAAGATATATTCTTTCCAGGTTATATGAAAATGAAGTCATGGCTCGCAAATTGTTGTAGTGTGCGTGAAGCTTGATTATATCACCATGTATGTGAAAGAATTTTAAGCTTTAGGGTACATGTGTCATGTGGATCTTTCTAGCTCGTTCTCTAGTTGTCTCACAAAAGAATGAAAGAAAAGGAAATGACAGGTCCCCACTGGCTATTAAATAGCAGTAGCTCATTCTCATTCTATTCCTTGTCCCCAGTTTGATTGCAATGCATCTTTAAATTATGTATAAGATTATTGCATCCATGGAATCCTTCAATGGATCCGAGGGGGTGGGTAGTAACGTTTCTTGAATTTTTTAAATTTTTAATTTTTTATATAATTTTATTTTATATTCTTGATTTGATTTATCTAAATTATAAGAGTTTGTCCATCTTGAATTGTAAGAATTTTTTTCCTTTTAATTCAAATATTTGATTAAAATACCTTTGTTCCTTTTACAATCAAATCTCATATCGTTCCCTGCAACTTCAACTATTGGGCTATGTAGGTTAAAATTAGGGGAAAAATTGAAACTAATTAAGACACAGTATACTATTTTAATGTAATTTCAAATGTTACAAAATACTTTCAAAATCAAGGCTTAATTACAATTTTTGTATATCAAATTTAAAATATAATAAAATATTATCAGACTAAGATCAAATAGTTACAATCTTTAGCAAATTAACTTTAGAATATATGAAATATTTTTATTCTTTTGAAATTTTAACCGTAAATCTTATTTAACATCAAGATTCTTTAAGAAAATTAGACCATGAGACTTCTTCTAGAAATTACCTCATAAGTTCAGGAAGTGATCGATCTCCTATTTTCTTATATCTTAAGCAAAATAATGTAAAATATCAATCGAGAATTGAGTCAACTCCTCTATTTGTAGTCCTTGAACGAAAGAAAAAGATTATTTCTTGCACCAAAAAATCTGATAGTAACATTAACTTTTCTTATGTTCAGGAAATTCATATTTTAGGAACTGGAACAAAACGATTTTTTTTCCCTATGCAATATATTCATGTGCTTGATGCATGCACAAGTAAATCTATACCTTTGTGATTATAGATGATCAAAGATAGAGAATGGCTATAATATTATAAGATTCTCGAACGCCCACACTGTCATTTTCTGATGATGAGGAATGCAAATTTATCTGGTGGAGGGAAAAACGATGTGCATGCTTTGTCTCAGAAATGTGTTTCATGGATTGTAATAATTAATTACCTTAATTTGCTGCATTAATGTATTAAGAGATTTTTTTTTTTGTTTCTTTTTCTGTATTTGGTATCTACTATCTTGGAGGCAATCTGTTATAATGGAATCAAAGAATAATTGTTTTTTATTGTAAAAGTAAGTATGCACCTGATTCTTGACGGGAAATCTGTCCGGTTTAATAGGATTCTGATCTCATCAGCAAAAATTGACATAAAAAAGACAAACCATATTGATGTGTTCTCAAAACTTTAAATACCAACGAATCAATCCCAGAAAATAGAAAAGGAAAAAGGAAGGGGTAAAACAAAAGCATAATTGCTTTGGTTCCAATAACTAGCTGATATTAATCATTTGATATAATTAAAGTTTTAAAGTATATAATGTGTAAGTTCTCTATTACTGGCTTTGTGTGAGTAATTAACTTTTCAATAATTGCACCATTTGAATGTCATCAATTCAATCTAAGAGTGCATTCCAATAACAGGATCATATACATACACACATATGTATATTGGAGTAAAGTACACAATTAGTTCCTCACTTTTACACTTTGTAATAATTTGATCCCTCACAAATTAATTGTGATAAATTAATCTATCACAAATTTATATTTGTACAAAACTAGTTCCTCATAAATTTAAATTTGTACAAAATTAGCCTCTCTATTTATATTAATGTGGGACTAATTTTACATAAAATAAATTTTTTAAAGGATTAATTTGTCACAATTATTTGTAAAGGACAAAATTGTTACAGAGTGTAAAAATAGAATACTAATTTGATACTTCTCTCTATATATATTGTATAATCTTAATTATACAATTTGAATTTTTCAACTTGACGAGTTTACTTTGAAGATACAATTATCTCCTAAAGATTTATATCAGCACTATATAATAGGTTACTTGGAGAAGGCTCATCTCTGCATGAGGTGAGACCATTGCATTAAGTACTCCAGTTTGAAAAATTTTGTGATTGAAAAACTAGTATCTTTTATATTTAATTAATATATTATGTATATATTTATTTTGATCAATTTTATAGATCATAAAATCTGTCACCTCTCCATCAAACTGAAATTTTAGTAAAAATCCTTGAGTATCCGTTTTTAATGAAATTAGGCTTTTAGAATAATAAAAATTCTCTTAAGTCAATATTTAGTGGTACTTACAATTTTATTAAAATATCAATTTTTTCATCAAATGAAAATTTTAGATCCTATATATATTATAAAATAATGCGAATGAAAATTTTTTATGTTTAATAAGTTTATACTATTAAACATTAGACGTCAAGTTTGCTTTTACATTTTGAACCTCTGTAATGTCGGAAGTTCTAACCTACATAACAAGTATTTTGCAAATTATTAACCCAATTACATATTTTTCTGAAAAGTAAAGTTCTAATCCAATTAATTTTTTTTCGGGTGTGGAAAGTAACAACTATGAACCCAAAAAAAATTAGTTCTATATATACTTAAAAAATTTGTGAAAATTCTTGTAAAAATACCAAAATAAAAAAGGACAACAAATCATTGTGAACTAATGGACAGGACAGAACTCAAACATTCAAATTCAAATAGATGTTTCTTTGTAGACACTCAAAGAATTTACAATTTTTGTCCAGAAATTATCACCACAAAGAGTTGCAATGATACAAAATCATAAGTAGGCCTAACATATTAACACGCTCACAAGTGGAGAAACTTCCTGAACTGAAAAAATAAATTAAATTGACAACATTACAAACACAGACCTGAGTCATAATTATAATAACACTACATGTTGCTAAAAGAGGTGACATATCAAAAGATTTTATCAACTCCATCATGAAAACTAGCAGATTTGATAAGATTTAGGATAACGCTTTTAAGATCTATCCACTTTTTGAGATGTTGGATTTTTCCACCATATTATTAAAATTCAAATTTCAAAATTAATCTAATTATATGAAAAGAATTTTTTACATCCTAAAAAATAGAGTTCTCCACATACGGCATTATTTTAAGAAATACTTTTCTAACAAGTTGTGTTTTAAAAAAATAAATCAAATTATCCTTGAGGGTATTTTAGTTGTCTTTCTAGTATGAAAGAAAATTTGTGCATATTTTCATAGAGAGTGAAAGGTTGTGTTATCCTAAATAAACTATTATTTTCCTCCTTTAAAAATATTTATTTTATCAATTTAGTTAGTCCTTCAAAAATAATCATATACTATCATTCGAACCCAAATAATGTTAAAGCAAAAGAAGAAGAAGAAAAAAAAAAGAAACTTTCATTACATAAATGTGCAAAAGAGCTTACCAATAAATGGACAGAGTTGCTCACATATACGAAAGGAGACCTTGGGTCATAGCTCAGGCATTAATATACAGTATTTACTTCCATTTTTCTTTTTCAATAATTTGATTGAGACTAAAGCTGTCAGTCTTGTCAGTCTATCATATAAGTATGTCAATGAGTTCGGATTTTCTGCAATTATTATAGAATCTGTAATAAAAAATAATAATAAAATAAAAATAAAAAATAATATTGTATTAATATTAAATTAATAAAAATATATTATATTAATAAAAATTATTATTTTATTTATAAACAATAATTAAAGATTCTCCTATTATTGTAAGTGATTCGTTTACGTATGTCAATACCACTTAATATTTTTTTAATTAAATTTTTTTTTTTTGCATCAAAACAAGAGATTAGAGTATAATATCTTAATTTAAAATATTAAAGCATTTACTTTTATTCAAAGTGGAACTTCCAAGTCACACTTAACCAAACATTATTGTCCCTGATTTGCACAAAAGTTACATAAGAACGAGTATAATGAATCACTCAAAAAGACAACGTTGTCTTTGTAGAATGTCTCTGGATCTCCAGTCTCCACTCTTCCTCTAATGTAATCTCTTGTCCATCTGTAAAAAGTATTCCATCTGATCATATAAAATATTTTGGTACAGTTTAAGTTGTATACCTTTGCAGCATGAAATTTTCACGCGTACCATAAACAGACAAGTTTAAATTCAATGTGGTCCTCTAATAGGAGTGGACGTAAGAAACTAAGAATAGGTCTTGCAGCTTTTCATGATCCTGGTATGCGCACATATGTGTGTCGAATCCATTACATTTAAATTACTTACTCTCAAGTTAATATATTACAATAATGGAGTTTTA
This sequence comes from Delonix regia, assembly GCA_037074485.1. Classification (NCBI taxonomy): domain Eukaryota; kingdom Viridiplantae; phylum Streptophyta; class Magnoliopsida; order Fabales; family Fabaceae; genus Delonix; species Delonix regia. The sequence goes on along the minus strand of CM073460.1, from coordinate 4,464,857 downwards.
CCAACAAAGATTGTCAATTCCAATTATTTAGATTAATTAAGAACAATGTGTAAAAGAATGAAAGAAAAGGGGTTTATCAAATAAACGAGAAAAAAAAATTTAAGAAATAAATTCAGAACAAGCAATTCAAACACGAAGCAAGACAAATTAAAAGAACTTAGTTGAGAGATAAGCATCTAAAGGAAGTAATGTATGATTTTTTAAATTAATCATTGCACGACTTAAGATAAATTCCTCTCTCTTCTTGGTAAATGAGTATAGTTACTAACTATCTCTAATAATATAACTTTTTTAAGTATGTTAGTCAAGAAAAGCTCTCAACTCAACCTCTAATTTGTTAGCAATCCTAAGTAAGCATCTAAAATTTAATATACTAATCACTTTAAGAACAAAAACTCATCATTTCTAATATGTTAAAACATGAAACATAATCAACAAGTCATCATTTACATTCCATTAATATAGAAGAAAGTGTTTTAATAATCCTCGACCCTAATTTTCCACTAACATTGGTCAAAATAAACAATTATGGATTTACTCTAACAAAATGAAATACAATCAATTATGGACAAGACAAACAATGGGTCTAATCATTCATCCACCCATAATGATGCAAGTAAAATAGGAATGTAAATAACTAAAATAAGGATAAGAGAATAGAGTTGGGAAAGCCTTACAACATTTGAAGAACCCATATAATACCCCTTCAATTAGAATAATGAAATTAGTTATTCCTGATTGTAAATATCTGTAACTCATGCTCAAATTTATATTACAAATATGTAATTTAAATCTAAAATACTTTCTCTCACTAAAACCAGAGGAGAGAGAGAAAAAGAATAAAAAGCTAAAGTTTCATCCCAAAGAAAATAGAATAACCTAAAAATGAAAACCTCTTAACTTCCATTAATTTTCAACTAATTTCCTTAAATAAAATGTAAAAATTGTTTGGAAGTTCCCATGCTCATTTCCTTTGTCTTTCAATGCCCAAGAGAGAGAAAATGGTTAGATATGCTAACTTGTCCATTTTCAGTTTTAAAAACAACATCCTAAGCCATGCCTACTGCTTATCTCTTTGTATCTAACTCAAGTGCAATGTAATCCTTGCCCGTGCCTTACTGCAGTTCAAATTCCAACAAAATCACCTCCTGACCTAAAACCAATCAAAATAATTATAAATAATTAGATATCCTTAGAAAAACACTAAAAATAAACAAATTTACAACCTAACAACACAGTGTCATTCCGTGTGCTGCAATATTCTTCATGACAAAGTTAGCCACAATAACCTTAAACAATGTTGTAGGCACAGTGAATAGAAACACACACATACACAAACACATTAATAAAATAATTTGCATATATATATATATATATATTGGTGTAAAGAAGAGGTAATTTGCATCCTGAAAGCTAAATACAATTGATGGAAATATTGTTCTAAACCTCAGGATGCTATTATCCATCCCTGACCTAATACTGACTAGGATTGAATCAGTAGAAGAATATATGTTAACCAAGGTGCTATATATATATGAATATATTAGAAGAATATTTGTTAAAGGTTGGAACTTGATGAGATCTATGTCAAAGGGTGGCACCTAACAAAAGAAGAAAAGATTATGTTAGGTAACTAAACCAAGACTTTTAATTTGGTTGGTGGCCAACCATTGAAGATTTTAAAGTAAAATTTTTGTAATTGCAATTTAGTCCTTGAAAAATTGCATTGAAACCCTTCATCCTTCCCTGTAAATAGAGAGCTTCAAAACCTCATTTAAAGCGTTATGAGATTAGTATTCTCTAATTAGCATATTATCCTTGCTATATAGAGAGAAGGAGTAACTCATATTTTTTCTCATAGTGAAGCTCTTTCTTCCTTGTCTGAGGTTTCTTACCCTATTAAGTTTTTCCACGTTAAATTCTATGTGTCATCTCAAATTATTTACTACAGTTTTGTTTCTATCCGTTGTCTACTTACTCTATAAGTGGTATCAGACTCTATTTGGGTGCATTATTATCTATTTATCGTAAGCTTTGTGGTTACCACTATTATAGCGAATCCTCTATATCAAAAAATAAGTAAGATTATTTTCACCTAAGGTATTGGGTACTATTCACGTGTACCGTGAACTATTCATACGTATGGTTACTATTCATAAAAAATAGTTGGAACTATTTTTGCTCACAAATAGACTGTGATTGAAGCAATGACAGCAAAATTTGAGATTGAAAAGTTCAACAGTAGTAACTTTTCACTATTGAAGCTAAAGATAAAAGCCATCTTGAGAAAAGATAATTGTCTTGCAACTATTAATGAAAGGCTGGTAGAATTAATAGATGAAAATAAATGGAATGAGATTGTTGAAAATATAGTTGCAAATTTTCATCTAGTACTTGCAAATGAGATATTGTCCTACATAAAAGAGAAGAAGACAGTAAAAGAAATTTAAGAATATTTGACCAAATTGTACGAGGTCAAGTCACTACACAACAAAATTTTCCTTAAAAGAAAATTATACACTCTACGAATGTCCAAAACAACTTTAGTGACAGAGTACATTAATACTCTGAATATTCTATTTTCTCAATTCACATCGTTGGGTCACAAAATAGAGGCAAATGAACGCGCTGAAATTCTGCTTCAAAGTCTACCTAATTCCTATGACTAACTCATCATCAACCTGACCAATAATGTCCTTATAGACTACCTAGTTTTCAATGACATTGCACTGGCTATTCTAGAAAAAAAATTCATGCAAAAACAAGGAAGACAAGTTGATTTGTTCACAACAAGCGAAAGCGTTAGCAATGATGAAAGGAAGATCAACAAAACATGGGAAAAATAGAGAGTTCTGAGATTAGTATTCTCCTATTAACAAGAGATATAAAAATATTGTATTATTCTTGTTATATAGAGAGTAAGTGTACTTCCCATTTTTTTCATAATGAAGCTTTTTCTACCTTGTCTGTGGTTTTTTACCCTATTGGATTTTTTCACGTAAAATTATGTGTGTCATCTCAAATTATTTCTTACAGTTTACTTCTATCCGGTGCTTATTTGCTTTACAATCCATTCATATGAGATGTTAGGAATTTATAGTGCTCTTTAAAGTTAACTTTTAAAATTTTTGTATATTCTTTGATATTGATAGAATTTCTTTAACTAATCAGTAATCATACAGTGAGGACCTATCTATCTTCTCTTCATCCATGTTGATTTTATATGAATGTTGGTTCCAGAAGTACTCAGATCACTTAGCATTGATCCATTCTAGATTACCTGAATGAAGCTTAATGACACCACAATGTAACTTAAAGATTCTTAAGCTTTTTAATAAACTAGGCAAGTTTCGTACTTTACACAAAAATGTTGGAGAGGAAACTCCCCAAAAAAATTAAATATTAAAAAAGAGAAGGTAGACACATGGCTCAAACGACTTAGGAGTATGGAAAAAATAGACAACAAAATTCACTTTTCAACTTTATGGATTGCAATTTCATTAGTTGGACTAAGGTCCAATCCCATAATTGTTCTCGAATTTGAACCCAAGCATCAAGTGCCTGTAAATGATTATTTAAAAAAAAAAGTGAATTGATGAGGGCAATTTTTTTTTTATGTGATTATAAATTATGGAACGCAACAGTATTCTGGTCCTTAATTTATTAATACATTTTCAATTTGGTTTATTATTAGTGTTCACCCTCACTCGTTAATCATTCTTAGTTTACTCCTTCATTCATCAAAACATTACTGCTTTTAATTCCTCATTATCATAATCGACCTTTCGGCGGAATAAAATAAAAGGTGATTAAATTGATTCCCAAAATGAAACTTGAAAATCAATTTATTTGGAGTCGTCACCAAAATTTTTAATGGAAAACTTTGGAAAACCAATTTAAAATAAAAAGAAAAAGGCAATATGGTCTGCGAAATCAGAGATGAGTTCGGGAGTCTATTTGAGTGTGGGGAAGGTGTTAGGCACCCTACACCACCCGTCCATAAGGACGGTTACCATAAACCAGTCAGCAGAAATAGAATATGGCTTTTAAATTTACCTCAATTACCCTTTTATCGACATGCATGCCTGTTAAACAGAGGAGACAAAACAACAATCATGAAGGCAAACAGATAGATATTCACAAAGGGCAGACTTGACCTAGGATGAAAACCTAAGGCCTACGTACCCGGTGATTGGGAACAAAGTCCACGTAGTTCGACCACAAGGGCATGTCTCTTGGTTGATTATTTGTAAATTTTGTGATGAGAATAGGAGGGTTTAAATTAAATAGATCTTCGTAAACAAAACAAAATTGAGATTTGGTTTGTGTATTTTAATTTACAACAACCTGATTAATCTAGCTCTCCTGATCTCTTCATTTTTTCTCTTTTTAATTTTTTTACTTATTTTTGGAATTTTAAATCTTTATTTTGAAATTTAAATGAAATGATTACACAATGAGATTTTTAGGATTTTGGGAAGTTTATATTTTATTCTATTTCTTTTGGAATTTGAAATGTAATTATAATGAAAGGAATATTTTTGAGTTTTTTAATTTATTTAATATTTTGGATTTTGGTTTTTTTTTAACTTATTTTTTTGATTTTTGTTTAAATCAGGATTGATTGTTGAAATTAGAACAAAATTATAACAGAAAGTCATTTTTTGGAATTTTTGAATTTATAAACTTTTTGGATTTTTCTCATTTTTGCAATTGAGATTATAATTAACAGGATCTTTAATTAATTTATACATATATATATATATATATATATACATATATGCATATTTATTAATTAGAATTTATTCTGAACTTTAAACTATGATGGAAGAATATTTCTATGATTTTGAAGTTATGATTTTTGTATATTTTATTAAAATTAAAATTTATTCGAAACTTGAAGTAAATGAAAAATCGATTTTTAGTTACATAATAAGTAGGACCAACTTCCTTATTTTTAACCAATTCATCCCAATACTTTAAATCTTAAATTATTTTTTTTTTTTGGAACTTGAGGATATTCAAGGTCTCACACGGTCTCTACTAATTTAACCTTAGGATGCCTGAGGAGACAAACGATCTCACACAAGAACCCAAAATATGAAACAAACCATTTGAAAATTCTCGGGACTTTATTTTTACATTTTTTTTAAGGGTTTTGAAATCAGAATTCTGCTAGTCTTATTTTTAATAGGATCGATTTCTCCAAAGCCTACGAAGACCCAAGCCTCACGTGGCATTTTAATTAATTAAATTTTATAAAACCCTGACTTATTTATTTTGTAAATAATTCAATTAAAATATTCATTTTGCATTATTATTATTTTATCTATTTATCATTATTATTATTATTTATCTTTTAAACAAGTATGTACTAAATTTCGGGGTTTAAAGAGATTAAAATCTCACACGACCCCAAGCACTCGAGAAGAATAATATTCTCACACGATGATTTCGTAAATGATAGAAAATATTTAATTAAAGTAAGTATTTAATTATTATTATTTTTAAAACAAATATGTATTAATTTTAGGGATCTAAGGAGATTAAAATCTCACACGATCCCATGCAATCAAGGAGAACTGAATCCTCACACGATAATTTCGTAAATAATAGAAGGTATTTAATTAAGGTAAATATTTAATTATTATTATTTTTAGAACCACTGTGTACAAAATTTAGGGATATATGGAGATTAAAATCTCACATGATCCCATGCAATCGAGGAGAACAAAATTCCCAAACGATAATTTCATAAATAATGAAAAATATTAAATTAAAGTCAATATTTAATTATTATTATTTTAATAACAAGTGTGTACTAATTTTAGGGATCTAAAGAGATTAACATCACACATGATCCCATGCAATCGAGGAGAATAGAATCCTCACACGATAATTTCATAAATAATGGAAAATATTTAATTAAAGTAAATATTTAATTTTTTTTGTATTATTATTATTATTTACAACAAATATGTATTAATTTTTGGGATCTAAGGAGATTGAAATCTCACACGATCCCAAACATTCGAGGAGAACAATATTCTCGCTCGATAATTTCTTTAAAACTTTACTTATAAAGCCAAGAAGAAAAGAAAAATTATTAATTCCATATACAAATAACAATACCAATAATAACACATTAATTAATTAATCAATTAAGTAATAAACCAAAAAAAAACAAAGAAGCTGAACGAGGACATCCGAAATGAGCTGCAGCGTGAACATCCACATGCATGCATGAGAGTTACCTGACTTTGTCTCGGCTGGCTGCTCTTCCTAGTGACTCTCCTCCTCCAACGACCCTCCTCGGCCTTCCTTGGTCCATCGTTGCTCCTTGTGGCTGATGGATCATGACTCTTACATTTGGCATGCAAAACCTCTTCCCTTTTTAACCAGCAGCAGGAATACATGCACTAATGGATGCAGCAAGCCTTAGGCAAATGGTCGAAACGTCTGCCTAGCATAACTTCATAGCATCATAAATTCCAATTGCAGCAGTACCAAAAACTCCAAGTGAATTTACAAATAACTTAATATCTTTCTTGGGGTCTTCAGCATCCAAGAATAGTAGTTGACTGATGATAAAATCTGCTATCACATCATCCACCTGAGAACCCAAAAGATGATTCTTTGATGGAGAAGCATGTTAGTAGTATCGAGCTCTTCAACTCTTGGAAGCCATCGAGCTGCAGTTTCAGAGTAATTTTCGCAAGGATCAACATCCCAATTACTCGATAAGTTGTGTCCGATGGTATTGGAGCCGTTTAAGCTATTAGATAGAGAAATGGGTTTTCCTCTTCCTTTACTATCGTGGCTGGTAGCTATGAAACCAGTGCTCTTAATGGCGGTAAAAGTTAGAACTCATGAGTGAAATAGACCATGGTTGAAACGCATAAGCCTTGACATTGAGGCCTTATATGCTACACACATTTCCATCCAAAACGCTGAATTTCATGTTCTTGTTGAACACAGAGAAGATATATCTCTTGAAGGTCCTGTTTGGCATTAATGGCGTCCCTTTTTCCCTGAGTTCGCATGTCCATTAGGGCATCAAACATGTTGGTGTAGTTAATCACCGTGGCCTCCTGGTTAAACTCTGTTTACCCCTGTTTTTAGTGCTGCAAATCATCCTGTACGGTGCAGCCCTTCCTTCCCCAAAGAGCACTGCCTTCTCCTTTTATTCTCTTTTCTATTCTATTCAGCCATGTACAGAGTCGCATTCTCCTTTCTCTTTGTTCATTTTTCTTCCTCATTGTTTCTGCTTCTCCATCATCTTTCGGTCTTAGTCTTTCACTAATCTCTTTCTTCACTCTTTCTCTCTCTACTAGCATAGCCTCCCTCTCCTATCGCTTCTTTCTCGACTCACTCTTATCTTCGAGCTATCTTCTCCCCTTTCTGAGCTGCTTCACATGAAGACCTCACGTCTCCTTCTCAAACTCACTTCTTCAGTTTTTCTTTCAAGCTCCCCTGGAACTCCTTCTTGTCGGTGTCAGTCCACCCATTAGTTTCCAATTGACCCCTCTCATTCTTCCCACCCATCACTAGAAGAAACAGGGAAAGACGTTGAAGACTCCATAAGTTCGTTTGTCCTCTATCCTGGCTGAGGAACTCGAATTCCCTTGGGCGTAAAACGTGTGACCTTATTTGTGGACTGTCTCCCTACTTTCCTCCTTCAACGTTTTTTCTTTTTTCTATTAAGTCCCCCCCCCCCTCAGCTGCCCTCTTTTATCTGTACTTTCTCGTGCCATGGTGCTGCCCCTGTCGCTGTTGTTGGAGCAGCAACTTCTGCCTTCATGAACGTTCAGAAGGCTTTTACGCTGGCTCTGGAAATCTACCCAACAACAGTGCTTCTTTCCTTTTTGTAGCTTTCATCAGCACAACAGTCTACTTTTTCCATCTGGTGATCACGCTTTTGGTTGCAGCCTTTTCCCACTTTTCTTTTTATCACTATTATGATTAATATTTTTAAGTTTTTTATTTTCTTTTTTTATTTTTTATAGTTTTGCTTTGATTTAGTATAATTTTTTAATTAGCTAATTTTTATATATATATATATATATATATTGGTTTTAAGTTTATTTAATTGTCACCCATTATTTATTTTTAATTCCAAATTGTCCCCCAATTGAAAATGTCATTTGAAGTTTTGTCATTTTTAATTTTCCTATTTTCCTAATTATTAATTAATTAGTGTATCAATTGATTAAATAATTAAGTGATTAGGGATGGGGTGTTCACACTCACTAATATAAACACTAGAACATTTAGTTTCTCAATTTTGACTAAATTTAAACTAAATATACTAACATTTAAATTAATAATATTTTGATAAACAAGATACCAAATTGAGAATAAAAATTAGCTACCAAACAAATTGAAAATAAAAATTAGTAAAAGACTATATTAAAAACTAACTAAGTCATCTCAATAATAAATTTCAATTTAGAAATTCATTTTCAGAATTACATTGAATTCTAAAATTCATTCTCCAAATAAAATACAACTAAGAGGAAGTATTATTTTACAAGGCTGATCAAGCACTTGATGAGTCGAATATTTTAGACATTGTGAGTTGAAATAAGATATCAAAGGCAATTAATGGCTATAATTAAGATTCTCAAAGATTTAGATTGGTATAATGATTAAGTGACATAACGTGTAAGGTGGAGGCAAGTTTCTCAGTCGGCAGAAAAAGAAATGCATTCATTAGTTCTTTTAAAGTTGTAGCTAATATTATATATTTATATATATAAATATATATATAATAATATTTTATATATATGTGTGTGTGTGTGTGTGTGTGTGTGTGTGTGTGTGTGTATCAATCTAGGAGGAGAAATATATATTTTGTGGGAAACAAATAATATATGAAGCTGGTCATCCTTTTCTTTCTTGAGTCCACACTAATATACTTTCTGATCTTCAGATAAGAATAGGAGCCACTGATCATATCACCTAGCTTCATGGAAAAACTTTCCTCACCAATAATATTGATTCATTGAAGAATATATTTTCTTCTCATTGCTATGGGAGTGATATGGTGCATGACAACATTGTTTCTAACTTGAGGGCCCTAAAGATGTTGTTCTTGGATTAGCATTAAAAGGTATAGAATCCTAATATGTTAAGGAAAAGACCATAATATATAATGTTGAGCATGAAATGTGCATACTTGGAATACCAAAATGGAAGGAGTAGAGGACCATTTTGTGCCAATTACTTATTGCCATCAATGTAAAGCAAATCCCTAAGCTCCACTAGCTAGGGTCTTTACCATGGCTTTACTAACATGCTACGACAGGTCGCAGTGAAAAGTGGAAACAGTGTAATTAAGTGTGTATATAACCTTTTTCACTTGATAAATTCTTTAGGAGAAAATTTGTACTTAACAAGTATAATAATATTTAACCAATAAAAAATTTTCAATAATACACCAAATAACAGGTTATTCCCTAAGTTATGGACCTCCCAATTTTTACAATAAAGTTAACTGACATATTATGGTAATACATTAAACATTTAGCCTGCATATAAAGGAGCAACCTAACCAAATTATAAAAGAAAAAAAAAACTATAATGCTAGTAGTAGGCCAGACTCACCAAAGAATAAAAACACAATGGTTTTTACTCCATAGGTAAGTGTTCTGGATCAGCAATGGAATCTGAAAAATGTTGAATAGTAGGGTAATTGAAAACTCAGTGAGCAGGTAATTCTAATATTACAGAAATGGAATAGATTTTCAATGGTATGCCTTTCAAAATTTTAAAAAACCATATATCATACATTCATAATTTAATATCACCAAAATGGAGAATAATTATTAACAAAATGCATCTGGGAATCTCCTACAGAACCAATTATAATTATAAAATACAGAACTAGCCCAATGCTAGTGAAAACATATCTGAACAGATACACATTTCAGTCATAAGCTTTGAGTAATTATAATAATGATCTTATGCCTCATATAGAATAAGGTGGTAATGACATTATGCTCAACCATATTAGATTTCCAATCGTAGTGCACTACGACTAATGTCTACTGCCGTTAGATACAGGGTTCTATTTTGGACACATTCCCAATATTTCATAAATAAATATACATCCATGTACAGATATCAAAATTTCAAAATTATACTACTTCAGAGTTCACATTTCAGTATTTCTAATAATTCAAAATTTAGAATCATAATTCAGAATAATATCATGCATAATTAGGATTATCTACTCAACTCAGAGGAGTTTACCAATCTCCTCCTATCCTTATTTATAATTCTTTTTCTAAGAATTTTCCTAGCCACCTAAATCATTAAATAAAATTCTTTTAACATCCAATCTTCATGAATAATCTTAATTATTTAATTCTTTCATCGACCTAATTAATTATTCTTTATTCACCTTTAACCAAATCACCTCTTCAACCTGAATTGACCCACTTTTTTTACTCAATTTTAGGAAATTAAATTTTGGGCCACTTTCCTTAATAATACTTCAAATACTTATGACTTATATTTCATTTTATTATTATTATTATTATTATTATTATTATTATTATTATTATTATTATTATTATTATTATTATTATTATTATTATTATTATTATTATTATATTCAATTTATTCCATTATCCACTTATTAAATTTTTAACATCTACCATCACACAAATTCCACTTGGAGGTCATTTAATAAATTCCAAAATTTCCATTTAACTTTAAATATTATTTATTGTTATCTAATCAAGCCAAACAAATTTTTTCCTTTTAATTTCCTCCATTTTTCCTCATGAAATATCTAGAAAAATTATGAAAAATTTGAAATTCATCTTAAAATTCAAACTAAAATTTCCAAAAATTCTAAATCACTCCCTAGATACATAATAAAATTTAAGAAGCCCTAAGAACTCAAATTTCACCTATTTTCAAAATTACTCCTGGACCTAGAATTTGGGGTTTTTCAATCCAGAAGCTAAAATTCACAATTAATAAGTGATTTTAAGGAAGAAATGTGTGAAATTCACCTATGATATGTAATCCTAACTCAATTTGATGGGATTACACCAAATTAAGCTCAATTTCATCATTTTCTCGCATGAACAGTGATTTTGCATATGAACAGTACCAGAATTGGGGTTTCTTCAATCTGAGGCAAATTGGACCAAATTGATTAGTGCAAATGAGGGAGAAAGGACAGAAATTGACGTAGGAAGTAAAGCCCTAAGCTAAATCGAAGAAAAAACGCACCAACATTCGTGAATTGAAGCTCCAAATCACGTTTTCTTCAGACTGCTGGAAAACCTTCAATTTTCCTCCATCTAAAGCTCGTTGCTAGCAGTTCCTAGGCCAATGGAGATGCTGGGATGTCATTTGACCATCGAAAGTGCTTGGACGGTGGTGACAATGGCCAGAGTTGTGGATCATTGATGAGCACAGTAACGGGAGCAAAACTAGATGTTGCAACGCTAGTGAAGTTGGTGTTCTAATGGTTTTAAGATGTAATTTGGTGTTAAAATATTGTTAGTAGAGGTTAATGGGTATAATGGATGTAATTATTGTGTTAAATTATTGTTAATGGAAGATAATGGAGTATTCGTTTAATTTAAGAGGGGGATAGTGAGTATGATTAGGTGTTTGTTTAATTTGAGTGAGAATATTTATTATGATTAGGGATAATAAATTAGTGTTAGTGGAGAATAATTGGAGTATTACAATACAAGTTTAACAAATGGCAAACTAGACAAGTAACGTAGGATCACTTAATTATTAAACCATTTTTAAGAGGTTACATTGTTTGGCATAGACATGGGGAGACAAGTGATATACAAACTGTAGTTGAAACCCTTGTAATGCTTCAAGTTATTCAAGAAAAGGTTGTTCTTAACAACCCTATTCAGGATATGATTAATGACGCATTTAGGCATCATCCCAATAACCATTGTATAGAAGAAGATGAAGTAATGTCTTCAGCATTAAACCAAATGACACTAGACAATAGTGCAGATTTATTGGACTTAATTAAAGATAAACAACAAAGCTTGTACGTTAAGTGTGAGAAGTATTCGAAATTATCTGTTATAGTGAAATTGTATCAAATAAAGTGTCTATGTAGTATAACTGACAAGGGTATACATAAAAGAGGACACAAATAGGGATTGCTGCAAAAAATACATTACATCTATATGGAAACTAAAATGTAAGGTATTTCTAATAATAATAAGAAGATGAAAAAATTATATGCCAAAGTCTTGAGGTTCTTTCCACTAAAACCAAGATTATAGAGATTGTTTAGATCCTTGGAATGTATGTCTTAGGTTGTCCACCAATCCATTTGGTAACCCAAGCATTAGTTATAGCATTTGGCCAGTGATACTTATGTCTTACAATCTTCCACCCTAGATATGTATGAAACAGAGTTCTTTTCTTCTTTCAATGCTCATTCCAGGCAAGCGAGCACTAAGAAATGATAGTTATCTATTTTCAATCGTTAGTGGAAGAGTTAAAATAGTTGTGGGATTTGGTATTAACACTTTCAATTCCTATCAATATCCATGCAACTTTATTATGGACAAGTAGTGACTTTCCCGGGCTTGGAACATTATCTGGATGGACTTTTTATATTGGATTAGCATTCCATCATGTAATTTTGACTCAGATCCCAAATGTCTTCCATATAGTTGAAGGTAGTATTTTATGGGTCATTAATGCTTAACGTGAGGCATAAATTTATATTAGCTCAAAGTTGTTTAATGGAACATTAGCGAGGAGAAATCCACTTGAGCAAATAAATGGTGAGGAAGTGTGAAGATAGGTTCATAATGTTAATGTCATCTTTGGAAAAAATGTAAAAGTCAAAGGACAAGGTCAAAGACCCCGAAGAACTAGTGGCTCTAAGATGGAGTCTCAACAATGGCAAAAAAAATAGTATATTTTTACAACTTTCATACTAGGTAACTAACTTACTATGACACAATCTTGATGTGATGCATATTGAAAAAAAAAGTGAGTGACAATGTTGTATTTACTTTATTAAATGAAAGTGGAAATTGAAAGACCATTTAATTACACATCGAGACTTACAAGACATAAGGATTAGGTCTGATCTTTGGCCAGATGAAAATAGTAAATATCCTCCTTCATTATGCACTTTCACTAATACAAACAAGTACATCTTTCTTAAGACATTGAAGAATATCATCATACCAAGTGGTTACTTTAGCAATATATCTAGGTATGTTGATTTGAAACAAAGAAAACTTGGTGGATTGAAAAGTCATGACTCACATGTTCTCATGGAGCAATTTCTACCTTTGGCCTTAAAAAGGACACTTATCAAGCAAGTGTCTACAATTCTTATTGATTTGTGTTCATTTTTTAGACACCTGTGCAATAAAGCATTGAATGTAAATGAACTTGACTAGCTCCACAATGGAGTCATTCTAACTTTATGTCACATGTAAATGATATTTTCACCTTTGTTCTTCACAGTTATGGTTTACTTTATTATGCATCTCGTGGATGAAGCCAAACTAGGTGGACCTATCCAATGTAGGTGGATGTATCTAATTGAAAGGTAAAATGTAAACAATCTATTGTTAATTATTTTAGTTTGCACCTGTGGTATGGCTTATACTTATTTGCTTTGCATTACATACTTAGGGAGATTGAAATCTTATATACGTAATAAAGCACAGCTAGAAGGGTCTATAGCTTAAGGTTACATAGCACAAGAAGTCCTAGTTTTTTCTTGTGGTGTTGAGAAGAATTAAGACTACATACAATCGACTAGGTTAAATTGATGATCGACTAAATGTTAGATCATCCGATGTGCCCACTTTTTTTCCATAAATTGGAATACTAGTTAGTGATTTTACGTACTTCAACTTATCCCTAATGGAGAAGATACAAGTACATCAACATGTGTTAACTAATTGTAGAGAAGTAGATCATTATCTTCAGTAAGTAAATTATATCCTTTCGATGTTTGGATACACCTACCCTAAACCACATGATTACTAATAGTTTGTTTATCATTTATATATGTTTGGGAATTTAGGAACATCACATGAAGATAATTAAGAAATCATGCAGGTCTTCATCTAAGATAGATAAGAAGGTTCATAGAGAATTCATTGATTAGTTCTCTCACCGTGTAAGTACATTTAATAACTAACGTGTGTTTCACCTCTGAGATGATTGTGACCATTGTTTTGCCATATTTTAAATAAGAAACGAAAATACTAGTGCTCACTTAAATGATTTCAAGTATTTAGCTATAGTACCAATCGATCTTGTGAAGCAGTATAGTGCATATAATGGGTTTAAGTTTCGTACCTTAGAATGAGATCAAAGATTAAAAATACAAAATAGTGGAGTTTTCAGTATATTTGGAACAAAAAGCTATTTAATGAGCCATACATCTAAGTTTTAGAGGCTCAAATAGTTTATTTTATGCAAGATGAGTTAGACAAGAATTAGAACATGCCTATACATTTTAAGCCACATGAAAATGAGCCATATGAACATCAAAACTTGGATTCATTATTTCCTAAAGGAGAAGATAATATACCACTGGCAAGGTGTTTTGTTATGTTTATATTAATTATGTCATGCTTAGGATTATTTTCAATTAATTTTAACTATTTTCCATGACATTATATGATGCAAAAGATGGCAATTGAAACCCCATGCATCCATACTTCCTGCATCAGTAGCCTCTTCAGGTTGTAGAGTGTTTCAGTGACAATGCCTTCAACATACTATTGATATAAACAAGATAAGGTGTCTTTAACCTTTCATTTTATGCATTCATAAACTTTAACATCAACATATATATCATCAAACATGGCATTTACATAGCCAAGTTTGAACCTAAGATCTAGCACCACTCCTATAACGAATAAAGGATATAAATTCTCAAGCTTCCCTCAGTATTTCTCATACTTATCATGTTTTATGCCATGTCAACAATGAAAGGGTCTTAATGTTTAGCACTCCTTGTCAACTTAAACTACATAATAGCATGTCATAAAAACATTTATTTGCTATTACATACAATGATCCAAATATTTTTAAGGTAATACTATAAAACACTTGCAAGAACTCAATAAACACTACACCATTAGTCCAATCAAACGTATTTATGAGGACCAATACAATTATTATCCTCCCTAAAGTAAAAATTGTATATGTTATCCTCATCTTCCAACTTGTCAAACAGCTTTTGGAACTTAATTGTATGTTTCAACATCAAATATGTTAAGTTCCATCTGGTTGAGATGTCCAAACACACAAGACTCATGGTTTTAATTTTTTCCTTCTTAACAAAACTCTTGAATCTTTGAAGTCTAATAGGAGAAGACCTAAAATATCAAACAACATTCCAAATAGCAGCGATGGAGTAATGCAAGCCATTTAATCCATCATTCACCACCAAGTTCAGGATGTAAGTACAACACCTCACATATAGGTAATCCCCATCACACACTAACTCATTCTAACTCTTCAGTTGTTTCTTCAAATATGACACAGCTGTGGCATTAGAGCTTGCACTATCAATGGTTATGGTAAACACTTTAAAAATTTCCTAGCTTAACAAATACTTCTCAATTGTCTTTCTAATTATGTTTTCTCTATGGTTTTTAATGATGCAAAAATTTAATATGCACTTTTACAACCTTCATTGGTCACCAATAAAATAAGTTGTCAAACATATATAGTTAAAATTTTGGTTAGATGTCCAAGTGTCAGTAGTGAGGCTTACATGTATGCAAGATGTTTTGAACATCTCTTTAAGCTATTTGATTCTTCAACAAAGATCTTATAACAATCCTCAACAACCGTCACTCTTGATAGAACTAGAAATCTAGGTTCCATTAGATTTAACATCTTCTTAAATCCATTCCCTTCCAAAATATGAAAAGGTTGTTCATCAGATATAAAAAATTCAGCCACTGATCTTCGACAAGCTTCATAATTGTATGTGTGAATGACTAAAGTTTTTAACTAGGCCCCAAATGGCTCAAGGAAGGCCAGCATGGATTGTTTTTTATATTCAACCTTATATAGGTACTTCTAACATCTTTGCAAGTACTTTTCCTTAGAAAGTTGTATTGTATTTCTTTGGGTCACAAGCATATAAAGCATTACAATATTTGCAAATAGCTTTAAGATCCCCATGTGTCTCTTCTAAAGGGAGCTTTACAAAATGATCCTACACCCCTAATTTTTTTGCTCAAGGTTTCCTCTTTGACCCTAGAAAGGTGGACTTTATATTAGCCTTGGATGCTGCAGTGGCTGCAATGTTAGTTGGAGCATCTGAAAAAGTGGGGGGACGAAGGCTAGGAGTAGTGGTAGGATTAAAGGTATTGCTCCTAATTTGTGGAGTACCTTTATCAATTATCTTTAAGAAAAAGGAGTGACTAGTACATAAAAAGCCAATTGTGTGACAAAATATTATGGGTGAACTAGATTTTACTTAACATTCAAGATTTCAACATAAAAATAATAGTACTGGAAAAATAGCAAAGCAACAAAGTAAACTAAACAATTATATCTATCTTGAATATATAATTAAAACAATTATTTTCAACTTTAACACTAAATAAGATGAGTTTTTCACCAAATGAGACGCCAAACACAAAGATAAAATTAAATATAAAAATGTAAAGTGTGTGTAAGAGAGAAAGAATTTGATAAAGAGTTGATTTGACAAAAAGCTTCATAGGATAATAATAATAATAATAGCTTAAGAATGTATATTCAAATATAAGCCTAATAATTACATACTATAATTAAAATAAATATACTATTAAAAGTGGTAAAAATTCTAAGTCGGTGTTAAACATATAGGTGACGCAAGAGAACACTATAAAAAAGGTGACAAAGACACAAGTGTCTGATAGTGCTAAATAACAAAGAAAGAAACTGATGATATGCATGTGAAGCAAAAAAAAGAGTGCCAAATTAAGGCATATATAACAACAATTTAGAAAACACACATAAGTGCAAAAAAATATTCAGATAACGTTGAAACATAAAGGTGTCTTTTAGTTTCAAATCTCAGTAATTTTCATACTTTTGAAACTTGTCAATTATATGTAACTCAAATATATAAACACATAAGTGAAAACATACTAAGCTTAAGCTAATAACCAAATGAGTCAAATACTAACAAGGTCTTGCTTATCTAATCAAACTATCTCCTCTAAAATGAATCATTAGAAATTTGATCAAATTGAATAGACCCATTTGTCAGGAAAAAAAAGCCCCAATAACTTATTATTATCTTCTAAGTAGCCCACTCATATGTGTAAACTTCATTATAGGAGAGACACAACTGTGTATATGTAAGTCAAATAAATAAATAAATATATATATATATATATATATATCACACCTCGAATGTCAACATTATAACCAAAAAAAAAATTAACACTAATAAGCCAAATATGTTTAATTTTGAACCCAGTATCCTAAAAAACATGCATCTTCACCATATTTGCATAAACAAAGACAAATATTGCGTAGAAAGTTTCAATTTCCATTGGCCACACACAAAGACAAACAAAGGAAAAATACATTGTGAAAACATATATTTCACATACACATATTATATTGCAAATCAGTGCTGATAAAGGAAGAAAAATCTACCTTGTAAGATGTTTGCTAGATGCCATCAACAATTAGTCAAAAAGTCAGAGAACAGAATGAATCAGAGAACAGAGAAAGGCCACCTACGACTTTGAGTTCAACAATCAAGAGTCTCAAAACCAAGTGAATCAAATAAGGGAGAAAGGAGCTATAGCAAATAGATGAAGGTTAAAAGAAAATAGAGAACAAACTATGGCGAAAGATGTCAAAAAAGAGCTTGAGATTAAGTGAGTGAGAGTGAACTTTAAGAGAGATTCATATAGGGGCAGAAAGCTCTATGAAATGGCACGCCCTAGATAGATTGGACGATGATGAGATGATGAATGTGGAAGGAATGGAACACTGCGTTTTAGGTATGATGGAATATTAAAAAAAGAAAAACTATACATCATTTTGTCCTTTTTTTTTTAATTTTTTTGACCTTTAAGTCAGGCTAAGCCAATTTTGCCAGGTCAAATGGGTCACTGTACACCCCTATTTGACATATACTTTTATTCTTATGTAACTTTGGTTTCGCAGATGAGGAAGGCATGATGAAGTACAAGGAACTTACCACAACGATGTTTGGTCGCTTCCCTATGAGGAAAGGAATGTATTTTGTTGGAAGGAAATCATCCAACCAACCAATGATGGTTGTAGATTATTGAATAGGTTTTTAGGAGCTTTTTGAAAGGACTTTGATTTATTTCTCATAAGCTTCCCTAGTTGGAAGAAACTCCATATGAGTACAAGGACATTGTGTACAGGAATATTATTCAGGTAATATTTATATGCTTATGAACTAATGTATGCTTTATAGATATATTAACGCTAATTGTATTTTTACACCTTGATGGCTAAGTTTGTTGTTAATAGTAAGTTGCATAAGAACTACATCTTTAAATCTATTGGAATGAAGTGGAAAGACCCAAGATAACAATTGTGGAAAAAAGAAATGACAACACTTACAACTAGGATGAATTGATTGCTAGGGTTCCGAAAGCAGTCAATAAATATCATTAGACTTTATTTATTGACTATCAACTAAACCCACTAACTAAGGTAATATAAATTTGTTGCCATTAGTTCATTGAAAATTATAATCTAATTATGTTTTGCTTAATGATTAGCAAAAGGCCATGAAAATTAAAGACAATAGAATGAAATAGTCAATGACACACACCAATGGATCCAAGATCTTTGCACGCAAGAAGGCGAATATGGTAACTTCATTTTCTATACTCATATTATACTCATGTTGTTAAATGTACATGTTACAATTTTTCCAAGCATGTGTAAGAGTTAAAGTACAGCTACCCAATCAGTAAATGATAAGTTTGGACTATTACGCATAAGCATGCTGATAAGTCATTTATGAATGACAAAGCCAAAGATATCAGTGTAAGTGTTCATTTATTTGATCAATTGTAAAGAATCAATCTATGTAACTAGTTCATATTTAGCTTACTTTAATTGTATGTTGGGTTTTGGTCTGTTGTTGCTTTTTTCATGTAATTTTCAAATGAATTTGGTTGATACAAGAAAAGATAGTTATGCATGAATCTTCAATATTAGCATCACAAGTAATATCAACTAAAGATTCCTTAGCAATTGCTTTAGGTAGTCAAGAGCATTGTGGCTATGTCAGAGGGTTAGGATTGGATCCATCTCTATCTCAAGTATTTGGACACCCATCACGGTCTTATAGTTGACCTAGCCCATTTGCTTCGACCTATGGTCTGCTGAAAAATAAGGTTAAACATTTAGATACCAAACTTGATGCAATGATGAATCTCTTCACGCAAAAGTATATGGGGAGCTACCTCCAAAATATGCTACATTTTAGACATCATTGATAATGATCCAAATTTTTCTATTATAGTTCATATCTATATGTTTAACTATATTTATGACTTCTATTATTTATACTTTTTATGCCAGCTAATCGAGCAAGTGTGTAGACTTCTCCCCACACCTATCTAAACCAAATCAAGAGTAGATTTGGAAAAGTACGTTGGACTTCTCTCCATAAGTATTTTAATTAGGACTATATTCTTAGATGCAATGGTTGAATGTAGAAATTTGGAACACTTTGTAAGATCAATTTAATGTTACATTTTATCACAATTCATGTAATGTATGAAGACTATGTGCTTTATGGTTTTGAATGTAGTTCTAGTTCATTCTATATCAGATAACGATTGTGTGGTTCAATATATTTAGTTGTTTGTTGGTGCTAAAATTAAGTAGGAAAAAAAAATTACTCTAAAATATATAAATATATTTATTTTTATAAAAAAATGACATTAGCAGCGGTTCCAATAAAACCGCTGTTAATGCTCCGTTTAAAATTTCACCATTTACATTGGCAGCAGTTGTTGTTTGGATTAACTGTAGCTAAATCATGAGACTTTCAGTGGTTGAGAAAACTACAGGAAATAATTTACCCACGGCAATTGCAGGAAAAAGCATTAGCTACAGTTTAAACCGTTGCTAATGCCAAAAAAAACCACGGTAAAAGCCGGGATTTTTTGTAGTGGCACAATCAGGTAAAAATGAGTGATAAAGCATGATCAATTTAAGGGTGCCAGATCATGATGAGATAGATTGAGTTATCGTAGAACATACTCAGAATGGAGAGGACTTGTCTATGTAATATTATAATGGACTTACTTGAGGGGCATTGTTGGGAGTATCACCATGTTACTATATACAAACCCAACTATATTATTCGTTTGTTTATTAGAATAATGACCATTGGTAATTGAGTCTTGGTTAAACTCCCCTTAGGAGAGACCACTTAAAAAAACTTCCTTCCACGACAAGTGTTGAAATAATTTCAAATTTCTAGTATGTTATCTATAAGTATCAAACGTAATTCGAATATTTAGAAAAGTGTGATTCAGGTACTAATCTTAAATTTGGTTTATGTGATTAGACACCTATAGTGTACCAACTATGTACTCTGATTGATGTCAAAGTTAAGCAATTGAAGCAACTGCGATTGAAGTCTCTGCCGCCAGTATAGTTCCTTTTACACCTTTCTAACGACCTAGCCTTGGACTTAATTTGTAACCTAATTAATAAATAGTTCGCCTGGTCCCCTTTATATAGTAATTCAATATATTTATTCTTTTACTTCGACAGTTACGAGCATTGTATTCTTTTTGTCTTTGTTTTCATTGCTACATAGAAAAACATGGTTTATAAATCAGTTTCAATTCCCATAAAAAGCCATTACTATATGTTGCAAATAGTCCTAATTTGGTTAAATTTGTATTCACCCCTGATTTGAGACTTCTCAGTCTCAAGCTTCTTATGGTCCTTATTACATATGCTAAAGTCATATCCATGCATTTGGGGACCAGGATCACTTTCCTTAAGCTGAATCAAATGAAGATATTAATATAATATTCACTTGCGCAGTTCATGTGCTTTACATTTACATGTACGTTAGGTTGGTTCTTATATTTTTCATGCAGAAAACAGTATCAGTCTTATGAACTAGATCAAAAGAAACTAGGCATAAAAATGGACATCGAGCTATAGAACAGTTTTATAAAGTCATAAAAGAAGGGGATAATACATTGGAGTGGCGCAGAAAGATAAATAAATAATTTATTAACAAATCTGACATTCATTGAAATTATATTGTATACCCCTAAAATGACTATCCCAAATATATCTCTGTGCTAGTTAATTTTAATATCATTCAAAAAGAAAACTACAACATATGTTATATACAATATCAGGCAACAAAAAATGTTATCTTTGTAGATTGTCAATCCATTCTCCCTGCACTGTAATCTCTTGTATGTTGTATATGAAAATTCTCAAAACTAGTCCCTTCAATTCTAAAAAAGTCTTCCCTCTGATAATACCATCATGTAGAGCTGTTAAAGTTGCTTCTTTGTCTGTATAAATGATCCGTCAATAGTTAATGCAAAATTTTCTAACCATGTTGCGTATATCATGAACAAATTAAGCAAAAATAAGATTTCAACAACAAAAAAAAGGAAGAAAAGAGACACTAGTCATAATTTATTATCAAAATTATTCATAACTAATCATGTCAATTCTTAGTTATTTTAGTGACTCTAGAGATCTCCCAGCTACATGAGGGTAGAAACGTGTAAGGCTCTTTCACCCTAATTGAACAAGTATATGAATCAAAGCACAATATAAGACCTTTTACCTAAACAGACTCTTTGTAGACTTTTCATTCATGACAGATTCAAGCAAGTAGATACATATAAATTTATTGCTCACTTGTTTGATTGTTCTTCAACCCTATCAAACCAACAAACATGATCCTCAAATCCACATAAAAATGAAATTCTACTGCAGCAGTAGCTTAAAATAAAACAGAGGACAGCGACTGGATTGTCGTTTCTGTTGGCTACTTAGTATGTTATCTGTAGCTAGTACGTACTAAGTATTAGTATCATCTCATACCACCAAAAAAAAAAAAAAAACGCAGGCACACACGCAAGTAGATTATTTAATATTCAGTGATCAAGGAAGAATGTTTACTTCATCAAATTGATATTAAAATAATTTGCATATACTGGTGTAAGGAAAAGGTGGTCCGCATCCTGAGGGCTAGATACAATTAATGGAAACTATCGTTCTAAACCTCAGGATGCAGATTACCTGATCCTGACCAAAGCTAACTACACATCTTCCGAGAAAGATAGAACCAATGGAAGAATATTAGGGAAACACGAAAAAAGAAGCTATTAGGGCAAAATGTATGCTGAAGGATTGGAAATTGATGAGTTTTCTTTGTATGTACTATAATTCTTAAAGTTAACTTTTAATAATTATATATATTCTCCAATATTGATAGAAGTTCTTGTTAGGTTGTAATTTTGACTTATTTTTAGTTTTATTTCAATTCTATTTTTAGTGTTTTTCTAAGAAAATTAAGTTATTTATAATTATTTTAGTTAGTTTTAGGTTAGAGAGGTGATTTTGTTGAAATTGTTCAAGTTTGGTCTAAGTTAAGGCATGGGTAAAGTTAACACTGCTATTACGCTGAATATAAGAAGATAAGCCATAAGCGCAACTAATAATACTATTTTTAATACTATTTTTAAAACTAAAATGAACAGTTTAGCATCTTTAACAAACTTCTCTCTCTAGGATGTTGTGAAATGAAGAAAGAAACATGGGAGGTTCTAGAATAGATTTTGGTGAGTAATTTCCACATTTTTATTGGAGAAAATTAGTAGGAAATGAAGAAGGATAAAAAATTTTAGTTATTAGATCATTTTCTTTTCTTTTGGAAGCACACTTTTAAATATAGGTTTTTTTTCTTCTTATTCTTCCTCTCTCTCTCTTGAACTTAGTGAGAGAAAGTGACTCATTTCAAATTTCAATTGTGTATATAGAATTTTAGCATGGATTTTGGATGTTGACAATCATGGATAACTAAATTATATATTCTAACCAAGGGGTTTTGTGTGGTTTCTTTAATATTGTGAGGTTATCTTAACTTTCTGATATCTTCTTCTCTTCTTGTTTATTTGCATTTCCATTTTAATTTCTTTATTGTGGGTGGATGAATAATTTGGACCCATTATTTTATCTTGCCTAGAATTGATTGTATTTCAATTAGTTGAAATAAATTGATAATTGTTTATTTTAAGCA
This sequence comes from Delonix regia, assembly GCA_037074485.1. NCBI lineage: Eukaryota > Viridiplantae > Streptophyta > Magnoliopsida > Fabales > Fabaceae > Delonix > Delonix regia. Next base: position 4,441,573 of record CM073460.1, on the reverse strand, counting down.
ATATTAGTGGAAAATTAGTGTAAAGATTGTTAGAACATTTTCTTCTACATTAATGGAATGTGAATAATAATTTACTGAACATATTTCATGTTTTAGTAAGTTAAAAATGATGACTTTTTGTTCTTAAAGCAATTGATTAATTAAATTCTAAGTACTTACTTAGGGTTGTTAATTAATTAGAGATTAAATTAAAAACTTCTCTTAGCTAATATACTTAAAAAAGCCTAAGTTGCTAAAGCTTTTTAACAACTATAACTATTTACCAAGAGGGGAGAGAAATTTATCTAATGAAGCCGTGTTCATGCCTAGAATCAACCTTAAAAAACCATACACTACTTCTTTTAGTTACAAGTTTATTTCTTATTTAAGTTTCTTTCACTTTAATTGTTATTAGAGTTATTTTTTATTTGACAAACTCCCTTTTTTCTTTCTTTCTTCTACATATTGTTCTTAGTTTATCTTAATTGTTGGAATTGCTAATCCCTGTAAATTAAATCCTACTTATCATTATTACAATATAAATATTCACTTAAAAGTAAGTAATTTTATTTTAGTGGATTCCGCGGGAATAACTTATTTAACTAATATTGATACGTTGTGGGCCTCACTCTTCTCTTCTCCATCTACGTAGATTTTTACTTGACTTCTTTTTCCATAAGTAGTTAGATCACTCCACAGTTCATGTATCGGAATACCGATTAATGTTTTAGTGTTTATGAAGCTTAATTACTACTGTTGTAACCTAAGAATCTTAAGCTACTATTGCATTTGATCGGTGAAAAGTATTCTAGATCTCAGTTTATTAACTAAAGATGATTGTGAAATGAAACGGAAAGGGCGCCAAGTTTTAGTCCCCACACGTTCCACCAACATAAATTCTATTCCATATTTTCATTGGAGGAGCTCCTCAATTCTCATTGTGTTCATCCCATAACATGCAGGCTAATTGATGCATGAGACTTCTTAAAGACGTGAATTGGTTAATCCATGCGTTCTTTGGTATAGTTTATCAATTAAGGCTCCGATTTGTATTTTATTTTGAAGTATTTTTCTTAAGACCGTTTTAAAATAGATGTTTTATTTTTGGAAACATTTTCTAATTATCTTTTTTTAACAATTTTTTGGTGGAAAATATCATTTCAATTTTCATTCAACCCACTATCAAATTACCACCGTCAACGTTTCAATGCCCTCAAATCTAAATATTTATCTTTATATAGGCTCAAATAACAATTTTAGAAGTGATATGGGTTTTAGGCTGCTTAATATCATTTTCTATTCATCCCCAAATAAGAATTTTGAAAGTGACATGGACTTCTTTTGATTCCAAAAATTTTCATTTGAATAATCAAGCAAACTCCGAACCTAATAATTTTAGACCTTGAAAATGTTCAATTCAAATGTAAACTTATGCTTTGATTTAAAACATTGTATTTAAAGATTTGAATCAAATTTAAAAGAGAAATAAAATGAGTTTGGCTTGCCTGGAAAATGTTGTATTCATTTTTCATATAAAAACAATTAAGAGAATGTATTTATTTACGAGGCTGAAATTAATAGATATAATTTTCATGAGTAGAAGATAATTTAGAGCTTGGTGCTCATCCAAGTTAGTACATTCTTAATCGATATAAACGCGTAATGTGGAGGCAAATTTTTTCCATGTTCGATTTTTCTGTTCTTCATTTTAGACTAGGCACCACTAATAAGACAGCTAGCTTCCTGGAAACACTTATTTCCTCACCAATAATATCCATTCATGCGTAGAATAATTTTTTGCATATTGCTAGGAGTTATCTGGGGCAAGACTCATTGTAATAGAACATTGTTTTTAATGACTTGAGGACCATAAGAATGTTATTCTTGAATTGCAATTGAAAGGTATAGAATCCCAATTTGTTAAAGACCAAAATCATAATGGTAAGCGTGAAAAATGCAGGCTTGGTACGTACCAAAGTAGCTAGAGAGAGGACCATTTTGAGCCAATAACTTGTTTCCAACAATGTAAAGCACATTCCTGAGTTCCACTAGCTAGGGTTCTTTCCCATGGCTATACTTTGGGATAGGATGCAGTGGTAATGGCCAAAGTGCAGGCTTACTACCTCTTTTGCTTGAGTAAATATGTGAAGGTCATGTGAAGCTTTCTCTTTTAGCCTAGAAAACACCTAACCCAGCCCCAAAAAATTCTGAAGCTGATAATAACCCAAGGCTTAGTCTGAAATCCAAAGTTATAAAAGGTTGGGATATTTTTATCCCTATTTTTATTCTTCTGTCTTTAATTATTTTTAAAAATTTTCAAAATTCAGTTATAAATTACTTTGAAAGTTCCAGTATCTCACACATACTTGTATTTTAATGTTTTTATTATTATTTAATAGTTATCTGAAATACTGCATGTAAAATAATTTAAATGTTATGAATAACCTTTGATAATAATTTCTTTAAGCAATTATATTGTCATGATTTTTTCTGATGTAATTTTTTTTTTTGTTTTGTTCCAAAGGAAAGTGCACTTCAGTCAAAGATTTTGACAATTTTAAGATATCTTTTATATGTTTATTATTTATTACATTTTTTCTTTAAGTTATTGAAGATGAATAAATGGATCCCTCTTCGACTATTTTAAAAAAGCCAAAATATCTATATACGACACATTATATATCTTCATGCCTTTTATATAGTTTCAAAATTTTTAGTGTAAATTAAATATGTAAAATAAAAATATTTCCAAGTTAGAATTTATTCCAATAAAGTTCACTTTTAAAATTCAATTTTTTATTTTGTTTGTCTAAAATTTTTTTCATTTTTATCGAGCACATCCTAATTATCATATTTATAATTAGAATTTTTTAGATTTGGTATTAATGTTAAATGAGTAATATTTATGTACAGAATTTAATAAAATTTATACGTTAGATATTATAAATTAAATCATGAGTATTTATGTGAGAATTTTTATTTATATTTTTAAAATGTATTTATGTTTAATAATTATTTATTAACTTACATAAACTCCTACAAATTTGTGTATGAATTTTCATTACAAGTTCATAATTTCTTTCAACCTAAGTTTATGACTCTGACAACTTTGCACAACAGTGGCTATGTTTGGATCCTTCATGTAGTGTGGAAGATCATATATACTTTTAAATGAAGATAATGGAGTTCCTAATCTTCAAGGGATTAGGGGAGAAGTTGATCCGTACGAAATAAGCTAGAAATAAATATTCATAGAAAGTTGGAGTGCTGAGGTCATTTGCTTGATGTTATTGATGTTTTCATTGAACAATAGGGTTCCACACGCCCCACATGACAAGCTACGGTTCTCTGATATCTGATCAAGAACCTATACGATTCATGTTTTAGAAAAAATATTGACAGGACTATCACTTTCTGCATTCCTTGACTGCTTTTTTGAGAAGAAAATAATATTACTCTTTCCCTAGTTTGATGAAAGATATATTCTTTCCCGATTAAATGACAATGTAGTAATGGAAAGCAGAGTGTTGTAGTGTGCTTGAAGATTAATGATCACTTTTTGTGCTGAGTGAGAATTTTAAGCTTTAGCATATGTACAAGTGTTCGTGTGGAACTTTCTATAGCTCTCCAGCAACCTCTCCCACAAAAGCTGAATGTGAAATGAAAGAAAAGGAAATCAAGGGTACTACAACTGACACATTTGCATGTTACATATTTCATGTTTGAGAGAATGTCCCCACTGGCTTTTTTAGCAGTACCTCCAACTCATTCTATTCCTTTGGCCATTCAGTAAAAGCATCCCACCGTCTCTAGTTTGATTGCAGCTCCTTTAGTTCATCCCACAACAAGCTGGCTCGTTTATCAAAGAAGAGAAACTACATTAATATAAGTGAAGAACATTCAACTGCTTCGTGATTTGTTTTTTATATCTAAACAGAAGTAATTGCGTCAACATCAAAAAAATGAACAGTTTTAATTAAAATTATGTTTCGGTCTATCTTCCACCAAGATTATCTGTGGCAAACAAATCATATGGACTAGTCTTCCTTATCTTCTCTTTTCATACTAAAACTTTTTGTTCTTCACTTAAGACTAGGTACCACAACATTCAGTTCATCTAGCTTCACGGAAACACTTCTTTCGACCAATAATATGGATTCCTGGGAAGAATTTATTTCCTGGATTGCTAGGAGTTATCTGGTGCAGGATTAACTAGTCTATTATTGTATTGTAGAACTTTTTTTAACTGAAACTGAGGACCATGAGAATGGTATTCTTGAATTGGAATTGAAAGGGTATAAGAATCCTAATTTGGTAAGGAAAAGACCTTGAAAACAGAAATATTGAGCATGGAACATGCATGCACTTGGTATGGCAAAGCAGAGGGAGTTGAGGACCATTATTTTGTGCCAATAACTTGTTCGTTTCCAACGAAGTAAAGCAAATTCCTGAGTTCCACTAGCGCTATACCTCCATGACAATATACTACATGACCCCTTACAATACATTGCAGAATACTGACTATGTTGAAACGATGGTAATAAACAACCCATGTTCTAATCTGTCTAAATTTTCCCTATTTGATTGAGTAATGGATGATATTCTCTGGAATAAATAGTTTCTAAATTCTTGTTTAGTCAAGATGACTAATTCCCTAACTCCTATTTATGTTGGCTGGCTCTCTCACTCATGTTTGATGAGCTTGATTAGTCGAGTAAGAGATACGACCCAAGCTTTAATATAATATACTGGCTTAAATATTCTCTCAAGTAAACATGCCATGATCGCTTATGTTTGCATGTTCTTGCATATTCTAAAAAATTGAAATTTGAATAGTTGACGTAAAGATTTCAAAATAGGATAAGTTTGGTGATATATGATACTCTAAATGTGTATTTCCAATTATATAAGTTTACTTGTTTAGGATGTTCTCACAAATTTATGGTTAAATTATTTTATCTGTATTCACTTATTGTGCCTGTATAACTCACTCTTATCTTTTTTTCTGTTCCACGAATAGTGTAGCTCATTTAACTACGTTTACAATGTTGGAATGCCTTTCTATACTTAAATTTATTTTTAAATAGGTCATTAAGAAGAAATTAATACCCGGTTAGATTAGGTTAAGCAACCCAACCCATAAGTTGTGCAGGTTGGATTGGATCAAGTTTTACACGTTGAAGCTGGCCCAAAGAAAACAAGTTTACATGTTGAAACTTCTATATAAAAATAGACAACAAGAATGCAATATCTAATTTAAGGTCATTTCGTAGTACAAAATTACAAGTCTGTGCCAACAAGGAGTTGCGCAATTACAAAATATCTGAGAATGATACTTAACACAAAAGGAGAAGAAAGGATATCTTTGAATACCCCAGGTCATTCTGTTCCACCAAATTCATCAGCAGAATCCAATACACATCTTTCATTGATACAAGTTGCTACCCAACTACTAAAATTGCATTTCATTCATTTGTACCAATGAGGGTTCCATGTGATTAATACAAAACTCTGGCTGAGAGACAAGTAACTTACATGACATTACAAAACTGCTTGATGACATTATCAACTAACCAAGACCCAACCAAAAAAAAAAAAAAAAGATTCTAACCTAAAAATCGGATCGGATACAATTGACATCACTCAAAATAAATACAGAGAAAACTTCGTTTCCATGGCAATGACGGCAAAATTCATCTCTACCAAAAAAATTCCTAATAAAGATATCAATCCATGATATCTTTCAGTCTACAATTTTCCGTGAATAAGTCAGATCCCACTCCCACAACCTACTTCCTACACTTCAAGTTAACTTCAGCTCTAAAGAAATTGAATGCTATAGGCATGATATTTGATGGGAAGATTGAACATTGAGTATGCTAATAACTTTGAATCTACGGAGCACCGACGCTTCAAAAGCAGAACCCTACAATGTCTGATACTTGTATCAAATATGATACAACTCTATAATAACACCTAAACACTAAATATATTGTCATGTTGCAGTATTCCTATCCATGCTTGTTAGCTTGGAATAGGTGATAGAAGTTTCTTCAGTGTCTCGTAAGTCATAAAGGCGATGCCCACACTGGGAACAACCTTGTAGTACTCAGGCAGAATGCCTCTATACAAACCTCCAACCCCTTCATTCCGAATTATGTGCCCAAATGTCCCAAACAGGCCCGTATTGTAGATGCGTGCCTGGCCACAGGCCCCCTCTAACTGCTTCCTGCGCCTTACAAGATCCAAAGGAAATGTTGCTGCATGTTTCCAGAGATCATAAAACACATAGAGGTAAGTAATGCCTGGAAAGATCATGCCATACAAGGAATTTATATGATGATCTAAGATAATTGATCTCTATGAAATGAGTACATTTGCCTTGATAAAATCAAGAATCAACAAAAGTTACAGGGTGTAGACTCTTTCAGTGCCAACCTAGTCCATTTTAGAGGCACTGATGTATTTTGTATTTCACATTAAGGCAGTAACCATGTGCTTATAACTTCCATTAGCATCCTGCATGTATTCTTCTTGAGAAAATAGTCTATGGCAATGACATGCAACTGTTTAGATTAGCCTAACAAATTTAAGCCAGCTTGTTTCTAAATTTACATACCCAGAAAATCAGAGAAACGTTAAGAATACTGATAAGCACTCAAACCATTCCAAAAAATAATTTTGGACAGGGATCCAAAATTTATGTATAATAGTAGACAATAATAAAATTAAAGCTCAAGCAACTGATCAGAATCATTCCATGTTAAAATATAAATTATACATTAGTAATAAAAAAAATAAAACATAAGTAATTGACAAAATCACAGACAAGAAATTTGTAGCAAGTTGCTTTTCAACTTTCAAAAGGTTGTCCACTAAATCAACACGAGGACTATAGAGGCACAGCTATACAGATCCCTTAGCAGGAAATGAAACCACCAAATTGATATGCCGCAGCATGTTACAAGTCCCATATCAAGGAATCTCCCCAAAGGAAGGGGATTTATAAATCTAAAGAATTCTCCCACCTAATGGACTAGTCTTTTAAGATAGGCTCTTCCTTTAGCTTAATACTCATAAAATTGGTGCTTTTATTGAAAGGGGCTGAGATGTAAAGGAGCATCCTACAAATTGAATTAAGGTGTAGTATGACCATGTTGAATATTAGAAGTTGAGTGGAGCTGCCAAAAAAAAAAGGACTACAATGGACCAATGTTGGTAGAGTGGGCCGCCACGGGTGTCAACTCTTGAACAAGGACATATTGTTATGAGTCCCACATCAAGAAGCCTCCCTAAAGAAAGGGGGCTTATAAGTCTAAAAGGTTCTTACACCCAATAGACTAGTCTTTTGATATAAGACTCACCCTTTAGACTTATACTTGTAACATAGTTATATTATTTACTTCCTAGTTTCTAGCTTCACATTTGACAACAATGAGAACTTAAAAGAAATAAAATTAGCACGAACTACTTTCTGGGAATAAAAAGATAAAAAAAAAATGTCAAGGAAAAAAATAAGTACAACCTAAGGGAGGATAAGACACCAAACAAAAATATAAAGGAAAGGAGCCAAGGAGTTCCAAACTAAAAATGGAGATTCCCGTAAATGAACAATGAGCTGAGCACCAGAGAGAAATCAAGGACACAATACCAAAAGAAGGGAAGAGAGATGCTCCCAAATATGTGGGCATTATGCTCCATTGAAATACGCCATGGAACCAGCGAGAACACATTTCACAAAATTTTGGCCTTCTACTACCTATTTAAATGGCATTTGGCATGTGGGTAACCTAATTTCCCAAGCCAATGGAAATCTATTTATGAAAAAGTTGAGCTTGACATAGATTAAAAACCTACATCCCTATATTATTATGTCATATACAATACATAGATTTCAAATATTCATGATTATCATACCCAAATATCTTATAAATAGGTTTCCAGGCGCTTGTGAAATTAAAATTCCCATCTAATAAAAACAATTCCTAAATCATGAGAAACAGCTCTGTTATGTAAGGACATGCCCAAAGTTCACCAATAATATTAACATGAACAATTACACAAGTGGAACAACCAAAGCCGGCATGATATTAGGAATAATTTACCCTAAACTGAAACTCAATAAAAACACACAATGCTGGGAAGGTTGAAGAAAGTATACCAGTACCACCAAATTCATATACAGCAAAATGATTATAAAATTCCAATTCCAGACTTCACAGTTGTCCGTGTATTTTTATCATGTGGACAAGAGCCATAAAATGATATCAATTAAGGAAACAAGTTGTATCATAGAAGCATAAAATGTGGACTGTGTTATAAAAATTCAGATAAATTCATACTCAAAGATTGGAGACAGCCACAAGTAGCATGCACCCACCTGTTGATGATGCAATTCCTGAAAGACTGCCACAAGCAAGACTGACCATGACAGTTGGATCATTGGGCCTAAATTTTCAAGAAGTAGAGAATTAATGGGTTCAGATCACATGCAAAAGGTAACCTTCAGTATAAACTACACCGCAAGTCAATTTAAATTAAAGATAATTCACCTTTGGGACTGCCAAAAGGATCGTAAGGTCTCATAAACAGAAAAACTTATAGCTATGCTAGGCCCAACACCCTGCATCACACCACAAACAATCATGCCAGTTATCAAATGGTATAGCAGGATCAACAATAAGGAGCAATAATGAATAAATGAAAGTGCATTATGAACTATGAAGTACAGGCTCTTCTTCCATGTCCATGTCCAACACGTACTGAATACCCGTATTAGACATGACATGAAACTATGCGACACTTTAAATTAGATGTAGACAATTTAAATTTTGTCGTGTCGCCAGGTCTATTCATGTTAGTGTCCATACTTTTGAGATTATGAATATACCAACAAGGTCGCTCCAAGTCCCCTATACAGGCCCAAAACACCTTCCTCTCTACAAATGGTGCTAAACGCATGCCAAATGCCTCTGTAGTACATGGCACTTCTCTGCAAACAAAAAATTAGTCTTAAGTCTTAAAGTTGCAAAACGGATAAAACATAATGAGAGGGCTACCAAAATAACAAATCAGAGGTCAAATTCAGTCAATCATAAACATTGATTATTTGATATCACTACAGCAAAGTCATTCATGCATTAAAATGACGGTGTAGAATGTGTTAATAAAAATCCTTGACTCACATATTGCTAATTACCTGCGCAGCAAGCCGAGTTCTCAGAAGATCCAAAGGATATGTGGCAGAAGCAGCTGTTATGCCTGCCAAACCACCACCTAAAAAGTGCACAGAGAGGTCCTTACTTGTAGTTCCTCTATGATTTTCCCCCAGAAGTGAATGTAATAGCTGGAACAAAATTTAAAAGAATACAAAATTAATACAATTCCAAGGTAATACTACATGTAACAAATTTTGAAACACAAAAGATTCTTTTAAGACCATCAGATATTACATTCTTATAGCGTTCAAAGGCATAGAAGCTGACTGCAGAATAAGGGAGACGATGAGCAATTGTCACCAAATTGCCTTTCCAAAATGCTCTAAACCCTTCTTCATTGACAATACGTGAAGCCTCATGCCATATGCAAGGCTTACTCAATGCTGCCACATCAGAATGCATACCTTGTACCTAACAAAGTTAAGTAGCATGGATTAGTCAAATAATGACTAGTTAAAAGGAGCCCATTGAAATAACTGAAAGATTGATGGATGTATATTCACACATAAGAACAATGAAATCAATAACATTATTTAAATTGCATTTTGCAACCATGTGTAGAAAAGAACAAATGCAAGCTAGACTAGAACCACGCAATCATGACTCCTGATTACCAATAGTAGTACCAAAACCATAATTACCAATTGCAATTTGACTTCTATCATATAAATCTTCAACAGAAGCATGCAATGCAATGAACATGAACATAGATGCTGGAACATAATTTCCAAAAAAAATTGCACTAAGAAAACAAGGGCACAAGAACAGTAGTACGTAAGTATCTTGAAGAATGTACAATTCCCTAACAAATAAATTATCACAGCCCTTAAAACCTATTATATGTTCTGCTGTCCTCGCTGGCGTAGGCGATGCCACAAGTGTCTGAACCTGACACTTAAGTTTTGATATGACATAACGCAATGAAGTTTGCTTTTATCTTTGAAGCTGAATGCAAGACGATGAAGGCAAACTAAGCCTAAAATCCAATTTTTTTGTAAACGTTTCAGTTTTCATTATATAGAAACAGAGCTTCGGGTAAAATAGACTAACAATCTCTGCAAAAGTTCCAGCACATATGGCCGGCTAGATCCTATTTCTCCTCATTCTACTAAATCTCAAAAAGCATATTCATCTCATGCTGGCTAAATGACAATTCAAATACACATTTAAATTTATAATTTTAAAAGAAAAAAATAAAGAAACCTGGAAAAGGATAGTGAGGCGTGCAAGAGGCGCCGTACAGGTCTTGCTAAAAGCACCTGCAACACCACCGGCAAGAAGATGATTCACCGTGCCTATCTGGGATTGTTGATTGAGTGTCTGCTTCGTGTGGTTGTTCTGTTGCAAGAATGTCTTCGCGCTGCCTTCGACGATGCTTCCATGGGCAGTATTGAGAGCCCTCTGTCCCCCTTCGACGACTATCCCCACTCGAGCCTCCATGTTCGTAGGCTCTTCGTCTCCTATGAAAGCGCTATAACTTAGAAGAGGGTAAGCTTGATCTTTATAATGGGTATGAATCGTTCAACAACAGGTGTGAAAAGCCACCGAATAGGGCGATGTGCAAAACATGAAGAAATTGAGATAATTGCGGTCAAGGGGAAAAGCCCTTCATACACAAGAACCCTATTAAGGAAGGCAATGGACCGCCCTGCACTGTGCGCAGCTTTTAAAAAAAAAAAAAATTGGTGAGTACTAAATGTATAAAAAAATATAAAAATATAAAAATAAAAACATAATGTTGTTTAGGATTGAAAAATTGAACACTTTAATGGAACTATATAATATGTTAAAAGCCGGTACCTTTCAGATTTTTTTTTAATAAAACAATACAGTGAAATAATTATTTTCTTATTTCCTTAAATCTCAGAAAATATTATTTTTTAATAAAAATCAAATAATACAAAGATGGAAGCAATACTAATTTTTTCTGTGCTAACATATGATTTTTTTAGAATATATATTATTATGTTATAATATAATGTGTTATAATATTAATGTGTGAATAAGACACTATTTTGTTAAAGAGAAATAGATTAAATGCGTTTAATAGTATCTAATATTCAATTTTTTCGTTTCAAAAAGAATAACGTTAGAAAAAAAATATTAAAAATAAAAGGAGGTTGGTCTCCGTAGGCCAAGTCAATATGACTTCAAATATAATCTCCATGGCTTGAAGAATCAAAGTAAGAGAAAGCGTGTTGGGTTAGGTGAAGTTTATGTTCCAGTACACACACCCAAACGACCAAAGTAAGCAGCACGTCTTCTGGATTATTAGACTAACCTCGTGCACTAATTAGTGCAATATTATTTGTATATTTGTAGTTCTATTAACTGTTCATTTGATTTGAGGAAAATATAGATTGATAGCAGAATTAAAAGATATAATTGAACATGATCATAAATTGAGAGAATAAATAAATTAACAATCTGACCTAATGAAAACGACATTGTTAATATGAGTATTTGTTGAGTTTAACAAGTTCAACCCACAATGCCCAAGAGCGTTTTTCAGAATGTTTTGACAGTAGAGAGAGAATGACAAATTTAGTGTGTCTGAAAGTTAGGGCTTCAATGTGTTATTTATATGATTTTATTTAATAATATAATTAATCAATATTATTCAGTAAAATCCTGCAGAATCTTTAAAACAATTTTAAATTTAATTAATCAATCAAAATTAAGCTCATAAAATTTTTCTCTGGATAACAATCTTAGATTAGTAATCTGACGGGATAATTACTAATACTCTTGGGCTGTGGGTTGGGTTTCTGCCCAGCGAGCTTGTGGATAATCGAACTCATCACCGATTATCCACACATATTAAAATAAAACTCAATTCATTCTCAGTTTATAAATTATAACATTAATTGCCTAATTAGAATTAATAAGGTACTAATCTAATAAAATAATTAATATTAATCCATAAATATTAAAATTATTCCAACAATCTCCCACATCAGGTCAATAAACAAATACATAATTAGGCAATTAATATTCACATAAACACATGAATATGTGTATATTTATAAACCATACAAAATTCAGAAATGAAACTACTCACAAAGATCACTAAATCCGATAGGGAAACAAGTGATATTAACATTATTATAAATTAGTTTCAATATTTGAATAGAATGAAATACAAAATGATATTTGAAGCATCATATTACAATGCAAAAGTCCCCTCAGGACTTTACTCTGAAATTTGGTGTCATATTGCACCACAAAAGCCTTTTAAGGACTCAACTCATAAATTTGGTATCAAATTGCACTATAAAAGCCCCTTAATGACTCAACTCATACTCTCACTAGACCAAGACTACATCAAAATTCAACAAGACCCATATGAGTTATACAATTTGAATTACTCTTATGGGTAGGCATTGGTCAATAGATCTGTCATGATACGCTCACTACAAATGTGAACTTTGCAAGTCTGAAATAACAAAAATTCAGAAATGAAATCATGGATCAAGGATATTAAATCTGATAAGAAAAGCATTGTTATAAATGCCAGCAAAATTTCAATTCTGAATTATATCTAAAATTTTGGCATAACCAAAACATTGAATCCGATAGGAAAACAAATGTTATAAGTGCCAAGATATGCCAAAGTGTTCCTTAAGAACACAACTCAGACTCTCACTAAAACAACACATCAAAATTCGAATATACCCAAGAGTCATATATTTCCAAAACTCTAATGGGTTTGTGTTGATAAACGGATCACCTAAAATGAGTATGAGATATACAGATCTTCTCTCCAACAAACAGGAATTGACTGTCAAAATTTGATACAACTAAAATTCCCTGAAACTTTAAGAGAAGCGTATAATAGAGTCATGTCGCAACAAAATGGTCAAGACTTAAAATATACACATGACAGAAATTAATTTCCTTGACCATATTCCTTAAAGAGTGACCATCACAAAACTAGCAACATACTCTTAACTTTTATATATATATATATATATATATATATATATATATATATATAAGGTAGCTATAAATGTCCATTTGACATTTCTCAACAAAACAACTCCTTCAAAAACATCGTATAGATGTAATTAGAAGTGGGTTCATGATCATTATAACTGTCTCTGTAGCTTTCTAATGATCATGCCCAGAATTACTTAAATATATCTGCTAAGCACACCAACATGGAAAAAACAATGTTCAAACGTGTGCACACTTGAGCCTATATATTAGGCTATTAATAATTGATTCACATGGAACTTTGCCCATCAAAGTTCTCTCTTCATCATTTAGGACATAACGATTTAAGCAACCTATCACCTGCACAAGTGCACAAGGAGTGCAAGAATACATATCAAATTTATTGAGCACTCGTTCAATATAGGTTGCCTGAGACAAACCAAGAATGCCACAAGATCTATCACGGTGAATTTGAATTCTCAAAATAACAAAATCACCTAAATCTTTCATATCAAAGTGGCATGACAAGATGTGCTTTATCTCATTTAATAAGCACATTGAGTTATTGGCCAGTAGGATATCATCCACACATAGCACATCCTCATGAAAGTCTTCACTGTGATTACAGTGTTTATATAGCTAACTGTAATCGAACTTTCTTCCAATTCAAGGATGGTTTATTATTCTTATTACTTTTCTTGAGTCCATACATTTTCTTGCTATAGGCATTGGCTTCACTTTTTTTTGCTTTTCAATTTCACATTTTCAACCTTGCTGGATGAACCATGTGAAATATAATACATTAATTATGAGAATTCACCTTCTTTATTGATTCTTCCTCTTGGGTCATTTTAAACATCATATGATTAATTGACCACTCTAACTCTTGAGAATTATAAGTGATTCTCAAGACCCCATATTCAGCAGAAAGGGATTAGGGAACTCTATAAACTAAGTTGCTCTCATCCAAGTCCACATCTAGGATTTCAGCTTGTTGTAGCAGTTAACAAGTTTCATCATGTGTTCACACATTCCTGACACTTCGTCATAGTGAGTATTATCTAGCAAAGAGAGATAATAAGTCTTATCAAACTTCTTAAATATCTTACTAGCCACTTTAAAATATTCAATTGTCCTTCTTAGGAATACTTTGTCTGATAGTCTTTTTAATCGTATACTTATGACAGTCAGACAAATCTTATTGGGCTCATACCACTGCTTATGGTAAGCCTTGTCAGCAGCGCTAGGCTCAGCGGTGAAATCTACTGGCTTAGGTTCTCTCATACCTAAACTTCCCTTGGTGATCACTAGATACATATTAATGGACTCAATCCAATTATCGTAGTCTATTCTGTTCAGAGTTTTCACCATAAATAGTTGTAAGAACAGAGAAGCTGAGGGAAAACAAATAAGAAACATATAATTATGTCCCAGACACATAATTATATATATAACAAAGTTTCCGTAACAAGATTCAGCTTCAGCAACTGTGTAACAAAATACTCATCATATCTTGCCTAAGGGCTCAGACTATGATAAATCAAGAAAACTCATGCACACTAGGGAAGCTCATTATCGAGAGAAACGACACAAAATGCACCTATAATCTCCATATCAATAGGATATAAGAAACCATGAATACATCAATCAACAAATTGCCACTGACAGGCTACAAACAGGCCTTATTCACAAAATTATATTGACAATGTCACACCGATAGGGCATATCCATCGTCAACATAATACTTACATACATTTTCTCTAGTGGACTTATCACAATATTCAAACTCATCCCTGATAATGGTAATTAAATTAAAAAATGTAGGAAATTAAATGACAAATACGGTATAAATTAATTTATAAAAGACATATCACCATGATTGGGCCCACGATAGGCGAGCACACAATCAATAGGTGTATGTGAACCAAAGTCATTACAATTTCCACACGCAACCTATTCCTTTTAACGCATGTGCTTAAATTAGGAATAAAATCTAATAATTAATGCAAAGAAATTGATTATAATTTATTTACACATAATCAGAGAAAGTGCACTGAATATATTGTTCTGTATTATATCTAGTCTTTACATAAAATTTTTTCATGTCAAAATTCTTATCCTAAGCTTGTTATAGCTTACACAATATTTCCCTAGATATTTCAAAATATTTATCTAACCTCAGTCTTCTCTAATTAAACCCTTCTTAGACCTTAAATGGGCTCATGGAAGGTCATGGTGACAAAATTTTAAAAAAAATAACCATAGGCCAAAAGAGATTGGTTATACAATATTATGGTGTGTTCTAAACTCAACTATATTTTCACACTATAGCCAACCCTTTTTACCCTTACATTACCATGAAAACCATTCAAAAAGAAGAAGAAAAATGAAGAAGAGAAACTAGAATATGCTAAATCATGTTACGAAGACGAGATTAGAGAAAAGAAATTTAAAAAATTTCATAGTCCATCAAACCGTGGCTTTGATACCATTTGATAGCGGAATTAAAATAGGTAATTAAATATGATCACAAATTGAGAGAATAAATAAATTAACAATCTGACCTAATAAAGACGACATTATTGATATGAGTATTGGTTGAGTTTAACAAGTTCAACCCACAATGCCCAATAGCGTTTTTCAAAGTGTTTTGAGAGAATGACAAATTTAGTGTGTCTGAAAGTTAGAGTTTCAATGTGTTATTTATAGGATTTTATTTAATAATATAATTAATCAATATTATCCAGTAAAATCCTGTAGAATCTTTAAAACAATTTTAAATTTAATTAATCAATCAAAATTAAGCCCATAAAATTTCTCTTTGGATAACAATCTTAGATTAGTAATCTGACGGGATAATTACTAATACTATTGGGCTGTGGGTTGGGTTTCTGCCCAGCGAGCTTGTGGATAATCGAACCCATCACCGATTATCCATACATATTAAAATAAAACTTAGTTTATTCTTAGTTTATAAATTATAATATTAATTGTCTAATTAGAATTAATAAAGTACTAATCTAATAAAATAATTAATGTTAATTCATAAATATTAAAATTATTCCAACATAGATTGCTTCTCCGAAGATGTATACGTTAATTATATGATATTTAAATCATAGATATATATATTATTTTATTTTTAAAAGACAGTTACCATAATTTTTCAGCATTTACGTACATATATATATATATAGAGAGAGAGACAGACAGACAGACAGACAGATAGACAGACAGAGAGAGTGTGTTCAGTTCTTAAAATTTTTGCCTTACTACTTGTTAATCATGTTAATATATATTTTAAAATTTAACAAGTAATATGTCTAAAATTTTTAAGTATTGAATCGTTTTCTATATTTCTTATATTTAAATGCTAAATAACTGAAGCATGTGTCTCTTAGTAATTGAATTATATGTTTCTATCATTCAGAAATCAATTTCCTTCTCTATTTTTTTTATCAATTTTATTTAGGTGAAAACCTCAATTTTGTTCCATAACTTTGAATTTAATCTCAATTTGATTCATTAACTTATTTTTTTTCCATAATTTAGTTACTTTATTTCACAGAATTTTTTTTTTTCCTTTGGGTTTTGTAAACACTAATGTAATGGACAGAAATTGTCTACGTGGAACTGACACAAATGGCGTGGGATGTGGTTACGGAGCAATCACATTTGATCCAATAGTTTTTATTTTTTAAAAGAATTAACTTAAAAATATATAAATGAATATAGATTATTAGATCTTAATTTAAAATTTTATATCTTTAATAAAAAATCTACATTCCTACTACAAAGGATCCAAGTCCTGTGAGTCCAAGTAAGATAGAGATAACTATTAACTTGTCACTTTTAGCTCCACTGAGGCAAATTCAATCTGATACAATACAGTGTTTGTAGAAAGGAAAAGATTGAAATAAATTGTTAAATTAAAAGAACTTTTTTCCTTATCAAGTTAAAAAAAAAGAACTTAATTAACACAAAATTGAATTAAATGTTCAAATTAAAATCAAGATCAAATTTAAGGGATTAAAATAAAATTTCTACTTTTTAATTTAATATTTGTATCTTCTTTGGTGTTTCAACGAGAAAAAAGTATAAGCAGGTTGTCAAATAGTTCTAGAAATCCTTCTGCTCTTCATTCATCGAACACAGGAGTTAGTGTCGTTATATCTTATGAATTTTTTGATTTGATAGATACTGACTTAATTAAGGTTAAGTATGATTCAGTGATTATATTATCATCAATTAAGCAAATTTTTGGATTGCATTAATGTGACAGAATAATTAGGGATTAGGTTGTGTCATTTACAAATTATATCCACCTGAGGTCTGATTTCATAAAAAAATGGGCCCCACAAATGATGGTCTTTACACTCTATATAGACATGGGGCTTACTTTTCCTTGTCCTTTCCCTAATATGGGCTTTTTTTGTTCCTTTCTTTTTTAGCCCAGTTTGAACTACCCAAAAGCTAACATTGCTTAATTTAGGGTTTGATCCAAAAACGAAAAGGAACTAGGTCTGGAAAAATAAAAATAAAAAAGTTAATCATGAAAAAACTATGGTAATCTACTCGTAGGTAGGATAGCAATAACTGTCAACTTTAGCAACCTCGGATCTGCCGTAATCAATCATCTTCCACATTCTTGTTTCTTGAGTGAACCATCCCTCTAATTCTTTCAGTATAATAAAGGTACTTCACATTTATCTGTCTCATAATGTGCAAAAGAATAATACATAACACTAAAGTTCACTTGAGCATTTTAATTAATTTCCAGAGTATGAGAAAAGGAATAATAATTTATTGTAGCAGTAATAGTCCTCTTCGAAAAATGTCTTCCTGAGAATACTTCAGAAATGTATTTTTAGTCCCTAAAATATTATTTAGACATTGTTTCACTTCTTAAAATTTATTATGATTTAATATTTTAAAAAAAAAATAGCTCGATGTTCATTTAACTAACACTACTATGCCTCTACTAATAAAAGTGCATGACATCATACATGACTTAAATTAACTAAACGACACTAAGGTAACAATTCAAATTCAGTTCTTGGGACAACCAAGAAAAAAAAAACAATTCAAATTCAATTCAACAGTTTTACTTCTAATTATTCTAACGCCAAGAAATTTATCTCTTTATCATCAATATCATTTGTACCTTCATATAGGTGATGATGACAAAAGCACTCCTGAAGTTAACGCTATTAAGTCTAATTTACCGGAATCTCATATAAATTGAAAGCAAAAATTACAATCTAATCCCCTCATATCATAGTAGAAACATAAAATATGTTCAATCATAATGGACTGTTGAATAAAAATTCAAATGTCTAGATTTATATATTAAAAATATAATTATAAGCAATTATATTAATTTAATATAAATCAAGACTATTGAATCTCTATCTAACAATCTATTATAATTCAATATAACCTTATATTTTTACTACAGGGTCCAAATCGCAAAAATTATGCAAACTTTGGACATGAGTGAGTCAACATTAAAAAAGAAGATATTTGACATTTTTAAAGCTTTGATTGACTATATTAAGCCCCAATATTTATTTTTAGTCAAAATCAAATTTAAATAAAATTTTAATGAAAAAAAGTAAACTCTTGGCTGATTTTAAAGTTACACATTTTTGTATACAAAATCAAGGACATCACAGAATTACAATATAAGATCTAAAACTAAAGAAATATATTCACATTTCTGATTAAAAACTATCTATTTAGACGAAAGTATAATTCGAATTGTGTATTAGCAGAAACTATAGTCATCAAGCACCCAAAGTCTTCACGAAACAAATGAAAAGATGGAGAGCAAAACTCCAGTTTGGTCCCCCATTTAGCATCTTTTGTCTATTTTGGTCCTCCGCTTATTCGAATTTCTAAACTAACCCTTACTCTATAATCTGTTATCCAATACAATCCTTTTGTTATCATATCGTCTTTTCTTTGCTGATGTGGACGTTATCTGGTGAGTTGGGCTATTAAAGGAGGCACACCTCAAGTACACTTATTCTGCTGACATGGATACAAGGCTGAGGTGGAGACAATAAAATAGATATGAGTTATTGAACTGAGAAAAAGAAAAACCTACTACATCTTAAATTTAAAATTTCAACCACCAAGTTTGTTCTCTATTGCTTCCACTGAAGTCCTTTGTTGCTGCATAAATTGATCCTTCCATGCCGACGTCTTCCTCTTTGATCTCTGGTGCCCACGATGTGCTCTTCTCACTCCTCCTTCTCTGGTCATGGCGACGTCTTCCTCTTTGGTCTTTGGTGCTAGCATTGTGCTCTTCTCACTCTGCCCTCTCTGGCCATGGCGGCGTCTTCATCTCACTCCCTCTTTGGCCGTTAATCTTTTCTAGAGTATGTCGTTGATCCCTTCAGCTATCATGAGTTGCAATGACAGGAGGGGAAAAAGGGTAAGGCCATCCGAATCTCATTCCTTAGCAAGGTAAAGTCCATTGCTCCCTCCCAATTGTGCTTTCTCTTAATCATGGTCAGTCAACCATAATCTACCCTTCCAATTGATTTTCGCATGTTTTATGTTGTTTTCCCCTTCTGGTATGTAATTGTGTTTGTAGGGTTGAAATTAGATACATTGCAGAGTTGAGATTGATATATATGTTCTACAGTACATGGTTAAAGTTAAAGTCTGAATTAATTCAATGAATTAATCCAAAAGAGTCAGAATATGTGATCATGGTAGGGCCTCTCTAACTTTAGATGCAGAGATGCAAACAAACTAGATGTATATAAAATGTGCTTTAACATTGTTATGTTTATCAGCATCCCTTTTACTTAACCTTAGATTACTTATTCAAGCTGATATGCAATTTTGAATTCTTGTTTCTTAAAACTGAGGTCTAACCTTTCCATTTACTTTACATATTTTGGACAATCGTGAACATTTAATAAAAAACTTGACACAAAAAAACTTTGTTTAATTTGATGGTCGTTGTAGTGGTAAATTTAGTCTATTTGCTGCCTCGAGCAACATTTCATGTTTGTTAATTTTCAAAAGTGGAGAGTTGTGACCCATATAAATGCAAAAAGCAAAAATGAGAAATTGCCACCTCCTCATCAGGATGGAGCTGTTTGATATCCATTAGGTGCAACCTATAAAGGACCTATTTCATTTGGTGCCACTGATGCTTCCTTTGGCTTAACAATATTTAATTCAAAACCTTCAAGATCTGTTAGAAATCACGCCGCTGCCAGACCTTACTGAGGGAGGAAAACTAATAAAGCAAACTCCCAAATGACCTAGAATGAGGATTAAGGCTTTGATACATGTTATTCGGCCAAGTGGTGGTTTTTGGATTTTTTTTCTTTTTCCTTTATTGATGCTACGATTTTTTTGTATTTCATTTTATCTAATGTATTTGTGGTATAATGTACCATGAACATCCCTACATTTGTATATTAAGAGAATTGAATCCTACTGATGCCCAGTTTCTTAGAGCATTTTATGCATATTATTAATCCTACAAAAAGAATGTCTGTAGTCTGTAAGATTTCATTTTATGCATATTATTGATCTAAATATTGTAAATTCATGAGAAATCTTACATACTCATACAGTATATACTTCCATCCATACATGTGTTACCAATTAAAACTTGAAAGGATGTATCAGGACTTTTTTCACCCTTTTTGCTTCATGCACTAATGCCAATAATAGAAAAAGTGATTCCGTTTAGACTTCAGTCCATTATTAAACCACATTCAACAACCATGCTTTCACACTAAAAAAATCAATATTAAATTTGTCATTATCATTCTTCCATGTGAATGCATTGTCCTTGCTACAGTAAAAAAACTCTCACATGATGGAATATGGGAACCACGTCAATGTTGGTCACTTACAATAAAGTCTGAATACCCTTTTCATATAAGACAAACTATGGTTTTTTCTTTGTTCACACAGGGCTAGCTATACTTATAAATCTCATTTTATTTGTACGAAGGAATCATACCCACACTGTTACAGAGGATGCTGGAGAAGAAAGAAGCCTTGCGTTTTCCTCTACTAACTTGTGCGAATGCAAGCCTTCCATTAAAGGACTTCCGAGTTGGAGGAATCTAATTTGTGCAGCAAAAGATGTTGGCAATAGAGGAATTTTTAGTGTGCAGCAAAAGATGTTGGCAATAGAGGAATTTTTAGTGTCAGATCTATTGCAGGAGGAGAAAAAAATGTTGACAAAGGAATTTTTAGTCTTTCATATGTATTAGGTTTTTTTTTTTTGAGTCAAAAACTCAAATCAATCATATTGTCTCCAGCTTAGTCCTGTTTCCTTGTTAGCAAAATGAATGTATCAGAGGTATGCCTCCACATCAGCATTTAGCAATCCAACTCATCAAATAACATCCATGTCAGCAAGGGGAAGAAAGTGTTATAACAAAGGGATTGGATTGAATAACAGATTATTGAGTGAGGGAAGAGTTTAGAAATTCGATCAAATGGAGGACCAAAATGAAAAAAAGGTGCCAAATGAGAGAGTAAAATGGGGTTTTGCTCTAAAGATGGAAGAGGACTGTACTTCTAATTGACAAAACTTACAAAAAAAAAAATTACGTATTCACAATTACATCTCAAGTCACAACGTATTGATTGTATAGTAACTTCTAAAAAGACGAGAGCAAATTATTATAACTTGTCAATCTGACACCACTTCCACTACCGCCTTTCACGTAATTTTGTTGCAGAAACTCGAGACGATATTGAACAATTACTCATAGCAATAACGTGATCGCATATAGTTCTCATTCGACAATTATTACACATGTATCTTCGAAACCCTTAAATAATCTTAGTATTGGAGGAAGCCTACATTACCACAAACACAAATCCATGCTCAACTATGTTGTCGATCTAAACCTTGCAAGGGGATCAGGCTAGCAATGACGAGATATCAAATTTTTCTTATACTTCGGAATGAATTTATACAATAACTACACATCCTTCATTGGACCATCACGTACGTAATCCCATTACTGGAAGAAGATACCTCTAAATAATATTACTACCCCCATGATCGACCTCTCTAAAATTAGCACCATAAAATTAAGAAAAATAGTTCTCATCGTCATTCTCGCTTATGGTTAGTGGATCACAATCATCCAATATAAATCCTTACCCAACAAAGTCATGCAAAAGTTGCCCTCCAATAACCTGATCTCTTCCATAATGCCGATTCTGCGATTCAGAACCATTCATAACATAGTCTTCGTTACTGGGTACCTCTAGGGCAAGGCCAAAACGGAGCGCTTCACTCATGGGAAACGGTTCAGATAGAGCAAGCCCGCCATTGTTCTGGTGGAGACCCAGTGTGAGGGAGACGCTATTGGTCACTGCTCCGACATTCACTGGCAGGTTATCACTGACATTGCTTATTCCATTATAAGGCAGCCGATTCGCCACTGGTATATTATGAGGAGGTTCGTAATTTCTAATGCGTTTATAAGGAGCATCATTTTCAAACTTGTCACTAGTACTGGATTTGTTCTTCTTGTGTTCTTCTGTGGTCTGAGGATTCTTTTGAGATTGTCGTATTTCTAGCATGTGTATTTCTTCCACCATTGGTTTCCACAACCTTACTCTTGCATTAATGAACCAGTTTGACACCTATTACAACCACACAAGAATTAACTTCTGAAGTTATATGAGCATGAAATGAATCAGAGCAGACATGGAATCTTCATCAAGTTTTGCTCACCTGGCTACGAGACAGACCAGTTTGTTTGGCCAGCATTAGCTTGTCCGTATCAGTAGGATAACTGCATCAGAAAAAAAAAATTAAAATGAATAATCTGAACAACAAGATAATCAAGGCAAAGGTAATTCAAACTACAAACTACTCAGGCGTGTTAAAACACAATGCTTGGATATAGCTGACCCCAAGAGGCAAAAAAAAAAAAAAAGAAGAAGAAGAAGAAGAAAGAAACCACTCGTCTCACCAGATATGTCCCAAAAATGTGTGTGCATGTATACTTATATGCATATGCATCAAGTTTAGTGCAAAAGCCATTATTGCTATAATCAAATATTATAAAAATTATATATCGGCAATTATACAGCGGTTAATTACTCCCCTCACCTCTCCCCTAAGATCAGTGCTCACAAATTCATGTCTCGTATCGTCATGTTCCATTTTTTTTTTCAAAATTAAGTTTGACGTGTCAAGGTGTGTGTATTCATGTCTGCAATTCATAAGATCCAAATGCAAACAACACAAATAACTGAGGTGAGGAAGAAAGAACCACCATGTCCACATATAGCAGAAATCAGGATAGGCATGCAATACTTGATCTACATCAAATAACATATATACAAGGTACTTACGGGTGTAGAAAGTGCTCGAATAACCAAGCCCTAAGAACAGTCACAGCACGCTCAGGTAGTCCTCTTTGAGGTCGCCAAATTGGTTGGTGCCCTAATAATTCAGGGCTCTGAATAGCCCTAGTTTGGCCGTAAGGTCCTCCTCCTCTATGATCATCATTCCCAAACCTCGGGGATTCATCCTTTTTGCTGCTTATATTCTGAAAATGAGCCTTATTTGTGAACTGAAGCTGGTCCATGATCACATTCTTCAAGCATTTAAAATGCTTGGACATGGCTTTTATAGCTAAGGATGCATAAGGAGCTGCGTTACCAAGGCCCGAAACATACTCAAATGAAGTTATTACTGCTTGTATCTGTTGATAGTACTGCCTGTACCTTCTGTACACCTGATGATAACTAACAAAGTTAGAAGATACCTACAAGTATACGATGGGATATTAAACTTCATTATTGTTAAGGAAATGCTTTTTATAACTGCTGCTGTTCTAGCAAAACTTGGGACCATTATATAAAAATCTGGAACTTTAGCACAAATAAGACAGGGACATCAAGACCCAACAAAAAAATTAGGTGAACAACTGCAGTTTAAATGTAGTGTTGTGTTTGATATGATTGTTGTATATGTATCAAACACAATAACAACATGATACAAGCACTATGACTTAGCGAAATATCTCATGATCATCAGTTCTAAATTATAAGTGTCATGTCAGGTTCAATACAAGTGTCAAACACATACCACAGATAACACAAATATGATACAAATATTATTGACACAACAAAATGAGTAGCAATGATACGAAAAATATGCATGAGACACAATATTAATATATTATAATCGTAATGAGACAACAGAACATTAAGTGATCACTTAAAATTAAGTGTCATTTCTTTAAATGGATGTTAGACATCATCAGATGGATAACACTCCAATTTTAAAATATCCATGTATTCTCCATAGGCAATCAAGCAATAAGAAATTAACAATTATGGATTACCCATACCACATATCTGATAGAGATCATGAGACAAGGTCCAAGCTCAATTAAAAAAGAAATTGTACCAAGGTGTTCAGAGAACGGGAAAAAAAAATTTCCAATAAAAACTTAGAACTGGGAAAAAATGTACAGCATGCCAGCAAATCTAAGAAGCAGCAGCAGTTATTTTAAATTTGAGAAATTGCATAGAATTATATACATATTTGAAACAGCTACTCAATTAAAATAACTTCCCATTATTAATAGTAGAGATTGAAGTATGAATACTGCCATCAATGTGAAACACAACCCGAAACGAATTTCATGACACGATAAAGTTTAGAATATTCATATATATTTTGTCGTAACATGTGTCAAAATTGTGTCCAATACACATCAATTATAGACACAACTTATTCCCTTAAAGTGTCCAAGGGTCACTAATAAAAACTGAGCTGTCTAAAATAGATGCAAGGTACATGCCAATTGAGAGGTACACCAGGACCCAGCAGGTCCAGTCAATTTCAATAATTACTTGAAGCTAATTTGGGGAAAGAGGACCCTTGCAACCCAATTTTTTGGTTACTTCATACAATTTTATGTTTAGCGTCAAGAAATTCTACTAAAGATAAGTAAATCAGGATAATTATAAATATACATCTCCTCGTTTATTTCATGATTGCAGTTTATCTTCTATATTGGCCTATAAAGAAACGCAATAGCTAAGATATAAAAATGTAAAAATAGATAGAAAAAATAATAAAGTGAAATGTTAGCATCTACGCTGATAGCACGGAACCATATATAATAGCATCCAGATTTTGACAGTTTGTCAAAGTAATCTAATCAAAATATATCCAAATCTATATAATGCCAAAACAACTCGTCATATGCAAATTTAGGTTTTTTCAACCTTGGAATACTATGATGATATATCAATGCACACTTTTTGGAGTATAAATCTTTTCCACGGATTCCTTCAACCACTTTAGGCACATTACGCTCTCCAATATATGAGTGACACTATATATATTGTGTAACCTGTTACATGGAACTCTTTCTATGGTTGTCAGGCATTTTATAATACTATTTTTCGTGCATATATTCTCTCCCATTAACTTTTTAAAAAAGATAAATCGAGTTCACCGAGGACATCTCTACTTCATGATATGCAAGAATCTTCATGCACATTGATTAATACAATTAAAAGCGCAATAAATTACGATGACATTAGACACAAACATCATAATTAGCACCTTCGTTGATGCAATCAATCACACAGCATCCGATTAGAGCCGTAATTAATCAACCCACCAAGCACCTTGACGCTGTATTAATGATAGCATTGGCCCTTTAGTTACAAGAAAATATAAATAAAAAATAAAGCTGGACTTCGGGAAAGATTGCCTTCTCTGTTTTTTTTTTTTTTTTTTTTGAACTGAGAGAAGGTAAAAATTGATCCTTCGACACAAAACTCGTATCAATTTAACAGTTATCATGTAAGTGTCATTCGGTTTAGAAAAGATCTAATAACCCATATTTGTACAATTGTAACTTGGCACGCAACTGTGCAAAATAAAATCTAGAAGAACATTGAACATTAACGTGAAATATGAGTGATTATAAGGGCACAGAAAAAATTTTAGGCATTTATTTATTTTTTCAATAAAACATAAGGTAGCTGAGTTTTTTTTTAAAAAAAAAATATTTTTCATATATTTTATACGGTGAAATGTGTCTTTGAACAATATTTATATTTGTAGAAATTGAAGATAAGTAGCTCGAAAAAAAAGTATTCTAACAAAATTATGTTAATGGCACATTTTTTTATACCTGAACATAACATTTCACATTGATGACTCCTTCAAAGATATCCTTTTAATGACATAATATCATCACTTAAAAGCAAGACAAAATGAGAAAACGAAATACGGACCCTTGTAGAACATGAACACAGTTTAAGTTCATATATCAGCGACTCTGATTAAGAGCAAGAAAATTACCCATTATATTCAATCAAAAGGCCACATGACAAAAACACAGATCAAGGATATAAAATGGACAAAATTTAGGCAGGGTTGATTAGGTGTTTGCTAAAAACACGACATGACAAGTTTCAGGCTCACATGATTAGATTTTTATCAAAGAAAAGATCCAAACAGGTGTGTCCAAACACAATACCTCATCAAGCATGGTTAATAGTCTAGACTTCTTCTTTCCACCCTCACCCCCATCTCCGAGCGGCGGCGGAGGATCGCCGGAGCTGAATGTATCCGACGAGGGAGGTTCCATCAACGAAGTCTCCGCCGTCATCTTTTCTGCGGCGTAAACTCCACGACCCCCAACATCGCAAAGCTCCTCCAATAATTGCTGGGCTGGCTTCAAAAACCTCGATCCCTTCAATACCGAAGCGTAACCAGTGAAGGGCCCAAGTGGAACGACGGAGCTCCTCAAAACGACGTCGTTGGCCGGGATACTCACACAGCCACCATCATATCTCTGAAGATTCAGCTCAAGTGGGAGATTATTGTTGAGATTAGCCTGGTGGGTGTAGTTATTGTGTGATGATGAGAGAGATAAAGACAATGGCTCGGCCCGAAGGGTTTGAGTGAGGGGAAAATTGAGAAATGGGTTGTTGTTGATAATCTGAATTGCTCCGGGGTCTATTTGCAAATTCGAGGATTCAGGATTGTTGCTGGCGCACGTTAGCAGATCGGAGGGAATAAGGGAAGGGTCGTAGAGAGGGAGTAAACCTGCGCACCCTGCCGGAGGGAGAAGAGATTGCTGGTTGTGAGACACGACTCTGAGCTTGTCTCTTCTGCTTTGCTGCGGTACATGGTAGGGCTCAAAACCCTCCGCCATGGGAACAAAGCTCTGCTTGCAGCTGAGGTACCAAGAAGAAGAAGAAGAAGACGAAGAAGGTGAAGGAAAGGAAGCAAGAGAGGAGGAAGTGATTGAAAAGGGCGAGAAGAACAGTGCAATTAATGATGAAGTGAAAGGATATTATCCTGATCATATTCTGAGCTCAGTTCAGAAATTATGAATAGTGACATTGATTCATGATTGACACCATAAAATATGTGCACTGGGGTAAATTACACTTTATATCATTTCATTTGTTTGGCAATCAGTTGGCTAATTTATAGTGTCATTTAACTTTTTTTGTATTATACTTAATTTAAATAAATAAATAATTATGTTCTTTGGGCAACATAATAATGATAAAAATATTTTTAAAATTTATATACATTTTTTAGTTTTTTACAAATTAGTTATAAATTTTTTTTTCACATTTTAGATAGAAAATCGAAAATATAAGACTAACTAAATATTCCAGGTAGAGTCTTAATCAATTCAAAAAATTAAATTATATATTGTTATTCTTTGAATTGAAAAAGTCACTACTGCTACTCATTATGAATTAATAATGAATATAAATATATGCTTTTCACATTTAATATTATATAAATTTTTTTGGTCACTATCTTAATATTATATAATTAAATATGTATTTATTTCAAAACATAAAAATAAAAAATAAATGCTTAATTTAATACGTATTTAAGTGAGAAAACAATTTTATCTGTTAAAAGAAATTAAGTTGATATAATAAATTAAAATTATTCTTTTAAAGTAAACAATAACTTTAAAATACGATAATAATAAGGACATCAACTTTCATATCAATTTTATCAAAATGTAATTGTTAAATATTACAAAATAATAACTCATAATTGAATAAAATATATGGAAATGTTAAATAATAAAGTAAAAGATAAATAAATTGATTTTAAATCAAATTATATATAAAAAGACTTCAATATTTTAATTTAAAATGTTAGTTATATTATATGAATATCTCGGTCAAGGCTTCAAAGTACTCTGTATTTAATATTTTATTAACTATCAGCAGTAGCTCAAAAATAGGTGAATTGATTTGAATGCACACACAATCACAACAATCACACACACACAACGAAAATCTTGTTCTCTCACTTCAACAGTCGCTTTTTGGGACCTCCGTCTTCTTCTCCCCTATGTCTGAAAGTATGGTTTTCTACAGGAAACTCCCAGTATCGTACCATTTTTAATGTTTTTATCACTTTAAAATATGAAAAATTATTTTACATAAACATTAAAAATAATATCTAATAATAATTATAAAAAAACTCGAATTCTTGCAAAGTGACGAATCTGTCTTCAAATTCCAAAGAGAGAGGGTGCTGCTCAGCATAGGTCTCGGGAAACCGGACGACGACCGGCTATTTCCGGTAAAAATTCAGAGGCTCTGTTTGTTGCAGATATTTCTGACAAATGAGTTTCTGGGTTTTGTCGGTTTGCTAAATTTTGTGGTTGTATCATTTTCTAAATTTTATGATTTTTTAAATGAGATAATAATATGAAAATAATTAATAAATAGATTAAATAAGATGCATATTCATAATTTTAAATACATATGCATCTAATTATAATATAATAACATAATTATTATAATATTAATTTAAAAAATAATATTATTATAATTATATTTTTATATTATAATTAAAAATATATTAATATACTCAACAAAAATTATAATGCACCACAAATTTCACCATTAAATCAGAGAGAGATGAATGGTGATGACGCACGTGAGAACGAGGGAACAGGGCGATGAATGAAAGGAAGGCTGAGTTTGGACTCTCCAACACTCATCCCTCCAAAGCCCTTTCCCTCATTCTCGCTTTACGAGGTTTTGGGTTTTCAAGCCTTTAACATTAAAGTAAAGTAAAATAATTGACCCCAAAAAAAGTAAAATAATATAAATTATTTATTTTTAACTAAACATTAATAAAAGTTGAATAACCATAACATATATTGAAATTGATTGCAAAATTAAAGTTAAATATTATAATTTTAACATATTTATTATGAATTATTTAAAATTTAAAATTATTTTAAAAGAGTTAACCATTAAACTTATTAATTCTTAATAATCTTATTACAAGACTATGGAGATTTATATACAACTAAAGATTTGTATGGCAGGATCTCAAAGTTACTGGACGAAGTCCATCATAAGATATATAAAAAAAATAGTCTCTCAATCTTAAAATAATTTTAAAATTTAAAGTCTTCTATGATAAGTAGTTTAAATTTATGATGTTTAACTATAATTATTTCAAAGAAGTTAGATAATAAATATAATTTTGAGCATGTGAATTATTCTATATAATATATTAAATTAATATTAAAATTTTAAATTAGTAAATTAAAAAGAATTAATAATTATTTTCATAAATTCATTACAAATATTCTTGAATTTTATTGATTAAATTTATTTAATTTTTACGAACTCAATTCATTTTAAATTATTCCTTCTCGTAATCCATAAGTCGCCAGGTGTGCATGTTTCTAAGATTTTTTAAAGGCATTTAAGTATAAGTTCGCAAAGAAATGATAGCGAGTGAATTAATGTGTGCAATATCCTAATTGACAACGATACACGAACTTAAATTAGCAACAACCCACCTGGTTAATCTTAAACATGATATAATTAGAAAGTTAATGATGATTAATTGACTAATTAGAGGCCATCTAACGACAATTATGTAGGCCATGCGTGTTAAAGAAGCTAAATTAATTACGACATGCATGCACCATCCAGAGGGAAACGTGGCTACCCCACTTGTATTCTTCTTTTTGAACGGAGCCCCTTAATACATAAACAAATGATGGGAAGGGTTGTAATGTCACGTTCGCTCACCCCACTAATTAATTCATATAATTGTACCAATTATCATTATTGTTATGTTTACTATATATCCACGTGAATAAATTATTCATATCGGACAATCTCAAAAATAAATTATTAATAATAGGCATATTTTTAACAACCTTGACGAAACTGATAATTCGAGCTGGAGACTGCAACTAAAAAAGAGAATGTTAGCTAAGTTATATTATGTGATAGATAATATTGCATGATAGTCTAATCAAATTATTATTCGAAATGATGTTAGTTTAATTAAATTATGTGATGTTATCTTTTTATTTTAATTTGATTAATTAATATATTACTTCATCTATTACATAACTATATTATTAGCCGTATCTATTTTTTGGAACTTAAAAGCTCCTAATTATCGGATTTGAATTTCTTATAATATTTAAAAATTTAAATTTATTTCATTTAAAAAGATTTAGATTATTACATTTCAATAAATATAAAATAATTTTTAATAAAATTTTAAATTATTAACTTTTTGTTTAATAATTTATGCTGGCATGAATAATTTCTTTTTAGGCAACTTGGCCTGACTTAATGATTGCACGAGCCTCGTTTTTTAGCGTGGTTTTGTTTTCTTCGTACCATTACCACATATAGCTTGTCTCGTTATTAAATAATAATTTCAAATATTTTCAATTTCGATAAATCATTTGCTTTCCAAATGATTTTAAGGATGTACTCTCATGATTTATTGACTACATTTAATATTTAAAATAAATATTATTTTATTATTCACTTATTACCAAATTATTATTTTAATTTTTTATTCTAATATAAAAAATAATTTTTTATTTATTAAAAAAATATCACACTTTAGTTTTTATTTTTAAAATAATTATTAAATTTAATTCTTCTACCAAACTCTAAATTTTAAATTTAAATAACTAAATTTAATATTTTTGTAAACATTGAAATACTATTTTGGACATCTCAATAAGTAAAAGACTAAAATAATAATTTCGTAATAAGTAAAAAATAAAAAAAAATATTTTTTTTTTTTGCTGGAGAAAATTTATGTTGTTCCTTATATATTTATATCAATTTTTTTAATTAGTTAATGATATATAAACAATTTTTACATCCCATTCATTTTTTCATTAACATCATTAACTTCTAAATTTAAAAAAATTGTTCACAGATAATTAACTAATTGAGAGAACATGATATAAGTATACAACATATAAGTTTTTTTCCTTATTTTTATATTAAAATATATTTAAAAAATGTACTCCTGCGATTTAGAAATTGGTATAATCCA
The DNA here is from genome assembly GCA_037074485.1 of Delonix regia. NCBI lineage: Eukaryota > Viridiplantae > Streptophyta > Magnoliopsida > Fabales > Fabaceae > Delonix > Delonix regia. The sequence continues at coordinate 4,410,073 of CM073460.1, read as the reverse complement.
TTAATATAACATTACAACGGAAGCATCATTCTCCCGTAAGAAATTAAATGACACTTGTTAGGCACTAATTAGGAAGTTAGGACTGAAAACTCAATCGCATTTTTATTAGTCGGCCAAAACAATACCCTTGAAAGCATAATGAAAAGGGAGGAAAATGGCAAATGAATTTTTCAAGAAAAATATAAAATTATTCTCTTATTTTTATATTTTGTGATAGACTAAAATATATTTTTTTGCCTTTTATTTATTACAAAATTATCATTTTAGTCCTTCATTTATTAAAATATCTAAAATAATTTATCATTTATTGAAAAATATCATACTTAATCTTTTATTATTTTAAAAAAAATATCAGATTTAGTCATTTAAATTTAAAATTTAAGATATAGTAGAATGACTAAATTTGGTAATTTTTAAAAAAATAAAAATCCAATTGTAACATTTTTCAATAATTGAAAAATTATTTTGGGTATTTCAATAAATGAGGGACTAAAATAATAATTTTGTGATACTTCGGGACTAAAAATGTATATTTCTCCTATGTGATAATTTGACCTTTTACAAATTAATTATAACAAATTAGTCAATTACAAATTTAAATTTATACAAAATTAATTATTTTATTTTGATTAATGAAAGATTAATTTTGTATAAAATAAAATTTTTAAGAGTTTAATTTGTTACAATATATTTATAAAAAATTAAATTGTTACAAAATATAAAAGTAAAATACCAATTTAACTCTTTTCTCAAATTTTCACATTTTAGCATCATATTTATTTGATCCGGCCATTGATTTAAAATTTATTAATTCATATTTTTATTAATAGATTATAATGACATATGATTATTTTTTGTTAATAAAATTAAATTATTACATTTGTATCCAATCATTGAAAAGTCAGAAAAATAATTCTCATTCTTCCGTGATAAAATAAGTAAATTGGGACTGAGAAAAATGAGAATACAAAAAGAAAGTGAGGAGTGAGTAGATGATGAGATGGATGAAGAAGAGGGTGAGAGCCCGAGAATGGCGTGGATGGAGTAAAAGGGAGAGAATAATGAAGAGAGGAGAGTGTCAGAAGAGAGAGTGATCTCAGATCTCAGTCAGTGGTTCACTCAAACTCAGCCTTTTGGGTCAAACGCAACGCAACCTTCCAAACTAAGAAACGGCCAAACAATCACTCCTCCCCTTCATTCATCCATTGCTTTCCCTCGCGCGTATTCCTCACGCTCCTCTCTCTCTCTCTCTCTCTCAATATCTCCATTTATTTATAGATGTGAAGACATTAATATGTTGTTTAAGCGATTATTACTTTATTCATTATTATATAAAATATAAATGGACTGCTAATTAGTTTCATTAATATAAGATCGATATAAAGATAATATATAGATAGTAATTTTATTTGTGAAATATTAAATTAAAAATTATTTATATGCGAAGATTTACATTGAGATGGAAACTCTATAATTCTGAAGGACCAAACGAAAAGAATAAATCTAATATTCTAAATAGCTTTATTTAATTTTATTTGAAAACTATATTTTATGGTTAAATTTTATTTTATAATATGCTTGATATTAAGTTTTTTGGTTAAAAAATAACTTAATAAACGTATGCATCTATGATTAACTTTTTATTTATTCCTACACATAATAGAAACGGGAAAGAGAGTAAGTCATGATGAAGAGAGAGAGAGAGAGATGGGCATGCACAGCAGCACTATACATATAAGCGAGCAGTTGCGTATAAAGGCATTGTGCCATTGTTGGCATCATTTGAGAAATAGAAGAGAGAGACTGGTCAACACAGATTTGCTTATATTATATTTGAGATATATTTTTATTAAAATCATTTTTTAATTTTTATATATTTTTTAATTAAAAATTAAATTTCTACTTAATATAGTCTATGAGCGATAGAAGAAGGGAAGTAAGTAACATGCGTATCCGAATTCTGGAGCTTAATTATTCAAAGCTTGAAAACTGATCCTGCAGCCCATGACATAAGCCTTCGCACAGTGAGAGAGACAGAGACCAAGAAGAAAACGATGGCGGCAGGAGTGTGAGAGCACAGTGGAGTTGCAGAAACAGATACAGCTAGAGGAGAGAGCTAGCTAGAGCTCTATCACTATTAAAAATGGCTTTAAATGAAAATGTGCAGTAGAATACTGTGTTACCATGTTAGCTATCTAGACTTTGCTTCCATTACCCAGAAACTGACGTTTGTAAGCCTACAAATACTACCTGCACCCCCAAGTTGCCACCTCCCTATAATCATGAAACCAATAAAAGATGTTTTAAGATTATTTGTTTTAAGTAAATTATAATAATTTTTCGGTATTTAATTAAATTATATCATTATTTTTAATCTGGAAGAGTTTAAATGTACTGATTCTCCTGATATTTAGTAGACGGCATTCAAATTAGGCCTCTTAACCTTGCTCTTAATGTAGATAGCCGCCTAGGGTCTTCATTCACATATATATGCATTTTTTTTCATATCTGTAGATGTTTATAGTCTTAACTAGCTTATCAAATTAGACGAGTCAAGCAATTATGCAATTTCTTCTTATGCTATGTTGTGTCACTGTTTCAATATTGATTCACTCAATTAATAAGCTTCAATTATTTATCTAAGTTATTTTAATAGGTAGCCATTAGAATGTGTAAAGTGTGAAATATATCATCAAATAATTTTAGTCACATGAATGAATTAGTTAGTCAAAACATAGTAAAGAGCAGAACTATTAGTATGATATAAGAAAAAGAGAAAGAGATAGAGAAAACTACAGGAAAATCTTGTTCCTATTTAACCCAAATTTTCTCCTAATAATCCCTTGGCTTTCTCCACTCCAAATCAAAGTTAAAAAGTTGTGTTTTGCTAATTTTGTGTTGCCCCTTCACTTCCATACAGGGTTAAATTTCTTCAATGGGGCCACAACTTGGATTAGTCTAGTCGCGACACTAGTTCTTCATTTAAGTTTCAAACAGTATTTTCTTGCATCCTGATTTCAGATTTATGTGGCTTGAACTTTTCGATGACTCCAACTTAGGTTTTCATACCTAAAGCTTCTACAAAAGCATCAAGTTTTCAATAAACTTCGACGCGTAAGCCCAAATCTCTTATTATATATATTCACAATTTGCTTCAAAATCCTTTGCTTGAACCCTAAAATTGGTCGATTAAATAATTGTCTCTTATAAATTTTGCACAAAATAATGATGATAATGATGATGGTAATAAGAAAAGTTATCTGACTACTCAACTTTAAATTATGACAAGACAGTTATTCTTAATATATTTAGTCATGCATTGTTTTTTTTGTTTTTTGATAAACGTCATGCATTATTAGCGAGCACTTTTATCATTAAGCCAATAATCATCAAGATCATCTCATTTTTAACGTTATTATGATATATATTAAATCTTTAGAAAAATAATGAGTTCAATTTGGTAGTATAGTAAAATTTCACCCTCAATTAATCACAGATTTCTGATTAAGGATTATTTTTCTTTTTTTTCTTTTACTTTAGATCTCCTTCTCTTTAAATAATGTTATAATATAATTTGATTCCAGATGCCCAGGTTCAATACAGAATTTGGCATGACCTTCACAAATTTAGTTCTCTGATTATCATCATCATTTTAAAAAAAAAAAGTAAAAAGAAGAAAGATGCAAAGCATTTATTTAGTGAAGCGAACGTATCCATTGCTCCCACTGGGGAGAAATGATTGAAAATATTGTTCACTTTTGAAAAAATACGCACAATTTGTAAAATGAGAACATTCAAAATATTCTTTCACTTTTGAACACAAGATAACTTTGAAAAAGGAAGAAGTTCCGGCTCAAGGGATTCTAGCCATGTTGCTCATGAACTTATTCCATCTTTGTCCATTGTTGTCTTTTTAAGTACATCAAAAAGACCTTTGTACATGATTCATGTCAGAGGTAACAGAGGGAGCTTCAATAAATTATTACAATATATTGCATTTTCAGGCCTTTTTCATACTTCGGAATAAATTTTAAAAAATTTTAGTAAAGTTATTTATGCTTGACTAAAAAAAGACTGAGTTGATAGAAAAAAACACAAAAGATAATTTTCTTTTTCAACTATCGATTTGAGTTTTCTTTTTTCGTAGAGTATTTAAAAAATATATAGAAGTCTAAATGCACTAAGCAGGAATCGAGTAAGCCAATATAAGACTAATTGGAAAGAATATTAATCCCAACAAAATTCAAGAATAACAAAATAACAAAAGGAAAAAGGAAATTTTTCATCGGCGTTATATATTCTTTTGCACGTTATAACAAGAAAACAAATATAGTGACTTAAAATATTATAATGGAAAACTTGCAGGGAGGGTTTACACCACAAAAAGAAAAAAAACTTTTGTCAAAATATTTTAATAATTTTTGTGAAAGTTTTGATCGTCATAAAGTGATTATACGACGGTCAATAAAAATATCACAAAAACCATCGTCACAAATAAATAACATTTTTCATAAACTCATTTAAAAGTTCTCGCAAGGATGTGCCATTGTGACAATCCAAAAATCCTTGTTAAAATTATTGCAAAAAGACATTATTATGATAGTCAAAATAAGCATTGAAATGTTATGGTTTTGTAATAGTTTTTCTGACTTTTGCAATTACATGGCTCTGTGACAGTTAAAAAAATGTCATCATGTCATGGTTTTGCAACAATTTTTTCAACTGTCGCAATGACTTATCTTTGCGACGATTATTACTAAATAGCCATTGATGGTGATGGATTTGAAGGCAGGTTTGTACTGCCTTACTCATTAAGTACCTTAAAACTAAAGACAAATTTTGATAAGTAATAAATTAAATAATAAAGATAAAATAACATTACAACATAAGACTTATACAAAATAAAAATATTTAGAGAAATACCCTATGAGATAGTATGGATACGAATTCTAGGGGTAAATCTTCGTGGACATTTCTGAGGAGAAAAGATATGATTGCATTTTTTCATTGTTGTTCTGCTGCCAAATTTAGCAATTTGAGCTATTCATTATGCATCTATTTAGTCTATTTCTATCATTTTAGCTCTAAGTGATGCAACTTTCATTTGTAGCTCATAATAAGATGGTCCAGATGATAGAATCTCACCAACACGACATCCAAACACTTAGGAAGGGCAAACACCTATTCCCATTCCTCGAACTCGTCCAAAATGTTCCTGAATCCTTAGAGCCTGTGCTAATGAGTTTTGTAAGGAAATTTCTTACGTACAAGAGTCAAATGCCTTAAACTCAACTATTTTTTCCTACCTATTAGCTCAAAATAAAATAGCAATAACTCATGTCAACATTAAACCATTAGGAATGAATCAAAAATCAATAATATAACATGACAAAGTTCATAAACATACACCAATAACTTGAGCATCATTATTAATGAACGATCCATCGAGCTTCTTATGCACTGTGGTCCAAACATCTCTCCAATAAACTAGACCCACGCATTATTCCTCTTACATTTGTTTTTCATAATGTAACACATCAAATAGTCATACAACATTTGAGTGTAATACATTTTACTAATATAAACTCACCGTTTTAGCTTTCTTCCACATAAGACTCTTCTATCCACCAGTTTGTGGGATCGTTTGTAATAGTGGCCTTGTATTTGACCAAAGCATACTAATTAAATTATCAAGAATTGAAACGAAGACAAACTAGAAATATATATATATATACACACACACACACACACATATATAGTTTTATTGTACCTTTCGGGTCAAGTCAGTAATCGACAAAGGATGTACATTGCTTTCTTTGAATCCCACTGGGACCAAGGAATTAACTCATCTCTTGTTTTTGTTCCATCATCTATGCATGTCCATAATCGAGAGGAAAAATCTTTCTACTTGTATCCTAAGGACTCAAGAATGATTTTCTTATGAACTTCCTCAACAACAAACTTTGCTTGTAAGATATATATATATATATATATCATAGAAAAATCAATAAAGAAATTGTTAAATTTATATGGAAATTAGATAACAAATGCATTCTTACCTATATTTAGTCTCAAAATATGCCATTCTTGTATTCAAGATGTACTAACTTCCATTTTTAATAACTAATGGGTAACTTATTAAAATTTTTTACAATGCTCCCAAGAAAGATAGCCAACAATCTATCTCCTTCTCCAATGGGCTAGTTATTAGTGTTAAATGGTACAATCACCCTTTCACCTCTCAAAAGAGTCCAAACTCCATGTATTGTTAAGTGCTTACTTTTAACTTAACCATTCACATATACAATGTTTAAATTAATGAATGAGCATACAATAACTAACAATGTATTGAATCTCATTAATTGGTTTACTTATCAATGACATTAACAATTCATCCTCTCCTACGTGGTCGTGGTGGAAGTTGTGCAAGCAGTTCGTTTGAAACATGTTCTTCTTGTTGCTCCCTAACATTAGCAGCGGTACTTAGTAGGGTAGGTTGTTCGGTTGAAACATCTACTACAGTACTTAGAGGCAAAGACATAGATTGATCACTAAAAGTGACAAGGCTTAGTAATGAAGTGCCAATGCTTGGTGAACCTCATCCACTAACGATGCCTAATTTAGCATTTCTAAAAAACCTCCTCATCTTTAGAATTATTATTAATGACAAAAAGCAACATTAGTTCAAATTAAGAACATATATAACATAATTGAAAAAACATGAAAAGTCTATCAAATATATAATAAATGGAACATCCAAACCTGAACAAGTGTAAATTATTATCATCAACTGGGAATAATTGTTCCAAGTGTTGTACATGGGATGACTTACTGGCATAAGCAACATCTTCATCCTCATCACCCATGCTGTACAAGTCTCATGACTTTATCTGTACAACCATAATCTATTTTTTATTGAATTCATCTTGCACATGATATACCATTTGACCTTCATAAGCTTGGATGTATAGCTTGTCATCTTAACTATTACCTATGTGTATTAATTGTGAAAAATTGATAGATGTGAATCCCAATTCCTTTTTTACAATTCCTTTAGTAATGGTTGTATTAGCCCACATGCATTTGAATAAGAAAATTGTGAACCGACCATGATAATTTAATTTAATTATATCTAACAATTTTCCTATAATATGGTATATCTTCGAACCTTGTTTGACCATCACTACTATTTGAATAGCTTCTTGTACCAAATGTTCCAAAAAATCCACAATTTTGAGCTTTTAACCCTTGGTCTTGTTCCATTGTTTAAAATTTGAATTCGTTGACATTGCATACACTATAATGTCATGCTTTATCTAATGGACCCATGGCAAGGAATTTCATATCAATTGAATAGGATGCATTCACATAATTACTTATCTAAAACAATAATTATGAACCATATAATCAGACAAATACATAATATAAATTAATTATCAATGATATATAAGGGCTTACACGTTAAGAAAACCACTCAATAAACTCTCAATGAACCCTCTTATCTATTTCAGAAGAAGACCATGTACACCCTCTTAATTGTCTCCTTACATGGTCTCTAAATTTTATACATAGCAAATATATTTATGACAATTAGATTTTGCGGTTTTGTACACTTGTCTAATGATTAAAATTTACATACTGGAGAAATGGGTCTACTGCACCACAATTGGTCAGCATGTAATGATGTGCTTGTAGCTTTTCCATAGGAGATAGAGTAAAGTATTTAAAACCACTAACCAATCTTTTAACTTGTGGAAACATAGAATCAACATTGGATGCTCCCATATTAGTTTCATCAACACATCTTGGTTGATTAAATACGGTCTCCACTCCATCCAAATACATTGAGCAAAACGTTAAAACTTATTGGGTTAATCAGATATTGAACCCTCTGACTATGCCTTATTCCATATGAAGAACTTCAATTTTCCCAAGTATATGTTAATTGTAATGCACTTTAATTAAGTCAAGAAGAGATAAAGAGGAAATTATATTGTAATAATAAATATAATGGACATTACCTCTCTATAGGGTACATCCAATTGTATTGGATAAAACTTCCAAGCTTAACTTTTTCAACTAATTAAATAATCAAATGCACCATAACTGTGAAGAATGATGGTGAAAATATCATCTCCAAATGACACAACATAAGAACAACTTTATCTTGAAGTTGGTCAAGTTCATTTATATTTATCACTCTATTACACAATTGCTTGAAAAATGAAAATAAGTCAATTAAAACAGCTGACACTTGCTTAGGTATAGTTCATCTAATTGTTAATGGTAGAAGTTATTCCATAAGAATGTGTGAGTTATGACTCTTTAAACTGTCGATCATACGTGCCTTAAATCAATGCATCTGGATATGTTATTAAAATAACTGTCAAACACAGTAACATTCTTTAAAGTATTTAGAAAGATATCTTTATTCGCATTGGTCAAAGTGAACAAAGCCAGAAGATATTTACCATTATCATCTAGCCACAGACAAGACCTTATGCCTATCTCTTGTAAGTCTCGCCATGCATTTAAATGGTTTTTTGATTTCCCAACCTTTTTTAGTAAAGTGAACAACACATTATTGCAAACAGTTTTCTCAATGTGTATGACATCAAGATTGTGGCGTAATAAATGGTTCTCCCAATAAGGAAGTTGAAAAAATATGCTCTTTTTACGCCATTATTGGGGATCACAACCTACAACAGTAGATCTTCAAAGTCTCCTTAGTTTTCATCCTTTACATCTTTTCCAAATACGTTATCAATATCCTTAAGCTGTATTAAAATTTTTTATCTAGTTACTGCTATAAGGGGTTCCTTTTCTCTTCTCTTCCATTAAATCTATTTCAAGCCAATCTAAATTTATTTCTTAGACTTAGACAATGACAATGATCCATGAAACATCACTTTATACTATAGGGCAGGCAGACGGGAATGGAATCAAAATTGCAAGTGGGACAAGCTAACCCAGTATGGACATTCCACCCAGATAAAGTTCTAAGCCTTTGAAAATCACTAACTATCCACGTGATAGTTGCATGCAACTTGAACATCTCATTAGTGGAAGAATCAAATGTTTCAACCCCCACATCCCACAATCTTTCAGTTATTTTATAAGCGATTATAGATACACATCTATCTCATTTCTTTGTGCTTTTTTCCTAAGAATAATCATTAAAAAGATTATAAACTTTTATACCTAACTCTTTGGTTTTGTAATTTCTATTTCTTTCTATAATGGTGTGGGACTTCTAAAACCAAATCCCTTTTCCTACCCCATAAAAGAGGCCCTAACCATTATTCGCTCATATCCTTAGTAGTTTTGGAATTATTTGAAAATGGGTAAAATCCTACTTTTAATATCTAAAGTTATATTTAACTTTTGTTTTTAGTCTTAAAAATTAATACGGTTCTTTTAAGTTTCCAAAAAAGTAAAATGTTAATATAATCTTTTCTTTAACATTCATTTATGTACATTTAATTCCATTCAATTTTTGCTTCTAAACTTATGGACTTCTCCTTTTGGTACACTCTTGTAATTATTAGATTAGTAATAAAGCTACACTCTTATAATTATCATATTAATCAAATCAATGTAGTTTAAAATTACATTATTTAATTTTAATAATTTTAATAGATCATTATATATTCAAAATAATATTGAAAATTAAAAAAGCTAACCTGTGAATGCTGGTGAAGGGGATGACCGAAGACGAAGGGAGGAGGATGCTAGTCACAAACACCAGTGAATGGCATTGGCGTGGAAGAGGAATGCGCTGGTCTTCCCAACACAATGGCCTTCGCACACACTGAATATAGGAACCACGACTTCCAAACAAATAACGAAGCAAAAGGAGGTGAGTTACCATGGCGACGAGCTACCAATGAACAGAGAGACTTGCTCGAGGTGGCTGGCAGCATGGAATGAAGAGATACCCTAACCTAGTGCTTCGATTGATTGAAATAGATATGAGAAATCTTCTCAAATATGTTTTAATAGCCCTAACAATGGTAAATAACTGATAAGTCAAAATGTGATCGTCGTTAAAACAGATAGGCCTAACGATGGCTAGGAATCAATCGTTGTTAGGTTAAGGCCTAACGATGATGTTCTTGGTCGTCTTAGGCCCATGATCAAGTGGACCTCAAGTTAAGGTTCACTTTACCATGGGCCTAACGATGACCCAAAGAAACCATCGTTAGGCCACAACCTAATGACAACTTCTATATCACTATTGTTAGGCCAAGTTAATGGACCTCAACAATAAGGTCCACTTATTGGGGCTCATGACGACCAGATAGAGGCCATTATTAGGCTCTGTCCTAACGACATCTTCTTTTAGCTGTTGTTAAGCCATGTCTAATGATGATCATATTCTAACTGTCATAAGGACTTGTCCTAACGACAGTCAGAACCTTGCCATCGTTAGGCTATATTTTTGTTGAACTCAAGGTTGAAGGTCAGCCTTTGGTCATTATGATGGTTTTGCTGACGGTAAGAGCAAAACCGTCGTAACGTTAATAACTTAACAATAGTGAGCTTACTCGTCGTAATGCTTCATCTTTGCAACAGGTCAACAATGATCGTCGCAATGCATTTGTTGCAATGACACATTTTTTTGGTAGTGTCATTCAACATAGCACAAATGGAATATGATTGTGCAGATTCATTTCAAGAGTAGTGTCATTGTTAACACAATTTTTTCAATAGCCAAACACTTGAGTCTAAAAAGAAGAAGAGAAAGCTCATTCTTTTCATTGGGCCAGACCCACACAAACAAGGCTACTTTAACATAGTGCTTCATGATTGTCCAAAAAGAAGAAGAGAAAGCTCATTCTTTTCATCAGTTTCTGCTAGGCACAGCATGTCAACTTGGGCTTTATTGTTAAAATATTAGGCAAACGCCCCATATATAGGGCACCAAAAAGTTACTAAATTTAGAGAAATTTATTTTTAGGTGGAATTAATTTAAAATTTATTTTGAGTCTCCCTCAAATTTTCTGAAAAATTAGAGTGAGTTTTGATATATATTTAACATATGCTTAATCTATAAAATAAAATTTTCTCACAATATTTAGGGATAAGCTAAAAGGTTGTCAATTTGCAATTCGAGTATCCTCTGACGTCTGTCTGTCATCATTTCATTCATCTCATTTAAAAAAGCCAAGAGATCACTGCCTCTTTTAAAACGTATAATTTAGTTTTGGGAAAAGTTTATGTGCATTGCATTAGATTTTCTAATAAAAATACGGCGAGTATATACTTTTTGCAAATAAATATATAGTTTTCAAATTCAATTAAAATTATTCATATTATTATTGAAAAATCTTATAACAAATATATACATAAATATAATAATATTTTAATTTTTGGAGATTACTTTAATGGCATGTATCTCTTTTAAACATACTCATTTTTTATTATTCAAAATAGTTTTATTTTAGGTACGAAGACAAGGTGGCATATCTCGAATACATATATTTAGGTTATAGTCAGAGTTTGCTATTTTATTTGATAAGATCAGATGAAATTTGAATTCTTTGTATTTGGATTCTCTACATTTAAGATTTAAATTTTTATAAATAGTTTAAAATTTAGAGTTTAAATATTATTAAAGTTTTATCTAAAAACATTAAGTTTATTTACATTTGAAAATTTCAAATACAAGAAATTCACACAGATGATATCTCTTTCTCTTAACCGGAGTCTGAAGTAGAGAAACAAATTATCTTAGAATTGATTTCATTTTTCTGGTACAAACAAATCTGGAAACCAAAAGCTCAGATTATTGTCGAAGGAAAATAAAAAGACGCAAAACACGTACTTAATTAACGTACATCACGCGGGCACGCAATTTAAGCTTAAGAATATACACGAGTTGCCATGGGCACATAGTCCAACACAAATTAAAGGCAAGCTATATTCTTTGTTACCTATGAGTAGCTACTTTCAATTAAACCATAGTCCCTACCCCACCATTATTATTACCATCATCACTCTTGCCTTCATAGCAGTCGGCCACCACACCCACCTTCTGAACATGCTTGTACGAAGTCCTTTTCGCAACGAACACAAAGATGAACAAATTCACAGTCGTTACCCCTGCAAGAAGCCAATAAAACCTATCCAACCTACTACTATTCAAATCCTTCCCAAACCAACTCTTCCCTTCACTCTTCTCCGTTACATGATCCACAATAGTTATCAAAAGGCTACTCAAGAAACTTCCTGCCCCAAGCACGCTCAAATAAAGTGCTATCCCTAGGCTTCTCATAGAATCAGGCACTTGGTCGTAGAAATACTCTTGTAACCCTACTAGTGTAAACCCATCACCAAAACCAATTATCAGAAACTGAGGGGCTAACCAGAACACACTCATAGAATGTGCAACTTTCAGTGGGTCTTCTTCCACAGTTTGAAGCCTCTTCTTTTCAACTAGGGCTGCCACTATCATTGTTACGATGGAGAAGATCATTCCGAGGCCGATTCTTTGGAGGATGTTGATTCCTCGTTCGTTTCCGGTGAGTCTTCGAAAGATGGGTACGAGGATCTTGTCGTAGATGATGACGGAGACTATTAAGCCTATGGCTGCGAGAGCGTAGATGGAAGCTGGGGGGATCTCGAAGGCATTGGTGATTTTTCTGTTCATGGAAACTCCTTGCTTGATGAAGAAAGTAGAACTTTGTGCTACGCAGACTCCGAAGGGTAAAGTGAAAACCCAAATGGGAATCATGTTAATGATCAGCTTCATTTCTTCAACTCTCGTTACGGTTGCTAGCTTCCATGGACTCTGCTTCTGAGCTGAGTCTCTTTCACTTTCATCTACAATTGCTGCCTTGTCTAAAAACCTTTTACACGCAAATATTTATTCTGAGACTGATAGATCCATTTCATTTACCATTAAGCATCTAATTTAAACATGATTACCAACAACGGAATAAATTCATTTAAATTATATTTGTTTGTGGTTAAGGTGGATCCAAGGATATGATAGGCCTATTATAATGGGCTCATGTTTGGGCCAAACGGGCTTGACTCTAAATTTATTATTGGGCCTGCAGATATTAGAGTCAAGTCTGCTTACCTCTATTACTTTTATTCAAAGATGGGCCCCAAATTATGGTTCGCTCATTATTTAAGAACCTGTTGAGCTTTAAAGTATATAACCCAACCCATGAACAAGCATATAATGATATCAATGTAGCATTTGATTGAAAATACGTAGTTTGTTCTAGTAAGTACCTGAGTTTCATGGTGTGACACAAGACTCTTCCACCAGTTCTATGAGTTTTGGGGACTTCATACAGCTGAGCAGGGTTGGAAGGATAGGGAACCTTTCTTTTGGATATGGCAGCGACAAGAACCTGCAACAATGGAGTCAAGGGACTTCCAGCGGGTGCCCTATACCGATAAAAGGGCCTTCCTGTTATAAAAATAAGCAGAGAGAAGGCCATGACCCCTGTAATGATAATATCAGCAACTCCCCAATTCACATGGTCTTGTACATAAACAATGAGGGTCACTCCCAGAATAAGTCCACTACAGAGGCCAACGCTCCACCAGTTGAAGAAGGACATCTTCTGCCTCTTCTCTGCGGCGTGGTCGTCGTCGAACTGGTCGGCTCCGAAGCTCTCCAACGACGGTTTGTGCCCTCCTGTTCCTATGGAAATTAAGTAGATGGCAGCGAAGAAGGCCACTTCGTGCTCCCTTCTAGGTTCAGTGCATGTAGCAGGAGTAGTGTCGCATGGCTTTAGGGCTGGCAAGTACCATGACAAAGAAAGGAGAACCAAACCCTAATTTTTATTTTTTTTTTCACATGAACAAACTTCTCCTAGTTAATGAGGGCAATTTAATAATGGATAAAGGCTAAAACCCTATTTTGTTATTTATAATAATTTAATTTAGTCTTTGATAAAATTATTTTTTTCAATTTGATTTTTCACAAATAAGATATTTTTGATTTTGTTTGAAATAAATTTATTTTCTCAGTTTAGTCCCTTAATTGCCAGTGAGTATTTTTGAATTAAATTCCTTTAAAAATAAAAGCATGTCCTTACAAAATATTTTATTTAAAAAATTTGAAGGATATTATCAATAATAATTTTGTTTCAGGAGACCAAATTAAAATAATAACACTGTAATCAAAATGAGAAATAAGTAAAGACTAAATTGAGATAATGCAATTCTACAAGCGACTAAATTAAAAAAATCTCATAGGATCAAAATAGAGTTTTATTCCATAAAAATAACTAAAGTAAAGGAAAAAAAATTATTTGGTGAATAAATTGAGTGGAGGGTACCATGAGATAGAGGAGGGAGGCTGCGAAAACAGTGGAATAGCGACCCAAGTAGGCATCAGCTAGGAAGCCACCCAAGAGAGGCGTCAAAGTGGTGACACCTGTCCAGTTGTTCACATTCTTGGCTGCTGTCTTTAAGTCTTCATGCATTAACTTTGTGAGGTAAATCACCAAGCTTGTTGCTATTCCATAGTAGCTCAACCTCTCGCTGAACTCTATTGCTGCATCCATCAATCACACACACACACACTCAGGATATATAAATCACGTTTCATAATTTTACAATATTGATCATGGTAAATATAATTCCATGTACATGAAGAGTATCATAAGCAAAGAGTTTTGCTAACAAGTGCTCTTATGATACTGATTGAGAATCATTTATTATACCTAATAAATGACTTTTAGGTACTCATTAATAAAATTTTTTGGTTGATTTTGGACTAACTTATAAAAGTGATTCTCAAATTCTTGCGTGTGAAAGATACATATCATAGGAGGAGGATGATGGAGGTCAAACAAATTAACAATTGGACATACTTCGTAGAGATTCCTGATTGGCCTAAAAACGCAATCAGGAATTTAGTACGTAGGGTCAGTTCCCACTTTTGCATTCCCAATAGTGATAACAACATAAAACTGAATGCAAGTTGTGGTCGTAGTCTGTTGTTCAGAACCACCGTTTGATACGTCTCATTCTGGGGTCACCCCCAGGTTTCTCACCTCTCACTTCTCACTTCTCAGTGTTCAGTCCTTATTCAGCGCGATTCCCCTCACATTATTCAACAACAAAGTCAAAAATGAAAGTGAACGAACGCCACCATAGAACTTGAAAGAATTTCAGAGACCTAGCTAGTGGACGTATTCCTCAATAATTTAATTTTGCTCAGAAAGAAATTCCTATTTTAATTTATGGATGCACTTTTTAATTTTATTCTTCTAAAAATTTATTCATTCAATTATCATAATACTTTCAATGTTAACTTTTATCCTATGTCTATCGAGAAATCAGCACCACACCTAACACGTAGTTGCCAGGGAGTAAGAAATCTGATGTGTAAGTAACTAATTTATAGTCCAGGATAGCCATAAATGTTCATTAGTAACTGGCTAAGTTTAACTTGTGTTTAATAATTGAGAAACTGGATTGAAAGAGATAGTTTATGAATGATGAAATATTTCAAAATACATCTATTTGTCAAGAACCAAAACAGAATTTAATTTCTTCTTCTCAAGAGAGACTAATTGGTTGCATCTGAATCAAATGTAATTTAGTTGTGTGATTTGTGGTTGATGCAAATATTAGGATACATATCGTACACCATACAATTTTAGTTTTAAAATAGCAGTCTTCATAATATATATGTAGCAATTGATAGGGTCATCAATCCACTATTGCGCAGCAGCATATATATAGAGAAGCAAGCTGAGGCTAGGGCCAAAGTACAAGGCACATATACAAGCGTCGAACCCACCACACTTTTGTTCACAAACAGAGTAGGCATATTAAAAAGGAGAAAACACTAAGCAACATTCTTGGGCTTTGTGTGGTTGCTATTTCTTATGATATATATAGCTATTTATATATAATACTAAGATTTCTTTTTGTTGGTAGTGGAACTGGGGGCCACCACTTTCTGTGGTCGTCTTGCTCGCGAACACGACGATAGGAAATTGACAATTATTTCGCTATATCTAGTGCTGCACTTTATTATTATTATTATTTTATTTTGGCTACAATAATTTCACTTTTTGCACATATATATGTATAGATATATATTACACCAGCTTGTATATCTACAACCAAGTAATGTGCACAACCACAATTTAGCTTTCACATGGGATCATGGTTGGAATCTAAGTGCAAGTAAAAGTGGAGAAGTTTTATGCTGGATAAATTAGACTTGAAAACGGATATATAAACAGAAAATAGTCTATAGTCTATATAATTAATGCTTTTAAGATTATAAATAAAAATATGATGTCAAAAAATCCATTAAAAAATAATCCTTTAACAAAGATTTTATTTTTTTATGTTGTAAGCTCTTCGAGTCTTAAGACAATATATAAGAGTTTTATAAATAAAAAATAAGCTTTTATTTGTATTTAAGTTGTTTGTATTAGATGGATGGCAAGAAGCAATATGGTGTATTAATTCATATATGCATATATGTGAATTTAAAGAAACTTTATCGCTCTAGAAGTATCTATTTAGCTGCATATATACTAGAAAAGAGAGGGAACTAAAAATAAAAATTTTATATTTTTACTTCTATGTACTAGGTGAAGATTAGAGAGAAAGGGAGAAAGAAAACTAATAAAAAAATGTTTTCAGATGCCTATTTAATCCAAAATATAAAGCCATTTGCATCGCAGACTGTTAGGAATCTGCCTACCAAAGACAAAAAAAAAAAAAAAACAAACAAACAAACAAATGCAGGGGATGAAAAAGCTAGAAGAATATCAATACAAGAAAGGAAATGGAATTGTATTTCCAGAATGGAAGCTAAGAACTGTGAACAAATAGAAATTAAAAAATAATATACAAAAATATAAAAAGTAACGTATCCTTTATTCGAGAAAAGGATCACTCATGAACTTTTTCATAATTCTCATGCTCGCTTATACAAACTAACAAAGTGGCCATGTCAAGAATAAAAGATCTTTCCCTAGCAAATTAACTTCCATTTACCTATAGGACTATTCCTGACATGAAGTTTCATCTATATATAGGTGAGTTTTCTTTCGGACTAGGCTCAGATCAGTTGCTTCCAAGAACTAATGGTTATGGAAGTTGGAAAATGGAAGATGGAGCAGAAAATTCCTACACTTACTTGACAGATAAAAGTAGCTGGCATGCATGAAGAAGTAAAGAGAAGGGGGCATTAATTTGAGGATATTCTTACCAATAATGAAGAGGGAAGCTTTCCAAGAACCAGTGGAAGCTCGGAGAGGAAGTCTGCCTTTATGATCCACAGAAGAATCATAAACCCATTTCGTCTCATCAATTTCTCCACCAGCACCTTCTGCTAATTCCATAACTACTTTCTTCTTCTCCATCTTCTCCAATGGCTGCTAGCTAGCTTGAAGCTGCAAGAAATAGCCTAGCCTTAGCCTTTGCTAGCTCAAATTCTCCAGTGGGCTAGATGTGGCTTGTTTTGCATAGACAAGCTTCACCCTAGGGCCCCCTTATATAGAGAAGGATTTGCCTTTTTGACTTACTAATCAGTATGTGTTTTGATATCGTAAAGCGATTTAATCCAATCTCAGGGTTTTTTTTTTTTTTTTGGTTATTCAGAGTTAATCCCAAATTTTTATTTGGGTTGGATCCCTTTTTCTGAAACTATCTTAAAGATATATTCTTCTAGGTTTACACGACACACTATAATTTTATTCATATAGTACTTTTTATAAGAAATTATATTTAAATTGTTAATGGGAGATTCTATTTATTTTTACAATACCTAAGACTTCTTAGTCTCTCATTCTCCATATTTAAGTTATATGCTTATATCATTGGTTCATTTAATTTAATTTTTTTTTTGGATGAATTTCGTCATTATTCCTCTTGCATAAGTATGAAAGGAAAGTTACCTTTGAAATTGGTAAAGGTTTAAAGGTATTTTGTCTTAGCTTCCACTAATTAATAAATATTCTTTTATAAACTAAAGAATGTAATTGAGCAAAATCACAGGTAGTGTTTTTAACTATAATGTATTAAAACATTATATACTGGCAGACACACTCAATTCTCACCAATATGGAGCCTAGAGTCACCATATTCCAGACGACGTGGTATTTACTTTTTGTCCAGATTTTACCTCTCACACACATGTTTTGTTTTTTTAATTTTTAGTTAAAGAACTCAATTGAACAAAATCACCTAAATATCTTCATTGCGCATTAACATATTATTTACTCACACGCACTCATTTCTTATAAAAATTAATATTATTGTTATAATGGAATCATACCATCCATGACCTTTCTCTCTCAAGGGACCACATTCTATTCATGTTTCAACCAACCAAAATTAACCTACCACTCACCACAACTATGTATATAATTATTTACTTATACAATACACACAAACACACACACAAATTGTTACTTATATATACAGTACACACAGACACGCGGGTTGGTTTTAACAAGTTAGATTAGACAAATACTAATTAAATGGGACATATAACTGTATTCCCTCAAGACATTTTCTACTACTCTTACAATGCCACAATTCTAAAAGGCTAATGAATTAAACTTGAGTTTAATTTTTAAAGTATTTATTATCAAGTTTTTCTTTCAACAGACAAATAGTATATTAAAAAGTTCATTTTAAGAATCTTATTACGTGATGTTAAATTATAAAAAATTATTATTTATCATGTTTTTATTGACTTGATAACAAATTTGTAAAATGTATATCTAAATTATAATTTTGTTCAGGTCCTCTATAAAATAGGACTTAGTTATGTACTCTAACTTAGTTTCAAATTAAATAAATCACTTAAACATGATAAAGTGACGGTAAGTGACTGATATTAAAAATTATCTTCTAAAAGAGAATAATATTTATCGTGATGGTTTAATTAAAAAAAAAAAAAGACTGACTAATACTATCACGTATAAATATTTGATTACATAATAATAATAATAATGGTAAACTATACTAATTTCTCTTTGCTAAATTTCTTATACTGCATAATCAAACTACCGATAATCAGCACAGTTTTTACCCTCAATGAGTCTTGATCCAATCCAATAAATCCAACAGACCAAAGAGTGACTTGTCAACTGAATAATTGTGCAGAGTCAATTACATCCGCTTGGTTTTTAGATGTTAATGTTGGACATTCAATTCAAAACAATTAATTATCGATTCAGAATTATATGATATATAAATTTTATAAATATATCAATAATAATATATTTGAATTTTATATGATGAATATGGTTGGAATAAATTTAAAATTGTGCTAACAAATACTCTTAAAGTAAATTTCGTTTTGAAGATTTTTTTCCCTGGTTTAGATTGAAGAAATATTTAAAGTTTAATTTTAGAATTTCTTTTTCCTTTTGAAAAAGAACGTTCCAGTCCAACGTATATCGAAGACTTAGTTTGGTTCAATTTTGACCAATTTCACTAAATTGATTGGAAGGAATTTTTATTGTCTAATTCGATAGCTTTGGTTGAATGAGGTGATCAAACTGAACCAATATATCCAAATCAATGATTATCCTTACGTAATGTGATGCTTATATATCCATTCAAGAGCAAGGCCATAGTTGAAATAAGGTGTGAAAATTGTGGTAATTGACATTTTGGTGAAAAGAATAAAAAAGAGAGGAGCGAATTGATTTTCAAAATGAAATCTTGAAAATTGATTCACTGGAGTTGCCACCAAAATTTTTTTTAAAGGAAAACTTTGGAAAACTATTTTAAAACAAAAGGAGAAGGCAAGGTAGTATGTAAAAACAAAGATGAATTTGAGAGTCTATTTGAGTACGAGATAGGTATTAAGTATCCTACAATACCCGTCTGTAAAGACAATTACCCTAAATTAGTCAAGTAAAATTAATGTAATATAACCTTAAATTTATCTCAATGACCTTTATTAACATGTATGCACATCAATTAAAGAAGACAAAAACAACAATAATGAAAATAAATAAATAGATATATACAAAAGGCAAATATGACCTAGGATGAGAGTTTAGAGTCTATGTACCCAGTGATGGAAATCAAAGTTCATGTAATTCAACCAAAAAGGTGCATAGTGAGTTTTTTTTTTTTAAATTTTGAAAACATGATTTATTTATAATTTATTTAAAAAAGAGAAAAATATTATTTTATTTATTTTTAAATTTTGATTATTTGAAAGACGCATGTAATAGGCCATTGAAACTCAAAACTTATTCAAAACATGAATGATTGGGAATGGCCGTCAAAACTTAAAATTATTTTAAACGTGTGCAAATAGTATCAAGATATGCCTATGAAGTCATTGGATCTCACATAGATCCACTGGTGAATCATTAGTTACTCATGGAGACGTTGGTCTCACATGATAATGATGATATAAAGAAATATATATATATATATATATATATCTGTAAAATATGTCTATGAAGGCATTGGACCTCACATGACACATTTTCAAAAATATTAAGCATTGGTGTTTGGTGTCCAATTACATATTCAACACATGGTGATCACAAAAGACTAAGAATACATTAATTACAATTAAACTAAAAAAATTTTGATAATTTAACCTTACTAGTCTTTCAATATGTCATCCTTACTTATGTGTCCCTTATACCTTGATTTGAATGCCTCTTAGCCATGATTCTCAAGTTTAAGACTCACTATAATCCAATATCGTTTGAACAACCAATAGATCACACATTAAACATCACTAATATTAAGCAACTCAAAAGTTAATCATGTCACAATAACAATAGCACTATAAGAAACACAATTAAGCCTAAGGTTTCACACCAAAGTAAACTCCATATGACAACATCATATTAGCTAAAATGGACAGCCATGTACACCATCTTGGGAAACGAATTCAACTCAAAATGGAACAAGAGTGAATTCCACTGCTCTATTTTCTCTTGTTGCTGAGTTAGGTATAAAAATCAATAGAATAGTGCTATATCCAAAAATTAAAACCCCAATAACAATTTATCCTATAAACTAGACATACAGAGGGTTCATATATTCAAAAATCAGCTCAAGTTACTTTCCAGATCAATATTAGAAAATCCATGAATTGACTATACTTAAACTGTCTAGTCTCAAAGTTATGTGTGCAAAGTTGTACAAATGGCATATCAACATGTCACTATAAATTCCATAAAAATTTCAACACAATATTGAAATAAAAAAACACATTTGTAACAAATTTTAGCACAAAATGATGTACATAAACTTCCCATAAAATTCAACAATTTGACTCAGGGTAGAATTTGTTGAAGTAGAACATGTTCAGGATAAGTACTAAATTTCACCACTTATCTACTATCAATCTGAGATAGTAAAAAAATCAGTGGAAATATCTTCAGACTATATGCATATGAAATAACTTTGACACAAAATTTCAAGGTAAAAATGGCATCATATGAAATACTAGAAAATTCACAAAGTTCACAATACCTATGTTGTCTAGTCACAGAGTTACGTGCACATAGTTATACAAATGGCATATCAAACGATTATTATAAATCCCAGAAAAATTCAAACACAATGGTAACATACCAAAAGAAATTTTTACCAAATTTAAACTTAACATGTTGTATAGACATTTCTCAAAAAATTCAACAAGATGACCCATGATAAAATTCGCTGAAACAAAACATGTTCATTACAAGTGTAAAATCTCACCACCTATCTACTACCAATCCAAGATAAATATTGGTGGAAAAATTTATCAAATATCTAAACATATGAAATAACTTTGACACCAAATCTTAAGGTAAAAGGGCATCATATGAGGTACCAAAATATTCAAAAAGTCCACATGAGCCATATTGAACCTAAAAATAGATATGTAAAGTGAACAGAGCTATTCATCAATCCTCTTGAGATTGAAAAAAAAAAACCACTACTACATAAAAACCTCCATGGTGACTAATTGAAACCTAGCCCATGATAATTTCATCCAAAAAAAAAATTGAAACAAAGAGAGCCAAATTGAAGAGAAGTTATGAAGAATTACCTTGAGTTCTCTCTTAATCTCTTTCCTCCTTCCTTGCCTCCTTCATTCTGATATTTCTTAACCTCTCAAAAACCTCTCTTTCTAACCTTGTTCCTCTCTTCCTTCTTCCTCTCCTCTATTTATAGGGAAAACTCTATCTCCCTTCCTATTCTTTTTCCTATCATCCACCATCTTTCACTTACCACTGTCTCCTCTTTTTTCAATTTTTGACCACTTTTCCTCTTGTTTATTCTATATGTTCCTTTATTCCTTTTTTTATTCTTTTAATTTCATCATTTCATCCTCTTTCCACTCAACTAATTTCTCATATATCCCCCATTATTATTTTTCCAGCTTAGTTAAAGTGATTGATTCTCTCCATACATCCATTTTCTCATCTTTTGACCACTTTCCCTTTTGTTTTATTCCAAATGTTTCCTTATTCTTTTAATTTCATCATTTCATCCTCTTTCCACCCAACTAATTTCTCATATATCCCCATTATTATTTTTCCAACTTAGTTAAAGTAATTGATTCTCTCCGCACATCATCTTCTCACATGCCCTCTCCTAATTTTTTACTTTTCTTTTTTATTTGAAGACAAGTTGATTTTATTGTTGTTTTTTTTTCTCCCCATTTTTAATCTTCTTATTAAAATATCCCTATTCAAAATTTTATGTCTTTTCTTTATTTTTTTTTAATTTTTTCTTTTTTTAGATTTCCTATTTTATATTATTGCTTTCTTTTATTTATTAAATTTTTTAATATTTTCGAATTTGTCTCTTATTTTTTTGATCATTTTTATTTTTCATTTCTTGAATTTTTTATTTTTTATTTTTATTTTTATTTTATTTTTTCATTTTTGATTTTATTTTATGATTTTCCCCTTCCACATTTAATTAATTAATTAATTAATCATTACTTTTATTTTTGGGATGAGGTGTTCACAAAACTATTAATCAAGAGTTTTATTGAATATTCAATTTGGATTTTCTTCATTTTCATTTTATCAATATCTATAAATCTCAGGCAGAAATAAAGATCAATTGGATTCATTACTTAAGTGGATTTTACATCTTTTGATAAAATTTTTTTACTTAAATGAATTCTACTCATTTTTTGTCTATTTTTTTAAAACTAATATATTTATAGAAATAGTCGAATATTGACGTTGAAATTGGCTTGTTGCTTCAGTTAAAATAACCTAGCTAGCTATGGCAAGAATGGCCATGTACTACATATTATTGTAAAAATCCATGATAATTTGATCATATGTTGATATACAAAATTGAAATGGCTGAAACAAATTTGTATTGAAAAGAAACAATTTCCCATCAATCACAATCCCTCCTTCAATGAATGTACTCTTGAATGTCAATGTAATAAGAGCACGATGGATAGACCCTTGACACCAAATGCAAAATGTCAAAATTTGCTGCTTGCAAGATTAGATTACTAGAAAGGTGTTCAGCTCTAAGTGGTCTATTGCTTATTGCCTACACACACACACACACACACACACACATATATATATATATATATCAATTCTGAGTTTGAAGTCCAAATTGAAGATAGGGTTTCATCCATTCCACACTCCCCATTCAGTCTTTTTCCGATCCATATTAAGATTTCATTCTATGTGAATCTCCAAAAGTGTGATGCATGTCAAAGCTTCTCTTTAAGGTATCTGTTATGATCAGAAAAGACATTACATTTGACACTTTTTTGTACTTACTAGTGTTTGCAGGTATTTGAGTTTGAAGTCCAAATTGAAGATTGGGTTTCATCCATTCCATACTCCTTGATTCAGTCTTTTTCTGATTCATATTAAGATTTCATTCTATGTGAATTTCCAAAAGTGTAATGCATGTCAAAGCTTCTCTTCAAGGTATCTGTTAAGATCAGAAAAGACATTACATTTGACACTTTCCTGTACTTACTAGTGTTTGCAGGTATTTGTGAGCACAGCATATATATATATATATATAGTTTAATTAAAAAAAATTATCTTTTTTTTTTTATTATTTGATCCCCTATTGGTAGCACCCATGCTGGCCAACGGGGGATCAAATTTCAAATTTGAACAACATTTTTATTTACCCAAAGAATTTTTGTATAATTTATAATTTCCTAGTTATTGCTTTTCCAAAAGAATTTTTAGAAAGTATCAGTCTTGCTTAATTTGAGTAGATAACAATTGATCACTTATTAGGCTTTCTATAAGAAGGTTATTAATATTATATTAGAAACATTTAATAATCTTTAAATATTTTTATCAAGTTTCATAAAAAAATTTGGGTATGCATATAATTTTGTTTTGAATTAAATAATATATCAACGAGATATAAATAATATCTACATGTAATTTATATATTATGTTTCTATTAAACAACCTGAAAGTAAATGGATGGAAAAGCTTCATCTACATCATGTTATTATATTAATTTGAGGCTAATTTATTTTCTGCTTTGAAACTGATGCCATGCAGTTATCAAAATAGCATTTTCATTTATACGTTAGCACTAACATTAAAAGTTTACCGGTAATATGATCTGGAGAAAAAAATTAAATTCAAACAAAAAAAGGCTCAATTCAAAAAGTTCATTTTGTAAAATGGATCAAGTTTATACTATTTTAAAAGTTCGGTTTGAACCTAAAAAATTTGAATTAATATTTTTAATAAAAAATATTATTTAATAAAAAATTTCCTATAACATGATATCCTGGTAAAAAAATAAAAACTAATATATTTTATTCAAAAGATTTATACCAATGTAACAACTTATTAATTTATATTTACAAATTTCCTATGTATAATGTTACAAGTAATAATAATAATTAGTTATATTATTTACCTTAAGTGTTAAATAACAAATATACTTGATCATAATTTATAAAAGTCTGTTTGGTCTAATTCACCTAAAAAATATGAATAAAAGTTTAAACAAAAAACTTAATTAGAAAATAGACTTGAGCTTTTTTTTAGCCTAAATTTATGCCCAATTTTAAATACTTAACTTGATGATGAAGTCTAATTAATATTAACAGCACTTCAAAGCAAAATCATCACGTTGATGAATCATTCTAATTTCTTAATTAATTAAAACAATTAACATTAAAATTGATTACAATCTAAACATGGTGATCATTCCAACCCCGAAGCACTTAAATGGTGGATTATATTTATTCCACACCACACTTCGATGAAGTTGGGGTGATTCGAAAGTAATTGCCATCCATTACTAAGACAAAATAATAATTAAATGCATGCGATCATGGCTATTCCTATAATTCAAATGCTAGCCTAAGACTTTTGGAAGGGTAATTCAGTATTGGGCCCATTGTTTATTGTTTATATTCTTTCCTTAGTTGACGCCATTATATGATTTAAATAACAAAAAGAAAGTCACACTTACATGAGCAGCACATGCTTATCACTTCATCATGTAAAATTTGAGTTTAATTAGTTATATTTTATTTATCCCAAAGGAAAAAAAAAGAACTAATATGTATCGAACGAAAATGTTTATGAAGTGCATATACAAGACATTAAAGTAATGTAGCATTAAATTAAGCTTTTTTTTTTTTCACAAGACAAAAATGCAAAAAAAGAACAACTTATAGATAAAAACAGGATAGTTGGCCTTGATGATTCTAAGATGCCTTGGTCATGTTGTTCCTCCAAAGATTCCTTTCGTAAGGGGGATGCTTTCGATTCAGAAATTCCTGAAAGTTCACTTGAGGTTGATAATGCCATCCACAACTAGAGAGAATCTAACAACATCCTTTTCGATGCCCAAAAAGAAGCTTGCCACCTTGTCCAAAAAGCCTAGATTAAGATCCAAAGTATTAGGATTTGGCCACTCAGGGGACTTAGTGATCCAAACCAAGACTGATATGATAGAGCCAAAGATTAGAGATTCTTTAGTTGTAGAAGCGTCACTTCTCCAGGAGAAGTCCCTGATATGTTCCACATCTAGGACCATGGATGTATGAAATTCTTTAAGAGGATTCCCCTTTCTATTTCGACGATACCAATAAAACAGTGTCCAACCTTGTTGTATGGAAGGAGAGATTGAAATAATCTTCGAGTTAAGAGGCCTCATAGTCCTAACTTCTATTGAAAGAGAATTATTATGCACGATTTTCAACAGGATCATCTAGATTTCAGATAATGCTTCCCTTGGACAAGGTGAGACATTCTTGAAAACCACATTGTTTCTAGTCTTCCAAATGATATAGTAGGCTATTATGATGAATTCAGTGAGACCTTTTAAAGAGTTCAGGGTATGTTGGCTTTGAAAGAGCCATGTAGAAATCTAGTGGATAGGATCCGGGGGTTGAATCTGGTTAACTCTTATGCCTAAAGGAGAGGCGAACCAAACAGCTTTAGCGAACGGACGAAGAGTGAAGATGTGACAAAGTGATTCTTCTATTCTCTCGCAGAAGTGATAGGGGTCTTGGTTGTTGAGTTGGTAGCGCTGTAAAATATCCCTGATGGGTAATACTTTGTTGACGAGTCTTCATGTGAAGTTGAGAATTCTGGGAGAAAGCTTGATTTTCCAAAGATTCTTCCAACGTAGAGGTTGGAAGGTGGAATTTGTCTCTCCACAAAGTAAGTAGTACCCATCTTTGACCGTGTATTTCCCTAACTTATTACCATTCCAAATTAGCCTATCTGGCAAACTTGTTAAGGAGAAGGGAATTTTGATGATAAGATCTTTTACATCATCATACAGGCTGGTTAACTTAGAAAGGTCCTATCCTCTTCCCATGTTTGTAGAGAAGAGATTAGCTACCTTAAGGTTAAGAGCATTAATGTTGTCCTTGACTTTCCATTATGCTGGGTGCTCAAGAGGAATACTCCTACTGTTGCTTACCTTCCATCTTAGGTTATCCTCAATTATATTTTTGCTCTTTTGCATACCTTTCTAGAACCAAGAGGCATTTGTTCTATCCAGGAATTGACCCTTTGTGGTACCACAATACTGCTTCACTAGGATAGATGCAATCGAGCCCGTAGGATTAGCGCTGAGAATGTGCCAATTCTACTTAGTAAGAAGAGCTTGGTTATGTTGAGCAAGGCTGGAACCTAAGAAGGGGGTAAATTGGGTTTTATAAAAATTTTTACTGAAAAACTTTCTTGTGAAACAATCAAAGAATAAATATAGAATGTAAAAAGAGTGTGGGAGAATTATGGACGCAAGAATTTATCTTGGTTCGACTTCTACCCAAGCCTACATCCAGTCCTAAAGCAAACTATTAGGATTTTTCACTATCTTAATAAATCAATACAATACCGAGGAAAATCTCTCCTAAATTCCCAAGCTCTCATAGCTTAACAGCTTCAAGGAATCTTCATGAATTCTTTCCTTTAGGGATAAACTCCCCTTGAAGCTAAGCTCTATTTAGCTTGACTTTCTCAAGGAACCTCCTTAAGCTCCTATCTTTAAAGAAAGAGTTACAAATAAATAAACTCTTTGAATAGAGTAGATAATACAATGAAGCACTAATATGATATAGAGCTAATAAGATAATGAAAACTTATGATATAATCACTCTTGAATCTTCCTTTTATTGTTTTAGAGGTTTTAAGTCGAGTTTATATAGATTAAGGTCCAATAAATCCATTGGAAGTGAGTGAGAAATGTGAGATTTCAAAATATAGTCATTACAAATTTGTTATAGCTTTTCTGTCACCAACCAATCGACTGTTCACCACTAACCAGTCAATTTTCACTCATTCCCTCTTACAATTTTCAAATTTTGGACCCCAATAGTCGACCGCTTACTCTTGACCAGTTGACTGGTTACTCACAGAGAGCTCCGAGTTGATGGTCTCAAGGCTGGCAATTGACTAATGCTTGATCTGAGTTTGACCAGTTGATTGCTGACAAGTTGTTAGTCGACTGTTCACTAATAGAGAGCTTCCAATCGATCAAGCTTGAGTTGGCAACTAACTGGTCTCATTCAAGAATGTGACCAGTCAACTACTGACTTATGACCAGTCGACTGTTGGCTAGTGGCCAGTTAACTATTCACTGACAAATTGCTCCTAAATCAACTTTTTTCAACCCTGAAGACTTGAGATTAATTTTACTTTCAATTTAAACGATTCCTTTCAACTTAATATCATTTATAAAGGTTTATAAGTCGTGATTAAGCATTAAATACATCTAGAACCTATGTAATATATAACAAAACTTTTCTTCTTGTGTTGTTATCATCAAAACCTTAATCTCTAAGCAATTGGGCTCAACAATCTCTTTTTTTTTTTTTATGATGACAACCCTGCATATATTAATTCTTCACAAAGAAAAGTTTTCAACATAATATCTTTTGTTTTTGTGAAAGATGAATTCACTTTTGTTTAGCTTTCACATCTTTAAAAGGTTTCCTTGTTTATATAGATGGTATTAGATGATAGCAATAACAATCATAATCGAAATAACTACTTTTATTGAATTCAAAATCATGACATAAGCAAATATCTATAGAGTTCTTGAAAACACAAACAAGGCAACACAACGAAACTAAGAAAATATCAAAAGCTCGTAAATTCTTAATTTCTAAGTTTTCTCCCCCTAATTTCTAATTCCCACTTTCTCTCCCCCAATGTCATATCAAAAAGAGAGGAATTGAACCAAACTACTCCCTAAATGCCTAGAAGTCAGAATGCTACTCATGATAAGACTCAATATGCTCAAGCCTAGCATTCATATCTTCTATGGTCTCCTGAATATTTTGCATCTGAAGGCTAAATGTATCCATCTTTTAATGCAAGGCATGAATCTCAGCAAGAAGGGTAGTATTTGGAATTACTATAGTCTCGAGTTGTGTTGGGGTATAACCCATCAATGCAGGAGACTGAGGAGATAGAGGTATAGGAGCAAAAGGAGATGGTGGCATATAGAATGATGGTCCTTCTTCTACTGGTGTTGCAAATAGAGGAGGAGGCACATCAGCCGCTGGAGGAGGTTGAGGCCTAGGGACCCTTTGGGCTTTCCTAACTCATTGGCCCTGAAGTGTCTTGATGAACCTATTCTTTGAAGGTTATTCTAGCCAATTTGTAGAGGGATTCCACATCGTCCTCAAGTGATGAGATGTCATAGTGGCGAAGGATGTCAACTATGATGTTCACATAAGGTAGAAGAGATTACTTCTTCTTCTTGCAAGTAGCCACCCTTTGAGTGATCAGCCATGAAAGCCTGAAGCTCTCTCCATCCAAGATGCATTTGATTATGAACATCTCAGACTCACTTAGATAAGCAAAATTGCTAGACTTGTGGATTAGGTAGTGAGTAATGATATAGTGCAGCAACCTATGTTCCAAGAATAGATCATTGACATTGATTGGAGTGTTGGGATTGTCAATGGCCACCTCATTAATCCTATTCATGATCTCCAACTTGTTATAGCCAGCCACAGTCTTGAGGGAATTGGGATTATCAGTAAAATAGTAATCATTAGGAGTTAGAAGATTTAGCATTTCAACCTATGTTTCATCATTAAAAATAATTCTTAATCCTCTAACTTCAGTGGTGATAAGATAAATTGTGGGGTTGTAAGTAAGATTAGAGTAAAAACCTTGATAACCTTGGGGCTATAAAGCTTCAAACTCAATATAGGATTCAACCTAGCAATGGCAAATAAATCAAAAAGAGCAAATCCCTCTTTTTGAAACAAAGGGATATGCACATATCTACTTGAAAGAACTCCCTTTGTTGGAAGTTCTCAATGAATGCCACCTTTTGTGCTCTTGAGGAAAAGAAAGGAAGAGGATCGGATGATAAGCCAATAGTGGTGTTCTTAGTCCTTGCACACTTGGAAGTTGGTCTTTGGGCCATGGTTGATGATAGTTAAGCAAGAATGATGGTGGAGAGGCAAGAACTCAAGAAAGATTTCAAAGATTTTAGATAGATAAGGAGAAGAGCCGAAAATCCCTTTTTAAACTGATGAAACCCTAGATTGAGGTGTTTAATTAGTGATTTTGATTGATTTGGAAACAAAATCACTAAAATTTTGGAAAGTTTTGGCCGAAAATTTGGAGAGCAAGAAAGGGCATGAGCAGTCAGGTGGTGAAATAGTGAAAGTGACAAGTTTTTAAGGTTTGACTGCCCTAAATAGCGAGTTATGTCTTTAACCAATTAATTGGTCATTCGTGAACAGTTGATTATCAGCCTTTATTTTTCATAGGGTTGCTCTTTGGAACCTCTTGGTTGACTAGTCACTCACCACCACTTGACTATCGGGCCTCTTAATGTTCCTCGCTGACTAGCCACTTGTTAGTAATTGACTGCTCCTTTATAGAGAGCCATCAGTAAGCTGTTATTCTTCTTCTGAGTAGCTAGTCACTTCTCTTACCTTTACCAGTCAACTGGCCATTCTTTGGCAGTTGATTAGTCACTTAAAAATGTGACCAATTCAAGTTTTTCAGGCCAAATTTCTAAATTTCTAGGAACAATGCTACACTATTTTGTTTCTTACTAAACCAAGAAATAAGAGAATTTCTAAAGAATTGGCATGTCCCACTGGTGCTTTTTCTTTTAGTTTTACAACTGGCAAAATCAGCATCTGAATATCCTACCAAGGTATTAGTGGATCCTTTTGGATATTACATACCCATTTGTATGGTACCAGCAATATATTTAAAGATTCTCTATACTGCTAAGTAATGAGACTCTTTAAGACAAGTTTGGAATCTAGCACATATGCATACACTAAACATAATTTCAGGTCTACTTGTAGTTAAATATAAAAAAGATATAATCATACCTTTATATTTTGATATGTCATATGACTTTCCCTTTTCATTAGCGTTCATCTTTGTAGCTGATCTCATAGAAGTGCCTTTTTTTTTTTTTTAACATTTTCAAATCCAAATTTCTTGAGTAAATCTTTGACATATTTGGATTGATTTATAAATGTTCCATTTAGGGTGTACTTGAGCTCGGATGCACCTGGTATGTTATGATAGTTACTGATTTTATCCTTTTGATTACAGACTTAATTGAAATGCCCCCATGACCAGCCTGGGCAAGTACATATTCGATTCAATCAACTTCATCCAATCTTAAAGGTATTTTCATTTAGATATATTAAGGTGACCATAAACAAAAATGATGAAAGCTTCATCATTATCAATCTAAGTTTTGATATGAATCCAGTTAAGGGTACATTCATCAACAACACAATCTGAAACACCATTCCAAGCAATTAGATTAACCCCACTCTTCCTTGTAGGATTACACTCGAGAACATAGTAATAACTATGAGCATTCATTAGAAAGGTTAAAGAATCTACATTATGTTGAGTTTTTGACAAGAAAATAAAGGTAGGGTGATACTTATTGAGGAGGATCTTAAGCCTTTGAATTGTCATGGTCTTCCTCAATCCATAATAGTTCCAACATAAGCAAATCATGGCTCTTGAGGAAGCTAAAAAAGGGGAGCTTCGCAGACCCTATGAGTAGAGAAAATCAAGCTATGAGCTAAGGCATTTACAGATTGGTCCCAATCACTAGAGATCTTAAATCTCTTCTTATGAGTATAAAAGTGATCAATCTTATCTAATTTCCTTTTTTCCGAAGGTACATCCTAGTTAATTTTGTTTATTAACTTCATCACAGATTATTCCTTACCCATTTTTTATTTGAGAAACTGTAACCCTACAGGCACCAAGGGAGAAGGAAATTAGGCAATTCCTCATGAAAGATATGAAGCTCCTTTCTGCTCAAAGCTTGCTGTCCTTGCACCATGATGTGAAAAGTTGGAAGCAAAACCTCTAGTTAAAGAGAGACCACTTAATAGATTTAACCTTGTTTGAGATGAATATAAGCAAGGGCTTTCTCCAAGTTAAGTAATTGCCAGCACAATGCTAAGCCCTTGTTTAGTCTCATGAGCAAGCTGATATTAGAAAAAGCTTCAGGATCATCTAATATAGAACCTAGGTAGCCTTACCATAAAAAGAGTGTAGCATACGTTGCATGGGAGGCTGAGAAATTGTTTAACCAAGCGGAGAGGGAGGGGGTGTTCGAAGGTGTAACTCCACAAAGGTAAGGTGTCGAGAGAGCAAGTGGATACGGTGGACCGGGGGCATTAACATCTTCTATAAAGGGGACGTTTAGGGGATTGAGGGTATGATTCTACACCTGTTCATCCCAGCACTAACCAAAATTCGTGTTAGCGTAAAAAAAGGGAGGGAGGTCACAATCCATAGGGGTCAAGTTATTTCAGTTATAATCAGTATCCATAGGAGCATCCTAAATATTGGGGCATTCATCATTTTGGTAGTAGAATTTTGGTGTCCTTGGTTCTTGTTCTCTATAATTGTCGTTGTGGGGGTTGCCATCTGAGTTGTTATGGTCATTATTATAAGCAGGAGGGACACCTTCATCCGGGTCATTTAATAAGTCCGAGGAAAATGAGTCTTTTCTAATACTAATCATATTCCTCTCCATTGCATCTTCCTTAGTTTCTTTTCCACGGACAAATCATTGACCTTCTTCCTGAGTATTCATCTATCTTACCTTTATTGAGCTCTGAGATGATCTCTTGTTCTAGAAAGCATTCGACTCATATGGTACAAGGGGATATCTGAAATCTTTAATGAAGTTGTCATCCACCCTCTGCCTTACTCGTCGAATATGTTTCTTTTGAGCCTCTTTAATGTGTTAAATATCCTAATAACAGTATCCAGCTATGTGTCCAATCTTACTACACTGATGACACCTCTTGAAAACACGTTCGAACCTACATTACACCCACATGTTCCTTCCATTGTCTAACTTCACTTTGATCACACTGAGAATAGGTATGGTTTGATCAATCAAACATAGGACTCTGACAAACTGAAGATTGTTTAAGTAAAGAAACCTTTTGTCTACCTCCTTAGGATCTTTGGCCATATGTCATAATATCTTTGCCACCTCCTTATTGTGATAATCCAGGGAGAGATCCTAAAACTAAACCTAAATCGCAACCCTTGCCATTTCTCTATTATCATCAGTTAACTTATGATTGACCATAGACCATTTTCTAGGATCAACGTTTGATCATCACTATTTTGAAAGGATATTACATATTATTCTTATCCCTTCCTAGAACCCTAAAATCATCTTGGAGAGTCCACATGCCAAGAAAAGTTGCATTGAGTCTATGTACTGGGATAACTTTGTTATCAGCTAATACCACGATGAAGCAAGACTGTTAAAACTCTTTCGACTGCCATATATATTACCATAATTCGAAGAGGTCTCGGAGAGATCAAGACTTGAATAGCCACTTTCTGACCATTTGAAGCTACAGGCAAGACGACTTTGCCAACCCATGGGCCAGGGATGGGGAGATTAAGGTAAAACCAGAAAATTGAAAGGGTAATAAAGAGCAACAGAAATAGAGCAAGAAGTGAAGATAAGATAAGAAGAAAAAGGAGTAAGTCTCTTCCTTCAGAAAGTGAGCAAGGCTAGAGTATACAGAAGACTGGGTAGGTAAGCAAAACCAGAGGGGGAAAGGGGGGAGCAGATAAAGAGACAAGAGGGGAAGTGGGAAAGTTGCTAGGAGGGTTAGCTGTAGCTAGGGTAGAGAAAGGACAAGGGAAAAGTAACATGAAAGCATAAAAGAGTTAGGAAGAGACAAAAGGCCGAAAGAGTAGAGAGGACTGGACAAAGAATGCTGATAGAGAAAGATAGCAGAAGTGAGAGCTAATAGGGGAGGATACGGTGGCTTGAAGAAGCTAAACCCTAGCTAGGGAAGCTGAGGCAATGCAAAGTTGAAATGATAGGATAAAACAAGTTGGAAAATAATATGCATGCATGAAACGTTGAGATGAAACAAGTAGAAGAAAAGGACACATACACGAGACCCCTAAGGTTAGTAATTGAGGGCACTTCTCTTTAACTTTCTCTTACTAGGAGGATTGCATGAAAGTAAGCTAGTAATACTCACATTGGATGCTTTCATTGGATTAGTCACTTTTTTAAAAGGGGAAAAAAAAAACAAGACAATTGAACATCTTTACATTTTTTAGCACTTTAGTGATGAAGGTAGGACCTGAGTAAGGTGAAAAATTATTCTTTCCAATTTTTTCATATTTATTTAAAGTATTATATTTTTTGAAACTAAAGTTATTTCTATTAAAATTTTAAATTAAATTAAATGAGATTAATTTTGTAATAACCTAAAAAAATGCATATGGTATATATATATATATATATATATAGATATATATATGTATATATATTGTGTAACATCCTAAAAATATACATAGTTAAAGATATATGATCTTTATAAGGGTATAGATAATAGTATAGCATCCTAGTTAAATCCAAGATAATTTTAAGAATAATATTAGAGAAATAAAATAGAATATTAAATATTAAAATGAAAGTAAAAAATAATGTCTTGGGTTGAAATTATAGCTTTAATAAATTATTAGGCATTAAAATGAAAAAAAAAATATTTCATAAGATAAAAATATAATTTTAACATTATATAGTAATTTGCATAGTACAATATAGTAATTTAAATAGTATCAAATAGTAACTTACATAGTAAACTGTTTGTAGCATAATAATTTGCATAATACTAAAATAGTAATTGCATAGTAAATGTTGGCAACACAATATTTTGCATAGTACCAAAATAATAACTTGTATAGTAAATATTGGCAACATAGTCACTACAAGAAAATTTGCTTATAGTCGCCACTATAAGTGCCTAAGTCACCACTAAATACTTTTAATGGTGACAAAATGGTCATCACTTTGTCGCCACATCAGGTCCCATAACTAAATACTTTAAGTAGTGACAAAGACTTTGCCACAAAAAAACACATCCAATGGCAAATATTATCACCGCTAAAAGTGTTTAGTGGTAACTATATATGGCCACTAAATGTCAATATCTTTTTAAAATTGATTAAACCTTATAATTCCTGTAGGCAGGCACCTGACAACAAGTAGAGTCACAATTTATTATGAATGAATGCAAAAATTAATTGAAATAGATAATAGTAGTATTTATAATTTTTTTCTTATTTTCAACCAGTAGCTTATCTCAAAGAGGCATGTGATTCCCAGTACATCATGTTTCACATTTTCATAATATAGTAGCTTCTATAAAAAAAAATGGATACAACTTCACCTTCTACATAAAAAAGAAATATTGTAGAACAAATTCATTCACTCAATAGAAAGTGCTTCTTCACTTTTGGCAATACACATATCAAAATCACCCAACTATAGTTAGATTGGATCCCATATTCAGAATGAAATACAGATGAACTTCACAGTAGTGCTTAGGATTATAAAGAGATCATTTAGAAAAAGATATAAGAAAATAAAGTGGATCTACGCACAATAATAGATTTTGTGCTTTTCAATTAAGAAAGCATTTGATATGTCGTAATCAATTTAAGCCAAAATTCTAGTATGTTGAAATTCCTATTTGTCATAAGCATGTAACATGCTTGAGCCAAAGCCAAAACCACAGTTGCAGTAAGAGTCTTTACATTCACCTATAAAGACTAAGAAACCACAAGGCTTATTTTCATGAATTTATTAATACAAAAATATATATAAGCTTTAACCTCTCATTACACTCAAGCATATCACAATTAAGAGAAAACAACTATAATTCATAATTTTATAGCTCTTATATAACATAAAGTCTAAAAACCTCTCTTATCCACTCACAAAAATTTTAAATGAATATATTTAGACAATATAAAGAATATATATGTAAAAACATATAAAAAAATTTCTCTATAAATTAACCAAACAAGATTATAGCAAGTTACTACTTTTTAAACGACCAATTTGAATTGGACATATTCTTGGTATTATTTATAGAATAAATCAATCTATGCTGAGAGCATCATGGAACTCACTTCTTTAAGCAATTGTTTGTTTAGGAACTAATGATACCTGTAGTTCTTGAAAAGTCTATACTCATATAACTAAACATCTAAAGTAAGTGAAGAATGAAAATCGAAACATATGTTTATTTAATTGAAATTCCTGGATCAAATAATGGACTCTTGACCAAAAAAAGAAACTGAAGGTAGAGTATTGTTGGCAATCTTGTTTGACTCCTAGTCATTAGTAACAATGATTTATGTTTTGATAGTCGTAACTTTTAATATGCTCCTACCTACTAGAATTCTTCCACATATCATTATTACTTTTTCTTTGTCCAAAAATAAAAGGGAAGGGACCTAGTCAATTTGAGTTCAACTCCAAGACAAAAGAGAATTATTGATAACTATATATAGTTCATGGCATTCTCAATTAATATTTACCAGAGTCATCAAGCTAACAAGCTCAGGAAGTGAGCTAATGCATAAGACATGAAGGCAATGATAAAGAAAAGTGAAGGTTCTAGGGCACCAAGGGATGATCCATAATCATAAATGCATTAACAAAAATCTCCATATCAGCAAACGAGGTAAATAAAGAATTTTACCAAAATGTGCATTTCAATTGGTCATTCCAAATAATAACCATCTATGCACTATTGACTAACAACCTATCGTTTGCATCACCAAATCACTAAATACTTTGTAAGCTCACAAGAAGACTTTTTTGACAAAACAATTGGAGTCTATGAGAAACTTTACTAATAAGATATAGCCTTTCATTTATACTTATATATTATAAGTAATTTCAAATTGTCTGAATCTACCATTCAAACAGATAATTGATTTTTCACCACTATGCACATGATGCAACATGGAAGCACTAAATTGGGGAAAAGAAATATGGACATTAAGGGTTAAAAGTGTTAAAATATAATGTCATGGCAACAGTTATTTATTTCAGCTTTTCAGTGTCCTAGAGACAGCTAAGTATTTGGTAATGGCATGAAAAATTCAACTGATTCCATTCAAATAATGCTTCCAAATGTAGTGCAAAAATATTCAGTCAACCAAGGATAGTCAAGTAGTAAATATCACTCACTACAAAGATCTTGTACTAATTGTTAAACTAATTATTTTGTAACTAGGCCTTCTATTAAACAACAACTAGATATGAAAAAGAAGCACAAAAAGAGAGGTTAAACGCTCTACAGTTACACACATTATCAATGGATAATCTAAGATTTAGTGTACTAGTATGTTGTTTAATTATTAATTTAACAGCCAGATGTGGAAAAGAAGCATTACACATGTATGATATCTAATTATTAATTTAACATTTTAAAAACTTTCACATCATTTTTTATGTTAATTGCTTTTAGTTTATTATTTTATTTTCAAAATTATTGCATAATGTTTATAATAATTATTTATGATGAAAAACAATATCTTCTAACATAATTAAAAATTATTTTCATTTTAATTTTATTTATTATATATTATTTTAGGTTAAAAAAAAGCACAAAACTTGGCTTCAGTGGCAACTAAATGGTCACCACAAAAGGTATTCAGTGGCAACAAGCAAATTATCGCTAGTAAAAGTCTTTATTGGCGATGAAGATTGTCACCACTAAGACCTTCAATGGCAACATAAGTTAGGTCATCAATATAGATTATTGGTGGTAACAAACAAGGTCATCACAAAATGATATTTAGTGGCAACCTCAACAATGTTGCTATTGTTGGTTTCGCCACTAAATATCTTTCAGTGGCAACGAACATGTTGCCACTATAAAGCATTTAATGGTGACATTGTTCAGGTCACCACCAAAAGTATTTTCTACAATTATGATTGCACTTTTAGTGACGACCTTTTGTGACAACTTTTTTTGTCGCCACTAAAGGTACACTTTTAGCAATGACCTTTTGAAGTCGTCGCTAAAAGTCACCACTAATAAAGTTGTTTTTTGTAGTGAGTAACTTGCATAATAACTTGGCAACATAATAACTTGTATAGTAAATGTTGACAATATAGTAACTTGTATAGTGCCACATAATGACTTATATAGTATCAAATAGTAACTTGCATAGTACTAAAAAACTTTTATAAATAACACGAACATTTCTTAGTTTTCTCAATCATATAATTTTATCTTATTTAATTGTTGTATTATATATATATATATATATATATATATATTAAGCATTTTTTTATATTCAATAATTTTAAAAAGATTTAAAGGTTGAATGAGAATTTATGTAATAATCTCATAGCTGTTAGCAGGGATAACGACCTTGGTGCACCTTGTTGAGAAGATTTATTAAGATATATTTGGTAAAAGGATATAAGTATGAAATATTGAGATATATACAATAAAGGAATACAAATTTGAGACATTGAGATGTATCCGGTAAAGGGATATAGGGATAAATTATTAAGACGTATATGATAAAAGAATATAAGTATAATTATTAAGGCATATTCGGTAAAGGGATATAGTTATGAGATATTGGGACATATCCAATGTGGAATACGAGTTTTACATGCATGTTGATCTTGGTTCTTTCTTTCATACCCACTTTATACAAAATTATAAGGTTTATAAATGATATTTTAATTTTATGGCAACTTGCTTTTTATTAGAAACTCCATGGCTTCTATTGTTTCCCCATCCGCTTATTTTGTTATTTATGTACCTACTAAGTCAATGGTAGATTTACTCCTCTCTCTTTAATATTTTTTAAACCAGTAGGTGCTATTGAAGTTACTTTAAGGATTTTCTTCTTGTCCAGATTTTTTGGTATGTTATTCTGTGTTAATCACAGTGTACTTCTGACTCCAAGGTGGTAGCTACTAGATGTATAATTATTTGGAGTTTATAAATGTTGTGAAGTATTGTAAGTTTTGAGTGGGTTATTTCCTTATTATATTAAATATATATTTTGAGACTTTATTAAGTTAGTCAATTTGATATCACTATAAAATTGTTGAACTATATTTCAAAGTGCATCTAATGTATTTTATTGATATTTCATGGAAATTGTAAAAGTGTTATTTAGGTTGGCTAGGCTACGTTGGTTTAGCCTATGCGCCGGTCACGATCAATGAATTTGAGTCATGACAAATTTATTAGCAATATTATCAATTTATCCTTTTTAAATTTGAACATAAGTTTAAATTTAAATGAATGTTGTATCAAATATTATTCTACCCAATACTTATGTAATGAATAACAAAGATACACTAAAAAATTATGTCATAATTTTACAACATCATAATAATTCAATAAACAACTCAAATGAGCATTATATATAGTAACCTTTTAATAATTTTATAGTAATTTTAGGGACAATTTTTTGTAATTTTAGCTAAAATAATATATTGACATTTGAACTTAACTATGTTTTACTCAATTATTGTATAATTACTATTTACAAAAGTGTATCAAATATATACATATATTAAATATAAAACTATATATAACATATGTGTAAGTCTAATAGGTTCAAATTAAATTACAAAGTTCAAAAATAATAATATAACTCAATCATATAAGACGTGTATAGTTTTAGACTTTCAATGGGTTCATAAATATTAAATACACATGAGCATAAAATTATAATTTAATACTATATACATCAAACTAAAAAAAGGAGGGGAGCATGTGCCTACCCTCAACAATACATAACTTCGCCTATGCACTTCAGACTTGTCATAAGATATAATTAAGAATCCAAAATTTGGATTATTTAATATCTGAATATATTTTATTCAGATATATAAAAATTGAAACATAATAAACGATACATCTAGCTATTACACACACACACACACTGCACTATCAAATATCCGGTCCAAACACATTTTAAAAATGGGGTTTGAACTACTCTTAATTATCATTTTAATTAGAGTAGGTAGATAATGATATATTGCATATACAATAGGCATGAGATTTTAGAATTTATACGTGACATGTATACCAAATACATTCTTATCATAATGAAAGAGCCTATCATCTAAATATCAGAAAAATAACTGTAGATATATCAGTGTTGTACGATATATCACCAACTTTTGTTAATGATGCTAACAACATATTTCTAAAATAATAACTGGACAAAAGTGAAATCATACTTAACACATGAACTTATTTTTGGTATTTATATAGTACTGAACATTTAGCGCTACTATCATTTATATTTAGTTACGTAATTTTATCTTAGTAAAACAGATTACATAGTTTGTTTTTTTGAAAATCAAATTACATAATTTTAAATTATAGTTAACTTAAATCTTACATTTTAAACAAAGATAATTTATTTGGCAAGATAGAGATGAAAATAGTACCATATTTTGAGTTTGTATATTCTAAAATGTAAAGAAAGAAAATTAACCTATAACACTTTTATTTATTGCATCACTCTCTCTCTATATCTAGCTTGCTGAATTGACATTATACAATGATAATATCTAAAATGAGAGATTGCATGTTAACGATCACTGATCTAGATTCAATGTAGCACCAGCCATAGCTCTGTGATTGGTAGGGACAAATAACCCATAGTGCCCAATGTTCACCAAGATAGAGCTGAGATACCGAAGAGAGAGAATCAGAGAGAGAGAGCTTGCCACTTATGGAAAAAATGCCTCTTATAAGAGTTACCACAAATACCTTCTGTTTATAACAATTCCAATAATATTAAATAAGGTTTTACTTTTAATAAAATGAGCTCTCTTTAATTAACTCAATAATTAAGCTTAATCTCTCCTCATCAACTTTTAATTAGTAATCTAATGAGATAATCATTGATAAATAATGGGCTGTAGTTTGGAATTTCTACCCAAACCAGCATGTGAGTAATACAAATTATATACAATGTTTATAATGACCCAATTCATTCTTTGTTTAGTTTAATATTGATTGTTTAATAATAATTATACAAAATTATTCTTATAATTAGTTTAATGCTAATCCACAAAATAATATGAAATTATTCCAACATAACTAACACATATTTCATACTTCAAAAAATACAAACTACTAAACTTTTTAGTGCTATAAAAGTATTGCAAACATATCTCTGGGAAAAAAAGGTTTTCATGGACCCTTTTATTTAAATTTTAATTAGCCCTATAATCTTTTGATTTTGTCAATGGCCCTACCAGTCGTTCGTGAAAGTAAAGAAGGAATTAAGGCATTGTGATCTTAATGATGCTGCCATTAATTCTCATACTTATGTAACGACATATTTACTGGACGTTGGAATGGTGGAAGAACTTTAACTGCTGTCATAATTTATACTTTTGATTTTTGTTGATGTCTCTTAAGTTAATAATGGTAATTATTCAATACTAATTATTTAAATCATATAACTTCAAAAGAAAAGATGCACTACAATTAATTGTAATTACCATGGTGCATCCGTGGATCACGAACACTCAGAATATTTTCTCTATATAGTATATTTTGCAAACTTAAAGATTGACTTGGTAAATGATTTATGATAAATAATAATATTTTAGTAGCACCAATAGGAATAAAAAAGAATGTATCTGCGGAGCAGAATTAATGTTTGTTAAAAGGGAAGTCAACCTGGTAATCAAGTAATCAATCTGCAACAACCAAAATAATAATAAC
Source organism: Delonix regia (assembly GCA_037074485.1). Taxonomy (NCBI): domain Eukaryota; kingdom Viridiplantae; phylum Streptophyta; class Magnoliopsida; order Fabales; family Fabaceae; genus Delonix; species Delonix regia. The sequence continues at coordinate 4,368,579 of CM073460.1, read as the reverse complement.
TAAATTAAGGGGATTAGGTCAACTAGTATTTTTTTTTTTTTGGGCTTTAGAGGTCAACTAATAATTAAACATCCTAAATTTGGAGTTTCTATGAGTGGGTGGAGCAAAAATCCATTGTTCCCAAATCACTTCCCATGTTTATCAATACAAATATGCCACCATAAAGAAAGATGGTATTTAGAAATTTTTAAAATTATGGATCAACGAAAAAAAAAAAAAGTATCAACATAACTCATGATATTTGTTCACATTAGGATTCAAGCTCGAGACTACTTGGATAAGTGTGAGAAATAATTACTCTTGCTATGCTCCACATAAAATAATTATAAAAAATTAATTTAGTACAAATAATTTGTGAGGATTAAATTATCATAAAGTGTAAATATAAATAATGAATCTAATACTTTTCTTGTCAACCAACTATGAAATTTATTTAGGGGACAATCTTTGGTGGATCATTGTCACCAAATTAAATTAAAGTAAACAAGATTAAGACGCATTAAACGGAGCTAAACAGTGGAAAGCATAGCCCCTCAATGCACCATGTGATTTGCAATTTTCAAATGTATATTCTTTTCGTATTTGCATCAAGACTTTTTTCATAATAATTAAGACTATCACTTGATGATGTTACCATTTCAGTTTTATTTTACCATCTATATTTAATTAGGCTTATATGTATGAAACTCCTTTGAATTTCAGGTTATGTGTGCATATGATAATCTCTCTAAGGTTCATAACTTTAATTTATATATAATTCAATTTTTTTATTGCACATAAAATTCTAAATTCAAGAAAATTATTTGTATAAAAATATAAATATAAATAGATTCATGGGATTTGACATGTCATGCATCCTATCATTAGTAACTTTTGTTAAAAAATTAACAGATTTATTAACGCCAACTGTTATTTGTATAAATGCAAAATTTGTGTATGGGCTCGTTACAAATTCTGAAGATCAGTAAGTTATATGTAAAAAAACCCAAGGTAAAGATGTTATACAGCCTTGTTTTTTGAAAAAAATAACCAACATAAAAGACAAAAGAAAAAGCCACATGATTTGCAATTGATAAACCACATTAATTGGCTCTTAGCCTGTCCAATCGATGGGCCTAACTCAACAAAGTTCACTTTAACTTCACATTTGACACCCTCAAGCACATTTGCCGACACCCACGAGAAGTAGTTAATATCAAATAAAAGAAAAAATATTGGTAGATAATAATATATTTATGTAATAAATAAAATAATATTAATTAACTTAAATTATAAAAATGAATAATATTAGTCTAATTAAATCATATTTTTTTGTCACTTTTTAATTAAACTAGTATTTCACTATCGTCTATTACATATAGAATCTTATTTTTTTTCATTTCATTTTTAATATAAATTATAATTTTAAAAATTATTATTAATCATATAATCCAATTTTTAATTTAAAACAAAAGATAAAAAATGTGACTAAATAATCGTATGTTACTTGTTTTTAGTTTATTATTTTATTTTCAAAATTATAGCATAATGTTTAATAATAGTTATTTATGATGTAAAACAATACTTTTTAACATAATTAAAAATTATTTTCATTTTAATTTTATTAATTATATACTATTTTGGGTTTTAAAAAAGCTTAAAACTTGACTTTAATGGCAACTAAATGGTCACCACAAAAAGTATTCAATAATGACAAGTAAATTGTTATTGATAAAAGTCTTTAGTGGCGACGAAGATTGTCACCACTAAGACCTTTGATGGCAACATAAGTTAAGTCATTAATATAAATTATTGATGATAACAAACAAGGTCATCACAAAAAAATATTTAGTGGCAACCCGAACAATGTCGCTACTAAATGTCTTTAGTGGTTACAAAAATGGTCACCATTAAAGACGTTTAATAGCAACATTGTTGGTTTTGCCACTAAATATTTTTTAGCGGTGACGAGCATGTTGCCACTATGAGGTATTTAGTGGTGACATTGTTCATATTGCCATCAAAAGTATTTTCTACAATCATGATTGGATTTTTAGTGATGATCTTTTGTGACAATTTTTTTGTTGCTACTAAAAGTACACTTTTATCAATGACTTTTTAAAGTTGCCACTAAAAGTCACAACTAATAATATTGTTTTTTGTAGCGAGTGACTTGTATAGTAAATATCGACAATATAGTAACTTATATAGTGCCATATAGTGACTTGTATAATATTAAATAACAACTTATATAATATTATAAAACTTTTATAATAGCATGAAAATTTCTTAATCTTTTCAATCATATAATTTTATCTTATTTAATTATTGTATTATTATTATTATTATTATTATTATTATATATATATATATATATATATTTTAAGCATTTTTTTTATATTCAATAATTTTAAAAAGATTTGAAGGTTGAATGAAAATTTATGTAATAATCCCGTAACCGTTAGCGGGAATAACAATATTGGTGCACTTGGTTACCAAATTATTTGCATCAAGACTTCTTTCATAATAATTAAGACTATCACTTGATGATGTTACTCAGTTTTATTTTACCATCTATATTTAATTAGGCTTATATGTATGAAACTCCTTTGAATTTCAGGTTATGTGTGCATATGATAATCTCTCTAAGGTTCATAACTTTAATTTACCACCCAAACTTGAGATTATGTCTAACAGTGTAAGTAAGCTTATGTCGTTAGTTAATTTGTTATTTTATTAAAAAAAAATATGTATAAAAGAGATTTTTGCCAATTACTCACATTTCAAGGGATTATTTATATATAATTCAACTTTTTTATTGAACATAAAATTCTAAATTCAAGAAAATTATGTGTATAAAAAATAAAAATAAATAAATAGATTCATGGAATTTGACATGTCATGCATCCTATCATTAGTAACTTTTGTTAAAAAATTAACAGATCTATTAACGCCAAGTGTTATTTGTATAAATTCAAAATTTGTGTATGGGCTCATTACAAATTTTGAAGATCAGTAAGTTATTTGTTAAAAAAACCCAAGGTAAAGATGTTATATAGCCTTGTTTTTTAAAAAAATTAACCAATATAAAAGACAAAAGAAAAAGCCACATGACTTGCAATTGATAAACCACATTAATTGGCTCTTAGCCTGTCCAATCGATGGGCCTAACTCAACAAAGTTCACTTTAAACTTCACAGTTGACACCCTCAAGCACATTTGCCGACACCCACGACAAGTAGTTAATATCAAATAAATAAAAAAAATATTGGTAGATAATAATATATTTATATAATAAATAAAATAATATTAATTAAATTAAATTATAAAAATGAATAATATTAGTCTAATTAAATCATTTTTTTTGTCACGTTTTAATTAAACTAGTATTTCACTATCGTCTATTATATATAGAGTCTTATTTTTTTCATTTTAATTTTAATATAAATTATAATTTTAAAATTTATTATTAATAATATAATCAATTTTTTAAAAAAATAAAAAAAATAATTTATTTAAAATATTAATTTTAAAAAAATGCGACTAAATAATCGTATGTTACATAAAGATCATCTTTTGTGCCAGATTTCTTCCCTTATGCTGTTGCTTTGTTAAATTCACTTCAGATCTTTTGCTTTACTTTCAAGTCTATTCGTAATCATTTCATTAACCACTCTGAACAATTGTATATAATTCGTTTAGTACGTCGCTTTATAAAGTAGGATTTAATATCGAGGATTTTATTTATCTCATCTGTTTTGAAATTTCTTGTTACTGCGGATTTACTTCTAATTAAAAATAAATAATGAAAATGAAACTAAAATAATTGTGTGATATATTTCATATGACAGGACCACTGATAATAGCTCCAATTTAAACGACAAACTAAAGGAGAAGATGAAGAAACGTATTCACATAAAAGGAATATCGGACCACATCCATAAGAGAATCTTCTAGTGGCTGGTTATGTCAAGAAAAATCAACATGTTATCGTAAATCCAAATTACAGGCCACTTTCTATGGCATTTTCAACCAGTTATTGAAAATGAAATATGGGTTATACGAATTTAGAAGAATATATAGTAGGAAAAAGTATACCTTTATATCTTTGTTATATTATTCTTCAATTAAAATATAAAAATATATATAATCTCTAATAATATCACATGTGTCTTAAAGTCATCGAATAATCATTCTTGGCTTTAAAAATCACTTGTTGACTTCCCTTATGCTATTGATTGGTATTTGGTAGTTTGTATTACCACTAATTAGTGATTTGATCAGTGGAACTAATCCAAGACAACTGCATTACTTGCACGAATGATTACATATAAAGTATGAACACTTCAAAAAAGACAAACTTTTTTGTGTCTAATAATGACTATTAGATACTCATTAGATACTTGTACTATATATTTTAAATAACACTCAACAAGTTTATACTTAAGTTACTGTATCATACATTCATATCTTACTCGTGCTTTTAAATGTCATTGCTTAAATTACGATAGAGATGTGTGAAGCATTATTGAATACAAAAATTGTCTTTCATATCCTGACTCGTGCTCAAATATTTAAAACGTGACGGTACTTATTAATCTTAATGATGCTTGTCCCTTTTCAACTTCAATCTCATCTCCATGATTTATTATGTTAATATGACAGTACATTGTAAAGATCCTTTCTTTCTTAAAGTATTTCCTATATTTTGTCATTTTAGATTCAGTAACAAATTGATATGCCAACCAATGGTCCCGTTCGATTATTTTTGGCCTTTAATTACATCGTTTTCTTAACACGTGCCATTTGATTTTAAATGATCGTTACGTGTCTTCTTTACCATTGGGATATTTTGTTTTTTTGTGGGTTTTACTTTTCTGCACCCTTTGATTAGAGATAATCATATCAAAAATTAGTCTTCTGGTATAGTTTGCGTGTTCAGTATGGCTCTACATTCAAGTACATCAACTTCAGGGTTTAATTTTGACATACTCGTCATCACTCAATTTAGTTGTGGAAATTAAATAACTAATGCTTAGAACATTCTAAGTATAGATTTTATGTTCACTAAGAAATTAATAATGTATAAATGAACTATTGTTGAAATGATAATCGTAAAAGAAATAGATAATGCCTTAAAATATTATCAAAATTAAGTTAATGGTTCTATTAGTCAAAGTCACAAATTTGAGAGGTCTATGCATTTTCTCCTATTTCAATGACAATATTTTTACGAGTTGGGTATGATGCGCTCTAACATTGACTATATAATAAATGGATCTACTTGAGAAATTTTTGAGCCCTACCAAGTATATTGAGACTAAATTTATAATTAGATTTAGCACTAATACTTAAATAGGTAATTATTAGCAAATAAATTGCAAATATGAGTAATAATTAAAGTTTCAATTGCATCGAAGGATCAAACATTGATTGGTAATACACAAGATCAATAGATTAGCTAGCGATAAATATAAATTATGAATAATTTCAAATGAATTTTTATTGCCTTGCTACAGTATTTTCAAGGGGCTTTCATGGAAAAATTGTTCTAACTTTTTAAATTTATAAATTTTGTAAGAAATTCTCCATAGAGATAGGTTTTTGTTTTAGATCTCCTTGCATGCTTCACGCACCCTAAATTGGACGCAGTGCAATAGAAATTTGTAGTTTTTTCCTATACTATGGTTTAGAATTTTTTTTAAAATAATTTAATATTCTACAATACTTAATCTGGACTATCTAGATTATTACTAAAACAAAATAATTGCATACATCTACTACAATGAATCCAATCTCCATGCACCCTTACGATTATAGCTATGACAGATCAGGCCAATTATTGAGTAATTTTTCTGTTGCATGCTTATGGACCGCATTATTTATAAAATTTAAATAGTAAAAATACTATTTCAATCTCTAATTTATTAGTTAATTTTTAATTTAATCTTCACTAATTTTAAGAGTTAATAATAACAAATTAAAAGACATTAATAAATATGGATTAACTAACATGTACAATACAGCAAAAAGCACTGAGAAAGCTAAAAGCAAACGTCACAAGGCTATGCAATAGGCTAAAACCTGAGTGATCCACCAGTGCACACCTCACAAGTGAGCTTTTCCTTTTCCTTCTCCTTTTTCTTTTCTATCTCTGTTTGCTTTCATTATTCACAGGACCGAACTAACGTTTCAGTAAGAACTTTATGAAAAGCACTTGTTATATTACATCAAACAGAGCCTCCCATTGGACTACTTGGGTACTGAGTCACGACTCGTATCATCAGTAGAGAAGAACTCATAAGAAGCAACTTGGCTATCCCACTATCCCAGACTCTTAACACATATCAGATAATTATGAATATATGACTAATGATCATGGCGATGAGACAGTAATGCTTTTGTGAATATCTCATGTCATAGCCTTCTGGTTGTGTTCTTTTCTAATAAACGGCATGCCACCAAGCCATGAATCTGAAGTGATATGTTAATCTACAGATTTCAATTCTTTTTTTTTTTTTCTTTTCTCTTGTTTCTGATATGTCTGTTACAGTGAAGAGAGATAAATATATAATAATTGAGATTCGTATGAATTTCACATTTTCAATGAAATCTGTTCATTGTGTAATTGGAAAGAAACTGTTCTCCGAATCTGATCTGACATGTAAAGGATAAAAACCAGGACCACACTATGGATATTCATAGGCTGCTAATGGTCAAAAAGTAGTTTTATCTAAATCAAAGGTTCATACCCCACTGTACACTAGACTAACCATAAAGAATATATATATATATATATTTGTATGTGCCTGAGAGAATGCTTAAACCCATATATTCAAAGTTCAAACACCTATATGCACCTGATGACAGGGACGGAGCCACATATTAGTGTGCGGGGCAAGTTCCCCCACTCATTTTTTTTTTAATTTATATAGTATTAGGATATAATTTTATACTCCATGTATTTTAATTTTTTGAACCCACTAAAATTATTGATTTTACATGATTGGGTCATATTTTTTTTATTTTTTGATATTTGAAGTTAAACAAACTAGACTCGCACATGTATTATGTATATAATTATATATGAAATTTATATGTAAATATTTGATACATTTTATAAATAGTAGTTTTGACAATAATTGAGTAGAATATAATTAAGCTCAAATGTCACTATGTTATTTTAGTTAGACCTTGAGTAATTGTCTTTAAAAATGTTGTAAAAATTTTTGAAATGCTAATGGATAAAATAATATTTATAATACTCTATAAATATACTATTTTTGCAAAAAGACAATTATAAATTGTAATACTTTATCAAATATACTTTTTTACTTCTTTCAAACTACTCTTTTGAACGATTTATTAAACTATTACGGTGTTTTCAAGTAAAAATATATTTTTTTTTAGTGTATTTTTGTTATACATTACATGAATAATGAGTAGATAAAAATGTCATTGTAGTATTTAATAATGAAGTTAATATTAATACAGAGAGTAATATATGGCACAGTCTCATTTAAATTTAAACTTATTTAAATTTAAGAAGAGGAAAATCAAGATACATTTAGTAAATTAATCTCATTTAGTTTATACAAAAATATACCTTTGATCCTTTAACTTTATCTCAAGTTTTACTTTCATCTCTTAACATTATTTTTATTAAATCAATCCTAATTTGGTCTCTTAACTCTGCCTCAAATTTCATTTTTATCTTTTTATTTCATTTCCTTTTGATTTAGCTTTCATACATTTTTCATGTATTTTTGTCTCTTTTTATTTTTTATTTTTTCATTTATCTATTGATATGAGTAAGTCCAGGTAATTTCTATTTGGAGGTTTAAATCTACATTTTATTATTCCATAAAGTAAATTTATTGGTGCCTAGTAGCTAAATTTAATTTATTTTTGCTTTTCTTCATTTTGGGGTTACTAGCCCAATATGCTTTTTGGCAATCCTAACTATTAATTCATCCAAAGCTTAAATATTTAAAATTTTTAATTTGGTGGTGTTTGAAAAGAAACATTTGAGCAGATTTTAAAAATGGCCAAATTAAAATAAAATAATATTAAAGGATGAAATTGATACATGAGAAAATGTTAAGAAATCAAATTGAAATCAAATAAATTTAATGAACAAAAGTGAAACTTAAAGTAAACTTAAATGACCAAATTAAAATCAAATAAAGTTAAAAAATAAAAATGAAACATAAGAAAAGGTTAAAGGGCCAACCTAAAACTAAATAAAATTAAAAAACAAAAGCAAAACTTCAAATAAGATTAAAGTACTAGAAATATATATTTGCCTTAAATTAAAAAGAAAGAATTTGGTTTTAAAAAAATAATCTTAAATATAATTTTTTAAACTAAAACATAAAATAAATTATTTTTACCTTCGCTGGTCCAAGGTCCTGGTTCCGTCATTGCCTGATGATCTAAACAATATATAAAAGTAGCAGCCCACATACATGGCACCAAACGTGATCGTATTGGACGAACCTATTCAGTTTGTATATGCCACTGTACTGAGCCAACCCTATCCAGAACTTTCCTACTTCAAAGAGGGCTATCCAATTCATAATGGAAAATGCTATCCATTTGTCACCATTTGTATGATTCGACGTAAAATATCCACAAACCCAAAAGCAAGTCCTATCCCAAAGCTAATTGCCATTAATTAAGCAAAAGCTATGATGCAGCTTTCATTATAAAGTAGGCAGAATCTAAAGTGCATCTGGTGGTGGTGACAGATCCATAATTAGTCAACAGATAATAAAATCCACTATATGTGCATTTTATGGGTTGTGACTTGTGCAGAAGTCTGACTAATCGTCCAACTAGCTAGCCCACTAGATATATGTCACTCACGTTCTTGTGTGAAAATTCTGGCAGAAGTATATATCTTAAATTATTATCAAAGTTGGCTTTGACTTTATGAAATAATTAAGGCTATTTTAATTTTGAAAAGCTTCGTGTTAATGAGGCGAAAATTCAAGAAATATGATATAAGCATGCCTTTTTAGTTCTTGTTTTAGACACTACAGCCTTGGGATTGACCACAAAGATTTAATTAGGGTCTTAGAGACTTGAGTAAGGAAGTGTTTACAATTTTTTCCTTTTAAAAAATTGTAAAGATTTTATTTTAATGGAAATATTCTTTTCAGGATTGCGGGTGTAGATTTATTTGAAGAAATTGAAGTATGTTAAATTTTAACTATCGACATTTCCTTTTAACGTCGTTAGGCTGTACAATAATTACTAAAATCGTGGTTAAGTCATTAGAGAATATAGTAGATGAAACTTTTTTTGGTATCATTCTTCTGTGATTAACTCATTTAGTATTCTTTCTGACTTTCTCTGTAAAATAATTCTCATCATAAAAGGAAAACAATTTTTTTTATCATTTAATTTCTTCTAAAGATTACCTTTCCATCCTTTATTTTATTTTATTTCACTTTAGTTCTTTAACCTTATCTTAAGTTTTACTATTATTTCTTAGCTCCATTTTATATCAATTTAGTACTTTAATCTTATCTCAATTTTTACTTCGTTTAGTTTCATTCATTCTTTCAATTTGATTCTTTAACTTTAAAAATTACTGATCAAGTGTTTCCTTTTTCCTAAATATAGATATTATGACAAGTAGAATCCAAAATGGCAAGAGGTTACCAAAGTTAGGCCACTAAGGAGCCATGTAAAACATATTGTAGTTCAAGGAATCAAATTTTGAATAGGACAAAAGTTAAATATGATACCAAAAAAAAGAGACTAAATTAAAATAAAATAAAGTTAATAGATAGAAATAAAACCTAAGATAAAAAAATATATTCTAGCGCACTATAAAATTATTTTTGGACTTATAATGATACTGCCTTATCTTATAATAGATGAGTAGAATGATGTTAAAGGAGAAGCTTTTGTTTCTTTAGTGATTTTGTCATTTTTTTTAAGGGGAATTCCCCCCACCCACGAAATATGATCAGAATTATCCAGGGATAATCTTCATGTTTGCTTGGAATATATATATATATATATATATATATAGGGTAAAGAAGCAGTAGCTAGTTTATGCTACCCTTGTTCTAATGTGTTGGAAAAGTAATTCCATTGAGCTACGACTCTACATTGATACGCTCGCTAATCCTAGCAAGATATGAATCTTCATATAAAATCATCATGAATCAATGATATCACGTTCCATTCCAAATATTCAGTCATATAATATTGGCAATTTGTAAATGTAACCTATATATATCCATCTGAGAAATTGTCCCTATAATGTAAAAGAATCTTGACAAATTAACACCCCCACTATTGATCAAAATAGCGTGTGTTTAGTATATCATGTACCGAAAGGCTTATATATCGATAGTTGGATCAAATAATAAAAGTATATAAATAAATAGATCTAACAAATATGTTAACAAGCATAATGGATTCTCAACATTTTTTTTTTGTGGCAAATTTTTTTGTAAATTTCAAAGACACATAGATACAGGAAAAAGAAAAAGAAAAAAAGAGAGAGTATATGAGACCTATTTTACTTTTTCTACTCACTTTCTCTTTTCTTTTTATCTTCCTCAAACTTCATAAAAATATTTATAACAAAAACTCTAGAGAATCTAGATTTTTTAACAAGACATATAGTGTTTTGATTTGATGTCTGAAGGGTGAAGAAGCTTGTTTGCACAATAAAATGGAGATTTATCTAGCAAATAATTTCATTTGATAAAGCGCCAGAGTCTTTTCCAAAATCACTTTTATCTTTCAAATAGTTGCTTGCACATAAATGAATAAAAAATTTGGTTATGCATTAGATGAAGTAAATTCATAGCAAAACTCACTTTTTAGATAATTTTTTTTTAAATTACAACTAAAATTAAGTTATAACATCAAGTTGTTCTAAAATAAAATTTGTACAACTTTAATCTAAACATTTAAGAGAGAGAGAGAGAGAGAGAGAGAGAGAGAGAGAGAGAGAGAGAGATATATATATATATATATATATATATATCACTTCTAATAATTCGGATAGTAGTAAGGTGGATTTAGAAAATAAAACTTGTGTACTAGTCCTAATTCAACTTGTTAGAATTTAAAAGTTGTCATAGGGTTGAGTTTATGAAAAATGATCACAAATTTTAATTTGGATAAATTTTGAATAATTTTTTGTTTAATAATATTTTTGTATTATTATTCAAAATTTTAAATCATAAAGACAACAAGAAATTTTTTCTAAGAAAGACGTATTGCATTAATCAAGAGAAAGGAAGTACATCCCAAATCTAAAAGCTAGCATAGTGTATGGAGGCTCTAACATGCCTATGCACCATCATATTCGCTTGCCTTCGAACCCACTTACAAGAAATCTTACTCTTAAGTGAAAGGAAATAATAACAATCCTCAATAACCAGTCCATACTTAGCATTATCACTAGAGTTAGCCTTAATATTGTTGATAACTTGCTAAGTGTTTGAGCAAATTGTACCTTTCGTTCGGAAGATTGGATAAGGCCCACTTCAATGACAATCTCAAGTTCATTGCCTCTATAGTGGCTGGAGGTATATTGCTTGAGATGTAACTCGAAATTGCCATAATAAAACCCCTTTCCTTAGTTTTAAAAAATTATCCCATAGCTAGAAACTTCCTCTTTTGAAAAAGTTTTGCTTCAACAAAACACACCTACGCACTATCTTCTTTCATACTGTTAGCTCCACTTGTTCCCTACATAAGAACATTAGTTGAGGTTCTTTTCTTTAACTCCTACTCCATTTTCTGGTTCTCTATATAGAAAAGAGCTTCGTTGATCACCCTTGCTGGTCGGATTATTACATTTTTCCATACACAATTATTTCTCACTCCCCATATCATCTGCATTATTATACAAAATTCCTTAACCTTGTCCTTAGGCTATTGGGTGATTACAAATTGCATGCAACTAGAAATATCATGAAAACCTTCAGGTATATCGGAATGCACTGAAGGAGTCCTCTGTATCTTGACAGTAAGGGCAAGTACCATCAATGCCAATACCATAGGCTACTAAGTTTGTTTTAACGAAACGAATGCTTTTACCTACTTACCAAATGAAAATTTTCACTTTGGGTGGTAGACTCAAACTCCAAATGCGCCCCCACTCACCTGGAATCATGTCCTAAGGGTGTTACTCCCTACTCTAAAAAGCAAGATAGTAACTCATTTTAATAGGATACTGTCCCCTTTTATCAGGATGCCAAATACGCTTATCTCTATGAGGTACCAAACTGATCGAGATGGTAGCAATTAGAGATCAGTCTTATAACAAAAAGAGCTCCTCAAGCTTTCTGTGACACCATTGCTTGCTATCTTAATGAGATCAATAACCTTAAAGTTGTTATCTCTAACCCCTCTAACATCCATAGGATAATAATGATCTTCCTTAGGTAACTATGGTTTATTCCACACATTGATGTTTCTACTATTGCTTATCCTCCACCTCATACCTTGAATTAAAAGCTCCTAGAAGACCAAATACTCTTCCAAATAAAGCTCGAGTTGGAACCTAATTGAGCTTACCAAAAGTCCCTTGAAGGGAAAAATTTCACCTTAAAGATCCTATATGGAAGCGTGTTATTGGTTGTGCCTAACCTTTAACCCTGTTTCCCCATCATAGCTAAATTAAAGCAATGTAAGTTCCAAAATCCAAGCCCACCATCTTCTTTATAATTACATATATTGTCTTAAGAAAGCCATTTAAATCCCATGGACCTTTTTGCATTATTACCTCACCAGAAAGAGTTCATTATCCATTGAAGTTCTTCATATAGCTAAACGGGAAGGAAAAAAATAGCCATACGAAACATTAGTACTGCTTAGGCTACTAATTTCAAAAGAATCTCCTTTCTTGGCCAAGACAAGAATTTGTTCTTCTAGTTCTGTACTTTCCCTTACAATTTGTCTCTAAGAAAAGTAAAAATAGACCCTATAAGTGAAGGAAAAGCCAAGTAACAACTATGATCAAGAGATGCGTGGATATTCAATATGTCCTTTAGCCTTTTTCTGTCATCAGGCTTGACATTGGGACTAAAGAAAATCCTTGATTCTTGGAAGTTTATAAATTGACTTGAAATCACATCATAAGTGTTAAGAATCTTCTTTATGTGGTCACAATCTGCATCATCAATTCTATGAAAAAAGAAAGAATTGTCAGTAAAGAGAAGGTGAGAGATTCTTGGGCCCCTAACACTTATACAACAACAATGAATGTAGCCAAAAGATTCTCTATGTTGTAAAGCACTAAAAGCCCCTTTACACAAAGAATAAACAAATATGAAGAAAAAGGATCCCCTATCTAAGGCCACGCTAAGGGATAACTAGGCCCACTTCCTCCTTATTAAAAAGGAAAGAATATTTCATCATTTTAACACATATCAACATTTAGTGAACCCATTAGTTGTCAAGGCCCATTTTGATTAAAATAGCTTCGAGGTAATCCCAGCTAACTCTATCATAGGTTTTACTGACATCAGTTTTTACAGTAGCCCAACCTTGTTTTCGTATAGCTTTCCTCTTCATAGTATGAATGAGTTCAAATGTTATAAGGATATTATCCGTTATCAATCTCCTAAGAATGAAAGCATATTGAGTGTCTATGAAAATACCAGGCAAAACCTCTTTAATTTGTTGGCCAGAACCTTAGACACAATTTTATAGATAATATTGTAGAGAGATATTGGCCTTAGATCTTTCTCACTTTGGGCGTCCTAAATCTTAGGAATAAGGGTTTTTAATATGTACACATGACCGTTAGGAAAAGCACCAGTTCTCAACCATTGGCTAGCATGACAAACAATATCTCCACCAATAACATGCCAAAGCTTTTGAAAGATGGTAGGATTGAAACCATTTGATCCTAAAAATTAATTAGGATGCATTTGGAAAACATCTTTAAATTCTTTAGCATGAAAAGGTCTAAGTATGGTCTCATTATCCTTCTACGTCACTCTTTTGTTCACCGGATGAATTACAGGGTCCAATAAGAAAATGTTATTTATGATGAAATATTGAATTTTTATCCTCGTTAAGGAAAGTGAAACAAGAATTCAATTCAACGTCATAATGATATATATATATATATATATATATATATATATATGTATATGTATACACGCACACACACACATAACACTTGTTCTTGTATTATATATTTTGCTAGATCTGCTATATCATTTTCCAAAAGGAGGAATCAAAGGAAAAAGAAATTGAGCCATATTTCATTTACTTTTTAACGAAGTTTCAAGAAAAGATGGTGTATGCTGTAAATTTGACCAAACCAAAAAAGAAAAAGGGTAAGATGTACATAGTCTGTCAAAAAAAAAGTCATTGTATTTGTTATAGAAATGCATAAATTTAATTATTTATAATTAAGTGAAGTAATTTTTTAATCGCACGTAATCAGAAAGTTTAATTTGATAATTCAAATTTTTTATATTACGTGATTAGATGACGTTGAAGAAGTATATTCCAGCTACAGTCTTTTACACGTGATTCATTCAAATTATATTACATGTGAATCTACTATAACTTACTTAGAGAAATGCAGCTCAGGTTACGAACATGTATAAAGGACCAGTGTAATATAAACATGTGTACAATAGGAAGTAATAGGAATTCTGTAACTTTAGCCTTTTTTATTCTTTTCTTGTGTATATATTCAATGTACAGTATGCTTAGTGATTCATCAAAGTATATTTTACTCCATTATTCTAAAGCTCTTCATGGTATCAGAGCTACCTGATCCTCTCGTGGCCTAATATTTTACTGTTTTTTCTTCTTCAATTTCCATGGCTGATAACGTTACTCGATCATCTGTCCTTTCATCTCAGGACCCTCTTGATAACCTCGGTGTTGCACTCGTTATTGTTCCATTCAATGAATCAAATTATCGATCTTGGAGCAAATCAATGCGGATAACTTTAGCAGCTAAAAATAAGCTCGGTTTTATCACAGGGTAAGTGAAGATGCCTGCAAAGGATTCCAATACCTATGACAGTTGAGTTGGGGCCAATGCTATGGTGGTCGCTTGGATCCTCAACTCACTTAGTAAAGAGCTCCATGAATCCTTCATCTATGTCTCATCGGCCAAGGAATTATAGGAGAAGCACAAACAACGTTTTGGAGAATTTTATGGCCCGCAAGAGTTTGAACTTCAAAAGGAGCTTCTGACACTTACAGAGGGCAACATGTCTTTGTCTCTCTATTTCACTAAACTGAGTAAGCTTTGGGATGAGCTTGCTTGTATTGTGCCTCTTCCCCAGTGTACATGTGGTAAGTGCACTTGTCGACTTTCTCAACTCATTTTACAGAAATCTGATTCTGATAAGGCTATGCAATTTTTTATGGGGTTAAATAATACTTATGACAACACTAAGAATCAAATCATACTGCTAGATCCTTTTCTCAGTCTTGATAAGATATATTCCATGGTCCTTAGTGTGGAAAAGCAACGACAGGTATCTGCTCACACTATCAAGCTTCCATATAACAATGCAATGTTCTCAGTCTCTAATATAGGGTCTACTTCCACGAAATCCAATTCAGGCACTAAGAATAAATCTACTAAGAAGGATGACCAATACTACACTAATTGTAAAAACAAAAGACATATATCAAGAACTGTTTTCAGAAAAATGGTTATCCTGATTGGTTATTGGATTTTAAAAATAAGAAGTCTAAAGCTCTGATTAATGCATGAGACTGAATCTGCTACACCATTACACTTGGTTGACTCCTCACAGAAAGAATTGACCTCTACCATTACTCAAATAATTAAGCAAGAATTGTCTAAGATTATGAAGATGAAAGCAGTGCCCGAAGCTGATGTAAATGCTGCACAATTCAATGATTGCTGCGGTATTTAATCCATCATGTTTTTCAAACACTTGCTGATTTAACTATGAGCTCTTAGGTTGTTGATATAGGGGCCACTAACCATGTATCTCCCTATCTCACACTTTTTTCTACTTACTCTCCTTCAAGACATGGTCTCGTTCACTTATCAAATGGTTATGCTCAATCCATTTCCCATATTGGTTCTATGGTTATTTATTCTACCTTCACACTGAACAATGTCTTTCATATTCCAGCATTCCGATATAACTTACTCTCAGTAAGCCAATTAGTTTCAGAAGCCAACCTCAAGGTTGTTGTTACTAATGATGCTTGTATTTTTTAGGACCCAGTGACCGATAAAATGTTTGCTTATGCTAAGCTTGTTGGAAGACTTTATTTACTTGATCAATTTTCCTTTACTTATTCCCATGCTCATGTATCATGTAATACTTCAAAGACTAATAATAGATTTTCCTTATGGCATCACATATTGGGTCATCCCTCTCTGGATTCAAACATATTCCATTTCTGTCTCATTTTCCTAATTCTTTTATACAACGTTGTGAAGTCTGTCCATTAGCTAAGCAAACACGTTTATCTTTTCCCACTTCAGTTAGTATAACACGAGCCCCATTTGACCTCACTCATGTTGACCTTTAGGGACCTTATCAGGTTTCATCTATTACTAGTGCTTTCTACTTTCTCACAATTTTCGATGACTTTTCCAAAGTGACATGGACAATTTATTATAAAACAAACAGTAAGTGCAATATACTCTTCCACAATTTTTCTCAATGATTCAAACACAGTTCAATATATGCATTAAAATCATAAGAACAGACAATGGTACAGAATTCATTAATTCTGATTGCCATGACTTTTTTACCAGCAAATGTGTTATTCACCAGCGAAATTGTCCTCACACACCCCAACAAAATGGGACTGTTAAGAGGAAACATCACCATTTAGTTCAAGTTGCTAGAGCTTTACTCTTCACTTCAGGACTTCCTCAAGAATTTTGGGGTGAGCCTAATTTGTCTGTCACCTATCTCATTAATTGACTTCTTACCCAAATTCTTGCTTGGAAAACTCCATTTGAACTGCTATTTGGTTACCTTCCTTCCTATGACCATCTTAGAGTTTTTATACCTCTTTGCTTTGCTACAAACCCCAAACCACATAAGGATAAGTTCTCTCCACAAGCTTATAAGTGCATCTTCCGTGGGTATGCTTCTGGCTAAAAAGCTTACAGGTTATATAATCTACACACTTCTAATGTTGTTGTATCAAGAGATGTCGCCTTCCATGAACAACTTTTCCCTTATAAATCCTCTAAATCTAATTCATCTGATTGATGTCCTTTTCTTCTTATTCCCATCACTGAAACTAACCCACAGAACATATCTCCTACCTCTTCTGATCTTCTTCAGCTAGCCTCTGTTGCTCAACCATCTAATTCCACTAGGACAAGTACACGAGTTTCCAAACCACCTAATTGGTTAAAAGATTATATCATTGGTTCTGCTCATTTTACCTCTCCCTACGTCCCACCCACATTTCCTTTTCATACTTCACCATCATTCTCATCACCATACATGTGTTATTTGGCAAATGTTTCTGCTATAGAGGAGCCCATATATTATCATCAAGCAAAGAATCACAGTGCATGGGTTGATGCTATGAATCAAGAATTAACAGCATTGGAAAACAATAACACTTGGGATCTCACTGATTCACCTCCTAACAGAAAGCCAATTGGCTGTAAATGGGTTTACAAGGTTAAACTCAAGCCCTCGGGTGAAGTTGATCAATATAAGGCGCGTTTGGTTGCCAAAGGTTACAACCAAGTGGAAGGACTTGACTATACATATATAGTTATTTTCCTGTTGCAAAAAATATTACTGTCAGATTACTAATTGGCTTATCTGCAGCTTAATCATGGCCCCTACATCAACTTGATATCAACAATGCATTCTTGCATGGTTTTTTGGATGAAGAAGTTTTTATGCTTCCTCCACCAGGCTACATGAAAGCTAATCACGGTTAAGTATGTAAGTTAAAAAGGTCTCTCTCTGGATTAAAGCAAGCATTAAGATAGTGGAACCAAGAGCTTACCACCAAGTTGCACTCCTATAGTTTCTTACAGCCTCCACATGATCACTGTCTTTTCTCTTTGCACATCTGACTATTTTTTGGTCCTTCTCGTATAAGTCGATGATGTACTGATCACAGGTACCTCTGACTCTGAAATCCAAAAGGTCAAAGCTTACGTACACCAATAGTTTTCCATCAAAGACCTCGGCCTTGCAGGGTATTTGCTTGATTTGCAGCTAGCTTGATCTCCCACTGGTATATACATTAGCCAATGGAAATACAAACTTGACTTACTACAAGATTCTGGTCTTTTAAAGGCAAAACCTGCTAAAACACCTCTCCCAAAATCTATCAAGTTTCACAAGGATCAAGGTCTGAAGCTCTCTGATCTAGAACCTTATCGTCAGATTATTAGCAGATTACTGTACCTAGGATTTACTCAACCAAATATCACATTTGCCACTCAAAAGCTTAGCCAATTCATTCAATCACCTCGCCAATCTCATTGGGAAGTTGCACTACATGTTCTAAAATATCTAAAGGGATGTCCCTCAAAGGGCCTTTTTATCCTACCCAACAACAATTATTTTTGGATGTTTTCTCTTATGCAAATTGGGCATCATGCACTAATAGTAGAAATAACTTAACTAGAAACTATATTTACTTGGGAAAGGCATTATGTTGGCCCAAACCCAAGTTTGATTTATGACAAACCAAATGTTAAAAAATAAGCCTAACCCACATCAGAAAAATGAGCAAGTTTGGACATTCCTTCTCAACCCATATCAGAAGCTCATATCAAGTCTGAAATTCAAAATAATAAAAGACAGTTCATTACTCCATCTCTCTAACAAATAGTACGTATAAGTTGTCCTGAAGAAACAAATCTCAGCTTTTCTCTGACACCCTCTGCTACATCCTTTTAACACCTTTTGTTTCGCCTTAAGTTACCAACAAAAATGACCATTAATGGCGCTCTCATCTTACCAAGAGAAACCGCACACATTAAAGTTGAAATCTGTACCTTATGGCAATCAAAGGAGGAACAACCCGAATATCTCTCCCATCATAAAAATCTGTAGCATTAATTGCTCTCCAACGACTATTTTCTAAAAAGCTCTATATATGTGGAGCTGCTGCTTTCGTAAGGTAAAAAGAAGAAAAACTAAAGAGAGAAATTGTCATGTAATATTCAAAAATCTTACTTCTTAGAGATAAGTGTCTAGTTTATTTGCTTTTTAAAGCATTTTGTGAACTGTTAATGAAAACCCAGTATATAAGGGTTCATAAAACTCATTTTTACTATCA
Organism: Delonix regia; assembly: GCA_037074485.1. Taxonomy (NCBI): domain Eukaryota; kingdom Viridiplantae; phylum Streptophyta; class Magnoliopsida; order Fabales; family Fabaceae; genus Delonix; species Delonix regia. The sequence goes on along the minus strand of CM073460.1, from coordinate 4,349,328 downwards.
CTAGTGTTGAGCCTCTGCCTCAGTGGAGAAGAGGATTGTTTTAGAGTCTGACGTTAAGGTTGAAAACCTTGTATTTGAAGTTAGCACGTAAAAACTCTGTATGAAATTGTAAAAGAATTATTTTTAGTGAAAATTTTTTTGAAAGAGTCAAAGGGACTGAAAGTAAGCATTACGTTTGGTTGAACCAAGATAAATTACTGTGTTTGAAACTCTTTCCCTAATCTTAGCATTTTTTTTTTTTTTTAGTCAATTTCATATTTTATAGTTAACTAATTTCTTCACTTGAACTTCTCTCTTTAAACAACATAATTCACTAAAATATTTACAATTAACTTTTTTTTTTTTACTTTCAGAGTTAACGAACTGCTGGACAACTTAGTTGACTATATTTTATCACAATCAACTATTTATTACGATTTATAGTCGACTAAATATTTTCAGCCAATCGTAATTTTTGAAACAAAATTTTCTTAAATTTTTAAAAGCACTTATTCATCCCCTTTAGGTACATTATCACGTTAGTCTCATGGAAGACTAAGAAACAAAGCACCATTTCTCGATCTTCAATTGAGGCCGAGTATCGAGCACTTGCCAATACTGTTTGTGAGCTAAAGTGGATCTTTTACTTGCTTAATGATCTCTCTATAACAATTCCTAAGCCCATTAGCCTGTAGTGTGACAACAACTCTGCTATTCACATTATTGCCAATACGGTTTTTCATAAGAGGACAAAGCATTTGGAGATTGATTGCCATTTGGCTTGAAATGACTTTAAGGCAGGGTTTCTTCATCCAAAACATGTTCCCTTGAGTCAACAAGAAGCTGATCTGTTCGCTAAATAACTTGCTGTTGACCATTTCACCATATTGCTCTTCAAGTTGGGAATGGTATAGTACCATTCACCAACTTGAAGGGGGACGAAGAAGTATATTCCAGCTGCAGCCTTTTACGTGTGATTCATCAGAGTATATTTTACTCCACTATTCTAAAGCTCTTCAGACTCAAAACCTGCATAATTCTTACTTTCAACCTTAATAAATTTGGATCATAATATCTTTTATGTTAAAGATTAAAAGACAGTGATTTGACGTAAATTTTCAGCTTTTGGCTTTAACGTTAATTACTTATTTTACTTTAATCTTTCGCTTAAAATCACTTCTTCCATTCAATACACATCTTTTATGGGAGGGGAACTCGCAGGAAGACTTGTGCACGAGTAAATATCAATATTGAGCTGAGGATTTCAATGATGAAGTATGTGTTCATTCTTTGAATCCAGAGAGAAACAGAGTCTTCAAGGTTCAATAAATTGAGAGGATCAAAAAGGGACAAAAATTTTATTTTCTTTTAGATATTTTTAAATTTAGTCTATTATTAAATTATTTTTAATTTATTCTTTATAAATTAAATCTTTTTAATTTAGCCCTTCATATAAAGGTATTTTTAAATTTAATTCCTCATAGTTAAACTCTAATCAATAATGTCTTTCTAACAATATGTTATAAATAAAATTTATAATAAATCGATAGAAGAATAATTATAATAACTTATTAAAAATATTTTACATGCCATCACATTAATTAATTTCATTTATAGCATATTGATAAAAAGACATTATTATATTATTAATATTTTGAGAGAAACTAAATTAAGGAATAATTATTTGAGGAACCAAATTAAGAAAATACTTTATCTGCAAATGACTAAATTTAAAAACAATTTTATGAAGAAACTTAATTTAAAAATATTTATATTTGTAGATAACTAGAATAATTTTTTTCCCAATTTTTTAAGTCTTAACAACCTGCTGCTATAGAACTATCAACTATATCTACTTGTAGGTCAAATTTTAAAATTTATTTTATTTAAAAATTAATCATATTTTAAATTCAATTTTTTTTTTAATAACTGACTAATTCTCCCAATCAGATCATAAAGTGGAGAAGCATGTGGCAATGGTAGTTAATTTTTTCACAGTTATTTGTACTGGCATTAATTTAACATGGCAAAGAGGATTTATTGACAGTTTGAATTTCCAAATTCAGTAAGCTGTAAGCATCTAACAATTTTTCCCTCCAACTGTTTGATATGCCTAATTCTGTCATTAATGAACATATCTGAACGTTCTAAGATGTCTAGCTGGGGCTGCTGGATATATTAGGACCAGTCAAATGTTCTATATTATATTCACAAAATAATACTTTTATTTTTAACAGGAGGGATGTTCAGGCCAAAAATAATAAAACAAGATGAAGAAATTTTCCTAAAGTCATTTGAATTTTTCTAAAAAAATTAAAATTTATAAAACCCTAAATAAAAGAACAGATTGACACTTTTTAATCAGTAGTATTAGAAGAATATATTTTTATTGTATTATTTATGGTAAAATTTTTACATCAATGCACTCAATTATAATATAAAGATATAATTATAATACTATTATTTTTTCGGTTAATATTATTATAATTATTTTCCTACATTATAACTTGATGTACTAATAAACTTAAAATTATGAGTGCACAAAAAATGGCATCATTATTTATATGTATTGAAAATATCAAATTAAATATTAAAAAATACATAAATATGCAATACTTTTTTTAAAAATAAAACACACCTATTATATATAAGTAAAGTAGTTAATAAAAAATTAATTAATTAATTAATTAATTGTCTCTTAAATCTAAAATTTTTAGAATTGTAAAAAAATTTTAGAATAAACGAAAAAATTAATTAATTATTTTTCAAAGTCTAAAATTTTTTTAGAGTAAAAAAAATAATAAATTAATTAATCACTTCTTAAATTAAAAATTCTTTGAAATTCACAAGTTAACCCAAAAAAGAATGAATTAATTATATTTTATGGTTGACATGATCTAAAACTAAAATAAAAGAAATGATATATGATTGAATGATTTATTATGGTGTTCTCTCAATAAGACTATTATCGTCACTTCTTTCACCAATCTTATATGAGTAATTTTATAATTTGTTTTAATTTATTATACTTTTAATATCACAATATGTTACTAAATATAACCTTTTACTAATCCTTATAATATTTAATTCAAAAAATATTGGCGTGTAATAAAATAAATTAATTTTGCCGTGACAAATAAATTAATTATAATATATTTTCTCATTTGTATAATTAACCTTATCTATTGGATTCTTATAAATCCAATGTATGTGGATGAGCTGATTACTAGAATCGTACGGTTTCTGTTTATCTAAGTAAGCAGTCTCCAACATCCACTACCGACGCATAATTAATGTACACACTTCTTCAAGAAAAAAAAAATTAATGTGCACACAACACTAACACAAATATCAATCAAATCGAACACTCCGGTGGGCTCCTGGCATCGAGGTTTACTAATCACCTGTTATATAATTAAGTTTTTTGAAGATTTTTTTATAAAAAAAATAAAAAAAAAGTATTACTTAAACACTTTAATTATATTTGGCTAAATTATGTATGTACATTGCATCATTAGGTGGTACGGAAAATGAATGGCCGCGTCAATAATATGTTAAACGTTAATTTTATAGTAATCTAAATTAATTTGTATTTATATTTCAATTTTATTATTTTTAAATTTTATTTATGAATATAAAATTTTTAAAAAATTTTTAATTTATTCCATTTGCTTTTTATTTTTAAATAAAGTATACAAAAAATATTAATTTATAAATTTTTTAATTCATCTTTGTACTTTTTTTTCAATTATTCTTCAACTCTCTAATTTTATTCTTATTTTAAATTTATAAACTGTGCTTTGTGAGGTTATTAAAAAATAAAAAATAAAAAGTTAAAATTGAAAATGTGTAAAAAAATTTTGACTTAATAAATAAAATCTAAAAATTTTAAAATTAAAATATAAATATAATAAGTTATTTTAAATAAATATATTGTTAACATATTTTAATATATTATTGCCACGTATCTTTGTTTTAGTATACAATATAATAATTGCATTGATATAACTAATTTTATTGTCATACTATTCATAAAGTGATAAACATAACTGCTAAAGTATTTTAAAGTTTATATGTACTATAATTTTAAAAAATTAATATACTCAAATTTCAAAAGAATCAAAGAGAATTAAAAAAAAAAAAAAAAGGGGCTCTCACCTTGGTGGCATTACTCTATTTTGTTTTAGTCATCCGTATTTTGCTTTGGTTAAACATATGTTAAATCGGCAGATATGAAACAAATTAACATATAGAATACTTATGCATAATTTGAAATTAACACTTTGCGTCTGATGTAAATTAAAATATCAGCTCTTTTGTAAAGAGTAAATAATGTACTGATTTCTAGAACACAAACACAGACATGCAGACTCGAGAAAGCATCAAAGGTCCATTGATTCAAATTATGTTCAAGCAAAAAATATTAATATGAAGTTTATCTGCACTTCTGCAGACATGAATGTATTCTTTAATCATATAAGATTACACTGATGCATGAGAATGACAAGCAATAGGTAGAGATAACGTATATAACCTATTGTCTTAGGATTGATTTCATCTTATGAGCATGCTTTTTAATCATGTACGTGCATAGTGTTGTGAGCTTGAATTTTATAAGTTCAGTCAATTTTACTTGTAAATCTCTTAATTTTAACGTAAATAACAAGTCTTTGATTGAATTTTAAAAATTAATTAATCAATTTATGCGCAGAAAACAGAAAACAACTAAGCAGCTTATAATCATCTTCCCCTTGCTCGATCATGGAAACCTGAGCCTTTGATGATTTTTATAATTGAATTCAGATGCATTACAACTCTGCTTAATTATATATAAGCATCACTGAGATCTGTTCCCTCGGTTGTTTCCTTTCTTAGTTGTATTTCTCATATTCTAATGCCTCCAAGTGCATCTCCATTACTTTCTCGATCCCATTTCTCAGACAACTCCATTAATTAAAATCTACTTGAACTGAACTAAAACTCACTTGAACCATTTTTTAAAATCCAATGGTCGGAAATTTCCATCGAGCCGAGCTCCCTGATTGTAGGATCTCTTCACAATGTTAATATCACAGCCACGCGATCCTTCATCCTCCATATATAGCTTGAACTTGAAGCTCAGTTTCTTCACAAACCCATCTCTTAGAAAGTCAAAAAATATGAGTAAGTTTCTTCTTCTTCTTCGCTTCCTCTCATTAGCAAATGCTTTTGTGAGTGTAGCCATGTCTAGCTATGACTCAAACCCACCTGCTGAAGCACCTGTTATTAGAAAACTCAGTAAGCAGGGTGATGCTGTGAGCCCATGTGAAGCACCTCAGAATGATGGAACAAAGCATCATGTTACAGACGAAGGACGCAGTATTCTGAGGCATGAGAGGACTTCGATTGAGCCTAAGGATGAACAGGTTCTGGGTTCTGATGGGAGGGTGCATTCGTTGAAGCAGCATCATCACAGCTCGTTCGATAGGTCAATAGTTGCCGGCGTAGTTATTCTTGGAGGGCTTGCAACTACCTTCTTGGTGGCAGTTTTCTGTTATATCAAAGCTTCTGGTAGGTCCAAGGCAGAAACTATAGCCTAACAGCTTAATTGTCTTTTTTTTTTTTTTTTAATTTAGGGTCAAGAGTGTCCTAAAATTCTGTTCAAGTATTTTGTTTTTGGGGACAATTTTAGAGTTGCAGTTTCTTATATTAAGTTAGTGCATTGTTTTAGTATCTTTTTTTATGTGTCATGTGTACATAAGATTGTAAAGGAAGAATGGGATTTGCAAGTTTTTTTTGGGTAATTTTAGTTTTAATTGAGATTCAAATTTCAATATTTTTTTTTTTTTCTTAATGCTCATTGATTCAGATGAAATGATTCTTTAGAAATAATACCCCTCTAATGGAATCCTATCTTCCAACAGTATCCATTTTAGGTTGAAAACGAAGAAAAGGTAGACATAAAGTTAGTCAGTAGTCACCATATGAGACTCAAATTGTGTGAGAAATCATATTGGGCTCATTTGGGCCTCCATGTTAGCCCATGAGAATTGGCTCGAAAAGTTTGGCAACATCACCATCTTCCGTTGTTGTACATCATTAGCTATGCCAATATATAAAGTTTCTAACATTTAATACATTTATATTTATTAAATTTAAAAAAAAAAAAAAAAAAGTACTGCAGAGTCAATCTGAAAGCACCATAAAAAATAAAAAAGAAAAAAAATCCAATCTTAAAGCTCCATAGAGAAAAGACAGCCCCTCCTCCTTCAATGATGTCAGTAACATAAGTAAACTAGTATAAGTTAATTTGATAAAAAAGTGTATATATATATATATATCTGTGTCACCATATATTTTTTTCTACCAAGTTTCACCATAGTGATTCAAAAAACTCAAACATTATTTTGTCTCTAATGTTTTATCTAATTTTTCTCAAATTTGAATCATACACTCCTCTTTACATAATCTTTTAACCATAGAAAATTCGTTGCTTAAGATAATATCTAACTTTCGATCTTATTATGCAATTAAAGGCCTTAGAGGCCTATCTTGTGTGATTTTCTCATATCAAGCTATTATTTTAACAAAAATATAAAATTACCCTGTACAGTAGATATATTTAAGACATAAATGGAGATGTACACAAGACGTTTTGAGTTTTTGTATGATTAGGGATTTAGCCCAATTTTAGATTAAGTCTTTTCTTTAGATTGAAACTTGGAGTGGCCCAGTTTCATTACAATAAGCAAGTTAATTAAATACTTTTTTATATATATTCATTTTTATTAAAACAATTTTTAATAAAAAATAGAAATAATTAAGATTTCAAATGAATAAAAATAGAATGAAAAATAAAATCTAAATTTAAAATGAAAAGTAATTAAAATTTAAAAATTAATATTATAAATATTTAATATAAATAAAATTTATTATAAATATAACAAAAAATTTTAAAAAGGGAAAATCCTAAGTCAAGTCTTGCATTAACTAGGACCAAATCTGATTTAGTAAAATTTACAAAATTCTTTTTATTTTAATTCAACTCAACCTGATGTAATATAACCAAACTAACCAAACTTTCGTACAAAACATTGACCCCCATGAGGATAGAGAAATTTGACTAACCAATTTCTAATTATACAACTTTGCAACTTGGTTTGTGGAAGCACATATTCGAATCTCTTGGTCCTACACGCAAAATGGACTGAAGTCTAAGGTCCAAAGAGATAAACTTCAATCCCTTCTCCCAACAAAATGTACCGAAGAGTCCAGGGAAGCTTGTAATTTTCCAAAGATAAAAGGTATATGCTCTGTATTTTTTTGTTTTTTTCAAATATTTCTCTTTTCAACGTATTATATTATTTTTTTTATTTTTTTATTTTCTTAGAAAACTGACAATCATTTTCAAATTCTAAATTTGAAACAAAGTATTATTAAATAATTAACTAATAAATAATAATTTATCATTTGGGTTGAATCATGTGACAACCCATTATATATGGACCATTCATTCAAGAACAATGGGATTGATTTTGCTTGCCTAAGATGCAGGAAAGTTCTACAATGAACTGAATGAACCCACCTTATCTTAGACCATATCAATAATATTCATTAATTTTATAATGGGGCCAATAAGCAAAGCTATTCAATTATAAAGAAGTCTTCTGGTCAATAATTATTGGCTCACTTCACAAGATTAAATTATTTTGAATAAAATATTTTAGATTTGATTCTTATTGATAAAACTATACCGAGAAAAATATTTCATTACTTTTGATTTTAAAATTAATTTAGTCTTTTAAAAATAGAAAGTATTAAAATAGTTATGCAAATATTAAATCCTTCAAAAAATATAAGTCATTTAAAGATCAATTTAATCCTTTATTATAACCAAATCTATTCACTTTTTTATCTCTAAAGGACTATTTTAATATTTTCTATCTTTTAAAGACTAAATTAATACTTTAGCCAAAAATAAAGAATTAAAATTGTATTTTTCCCAATCTATATGTCTCTCAATTTTCGGTTATGCCAAAGAAAAAAACATAGTTCCAAGTCCCACCAATAGACAATGGGTTAGTATCCTTATTGTTCTCTAAAGAAGTTTATCTGACTGGAATTACTTAGAGTTTTGAATATATGTGTGTGTGTGCGTGTATATATATATATATATATATATATATATATATTATTTTAATTGTTAGGTATAACTTTAGGGCATTATATGATAGACATTAAAAAAAAAAAAAAAAAAAGATGCAGGTTGACTTTTTGTCAATTATAAAAGAAAATATGCAATATCATCTAACAATGTTGTAGAGCTTCTAATGGCGAAGCTCATTGCTTTGCATAATTTGGTACGCAGAGATATAAAAGAATCGTCTGATTTTTGCCTTGTTAAACCACCAAATTAATTTTGTGGTAAGTAATCACTTTTTGCTCATAATTAATAAAGCTCTATCTTTTATTTTTTTAAAAATAAAGTCATAATATGAATCGTACCATTAACCTTTGGGTTTGACCTTTATAAATAGGCCATCCCTGTCCTTATTATCTTTTACTCTCAATATTCATCAATTTCATTAATTAATTTTCTTTGTAATCAAGGCTGGAGATTCACATCTATTAGGGTTTATGCTTTTGTTTTGACAAACTACCAACCAAGGTGGGCGTGCCGGAGTGGTTATCGGGCATGACTAGAAATCATGTGGGCTCTGCCCGCGCAGGTTCGAATCCTGCCGCTCACGATTTTCTCTCTCAATTCTTTTTTTCTTTTTTTCTTAATAATATTTCACCTTTGTATAACATTGGGCTGTATCTGTTAGATCCTTTTTTTAATCAGATTTTGTAATAAAATCATGATAAATAACTATTTCGATACTTCATTATTATACAATTGGATCTTTTAAAACAAATTCAACTCTTATATATTTATCAAAAAAGCCTTATATAACCAAAAAAAAAAAAAATTGTTATACTTGAATAGTAACTCGAGTGATTAATAGTTTTTAGCCATATTTGTAGAGAAAGAAGTCTCATACCACATGCCAGATTAGTTCCATATCCAAAAAAACTGTGGGGATGCTCGTAAAAACACATCATTATATGATTGGATCTTTTATAAAAAAATAATAATAATAATAACTATTATATTTTTATTAAAGAATGAGAAAATAAAATTTTTCACCCTTTGCTTATAACTTTAAGATCAATCTGATCATCTAAAACTGGAAAATATTAAAACAATCTTCTAAAAGTAAAACTTTTAAGAAAATAAAGATTCTTCAAACATCAAATCAGTTCATTTCTTTTTTAGAACATTATTTTAGTATTTATTATCTTTTAAGGATTAAATTAATACTTTAACAAAGAGAGAAGTACATAATTTGTCTCTTAGTTTTGTACTTGGTGACAATTTAGCCATTCACAAATTAATTGTAACAAATTAGTCATTCACAAATTTAAATTTATACAAAATCAATCCCTTATAAATTTAAATTTGTACAAAATTAATCGCTCTGTTTGTATTAATAACAGACTAATTTTTCATAAAATAAGATTTTTGAAGAACTAATTTGTCATAATTATTTATAAAAAATCAAATTGTTACAAAGTGTAAAAATAAAGAATCAATTGAGTATTTCTCTTCTATAACAAAAATAGAGACTAAAGTTACATTTTTCTCATTGAAGAACCTATTGAAAAACATCTAAAGTGTTTATTAAAGATTAATGGCAAAAAAAAAGTGTTTATTAAAGATTGACTCAAACGATAAATAATTTTGAGCTATACTTATGGAGAAACAAGCTTCGTCCCTCAAACTATACGAGTCCCAAAGGTAAAAAGTGTGGGATGCTCGTAAAAAACAAGGAAAAAATAAATAAATTGTGACACTATTTCTTGTAAACATATGTTTGGTTAAGATACGTAACCATTGATTCCAATCATTAACATAAACAAAGAAACATTTTTATAATTACGCTTTCATTATTATTCGAATTTCATTCGATTGGTGGGAAAAGTACGTACGTAAAACCAATGAAGAGCCCTAAGAGGCTGAGAAAAGTTTAATAAGAAACTAATTCTTCCCATTCTTCCACGTAACTCCCATGTGCAATCACGATTCACAAGTCACTATATGGAACGGAATTCATAAAAGCCATGAGTTCTTACCTAATTTCATTGCACTTTGGATAATTTAAAGGGATCAATATAAAAGCTTAATTGAATGCGTCAATATAATCTCTCTTCATTTTAAAGATTACTAGTTTCAGTAAATTTTATTAATTTTCCATACAAATTTAGGGTGAGGTGCTGAATATCAGAGTTGAATGTCCTCAAGGTTCTATAGCATCCATTAATTAATATTAATGATATATGGATATTTTATTTTATTATTGAAATTAACTTAAAAATTAATATAATTTCCCTATCTAAAAATTTTCACACACACACACACACACACATATATATATATATATATATATATCGGGTCAAGTCAAATTTAAATATAACTCAAGACTCGATTCAATAAAACATCAGGACAAAAAAAAATCAAGTTGCCTTAGGATCTAACCATATTTGGTGTGGCTTGATAAATGACCAAGTTCAGGTTGGGTTAGATTGAGGAAGGCGGGTCTATATTTATTTATTTTTTTAAAATATATGTTTAAATTAATAAAAAACAATTTTTTAACAATAAAAAATTAAAATTTGAAGGTGAAAAAAATAAAAATTTAGAATAAAAATAGTTAAGATTTGAAATAAATAGATATGTTTAAAATTTATTATAAATAAAAATTAATTAATAAAATTATAAAAAATGATATTTAAAAAAATAAAAATATAACCAAGTCAATCCAAACTAAGTAAAAGTGTGATAACTGTAGTTATATATAAAATTATAAAGCGTGATTATTTCATATATGAATCATGACATTCCATAACTATAGTTATAATATATACACACACGCACTAGTTTTAAATAGAGAAATTGCATGTGAAATAATAAATAAGTCTGACTTATGAGAATTTACATGACTTACTTGAACTTTATATGTTTTCACTGTAAAATAAAAAAAATAATTAAATATCATGTATACTTATATTAAAGAATGCCATGATACATTAGTATATAATATGTTATCATAAAATAGAGATTGAGACTTTACATTAAACAATATGTTTCGTAGAAAAATCAATCATATCAAGAGTTGGAAGAATAATAAATATAATCAAACTTATTTCTGTAATGCCCTACTTTTTTGTGAGTTGTTGAACTGCTAGTTTACCAAACATCCCCAACCATGATTATTATTATTATTATTATAATAAACATATTTTAATTAAAAATAATTGCAATTGCATTGTAAACCAAATCTTTTTTTTCGAATAGTGAGTCAAAAATAAAACTTTTTTCTGCAAATAGAAGTTGTCATGACTTGTAGGCAACAAATTGCGGTGATCATTCAAAATCAAACTAGTTAACTCCCACGTTCACATTTCTTTATAGCTAGATTCCATGGCTGACTTTTTGGGCGTTGAAACTTAACATAAGAAGTAAGAAAAGTAGGTGAGAAAGAAAGATATGGTAACAATGGCACGTAATATGGTAGTACATGTGTTCAAATAGGTATTCTCTAGCTAGCTGCTAGTGCCTTGTACGTCCTAAACTATACTTTTGTGATTACCTTATTTATGTTCCTCTAATTTTTCATATATTATTTAGCTTTCAAATTAGATATATATATATATAAAAGAGATATATGATTGAGTTAAAATTTAAACCGAGACTAATATGAATATTTGACATTATTTTGTTAATAATTAATACATGTTAGCAAGTGTTAAATTTAATTTAATTACAATTTTGATTGTCATTTATTAAAAAATTATTTATCAACGGTTATTCGGACAATTAAAATAATTAACTTAGATTGTGTACAATTAATCTTTAGAGTCAGTCCAAAAAAAAAAATCTTATAGAGACCCTAACAATTGATGTTGAGTGGTTTTTTCTTAAATTAATTTTTAAGAGTTAGATATATTATATATTACACATATACATCCATGGTACGAGACATCGCAAATAATTGATGTCTATTAATAAAGAATCATCAACAGAAATTAAATCTTTGATTAACACTTAATACTTTTTCTAAAAAAAATCATTGCTTAATTTTTTTAAGATGACACAGGTTTGATTGATACATGTGGCCTATCTTATATTTATTACAATATTTATTTAGTAAATAATTTTAAACTGACTTTATCTTCTTCATGATGAGTAGGATTCTAAATGAATAATCTATCATATATTTTATGACTTTTTTATGCATCATAGTTGAGAATATTTCGGGATTCTGATCAAATTGTTTAATGGCGATTTAAAAAGCTTACTTTCCTTTTCACTGCTTTGAATTTCTTAACACAAATAAACATAATATAGAAACTGCTCGGTGATATGATGGTCCATCGAGATTGGTTCAGATCTATTATCTGGAAAGAAATCCTAATTAAGTTGGGGAAAGATTACGAACTTTTTACTTAATTACTTTTATTCTTCTAATGGTATCTATGTCAGAAGTTGGTATGTATTTCTTATGAATATGAAATCGAATACCACCAAAAGTTAGGATTACGTTCTACTTTTTGGTTGATTTGGATTCTACATTGATTCTGGAACTTTCAAATCGAATGGATTGATAAATAGGATTAAAAAGTAGAATAATGATGCTATATTTTCAAAATTATTATATTTTAAAATTATGATGTAATTAATTAGTAGATGAAAAATAATATATTATTAAATAATTATTTAAATTATTCACTTATATTAATAACTAATAATTTTTACAACGATTAATGTAATTTTTGTATATTAAATAAGCATAATTATAATAATAAATGTATTAAAAATGACAAAGTATTATTAATTATATACTTAATAATATTTAATAATTTTTTTAGTTATCCATTATCACTCTCAAGTATAACTAAACATGAACTAATGCAAATCAATTTACACTCAATTGGCATAAATGGACCAGGTGGAACTATATCATCTAGAGCTAAACTTAATAAGATTTATAAAAATGATTGAAAAAAAAGATTTATTTAGAGCAACTTATTATTTATGTTCACTCCATTTGACATTCACTCTTTCTAATTTTCTTAATAAGGTCATTAAAATTTATAAATTGCACGCCCTCTACATTTGTTTCTAAAACTCTCTAATTTTTTCCCACGTATAAATTTGATAAATATACATACTCTATCTCATATTATACATTAAGAATTATGACGTTATTTAATTTGCACACTATTGGCATTTTTTTAATTTTTAATGATATTATAGCAGATAGCATATAGCATATAGACGATAGAATAATTATAATTTTAAAAAAAATGTATGTGTTTGTATGTATTATCCCATATCCACTCCTTGTCACATGCATGTTATTCTATAATCCGAATGAAATCACTTAAAATATATAAAATCTCTCAAGCTGTTTTGTTCTCAATTAATTATTAAGATTGAGTAGCTAGGGATGAATAAGAATTTTAGGTAACTTTTTCTTATTGTAGAAATAGTAAATACATTCACGCAATTTTATTGCTCTATAATCTATAAGCCCAATTGCCCAAAGAAATAGATTATATAGATTATTTAAATAAATTTATTTGAAACATATAGTATAACAGTTTCTCATTCTTTGCTTCTACACACACTAAGGATGTTTTATTTTTTATTTTTAGCCTGATTAAATTTAACTATCGTTCTTTCTATATGTATTTATTATTAATTTTTTAATTAATATATTATATTCAGTTATTTAAAATAACCATATATATATATATCTTTGGTGCGTACGTGCGCTTGTGATTACATGTTTCAACTGTTTGGTTGTTTAATTTTAAACTCCTCTTATTTAATAAATATGTACAGACTTTATGAAAAAAATAATTAGACAAATTTTAAATACTAAAATGTATATTATATAAATGTGAACTTGTATATTATAAGGATTGTATCATACATTTATAAAATTTTCAAGTTAAATAATTAAAATAATAATATTTTAAAAGCAAGTACAATTTTTTTTAATAAATTAAACCTTTTTCAAGTATAAGAAAAATTATATTTCATGACTATAAGTTTAAAATGTCTATTATCAAAACTTAAAATTTTAAAATTATTCTAAAAGATTTAGTGATAATTTGTTTACATTAAAAGTCCATATTTTAATATTCTAAAACCCTACCTTAAAATTTTTTTTATTATGCACTTTAAAATATTAAATGAGATATTGTATAATTGAATAAATTAATCCTTAATTCTCTTAAAATAATTTCAAACTTTAAATTATTTTATATAAATATTTATAATTTATTAATCCTTAATTGTAATTATTGTGAAGTGCCCTATCCTTAATGAACTCAATCAGTGATCTTATCCAAAACACATTTATTGGTCTTGCTTTTCCATTCACAAATATCCCATCCTCAGTGAACTCCATTTGTGTTCTTATCCAAAACACACTTCTTGGTCTTGTTTTATTAGGCTTTCTTTTTCTTAATTACCGATTCTTATCCTAGCTTAATTTATATGCCTCAAACATATTCCATAAGAATAAAAATATTAATGGAAAAGTTATATCACTCTTATTTAATGTCAACGCTCTAACTTTTGGAGTTAAGTGTAAGCAAGAGAATAATAAAGTCTCATGTTAGATTGAATTGGAGTGAAATAACAGTATTATTTGTTATGTATTGTAACTCCTCGAATCAAAATAATTAATGATAATTGTATGATACTATTATAAATCTAAGATCTTATTATATAGACGTATAATTGAAGAAGAATTGTAGACATAATTACTTAAAAGTTGAGTAAAAAAATGTAGTGTCGTATTAATACGTAGATTTCATGTTCAAGGCTCTTGAGGGGCTACTAACCTAACAATAATTAATGTTGTTAATTTATTAATTATAATAATTAAATTTTATTAATTCAAAATTTTATTATTTACATGTAGATTGAAGGACAAAAATTGAAATTATACATTTCAAATCAGTTAATTTAATGCGTATTGGATGATTCATATAAGAAAAAATGATACAAAAATATATTTTCTATAATTCAATTAATATTTAAAAGAATTTTGCCTTTATTATTAGTTCCTTACTAGAGTAAGGGGGAGGGGAGAGTGTCCCATAAATAATGTATCCAATGTTTTTCCAATAGTAGTAAAACAAATCAGAATAGATTGTAAGGAAAGGGATGGGACCCACAAGATAAAAAGATAAGGTCATAACTAAAATTCAAAGAAGGTGAGGTACCTGTAGAGCATAAAACTCAGAAGAAGGCACAAGGCAAACCCCAAAAATGGAAAAGTCAAAATTACATTCAAACCAAACACTCCCTTCTTGTGGGCATGGAAAGCAAGGCTTGTTATTATCCATTACCCTTCTATATATCCACACATTATTATTTTTATCTTTTATGTATGTATATATATGAAAAACTGTTAACTTTTTTTTAATAATATTGTAAAAATTCATAATTTTCACATTTTCGTTTTAAATGGAAAAAAAAATTTTTTTTTCCCATAAGATAGAATACGTACAAGAATATTTAAGGTAATTTTTTTATACAATTATATTTGATATAAAGATATTTAATTCATTTCTTTATGCTCACTAGATGTGTGATTATGAGAAAATGACTTGTTTTTGTCTTTAAATGAAAAAGTTAGGACAATGTAGGGGTTGCAAACCTCCTCAATAATAGTGAGAAGGTTAAAAATTTTCATACTTAACATATATCAAAAAAATTATCTATTATTTTTTCTATTTATGTTAAGTTAATAATAAATAATTTTTATGAGAAAGAGACAAAGAGTGAGTACTATTTGGATTTTTAATAATAATTACAATTTTATAAAAGAAATGAAGACAAAGGAATGAGTAGTTTCTTGCGTATAAAGATAAAATGTTATGAAAACTTGAGGGATAATTATATATAAAGACTATAAGTTTAAAATATTGATTATAAAAGACTTTATATTTTAAAATTATATAAAAGATGTAGGAACTAATTTTTTTAATTTTAAAGGACTGTAGCCTAGGACTTAAGAAACACATAATAAATGAGTTATAGGACAGGATTCTTTAGAGTGAAAAAAAAAATCAAAATTCTTTTAAAATGATTTTAAAACTCAAGATCCTTGATAGTAAATATTTTAAGTCTATAATCCTATACTATAATTTTTTCAAATCTTTATCCATTAACATAAATAAATTAGACTAACCTTAAATCAAATTTTTAGGCATATTAATATACCATTTAAAGGTCATTTACTTAAATGTCTAAATCTTAATAATTTGCATAGTTTGCGAGGTACAGGTGTAAGTAGGTGTACTTTGTTAATCAAGTCTTGATTAGCTTAACATACATGGCGCTTGATTAATTATAAAATATATTCCTTATTTAGACCCAATTATCTTTTTCAATTACTAGTCAAGAAGATAAACTTATTTGGACATGTAATAGCACAATGTGATATACAGTGAAACACCTATTGAATTTTGTAATGGATCATGGTTACTTGAATTTGCTAAGTGCATCTACGGTTGAGATATTTTGAAGATAGGGGTGTTGGCTTGATCATATTAAATTGAGTTGTATTAAATTAAAAGAAAATTTATAATTTTTATTAGGTTAGGTTACGTAACCAAGACAGATTGGATCTCAAAATTATATAAGATCACTCTTGACCCGATTTGATATCATATTTCTATTTTTTAAAATTTTATTTTATTTTTGTATATAATAACTTTTATTTAAACTTTAAAATATTAATTATTTACAAATTTAAATAACTTTTTTTAAAATCTTAATTTTTCTTTTCATTCCATTTTTTTATATATTTAAAATCTTAAAATTTTTTATTTTTTTAAAATTATTTTTTATTAATAAAATTTTTTATAAAATAAAATTTTAAAATAATAATATATTGACCTTACTTGAACCGATGACTTACCTAACTAAACCAACCAAACCAATTTTAAATCTTGCAAAAATTCGATCTAACCCCACTCATATTGACCCTTATTTGAAGATGATTAGGCTTCCTTATTGAATACTTTTTATTTAGATGGAAGCTATTAACCAATGCTTTTATTATTATGTTCAAAAGATTAAAAAATAGAAAATATGAAAAGTAAACTGCACTAAAATATACCTGTTTTTTATAATTCTTTTTAATACGATGAAGGGTCTAAATTTATACATTACTATATTTTCCCCCAACCTTACTTTTCATAATTAATTTGATATTTTTTTTTAGAAAGTAACATTGTCCATGTGCAAATATAATTTTGTATAAAATTGGAGTAAAATTTATTGCGTGTGACATCATATTTATCCAAATTCCTTTATCCAGCAAGCCCTCGGTGAAGTAAAAAGTTGGGATTTTCCTGTGGGGTCCCACCTGAATAACTCACTTGACCCATGTGGCGCCAATCTGTTAACCTTCTCAAGGTCGAAGGATCATAGCAGAAACAGAAAACCGAAGACAGGAACAGAGCAAATCTGTTTTTCTTCGTCTCCGTGTCTTGCTGATGAGAGGACTCGTCGGCGAAGGAGAAATATTTCACATATGAAAATACCAAAATTATAAGAATAGTAATAATAGTAAATAAAAATTAGATAAATGATAGATAAAAATTGAAACTTTTACCTTCGGGGACCGTCCTTTCTGCCTTATAAATGGGTGTGAACGATGGCTTCATTTCATTTGAAGAAAACATTCTCTCTCTCGCTCTCTCGGGAGCCACCCTTTCACGTGTCTCTCCTTTTCAATTTCGTTTTCTTCTTTCCTCCTGTTTATTTCCCATGAAAATTGTTAATTGGGTTTTTCTCATTTAAAGATTATCGTAGGCGGTGGTGAATGTTTCCTTGTGGGATTGTCTTTTTATAAATCTCACTCTTGTTCAAAGGATTCAGTCAGAGATTTGATTTGAGAGGTTTAAGGAAGGAAAATGGGAGGAAGGAAGCAAGTGGGTTCATCTTCTTCTTCCCTCACTTCTGAACTCTTTGGGTCAAAGGAATCTAACCCATCTTCATCCTCTGGAATTTTCGGGTCCATTTTTTCTCCTTCCTCCAAGGTAGTGTTTTCATTCCTTGAGCTTCTGCTGTATTTATGGTTAATGGGGCATTTATAGCTGATGAATTATTAAGAGATAAAAGATTGAATTTACCTAGTTTTGGGAGTTTTGTTTGAATATAAAATTTAGGTTGAAACAAATCTCAAGTTCGTTTCATCTCTATTAGCTTCTCTGTGATTTTACGTGGTTGTGTTGATTCAGATATTGGGGGCAGAATTTCTGCGTTCTGAAGTGAGTGGGAAAACTCCAACTGACCCTTTGAGCTCCGAAACCGGAATTCCTGGCAAGTTTACTCTGTTTTAAGCTTTCTTTTTTTGCAGATTTATATTTATTTTCTCTGTCACTTTGACGGATTTTTTAGCTATTATTGACCAAATCATTTGTTTCCCTTTGCCTCTGTTTTCATAGGCCTCTGCACTAGTATCCTTTTCATATTTAAAATACTTATGAAATGCTTTCTTCTATTGACTAGTGTCAGTTTCTTCAGATTTTTCATGTATAAAGTAATATATTCTCAGCTATCTATTTTGTCTATTAATTTGTGAATATTTCTTATTTTTCTTTTTACAGATGTTATCTCAAGGATTAATGATAGTGTAGCTCAGAGCACAGCAAACAAGGATATGAGTTCCATTTATCAAGAACAAAGAGTTCAGCCTTGCCACCTTAGTTCTTCCATCTATTACGGTGGCCAGGACATCTATTTTCATCCTGAAAGTACTGAAAATGGAGGATTAAACTCTTTGGCAAGTGTATTCTTTTATTTATTTTCTTTTGATATATCTCCAGAAATTATTTGAAGGGCAAGATTAGACTGCAGGTGTATTAGCATAAAAATCATTTGTTCATCGGGCTATGTTATATGGAATGTAATCTTGTGAACAAAAATGATCAATATGTATATTGAAATCTCTTAGTAAGCATAAATATTGACATAGACATGAATGCGATGACAAGACAATTTGAAATGTCCGGACACAAACATGGTTCTTCTGTTTTTTTTTGAAGTGTTTGTCCTTCAAAGTCAGTCCTTTCTTATTTAATCACTTTAAGCAGGATGATTACCATGTTATTAACACTTTACTATACTGTTAGCTGAGCCCTGTATAGAGTTCAACGCAAATCAGGCTATAACAATATAAAACAGCTATTTTTTTGGGTTAATAATTTTCTTTTTATTGCTATTTGATATCCCTAACATTGTTTATCATTTTTTTCAGAACAAGAAAGATGGTGGGGAAGATGATTCAGGATTTGCTTCAAGAGGCAACTGGTGGCAAGGTATGTACTTATCTTACATATATGTGGTTTTTTCTTTTGGACATATTTTTTACTGTCGAATTTGATCATTTTTTTTTTTCTTGTAACTTTCTGTCTACAGGATCTCTCTATTATTAAGATCGCACTTGCCAATAGATATGCTCATCAAGGTAGATTTGGTTTTCTGAAATAAATTGGGAATGACGCTCTACTTTCAATCATTTCAAACCGCCTGTTAGCTTACAAGATTACTGCTTTTCTTTCTTGTAAATTTGAATATTCAGCCTGATTCAATAAAAAAGAAGCCTCAGAAATTGGCCTTTGAGTTTATTTCTGAATAGAGGATCTTATCTATTTTCATAGAACATGTTTTTAGTTATATTTTGCGTTCACGTTCAGAATTTGATTTTTATTTGTTATTTGTCAATTTCAAAACTTGCAGGTAAATAGGAAGATAGATTAATAGTAGTTAGTCTTTGTTCAATGGCAAGAGTTATACAGTAGGATGAACGCCGTTGACGGCCACTTTCTTTATAGCCAAATGACAGAATGAGCATGTAATTATACGCATTTCCTTCGGCTTTACTGCCAACCATGTTGTACTTTTTTCCTGGTATTGTAAAGTTTATAAGATCTGTATTCTGTGAACTCCATGTACCATCAGCTAATCTTCTATGGCTAAGACTTTGTAATTATTTACTCTGATGAGAGAAACCTCTTTACTGGTTTCCCAATGGTTTGGTTTTTTTTTTTTATTTGTCTATTTCTTTTGGTGGAAGTAACCCTCTCAACTAATTTTCCGTTTACATTGTATTTTAGATGTCATGAACATATAGCAGAGTTCTTACCCAACCCAATTGTACAGTTGTGTGGTTAAGAAATTTAATGAACTTACGATTCTCATTTCATTTCTCAGGTTAAGTAGGGTTTTGTTCTTGCAAGCAGCATAATGTTTATTTCTTGGATAAACTTCCTCTTGAAAATTTACACTCAACTGACTCTCTCACTGATCGACCATCCCCATTTTTTTTTTTTTCCTCAAAACCTTAGACCTTTCTTGTTGATTCTTGTGTCATTGTTGCTGAACATTGATAGGTGTAGATGTTGCAATGAAGGAACAATAAACTAGAGATTCACAGATTGACTCTAAAAATATAAGTTGACCAAGGCAATTATGAATAGGCCTGTAAGCAAGTTGAAAGTGGTTATGCTTATATGTCTTTTTACAATTAGCCTACTCTACTTGTCTTTTGTAAATCAAGTTTATACAAAACACCCTGAACTGTTAGATCTATTTAGCATTAATTCTTGAAAATCGGCAAGCTTACAAGTTGGTTCTGAAAATAATAACATCTTTGTTAGTTCCTTCACATGGTTAGGCTATTTAACCGATAGACATAAGTATGACAAGTTCCTTTGCTTTTATCCCAAGGACAAACTCTTATATTTAGTAATTTTCAGAGACTAAAGTTACATAGGTTTAACGAGAACCAAGTTGTTGGTTTAGTCATAAGGAATTATCCTGAATTTTTATAATCAAATAAGCTGTGGAAAACTATGGAGTGAAGTTCTTGAACCATCTTTCTACTGCATAATATAAAAGACCGGAGACTGCCACGCCTTGCTAAAAGTTAATTTCACCATTCAATGGATGTGGCCCAGCGAGCATAGTTATCTGGAAAGCTGTCCAGCAGTTTGTCAACGAACTTGTCCATTCAGTTTTCCTTATCCTAAGCTTTCAGAGTCTCAAGTCATTCCCCAATCAAAATATGACAGTACGAACTATCTGATGTCAATCCTTATCCATCAGTTGTGGGACACACACCTCTAGCGGTTGTTGTGTCTGGTCGTTAAAGAAGTTCCTCTTATCCCTTTCTTGAGTACAAGACTTTCATATTCCAATTTACTTTCTATGTCTGTTCATTAAGGCAAAAAGTTCTTTTTTCCTTTTTTGGCGTTGTGGTTAGCGTGTTTTTTGAGCAAGTTTGTGCTGATCTTAACTTACTCCTTTTTCCAGATTTAATTTTCTCTAGTCATGTGCAGGTTGTTCCCATTATATCCTAGGGATTTATAGGGAAATTTTTTTAAAATTACATGTGGTCTAACCAAAAGACTATGCACAGCTAGAATTTAAATGCGTGAAAATGTGCCTAAAGTACATATCACATCTCTCGTCTCTACCATTTAACCAAACCCATGGAGTCAATTTAAGGAAATAAAGTAGACACTATATGTATATACATATATATGTATAAACCTTAAATTGCATGATTTATAAAGGAAGGACACAATGGAGCTGGTAGCTCTTATTGGCTAAAAGTTACAAGACAGTACAACATAGTTGTTGTCACATTAATTGCTAACAGCTATTGCTGCCTTTAAGCCCGGTCCTCCTAGTTTTCATCTTGTCTCTTAAGGCAGAGTGTAAGCTGCAAAAGTATATCAGAAATAAGTTGATAAGAAGAACTGAAATTAGAGAAGTGGAAGTAATACTTAGCCCTTGGATTCGTCTATGATTTGTATAACCAGATCTTTAATGACAGGAATTAACTTGGTTTTTGTATTTTGACCATAGTCTGGCCAGGCCAATGATCAGGTTTACAAAATTAAGTTGATAAGAAAAACCAAAATTACAGAAGAGGAATTGATATTTACGTCCACACTTGTAACCAACTGGCCGATTAGCGAAGTTGCAGCGTTTGGGGATGGTGAGGGCGATCCCCGGCTTGACTCCGGAGCTCTTGGCAGTGTTGGAGAACAGAACAGCGCAGAGGCAGCTAGGGTTCTGCCCAATTTTCTTGACCTGAGTACAGCAACTCTGGGAGACCTTAGCATTTGCATCTTGAGCTGCTGTAGCACAAGGAGCAAGCTTGAGAGCCTCATTATCTGGTGTGGTAGACCTCCCACATTCCCCTGCTCCCTCAACTCTCTCAAGCCCTCCAATGCTCACAAACACTACTAGCATCCCAAGAACGCACAGGAACTTCATTGGAGCCTCCATTTTTCTGAATATGCTTCTCTTCTTCTCTCAAGTGAACTTCTACTACTTCTTCTTCACTGTCTCACAATGCAAGAATGCTTTGACTGTGATGGGGTTTTTATAGCTCGAATTGGACTTAAAAAGTGGTTGGCCTAGTCACTCACCTGGGATTAATGGAGGTTGCACTAGGACATATGATGAGTTTTCTTATTGCACCACTTTACTTTGCCGTTAGAATTATGGCTTTAAAGTATGAACACAGAGTTGGTTCTTTGTATTTTTTTCTTTCTTTTACCTAATATCAAAGTAGGTGGTTTTTCTTTCTTTACCTAATCAAAGTAGGTGGTGTCATTACCCGAGGGATTCTTTTTGGTATTGAGCCTTCCAGATGTTGCCATTATTCACAGTAAGCTAACCAAAAGAGCTTGTTATTGCCTCCACATTATCCATCAAGATTGTTTTTTTTTCACTTTAGATCAACGATAGTGAAAGACAGGATAGCAAATTAGGATATGAGTTCCATCTATCAGGAACAAAAATTTCAGCCAGAAATCAGGACATATATTTTCATCTTCAAAGTATAGAGAATGCAGGATCAAACTCTTTAGCCAGTGAATTTATTTGTTTTCTTGTAAGATATACCTCCAGATATTTTTAATTAAAGGCATGATTAGATTACAGAATTATTAGTGCGAACATTGATTGTTCATGGGACCATGTCTTATCGAATATAAATCTTGTCAATGAAAATATGACTTACTAGGTCGAAGTCAGGAGAGATCAAATCAGTCCCTTAAGAAGAATTAATACAGAGTTACAGAGACATACACGATGAGTTTATGACAAGACAAAATCTTAATTGTATATGTATAACTTGAAATACCTAGTTATGTTTCATATGAATCTTCAACACGTCTAAGACACAAGTTGCACTCTAAATTCTGCTTTATTCAAATTAAAATTAGAAATAGCTTCTTTTTTGAAGTGCCAATACTTTAAGGAAGATGATTATCTTGTTACTATGATTGCATTACTCTGTGCCCTATATCAGTTCAAAACAAATCAGGCTACAGCTACTTTCTAGGGTTTTGATGTGATTTCAATATGGTTGATAATTTCTTTTAAGTCTGTTTGGATGTTCCTGGTATGGTTTGTCATTTTTGCAGGACAAGAAAGCTGGGGGAAGATGACTCAGGAATTGCTGCATAATGTAAATATATCACAGATTTAACAAAAATATGTGAGAAGATATTTACATATTTTCTTATAATATGCTGTTCTACTTTATTTTTTTAATCATATTTATATTAAATCTATAATAACACTTTTGAACTGTTAAATTTATCTAACTATAATTCCCAAAATTTGGAAATGTATGAGCTGGTCTTAAAATTAACAAAACTCGTAGCAAATTAATTTTCTGTTTACATTATAAAAGCATTGGCTATTAATTTTATTGATTTATATATTAGTTACTCATTATAAGATCGTCTCCTTATTTGCTTTTGGCGTCCTTTAAAATTTGAAACTTTAAAAATTGACAATTGGAGGATCTTATCCCATTTTTAGAAATATTTTCTAATGTCTTGACTCTTGACAAGTTAGCCAATTCAGGCTTATTTAAGCCCTCAGTTCTCACTGAATTTCTTTAGAATTGCATTCACTAATTTTGAAATCCAAAGTTAAATTGCTAAATATGTCTAATAATTACCATATCGAATCAGTCAACTTTATCAAAAAAAAATTTCCATAAAATATTCCTTCCAGCAATGGAAAACTACATGCAATAGTTCTTGAACCCTCTTTTTACTGCATAACATAGAAGTACGCACTGCTAAAAGTTACAACACCCTTCAGTAGGTGTGGCCCAGCAAGCATATTTATCTGGAAAGCTGTTCAACAGTTTGTTAACGAACTTGTCCATTCAGTTTTTTCTTATCCAAATTTTCTACAGTCTCAAGTTCCCCAATCAAATTATGACATTATGAACTGTCTAATCTCCATCTTTATCCTCTAATTATGATTCTTGACAAAGATATTACTCCCACTGCCACATTTAGGCTTGGCTTTCTGTCCAATACATCTTAGTCACTATGCCTTTAAGATTCCAATATGCTGAATAAGCACTGTCTTCTCCGAGGTTAAGGAAAAAAGTTCTTTTGGCTATTCAGGTTAGGTAATATCTGAGGTAGTTTGCGCATATGTTCACTAGTTATTCATTACATTCCTGTCTTTGTCTCTGTTTGATCTATCCACGTGTATGTGTTTGTGTTTGTGATGTATTGTCAAAGAATTAGCATGATTAGGGTTCAAACTTTTTGGCAATGGGATAATCAAACATTACGTCTTTGTTTTTTACTACTGGGTCAATCTCTTTGATCAGTTTAAGGTAAAAAGTAGATTTAATATATAAGAGAGCTGCAGAGACATAGAAAACTAAAATGGCATGCATTATAAGAGATGGACACAAGTGAGCTGCTAGCTCTTATTGACTAAAGTTTACAAGACACAATACAACATAGTTGTTGCACAGTAATTGCTAGCATTTGTTGTTGTCTTTATATCCAGTCCTCCTTGCTCTCTCTTTTCTTTTAAGGCAGAGTGTAAGCTGCAAAGTTCATCAATTTTATATCAGAAATAATTTGATAAGAAAAATTAAGATCAGAGAACTAAATTTAATGCATAGCCTTAAACTTTATCTATGATTTAGATGGATAGATTTTTAGTTGAGAGTAAAATAAGTGAGGTTACGAATTTTGACTAAAGTCTAGTTTATGAGTTTAAGATTTAGGATCTGGCTTGATCCATGAACAAGTATATGAAAGTTGAATGATAAGAAAAAGATTAACTAATACTTACGTCCACACTTGTAACCAACTGGGCGGTTAGCAAAGTTGCAGCGTTTGGGAATGGTGATGGCGATCTCTGGCTTGACTCCGGAGCTTTTGGCAGTGTTGGAGAGCAGAACAGCACAGAGGCAGCTAGGGTTCTGCCCAATTTTCTTGACCTGAGCACAGCAACTCTGAGAGACACTAGCACTTGGATCTTGAGCTGCTGTAGCACAAGGAGCAAGCCTGAGAGCCTCATTATCTGGTGTGGTAGACCTCCCACATTCTCCTGCACCCTCAACTCTCTCAAACCCTCCAATGCTCACAAACACTACTAGCATCCCAAGAATGCACAGGAACTTCATAGGAGCCTCCATTTTTCTGATATGCTTCTCTTCTTCTCCCAACTTCTACTTCTTCTTCACTATATTACGATGCAAGAATACTTTGGCTGTGATGGGGCTTTTATAGCAAAAATTGGACTCAAAAAGTGGTTGGTCTAGTCACCCACCTGCGATTAATGGAGGTTGCACTAGGACAATGATGGGTTTTCTTATTGCACCACTTTGCTATTAAAATTATGGTTTCAAAGTATGAACACAACGTTGGTTCTTTGGTTTTTGTCTAATCAAAGTAGGTGGTGTCTATGCCAGTGCAATTCTTTTTGTTATTGACCCTTCCAGATGTTCCCATTACTCTCAGTATGCTAACAAAAAGAGCATGCTTTGCTGCCACCTCACTCTCAATTACCTGAAACAAAATGAAAGTGTGTAACACTTGCTTTGTGCATTTCAGGAGTGAAGTTTTCAATTCATATCTGTGTTTAATAAGATGCTCAAGTAGATAGTTAAGAATTAAGAAATTGTTGGTTTCAAATAATTCACAAGTTCTAGCATTTGTTGAGAATTATTTATCCAACCAGGTCATTAAGTCTATGACAATGTATCATCACCAAAAAGTACAAAAATGGGTTACATTATATTAATTATGACAACAACATTTTCAGATCAAAGTTTTTTTTTTTGTAATATATATATATATATATATATTTAGATAAAGTAATTTTAACATCGTTATTATAATTGAGTAAAACTTCAATGGAAGATGGTTTGCTTAATCTCTGCTTTTATTTTTATGTAATGAGAAAGATCAATTTAAACTGTCCCTAGAAAAGGAGAATTGGTGGTAGTTGGCTTCAGAATTGGTGCTTTTGTATTGTTTTTTTTCTTTCCTTTTTTTCCTTTTTCTTTCTTATGTGTTTCTTTGATGTTTTCTAATCGGTAATCATTATCTTCCCATTTTATTAGAGTTTTCTACTTCTGTCTTGGAAAATATTTTAATTTCTTCGTCAAAGTTTTTTTCTTCTTCATAAAAGATGGTTCTTAATTAAGGGAAAGTTCTGGTTTTGCTTGAGGCCTTATGAAGTTTTGCAATCCACATAATTTGATTTGAAAAACGAAATTACTACAGATTGGGGAGAAGAATACTTTGATTTCTCCAAGGGTAAAGGATAAGAGATGAGTTACTACCTCCTATCTAGTTGCATAACCTTTCATGAGCTGTCTCAATTTATATATTTTATTTTCTCGTAAACAAGGGCACTGTTTTTTTAATTAAAATATAATAAATATATAATTAACTAATTATATTATAATACGTACACAATTATTAATTATATTATTTTAAAATTAAATTATACATAATTATTAATTGATCATACATTTGTTATAATTTGATTGAAAAATAATATAGTAAAATAAATAAATAAAATATATATAGATATAATTTTTTTATATCCTTATTATATTGTTCTCCAATAAAATTATGATTAATTAGTTATATATTATCATTGATTAATCATATACTTATTATAATTTAATTATATATGTTTATTGTGCATGTCATGCTAACTAAATCTTCTGTATTTTTCGGGTTTATATTTAATGATATTTTTTATTTGACAAAATTAAAAATTTACTATGACATAAATAATTCTTTTAAAACAAAACTTCGACAGATTGTAGTGTCTGAAAAGAATTTTAGTCATGTCTAAAGCCACTCATTATGATATGACAAATGGAGATTCCTAATGAACTGAAGTCGGTGATCCCAATACACTCAACGACAAATAAAATGTTTTAGCTGATAATGCTTTTCAGATGTTTAAGAAAACATCTTAGTAAACTATAACACCAACGTCACAGCACAAATGGGCATTTGGTCTAGTGGTATGATTCTCGCTTAGGGTGCGAGAGGTCCCGAGTTCAATTCTCGGAATGCCCCTCCATTTTTCTTACTTTTCTTTCCTGTGCATGCCCTTCAAAGTTAACAGTAAATTTATATTAGAGGAAATTAGGGTTCTCCTTACAACAAGTGACATAAGATAGTAAGATACTATCTACTCTACATATGCCATTCCTTCTATTCTATTCTATATACTTAATATACATACAAATTAAACCAGAAAAAAAAATTACATATTCAAGTTAAGCTAAAGCTAAAACTCTGAAATTAGGCTGTCAAGGCTGCAAGTAATTTCTTGGTGATTTCTTGAAAGGCTGATTAACTTGGTCTACTTTCCTGGGGGTGACAGTGCCTTCTGAACAGCTCTCACTAGACTCCAAAGCTCTTTCAAATGCTGACACTTCTTCAAAGCTTTTCGATGTGGGATCTAATTTCTCAGTTGGGATCCTCTGGTTCTCCCCTTTTGTATCAATGGTGAGATAGTCTGTCAAAATTCTCTTGGCTCCTCCCCCACGCTGGGGAAGGATGTTGCTTTTGCCAGTGCTGTTGTTGAATGGGGTTTTCTCTTCCTTTGAAGGTCTGATCGCTCTTGGAGGAGTCAAGGTTGGTGTGGTGAAGGATTTTCTTGATGGAGTGCTTGGGAAAGGCATTAGGAAACGATCGCCAGAGTGTTTTGTCAAGTCATCCACATAGAGTACATCATCAATGCGTGCCACTATATTGAATGCCAAACTCTCCAATACTCTAGAGTAGCTCTCAAGAATGGCCTTCCCAACATCCTACCAACACACCATTTTGAAAGAGTTAGTATGTGTTTTGAGTGAGTAATTAAAAGGGGCAAAGTTATTCAAACTAATCTTTCAAGCTCTTTCTATATGGTACTATTTCTCTTCGGTCGTCATGTCACACATATATATAGGAGATAATCCAGATCCGAAACAACAGTATGTAAAATAGCGAACCTTGTTGTATTGGATTTTGCTGATATCCAAGGTTGTCTGAGGGAGACCAGGAAAACGCTGCCTCAAGGATATCATAATGCTTTCTGCTCTCTCAGCAAGCAATTCCCATTTGTCTGCATCAACCATCAGATCCTTAACCATTTCCCATGATGTTTTCGAACCATATCTGGTTGTGCTATTCGCAGGTTTCGAATTGGCCCTCTTACGCCAAATGTAAATTGCAGCTTCCACTCGGTTAGCAATATCCATTGCTTGATGCTCAGACGACAGATCCAGACAATCTAGCACACTCTCAGTCGAAAACTGATCTGACGATATACACCCATACACAAGATCCCCCAAGCTGGCTCGTGCAGTCTGAAACAATGTTAAAACACCAATATATATAACTATTCATGACAATTAATCTTGCAATGTATGACTATGAAATAATATATATCTTATCTGTGAACTGTGATACATGCATACCTTTGGAAGAGATTCCAAGTATGAGTCTGGAATATCCATTTCGGCCAAAGTAATAGTATTGATGGCCATCACAGCTTTCAACATTTGGTTAGTGCAATCTCGCTTGTGCTGCAACTGCTTTCTGACACAGTCATGGAGACCAGAAGGAGGGACTCGAGGTACAGGAAGCCACCATTTTTCCTCATGACGCTTAAGGGATCTTCTTAAAGAGGAAGATGAATCGTCACTATCTGGGGCACCAACAACCCCTTGGTCCACGTACCAGAACTCTGTATTCACAAAACTGTCCAATATCTCCTGCAAAAACGCCAGCATTATATCAAAATGGCCTATTTCTCTTGAAACTGAATAACTTAATGTACATTGAAGTTGAATGGTGTCAAACATTCTTACCAGAAGCATGTTATCTAGTTTACGTAGGGCTGGAAGATTGACGTATAGATCCGAGCGGGGTCTGCTACTCATGACCTGTTTCACATTCCACAGTAGACAGCGTTAGCCATCAAAGAAACATCCGTTTGGTGTGGCAATAGTCATCAGACAACGACGAAGAAAACATAGTCATAATATTGTGAGTCATGAATATAAATGTCCTTGGGCCGGAGGTAAAGTTCCTAAGCTCTTACATGTTAGGCCCAAGCCCAAATTTAGCAAGGCCTATGATTAAAAATCAAAATGGACATATCTTCATTTTAAGTCCACTAAGAGTTGGGGACAGATATAAATTAAAAAGATTGATGTGAAGTTGTACCTCAAGCTTGCTTCCATCTGAAAAAGTCTGCCAAGTGGGTGCCAATTCAACAATATGATCGCTCACACTAAGAAACCACTCCATCTCCCTTTGCCACATCGCCTTCTTCCTCTGAGGCAGAGGTTCCAATCTCAAAATTTGCCCAAACAGAGTAGCTGCAAATTCAGAAATCAAATCAGAAATAACCACTACAACAAAGAAATCACAGTCATAAATCAATCCGACCAGACAAGAACAACAAACATAGTAACAGTTTGATGTGTGCTTACCACATAGATTGGTTATGGCATTTGATATAGCCAACGCTGGAGTCACCCCGTTTCCGCAGCCCGACATGTCCTCGCCAAGCAACAACTTTGCAAACCTTTCCTTCATCATCTCGATCTCTATCAATCACAATCAGATTCAAATTATCAAAACAGACATGTCTGAATTACCAACAGAAACATAGAGCTTACAAATAATATGGTAGTACACAGGAAACGTACCTGGTAATTCCGAGTCCTGTTTCTTTCTATCCAAATGCTTCTTCTCACAATCTTCGATTCCACGAGAAGCGGAGACTTTTGGAGCAGCAACTTTCTGAATAGGAAATCCCACTGGAGGCGGCGACGAAGAAGACGCGGAGGACGAGGACGAGGACGACGACTCCGTACTGCTCCGACTCTGTTCTTCGCTCCCCGACGACAGAAAATCGGAGCTAGAACTGCTCTCGCGAGCATTATCTTCAGTCAGATTACAAAAACTCTCAATCTTACCGCCATTTCCCCTCGCTTTTTCTTCTTCTTTTTTAATGGCTTCTTTCCTCTGAATCAAACCCTCCATTTTAGAAGCTTCTTCTTCTTGATCTTCTTCTTCACGAGCAGAAGCAGAGAAAGCAGAGTCTTTTATTGCCATGTTATTATTATGATTACACTCAATGCTCCTCAAGCAAAAGCCTCCTGAGACTTTGGACACCCAAAATCCCAGATTTGAAAATGGGTTTTGATTGTTGCTTGAAGTTCGAAGCCTGGACAATGGAACACAATGCTTGAGATGATACTGGCGTTGGATTAAAGTACTATCCATAATTAAGTCGTCAACCAGAGAGCGACTGGGGCACAAGTTGTGTGGGGCTGTCTCTCTCCGGTTTATTACTTATATATGATGCTTAAAGTTGATCATAATACCATAGTTGACATCATAATCCGACTTATGAAAAATAGATAATTTATGTGACTACCAAAAATAAAAAGTTATTGGAGTGTTAATTTTATTACCCTTATCTTTAATATTTTAGTGTAGGGATCAAACAAAGAGCAAGGTTTGTCAAAAAGCAAATAGAGAAACTTATGACACCGAAAGAATTCTCTTATCTGTCCCACATTCACGTCGATCAATTCTAGAGAACGGTTTTATTCAATATTTTAGTATAAGAATTAGTGTAATTAGAGAACGGCTTAAATGTTATGGATTAAGGTTTTGTTTTTAAAATTCAAAACTTCTGAATGTAAAGTCTTAATAATTATTTGTTTGAATTTTGTTAATGGGTACTCTAAGGGTGAAGCATATATTACATCTAATGACAATAATAATTAGTAATTTTTTTACTACTTTAACTATATTTAATTAATTATAACTCTTTTTATGACATAATTATTATTGTTAGTAAATATAATAAATATTCCTTAATTAGTAGTGTAAGGACACTGGGTAATAAAACTTGGGATTCAGCCCAAGTTTACATTAGCATATGAATGTGAAGTGAGCAAAATCATAAGCAGACAAATTAATGTTAGAATGTCTGAAATTTTTTATAAAAGAAATGTGATTCGGAATGGTGCAAGGGACGGATTTCACGAGGACTACCCAATATAAGCTCCATTAATGTTCCTATCCTCTGTAATGCACTGATTATTCTTGTTTGAAGCTTAATTGAATGGCTATCCTCGTTTTGGAATTACAATCCAATTAGCATTATTGCACACATTCATGAATTGTCAATGTTTTCCTTCACTTCGTCTAAATAATTTTAGGACATTTATTATCAATTTCTTTTCAATTACAACGTGATATTTTCACTTTTTCTCAAGGTTTGAAAGCAGCTCAACATTTTGGAGCTATGCTTTAATTTTTGTAGTTCAATATTAGTTATTTAAGAAAAGTTAATGTCTCCTTTTATTAAACAAAAAAAAAAATTGATAATAAGAATGAAGAATTTGAATTTGGTTGGCTCTTGATGCCAAAGCGTTATGGTATAAAGGGACAACCTACTTAAGGATGTTTGTCTTTAAAATCTAAAGTGCCTCATATTATCACAAGATACGCTAATCATATAGCAGAATTATGCCCAAAAAACACAAGTATTCTTTGACTTACGACAATAGAACTAATTATGTTGATAATAATATAGAGAGTAAATTATACTAATGTTTTAGATTAGTGAAATTATTCTTTTTTATTGTAATTATTAATATGTATTTTCTTCAAAAATAAAATATTTAATGGTATTGACTGTTATATTAAAAATAAAATTATAGTTTCATGTTGAACTTCAATAATAATTTATCTGTCTTTGTTATTATTGTAAGAATAAAACTATACTCTTATTTAACGTGTAAAATTAAAATTTTTCAAGTGAAATATATATATATATATATATATATATGTGATGATATTTGATTATGTTAAATCGTTAGATGAAAATTTAAAGTCTAAATTTATAATTAAAAAATATAATTACAAATTATTATATTGATTTAATATAAATTTAAATTATTAAATTTTTATTCAACTGTTTAACATAATTAAATACAACTTTATACTTATATCAAAATATGAAAGAATTTGAATTAATGAAAAACAAACACACGTAATACATAATTGAGGAAAAGAAACACTTAATTATATAATAATGATAGAAAACTATATTAGTTATCATTTAGATCACAGAAGAATACATAAACTATGACATATATACAGCATCTAATAACATTAATAATCTCTTACTTTGTGACAAGCATTTCCTTAAGTTCAAAACTAACACAAATTGTCTTTAATCATAATTCCCGGTAATTCGGTCTGAATTTGAAAAATCACAAGAGGGAAATGGTAAAAAGAAAGAAAAACTAAAGTCTTAAGATTCCAGTGTGGTAGCATTAAAGGCAAAGCTATTGTGCTGCTTTATTTCTTTTTTCCTTTTGAGAGACTTTCTTATTTTGTTGTACATGTCTGAAAGTTAAAATTAGCAGGCGATTCAAGTTTTGAATGTAGAGAGATCTACTTTGTGTTAGGTTCTATTAAATGATCGTTGGCACAAAGGCGTGAAACAAATAAATAGAAAATGCAGATTCTTACTATTTTGAAATTTGAATATCAAATTCAAAAGGAAAGGATATATGGATCGGAGGTCTCAGAAAAATTGCATTGAATCTTGCAGCTTTCGAATTGTTTTATTTATTTTTGTCCTTTCGGGTGTGAGATTCCTACATTTGTATGGACATGCATGATATTAACGTAGAGAGAAGTAACTACAATATGAATTTTGTCTTTAAGTGATTAAATGCATTTTGTCTGGGTAAATTGCGTTTCAGACAAACAATGTTGAGTATTATTAAAAGTAGTTCAGAATTATAATTTTCTGAGCTCAGCTATTTTTTTTATTGGTATCCTTAAATTGTGACAAAAAATTGAAAATATTAAATTAATTAATTTAACCAGTATTCTCTCTCTCTCTCTCTCTCTCTCTCTCTCTCTCTCTCTCTCTTATACTAGTTTTAAGGCTTTCAACTGCATATCGGACAAACCTTCGAAGAAAGAAAACAAAATAATATCTCCTCATACAATAAAAAATTAAAAAAAAAACCTATAATGACTCTGTCATTGTGGTTTAAAGCATAATACAACTCTCATGATTTATTACGTTATCATTTACAATCCCGTTATTTTTTTCTTTGAATTTTTTTTCAAAAATAAGCACATGAATGTTAAAAATTAAATTGATACAAATTTTTACAATTGATGATCTATGTTATTTTTTGGCCAAAAAAAAAAAGATCTATGTTATTTATATTTCATAATTCATAAAGCTGCTGGTCTCAATTTTCATATATGTATTTTAATCACAACATAACAACAATAAAAATAAAAATGAATTTGTTTAATGCACAATTTAAACATATTTTAAACCTCAAAATGATTTGGCATTTCAACATTCAAGCATTTTGTTTTTCTTTTGTTAAAACTTGAATGAAAATACTACAAGATATAGCTAAGTAATTACTTATTTGAGAAAACACAAGAGTTTAGTGAATGAAGATAAGACGTTATACAGCATTAATGCTATATAGCTAAATTTTGTTGGTTAACTTCTTTTTTTCCTTAATATATGTGGTGTAGCAAGTGATTCAAGTGGGAGTTTGATGATATAAAGACAATATAATATTGGACCTAGCCAAGTTATGTTTGATTTGAGTTTAGTTCAAATCAATTTAACATAACCAGCATAAATGAAATAAAAAAATGAACACATTCATAGATTCAGAGTAGGAGACTTACATACTTCTCTTGATTGCGAAAGATGATAGAAATCTGGCTGGGATCACTGATCAAATGAGATACCTATGGTGTATTGAGTGTATCTCTGGTTTTCACATCCTAAACCTCCTTTTGAATGCGGCTGTAGAATACTTCGCATATATTCTTCTCAAAGCGTCTATAGTAGTCTATATATTTTTTTATCTATTATATAATTGTCTAACCCTATTTATAAAAAGCTAGCTAAGGTTAGAGTTTAATAGTAATTTCTATAATTACTATTTTACCCTTACTTATGAACACTCATTATGGGTGGACTCTATATAATATCTTAACAGATTTAAACCTTAGATGTTATACAATATTCTAACATCTCTTACTCACACATAATGGGAGTGTTCATACGCTTTATACCCAATAAACATATTCTCTGTAAATCAAGAGAACACTTTCTTCTTATAATTTGTAGTCATTCATACAGGGAAAGTAGGTCATGCAACCAACATACTATGAGAGCATCAATGTTATGCATAAGTTACAAATATATATAGCCTCTCATTTAAAATGCACATGCATGTAGATCATAAAGTATGCATGCACCCTAGATCATAAGAATCACATTCAGATATCTCTCAATGATTATAAACTGAGTTCTTTGATTTACACAATGTCTTGTACTCACATCTGGCAACTAAGGTAGACTAGAAATGATGAACTTGTTTCATCAAATCAATTTTAATGACCCTATGTCATCAATCAGGAGACTTAAATGATTTTAAGTATCATTGCTCTCAAATTATCCTTTGATAATTTTTCTTAAAATCTTGTTTCATCTCTAATATCACAAAAACACTAAGGCGATTACCTGTGTGAAAAGGCTAACCTTCTTGTTTACTTGACATACTTATCAATAAATAAGAATGTACACAACATTCAAATAAAGATATGTAAACATGGAAATCAAACTTTATTGATTATCAAAGAACATCAAAACATCTCTATCTGTGAACAATGGGAAAAAAAATTTAAAAACTAAATGAAGTATGTTAAATTCTATGCAGTCCTAAAGACCTAATGTGTCTCACAAACACATATCTAGAAATAGGCTTGGTCAACGGATCAGCCAGTATCCCATGCGTAGATATATACTTTACGTTAACAATCTTGTGTGCAACCATATCCTTCACATAGTGATACTTGATATCTATGTGTTTGGTTTTGCAATGGTACTTTAGATCTTTAGTGTATGCAATCGTAGCCTCACTGCCGTAGTACACTAACACTAATTCAATGTTTTCTACTTTACCCAACAATTAATCCAAGAACCTCTTTAACCAAATAGCATCTTAAGCTGCTAAAGATAAGGCCACAAACTCTGCCTCCGTCGTGGACAAAGATACATAGAATTGTTTCTTACTACTCCATGATATGACGCCATCATTGAGTAAGAAAATGTATCTTGAGGTAGACTTTCACTCATCTAAGTCCTCTCTACTATTAGCATTAATGTATCCTACCAATTGTAGATCTCTGCCGCCTTAATAGCAGAGTGCATAATCAACAATCCCCTTAAGATAACTGAAGATCCTTTTTACAGTTTCTCAATATTTAGGACCTGGGTCGGTTTGATGTCTATTCACCAAGCCAACTGCTTGATAGATATCAGGTCTAGTACATGTCATAGCGTACATTAAACAACTGATTGCATTCTAGTATGGAGTTCGGCTCATACACTCTCTTTCATGACAGTCTTAGGACACATTTCAACATTCAAGGTTCAACTTGTGCTGATAGGAGTGTCAGCAGGGTTACAACTTTCCATACTAAAATATTCTAAAACCTTTTTGATGTAATTCTCTAGCGAGAGATACAAGAGTTTCTTAGAATGATTTCTTGAAATATTAACTCCAAGAATATATGCAGCTTCACCTATATCTTTCATCTCAAAGCGAGATGACAATCAGGTCTTTACTTTGTTGATAAGCTCCATATCATTTCTTGCTATGAGTATGTTATCAACATATAATGTCATAATTACACACTTGTTCATAGATATTTTGGTATATGCATAGTTATCTTCACTCATTATAGTAAACCCACTAAAGATGACTGCATTGTAAAAACAAATATACCACTGCCTTGAAGACTATTTAAGACCATAGACTTCAAAAGTCTACAAACTTTTTCTTCTTAGCCCTCTTTAATGAAACCCTCAGGTTGTTCCATATAAATTTCTTTATTTAATTTTCCATTGAGAAATGCAGTCTTTACATCTATCTGATGTAATTCAAGATCTAAACAAGCCACTATAGCTAGAATTAA
Organism: Delonix regia; assembly: GCA_037074485.1. Lineage (NCBI taxonomy): Eukaryota > Viridiplantae > Streptophyta > Magnoliopsida > Fabales > Fabaceae > Delonix > Delonix regia. The sequence goes on along the minus strand of CM073460.1, from coordinate 4,312,866 downwards.
GCAAACAGAGGTAAATTGTATGGCAGGAGAAAAAGTCTCCTCATAGTCAATTCTTTCCTATTGTGTATACCCCTTTGCTACTAGTCGAGCCTTAAATTTTTCAATTATGCCATCGACTCTTTTTTTTATTTTAAGAACCCACTTATTTCTAATAGTCTTACATCAAAGATCAACATGTTCCCAAACATTATTAACTCTCATAGACTCCATTTCTTCTTCCATAGCTTTAGTCCATTTATCCTTAGAAGGGATAAGAGAGACTCTTTCAAATTTCTTGGCTCAATTTCATTTTGCAGGAGCATTGTAAAAAGTTCATCATCTTTAATCTCATATTGTCGGCGAGGAGTCTTTTTACGTGAATCATGTTTTAATTGTAATTCATTAATCTTGGTTCATTGTTCCCATTTGGATCAATATTGCTCCCACTTGGATCAAGAATGTTGGCTCCACTCCTACTTGGAATAAGATCCATTTGGTCACTCTCACTTAGAATAACTAGCTCAAGAACACTTTCATTTGCATCAAATGATGAAGAAAGTTGCTGATGAGAAACTAATTCATCATCTGTTATAATCCTCCCACTCGAATGAAGTGATCCTAGTGCGTTTAGATCCTTTATCTCAAATAAGGATAGGTTTTGACCTACCTCACCCTTCTTAGGATATTTATTCCCTAAAAATGTGATATCTTTATATTTGAATTCAGTCATGCTCCCACTGTCTTGCTAACCTATAAACATATAACATTTGGAGGTTTTTGAGTATCTAATAAAGATACCTTTCTTTCCTCTCAGGCCCAATTTACCATACTTGTGAGAGGAATCATGTGTATAGGCAGCATATCCCTAAGGTTTCAAAACACTTAGGTTAGGCTTTTACCCAGTCTATAACTTATATGGAGTAGTTGCAACTGATTTCGTAGGCATACGGTTAAGTACGTAGGCCGCAGACATTAATGTATCACCTCAATAGGTGATTGGCAAATTAGCCTATGCCATCATGGACCTAACCGTCTCAAGGAGTGTTCTATTCCTTCTTTCTGCAACACCATTTTGTTGTGAAGTACTTGGAATAGTCAACTGATGAACTATCCCTTTCTCATTACATAACTCATTGAATTGAATTAACAAATATTCTTGGCCTTGATCGATTCGAAGAGCCTTAATTTTCTTATCTAATTGATTCTCAACTAAGGTCATATAGTTTTTGAAGTAGTTCAATGCTTCTAACTTATGAGAAATTAAATAGACATAACCGAAATGAGTATAATCATCAATGAATGTGATGAAATAATTCACTCCGTGCCTAACCCTTACACTTATAAGCCCACAGATGTCAAAATAAACTAATTGTAGTGGAAAATCGACTCTAGTTGCTTCACCAAAGGATTTTTTTGTAGATTTTCGTGCTAGACAAGATTCACAAGTAGACAAATCCACTCGTTTAATGCTAAGAAGCGAACCCTCTTTTGCTAATCATTGCATTCTCTATTGGCCAATATGACCAAGTTTAGCATATCATATATATACATCGTAATCATAATCATATATAGAGGCAAACATTGAAAAACTAACATTATTATTAATTTAAGATTTGTGATTCAAATCCATAAAAATAAAACCTCTGGTTACATAACCAAAATCATAAAAAACTGAGTCATAACTCAATTTAACATAATCATCATGGAAATATAAATCATAGCCTAGCCTAAGTAAAACCAAAACTGAAATAACATTCCAATGAATTTGAGGAACACAAAAGACATCATGTAAGATTAAGTCTTGGCCATTATGCAGGACTAACTTGCATGTTCTAATCCTTTTGACAGCAACCTTAGTGTTGTTGCCTACATATATCCAAAATGCTCCATAGGCAACTCGCCAGAAGTTAACAAAGACTTCATGGTCCCTCGTTATATGGTCTATGGCTCCTGAGTCTACAATCCACATAAGATAAGATTCAGTAAGCATAATAGAGCTAAAAACATAAAGTTTATTAGCATAAGCAGCGTATGTTACCTTTTTAGGAGGCTCAAGGCAATAACTCGCATAATGTCCCTTCTTTTAACAATTAAAGCACTTAACTTTTGTCATATTCACCTTTTGTTGCTTCTTTTTACCTAGCTGATTAATCTTTAGCTTTTTCTTAGGTTGAGCTGGTTCTTTATTCTTTCCCTTGCTCTTTCTCTTTGAACAACGTCTCTTAAAGTTGCTATATGCAATTCAGGTATTGGCTTGGCTGATTCAAGCCTTTCTTCCTTGAGTTTGATATGTCTTCAAGACATTTTCCAAAGTCGTGATTATATCATTATGAGTGAGATACATCTTCATATGCTCCCACAAACTAGACAAAGAGTGAATGATAGCTTGGATCTGCTGCTCATCTGTTAAGACATTTCTAGCATCTTTTAGCTCAACGATCATATTTGACATCAGCCTCAGATGTTTCTTCATCGAATATTCTGAGCATTTCTTATATGAGTCAATTTTTGATCATCAAATAATGCAATTTAGATACAAATGTAGTTTCAAACCTTGTTCTCAAAGCATTCCAATGCCCCACAATGCTTTGGTGGTCCTTTAACTCCCTTAGAATGTTATCATCCAGAGTACTCAGCAACGTAATGTAAGCAATGAAGTTCTTTTTCTTCCAAGCGTTATAAGCTTCACAATCCTACCTATGTTGGGCCGTGTTTCTAGCTTCGGGCTCTTCAATGACATTAGTGAGAGCCTCAAGAGCCTCTTTCTCTTCCAGGAGATACTGGACTTTCATACTATAGATCTCATAATTGTTGCCATTTAACTTCAACCCCTTGTTGAGCTCAACAACAATACTTTTGGAAACTATAGTCATTCTTTACATAAAAAGAAAGACAAACATGTATCAAGATCAAATAATTAAAAACACACAAGATTTAATGTTCACCATGCTTACAAATTATAACACTAAGTATCGTATAATTGAGTTAATTAACCCATACATAACCTAAAGTCGGAAGAGTACAAAGTGTCAATCACCGTCCTAAGGTTGTATGCAAGGTGTAAATCAACGAAATCAAAACACAACTAAGTGTCCTAATCATGCTATAAACAAATTGTAAATTATGATTTTTTAAATGTTAAACAAATTAACATTCATTAACTATCATGTTAAACTAATTAACATATTAATAAATCAATTATGTAATGCTAAATTAATTAACATTCATTAATAAACATGTTAAACTAATCAACATATTTAATATATGCATTTAATACTTTAACAAATAGCGGATCCAGTACGTGGCATTGTTAGACCAAGAAAATAGATATCAAATAGATCTTTTAGGACCAGTAGCCCGCAGTTCTGTGTTTTCAACCAATATACAAATCCAAAGTGTAAGGGCTTACGCATGTTAAACAAATTAACATAATTAAATGCATGATGTTAAGCTAATTAACATTATATGTCAAAATTTTCTATTGGAAGAAAATTGACAAAACAATAAAAAAATAATGTTAAACTAATTAACATAATAACAAGTAATCACATATTACTTGACTGAAATTTATTGGGATATAAAAAATTAATTTTTCACCAAAAATTGATTGTATTTATTTGGTGCTAAAATATAAATACACAATTTATATTTTTGAACATATCTAGATGTTCATTAATTAGGAATTTAACAATTAGACCTCTAATTATTATTTTGGATGGGCCACATACCCAATTAAAAGAATAAGGCCCAATTCTTGTTAAAAAATTTTTAAAGGCCCAAAACAAAAAATTTTAGCAATGAACCCAAATCAAACCTTATAAGCCCATTTACTAAAAAAATTTAGGGTTTCAGATAAATAAAAATTTCAGGTTTCTAAATTTTTTTTTAATTTTCATATATATTTTTTAGATCCCAAAAAAAATAAAATAAATAAAAACCTTTTTTTCTTTTAATATCTTCCTCCCTCCTCTTCCCCTCTCCTTGTCGCTGCCACTGTTTTCCCTAAATTTTTTTTTTGTTTTCGCCACCTTCCCTCTACAACTCATCGCTGCTCACCGACTGGAAGAGTGACAGAGGCCACCGACAATAGGTGTTCAATGTCACCAGCAACCTTTATCGCCAGCGACGATGACAGAAGGAATCATCTCTCTCGTTCAAAAACACAAAGAGTTTGATGGCCGCTAGCATTTTTTAGTGTGGAAGGTGCAAAGGTGGCTGGCAACAGCGTTTGCCACCACTATAACGTCACCCGCGGCCACAGCAACCAACAACGAAGCAGACAAAGGCTATGACCCTTTTCTTTTTTTTCTTTTTTTTCTTTTTGTATATTCGATGGCAAAGAAGGCTTCAATGACAGAGGTGCCGGCGACGTGGTCGCTGATGACAGAAGGTTAGCTAATAAGGGTGTCGCCAGTAGTAGTGAAGGATTTTTTGAAATGCAAAGGGAGATCGACTCAATAAAGAAGAAGAAGCAACAAAAATTCAGTCAATTTTTTTTTTTAATGAATTCTAAAACCTTAATTTAAAAAATCTAGGTAAAAGTAGGTGATTTCATGGCTAAATCAAAAATTTTGAAAAAAAAAATTCAAAGAAATTTTATTTCAAATGCCCTAATTAAAATAGCCCCAAAAAATCTCAAATCCTAATAAAATATTTAAATGATCAGAAAACCAGCATATGGCTCTTATACCAAGGAAATAAAAAAAATGAATACATTCATAGATTTAGAATAGGAGACTTACATACTTCTTCTGATTGCGGAAGCTGATTGAACTCTAGTTGGGATCACTGATTGAATGAGATGCTCACAGTATATTGGGTGTATCTCCAGTTTTCACAGCCTAAATCCCCTCTCAAATGCAACTGTAGAGTACTTCGTAGATATTCTTCTCAAAGCGTTTATAATAGTTTTTATCTTTCTTATCTATCATATAATAGTCTAGCTGTATTTATAAAAGGCTAGTTAGAATTAAGGTTTAGTAATAATTCCTATACTTACTATTTTATCCTTACTTAATAAACAGCTCTTATGGGTAGACTCTGTATAATATCTTAACATATTTAAGCTTTAGATATTATACAATATTCTAATATATTATTGTTTAGTCACTAAATTTTAATTTTAGAAGTCTTACTTGTGCTTTTAATATTGTCTTTATTTTTATTTTTCTCTATAAAATTTTTTTCATGCCAGCTCTGGCCTGATTAAAATATGTGATTAGTCAAAATGGTCTTCATTTGTAAAAAGTAATACTCTACTAATCTGGTATAACTTACAAGTATGATTCAAGTGAACTCATGCACAGAGAAAAGTGCTATTTTGTAGAAAATAGAAAAATAAGCGAACAGTGGGGGAACAATTTAAAATTGCAAAAGTTTTTTCATTTAAATTAAATTGTAAAAGTTATAATATTACTTTTGGTAGAGCAGTATTTCGTAATCCCATATGCAAACTGGGCATGGGCTCAGGGCTACTTTAGGATATTAGACCAAGATTTACAAAAAAGAGGCCCACTTAATTATGCTCTATGTTCAGAAATCTCGTCCAATAGTCCAATGCATGCTCATATATGGGATTTGGATTTGGTGAATTTAAAATTTTAAATATATGTAAATTTGATAGAATTTAAATTATTAAATAAAAATTTAATATTTTAAATTTAAAAAAATTTTTAAATATTATTTTATATGTATTAAAATTTGAATAATTTAAAAAAAATTTAATTATCCAAATCTTATTAAGTGTAATAAATTTAAATTCTCAAATATAGATAGAACCTATATGTGTGTGTGTCTGTCTCACTTATAACAAATTTCTTATTTTAGTCTGTCATTTGTTAAAATATTTAAAATAACCCTTCATTAATTAGAAAATATCATACTTGATACTTCATTATTCTTAAAAATATTATATTTAGTTCCTTTATCAAAATTTAAATCCCAAATTTATTATTATTTTTTATTAACAAAAAAATTGTATTTTTTTTAAAGCAATGGATCAAAGATAACATTTTCTAATAAGTATAAAACTATTTTAGGCATTATAATAAGTAAGTGACCAAAATAATATTTTACTCTATATATATATATATATATATATTATATTCTTTTATATATGTTAGCCAATATCATTTAATTTTTACATTTTATAATCTTTTTTGTATTTTGTGAATAGAAATATGATTTTGAAAATATAAAATTAAATAGATTATATGTAATATATTCAACTCCGTACTCATATCATTGTAAAAATAGGTGAAGTTACAGTAAAAAAGAAAAAGCAAAATTTTATTTTGGTTTTTTTTTTAAATGAAGTATTTTTTAATTAAGGTTTTCATAAAATTATTTCTTTTCAATTTAATTTCCCCCACATAAGGTATTTTTTAAATTTGGTCTTGCATAACATTTTTCTTGTTAGTCCTTCACAAGTCTTCATATTTTAAAATCAACATATTTTTTAAAGATATTATTGATAATACTTTTGTTTTTTAGAGATTAATTAAAAAATATTCACTCTTAAATGACCAAGGTGAAAATTTATTTATAAGAGACTGAATGAATAAAATAATTTAATAAAACATTAAATTTATATCTATATATATATATATATATATATATATATATATATATATAAAAGAAAATTGCAGGAGGAAGCTACCTACCCATGACCACCACCACCAACCCCAATAAGCCAATCCGCCGAAGTTGACCAGATGCTTCACATTAACACCAAAGCATCCTCTTTTCTCCCTCAAACACTATCCAATATTACTCCAAAGTCCAAATACCATAGCTTCATCGCCTCCTTCAGAATCTGCTTCGATCATCAATGGCTGCAAATGAAGAACAAGTGAAGGTGTTGGGAAAATGGGCAAGCCCATTCAGCAACAGAGTGGAACTCGCTCTGAGATTGAAAGGAGTCAAGTACGCATACTCAGAAGAAGATCTAGCCAACAAGAGCCAGGAGCTTCTCGCATCCAACCCTGTCCACAAGAAGGTCCCTGTTCTGCTTCACAATGGAAACCCCATAGCAGAGTCGCTTGTGATTCTTGAGTACATCGATGACACCTGGAAATCCAACCCCTTCCTTCCTCAGGACCCTCATGGCAGAGCCTTGGCTCGCTTCTGGTCTAGGGTTCTTGATGACAAGGTTCGTATCAGATTTCTCTCTGGAATCTCACTCTCTCTTCCTCTGTTTTCAATTTAATTCTGCTATCTGTTTGCGTGAACTATCATTAGGATTCTCCAAAGACACATATTTTATATGGGCAATTATTATTATTTAATTATATATATATATATATTGTTTTAGAGAAAACTACTACTGTTATCTTTCTGTGAGCCATCCTTACAAAATATTATTTACCATTTGATTCTTGAATTCCGATACAAATTAAATACAAGTTAACCATTTGTTTAATTCACTGGTGAAGCATGTTACTAGCTTTATTTAAACTTTGGAGTCAAATGGTGATAATTATTTTAATGACTAAAATACGGAACATACATCTTTTAAGTCACCCAAATGTTAATTTACTATTTTTATTTGATTACAAATGACTTCTTTTAGGCAGAATTATTCCTTCCATCCATATAATTGAACTAAATCTTCAATTTAATTCCTATAATTTAAAATTTTGTAATTGGCTTCTTAATGTTTACTTTTCTTTAAATGTAATCCTGCCTTTAAACTTGTTGTACTTGATCAATACTTTGAATATACATAATTTGTATGCTAATTAAAAAGGTAAAAATAAATAATGAAATGAAATTAACTCATATATATAACATGTAATGCAATTTATGTTAAGTGATTTAGTTGAGGGAAGTGCATATTCAAAATTTCACAATGGTATATAACTGGCCATATTAATCAGATTTAACAATTATTCACAAAAGGTTAACAGCAGGGACTAATTATAAATTTTTTGATATTATAAAGATCTAATTGAAAATTTTAAACTATAAAAACCAAAAGATAATTTAACCAAACTTGTATTAAACCAATATAAAAAAAGTGGGTTATAAAACTCTGTTCTTGTGACAACGTGTTCATTTCCCACCAAAGAAACAGAGTACTAAAGTAAAATTCAAACACATATAATCTTCTTTGTTTTGGGGTTTCAGTGCTTGCCTGCGCTATGGAGTGCATGCTGGAGCGACGAGAAAGGGCGGGAGAAGGCGGTGGAAGAAGCCATTGAAGCTCTGAAGATTCTGGAGAAGGAGATCAAGGACAAGAAGTTCTTCGGAGGAGACAACATAGGACTCGTTGATATTGCAGCCAATTTCGTAGGTTATTGGGTTGGAATATTACAAGAAATCGCAGGCTTAGAATTGTTGACCTCTGAGAAATTCCCAAAGCTATACAAATGGAGTCAAGAATATTGCACCCACCCTATCATCAAGGAAGGTCTTCCTCCCAGAGATGAACTCTTGGCCTTCTTCAAATCTCGCACTGCTTAGAATAGGGTTCATCATTTGTGACCTAAACTTTCCTGGAAAATAATAACTTGTTCTGTTTCAAGCCAGAAAAAAAATGCAATAGGTTTTGTGATTTGTCTGCTCCTGATTGAGTTTTCAAGTAAAATGGTTGGAGTTGAGGATTTCTCTTTTAATCTTTTTCTGTTTTCCTGCTCTGAGTTACTGGGTTGAAAAACAAACACAGAATCTTACAGAAAGGCTAACATATCTCCCTAACCTTCGTTTTGAAGTCCATTAGAACAAGAAGAATGAGATATGTAAGTATAAATGTTGGAGTTGGCAAAGAAGAAAATAGAAATGTTTGAGATTTCATGTTACAAATTAGAGCTAAAGCATGGTTGAGTTTATCAACAGACCTACACTTACTTCGCTGGTAACACATAGGTGACTTTCAAATTTGGAGCCTCTTGTATCTATTCCTCTGGTATCGCCGTTATGTTACAGGAGAAATAAACACAGTGAATAGACACATAATAAAGTAAATTTTACTATTTAAATAAGTCTCACGTATTTTTAAAAGATTAAATGCTATTCACCCCATATTTTTCTCTCTCCACGTGACAATGAGAAAATCTAAATTGGGTGACTTACCAATATATGAAGAGCCCTCATTTCTATTTTTCTCAATTTCAGTTCAATTAATTAGCAAGTTAATATATGATATCTCATTTCTACAACTTTCAAGGCTCTAATACTATAACTCTCATGATCAGCAGAAATAATAAAATGAATAAAATAGTTTATAATAATAAAGTAAGAGAAAAATATATTTTTGATCACTCACTTATCACTAAATTATTTTTTTGATCACTCACTTGTTAAAATACTTAAAATATTATATTATTTATTAAAAAATATCACACTTAACATTTATTTTTCTAAAAGTTACCGAATTTGATCATTCTAACAAATCCTAAACCCTAAATCTATATAACTAAATCTAGTTTTTTTTCTTTATGAAAAGTAAGAAATTAAATATGATATTTTTAGTAGAAGATCATTTTGGGCAGTGTTAACAAGTAAGGGACCAAAATAGCGATTTTGTATTAAGTGATGTATCAAAAAAGTAATTTACTTAATAAAATAATGAAAATAGTGGCATATTATAAATGGAAAAGTTGAAAAAAGATATATATACATATAGATATATATATATATATATATATATATATATATATATTGGATGAATAATAATTGGAGAGATTAAAACAGGGTCATTTAAATATTACAAAGTGGATAATAGGAAACAGAGAAATATTTAAGTAATTGTTTTCTCCTGGCGTAATGATCTAACAGAATCATGTTGACTATTTTTTTTAAGTTATTTATATTATTAGTTGCATTTTGATATGATTATGGGGTCAGGTGTTTTATAAATTAGACTTGAATTTAGATTTATAAAATGCTTAAACTTATGTTTTGATTGAATATTTTATTTTAATTTTTATTTATATTTTTTGAATCGAGTCTATCAAGTTAAACAGATTTTTTTAAATTATGAATAAGTTTATTAGCTATTTCAAACTTGAATTAAATAATATATCTAATTATTATTATTATTTATAAAATTATATATAAAAAAATTATAAATACATATGAGTTTTGTATAAACATAAATCTATTAGATAAGTTGTATTATTTTTTATTTATTTACCAAAACCTCAAGCTACACTATATTTTTTTTAATAATAAATTTTTTAAAAAAAATATTGATTCAAAATTTTTGAGTATACATCAAGTTTTAAAAAAATCTAAAATCAACCTGTTCTACATCAAGTTTTTCTAATTAAATCTCTTTTTTCAAATTTTATTTTTTCAAACCAAACAAATCAAACGGAATAAATTTCTTAAATTATAATCAAGTTAGCATTTAAATATATTTCAAAGCATTAATTTTTATTTTGAAAAGTCAAAGCTTGACACTGTTTATATGTGTGTGTTCCATGGTTGACTCTGACATAATTAATATCCAAATCCATATTGAAAAGGAAGGGTTACCACACAGTGTACATTTTGGTTAAAGGATGGCCTCAAGGTCACTTGTAGTCCTTTATTAATAAAAAATTTGTATGAAATTCTATCTTTCAAAATCTATTATTTATTTTCAAATGCTTTGCATAATATTTTATTTTAATACAATAAGAAGAGTGCACTTACAACTCTAGACTTCTCCAAACCCTTCCACCTAACCCAAGGAGGAATTAATGAATTAAGTATGATAACTTCTATAATTACTATCAAATAGAAAACTCATTTTCTTCTTTCAAGTCAATATAATTGCGTGCATTTCTTGAAAATGAATGTATTAAATCATTTCTTATGGTTTGCTTCAGATGTAACACTAGACTCGTCATTTTCAACAACAAAATATGGCTTAAATATTTTCTTACATCACTTCCCAATAGATGAATCATTGAATTGGACATTTAAAATCAAATCTGAATTTTAAGTTTAGAAAACAAAAAAATTTTAAACTTATATTTTGATCAGACTTTTTAATTCAAATTTTTATCTATATTTTTTAGGTCAAGTGTATCAAACCAATCAAATTTTTTTACGTTATAATCAAATTAATTTGATACTTAAAATTTAAAATAAATCGTATAATTAATTATTATTATTATTTGTAAGATTATTTATAGAAAAATTATAAAAACAAATAAGATGTTGTATTGATATAAATTCTTTAAATAAAATGTATTAATTTTATTTTAAATATCACATTACATTAATTTTTTTTAAATAACAAATTTTTTATTAAAAAAATATTTATTCAGACATTCTAAACTTGAGCTAAACTTTGAAAAAATCAAAACTCAGTTTGTTTTACAAATCAAATTTTTTTTAATTAATTTTTTGTTTGAACTTTACTTTTAGAGGCCGGGACTTGTTAGGTGAGCCTTTTTTTAGTTGTACAAAGTATGAAAATTTTGGGTCTATTTTTAAGCCTAGCTTCCTTGACCAGCACAAAATCTAATGAAGGAAACAGACTCATTTTAGCTTAAGTTTGCGTCTATAAAAGGCATTTGAAGGCTGAGACTAAAAACCACACCGATAAGATACAGTAATATTGTGAAACACATCAAACTAAGTGTCATTAAAAATGGCAGAAGAACATGGAGAAGTGAAGTTTTTTGGATCAGGAGGAAGCCCATTTGCTAGAAGGGTTCAGATATGTTTGAAGCTGAAGGGAGTGCAGTACAAACACATGGAAGAAGACATCAACAACAAAAGTGAATTGCTTCTGAGATATAATCCTGTTCACAAGAAGGTGCCTGTGTTGGTTCACAACGAAAAGCCCATAGCTGAGTCGCTGGTGATACTTGAATACATCGATGAGACCTGGAAAAATCATCCCATCTTGCCTCTAAATCCTTATCAAAGAGCCCTAGCTCGCTTCTGGTCAAGGTTCATTGATGACAAGGTTAGTTTTTTGTTTCTTTTTTTTTTTTAAGCAAATTATCTTAAGTTAATGCATCATTAGTTCTCTCAATAATAAATTTTCTAATTCTCTAACTTTTGGATTGACTAAAATAATATACGTCATAACAAGTTCCAAACTTTGGAAAGCTAATTCGTTTTAGAAGAACAAATATTTATGATATTATCTTCCAACCATGAATACATATTATAGCTGATCTGATGAATTGACTTTTTTTGAGGGCCCAGTTGCTGCCTGCAATATTCAAAGCTGTGTGGACAGTGGAAGGAAAGGAAAGGCAAAAAGCCATTGAAGAAGCATGTGAAGCTCTGCAATTTCTGGAGAATGAGCTGAAGGGGAAGTTCTTTGGGGGAGACACCATTGGAATAGTGGACATAGCTGGAGCCTACATTGCTTTCTGGCTCCCCCTAGCTGAAGAAGCAGTGGGTCTGAAACTGTTGAGCCCTCACAAATTTCCGAAGCTCCATCAATGGAGTCAGGACTTCTGCAGCCACCCAGTTGTCAAAGACAACCTTCCTCCTGCTGAGAGACTTCTGGGATTCTTCAAAGCTCGTTTTGCATTCATCAATACTGCTGCTTCCAAGTAGATGGAATACTGAGTATTAGGGTGAGAGTGATGAGAGAGGCTTCTTGTGTTGTGGTTGAAAGTGTTGTAATTGTCTCTACCTCGTGGAGTTTCGTGTAATAAAGGAGCGATATGTACCCTAATATATAAATTAAGCTTTACTTGTGTGTAAGTCAATGTTAATGCTAAAATATATAAGTTTAAATTTCAGTTAATACCAAATCAACAATTAACTAAGAAAATAAGTCCTTAAGAACTACTAAGAGATAGCCTTGTTGATTATAATATATTATATAAAGAAAAACAAAAATTGGGGTTTCGGACAATTGAATGGTCAAATTGAAGGAATTTGTTGGGCTAGGGACTTAAAGTCAGGTTTTAGAGTTGAAGGAGTAAGTTGTACAAGATTTCAAATTAAACAGTTATGATTCTTTTTGAAATATTAGTGAATAAAATTATATTAGCAATTCTCTTTCGCAAATTGATACTCATAAATTTTTATGTTTCATCATATAATTTTCTTATTTCAAACTATTCTTTTTGAGTTGTTATTTGAAGTATTATGATTTTGTTGAATGGCGGTTTAATTTTTTACTATATACTTATTATGCATTACAAAAATAAGGAGTAAATACAAAACTATAATCTCATAGATAAGTTGTGAAGTTGTCAACAATATTAATATAAAGAGTAATTTTTTTTTGTACATAACTCATTTAAATAAAAACTTGTTTTTAGAATATTTATGAGAGAAATAAAATTTAAGATATTGCTAGTGCGATAATCTTATTTTACTTGATTTAAAGTTTAAATTATTTTAGTTTAAGAGAAAAATATTGTTTTGGTCCCTTACATTTTATCTATTTTTTAATTTCATCCTTCGTATTTGTTCTATCTCAAAATAATCTTTTATATTTTCTTCCCTAAGCAAATAACTTTCAAACTCAGTCTTTGATAATTGTTGAAGAGGCCAATTTTCTTAATATTAAAAAATGTGAAGAATTATTTTGAGACATGATAAATGTAGATAATCAAATTAAAACAAGGACAAAATGAGGGTGGATCAAAATATGATTTTTCTCTTTATTTTAATTGCTTTAAAATTACAAAAGTCTCTCAATTTGATGTTTTGGCTACAAAGTATAACAATTCAAACTCTTGAGCACATGTCATCAATCGCCCAATGTTGCACATGTAATTCTTAGTCAATTCCTGTATGTGCCAGCACGTCTGTAATTTTCAAATTAAAAGTTGTACCAACTGTGCTATATCTGATATAAAATTATGTTCGCCGGTCAATCTAAATCAAATATTATAAATGCAGATTATGATATATTCATTTTCTAAGCAGTGAATGTTGACAACTGATCTTAACTCAATTCAGACTCGAAAAGATTACAATGGTGATAAGCATTCTCACAATTTCTCTAACAAACTGACATAGTCAATTAATTTCTTTTAGTCATGACCATTCACTCTCATTTATAGTTAATTTCTCTTAATCATAGCCATTCACTTTCATTTACTTAACATCTACACAAAACATCATGTAACGTCATTTTAAATTTTCCAACCCAAAATTATTTTGGCCTAGTTCAACCCTTGTTCATCCCACCATGCCTCTCTTTCTCTCCTCTTTTGCAGTATTTTCTCCTACCCTTCCATATGCAGTCAATTTTATTTGTCATTTAAACTGCTCCACAGGTATATTCTTCTAATCATCAAAATGTTTATCGTCTTTTTCATTTAGTTATTAAAAATAACGGAACTTATGGTTATTGGAGCTATAAAATGTCACATTCTTCACTATTAAAAAATGATTAAGATCTTAAATTTTTAAAACTTTTGGATATTTATTCATAAAAATATGAAATTATTATTTACTTCTGTACCTGATATAAACATTTTAAATGTCATGACATCTTATTCATTTATATCTCATTTCACAAGTACCATAAAAATAAATGCAACAAATCAAAGTTTTTAAATTATAGTGCCCTCACTCTAAAAATTTTGCATCAGAGTACAATAGCCTATTTCCTCCCATAAATAACCCTGAGAGTAGAATGTGAAATCTCAGAATACATTTATCCTTTGGAATAAAAATATGGTCCGTATTTTCCAATCCCATATCCAAATTCTTACCTTTGCAATGACATGAGCTAAATTTCAAAGGAAGTTACGAAAGTATTGACGAGTTTGACTCGAAACAAAATCAGCCCTACCCATTATCAGATCTTGTAATTAATGAAATTTTAAGGAGGCTTAACCGATTTTAATCTTCTCCCCTAAGTACCTTGTAAAGTCAAACAGAGAAAAAACAGAAAAAACAAAAAAAAAGGGATAATACCCATACCCCTACTCTTTTTGCTCCCAAGCTACACGGATACAGTAATAAGAGGGAACCCAAATCCAGCTCGGTAGTGGGTTGTGCAGAATCAGATGAAACTTTACCTTTACAAAAGCATAAAAAGAAAAAGCACAAGACATCAATTTGTGCTTCTATTCTTCTCTTTAATAGCCATGGCAATGCCTTTCTGTAAAGTCTGAAACTTTCTGGAAGGCAAAATACGGCGAGAACAGAGACATGATAATTACTTAGACGCTTCTTTACAGAATTTGAGCTATAAAATTATCAATAAGACATAAGCTCAGCACCGATAGAACAGAAAACACGAAGTTCTGTGGCTGTCATGTTGAAATATTTCAAGGAGCCAAAAGGGGAACTAAAATTACATTATTCCTTTCTAAACAGTCAAGGATAGATAATCTCAACATTGAAGCCACGATACCCAGAAATGCAGAACAGACTCAAGCTCTGGCTAGAGATGGATATCATTCAAACTTTGTAACATAACGCCTAATGGATCATCACTAGTTGCTGCAGCTTGAATCCTTCACAATGGTCACTGGGCAAGAAGCATGAGTGACAACAAAGTTGCTGACACTTCCCAATATTATCCTGTTTTAAGAACAATCAAGCAAACAAACATGTTCATGAGACCCATTTCACAATAAATTAAGACGGACCCTCTTCCCACCAAATAATAAAGGTAAATTACATTATACTATATGATTTGTCTCAATTATTTTGCTTCATATCATTCACAGTTTGTCATTCAAGCCCCATGATTTATTTTTCTTATTATTTAATCGGCCTAAATTATGTTAGTTTCTATTTATTTACCACAAAGTATTGAATAATTTCATTATTAAGAGTATTTTCACTTAAATCTTTAATAATTTTATGCCTTCTAAGACTATTATTAAGATTAGGCTCAAAGAAATTTAAATAATCGGTTTGATCTGAATAATAACTTCAGATTACTAAATAAAATATCTTAAATATAGATAAAACAGACCTTTTATAATAAAATTATGCACTGTATTTTTATATTCACGAAATTATTCCCTTGAAATTCAGGTAAATATCATCTGGTGATTGAATGGTAATAAACATGGTGTTCAATAAAACCAAATGAGCTAAACTAATTTTGAACGAAAGCACAAGAATTAAAATCTAATTTAATATTTCCAATAATGAAATAGGGAACCAAATCAATTCGATGATTTTAACGATTCTGCAGTGACATGAATAAACACCAAAAATTTGTACCGAAGACGAACAAGACCGGACAATAATTTTCCTTAAATTATTTGAGACATAATGGTCAAAGAACAGAAAAAGCAGAAGACAAAAAAGGAAAAAAAATCACGAACCTTTTGATAGTGCTAAGGCCTCTGCTTCCCATTACCAGAGAGTCCAGCTTCAGATCTTCAATAGCATCCAGAATTTTCTCCCTCGCATCCCCCCAGTACACTTTTGTCACAATGTTCACCTATAACTCAAATTTCACTAATAAGCACCACGACTTGAATTTAAACCGCAGATACTTATACCCTAAACTAACACTAGAATAGATAGGCATAAATAGCTTTTAGTCCGAAAAATTAGCGAGTGCTCCATTGATACATGTTATTTTAAAGCATTAATTCGATCATTCACTAATATTCAGGAACTAAAATTAAATAAACTAGAGAATTTAAAAATCAAACTATCGATATGCTCAATCAACTAAAGAAGGTGAAGAAAGTACAAAACAAGGGAGGGGAAAAACCTCTTTCTGTCTGGCACCGGTATCAAGCAAATCAAGAACCTCAATATCAGTTTGAACATCGTACTTCTTCATAATCTCTGGCTCTCTGAACTCTGCCAAAGGAATAAGAGCTGCAAACAACAGAAACCAAATCAAATCGGATCAGATAAGAGACGATAAGAATACCGCGAAATGACCAAAAATCCAGTGTTATAGTACAGAATGAAGAGTTACGTCGAGTTTTATAGAAGATCAAACATTTCTCAATACAATACAACTCTTTTCAGAAATCAGATCTAAAAAGCACTAATAGTAACCCACACACACACACATACATACATAACAAATACCATTCATTTCCAATTTTTGAAGCAGTGGATGGATCAAAATCAAATGAAAGCAAAAGGAAAAAGGAAATTTAGAGCAGCGGAAAATTAGAACTTACGAGAACCAGATTTAGCCCAAAGCTGGTTACGGGACTCATCGAGAGAGTTGGGATTGATATGGATGACGTAAAAGGTGTCGCCCTTATCGGCGAGATTCTCAAGAGCCCATTTGAGAGCGTTCTTGCTGCTCTTGGAGAAGTCAAGAGCCACGCCGATTTTCCGATCCTTAGCCATGGGATTTTCTCTTATCTTTTCTTCTCTTCTGCGTTTCTCTGTGAGATTGTGTGCTGTTACAAGAAAAGAACAGAATCAAGCGTGAAGAAGTGCGTCAGTGTAAACGCGGGAAGGTAAAGCGAAGGGGGGGAAGATGACGCGAAGAGGGAGAGGAGCGGAAGGGTCGGACTTTTCTTAAAATATTGTGATAATCGGACACACGTTATTCCCGCACAGTCACCGGCTTGTCAGGTTAGTCAATCATCTACAGTTTAATTATCAATTTAATAACATAAATATTAGTTTATTTACATACCTGTTACATTCATGTTAAAAAGAAATTAATTCACTTTATTAATGTACAACCATGAATAATTTAAATTATTAAATAAAGTATTTAATTATATATTTTTTATTTAAAAATATGTTAAATTATATTTATAATTTTGCATTAAAAAATTAAAAATTTAGTTAATTAATCAATTTATTATTTTTTGTTGACTTAAAAAATCTCTAAATTTAAAAAAAATTAATTTAAGATATTATTTATTTTTTTTAATTTATTACAAAGAAATCAAAGAATTCTTAATTTAAGTAAAATAATTAATTTATTTAATTTTAGATTATATTAAATTATATTTATAATTTTTTATTAAAAAATTCAAATGATAGTTAATTAATTAATTTTTTATTCATGCTAATAAATTTTTAAATTTTAAAAAAATTGATTTAAAATACAATTATATAATATATTTATTAATTATTTTATTATTATTTAACAAATTTCTTCAAAAAATTCAATATGCATATATAAAAAAAATGAAAAGTTATTACATAAAAAACTAAAAATTTGATTAAATGAGACTTTTCATCCATTAAACATAATTCCACGTTACATGGAGTCTATTTTATATATATAGAGGCACCAAATTTATTTAATTTTAGATTATATATGTATGACTTTTTATTTTTAAATTTAACAATAGATCCTTTATATGCATTTAATCTTTATTATTAGTAAAAATCCGTTAATTTATTAATGAAAGAATGACAATTTAAATTAAATGAAATCTGTAAATTTTATTTTTAAAAAATAATTCTTTTAAACTTTAATTTACGTTAAATAAACTTTTTATCTATTAGTATAATAATAAGCTAACTAATGAATAAAATAATTGCTTGCAAAATCTCAAATTTACGGGCTGTTCAAGTTTTAAAATTTAAGGTGCTATACAAAATTCATGAAATTTTATGCATGTAGCCAAATAAATAAAAATATAAATATATTACATTGAAGTCCGGTTATTATTATTATTATTCACATGATTTTTTTATAATAAAAAAACATAAAAACCTTTTGAAATCTAGAAAAATTATCCTATTACTAAATTCGAGTTCAGATTCGACGTAAACGTCATTCTTTTCCAAAATGTCGACAATATAATGTCATTTTTTTCACTTAAATGTCTTCTACTGATTTTTTTCACACGATAGTTACCATTTATCAAGGGTCATGTTTTGGCTTGACTGATTAATACCAATAATTATTTTTCTATTTAATGAAAGGTTTGTAATTTAATCCTTTAACATTACCTATATCCTCGGCTTCTCCCTTATTACTTGGGGTATCCACAATACGAGGAAAAAAAAAAATTAAATAAGAGTGAGTTATTTTTAGAATTAAAGAATCACAAATCAAATTTTACTCAAGCGAAGTTAATTTTTCTTAAATGAAGAATTAATTAATATACGTAGAAATTACAGTAGATCCCATAAATATGATGAAAAGTCGTAATGTAAATTAATTGATATACCCAAGAATTATTGCACACAATGGTAAAATATTAAATTGATCTTTTATTTTTATATTTTGAAATAATTTAATTTTTTATAAATTATCGTAAAAAATTAATCTTTTAAAATTTTTGTTTTTAATAAAATTAATTTCTTATTAATTTTATATAAATTTAAATTAATAAATGATAAATTTTATACAAATTTAAATTTTTAAGAGTAAATAATCAAAATATTAAAAACTTTAAAAATAAAAAATTAATTTTTATACTTTTATCAATGAAGCTAATATAAATTTAAAAAATCATCAAAAATATTGATGTTATATGCCCAATGTCAGGCACCATTTCATCGGACTTGTACCATACGAAGTTTGAAGAGTGATCCATAAATTGTGGGTCCGAGTATGATAAGGTTGTGTTTGGACCCATGCATTTATTGTGATGATTTTCATCACTAATGACAGATTTTTCACACCAATGATGGCTACGTCTGTACATCTGCTCCATGTGACTTTGGATGGCCCTTAATTAACGGTACGCTTTGTGTATGCTATGAAAATGATATTTACCCACTACCCTACAGAAATTTAAAAAATCATAATATTATTAATGAAAATATTATTATTCAAAATCATTATACTCTAAACATTTCGCTTCATGATAAGAGCAAGAGTTGGTTGAGAGAATTGTTTGTTATGAAAAGAGACGAGAATAGGTGTGGAAAATGGAGAGTACGTTTGGTTACATATGAAATGGAATGGAAATAAGATTGACATGTTTTGCTTGATTTAATAAATCAATGAAAGAATGGAAATAAGATTGACATGTTTTGCTTGGTTTAATAAATAAGTGAAAGAATGGAAATAAGTGATATCAAAATTATCATATTATGCTTGAACAAAAAATTATTATTATAATAGTGTTATATTTAATGTGCTCACAATTTTAAGTGTATCAATATACTCAATTATAATATAAAGATATAATTGTAATATTATTATTTTTTAATAAAAATTATAATTAGGTACACTCAAAATTGTGAATGTACTAAAGATTTTATTTATTATAATGTATATTTAAAAATATAATAATTATTAAATCTTAAAAGTAGAAAAAGTATACTCTATACAAATTAAATAATATAAAATTATAATAAAAAATATATAATTTTTTAGATTATATATATTTATTAATATTTAATAGAATTTTCTGTTGTTATTGTATATTATATATTAGAATATTCAAAATTAGCATATTAAATATATTCTAATTTTGAATTATATTCGTTTTACAATATATATATATATATATATATATTATACACTATTAACATATTTATTGGTATATCAATATAATTAAATATTTATATAATATTTTAAAGCCCAATCAGCTCAAACTATATAACTTCTAATTAATTAACCAAATTTTAATAGTTCTTTCAAAAGTATTGTAAAATAAGCTATTTGTAATTTATCTTTTTTTTTTCATGTAAAGAAAAGAAACAATTACAAATATAACAATACTAATTTAGACTATTGGAAGGATAAGTAAATTGTGCAACATTGATAAACTTGTCCAGAACTCAGTGATAGAGAATGGTTTGGTATATATACAAGATTTGGTTCATTCAATCCCACCCAAGGCAGGATGTGGAGGAAGCAAAAGAGCTCTAAGAATCAAAACTGTAACCACCAGAAACATATAGTTTGCAAGTTACTGAATTCAAAGTAGTATCGATAAGATGGGTGTACGGAGAGGAGGGCAAATTTGGCATTCCATTTTTCTTTCCATCTCTTCTAAGCGGGAGACCACACCCGAGGGAGAGCGACTCCTTCACGTGGAAGTGTGCCATACGTGGCCTCGCTTAGGATCCGTCTACCAAATAAAGTGCAAGAAAAACAAAAAAGGTAAAAATATTTTTAACTTTTAAAGATAAAAAAGGTGTTTGGTTATGTATTTTCTATCAACTAATCTAAAAAACAGTTTAGAATAAAAAAATAAAAAAAATTTTAGATGTTTCTGCAGTTTTTAAATTATTTTTATTGATGGCAACATTGGAACTTTATAAAACGCAAATTTAGGTAGAGTTGTGAGTAGGGTATAAACACAATTTAATACCCAACTTAGCTAATAAATAAATAATTAGGAAGAGGCATCAAAATAGGTTTAATCCACTGAGTCAAGCCCGTGCAATCTACCTAAGAGGTGGGTTGGGTTGAGGGTTTGTTTGAAACCTTATTTATAATACTTCTTTCAACTCGACATGTTTAATTCGCGAGTTAAACGAGCCAACTTACGGGTTAAACGAGTTGTCTGTTAAAAAAAAAATTTCTCCTCACTTATTTCAGTGCTCCAACCCACTGTACTTTCTTATTTAAAAAAATTAACCCTAATGTATGTATTGTGTTGTCTCTATTATTTTGTAATTTACCAAATTTGAATATTTTACTCATAATCATATTTTTATTAGTAATAAATTATTGAATTATTGGCTTACTCTACTTCTTTTAATCCGTTGAAACTTTTTTTTATTTAGTTATTTTTTTGGTTTATTTATACTAATATAGAATTTGATAGATTAAATAAGACATGTGCTTAAAGAAAGCCATATTTAAATTTTTATAATTTTTTATTTTATTTTTATTTTTTTCTAATTTTTTTGGTTGGTTAAATGGTCTAACTCGTTTAACCCACCAATTCAGTGAACTAGGTTAGCCCACTTTAACAGCTCTACAATTAGGCTTAGTAATATCTTTATATATATATATATATATATATATATATATACACTAAAAAATTATATTTAAAAAGAAAAATAGAAAACATAAGATTTAAAATGAAAAAAATAAATAAATAATTTACTAAGTTGAGATTTGAATAAACTTGAATTCCGAAACCCAATTTGACTGGACTAAGATGCACATTTTTTTTTATTCAGTCCAACTCTGCCCAATATATAATTGTATCATTATCTATTATCCATTAAGTTGTGCCGTTATTCATTATATATTTGAAAATGGAAAAATTGGAACATAAAATACGATTACAAAAGTCACTGTCATTAGACATTTGTATAATTAAAAATTATTTTTTTTCACTATTTTTTTAATAGTGAATAAAAAAATTATTTATTATATATGATTACAAAAGTTTATATCACTGTTTTTTTACATTTTCAGAAATTCTTTAAAATTATTTCTTTTCAAACATTTTTTTAATTTTTTAGTATATTTTTAGTAACAAATTATTTTACGAATCAAAGAATTGTTTGGCGCATACGGTGTTTGACTCACTATAGGTGTCTCAGATTATTATTTACAATAGTTTTAAAATCTTATCTCACATTTTCTTAAAAAATTGATTTCGAAAGTTTTAATATATATAGTGAATAATTAAGTATTTATACTCTTTATAATTAACTTTAAGTAACATCATTGGTAAACTTACAATTTTGCCTACATTAATAGATTTAGTTATAATATATAAATATAATTATAATTATACTAATATAAATAATAATAATAATATTATAAATATATCTTTAAATTATAACGAAATATATTAGTATACTCGTATAAAAGATTTTATCTTAATATTTTAAAATTAATTAATTGAACAGTAAATACTGAAACGTCCGTGAATACACTACTTTTTTATAAAAGGCACTTGGGTATAGAAAACAAATAAAAAGTACACCAATTTATTTGTTCTATGGGTGCACGTGGTCGGGCTTCTGTAACCTAGATCTGGCCGAATTTTAAATTGGGTCTCTTCTTTTATACCTGGTACCTGGCCTGTCTGGTTTTGACTTAGTAAGCAATGGAATCGAGACAGGTTACATTTGAGAATTAATTAATTAATTTTTTATATGTTTATTTTATTAAAATAATTTTTAATAAAAAATAAATAAAATTAAGATTTAAATTGAAAAGTAATTAAATTTTTTTAAAAAAATAATATTATAAATAAAGTTATTATATATAATTTTAAAAAATAAAAAATAATACCCAAATTACGTCAACTTGAGTCTTGTGTGACCTAACTTGCTAAAATTTATAAATTTTTTTTTATTTTGACCCGACTCGTTGAGTTAATTGTATATTCTAATTCGTTCTATTCTTAAAATTTGAAATTTTTCTAAATACTAGACACTAACCTTTAACTCAACTGTTACAGTTTTGATTTTGTAATTATCAATGTATTTGTCTACATTTTGAAAGTAGTGAGGTTCGCATTATTTTTTAAATTTCATGAAAAAAATTTTATGATTTACTAAAATTCTTATGCTATTTATAAAGTTCAATTCTGTTGTATAAGGAAGTTAGAAATTTTTTTTCGTAATTTATTAAAATGATAGTTGATAGGAGGGCTTTTGAATGGACTAGATGAGAGGTAAGTGCAATATATTGTATAATAGAGCAAAATATACTTATCGTCCTTTATATTTTAAAAAATTATTATTTTTGCCTTTCACTTATTATAAAATGTCGCATTTGATTTTTTACTTTTTAAAATGACACTAAATTTAATTATTTAAATTTAGAGTTTAGAATTTAGGAGATAGATTAAACTTAGTAATTTTTTGAAAAAAGTGAGGGATTAAGTGTGATATTTTTCAATGAGTGACAAAGTATTTTAGACATTTCAATGATTAAGAGACCAAAATAATAATTTTGTGAAAAGTAAGGGACTAAAGTGTATTTTCCTCCTGTATAATATTTAAATTCTTTTCTTGGGCCTCTTACAAATAATATTGGTGGGCTTTAATCAGGCCCCTTCAGGATTTGGATCCCTACCCTGCTGGGCCATTCCTAAAAAATGGGCTGTATCTTCCAAATCTTATTTATGATTTATTGATTTTGTATTTAGCCCAAATAAAGCATATGGGTTCTGTATCTTTATAAAACTTGAGAGTTGTATGACTGTGGCTTAAATCACGTCGTTAAAACTCATGGGGTTATGTTATTTTTGTTTTGTTAAAAATTTGAAATTTTTAGAACCCAAGGAAATTGTGCTTATTCCATTAAAATTATAACAAAAGAATTGCGTTAACAAAATAGGTAAAAGAGAAAGAAAAGAGTTCCCTATATAATTTCGGAACTTTGTTTTCACCTCTTCACTTCTATAAATTATATTGTCTCTTTGCTCAGCTACTACTATTTAGAATATCAATTTGCATTGTTAAAGTATACATTTTGTAGTAGGAAAAAATAATTTTTTATCCTCCACTTATTGAAATATTTAAAATAATTTCTTATTCATTGAAAAATATTATTTTTAGTTTCTTACTTTTCAAAAAAAATATTAAATTTAGTTTATCCATCAAATCACAAATTCGAAATCTAAAAGTATGTTTAAATGGATGGCTCATATGAGAGTAATAAAGAATAAAATGACTAAAATAAATTAGACTCATGTCTGGATGTTTTATTTTAAATAGAATGAAATGACAAAGAAAGAATACTAAATCCTTTTTTGTTATTCAAAATTTCATTTTTATTGTGTCTCTAAACTAGGGATGGACGATGACATGAAGTGGCTTATGAGTATAATTACTATAATATTAGCATTTTATTTATAAAGGTAATATTATAATAATATGTAAGTGATTTCATTCCATTGATAATTATTTTTTTACCTTTTATTAAACTTCTAAACACAACGCCAAGAATGACATGTTTTGTCATTTCACTCATTGTCACTTTAGTCTCTTTTATTATCAAATATTCAATTTTATCATCTCTTAAATTCTAAACATAGCCCAAGGGACTAAATTTAATATTTTATTAAAAAAATGAAAGATCAAATATAACATTTTTAATTAAGTAAAGGATTATTTTAAGTATTTCAACTAGTGAGACCAAAATAATAATTTTGTAATAAATAAAGTATTAAAAGAAATTTTAATATTTTATAATCACAAAAGAATGACCTAGTTTAGTGTTGATGTGTTTCTTGCCACCTAAATAATTAATTTTTTAAAACACATTAGGTCGATGTAAAACTATATATTTATTAAGATCGTCCAAAGAACAATATAATTTTATTAAACACGCAAACCATCCAGAAAATGCTTTTGATATAGGGGGAAATAAAAAAGTTAACATCCTACACGCAAATCACGTAAGGGTTTAAAGTATGAACTTACAAAAGTTTGATATTAACAAAACTAGGAAACACAGCCAATGATGGTGTTTTGAAAGGAATAAATAATATTATAAGTAAATGCTTTAATGTACAATAAAGATGGTACCAAAGCATGATTTAGTGACGAACTTGAACAAGAGTGCCCACAAAAGGGGGATTTTGGTCCCCATTAATGGATTCAAACTCATTCATGCTTTAATTAATCAGATAAGTTCGAAATGATTTTAATGAATCATCCATAAATAAGTATATTAAAATGAAAAATGAACTTATATAATAATTTTAATTTGTTTGTGTTATGGTGGGTTTGAGATTAGGTTTGGTTTCCTTTTTTAAAATTGGTAGTAGTTAATATCATTCTGGCTTCCACCAAACCGGGACATTTTAGAGAGATTGAGAATGAGACACGAAAGTGGGTGGGAGGCAATCTACGTGAAGCAGAAACATTAGGGGATGGAAAATGAGATTATGGGATAATTTAATTGAATGAGGACACTTGGTAGTCAAAAAGATGTTATATTTCATGCCCAGAAAGAGTCCAGATTCGCAGGCTGTGACCTAATTTAATACAAAAGGGCATACCTTCAGCTTGAAGGTTTCAACACACCATACCTATTTCTTCACACACCGCTAATCAAGGTAACATGTTCCTTCCTCTTCTTTGAACTTAGAATCTACACTATTCATTTGTTAAAGCTTTATAACAATTTTAATTTATAATCAAGGAATTTTGTCTTTCTATTTTTTCAAAATCATGTGAGTTTGTTATTTATCCAATTTTAATTAATAAAAGTAAATGAATTTATAAATTTTAAAAAAGTATAAAATTAACATGTTAGAGCCCATGATGGATCTTAGGGGCATAAGGGTGTGGTTGTTCTCCTTGAATTTTTGAAATTTTAATTTTTATTTAATTTTTTTATTTATAAGAACTTACTCATTTAAATAGTAAGAATTTAATTTATATAGTTCAAACTTTTAATCTAAAGGCTTTAACCTTCTTAACATTAAAAATTTTAAATTTATCCCTAAGTAGAGCCAAATTTTATATAAGGGTGTGAGATATGTCACGTTCAAGTTGCATATCAAATACTATCTCAAGTAATGATATGTATACTTTTTGGAATGGTATCTTTTTCTTTCATAAGTATCCTCATGCCTTTTTATGTGTGAGATTAATTTCATTTAGGCCTTCTTTGGTGCATAAAAAGAAGGAGAATAGAAAAGGGAATGGGAAAATGAATGATAATTGATTAAAAAATTTTGAAACAAAATTTAGTTTGGTATGGTAGTAAATAAAAAATGAATGACATTCAATTATTTGCTTGATAGGATGAAAATGAGGATGGAAAGAAAAATATATTAGGTGGAAAAGACAAAATTGCATTTTTTTAAAAAAATTAATGTAAATGATATAGTTAAAATATCTAGGGTCATTTTAATAATTTAATTATTAATTTCTTGATATCCAACATATTTTTGTCACTCATCTAATGAAAATGGATCTTCTACGATGACGAGAAATATAATTCTCGAGACTCATAGGACTTGTTTAGTTGTTAGAATTGATATAATAAGAATGACAATGAGAGTAGAAGTAAGAATGAATATTAAAATATTGTTTGATTAGAAAAGAATGAGAATTGACATATCTCTTTTTATGTTTTTTAGTTTGTAAATTATACATAGAAATCAATTAGGTAGCGTGCATATTTTATCATATTATCTTTTATCATAAAACCAAAAAAACAATGTTGACATCTCTTCAAATTATTAATTAATAATATAATTATATATTAATATATATTTAGTTAATAAAATAATAAATAATTTAATACTAAATAATAATTAAATAAATAAATGATAAATTAGGGTTTTGATATATCACAAGGATATTTTTATTCGAAAATTATTATAAGTGAAGACACTTTTGCTAAGCATATTTTTATTTCTAAGAGATTAATTTCATTCTATAACTTTAATTAAAGAAAAAAAATGTTCTCTTATATAAGGAAGAGCAAATTCTCTAAAAAATGAAAACAAAAACCCAAACAAACCCTTATACTCCCACATGTTTAACCACCATTTTTCTCTCAACCCCCTAAATTCATTCCACCAAATTGACCCTTAAGATGGTGGATAGGCCATCCCAAAACAAGAGAGAGTCATTGAACACTTTTAATATAACTATATTACATATATTGGGAAGTCTAAGATATTAGAAAAATAAAATATAAAATGTATTAAATTGCTCCTAAAAATATCTCTTGTTTTTTTTCCCCCCTAATTTTTGTAGGAAAACAAGAACAAAAGAGGCTACAGACAACGGGGTTTCCTTATAGAGGTTGAATTTCTTCAATCAATTGTCACAAGTAAATGATACCACATGGGTTCGACGTTTGAGTAAGACAGCAATTGATGATGGCCATAATATTATTAAATTAAAACCATATTACACACTTTGATAATTCAGAGCAAGAACATTATTGAGATGCTGCATCATTCCATCTTCCAGATATGATTCTTATATGCTAAGCTTCCTAATATATATATAATTTTTTATTTTAAATATATTTCTTTTTATTGGAAATGGGCGGTGCATTCTGATGTGATCAAAGAAATTCATAGCAAAGGCAAGAGATTCTTACATGCTAATTCCACCAAATGAATCTTTCGTCATTTTTCTCAAGTAATCACAATGCGCAAAGCATAATGACGTGGCAGACTGTTAGGTTCTTATTCGTCCTCCTATTCTCATTTTTAAAACTTATTTTTGTTAGACTAATTGCATTTGTTTAAAAATAATTATCATCAAATTCTTAAAAGCAAGATATATGGATTATATATATATATATTTTTTTTAACAAAAACTGAATGTGATGTGATTTTAAATAGATTCTCTTAGAATGAAAGTATGACCTGCATTTAAATTTCTGTGCTATTAGATACAAAGAATGCATTAATTGGGCCACGTGGTATGAATTGGAGATAATGGGCCCCACCATGTGGGGGGATATACGGGCGGCATGTTAGCGGGTCAGCGTAATGTGGACCTGACTCACATATGCTGAGGCTGACTCATACGCCACCAATGGCCCCTAACCCAACCAACTCATTTTGGACATTATCCGTCTAATAGTTCTATTCCGTAAATCATACTCTTTCCAAAAATATTATATATTCCTTCACTTTGTATCCACAAAATGTTGGAATATTATTTACATTAGAGTTTGAATAATTAGAATTTATTTAAGAGCTAGCATATCCACATAAGAAAGTTTTTAGCAAAAATGATTTTTTCTTGACAAAATTATCATTGAAATCGCAGAGTTTGCTAGATAATTACATCTATAAATCTTCTCCAATGCATTATTTTATTACCTTTTTTTTTAAGGTATTGAGTGTTCTATTCAATGACGCTTCTAATATTGGAGATCGGAGTTGATGGTTGTTCGTATGTTTAATTTGCTTCTAATATTGAATCAATGATAAATAGAAATCCAACGAAATTACACGTTAAAATATCGTATAATATTTAGGGTTAAACATTATATAATATTTAGAATTTAAATTTGATAAAATATTATACAGTATCTATATATAAATAGTGCTCATTAAATAAATATAAAATAGTAATTATATGAATTAGTACTAAATCTTTAACCTAGTTACCTTTTATAAAAAAAAATTAAACTATTATACAATAGATATATTGAAATGTAAAAAGAACAGTTTATAAAAACCTGAGGCGTTGATATAAAAAGAACAGTCTATAGAAATTTATGATGTAAAAACTCGAGATACACTTAATATACTATGCGTATCTCATTTGATCAATCATTTTAATCAAAGTTTGATCTGCTTCTGTAATTAAGAAAAGTATATAAGTCTCCTACCCTAATTATCTATAAATGTATTCATTATTTAATTTCTTTTCATGTATGTATAATTTATTGTGGCTAAAGGATATTAGTGCAACTGTTGATTTGTAAGGAATTCATATGTATATTTTGAAATTAGCTTAACACAAAAGGGATATTAAATTTGATTTTGTTGATAATTCTTTAGGGGTAACCGTTCGTGGATTATGGTGCACCCTTGTCCCATTTAAAATAACAGTAAATTGATAATTTGATTTTTAAAATGTTTCTTCTTACTTCTATATTTTAAAAATAAATCATTTATATATATTTCTTAATTACATTTTTAAAATGAAATTTCATTACATTTGATAAAGTCACGTTCACTCAATAATAAGTACTAGTTAACAAGAGAGCGACAAAGAGTTTTACAAGTGGGGTGGACTTCGTTAATCTTTGAGGAGTTATTTATACGAAACAAATTTTTTTATGATGGTGAGATTATAAAATTACTTATATCGAGATAATTATTATATGACATAATAAAAAAATATAATTATAACATGTTAAAATATATTAATAATATATTTTGATCTTTATTTTTTTAGATTTTATTTATGAATATAAAATTTTAAAAAACATTTCAATTCATTCATTTTATTATTTTTTTAATAATTTATAAAATATTAATTCATAAATTAAAAATAATAATAAAATTAGGGAGCTGTGCAATTATTAAAAAATAAAAAATTACAAAAGTAATTTAACAAAAGTTTAAATTAATGTTTTTGTTTGAATTACTAAAAAGATAAAAAATAAATGAAGTAAATTAAAATTAAAAAAAAATGAGTTTACAAGTAAAATTTTAAAATAATAGAATCAAAATATAAATATAATAAATTATTTTATATTATTGTATAATATAATATGATACATTATTGTTACTTATTTTCCTGTTAATGTTATAATGATTGTACTTATACAATTAATTATATAATTACACTAAACGACTTACTTTTTTTAACGGTTATTATCACCATATAAGAGCAGACATTAAAAGGGATCAAAGTAATTATAGTAATAAATGAATGATTTTAAGTAAGCACATTAAAAAAAAAATATTAGCTGCTTCCAGGAAGAAGCTCAAAATTTTCACTTTTTCCTAATAGAAAAAAATATTTATACTATTAGTAAAAAACAATAATTTATTCTTGATTTGAAATTAATCTTTTTTAACAAAAGAAATTGTTAAACTGTAACTACAGTTTTCAATATGAGCTATTAAATAAAAATTATAAATTAATAAGATTTTTATTAATGACAATATATAATTATATTAATTATTATAATTAAATGACCGATAGTAAATCTGAATTATTAACTACGGCTGCACTGCGGATCCAGTACTCCAGTACAGTAGGCGGCAACCACTGTTTCATGTAACCCTAATTCATTCTTCTCGTCAACAGTTACATGTTGAGCTAGCTAGGGTTTCATGCGCCGTCTCATTTTCCGCCGTTAAGCCTCTCTCTCCTACATTTTCATCATTCTTTAATCTTACGCCTCCGTATTTCGTTCAGCGCGTGCGTATTTGGATCACACGCTTTACACGCTTCCTTCCCAATTTCAAAAGCGGCACGTGTGGACGGCATGTCCGCTCGTTCTCCTCCTTTCTTATATTCTTACATTCAACATTTTCCCTTTTCTTTCATTTTCATTTTCATTTTCTTAACTTAACATTATTGATTATTTGAATATTAGCGAAAGGATACGTAAATAGTTAAGACTTAAGAGCTGTGGTTTGGTACCAGGAAGACTTTATTTTTATTATTAATTTATTTTTGAAGATGTAAATACCTTTTTCTTGTCTAATGAAAAGAAGCAACATGCTAATATATGTAACATCACAAAAATAAAAAAGAAATAAATCTCATAAATTATTTTTCTACTTCGGTTCAATCTATTTTTGGAAGAGAAATCAATATCCATTTTTAAAATTTTGTCACAATTATATATACATAGATACTATTTGCTTAAAAAAAATTTTCAAAAGCAAAGCACAATAAACAAAGAAATTGATATTTGTTTTGTTTTCTATTTGATAAATAAAAATTGAAAAGCAGAATCATAACAAGTCAACGTGATAACGACTTCTCACGCTCGCTCACTCATTCTCTTTCGGCGCGCCAAAGTTTCAAAAGAAAAAAAGCAAATATGTGCCTTTTTTTTTTTACTCAAAAAATAATATAATTATAAAAATAATTAATTAGCATATCGTAATTTTCTTTTTCTAAATTCTGTCGCTATGCTTATTCGAATTGAAACTGCGGTCGCTTAGGCAAATATCAGTAAGTGGAAGGCATGAACTGCGAGGACGCCGTCCAACGACGGCCGTTTTACGAACGCAACAGAGACGTCGAGAATTGTCGGTATTGAGGAAACGACAGCTTTAATGTAAAGCGCAAGAGGCGGATATTTGACCAGCACACGTGTACAGTTAGGCTACCGAAATATGACTCTTTTACCGCCACGTCAGCCCTATGATCTCTCGTATTCTTAGACCGTCAAAACAACTAGAAGTTTTGGTATCAGGAGTTTGCAATTTATATTTATAAATTATAATTCATGGATAATATTGATATTTAAATTTTAAATTATAAAAATTTGTCATTTTGAATATTATTACACTTAAATAACTCTTTGTATTTCTTATTGGATCTTTTAATTAAGAAGTATGTAATAAATAATTAGTAACATAAAAAGCGTGTACTTGAATTTAAGACTTATATTATTATATGCAAAACTCTAATTAAAATAATTATATTAAAATTTATATTATTAAAAATATAATATATATTAAATAATATTAAAAAATAATTATATATATGTTAACTCTTACATATAATTATCACATGATTAACAAAAAAAATAGACTCTCAAATATTTAAAAATTAAATTTTAATTATTTTAAAAACTACTAATATTATATTGAAAAGTAATTAATGTTCTTAATATAAACATCATAAAAAATTCTTTCAAGAATAGCTGTCAATTTTGAAGTTTTTAGAAAATAAATTAATTTTAAATTTTAAATTTAACTGGTAAATAATAATTTCACATATTTCATAAAATAAAGTGTCATATTTTAAAGTTTTGACACTGACGTTATAAATAAATTATACTTCAGAGAAGAAATATATATTTTTTCAATTAATAACATGGTATAAGTTATTTGATATTTAATTAATTTATCTATCGCGAAGAATTTACTTTTATTACTCTTTCTGAATTATAATTTTTTGGCAAAATAAAGCTAAGGCACGTTTTTTACGCTAAGCGAAGATGGTCTAAAAATGTAACGTGGGAATATTTTCTTAGATCATGAAGGAATGTCATAAAAGGGAAAAGGAACCAAATATATGCCGTGATTTATGTAATTTTAATAATCTGTAGTTAGAAAAAAGATTATAAATTCAGATCTTCAGTTGAACTTCTTCTTTTAACATCAATTTTTTTGCCGATTTCGTAATTATGACTGTTTCAAGGAAGACATAAATATTTCTTAATAACTACGCTTTGACGGGATATTAATGTCGAAAAAATTAAAAAAAGGTAAAATGACAAAAACAGGTCAAAAAGGGAGGTGCAAGCAATATGAAAACTTACAAGCCAAGGATGCCGAGCCAAAAAGCTTTCTTTTATTTTATTTTTAAATAAAAAAATTGTAATGCGAGCGGATTCTTGGACGTAGTGCCAAGTGGAGTACGTGTAAGGACAAATAGAGGGACCGCACTCCCGCTTCTACGCAGCGTTTTGTAATTATAGTTATTAATAAAAATTGAAAAAGAAAGAAAATATAAAAAAAAAAAATCGTGGAGGGAAAGTGGGGGCCCACCGTTTCTGTAATGCGCGATGCTTCAACCGCTAAGCGAACGAAGGGTGAGTGAGGGAGCAACAAATAGTAACGCCTCTCACTCTCTCGCTCACGTCGTGGCATGCATAACCTCCTTTCTGGAAATTACACTTTATTTCATAAATTTATTAATAATTGTTAGTGGTGGCAACTGGCAATCATTCATTTTCACACCTTCCTCATGTGACCTACGCCCTCCTTCCATTTCCCACTCTTTTACACAAAACCTTTTTTTACAGCTATTTATTAATTCAATTAAAATATTTTTATACTTGTCTATTATAAAATGAATTTCTCAATTTTATTTTATATGCAGATATTTTTTAATTTCATCTTAAAATAAAATTATTATTATTAATAATTTTTTACCACTTTACTTTAATAAAATTGATAGATATTATTACATATTACATATTTCATTTTATATATTATTACTTTAGTTATGGGTGATTATGAATTTCATTAATAATAACTTAATGGAGGTATATTATAAATAATAATAATTTTATAAAAAAATAAATTTCAGAATAACTGATTTCAAAAGAACAAAATAACATGTTGGCCATTGTCTCATCCACGTTCTAACTGCCGCCCCTCCCACTCCAAGCCATACTAAACCCTAATTTTCTCCCTTTTGCATGGCTTGCGCGTGTCTCCCACCGATCCCAGCGCGTGGCTGTTCACTATACCTATACCCCCTTCCCTCTCTGCACAAATACAATACAGCCCCTCCCTCTCTCTCTCTTTCTCTCTCTTTATCTCTCACTCTCACTGAGAAGCCGCGTATCCATTTTCCGTAAAAGCCTCAAATCCTGCTCCTTCACTCCAATCCATTGCTTCTCCCTCTCTCTCTCTCTATAGCGTCTTTTGCTTTTTGATTTGGATGGGACCCAGAGACTCTGCAAATCCAGGTGTATAACCGGCTGGGGTCTCTCTCTTATTATTAAATCTTAACGAAGCAGCAAAACCCTCCATCCAAATTCCAAATCTCTGATATTTTCTGCCTCTGTTTCTCTCTCTTTGTTCTGTTCTCTCTCTTCGAGAATGGCTGAGAATTTGGATGACGGTGAGTTCTGGCTGCCTCCGCAGTTCCTCGACGACGACGTGTCCGTAGAGAAGAACAATAGTAATTTCAAGCTCAAGACGAATGATGCCTTTGATACTGTCACTCCAAAGGCCTTGTTGTTTCCTTCCGAGTTTCCTTATGGTTATCAACCCTATGGCGTCCCTTCTGATCTCAGTTCTCCGGTTGAGTCCGTGGTGGGTTCAAGTGAGACAGAGAGTGACGAGGAAGAACGCGTGGCGGACTTAACTCGCCGAATGGCTCGCTCCACACTTGAAGTTGATTTTGCCTCTGACAAACCCAAGGTATTGATTAGTACTCTATATATATATATATTTTGGTAAATTGTTCATTTGGAGGGTGATTTTTCTGAGTTTTCTAGTAATTTTTTTAAAACTTTGTAATCATTCACTATGACTAATTGCAGGAAATGTTCGTCTCTGGTTCGCCTCAGTCCACTCTTTGTGCCTTTGGAAGCGGGTGTGGATGCAGGAAAGATTCAAGCGACGGAAGCCCCAATAGTACTTGTAAGGTGTCTTCTCCGACGGCGACATGGGATCTTCTGCACGCAGCCGCAGGGGAAGTTGAGAAGATGAAGCTGAGCGAAGAAGCGTATGGCTTAAACCATCACCAGGGCCTTTTGGGTCTCTTTCCGGTGACTTTACCCGCGAGGAACTCCAATCCTCCTGATGTTGGATTGTACACCCAACGCTCGCTTTCTCGCCAGCAATTGCAGATACTCCAAGTAAGCTTCTAGCACAATTTTCGATGTTATGGGTGATTTTGGTTTTGGCGTTCGCTATAAATTTAATCCTTAAATCTATTTCGGCTCATTCGTCTCTATTTGTTGTTTTAGTTTCAGATGCTGAGGGAGCAACAAATGGCGAGGTTAAACAATTCCTCTTCTGGTTTCTACCTACAGAGGCGAAATAACCTGATAGCCCCAATCAATGGAAAGAATAGTGAAACTCGTGGTCCCAGATGCGCATGCCCCGGGAGTTTTTCTTCGCCTGCATGGCCTCCTCTTCAACAAGCCAAGTTTCAGACTCAGGACCTGCAATTTGGGCCTGGAATGAGAGCTGTTTTTCTCGAGAATCCTTCGGGTAAAAAGAGGGAGTGCGCCGGCACTGGGGTTTTCTTACCTCGTCGCGTTGATAATCCTTCTGAACCAAGAAGTAAGCCAGGTGAAGACCATGAACACTGTTTTCTCTGTTTAAAAAATTTCTTGAACTTGTATCCATATTTGGTTGAATTTAATGTGGCCGTTGGCATCATTATTATGAAGAATTATTTCTCGCTCAAGTGTTTTAACTTATAAATGTTGGCTGCCGGTTCGGCTGGGAATTTATGTTGCTTTATTGCTATGTTTCTCTCTTTTCTGCAATTTCTTATGATTTTTGCTGTTTCAATAAATGCTCCTAGGAATTGTCATCATTATTAATCCGTTTCTGAATCGTCATTTGATTCTTTAAATATTTATTTATTATTATTTTTTTTTTGCAGCTTGTTCAACTGTGTTGGTTCCAGCTAGAGTCGCGCAGGCCCTAAACCTGAAGCTGGAGAACATGGTGGGAGGCCACCCTCCACGTCAAGATCACCCTCGTTTTAACGGGGCTTCGAACATGGACAGTGGTAAGTAACATTACACTTTAAGCTTTCTACTTGGTCTGTAATTACTGTTCTATTTTTAGATTAAACTTCATAAATTATTAGGTTCATACAAATTTAGCACCAAAATATTAGCGAGTAAAAAATTAGTTTAGTTTTTTGTCCAGAAAATAATCTTACAGTGGAATTTGTTCATT
Source organism: Delonix regia (assembly GCA_037074485.1). Lineage (NCBI taxonomy): Eukaryota > Viridiplantae > Streptophyta > Magnoliopsida > Fabales > Fabaceae > Delonix > Delonix regia. Next base: position 4,277,119 of record CM073460.1, on the reverse strand, counting down.
TCAAGCAATCATTAATTTTAGGACTAACAACTAAATTGACTATATAATTGAGACATCAAATTGTTAGGTTTATGTGTATCCATTATGATATGGCTTATTGAGCTGTGCGAATTTTTGACTTCTGCAGAAGCAGCTTTTCCTAAGCTTGGGAAAAACCGTGGACTTCCCCAACAGAAACGCAGCTTACGGCCGCAACCTCCGGTGAACCATGACCTCCGGTTACCTCAGGAATGGACTTACTGATCACCCAAATGGTCGTTGGTTGCTTTGGATTTTTGTTTTAGGAGATACAGGAAAAGGGTAGGCATTTTATTATGGGAATAGTAACGCTAGTTTTTCTTTAGTTTCAAATAGGAATAGTATTACGAAGGAAGATGAAATAGGTTTTTGTTGTTTGGAAGGAAAGAAAGATAAGAAAGATGAAAGTATGACGATGTCGAAGGGATGGGAAAAGAATAGTCTTTTTTTTTTATTTAGGATTAGGCATAGATGAAAATTGTGTTGAGGTGGAACGAGGAACTAGTAATGCAGCCAGTGGCAGCAGAAGAAATAAAGAGGTTGGACGGAATTTGCAGGGCGGAAAATGATAGATCAATGAAAATCTGATTCCAATCTCTGTTCACCCAACATTACTTTAATGATAATAATAATAATAATTTTAGAAGGAATAGTAACTTGTCTTCTCTGCTTCTGCAATATCTGTACTACTCTGTCTCTTTATTATCCATTTGGCTTCGAAAATGGATGGTGCTTGATTATCGGTGATTGATAAACTCCTAGAAATAATAGAAGTTTGACGATTCTAGGAAGTAGCAAATGTTGGTGAAGGTACATGCCTGCTTTTTTAAATGCTTACTATAAAGTAAGTAACTTTTGCTTCGCCCAAGACGGTGGCAGCTGTATATGAAGTGTCATCTTCATTCACCCTTCCAACCTGTCTCTAATCGTCGGTTGGGTATAGAATTCTTTTTATTTTAAATTAATCAACATGTCCCATAATTACTTTATATTCACTTCAAATATGAAAATTTTATAACATTTATATAGAAAATGGATTTCTCAAGGGTTCTATACATGAAGCATATTTGCTTTTTGACTGGGTGATTCATATTCGCTGCCATGCTCTGTCACCTCGCCATCTTGTCGAGTTTTCTCCCGTAAGTACGAGGGTGATTGGATGTAATGACTCAATTTTTTATAAAAAATGGTTTTTTTAAATTACAGAAATAATTATTTTTATAAATAAAAAATATATTATATTTTAAATTATTTTTCTTGGACAGAATGGTTTTTAGTTAAAAATAATAAATTTTAAGATATATAAAATAAATTATGAGGTGTTAAAAATAGTTTATTTTTTAATTAAATATTTTTTTAAAATAAAAATATTAATATATATTTATTTATAAAAATAATTATTTTATATAATTTTTTAAAAAATACATTTTATAATAAATTAATAAACATTAAATCTAAATCTAATAACTCCGGAGAAACCTGAGGAAACTCCATCTTGTCCCTCATTAACCTTTTTGGTCATTGTAATTTTCTGAAGTGTTTCTAAATCTGTTGAAAAGATATGATTCTTATGTATCAATTAATCGGTGTATTGATTTGTATGTATGTGTGTATAATGAGCAAACTCCATTACTATTTTTTTTTTTAATCTCCAAACAGAGGAAGAAAGAACTTTTGTTTATGTTTATCTCTTACAAGCGAACCTCAGTTAGCTTTAATTCAATAACAATCTTCATCTATGCCATGACAAATTAGAGACTTTACTGCCTCCACTCCATTAATAAGTAGTTTTTTTTGAAGATCTAATTATCATATATAAATTGATAAAAATAAATTAGAATGTTGTGAATAATATTAAATTTTATAATTATGACCTATATACTTATAATATTAGATGAAAAAAAAATAATTTTGATAATTTTTGGTATATTAATTCAATAATCTTAATCTTAAAAATAAAAAGTAATAGGAATTCAGCATTTGGTAGATATTTAAAAAAATTATATCTTTCTATATCTCATCACCTTACTATTCTCAAAATAAAAATAAATATTTTCCAAACATTTAAAAAAAACATAAAAAGTAAGTAATGAATGCTTATTTAAAGATATATAGGCTTCTATTAATTCAATAGTTTTAAATAAAGATTTTAAAACGTGTATAAGGGCACACTTCAACACAGTGATTTAGTTATGAGCAAAGAGGTGAAATATCTACATCATGATTTTTGAAGACAGATTAATTGGCAACATAAGTAGTAACTTGTTAGATGCTTCATAAGAAAGCTTCTTAGTTACTTGTCCATTTTATAGTTGTTTTAGGTCCTAATACAATAATAGATGAGACAATGAGAGGTTGATACGTAAGCAATATTTTATTTGTGGGGATGGTAAGTCTAATCTTTTACAAAGGAAGGTCAATCACTGTGAGTGTGAAGAGATGCTTTTGAAATGAAATTGAATGAGAAGTAGTGAACATGTTTAGCAGAAGAATCCACAATGAAACAGTCTTGAGAAGCAGCCAAAATGAGAAAGAAACAAATGGCCGGCACAGATTCAACGGTTAGCTCAACTCCCAACTAACCCACAACTTACATAGTTATGTACCTTTCACTTTCATGGCTTGCCTATTTTCTCTTGGGTCAAACTTGCTTTTTGTATCTAGAAGGATTAAATTTAATTATCTTTAGTCTAAAGGAATATATAATGTGCTTGTTTATATATATACACATGATTTTTGAAAATTTTTTGGATCATATATAAATATTTTTTTATGATGTTTATAATTTTTCACTGGATCTTTTAAATTTCCAAATGTATCTAGATGATTTTATCGTTAATAAATTTATAAATTTGTTGATGGAAGAGTAACAAGTCAAATTACATGGATTTCTTAAATTTTTACTTTTTTATAAATAACTTTTTAAACTCAGCTCTGGGCAGAAAATACCTCTGAAATTTTGATCATATGCAACTATTCATTTAATTTATCAAGTTTTAATTTAAGAAATAATAAACCAATAAACAAAGTTGTTGTACGCAACAGAATTATTTTAACGTGGTAATTTATAATTTAAAGTTTAATATGTGTGTCATTTTTTTTAAATATAAGGAATTAAGTATGATATTTTTATTAAATAAAAAATTATTTTACATACTTCAATGATAAAACCAAACGTGTGATGGCTCTCTTTGTCATAGAACAAGAAAATTAATTTAGTTGCATTAGTTCTGTGGGGAATTGCCTTATGATTCTGATAGCAATTGAGAGAAAGCAATGAAATTTTTAGTTCCCTAATCCCTTCACCTTGAAAATCTGGAGCATCAATCTCTAGGCTAGATTTCGAGGCGTCTATGTCTCTCTAGAAAATAAATTTGAAGATTCAAATTTGAACCAGATTGTAGGTATCTCAGAGCAGAATTCCTGGTCAGGCAATACAGGGCATTTTAGCGTAACGTAGTTTACAATAGACTCAGAAGAAGAAGCCACCTTCAGACGAAGAGACGAGGTATTTTTTCCCCCATCATAGTTCGTTATACTTAATGTGAGTAAGCATTGTATGCTAAATACTATTCATTATTTTCTCTGGGAAAACAGGGGAAGAAGAAAGTTGTCCCTGGAAGTTTGATGTGCATTTTTGTATTTCTTAGGTTGCAGATGGGCATTTTCCCAATACTTTATAATGCATTTTATAGTGGGCCGATTTGTTTAAGGAAACATAAGTGGTAGAGATTTAATAGTATTTATGTTTCAGGTTTGCACAATTCGAAATTTAAAAGGACTATTTATGCAATCTATACTACATCAGATGGAGGTGAGGTAATTTTTAAGCTTGTACTTCGTTATAAATTGTTCAATGCTGAACTACCTGTAATACACAGATTCTGAACTACCCTAATCGTCAACTAATTGCATATGACATGTTGAATTGGTAAGTGAAATTATCTACATACAATAGTATAAATACCTTGAATGATGGAAGGGTGCATGTTTTCTTTTAGTCGTAATTTAACATTTAATGTACTCATTGTTTGTTCAACCTTGTTATGACCGTAATCTTTCTTGCTATATTTCCCAGTAGGCCAGCGCAAGATTTTCTGGATAATATTCAGATTTGCTTTTAGAGTAACCATTGGTCAGAATTTATTCTAGTTCTCTCTTCTCTCTCTCCCCCCCCCCCCCCCCCCCCCCACCATTCTTTTTGTACTATTTCATGTTATTACTGATGATTTGGAGCCGAAAAGGGTATCAGTGGCTAGATTGTGTTGCTGCATAATGCATACATTTTGTACATGTTTCTGTGATCTAGTAGTGCCTTATTGGAAATATGAATGTCTGAGTAGAGACATAAGAGAAAAAAAAATGAACTACGCCTTTGGTCCCCAAAAGATATACAAATTGGTCGTATACGTCTAATTTTCTCAATGGATGCCTGCATCATTTAATTAATCTCCTATACTTCCCTTTCTGTCTTCCTCTGTCTTTCACACTATACACATTTCGTGGGTTTTTCGGAGGTAGTAATCAACAATGTGATTACTCTCTGGAGGCCATCTCTGTGTTATGTCAAGCAGTATAACATTTGACTATTAATGCAGGCTATGCACCTCCAAACTTGGGTTATGTGTTGTTAAAACTTAATAAAAGTATTTTTCAAATTTTGGATATGTCTTTCTTGTTTAGGTTAAATGGCCAAGTGAAAGCCTCAGGTATAATATCTTCGTGAAATAGATGCTCCTGATTAGTATTTGCTTTTCATATATAGTTCTAAGCCACGAATGAAGCTTATAGACAACTCTTAAGCTTATTTGTAGTGGTAATAGACTTGAGAATGCATTTAAAAGCACGTGGACATCTACAGATTGAGAAATTTTAGGAAGTTGAAGTTGCAATATGAAGTTAGCTGGAATGTAGGCCAAAATTGCTTTGCTAGATGTGTTTTCATTGGTGTTCTTGTGACGACGGCTAGTGGGAAGGGTGATTTAGTCTCAATGACTTCCCTTTCATGAGAGAGTTGCGAATGTGATTACCTTTAGTCCATTGCATATTGTGATTGGTTATGCTATAGTGATGTGGGTAATGGAAATGGATGATTAAGCTGTGTACTGTGTAACTGCTGTCTTCCTAGAGATATTTAAAAACTCCAAATTTGTTCTTTACATTTACTAGCCATCTTCAAAACTCCATCTTGCATATTGTTGTATGTTTTCCCCGTCCAAGAAGCAGAGGATGTGACATTTGTTGCTGGTAACGTACATGTGCACTGATACTGACACTAATATGGGACACAAAGTATTCATAAGAACCGTGAAGTTCATAATTTGCCTCTTCATTATCATGCCATGCATGTAAAGAGATGAACAGTTGATGGGCCCTTTAGTCCAATGATATCCCGTGAGTATTTTAGGAGGCCCATGAGGCTCAGTGTAGCTGAGGGAAGGTATGAGGATGGGTGTCAGAGTGTGGCTCATGTGAGTGACATAACCCAATATCCTAGCTCGCGGGGGAAAGGAGCGAGAGAAAGGGTAGTTAGGAGGTTATACACTGTGTTGGTGTGAATGAGGGTTCAAGGAAGAATTCAGTAAGTTGAGGGAGAGTCTCCAGCCTCTCAACTGCTAAAGGAGGCCTGGTGTATATTCGGAGTTTCTTTCTGTTTCTTCTTTTCATTTCTAGCTGTGTAAACCAGCTTCTCTGTTTACTGTTTTCCTGAGGAATAATATACGGGCTACATCAACAGTCCAGAAGTTGTTGGACTGAATTTTCCTCCATCTTAGGTGCTGGAAGGATTTGTATTGTGTATTTGCTTTATGCTTCTTGGAGTGGTAGAAATGATTGCGTTTAGGAGCATAACGGGGGCTAATTCGTTATCTCCGTATCCGTATGCCCCTAAGAGTCTCATCTTCTGCTTGATTTGTGCCACTTGTAAAATCTTATAATTTAGTCTATAAATGCTTGGTGGAATCTTGTGTAGCTGAATAAGCTAAGTATTTGTCCTATGTAGGTCCTTTGGTATTTCATTATTGGTCTTAATCTAGTATATGTGATGCTTCCACATAAGTTCTTTCTTTCGTACGGATAAGCTCTGTTCTTTGCTCATTACCAAATCTTATAATTGTTACTTTTTAAGGCCCTCTTAATGTCGTGTTTTTCTGATGAGGTCCAATCAATTGGTTTTATGTTTTATAGTTTGCCTCGAGGCAGAAGGAAACACTTGGGCATTATTCTTATACCAATTTCTGCTTAGGAAGTCAACTGATAGGATCGAAAACAAATTTAAGGGCTTTTGGTTTAGAAGCCAGTTGAAATTGTAGAAGTTAAATCTATTGAAGATAGTGAAGATCAGATGACGGATAGAATTCCAGAAGAACCATGAAGTTCATGGAGACACAGATGCGCTTCAAATTGGGTTGGTTATCTACCTTATATCTGACTAGTTGAACTATTTTAAATCTCCTGGGCTTCAATGACTCTTGAAAAAGCTTGACATATAAACACAAAGAGGCACCACTCTTCAATATATGACGGAACAGAAAAACATTAAGAAAACTGCACTCTGATATATAATGTTCAGTTAACAGTTTTGTATTTTATAAAGCATCACTCATCAATTTACGATTACTGTTATAGGCAAGTTGAGGTAATTATGGATATTATGGTAAATTTAATATAACAGAGTGTCACAGGTCAGGAAATACAATCTCTGTCCAGTACTCATTCTAGGTAGACAAAAATGTACTTCTGCCCGTCTTCACAGAAGAAAAATTTCCTAGCTTAGTCCTTGCATATAGAGCAAGCTAGGCATATGCACGCTGAACTTGATGACTTTGGTAGCTTTACATGCAGGATAGACACAATATAAAATAGACATGGGATGAAGTTCCTTGTCTCTTTGTTTTATGGTGCCAGCCATGTCAGAGTCGTATTTGACTCGTGTTTGAGCCTAAAACCCATATGTGTGTGTCTGTGAAACATTCATACAAGTCGATGATGTATCAAGACAGTGTTTATGTCTGAGACATATCTGAAACACCTGAAAATAGATGTATGCATGATTCAGAAGTTGGTAGTTTCTTAACAAACCCGAAGAAAGCTAGACAATTCAATGTAATTAAACCAGAAGCTAGCTAGAAAATTAACAATACAACATATTAGGGAAATTACGCTTCACTGATGAGCACAAAGAGGCACCACTCATCAGTTCATAATAAAAAAGGAAAGACATGGAAGAAAATCACACTGTACTGTGATACATAAATTTCAGCTTTAGTCTTAAACTTTATGAATAATAATGGAGGACCCGTTCTGGTTTCCATTGGAGTCAGTTCCTCGGTACTTAACGATAAAGAATCCTAAGGTGTGGCCCGCCACAACGGCTATGAAGATCCCAAGGTTGAAGGACATAACAGCGAGCATCAGTAAATAAGCGAAGCTGATACGAAAGGCATAGATAATAGTCTGAGACAACCCTCCAACAATAGGGTTAGTTCCTCTTTTGGGGTTTGGGATGGTAGAGAGAAGCTCGGAAGCCATGGCTAGAACGAAGACGAAGAAGGTAGATAATATGTACATGCCAAGGCTGTGCTTAGGCCAATTGGAGAAGAGGACTATGGCATCTTTGCCCCAGTAAAAGCTCATCTGCATCTGCATCTTCATATCAGGCATAGGCATAGGATCCATATCTCTAGCTTGCTAGCTAGCTAGTTGCCTGTTCGGAGAGCGTGAGAAATACAAAGATACGAGTTTTGAGGTTATTATTGTTTGCTTTCCTTGTAAGGTTTATATTCTAAGAATGAAACGATGAAAACAAAAAGGACCAATGACAAGAGATGAGAATAACAACTACGAAAATGGATATACTAGAAATTATTGGGAAGGTTCCGTTTTAAAAAATTGCTAGATTAAGTTAATTCATAGTAAAACTTTTGAGTATGTCAAAGTATATATACCTGTGAAGTTCATAACTGGGTCCGTATGCCAAAATGTAATATTTTGATCAATCAATGTGCATTCAATACTTATTACTATATATTTACCAAAGACATTGTAAATATATTTGGTTTATATAAATTAAAACTAATCATGAATAGACATATAAATATGTAGGATTCGTATGACAATAAATTTACTATTAACATCCTTATATAATTATTTGTCATTAGTTTGGATGAATACTTTGATATGTTTATGTATTTATTGATAATGATCAGAGGCCAATTCAGTCAAACGAGGAGTAATAGGTTCTCATTAATTAATTATTTTTTTTAAATGGCTTTGTAGATCATCGATTAATTATAAGATAATTACTGGAAGTAATCTAAACTCGCCTCGACGTACATGTCAGAATGCCAGTGGTGAATGGATTTTTTTGATTATATTTTAATTTCTAATGAAACCTATGGATTATCGCTTCTTGTCTTTCTCAAACTATACAACTAAGCTGAAATATACTTTGTGCGTAGGAAATTTTCTTTGTACGTTCTATATACAGTGAGGAGTTTTCGAAAATTTATTTAAATAATTATTATGTCTTGGGATCATTTGATTCATATATATTTTGGTATATTTTTTTCTTATATCATTTTTTTGAAGGTACATTTTTTTATTTATAATATGAAGATGTCATTGTGTGGGTATACAGTAAATATTAATCAAAATATTAAAGGTGGTGAAATTTAATGATGCATTTTTTAATAATATATTTTTAAATCTTATGTTTATCTTTATTTAAATAAAAATTTTGCCAACTCTGTAACACTAATTTGAAGACAAGAAGTGTAAGGATTGTTTGTTCCAATGTCATATTTATTCTGATACATTTTGATTAAACTTTTACAATAATTTAATAATGTGAAAGGAATATATGTGAATTTCTCTTTTCAACCAGTGTACAAAAAATGGAATAATAAAAGCAAAGAATTGATGATTGATCAATTTCAACAGAAAAAAACAAAAAGTATGGATCGATCTATTACTGATAAAAATATTATAAAGAATAACGTCTACGTACTGGTTCCGGAACATAAGACCCAATGATTATCTAGTTTTATTTTTTCTTAAGATAAGTTTTTAATAATTTAAGCTAGTTTAATTAATTGGTTTTTTTGTTCACTTAGTTTAAGTAATTGTTAATTAAGTCTCGTATAAGAATAGAGATGAGAAGTGTGATACTCCAAAAATTTGACATTTAAATTTTTACTTGGAGGGATAATTTTTCCAAACATTTACATTGAAAAATATAAATAAAATAAAATAATAAATAATAAATATAATAATTAAATTAGTTGAAGAAATAAGAGATTTAAGAGAGCTATTATATTAATCTAAGTAACAAATTTTATGAATTCTAAGCTGACTCAAGTGGTTAAGACTAACTTTACCTTGCATTAGGACCTAAGTTTGAATTTCCTTTCCTGTATTTGAGTATGATTTTTGTTGGGCTGTCACATGTCTTTAATAGTAAAATTACCAAAATGCTTTTAAGACATCTTTTCCTCCATTTCCCTTTTGCTTCCCCAAGCCTCTCTCCTTTTCAAAATTTTTTTGTAGCTTCCTCTTCCTTACTCGCACCAGCGCTGGCAACCCAGTACTTCACTGGCGACCTGGGATGCTTAGGGTGGCTGGAACACTCCCAGAAGTCCGGTGAAGGGCGTAGCAACATTGGGCATTTTTTTTTATTTCGGATTTGCGATTCAGGTAAGAATGGTTCTCTTTTTTTTTTTTTTTTTGGGTTTTCATGCTAAACATCATTTCAACTTGTTCTCAATGGATTTCAGCCTATAATTTTGTCAAAATTGCTCTGAAATCAAGCTCCTTCTTGGTTGGCCGATGCAGATGAACAGTAACGTCAAAATTGAAATTTGGCTGAATTCAGGTGAAATTTCATGGATTTGCATGAGAGCTTTGATTTAGAAATGATTTTTGTATTGTTCTCTGCCCATTTTAACTTCCAATTTCATGAATTAGTACTTGAATTTGGAAATCCCTAATTTTTGGATGAAGAACATGAATATTGATGTGAACAGTGTTAGAGGCTTGAAATTTTGAAATTTAGGAATGATTTGAAGTTGTTTTGAAGAAATTTTTTTAGGGTTTTGATTCTAAGTGAGGTTTTAACAATTCCAATGTGTCAATTTGATGTTTGGAACACTATATTGAAAACCCCTATTCTTGGTAGGGAATTGAGATGCGTAAAGTACTGGTAATCAAAGAAATTTAGATCTTCTTGTGTTATTGGATATCAAGAAGGATTGTAAGAGTTGTTTGAAGTTGCCCATTGGATGGTAAATGATTTTTGAGAATTTTCCCTCAAGTTCACATTAAAATTCGTTTTTGTTGGAGGGAGTTTTATGGACAAGAGTGCATTAAAGGTAATTATTAATGTTCAATAAATAGTTTGTTAATGATCGGAATAATTTTTAAACTTAGTTAGTAATGTTATGCAACTCAAGGATTGCAAAGAGTATTATATGAATTTATTGGCCTCAGGGCATTTTCAATGCCTTGGAAATATGTTTAGTGCAAAAACATCAGTGTTGAGCATCAATGAAAATGAGGCTTTAAATCTATGAATCATTAGGTTCCCAAAGTGCTTTCTAAGCATATGTATACCATTATGTATGAATTGTAGAAGTTAGGATCATTAAAAGGAATAATGGAAAAACACATAAAATAAGTACCGCAAATTTGTTTGTGTGGGAATTTCTTTTAGAAATTATTTTAATTAAGATTTTGATTAATAGGGGAAATTAAAATCTATTAATTGTTATATTTTTAGAGTTAAAGTTGTTATTTTTAGGTGATTTGTGTGTGCATTGACTAGGTGAGTAGAGAATCCTAATTGTGCAAGATTTTGTTCTAAACTATCTATTTTTAAATATAAGTTTTTTTTTTTGTTATCTCTAGTACATTGGGTAGACTTTTGAAATTATAAATTTTATTACATATTCTGAAACCAATGAATTTTGTTGGCTTACGAACTTTATAATCTTGTATTTTTGAATTATCTGAATTATTGAAATATGAAATTCTAAAGTGTTCTGAGTCTGAAATTTTAATTTCTGAATATAGATGTTTGTATATTTAAGAAACCTTTAGGAATGTTTCCAAAACAAAACCTTATAACTAATGATAGTAGATGTTAGTCATAGTGCAATGTGATTGGTATTCTGATTTGGTTGGATATGATACCCTTACCTCCATATTCTATTTGAGGTTAAGATTATGATTATGTTTATTTAAAGCTTATGGTCAATCATGGATCATTAATCTGATTTAATTACACGTTTGAGTTAAGAACATGACTTGAAGTTTTAAGATTTGACTTATTTAACAGTAAATGGTTTTCTTTTTGCTTTTGGAACTATTGAATTATCTCTGTAAGTTATCCGGTTTTAAACAAAAAAAGTTTTGATGATAAACTCTACCATTGTCAGTCTGTACCTCCCCTTGTATTATTAGAATTATCTGTTCACTAAGTTTTCACTCACCCCATTATTTAATATTTTTCATATCCTAGCGCCAATCCAAAACACCCACCTATGAAGTAGGAATTGCGGTGTTTTATTCTTGGTGAGCCTTGCTTGTTGCTTGAGCAATGGTTTCTTGTAGTACATTTTTTGTAATTAGACTTAGTTGCTCCCTTGTATACATTTTGATTTTTTTGATGTAATTCCATGGTTGTGGGCTTTGTTGTATGCATATGTTTGCTCTCCATTTTATTGTAGAAATTTTGGAAGAGAATTTATGTATGAAATATACTTTGTGCTTGGGAAAATTTTTTTGTACGTTCTATATACAGTAAGGAGTTTTCGAAAATTTATTTAAATAATTATTTCTAATTTATTTCTAATAATTTAGAATATTTAATTAATATTATAATATTATATAATTAATATTTATTAATATTTATATTAGATTTCTAATATTATATTATTATATTTAGAATATTATATTATAATATTATAACATTTTATTTATTATATTATATATAATTTATATTATATTATATTAATATATTAAATTTATATTCTATATAATTATATATATTAAATATGTCTTGGGATCATTCGATTCATATTTATTTTGGTATATTTTTTTCTTATATCATTTTTTTGAAGGTACATTTTCTTATTTATAATATGAAGATGTTATTGTGTAGGTATACAGTAAATATTAATCAAAATATTAAAGGTGGTGAAATTTAATGATGCATTTTTTAATAATATATTTTTAAATCTTATGTTTATCTCTATTTAAATAAAATTTTTGCCAATTCTGTAACACTTATTTGAAGACAAGAAGTCTAAGGATTGTTTGTTCCAATGTCATATTTATTCTGATACATTTTGATTAAACTTTTACAATAATTTAATAATGTGAAAGGAATATATGTGAATTTCTCTTTTCGACCAGTATACAAAAAATGGAATAATAAAAGCCAAGAATTGATGATTGATCAGTTTCAACAGAAAAAAAAAAAAAGTATGGATCAATCTGTTACTGATAAAAAGATTATAAAAAATAACGTATGCGTACTGGCTCCGGAACATATGACCCACTGATTATCTATTTTTTTTTTCTCTAAAGATAAGTTTTTAATAATTTAAGCTAGTTTAATTAATTGTTTTTTTTTGTCACTTAGTTTGAGTAATTGTTAATGTCAGTGAACTATTGTTGTTTGTTAATTAAGTCTATCGCATAAGAATAGAGATGAGAAGTGTGATACTCCAAAAATTTGACATTTTAGATTATTACTTTGAGGGATAACTTTTCCGACCATTTACACTGGAAAAAATAAAATAAAATAAAATGATAAATAATAAATATAACAATTAAATTAGTTGAAGAAATGAGATATTTAAGAAAGTTATTATATTAATTTAAATAACAAATTTTATGAATTCTAAGTTGGCTCAAGTAGTTAACGTTGACTGTAGCTTGCATTAGGACCTAAGTTTGAATTCCCTCTCTTGTATCCGAGTATGATTTTTGTTGGGCTGTCACATGTTTCAACAATAAATTACCAAAATGCCCTTAAGACATATTCTTTTCCTTCATTTCCCTTCTTCTTCCCCGAGCCTCTCTTCCTTTTCAAAATTTTTTTTGCAACTTCCTCTTTTTGACTCGCACTAACGCTGGCAACCTAGCACCTCATCGGCGACCTAGGCAGCTTAGGGTAGTTGGAACACTCCTAGAAGTCTGGTGAAGGGCGCAACAACATTGGGCATTTTTTTCCAATTTTGAATTTGCGATTTAGGTAAGAATGATCCTTTTTTTTGGGGGGGGTTTTCATGCTAAACATCATTTCAACCTATTCTCCATGGATTTTAGCCTTTAATTTTGTCAAAATTGGTCTGAAATTGAGCTCCTTTCTGGCTGGCTGACATGAATGAACAATAATATTGAAATTGAAATTTGGCCGAATTTAGATGAAATTTCTTGGATTTGCATGAGGGCTTTGATTTAGAAATGATTTTTGTGTTATTCTCTGCCCATTTGAGCTTCCAATTTTGTGAATTAGTATTTGAATTTGGAAATTCCTAATTTTTGAAGAACATGAATAGTGATGTGAACAGTATTAGAGGCTTGAAAATTTGAAATTTAGGCATAATTTGAAGTTGTTTTGAGGAAATATTTTTGGGGTTTTGATTCTAAGTGAGGTTATAACAATTTCCATGTATCAATTTGATGTTTGGAATACTAAATTAAAAACCCCTCTTTTTTGGTAGGAAATTGAGATGCATAGAGTACCAGTAATCAAAGAAATTTAGATCCTCCTATGTTATTGGACATCAAGAAGGATTATAGGAGTTGTTTGAAGTTGTCAATTAGGTGGTAAGTGATTTTGAGAATTTTTCCTCAAGCTTGCATTAAAATTCATTGTTGTTGAAGGGAGTTTTATGAACACGAGTGTAGTAAAAGTAATTATTAATGTTCAATAAATAGTTTGTTAATGACCAAAATAATTTTTAAATTTAGTTGGTAATATTATGCAATTCAAGGACTGCAAAGAGTATTATCTGAATTTATTGGCCTTAGGGCATTTTCAAAGCCTTGAAAATATGTTTAGTGTAAAAATATTAGTGTTGAGCATCAATAAAAATGAGGCTTTATATCTTGGATTGTTAGGTTCCCAAAGTGCTTCCTAAGCATGTGTATACCATTATGTATGAATTGTGGAAGTTAGGATCATTAAGAGGAATAATGGAAAAACATATAAAATAAGTATCACAAATTTTGTTTGTGTGGGAATTTCTTTTAGAAATTATTTTAATTAAGATTTTGATTAATAGGGAAAATTAAAATCATTGTTATATTTTTAAGGTTAAAGTTATATTTTTTTTAATATCAATAGGTAAGAGGGTGATTTGTGTGTGCATTGATTAGGTGAATAGAGAATCCTAATTGTGCAAGATTTTGTTTTAAATTATCTTTTTTTAAATGTAAGTTTTTTTGTTATCTTTAGTACCTTGGGTAAACTTCTGAAATTATAAATTTTATTGCATATTCTGAAACCAAGGAATTTTATTGGCTTATGAACTTTATGATTATGTATCTTTAAATTATCTGAATTATTGAAATATGAAATTTTGAAGTGGTCTGACTTTGAAATTCTGATTTCTGAATATAGATGTTTGTATATTTAAGAAACTTTTGGGAATGTGTCCAAAATAAAACCTTGTAACTAGCGACAGTAGTGTTAGCCGTAGTGCATTGTGATTGGTATTTTGATTTGGTTAAATATGATTCCCTTACCTCTATATTCTGTTTGAGGCTTAAGGTCATCATTATGTTTATTTAGAGCCTATGGTCGATCATTGATATAATTTGATTACACTGGCATTGAGTTAGTTTTGTATTATGAATATATGATGGTTCTATAAAAAATTTTCAACGTAGTCTGTTAAATTAGATATTTTAAATTCTTATTAGATGTTGATTTGTTTGAGTTAAGAACATGACTTGAAGTTTTATGATTGGACTTATTTGACAGTAAATGGTTTTCCTTCTACTTTTGGAACTGTTGAATTATCTTTGTAAGTTATCTGGTTTTAAACAAAGAAAGTTTTGATGATAAACTCTACCATTATCTGTCTTTCCCTCCCCTTGTATTATTATAATTATTTGCTCACTAAGTTTCCTCTCACCCTATTATTTAACATTTTTTAAATCCTAGCGCTAATCCGAAACACCCACATACGGAGTAGGAATTGGGGTGTTTTATTCTTGGTGAGCCTTGCCTATTATAGAGTAATGGTTTATTGTGGTACATTTTTTTTAATTAGACTTAGTTGCTCTCTTGTATACAGACTGATTGTCTTGATGTAGTTTTGTGATTATTAACTGTGTTGTATACATAAGTGGGAGAGCAGAGCTCTTTATTTTGTTGTATGTCAAATTGTTTTATTGTAGAATTTTCATAAGAAAATTTATGTATGAGTTTAAATTCTAATGCCTTCGAGGTATCTAATAGACTTACAAAGATAATAAATATCTCATTGTGCCGATCACGTTTTGTTGGCTTTGGTCATGACAATAAGTTTGGCCATCCACACGTACTCAGTTGTCTAATATATATCTAATACTTAGAAGGATCGTTTTTGTTATAATAGTTGTTATTTGAGGTTATGATACACGTGTGGTTAGACTTAGTTAGCCGGTTAGTCATCTCATTAGAAGGTTATAACTAAACCGTGTATATAAGCATGGTAGGCTTACTATATCAGAACAGAAAGTAAGGTTCAGAAATAATATACCTTACTTTTCTCTCTCTCTCTTTTCCCTTTGCTTCACGCTCTCTCTCGTCCTCTCTGGTTCTCAAGAGTTTCAGTCTATTATTGATTTCTGGGGATAAATATTTATGTGAATATATATTTAGAAGCATCTGGTACTTATCATATTGCTATTTGGAGAAAAAGCAAACAAACACTATACTTCATTAATTTGGAGTGTATATAGATGGAGAAGAATGGATATGAAATTTCATTTTTCTTTAGAATTGTGTCAATTAATCATAGTTGAAAATAAAAGCATTAAAAGTGACCGAAAAAAAAAGAAAAGAAAAGCATTAATAAAGCTACATTCTATACTAAAGGGCAGAGGCTATCTCTCTGTCGGGAAAAATTGGGGCCGGATTAAGTGTAAAAGATTTTTTTAAAAAATTAAGTGTAAAGATGTTTTTTTTAAAAATAAAAATTAAGTATTTTTAAAAAAATATATATTAGTATTTTAAATCTTTATTATACATAATAATATTTTATTGGAAGAAAAAAGACTGCATTATAAAATATGTAAAATAGATAATAAAATATTAAAAATAATTCAGTCTTTTTTTAATAAAATAACATCTTGTATAATAAAGATTTCAAATATTAATATATATTATATTTAAAAAATTTTAATTTTTATTATAAAAAAATCTTTATATTTGAAGGCATTAAAATTAAAATCCAACGCCCTAATTTCATAGGAGTATCTCTCCAGTTAATCAATTTGCTCTCACTCTTTTGTAAAGTCTTTTTATTTGAAGTTTAAATAGGCATTACTATATATACTTATATTCTTTTGTCAAAACTTTGATTGAAGTATTAGATTTAATTTCATTCATTAAATATTAGATTATATAAATAGTGTTAGGCGAACTTAATTGGGTTCATAATCAGGAATTTTGAAATGTGCCTAAAAAGTCTAACTTAACCTTCAAACTCTGATTCATAAATATATATATATATATATATATACACAGTCACACTAGCATCAACCACTTGGTCTGAGTATATACATGAATATCATCAGCTCAAAGTGTTGGTGAAAATACGTTCAAAAAAATATAGAGGATATAAATAGTATTAAAAAATGTGTTTTATAACACTGTTTTTAAAGTGATATTTGTTTTCATTATATTTGTTGTATGGAATATCATAGATCATCTTAAGGAGTTATCTTAAGTACAGAGAGATTTATAAATAACAACTTCTAGAATTTCTTTAAATAACTTTTCATAGGAAAGGAGGATTCTGACTTTTTCAGGGTTCTTTTATATGTTCATAATCTTATTCATAATAAGATAACAACTCTTCATGAAAAGTTGTATTCTTTTAAAATTTATATCCATTTAAACTTTAAATAAAAAGTTATGACTGTTGGAAACTATAAAGGTTTACAATTTAAACAGAAATATATAAACAAAATAATTACTTATTTAAATAAAATAATTAATTAAAATACAAAAACAAATAAAAAATTAAAACTATTGAATCTATCGCATAGTTATGATCTATCTTACACTTCAATGACAAGTTACAACCTTATAGTTATCATGTTTAGGAAATAACATTAAAATAGCATAGTTGAATTGCTATGGATTAAGATGCAGGTATTCATTGAATTGGATGTGTATCTCATTTTATGAGTCAATTTACAAAGTATACAATCATAAATGGATTATACTATACGTTTTGAGCCATTTTGGTGAAAGCTTGAGTAAATATTTAATTGGATCAATATAATTTAAAAATTTTATGATAGAGTTTTGATCTAGTATTTTATGCAAGTAGTATTCAAATGGATTGATTGTTTAACTAAAAAACTATATATATATATATATATATGAACCCGTACTAATTTATTTAAAGTTATGCGAGTTAAATATAATTATTTGTCATTAGTTTGGATGAATACTTTGATATGTTTATGTATTTATTGATAATGATCAGAGGCCAATTCAATCAAACGAGGAGTAATAGATTCTCGTTAATTAATTATTGTTTTAAAATGGCTTTGTAGATCATCGATTAATTATAAGATAATTACTGGAAGTAATCTAAACTCGCCTCGACGTACATGTCAGAATGCCAGTGGTGAATGGATTTTTTTAATTATATTTTAATTTCTAATGAAACCTATGGATTATCGCTTCTTGTCTTTCTCAAACTATACAACTAAGCTGAAATATACTTTGTGCTTAGGAAAACTTTTTTGTACGTTCTATATACAGTAAGGAGTTTTCGAAAATTTATTTAAATAATTATTTCTAATTTATTTATAATAATTTAGAATATTTAATTAATATTATTTTAATTAATATTATAATATTATATAATTAATATTTATTAATATTTATATTAGATTTCTAATATTATATTATTATATTTAGAATATTATATTATAATATTATAACATTTTATTTATTATATTATATATAATTTATATTATATTATATTAATATATTAAATTTATATTCTATATAATTATATATATTAAATATGTCTTGGGATCATTCGATTCATATTTATTTTGGTATATTTTTTTCTTATATCATTTTTTTGAAGGTACATTTTCTTATTTATAATATGAAGATGTTATTGTGTAGGTATACAGTAAATATTAATCAAAATATTAAAGGTGGTGAAATTTAATGATGCATTTTTTAATAATATATTTTTAAATCTTATGTTTATCTCTATTTAAATAAAATTTTTGCCAATTCTGTAACACTTATTTGAAGACAAGAAGTCTAAGGATTGTTTGTTCCAATGTCATATTTATTCTGATACATTTTGATTAAACTTTTACAATAATTTAATAATGTGAAAGGAATATATGTGAATTTCTCTTTTCGACCAGTATACAAAAAATGGAATAATAAAAGCCAAGAATTGATGATTGATCAGTTTCAACAGAAAAAAAAAAAAAGTATGGATCAATCTGTTACTGATAAAAAGATTATAAAAAATAACGTATGCGTACTGGCTCCGGAACATATGACCCACTGATTATCTATTTTTTTTTTCTCTAAAGATAAGTTTTTAATAATTTAAGCTAGTTTAATTAATTATTTTTTTTTGTCACTTAGTTTGAGTAATTGTTAATGTCAGTGAACTATTGTTGTTTGTTAATTAAGTCTATCGCATAAGAATAGAGATGAGAAGTGTGATACTCCAAAAATTTGACATTTTAGATTATTACTTTGAGGGATAACTTTTCCGACCATTTACACTGGAAAAAAATAAATAATAAATATAACAATTAAATTAGTTGAAGAAATGAGAGATTTAAAAAAGTTATTATATTAATTTAAGTAACAAATTTTATGAATTCTAAGCTGACCCAAGTAGTTAAGGTTGATCGTAGCTTGCATTACGACCTAAGTTTGAATTCCCTCTTTGGTATTCAAGTATGATTTTTGTTGGGCTGTCACATGTTTCAACAATAAATTACCAAAATGCCCTTAAGACATATTCTTTTCCTTCATTTCCCTTCTTCTTCCCCGTGCCTCTCCTCCTTTTCAAAATTTTTTTTGTAGCTTCCTCTTCTTGACTCGCACTAGCACTGGCAACCTAGCACCTCATCGGCGACCTAGGCAGCTTAGGGTAGCTGGAACACTCCTAGAAGTTCGGTGAAGGGCGCAGCAACGTTGGGCAATTTTTTCCAATTTTGAATTTGCGATTTAGGTAAGAATGATCCTTTTTTTTTTGGGGGGTTTTCATGCTAGACATCATTTCAACCTGTTCTCCATGGATTTTAGCCTTTAATTTCGTCAAAATTGGTTTAAAATTGAGCTCCTTTCTGGCTGGCCAACATGAATGAACAGTAATATTGAAATTGAAATTTGGCCGAATTCAGATGAAATTTCTTGGATTTGCATGAGTGCTTTGATTTAGAAATAATTTTTGTGTTGTTCTCTGCCCATTTGAGCTTCCAATTTTGTGAATTAGTGCTTGAATTTGGAAATTCCTAATTTTTGAATAACATGAATAGTGATGTGAACTGTATTAGAGGCTTGAAATTTTGAAATTTAGGCATGATTTGAAGTTGTTTTGAGGAAATTTTTTTGGGGTTTTGATTCTAAATGAGGTCATAACAATTTCCATGTATCAATTTGATGTCTGGAATACTAAATTAAAAACCCCTCTTTTTTGGTAGGAAATTAAGATGCATAGAGTACCGGTAATCAAAGAAATTTAGATCCTCCTATGTTAATGGACATCAATAAGGATTATAGGAGTTGTTTGAAGTTGCCAATTGGGTGGTAAGTGATTTTGAGAATTTTTCCTCAAGCTTGCATTAAAATTCATTGTTGTTGAAGGGAGTTTTATGAACAAGAGTGTAGTAAAGGTAATTATTAATGTTCAATAAATAGTTTGTTAATGACCAAAATAATTTTTAAACTTAGTTGGTAATATTATGCAACTCAAGGACTGCAAAGAGTATTATCTGAATTTATTGGCCTCATGGCATTTTCAAAGCCTTGGAAATATGTTTAGTGTAAAAATATTAATGTTGAACATCAATGAAAATGAGGCTTTATATCTTGGATTGTTAGGTTCCCAAAGTGCTTCCTAAGCATGTGTATACCATTATGTATGAATTGTGGAAGTTAGGATCATTAAGAGGAATAATGGATAAACATATAAAATAAGTACCATAAATTTTGTTTGTGTGGGAATTTCTTTTAGAAATTATTTTAATTAAGATTTTGATTAATAGGGAAAATTAAAATCTATTTATTGTTATATTTTTAGGGTTAAAGCTATATTTTTTTTAATACCGATAGGTAAGAGGGTGATTTGTGTGTGCATTGACTAGGTGAGTAGAAAATCCTAATTGTGCAAGATTTTGTTCTAAATTATCTATTTTTAAATGTAAGTTTTTTTGGTTATCTCTGGTACCTTGGGTAGACTTCTGAAATTATAAATTTTATTGCATATTCTTCACCTTTCTCTCGATGTCGAAAAGGATCCCTTGTCACTTCAAGTGATCTAACCACCATAGGTGTACTTAATGGATACGCTTTGTCCATGTAAAATCAGTTAAGGATCCTTTTGACATATTTTGGCCAATGACCAAATATTCCTCCTTCTAAGTGTTCAATTTGTAGTCCAAGATAATATTTTGTCTTTCCAAGGTCTTTCATCTCAAACTTTTCTTTTAAGAGTTTCACTACTTCAGAAAGACATTTTGGAGTTCTAATAATGTTCAAATCATTAATATATACTGCAATGATAACAAATTCATATCCTAACCCTTTTATAAAAGCACATGGATAAATACGATAATTTTTGTATCCCTTTTGTAGCAAGTACTTACTAAGGTGATTGTACTACATGCGCTTGAATTGTTTTAATCCATATAAAGATCTTTGCAATTTAATTAAGTATATTCCTTGGTTACTCAAATTATATGCTTCAAGTATCTTAAATTCTTCAGGGATTTTCATGTACATATCATTATCAAGTGATCCATATAAGTAGGCTGTTACAACATCCATTAGGTGCATATTAAGCTTTTTATAAGTAGCCGAACTAATCAAATATCTAAAGGTGATTGCATCTGCCATAGGAGAGTATGTCTCCTCATAATCAATTCTTAGTCTTTGTGAAAAATCTTATGCCATAATTCATGCTTTGTATCTCATAATTTTATTTTTCTCATTTCTTTTTTGTACAAAGACCTATATGTTCCCAACTATTTTTACACCATTAGGTGTTCGGACTACAGGTCCAAAAACTTCATGCTTCGCATGCGAATTTAATTCAGCTTGGAACACATCTTTCCAATTTGGCTAATCTTTTCTACGTCGACATTCTTTGATGGATTTTGGTTTATGATCCTCATTTCCATTTACAATTTCTAGCATTACATTATATCCATAAATGTTGTCAACAATAGTTCTAGTTTGGTTCTATATTATTCCAGTATCAACATAACTTATTGAGATGTCATTATTTTCTTCACTTTTAGGTACTTGAATCTCTTTTGGAGATTTTTGATTAGTTATACCTACCTTATCATATAAAATATCTATTTCTTCGATCTGACTATTTTGTTTATTTGCTTTTTTTCTTTTTTGAGGATTCATATCTTTGGAACCAATTGGTCTACCACACTTCAAGTGTGCTTTATACTCATTTACTATGGTATTTGGTTGTCTTTTAAGGACCTCAATACGAATTGGAGCATTTTTTAGCTAGAATATGTGACTTCGTCACTTTCTTTAGGTTAGTGAATGCATTTGGCAGTTGATTTACAATATATTGCAAATAAATTATTCTTTGAACTTTGAGTTTACATTGGTTTATACAAGGATCAAAATGGTGTAATGATTGTGTATTCCATGTAATTTGGTTTTCTAGCTGTTTCTTTTCTCCTCCTAATGTTGGGAAATTATTTTCATCATAAAGAAATATGGCAAAATGTGCCGTAAACATATCTCCCGTATGAGATTCTAGATATTTAATGATTGTAGGGGATTCATACCTAACATATATCCCTAACCTTCATTGAGAACCCATTTTAGTGAGATGCAGTGGAGCAATTAGAACATAAATCGTACACCTAAAAATCCCCAAATGAGAAATATTTAGCTCCTGATTCAAAGTCAATTGCATAGGGGAGAACTTATGATACGTTGTTGGCCTAATATGTACAAGTGCTGTTGCATGTAAAATGGCATGTCCTCATGCACTAATAAGGAGTTTTGTTTTCATAAGTAATGGTCTAGCAATTAACTAAAGGCATTTAATAAATGATTCTACAAGACCATTTTGTGTGTGTACATGAGCAACGAGATGCTCCACACTTATCCCAATTGACATACAATAGTCTTTAAAAGCTTGGGATGTAAATTCATCCGCATTATCAAGACGAATTGTCTTTATAAGATAATCAGGAAATTGAGCTCACAATCTTATTATTTAAGCAAGTAATCTTGCGAATGCCATATTACATGTTGATAATGGACAAACATATGACCATCTAGTATATGCATATACCAATACCATAAAGTATCTAAATGGTCCAAAGGTGGAGCTACAGGGCCACATATATCTCCATGAATGCATTCAAGAAGGGTAGGGGATTCAATCTTAACTTTTGCTGGTGATGACCTTATAATCAATTTCCTTTAAGAACATACAACACAAGGGAACTCATTTGATAAAAGAATCTTCTGATTCTTTAACGGATGTCCATTTGAGTTCTCTATAATTCTTTGCATCATTATTGAACCAGGATGGCCTAACCAATCATGATAAATTATAAATGTATCTTTTGAATTAGTGAACTTTTGGTTCATTATAACATATGCTTTAATTGTACTAATATGTGTGTAGTACAAGCCAGAGGATGATGCAAACAACCTTTCTAATATACTTTTTTTTCCCAAGATAATCAAAGTAATATGGAGATATTCCTTATCACTCTCATTTACTATCTCAATGTGAAAACCATTAAGGCGTATATTTTTAAAGTTTAAAAGATTCTTTCTTGATTTAGTTGACAACAAAGCTTTATTTAGAACATATTTTATTCTATTAGGTAAATAAAAAGTGGCTCTTCTAAAGCCTTCAATTATATTAACTGTGTCTGATATTGTATTCACTTTTACCTCCTTTTTAATAAAAGATGAGAAATATTTCTCACTTCTAAGTATGATGAGAGTTGTTGCACAATCAGCTAAGCATATGTCTTCATCAATGTTTTGTAGTCACATAAAGAATGAGTAATGTCCATACTTCTTGATATCATAAAACAAAAATAGATATAATAAGTTCTTGGGTTACATAAAAGATAGCATACTAACAAATTAAAAGAAAAGACATACAAATTGCAATACATTAAATAAATGTAACTTTAAACATAAATTTTTTAAGCGTTAAAAGAAGTATTGGCATTGTCTTTTGTTGAGTCAAAAAAGTTTGCAATATCCAAATAGGTTATCCTGAAGGGCTCATTAAGGAGGTCATCATAATCTTGATTGATAAAATATGCCTTTATAGCATTTTTCTTTTCTTTTAAGGAAGCTTAGTAAAGTTCAACAAAATGTTTAGCTATATGACAAGTACATGACCAATGCCCTTTCATGCCACATCTATAGCATGAGTTTTTAGATTTTTTGACATCCTTATTTTGTGGTGCCTTTCCCGTGCCTTATGACTTTTCATTACCATGACCATGACCATTAGATGTTACCAATTTGCTTCAGAGAATGGAATCGAACCAATTGGGCAAGATTCATGGTTTTTCATTAAAATCTCATTATTTTGCTCAACCACAAGAAGATATGATATCAAATCAAAATATTTTTTAAATTCTCTCTCTCGATATTGCTGTTATAGGAGCATGTTCGAGGCATGAAAAATAGAGAATGTTTTCTTTGAGATGTCATCATAAGTAATATTTTCACTGTATAGCTTTAATTCAGAGCTAATTTTAAACATTGCGGAGTTATATTCATTAATTGATTTAAAAGCTGCAATTGTAAGTGCATCCAGTTATATCGAGCTTTTGGGAGAATGACCATTTTTAAATGGTCATATATCTCTTTCAAACTTTGCCATAAAACAAGGGGATCTTTCATAGTGAGGTATTCAATTTTCAATCCCTCATCAAAATGATGATGTATGAAAATCATAGCCTTAGCATATTCTTGGTTTGATGCTATGTTTACTTCGTTTATTGTCTCTCCAAGAACCATAGCATTTAAATGCATTTCAACATCAAGCATCCATGACAAATAATTTTTGCCAGATATGTCAAGGGCCACAAATTCAAGTTTTTTGAGATTTGCTATGGTAAGTATTACAAGAAATCAATGAAATCATTAGGGGATATGATTCATATATGTAAAATATATCCAATATAATAACAACTATTTTATCATGATTGATTTAACAAGTACACAATATTAATAGTAATTTAAACATATATTAAACACCATATATATTGTAACTATATAAACATAGATGAAACTTGCAAGTATGAGTTTTATATATATATATATATATATATATATATATATATCTCTATTAGATAAACATCCTTTCAAAACTAATACATATGATATTATAGGGCAATGTTAACTTAGAACAACAAATATATTTATCAAATTCTCATGGTAAAGAGAACAAAAGGTCATGAATAGATAACAAGATATATTCAATTTATGTATATATAGTAGAAATTATGCACTTTTATATATAAACAACATATATCCATCAATATATGAATATGCTTGTATTAAGAGATAAACATATGCAAAGTAGAATTCATTAGAACATAAGAGTGTTTATCATTTCATTTGAATATGAAAAAGATAATGTATTATGCATATGGTGGATCATGAGCATGTAAGGATAGAAGGTGAAGTGATTTCATATACCTTCAATACTTCAATTACCTAAAACTCAAATTGAAAGAGATTCGTGTTGATCATGTGTTGTAAAATTTGTAAAAGTAAGAGTATTTCTATAAATAAGATACTCGAAAGAGATAGAGAGAAATATAAAGGAAGAGAGTGTTTCTTTACTCAACTCGTGAGTGTTGTATATATTATCACACAAAGCCTCTATTTATAGGCTAGGGGACCTTAAAGGTTAGAATGTCAAAGGTTATATACACATTCATTAAAAGAATGCTAAAGGTTGGGTACACATTCATTAAAAGAATGTCAAAGGTTACATACACATTGATGTGCATGGGGATATTCAAAGATTGTGGGCATTCACATATAATATTTTATAACAATATATGTATATATATATATATATATATATATATAATATTGTTCAAATTAATTATTGTCTTTAACTAGTTAAATTTAGAAAAACAATTAATTGAATATGTTATTATCTCTGGGCAATTATGTATATTTAAAAAAATTAAGGTAGGTTCTCTTTCAAAGAATGACCTCTCATGGCCAATGGCTTCACATAAATGCTAGTTAATGACATTGAGATCTATCATTTCTTATATGAAACAATTTGGCTGAAAACAAATGTACTCTCATTATAAGAACATTTTGACCTTGTGTAACATCACTTATAAGGCATTTTGATTGGCAAAGAATAAAAAATGAAATTGAAGTCAAGTTTATTGAGTATTATATAATAGAAAAAGTGTAACAATATAGAATCAATCGCATTATTAATGTCATTAATAAATATATATATGTTTATATGTATATACAAACTAACTCTTAACATGTTCACTCTTTATAACATTGGAAAGCAACAAGAATTAGCCTACCTTACATTTCTAAGGATGGTTCTATGGGGAGTGCGATTGTCCCTTTGAATTGATTTAAAATTTTAACTTTATATGTAATTTTATTTTATATTTTTAATTTACAAGAGCTTGTGCCCTTTGGATTTTAAGAAATTTCCTTATTTTGATTCAAATATTTGATTCTATGGGTGTCAAAACAAGCTAGCACAGCCCACTTAAGTTGGACTATGTGAGTTTGTGGTTTAAACGGGCCACTTGGATTAACCCACCTATGTTTGGTGGGTTGGAATGTTGAACCCGACTTACCATGTAAGTTAAATGAATTAGCCAATTTAAATCATCAAAAAATTAAATAAAATGTAAGAAAAAAAGAATCTTAAACATAAATATTCAATTATCAAGTCATATTTAATTCGAATACCAAAAAATCCATTCAAGTTATCCATGTTTGATCAAATATTGAATATTTAAAACCAAAAGAAAAATAAATCTACTTGATATTATGTTATATTAAATCTTTTATAAAAGAATCTACAAAATCTTTTAAGTGGGATAACCTACCAACTCACCAAATTGGTTTGTTTAACCTGGTTAAGTAGGTCAGGTTAGTTGAACCCACTTTGGTAGCTTAAATGGGTTAAACTATTTTATTTGATGACTTTTGTTTTTTTATAATGAAGTTTTATATACTTCTTTTACCTCTTTAAAAGGCATGAACACCGCACTTCATATAAATAATAGTAAAAATAAAAAAATCGAAAACCTAAGGCGTTACAGAACCTCACATTTTGATAAATAATTTATAGAAGGATTATTTATGCATAACAAGGCCATCTTACGTTAGCTTTACATTAAAAATAATGATCTATAAATAAAGTTAAATTAATACTGGATGCTCCTAAGTACGAATAGCATTCTTTTAATTGGATATCATTGATTGATTTGACAGAGTTCTTTTAAGAACTGACATATAAGTTTTTTGAAATAATAAAAAATGTAATCCTACTGGATAATAATACTTCCTATAGAGGCCCAATACTATTGAGTTTAGCACTATATTCCAAGGGCCCCACACAAAAGAACCCCAAAGCATATAAACGGAAATGGAATTGACCTTATGATAATGGAATGATTTACTTCATTTACAATCATAAAAAACCTAAATAGAAATCCTTTAGAAACATATCAAGCTTCATACATGTATAGCATAAAAATTTCAAAAGGAGTTAGAAAGGGAGAATTATAGTCACCTTTTTATCATCGCATTATAAGTTTAATTTGCCATCTCATAAATAAATAGGCCACTTATGGAATTCTGTCTATAACTTGTAACTTTATCATTTCCATAAAATTGGACATTTTTTTAAAGGATTAAGTGCTATTAATATGGGCTCCATTTTACTCTACATTATGAAAGCACAAGTAGCATATGAGAGCAAATAGATAATAACCTTAGTAAAAGTATTAAGCTAGAGCTGTACACATACATATATCATTTCTTGAGAATATCTAAAATGAAGATTACGATGAATTGATGGCTCATTAAGCTGTTAAAAGTCCTCAATACCATTTAAAATATCTGAAGCGAGTGAAACTAACTTTCTCTCTTTAAGTTGACTGTATATTTCCTACTCCCCACTGCCCATTTGGTTGCCTATACCAAACATAAGTTTCTAGGGAAACAACTAAAAATAGAGATGAACATGCAAAATGTATCTATTAATACCAATGGTTAACTATTAAGGAAATGTGAAACTGGTATATAAACTTCAAATAGAAGAAAGCTAAGAGCATACTTCTAAGATCCTATTTTAGCAGGAATTTTGATATCTTTAAACAACTATCCTATTTATATAATTGTTGTGTGCAAAATGCCACTATGGTGCAAGTATACATTGTCAACTAATAATATAGTAGTGAACAAATCAAGTGTCATCCTTTAACTAAGACTCATGCTAAGTACAAATTGTCAACAATGCAGAAAAACAAAGAGAATAAAACTAATGAGGTGAATATGTATTAGAGAAAACTCCTAAGGATTATTGTTTAATTTGATATTTCAATTGCAATGTGGTTACTTTTCTAATTTGAATTCAACCCTCATGAATTAGCATAAGCCCCTAATTCCATTATATGAATATGTCAATTCCTTGAATTCTATCACTTTAATTTAATTCTCTATATTTCTATAAGAATCTAATAAAATATATGCATTATGCATGACTAAGTATAACTTTGCTAGTCCAATAGGTATATGTCTATTAAAAGTAAATTGAGTTAATTCAAGCACTTAATTAACATTAGCTAAGCGATATTTAGCTTTATGACTGAATTTATGATTCTATTTCAAAAATCCTCAAATTCTCAAGACAAAACTAAATGATGGCCAAGCAACAAGGAAACAATATGAAATTGAACTAAATAAACTCATTGACAATAAATTTCAATAAGGAAAGTAGCAATAACTTTCAATTTACATGTTAAATTGCCATAATCCTAGAGAAATAAAGCTTAGCCTAGTATATCCATGTATACAATCCAATACACACTAGAAAACATAACCAATATATGAGTTAAAAAAGAGGAGTAGATGGAGAACTTCCTTTTCAAAGCTTTAATCAGCTCTTCCCTTAAATCTCCTTTTAAAATGCCTTCCTTAGGTGAATCTTTGCCCTATAACTCCAAGTTTTAACCTCTTTTTCCTCAAAATAACTTTCTCCCTTTGAAAAACCCTAAAGTATCTAATATATCTTGCCCAAAATTGCAAAAATACCATTTTAACCTTCACTTTCCACACTTTGGTGCCACAACGTCACGTTTTAATGCCATGGCGCACAGTTGCTATCTTTTATACCAATTTTGATGTTTTGACCACAACTTTATGCTCTTATAACATATGTTAGTGAATTACTACTCGTTAGAAAGATCTTGATGAGCTTTACCACTATCTCTAAAATAGTCATGTCTAAATTCTAACATGTAAGAGCTCAAAAGTTGTTTCTAAGTTAGGAGTTCACTTATTTGATGTCAAAACCATCATTACTTCCTTCTATAACCTAAGCAAGAAATAAAACCACATGAGTAGCTCGTAAATGACTAGATATTTGTATGTAATTCATCAAATTAAGATTAACCAACACTAAAATAACTTAAAACCTACATTTTCAAAGATGAATTTCTTAAACTGACAAAAATAACTTAAAATTACACTAAATCTAACAAGATTACACAATGATAGAGAATGAAAATGGTTAGAATAACTCGATTCCATAAAGTTATCAATAATTAACTAATGCAGCAAGCATTTTTTATCATATTTTTCTATACTAAATAAAGAGGCTCTAAATAGAAGACTAAAAATAGTAAGGAAATTTGAATGTCACAACCAATTAATATATGCCTAAATTTAACCTTCAATAATTCATGTGCTGTCAAAGATGGTTAATTCTTTTATTATTAATGGAAGGCTTAGGGGGATTAAGCTAGCAAAACAGTGTCCTATTCTTTCTTACTAAGCGTTTATTCATGGCTCTTTTCTTTCTTTGAAGCCTAATGTTGAAAACTATAGAATTATGAAGGAAGTCCAAAATGATTATTGTATGGCTTCTAGTAAACTAATTAGCTTAGAGAAGTCTTATATTTTTTTTCTTTAAGAAGTCTCATTCCCAATTGCAAGAGAAAATATGTCGTATTGTAAACATTTTAGTTGCACAATCTCCTTATAAGTATTTGGGTTTGCTAGTACTTTGGGGAAGATAAAACATGGAAATGCATGCTACTATTAGAAACTAAGTTTGTTGCAAAGTTCATAATTGAAAAAATGGAGTTTTACCTCAAGTAAGTGGAAAAATTCTTATCAAAGCAGTTGCAAACGCCATCCTTACATACCCCATGAAATGTTTCTTATTTCCTAAAAAGAGTTATCAATAACTAGATGGTATTTTAGCAAGGTTTTGGTGGGGAAAAAAGGAAGGTCGTATTCAGTAACATTCATGGAAAAAGGTCTTGTTAACAAAGGAGAAAAGGCATTTGGGTTTCAAGGATTTTATCAGTTTTAACCTGGCTCTCCTAGCGAAATAAGGTAGCACGGTTGGAAATTATTGACTTCCATATAATTGGTGAGTGAAGATGGTTAAAGGGATTTACTTCACTATTAAAAAAATTTTGAGTGCTAAAAAAGGAGCTAGATCTTCTTAGGCTTGGGCTAGCATTCTGAAGGAATGAAATTTGTTATTGAAAGACCTTTACTGGTATGTTAAGGATGGAAAGAGTATTAAATTTCAGAGAGTTCCTTGTACACATCCAGGGGCTTTTAAGGATAGTACAGTGGCTAAAATCACTCACAATAGATGATGGGATTTATCTGTTGTTGATAGATGGTTATTATCATGTGAAGTTCACTACAAGAAAAACACTAATTAAGGATGGATTTTTCTGTCCCTTGTTGTGCAAAAATCTATCTCTAACTAATTTGAGATGGATTAAGGGATGAAAAATAAAATCCATCCCTAAATTTAACTTTCGTCCTTAAATGAGGAATATGATAATCCTATTTACGGATGGAAATTCTATCCCAGATTTCTCCTAATTTGGGATTGAATTTTATGAGGGAATATTCTATCCCAAATAGGGACAAAATTATTCTACCTTAAATATCCATCCCATAATAGGATAGAATATTTCATCCTTAAATTCCATATCAAATTAAGACATAATTATTCTCTCCCAAATTGTCGTCCCATATTGGATCAAAAAATTCCCTCCATAAATTCAATCCTAATTTGGGACAGAATTGTTAATCTATCCCTAAATTTCATCTACATTCCGTCCCTAATTCATCCCTTTTTTGCAATCTGGAAATATGTCTATCTCTAATCTGTCTCTATTTATAATCTTAAAATATGTTCGTCTATGATCTGTCTATAATCCGTCCTTAATTTGCAATATGGGAATTTTTCCATCCCAAATTCATCCCTAATTTGTCTCTAAATGTCACAATCCTATTTCACATTATATTACTATTGGACATTTGTACACCTGCATATAGATAACACAACAGACAACCAATGGACTAAAATATATAAGTAGTCATAATATTAACAATAAAGTACGTACATAATACTAACCCATAACAAAGTCCAACATTATATAAATATCAAGAAAATCCTAATGTAATTATCAAAATTACAAAGTCCTCTAAAGAAATTTAAAAAAAGGCAATCTAATTTGTGGTGGATGATTAAAGACAGGTAAGTCTACATCAATGGCTTTGTCTTCTTGAACATGTGGGAGCATCATATGAGACCTTATTTGCATAAGCTCACAAACTAGTCTCTGCCATCATAGTTGTTCCAAAAGATAGGCACTCATAACACAACTTCTTTATCTTAATTGGGCCAGACCCAATTAACAACGAAGGAAAAATAGAAGAAAAAGATAAACTTGAAGTTTTCCTGTACAGAGATCGACAGAGTAGTCACTGCCATGACCAAAATAGAGGGATTAGTATAAGGAAGAAAGAATAATGTTAAAAAAATTATGATGATAAAAACTTTTTATTTCTCACTGAGATAAGAATTTGCCATTGTTGCCAGAGAGTGAGCAATGCAAGTGGAGGAAGAAAAACTTAAGAAAAACTCAAATGGTATGCTTTGCACTTATATAGACTTTAAAACATATTTAAATAATTGGTCAAAGTAAGTTAAGAATACCAAGTTGGGAACTATTAAAATTTCTGCAGCATGATTGCATAAAGATATTGTTGTAAAAGGGTGTGATTTGATGTTGCCAATAAGGATAAAACATACATTTAATATAAAGAATGCTAATTTCAGTCATTGAGTTGTTTAGGGGAAGAGTGATGCTAAAATTTAATGCAAGGTATATTATATATTGACTAAATCAACTCACTCTTATATACTACCATCACCTTTTTCTTTACGGAAAGATGTGAGAGGTGAACCAAAAAAAAGGAGGAAATCACAAAAAGATAAGGAAGTGGAGGAAGTGGCATGGTGGTGGATGAAAGAGAGAGAGAGAGAGAGAGAGAGAGAGAGAGAGAATAGAAAGTCATGGTTAGAGATTTTGGATAGGTGGGAGGGAGAATTTTATTGGTTGAAGGGAGTGAAAATTTTGGCAAAATTTTAGGGAAGTTGAAAGTAATTTAAAAGTATCTTTAGATATTTTAATGCAAGAAAAAATTGATACAATATTAGTTTTTCAATATATTTTATATCTTGTATAAGATACATGATAAAATAAAGTTTGGCAAAATTTTAATATTATATTTTTTATGTTGATCATATATAAATTTTTGGGATAGTTTATTTTATTACTTGATAATGTAAAGTATGTATTTAATAAATAGATAAGTATTATACATGAATTCTTTATTATTTCATATTATATCATTAAGTTATGATAAGTAAAATTCAACGTTTTTATGTGTATCTGATATACAACTTACTTAAAACACACCTTATGTATATGATATACACATTATAGGAATTTTAGATCAAAAATTGGTATAATTGTAGTTTTTGAGGTAAAATAGTGTAGTACATCTTTTAATTGAGCAAGGGAAGCATAGATCTTGAAATAAAAGAGAGGATAATATAATTTAATCCTATACGTAATGGTTCATTTGACTCAATTTCTCATTTACTCCTTCAATGCTTCAAGATCAATTAAAAGCAACTAATCAAAACCCACCCATGTGCAACTTTTAGCTTTATCCTTTTCTCATTATTACATAATTATGATATCCTTTGGCCTATTATAACTAATAGGTCAACCTCAGAAAACACTTAATTATATTTAATAATAATTATATTTACAAACATAAATCTTAAAACAATTTACCAACGAAACAAATATCTATATTGAAAAGTGAAAACACCCTGAATGTGAAAATTCCTAATATCACTCAAATGATCACATAAATTTTAAAGTATTTTCTTTGAGTACATGAATACACTAAATAAACTATAGATTTCAAACATACCGCTTCTATATATTTTAGTTGCTTCAGAATTTGGTCTGTTTCCAGATCTTGTAGAAATATAAAAAAAAATTGTTGAAGTTAAACAATATGAGAATTTAGAAACAATGGAGCCTTGTATAACTTTAAAGATTAATTAGATCATTAGAATGCAATTTCCAACAATTTTTTAAAATTTAAACCATTAAATTTCCATCCAAAAATTTAAAAAAAATGTGAATTTAAACAATTTATCTAAAAAGATTCATTTGTAAACAACCCATTTGTCATTATCAAGAAAGGTTACTATCAATTATCTAGCGTTATCCAAATTAAGAATATATATATATATATATATATATATATATATATATATATTAACAATGAGTTCAAAACAGGTACCCTTATCAATAGGAAAAATCTAGTGTTGAAAGGCTCCTTCTCTCACTTCAACTTGTACAGGTTTAGTTGAGGTTGTTGCCTATGAATACAAAACATTTTATTAAGAGGAATTAGATGCATCAAATTATTGATTTAACGTATCATTAGCAATTAGCAATTTAAAGTTAAATTTACTTTTTGGAACAAAAGTCAAATATGGAAAAATATTAATTAGTTTTAATGTAATACATCATAATAATAAGCTCACAAGAATTAAAAATTTACTTGTAGCTATTGTTGATGGCCTGCTAATAACTTGGTTGAGAAAAGGGCAACTTGGTTCACCTTTTGCAATATTAAAAAATTAGAGAGATAAGTTCATAGATATGGTGTAATCAACCATGATTATAACTCCTGCATGATCTCTTTTTGGTCCCCTTGTGTGTCTCTTACTTAAAGATAGACGCCTTGAAATCATATACATCCAGTGAAAAAGAAATATAAAAAATCCATATACAATGATGTTTCCAACCAAATTGACAAGTTTTTTTTCCCCTCATAAAATTATTTCTGTAGTTTCAAGGAACAACTTGAGTTAACAAGGTGGGAATTTCAACTAGTAATTTGAAAAAAAAATTAACAGTTATAAAAATATTTCCCAACATACATTATTACTGATGGGAGGCAGAAATAAAAAACAAAAATTAAGATCCTACCTAACATCCTAGCTTTGGTGGTTCTCTTACTTTAACATATTACACACAGCAATAGGGCACAACTGTAGATCTCCCAGAACATAAGTGGTTGAAATCGTGAAGAAGTTAAAAATGAACGAAGGCATGAAAGGAAAGGGGGAGATTAAAAAGAGACAAGAAGTGCCTTCAAGCTCTCTCTCTCTCTCTCTCATTGCTAGACATCTTTCACCATGGGGACATCAAAGGAGAAGAGGAAGAAAATGAAAGAAATAAGGAGTGAAAGTACTAACCGCGCCAAGATGAGGAAGATGAGAGAAAATTTTAAAGCCCTGGTTGAGGAATCAACGTGTGAGAGAGAGAGAGAGAGAGAGGAGAGAGAGAGTTTTGGTAAATGACATATATGAGTCTAGAATGATGGGAAGGAGAAATGGAGGGAGTGAAAAATTTTATGAAAGTTAAAAGTGGAAAAAGTTGGGAAATATTAAATATTAATTTTTTTTTTAATATGATCATTACCTTTTAAGATTTTTAACATGTAACAAATTTTAATATGAAAATTTAAATGAATTATTCGAGCATCAATATCATAAATAAAATTGAAGCCACATGAATTTTTTCGGTGGTTTAAATTATTATTAAATTGTGTGAAGAATATATTTTTAAATGAATATTTGTGAAGTTTGTATTTATACATTAATTTCATTAGGCTATTAACATTTACAATACAATATATATATATATATATATATATATATATTAAAGGTGATTGCATTCAATCTTAAAGAGGGAAAGTTTGAGACAATATTATTTTAATATTCTAGGAATTGAAATCAATCTTATAAATCAGAATAAGATACAAGTATATAATATTCATAATTTTATACATCTTAAAATTTTCTAGAAAATAAAAATAAAAATATTGCAAATAATTTCTATGAAAAAAAATTACAAATTCATTTAAGTAATTAATGAAATTCATTTAAATAAAGGGCCGTAAAGTAAAGAGTAGAAAAAGAGTTAAACAAGAAAGAATAATTTCAAAATTTTCTAACTAATTACATACAATAATTAGATACTAACATTAAAGTGTAAAGAGGGAAAACAAAGTGTAAGAGATTGTATAAATTTATTATTTTTAATGAATTAAAATATAATTATGTTGCTTTTAATTATACAAGCTCATAAATGATAATATGGCATGCGTTGAGCAGTTCTTCACTTAACTTTCTTCAAATTCTAATTGGGACTCAAGTGCTTGATTGCTTCAACAAGAGTTTAATGAAGCTTATAAATGGATCATTAAGGTCAATGATCAATTTTAAAAATGAAATGCACATTACATACTGCCAACTATGGATGCAAGGGATTTGAGTGCTTCTGTGCAAAGTTTCTTTAGATTCAAAGTGGGACTTGGGGACTTCAGTGCTATTGTGCAAAGTTTAGGCATTGTGAGGATGAAATGTTCAATACATGCTGCTAATGAATATGTATAATTAGCTAATTCCTATAATTACTATTAATATAATTAATTTAAAAATGAAGAAATAATTTATACTTACTATCTTAAAATATTTACTTATATCTAAGTATGATTGTATCAAAATTGCATAAATCTACACAAGCAAATATTTTTCTTAATCAATTTAATAGAAGTATATTTTTATAAGATACATTATATTAAAATATAAATTAAATAAAAATATTTAATTTATTAATTCTTAATTTTATTTTTAATTTGAAAATAAATTAAATATTTTTAATTTAATTATCTGATAAAAAGGAAATTTTATAAAAATATTTAAAATACCATTTTTTATTTTAAAAATTTAGGGATGAATTTGTGAAAGGGAAAAATCTGTCCCTAATTTTGTTTAGATTATTCCAACATAGCATAATCCTATTTTGACACGGATTTGACATGGAATTGGAATGTAATTTAGAAAGGGAAAAATCTATCGCTAAAATCCGTGCCTAAAATTTTTTTAATAAAAATATTCTCAGAAAAATATTAGGGACAAATTTACAACAAATTGGAGATGGATATTTTGACATGGAATAATCTGTGTCAAATTTCCTTTTCTAAATTTTTTTTAATTACAAAGTAAAATAAAAAGTCTGGGACAAATGTGTGACCAATTTGACACGAAGTAGACGCAAAAAAATTTCCGTGTCTAAAGTTTGTCCCTGATTCATTGTTTTCTATAGTGGTTAAGGCAATTAAGAAGATATTTTATTCCATGAAGTGATGTCGTAGATTTATGGGTTTGGGAGAAAGGGAATAGTGCGATGTATACTATTAAAATAGGCTACCAGGTTAGTAAAAATCTTCGCTGTGATGAGAATTTTTTTGCTTCTTCTTCATTTTAGATTCCTAATGGTTTTGGAAATATCTTTGGAATTTGATGGTAGCCAAAAAATTAAACACTTTCTTTGGAGATTATGTATGGGCCTGTTGTAATGAAGGAATATTTGTGGAGAAGGAAGTGTAGTTTCTCCCCCTTTGTGTCCGTGTTACTTTGTGGAGATTGAATATGTGGAGCACTTGGTGTTTTTCTGTGGGCAAGTGAAGCTTGTTTGGTTTCGTAGCCCTTTCCCGATCAAAATCAAGTGTTGCAATATCTCCAGATTTAATGAGTGGCTGAGTTACCTATATCTTGTGCTCAAATTCGAGGAATATGAGTTGGTTTTATTTGTTGTTATTCGTTGGTATAATTGGAAGTTAGGTATGGTTTGGTCATTGAAGGCAAATCACTTTATCCATGGCCGATGGTGGAAATGGCTACTAATTCTATTAAGGATTATCGGGAGGTGAATGACTTGTTTTAGAATGGGGAGGATTGTTATCGATTTTTCAGAATCAGGGGATGAAATGGCTTTGTCCTATTGAGAATGCAATTAAAGTTAATATTGATGCAAGTATGGTTTCTGCTTCGATTAATGTTAGCATAGGTGTTATTCTCAGGGATAATGTTGGCTTTGTCATTGATCCTTTTAGTTTTTACAGCAATGCCTCTTCGATTTTTATGGCTGAAGCACTGGCATTAAGGAAGCGTTTCTTATGGCTATGGACCTTGAGTTAAATAGGGTTATTTTTCATGTTGATAATAAAGCTTTGGTGGAAGCTGTGGAGGTTACTAGTTGCTATTCTAATCGGAGTAGTAGTAGTACTATGGATGATATTGTTAGTTTAAGCAGGTCATTTTCTTACATTTCCTTGGGATGGGTTCTTAGGGGGGCAAATTTGGTAACGGGTTGGCTTGCCTAATTCTCTAATGAGGGGTTATGCCTCTTGGCTTAGGATTCTAATCTTCTATCCCTTTTATGTGTTATTATTGAGAAGGATGCTAGGTTTGGCTGACTGGTTATGACCTGAGCTTTGTATTATACTTTTGTGATGCAATTTCTTTTTTTAATCTTGTTTTTCTCATTTTGTCTTAGTTTTCTTTTTTTAGTTGCCTTGTGTGCTTATCTAGTTTTCTACTATTTTATGGTTGTTACTTTTTGTCCTTTCAATTAAGATTTAAAATAATTAAAATATTAACTATTTTAAATCTTAATTTTTTATTTCAAATATTGACATTTTAAAAAAATAATTTTTATTAATACATTTTTATAATGTTAAAAAAAAACAGAAAAGACCTAACTCAATCCTGTCAATAACTAGTTGCTGTGTCTCCTGATTTGAAAGAAACCAAGTCGCTAGGTCATGAATCATGTACACTTTTGTCCTGACTTGACATGTGTTCATCTTTGGGTTGATCCCGAGAAAGCTTAGCTACTCCATGCAATGTCATATTATATTAAAACAATTATAGAAAAAGTTCAATGTAATATTTGGAGGCAATTCTTTGAGCGAAAAAAAAAATTCAAATTATTATTTCATCTTATTTGTTTAGAAGTTTTTGAAATGAGAAAAGTGCTTCTGATAAGGCAAAATTATGAAATATCTTCCGACTGTACATGTAGTTATGGGTGGTAACAATGGAAGACAATTGTTATTTTAGTTCTTCTTATAATTGAAAATGTTATTTATACTGTATTAGCTAAAATTATATAACAACATATATAAGGACAAATTATCCAGCCGAATCCACGGTTAAGGATGTGCTTAGGTTGGAACTCATCGCCTCATCTTTCTTGGTATGTACTCTTTATTCTAGTTTAGTACTGTTCCAAAAGAGGTCATATAAATTTTACATGTAAATCATTAAATTAATTTTTCAGTTATATTTAACTTTTATCAACATTTTTATACATAATAATTTTATTTAAAATGCTAAAAAAATTTGACATACCATAAAAGCTAACAAAATGCACTCCACTTCTTTTTTAATATTATACATACAGTCATTTGCAAATGATGGATAGGGCAACATGTGATAAAACTAGAGACACAAGACTAAGTTTTATTTCCTTTTGATTATAAAGCAAACATACATAGACGGTGCAACACTTGCCTTATTGAAACAAAATACATCAAGCCCATAAAACTAAAATGTAAAATTAGAAATTAAAGTAAATTAATTAATCATATGATGCAGTAGAGACAGCATCCATAAACTCTGGGTCTTTTCCCATGGCCTCCAATATCTCGAAAGAATGGCAAACTTCCACATCAACGTCACCTTCCTTTCCTCCCGCAAGGATACTGATTGTCCCGTGCGTTTTGTTCGCGGGGCCATTTCGGACCGCCACCGGCTTTCCCAACCCGAAGTCAATCGCATACACATCAAACCTGGGTGAACCACTCATACCCAATGCATCCCCGTACATCTCACTAAGTGTAAGGAGCCTACGTTTCTCCACCCAAGACTTCAATTTGCTCATGATCTTCTCTTCTGTGTGTAATGCAACCACATTGTTCATCTCTAGAGCAGCCTTACCAAGCCCCTCTTGGCCTAGCAGTTCCCTTGCTTTCAAGCTCACAGTAGCATCTGACACCGCGTTTCCAAAATAATTATTAGGCAATGGCGGATCCACCCGCGATCTGGTATCTATCAGTAACTGGTACTTGACCTTTTTTTCCGGGTCAACACCTTCGTTTCGAACTATAGACCTCCAAATATGTGACAGAAGTGCTTGCAAAGAAGATATTTTATCCGAATGTACCATCGCGTTGGCTTTTGCTTTTAGCTCCGCTACCTTTTCCTTTGAGAAATGGAACACCCTCTCGTGCAGAAGCAACGAATTGAACATTGGTGTCTCCTTTGGAAAAGGAACGCGAATTGGGCGAGAAATACCATCAAAAAACCAACGTTCGAGGGTGGGAGGCTTGGACAACTTATCCCCCCGTATAATCTCAAACCAAGAATCAAAGAACTGCAAAGTGGACGTGCCGTCCATA
This sequence comes from Delonix regia, assembly GCA_037074485.1. NCBI lineage: Eukaryota > Viridiplantae > Streptophyta > Magnoliopsida > Fabales > Fabaceae > Delonix > Delonix regia. The sequence continues at coordinate 4,237,698 of CM073460.1, read as the reverse complement.
ACGGCATGGTTGATGGAGATCCCGTAAAAGATCCCATCTTTTAGCTCACTGACTTGAATGGCTAGTAGTGCGTTGTGCGTGCCTTCATAGTTTCTAACTCTATTGAGCGGAAAGAAGGAGCCGAAAAAGCGAGGAACATATGTGGGTTTGACGATGTCTGAGATCGTCAAATCTTCTGCTATAGCTTGCACAACTTGTGCTCCAGAGTTGTTGCAGAGAATGAAAAAGGAGGAAGTGTTGTCGTCGTCATGTTCGACGATGTCAAGACGACCTGCGAGGTGTGGGAAGAAATTTAGGGTGGAAGAAAGCGTGAGTTTCAAGTGTTCCATCAATATGTCCGTGCCTATGATTGCTTTGGGCTTTCGGAAAAGAAGGCCCATTTGGATGGGATCCAGTCTGAGGAGTTCAAGATCCCATGGATTTAACTCGATCTTTCGAGTTAACTCACAGTTTGGAGCTGCTGCCTTAACGTAACTCGTAGAGATGACTCGGATTTGGCTTGCCATGGGAACAATGTTATGCAGATAATGCTATGACGACTTGACTTGCTCGGGACATAAGATGATGATGGGATTATGTATATATAAAACATTTTATGTGATTAATTATTAGTCATGAATTGGAGTACGTGGTCATTGAGTATGTGATTAATTATTATCACGGGTTGCCCGCGACAAATGCTTTTATTTAAAATTTAAAATTTTATTAGTTTAGAAATTAAATTGATCTAAAGTTACATGTTTCATTCTTTTCAATCTAGTCAAGTTTCCATAAACTTTTATACAGTAATAAAAGAAAACTCAAACTTCAATATTTTCCTCTAAATCTTACATATATAATATTGTTACAATTATCACAAACTTAATTATTTAAATTACATTACACTAAATACGCTTACTAGTTAAAAAGGACAAATTTAAGGGAAAATTAGAAAAAGAAAAACAAATAATAAACGTGTTGAAATAGAGGAAAATCAATAACAAGTGTGATGTGGGTAACTAATTATTATAGATGCACGTTAATATGTACGACAGTTAAACATATACAAGTTAAGGCATTTTTGTTTTTCAGTTAATTTGTACGTGTGTGTTTTGATATAATTTCAGCATATTCGTGTTTTATATAGTTAATTTTATAATGTCAGTCATCAATTTTTGCAAGATAGCACTTCTCGCAATAAATATATATAACTACCAACTGGCTTGACTAGTCTAATACTAGTATAATACTGGGCCATCACTCGCTATGCGCATGTTGGTCGAGGCAAGTCTTTTTTTGTTGTGGTATTTTTCTCTCTCTTTTTTTTTTTTTTTTTTTTTAATGCGGTTTGACTCACGTGCACGCATGCATGCCAATTTTGACAGATGACAAATGAAAATTGAGAATTAAAATTTACTGTATTTAAAAAATGTTAAATAATTAAATTTTTATTCAATAATTCAGATTTTAATAAATATAAACTAGTATATAACAGTTTTTTAAAATTTAAATAATTAAATTTTTATCTAATAATTCAAATTCTATCAAATTCACGTGCATTTGAATTTTTAACTTTACTGAGTTTACTTCGAAAAATTATGGCACAATATTCAGACTAATTATGGGAATAATTAGAATTTCCTGTAATTAAAAGGTATATTTAGATTAATAAATGAAATAAAAGCAAAAATATATTCCTTTATTTTTAAAAATTATTTTATAGGAAAAAAACTTATATAAAGTTTTTTATATCTTTGCTATGCTATTTTTCAATTATAGCATGATAAGTGTTTGGTTGTCTAATAATATTATGGCTACAAATAATTATTTTTTAAATAAATTATACATTATTATTAATTGATTTAACACTTGTCATATTCTAATTGGATAACAATATAGCAAAGATATAAGAAAATACATATAAGTTGAGTCATATTTCATACTATATGCAAATTATCATCACTCGTACCTAATTATGAAACTTTAAATTTAATATCAACAAAAGAATTATAATGATTAAGTTCAAGTAAAAGCTTTGGTGCAATTATATAATTATTTGTTATAATCATTACTTTGTACATTAAAAAGAAAATGCATGATAATATTACATTGTATTATATTGATTTGATAATAATATAAAATAATTTATTGTATTTATATTTTAACTTAATTATTTTTAGATTTTATTTATAAACCTTTTTTTTAATTTTTCAATTTATTTTTTTTATTTTTTATTTTTCAATAACTCACGTAAATATTAGGTTATAACTTTATATAACTCACCTTGCTCTTTTCTTTATTACTTCAATAACTCTACAACTAATTTTATTCTTATTTTTAATTTATAAACTAATATTTTGTAAGGTTACTAAAAAATGAAAAAGTATATGGGTAAATTGAAAATTTAAAAAAAAAAATGGTTTTATAAATGAAATCTAAAAGATATTAGTATCAAAATATAAATATAATAAGTTATTTTAATTTAACATATAGTCATTATATTTTGATACATGTTTTCTTCTTAATTTGCCACATGATCATTACGCCAGTCCAACTAATTTAATAGTTATACCAAAATTCTATATGCTTAAATTAGTGTGAAATTATCATCACAAATGTTTTCCATTATCATAGATCTTTACTTCTGCATTAGTTACTTAATATGTGCCCATCTTAATTCTAAATCCTCAAATTTCATTCTCCATTCATTCCCATGACCCTCACTTCAAAATATTTAAAATATATCGATAAATTTTAAAATGTACTACATATTTTAAATTATCAATAGTTATTTTAATATAAACTTTATTATTAATAATTTTTTAATTATTTAATATGGGGAGGTTCCCCTCATATTGTATACTGGGGAGGCAGCCCTCTCCCCCAATTAGTAATGCTAGGGTCGCAAGTTGGGCTTTAAAATTAAAAAGAAAAAAGAAAAAAAGAATACTTGCAGGTTTTGATAGCCCAAAACGACATAAAAAGTTTCAGGACAATCAATGTAGTATTTTGGGGGAACAACCTTAGGGGCGCAGTGTGCCAATCAATTATGTTTTCAACCAGTGTGTCAGTAAAAGAAAGACCTTAGATTTCCTTAGTCATTTTTTTTTTTCACTAAAATTTAAACGCTGATGATATTTAAATATTCAAAATAGTCTATCTATATATCCTCATATATGCTAAAACTCATTAAAAATACTCAATCCAAGCATCCGAAATATTATAATATTAGTTTGTATATATTAATTTATATTATTATTTTTATTATATTAATTATATTAATATTAATTTTATATATTAAATTAATTTTTATATATTATATATACTATTAAATTTAATTATATGATTAATTAATTATATTATTTTATATCCGAGCGCTCCAACACTCAATTTTTTATTTTCACTTAGTGTTATTATGAGTAGGGAAACTTTTGCCTCGAGCACAGCAACTTCGATCTTCGTATGAAGGCAACAAGAGAAACTCCAACTGATACACACACAACAATATAAAATTTAGTTTGGTCAAGACAAAAGAAAATATTAAACTCTTGTGACACATGTGATAGTTAAATCATGGTGCCACTTCATACACAATATGTAGGTATTTTAATTTATTTTTTAATAATAAAATAAAATTTTCTATTTTAAAATTGAACATTAATTTTAATTATTTCTGTTGATCATAAATAAAAATACATTTGATTTCGTTGATAGAATTAATTAAAAGAAAAGTATTTATAATAATATTATAAGGCTGAATGATATTTTTAAGATAAAAATTTTTATATTTAATTTAACCCAAATTTCGTAGAAAAAATAAATATAATTTACACGTCTTAATATAACAAGATTTTTTATTTGCACCAACATTACTATTAATACAACTCTCCACGTTAAAATATTAATCATATTATTAGAAAAAATAATATAAATCAAAATTGCTTTCCCAAATGGAACTCATACCAAAAGTAAGATCACTTGGATCAGCAAAAAAATATAATACCCAATTCTGTAAACTTTCATATTTTTCACAATAAATTTAAATGTATATACTTGGTGTAGTAGAAACTATCACAAATGGCATTCTTATAAACTAATTATTCTTTTTTAATCAGTACCTCTACTTTTCTTGATTGATGAAACCTTAATTTTCACTTAATATGATTTTTCATAGCATAATCACTATATGGAGAGAGATCAATGATCAACATAGTTAGGGTTAAATTAGCTCTAATAAAATATATCCATCAAATAACTAGATCTATAATTAAGATTTATTTAACAATTAAAATAATAACTTAAATTACATATAACATTAATTATTTTTAATCATATAATATTAAAGATAAATTTAATTATTTTATCTTTTTATCCGCCCACATTGTAACACTATTAGCATGGAACACTTCCATGAATATATATAACCTCCCACATCCAACTTTTAGGTAACCAAATGCGAATAAAATGGATTATTTGTAGTATGTGCAAATGTGCGATACCAAATAGAATGTACTATAGATTAAGCTGCAGTCTCTTTTCATCACTTACACTCTAATGGATAATTTTCGGTAATCTTCCAACTACTATAAAATTATATGCAAAATGTAAAATAAATTGTATGTGATGTTACATAAATCCTAAACTCTAAATACCTCTCATCTTAAAATTTTTTTCTATTTCTTTTTTCATATATTTTTAAAAGTATATGTGTGTTTAAATTAAAGTAGTTCAAGCTTGATTTTGATTGAACATGATTTTTGTAAACTCAATTTTGATCAAAATTGGATTCGCATAACTATATTTATAATTTAAAACTTTCATTAGAAAAATAAGTTTTGTCACCATTGTAGTTTATAACGTTGAAGCAAAATCACTTATGTGGAAATAAGCTTTTAAAGTGCAAAAGGGAATTTTGTAAAAAATTTAACGTCAAATTAAATAAGGTTGTTTGTAAGACAAATTCTTATTTTGGAAAAGGTGTCGAGGAGTGTCTATCCAAAATTTTTTTCCCTACTTCATTTTTTTGGTTTTGTTTTATGACTCATTGCTATTATAGCATATATGTTGAAAAAATGAGATACTTGATAATACATCTCAAGCAATCAATGTTACGTGATTATAGCCAAAATATTGTATCATCTTATGTCATATATAGATAGAGTGTGGTATTTTTTTTTTAATCATAATTAATCTTTCGAAAAATATTTTATTAGAAATTATGAGTGAATGATAAAATACATAAATTAAAAAAATATATATTGTGTTTTATTTTTTTATATGGAGATGAAAGAATAAATTATACATGAACGTCCGATTTCAATCACAAACAGAAAAAAGAAATAGTAAAGATTTATTTCATTTAAATTTAAAATTGTACATTTAAATATTAAATAAGCAAATAATAATCAAAACTTTGTATTCCCATACCAATCGTAGGTAATATTTGTGAACATCGTATTTGTCCAAGTATTTTTCAAAAATAATGTATTTTTTATTTAATTTAGAGTTAACTTTACCTTGATTTCTAAGTTTTACCATTTGAATCAAAGTTAATTTTTAATTGTTGAGTTGCAATTAATTTCAATTTTAATTTTCAGTCATTGTTACTTCTACGTCAATTTAATTTAATTTGGAGTCGGTGCAATCATGTTTTCTATTTTCTTTAATTTATATTTTTGTCAATAATAAAAAAAACAAAAAAGAAGAAGAAAACTAAATTTCACTCATTTTTGAGAAGCATTGCAACATGACAAATAGGAAACTACGCAAGAAGAAAAGAAACATTAGAGGTAATTCAAGGATCAGTAGATAATTTTAAAAATAATGCTCCTCTTATTCTTTTTTAAAAAGTTAGACAAAATGAAATAGAAAATTCTAAAAAGGAAAAATTATAAGAAATTAAACGGTGATTTGAAGATTCTCTTTTGATAAACCCTGACTTTAACAAGAAAGGAGAATGAAGAGTGCTTGGGGGAGGCCAATTTTTAGAGAGAGAGAGAGAAGGATTGGAGAAACTGAAGAAGTAGAGGTAGAGCAATAGCAAAAAAAAAATTGAAACAACAAAAGAGGAAAAAGAAGAAAATGCATTATGTTTATGATTTTGCAAGCTTAGAAAGATGTTTCCTTCTAGCATGAATCGAATGATGCACGTTGGCATGAAAATTAATGAAGCAGAAGGTATGTAAAGTCCTTAATCCTACACATAATGTATTGTGTTTTCTTATTTATGTCCCATTATGACTATGTTGAACGTCTAGTGTTGGTTGCTTGCTAGCCTTTATTTTCATTAATTTTTCTTGGCTTATATCACTTTATGTTAATCTATAGATCATATTATTTAACCTTTTTTTTTTTTTTAATTTTATGTTATTGTAGTATATGCTGGGTTATCATTCTTCAAAATAATTCAAAAATAAAAAGAGAAAACAAGTGAAAATAACTTGGTTTTATAAATTAAAACACATAAATTAATTCTTCAATAGTTTTTTTTATGAAATTAAGTTGCATTTGTTTTTCTTTTACTTCTTTTTTCCAAAATAAAAAGCACCAACCTAGTGATATTATTTTTTATCCCTCATTGAAAGGTTTTAATTCCTATGTTAGGGCACATAGGTTGCCCTATATCATCGTCAAATCTATTCTTATAAAAAAAAATTTTTTTGGTTTTAGCTATTTCTTTATTTCTATTTATAAATATTCCATTTTATTTATTTTTTTCCCATTTTTGTGAATATTAATCTCCTTTTCTATTTTGTAAATATCTAGTTTTTATATATTATTGTTGTTGTTATTTGTTTGATTTTGTAAATATTTTAATTTTTACCATTTTTAAATATTTTTTTTATATATCTTATTTTCTTTTACCTTCTTCCTCTTTGCACTTGTTCTAAGTAAGGGTAATTAAATTAAATAATATGGCCATATTTATTTTATATTGTTTATTTACAGTAATTATTCTTATGAATGGGTGTCGTGGACATCTAAATCTTTTCTATTGTGCAATTAGATTTTTGAACTCTCATTTGGTTAAATAAACTACCTTTTTTTTTTTTTTTCTTTATAATGATTTTTCAAAATTTATTCCTTTTAAAAGTTTTAATGTGACTCCTAAATTGGTTTTTGAAATTATTTTGGGGAATTAATTTATTTTCCTTTTTTTTTCCAACCCTCAATAAGTTGTAGATGTGACAATTTGGTAAGTTCCCTTAGGAAAGTTTGAGAGTCCAACCCATTTTAAAGTTGACTTTGTCAAGTAAGGTATATTGCATTATTTCTATTTTCTTTTATTAATCTGTCAAGCAAATTAGTGTTGGATAATTTTAGAATGACAGGTTTGCATACCCTTCTTACACGCTAAGCACTCACTTTATCTCACCCATGTTTTGGACCATGTACTCGGGTTTTAGTGTATTGATAAGTCCATATTTTATATCTTATTTTAAGATTTTTATTATATTTTATTAGGCTTGAATGCATTAATTTTGATAAAGTTGGTTTAAGAGTAATTACATAAAAATAAAATTTAAAATGAGCTATATTGTTATAAATTTAGTGATTATTATTTAATTATGGAGTTTTAAAATAAAGGAATTTACATTAGCTTGTTTTACATTGTAAATTATCTTTAAAAATTAGAAAAAAAAAAGTCAAAAAAAAAAAAAAAGAATTCAACCTAGGATCCATTAAATCCAAGATGTCTCCTCCTCCTTATCTCCATTCACGCCTCTTCATTTCCCCGTTTCTCTTCAATTTTGTCCTCTTCTCCATTTTCTCTTCATGGTCCACCTCTTGCACCATGGTTGAAACGAGGCAAGTTTCAACACTTCTTTCTATGTGTGGCTAGAGTCTTGAATTCTTGGAGATAAAAATTATAGCTTGAGTTCCTAGTTTTAAAAAGGGGAGTTAAATCTCAATACTATTTTTAGATTATGTATATGGTTTCCTAGTTCTAGGATTATTTTTATACAATTGTGAGACTTAGATTTTGATTACATTATCTATGTATATTGAGCAATTGTGGTTTAGATTGGTTGCTAAAACTTGATGATTGTATGAAAATATTTTCTTTCCGATGTTGTGTTTTCAATCGTGTTTATAATTAGATAATATAATCTTTATGCTCGTGTTAGAATGTCTCAGTTGAACATTTTTGTAAGGGGGAACAAGTTGCTTTTGCCTATAACACATTAAATGATTTCTTAATAGTGTCTTATGGAGTGGTTGCTAGCTATGTTAGTTGGAATAATCACTAAGTAATAACACTAGACTCAATGTTAACTTGAGGTTTTTTCTTTTAAGATTTAATGAAAAGCTAACTCCCATATTGATTTGGACTAGGTATAGTTCCATTTCCAAGAGGATTTATCATATACATTCTTATCTATTTTCATTTACCTATTCAAAAAAAAATATGAAAAATAGTAGCTTAGATTCATTTTAATTGCATACAAGTACACTTTAATTGCATAATCATATAGTTTGTAAATACCAACACAACTTTTGTTAATTGCATGTTTTTTAAACTTAGTTTAGCTTATAATTTCAAATAAAGGCTGATTGAGTGAATATGACTCGAATTGCATTACTATGTTGCTTTCTAATTCAATTTAAGTTTAACCTTGTGAGACGTGGTTCGGTCATGTATCCTAAGCTGGCAAAGGTTTATAACACTTTGCTCATAAAGTTTTTAAGCTCTCAGAAGCTATTATAAAGACTTTGACCAGGTTATTACCTAATAATTAGGGCTTGGTTCTTATAGAGTTATCGATAGGTCATGCTTGATGGGTAAGGACTTCATTTTTATGCTGAAGGTAGCTTCAGGACCATTATAATCCTTAGGGATGATAGGCTAACCTTAAAACCTTGCACATATTCAAATGGACCTACTGACTAGGTTGAATTTTAGGGTTAAACATTCAAGCCTAGGGAATGCTCCAGATAAGATAAATGAGAGCATATTTTTTATCTTATCATTTTAACATGTCATGATATCAGACACATAAAAGAAGAGAGCAACTGATAGTTGCTTGACATATTCAAATGGCCCTGTTGACTAGCCTGAATTTTAAGGTTACACATCCAAGCCAAGGGAATGTTCAAGATAAGATAAATGAGAGCATATTTTTTATCTTATCATTTAACATGTCATGATATCGGACACATATAAGAAGAGGGCAACTGATAGTTGCTTGACACTAGAATGGATATACAATGTGATTTCTAATTGGTATTGCTATATAACATTAGGACAGTACCTACGTTAGAAGCTTGATCCCTTGTTTATGGATACCTAACCCTATCAAACTATATCGTTGCATGAATTGTGCACTTCTCATACAAGAAAAGGCCCTAAAAATGGATATCTTGCAATGAGCATATTTTGGTTCTTACATGGTCATGGCATTATCAACACTGTATTGTTAAACTTAATAAGAAGTTGGTATAAAGATAAGAATAAATTCCTAAATTTCAAATGCCATTAGTTAGGTGAAGAATTGATTCTCTTGCAAACTGATTTTCATTCCCTTTATTGTCCCATAAGACAATAAATACTTGGTTAGGCCCATAGATTAATTGCCTAATACCAATTTTGTTTTTTAGTTCTTGCTTACAATATTTTGTCTGACCTTATTTTTGTTTTCTTTTGTTCTTGTTATCTTGTTTTACATTTTCAAATTTATTTCAACTTCTAATTTTAAAAATTTCAATTCTTTCATTGCTTTTTATTTTAATTTGGGTGCTAACACACACACACACACACACACACACACACACACACACACACATATATATATATATATATTATTCCGAGAAGTGATGTCGTAAATTTATGGGCTTGGGAGAAGGGGAATAGTGCGATGCATACTACTAAAATAGGCTACCAGGTTAGTAAAAATCTTCGCTGTGATGAGAATTTTTTCGCTTCTTCTTCATTTTAGATTCTCAATGGTTTTGGAAATATCTTTGGAATTTGATGGTAGCCAAAAAATTAAACACTTTCTTTGGAGATTATGTATGGGCGCTGTTGTAATGAAGGAATATTTCTGGAGAAGGAAGTGTAGGTTCTCCCCCTTTGTGTCCGTGTTACTTTGTGGAGATTGAATATGTGGAGCACTTGGTGTTTCTCTGTGGACAAGTGTAGCTTGTTTGGTTTCGTAGCCCTTTCCCGATCAAAATCAAGTGTTGCAATATCTCCAGATTTAATGAGTGGCTGAGTTACCTATATTTTGTGCTCAAATTCGAGGAATATGAGTTGGTTTTATTTGTTGTTATTCGTTGGTATATTTGGAAGTTTAGGTATGGTTTGGTCATTGAAGGCAAATCTCTTTATCCATGACCGATGGTGGAAATGGCTACTAATTCTCTTAAGGATTATCGGGTGGTGAATGACTTGTTTTAGAATGGGGAGGATTGTTATCGATTTTTCAGAATCAGGGGATGAAATGGTTTTGTCCTATTGAGAATGCAATTAAAGTTAATATTGATGCAAGTATGGTTTCTGCTTCGGTTAATGTTAGCATAGGTGTTATTCTCAGGGATAATGTTGGCTTTGTCATTGATCCTTTTAGTTTTTACAGCAATGCCTCTTCGATTTTTATGACTGAAGCACTGGCATTAAGGAAGCGTTTCTTATGGCTATGGACCTTGAGTTAGAGAGGGTTATTTTTCATGTTGATAATAAAGCTTTGGTGGAAGCTGTGGAGGGTACTAGTTGCTATTCTAACCGGAATAGTAGTAGTACTATAGATGATATTGTTAGTTTAAGCAGGTCATTCTCTTACATTTCCTTGGGATGGGTTCTTAGGGGGACAAATTTGGTAACGGGTTGGCTTGTCTTATTCTCTTATGAGGGGTTATGTCTGTTGGTTTAGGATTCTAATCCTCTATCCCTTTTATGTGCTATTATTGAGGAGGATGCTAGGTTTGGCTGACTGGGTATGACTTGTGCTTCATGTTATACTTTTGTGATGCAATTTCTTTTTTTAATGTTATTTTCCTCATTTTGTCTTAGTTTTATTTTTTAGTTGCCTTGTGTGCTTATCTAGTTTTCTACTATTTTATGGTTGTTACTTTTTGTCCTTTCAATTTTGGGTTGTCTCTCTGTACGTGGTGTTTTTATGTATTTATGAAGTATATTTCAGTGGCAAAAGAAAAATAAAACAAAGCCTTAAAAGTATTGAACCAATTAATAGCAAGGTATTTTGATATCTTTCAACATAACCATCAAGCCTCTTAGTATATTAATGTGATTAGAGAAATATGTATTTACATATCTAGAGGTTTATCCCGTTACTCAACTAAGAAATTATATTTCAAAAGGGGCTAAAGAAAATGTCAAATTGGAATAAGACTATCAGAGCAATTAACTTGAATACCACATACAGAAGGATATAGAAGATAAGTCCTCTTATAAAAACAAGAAAATCAAACAACAAATTAAAGAATACAAGAAAAAGTATAGTTTTAAATAGGATTATAACCTCTGAAACATAATATTTAGTGACTATATATAAGTCTAATCCTTATTTTTGACTGTATCTTAATTATTTTTTAGCTCTTAGAAAATTTATATATATATATATATATATATATATATATATATTTGTAATAGAAGAAAGGACTATATAATTTATTGTAAATCGTGTTACAACTGATCTTTTATTTCAAAAAAGAAATATAGTATAAATGTTATTTTTTAAAAAAAGATTATATAATAATCTTTTATTGTAGAGAAACCAGTAGAGCACATTTCTCAAATTATATAAAAAGGATAATTTATTTTTTTCTTTATAAAGCGCAATCAATAGCTTCAAATCAATTAAATGCCTTTTATCCAAAAAAGAAGAAGAAGAGGAAACTCAATTATATATCTACATGCTAATGAATGTGATGTAATTAATAATGATGAATACGTGCTATCTGTGCACAGATTATTAAATTAGATATTTTACACCTCGCTAACTGATTTATGTAAATGTTGTGAAAGAAAAGAAAAATACTAATATACTATAATATTTTTTTATGAAATATAAAGAAAAAGCATAAGTTCCAATTATTTGACGAGGGTGCTTGTAAATTTGGTATACTCGACTAATTCAGTCGTGTTGAGCTAAGTTGAAAAAAAAAATTTTAATTTTGATCAAGTTAAGCTGGGTGTTAGGTTTGCCTAAGACTTAAACTAATGTAGTTTTTTTTTTTTTTACAATATATTTTTATTTTATTTTAAAATTTTTATTTATGGTAAATTTTTAAAATATTAATTATTTTAAATCTTAATTAGTTTATTTTATTTTTTATTTCAAATATTAACATTTTAAAAATATAATTTTTATTAATACATTTTTATAATGTTAAAAATAAAAAATAAAAAACCTGACTCAATCATGTCAATAACTTGTGGTTGAGTCTCCTGATTTGAAAGAAACCTAGTCGTAAGGTCATGAATCATGTATACTTTCGTCCTGACTTGACCTGTGTTCATCTCTGGTTTGATCCCGAGAAAGCTTAGGTACTCCACGCAATGCTATATTATATTAAAAAAATTATTAAAAAAGTTCAATGTAATATTTGGAGGCAATTCTTTTAGCCAAAAAAAAAAAAATCAAATTATTATTTCATCTTATTTGTTTAAAAGTTTTTGAAATGAGAAAAGTGCTTCTGATAAGGCAAAATTATGAAATATCTTCCGATGGTTCAAGTGGTTATGGGTGGTAAACATTAATTGTGCAAAACAGTGGAAGGCAATAGTTATTTTAGTTCTACTTATAATTGAAAATGTTATTTATACTGTATTAGATAAAATTATATAACAACATATATAAGGACAAATTATCCAGCCGAATCCACCGTTAAGGATAGGTTGGAACTCATCACCTCATCTTTCCTGGCATGAACTCTTTATTATAGTTTAGTACTGTTCCGAAAGAGGTATATGTAAATCATAAAATTAATTTTTCAGTTATATTTAATTTTTATCAACATTTTTATATGCATAATAATTTTATTTAAAATGCTAAAAAAATTTGACATACCATAAAAGCTAACAAAATGCACTCCACTTCTTTTTTAATATTATACATACCGTCATTTGCAAATGATGGATAGGGCAAGATGTGATAAAACTAGAGACACAAGGCTAAATTTTATTTCCTTTTGATTATAAAGCAAACATACATAGACGGTGCAATACTTGCCTTATTGAAACAAAATATATCAAGCACATAAAACTAAATGTAAAATTAAAAATTAAAGTAAATTAATTAATCATATGATGTAGTAGAGACAGCATCCATAAACTCTGAGTCCTTTCCCATGGCCTCCAATATCTCGAAAGAATGGCAAACTTCCACATCAACGTCACCTTCCTTTCCTCCCGCAAGGATAGTGATTGTCCCGTGCGTTTTGTTCGCGGGGCCATTTCGGACCGCCACCGGCTTTCCCAACCCGAAGTCAATCCCATACACATCAAACCTGGGTGAACCACTCATATCCAATGCATCCCCGTACATCTCACTAAGTGTAAGGAGCCTACGTTTTTCCACCCAAGACTTCAATTGGCTCATGATCTTCTCTTCTGTGTGTAATGCAACCACCTTGTTCATCTCTAGAGCAGCCTTACCAAGCCCCTCTTGGTCTAGTAGTTCCCTTGCTTTCAAGCTCACAGTAGCATCCAACGCCGCGTTTCCAAAATAATTTTGAGGCAATGGCGGATCCACCCGCGATCTGATATCTATCACTAACTGGTACTTGACCTTTTCTTCCGGGTCAATACCTTCGTTTCGAACTATAGACCTCCAAATATGTGACAGAAGTGCTTGCAAAGAAGATATTTTCTCCGAATGTACCATCGCGTTGGCTTTTGCTTTTAGCTCCGCTACCTTTTCCTTTGAGAAATGGAACACCCTCTCGTGCAGAAGCAACGAATTGAACATTGGTGTCTCCTTTGGAAAAGGAACACGAATTGGGCGAGAAATACCATCAAAAAACCAACGTTCGAGGGTGGGAGGCTTGGACAACTTTCCCCCCCGTGCAATCTCAAACCAAGAATCAAAGAATTGCAAAGTCGACGTGCCGTCCACAACGGCATGGTTGATGGAGATCCCGTAAAAGATCCCATCTTTTAGCTCATTGACTTGAATGGCTAGTAGTGCGTTGTGCGTGCCTTCATAGTTTCTAACTCTATTAAGCGGAAAGAAGGAGCTGACAAAGCGAGGAACATATATGGGTTTGACGATGTCTGAGATCGCCAAATCTTCTGCTATAGCTTGGGCAACTTGTGCTCCAGAGTTGTTGCAGAGAATGAAAAAGGAGGAAGTGTTGTCGTCATCATGTTCGACGATGTCAAGACGACCTGCGAGGTGTGGGAAGAAATCTAGGGTGGAAGAAAGCGTGACTTTCAAGTGTTCCATCAATACGTCCATGCCTATGATTGCTTTGGGCTTTCGGAAAAGAAGGCCAATTTGGATGGGATCCAATCTGAGGAGTTCAAGATCCAATGGATTTAACTCGATCTTTTGAGTTGAATCACAGTTTGGAGCTGCTGCCTTGACGTAACTCGTAGAGATGACTCGGATTTGGCTTGCCATGGGAACAATGTTATGCAGATAATGCTATGACGACTTGACTTGCTCGGGACATAAGATGTTGATGAGACTATATATATATATATAAAACATTTTATGTGATTAATTATTAGCCATCGATTGGAATACGTGGTCATTGAGTATAGTTTTGCATGTGTTTATTATCACGGGATGCACGCAATAAAAGCTTTTAAAATTTTATTAGTTTAGAAATTAAATTGATATAAAATTAGATGTTTCATTTTTTTTCAATTTAGTCAAGTTTCCATAAACTTTTATGCAGTAATAAAAGAAAATTCAAACTTCAGTATTTTCCTCTAATTCTTACATATATAATATTGTTACAACTATCACAAACTTAATTATTTAAATTACATTACACGAAATACGCTTACTAGTTAAAAAGGACAAATTTAAGCAGAAATTAGAAAAAAAAACGTGTTGAAATAGAGGAAAATCAATAACAAGTGTGATGTGGGTAGCTAATGATTATAGATGTACGTTAATATGTACGACAGTTAAACATATATAAGTTAAGGTATTTTTCTTGTTCAGTTAATTTGTACGTGTGTGTTTTGATATAATTTCAGCACAGTCGTGTTTTATATAGTTAATTTTATAATGTCAATCATCAATTTTTTGCAAGATAGCACTTCTCGCACTAAATATATATAACTACCAACTGGCTTGACTAGTCTACTCTAATACGAGAAAGAAACAATTTAAATTGTCAAGAAGTGATGCAAACTTGCATAGGAGAGAATAATGTAAATTTGTAAGAGTTTATTTTGATTAATAAAGAATTATTAAAATATGTAATTTTATAATTTAAAATATTATGTATATTTAAAAATTATTTTAATATAATTCAAATTTTATTTAATTAAACAAAATTTATTCATATTTTATAATTTGTAATATTCAATATAAATATTTTAAAATAGTCATATACAAATAATTATTCAATATAACTAATTAAATAATATTTATTTTATTTTTTTAATAATTACATATTAAATGTAATTTTATTATTTTTTATGCATATTCAAATTTATAACAAAATAAATTATAATGATTTCATGAAAAAGAAATTTATTTATATCTTATTTAATTTTGAGTTTAAATTATTATGTTACTAACTTTACAAATTAGTTGACACGTTAAAATTATAAACTTAGTAGAGTCATTAAGTCAACTCATGAATTTACCTAAATTTGTACTAAGTCTGAATCTACATCGAATTAACTAGTATTCTTAATGTAATCTTAAACTTCTAAACTCACAAGTTTGTTGACAACCATGAATTACATGTTTAACAAAAATATTATATTTATTTATACTGGACTCTTTATTTGATTAATATTACACCAAACACGCTAATTTGAGAGGTTAATAGACGAACCAACTCATTTAAACTTATCTGATTTGGCATGTTTAAATGCTCATAAGATAACTAAGTTAAACGGTTATTATAATGTTAACATGGACGAATCCCTCTGACATATTATTTTTTTAAGAAAAAAAACTCAACGAGGGACTCGCCAAGAGCCCACAATCTGGGCGAGTCCCATGCGGACACAATGGGGGGCACGCCTAGCCCCCACATTATATATATATATATATATATATCAAATACAAAATATAGAACTATTATATTTTTATATATATCTATGTATTTTTAGAATATTAAAAAATGATCTATTAAAATAGTAAAAGGAATTTTAATTTAGGATATTTATGAAAATTATTTTTTCAGTTGATTTATGTAGTAAAATTATAAATTGTATATTGGTTAATTTTGTTTTATTTTTTAGTTTGATTGCTAAAGTATGAACATATTATTTGAGTATTTTAAGTTTAGTTTTGATTACTTGATAGGCTTGTCTGTACTTTTTAATTATTTCAGTAATTTTAGTTTATGTATATTTATAATAATTCATTTTGTGTCTAATTGTTTTTTACTAATATATTAAAATGTGAAAAAGTGTTAATATATTTAAAGTTATAATTAATAATATTTATACATTAATAGATATGATTCTTACTTTTTGTGCTTTTCATAACAATATTATTAAATTATAATTTTTTTCTAATATTATATATTTCAATAGAAATTTCATGTAAATTAATTTAATTCATTTAATTCATTTTATGTTATTGTTTAATTCATAAATTTTAAGTTAAGAATTTGATACGTTTTAATATTTTATTCTAAGACATAGAAATAAGAAATATTATGCTCGTAGCTTTGCATTTTGAACAACGCTCTTATACCTCTTGTGTGCGTAATTGTTTTGTTTGAATTTCAATGAGTTACATTATAATTTTGATAGTTTACATTAATTAATAGGTTACATACAAATTTGAAGTGTAATAAAGTGTTAACATATTTAAAGTTACAATTGATAATATTTATATATTAATGAATATGACTCTTTCTTTTTCTAATATATGAAAAAAAGAAGTATATAAAAACACCAAAAATCTACTTTTTGTTCTCGCACAAGTTAGACAGGGGATGACTATAAAATTATATTTTACATTTTATAAGTTGTCATCCTAATCAATTTTGCATAAAGACTTATAAAATTTTAGATAAATACACTATTATTTTTTTATTTCTCAATCGCTTTCATTATATATATATATATATATATAAACGCATGCTAAACTTCTCAGAGGGATTTTTCCAATCTCAATTTTTTAAAAAATAATTAAATAATTAAATTAGTATATAAATGTGTCAATTAAAATATGTAAATTAAATATTTGAATATTAGTCAAAAAATAAATTTTAGAAAATATCTAATTTTATAATAACATGCTCAAATTTCCGCATTACCAGCATTAATTATCAATATCTTTAGTGAATCGAAGTTTGTGGCATACGAAAATGCAGAAAATCGTCGTGTGGCAGACAAGTCATTATACATCTCTAGTACTACGTGTGGTTTGATTTTATTGGGCCATCACTCGCCATGCGCATGTTGCTCGAGGCAAGTCTTTTTTTGTTTTGGTTTTTTTGTTTAATACGGTTTGATTCACGTGCTCGAATGCAGCCCAATTTTGACAAATGACAAATGAAAATTGTGGACTCTGATTTTCTGTTGTAGTAGAGAACTAAAATTAATTGTATTTCAAAAATTTTGAATAATTAAATTTTTATTCAATGATTTAGATTTTAAAAAATATAAAATAGTATTTAATAGTTTTTTAAAATTTAAACTATTAAATTTTTATCTAATAATTCAAATTTTATCAAATTCATGTGCATTTGAATTTTCAATTTCATCAGATTTACCTCGAAAAATTATGGCACAATATTTAGACTAATTATGGAAATAATTAGAATTTCTTGTAATTAAAAGGTATATTTAGATTAACAAATGAAATATAAGCAAAAATATATTATTTTATTTTTAATAATTATTTCATAGGAAAAAACTTATATAAAGTTCTTCATATCTTTACTATGCTATTTTTCAATTATAGCATAACAAGTATATGGTTGTCTAATAATATTATGACACATGTATGGTTTTTACAGATAATTATTTTTTAAAATAAACTATACATTATTATTAGTTGATTTAACACTTGTCATATTTTAATTAGATAACAGTATAATAAAGATATAAAGAATTACATATAAGTTGAGTCATATTTCATACTATATGCAAATTATCATCACTAGTGCCTAATTATAAAACTTTAAATTTAATACCAACAAAACAATTATAAAGATTAAGTTCAAGTAAAAACTTTGGTGCAATTATAAAATTATTTGTATTGTTATAATCATTACTTTGTACATTGAAAAGAAAATACGTGATAATATTATGTTATATTATATTGATTATATAATAATATAAAATAATTTATTGTATTTATATTTTAACTTAATTATTTTTAAATTTTATTTATAAACTTTTTTTTAAAATTTTTCAATTTACTTATTCTATTTTTTATTTTTTAATAACTCACATAAATATTAAGTTATAACTTTGTGTAACTCACCTTGTCCTTTTCTTTATTATTTCAATAACTCTACAACTCTCTAATTTTATTCTTATTTTTAATTTATAAACTAATATTTTGTAGGGTTACTAAAAAAAATAAAAAAAGTATATGGGTAAATTGAAAATTTTTTAAAAAAATTTTATATTTATAAATTAAAATCTAAAAAATATTGGTATCAAAATATAGATATAATAAATTATTTTAAATTAATATACAATTATTCTATTTTGACTTATCATTGTCACATGTATTCTTATTAATTTGTCACATAATAATTACATCAGTACAACCAATTTGATAATTATACCAAAATTCCACATGCTTAAATTAGTGTGAAGTTATCATCACAAGTGTTTTCCATTATCATGGATCCTTACTTCTGCATATGCACCGCTACCAAAAAGTTTAGTTACTTAATACATGCCCATCTTAATTCTAAATCCTCAAATTTCGTTCTCCATTCATTCCCATGACCCTCACTTCATTGATAAATTTTAAACTGTACTACATATTTTAAATTATCAATACTTATTTTAATATAAATTTAATTAACTTTTGTTCATTTTAATATAAACTCTACTTTTAATAATTTTTTAATTATTTAATCTGGGGAGGCTCGCCTCATATTGTATTGTATACTGGGGAGGCAGCCCTCTCCCCCAACTAGTAATACTAGGGTCGCAAGTTGGGCTTTAAAATTAAAAAGACAAAAAAGAATAGTTACAGGTTTTGATAGCCCAAAACTGCATAAAAAATTTCAAAACAATCAAAATAGTATATGGGGGAACAACCTTAGGGGCGGAGTGTGCCAATCAACTATGTTGTCAATCAGTGTGTCAGTAAAAGAAAGTCCCTAGATTTCCTAAGTCTTTTGTTTTTTTTTTCAAAATTTAAACGCAGATAATATTTAAATATTCAAAATATTCTATCTATATATATTTACATATGTTAAAACTCATTAAAAATACTCGATCCTTCAAGCATCTGAAATATTATAATATTAATATATATATATATATATATTACTTTATATAATTTTTTATATTAATTATATTAATATTAATTTTTCTATATTAAATTAATTTATATATTATTTTATATATTATATATTTTTTATATTTTTTATATTATATTTTATATCCGAGCGCTCCAACACTCAATTTTTATATTCACTTAGTGTTATTATGAGTAGGGAAACTTTTGCCTCGAGCACAGCAACTTCGATCTTCTTATGAAGGCAACAAGAGAAACTCCAACTGATATAACCTACTGATATAAACACAACAATATAAAATTTAGTTTGGTTAAGACAAAAGAAAATATTAAACTCTTGTAACACATGTGATAGTTAAATCATGGTGCCACTTCATAACAATATGTAGGTTTTTTAATTTATTTTTTAATAATAAAATAAAAATTTCTATTTTAAAATTTAACATTAATTTTAATTATTTCTGTTGATCATAAATAAAAATGCATTTGATTTCGTTGATAGAATTAATTAAAAGAAAAGTATTTATAATAATATTATAAAGCTGAATGATATTTTTAAGATAAAAAATTTTATATTTAATTTAACCCAAATTTCGAAGAAAAAATAAATATAATTTACACGTCTTAATATAACAAGATTTTTTATTTGCACCAACATTACTATAAATACAACTCTCCACGTTACAATATTAATCATATTCTTAGAAAAAAATAATATAAATCAAAACTGCTTTCCCAAATGGAACTCATACCAAAAGTAAGATCACTTGGATCAGCAAAAAAATATAATACCCAATTCTGTAAACTTTCATATTTTTCACAATAAATTTAAATATATATATATATATATATATATATATATATATATATATATATATATACTTGGTATTGTAGAAACTATCACAAATGGCATTCTTGTAAACTAATTATTCTTTTTTAATAAGTACCTCTACTTTTCTTGATTGATGAAGCCTTAATTTTCACTTAATATGATTTTTTATAGCATAATCACTTTATGGACAGAGATCGATGATCAATATAGTTAGGGTTAAATTAGCTCTAATAAAGTATATCCATAAAATAATTGGATGTATAATTAAGATTTATTTAACTATTAAAATAATAACTTAAATTACATATAACATTAATTATTTTTAATCATATAATATTAAAGATAAATTTAATTATTTTATCTTTTTATCCGCCCACATTGTAACACTATTAGCATGGAACATTTCTATGGATATATAAAACCTCCCACATCCAACTTTTAGGTAACCAAATGCAAATAAAATGGATTATTTGTAGTATGTGCAGTTGTGCGATACCAAAGAGAATGTACTATAGATCAAGCTGCAGTCTCTTTTCATCACTTACACTCTAATGGATAATTTTCGGTAATCTTCCAACTACTATATAATTATATGAAAAATGTAAAATAAATTGTATGTAATGTTACATAAATCCTAAACTCTAAATACCTCTCATCGCATAATATTTTCTTTTCAAATATATTTAAAAGTATATGTGTGTTTAAATTAAAGTAGTTCAAGCTTGATTTTGATTGAACATGATTTTTGTAAACTCAATTTTGATCAAAATTGGATTCACATAACTATATTTATAATTTAAAACTTTCATTAGAAAAATAAGTTTTGTCACCATTGTAGTTTATAACGTTGAAGCAAAATCACTTATGTGGAAATAAGCTTTTAAAGTGCAAAAGGGAATTTTGTAAAAAATTTAACTTCAAATTAAATAAGGTTGTTTGTAAGACAAATTCTTATTTTGGAAAAGGTGTCGATGAGTGTCTATCCAAAATTTTTTTCCCTACTTCATTTTTTTTTGTTTTGTTTTATGACTCATTACTATTATAGCATATATATGTTGAAAAAAATGAGATACTTGATAATACATCTCAAGCAATCAATGTTACGTGATTATAGCCAAAATATTGTATCATCTTATGTCATATATAGATAGAGTGTGGTACTTTTCTTTTTTTTATCATAATTAATCTTTCGAAAAATATTTTATTAGAAATTATGAGTGAATGATAAAATACATAAATTAAAAAATATATATTGTGTTTTATTTTTTTATATGGAGATGAAAGAATAAATTATACATGAACGTCCGATTTCAATCACAAACAGAAAAAAAAAATAGTAAAGATTTATTTCATTTAAATTTAAAATTGTACATTTAAATATTAAATAAGCAAATAATAATCAAAACTTTGTATTCCCATACCAATCGTAGGTAATATTTGTGAACATCGTATTTGTCCAAGTATTTTCCAAAAATAATGTATTTTTTATTTAATTTAGAGTTAACTTTACCTTGATTTCTAAGTTTTACCATTTGAATCAAAGTTAATTTTTAATTGTTGAGTTGCAATTAATTTCAGTTTTAATTTTCAGTCATTGTTAATTCTACGTCAATTTAATTTAATTTGGAGTCGGTGCAATCATGTTTTCTATTTTCTTTAATTTTAATTTTTGTCAATAATCAAAAATACAAAAAGAAGAAGAAAACTAAATTTCACTCATTTTTGAGAAGCATTGCAACATGACAAATAGAAAACTACGCAAGAAGAAAAGAAACATTAGAGGTTATTCAAGGATCAGTAGATAATTTTAAAAATAATGCTCCTCTTATTCTTTTTTAAAAAGTTAGACAAAATGAAATAGAAAATTCTAAAAAGGAAAAATTATAAGAAATTAAACGGTGATTTGAAGATTCTCTTTTGATAAACCGTGACTTTAACAATAAAGGAGAATGAAGAGTGCTTGGGGGAGGCCAATTTTTAGAGAGAGAGAGAGAGAAGGATTGGAGAAACTGAGGAAGTAGAGGTAGAGCAATAGCAACAAAAAAATTGAAACAACAAAAGAGGAAAAAGAAGAAAATGCATTATGTTTATGATTTTGCAAGCTTAGAAAGATGTTTCCTTCTAGCATGAATCGAATGATGCACGTTGGCATGAAAATTAATGAAGCAGAAGGCATGTAAAGTCCTTAATCCTACACATAATATATTGTGTTTTCTTATTTATGTCCCATTTATGACTATGTTGAACGTCTAGTGTTGGTTGCTTGCTAGCCTTTATTTTCATTAATTTTTCTTGGCTTATATCACTTTATGTTAATCTATAGATCATGTTATTTAACCATTTTTTTTATTTTATGTTATTGTTAAATATGCTGGGTTATCATTTTTCAAAATTATTCAAAAATAAAAAGAGAAAATAACTTGGTTTTATAAATTAAAACACATAAACTAATTCTTAAATATTTTTTTATGAAATTAAGTTGCATTTATTTTCCTTTTATTTCTTTTTTCCAAAATAAAAAGCACCAACCTAGTGATATTATTTTTTATCCCTCATTGAAAGGTTTTAATTCCTATGTTAGGGCACATAGGTTGCCCTAGATCATCGTCAAATCTATTCTTATAAATATTTTTTTGCTGTTAGCTATTACCTTATTTCTATTTATAAATATTCCATTTAATTAATTTAATTTCCATTTTCATGAATATTAATCTCCTTTTCTATTTTGTAAATATATAGTTTTTATATATTATTGTTGTTGTTATTTGTTTGATTTTGTAAATATTTTAATTTTACCATTTTAAAATATTTTTTATATATCTTATTTTCTTTTACCTTCTTCCACTTTGCACTTGTTCTGATTAAGGGTAATTAAATTAAATAATATGATCATATTTATTTTATGTTGTTTATTTAGGATAATTATTCTTATGAATAGGTGTTGTGGACATCTAAATTTTTTCCACGGTGCAATTAGATTCTTGAACTCTTTGATTAAGTAAACTACCTTTTTTTTTTATAATGATTTTTCAAAATTTATCCCTTTTAAAAATTTTAATGTGACTCCTAAATTGATTTTTGAAATTATTTTGGGGAATTAATTTATATTTTCTCTTTTTTTTTTCCAACCCTCAATAAGTTGTAGATGTGACAATTTGGTAACTTCCCTTAGGAAAGTTTGAGAGTCCAACCCATTTTAAAGTTGACTTTGCCAAGTCAGGTATATGGCACTATTTCTATTTCCTTTTATTAATCTGTCAAGCAAATTATTGTTGGATAATTTTAGGATGATAGGTTTGCATACCCTTCTTACACGCTAAGCACTCACACTTTATCTCACCCATGTTTTGGACCTTGTACTCGGGTTTTAGTGTATTGATAAGTTCATATTTTATATCTTATTTTAAGATTTTTATCATATTTTATTAGGCTCAAAATGCATTAAGTTTGATAAATTTGGTTCAAGAGTAATTGCATAAAAATAAAAGTTAAAATGAGCTAAATTGTTATGAATTTTGTGATTATTATTTAATTATAGAGTTTTAAAATAAAGGATATTACATTAGCTTGTTTTACATTGTAAATTATCTTAAAAAATTAGAAAAAAAAAAGTCCAAAAAAAAAAAAAAGAATTCAGCCTAAGATCCATTAAATCCAACATCCAAGTAGTCATTGACACTTCGCCCAATAATTCCTTCCTAATTCACGTGCACTTACTCACCAATTCTTCCTCAATTGTTTTACCCATTTTACTAAAAAATTTTATTTCACCGTTATTCACCATCCATCTACTCTTGACACATCTCATCTCATCTTCACTCCCAATTTTCTTGGCATTTTCCATCTCCATTTACTCTCATCTACACGACGCCACCTTCTCTCATTCTCTCTATATTTTATTTCTTACCTAATTCCCAGATTCACGTCTCCTCCTCCTTATCTCCGTTCACGCCTCTTCATGTCCCCAATTCTCTTCAATTTTGTCCTCTTCTCCATCTTCTCTTCATCATCCACCTCTTGCACCATGGTTGAAGTGAAACAAGTTTCAACACTTCTTTCTATGCGTGGCTAGAGTCTTAAATTCTAGGAGATAGAAATTAAAGCTTGAGTTCCTAGTTTAAAAAAGGGGAGTTAAATCATCTCAATACTATTTTTAGATTATGTATATGGTTTCCTAGTCCTAGGATTATTTTTATACAATTGTGAGACTTAGATTTTGATTACATTATCTATATATATTGAGCAATTGTGGTTCAGATTTGTTGCTAAAACTTGATAATTGTATGAAAATATTTTCTTTGCAATGTTCTGTTTTCGGTCATGTTTATAATTAGATGATATTTATGCTTGTGTTGGAGTGTCTCAGTTGAACATTTTTGAAAGGAGGAACAAGTTGCTTTTGCCCATAACACATTAAATGATTTCCTAATAGTGTCTTATGGAGTGGTTGCTAGCTAAGTTAGTTGGAATAATCACCAAGTAAGAACACTAGACTCAATGTCAACTTGAGGTTTTTGCTCTTAAGATTTAACGAAAAACTAACTCCCCTATTGATTTGAACTAGGTATAGTTCTGTTTCCAAGAGGATTCATCATATACATTCCTATTTACTTTCATTTATCCATTCAAGAAAAATACAAAAAAATAGTAGTTTAGATTCATTTTAATTGCATACTCATATAGTTTGAAAATACCAACACAACTTTAGTTAATTGCATGTTTTTTAAACTTAGTTTAGCTTATAATTTCAAATAAAGGCTAATTGAGTGAATACAACTCGAATTGCATTGTTATGTTGCTTTCTAATTTAATTTAATTTTAACCCTTTAAGATGTGGTTCGATCATGTATCCTAGGCTAGCAAAGGCTTATAACACTCTACCCTTAAAGTTTCTAAGCTCCTAGAAGCTATTATAAAGACTTTGACCAGGTTATTACCTACTAATTAGGGCTCGGTTCTTGTAGAGCTATCGATAGGTCATGCTTGATGGGTAAGGACTTCATTTTTATGGTGAAGGCAGCTTGAGGACCATTATAATCCTTATGGATGATAGGCCAACCTTAAAACCTTGCACATATTCAAATGGACCTACTGACTAGCTTGAATTTTAGGGTTAAACATTCAAGCCCAAGGAATGCTCAGGATAAGATAAATGAGAGCGTATTTTTTATCTTATCATTTTAGCATGTCATGAGATCATACACATATAAGAAGAGAGCAATTGATAGTTGCTTGACATATTCAAATGGCCCTGTTGACTAGCCTAAATTTTAAGGTTAAACATCCAAGCCTACGGAATGCTCAAGATAAGATAAAGCAAAGCATATTTTTTATCTTATCATTTTAACATGTCATGATACTGAACACATAAGAAGAAGGCAACTGATAGTTGCTTGACACTAGAATGGATATACAATGTGATTTCTGATTGATATTGCTATATACCATTAGGACAGTACCTACATTAGAAGCTCGATCCCTTGTTTATGGACACCTAACCTTATCAAACTATATCACTGCATGAATTGTGCACTTGTCATACAAGAAAAGACCTAAAAATGGATATCTTGCAATGAGCATATTTTGGTTCTTACATGGTCATGACATGATCAACACTGTATTGTTGAACTTAATAAGAAGTTGGTAAAAAGATAAGAATAAATTCCTAAATTTCAAATGCCATTAGTTAGGTGGAGAATTAATTCTCTCGAAAACTGATTTTCATTCCCTTTTTTGTCCTATAAGACAATAAATACTTGTTTAGGCCCATAGATTGATTGCCTAGTACCATTTTTTTTTAAGTTTTTGCTTACAATATTTTGTTTGACCTTATTTTTGTTTTCTTTTGTTCTTGTTATCTTGTTTTACATTTTCAAATTTATTTCAACTTTTAATTTAAAAAATTTCAATTCTTTCAATGCTTTTTATTTTAATTTGGGTGGTAAAACACACACACACACACACACATATATATTATGGAAATGATCTATAAACTTTGTGTTTTAAGGTTTTAGGTTGAAATAGTCAAACCCACATGAGTTATCTCCAAAGTCCAATCATAACTACTATATTAGTTAAGTACCTCTTTGGAAACTTAGACTTCTTGGTAAACCTAACACAAATGGATCAAGTGCCTAACATTAGAAACAATTTACATTTTGATAAGGTAAGCCGCCAGACAAGACATGATCTACTAATTAAATTTGGATCAAGGAGAATGCCTTATGATTGTTATATGTTGAAAAACTTTTACATGAAAGATTAGTTTTGTTATCAATATATTTTATTTAATGCATATATGCTACTTGGCAGGGGTGATCAAGATCTGGCATCACTCAGCCAACTTGGCCTGGCCTAGTCATTTCAGGCACGATTGAGCTAGGTCATGATCATCACAGGCCATGGGATCAGTCATCATGAAAGGAATGGGTCTCAGGCCAAGCCAAGTCCTAGGCTATAACATTGGTCTGACCCGGTTCAGCCATATATATATATTTTTAATTTATACACACACATATACACACATATATTAAATTTTTTATATGTTTATATATATTTGGTATTTTTTTAAAAAAAAGTAGCCATTTTTTTGTTTATGTTGAATATAGACCATTTTTTTAAAAACAAGACATTATTTATTAGATACAAATCATAATTTTAATTTTTTTTTCTTTTAAATGACCCAGCCTGGCTGGCTATGTCTCGAGTTCCTAGATTGGACCAAAAATATGGCACGATAATAACCTTGAGTTGGGCCATGGGTTAGTGTCCAACCTGTCCCAACCTGGAGTTTGAACACCTCCACTGCTTGGAGAACTAAGGAGCTTTGAAAAAAGAAAAAATTCAACACTAAACTAAATGAAGCTATTCATTAGAAAAAATTATGTTTTTCTATGCGAACAAATATTTTAAATTTTTAAATGCCAAATCAAATACACTATAACAAATTTTTAGTGTAAACTAAAGAGTTGCCCTCAAAATACTTAATTTTTCAAGATATGTGTGATTTTCTTCTTTTTGAATTTTTCAAACATAATATAAGAATCA
The DNA here is from genome assembly GCA_037074485.1 of Delonix regia. NCBI lineage: Eukaryota > Viridiplantae > Streptophyta > Magnoliopsida > Fabales > Fabaceae > Delonix > Delonix regia. Next base: position 4,210,245 of record CM073460.1, on the reverse strand, counting down.
TTTCCAAACAAAACACTATGGGTCCATTTGGTACACCATATAAGGCTAAATTGTATAAGCTCATACAATAAGGGCCACTCTTATCAGTTGTTTGGTGCACATAGCAAACTATGTAAGCTTATACGTTCAATGCCAGTCAATGATAATTAATACATTAGAGCACTGTATTATTAATTAGGCCTCCCTTGGCCTAATTATGCCTAATAATATAAGACCACTCGATAAAATATTTATCCTAGCTACCCTTTCTTTTTTGACACCGTACTCTCATAACACCACTGCTGTGAACACTCCCTATCTTGTAATTTCATCGTAAACTATCCATAAGTTGTCACATCTATCTATAGCATTCATCTTTGATTTAACAGAATAAGTATGCACTATGCTTTCTTCCTTCAATTTTAATTTCTCCATAGAACAATCATTCTCACATTTTGAATGACATTCAAATTCTACTATAATGTTTATTACTGTTTGAAGCTTAATCTGTGTCCTTCAATCCTATTCGATTTGTTTTGCTATTGCATTTCTAATTCATTTTATCTGCTGCATCTAATCCTTTTTGGTTCATTCATTTCTACTATTCACCTTGTTCTGTGCATTTTCTGGGATTAGATGTAGAGAAATCCATGGTGGCTTGGTCTATGCATTATTAGCTTGTTCTTTTTTTATGTTCTATGCATCAGTGCATCAATGGGTTTTATGCATTATTGCATTAACATTTAGCACAGTGCATTATCTTTTGGGTTCTATTTTGGTATGTGTCTTGTTTGCCTATTCATTTCTTTTCTACTATGCATCATTGCATTAGTAGGTTATATGCATTAGTGCATTAACTTTTAGTCCAACGTATTATTTATTTTTTAGGTTTTGTGCATCATTTTTTAGTATATCTTGCACCATTTCTACTTAATCTGCATACTGATCCAATATCATAGTGAAGTGTGATAACCTGATTGATCCACTTGTATGATATGATTGTTTAGGAACAAATAAATTTGTGATTTAGTTGGAAGACTTTACAAAACAGCCAATCAATGAGGTGTAAACAAAAATATGCATAAAGAGATAGCCATGTAAAATATACAAGAAAAAATTTATTTAAGGATTACAAAATTTACATATTCATTATTAATAATATTTATTTTACAATTATCTTTAAAAGATTTAGTACAAATATTATTTTTATTTTATAAAATTCTTTCCTGAAATCTTAGAACCAAGGTATGAAACTCTTATAAATATAGTCTAATCTCCAAACATTATCTTTCAGAATAAGCAAAAGCTTTTCACCTTAAAAATTGATTAAAAGTATTAATAATAATAGCTAGCTAGTATTAGTCTTGACATATATAATCTTTATCTCCTTTATCATGTACTTTTTGTTCATTTTGCCAGCACTTTCCATAAGTTTTTGAAATAGCAGCCCACTTTTAGATAGCTTCAAAAAGGTGCCTTGCTCTTAATTGAGTTATAGCTAATTCAATGACTTTATGAATTTGAAGTAAAATGGGTCTTCACTAATTTAATTCTATCAAAACGTTGAACCTATATATATTTATATTCTCCTACTTTAGTTAAAAAATTTTACTTAAAGCCTATTTAGATTTTTTTTTATATACTTTGACATGATAAATTGAATATGTGGCTTTCACTTTGCTTATTGTACAATTTGATTAGGAAGGAGATGCTTGTTGATCCTTTAGAAATGCAATTGGATAACATGCTAATCAATGAAGAGGTGGAGGCAAACCTAAATGATAACATAGACACCATTGAACCAAGTGAAGTGTGAAATGCATGCAGAGATGCGTTAGCAAATGAAATGTATAATGATTGGGTTGCTCATTGAGACTACGTTTAGACTTGTTATATCTCTTGATTTTTAACTGTTATACCTTCAATTTATAATGTATTTTTATGTTTAGCTTGATTGAAGTTATAATTTATTTTTTTCTCATGAGGTAGTACTGTATGTGTTTCAACTAATAAAAATACATATATTATCTTTTTTCTTTTTATCCTGAATATTTATTTTTTCATCTATATATCTGTATTTTGTTTATATATCTGATAAATATGGCATCAGAAAGCACTCTACAAGCTAGTAAATGTAAAGGAGAATGAGGGGTTTGGAAGGATGAAAAGTTTGAATCACTATTAGTTTTGTTAGAGGAGGCAGTTGCTTTAGGCAAAAGGGCTTATGTTGGGCAATTTAAACTAGGCACTTTTAAATGATTGGAACAAAATTAGAGGCCAAGTTTCTTGAATCAGGTATAAAGGTAAAACCACATATTGAGTTAATCATGAGGAGGCATAAAATAAAATATGGGAATATATATGACATGCTAAACACAAGCAATTTTAGATGGGACGATGTGAATAAAAAGACTAGTTGATAGTGATAACGAGTGGAATGCCTACAAAGCATCTAAGGTTTGCTACTTCTTTTATTAATTTTATACTTAAATGACTATAACAATCTTGTGTTTGTTTTATATGTGTGCAGAGCAATGTCAATTTGAAAAACTATAGGGCTAAAGTGTTTTCTTACTATGACTTATTAGTGGTTATCATTAGAAAAGGACCGTGCTATCAGAAAAGGTGTTGAAGCTCTTAGTGATATCTTTAAGGACTTAGAAGAAGTATAACACATCAGCAGTAACAATACTACTACAAAACTTCTGGAGGAAGTTATTGGGTTGAGTGATTGTTGGTCAGATCGATAAGTGCACCAAATCGCTCAATTAATACAATAGTGAGAAAGTATTGTCCAATGACGATTGAGTATTAAAATTTATTGTTAATTAACTTAATTAAAATAGAATGAATATGAAGTAATAATATTAAGTATTGTAAGAGATTTTAATTATATAACTAATCTAAACAAATGAAATTGACCAGTGAACTAGAAATAAATCTCAATAGCTAAGGAAAAAGGTAATAACAAAGAAAGATCAACAACTTCTAATCAAGAAAAGTGCTAAGATTTCTATTTTCCCCTTTATTTGCACTCTACTTATCGTTGTCGCAACAATGTCATGACAATGTTGTAGCATAACTCAGTGTTAACCCCAATAACGAATTGTACAAAATTTTCTCTAAAATTACTATGCTAACCTCCTTAGTTTGCAATTCAACAAATTCCTATGAAAACCCAAATTTTGGAAGTCAAATTTAATGCTCAATATTGAATGGGTTATGTGAGACAACCTATATATTCCTATATAGATGTAAATCCCCAAATTACTTGAAGAACTCACACTAATCAAACTAGACCCCACTTGAATTGAACTTTCCAACACTAATTCAAACTAATTTACTATCTATTAGTGGCCAATCATAAAAATAGCATTATCACTCATAACAAGCTTGATTAAATGCTAATTCAATTCACTAAACATAATGTCAACAACTACAAATTTAGGTTCAAATAACAACCCTAGCTACGAAAGTATAGTTCATGATAATAATAATCAAGTAGTCTTCAAACAATCCATAGGCTAGTACTACTAAAAATTGGAATTAAGATCAATAATAATGAAATTGATTATCAAACTCTAGATCCACTAATCCCAATTAATGTTCTACTTTCTCCTCTCTCAACTTGTCATTCCTTTCCTACTACAAATCTCCTCTTTGTTATTGTCAAAAAGTTGAAGAAAAATCTTTTCTTTCTTGCCTCCCTCTTTTGTCCTATCCCTACCCTCTCTTTTCACTCCATCGTACCTCTCTTTCCTCATCTTCATTCAAAAGTCATGTCTCACTCAACCCACTTCTCACAAGCCCAAAATGTGTGTTTTACTAATCCAATTCAGCATATGATTTTGCCACACTAATTGCCACAACTTTGTCACAACAACAAATAAACAATTTGGCTTTAAGAACTCCACCTCTTTTTACCTACATATGAATAATAACCACACCAAATATCATTCTCTCTCATTTTTTATGCTAATTACTCCTCCTAAGTCCCTTGTTCAAGCTAACAACTCATCCATGCATAATAATAAAAAATAAGAACTAAAGTCAAACAAAAACTAGAAAAAAAAAACTTGAAAACAAACATTTTCTTCACAAGCATGAATACAATAATAAATATAACCAAGCAACACAAGTTGCTTCCAATGTTGAGCTGCCAATGTTAATATATAAAAACTATCAATTTTTTTTATTATATTTGAGAATATCAAAAAATTAGACATCCTATAATTTTTTTAAAAATTAAATATTAGATCGTGAGATGACACTGTGCATCTCTTACGCACATTCTTTTAAACTGCATCAATTTTAAATGAGTTTTTTCTTTAATTTTTGCAGGCAAAATTATTAAGAATTGAAAAGTTGCACAGCCAATACTTTTTAAAAAATAAACAAAATAGTAGTCGCGGGATTAAAAAAAGTGATGAACATTTACAATGATATTAAACTTTTCTTTTTCTTTCCCCTAAATTATTGCCGTTAAAAGTGATGAACTCTTACAATAATATTAAAAATATCCTAACATTAAAGACTGCACAGGCATACAAAGATTACAAATAATCTCTTGAACGAGTAATCGGTGATTATAATAGCTGTGAACGTTCAATTCTAAAATTTCAATAAAATAAAATAAAAACTAAAAATGTAAAAGCATAAAAATATTAACATAACTTTAAAAAGTTCTATAAAATAAATAAAATAATGATAATAATTGAAAATTCTAAAAATAGATAAAATGATTAAGAAAAGAAGAAAACAAAACAACAAAAGGCATATGAAGAGCAACGAAACAAATAGCTTCTCCTAAGCAAAAGTCAAACAAAAATTGGATTTAACAAAAAAACAAGAACAAAAAATGAAATAAAAGCAAAAGAGGCAAACGACAAAATACACAAGAACACGATAAGTGCCACTTCCTTTCACTACTATAGCATTGCCTAGGTGCTCAAAGGAGGACCCTCTCTTCTTATGAAAACCTTGCACGAAGAGGGCAGAAGCAAAGGCAATACATTGAAAAAAGTTGCTGCCCACACTTCTAAACGTTGCACGCAAGGCGAAAAAACAGGAGGCAAGGCTTTTGGGGAGATTAGCTTTTCTTCTGCAAAGACAGCGAAGAAGAAAAAATGATAGGAGAGAGCTGAACGAAGAGGACCAGGAGACAGTGAGGAGAGACGTGAAAAGAAGAGTAAAAAGAAGGAAGAAAAACAGACCGAGAGAAAAGGAGTGCTCTAATTTTAGCATTGAAATAGAGAGGGAAAGAGAGGTAGTGAGATGAGGGATAGCGAAGAGAAAAGGGAATAAGGAGCAAACCAAAAAGAAGAATTAAGCAAGAGAGGTGTAGAGAAAAAGCTTGTTGGGTGTGTTAGTTTTATTTTAAAATAATTAGTCTTACATTGTTTAATTGTAACATGCATAATTTTTTCTAAGTCTTACATTATCTAAAATAATTAGTCACTTCTTTTAACATCTCTATAAATATAGTTCACCTATTTAGGTTACACTACTCCAAACAAATTTTTCTCTTGTTAATTTTTGTTACTCAGTTCTTTTTCAAAAAAGTCTATTTGGCGAAATATTCTTTAAGGATAAAGTATTTTTTATGCGATTTAGATTAAGTATTTTTTTTCATTTTGCTCCTAATTATTTTTTGTTTTGGTCCTTACTTCCGACAATGTAAGGAATACTTCAGGAAAAAAAAAAATTCGACACAGCAGACAGCCTTCCCTGGTGATTCACATGGCAGTCCCAAGTCGGCTGGACATACTCCTCTCTCACAGCTCTTATTTCCTTCAAGCCCTTGTACACCATCCTCAAACTCGGTGCAAGGCAGGTCCTTATAAGGCTAGTTTCCCTTCCCACCACTTGAGTTTACGAGAAGTTTGATATTTTGTCGCACAAATATGTAAACTACCAGATATCTTGCATTCTTATGTCTGGTATACTGCATTAATTTTAAAATTAAAAAAATTCTTGGGTGTCAATGGTTTCTATTTCTCTCATCAAATATGAAATTGTTTTCGCCAAAGAAAAGAATATGACCCATGAATTGAAAAATTCTGCATTTTGAAAACCCAATTAGATCAAAAGGACAGGAAGTAAGAGGAAAAGGTATAGGGCCCTTAAAATCAAATAGTATAGCATTTTTCATATCCCAATTTTAGCTGAAGTTTGAAGTTTTCTTCAGAGAAAACACAAAGGAATAGCTAGGAAGAGGATTAGAACCAATAAAACCTAAAGGTTTTGCATTTTCAGGAATTAGTTAGATCAGGGCAGGAAATAAATGTTTAATGTAAGAGTTCTTAAAAAGAATGGACGAGGAAGAAAATGAATAGGACCCTTAAAGAAAAAAAAAAAAAAAAAAAAGAACTCATAAGACAACAAGGTGTAGCCAAACAAGGGAGTAAGATGTGCTGAATTTGTGAGTATGGTTTCAGTTTCCATGACCTCACACTTGGATTAATTTGTTTAGTACTTTTGTGCTTGTGGTGTATATCAGTACATAATTTGTTTTGTACTTTAGTGCTTGTCTGTATATCAGTACATAATTTATTTTGTACTTTTGTGCTTGTGTGCATATCAATATATATTGATTTTTGTTCGCTACCTTTACTCAAAAGTAAGCGCATGATTAAGAATTGATAAAAACATTAGAATAAAGGATTTGCTAATAGTAAAAAATGGGAATGACAGCTCTAATCATTTTATATGCTAGGCATTTTCTTTTGCGTATGAAATAAAAGATTGAATGTTTTAGGTTGGTTTAACGCTTTACCAAATTTGGTTGCTGGAGCTTGAAACCATAGAATGGTGCATTATGTCTGCTTAGAAGTTGAATAACACGTAACATATATAAAAGATAAAAAAAAAAAAAAAAAGATGTGGACAATATCTCTCATATCATGGATTGAAGGGGCTATGATATAGCATACCAGACAACATTGTTTTCAAATTGGTTTATATTATTTTCCTAGTGCAAGAACTTATTTTCAGATATGTGGCATATTAACATATTTTTTGTGTCCTAAGTGCTTATTCATATAGGTGATCAATGAGATATGTTCTTTTAATTTCAAATAACCTTTAAAAGTATTGTGCCACCGATTTTTTTTCTTTTCATGAGGCCATGTGTTTAATTTAAAGTAACTAATTAATGGCGAAATATGGTTATAATTGTTGCTTAAAATTCAAAGTAGTTGAGATATGAGAATGCAGGTATCTAATTTTAAATGTAGTGCTGAATTAATTTTATGAAATATATTAAAATAATGTGGATTAGTATTAATTTATTATTAGGTCAATCCATTGGGTTAGTTAATTAATTAAGTAACTATATTTTGATATATAAACTAGAAATAGATTGGGTCCAAGTTATTTGTGGGTAATCAGTGATAATTATTAGTATATACCCTTAAATAATAATTAAGGGTAAAATTAGTCACCAAGTAAGGTCTGAAGAGTTTTATTTATATTAACAATGGGCATTCCCTATTAGTATGACATTGTTAATATAATATTGTGAATTACGCCACTTTTTGACTTGTTAGCAGCACTTTTTTAATTAATGTTTTCATAGTTACTTGTACCCTATCAATATAGAAACTATGAATGCATTTTTGTGTGATTCTTACCATGAGTTAAATCCAAATTGAGATGAATGAGTTTTCCATGGTTTATTGTAGTTGGGACCCTTAGGCGGGATTGCAATAAACAAATTTGAATATAATTGCATGAACTGAGTTTATGAAGGAAACTTTGTTTCATAATTATGTTACTTTGACATAATTAATGCTTCCTGTTTTTGGGCTTTCTCAGTTTCTACATTCTAGCAACTATCTTTAGTGAAAACTCTTAATAGGACAAACTATGATGACTGGAGTAAGTCCCTAAACATGTATTTAACAATCACTAAGGAGGATTTAGCTCTAAGAGTCTCAAGACCAACAGAGCCCACAACTGAGTCAAGTGCTATTAACAAAACTTATTTCAACAAGTGGTATGAATTAAATAGAATTTGCCTAACGATCATGAAATTCACCATTGACAAGACCATCAGACAAAGCATACTTGGGAAGGATATTGTCATAGAATATTTGAAGGTTATTAGTGAAAAATTCAAGAAATTTGAAAGACTCAAAAAGCGTAATTTCTTTCACTGCTGGATAATACACATTATGATGGGGTCTCTGGTGTGAAAAGGCATATGATGAAGCTTATTAACTACTATAATAAGCTAAAATCATATAATGTAGATTTAAGGGAGAGTTACTTGGTCTAAAGAGTGTTATAGTTGCTCCCTGCTATGTATAGGGTCCTCAGGACCACTTATAATTCTCAAAAAGCTAAGTCAAACATTGACCAGATGATTTCCATAGTAACTTAAAGGAAGAATCATTGAAGAAAGTTAGCTCTTACACTCATAACATTAATTATATTTGTCAATATTCAAGTAGTAAGGGTGGTAATGAAAAACAGAAGGGTAAGAAGCAAGATAGTAGAGCTAGTGGTAAGAAATCTTTTAGACCTAAGAAGAATGGGAAGCATTATAAGGGTTAGAAGAAGAAGTCGTTCAAAGGTGATTGCCACTACTGTAAGAAGCCTAGTCACAAGATATCAAATCGCTTCAAATTGAAGAATAAGCATAAGTGAGAAGCTTTTTCTTCTAAAATTGCCCCTTTAAGTCTAATATGCCCATTAACTCTAATTTGTTTTGAGTCTAATAATTTTGAAACTTCACTTAATTCTTAATGGTTGGATTCTAGTGCGACTGTTCATGTGACAAATTCCTTGCAAGGGCTCATAAACAGGAGGATGCCAAGTGAAAAAGAAAGGATCATTATAAGAGTAGAATGAAGTTTAGCAGCAGTTGATAACATAAGAAGTATTTCTTTAAATTTAGAATTTAAACATTGTTTGGTGTTAAATGACATTGTTTATGTACCCTCTTCTAGGAGGAATTTGATTTCTAATTCTATATTAAATAGACATGGCTATTCATTTTGGCAAGCAAATGGAAATATTGATATTTTCTTTAATTAAGTTGTGATTGGGTCTGCCTCTTTGTTAAATGGTTTATATTACTTAAATATGAATGTCTGTCTAAATTTATCCCATAGTGCGCCTATTAATGTTGCAATAGGACATAAACGTCAAAGATTTGATAAAAGTTCCTCTATGTTGTGGCATCGACTTTTGGGCCATATATCCAAAGAGAGATTAAAAAGGATGGTCAAATAGAATATACTAGGGATGTTGGGTTTATCTGACTTGAAGACATGTGTCGATTGCATAAAGGGAAAACTTCCCGCAAGGGCTAGGACTAAAGGGGCAAATAGGTCTAAGAACATTTTAGACTTAATCCATACAGATATATATGGACTTATTACACCATTTGCTAAAGGTCATTCAAGTACTTTATCACCTTCATAGATAATCATTCCAAGTATGGGTGGATAGATTTATTACATGAGAAATCTGAGTCATTAAATGCTTTCAACACATTTAAGGTAGTAGTTAAGTTGAAGACTGGGAAGGCTATTAAATGTGTGAGATCTGATAGGGAAGGAGAGTTTTATGGCAGATATACTGAAATAGGTAAGAATCCTGGTCTAATTTCCATGTTTTTGCAAGAACATAGGATTGATGCTCAGTATACAATGCTAGGCAGTCTTCAACAAAATGGAGTTGCTGAAAGACGAAATTGTACCTTAATGGATATGGTCAAAAGTAGTCACTCCTCCTTGCCAGAATTTCTATAGGATAATGCATTGAAGACTACAGTCTATAATTTGAATTAAGTTCCCAATAAATCAGTTTTAAAGACGACGTATGAATTGTTTTCTAGTAAAAGGCCCGATTTAAGGCATCTTCAAGTATAGAGATGTAAAGCATAAGTAAGATCATATAATCCCTAACTTAAAAAAATTGATCCCAGAACCCTCAGTGGATTCTTTATTGGATATTGCACTAGATCGAGAGGAAGCAGGTACACTACCAGAGTCATTGAGTCAGACAAGGTATTCTATTTTAAGGATGACTTAAATAGTGGGAGTAATGTGCCCATGATAATTAATTTGCATGTAAAAGATACCACGTTGCCTTTACCTATCTGATTTTCATTGTCATTCCTTGGTCACTTTAATCTAGATGATGCTACTAGGGAAAATCCAGTAGATTTTGACACTAACCAACCTACAGAAGATTTGTAGGTAGCAGCTAATGAATTGAAACGATCTTAAAGAGTTTGCAAGCCTACCATTCCATATGATTATATACTTTACTTACAAGAGTTTGAATCTAATATGGTTGATGGAACTGACCCTATCTCTTTTAAAGAGGCAATAACTAGGCCTCATTCATCTGAGTGGTTAAATACTATGAATCAAGATATTGCCTCCATGCGTCATAATGATGTTTGGGTACTTACTGAACTACTAGATGGACATAAACTAGCTGGTTACAAGTAGGTCTTTAAGACTAAAAGAAGGGTAGATGGTGAAATTGAAAGGTATAAAGCTAGACTCATAGTTAAAGGCTATAATCAGAAAGAAGGCATTGATTATACAAAGACATTCTTGCTTGTATCCACTAAGGATGTTCTTAGAGTGGTCATGGCTCTTGTTGCATAATTTGACATTGAACTTCACTAGATAGATGTCAAAATTACATTTCTGAATGGAAATTTGTATGAGGACGTATATATAAAGTAACCTCATGGATTTGTAAAATCAGGGAATGAACATATAGTTTATAAGCTTTATATGTCTATCTATAGACTAAAGCAAGTTTCGAGGCAGTGGTATCTAAAGTTTGATAAGGTGATTACTGTACTTGGATTCATTGAGAACATTGCAGATTAGTACATTTATCATAAATTTAAAGGGTGTAACTTTGTAATTCTTGTGCTCTATATAAATGACATCTTATTAGCCAGTAATTCTGTGGGTCTATTAAATAAGACTAAACATATGTTATCATGCCATTTTGATATGAAGGATCTTGGCGAAGCCTCCTTTGTTTTGGGAATTCATATTCACTACTATAGATCACGTGGCATTTTGGGTTTGTCTCAAATAACCTATATTGATTGAGTGTTGAAGAAGTTCAACATACACTTCTGTGCCCCTTATGCTGCACTTGTACAAAAAGGTGAAAGATTGTCAAAATCACATGTCCTTAAAATGATCATGAAAGATTGCAATGGAAAGAATTCTATATACATCTACAATTGGCAACTTTATGTATGCTCAGATATGCACACATTCGGACATTGCCTTTGTGATCGGTGTGCTTAGTGAGTACTTAAGTGATCCTAGCCATGATCATTAGAGGGCGGCAAAGAAAGTCATGAGGTATCTTCAAGGTCCAAAACATCATATGTTGACTTTCAAGAAGACTAATTCATTGGAGATTATGGGCTATTCTAATTCAGACTATGTATCATGCATTGATGATTGTAAATCCACTTTGATATACATCTTTATGATGTCTGGAGGAGCTATTTCATGGAAAAGTACTAAGTAATCCATCACAGTTACCTTAACTATGGAAGCAGAATATATCGTTTGTTATGAAGCTACTTGTCAGGCCATATGGTTGAGAAAACTGATATCTAGCATGCATCTTGTTGATTCTACATCATGACCTCTAACTATATATTGCAATAATTTGTCTGTTGATTGCTTTTCTCAAAACCACGGGAATTTCAGTCGTGCAAAGCACTTTGATGTTAAGTTCATATTTGTTAGAGAAAATGTTACTAAATCTCATACTTGTTTGATTCACATTTCTATTGAAAATATGCTTGCGAATCCGTTAACCAAGGACTTACCCATGGGAGTATTTAAAAATCATGTATCTCATATGTGTATTGTTAAATTTTGATGTAATCTTGGTCTAGTAAGAGTTTGAGTTAAGTCTTAAAAGGACTATTGCATTGTAAGATGACATATTAAATGCTAATTTTATGATCCACTCAGTTCAAATATTGACCTCACATTATAATTATATCATTTGTTTCTCTATCGAAGTTAATGATATTGTGTTATAATTATATGAATATCATTTGTTTCCCTATCGAATTCAATGATATTTCGATATTTTATTTCTGAACTTTGTATTTTTTTTTACGTATATTTTAGTTACCTAATTTGATTGATATTTGTTTAACTAGTTGTCTAATAATCAATTAATACCATCCAAGTAAGAGATTGTTGAATTAATTTTATGAAATATATTAAAATAATATGGATTGGTATTAATTTATTATTAGGTCAATTCATTGAGTTAATCAATTAGTTAAGCAACTATATTTTGATATATGAACCAAGAATGGATTGGGTCCAAGTTATTTGTGGGTAATCAGTGATAGGTTAGATTACCCACAAGCCCATTTGGTAGAGGGCCCAACCTACATCCCAAGTCTTGTCAATAATTATCCTATCATATGGCTAACTGAGAGGATAAAAGAAATACTTTATAAGTATATCCAATTAAAAATTTAAGAAGTTGAGAAGAAGTGGGAAGTTACCATTTTAAATAATTTGAATATTTTATTTATTAAATATAGACAAGTACTCTGAACATGAAGTAACTTCCCACATTCTGAGGACTCATCAAAATAATTTTTTTTTGCTTATTAAAAAGAAACTCATCTCTGTATGACTATCATTAACATACGTAAGATTTAGGCAAAGCAGACTGCTCTCTCTACTTGTAAAATTATGGCTGCACTAGGCACTTCATCAAGTAAGTACAATTTCATTGTTATTGATTTATTTATTTATCTCTCACTATGATATGGAATTTTATTCCTCCATGTAGTTCATATTATATTTTTTTCCTATTAAAATGAATTGTGTTGTTTTGTATAATTTAGTTATGGAGACTCAAATGATGTAATTATGTATATTCTTAGAGTGAGGGCTATCATGTGCAAATCTAATCTTAATTGTTAGTTGATCACAACATTTTGTAAAATTCTAATTTTAATTAAAATTTATATATATACATTGATAAGATGGTTAAATGACATGATTGGCAGTATGAAATAAATTAATGGGTGTGAATAAACTATGAAGTATATATGCCCTCAAATGAAATAGAAAGCTTTTTGTAATATATATTATTCTAAATGTATATTTCAAAACACAGTGTAGGCCTATCTATGAAATTATGGAAAGGATTTTTTATAAGAAAAATATAAGACACCAAACTTAAATGTTTAAGAGTGTGGAGGTGTCTTGTAAAGACATGAGCACCCAATTAGTGGCACAAAAAATTTGACCAAGTATTTATATAAGGTGATGGTTTTTATTCTTTTGATGTTGGTAATTATCTTGTAAAATTTTAATTTATTTATAATGTATAATGATTATTTTGTGAGATTTTTAAAATGTAATGGCAAGATAGTATATGAATATACACATGATTTTGGTAAAGCTTGTTAAGAAGTTTACAGTTGCAAGCTTTATCCAAATGTGATCTCATCCAATAGGAGAAAACAATTTTTTTTAAAAAAATTAATTTAGTGAACAAGATGACATATCTTTTCTTTGATGTTTAAACATATAAAAAGAGGATAGATATATATTTATTCACTATTTTCTTTACTTAGATGTCATGAATGACTATTATTTAAAGAAGTGGATAAATCAGGAAATTTCCATACAGTGTTGATATTTTGAAATTATATATTATTTTGAATTTATAAGTAGAAGACATAGCAAAGGTTTATCCATGAAATTATCCTTATTACATGCCTAAGCAATCAAACCCTACCTTAGAAAATGAAGGAAATTGTTTTGTCTGTGGGAAGCAAGGTCACATGTTACTCAATGTAGGAAGAGAGCAAGTAATAACAATCCTCCAAGCCAAACACAAATTCAGTCCAAGTAGATGATATCAATGATATAGTGTTACTCAAGCTCTTGTTATGACCAATGTGAAAGAATGAACGGTAAACTTTAGGGCTACCATGCATATTTGTACAAATAAATATGCTTTTTATCTCTCATATTTTAGTAGGGGATGAAGAAGAACATGTATACCTTGGTAATTCTAGAACTACTAATGTTCTTGCAAAAGTTAAGGTTCTCTTTAAACTTATAATTGACAAGACATTGACTCTCAATGACACTTTATATGCCTAACATCATAGCAAAGTTAATTTTTGGTGGCTCTATTAGAAAAGGATGGGTTAAAGTGTCATTTAAATCTAATAAAATTGTAATGACAAAATAATGTTTTATAGGCAAAGGCTATTATAATCATAGATCTTTTGTATTTCATATTTCTTGCATTTAAATTTGATATGACAAATTAGATATTTGAGAAGTACAATGAATTATGTTATCATGTATAGTGAATTTTCCTTTGTATTAGAATAATACAATGATGCTAATTGGATTTCAGATTCAGATGAGACAAAATACACTAGTGGTTATGTTTCCTCCCTTGGTGGTGGTGCGATAGCTTTGAAATTAGCCAAACAAACTACTATTGCTAGATGCATTATAGAGTTAAGAGTTTATTGCTCGAGAATCAGTTGGTAATGAAGCTAAATGGTTGAGAAACTTCTTAGCTACTCTCCCATTGGGAATGAAAACAACTCTTGTGCTTGCGCATTGTGATTGTTAAGTGACAATAGCCATAACAAAAACTAAGGCTTTCAATGATAAAAGTTAGCACACATGTTAAAGATATGATGTGGTGAAGCAGCTGCAAAGTAATAATGTTATATTGATTGATTATGTGAGATCAAAGATGAATTTGATAAATCCTCTGACAAAATCCTTAGGAATGAAATTAATCATTGAAACATTGAAAGAAATGAGACTTAAGCTAATTTGAAATTACAGTGAAGGTAACCTAACATTTGTAATTAGAAATCCCATGAAGAAAGTTCATTTGGGTAATGACAAGTCACTTGTGAATTTTGCTAGCACTAATAATTATTGTCCTTTCTTAAGGTGTGAGAAAGTGTTAGAATGCATTGATGGAGAGGATGAGCAAAAAGCTCTTAATGATTTTCGTAGCCCTTATAGGTGGCATATTTATTGCAGATACACTTAATGAAATCACCTATATGAGTGTGGAGTATGGCTGGTCCTATGGAATCGTAGTGAAACCTTTAGAGCACCCATGAACTACTAGGCACACACATGGGCTACTAGCACAAAGCCGTGTCATTAGCAATAATTGTGGAAGTGTAATATGACTGATAAAATCTCTAACTTGCATATAAAAGTTTTTAGTTCATAGAAGTTATAAGTTTCACCATAACTTTGTAAGTTAAGTCTCATCTATCTAGGTTTAGTTCACAGTCCAAAAGACATCAAATTTGAAACAATTACACTCATGTATGTAACCTAAAAACCTTTCTTATAACTTAAAATTTTCTTTTCTTATGATTATATTGAAATATTTAGGGGATTGTTTGGTGTGTAAGTTTTATTTCTAAATAATTAGTCTCATATTGCTTATTTGTGACTTGCCTACTATTTCCTGAGTCTCATATCACCTAAAATAATTAGCCACTTGTTTTTAAACCCTATAAATATAGTTCACCTATATGGGTTACATTGCATCAAACAAATTCTTCTCTTGCTAGTTTCTTTCTTTTCTTAAATTCTTTCTCAGAAAAGTCTATTTTATCCTTGAGGAAATGTGTGTATTCTTTAAGGACAATGTATTTTTTATGTGACTCAAAATAAATTTTTCTTTTCATTTTGGTCCTTACTTTCCACAAAGCTGAGAAAAATGAGTGTGAATAGGAGACATTGAGATGGAAAAATAGAAAATAAAGTACACAAAAGAGAGGAAGAAGTGAGAAAAAGGAACAACAAATAAGAGTTAAAAGGCATTTAGGAGAGAGACTAGAAGAGAGAGATGCGTAGTGTTAGGAGAAACCACAAAAAGTAGAGAAGCTGAGAAAGTAAGCAAGGAGGAAAGGCTTCGAGAATGGGAAAAAGGGGGACTGAGCAAAGAAAGAACAAAATTAAGCCTAAGAAATGGGTATTTGATATAAAGATGAGAGATTGACATAAGAAAAATAAAATAACTGAGAGGTGAGTGAGTCTTGAAGGAGGAAGATGGACACAGGAGAGGAAGACTGAAATACAAAGAAGGAGAGCCATGTTTTTCATCCCTATGTTCTTATATGAAACAAAGAAAAGCAGTTAATAGAGAATAAAGAGGGATGAAGGGAGCAATAAGTGGAGAATGGAGCAATTAATATGGGTAAAGTGGAAGGGAATAAGATGCAGGGGCTAGGCAAGAAGAAACTCAGTTTCATGCCCAAAGAAGATAAAAGAGCCAAAAAAACTAATGCTATGTTTGGATGGTGGATCAAAAAGGGAGTGATGAGGAATAGAATGGTTAAATTGAGATGAATGCATACTTGAATGTTTTTATGAGGAAGGAATGGAATGGCTAGGAAGGGCCTTCAAGACCCTCCCTAGCCATCCAAAATATTAATTTGTTGCCTCTCCAAATTAAGGGGTTAAGGATGGAATAGAGTGACTTACTAATTTAAAATACTATTATATCCTTCCAAATTTCTTAAAATTATAAGTTTATCCTATGTTTGCATCGTGAAGCATCTCTCCTATAAACTTTCATTTCTTTAGCACTCTTCCTACATGATAGTTCTCATGCAACGATAGCATTAATCAGTGTACAACATTTTGATGACAATATGATAGCTTCTTCATTCTTCCAATGGTGAAGATAATGAAGTGCTTGACTTCTACTAGGTTATCTTTCTCTGTTCTATCTCTCTCTTTCTTTCTCCATTCTATGTAGAGTGCCTAGTAGTGAAATATGAGATAAATACGATACTGATTTGTAGTTGCGTTGTTCGATCTTCTCTCGGTTGTAGCCACAGTTGTTTTCCCCTAGTTTTCATTTGGTCCAAAGCATTGTAGAAATAAGATTTGAGACATTTAGGTACAAAACAAATTTCATTTTAGACGTCTTTGTTGGTTTCTATTTTTTGGCTCAATATTATTTTCTGTTGCTATAGTTTCCTTTTGTGCTTGACTGTCCGTGGCTTAGTATTATGCTCTGCAAATTAATAGAAGTAATAGAACACATTCTGGTGGGTTTGCCATTTTTGCTAAAGATAAAAGTGATGATAGAACCAAAATAGTTAGCCTCTATTATGGTTTGTTGGTTAGAATCTAATTTTCTTTGCTTCATACATCAAAATTTACTTTACCTATACTTTTCGTTGTTTCCTGTGTTGCATTTCAAATATTGTTCCCTATTTATTTAAGTCCTAATAGTAAGGAGCAAGCCATTCAATTTTGTGTTGTAAGGCTAGTGCTTACTTAAAAGTTGTGTACCACTTAATTTAATTTGTTCTGTGCTTAAATCTAATCTGTGTAATTAGCTCTAATGGCTAAAAAGATGCAACTTCTTTAGTCCCTTTACATGTTATCTTTGGGTTTTGCCAATACTAGGCTACTTTAGTTTTTTAGAAATGGAAAGGTACATGTTACTTCTCTTGGGCCTATATTGGTATCTTCATTGGTGGTGCCTGTGTGTAGATTCAAGTTCATGTTGTTTTCCTAGCACGCTGGGAGAAATATATTTTCAAAGACTGGAAAAAAAGTAAAAGAAAAGAAAAGAAAATAAAAGGGTTTGCTTGCAAAGTTCTCAATGCCATACAACTTGTATGTGAAATTATTTATGTAAATAATTTTTAAATCTTACTATCACATACTTTATTTTTTTAACATGTATTTTTTATATTTCAACATCACATAACTAACAAATGTGTCTAAAAATTACTTACCTAAATTTTGTGATTCCTCGTTAATCATATATTCCCATTCCTACTGTTAAAAGGTAATATTAGCTAATATAGCAATTAACACCACTTTACTATCATATCTAGTTTTGTCCTATAATAAATGTGAATGTAAATTATGTGTTACATTATGTCTATTTCAAATTATCTATAATAGAGATGTATTATTTAAAAAAATAAAAAACACTCTTAATCATAGTACTTAGGCAAAAATTGCCAATATGGTTAATGTTAAATGTGTTAGGTTTTCAAAAGGCTTTCAAAGAAGCATGCATGATGAATTCTAAGAAGGTCAAAAGTAAAAGTTTCTTATAATTTTAAAAGATAAAGTGATACACAAAAGTAAAATTAATATTGAAAAAATTTTAGTGCTATCTAACCACATCATCCTAATGTTGGCTTTTTCATTTTCCCTTTTTTCTTGTTTGAATTTCTTGATTATAGATGTTTATACTTATTAATAGTTGCAAAACATATAACTTCTCCACAAAATAAAGGTAGGTCAAAATATGATGTCCTAATGCCTCTTCATGCGACATCTATTTTTTATGGCTACTATACAACTTGTTTGCTTAGCAATCATATGGTATGTAACCTAAAAACAATGTAGAAGAAATCGAATTTCTAAATTCATGAGAGAAGAGAGAGAACAAGGATGAGATGAGCTAATGAAGCATCTAGTAAGTAGTGAGAGATGTGGTGATATAATACGAATGGGTCCATGGGCATTTTAAAACTTGTGTGTTATATTACAAAGGAAAGGTGGTCTTCAACCAACACAATAGGCAACCGTTAAAGAACAAGTTGCAAAGTTCTTGCATTTGATTGGGCATGGTGTAAGAAATCATGCACTTAACTTTTTTCTTTTGAAGCTTCGGTGAAACCGCAAGTCGCCATTTTCATAGTGTACTAAATGCTTTGATTGAATTAGAATGTAATATTTGCTTTAACCCCATGATGAAGAAGTTGCTCCAAAAATATTGAATAGTAATAGGCTCTTCCAATATTTTAAGGTGATTATCATTATAACATTAAATTTAAAATTAGAAACTACATGTTCCTAATTAAATCAAAAGATTGTATCACGGGATTGTATCGGAGCACTTAATGGAACCTATGTACTTGTTAAAGTCCCTATAGATGATGCCCCTAAATTTCATGATAGGACAGATTACCCAACATAAAACATATTGGCAGCATGTTCTTTTGATCTGGGATTCACATATGTTTTGGCTGGGTGGGAAGGCACATCATCTTATTCAAGAATTTTAAAAGATGCATTGAAACACCAATATCCCCTAAAAATTCCAAAAGGTATTGTTTGAAAGATGCATATAAACACCTAATTAGCTAAAATTAATTGTAGCACTAATTAGCATTAATCATGTTCTATTTACTTTTTGTATAAGTAAATTCTATTCTATCTTGTTGATGCTAGGTTTATGTTAAAAGGTGGGCTTATTACACCTTATAGGATGGAGATGTTGACCTATCCTTTGTCTATCAACAATCTTGCACCTTAGTTAAATGGATTAATGAGGAGAACTTAGTTTTTTTCCATAGAGTATCCAGATGCTCTAATACTTTACTAATGTTATTAACTAGTAAGTTTGAATTTTCATTTGAAAACTAATGCCTAATTGCAATCATGTTAAAAATTATTGAAAATTTAAATGTGTATGTAGCGTGATTTTGTTTGTCATATGTGAACAAATTATTAACTAACTATTGTTTACCTAATGGAAATTTACCTTAATTTTTTTTTTCCTTTTATACTAATGGATGGCCTGCTGACCTTTTTTATTCTCTAATGTTGATAGTGACATTTTCATATGTAAAAAAATATTATGTTATCCTTATATTCTCACCTTAGTTGATAACAAATTTAATATTTATCCCCTTCTTCTACTGAATTATTAATTAAAATATCAAATTTATTTATTTAAAATAATTTTAAAATATATAATTTTACATATTAAAAGTTGTTTACATAATATATATATATTAATTTTATTTTAGAATTATGTTGCATTTTGTGAGTTGAGAAATCAAAAGAAAAAAAAAAAGAGAATTAATAAGAGAAAGTAAAAAAAAAAAAAAAAGACAAGAGAATAAGTCACATTCCTATTTCATGTATTAAATAAAGGTATTATTAGTTATCTATTTATGTTATAAGGGATAATATTTAAAAAAATAATTAATAAGTCATCCCATTCTATTTATTTAATTGTAAGTTTTAAATAAAAATTTTAAGAGTATCTCATTTTCTTAATTAAAACTTTAACAATATATCTACTCAAGTTATTCCACTCCATTCAATTTTATTTCATACCATTTTTTTAATAATTATTTCATTCCATTCTCCCTTAAACTTCCAAATACAACCTAAATGCTAAAGAGAGGAGGGATTCAAAGCGAAAGGATGAAGCAAAGCTACAACGGTTCGTTTTCTTTCCTAGTATCTCAGGTTTTTTTTTTTTCTCCGGTATGGTTTTGTCTGGGAAATAAGAATTCTGAGTGCAGGGATGAGCTATTTTTATTTTTATTTCTTTCTTTCAAAATTGGTTGAGAAAGAAAGCTAAACTAGTCCCCGAGTAATACGTACATAGTGTAAGACGTGTGTGAGTAAAGGATAATTGAATGAATTTTTATTTTATTTTATTTTTTATTTAAGAAAGAGGGGCTTAATTATCATATGATTTGCAATTCATCATGCGTATCCATCATTCTTCTTCTGCCACATTTTGATCTGGTTAAGTAGTAACATGCTAATGCCTAATTTTAAATCAGTTTAGTTGTATGTTCTTTGTTTTCTATTTTTCTTTTTTATTTCTGTATTTCTTTCACCATTTTTGTCACGGTTTTCCTTTGTTATTTATGATGCATTAGGAAATTATATGTATCTAATAAATTATGTTCACTAAGCATCCATGCACACCTCCACTAGACGATGCATACTCACTTAATTTTGTTCCATCAAAAGTCACCGTGTGGGACCCATTTCTACTCCCTACTGGTGGGGTCACGAGCGATAACTTCTGTTAATGAATTTTAACACAATAATAATAATAATAATAAAATCTAGTTTCACTTTCAAATATCATCCAAGGAATTTTTCTTCGATCATCTAGAATTGTCATGAGATCATCAATCTTTTCATATACTTAAGAATTAATTAATAAAAGTCGTGTAAGATCTTTAATTTCTATAAGCTTTAAAAGTATATTTAAAAAATACAAAAATAAGTGCAATTTTTAAATTACAAAATGATTTATTTTGCCTTTCAAAAGTTATCGCTTGAAATTATTCGTCTCCACATGCACTTAGAAACTAACTAGTAGTAATCATGTGAGACTTTTAATTTTCTTGGACTTTGAAAGTTAACATATAATCTCTCATAATATAAAAATAAATTAATAAATGATAAAATAATTTATCTAACACTTTTATTTAAAAATTATAGTGTGAGACTGTCTCCTCAAATAATTAGGGAGTCCATCAATGGGACCAATTGAAACCTTAGGCCTCCTAAAATTCTATATGATATCTATCCATCACCCTTAAAATGAATTTATGTTTTGACAACCCACTTTCAATGAAGTTTTCAAAAATCAAAATGAAATTTCTTTTTATAATTATGAAAATGTAAATTAATAACTTAGAGCCTCAAAAATACTTTTCCTTGATAATTTCATTCTTATTTTAAAATAAAAAAATAAGAATTACTAATTTCAAAAATTTGAAAATCATAAATCCAAACTAAAATTATATTTCCACAACAATTTCACTCTTTCAAAATTAAACAAGAAAATTTGAATTTCTTAATAAAAAATATAAGTTCCAAAATTCTAAACATCCTTTTCATCAACAATTACTTCCTCTTTCAAATTTAAAATAAGAAAATCCTAGTTTCAAAAATCTTTTAAAACATTACGTCTAAACTTCCTAAAAACACTTTTCCCTTGATAATTCTGTTCCATTTCCAAAATTGAAATAAATCTAAATTCCAAAAATTCAGAAGAATTTAAAAAAATAAAGAGAGCAAAAAAGTTAAATCAAGCAGCTTTTATAAATTAAAGCACATAATCTAAATTTCCATCTTGTTTTATTTACAAGAATCCTTTTGATTCAAATGTCTTGTTCTTTTCACAAAAATAAAAATTATCAACCAATTGACATATTTTTTAGTCAAATTGATCCTATTATTGGGTTCATATAGGCTTTAATCCCTATTTTGGATACGTAAACTCTAGACTCTCATCTTACATCAAATTCGCTCTTTGTAAATATTCATTTTTTTCCTTTGATTTACTTATTTTCTTTTAATTATTTCTGTTTTAGTTTTCTCTTTCTATTTTTACGTATTTTAATGAGAGTAATTAAAATAAAATTAAAGTCATATTGCATTAATTTTACTTGACAACTAGGTAATTGTCCTTACCAACAGATATTATGGACTGCCTAATATCTTCACCAAATTTAAACAAATTCTTGAATTTATTTCTGTTTATACAGCCTACTTTTTGTTTTTTTCTCTAATTAAAATGATTTTTCAAGTTTTACTTTAAAAATTTTGATAACAATTTTTAAATTATTTTGAGAGTCAATTTATTTCCCTTTTTTTTCACTCGGGCCGCATTGAACTGAACCCTCTAACAATTTGGCAGATGTGACAACACCAATGACAATTATATCATAATAATTTAAAAAGTAAAAAATGAGTGCGCTAAAATTAATGGACATGGAATATTGTTTTTTCTATATGATGTGATTATTTATTTATATAAGTTTTAAAACTTAAAAATTTATCATCACAATCACACACCTTTTAACTTACTCTTCCAAACTCACTAATTATATGTAACACAAAGGACGAAGAAGAGGACGTCGAAATCCATTTATCTTTTCTCTTGTTTAAGTAGGTCATAATAATAACTATCTCTCTTGGTAATATCTCTCTTGTACCAAGATAGCCATTAGTCTCCTATTATCTTAACTCACTATAGCAGAGATGCTTTTCCTCTCACTTTCCAGAAATGTTGACGCTTCTTGGCCTTCTGTCATGATGATAGTTAGCGACCTCGTACTTTGGCACTGTGACAGTAAGCACACCCTTGTCCATGTACGCCTTCACGTGGCTCACCTTAGCGTTCTCCGGCAGCCTCAGACGCTGCACGAACCGCCCGGTGCTCCGCTCGATCTGGTGCCACATCCCTTGCCTCTGCTCCCTCTCCACCTTCTTCTCTCCGGTGATAAACAGCACTCTCTCCTCCTCTTCCACCTCCACTTTCACCTCGTCCGGCCTCAGCCCCGGCATGTGGGCCTTGAACACGTGGGCTTCCGGCCCTTCCTTCCTCTCTATCTGGCCATAGTCGGCGATCGGAAAGCCCGTGTGACGCTCGGGGTCGGTGACTGCGTCGTCCCAAATTCGGACGCGGGGTGGTGGTTCGTCTCGGCGACCGTAGTGACCTCGGGGAACGATGGACATGTTTGTTGGAAAATCAGGTGTTTATGTATGTATGCTGTAAATTATTGGGCTTGCTTGTGCAATGTGTGAATGAAGAAGAAGCACCTATTTATATAGTGGTTGATGAGATATTGAGAACTGTGAGATCGATCGTCATGTGTGTGAGAATATGATGAGGTTATGAAGTTGTGACAGATTGGGAATATATGGTAATGGTAGCTTCAGGGTGGGGCT
Organism: Delonix regia; assembly: GCA_037074485.1. Lineage (NCBI taxonomy): Eukaryota > Viridiplantae > Streptophyta > Magnoliopsida > Fabales > Fabaceae > Delonix > Delonix regia. The sequence continues at coordinate 4,186,753 of CM073460.1, read as the reverse complement.
TCCTCATTTGCAAATGAACGATCGAAGCATCAGAGGTCCACAGACCAGTGGAACTTGTTCTTTGATTATTTGTTTGTGATTCATATATATCCTTACCATTATATACAAAAGTACCAAATTTTCGAACTCCACTTTTTGCACAAATCAACTGTAGTAAAGTAAGTCTTTTATTAACTTAAACATAAAAGACTAATTTTATATAAATTTAAATTTTAAAAAAATTAATTTGTTATAGTGATGGATTAAATTATTATAAAATGTATAAGTAGGGATTAATTTTGTACTTTTTTTATAATTATAGCTAGAATATTATAGTCTTTAATTACTGAGTCGCCCAGATATATATATTGAAAAAAATTTTAAATTTATTTATAAAATTATAACAAAGACTGAAATGTTTTAAATAACTATTAATATACTATAAAAAAGCATAGAATATGATTTTTTATAATTTATTTTATTAATTATTATATATAAATTCATGAGTAGATATCATTAAATAAATATATGTAGATTTTGGGTCTGGGGCGAGATATATATTATATTTCCCATACCTGAACCTTTAAACATGCACCAATAGAAAATTGTCTCATCGAAACCCAAATGGCTAATTTTTGCTCCATACTCATGAATTTTGTTCATTAAATTAATTTTTTGGCCAAATATTTTTGTTGGCGTAAAATACTTTATTTGTGAATAAATAAGATAACATTGACTCGATTAAAAAAGTTGATTAATTGAGGTGTATGTAAATCAATTTGAAATTACCACATATCCACATCAAAAAATTTAAAATAACGAAAATTTAAAAAGAGTCTTGAAAATAAAGTAAAGATTGATCTAAATTTTGAATTTTTGCAGAAAATATCAATTTTTATTTTTATCCGAGTTCAATACATTTTTTAGATAAAATTCTTTTAAAAAATTCCTTGTAAATGATAGTGAGTTTCTTAAACCTCATACATAAAGTGGACATAATTAAAAGGAAAAAGATTAAAAAAAAAAGTTGGAGAATACCCTGAAAAAAAAAAAATTCCAAACCTTTAGGTAATCTTTCTTTCCTAAAGAAAGATAATAGCAGTGTAAACACGAAGCTGGTGTACTGTTGTAACGCAAGTCATACAATATTCCATTTCTGGATCTTGTATAGTTTATACACGTGTGTATGAGTCTTTTCTTTTTTTGAAAAAAAAAACTTTATTTGTTTTTTCTTACTGCACAATACAATCAATTTAGAACAACTGCTCCATTTCTAAAAAGAATTAAGCATTTTTCCTTTTTGGGACAAAAGAGTGCATAATTGATAATGATGAATAAAGAGCATATTTTCTTGTTGGGTTCTTCTTATATTGGTGCCACAAAAATGTCTGCATCAGCATAACAATAATTCGCCATTCTGTCTGATTTTTTATTATGCTAATATCAGTTTAGAAGTAAAATAAGTGATGATCGAATTTGTATGAACTGTTCTGCAAGATGCATCTAATTTTTCCAAGATGCTGGACATATATAATTGTGTCTTGATTCCAAACTGAAGTCTTTAAATAAGAGCAGATAAGAAAAAAAAAATTTCTACCAATAACCAATTTTTTCTTAGAGTGGGAACCATTTTTAGAGAGAGAGCATAGAAACAGAGATGATGAGTCTCTTTTCCTCTCCAATATACAAAAAACAAAACTACTCCTCTTTTTCGGTGTTTATTGTCTTTGTGTTGATTGTGTATTTAGCATAGCCAAATTCAAGAATTTGCTGCAAAAAGACCATGAAATTGAATATTTTCACATAGTAGACCGTAAATGCCTTTATTGCAGATTCACATAGAGACCATCTTATGCCATGAAATCTATACATTAGAATTCCTATAACAAGAGAAACATATGGTTAAATTTTGATAGAAAACGGACAAGTAATTAGAGGAAAATTGGAACTTTAATTTTTGGATAAGATATGCTTAAACAATGATATATTGAAGGCTGGCGTTCTCTCTATAGACAATCATAATCTGTAAACTTTAAACAACTAGAAAACCTATTGAACAAGCTTTCTAACACCACCAATTTTGTCCAAATTGAATAAGAAACGAGTAAGATATGAATTATGATCATTCAAAGCATGGGGTTTAAATTAGGAATTTCTAAAAAACATGGCCAAATAGCTTATTTCAAGGCCTATTTCTCTCTCCATAGACCACCAAATTGTGCAAACTATATACTATTGAAAATCTTGTTGAATAAGATTTCTAACAAGATAAATTTCATTCCTATCAGATATAAGACCAAAGAGATCTCATAATTTCAACTAGGGACTTTGAATCTCAATTTTCTACGAATATGAAATATTTTTAGAGTTTGAAGGTTGAAAATGATAGGTGAATCCCACAAAAACTAGTGGCACGTGGGACTCACCTCCAACATCATTGGGCCACCTTTTAATTCCAAAATCTAGAGAAAGACATGATGAGACCAATGGTTTCAACACAATTGCACAAATCTACCCAAAAAGTGGGAGGTGGACAACACATGCCACATTAGGAGAGTGGACTTGCTAAAATTTCAAATTTTTTAGCATTATCTAAAACAATAACCATAACATGGTGCGTTGAGTGTGTGCCAAGGAGTTTGAGGATAATTTGGGTCTCAAAAAATACCTAAATTCATGCTCTTAATTTTGGTATATAATATGGTTTTACTTGGACAATTTTTGACTACTTTTCATTAAGATTTATGCCTTATTGTAGTGTATTTAAGTGTCAAATATATATAAAATTATAATTTATGAATTAATAAATTCATTTTGAAGAGAGGAACTAATAGACATGTACAAATAACTATAAAAAATTCAAAATATAATATCCAATCATGCCTTCTATATATAGGAAATTGTATAACCAACTAGTAGACAAATGACATCCTATTCTCTTGAAACTCATGGGTCATAGGTTTGATTAATTAATTCCTAAATGATAATTTATGGACACTGGACATGGGAGAATGAAGATAGAAACTTAAGCCAAAAAATAATGATTTAAGTTTAGCTTGCCTAGTGTACTGTAGAAATAAAATTTACAGAAGAATGTCATATTGTCATGAACATAAGGCAAGCAGTTTTACTATCATCATTTGCAAATATAAGCAGTATGCAATATTTTGAGTGTTGTACATACATGATGGGAATTTATATTTGGAAATTGATCAAACATGTGGTTCACATTCATGATGACCCACTAGAAGCCACTGATAATTAGAAAAAGACTCTTAAGAAAAGACATATGAGAAATTATTTGATAAAATAAGTCTTTTTTAACAAAGGAATTTCCTTAAATTATTTTACTAATGTTAGTGTAAAGACATTATTGATAATGAGACAAAAGCTGTTATTACTTTATTTCATGTATGTGATTTTTATACTAAATTCCTTTAATGTTGAATGTTAGTATTGTATATATATCAAGATATGTATTGTTGAATAGGGGTTCTTTAATTAGTGAACATGTGATCAGCAAAGAACTATAATTTGAATGATATTTGGATATAAATTCAATAGAAAGATAACAACATTCTTAAGATACATGTGATAGAAGAAAGGAAAACATTTACTTCAAATCATGAACCTAATAATGTCATTATTAGTTTAGTCAAAGTTTATTGCAAATTCACATAATATTGTGTATATGTGATAATTCTATATTATGTCTATGTAGAGGTCGAACAGTGATTAAAGCTAATAAAAACAACATTGCTTAACTTAATTAGAGTTATAGGAGGATGTCAATTGGACAATTTGACACCATAAAGTTATTACATTCCTAAAGAGTAGGATGTTAAGAAGCCAACTAACAATGTCATGTTGGAGTTTGAGTATGGAAATTAAATACTAAATAGGAGAGATCTATAGCATCACTTATATACTATTGCTAAGTAACATAGCTAATGAACTCATATGTGAATATTCTCGTCATTAAAAGCTTGAGAATGAGCATATAGGAGTTGTAAGATCATCTATACAAGCCTATGACTGTTCAAGTTGTTTAGGCCTCAGTGTCTAGAGGCAATCACTTTCATATGAAGAAAGATTATAGGTGATATTTTAAAAAGGCTAAAATAGAATTTAAGAAGAGAGGTAAGTATTGCAAGAACAAAATTGACATGGTTATGGTCAAGTATTACACTTGTCAGAAGATGGATCAATTTGGTTGTTATTGCATTAAGCAAAATAAAATTCGAACAAACCACATGGCTTGAGATTAAGGGTCAGTTGTGGAAATTCATCGACTATTATGTGTATCCAGATGACTTTAATAGGAATAAGACATTATTTAAATTTAAATGGATTAGAACATGCAAATTAATCAAGCATGTAACACAAGCTCATGTCCTACATGATATACTGTATACTGAATGAACTTGGGAAAATTTAATTTCTATCGTTTCTCTTCTTAAATCAAATATTTAGTACCAATTTCCATGGCAACTCCATTGACATTTAAAATGGGACAATATATGTTATTCTAGGTTCCTTTTATATGGTTTTATTGTCTTAGGCACAATTCATGCCAATTCTTATAACATGAATAACCATGATTACTTTACCATATTCGTAAATTCCAATTAGTTATGGATATATATGTTTAGCATGCTAAGCAAGGCCATATAAGCTGGAAGGGAATGAGTAAACTAGAGGTAAAGGATGAATAGTTCTAATTCTAGTTTAGAAATGTCTCTATAAGGACATTGTCTAGTTGGTAAAGCAATTATAAAACTATTTGGAAAAAGAAGTTGTACTGAATACCCATTGTTGTAGATTCATTTTGATACATGTACTCTAATAAGTGTGAGGACGAGATATGTAGTTTTTTATTAAATTCATTGACAATTATTCACAACATGGTCAAATTTACTTGATCTCAACAAATCATAAGTGCTCTGGTGCTCTAGATATTATATGTGCATGGTTGAGCATTAAATAAATAAGTAAATTAAGAATTTAAAGTTTAACCGTGGACATGAATATTTTTCAAAATAATTTAAAAAGGTATATGAAGAGTAAGAAATTATGAGACAATGGATGACTTCATAAGTGTTAATACTATACACATATGAAGACAATCTGAGTAAGATTATACTTGAGAGATACCATGCCAAGAGTAAAATGTATATAAGTGAATCTAGGGCATCTATGGCACATTATTATATGAGTAATAAATAAGGATAGTAGTCTCTTATGCTGGTCCAATAATAGGAGGATTCCTAGTATAAGAGCTCCCAAATGTTGTGCCCGAACATTGATAGCAAAACACCTAATATGAAAATTAGAGATGAGAGGGGTATTTTTTGTTGTTATTCCCACAATGTGAGAATATGATATTGGAATATAGGGCCACCAATGAAAGATTGGTCCATAATCCAATAACCTAAACTCATCAAATTGATTAATTTGAATTTAAAATGGTTTTTTGTTATTAAAAAGGAAAATTGACGTAAAAAGCAAGAACGAATGTGAAACATTTTAAGTGGAAAACAGTTTTGAGATAAAGAGCACAAAAAAAGAGATGAGTCTCTCTTTTTCTTCAATATACAGAAAACAAAATTACTCCTCCTCTTTGGTGTTGTTGCTATGAAAAAATGATCGAAGTTTGTCTAGTGATTCTAGTCCAAACTGCATGGACAATAGAATTGACAAGATCCGTATTTTACCATAGAGATATATACATGATAAACATTCCTTCACTTTTGAATCAGTTATAATTCTGGTTTACACTGTATATCAATCAGTCAATCAATCTTAAGCATTATCCATTTTGCTTGAAGCTTATCATTCGTTTCGGATCCCATTTTCCTAAATTTGGTTTTAACATAGTAATAGAACTCGCATGATTCCTAATTCAAAATGTACAAAATGTCTCAATTCATATGTCAAATGATACAAATCGATGACCTATATTGTACAATGGCTAAAATCTTGCAAGTCGCACCAAAACAACAATTAGGAATAGCTGGTTCCACTGGTTGAGAATAAGGTCTGATAACCCATATGCGACCTGTATCCGCGAGGAAAAAGAGTAAAGAAGATGATTTTTTTTTTCCTTATTTGCTACATTAAATGGTGTCATTTACTTATATGTATAGAAGTTGTGTTTTATGGATGATGAACAACAGAGAGAGTAAGATGTGTGTCATTCACTCCATGTGACTTTGAGAAAATTTATTTTAATTTTTTATTTTTAAAAACCGCACCTTTATTGGACTTGGACTCTTTGACCTAATTTAACAACTATATATATATAGATATCACTGTCTTATTTTTTTTAATTTGTATGGCCAGAGGTATCAATTTTTGGAATTGTGAAATTGTTATTTGCCTCTCATCTCTATTATTTTGGCATGGAGAGAAGTAAGAAACTTCTTCATCTAATTTTTATATCTTCTATCAATTATTTCTTCTTCTAATTTTTATTTTTCCTATATGTTATTTTATTATCTTTTTTTTTTAATGACTTTATTATCAACTTTAAATCTTAATTTAGAAGTAAAATCATTCTTCTCATTATTCTTATTTTTTCTATCAACTATTTAATTTTCATATTTCAATATTAACTTGGATATTAATTTTAATTTTGGTTCTAAATGTGGATTGCTTTTTCTCATTCATCTTTTTTATATCTACAATTTAATTTTATATTTTAATCTTAACTTGGATATTAATTTTTATTCTGGTTTTGAATGTGGATTGCTTCTTCTAATTCTTATTTTTTATACCTACAATTTTATTTTATATTTCAATCTTAACTTGCTTATTAATTTTTATTCTAGTTCTAAAAGTGGATTGCTTCTTCTAATTCTTATTTTTTATATCTACTATTTACTTTTTATATTTCAATCTTAACTTGCATATTAATTCTTATTTCTTTTCTTTTACCTTTTTATAGTTTAAGTTTTAAACAAGATATGGCTCCAAAAAAGAAGATAAAGAAAGATATTGTGTGGGATTGTTGTAAGTCTCTTGAAACTAGGTTACATGTTAAATGTAACTATTGTCCTAAAACAATGTGGGGAAGAGCATTTAGGATTAAATATACTCTAGTCGAAACACAAAAAGAAGTTGCTCCTTGCAAACAAGTGCCAAAAGAAACAAAAAAAAAATTATTTAAGAAAATGTTAGATGATTTGAACAAGGATGATGATGTTGTTGAATGCTTTGATACTGATGATAAAGATACTCAAGGACAAGGTCATGACTCACAAAAAAAAGGAGTCAATAGAAGTTTTTGTGGCTAAAGGAAAAGGATTGATGGCTCTACTTCCCTAAAGTTTAATATGAAACAAAAAACTATAAATGCAATGGTGAAGAATCGAGACGTGGTAATTAGAGATATTTGTATATGTGTATATGCCAATGCATTACCTTTTACTTTAATAAAGAGTCCTTCTTTTATTGAAATGGTGAAACCTATTAGTGAATGTGGCTGAGGATTGGAACCACCCACTTATCATGGAGTGAGAGTTTCTTATTTGAAAAAAGAGGTTGAGCAAGTCAATGCTAATTTAAATAAATATAGACATGAATGGAAGAAAAGTGGTTGCACATTAATGTCAAATGGATGGATGATGGAAAGGGTAGTTCCCTTACTAATTTTCTAGTCAATAGTTCTAAAGAAACTATTTTTATATAATTTGTTGACACTAGTAGTTTTATTAAAGATGTTGAAAAAATGTTTGAACTACTAGATGAGATAGTGATGGAAATTAGGGAAGAAAATGTGGTGCAAATAATTACAGACGATGCTTTAACCTTTGTATCTGCTGGAAACAAATTGATAGACAAAAGAAAGCATATCTTTTAGTCCCCCTGTGCAACTCATTGTATAGATGTAATTCTTGAAGATATTAATGGCTTCCCTGTTTTCTACAATTGGAAAAGCTAAAGGAATCATGACTTTCATTTGTAGGCACACTTGGTGCTTAATTTTTTCAAAAGTTATTCCAAGAATAAAGAGTTAACAAGGCCAGCAATAACAAAGTTTGCCACATCTTTTTTGACAATGAAGTCTATCTTGGATCCAAAAATTGCATTGTAATCTATGTTTGCATTAGAAAAATGGGCTACAAGTGCCTATGTTGATAGAACTGAAGCTAAATTTGTGGAACATATTGTTATAACTGATTCAAGGTTTTGGAAATCCATAAAGTATTGCTTGAATTGTGTCACACCTCTGGTGAAAGTTCTTAAACTTGTGGATGGTGATTTAAAGCCAATGATTGGATATATATATATATATATAAGGCCATAGATAGGGTAAAGGAACAAATCGCAAAGAATTTTTAATAATGTGGAAAGTAGATATAAGAAAATTTGGGAAATTATAGACAAGCATTGGGACTATCAACTTTATAGGCCTCTTCATATAGCCACATATTTTCTATATCCTAAGTAAGTATATTTGTTAGAAACAATTTTTATGTTTATTTGCTTTATATTTAATTTATTATTACAACTTATATTATTATATTATATATAGGTTCTATTATGATCCAAATTTTAATGCAGATATTGAAGTAAAAGTTGGATTGTACAAAACATAGGAGAAGATGTTTCCTGATATTGAGACTAGAGTAAAAGTTGATTCTCAAATTGAGAAATTTGATAAGACAAAAGGGCTTTTTGGATATAGCTTAGTAGTTACAACTAGAGAGAAGAAACAACCTAGTAATGATTGCTGGCTTAAACATAGTATTACGATATATTTTATATATTAATTTGGTTAAGTAATTAATTAAGTATTATTTATAATTTTTTCCTAGTTTTATGGTGGAATAGTTTTGGAGAAAAATGCAAAGAGTTACAATCACTTGCTAATCGCATTCTTAACCTCACTTGTAGTGCTACGGGGTTTGAAAGGAATTGGAGTGTGTTTGATCATGTCCACTTAAAAAGAAGAAACTGCTTAGAGCAATAAAGATTAAATGCTCTTGTATTTGTTAAATATAATCTTCAACATGAGATTAGGCAAAAGAAAAAGGAGGCAAAAGGAGATACATATAATCTTGTTTGCTTATCTAATCTTGAATCAGATGATGAATGGATTACTAAATAAAAGGAGCCTTACCCAACTAAAGCAAGTTCTTGGATGGATGTCCAAGAATGCTTCAAGATCGAGGAAGGATATCCAAGTCAAAAGAGAAAGAGAGGTATATTAAACTTGCAATCTTAAGTCTTTTTTTTTTCTTTTTGCAATCCTTCATTTATTCAATTACTGCATATATTATTATTAATCAAACTACATATGTCTCAATCTAGGTCCATAAAATCTTAATGCTGACAACATTGACAAAGGAAATGCCAACAAGAATGATAAAGGAAAAGGAATTTTGATACAAGATAATGTTGAACAAGACACTAAAGATGATAGGGATACTGGTGATAAAGAGGATGAAGACAAATCAAATAGTGATAGTGATTACATTAGTCTAAATTATTAGTTTTTGAACTTGATTAATTTTTGGATATGACTTACAAGATATGAGATAGATTTATATGGTTACTACTTATTAGGTTATGACATGTGATTAATATTGGTTTTTGAGACTTAAAGTTTTTTAAGCATAATTTTATAGTATACATTCTTAATACAATATATTCTTAAGTATTTTTAATGTATCTTTGAATCTTACAATTTGATACAATTTATGATTCATGACACAAAAATCAGCTATCCAATTCACAATTTGAATACTATAGTTCCTAGCTATCGATTATGATAGCCTAATATTTTTAGTCAATTTACGGGGAAGTAAAAAAGCAATTTTGTTTTCTTACATCCTTACTCTGTAATAGATTTAAGTGTGAGTAAAATGTTATGTTGTTAAAAAACTAACAGATAACATTTATTGTCATAACTGACCTTTCGATAGAAAGAATAAAAAAAGATAGAGAGGTGAATTGATTCTCAAAACGAAATCTTGAAAATCAATTCACTGGAGTCACCACTAAAATTATTTTAAAGGAAAACTTTGGAAAACTAATTTAAAACAAACGGAAAAGGCAAGGTAGTCTGCAAAAACATATATGTGTTCGGTAGTCTATTTGAGTGTGAAGAAGGTGTTAGGCACCTTACAACACCCGTCCATAAGGACAGTTACCCTAAACTAGTCAATTGAAATTAATGTGATATGACCTTAAATTTATCTCAATTGCCCTTACTAACATGCGTGCACATTAAACAAAGAAGATAAAAACAACAATAATAAAAACAAACAAATGGATATTTACAAAAGGTAGACTTGACCTAGGATGAGAGCCTAGGACCTATGTACCTAGCAATAGGGATCAAAGTCCACGTAGTTCGACCAGAAATGTGCATAGTGAGTTTTTTTTCTTTTTTTGAAGTTTTGAAAACATAATTTACTTATACTTTATTTGAAAAATAAGAAAATGTTATTTTATTTATTTTTAGTTTTTGATTATTTGAAAGACGCAAGTAATGGGCCATTGGAACCCAAAACTTATTCAAAACATAAACGATTGGGAATGGCTGTCATAACCTAAAATTATTTTAAATGTGTGCAACCAGTATCGGGATATGCCTATGGAGTCATTGGATCTCACATGGCCCCATTAGTGAATCATCAGTTACTCATGGAGACATTGGTCTCACACGGCAATGTTGATGTTAAGAAAAATATATATGTTTATAAAATATGCCTATGGAAGCATTAGACCTCACATGGCAAGAGAATTGAAAGAGAGTACCTATGGAGGCATAGGACCTCACATGGCACATTTTGGAAAATATTAAGCATTGGTGTTTAGTGTGTGTAGGTGTTTAATCAATCATCCATAGGTGTGGTGTGTGTTGGTGTTAAGTAAAACATTCATGGGTATGGAGTGTATTGGTGTCCAATTACATATTCAATGCATGGTGATCACAAAGGACTAAGAATACATTAATTACAATTAAGTTCCAAGAAATTTGATAACTTATCCTTCCTAGTCTTTCAATATGTCATCCTTGCTTGTGTGTCCCTTATACCTTGATTTGAATGCCTCTCAGCCATGATTCTCAAGTTTAAGGCTCACCATAATCCAATATTATTTGAACAACCTATAGATCACACATTAAACATCACCAATATTAAGTAACTCAAAGGTTAATCATGTCACGATAATAATGACACTATAAGATGTTAGAACAATTTTAATATTTTATGAATTAGCATTAATTATTTTATTAGATTAATATCTTGTTATTACTGATTAGGTAATTAATGTTATAATTTGTAAACTATGAATGGACTGGGTTTTATTTTACTTGTGGATAATCGGTGATGGGTTCAATTATCCATAAGCCCACTGCATAGAAACCCAACCCACAGCCCAAGAGCATTAGTAATCATCCCGTCATATTACTAATTTGATATTGTTATCCAGAGAGATTTAATGGGCTTATTTTTCTGATTAATTTAATGAGAAATCATTTTAAAGATCCTGAAGGATTTTATTTTAATAATATTAATTAATCATATTATTAAAATAAAACTCTATAAATAGCGCACTGAAGCCCTAATTTTATACATATAAAAATTACTCTCATTCTCTCTGCCATCAAACACTTAGAAACACTCTTAGGCATTGGGGGTTGAAATTGTTCTAACTCAACTAGTACAAAATCATAACTATGTCGTCCTCATCAGGTCAGATTATAATTAATTCATGCACCCTATTTGTGATCATGTATAATTCCATGCTACAATTATGTTTTCAAATGGTATCAGAACCTCGATATTATGGATTATGAAGTTTTTTTTTAATTTCAATCTCTAAATTTCATCAGCCAAAATTTTTTATGGCTTATGAAATTTTCATTTCATGTATTATTAATATAATTTTTTTTTGAAAAATCACTGTTGTCGTTATACCCCACTGCCGGCGAGACATAGACATTTTGGCCTAAAATTTTTTCTCTTTTCTGCCACCATTCAAAGAGGTTGCCAGAGATTCAAAACTACCAATCAGCCTGCATATTCAAAGAGGTTGGCAATGATTCAAAACCGCTAGTGATTCTCCATTTTCGAAACGAAAAATCAAACTGATAAACTAAAAAATTTCAAATTTCAAATGGAAACATGGCTTAACTGGAAGAGATTGATGCGAAACCTATATATGGACGTTAAAGATTGTGAAACAATGATTAAAACGGTGTCGATTTTGAAGTCTTAAGAGCCAAAAACTTGCGGGTCACGTTCGGGTTCCGGCGGGTTCTCTGGCGAGTCAAGGTTGAAGAAGGTGCACATGGGCAAGGCCCACGCGCACCGCCGGCGTGTGTTGGTGCGTGCAACCACACTGCCAGTCAGATGAACTTTAAATTTTTGAAATTAGCTCCACTCGCCCTGATCTAAATTATGGTGATTATTTCAGAATTTTTTGAGCCCTAGAAATAGGATTTTTAAAATTTTTTGAAGATTAAGGGCCTTAAAATGACATGTAAATGATGTATTTTGATATGAGAAAATTTATGTATAGACTAGACATAGTACAGAACAACATACTCAGCTCACTCTCCCTGATTATATGTGAATAAATTATAATTAATTTCTTTGTATTAATTGTTAATTTTTATTCCTAATTTAAGAACATGCCTTAAAAGGAATAATTTGCGGGTGGAAATTGTTGAGACTTTAGGTCACATACACATATTGATTGTGTGCTCGCCTATCGTGGGCCCAATCATGGTGATATGTCTTTTATGAATAATTTATATAGTGTTTATAATTTAATTTCCTTTAATTAAGAATAATTTAATTACCATCATCAGGGATGAGTCTGAATATTATGATAAGTCCACTAGAGATAGTGTATATATTGTTATGTTATCAATGGACAGACCCTATTGGTGTGACATTGTTAATATAATTTTGTGTACGAATGGTTAGCAGCAATTGTAAACTAATGCTTTCATTGTTTCTTATGTCCTATCGATATAGAAACCATAGATGCATTTTGTCATTTCTCTTTGTGGTCAAATCTATGGTACATATGATTTTTCTTTCTTGATTTGTTGTAATCTAAAACTTTAAATGGGATTATAATGAACATCTTGATGATAGAGTTACATAAGTTGAATTTTGTGAAGGAAAACTTATTTTATAATTATATTTCTGGGACATAATTAATGTTTCCTAATTATGTTTCATCAGCTTCCAAGTTCTAGCAACTGTCTGTGGTGAAAACTCTAAATGGGACGAATTTTGATGACTGGCATGAGTCCCTCAACATGTACCTGATCATCTCCAAGGAGGATTTAACCATAAGAGAGCCAAAACCAACAGATCTCATTGCTGAGTCTAATGCTGCTAACAGAGCTTATCACAAGCAGTGGTATGAATCCAACAGGATCTGTCTGACAGTTATAAAGTATACTATTAAGAAGACAATCATACAGAGTATTCCTGAGAAGGTCACTGCTATAAAATATCTCAAAGCTGTGAGTGAGAAGTTCAAGAAGTTCGATAAGATGCAGAAGACGTACTATCTTTCCTCATTGGACAACACTCATTATGATGGAGTGTCTAGTGTACGCGAGCATATGATAAAGCTGGTAAATTACTTCAATAAGCTGAAGTCTCTAAATGTGGACTTAGGTGAGAGTTATCTAGTTTACAAAGTCCTATAGTCTCTTCTAGCAGAATATGGGTTTCTCAAAACCACCTATAACTTGTAAGAAGCTGAATGGACAGTTGATCAGATAATGTCCATCGTGACTCAGGAGGAAGAGTCATTAAAGAGATCGAATTCACGTGGTCATTCAATGAACTACATCTCTCATGGTTCGTCAAGCAAGGCTAGAAATGAGAAGCATAAGGGAAAGAAACCAGAGAGCAAGCCTAATGGTCAAAAGTTCTTTGAGATCAAGAAGAACAATAAAAAGAATAAGGGTCAGAAGAAGAAGATATTTAAAGGTGATTGTAATTACTGTAAGAAGCCTGGCCATAAGATCTTTGATTGCCTCAAGCTGAAGTACAAGCGTGAGAAAAACGGTATCTTTCTTGAAAATGCCCTCTTAGCTCTAGTTTGTCTTGAATGCAATAATTTTGAAACCTCTATGGATACTTGGTGATTGGATTCTTGAGCGACTGTTTATGTAACTAATTCCTTACAGGGGCTCAGAGATAGGAGGAGCCCAAATTAGAGGGAAAAAACCATTCTAGGAGTGGAAGAAAGTTCAGCTACAGTGGATTACATAGGAACTGTAGTTTTGAACTTGTATTCTGGACATACTTTAACTTTATATAATGTTGTCTATGTACCTTCTTCAAGGAGGAATTTGGTTTCAAGTTCTGTATTAGACAACATGGATATTCTTTTTAGCAAGGAAATGGCAAAATTGATGTTTACTGTAATTCAGTCATTGTTATAACTGCTAGATTAATGAGCAGTTTATCTTGTTTGAATGCAAATGTTTGTTCAGATTCTACTTCTGTGGCATCAATTATTGTTGTCATTGGACATAAACGCCAAAGAATTGATGAGAACTCTTCCATGCTATGGCACCGGCGTTTGAGTCATATCTCAAAAGAGAGATTGGAAAGAATGGTTAGACAAGGAATATTGCATGACCTAAACTTTTCTAACTTTGAATCCTGTGTTAACTGCATTAAGGGAAAATTTCCCACTAGAGCTAGGAAGAAAAGGGCTAATAGATCTGAAACTATTTTGGAATTGATCTACACAGATATTAGTGGACTAATTACTCATGCTGCAATGGTAATTACAAATATGTTATAACCTTTATAAACGACTATTCCAGATTCAGCTGGATTGATCTGTTGCATGAAAAAGCTGACTCATTAGATGCCTTTAAGACATTTAAGGCTACCATTGAATTAAAGTCTGGAAAGGTAATCAAGAGTGTAAAATCAAACAGAGGTGGAGAATATTATAGGAGGTATACTCAAACTAAGAGAAACCCTAGACCGTTTGCTCTATTCTTACAGGAGCAAGGAATTGAAGCTCTGTATACTATGCCTAGCGCTCCACAACAAAATGGAGTTGCTAAGAGGCGTAATCGCACCTTGATGGACATGGTCAAAAACATGATTAGTCACTCTTCGTTACCAGAATTTTTGTGGAGAGGTACCCTTAAGACAGCAGCCAATATCCTGAATCAAGTTCCAAGTAAGTCTGTTGAAAAGACACCGTATGAGCTTTTCATCGGTAAGAAGCCTAGTCTAAGGCACTTCGCGTATGTAGTTGTAGAGCAAAAGTGAGACCCTATAATCTGCAACTCAATAAACTTGATTCTAGGACTGTTAGCGGATTCTTCATTAGGTATTGTTCAGGATCCAGAGGATACAGGTTTTATTATCCCAGTCACACTACTAAGGTCATTGAATCTGACAAAGCATTCTATTTTGAAGATGACTTAAACAGTGGGAATGGTGTCCCTAGAGTAATTAACCTGCATTGTATGAATACCATCTTACTCATACCACCGTTGTCATCTCTACCTTTGAATCATGATATTAGAAATGACATTCTTGTTGAAAATCCGATTGATCCCATTGTAAAAGCTTCTATAACTGATGTAGGAGAATTAGCCATTAATTTAAGACGATCATAGAAGATTTGTAGACCTACAATTTCATATGATTACATAGTGTACTTGCAGGAATTTAAGTCAGATGTTGTTGATGGCATAGATCCAGTTTCTTATGACGAGGTTGTGTCAGGATCTCATTCATCTGAGTGGTTGGAGGTTATGAATGATGAAATGTCCCCCCATGTCCCATAACCATATATGGGAATTAACTGAGTTACCAGATGATTGTAAACCTATTAGTTACAAATGGGTCTTTAAAACTAAAAGAGGGGCCAATGGTGAAGTTGAAAGGTTCAAAGCCAAACTTGTAGCTAAATGCTATAATCAGAAGGAAGGGATTAATTATACAAAAACATTTTCACCCGTATCTACTAAAGATACCTTCAGAGTTGTAATGGCTCTCGTTGCACAGTTAGATCTTGAACTTCTTCATATGGATGTCAAAATAGCATTCTTAAACGGTGATTTACTTGAGGATGTTTATATAACACAACCTGACAAATTCACTGAAACAGGGAAAGAGCACTTAGTGTGAAAATTGAAAAGGTCCATCTATAGGCCTAAACAGGCCTTAAGACAATGATATTTGATGTTTGATCAAACAATCACTTCACTTAGTTTTACAGAGAATATTTCTGATCAATGTATCTATCAGAAATTTAATAGAGACAACTTTATGATACTTGTGCTATATGTTGACAACATACTGTTGGCTAGTAACTCAATGACTATGTTGAATGAAGTCAAACGTGTTTTGTCATGCCACTTTGACATGAAAGATCTTGGTGAAGCTTTTTTCGTCTTAGGAATTCAGATTCACCGTGATAGATCTTGTGGCACTCTTAGTTTACCTTAAGCAACCTACATAGATCGAGTGCTGAAGAAATTTAACATGCATGCTTGCGCTCCTTGTGTTGCACCTATATAAAAAGGTGAAAGGTTGTCTAGATTATCTTGTCCCAAAAATGATGATTCGAAAATCGAAATGAATAAGATTCCATATGCATCTGCTGTTGGCAGCCTTATGTACCTTTAGGTATGCACACGACCTGATATTGTTTTTGCTGTCAGCATACTTAGAAAATACCTGAGTAATCCAGGTCCTGATCATTGGAGGGCTGTGAAGAAAGTTATAAGGTACTTACAAGGTACAAAACATCATATGCTTACTTTTAGAAGATCTGAGCCACTTGAAATTGTGGGTTATTCAAATTCTAATTATGCATCTTGTGTGGATGATCATAAATCCACTTTTGGATACATCTTCATGATGTCTGGAAGAGTTGTATCATAGGAGAGTTGTAAGCAATCAGTAACAGCCACCTCGACTATAGAGGTAGAGTATATCGCATGTTATGAGGCTGCCTGCCAGGCCATATGGTTGAGGAAACTGATATCTAGCATGCATTTAGTTGATTCTATATCACAACCTCTAACCATATACTGCAATAGTTCATCTGCTATTAGTTTTTCTCAGAATTATAAGAACTCTAGTCGCAATAAACACTTTGATATTAAATTCCTATTCGTTAGAGAAAAGGTTGTTGAATCTCAGACTCATTTAGTTCACATTTCTGGTGAACATATGATGGTGGATCTGTTGACCAAAGGCTTACCCGTAGGAGTCTTTAAGAATCATGTGACTCACATGGGCGTTGTTGAAAATTTTGATGTAGCCTTGGTTTAATGGGAGTCTGAATTAAGTTCTTAAAGGACTTTTGAATTGTAATTTAACATTTTGAATGTTACTTTGTATTTCATTATATTCAAATAATGAAACTTATTTATGGAAATGTCAATATCACTTGATTCCCTATCGGTTTTAGTGATCTTTGTGTATAGTTTCACTTCTGAATTTTGTATGGGTTATAAATATGCACATATCCATGTGTTTATGTGAACATTATTTGCCTAATTATGTATTCATTTATTGATCTAATAAGTTAATTAATTCTATCCAAATGGGAGTTTGTTAATATAATTTTGATATTTTATGGATTAGCATTAATTATTCTATTAGATTAATATCTTGTTATTACTGATTAGGCAATTAATGTTATAATTTGTAAACTATGAATGGACTGGGTTTTATTTTATTTGTGGATAATCGGTGATGGGTTCGATTATCCATAAGCCCACTGGATAGAAACCCAACCCACAGCCCAAGAGTATTAGTAATCATCCCGTCATATTACTAATTTGATACTGTTATCCAAAGAGATTTAATGGACTTATTTTTCTGATTAATTTAATGAGAAATCATTTTAAACGTACTGAAGGATTTTATTTTAATAATATTAATTAATCATATTATTAAAATAAAACTCTATAAATAGCGCACTGAAACCCTAATTTTATACATACAAAAATTACTCTCATTCTCTCTGCCGTCAAACACTCAGAAACACTCTTGGGCATTGGGAGTTGAAATTGTTCTGACTCAACCAGTACAAAATTATAACTATGTCGTCCTCATCAGGTCAGATTATAATTAATTCATTCACCCTATTTGTGATCATGTATAATTCCATGCTACAATTATGTTTTCATAAGAGACACAATTAAGCCCAAGTTTTCACACCAAAGTAAACCCCATGACAGCATCATATTAGCTAAAATGGACAATCATGTACACCATATTGGGAGACGAAATTCAACTCAAAATGGAACAAGAGTGAATTTCACTGCTCTATTTTCTCTTGTTGCTAAGTTAGGTATGAAAATCAGTAGAAAAGTACTATATCCAAAAATTAAAACCCCAACATCAATTTATCCTATAAACTAGACATATAGAGGCTTCAAGTATTCAAAACTCAACTCAAGATACTTTCTAGATCAATATCAGAAAATTCACGAAGTTGACTACACCTAAAATGTCTGATCACAAAGTTGTACTAATAGCATATCAAAATGTCACTATAAATTCCATAAAAATTTCAACACAATATTGACATATGAAAACACATGTATAACAAATTTCAGCACAATATGATATATATAAACTTCCCAGAAAATTCAACAATTTGACCTAGGGTAGAATTTGCTGAAGCAGAACATGTTCAGGACAAGCACTAAATTTCACCACTTATCTACTACCAATCCGAAATTAAAAAATTAGTGGAAAAATCTTCAAGACTTTACACATATGAAATACACAAAATTTCAAGGTAAAATGGCATCATATGAAATACCAGAAATTTCACAAAGTTCATTATACCTATGTTGTCCAGTCACAGAGTTATGTGCATAAAGTTATACAAATGGCATATCAACCGGTTATTATAAATCCCAAAAAAATTCAATAACAATGGTGACATATCAAAAGACATGTGTACCAAATTTCAACTTGAAATAATTTATAGGAACTTTTCAAAAAATTCAACAAGAAGCATGGTAGTCGAAACAAAACATGTTCATGACAAGCACAAAATTTCACTACTTTTCTACTATCAATGCAAGATAAAAATGGGTGGAAAAATTCAACAAATATCTAAACATATGGAATAACTTTGACACCAAATCTCAAGGTAAAATGGCTTCATATGAGGTACCAGAAAATTCACGAAGTCCACACAAGCCATATTGAACCTAAAAATGGATATGTAAAGTGAACAAAGCTATTAATCAATCCTCTTGAAATAAAGAAAAAAAAAAAACCACTACCACATCAACACCTCCATGGTGACTAATTGAAACCTAGCCCATGATAATTTCAACCGAAAAAAAAATGAAACTAAGAAAGCCAAATTGAAGAGAAGTTATAAATAACTACCTAGAGTTCTCCCTTAACCTATTTCCTCCTTCCTTGCCTCCTTCACTTTAATATTTCTTAACCTCTCAAAACCTATCTTTCTAAACTTGTTTTGTTCCCTCTTCCTCTCCTCTATTTATAGGGATAACTCAATCTCGCTTCCTATTCTTTTTTATATCATCCACCACCTTTCACTCACCATTATCTTCTCTTTTTTCACCTTTTAACCACTTTCCCTCTTATTTTATTCTATATGTTTCCTTATTCCTTTTTTATTCTTTTAATTTCATCATTTCATTCTCTTTCCACCCAACTAATATCTCATATGTCCCATGTTATTATTTTTCCTACTTAGTTAAAGTGGTTGTTCCTCTCCACACATCATCTTCTCACATGCTCTCTCCTAATTTTTTTACTTTTTTTTTATTTGAAGACAAGTTGATTTTGTTGTTTTTTTTTTTTAATTTTCTCCCCTTTTTAATTCTCTTATTAAAATATCCCTATTCAAAATTTTATGTCTTTTCTTTGATTTTTTTTTAATTTTTCTCTTTTTTTTTAGATTTCATGTTTTATATTATTGCTTTCTTTTATTTATTAAAATTTTTTTGATATTTTCAAATTTTTCTCTTCTTTTTTTAATCATTGTTATTTTTCATTTCTTAAATTTTTTATTTTTTATTTTGTTTTTTCATTTTTAACTTTTTTGATTTTATGATTTGCCCCTTCCACATTTATTTAGTTAATGAATTAATCAATTAATCATTAATTTTTAATTTTATTTTTGAGATGAGGTGTTCACATTTATATAAACTTGTTACTTCATAAAACCTAATTTATTAAAATATAATGTCAAGTATAATTCCTCACAAAATCTAACAATAAAGATTTCAGTTAGACTTGTGAGATACTAACGAACAACTCAATATCGTATGCTTCAAGTTTAGAGTTGATTTGGTACTGAATTGTATACACACATAGAGTTGGGACTATTTTTATAAGCATCAATGATATGTTATTTCTACGTTGAAGTTGAACTGTTCTGTCATTTATAGGTCTCTATTATTAATCTTCCCAAATGATTGAAGTGAGTAAAGCTTCAAATGTTAAGATTTGAAAATTTTTGGTGCTGTCATTTAAGTAATATTACTTCGTTTGTTGTTCTAATTTGAAGACTAGATGAAAAATCATTCAATTGTAGATAATTATTGCACCCCGTTGCATATGATCCACCATATTGTACATATCATCATAAGTTTTTAATTATTACTTGATATTAATCATTTGGATCTTTTTTATCATGTTGAAAAAAATAAACTCATTTATTCTTCTTTAACATAACAATAAAAATAAAAAATAAAAACCAAATTCTTTATTTTGTCCAATTTCTAGTAATAGATTATAAATTTGATTTGCTAGGATCGTGATGATTAGGTGCAATGGTTTATATGGCAGTGAATGCAACGCTGATGGAAGTGATGATTGTTTACATGTGGCGGTATTTACTCTGAATTTCTCTAAATTTGAACTATCTAATGGAGGTTAATAATGCCCTCAGATTATGGTTAAGAATTATAAATTTAAAATTTTATATTAAACAGAATTTTAATTTTAAAAATTAAAATATTTATGCAAGGTGATAGAAAAGTTGTAGATGTTAATTAAATAAAAGCTCAATAATTATGCATTAAAGCACAAGACTAAGTCCCAAACTTGGCCAGCTCGTACTCTAATTTCCCTGTAGAATACCCCTTCTTTTATTCATAATCAATTTGCCTTCTCCCACATCCTGCAAATCACCACAGTACCTTTCTTTGCAAATTTTAAAAGTATACTTTTAGTCCTTAGGTTTGGTATGAGATTTCAATATTGTCCCACAATATTTTAGTTTTTGTTTATCAATTAATTTTTAATTTAATTTTTTATTAATGTTCATTTTTAATTTAGTCCTTTACCAATATTTAATTTTAACAAATTAAATACAAATTTAGTTAAGATAATAGATTAAATATGTTAAATTTTAAATTAATGAGAGACAAAATTAAAAATAATAATAAGGAATGAAAGACTAAATTAAAAATAAAAATTAATAAGTGAGAAAATTAAAAAATAATAATAAACCAGAACCAAAATAAATATAAAAGTAAATAAATAATTAAATTAAAATTAACTGATAAATAAGAAATAAAATTCTATTCTTCTCGTTCTCAAAAATGGAAAAAAAATAAAATAAAAGAGATCAATTTACTATTAATCAATTACAATATGAGATTACTTGACGAACTAATTAGACAAGAGTGTACATTAACCATGATTATTTTTGCCAAACATTTTCTCTCTCAATAATTAAGTTTTGCAATTTGGATCCCTCATATTTTTGCAGAACCATAAGATTATATTTAATCATGATAAACCGTTAAATAAAAATTTAATAGTCTAAATTTATATTAAATTAATATAATCATATGTAATTATATTTTTTTTATAAATTTGGATCATTAAATTTTTATTCAATAGTTTACTATGATTAAATATAACCTCATATTTTTACCAGAGAATTTAGAATATAAGTTTTGTTAAAACTATACAATTTGTTTTTGTTTTCAAACTATATATTTTAGTTTAATTTTATTATTTTAACTATAATACCTTCATAATTTTTTGTTTCAAGAAAAGTCAACCTAATTTGAGTAAGAGTTTAACTATTTAGTGTCGGTTAAAAATTATTTATTAT
This sequence comes from Delonix regia, assembly GCA_037074485.1. NCBI lineage: Eukaryota > Viridiplantae > Streptophyta > Magnoliopsida > Fabales > Fabaceae > Delonix > Delonix regia. The sequence goes on along the minus strand of CM073460.1, from coordinate 4,164,679 downwards.
ATACAATAAATAATCTTGAACTAATAAAATTAATTAAAAATTATTTATTACACCTATTACTAATAATAACAAATACTTATAAACTAATTTTATTAATTAAAATTAATTTATTATACATAATAAATACTCCTTAAGTAATGTGGTAAAAAGTGATGTTTGTATAATTTATTCTGATTTCTATCCCCATATTCAGACCCGCCCAAACAGGACAGATTTAGTTTAACAATAAAGATGAGATAGTATTTAAATTCAGGTGAGATACAATTGGAGAACTTTTAATAATCTCTCGAATGCTTTATCTTGAAGATAGGGAAACAAAGTTGCCTTCTGATTTTTCTTAAATATAAAAGAAGAAAAAAAGGAAAAAAAAAAAAAAAGCAAACATAGTTGCCTTTTGATTTTTCTTAAATATAAAAGAAGAAAAAAAGAAAAAAAGCAAGTCCAATAAATGTACGAGCGTGACCCAGCTTTACCAAACAGGGCAACATTAAATATTTAACATAGAAGGAGGCACTACTTTATTGGGTGGCCAAGTTTTCTTCTCTTGCCCCAAATAAAAATGTGGATTTTTTAGAGGAAATGGTTGCTTTTATGCACCCCAAAATAAAGTACTAGAAAAGTGTTATTCATTATATATTTAGTTTTTTAATTAATTATAAAGAATTTTATAATTGTAAGAATTGGTAGAATTTATAAATTCATTATTTAAAATTTTTAAAAACAAACTTAATATTTGTTAGACGATAAAGTTCAACTATTAAAAAAAAAAAAAAAAAAAGAAATTTTTACTGTTTGGACGAAATTACATGCTTAATGTTACAGACAATGATAACAAAAAGAGTAAATGGTATAAAAAATTTTTATTTATTAAAAAAATATCCATTCAAATTATTTAACATTAAAATAAATATTAAAAAATTTAAAGTACAACCTATTTTATGAATAAGACGTTTTTAATCAAATATTTTTTATTAAAATTTTACATTTTTTTGCTAAACTTATTTAAGTTATAATCAATCTAATGTGGGGAATCTTATCTTCTGCTTATTATTTTATAGTTTAGGAAACATTTGACAATTTTTTTATCTGATATTTAGATATCTAGACAAAAATAAATTGAAGGAATCAAATTAATAAAATGCTAATCACAAATTGCACTGAAGATTTTCTTCGCAGGCTTTGCATTTTGACTGCTAGCGAGCTGCCAATTGCAATAGGCCCTGAGCCCCTGACGCTGACTCAACTCCTCGGACCTCAGTGTGGTCCCCCACCTCGGGATTCATGAGAGAATAGAAGTCTCATTCTGTAGGTCCCATGTGTAGCCCACCTTCTTCCCCACTTTCTTCTCTGCGTGACATCTCTTCCTTCCCCATCCCCATTTGCAAGGCCAAACTGTCTCTCTTTCTCTTTCTCTCTCACCTGTGTTTCCCTCCCTCTGTAATTTATCCTTCTGTTTTTTGTTTTTAATTCTTTTCTCTCTCTGGGTTATTCGGAGAAGTAAGAATGATTGATTGCCTGAATAATGGTATAATTGAGTTTCCCAGCACTAGCAGCAATTCTTTACTTCGCTTGCAATCTACGTCGGCTTCCACCTCCTGAGAATCGATTACGCTTCGGATCTTTATCCTGATCGCCCCATGAGTTTTGCTCAATGCCATACCCTCATCCTCCTGGGTTGGTAAGCTCTTGTTCTTGACTTTTAAGAAACCTCGAGATTGTTTGGGATGCTACATTTTCTAAGATCCAGTGTTTTTGCGGCAGCACTATTTGATTAATGTTTTTGCTTTCTTTCTCTTGATGGAAATGCGGGCTTCCTTGCTCTTACTCTTCGGGGAAGAGGGTATTTCTCTTTTTCTGTTTTTATTTACAGTTTTCTTGGCTGCCAAACAGAGTTTCGCCTTCTTACTTACCTGATTTTGATTTTGGCTATGCTGCGATCTTTTACTATTTCCTTTGGATTTTTTGTAGAGTTTGGTATCAGAAATCCATCGTTTTCCTTATTAATAGTTAGTGCAAATAAATCCACACTTAGCTCTTTTTAAAACTGAATGTCAGATGTTTCTCATTCAATTATAACGTGGACATTATAGGAAAGTCTAGGCATTTCCTTTTCTTCAATCAATTCAATCCTTTCACGTGGCTTCCTTGCACAATTTATTCAGGAAATTGTCATAATCAATTTAATTGTTGTATTGAATATATCACTGCTGGAACGCTCATTTCCATATTTTTCACACCAACGTTGTCTTTGCCCGCCCTTTGATATTTTCTATATTTATTAAGCTATTTACGCCTCTGGTAAAAATCTTAAACCAACATTTGAAAAATTCAAATAAATGACACAGATTGCTCGGCCCCTTGAGTCAAGATGCTGCTGTAGCTGCATTTTTTTTCTTCTTTCTTTCAATTGCTTGTGATGCCTCTGCCTTTTCGCCATATGTATTAACTATTAATAGCAATGAATAGTTTTCGGCAAATCATGAGTTGTAGCCTTTTTGCCATACTTTTGAATGTATCTTTTCTTTACCACTTGCTTCTTCCATAAGAGTTTACTTGAATGAGAAAATTTCCAGGCACATAATTGAAAGAGGAAGCTGGAAATTCCTTGGCAGCGTGAGCTTCTGTGGGTGAAATTTTGTAATGAAGTTTGAGCTTATCTTCTGGCACGCCTCTGGGTATACAGCAAAGTAATGAGTTTATAAAACCCGCTGAGGACATGGCATTCAATTTAGAGCTAAGAAAGATGAGGTCCAAAGAGCAACAAAGCAGCTCAAAGATAGTTAAGGAGAGGTTTGATTTGCCTTGGTCAAAGAATGGTGTTCGTCCACCGTGCAGGGATCTCAGTCATAGAGTGAGGCATGATGTGGATAGCAAGACATTTGTCCAACCAACCAGGAACCGCAGCCGACAGAGCGCAATGGGAAGCACAACTAAAAGTGAGGAGCTTGTCAAGCACATGACCAATTTACCAGGTTATCTCCTGCATGCTGATAGAGAAGAAAATATCCAAGGGAATCCTTTAAATTTTGGAGTTTTAGATTGGGCACAACTTGAAAATTGGAAGCACAAGCAAAAGCATATCCCCACTAAAGCTAGCAATTTCACATCATTTGTTGATCGTGAATCATCATCAAGAAAAGAGACCAATTCATCTAGTGCTGTCAGCATTGAAACATCTAGTAAGGAAGGCCTTTTTGAAGGTGCCAAACCATATTTTCAGAATGTCAATAGATCTCAACATTTTGAAACCGGAGAGAAGAGGCAAAACTTGGATAAATCAGTTTCAGGACTGAGAACTTTTGCATCATACTTGAAGGACGATGAAGCTGAGAAGAGCATGGAGTGTTTGCAAGATTTTGACCTCAAGAAAAAAGAGACAAATCATGAGTTTGCTACTGATATGGGACTTCCATCATCAAAGTTCAAGAGTAAAGGGGTCTCTGTACGTTCCAGGAAAAAAATTAGTTCCAGCAGCAACAAAACCAAGATTAAAGATGATCAGTTGCATGAGTCAGATAATGATGCTGATCATAAACAAGGCCAAAGCAAGCTGAATAACATTGTGCTGCTTCGTCCCCGTGAAATTTATTCCAGCAACAAAAGAACTGAGATAAAGGATGATCAGTTGCAAGAGTCAGATGTTGATGCCAATCATAAGCAAGGCCATAGTAAGCCAAAAGATATTGTGCTACTTCGGCCCCGATTGAGTTCTCCTGACTTTAATGAGCTCTCTACAATAAGAAAGTCATTTGATGAGATTTTGGCAGAATCAAGTCAAAGTAGTTTGTCAAGCGTCTCCTTTCTTGCAGACAATAACTCTGAAGGTGTATGTTCTGAAATTCCCCAATCAAGTGAACTGGGTTCAATGGTTGAACCTCCAGCAACTTTAGAAGCAATGCTGCTTAGAACTGAAACTGATCAGGGTACAGATAATTCTTCAGTTGCATCTGAGACATCTCCTTTTTCTGTTAAGAGCTCTACTTTGCAATCTGAAGGTTCTTACTTTGAAAAGGATTCATCAGACAATAACCTCACAAATCAGTGTGACTTCAGTAACTTAAAGGAATCACTGGACCAAGAAAGTGCTGAGCTAACAGCTAAGAGAGGCAGGAATCTATCAAGCAGTCATCGGTTTAGCTTTAGTTTAAGCCAGATTGGAAGAAGTTTCAGTTTCAAAGAGGGAACTACTCTTCCACTATTTAGCTCCTCATATGTTAGTGCAAAGTCTGGTCCAGTGACATCTGTATCTTCCGCTCGTTGGTATAGTTCTGGTAACTTAAAGGAATCACTGGACCAAGAAAGTGCCCAGCTAACTGCTAAGAAAGGCAGGAATCTATCAAGCAGTCATCGGTTTAGCTTTAGTTTAAGTCGGATTGGAAGAAGTTTCAGTTTCAAAGAGGGATCTACTCTTCCACTATTTAGCTCCACATATGTTAGTGCAAAGTCTGGTCCAGTGACATCTGTATCTTCTGCTCGGTGGTATAGTTCTGGCAAAGAGAAGGAAAATGGTCATAATAGAACCCGGTCCAGCTCCTTGCAAAGGTTGTTAGACCCTATATTGAAGCATATGGCATCAAAGGTACGCCATTCTGATGAAAGCAGTCAGGCACAAAAGGGAAGCTTGGACTCGATCAGCTTTAGGACAACCAGTGCAAGTGAATCACTTCCAGATGAAATAAGCGAGGGTTCATCAATTCAAGCCCTTATTCAGGTTACAATAAAAAATGGACTACCTGTTTTTAAATTTGTGCTCAATAATGAAAGAGAGATTCTTACTGCTGCAATGAGAAGTTTAGAATCACCAGATAAAGATGATTCGGGTTGCTGTATAACATTTTACCTACTTAATGAAATTAAGAAAAAGAGTGGTCGATGGATGATTCACGGAAGTAAAGAAAAAGAATGCGGATACATCTACAATGTTGTTGGTCAGATGAAGTTCTCTAGTTCTTCAATCACTGAACCAAGCAATCAAAACCCCAAGACGCTGTCTGTGCTTAAAGAACACGTCCTATTGGGTGTTGAAATGGACCAGACAGATCAAGGACCACCAAAGGTCATCCAGAGCCAGGAGCTTGCTGCTGTTGTTATCAAGATCCCATGTGAAAACCTTATCCATAAAGGACTGCATTGGGATAATGATTTGTCAAAAGGATGCTTAAAATGCTTGGCAGAAGACAGATGTATGTGCAACTCAGGAGAAAACGATGCCTTATGTAGCACTACGGTCATACTGCCAGGTGGTATCCATGGTTCATCAGACAAAGGAGAACCTTCACCGTTGATCCATCGATGGAAATCAGGTGGATTATGTGATTGTGGGGGTTGGGACATCGGCTGCAAATTGCTTGTCCTCTCCAACCAGAAGCAAAGTTCAAAATCTCACCATGAACATTTTCAACTTTTAGTTGAGGTACATTTAGGCTTTTCATGTCTGCCGAAGGCCATATTGATTTACAGCTCTACTTATGTTATGCCGTTTACATGTCTTCCTTGTCCTACCTTTCAGGAAGGAGCTGAGCAAGACGGTCCGCTTTTCACTTTGGTGCCACTGAAGGATGGATTATACTCGGTTGAATTCACTTCATCGATCACTCATTTACAGGCTTTTTTCATTTCTGTTGCTGTTTTAAGCTGCCAGAAACTATCAAGTTCTTTAGCAATGCTCAGCATGCAAGATGAAATCTTTATGGAAACCAGCAGTCTGAAGAACAGTAACAATTTCCCTGAGAAAACATCTGTTAATTACACTCCAATTCCACCACCCTCCCCTGCTGGAAGAGTTTAATTTTTGTAGTAAGAGGTTTTTTGTTGTTCATAGTTAGCCCATAAAGATCTCCAGAGTCCAGATACCCAAAGGAGATCTCTCTCACTCTCTCTCTCTTTTTTTTCCCAATATCGTACCTGATATCCATGGAGTTCTTGCCACCAGAGTAGCTTGAGGCAGAAGGTATGCTCATTAAACCTTCTTATTCATTGTACTGCATCTTTGTACAGAACAAAATGTGAATAAATAAAACCAGTGGGGTAAAACACTTCATAATTCGAATCAGAAGCCTTGATGCTTTTTCATGAATTTCAGTCATTGATAGTTTTCTATCTAAAGAAAGAGATATGATTATGTTATTTACTGAAGATTTTCCCCAACCTGTTATCTTGTATATTTTATAATTTAACAGATAATAAATTCAAACATGTGATGATATAATTTTACATCACATACCTACCTGCACGACTAAGTTAACCCATTCCACCCTAAGGGTCCAATTTCTCTCTTCCATTTTTCTTTTGGTCAAGATTTTGTTTGGACTTTATAACGTAAAATTTTGGGCCCAACCTGATCATGGGCCAACTCGGGTTTGAATTAGTTCTAATTTAGGACCGAAAGGAATCAGCTTGAATTTAAAGGAATATTGTCCCCCTAGTTTATTTCAATTAGGTCAATATTACAACTCTATTTTTTTTCTACAAGCCTACCAACTTATCCAATTATGTTTTGATATAATAATCAGACAGATAATATTACTTAAATTAACAAGGATAACTTTTTGTCAAAAAAGAAAATCATGCAAAGTGAATATATGAACTCCTTTAACATATAGATCTCAAAAATCATAATTGGGTGGCAGCATCAAGCAAGGGCAAGTCTCCATTCAGAAATGAACAGACTTTGAAAAACCAAAACCCAAAAATAATGGTTAGATTTCTAAATTTTTAGGGATTACATAAGGCTATTTGCAATATATAATTAATAGTAAATAGACAAGTCCTAATTGTGCATATTTGATTGAGACATGAAGGGACAGCTTATGGTCATGGGCGAGTGCTGAAAGTTTAAGGTATTTTAGGCGTGGGGACGGTGAATGAAATGGGGTTGGCACTTGGCACCACAAAGAATTAAGGAGGCCATTTATTGAGACGCTGGGCCACTCACGAAATTTCCTGAACTATACCTCCCTTGGACCTTACATTGATTTTTTTGAAAAGGGTATTTTGGTATTTACAGATTTCACACAAAAAAATACTATTATTTTTATTTTTTTAATCATACCAAATATGATATTAAATTATAAAATTTCATGCTATTATACTCATTCTCATTTCTTCTTTTATTTGCATTCTTTTTGTATATCAAACAAGCTTAAAAACTATACGAGATATAAAGATATCCCGCATTTACACATTATCTGTTTGGATTCATATTTAATGATGAATATTTGGTGAATAAAAGTTTAATACATCAAATCAATGCGAATAAAAGTTCAAATTGATTTAGATAATGCGCAAAGTTCAAAATGGATCACCTCCCGGAGATTCGAGGTGATTAAAAATTATTTTTTAATTTAATATTAATAAAATAATCTCCAGTAAGTGGAAATAATTACCAAAGTTCTCTTCAAATTGACGTTTCTAGAAATTGGACTGTTTTTATTTTCTAGAGTTTAAACACATGTTATCACTGTGACCTTGTATAACTTTTTGACACTTGAAGGTTAGTGGTATAATAGAAGAAACTCCTCACCCATTGGCTTAAGTAACACTAAATTTAATTATAATTAAATATCAAATATTAGATATCTGTTGATCATTAATATGGAAACAAAAAATATTAGGTATCCAAATTCATTATTAATTCGGTCCAAATTAATGTGTGTATTTTAATTTAACATCCAATTTATATGTATAATTTAGAAAAAAAATATCATTTTGATCTTCCACAATTAAAAATTTTAAATTGATCATTTATTTCTAAACGTAATCTCATTTTAATTTTCTACAAATTAAAATTTTAAATTAACTATTCATTTTTCAAAATCTAATATAAAGTAATTCATCCATAAATAAGATTAAAAAAATTCATTTTGAGTAAAATCTTAAAAAAATTATTTTAAGATATTTAATATGCAGAGGACTAAAATAAAATAAAATTTAAAAGTAGAGAATTAAAATAATGTTTTTTTTGTATAATTAATTTTATTAATATATTATTGAATAGTTATTTAAATGAGAATTTCAAACGTAGTGAATTATTTCATATATTTCACACAAGACTTGAGAGGAGGAGGGAGTGCTCTCATGTCTGTCCATGGAAACATTGACATTTTCAATCACATTTAAAAAAAAGAAAGTTACCAAATTCAATGATCTGTACCTTTATTGCAACAATTAATTAATGCTCTGTTTTCACATTCCAATATCTCAGATAAATTCCTTTGCCATTAATTAGTTCAAAGGTAAGATTTGTAGGTATGTGGGTTCATTGTGCTTACTTCAATGCATTGCCTCGACGAAATGAAATATTTAAATAAAAGAATAAATTTAATTATTATTATTATTATTATTTTATTATAAAAGTACCAAATTGATTAAGAAGGTAGGCAAGTGGGCGTAACGCTCCATCAGCCGTCTTTGCCGTTTTAGTGTCTACCAATTGCTAATGCCCATAAAACCTTGAAAACTAAAACCAGACAATGTAATTCCCAATACAAGAAACTTAGGTACAATGTGAATATTCATTACTAATTCCCAAACAATGAATATTCATAACATATTGAAAAATTCATGAACAAATACATACAAATTAAATGGGTAAGAAAAACCTTTTAAAAAGTATACTTATGTTGTATTCATAAGTAAATACTGGTTTTCTTTTTGTGACAAGAAAAAATGAAGAATTATTAAACAAACTACAAAATAATTAGACAGAAAAGAGGTAAGCTTTTAAATTTTCAACAATAATTGACAATTCAATAGAGCCTCCTACTTAATTAATTATTTTTTTTATTCGCCTTGTGTTGGTTCGCCAGAAAAGTATATTAAATTATTGAAACCTTTTTTGGAATTTTCAAACTAAATACTTTTAAAACTCCCTTTAAAAAAAAAAAAAAGATATTGTTCAATGAAGCTCAATCTTACTAATTAAGCTAGTTTCTGTTGGGAGAGATAATATTCTAAATTCTAAATTATACTTATAACTATAAATAAATATAGGAATGTAACATGTAAAACCAAATTAAAAAGCAAACAAACCAAATTACTAAATTATTAGAGTCTAGAAGGAAGTTTTAGGCTGTAGCTCGGCTATAACGATGTTTGACCGTTGACTGCACGTGCTAATTACCATTAGGTCAATGTGCAGTTAACCTCCAACGTCCTTATCTTGTCATTAATTATATATTCTAAATTTTTTATTAATTTATTTCGTTAATCAGTAAAAATATTAATCAAATAAAAAATTTGTGGGCATTAAATACACATACACCCAATAATTAGAAATTATTATATGCATGTGAAATTTATTATATAAACTAAATTTTAATTATTGAACATGCATGTATTTAATACATACAAAAAACATTAACCAAACAATACATCAATGTTCTTTGAGATTAAATTAAAAATTCTCTCTCACTCTCTCTCTCTCTCTCTCTCTCTCTCTCTCTATATATATATATATATATTTTTTGTTTAATTTATCTTTCGCATTAATTTGTCATTCAATTGACTTTATACGTATGAAAGTCAAATTTGTCTTGCTTAATTAGTATAGTGGACAAAGAAAGAAAATGTAATTTTTTTTTTTCTTACAATTTTTTTGGCATAAGAAAGTGAGGCATACCGAAGTGAAATATGGCGGGCAATCGTGCATGGAAATTAATCGATGCAAACTATACGTTCCGTAAGTTGTAAGTACAAAATGAAGTTGACAAGTAAGCTTCAACTATAATACAAACTCAGCTTTTTATTAATATATATACTTTTTACAATAAGGATAAAACTTCATTTAAATACAAAATCTAATAACACTTAGCAACTAAACATTTATAAATATTATTTTATTCTTAAAATTCGGCTTGATAAAAAATTAATAACTAGTGCCTTTCAAGTGATGTGATATTTTGATAAAAATAATAATTAATACCCTCAATGCAAGGAATTTACACTATTACAACAACTATTTTATATTGTACAAGAAATAATAATCATTTATTATATAGTTCATCTTAAATTTTAAGCAACAAACAAGTTTGATTATAATTTAATAAATTTGCTGACCCAATAGACTTAGTTTAAAAAATAGGTTCAAACCTCCTTTTAAACCAAAATCTAGGTCATTTTTAGATCTAATTGATAATAGTTTCAAAATATATTTAAGATTGATAATGATCATAATTTTTTATTCTAAAAAATTAAAGCGGTGAAATATCTCTTTTTCATAAATGCTGATCGGTAGTGTAATCTTTTAATATACAAGAAAAGCTCGTCTGTGACTATTTTAAGGCCGGATGGAAGAAATGTGTATTTAAAGTTATAATTTCAAAGTATATTACTAAATGATTTAAGTATGATGAAGTAAAGTTATAATTAGCCACTAATAATTAAACTTAATCATCATATTATACTTTTAAAAATTAGGCTTAAATTTATATTAAAATAATCTTAGCTTGTATTTTAATCAAATTTTTTTATTTAGGTTTTTATTTATATTTTTTATGTTAGACCAATAAAAATTTTTTTAAATCATGATCAAGTCAATTTGTTACTTAAAATTTAAGATAAATAATATAATTAATTATTATTATTACTTGTAAAATTATAAATAAATAAATTGTGAATTTAAATGAGTTGTTGTATTGTATAAATTATTTAAATAAAAATTATTAATTTTTATTTTTTTAACAAAATATCACATCACACTAAGAAAATTTTTTAATTAAAAATTTTATTCAAGCTTTGCACACGTGGACTGAGTTTTAAAAAAAACTTGAGTTTAACTTGTTTCACGAATCAAACATTTTTTTTGTTTGGACTTTATTATTTATTGGGCCGAATTTATCATACTAAACAAATTTTTTTAAATTATAATTAAATTTATTTATAGTATAGAATTGCATGCGAAAATTATGAGAATTATTGATTCTTTATCACTTCATTGTGGAACTTTTATTTTTTAAAAACAAATTAAAAATCAGCCATAAGAATGAAGGAACTGGCCCAAAGAAATTGACATAATTAATTAGAATGTAACAAATTCTTTGTGGAATCTTCTAATTTTGACGTTGAATTTTTTGACTACTTTTTTTGACCGGACGAAAAAGATATATTAATTAATATAGGCACAAACATATAAATATCACCAAATCACACTAAAAAAATAGTTAGAGATTATGCATAATTTGTCATCTTCAAGGGCTTATCATTCCATTTAACTGTTCAATCCTACTCACCCATCAGCCAAATGGTTGTGTCCCAAAGAAAACCCAAAATATTCTCAAAATATTCAATTACAATTTTAAAATGGGTCAATGACCAATTAATAGGGATAGCAAAAATGTTCAAAGTTCAAAGATTCTTGTGTGTTTCATTTAAGAATTTTTTATTTGAAAATTTATTTTTATTTTGACAAGGAAGACCCAAAAAAATTTCTCCAAAAAAAGTTTGAAAATAATAACAAAAAATAAAAAAATATTATTTTAATTTATAATTTATTATTAAATTATTATTTTTAGTCTTTTACTTATTAAAAATTATTACTTTTAATCTACCAACACAAGTTAACAGAATTTAGTTTAAATGAGTTCATATGATAACAATTTTAAACGTGATAATTTTTAATTAGTGAATGATTATTTAAAATAAAAAATTAGTGATAAATTAAAATAATAATTTAGTAATAAATTAATTACTAAAATAATATTTGTTAACAATAAAAAATGATATGGACAAGAAATAAACTAAATAGTGCACTAATATTTGTTGGTATCTATATAAATCTCTTATGATGTCTCATGTGTTAAAAGGCATTAATCATGGAATGAATGGAAGTTAGCCAAGTAAGCAAGCAAAATCTTCAACCACCATGCTATTTGATATTTGCTTTTTGGTGAAATCATAAATAAATATTTATTTGTTAAATTTATTAATTTATCGCCACCCAATGCTGACCCCACACCCACGTTGGAGAGTATCAATTGGGAGAGGGTTGGCTTGAAATCCTCCAACCAGACGTGGTCAAAGAGCCAAGGCTTGACCTTATCACCTTTGACTTTGTCATTCTACGAAGGTGGCTATGATCAAGGCATCCACATTTTTTTTCTATTTTTTATTTCAGATATTTTTATCAACTTTCTAGACAATATTATTATGACCATGAAACAAGAAGACAATTCGTTCATTGCATCATAATTTTATTTCTTTTATTCCAGATCAAAGTTTAACATGATGCTTCATACAAGTTAAACATATCATTTATCATTAGACTATGTTTAATTAAATTAAAAATTGTAAATAATATCCCTAATGTGGCATGTAGAGTTGGAATTTAATATTACACAATACCGTAATGTTATGCTCTGCGAGCCTTGGATTAAAATAGTTAATGATAATCCAACAATTTATAATTATTATTTTTATCTAACAATTCACAATATATAATATATAATGTTATACAATATCAGATTCCAACTCATAATATATGAGATAGTATATTAATCATCTTTAGTGAAAATATTTATTAAATTTTTTTAATAATAATTATGGGTCGTTAGATAAAAATCTAATAATTTAAATTTAAAAATAAAAAATAATTTAGAACTGCATACCATGATTGATAAAAAATTTAAACAATTAAATTTTTATCCATAATTCTAATTTACAAGAGATTCTATAGGAAGACAGAAGGATATAACATTTTCAGATAATAGTAACAATATTCACTCATCATGGTCGAGTTCAATAAATTTTTTTTTATATTACCAATTTTACCCTTGTTTTACTGTCGTAATTAGCTCCACGCCAAAATTTATTCATACAATATTATAAGCATGTGATATATAGTACATACAATTTTAGAACTTACTTTGTATGTTATTCTTTGTATGAATAAAGAAAGAATAAATTACACATAAAATTTGTTAAAATGAAAAAAAAAATGTATGACAATCTTAAAAACAAATAATATAGATTAGCATGTGCAATTAAAATTTCATATGTTATATCATTTACACGCAAGATGCCATCAATTATCATATTAAATATTACTGAGACATGCATTAATATATGAGATCACAATGTACTAAACACCTCATATATGTTATGAATTTTTCCTTAAAATTATTCGTTATCATTAATAAAAGGAAAAAGTTTAAAATGTAACATCGCATTAATTTAAGCATCCATTTATACAGTCATTGCACTCGAGAATTTTTGTGAATGAAACATTAAAGTTATATATATGATATGGTCACTGTATTTTTTCTCTCATCATTTGCAATTTACCCTGGGCTAGTTTCCTCTAATTGGAGTCTCATAATTTTTTAAAAAAATATAATTCATAAGTCAATATATGTACTAGTTTTATAAAAATAATAATAATAATAATAATACACAATAGAACCACATATAATTAAACTTAGATATTTTTTTTTCCAATTTTTGAAATATTTATGATTGGATCACATACAGTAATATAATGTGAAATATGTATTTTTGATCCCTTATTTTTCACAAAATCATCATTTAAAAAAATATCACATTTTGTCCCCTACTTTTTATAAAATTACCAAATTTGTATTTGGATCTGCTTGGAACTAACGTGATTTTAGGTCAACTTGATTTTTAAAATTAATTTTAGTCTACCATGATTGTGCATTATCATAATTTATGTTTAAAAAATTTTGTTTGAAAATTTATTTTTGTTATTAATATAGTTTATTCAACGTAAAAATAACAATTTTTCACTTTTATACAAATGGAAGTTTTGAGGGCAAATTTAATTTTGAAAACAATCAAACATCAAACCAAACGAAAATATTTATAAAACATAGTCTTGTTTAAGTATACAAATGGACTTTTTAATCTCTCAAATATTAGTGCAAACAATACTTCCTCTACCAAAATTATAAATTATAAATTTAGTAGACTAAATTTGGTTTCTTTTTTTAAAAAAAAAAAAGAGATTAAGTGTAACATTTTTTAATATGAAGAATTTTTATGAATATTTTAATAAATGATGTATTAAAATGATAATTTTGTAATAAGTAAGAGATTATAATAATATTTTATTTGTAATATAAGATATATATAAATATGGAATATTTAAAAATGAGTAGAAAAAAGAGAGGAGATCCCGGTAATAACAGGTTGGAAGGAGGTGGAGGCTTACGACAATGCGTAATGGGACAGACATGCCAAGGGGGTTAGTTGGTTGTATCTCTCTTTCTTCTTTGTCGTCGTGGACCACGTGCATTCCAACCTCACGTCGTTTTCTCCCCTCAAACTAAAATAATAAATAAATAAAATTTATTTTGAATTCCATTATTGCCCTTCTTTTTCTTTCCTTTCCATTCCTTCCCTTTTCCTCTCAGCGCAGTCCAATCATGAATCATCACACTCAAACACAAATTTTAAATTCAAATACAGAAAAGGAGGGAGAGCGAGAGTGAGAGGGAGAGTCGTTTCTGTTTCTGTGATTTCCGTTACGCTAACCTCGTAATTCGCTCGCCTACCCCAACGTGCCCGTGACTGGCTCATGCGTCTCACTCCCAACTAAAGCACTCCCCACCCACTTTTCCTTAATTACTTTTTCCTCTATTTATTAAACTACACAAATGTTATTTTAGTCTCTCTGTATAGGCGTTTTTTTTAAAATTTATTTCTATGTAGAATTTTTTTAATTAAATCACTCATAAATAATGTATTTTTTTATACAATTATATTTAAGCACATTAGGATTACTATGCTACTTTTATTCTTGTTCCCGGACCTTTTTTATTTTTTTAAATAAAATATTATTTTAATTTTTAATTTTTGAGTTTGGTACCAATTTATTCTATTACTTATAAGTCTAGTTTCTATTTGATACCTTGTTAATTTTTATTTTTAATTTAGTATCTCATATATCTATTTAGTATTAATTTAGTCCATTAGAGTTGTTAAAATGAATTTTTTTTCAATTGCTCAAGATATCAATTCCTCAACTTAAAGTTTGGTCCAAATTGGTGGGAAGTCTCCCAAACAAATATTTTTTATTTTTATCCCACTACACATACGAACTCAAAAGGCAATGTCAATTTATTCTAGTATTGAATATCTATTTATTTTTTTATTGTTGATCAAATAATATATATTTAAAGACAAAATAATGTTAAAACCTATTTAAGAATGTGGAATATTTAAACCTTTTTTCAAAATAAATTCTACAAAACTTCTCAAATGGGTTTAGCCACAAACTTACTAAACTAGCTCATTTAATTTACTTATATTAAATGAGTTAAAAATTTCATCTCAATCCATAAAAATGTGGGCTAAATGGACTAACCTAATGAGTCAACAACTCTAACTAATATGATTGTTATCAAATTTAGTTGAGAATAAATGACTAAATGTATTAAATTTATATTAGTAATGTGCTAAGACTACACTTATAAGTGAATAATTAATTTGAGATTAAAAATCAATGAGAGACCAAATTGATATAAAACTCATAAATGAGATATCAGATTGAGACTCAAAATCAGTGAAGAGTTTAATTGAGAATTAACTAATAAATGAAGTATGAAATTTTTATCATAATTTTATTATCATTTTAATTAAAATAAGGTATGCATTGCTAATTATTTTTCAATTTTTCCACAACTTTATTATCATTCTAATTATTTTTACCTTATCTATTTTTCATTTAATCATTTTTAGCTAGATAATAGATTTTTAGAATATAACATGAGAAAACTTTTTAATCTCTCTATTCTTTTATTCTTTTTATATTTTAAACAAAATTAGAATAATTCATTAGAAATGAAAAATTACAGCTAGGCTCACAATAAAGTGGACAAATGACAAAATATAGCCCAAATGTCTAGTATACTATGATTTTAATTAATTTTATCATCTAAAAATGTTAGCACACTGTTAGGTATACTAATATGTAACAATAAGTGGCATCTTAGATAACACCTTGGTATTGTATCGTAGACAAATTAATGTGTTATCATGCAAAATATTATGCTAAGTAACATAATTTCAATCATAGCTACCAATTTTACCTTTTTTATGGTAATTAAATTCGAAACAAAATTTATTCATAAGAAAATACAAGCATGTAAAATATAAGACGTGAATTATTAAACTATTAAATTGATTTCTATTTTTTTTTTTTTAATATGCAG
Source organism: Delonix regia (assembly GCA_037074485.1). NCBI lineage: Eukaryota > Viridiplantae > Streptophyta > Magnoliopsida > Fabales > Fabaceae > Delonix > Delonix regia. The sequence continues at coordinate 4,148,513 of CM073460.1, read as the reverse complement.
GAATCAGGAATATACTACACATGAATTTTCGAAATTTTTATCTTTTGAATTTAATCTTCATTCGCATGTAGAAAAGAAATTGCAAATTTTTAATATGTAATTCATTTAAATTTAAAAGGGCAATCGAACAACATTTATATCATTATATGATTGGAATCAAATAGCACAATTTTCTTCACTTAATGAATAATTGGACATTGAATTATATATATAATATCTGTTAAATTTATACTCAAAGAGAACTTAGTCAGAGATAAATGTAGATACAAATAAAATTTAATCTGAGAATGTAATCAAAGTGATTGCCTAAACTTACCCTGTACATTCTTAGTACATGTAACTCAACATAGTAGGTTAACTAAGTATCTGTTAAAAAATTTTTAATCTAATAAAATACCATATTCCCCACTTAAAATATTTTAATACCCATTATTCCCACTAAGATTATTTTATTATCCCACTTAAATTAAACTAATATTATAATTCTACCCACTAAGCTCCGCTTATCATATTTTAATACCCTAATTATACTACAAAATATGCATCAAATACCCATTCTTGCAAGCTTTTCTACTAGGTTCAGAATGAAATTCCTCCTTCCTCCCTCTGGCAGCCACTTCTCCATCACTGGTAAGCACTAGTGACCTACCAGCAACACTTTCGGCACATCCCTAACCATCGACGACCTCCCTCACTAGCCATATTGTTGGAAAATCATGCCACATTACTATCATTGTGCAAATATCTCCACCAGCCATCGTGAAGGGTTGCTAGCGCCTCCTCCAAGCTACAACGGCACCATCAACCCACCAGCGACCTCTATCGGCCGCCACATCGCTGAAATTTCTTTAATTTGTTGACAGGCCTATTCACGCGAAATCCAAGCTCAAAATTTATGATTTTGGTGCTTATTTACTTCAATTTAGCTTAGGCATTAAGTTTTAGGATGTTTTTCGACCATTTCTCCCTCATTTACACAAATTAATTTGGTTTAATTTGCTTATAATCGAAGAACCCTGATTTCAGCATGTTCATTTGAAAAAGAGGCCAAATTGAGCTCAATTCAGGTTGCTTACTTCAAATTGAGTTAAGATTATACTTCATAGGTGAATTTCGCACATTTCTCCCTTGAAATCATTGATCAATTGTATATTTTTATTTCCAAATTGAAAAACCCTAATCTAGGGGTCTAGATATAATTTTGGAAATATGTGAAATCTGTTATGAGGGCTTTTTAAATTTTATTATGCATTTAGGGAGTGATTTATAATTTTTAAAAATTTCAGTTTGAATTTTAGAATGAATTTCTAATTTTTCATAGTTTTGCTAGATTTTTTATGAAGAAAAATGAAGGAAATTATATGGGAAAAATTAGTTTTGGCTTAATTAGATAACAATAAATATTATTTGAGGTTAAATAGAAAATTTGAAAATTTATTAAATGACCCCTAAGTGAAATTTGTGTGATGGTATGTGTTAGAAATTTAATAAGTGTATAATAATAATAATAATAATAATAATGATAAAATGAATAATAAAATGAAATATATGTCATAAGTATTTTGAAATACTATTTAAGAAAATGACCTGTAAATTTAATTTCCAAAAATATAGTAAAGAAAGAGGCGGATTGAATAAAGATGAATAATGAATAATTAATTAGGTCTGTAATAGAATCAAATAATTAAATTGATGAGAATTGGATGTTAAGAATATTTTATTTAATGTTTTGGGTGACTATAAAATTGTCAACAAAGAAAGTATAATCAAGGATAGAAAGAGGTTGATATATTTCTATCAGGTAAGTAGATAATCATAATTATGCAATATATTATTCTAAATTTTAAATTATTAAAAATACTAAAATATGAACTCTGAAGTGATACAATTTTGAAATTTATGATATTTGTATATGGATGTTTATTTATTTATGAAATATTAGGAGTGTATCCAAAACATAACCCTATAGCTAACGGCAATAGACGTTAGCCGTAGTGCATTGTAATTGTTAATATGATAAGATTGGGTATTATACCCTTACCACCATATTCTGTTTGAATCATAGGGCCATGATGATATTTATTCAGGGCTTATGGTTGAATGAGTGTATGTTCTGATCTATTATCACTAGCCTCAGACTAATTCTATATTTGAAATTACAACTGGTTCTATAAGAGATTCCCAAATACATTTTGTTAATGACTATTCTCCGTTTAATATTACTGAATTATAACTATATAATATCTGGTTTTAAATTTTGAAATACGTACCATTGTGAGTCTGTACCATTTTTTACAATATTAGAATTACATACTCTGTGTTTCTACTCATCCTATTATTTAGTAATTTTCATATTTCAGTGTCGAACTAAAACACTCACCTATAGAATTGTAATCTTGGTGATTAATTTCTTGGTGAGCTTAGCTTATTACTAAAGCTATAATTTTATCTTGTTTTATGATTCAGTCTAGTCGTTCACTTGTATATAAGCTAAATATTTGAGGTATTATTGTGGTATGTCTATTAATTTCACTATAGAAATTTTGGGAAGTTTATAATTCAGGAAATAACCTGCCCAATTTTTTACACAAAGTAAACTGATTCAGTTAATGTTTGTAAGAAGAGATTTTAAGATTTAATAGTTATTTAATGTAGGTTTATTTAAGTTATGTTGTTTTAAGTTTTCTGATGGATTCACTAGAATGAAGGATACTTTATCCCAGTACTGATCACGTCCTATCGATTTAAATCATGACAAAATATAAATATTATTATAATGCCCGTGAAATTTTACCTATAAATACATTGAAGACACTCATGTTAACAATGTTACTTTGCTCAAATAATTATTCAGAACTTTCTAAGGAAAATTTTACTTTTTCAATGAATATAGCTTTTTTTTTTTTCATTATATGCAATTTCAAATTATCACTTTAGTAATTAACAAATAAGAATAAAAATTTTATAATACACTTAATGGTGAGAAATTTTACCTTTCTAAAGAATTGAGTTCTTTAAAGGAAAAGAATATTACATTAGCTTTATAATCTCATACATACTTTCGTACTTACAGCACTTACATATATAAAAAATCCTTGATTATACGTTACAATTTTTATAAAGCAAAATAATATATATATATATATATATATATATATTAAAAAAATGATAACTAAACTCCAAATTTTGTTTAGATTTTCTTTTAAATAGATTTTTTCTGTTTTTACTAATATCGATGTAAATGATATCGGAGGATTGTATAAAAATATATCGTAAATTATCAGTTAAAAATTTAAATCAAGTTTAACATGCGATTTACTTAAAAATAATTAAATAAATAGCAAATTATTATTATTATTATTATTTCCATTTTTTGGGACTCGCCCAATCAGCCATATAGATTGCAGGCCGAGGCCGGAGGATCCGAAAAGATTTACGGCCACCTCTTCTAAAATTACAATTTTTTCTAAAAAAAAAAAGTAATATCAATAATTTGTATTTTTTTGGATAGTTTCTAAAAATTTCAAACGCTGGAAGATTCTCATTCTCTCGCTTTCGTTTTCGTAGTACCAGCCTTAACAGGAGAGAGAAAGAGAGAGAGAGAGAAAGAGAGAGAGAGAGAAAGGGTTCGCGTTAAGGAAAAGTAGCAAGCGGCGATCTTTCTTTCTCTCACTCTTTCAATTTTTCATTTTCTTTTTTAAAACAATTTTCAAAATTTAAATGGTCAATTGTCAATATAAAAAAGGCCCTTCCTTTTTAATTTTCCTCCCCTCTCAACTGTCTCTCCGTGTTCATCTCGCGTGCATAGCAGTCAGACAAAGCGAGAAGAAGAGAATCAGAGGCACACAGCGAGAGAAATATAGAGAGGCAGTAGGGAAAAGACCCTTTTGACAATTGTACCTTCATTCCACACACGCCCATTTCCTAAACCCAGAGATACCTCTTTTCTCCATTGATTTTTTGAACCGGGATTCTCTGATCACCTGGGTGTTCATGATCCTCATCGCTCTGGTTTCACTCACTACCCAGATCTTCTTCTGTTTCGGAATCTGATTCCAATAATACCCAGCGGGTTTCTCGTTGGTGTGTTTCTTTGATAGAAGGGTAGGACTCGGATTTGCAGAGTTAAGAGTGCAAAAGGGGAGTTATTATATTCAGGTTTTGATGAGATTGTGTTGAGGTAAATGATGTTAACCTCGAGTGTGGTGATGAAGTAATATGGAAGTGGTCATTACACGTTTACAAGGAGAAGAACAACATGTCGCTTTACATTAATCGCGAGGCTTCAAAGGTTGGTTTCAACGTTTCCTTTACTGCAACTTGTTATTCATCTGGGTGACCCCGTTTTTTCCTTTTTAATTAATCTCTGTTTCATTGTTTGGTTCTGATGTATAGCTATGGAAGAGAATTTGCGCAGAGACAACCACAGAGATCAACCTTCTTGCAGAGAATTGGAAATACCTTCTCGCTGGTCTCATTTTTCAGGTTTTCCTATTTTGATCATGAATCATTCCAGAAAATAGTCATGAGTTACGTTATCTTTTTGTGAAAAGAATGTAAAAAGAAAAATTCCTCTTTTGTGTTCCTTTGAGGGATGGAAATTTTTGAAAGTATTAGTCACATGAAGTTAACTTTCCTTTAACGTTACAAAAGTTTTCTGCATGTTAGAATGGTAACTTCCGCAGATTGCCTACCTTGTTTTTTGGAAACCACGTATATATTTCTGAGTTTGATCCTCAAATGTGACTTTGTCAATTATTATTAGCATCGTATTGTTAGACTTCTATATCCTGATATTTAATAAGGAAAATCATGAAACTGGTAACTGTTAAGAGCATCTTTTGTCATATTCTGCATTTGCGGGAGTTTGGCATTCAATGCATGCACAGACACTGGAAATGAGTTATTGCATCAACTAAGGACTCTTTATTTATTTACTGCACCAGGATTGTAAATGTTCTGTGTAGAAATGGATGAGTTCAATGCTTCATTCTTCTCACTGGAAACCCTTTAATTCTTTGCAGTTCATTGTTAAGACAATTATAGAGCAGAAATTTTTATCAAAGTTTTTTCTTTTTTGGTTTTTGAGAACAGGAAAAGAAATAAGAATGGCTGAATTTTGTAAAGCATTTTTTTGTTGGGAAGTTTTATATCCTTGACTCTTGTGCATACGATGTAACATTACATCAAATTTAATCGGAAATTGGACCCGCTTTAATTTTGTTTTAAAGTTTAATATCTAAATTGAAACTGTTTCCCTACAGTACATACATGGTCTAGCTGCCCGAGGAGTCCACTATTTACATAGGCCTGGCCCTACTCTTCAGGATGTTGGATTCTTCCTTCTACCGGTTTGTAATTGTCACTCTTCCTCTGTATAATAACTTTGTCAGTATGACCTCATATTATGAATGCCTTTTTAATTCTATTGTTGTTGTTATAGGAGCTTGGGCCAGACAAAGCTTACATCAGTGAAACATTGTTCACCTTCATCTTTTTATCCTTCGTCCTGGTAAGGAATTTCCCTTTCTCAGTCTGCTTTCATTTATTTTATCTGCATTCTGTTAGCATGTATTGTTATTCCAGGAAAAGTTATTAATATCTGGGAAAAGTGGCTTCTGTGGTAGGTTCTATTTTGCTTAGCTATGGCATTTTATTCACTAAGAGAACATAAATTATACAACAGATTCTAGTGTGAATTTCTCTCTTAGTTTTTGGTGTGAAAAATTTATCAGTTAAATTTGGCTTGAGCATTCATGTTAGACTTAATTACTGGTGAGGCTGGCATGCTTCTGCATTTAATTGAAGCCCCATGTAGTTTTTTTTGTGTGATTCAGAAATTCACTTTGACAAATCTTTTGTTGAGATTTAAGTTAGTAATTGAGTTGTAAGTATGGGCTGAGGTGACTTTTTGAAGGAAAAAGGAAAAAGGAGAATAACAAACTGAAAACTGAGTTCTTATTTTGAGGATTGAAGTTTCCTTCTCTTTTAGATGGAGCACTGATCTGGTGGGTGAATATTTTGCCTTTTATTATAACACTGTATTCCTTCTGAGCCTTTGATTGTTTCATATCTGCAGTCTGAGGTTGAGCTTCAGATGGCCTTTTACTTATAGCGTTCTCCCTAAATTTTCATTTTCTTGTTTTGGTGGCTTATTTTATATGAAAGTTCTGCTGTACAACTAGTATCATTGTTTTATCGACATTTTGATTGGATGTTCTATTTTATGTGCTTTTGCAGTGGACATTTCATCCTTTTATTTTGAAGTGCAAAAAGATCTATACAGTTCTACTATGGTGCAGAGTTCTAGCATTCTTAGTTGTAAGTGAAGAATAACTCATTCTCTTATTTTTTAATACTAATTTGATAAGGACCTATTGTACTGGTTTCCTTTGATTGTTGTTTCACTCCCTCCCACTGCCCCCCCAATTTTTTTTTCTTTGCAGAACAAACATTTGAACCTTTAAATAGTGAAAAGCAGTGAAAGAATTCCAGAAGTGTATGTAACCATTTCTTGGATGCAAATGAGGTTTAATATGTAACCATTTTATTGTTAAATGATATAATAAAAATTTAATGGATAAGCTGATACTTTATTAAAAATAAGCAGTAAGCAAGGATGTTCATACTTTGTTATCTGGGAAATGGCACTACGAGCATGGGTCCATTATCCTTGCACATTTCTTAGCTATTTTCCCTTTACCCCTTTTCCTGTGCAGTCACCCGATTTTAATCCTGGTCTGCTAGATGTGCTATGGATTGCATTAATATCATATTGTGTATGGATGCTGTATGCCAGTTTCATGATGACATTTGGATCCTGTGTAAATGTTTACTGCAGGCTTCTCAGTTTCTTCGTATTGTCACGTTTTATTCCACTCAGCTTCCTGGTCCAAACTATCACTGCCGAGAGGTATAGTTTTTTTAAAATATGTGTTTACGTTATAGAAGTATTGAGCTTTCAGCTTTGAGATTATTTTTATTTTCAAAAATTAATCTTACAGTTTGGTGATATCTCCATCATGCAGGGTTCTAGACTTGCGACGCTGCCCACTCCAAAGAGCGTCTCTGAAGTTCTCTTGATTAATTGTAAGTATTCATTGTTTTGTTGTATTGGAGTCATTTAACTGTTATGTCTTGGTTGTTGTGTCTGAGCTTATTTGGTGTTGAATGTGTGCAGTTCCGCGTGGTGTGATATATGGATGTGGCGATTTGATATTCTCATCACACATGATCTTTACTCTAGTCTTTGTGCTGACGTATCAGAGATATGGCACAAGAAGGTAATGTTGGCCTATATTTTATGCTTTTATATGGGTGTGACTGTCTTTGTTAATGAATCAATTATGATCTTAGTTTTTACTTCAATATTTCATCAGGTCTGGTTGCTTTTATTTTTATTTTTTAACAGTGCCAGTCCTGTCATTTTACATCCTGCTATCCATAAATTCTCATTTTTTGTTATTATGGATAAAACACTGCAGGTGTATTAAGCAGTTAGGTTTCTTTCTTGCTGTGATTCAGAGTCTCTTGATAGTAGCATCTCGCAAACATTACACGGTTGATGTAGTAGTTGCTTGGTAAGGAGTATGTTCTGATTTTCAATGGGCGAATTTCGGTCCATCACTATGTCCCTTCTAAATTATTTTTATGATCCATGGCAGGTATACTGTTAATTTGGTGGTATTTTTTGTTGAGAAGAAATTGCCAGGTTAGCACATTTGAGCATGATGTTATTGTTAAGAGTAAATTTATGTCTTGGTCCCAGAAATATATGGACTTCTAATGTGGTTCTCATTTTCAATCCTCTTCGTTTTAGGATTTAACTTATTGTTCTCCAGTCTGGTTCTTTTGTCTACTCTAATGACATTTTCTTAGGCAGATTATCGACTGTTTAAATTGAGAAAGCTTGCATTAAGTGACCAAAATAATAGATAAAATTTACTCCAATGTTAACTTTGTTGAGTAGCAATATGCTGTTTGCCTTAGGATTCTTCAGTGAAAACATAGTGTGGCTGAACTTTCTCGAAAGATCCAACTATGTAGAGATGAACTATCTAAAATCTCCACTTGTCCTTTTTATAGAGACCTGGATAGTAAACACTTGGAAATTGTCCTTAAGTTTTCTCTAAGAGTATATACTAAATTCATGTTAATGTTAACTTTGTTGAGTAACGATAGGCTGTTGTGCTGACTTTGTTGTCCTGCAGAATTGCCAGACCGGTCTAATGCAGCAACAGCCCTGTTGCTACCATTGAGCAACAAAGACAAAGATGGCAGAACCAAGGAAGAGAACCACAAGCTATTGAATGGGAATTCAGGGGATCCTGCAGATAGGGTATGGTGAAGAATCTACTTTTCCTTTCCCATATCCTTTTTCATTGTACTGTCTTTGTCTATGATCTGGACATAACATAGTCATTACTATTGCTACCTCAGAGGCAGAGAACTCAAGTCAATGGCAAGATTCTGGATGATGTTAATACACACCTTGCTGACTCTGCAATGAATGGTGCATAATAGGATATACGGAGCCTTCTGCTTCACAGATGGGATCTACTGCAAGGCTTTGCTGTAGGAAAGCTACAACCTTCAGTTGGAAGATTTAGTTAAGTGTGATAAGTCATCTCTTAATTCAAATTAGTAGTCCTAATTTGTATTAGTGAAATTTTAACTGGGTTGTGCTTTTTACCCATTGTGTCTACTGGTTAAATTATATAGCATCAGCATGTGCCATAGGAATTTTTTCCAATTCCTCTTTGCCCCCACATTCATCTTTTTGTGACCCCATGTGCATGTTGTCTGCTCTCTCTTCCATTTTTGGTTCTTTTTGCTCTTCGCAGTCACGTGAGGAACTAATGATCAGCACAATGTAATAGGCGATGTATAGAGTAATTTCTATTCCTAGACAGGCTATGCCTTATCAAAACCAAAACTGTCATTTGAACAACTCTTGCTAGCCTGATGGGCCGGAAGAAAACGATAAACCTACTATTTTTCAAAGGAGTACCTACGTTGGTCCTAACTGGTAGGTAGATTTTATTTTGATCTTTTACAAAACGTTTTATTTTTCGACTTACTACATTTTTCACTTAAATATTTTCAATATTGTCTTTTTATCCCATCATCCAAATGTAAAGCTCTACTAAACATTATATTAACTGACATTTATTTGTTTGTGTGGCACTTTTAATTCAAATAAGTCAGTTGAATGCAAAACTTGGTTTTGAATTTTGAATGGAAATAGAATGGACGATCTCAAAGATGATAGATTACATTAAAACAAGGAATTTTTTTTTTTTTTCAAATTTTTAGCAAACCAAACTTACTGTATTTTTTTAATCACTTTTAAAGGTTTGTTGAAATGAAGATAATGTTTTTCTATATTTAAAATTTACACTTACCTTTTCTCAAATAAAAAGTTGTCCTGAGCTGCAATGTATTTTAATTTTTTTAATGTTATGAAGGGTATGTGAGTGAAAAAATTTAAAATCAAACTAGAATATATCTTTTAAAATAATAAAAAAGTCTATATAATTCCAATAAAATTAAAAAAATTTCATATAATTTACTGTTCTAAATATACTATGGCGCTGGTACAAACAACGGTTTCATATATACATTTCACATCGACTATATGTCCAGATGGCTTATGTGTTGGCCTTTTGGTGAAATCCTCCATATCTTCTCTTCTCTCTTTAAAATATACAAAAAGAAATTTATTCGAAAGAAAAATAAAAAAGATGCAAGTCCTTCGTCAACCTGCAGTATACGTTACTTAACGACTTTTGAACAGTAAGAAGGGTGGGTTATTCTGGGGGAAATGACGAGTTAGGTAGTGCAAAAAAGCAATGATTAGGTCGTGCCAGTGAAAGTGACAAATGAGATAAGAAAGCATGTGCCTCGGAGGCATCCATTTCCAAAGCTTCTTTGTGGATTCAAGTAAGTTTCCATTTATAATATATTGCAGAGACCCTCACATGCATCTTCCTCCTCCTCACATGTCCCTCATCACCTTCTTTTACGTTCCTCAAACATCTTGTCAATGCCCATCATTCATTTAATAAACAGTCAGTTCTGTATATGATTCACTATCTCGTCTCTTTCTTTCCCTCTTCTTCTTTTTCTTTTCTTGATTGTGTAGTGTAACTGCAACTGAGCAGCCTCCTTTGAAATCAACTATGTCTTCCTGTGGTGTCATCATTCTCATCGATCATATGTACCTTTGAGTCCAGCTATTCAAGGGCATATTCAAACATTTAACTGTTCTAACTTTTATGGTAACGTTAATAAGAGTTAAATCCATAATATTTTAGTGATCGAAGTTTTATTTTTATTTTTTATCATTGTTGGGGTTATTTAAGCCAACTTGATGAGCTTCATACGGTGTCATCGTCGATCACATGTTCCTTTGAAATATAATAAGGAAAGGGAGACTTAAAAATTTAGAAAGAGTTTGGTATATTAATAATAACAAAAAAAAATATGCTTTGGTTCTTTATTTATTATAAAATTGTTATTTAGTCTTTTATTTAACAAAATATTTAAAATATTTATTTATTTATTAAAAAATGTTATATTTAATTTTTTACTAGTCCATTTACCAAACTATAAACCCAATCTAATTGATTAAATTTGATTTTTTTAATAAAACATAAAAGACTAAATGTGATATTTTTTAATGAATTAGAGACTATTTTAGGTATTTCAATAAGTAAGGGATCAAAATAATAATTTTGTGATAAGTGAGGAACTAAAAATGTATTTTACTTTTAATAATAATGAAAGTTAGGTTAAAATTTTTTTTTTAGGAACTATTAATTCATATTTTATAATATTTTCTCATTAGGATTCGAATATAAGAGCACTGTGAGAGGCTTAACCAATAGCTACTAACAACCTTGACATGATTGTTTTAGAAAATGGCAAAAGTGGCAATTTATGAAAAAATTTATACAACCTATCATGGGGCATGAGATGCAAAAGGATTGTGTATCATATGGTATTATCATTTTTTGTTGAGGGTGATGACAGGATCATCATGCTAGCAAAACGTGAAATGTCATAATTATAAACCTTAAAGTATAAAGTTTATATATGATATTGGCAAAAAAAGAAAGTTTCTTTATTATCATAAGTATTCTATATAAGAAACAAGTAGCATTGAGTTTATAACGGTCAATTAGGGCCATTTATTATTTATTTATTTTAAATAAAAATCTTAGCTCAGCCCCTTGCTTTAGGCCTACACTGTAATCCTATGGGCTAGACTAAAGGAGAAGTTTTATAATAAAATTATAGTTGAGCATTATAACGACTTTAAATTTTAATATTATCATGGAGAATTCAAACACTAATTTTTTTTTTAAAAACTTTTAAATACCATATTTTGGGACTTTGAGATCCAAACCTGAGAATGTGTTTTGGAGTTATATAAGATGATAGAATGAAAGGATAAATAATAAAATGACAAGAAAGGAGGTGGCAAAGCAAGTGTTATTGACATGGTTTGAAAATTTAATAAGAAAAGAAAAAGAATTATTAATGTAATAGAATAATTTATAAATTATTTTTTTAATCAAATAGGTATCAAATTAGTTTTTACTTTTATATCTTGTGACAATTTAGTTTCTTATAAATATACTGTGACAAATTAATTCCTCAAAAATCATATTTTATGTAAAATCAGTCTCTCATTAATTCAAACGGAAGAATCAATTTTTGTTAAAATTTGAATTTATAAGAGATTAAATTGTCACAAAGTGTGAAAATAAAAAATTAATTTTATATTTTTTTTTCTAATATTACCTTGATAATTAAAATGTTATTTTAGCAAAATTTTAACAAAGAATATCATTGTTATTGTATCACCTAACCATCCTCTTCCATCCCATACCTTCTAATTTGGAGGTTTAAAAAAATTGAATTTTGGACGACAAAGTAAAGTACCTTGGACTTTCTCATTTGCCAACAATATATTCTTTTGTGTACTAAAGTTCTAAACAATTTTTCAACTCATTTTTTTACTATTGTCTTTCTTTTCATTCCATCTCTCACTAGACTCCTTTACTATATTTTGAATTTCAAAACGGTAATTATTTTAAACATATGCACCTTAATCGTAATATTTCTTTTAAGTTTTATTATTCAACAGGACAACAACTAGTAGATTAACTAAATCTAAAATTTAAACATAAAATTATATTTAATTACATTGAATTGTTGAATTAAAATTTAATGATTGAAATTTATATATAATAAAAATAATTGTATGTAATTATATTAATAATTTAAATTATTAAATTCTTATTATACAATTTTTCATAATCATATGTACTTACTGAAATGTCAGGGATTCAAATTAAAAAGGATGAGGTAAAGCTATGATTGGATAGGCATGGAGGTGGGGATATGTGTTTGACATGGGAGGGCAGCAAAGAGAGGGAACGAAGAAAAAGGGAGAGAGAATGCGCAAATCAAGGAGTGAGTCAATAGAGAAAAGAGAGAGAGAGGGCGATGATGAAGGCAGGGAGAGCGATATAGGGATGTGTCAATGATGAGCACTTTTGTGGGTTCGCTTTACGTGCTGATGCTTTTGCTGTGAGAGGGTCCTTTTGCTCCCCATCATGGTGGTATCCATAATCACACCTCCTACTTTGCCTCCTCCATCATCATTTTCATCTTTCATCTTCGTTTCATTAATGCCCTTCTCTCTTCTACTCTGTCCACCTATCTTTATAATTCACCCTCTCAAATTTCTTAATTGATTTTGAGAGACACATAAGAAAAGTGAGCACTGGAGATTGATTTTGAGCAATGGTACATGAAAACTATTAACTGATATTAACGTCAATGAAATTAATTTCTTAACGTCTCTATTCTTTTCTCTCAAGTAGAATTAGCACACCAAATTTACTATGTAGTACTACCTAATATTTTTTCATATTACGTGAGAGGTACTCTTTATGTTGAAAATTAAAAGGTGATTTTATAAAGAAATCAATCTCTTTTAAGACGGATGTTTCTTTTTAGTGATAAAATGTAAATTTTAGTTTTATGTATGAAGGTTAGAGAAAGGGAAAGTTAGTTTATTAAAAATTGTTTACTATGTGGCCTTCAAACATTAACACTGCTAAAGTAACATAAAATTTGTTTAGGAGATTTTCTCAAATTTGAGTTACATCATAGGTTGGAGGATTAATCACTATACATGAGATGGTGAATACCTTAAATCATAAAAAAAAAAAAATAATAACATAAGAAATCCTTTTAGTAAAGTAGGCAAATACTATTTATACACCACCAACGCTAACTAAATAATTCATGTGCATCACAGAAATGGTCATTAGTTTGATTCTTTTGTTAAAAAGGAAATAGTGAGATGTTTGTTGTATTGTTGAAAGCCATGACAGCTCATGACATGATGTTTGAAAATTACCTCTTTAAAGCCAAACACCTTTTCCTTTGATTAAGGTTTCAGGCCACAGAACATATATGTGTGTACATAATAAATATATATATATATATATATATATATATATATATATATATAGAGGATACTCCTGTTATAAATAGGTTATTTTATTTTTTGGGAATATATGACAATATGATAGAAAGGTGAAGATGACAATTGATTTCAGGAGTCTTTTATTTGCATATGAAATTAAAGTTCAAGTGTCAATGTGTAACTTAATTTTACTAATAGCAGTCACTATGTATTTTGATTAGATGAACTTAGAAATATTTTGATTATGATGTAATTATTATCATATTTTATCATATAATTTCTTAAAATATTGGTTTATTTAGTAATTAATAGCTCTTGAAAGAATGAATTTGATTTTTTGGTAATTGATGAGTACAATTATTATAATAAATATATTAAAATAGGAAAAATATATTCTATAATTAGTATTATATAATAATTTTTGTGTCATAACTAAGACACATGATATTTATAAATACATAAAATAATCACTCAACATCAAATTATTATGTAAATTGTTTACTGTACGTTCACTCCGTTAAACATGAATAAATCAAATTAATAATAAATATAAATGCGCCAATAATAGATTATTAAAAATGTGTTTGATGTATCTATATGTCTTTTTATAATTAATTTAGTTATTCTATATTTAATAGGCTATTAGTTTACCAAATACATAAACAAAACTTCTCCACCTTTTCAAATTTGAAAGCATAGAAATAAACCTGAACAACTTGGGTTTTTTAATACTTCAACATTGACTATTTAAGGCAATGTGTTTTGACATGTGTATTAAATTATAATTATTTTAGGAGATTCGTTTCTAAGCATGCATGAAATTAATTGAAGATTTGCTTTGAATAGCACCTAACATGATAATCTATTATATTCCGTACTAATTATTAATTCAACCTCACCTATTTCTAGTGAACGTGGGATTTCTCCCTCTGAAACAAACAAAACATGTTACTTGCTCAATGATATTTTTATTATATACTAATATAGTTTCTACATTTTCATATAAAGAATTAGGTCTCCAATAAAAGATCTTAATGGCTAATTATAGGAATTCTTAATTTTGAGGTTTTGGATTTATCTTGTCATTAATATTTATGAGAATGAATATATCAATGACAATATGTTATTTTCAAGTTAAATATATCCGATTTTTATGCATGAAATTGGTGGTGGAATTTATTGACAATATAGGTCCTTTCCTGCTGGACTATGAACCTCAATTAAAGAAAAAGAGACACATTTTGACAGCATATAGGCCATTCATTGTGTAATTTATTGAGTGAAATAATGTTTTGATCTTCTATAAATACATGTCATTATTTTATTGTTTAAAATTTAATTAATTTTAATTTTTAATATTATTATCATGTTAAATACTTTAACAAACAATTACATATATGGATGAAATGAATTAATGTAAAAAAATACGGTCACTAAATATTTAATTATCACTCAAATATAACATAACATAATACTTTATTACTGTTTATACCATGACATAATTTTTTGAAGTAAAAGCACCCATATTATTAAATCAGAGAAAAGATGGGGATATGCAATACCATGACATATATTAGTTACAAACACAACTACATATTTTACTAGAAAAATATAGTTATGGTTTCTTATTAAGATCAATTTGACCCTCAAAAAATGACAAGTATTAAAATGATCATTCAAAGTTTAATCCTAGAAAATATAAAACTTCTAATGATTAATTTAGTCTTCCATAAAAATTAATTTCATTCATTTTTTTATCTTTAAAGAATTATTTTAATACTTTTTATTTTTGAAAGACCAAATTATTACTTTAATAAAAAATAAAGGACCAAAACTCTAATTTTCTCCATATTTTACAATCATATAAACTTTAGGTTAGGTTGTAAAAACAGCATAAAAACTATGTATTTTTGGGTAAATTAAAATGTCAATTACTTCAATAAATTGTTTTAATATATGATATAATACTACTGTAACAAGCTTTAGGTCACGGTAACAAAATGTTTCTGTACAAGTCATTTTGGTAAATGTGAGGGAAATGATGAGCATGGAGAAAAGCAAAGTAACTGAAACAAAGATAGCAAAGGCCCTTTGCTTTACAAATTGAGCCTCACAACAAATGCCTGTTTCTCACACTCACACACACACACAAGGTGAGGAAGAAGAACAAGAAAAGCACAAATAGGTAAAGAAGAAGGTTTCACATTGTAATAGCATCTTGTGTAGAGATCAAATGGAGAGAGCTAAAGCAGCTTCAAATAGAAAAGTTTCCAGCTTGAATTGAATTGCCAACTCTTTCCATTTATGCTCAAACAGTCCCACTGGATTCACAACAATGAATAGCATCATCTGATCAGTCTCTACGTTAACCCATTTCAATTTCAGCTACTTCATTAAATGGGGGCTCGTTGCTCTAAATTCTCTCTCTGCTGGTTCCACTCCCACCTCAAACCTTCCGTCCTTGAGTCCTCCGACCTGGGTATTTGTCCTTTTTCTTTTCTCTCTTTCACACACACTCACACACTCTGAGTTCTGGCATTTCTTGCTCTGCTTAACAATGGCGTCTCTTTCTTTTTTTCTTTTTTCTTGTTGCAGAAAATGGTGGGAAAAGTGAGCGAGAAATGTGGCCCAGTTTTGGAGAGTTCAGCTTGGAGCAATTGAAGGTTGCCACAAATGGGTTCTCCTCCGAAAACATAGTGTCCGAGCACGGCGAAAAAGCTCCCAATGTCGTTTACAAGGGGAAGCTCGATAATGGCCACTTCATCGCCATCAAACGCTTCAACAAATTCGCTTGGCCCGATTCTCGCCAATTCCTCGTCTGTTAACTCGCTCTTTCTCTTCATTTTGTATATTCTTGAGGAGAATCTTGTTTTGGTCAGCTAGTTGAATCTATAATTTGGTTCAAATCAGTATCTCAACATTAAAAGATTGGCAATATTTAATTTTTTAAAAAAAGTTTGCAATATTGTTCTTCAATTTCATATTCATCCAAAATTTAACTACAGATTTAAATGTCCGCTGTCGTGGATATCAAATCTGAGATGTGACTTTACAATAACAACTAATCAAATAACGTCCGAGTTGCCAGATCACTTGTTGGTGGGCATATGTTATGCTTTGAAGTTGGAACAACCTGTCTATCTGTATTTTTGTTTTTTTCCTAAAAATTTTTTTGGAAGAAGACAGGATATAAGGGCAGCATGTAAGCATCTTAATGATTGAGGAACTAAATTAAAAAAATAATATGTGGATGACCAATATGAAAATCTATCTATCTGTTTCGGAACTAAAATAAGTTTCACTCTATAATTTTTTAGGCATTTTTTGTTATTATTATAATTTAATACGATGAAGTGTGGTTCCAGGAGGAAGCTAAGCAAGTGGGGAGTCTGAGAAGTGAGAGATTGGCCAACTTGATTGGTTATTGCTATGAAGGGGACGAGAGGTTGCTGGTGGCAGAGTTCATGCCCCATGAAACTCTGGCTAAGCATCTCTTTCACTGTGAGCTATTCTGGATCATTATATATTTATACCTTTCATATTAAATCTTTGTTAGGTTTTGAATCTTCTATTTATCCCTTTCGGCCTTTAATTTTTGAACATGAACGAATAATAATGGTTGATTTGCAGGGGAGGCACAACCTATGAAATGGGCAATGAGGTTGAGGGTGGCCTTGTACTTAGCTCAAGCTCTAGAGTACTGCAGCAGTAAAGGGAGGGCTCTATATCATGATCTCAATGCATATAGGATCTTGTTTGATCAGGTATAAAGGTTTTGTGAAACATATGCTTCCGTTTTTATTTGACTTAATTACAGTTTTACTCCGTCTAGTTTACTCGAGAGAGCAATTGAGTCCTTAATTTCAATTAGATCAGTACTGCAACCCTAATTATTTGAACCAAAAAAGGTAATTGAAGACAGTTTTAAATTCCATATGTTACAGCATAACTAAGTTTAATTAATACCCCATATAACTGTCATTTTTAATTTGTTTGATTTAATAATTAGAGATTTATATAATATTTCGTTTGTCAACACTAGATGGACTCAATTGCTTGGACTAATAAACTAAAGGGACAACATTACTCTAATTGAAACTAAAGGAGCTAAATTGTTTACTTGAGTACATTAAAAGGGACTGAAAGTGCAATTAAGCCTATATTTCAATTTGTAACTTGCATTGGCTTATGTTGAGTCAACAGGATGGTAATCCCAGGTTGTCTTGCTTTGGGCTCATGAAGAACAGCAGAGATGGCAAGAGTTACAGTACAAACTTGGCTTTTACACCTCCTGAGTATTTGAGGACAGGTAATGTTCTAGCATGTGTGTATTTTCTAATTTTCTTTGATATGTTCTCTATAGCTGTATGATTTTGGATTTCTTGAGAAGGCAGTGAATCTGTGGCTGAATCAGCCATGCAAATAGATTGGTTTGAATGGCCATAGACCTTTTAATATTATTTCAATGTCCCTGTCCGTTTGGCTGGATGTTTATTTTATTACAGCACAGGAACTGCATTTGATATTATGCTATATTCAGCAAATAATTAATGAAAGTTATACATTTGAGAAATATAATAGTTTACTAAAGTATATGGAAATTTTGTTGATATTCATCTTCTAGGAGACAGCATGCTTTTTTGGTTTCTCTACCTTTAGGAATAATCCTTTTCCTCATAACATCTATCAAATTTTTAGCTTCACCCCTGGGGCAATATTTGTATCAGCAGTGAATAAATTTTTGTTTGTAAAGTTGTCAGTAAAATGCAGTGGGAAATATTTTAGCTTTAAATATATACACATTTGTATTCAGTCTGCGGATGTTCGCTTGAATATAAAATATATTGGTACATGACAATTATTCGTTTGTGCATGTGCATGTATGTGCAGGAAGAGTGACACCAGAGAGTGTGGTTTACAGTTTTGGAACTCTGTTGCTAGATCTCCTGAGTGGCAAACATATTCCCCCTAGCCATGTAAGTCCTCTCCACAATTTTCTTTAATGATATTATGATCAAGAGTATTTTTTGGCTTTCTCAATTCTCCCACATCATCTTGATACATTTAGGATTAGTATCTTAATCTCAGAGCTGCCTCTTCAAAAATCAGATCCAGGTCGAGTCTTTCACAGGTTGAAACTTAATTGCTAAAAAATACACATGTAGTATGTAGGACATTCCTTCATTTATATAGATAATATAAATTAAGCATCTCTTCTATGACATTGCTCTTTGAATTTGCTGATCAAAATGCCATGATGCCTCTCTGCATTCCCTAGGAACTTGAAGTTGACAAATTTTCAAAATTGAGTTCTCTTGATTTGACAGTACCTGGTTCTTCTTATTTGTTCTGCTGACATGGTTGACTGAACCTGTATACTAACTGGTCTGCTTAAGTGAAGTCATGGTGTACTTGGTATGCTGAACTCTAGTTTGCTTATTGGAGTTTAGTCCCTCTAGTTTCAGCTGTAGCAGCATGTATATTAAATTTTAAAAGAAGTAATTGAAGACTCTTTTATACTCTAATAGAAGTACGTTTGGTCTAAAGCTTAGCATAAGGTAGCTGTAGTTTTAAATTGCTTTAATCAAATGGATAGAAGAACAACATCAATCACAATTGAAAGGAATAAGTTGCTTTGATGAGTTGATCTGAGTGACCAAAAACGCCACTAAGCTGAAAATACTTGTAAAAAGAGGAAATATTTATTTATTTTCAGTTGCCTGGTATTTTACTTACAAAATTGTCTTGGTTAAAGTATCTACTGCAAGCTGCTGCATTCAACATCAGTAGTTAGGGATCAATTCAGTTTAGTCTATTAGAGTTGACTTAAGCTAATTCTCATCAGTTCACGAAGTTCAGAGATTTGATGTGGGCACCTATTTTACAGGCACTTGATCTGATCCGTGGCAAAAACTTTTTGATGTTAATGGATTCTGCCTTGGAGGGCCACTTTTCAAAGGAGGATGGAACTGAGTTGGTGCGTTTGGCTTCCCGTTGTTTACAGTTTGAAGCTCGTGAGAGGCCAAATGCAAAGTCCCTTGTTGCATCTCTAATGTCACTTCAGAAAGAAACTGAGGTACACTCCATACTTGATAGGCTTTGATATAGTGTACATTAGGCCTGGTAGATTTGTTTCGCTTGCTATATACTAACATAGCTTTTATATTATTCTTTTCACATTTTTTAACCTCATTTCTGAGCAATGTTTAGTAATATGTTGATGAATCAACTCCATCTCTTGCATTACTTAGACTACAGAATCCCCTTTTTTCTTTAAGATGGTTAAATATTATCAACCTTAAACTGAAATTTGATTACTTAATTGTAGCTTGTGGGATTGAGAATCTAAGGTTGACTCGGTTCACCCATCTTTAGTAGACCTACTTTACTTGTGAAGTATTCCCATTGTCTTATCAGTTAGTGCTATACAAAAAAGGGTGGTAGTCTTTCATTTTATGCCATTTGCTTTTTTTTCTTTTTTGTGCTTGGTTTTACAAGGGGGCAGCAAATGTCGCTTACCTGATTGCTTGTACTTTCAATCTGTCCTTGTGCCTGTTCAATAAATTTTTGAACTTGTTATAGATAATAAAATTGCATCTTGAGAAGACTATAATTTCTCATTTGGATAGTATATGAACAGGTCCCCTCATATGTTTTGATGGGTATTCGGCTTGAAGCTGCATCCTCAACAAAGCCATCATTGACACCTTTAGGTGAAGCATGTTTGAGACTTGATCTTACTGCCATACATGAAATATTGGAGAAGATAGGATACAAAGATGATGAGGGAATCGCCAATGAGGTTTTCACTACCTCCTACACCCTACAAACTTATCTGGATATAGATAGTATAAAAGGAGTGGGAAAAAAATAGAGAAGTCTTGTAGAACTTACACCTTCTTTTATTATTCTTCTGTTAATAACTGCATTGCTAATTCTTCTTAATCTGGCGACTGCAGCTTTCCTTTCAATTGTGGACCAGTCAAATGCAGGAGACCTTAAATTTGAAGAAGCATGGAGATACTGCTTTCCGTGCTAAAGACTTTGTCACTGCCATTGATTGCTATACGCAAGTAAGTTTTTGAGTTGGAAATGGCTTTTGAAATGATATAAGAACCACAATTGATACTTTTCAATCCTTGTTCTTTTAATTAAAAGTGCTTTTTAGCGCAAAGTATGATGAGTCTTTTGTGTGAGGAGGCATGTTAAAAAATTTAGTAAAACTATGAGTAAATTACATTCAATTACCGTAAGTTTCTTGAAACCTATACTCACACACTTTCTAGTTTAGGCCTCCCATGAAATTCATATAACCTGCATGCACATGCGTCATTTTTAAAAGATTACATTAAACTCCACTACTGTGAGTCTTCATAAGCATTAATTTGGCCGTTTGGTGATATCTGCTGCAATGAATTAGAATAATACGAATTTGTATGAGATATTTGGTATGAGTTTCAGTAACAATTTTGTTAATAGAAGGGTGGAATTCAAATAAACTGAAACTAGAGTGGATGTGATCTCTATTACAAAAACCTCGGGAGGCGAACTTAATTTACTCTAAATTTAATCTTGAGCATTTTTACAAAAGCTTGAGCTTCTAAATTGAAAGGGCCCTCACCAGGATATAATGCATAATGAACTGGCGAACGAAGTATGGACAATAGCTACATGTCTGACTGAGAGACATATATAAATTAAACCAATTAGTAAGAAACAAATAAGCATGTTAGACAACTTTTATTAGGATACACGTCTGACATGCTTTCATGTCCATTCATAATTGTTTTAGTCTACTTAAATGTTTCTTGTTGGGGTTGGATGGTGAACAGAGTATGAGAATGTGGCTATATGTGGCTATGATGGCCATTGAATTAAAAACTAATCATCACTCGGTGACTCTTTCAGTTTATAGATGGAGGAACCATGGTATCGCCCACTGTGTATGCAAGACGCTGCTTGTCTTACTTGATGAATGGAATGCCACAAGAAGCTCTTGGGGATGCCATGCAAGCCCAAGTGGTTTCACCTGAGTGGCCTACTGCTTTGTATCTTCAAGCAGCTTGTCTTTTCAGCCTCGGAATGGAGAATGATGCACAGGAAACTCTCAGAGATGGGACAAACATGGAAGCCAGAAAGAACAAAAATTTAAAAACTGTATAGATTTGACCTTTTGTTATCTTTAGCATTATTTGATGTTTTTTTGGGGTTAGTTTTCTTAGGCTTTTGCAACCATTTTCCTCAATTATGAAAGATAATGGCTGGTTTGGAATTTTACTGCAGCCTCCTTTCTGTCTGCAGCTCCCCCCCACCCCTCTCTTCCAATGAATACATGCACTTTTTGTTCTGCTGTAAAAACTAATTTATATATGTAAGTACTTGAAATTTCAGGCTTGGAGATTTTAAATATGATTAAGTTAAATTTGATCTCAGAGTTAGATATTGCACAGGTCTTAATTCATTTAATATGCTATTTCTCAACATTTGGAGGAAATATTGAAAGAAATTTAACACCATGATCTCTTACATCCTAGAATTCTTCCCATTGGTTCATTGAAATTTAGGCCAAATCATACTTTGTAAGTACCATCCTCGTTGCTCTTAACTTTCAGTGAGAACTGATCTTTCGAAGCAGGATCTAAAGTCCCAAGGCCAATCTTTTATAATATTGATTTGTCTTTTGAGATTAACTCGAGTTTATTTGGGCTAAGAAACAAAAACAATTGACTTTTAAGTACCATTGATATCGCTTTTATCATTACTTTTGTCAAATTCATTGTATGCTTCGTTGTATTCATAAATAATTGTGTAAAAGAACATATTTTCTCAAAAATAAAATGGGAAAGAAACTAACATGCTATAACCTACCACTAGGATTTTCAGATGGCATAACAAAAAAATTAGAACAATCATATAAAGAATTCCACCTCTCAAAATGTTTAGTGTCTTGATTTTTGTGGAATTTAATTTTTGTTGAATCTATTTTAAAATTTTCATTTGGATTTTTTTTAATTAATAAGTAAGAATCTTAATAGATTCAACGCTTAAAGGGCATTGAAATTTATGTAGAATCACATAGGACACTTTGACTCTTAAATTTTGGCAATTTTCCTAGCCTAGCTTGAATGTGCTCTCAGTATTCAGTGCCTTTTCAAAATGCAAATTTCTCCTCAACATATGATAAAATGAAGGGGAAATTAATGATTGTCTCGGAAAAATATGAACATTTTAAATTAGATTCTTTAAGGATTAAGTCTTTATAATTTGAAAATAAAGAGAAATCCTCCTCAATTGATAAATAAGAGTCCCGTTAACTTATGTATTAAAACAAAGCTGTTTTGAGAGAGACAAAAAAAATCTACTTAAACAATGTTGTTTTGGGGAAAAAGTGCTACTTGGGGGGAAGTCCAAGTCATCAATTAACAACTTCATCTACTTCTGTTTATTAATTGGGACAAATTTGTTAAATTGAAATTTTAATTGAAAAATATTTTTTTTGAAGTCAAATTGAGAGAACAATATTAAATTATTAATTTACTTCAGAAACAATATTTTATTTTTGTATTGAATTGTAAAGACTGAATTAGATATCTTTTTTTTTTTGGATTTAATGATTATATAATTAATGTTTTAAGTATGATATATATATATATATATATATATATTATCCTTTCATTTAAGGAAAGTATTTGTATGTTATGAGAATGAACAAATCTCACGTCAAGTCAAGTTTGATCCCAATTTTTGGTTTTTGGGGTTTACACTAGGTTAAATAATTTGGCTCGGTCCTAAGACTTAGTCCGGTTGGATCTAATATATGATTGGGTCATTTGAGTTGTTTCTAATCTTTTATAACTTTAAATTTAGATTTTTTTAAATTTTGATTTATATTTAATTAATGGGATATCCTATATTAATAAAAACATATTTATATTCAAAAAAATAAAAAAATGTGATTTCTTTTAAAATATCATTAATTTTATTTAAACATATATATGTGTGTGTGTCAAGACAAGTCAGTATTGACTCGGCACCTATCCCCAAAACCAAATTTTATATAATTGACATCGATCTTA
This sequence comes from Delonix regia, assembly GCA_037074485.1. Taxonomy (NCBI): domain Eukaryota; kingdom Viridiplantae; phylum Streptophyta; class Magnoliopsida; order Fabales; family Fabaceae; genus Delonix; species Delonix regia. Next base: position 4,124,930 of record CM073460.1, on the reverse strand, counting down.
AAAATAAGGGTGAATAAAACCTGACCTGACCTGAAATAACTAGGTCGAGTGAGGTTGACTTGACTGGTCATAGTCATTATTACCCCTAATACATCCCAAAAATTTAAAATTCTCTTCTACTATCACCATATTTTTGAATTAATATGAAGTCACGCACTTAAATGAATTAACATTTGGATTTGATTTATTGATAGATCATTCCACTTTAAAATAGACAATATTAATTTTTATTTTGAATATAATTTAGTGAAATATGTTTTTCTTAAAAAAATTTTTATATATTATTACATATTAATTCATAATATTCATTCTATAAAAAATTCGAGTATGAGACTACTCAAATAAACATGTAGAACTATACCACTCAGCCACTTCTACTAATGTCACGTTTTTCTTAGAAGTTTTATTTCAACTTTTTCTGTGTCCATAACAATAAACTGAATTTATTTTAAAATATTGTTAGTGAAAACCATCCTAATGTGTATTAAATATATATCAATATAGTAATATTATTGAAATTAAATCTGATTAATTTTCATTTTTAACTAGTTAGATTTTGTATATGGCAAAGAAGTTAGATTTTTATTAAAAATTATTATATATATATATATATTTATAATTAATTAGTATTAAACAATTCATTTTATTCTTTTAAATTTTTAAAATTGTTACACTAATGGACTTCTGCTAAGTGTTACAGGCCAATGTTTAAATTATTGGACATAAACTTAACTATTTTAAAAATTCAACATCACATAATTATCAGTTTCAGACAATTTCGTTCACGATAATGATTTCATTGCACGAAGCACAAAAGCCTAGGTTTTGTCCTTTTGTCTGTCCTATTCAAACTAGATTCGCTCCTTCGAATAAGCTGCATCATCAATCCCACCCTAATTTTTCCCTACTCTCAAAGAGAACTAAAATTTTCGATTTATTTAACCACAAGTTTGTTTACATAATAATAATAATAATAATAATGCTTCAGTATTTCCATAAATAATTGAGTAAAGAGCATAATTATCTCTTACCATACACCAAACCTATCCTACAACCTTTGGTGTACCTAACATCAGAGCTAACACAAACTCATCAAAACAAATGTTTTAAACAGTAAATTTCATTCACTTTCACACTTATTTTGAAGAGTATCTAATGACTATTTGCTTCTATTTTTTCATGCGAACCATCAACTTATTCATTGTTCTTGCAGGTTAAGATAAACTCAGAAGCATCCATTTTACCATCAAGTTTTGATGCAGAGGTTAACCAACCTTCATAAGAATTTGCCATAATCATATGGCACCCTCAGCAAGCCATGATAAAACTAATAGAAGCAAAACCATTATGCAGGAAGAAGCATTGGAGAAGCAATAATAGTATAATATACATTTGAATGTAACATTCTAGTACTTGTCCAAGAACTACATTAATTTTGGATGGTATAATAAGGAAGCCATGCAAGGCTTCAATAACTTATGAAACAATGCACAACAGTTCATCTTTATGAGGCATCAAGCTGTAAGAACACTCCAGTCTCAAAACAACAACTTCTGTGAATTCAAGAGCAAGATTTCTTCTCCTCCTCCTTCTTCTTCTATTCTCCTTTCATTTCGTCTTTTTTTTTTGTTTTTACATTTTTGCAGTCTAATAAGCTTGTCTTTCCTTTAAATCTTACAAGAAAGAACTATACTAAGATGATCCCACCTTGAAGTGAAAAAGCCAGGATATGACAAATGCAATAACCATACAAACAAGCAGGCAATTCAGGAAGCGATGGCCTTGCCAAAATCTTCTAGCTTCTGTTGATGGAGCCACTGCCGGAGTTGTGGATACTGCAGTAGCATTGTTGCTGTCACTTAAATTCTCCGTTGTCTCCTCATTCACTCCATAAACATTCTGTGCCACAGAATGACAGATCTCACAGGTCCTGTAAGAATTTAAACATACAGAAAAATCATAAACATACAAGTCAAAAAATTACAGAGAAACATGTTCTGAGATTCTTGCTATCTTCATTATTTTACAGTTGAGATGAATTTTGCTTTATGCATGGCGGCAACTAGCCTTCAAGCCATATAAAAAATATAACAATGGTGGAATTGCTGCACTTTAATGTTATATATCAAGAGAGATAGAGAGAGCAATCCTATTAGCTACAAGCATACAGAATAGGATACTCAAAAGAAACAGGGAACAAAGATTCTTATGTGAACCCGGCCAACAAATAAATATGTAAATCAAAACAATCATTAACAAACACATAAACATGTCAAACACACTTTTTAGTGGAACCCAATTTTGACAAGCTTATGTGTCTCCTCATAACTGGAGTAATTATCTATTATTTACCTTGAGACCTTTACCAAGTAAACCAGGGAAAAATTCCAAGGTAGGCATGGTGTGCGTAACTAAGCCTACAAGGCAATGACCAATGAACATGTTTACATGTCAAAGGTGGGTGCCACTAAATATTCATCCCTCATTAGCTTGGTGTATGTATATTGAGTTTACTAAAAGAATTTTTTCAAAACAAGGAACTATTGCTGCCTTTCTCAACATGACAATGTCTAAATGGACAATGTTCGCAAAGAAAGGTCATAAATACTAGCAATAATTGAGAACTCAATATATTATAAGAAAGCCTTAAGAGCTTTCTGCTCAGAATACAATATTGATAACCTTGAAGCGTGGAGGACTTTCATCTCATTCTTGCATTGCATATCTTTATCCAAACATGAACGAATTAATTTGTTTTAAATTTTGTGAACATAACTAATTAAATACCGTAATTATTTATACTCAGTTGTCATAGCAGACCATTCGACAAAGTCACAACAGTTCATGGAATTGAAGCTTTATAGTTTTCCAGCTCAATTTAGCCAAGCTAGAATATCCTCTCAGTATTCCCTCCTTTTAGAAAAGCAGGATTGCTGTCAACAAATGATAAAATGATATATGCCCAATATTATGGATTCTCTAAAAAAAAAAGGAAAAGAAGTTATGAATTACTTGCCACTAATCAAGGCATCAATACATAAATTAAAATGATTCCCACTTAAAACAGATTCAATTCTGCTCCATTACTTCTGATTTTTAATTTAGACATGAAATTCGGCACTTGGATGAATTAACGTCTGAATTAGATAAATTAATAGATCCTTCCTTCATCATCAAATGACCCCTATAAATTGCTTTTCACTTAAAGCAAAGCATGGACATTGAGGTAGTAAATTAAAAGAGTATCTTCTCCCTACAAAGTTGCCAATCAAAGGAAAGGAAGAATATTTTAGGATTACTTTGATCAACCATTCAGAGTTGGCAATTTAAGCCAGGAAATAGCTTTGGGGCATTCAATAAAGGTTTCATATTTCAACTTTCAACCATTTCATCATCAACAGGCTGCAGGCAACAGTAATTAAGTCTAAGAAGAAATGACATAGACTCTGACACCAACACTGACAGGACATAACACGTATACAAATATGAACACTGTGACCCGGTGAAATTTGATATGCCCATGTGTAAATAGTCAAGTCATGCCTTGTACAATTGTGGGACACGTGAGGATACATTCAATCGCTAAGTATGGATATATTGTACCTTAAGAACTGCTTTTAGCATTCGGACTATCGTAATTACAATGCAGAATCTTATGGTACTAGAAAATAATCATGCACACAGAAAGTTAGCTATGGTTAATGTCATGCATCTTATAAAAACAGGAAAGCTGGAATTGAACAATCAACGGATTAAATAATAATAGTTGGCACATCTGAAAGCAATAAACACCCACCACGATATTTGTGAAACATATTAGATAGTGAAGGGGTCAAATCTCCACTTTGATGGAGAGATTTAAAGAGAACCAAAAAGGAGCAAGGTAGAGATTCTTATTTTTAAAGAAGGGAGAGAAGAGGTTGAAGCTGTCAAATCTCCACTTCGATATATATGGAGAGAACTAGAAATAAGCAATATGAAGATTCCTATATTTCAAAAAAGGGGCATAGCAACAAGGAAACCCAATGTACTGAGACATGCCACTGACTCAGCAGGATGACTAATGCTTTTAGGCCTTTCTTTTCCCATCATCTTTTTAATTAATGTAAGCCACTTTAACTTTACTTTTCTCTCAAGAATTTAATTGATACTTCCTCCTTATTCTTAAAACCTTCTAATATATTTAACCAAGTACTTTACCATCATCTTCAACTTTTCCGTCATGATTCAATTAAACAACCCACAAACTAAAAATTCCAGAATTATCCACACTGGATACTCTAACCACCAATTGGGTTCTTCTAGCTAAGTATAGAGAAGCACTGATATTTTGCATAAAAATCAAGAATAAAAAGTTACAATTCAAAGAACGTGAAGATAGGGTTTCACTTACCTGTTCCCCTTAATCTTGAACCAGGTCTCAGCACAGATTTTATGAGCAGCACTTAGATCATCCTTGCAAGAACAACCCAATTGAATTGGAACCCCAGATTCCTGGCTATCACTCTCCAAACCCATGTGACAAATCCTACAATCTCTCTCTACTTTAGCCAAATGCACCTTAATTTCAGGAACCCCACTTTCAATTTCCACCTCCATTGAGCATTCAGTAACGGAAGAAGCTCTCCCAGAATCAGGAACACCCTCCTCAATGACTTCAGTATCAGAAACACAAGCGAAGCTATACCCATCGATTGAGCCACCATTTGTTGAGTAGAAATAGGAATAGCAAGAACCATCTTCAGCATCAGAGAAGCAAACACTGGCCTCAGCACTCATGTCACTATGGTGGCTTCCCTGCTCCAAATCTACACGGGAAATCTGTGTAGTTGATGACATTTTCAAAGACATAGAAGGGGAAATGGGGAAAAAAAAAACGTTTTTCTTTCTCAGAGCTTGAGACTGAGCGGAAATGCCTCAAAGTTTGGAGCTTTGGGGTTTGTAGATGTAGCTCTTGACCCCCTCTTATGCAAGAAAAAACGGGTATATATAAAAACAAAAACTTGCAGGAGTTAAGGGATTAAAAAACTTGATTTGGTGATTCTTCGTCCCCATTAATGCTTCCTCCTAAAAACTGTAAGTTGTAGACCAGATTGAGGAAAGTTCTATACTTTTTGAGGCTCCAGGCTCAAGAATGCAGAGAAGAAGAAGAAAGAGGGTAGAGACGTAGAGTCTAAGGAGGCAAAGAATGGTCTACGAGACACAGACTCATGCTCTGGTTTGAAGAAATGGACAGTGACACTGCAAACAAGAACAGAAACGTGCAGTACGAGAGCAGAGAGAAATACAGGAGATTTTCATTAATAAAGAAGTGTGACATTGAAAACAAAAAGAAGATTAAAAAATCACCCAAAAAAAGAAAAAGAAGATACAAAAAAAAATAATTAAAGCAGAGGACATGCTTGCTTACCTCTATATATTGATTCTGTAGGTTGATGGTGTTGAGATGAAGATCTTTACGGCTTAGACTGAAGGCCCACTTGCATGATCACTGAGCTACACATGAAACTATTTTTCCAACTATAACATATGAGGCCATTAAAAAATTGGTAGGGAAAAAAAGCAGTGATCTATATGCAGCATCACAACTACAACAAAAACTAACAAATTTTTTTTACAAATCTATGCATAAATAAGCAAAAAGCATGTACAAGTGATAATTAAATATATAGTAGGATTTTCAAAATTTATTTATTGCATGTTTAGTTTCGCAAATAGTATAATTAAATTTATATAATCATATCTATGGATAACTTCTATTCATTTCAGCTAAAAAGAATTAATTATGTATATTTAAAATTAAAAAATATAATTCTACATTATTTCTAAAAAAAATTTAATTAGTGATAATTTTTTGCGGCATTAAACTATAAATTTAGTTGAAAATCAATGAAAATTCACAAAAGCGTAAACTGTTTTTCTGTTTTTTGTTTTTATCATAAAGAAACCGTTCTGGCCAAGAAGGGAAAGAGACATTTATCCAAATTATGAGTTTACCAAATGACGAATTGATCCTTACTTTCCCACTTCAATACGGTGGAATTTTGTTCATTGATTGGTGCAATTTCGTAAAATCAGTTCACCCAAAGCTGGATTTCGCTTGCCTGTCACTATCAAATGATTAAATGAGGCCACAATCCACTGCATCGCGGAAGAAACTTTTCTGATAAATTTTTAAGGTTCAATTTAAAGAAAAACAGATAAATTAAGTTACTCCTAGATAAACATATAAATGTGTCCACCAAATAAAATTTTGATAATTTTCTAGTTGATAAAAATCACAAATAATAAATTAATTTAGTATTATATTTTAATTTTTTCATGTTTATTTATAATTAATTTAATTTGAGTTTAATTTTTTTTCATGCATAGGCCTGATCATACTGAATGAGTGATGGGATGTATGAGTAAGATGTGTGGCACTGCATTATGGATGATAGAGATGCGACACAGGTAAGAAAGATGAAGGGGTTAGGTTGACTAGAGGTGGACCACCTCAACGTCCTTTGCGTGAAGAACACCAAAGCCTTTCCCATTTGTTTCATTGCAAATAAATAATTCTTTGAAGAATTTAGGAACAATAATCAATGTGATAGTGTGATACCTAAAGAAGAAAAAAAAAATCATTTCAATTTTGAGTGTTTCCCGGAAACAATGCCCTTTTACCCCTATTTTTCTATGCGGTTTTATGATATCAATGAAAGTTATATAACGTTATCAACGTGATAAGTTCAAACCGTGACTAAATCACTCATTCATTTTGGTCCAGAGATCTCAAAAATTCCTTTCATTAAAAACCTTTGAATTGGGAAAGACTGAGAATGAAACTATCAACGAGTATAATCATATCATTGATCTTACCTTAAGTAACTTTAATCCTTGTCAACCCAAACCAACATAAAAGAACTAAAAAAATCCTCGTCAATGGAAGATTAAAAGCAAGAAACCAAAGGATGAAGAAACTCTGAGGGATCTAGTAGTTTCCTTTCTGTCAAATATTGCAAAATAAGACCCTTGGGTAGACAATGAACCCTAACTTCCAACTATGATTAACAAAATTTTAATCTAGTGTCTTAGTTTACTTCTACTTTGATGTAGTTATTTAGATTACTAAATCGTTTCAATCCTTTCTCAACCGATAAAGTCAACTACAATTTAGACAAGATTATCTCAAATAGAGATAGAGTTATCAAACATGACAAGTTTAAGCCCTCATTGAGTCACTCCATACTTTTCATTCATAGATGAATTTTGTTAGTCTAAAATTTCCAAAAGGAAAAAACCTAAGTTTCCAAATCTCAACTTTATTGAAAACCTTTGGATTGGGAAAGATAGTATCAAAGCATCTACAAGCATAATCATGACTTCAATCTTATCCTTAATTAATTTAAACCCATTAAACTCAATAGAAAGAACTACAAAGATCTCAACAATGAAAGATGAAAAGCAAACAAAGAATGAAATACCTTGAAAGATCTAAGGGCTTCCTTTGCGTTGGATATAAAAAAAAAAGTCCTTTGATAGACGATGAACCCTATCTTTCAAATTTCATTGCCTTTCAACTCGTTTTACACTTCTGAAATGCTTTAGGTTATGTTTGATATATGAGCATAGTGAGAAGGTTTTATGCGGTGAAGGAAGGGTTCAAGGTGTATAAAACGTGTCTATCAATAAGAAAGTGTTTCAATACCTAAGCTTGCCACGTTGACAATATTATTCCTAGGTAGCACATTGATTTTTAACCAGCACTCGGTATTATTTTTATTCCAATTATTTCTTTACTCACCAAATTAGTCCAATCCTATTTACTTGATAACGTCATGTCCAGGGTGGATGAAATTGTCCTATATGGAGGAAACGTTGTCAACGTGACGAGTTATGTATTTCTTTAATTTTCCAAATCATTTCAATTCTTTTTACTTAGTAACATCATTTAAAGAGTGGATAAAAGTGTCTATCGATAAAAAAGCATTTCAGTACTTAAACTTGCCATGTTGACAATATCACTCCCAAGTAGGACATTGATTTTTAACTAGCACTCGGTATTGTTTCTATTCCAATGCACTTTTTTACGTACTAAATTAGTCCAATCCATTTTACTTCATATTGTCATGTTTAGGGTGGATGAAACTATTCTATATGGAGGAAATGTTGTCAATTTGACTAGTTATATGTTTCTTTAATTTACCAAATCATTCCAAGTCTTTTTATTGGGTAATGTCATCTAAAGGGTGGATAAAAATGTCTATCAATAAGAAAACATTTTAGTATTTAAACTTGTCACGTTGACAATATCACTCCTAAGTAGTTCATTGATTTTTAACTAACACTTGGTATTATTTCTATGCCAATGTGCTTCTTTACTTACCAAATTAGTCCAATCCTTTTTAGTCATGTCCAGGGTGAATGGAAATTGTCCTATATGGAGGAAATGTTGTCAATGTGGCTGGTTATTTATTTATTTTAATTTACCAAATCATTCCAATTCTTTTTTACTTGGTAACATCATCTAAAGGGTAGATAAAACATGCCTATCAATAAAAAAGTGTTTTAGTACTTAAGCTTGCCACATTAACAATATTAATTCCAAGTAGTACATTGATTTTTTACAAGTACTCAATATTATTTCTATTCCAATGTTCATCTTTACTTACCAAATTAGTCTAATCCTTTTTACATGATAACATCATGTTCAGGGTGGATGGAATTGTCCTATATGAAGGAAATGTTGTCAACGTGACTAGTTATGTATTCCTTTAATTTACCAAATCATTCCAATTCCTTTTACTTGGTAACATCATCTAAAGGTGGGATAGAGTTGTCTTATATGAAGGAAATGCTGATAACGCGACAAGTTTAAGCATTGACTGCATCACTCTTTCTTTACATTGATACAATCATTTTAAAGCTAATTTTATTCTTTTTTTTTTTTCAATAAAATCAAAATTCTTTCTAACTTCATTGAAAATTTTTGAAATAAGAAAGAATGAGTATAAAAAATGCATTAAGAAAAGGACAAAAACCTTATTTTGGTCTCCCACTCAGTCCTTCATTTCCATTTTGGTCCCTCATTCCTTTGAAAATTTAAATGGGTCTCCCATTCATCCAAATATCTATTATTTTGATTCCTCACTTATTCCTACATCCAAAGAACACCAACATAGCCTGCTAAATGATGATATGGCCCATTAACCACCAACGTGGAGCAATCTATAATATGTCATTTGCTATTCATTGGCCGCTAGTCAAGTCAGCTACCACATCATCCCAACACATGGCCTTAACCCAATCTACCTATCACACCTAAAAATGCCTCTCACTAAACACCATAGCTATAAAGCATCTTGTTACCATCTTTAGGATTTCATCGACGCTACTCTTCTCTGTCGTCGTCATGAAGGTCTCGCTACGTAAATGTTCACCTATTTTACAGGATGGAGCTTAATGAAGGAGAGGCTTAGCCCCAGGGGGAAAAAAGCGTTTGAAACCACAAAGGAGGTCAATAGATGCATTCATGCTCTTCCTTATTCTGAATTGTACAAATAGATGGAAGGTCCCCATTACAAAACCAAATAGATATTCTCCAGTCACAGTGAAAATTGTACAGTTCAATTCTGCAATCTGAATCTTAATTGTCTATCAATAATTTATAAAAGTTACTAAATAGCCAAATCTTATTGATGATTGCCTTTTATTGGCTTATGAAAGAGCATTGAATTGGTCATATTTATGTTGCCTTTTTGTTTTTATACTTTCGGAAGTAGAGTGTTATTATGGTTTTATATTTGAACGTGACCTAATCTAATATTGCCTCCTATGTGGTATAATAAAGTAATTGCATACGGAAATCAAACAAAATAAAAAATGACTTCCATATATATTCTGCATAATGTAACCACCAAAAAAAAAAAAAAATCAGATATGCAAGTATTAATCTCCATATTCATTTCCAATCCATTTTTTATGTTATTAAATCATGAATATCAATTTTAAATATTTATGACATAAATAGAAATTAAATTTATATGTCCTGTCAACTAAGGAATTGAGTATATGACATCACCTAAAGGAGAACTAGTTAAAGTCCATTTGTAAGGTAGTTCTCTCATATATTAACACAATCTATGTCCTTTTTTTATTTGCAGGTCTTGGTTCCACTTGAAAAGATAAAGTGTGTCAACCAAAGCGAAAATGTGAAGAAGCCTTAAAAAAAAAAAAGTAGACAGGCATAGTTACCATGGATAACTTTGATTTTTGGTTTATGACTTTCTTAAAATATTAGTAAGCTTTCAAATATCTTTAGCATTTGTCTCTCAATATAATTGGAAGAGAAAGTAGAGTGTGATTGTTCATCCCATGTGCTTCATCAATTATTATGTCATGAAGTAACAAAGGGCTCAATACATGTTCAAAATTGTACATAACTTTGTTGATAGGAAAATATTATGACAATTACCAACAATTTTATGTGCTCAGTAATGATCAATTATTATTTTGGTTTTTTCTTTAACGAGATAATATTAATTTCATGAAGTCTTGCATTTTAAATTTAGACAATTACCATACTTCATACTTTAAATATTAGATCAATCATACTTGAAAATGTGGGGCGGGATGGAGTGTTAGGTAAAAATTTTAAAGGCCATGTGAACTGCTTGTATGACAAATGGGTATTTTCATATCTTACATGTCGATGTCAAACACTTAATTGATAGACCAATAAGAAAGACATCTAGTTAAGTGAGGGATTAATTTAGAATTTCAGAAAAAGTAATAAATTAAAATAAAAATGAAGGGCTGAGTAAAGGAATAAAATAAGATATTATCTTAAAAAAAAACATTATCAAACATTTATTTAATCTTAAACTCTAAATCCAATCATTACTCATATAAAAATTAAAGCATGAAAGGATCGAATGACTTCCATGACGTGAAATATCACAAGCAAAACCTTTTAGCGAATGAATCCTTTCAAATTTTATCAATTTCTCAGCTCAAGTTTTATTTGATGACTATTTTGTATTAGTTTTTATGATTAAAGTATAGTTACATCTTTGCTCAAATGAGTTTTAAAGAATTGAGATTGCATTAAAATATTGTTTTCATGCCAATTCCTTCTCCCACGAGGATGAGTGTTAGGACATGAAGTCATACGCATTCACTAAGTAGTAATTGATAGAAGAAAATAATCAAACATACATATTCTTAAATTTTTTATTATGAGCGTTGTCTATTTTAATAAATAGTAAAATGAAAAGAAAATAAGATATAAAACTATATAAATTGATAGACTGTACAATTTTATTCACAATAGTAAAGATAGAAAGAAGTTAATCTATTAAAGAGTTATTATCTTCTATAGTTATACAGTTATTTATGATTTATATGGAATCGTTTGGATATTAAAATCAAAAAGACAAAATGAGAATATTATCATATTTTTTCGTGTTTAAAGGATAGATTGATTTCTCATTTTTATTCTTTAAAAATTCTGTTGTAAATAAAATTGGTCTGAATAAAAACGACTTTGACAAAACTGGCCTGGACAAAATATCCATTTTACTTCAAAACCCTAATTCGCCCTTCGCCCCTTTTTTCACGTATTTCATCGTATCGGCGGAGTCCTCTTGTGTTCGTCGACTTGTCTCGTCTCAGCTCAGGGAGGATTGTCCACGGTGGCTCCTTCTCGCATCTTGGTCGCGTCAGGCAAGTCTGTTCTTCGTCGACTAACATCTCTTGTAAGTTTTTCTTCGGATTTCTACTTGATTTGTCAATCGTTGAGCAATTTGAGAGAGGTTCAGAGATGTTATAACATGGTTGAGCGATTTCTATTTTATCATTAACTGCTGGAACATAGTTAATTTCGACATAATCTCTGTTGTAACATAGTTTGGTTGTTATATAATCTCTGTTGCAACATGGTTGAGCGATTTCTGTTTTCCCTATCATATATAATCCCAGTTAGAGCTTGTTATAAGAACACTGCTTATATAATCTCTGTTTTTTCATTAACTGTTTGAGCATATATCACAGCCTTCATTTTATTGTTCTTTTGAAATAGGATTTTTGGGAAAATGCTGGCATTAAATTAATTAAAACCGATTTTTTTTTTTTGTTTTCTGTTTTTAACTATGCTGGAATTTACTATCCTTTCTATAATCTTCTGTGAATTGAGGTAAACTCTCTGCTCCGACGATGTTACGCTTAAAAAGGAATGGAATTCAACACTGCTTTCTTTTTGTGTTACAAAATGCTGTAACTTCTTTAATATGAAAGATATGCACTTCCGAAGTGATAATTGGAGCAATAAAATCATATTTAAGTGCATATCTAAAATACTGTTTTTAAGCAGCATTTTCTTCAAGCGAAGCCTTAAAGCATTTGTTGAATTTTATTTAAGATGTATTTTTCTAGCATTTTATTCAAATGATATGCCATAAAGATGTAAATTTTTTAAATAAGATTTGAAAAAATTTCTAACGAGAAAATTGACATAGAGCTACAATCTTCATCTACATCTCATGAATCTAATATCCAGCATCATGTTCATGTGAAACACTTTCAGTGCAACAACATGTGAGATTGATTTAGAAGATTTGCCATAAGATCCTGAAAACCTATCTTCCTAATGATTGAGATTAGATACAAATAGCATATTTGCAAAAGGGACCAAGTTGATATGGTCCTCACTCCTCAGCATAATTTTTCTAAACAGATCATTTCGGCCTGTCATCCTAAGGACCAAAATGAATTGCCCCACTAGCCTAGGGTCCTAGTTCTGCCACTGTGGTAGGCAATGTAGAAAACCCTTCTGTAATGCTGTAGCGTGCTATAGTGTAGAAATTCTTGGTAGAGTTATCTACTCCTTCCCTTAACCTTTTATGCATCTTATCTGTTTGGTTCTTGGAGGAAAATTTGATAGTGTAACTTTAATATGGATTGATTCATATCATTGCTACTTTTAGAAATTAGATGACTGTAATGCTGTATCATTAGTGTGAAAACTGAAAATTATTTGAAGAGTGATTACCTCCCTCTCTTAACCTTCATATGCATCCTATTTTTTTGGTTCTCGGAGGAAAATTTGATAATGTAACTTTGATAAGGATTGCTTCATGTCGCTGCTACTTATTGAAAATAGAATAGAAGGAAACATTAAGAATAAGTCAATTCATTATAGAGGTGAATGTTCTGAAGGTTTTACCGATGAAGTATATCTAGTCTAGCCTATTGTTTTCTTTGATTTTTTTCTGGGCCAAGAAATCCTTTGTTGGCATGGTTGAGATAGTGTAAAACTTTAGAGGTGCTGGCCAGGGTGGGGGAGGTACCAAAACCTCTTCCCATGCTATATCATTGCCTTCCGTTAGGCATTTATAAAGATGAAAGTTAGTGAACATTGGAAACTTTCAATTGGTTTTGATAATATGTTAAATTTATTTCAGTGATGGTTCTGAATTCTGATGGTATTTTGCATATTTCAGTTTTTTTTTTTTTTAATTATTTTTGTTTTTGAACTACCAGATGATTTTTTAATACCACTTTTTTACTGGAATTAGGATGTTACTGTCCTTGCTTTGATTCTTGGAGCCCCTTTTCTGACGCTGGATAGGATCTCCTTTTTTGACAACTGTGGTCAAGATGGATGAACTTTTCATTAATGATAGGGCTGAAGATGTGACTTGGCTGTGCTCCCTTTCAGAGTCTGAGATTGTAAGTTTCTTGTATGTTTAGTTGATTGCATCCTTTGTCTTCTTATTCATGAATTGTTTTGTTTAATGCTTTAAAAATTCTGTCAGCCTCTTTGTATCACTTCAAAAATCAGTAAAAGATAGAGCTCTAGGTGCTTGGTAAAAAAATTCATGTTGCTAATTATGTTATATATTTGCATTATAATTCTGGAAGACATGTTGAAACTGTAACATTTATCCTCAATACCAAATCATATAATCGATTTAAAAATTTCTAATATACACCTCATAGTAATAAACTTTACTTTAATGATTGATTTTCTTTTATTTATTACTGTTGCAATTATTTAAATGTTTCTCTATTGGGGTCCCTGTCATTTCTTGAATGGACATGGGAATTTTTGTTGACCATTTAAACAAGTGTTGCATTTCTTGTAAAAATATAGCTATGCCATTCATGTGCCAAGATGTATAGGGTTCTCATATCAGAGGAGAAAAGCAATAACTGTAGATGTAGTGACTGTGAGTCTGTTCTTGAAGAGTAAAGACTTGTGTATTTTGAAAATAAATTAAAAGGAACGTAATGCTATGGGTTATGGATTTCTCTTCATGACATCGAATATAATTCTTGAATCACTAGGGCTGCTTTTGTATGTTTATGAACAATAAATAACATGTACTATTACAGTAAATCTATGATTTGGTTAGTTATAAAACCGTTTCATTCTCTTTTGTACTTGCTGTGGCATGTGTACATATTTGATATGTGATATGGCTTCATGTCTTGCATTATGATCAGTGTTTGTCTTGTCATGGTTTGATGGACGATCATTTGGGAAGTGTTGGAAATTTGAGGTTAATTTTTATAGTTCAATGTCCAATTAATCATTTTAACTTCCAGTTCAGTTTAAGAGGGAATGCGACTAGACTACTACTTTTAGTATGGTGAATTGATTATATTTTTCTTTCTTAAACATACTCTTTGCAAGTGGAAACTGAGAATTTACCATCAGAAGATGCTCTACTACTGTCATTTGCCATAACTTTTTATACCTTTTCCTGCAGTTTTGTGTTCTATTTGAGTCTTGTTATGATATTTGAAATTTAAAATTCTGGCAGGATATGTTGATTAATTTGAAATTGTTGATATTTCACCGTGCTAAAATGATAGGCCACGAGGACCTAGCCAAGAAATTTGATCTTAAAGTGCTTCGAGCCATGGGTATGCCTTTGTTTTTTTGTCCTATGTATGTACTTATTTTATGTTTAAATGTCCAATTTTTCTTTAAATTACATGCAAACCTTATTGCTTTTGTCAAGTTGATGTATTCATCTAGTATTTGTTTATTATTGTCAAGTTGCTTTTGTCAAGATGAGACATGGTACAAGAGGCCCTAGTTAAAAGGCAAAAAAATTATAGTTCCCTTGAAATATTATTAATTAGGTTTTACTTTAAATCAAGGTCTGCTTTGGACCTATAATTTCCCCCCCGTAGTCTCTATTTTCTTTTTTTCTGGATTAATGAGCTTGTTAGTTTATCTACTTTTATGCTGCCTAAGTGTGAAGGTTTTGGCTAGATACAACAAGAATTGAGAAGTTTAGCTTTTGATTCATCATTCTGAGGGCACTGTGGCATTGCTGTCACAGTTCATTAGCTACTGAGTAATATGGTAGTAGAAGTGGCTATGGTTCCCCTGCTGCTATCTAAGGTCAAGTTGCCTCAGGGGTAGAACATCATCCATGTTATTCATAGAGAATGCAGTTCGGACTTTGATAGTACAAACTTGAAAATTTGGGCAAAAATTATTGATAGTCTTGCAGCTTCCTCTGTTTAGGATATCCTCTCTTGTTTCCTTCGATTGAGACACACCCCTCAATGTTTGCTCATTATTATCAAGTCCCTCCATCCAAAGGTCGTTAGTTACAATAACAGCACATGCATATCACATGACTTAGACGCTTTGTATTTCTTAACCACTCTACCTAGTACATACTACACATTCTTGTATAAAGTTGGAATTCTGATTGGAACCAAACAGATAACTCAAGGAAATATATCATTATGGGATTGCCAATAGCTGGCAATGGAGCAATCTGCACTGTGGGGCAGAGATCCTCATACATAAAGAGAAATAAGTAGCAAAATTGAGAAGACTCTCTAGAAATCTTCCAAAACCAATCCATATTCTCCCATGACCTCTGGTCACTCTTCCATCAGTCCTTATTTGCCTTCCTTAGAATCATCTAAACTCACCCTCTCTATCAATGACAATGTTCACTCCTTGCTGTCAAAGTTACACAACCCCCTCACAACTGACCTCTCCCCTTACTCCCCTACTTATTTTTTCTATATATATTGAGGGTCCATCAAATTCGTACTTCCATACCAACGAAAATTAGTTCACCTATTCTACTAGTACCTAATTGCTAAAATGATTATTTAAATTCATTTTGCTGTGATGCATAATGCATTTTCTGACTTCCTATGAGAATATATGCAGCACTCATTTTGATGGAATATCTTAAAGCACAAGTGAAAGATTCATCACTAATTCCAGATGTGGTGAATTCTGCTACATTTTTGGATGCTTGCAACTTATTGAGATGTGAACATGACGGTGTTATGAGTATTGAAGATCTAAGTAGAAATATTGGCGTTGATTTACAAAAAGTTTTGACAAGGTATGCTTGCCTGTTTCAGTCTTGATTAACATTTTTCAATTATGGTTTTAAATCTGTCCTTTTTTTTTTCTTTTGGTGGAAAATGCTTTTAACTCTGTGGAGGGTAAGTGAAATTCTGTCATTTTGTATTATTTGGCTATACCAACTCTTCATAGCCAATTGTTCTTAAATCTTATTAGCAGTTGTAATAGGGTTGCATTTTTTTGTAATTTACTTTCAGAGACTGGCACTAAATTGACTGTGCAACTTTTTGGTGTACCTTAATATATATGGTTCTGGTAGCTAGAGCTTTAATATTAGTGAGTACAGCACAAGTAAGAACCACTTGATTTATCCCTTGAACAACCATGAAAGACGCACGACACTCATCTACAAGTAACTCAATGAGCACTCGAAGTCTAGAACTAAACAGACAGGAATAATGCTACTGAAGTTCTAAGACTGCCCAAGAATGTTGTCTCCTCATACCTGAAAGTATTAATTAATTATTACACATTTTATGTTCGATAATAATTTCCTCAGCGACGTAAATGATACTTAAACCTCCTCTGTTCCTCCTTTGGATACCCCTCTTTCCACCCTTGTCCCACATCTTCCCTAGCAATTTTGAAAGGATGAAATCTATGTGCAGTTTTAGATATTTGTTATCAGTTTTTTTTTAATAAAAGATGGCAAGTGGCTAGCTGAGCCCTACATAAGTGGTTGTCTGGAAAAGTTCCTTCACATTCTATATGTTTTTTGTATTGAAAACACAATAGCAGACAAAATTGGTATTTTCGGAAAGCTCTTTCACACGCTATTTTTTTTTTTTTTTTAATTGAAAACCTGATAGTAGACACTTAAGTAATGTTGCCCAAGTTTTATTTTTGGTAAACCATTGGGATGCTTATCTTCTGTGGGCATGGATGTAGATATTCTGCTGTTACTGGTAAAAAATTGTTTGGAAATGCATGTACCAGTGAACATCAATTTGCACAGTGCTTGTTCAACTGTTCTCTTGTCATTTGCTCCTTATATCTATGGATTTCTATATTCATACACGGATTTGTTTATACAGGCCACAGGCAGTAGTGGGTTCCAAACGAAAAAGGCAGAAAGTTGAAAGGAGAGAATAACAGATTTAACTGTTGAAACTCAGATTTTGAATGACCTTATTGCATATACATACACTTGGGAGTTGGTATTGAGCAAAAGAGGGCGGCCTGACAGATTTATATTTATAGGTTGCACGTACTTTGTTAAAATTTTGTTTTGTGGTTTGTATTGTAGAGAAATAGTTGGAGAATTTTGCCCCTTTAATTTAAAAATTTTTTTGCAAGAGTGGGGATGACTAGGCTCTCTTCAAAAACAAATTTTGTAATTTAATTGATGCTTCAATGAGGTGAAGGGTATGTTCTCGAAATATAAAGTTTTATATGTAATGTAATTCGTGGCTTCTTACTAGCGCAGGGCTCTTTTTCAATGAAAATAATTTCGTGAGTAACTCTTTTTGCGGAAAGTTTGGGGGTTGACCTGTCATGGATGAGTCATAAAGTGAAGATAATTGGTTTACAATTTAACTCGTATATATGTTTCAAAATATAAGAGAAGCATAATAGTTTCACAAAATGTGTTATGGAGATAATTAATTTTTAAATATTCAAAGTAGGTAATTCAATTGGTAAGAGAGCTTGATTTTGATTCATCTAGACAATATTTGAGGATTAAATTTATATCATAATATTATAATAGTTAAAAATAAAAAACAGAGGTAAAATTAGTTTTTTAGTTCATATACTTTTATATTTTTAATTTGATTGATCTAGTTCATTAATTTATAATTTAGTTCTTGCAATTTAAATAATTTTTAATTTAGTCTTTATCATTATATTTTTTATAACGACTTTGTTAAATTTTGTTAATTTATTGGAGTGACTAATTTTATATTATTCTTATATTTTAAATATATATATATATATATATATATAATTTATATCAATAAAAGAAGTAAAAATATATGAAATAAAATTGACTCATATAGCATGTAATGTAGCCTTTGTCAAGTGACTTAGTACACTAAATCATACATTTTAAAATACCAACTAATTGTTGAAAAAAAAAAAACCAACTAGTTGGTTAATCAATAAAATTTAACCAAACATTTAGTGAAATTGAATGACAAAGACTACATTATTTTTAAAAAAAAATTGGAAGAATGAAATTATTATTTTTTAACTATCAAAGTGGAATTAAAAGATGAATGAAACTGAAAGTAAATAATTGAACCAAAAATAATTTATATAATCCGCTGGTTATTGAAATTGAACCCATTTAAGGCGTGGATTAAAAGATACTAAGTCTCACTGTTCAGACCAGTGACCATGTATCCTAGGCCAAATTATGTAATTCCTTGATATTTGACTTTATCACTGTACAAATTCTTGTATTCCTAGGCATTTCTCCCCTAGCATTAAAAATCTTACAGTTGACACTTACAAAGCAACATCTTCAAATTTCACCCCCAACTATGATCCTTAGCCTTGCCCTTTTGTCTAAATAACGAATTTCCTCATGAAATTTCTAGTGGTGTTTGGGGAATAGGTTTTTTGAAAATCAAATTCAACCAAATTAGGGTATTTTGGGATGAAATTTAAATAATTTAAGATAATATATGGGTCACATACCATGCACTGCTACTTTTCATAACATAATGATACTAAAAGATATCAATGTGTTAATTGTGTAAAGGCTTAATTGTACAAAACCTTCTAAATTTTAATTCATGTATAAATAGTCATTTTGGCCTTCAAAATTTGATAATGAATCTCCTTAAACTTGGGATTATGTGTAAATAATCTTAGTTAGCCAATTATCTCACCATTAGAAACATGATAAATAAGTGAGTTATTTATACAAAATCAGAAGTTTAAGGGGATTATTTGCACTGAATCAAAAGTTAGAGAAAGTTATTTGTATAAAAAGTTAATTTAAGTAGGTCCATTTAATAACACTGGATTATTTGTATATCATATTGTAAAGGTCAAAAATGTTATTTGCACGTAACCTAATTTTAAAAAATATTTGTGTAATTTAACCTTGTTTGGAATCTCTGGCCCACTCAATTGCAAACTTTGAAATACAGGGTATTAAAGTTAAATCGCCACTAATCACAAAATATCATACTGTAACGCTTTATAGGAGTGGTGAAAAGCCATGATGTTTTTAAGGAAGAAATAATTTAAATAAGAATGACTTAACATTTTAGACCCTAAATTTGATTATTTTATTTCAGTCCTTCAAAGATTATTTTGTATTCAATATTATTTGCACTGCTCGTTAACAGATAGATAATTGAGAAAGATGGCGTGACTTTACTATGAAATTGAACGTAGTTGTTAGGAGTTTCATAATTCATAATACTATTATCTATGGATGTTGGCTCAAGTGGTAATGAGTTCAGTGTTCCTTAAATAAGATTTTAGGTTTAATTTTTGTATTGTGTATGGAGAGTGTAATATTAAAAAGATTATCTCCAATATTGAATTTAATAATGCCCAATTCTGAATTAATCCAAATTAGTGGGTTCAATATCTTTAAGAGCTTAATCAAATAATGGGAGATAGTATAAAATATATATTTCATATCGTTAGATCATATCACTTATCTCTGTTAATTATATGTTAAGTGACTCAAAATAAAAATTGATATTGAAAACATAATGCTCTTTTAGAAAATTAAATTAAATTCAAATTTTGAAAGAGTAAATTAAGATAACGTGATTTTTTGGGAATCAAATCTTAATTTACTCTCTAAATGATGCAGTTATGTAGAGCTTATAAATGGCCATACAATTATTGCACTAGATATTACTGATAATTGTGGTTTGTACCAAAAATGTCACTAGCATGACATGAGATGCAAGTAAATTCACGCGTAACTAAGCCTTCGGAAAAATATTAAATTCTTTGGCATCAGTTTAACTTTACTAACTTTAAGATGGAGTATTCTTCTATCATCCAATACCTTGGCCACGGATGAATTTGACTTACTATAAGAAAGCAAAATAAAGCAAAATACAACAATACAAAATAATTAACTAGCTGGTGATTTTTCTCCCTGATTTGTAAAAGACAATATATGCAAGCCATTACAGGTTTCCACCAGAATGTCAAGTGCTAATCAGTCAGTACAGAAATACAAATTGAGTGGTTCCTGAAACTGTGAACCTTATATCTCACTGAATTTTGTGTAGTAATTTCATTTATATTACAATCATTCACATAGCCGCGGCCAGATCCTCCAACTGTAGTTTCCCAAGTACATTTCCCAGGCAAAATAAGTTGACATTACAGTAGTCTTCAATCTTCATGCATATCAGCGTCCCTTTCATTCAGAATGGAATTGATTATATTCTTGGCATATTAATGGCCAATATTCACTTGAGATCCACGAGATATTACCCTGCCAGCTGGGTCACCCATCATTTTGACACTACTGTTTTCCAATCCACTTTTAAGCCAAGCAAGGTTACTAATGTCGGTAGCTATTGCTGCCAATTCAAAACTTGGGAAAGATGGGGGCTCTGAAAATTCAACAAATTCTGGCCCCAGCAAGGACCTTCTGGGATTTTCACCATTTAGATCAGCGCAACAACCATGGCCACACTGGTTAGGCACAGATTGGTCACAACCATAAACTCCCTCCAGCATTTTACAAATTTCAATTCCCGGTTTTGATGCTTGAAAAAGAGGTCCTTGCATTGGAACTGGCCTATAGGGTGACGCTGCAGGCTGTGAACCATCCAATGCATTATATACACTAAAAGCACTAACACGCGCTAGTGGTCGGAAGAGTGTAGGTGGATCCTTGACTTCATGGTTTAATTGACACACTGTCTGAGCTTTTTCTTCATATTTATCATCCATATTCTCCACAGAATTGACATCTCTTCCTTCTGAGGATCTCAAGGAATTAACATCCCCACATGACTGAGTTTCTTCTGATGATGCTTTTGCTTTCTCCAAGCTAACATCTTCCACTATGTTGCAAGCTTCTACTTTAATCTTATCAAGTTCAGCTCCTCGGCGCCTCAAAGTAGAATTCCAGTGGTTCTTAATGGCATTATCTGTTCTTCCTGGTAGAAGCCTGGCAATGGCTGCCCATTTGTTCCCATGGATTGCATGTGCTGCAACTATGATCCGGTCCTCCTCATCTGAAAAGAACTGTAATTTAGTTAGTCTTGCTTTTTCAGGAAAGTTACATATCAACCAAATTCAGATAATGTCATTCTGATGTGGACTACTTCTCCAGATGTATGCCATATTTACATCAGATTTCATTGCAATTCATGTTTCCCCATTCATTGGTTTTATTTTGTTTTGAATCATATAATAATGCAGACCTGATTTGTTCCCAGTGGGTGATTTAACGAGAAACTCAATGAGTTTAGGATGCAGCTTGGAAAAAGTCACACTTGTGGCAAGAATAGGATGTCAAGGAGCTGTATCTTGATGCCAAAGATATCTCTGTTTCATATCACTTCAAGTTTAAAATTTTATTTCTTTTAAGGTAATGTTTTGTGCACTTGCTGTTTGAAACAAAACAATAGTGGTCATATATAGCATTGGCTTGTGAGAGAAGTCTGAGAAAAAAGTTGTGTTAAATCCTGTTAATTCCCAAAGGATTAACTTTGGATAATTCCTGTCTAATTTTGATCCCAGATTGAAATAAACATTGCTCAAATTTTTAACTTCTCTGGTCATCAAAATACTTAGCTCATCTATAAAACATAGCTCAAGGTAATTTGTCTATTATCTGAACAACATGAAAACAGATAATTTTCTAGTTATTTGCCAGACCTAAGATCAGTGTAAGCCCAACTGAGGGAAAATTTTAAATTCCCATTCAAAAGCTCCAAAAGGTTAGCAATATAAATTATTATAGAAATTCAGGCATTCCAACAAATGATGACCCAGTACATTAACTGGTGCAAATTAATAACTTATGATTGCAAAATGCAGCATAATAGTTTTGCCATGAAATAGTTCTAATGATGATGGAACCAGCATATTTAACTACAACAAATCAAAACCTACAATAACGTCATCCTAAAATTTATACAGTATCTGCACCAATGTTCTAAGCAACTTGGTGAAAAGGCATGTATTGCCTTCCATATCTATTAGAGAGTGAAGTTCACAAACTTGTTAATCCTTATAATGTTGCACTATTGGACCATGGATTCTCTTAAGAAACTAGAGACCGTAAAAGCTCAAGCTGTGACATAAACCCAACAAGCTGATAGAATTTTATTAATACTCCTCGTGTATAATCCTTCCAATAGCTTCAAGTCATCTTCTAAAATTGCCATAAACCAGATTTATCAGAGGAAAAATTACAACTTTGGACCCAAACTTTTAACTTTTTCATCAAATTCATCCTTAAATTAGAGAACAGGTAAATTTAGTCGTTCAAGTTTCAATTTTTGTTTCAATTTCATTCTCATTCTTGCTTCCATTAAATGATTAATATTTGTTAACGATATATTCAATAGCTTTACTCATATGCCTTTTCTGCCATTATGTTATCATATATGGTAAAATTGAAAACTTCTCAGTTTTGTATGTTTATAGATTTAACTTCATAGATGGTTGGCCATGATTTCAGCTAGCTCACTACATAACAGGAACCCATAAAGAGATTCAATGATTACATCCAAGAATTTTGCTATATAAGAAAGACATTGAATTCGGGAGGAAAATGAATGTTTTAGACTTTTACGGATTAAATTGACCAATTTCAAAATTTATGGACAAAATGGAAAAGAGATTAAAAGTTAAAACCAGTTTGTCTTCGAATCATTATTAGAAAAGGAGTTTCTTATCTTCCAATCATACATCTGGTAAGCAACCCAAGTTAGCTCAAGTGGTGAGAGGAGATAGCTTTTCTCCTTAACAACCTGGGTTAGATTCCTTTGAAGAACACTTTGGGAGTAAAATTTTAAATGCATTAAACTGATGTGAGAGTGTTTCTTTAAGATTGCCCGCAAAGGGGGGTCAGGCTGGCAAAGCCTAAGGAAAACCCTAATAAGCAGATCGGAGGTAAGGACCAGTTTCACATCAAGGGACCCTATTAAAAAAAATTTATGCATATTTGATATCACATTCGCCTGATAGATTACTTGATTGGGTTTGAAACTTTCAAGCAGAATTTCCATCAAATTTATAATTTTCTCTTTTGTACTTTGGACTAAGCTAAACCTAGATAGTAGGTAGTATACCATAAATCTCTACACTAGTAGGGCGTCCTCCTCCTCCTCTATGAAACAAAATGTGTAGTAACCCCTGAATAAGACTCACCCAAACACATCGGTCCACACAACCAGCGTGGTGCAGTCAAGAGAGTCGTTGGCCCAACATCAACCACTCTATCATGACAATCAATCAGCATAGCCTTCTTATTTATCATCATGACCAAATTAACAGCCTGAAACTCAATAATCTAACAGCTAGCTTAAAGGTGAGAACTATTAAGGAACAATGTATACATGTCTTGCATAGCAATATAGATGCCAGTAAATCTTAATACCCTAAACTTCCTTGGACCACCATCTAGATTGATGACCTAAGAAGCATGAATACTTCAAAATATGAGTTATATTTAATATGATACTCGATGCGATACATCTTTATATTGGATGCATACCCAAAAATTCCTTTCGTAGGATACATTTCAAAATGTGCCAAAATGGCATCAAATCAATGCTGAAATATTTTTATCCATTTTTTAGTAGTTGTGACATATTTTAATCATTTCATCTTTCGTTAGATTATCTTTTTCTGTCATATTTCAAAAAATCCTAGGGTTTTATTTTTGTTTATCGGCTTCATTGTCATACTCTTCCTTCTTCACTTAAAACATTTGGCAAGATATGGAAAGAAATTCAAACTTTATTTGATAGAATATGTATATATATATATATATATATATATATATATATATAGACCCGCATAAATACATGTATGTATATCTTAAAATTTTAAAAATTACTTTATTTCACATATCATATCGTATCTTGTCATATCCTATACTTACACCCATACAAGTGCTTCTTAGTTGATGACAACTAACTATGAGGCATAGTGTCACACAACATCTTATCGGTTGTAGTATCAATAGGCAAATATAAGCATCACTTAGGCTAGCATTTCTGTTTGAGAGGGTATGAAGGAAAAAAATTCAGGTTGATCTTATGTTTACTGACTGCACTTAAAACTTCACATTCCATGATCCATGCTCCTAAGCTCAATTTTAAATTTTTTCTAACTTCAATTCCCAAAACACAATGAAATTAACTCACAAATACTAGAAATGAATATATAACTAAGAAAATAACAAATCATTGAATTAAGAAAGAGGACTGTACCAGTAAAAGGCTTGCGCTTCACAGCAGGGTCGAGCTGATTACACCACCGGAGCCGGCAGGATTTTCCGGATCTCCCGGCGATCCCGCGTGCAATTAAGCTCCAATTTCTGGCCCCGAACTTGCTGACGAGTCGACTCAGTATGGCGTCCTCCTCTGGAGACCAAGGACCCTTCACTCTGTCTCTAGCCCCGTGGGAGCTACTTCCACCTCCATCGCCCAACGCCGTCAAACCCTCATCCCCACTACCGCCGTCACCACCACCACAACCACCGTCTCCGGTGGCGTGTCCGTCGAGCTCGACAACGGCTGTTTCTTCCACTTCCATCTCACACTTCCTTCACCGCACTGTACCTTACTTGAAGTGCAGCCCCGTGGAGAGTACAGAAAAGAGGACACAGCAGACTTGAAAGCAAATGTCTCGGAATTTCCCCAAGTATGCTACCATTGTATTTAAATTTTTTATATAAAAATCAAAGGAAAACTTTTTCAAGAAATAGATGCGATCAATTATTAGAAAATCTTAAATTTATTTTAAAAAATCTAATATTATTTTATAATTTTTTTAATATATAAAATTCACATTTTGCATTATGTACAAAATCACATTTGTTCTAATTATTAAATATTTATATATTTTTTATTATTTAAGTTTTATTTTTAATTGATTAGACTAATAAGTAATATAAATTTTTTATTATCAATATTTATATTATTTATTAATTACGTTCAACCCAATTATTAGATGATTTTGTTACGTAAGTTTTATTCTTAATTGATGAAAAAATAACTTATAGACTAATATGTTACTATTAATTCAATCAGTTAAAAATAAAATTTATATAACAAAAAATGTAAAAAAATTCAATAATTAGGATAAATATGATTTATAAGTAATGCAAATTATGGTAGTAATAAGTTCATAAATTACTTATTTATCTAACTAATTAAGAATCAAACCTATGTGATAAAAAATAAAAAGACATTCGGTAATTAGGATGAGTGTGATTTGTAACTAAAATCATAGAGTAATAACTTTAAAAGTTATTTATTAGTCTAACTAATGAATAATAAAAATTGCGTAGTAAAAAATGTAAAAACATTTAAAGGAAACATAATTTGAAAGTAATACAAACAATTGTAGTAATAAATTCATAAATTTAAGTGTAATTTTATCAATTGAAAAGTCATAAAATAAAATTAGATCCTTTAGGCTAATTACAAAATTTAAAATCTTTTTTTAGTAGATAATTGCATCTATTGGCTCTATGGAGAAATTTTTCCAAAATCCAATCATAATTTAGGTAAAATTCTCATGAAAATAATTATTTATTATTCAAAATATTAAACTGATAAAAAAAACCTAAATTTGAATTTAATTGTTTACTACTTTATTAAATATAAAAAATAATTTAATGAACTAGCAGATTAAATAATTTAACAATCAGATTTTGCAGTCTGAGTTATATATTATAATTTCAAAGCTTAGACTTAAATGCATTTTGTTCAATAATTATTAAAAGAAGTTGCTAATTACTTATTAATTTTTCCAAAATCATAAAAAAGAATAACTTCACCTCTTGCTTTAACTACAAATGAGGAGGATTTATAAGACACTTTAGCCTAAAAATCTATATTCACAACAGCCAAGGACCTGTTCCTTTGGCTAATAAAATAAGATTGTCACCAGAGAAAGTTTGGAAGAACTTGTGAAAGAGTAAAGAAGATATCAAATGGACAACTTTCACAACACTTACCTAAGATGCTGGTTTGATAAGCTGAGATAATTTTTGAAAAAACATATATAAATTTGGGTTAAGTCATTGTGGAACATAATTTAGAATAGAAAATTTAAACGCCATTAAGCAAGATCATAGCAAACACGAATTGTTTTTTGTTCAAAAAAATAAAGCATATATACTTGTAGGGATAGATCTCACTCTCTTTAAATTTTTATAATTTTAATTTATATATAATTTTATTTTATATTTTTAACTTAATTATTTAGTTTATAATAATTCATCTCGTTAAATTATAAAAATTTATTCCTATTAATTTAAATATTTAATTCAAAGACTTTTATTTTTATAAATTAAATCCTAGATATATTCTTATATACTTGAAATATTAACCTGGCCATTAGCCTTTCTCAAGTGATTGAACTTAAACCGATTTATTGTTTATTGTTAGATTTCATCAAAAGTTTGCGCCTTGGGAATCTTGTGAATGTGGGATTTAATCTCAAGTTTACATCTTACTCTTAAATTTATTTTCTGGGTTTTAATCTATATATAAACAAATAGTTCTTCTCAATGAAGAATGAACCCGTGAGTGGAAAGTAGTAACATGCCCTGTAAAGGAACAAAACATAGCAATACATAAAACACCCAGAATCAATTCCAAAAGTTTCAGAAATTTGTAGAGGAAAACAAATACTTAATATAATATAGTATAATGGAATTCAATAGTATTAAACACCATGTCCAACTCAATCCTAAAGAAATTAAGAAACAAGATCCCAATTCTTGTTCAACAATAAATATAATATATATATATATATATATATATATATTATTGAATGAAAACCCCAAGCCAAAACCCTGTATATATTCTAATGTCCTAATAATATTATTAATCTCATTATTGTGTCGCCTAATTTACACCATCTCTGCAAATGAAAGGGACAAGTATGAAAAGACGAAAACTACGTCGTTTAGAGAGGAGAAGGAGCAGGTGCAGACTGAAAATCCTCTGAAACTCCAGAAACGGGACCTAGGGCAGCTCCAGAGCTCATAAGCTCGATCATGGCACGGTGAGGGCTGATCCTCTGTTTCTCACACAGATCTGGCAAAAATACTCCTGCACGATATTAAAAAACTCTTCATTAATATTTGTTTATATGTCTCTTTATAATTAGTTTAGCTTGATTATGTTTAAATTAGTTTAATTGGATTTGAAGTAATTAAATCTTTACAGGGTAAGGTATCTAGATGCATTGATGGTCAAAGGTGGAAGCAAGAGCAGGTCAAGAATAAGAATTGCCATATACTGAAGAAAAGGTGACGATGCTGACTTTTCCTTTAGAGGTGGCCATATTATAAAATGATGTAAGAATTTCCAAGCAAAGAGAAAATTCTAGAATCAGAATCAAAACATGCTTGAATAGGTAGAAACCTCAACAATGGTTTATTCTTGTTTGTAGAACATAAGTGGATGGAGAAGTTCATAAGTGACATCACTAAGTTTTCAACACCTAATGATGATGATGATGATAATAATAATAATAATAATAATAAGTTAAAGTATGACGGTGAGCATATGACCCATATTGCTGTAATTAGGTGATCAATCAACCATATAGAAGTTATGGGACCAACTAACCATCCATTTTGTCATGTGAGGTTAATTTCTATGTTTATTTTTTCAATAGAGAAGTGGACCCATTGTGCAAGCGTTGAGCATTCTTAAGTTGTGTTTTTTTTTTTTAAAAAAAAAAATAATTAGATCAGTCATTAAATTAGAATAAAAAATAATTTATAGTTCAATGGTCTGATCATGATTAAATTGTTTGTCAAATATATTAAGTAGATTAATACTAATTATATATTATGAAAGAATGTCTAAAATAGATATAAATACTCAATCGTATAAAAATGAGTTGAAATGTCTTTCATATAACAACAAATTCATGTCAAATAGGTTGTGGGATTCCATTCAACATCATAAATATCCATCATATAATACCAGAACTCTGATTTGGACAGAAAACAGAGAACTATATAGCATAAAATTACCTGTTTTATTAATTCTTAAGCACTTTGTGAATCAAATAGGCCAAAGCCATAGGTGTTTCATATATATTTTTTTTGGACATACTAAATGCATTTTTTTACATTTTAGTAGGAACATAAGGGTTATATTTAAACAGTGTCAATGATTGAATAAAAATTCAATAATTTAAATTTCATGTTAATTAATATATATGTATGTGGATAAATTTCTTTTCTATGAATTTAAATCATAGAATTTTTATCTAACATTGATAACAATGGCATAACTCTCATGTTTTCATCTGGACTCCTACCTGGTTCGCTCTTGTTCATTTTTTAATCGTTGCTCTCAATTTATCATATTAGGATTCTCTAAATTTTTTAAAGAAATAAACTATCACAATTTCAGAGAGAAAAAAAAACACAACAGTAGTGCAGTAGAAAATAAGAGTAATGAATGAAAAAAAAAATGATACCTTCTCCGGCGGCGAGGTTGAAGTAAAGGTCAACAATGTTGGGGCAGTTGTTGTAACAAGAAGGAGAGCAAAGCTTTGCAGTGAAATGTGGGTCAAGCAAGGCGTCCGATGAGATGCCCACAGATTTCCGATCAACCCCACAAGCCTTCACACACTCGTTGGTCTCTATGTACTGTGACATCCTCTCCACCACCACCTCCGACGTCCTGCACTGATACTCCACCCTTCCATCTTCCGCCTTTTCTGTCTCCAGCACGCACCTCTTTCCCGACGACGCTATTGAGAATGCACACACATCTTTTGGCAAGTCCTCGCACACTATCTCACCTGCCAAATTAAAACCCTTATTTCAGTCACTTCTTCAAGACGTATATATTGGATTGCATGAAGAGGGCGTTAAGAATAGATCATGATGCTTGCTTACCCAGAGATACTTGAATGAAAAGGAAGGAGAGGAAGAGAACCAGAGAGAATCTTATTGAAGAAGCCATGGTTTTAGTTTGTGTGAATGAATGAATGAATGAATGAATGAATGGAATCAAGAGATGTGAAGAAGGACGAAATGGAGATGGCACAAAAGGTGTATATATATAGCTGGGAAACACTGTGCCTTCTCTTATTCAGGACGCGTCATGAGTCGCTCTCTTGGATCTAACCGAGTAAACGTTCTCTTGGTTTCATATAATATAAAAAGAAGATATTCTCTTTTTGGTTTGATGTTTTAAGGGTTGATTCGTTTACTTTCGTGTCTGATACGAGTGCTTGATGATGCACTACTGTCTAAGACGTGTGTGGGCGTTTGAGCTTTGAAGTTTTCAACAAAGTGGAGCTCCTAGCTAGAGTTGTTTATTTTTGAATAATTAATATTGTATTCATATTTACTCAAAGTCATGTCAACCTTTCTTGTTGAACCAGCTTCTTTTTCTTTCTAGAAAGCTTCGGAGAAGAAGGTGAAACTATATTGTGTTTATTATTATATAGCGTGTCTCGTGTACCTCTAAAGTGCATGTTCCAGCCTGCCATTGCTATAAAAGAAAGCTTCAAAGTTTAAAATGATATATCAGTACAACTGGTAGTTGAAACTACGAAAGTAATGAGAATGAGACTAAGTAACCCAAAAATAAAGAGCATTTATTAGGATGTTTAATTTGCGAACAAATTAGCAATATTTCTTTTTCAATATCATGATGATCAAGAGTATCTCAAATTTGGTATAGATTTATTATACTTTTACAATTTTTAATCAATTCTAATTCTAATTAGAATTATAGTATTTTATTTTAATTCTAATTCTTTGTACCAAATATTCAGCCTTAGATTAATACAACGCATTTAGGAATTCACTTACATATATATATATATATATATATATATATATATATATATATATATATAAGCAAAATTTGAGTAAATGAAAAAGATATTTTCTACCCACAAATAATATATTAAGTGATGGTGCACACTTGAGCGGAATAGTTTCTATTTAGATCCCCTCATACTTGAATGAGAATATAAAATTATGTTTGATTATAATAAATTATTTAATGAAAATTCTATGTTCTATATTTATATTCATATGTAGTTATATATATATATATATTAAGATTTTAATATAGTAACAAGTCGTCAGTCATTTTATACATGGGGAATATGGATTGGAATAGTTTAGTTTTATGCTTAAAAGCTGTTAAGATACTTGTTAGAAAAAAAAAACTATTTACTCTTAAAAATTGAACTATCTATATATTTTAATATATTAGTGGTATTTATTACCACTCATGTAATGAAATACTAATGATAAGTTGAATTTTGAAGAGAAAAAGTTGTGATTTTAAAGAATGATATATAGTGCAATCAGTTAATTTGTGTTTGTTAGATGATTGAGATTGGATAGTGGGATAGCAAATGACAGCTTACTGGCCAAAACATCAGGTTTGAAGTGCAACACGGCTCTGACTTCTGAGCTTCAAAGAAATGTCGTTGTGGAAAAGATGTTATGAGTTAAGGCATGCACGAAGGCTCCACAGCTTTGCCATTTGCTTGGAATAATGTTTATAATACATATAGAATTGCCAATTATAAAAGCAAAGGACAAATGTACAGAAATTGTTTGGCAAGAAAAGTATAACTTCTACAAACTTAGAGACTAAGTTATCACAGTTATGTAAAATGATTTTCAGAAATATATAAACAAATAAATTGTCATTTTGACCCTAGGAAAAATGCCCATCATATTTTTCATTTTAATCTTTTAAACCGACTTTATATCATATTATATATATATATATATATTAAGATTTTAATATAGTAACAAGTCGTCAGTCATTTTATACATGGGTTTCTATTTACTTATTCGAATCTTGACTTGCTCTAAATTTCTAATTTACTTTTTTTTTTAAAAAAAACATGAAGTGTAAACAATGGGAGAAAAAAATCTCATAATTCAATTGTTACATTGTCACATTAAGTAATTGTAAAAAGATTGTTAAGTTAATTAAAATCATATATTGGTGACAAAAATTACAATAAAGATTATGCCAAGCATAAAAAATGAAAATGGTATTGATAAAAGTGGCATATTTTGAAAGTATTAATTTATTCAAATGAAAATCGTAACCATAGCAAACAATGTTTAATTAGTGTCATTAATTATCCACATCTTTATCATTTACTAAGTAGAAGTTCATGTTATAAACCCATGGTACCAACATAGGCCTTTGATTCTTTTTTTGTTTTGTCTTTATGTTCTTTAAAGAGTTTCGTTGAACTATTTTTTAAAACGAATTTCAATAAATGATCAAAATTTTATTTGAATAAAAATTTTTCTTTCAAAGTATTATCTATGTTTTTGTCAAAATTATCTTAATATTTTTAATAAAAACTGTTCTATCAATATATTTCCTTTGTTCTCTCTTAGTTGTGAAAATAAGAGAAGAAAACATCTCAAAGATGTGTTATATTTTTCAACCTTCCAGAACACTATATTATTTTTAAGGAAAAATTAATCAATTAATCTTTATATTTTACATCAATCTGTAAATTGATCCCTATACTTTTTCTTTCAAATCACTCCTTATACTTATATTTAGTTACAATTTTAATCCCTACCGTTACAATCTCCTCCAACACCGTTTGGTTTTGACTAATGTTGGATCATGGGTTGTGGCTGATATGGCATCTTATGATGGGCTTCCAAGTCTTCTTCTTGTCCCGTTCTCCCACTCTATCCTATCACCCTTTTCTCTTCTCGCGTCTCACCCATGCTCTTTGTTCTTCTCCCCCTACGTCTTCCTCTTCCTGTTTCAATCATCCTCAGCCTCTCTCTCAATCTCTCTGCCTTTTTCCCCCATTTTTTGGTGTTTATCTTGCCGTGTCTCCACTCTTCAATGTTTCCCTGTGCTCACTTTTTTTCTCTCCTGCGGAGTACTCTATTCTCAAAGTCTTCCTCACTTCCTTCACTCTGTTTTGTTCTTTCATCTTTTTTCTTTAGTATACTTTGCTTTCTTTTGTTCCTCATTTCTCATCCTTTTTTGCTCTTTGTTTTGTTTTTCCGATAGGAACTTTGACTTTGAAAAAAGTCCATGATTATTTTTCACTTGTACATTGCTTACTCTTTTACTTGTGGCATCAAAACTGCTCTCCATTGTTAATGCCTGTGAAGAACAGCAGTAAATCACAGTCCTTACCCGTTTCCTCTCAATTCGGTCTGAGGAAGAAAACACAGGAAAGTCAGGAAGGAAAATTATAGGCATCAAAATTGAATAAAAAAGCTTTAGTCTTTACTTCCTGTGCTAAACAACCTAACCTTCTCAGGTTGCGTGCGTTATGCTTTCGTTTCCCTTTCCTGTTTTAAATTCTTTTGCAAGAGGAGTCTTTCGTTTTATCACTTCCTCCCTCTTTTCCCCTCGTCTGCCATAACTCCTTTTCTCCTTAAAAAGGCAAAGACGAGAAACGAGAACCCACCAAGCCTGCAAACATAGAATAGATTTTCTTTTTCCCCTTTTTCAAAAGCAACAAATTTCTTGCTATTATAGCTCCCTCCTTATATGTCTTTGTTTATCCAGGGTCTTATTCTTCTTGTTTCTCCTTTCTCTTGGAGGGGTTTCTATTGAGCTGCTATAATGTTGTGTTAGGCCTCCTGTCTCAAGCTCACAGTTTGCAATAGTTGCTTCTGTCTTCTGGGTTTCCTTTGTTTATCATATTCTATATACTTCATATCATAACTTTAATTACTTTTCCTATACAGAACCTCTTCCTTTGACAATTTTAAGACTATATAAATATATATATGAAAAAAAAAAAGTGGATTGTGAGGGTGAGAGTGGTGGGACTGAGAAATTTGACATGTGAAGTTAAAAATTCTGTATAGGTATAACGGCAAGGACTAATTTGCAATAAATTGAATGTAGAAGGAGTGATTTTTCAAAAAAAAGCACAGGGATCAATTTACAAACTGATGTAAACTATAAAGACTAACTAATTAATTTTCCTTATTTTTTAATTCTTTTAAAAAAATAAATGAAGAAAACATATAAATAATATTTTTCTTTTTTGTTCATTAGAAACAAAAATTTATTTTCATAAGAGGATGCAAACAGGCCCATAACAATTCTTTTGTTTATTTTTTAATCCATTCTCTATTGAGACATCTGAGTTCCTTTTATTGGTCATGAGGTAGAGACACAAAAGTCCAAGAACTCTGAGTTGGATCATATCTAAAGGAATGAAGAGTGTCCTATAATATTGTGGGCCTTTTATCCCAAAAAACTAGTGTAGGCCTAACAAACAAAAACATAAATCATCATTATTTTGTCCTCAAGAAAAAAAACACTTTTATCATTACTATTAAAAAGGGTGTCCATAGCTAATAAGAGATTTTAAATTTACATCCATGTTTTGATACTTACAGGGAAAAATTTAAAAACTTGAAAATGATCATTTTGGCCCTTTACATTTTTTTTTTAGTATTAATTTAATATTTCATAAATTTATAATACTAAAATGATTCCTTAAAAATTTAATATTAATAAAATATAATCTCTCAAAAAAATTATGATTGACTTAATGATATATTAATTTTAATTAATATTAAATTTTAAAGGATTATTTTGGCACTTGAAATTTGTGGGGGCCAAATTAATATTAAAATAAAAATAGGGATTAAATTAATGTTTTTCTTAAAAAAAAAAAAAAATCTTCTTGTTAGTTCCACCAAGGCATGATTATTGCAATAAAACTAGCTTGTCGGTGATCTCAAAATAAAATCGTAAACTCATTTTCAGAGTCGTATATAATAAAGTTCTGATGGAATTCTGACTCCCTTACTCTACCAAATTTATTTTCTTTTGAAAAATAAAATAAAATCTTATATTAATATGCTAAGCAAATTCCAGGTGAATCCAACTTTTTTTTTTTCAGTTTAAATTTTAAGTAATTATATTGTGTATAATAATTTTATATATATTACAACAAAATAGTGTTTTTTGGATACTATTATTCACCAATAGCCGCCACAAAGTCACAATCTGACACCAATCAGATTGGCAGTCGAAGAGACAGTCTGGTAAAGGTTAGGTATAACTTCTTAAAAATATAAAATATTTATATAAAGCCTCATAAAATTTCATATGGCGTGAAAGGAAATAAAATAAATTTGCATATAAATTTTTAATTACATTTTTTCTCCTTTATTATATACATCAATCTTCAAGAAAAAAGTTTCTTTCTGTGCATTATATTTTCACACATAATTGAGGAGATAAGATTAATTGATGTAGATTTCTGTAATTTTTTTATGCAATAATGATTTATATTGTTAAATAAAAATTTAATAATTTAAATCTAATATTATAAAATATTTTTAAAATCCAATGGTCATTCAAATGTTTTGAGCCATTGAATTTTTCATTCAATAATCCAAATCAATACTATAGAAAAGCCAGTGTAGAATTATACTGGATTTGATCCAGGGCTTGAGTGGTCCTATATATAAAGGCTTGAAAAATGAAAAGCTTTTGGTTTTGGGGATAGGATGCACTGACCCTAATATTGGAGGGCTCCAAAAGTTTGGCCTATGGAAAGAAGGAACGCTATAAAGCAGAGAGTGAGAGAAACAACAGAACGGAAAAGGGAGAGTGAAAAGGCCAAGTCTCTAGCAAACCAGTTGTGTGGTGCTGCTCTTGCAGCCTTTTCCCATTTATCACCGCCAGACTACCCTTTGTGTTTAAGGACAACCTACCTTACAACTGCATTACTGTTTCATCTGAATCATTCACAAAGAAAGGACATGTTTTCAAATCCCATGTAGGCAGTGAAAAATTCTTCATTGCATTGCATGGGTAGATTTTCTACAATAATATTGAGTCTGCATTAAAAAATATGGACGATTAGATCTTATTTAACGGTCTATATTTTTTTCATAAATTTTTATTTAATATATACAAAAAAATTAATGCAAAATCTACATTAATGCAGTGTATTCAAAATCCAACTATACAAATACGTGTGCATGTGTGAGAACATTATTACAATTTGCCCTAGGCCACGTTGACCACAGGAGGAAGGGAAAGAGATATACTAGGGTAGGTGGTAGTAATAACTGTCCCTAAAATGGACATAATTTTGAAAACTTTTAAGTTATATGCAAATAATTTTTTTGGCTTTTAAAACTTGATAACAAAGTCCTTAAATTTAAGACCTCGTTTGATTGTTAGAATTAAAGTGATAAAATAGAAATAAGAATGGGAGACACTTCTATTTCTACATTTGGTTGATAGATTAGGTCTTTATTTTCATTCTTTAGGGAATCTGTTCTCCCTTATATAAGAGAAAATTCTCACGTTAGCTAAAACTATAAAATATAATTAGTTTTTAAGAATGAAAATATGTTTAATAAAAGTGTTCCCACTTATAATAATTTTTAAACAAAAATACTCCTATGATACATTAAAACCCTAATTTATTATTATTATTTAATTATTTATTATTAAATTAATATTTTTAATTTATTATTATTTATTATTTTATTATTAATAATATTAATTTATTAAATTTATATTATTATTATTATTATATTAATTATTATATTATTAATTATATATATAATTAATAATTCAAAGATATATTCTTTTTTTTTTATAATAAAGGATAATATAGTAAAATATGCACACTACTTAATTGATTTTCATGTGTAATGTACTAACTAAACACATTAAAGAGAAATATGTCTATTCTCATTCTTTTTTAACCAAATAATATTTTAATATTCCTATTCTCATTCCCATTTACATTCTCATTATCTTTGTATCAATTCTAACAACCAAACAGGCCATAAGATTTTGTGTAAGTAATCCCATGCTGTTAGTTTGGTCAATAATTTCACAAACATAAACACGATACATGCAAGTTTTTTATGTATGACTCAAATTTTGAGAGCTAATTTTGTATATAAACTTAGAATTTAAAGGGGTTTATTTCACAAAAAATAAAATTTAGAAGGTTCAATTGATCTCACCTCTCACCTTTTTATTAATACAGTAATGAATTTATTCACAACGGGTTATTTGCACAAATTTAAAACTCTAGAGGATTTATTGTAAAATTTTAAGGTTTAGAATTTGAGATTTAAAAATATTTTTGTTCATGATTCAAAGTTTAGGAAAGTTGTACATTTTAGCCACAATTTTTGTCTAAAACATGCATATACATACACACACACACACATATATATATATATATATAGATATAATTTGTGTTGAAACCCATATATTAGATTGTGCAAATCGAATTTGGGTTATTGTATATATGCATTGTGTATGGAAAATTTTTACTATAAATAATATCATGTTATTTATAAACTATATTCACAGATAAATTTGTCAAAAAAAAATCTGAGAGACTGTACTATATAATGTTATTTGTTCATGAGTGTGATTCATTAATAACACAGTAAAACCTTAAGCTCTCCCTTCAGCCACCAATAATGGATTCTGGAGTGAGATTATTAGGTAGCTTAGTTCACATGAGACTTAAGCAGCCTAAAATATTTCCCTCATTTTAAGTTTATTTGTTGGCAAAATTGCATCAGTTTAGAACTTAAATACAAACTGATTCTTTGAGTATCAAAGATGATGGAGTTTGATTGAGTAGGTAGAAATAGACAAGTCACCAAGCTAACAAATTTACAGTTCCTATTACATAATTTTCCTTTGGTCCACTACAAAATTTCAATGAGCATATAGTATGCCTACCTTTGATGAGGAAATCTCAACTACACTTCCCCATTTGCTAAACTTTGACTTTTACTTTATATAAGAATTTAAATTTTTATAAATTCAACATTTTATATATACTATCTAGATAATAATAATTAATTTTTAATTTTAAAAAATTGAATTACATTTCAATTTTAGAGATTTAATTGTAATCATTATATATGATTGTTATGAGTATTTTATAAGTCTAATATTTTTGTAGGTTCAAAAATAATACAATCTTAATCAAGAATTGATGTAGGTGTGAAGAGTTAGTCGTACTTTTTAAAATTTTAAAATTTTAACTTTTATATATTATATTATTTTATATTATATATTTAATTTTTAACTTATAAAAGCTCGTCATCCTTGCCTTTCTTAATATAAATATTTGATATACATAATTAAATCCTAGATCCATCATTAATCTAAATTATTATGACCTACATTATTAAGATAATTTTACATGACTCTAAAAGATGCGCTGTCAGAATCACACTTAACACCAAAAACTCTAACTATAAAAAGAAACAAATTAAAAAAAAATCCTTAAACTTTGATCACTTCACCAAAAATATATCTGTCCAAGGGGCTATATAAAGACAACCTCCTTTGTTCCTTTAACTCATATTTAAAAAAAAATAAATTCTATCTTTAATATTATAAATAATACATCATTTTTATATTTAGGAAAAAAATTATATCTTCCCACTTTCTTCTCACCACCAAGAAGAGTTGTTTAAAGTAAAATTAGTGGACGTGCTTATTTTATTTAGGGCATCTTATTTTTGAATTCCAAAAGATTTGACACATGCTCTCCAATAGCCTCAAAATGCATAGTGGAATTAAAATGAGCATAAAATGTAAACTTTTGATGCTAACGATGATGTAAAATGTTTTTCATTATTCCCTAGAACTTTAGAAAGAAAGAAAGAAAGAAATATATATATATATATATATATATATATATATATATGATTTGTTGGAGAGTGACACCTTGAGGTTAATTAATTAATGTTTTATATAACTAACATGAACGTTGCACCAAACATCACATGGTTTGTGAGAAAACAACGTGGATGACCAGACCTTGTACCTATATCATTGTCAGATAATATCCAGATGGAAATTCTCATGACTTAATATTGAATTTGCAAAATATGAATAAAATAGGAAGAAGAATATTAATTAAATATACTGTTAGTTTGACTCTCAAGTTTAAGCCAAAGATTCATTCCTAATAAAAGTAAAAGTAAGTAAATAAAGACGAAGCTGGAATGACATTACTGTCATTTAGTCATCAAATGAGAGTTTTTAATGTAGATTCGTTTTCAGAGATACTAAAATAATTAATGGATGTATTAATTAGTTTCCAAAGATAATAATTTATTCTATGTAATTTTTTTTAATGTTTTTAGGACACTTAATAAAGATTAATTTATGGTAGAAATACTTTTTTTGTCCCTTAATTATATTTGAAGTTTTACGTTCTTCCCTTAATTTTATTTCGTTTTAATTTTATCTCTTAAGTCTCGTATTTGCGTCTAGTTCCAATTTAGCCTCTTAATTTTATTTTAAATTCTACTTTCATCCTTTAAATATGTTTTATTTCAATTTTATCTTTAATTTTAAGAAATTACTCAAATATTTCTTTTCCTTTAACACTATCATATTAAAATCTTTTAAATATTTCAATTTTGTGTGAATTAAGAGTCAAGATTGCTAGAAAATAAATTCGGCTACCAAGGTGTAAATTTATTTTTGTAGAAGAATAAGATATATAATTAAATCTTTTAATAGAAATTACTACGTTCCATTGGACTTATTCATTTTAATAGATAAGTAAAAGAAAATAATTGAACAGGCTTTTATACTTAAGGGCATAACTAGAAATGAAATCAAAGATAAAAATAAAAATTTAAGGTAAAGTTAAGAGATCAAGTTGAAACTAAATATAATTAAGAGATAAAAGTAAACTTAATCTAAAGTTAAGGGACTAAATCGAAACTAAATAAAATTAAGGGATAAATTTGAAATATAATATAAAGTTAATGAGCTAAATTGAAAATTAATAAAATTAAGGAATGAAAGTAAAATTTGATGTATAATTAAAGATAAACATGCATTTTTTGTCTTAATTTAGAGCAATTTTATTATTTTAATTAATTAACAAATACATATATTATTTTTAAAAAGGATAAAGAAATTCAATAGTTTTTTAATTGATTCAATTATTATTTAATTTTCTGTCATTAAATAAGTATGTTAGTTACAGTTTTATTTTTTTTAAAAAAAATTAATATATCAACTTTACGAAAGAAAAAAAAATGCAAATCACTTCAATCATGAATTTTTTTTTCTAGAAAAGAGCACATTATTGTTAAAATTATTTCTGAATCCAATTATTTACTATTTATTGAGTTTAGTCATATTTTCCCATAAATTATATTTATTTTTCGTGGACAATAACTACATAATAAATATATTCATTTACATGATACTTTTTGTTATTAAATAGAACATCACATTCAATTGTATCGTGACTTTTGAGTATCATTAATCACTAACTTTCTGATATGAAATGATGATTATCAATAAGAATTTTGTCCAAGAAATAATCAAAACCCTAACAATAGAAGGTGGCATTCAATTTTTTTAATTTTTTTTTAATTTTTTGAGGGGTGGATTTATTTAATACCATAAAGTGGCATTAAATGGTACGTGAGTAGGGCCAGGAGGATCCAATCCAGATCACGAATGATACCACTAGAGAGTAAATTTGGAACTGACAAAGGCTACAATATATAAATAAATAAATTATTATTATTATTATATTAATTATAATTTACTCTTCAGTTAATATGGCAACCTACAAAGTCCACTCCTTGCTCCATTAAACCCCAAATATGCTCATTGCTTTCATTGTACATTTAATGCATCCGAACATCTGTCAACACCAACACTCTGTAACAGATGGCCAGAAAAATAGCATATTCTATATATATATATATATATATGGGCTTTAATCACTTTTTGAAGTTAATGGAAAATTGCTTTGCTTATGTGTACATTCATTTTATTTCATTCACGTGAGAACGGAAAGAGAAAAAGAGCTTCGTATTTACTTGGTTCAGGTGACAAATTGAATTTCGTCGACACAAAAGAAAAATATATATCTCTTAATCATTATTTTTTGAGTTTGAATTTGTGGTGAATGAATTTGTGATGAAATAAGAATAAAAAATATTTATCTAAAAGACATTCTTTTAATTTAGGTCAAATTATAGGTTGAGTAATTAGTCACTACTAAAAATATAGTAGATCGCCTAAGCAATAAAAAAAAAATATATATATATATATATATATTTGGTTACTTGTGACTTTTTGTGAACGAGTATTTATTAATAACAATGTATCTTATTTTAAAGATAGATAATGTAGAAGGCGAGAAGAACAATGACAATGGAAAGATACATAAAATACCACAATATTTTACTTTTTAGTATTCTATACATAATATTCAAAATATCAAAATATGTTGCAGAAGCTTCTAATAAACCTAGTGACTATATATATATATATATATATATATCCTTCATCTCAATTTTTCAAATCCAATTTTTGAAGCCTAAGAGAAAAATAGCATTTTGATACTTTAATTTTGAATTTAGTTTTATTTTAATTTTCTACTAATTGAAAATTTTAAAATAATTTTTTACTTTCTAAGACTTGACTCAAAGTTGTCCCTTCTTCATTCTTCTATGCATATATTATTTGCTTAATTTTTATTTAAGAGAAAATAATTTTTAGTCAAATCTTAAAAAATAAAAAATTATTTAAAGATTTTAATTTTTGTAGAACTAAAATAAAATAAAATTTAAAAAATAAAAGATCACTTTGATAGTTTCAATTAGTGAATGATTAAAATAAAATTAAGTTAAAAAATAAAAAAATTATTTTGATACTTCCAATTAATGAATAATTAAAATAGAATTAAATTTATAAGTTGAGAAATAAAATAATATTCTTCTCATAGTTTTATACTTAAAGAAGTATTTCATGTAGACATAATTGAGAGATATAATATTGTATATG
The DNA here is from genome assembly GCA_037074485.1 of Delonix regia. NCBI lineage: Eukaryota > Viridiplantae > Streptophyta > Magnoliopsida > Fabales > Fabaceae > Delonix > Delonix regia. The sequence goes on along the minus strand of CM073460.1, from coordinate 4,083,566 downwards.
CGTGGTGACATGCTGATCTGCCAGCCATTATGTTAGAGGATATACAAAGAAGCGTGACGTGCCAAATTGTAATAAAATTATTCAACCAGTAGCCGTGTATTGATTCAGTGTATTAATTTTGATAAAATTATTAAAATTTTAATTTTATTAAAATTAATACATTAGATTAATTATCATATAAATATATATAGCTCGATTAATATTTAAAAAAAAAAAAAAAAAGAAGGGGAGAGGCGCACATTAGTTAATGTAAGTGGGAAAGGGAAAGTGGGCACAGTGCACAGCTCACCGCCAGTTTTCTATGTGTCGGATGCAAACCAAGAAAGGTCCCTCTTGGAAGCTGCACCTTCTCAATGGTCCCCTTTTCCTTTTCCGTTCTCTCCCCGACACTCCACTCATATTCTTTCAACTTTTTTTTATTTTTCATTACATTATCTTTATTACATAAATCATCTACAAATAATATATATATATATATATATATACACATGCATAAACTTTTATTATAATATGCATGTTATAAGAGGCTTTTCAATTCTCTGCAATTTAGGCTTCAATAATAAATACGCAATTAAAGAAAGATATAGATGAATGAAAGACTAAGTAATGAGTTCTTTAATGGTCTACTCCAGTTTTTTCTTTTGAAAAATTTGATTTATGAAAAGATCATATACTTATATATTTATTTATATGTATTTAAAATTAGTAGAGATACTTGTCTTTGACAACATAACCTTTTCACATCACCAAATTAAAAAATTGAAAAAAATTATATATGCTTTTTAGCTAAAAACAAATGAATGATATGAAAATCAAGTGAAAATGAAATCTCTACTGAAAATGAGTACAACTTAGTTATAAATAAATATGTAATCATATCATAATTTTTTTTTAAAGTTATATAGTATAAATATAACATGTGGCAACGCAAATTTTTAAAGTTATTGAATAAGAAAAAAATTGAAAAAGAATGAAAATTTCTTTTGCTGCAAGCAAATAAATGATATGAAAAACAGGTGAAAATGAAATCTCTACCGAAAAATGATAGTGCAAAAAATTAATCTATATTTTTCAATTTAAAAAAAAGATCAAACTGTCATTACTCAAAATTAGGTGAGAGAGTAGCCATGAGAAATTATGGCAAAAGACAAGTCCCAAATTGCAAGAATGCCTTTTTATTATATTCCCTGAATCATCTGTCGCTCAAGAGAAAGCAAACCACACACTCTGCAGAAACGAGATACCTGTATTTAATTTTCACAACCTCCAATTCCAACCCCAACATCCTCCATTTTTTATTATTCTTAAATCTTTACTTTCCCAGTCCATTTCTTTCTTTCGTTCAACTCAACACGAACCCTAGAAAGCAATTTACCTTAGACCCAAATGGGATCAACCCACAAGCCTTAGAATCCGCAGCAAACTCCACAAATAGCAACTTTCAGCTCATACCCACTTCAATGGCCGCATTTTCAACCACCCATCAATTCACGGCCTTCACTTTCCTCCTCTTGTTCTATAGAATCGTAGCATCCCACCCAATTTCATCGTTTTCTTTCACTGATTTTGAGAGAGATCTGAAATTTGAGTCCAGTGTTGCCCTTTATGGCGGTTCAAAGGTCGTCAATGATGGTTCTGCGGTTCAACTATCTGGGTCGAAGAGCCATGGGGGAGTCATGTACAAGAAACCCGTCAAGCTTATTGAAGGTAAACCAAAGCAATTAGTCTCCTTTTCCAATTACTTTGCATTTTCGATCCTGTCGGTGGATGGGGATGGTTTGGCTTTTGTTATGGTTCCAAGTGGTTTTGAAGAGGAAGCGTTTGATAAAAGTTCATCTGGGGTTTCTTCTTCTGGACTGAACGAAGAAAAATCTATGGCTGTCGATGTCGAATTTACTACTTCAAAGTTTGGTAGTACAAATGAGGGTTCTGCTAATTTTAATGTGGCCATAAATGTGGGTGGTTTAGCACCAGCTAAAACAAGAAATACCTCCTCTGTGAAAATGGCTTTAAGAAGAGGGGAAAAACTTCATACTTGGATTGATTATGAAGCAAGTTCGCGACGCTTAGAAGTGAGATTGAATCAATATGGTCATTCTAGGCCATCTGATCCATTACTTTGGTACTCAATAGACTTTTCGAAGATATGGGAAGAAAGTGAAATGTATGTGGGGTTTAATCCAGTGAAGGGGAATAGTAGTTCTCAATCCCAATCTTGTTTTCTCTATTCATGGAGCTTTATCCAAAGGTCTTTTCCTCATTGGATGCACTCAGAGCCTCTGGATCTGAAGACTCTTGCTAAGAACTCTGAAACTGTAACAGTTAAACCAAGGAGTGATTGTGTTTTAAGAGTTCTTGCTGCAATGATATTTGGTGGTGGATGTGGAGCATTGACCGCATTTGTTGTGCTTTATTTGTGGACCATCTTCGGCAACCGGCGTCCGGTGGTGCCGGAGGAGTATGTAGAGGAGCAGCCTGTAGATTTTGAGTACAAGAAGGTGAACATAGTTGTAGATAAAGCCATCAAAGATGGTAAGGAGTAGATCTTCTGGAGGGAACTGGTTGGAAGCATTTGTGCTGTACATTAATGTTTATTGTTATTTTCAGGTTCTGATCTTCTATTGTAGTATGGTAAAGCACTATCCAATTTAGTTTTTCTTATTGTTGTCTATCGTTGAGCAAATTGAGATCCAACTTTGCATTAAAGATTGCATGATTAGCTAGTGTTAAATGGTTCATACCTGAAAGGCTGCATTGTGGATAAATCTTTACCCAGTTAGTAATGCTTGATAAATACCATTGTAGCACTTGTCCATTTTGAGGAATGGAAAGATGAACACCTACTAATAGTGAAAATGAAATAAAAGGAATAATAAGATGAACACGTAGTCTGCAAGTGCCTTGCAAATTGTCTTTCTCTTTTATTTATTTATTTATTTTAATTCTATCCAGAGAGTTAGGGCATGTTTAGGAGTAGGAAGGGAAGGGTATGAGAAGAAACTTGGAAATGGAAGAGAACGAGAGTAGTTAGTCAATGATAATTTTTTCAATTCTTATTTGCATTATTAAAATTAACAAGAAGATTAAAAAAAATAAATAAAAGAGAATATTTAATCGTAATATATTTTTATAAATGTACGTTTTAATATGATGATTGATTATAATGTTTTGGTTTATTAATACTTTAATAGTTAATTATTGATTCTTTTAAGAACCACTTGTATTAAGCTTGACAATATAATTTGGATAAGGAACCCAATGAACCAACTAAATAGTAAAATCATTAAAGGTCCTTTTGACAAGTTAGAGATGGAAAGACGCACTGTAATATTTCAAGACCAATGTTGTAATGCGCCTTAAAAAACTAACAAGCTTAACATTCACCCCTTCAAAAATCTTTTTGTTTTTCATGAACTAAATTTCTGCACAGATAATCGAGAACTAATAGGGTGAGTTGGCTTCATGCATTCTCGATTATTTATGTAGACATTTGGTTCATGAGAACCAAAAGAATTTTTGAGGGGATGAATTTTGAGTTTGTTGGTTTTCTAAGGCACATTACAGTATTGGTCCTGAAATATCATTGTGCGTCTTTCCATCTCTGGCTCGTCAAAAGGTCCAATAATGATTTCACTATTTAGTAGGTTCATTGAGTTCCTCCTCAGGATCATGTTGTCAAACTTAATATAGATGGTTCTGTTTTGGATCATAGTTTTGCTGCTTGTGGAAAAATTTTAAGAGATAACAAGGATAGATTTATTAAGGGCTTTAGTGCTAACCTTAATAATTGCACGATAACTAATGTTGAACTATGGGGTTTCCTCTATGGGTTTAAAATGTGTTGAGGTTGGATACCGATCCATTTATGTGGAACTTGATTCATTGAGTGTGGTTAGGATAATACAAAATCTGCTGGATAATATTTAAGAAAACTTCCATTTTGTTCATGCTATTAGGTACTGGTTGGATATGGATTGGTTTGTACAAATCTCCCATATTTTCTAATAAATTAATTTCGCTACTGATGTCATAAATAAATTCTTTTATTTATATATTTTGATTATATTCCTAACTTTGTCTTTTTAGTTATTGTTATAACTTGTAGGGTATTTGTCACCCTAAAGTTAATTCTTTGTAGTTGTTTTTCTTGGGCCCGTTGTCCATTGTTTATAAAAAAAAAATTTTATTGATTCTTTTAATAGAGGCATTGGCAAACTTATTGTACAGCTTCAAGTTACAAAATCTAATTAATTTTTCGGTCCAAAATCACCAGTTTGTGGGCTAAAATTTGTACAGAGGCCCAGAACATTATTTACTTGGAGAGAAAAGAACGGTAAGGAAATCCATGGACTACTGTTTGTTGCCCCATAGTTGATTGCTTTCAACTGTGTTCTGATTCTATTTGAGAACCCTTGTATGGGTAATTGAATATTCATCTTTCCCAAGTACTAATAATCCACGGTGAAAGCTTTCTTATTTAAATGATTCTTGCAGTTAAATCCATATAGATCACATCAAAATCCCATATTCCAGATATGGAACTCAAGTCCATACCTTACAATTGGATCATATCACACTTATATGTATTGGTCAAAAGAATGTATTCCGATCAAAGAAATTCAATTCCTGCGCTTAAAGCTCATGAAAAAATAATGTAAATAATGACAATAATAAGAGCAATGGTAAGATGGAAACAGCTAAAACTCATCCATCCCAATCATGGTGCTCCTCCTCTTCTTCCTCTTCCTCTTCTCTTCATATTCACAACAAAATCAAAATCACATGTCATGGTGTTCATCCTCTTCGCCTTCATACTCATCCTCAACAGTGGCATCTTGGTACTGCTGATACTCTGAAACCAGATCGTTCATGTTGCTTTCAGCCTCAGTGAACTCCATCTCGTCCATGCCTTCCCCTGTATACCAGTGCAAGAAAGCCTTTCTCCTGAACATGGCAGTGAACTGCTCGCTTACCCGGCGAAACATTTCCTGGATGGACGTGGAGTTTCCGATGAATGTGGAGGCCATCCTCAAGCCCGTTGGAGGGATATCACAGACAGTTGATTTGACATTGTTTGGAATCCATTCCACGAAGTAGGAAGAGTTCTTGTTCTGCACATTGATCATCTGTTCATCGACCTCCTTTGTGCTCATCTTGCCTCTGAACACTGCTGAGGCTGTGAGGTATCGTCCATGCCTTGGATCAGCAGCACACATCATGTTCTTAGCATCCCACATTTGCTGTGTGAGCTCTGGCACGCTCAGAGCTTTGTACTGCTGTGAACCACGAGAGGTCAGAGGAGCGAACCCCACCATGAAAAAGTGAAGGCGAGGGAAGGGGATGAGATTGACGGCAAGCTTGCGAAGATCAGAGTTCAGCTGACCAGGGAACCTCAAGCAACAGGTGACTCCGGACATGGTGGCGGAAATCAAATGGTTCAGATCACCAACTGCTCCACAGAAAATCATCAGACTTTGAATCAAGATTCAAGTATCAATACCCAATATTAAAATGACATTGAAGGATGCATGCTACTCATTTTAACAATCAGCAACATTGTGACTTTCCAGGAATAAATGTTGCACTCGATAATTTTCAAGGCTAAAACTAAAATGAATCAAATGAGGGCAAGAAAAGCTTACAGCTGGGTGTGGTGAGCTTGAGGGTGCGGAAGCAAATGTCATAGAGAGCTTCGTTATCAAGCACCATGCATTCATCTGCGTTCTCCACGAGCTGGTGGACAGACAGAGTCGCATTGTATGGCTCCACGACGGTGTCAGAGACCTTAGGAGAAGGAAAGACTGAGAAAGTGAGCATCATTCTATCTGGGTATTCCTCTCTCACCTTAGAAATCAACAGAGTACCCATTCCTGACCCTGTTCCTCCACCCAAAGAATGGCACACCTGAAAACCTGCAACATCGCATCAAACCTATCAAACACCAACTTCAAAACCGATATTGTCAATATTGTTGTTCTTAAGACCAAGGAACTAATCAAGATGAAATGAACGTACATACCCTGCAAACAATCGCAGTTCTCTGCTTCCTTTCGAACAACGTCGAGAACGGAATCGATGAGTTCGGCGCCCTCAGTGTAATGGCCTTTAGCCCAGTTGTTTCCGGCGCCGGACTGACCGAAAACGAAATTGTCGGGCCGGAAAATCTGGCCGTAGGGTCCGGTCCTGACGCTGTCCATGGTTCCGGGTTCGAGGTCCATGAGCACAGCCCTGGGCACGAACCTCCCACAACTGGCTTCGTTGTAGTACACATTGATCCTCTCAAGCTGAAGATCGGAGTCGCCGTTGTAGGTTCCGGTGGGGTCGATGGCGTGCTCGGCGCACACAACCTCCCAGAACTTGGCTCCGATCTGGTTGCCGCATTGGCCACCCTGAATGTGAAGGATTTCACGCATGATTGAAGGGAAGAGAAGACGAAGAGAGTGTTATTTTGCAGAACTGAAAATGCCCGAAGAGAAGGATGGAGGTAAAATTGAAGAAAGCGTTGCTTTATAGAACAAAAAAAATGGAAGAGAAAGGTTGGATTTTTGGCATGAGTTTCGAAATAGTAAGGGAGGAAGGAGGGGGATTTTGACTGGTTTTGCACAAATGTGGCGTTGGTTGGAATTGCATTAAGGTTAAGTCATGACCTTGTGTTTTTTTACTATATCTCGTGTGTTAAGCTGTTTTCTATACTATTTTTGAGGTCTTTTATGAGTTTCTATTTTTCCAATTTTGGCAAAACGATAATTTCTTCCTTACAAGGTTTCAAATCTACCTGGCAACAGTCAAACTCAAACGGATCTCCTTCTGTCTCTCTTTTTCTTTTTTGTTTTTTTTTCTTTTTTGTTTTAATTTTTGTTTTTTTAAATAAGGGTTTTGTATATAAAAGTCCTTGGTGGCAAAGATTATTGTAGTTTTAATATGTTATTTTTATAATTTTGTAAAAAAAAAAAAATTCAAGAAGAATTATTGTATGTGCTAAATGCATGTACATTTAAGATTTGAAATTCTTACTATTGAGTCATTCAAAGGTTTTTAATGTCTATATTTTTATTAAAAACTTTGGTAACAAACAAATACTGAAGTTGACCGTCTCGTTCTCCAAAGTTTGGTTATAAAGGAAGAATTACTTCTCATTTTGAATAGTACAATTAACAAATTGTAAAGTCAATTTTATTTTATTGATTAATAACAAATTTAACCATTATTCAAGAATAGAGAGAAGACTGAGACAAAACCAAACCAAAGCAGGTACAATATATTTAATTTGACATTGGAGAAACAGTAATTTGTTTATAAATACTCTTGTTTGGTTTAGCATTAAGTTTTCTTTTAAAATCAAAGTTTTTTTCTAAATTTTTATTCATACATAAATAAAAAAAATATTGGATAAACTGCAATAATAACAAAACTCACATTTAAAAATTTTTAAACACAAATCTAGTTATATAACCTAATTTTGTACTAAAAATTAATTTACAAATAATATTAATCCAAACTCAAGTTTGTATAATTTCAATTCAGACACAAATTAATAATAATTATAATACCAATTTGTAAACACCATGCACGTAAGAATACATTCTCTACTTTTTTGGCAAGAATTGCATGCGTATAACTAGAGAAAAAGATATAATATAGAAAAAGTGAGTGATATAAAAAAGTTAAAATATATATATATATATATATATATATATATATGTGTGTGTGTGTGTGTGTGTGCAGACACATTTCCTCCTTTTTTTTCTCTTGTCCTCTTCTCTCTTCGTTTCTCTAAACTTTTCGCCCAATTTATGGATGATTCAAATTCTATGTACTAAATATAGATTTTTTATTTAATCAGATGTTAAAGGGTAAAGCAATCTTTGGAACAAACTAAATATAAAATTATACTTTATTAAGAAGTTACTTAAAATATTAAATTATTCAATCATTAATAATTATAGTTATAGTAATAAATTTAATAAAATAGATAATTATATATATTTAATAATTTTTATATAAATATTACTAAGTTCCAAGCCATAGAGGTCGTGGATCAATGGAGTCCACAAACGCATGGCATCATGGCAGAATAACCACCGTTCAGTTTCAGATGTTCAGCTCCAACATGTCACCAAGCTAATCTCTTCTCAAAGGAACGCCGCGTCCCACAACAAGACAAACCTTTAAAGAACAATCCAGAATACCGAATTCCTCTATGTCTCGCTATATTGGGTTGAAGCGCTCCATATCTTATCCCAATCTCCTACCTTCATATCTCAATTCCCAATTTATCCCTTCACGATTCCTAATGGGTCTTGTTTTTGGGAAGATCAGCGTCGAAACCCCAAAATATGAAGTGATCAAAACCACCACTGACTACGAAATCCGCAAATACCCACCTTCTGTGGTAGCTGAAGTCACCTATGATCCGTCTCAGTTCAAGGGAAACAAAGATGGAGGATTCACAGTTTTGGCTAATTACATTGGCGCTTTAGGGAATCCCCAGAACACAAAGCCCGAGAAGATTGTTATGACAGCTCCAGTTATAACGAAGAACACAGAGGGTTCTGGTGGAAGTGAAAGTGAAGCCATTGCAATGACGGCCCCTGTTGTGACTAAGGCTAGTGAAACAGGGGAGAAGAACAAGGTGGTGACTATGGGTTTCATATTGCCATCCAAGTATGGGAAAGCAGAGGAGGCACCGAAGCCGTTGGATGAGAGGGTGAAGATCAGAGAGGAGGGCGAAGGGAAGTATGGGGTTGTAAGGTTTGGGGGAGTAGCAACAGACAAGGTGGTTGAGGAGCAGGTAGAGAAGCTCAAGGGGAGCTTGGAGAGAGATGGGTATAAGGTGATTGGGGATTTTGTGTTGGCTAGGTACAATCCACCTTGGACATTGCCTCCTTTCAGAACTAATGAGGTTATGATCCCAGTTGAATGAACGCAGGATGAAAACAAATAAATATATTATTGTAAACAAAAGATTTTATTAGTAAAGTTCAGTCTTTTCTGTTTATGTACTTGTTCATCAGCTATAGTGCCAAGACTCTGCTTTTACATACGAATAATAATAGAAATTAGAATGTTTTGTATTTCTAATGTCATTAAATTCAATTACAGCCAAGTTAATCTAGCAATTTTCATAATTTCCCTGTGCTGTAAATGATCCTGTTCCTGTTCATCATGTCTTCCCACTTAATAGCAGATATCAGTTTTCCGGGAGTACAGATTTTAGAAAATCCTAGGTTATTATAAGCTGGGCAAGGTGCCATTGAAAGCTCACCAAAGTGAGTTTCAATATTCTTCACCGACACATCTGTTTTGGTAAGCTTCTATTGGCTCTACATGCAAGTAATGTACTAGAAGAATTCATCTAGATTCACTTAAGTGAAGTGAATCTGGACTATGCTAGGAGCTAAAGAAGACTCACTAAAGTGAATCTTGGAATAGTACGCTTCTTTTGGCTTATCTGCAGTGAATGTCCTAAAGAATTTTTCCAAATTCAAGTGACTTGTTTACAGGCTAGACCAAGCATCTTTCATCGTTATTCATGACACAAACAAACGGAAATTTCAAAGGGGATTGAAAATGGTATTCAAGGCAAATCCAGTAACGATACAGTTGATAAAGTTTGTTCATTATTAATGTTGAATTAAGCTTTATAACATGATTTAATATCTCTGTCTTTTAAACTCACCCACTGAGAAGCTTCACCAAAATTGTGATAATATTGAACAAAATAAGGGGAAGTCTCAAGAATTGACAGGCATGTATGAGCCCTATCACTTGCCCTTTAAGGGAAGTCCTCCTGGGTCCTGTAAATTCTGTTAATGTCCATCCTCTCGGAGCAAGGAAACGGTCCTCATTCAATATTGCTAATGCATTTGCAAAGAGCAGAAACCCTTCTAACAAAGTCCAAAAACCCATTTTCTGCCATAGTTGAAGTAGAAGTGTATATCTCAGTACCCAAAGAAACTCTTCATAACAAGAAAATCAGCTGAAGTACAACAAGAAGCAAATATCAATGGGCAGTGAGTGCACATTTCAGATTAAGACATTCAATGATTCAAAACATTGACATGGCATATGAGAGGAAGAAGAAGACTTGAGCAATGTTCTTTAGCTGTTTATTATCAGTTTTCTAGAAATTTTTTTTTGGAAGAACCAGCCATGTAATGTTGAGTTTTACAAAAATTTCTCTTATTTTCTCATTATTGGAGAACATAGCAAACATCTAAAAATTTTAACTATATTTTGTCATTTTTCTTCATCTTCCTTTATTGTGTTGTGGGGAAAGGAAATTGAAGGAAAGGATTTAGGCCCTTGCCCTCTACAATCTTTCATGTACCAAAATATCACAGCGTTCATCTCTTATTCATATATGCAGCCAAATCGCCATTGGCATTCATGAGTGTACAGGGAAGACGTGCGCTCTAGAAATCTTTAATGCAAATCAGTACAACATTTCAGAAAGAAAAGGTGTTCTTAAAATGTCACAGAATTTTACAGGTAATTGCACCAGGACTCTTATACAAAACCAATTTTTACAGGCTCTAATGCATCCTTGCTCACTTACTAACCAAGAACCAGTGTAATCGATGATGAAATGCAACCACTTTTTGTTACCAAGAGTAACTTCAATATCTATATGATCCAAATTAGCAGTGACTTTACAGATGACTACTTCTCTGAAACAACTATAACTCGTGTACAAATTTAGGCAATGTTGCCCAAAATTCCTACTTATGGAGTACTATATGGACCCAAGCGACACAGCCTCATGTGCCGTACGGCCACGATTTTTGAATGTAGGGTCAATTATGAAACTAAAAGGCTAAGATCAGTACGAAAACCATATCAATGACAAATTAGATCCTGTTCGGAAATGCTGTGGGTTGTGACTTTGAAAAAACAACTATTGGTGTTATGAAATTGAAAAATCTACAATGGAAGTAGAAGAAGACTAGGAACATCTTCAGTGAAATTGTAACATAATTTGCATTATATAAAAAATAGCGTTGGATAGATATTATTATAAAAAAAATATAATGTAAACAAATATGAAAGTAGATATCATAAGGCTTGATAAAAATTTGCAAATTTTGAAAGAATAAATGATAGACTGTGAGAGGAATTTGAACTTGCTACAATCAGTGACAAGCCAATAAGCAAGTTTTGCAGTCATATATACAAGAATAGAACCAGAGTGCAGATCATAACTATCAGAAACGAGAAAAGAGACCCTAGCAAAACCCTCTCAACTAGAAAATGAAAGAAAGAAAGGAACATAAATAAAGTTGGAACTTTATCAATTTTCTCCACAATAGATCAATCAAAGGTCAACACAGGCTCTTGCTTGCCTAATCCTTATTGTCTAATCACATTCACTGTTTCCATAAGCAAAACAAGAAGATTTCTCACCTGTGTTTGAAAATGAAAAGTCACAGTCCAAGCAGAAAACTTCAAGAAGACGATCTTCGGACGCTCTAGAAACAATAGATTCCCTTTTCCGAAAGTCTAATTGGCTGCTCTCATCTTCGGGACGGTCCTGAATAGTCTACGCTAACGTGTCTCTAACCCCTAAATCGACCGATGTGGCAGCCTGCACTGTAATAGATAAAAAACTAAAATGAATTTTAATTACAAAATTAATACAATAACTTTAAGTTTTAGAATACCCTTAATTTTGGATTAACATAAAACTTAAATCTCAATTAATATTTAAAGCTTGTAAATACCTTCAAAAATAAAATAAAATATAATAAAAAATAAAATAGTCACATGTATCAAAATAGAATCAAAACAACTTCTTTCACACATTAATAAAATTTCAAAATCATAATCTTTAAAATAATAAATATAAAAATACATGAAAATCAAAACACTCATATTTGTCATATACCAATAAAATCTTAAGAACCTGACAAAATCCATAAATTAAAAAATAAAAACAAACTCAATCACTTTTCAAATTCAAACAAATGAACAAAATCAAATCACTTATGTTCTTCTAATAAAAACAAAAAACCATAAATTAGAAATTAAAAATTAAAAAATATAACAAAATTTAAAAAATTAATTTGAAATTAAAAATAAAAAATAAAAAAATGAGAATGTTTTGGTTTGACTGAATATTTGATATAGGTTGAATAAGATTTAACAAGATCAAAACTAGAATAGGATAAGATTTGATATGGATTTTTCAAAAGATCTTAACTAAAAAATTTGAGTAGATCTATGAACCAAAACTTCTTATATATAGATAGGTAGGGGTGAGGCAAGCAAAAGATAGAAGAGAGTGAAGAGAAGACTTAAGCGAAAGCAAGAAGAGAAGGAGGAGAACACTTGAACGAGAAGTCCAGAAAGAAAGAAAGAGGGAGAGAGGGTTAAGGAGAGAATATTAGTTGAAGCTAAAGTTTTAAGTCTAAGGTTTGATTACTTTCTTATTCTTTGTAATATATTATCTTTGGGTGTTCACTCTTTCACATATGAGTGAAAAGCACGATTGGATAAAGACAATTCAAAAATGCTCAAAGGGGAAGGAATAAAGGTGTAACAACAAGTTTTTGCACCTATCTTTGTTATATACCATTGTAATTGTAAGATAATATAGTTGCTTATTAGACACGTACACACACCATCACATAAATGTATGCTTATTATTATTATTTTTTTCATTTTTTAGAGTTGACTAATAGGGTTTAGTGTTTAGGGTATAGGGTCGTGTGAGACCTTGCTCTTTCTCATGTTTTACCCAATATCGGTGAATTGAGTTTTGTATTCTAAATTTAACGGTTTAAAATTTTTTCTCTTTTTGATTTTAAAAGTTGCCATGTAAGGCTTGATGTCTCTTCAAGCATCTAGGGTGTTGACCGATGGGGTTGGGTGAGATCTATGTCTCCTTAGGTTTTACCCAATATCGATTTCTTGTATCTCAAATAAATCTTATTTACAACCAACATCATATCTCCTTTCAAAGAACGCTAATAAATTTTATAAAAAAACAAAAAAAGCATAACAAAATAAAAGAAAATAGAGATAACAAGATAATGAAATTAAATTGATTTCTTAAATTAAAACATACAAACTAAATTTCATATTTTTTTTGTTTTAAATATCTATATGATTTCAACTATTTTGTTCTTTTTGTAATAAAAAATAAACAAATAAAAATTACCAACCAATTGATACGCCTTTCTATTTGAGCTATGTGGACTTTGATCTTTATCGAAGGATATATAGGCCCTAGACTTTAATCCTAGGTCAAGTTCGCCTTTTATAAATATTCATTTTTTTCTTTTTAATTATTTTTGTTTTCAATCTCTTTTACTGTTTTTTTTTTTTGTTTATGTTTGTTTTGACTAGGGTAATCAAAATAAAATTAAGACTATTAATTTTGCTTTACTAATTTAGGGTAACTGTTTCTACTGATAGGTATTGTAGAGTGTGTAACACCTTCCCTACATTTAAACAAACTCTCAAACTCTTCTCAATTTTCATAGACCACATTTCCATTTCTTTTGTGTTTAAAATGGTTTTCTTAGGTTTTCATTTAAAAATTTTGGTGGTAACTCTAATAAATTTGTTTTCAAAATTTATTTTGAGAATTAATTTATTTTCTATTTTTTTTTATTCACCCTCCACTAGGTTATTAGGTATGACAAAGTTGGAAAGAAATGTTTAACTATAATAGAACTTTTTCCAAGTGATGAAACTAAACATTATAATCATTGTGCACAAGCCACATTCAACTAGCTTCGTTTTGTTCTTGGATCAATACATTGTCTACAAACAATAGTAATAAGTGTTGTGGCCACATCAAAATGCATTTTATTGCAATTAGTTGAGACTAAATAAGATCAAAGAGAGTGAAGCCATGGTAGGGGAAGACCAATTTTGGCTTCTTGCTAATCTAGTTACATGAATTCCATTCCAATGCTTAAAATTTCAGCTAGTTTTTTTATTAACAATGATGATGATTAAAAAAAGTGGCAGGTAAATGGATTGTAGGAAGATGGAAAGGACAAAAGATTGAGAATTAAGGACCTATTTGGTATGTATGAATGATTTTGTTGGAATAGAAAAAGAAGTAACCCCTTTGGTATAAAGGAAATGATTGCTTTAGAAATGGAAAAAGAAAAGGAAACAAATATTTGGAGCCAGGTTGTTAAACTCTTAGGCATAATCATAAGGGGAGTGTAGAATTGGAATGTACATTCGTATCGTAGAATTGTAAAAATTTACCTTTGTTGATAAATAGTTATTGAAATATATAATTACATAGTTATGATACTATATGCAACATGAAGTTTATTCAAATAATATTAAGTAAAGATTGACTATAGTTAAAAGTACAAAGTGAATAAGGGATATTATTGAAAAACCAAAAAAGGAAAAAATTTAACTAATAAATTTGTCATACTTACAAAAAAAGCAATAGTAAAAGTAGAGTTACATGCTTATTATGAATATATTTAAAATATATTTAATATAATTTGAGCACACATTTTTTAAGAATTTTATTTTTGTAATTGATGGTATCATACAAAATTTTTATAGTTATCATTTAAATAACATAGGAGGCTCTTGTAAAATAAAAAGACATTTATAGTTCCAAATTTGATTTTTCATATTGTCAATTTATCAAAATAAATTATAAATAGATATTATATACAATAATTGTTCTCTATTAATATGCAATGCAAAATGACTTAGGGGAAGAGTCATGGGCTTTCTTTGCAATAGGTTGCTAGTTTGAATTTCTAAGTTGTTAAATTTTAAAAAATAAGAATTGGAGTTAGTTATATATGAAATTTGATTCAAAGTTGATGGTGGCTAGACAGTAAAGACATTGACATGCACATACTTGGATGAGTTAAACCAAGTTCGCTAAAACATTTTTCAAGTAGATGGAGTGAGGCAAATTTCATAGGAACGAGAAGATAATGATGAAAATATCCCATAATAATAATAATAATAAATAATAATAATACAAGATAGTTTGGTCTTTTAATTCTTCCTTCCTCTATATTATTCTTTTCTTTTCCATTGCATACTAAACGTACTTTTTTATCTTATTTCTATTTTCATTCTCATTCCCTTTCTTTTTGTTTACCGAACGAGTCTTAAGGAATGAAATAATATAGAATAAAATGAAGTCTTAAAGTAAAAAAACTAGTTCCATATGCAAAGAAATGGAATATGACATGAAAAAAATTGTATGTTTAGTATGAATGAGTTTGAAAAGTGAAGTGGGATTAATGTCTAAAATGCCCCTAATAACGCAAATAATAAGAAAGCTAAGAAGAAAAAAAAAGAAAATCCTTCTATGCACATTTAGACCTCTTTATTGCTTGATAAGGAAAAACACCCCTCTTCTTTGCATGATAATGTCTTGTTCCTCCACACATCTCATTCCTTTACACCTCTACACCAGCTACTAGCATCTCATTCTGACAAGGTAGAACAACCTTTTCCAGCATTAGACATCCAACATTCCTTCATTATTGGTCGTCTTCATCCTATGAACCTTTACATTCATCCATCTTCTTCGCATTTGGGATTAGTGTTCCAATGATAATGTAATTTGCTCCCAAGAGGTAAACCTGCAAATAGCTAGTGTTATTTCTTTTATATTCTGTATTTTGTGTTGCTACGGTCTATCGAGTTGCTGTGTAGAGGCTTGTATACTCGCTAGCATTGCTATGGTCTATTGAGCTACTGTTATTGAGTGTTTTAACATTGTTATGGTAATTGTTCATAGGGCTTTAAAACGCATTATGAACAGAACATAAATATAGCAAAAAGGAGAACATAGAACAACATTCATTAAAGCAGCAAAATGAACTACAAGTGGCATAAAGGAGAATACAAAATAACACTCATCAAAGTAGCAAAAAGGATAACATAGAACAAAACCCACAAAAGATGGATGATGAAGTAACATTGATAGAAAAATGAGCTAAAGTTGACACAACACTACTTGAAAAATAAGCTTATGAAGACGACACAGACCAATTTGTGATATAAAAAGAAAACATCACGGATAATACTCACTGTAATGGTTGTCGAAGCAACTAATGTGATGCCAGAGTGGGAGCTCAGAGTGTAAATATGACCCATGCAGAGAGTTGACCACAAGAACATATGAGGGCTAAGGCTACACAAATGCAAAGATGACAATGTATATTGATGGCTGATAAAAGGGCATTTTTGTCAGTAAAATATTGATTCAATGGAAAGATCTCTAATTCCATAAGGTCCGTGATGGATTGTTAATTCTCATGATTGAGGTAGTTTGGTCTTTCAATGGAATCCTATTTTCCAATTCTTTTGGTAATTTAATGGAATCCTATCTCCAATTCCAATTCCATAGACTATTATCCTGTATACCAAATTAGGCCTAAGATATGTAAAAGATGAAGGGAAGGCACCTCTACTTAGCTCCAAATGTCTACTAAAGCAAAGGCCTGATACACGAGGAATTTGGAAATAGGGTCAAACTTTTTAGCCTAATTTGGTTCTTTTAACATTATCTTTGGATGGATTAGCTAAGAGAAAATAACAAATAGTGAAAATGTTACATTAATATAAATTTGTGTTTAAAAATTTATTTGGAATTGAACGTAGAAAAAGAATTTTAAAGACTTTTTTGGTCATCTAAAATCACGTGGTTTAATAGTGTAATTATTGTAATATATAATCTTTGTTTGAAAATTTATTGTTATAATATTTTATTTATAAAAATAATATGTAAGTTATTTCATTTTATTAATAATTATTATTTCTCTTTTATTAAACTTTTAAATAATAAAATATCAGATATGTTTCCATTACAATTTTTTATCATTCAATTCTTTATTAACTATTTTATTTTACCATTTTTTGGAATTCTCAAACATAACCTTAAGATTTAAGGCATGCTCTAAAAACTTAACTTTTTTTTTTTCAAATAGCAATACAATATATTCTGATATATATATATATATATATATATATATATATTAATGAAAGGTAAAATATTTAGTAATTTATTGCAGCAAGTGAGAGAAAGCAACTTATATCTGTTAATGAAAGGTAAATTTTCAATTAAAAAGTTAATAAAATACATTATAATTTTTATATCAACATAAATAATTATTTAATTTTTGTATTTTAAAAAATTTATTAATTTTTCAACAAAACTGATTTTGGCCTTAAGAGTTTAGACTTGTCCGACTGAATAAAGCAAAGCTAAAAAATTTTATTATAAAATAAATCATTAATTTATTTATTCAGCCCTATTTGTTTTATAAATTTAAACAAATAATTTTGTAATTAGAGCTATATATATAATCATTGCTGGAGGGCTAGATACCCGGGTCAGTTTGGTTAAAAGGATAACTAGATATATAGTGACCCGATAGGATTCATCGGAGTAAAATATCGAAGCGCATCCTGGATAAACTCTTCCATTAATCCTACAATGGCGTCATTTCATCATGTTCCACCTCCTCTTCCCTTTCGCTACCTTCTAGACTCTTTCTTTCACCCTTCACAGCTTGGAAATGCGAGTTCTAGAGTTTTGAACATTCGAACTCCATTCAAGCTAACGCCTTTTTACAAGCAAAAGCTAGATCCAGTTAAAGCGTCCGTTAATGGCGATAACGGAGCTGTTGAAACCCCAAGCCCACCTCGCCGAGGTCGGAAGAAGATGCATTCTTCTTCCTCGTCGACCTCAGCAAAAGAGTCGAAGCGTTCGAGAAAAACCCGAGCCGAAAATGGCGCATTGGAAGGGAAGCCTGCGATAGAAGTAGCTAGCGAAGCTGAAACAACCGAAGAAAGAAAAACCCTATCTTCTCCCTCTTCGTTTTCCTCTGCTACTTTTCCAGCTAAAGAATCGAGGCGTTGGAGAAGAAAACTTGTCGAAGTTGGCGCAATGGAACCGAAACATGCGATAGAAACAGTCAACGAAGATGAAATAACAGAAGAAGAAGCAGAAAATTACGACGACGGTATGGATATTCCGTACGAGTATCCGCCATTAATATGCTGCTTCGGCGCTGTACAGAAGGAATTCGTGCCTACGGTGCGGGTACACGAATATCCGATGGACCCGGATATCTACTCGGAGTGGAAGATGCTGCAATGGAAGCCACCGGAGTTCGTAAGGGCTCCAGGAGGGCCGCCGTCTAATGTGGCGATTGCTCATGTCCGGCTCGGCGGGCGATCGGCATTTATGGGAAAGGTTGGGGACGACGATTATGGGGATGAATTGGTTTTGATGATGAACAAGGAGAAGGTGCAGACGCGGGCTGTGAAATTTGATTCCAATGTGAAGACTGGATGTACGTATATGAAGGTGAAGTTTGAGGATGGGAAAATGAAGATGGAGACGGCTAAAGACTCAGCCGAGGATTCGCTTAGAAGCTCTGAACTGAACCTTTCTGTCCTGAAAGAGGTAAGAGTTCATATGCCGACTTCTCTGTATTGTGATTATTAAACTTATAAGCCACTTTGCTGGTATTAGTGAACTTCAGAGATTAGTATATTGATTGAATAATCGTGTGGTTGATGATTTTTTAGTGTAATAACTGCATATCCATGGACTCATTCACTGCAGCCAAACTCTTTTGCTAGATTAGTGGGAATGAATTATCTGTGGTCGTGTTCCTTCCATAGATAATTTTTTTTTTTTTGCCCTTTGTTTTGGTATTATGGTCAGGGGCGTTATTGGGTTATATCTGAGTTTAAATATCCTTCCCGGACCGAGGAATTAAACCCATAGTGGTATGGAAGGATACTATCTCTTCCTACCAACTGAACCCTATAGATTGCTGTGAACAAGTTTTTGTGTACCATGTTTGATCCATTGTTATACTAAAATTTGACCCAGAGAACACATTGCTATATGATTAGAGACATAGTGAATATCAACCCCTTTCATTCCTTCCATTTTCTATCACTCCAAGCACACTTTAAATTTGATGATATGGACGCTGTTGGTCAGGATTTCCTTATCGGATTGGGAATTTTGTGGATTGGAGGAAATGGTTGCACTTGTGAGTATACTGTTGAGATTGATCTATGGGGATTTTCACTTCTCGACTTGTATTAGTGAGCTTTGGACATTATTATATTGATTAAAAATTGATTGATGCATTTTTACTATTTATAATTGCATAATGCATGGAGCCATAAACTCATTCGTTGCAATTGAAATCTCTTGTAATGTTAAATTAGCCATTGTGGAGTTCCTGCTGTGGAGGATATTCTCCCATGTTTGATCCATTATAATACTAAAACTTTACACATAAGAGTATAGTTCTATATGATTAGAGATATTGTCAATTTGGAACCCTTCCATTCCTCCCATTTTCAAACACTCTAAGCACACTTTCATTTTGATGATTTGGAGCTTGCTGCGTTGGATAACCCTTTTATTTAGGTGTTTTGAATACATTGGTGTAAATTGTTGCACTTGTTAGTGTATGAGTAGAATTGATCTATTTGAAGATTTTTCACTAATTGACGTAACAACTTTCTTTTCTAAACTATTGTAGGCTAGGATTCTCCATTTCAATTCAGAAGTTCTAACATCCCCTTCAATGCAACAAACCCTCTTCCGAGCAATTACGTTGTCTAAGAAGTTTGGAGGCCTTGTATTTTTTGATTTGAACCTCCCATTAACTCTGTGGAAATCACCTGATGAGACACAAGAAATAATCAAGAAAGCATGGAATGAAGCCGACATCATCGAAGTTTCAAAGACTGAGCTAGAATTCCTTCTAGATGAAGCTTATTATGAGAGGATGAGAAATTACAAACCTCAGTACTATGCTGAAAATTATGAACAGACCAAAAGTCAGCAAGATTATTATCATTATACCGCTGAGGAAATCTCTCCTTTGTGGCATGATGGACTTAAATTCATGTTTGTGACTGATGGAACATTAAGAATTCATTACTATACCCCTCATTTTGATGGGGTTGTGGTTGGAACTGAAGATGTACTAATAACTCCATACACTTGTGATAGAACTGGCTCCGGTGATGCTGTTGTGGCTGCAATTATAAGAAAACTAACCACTTGCCCAGAAATGTTTGAAAACCAAGATATTTTGGAGAGGCAGCTTCGCTTTGCAGTTGCTGCAGGGATTATAGCACAATGGACCATTGGTGCAGTTAGGGGCTTTCCCACAGAAAGCGCTACACAGAATCTAAAAGAACAAGTTTATGTGCCTTCTATGTGGTGACAGAGATGTTTTGTGTGCCTTGAAATAGAGCTTAGATTTATTATGCCAGGTTATTTCTTGATTCCAATGGTTCACCTAGATATTCTCCAAAGGTTTGAGTGCATCTGAAACAAGAGCAGGTGGGAGAAGAACTTATAGTTAAGATTGCATAATTTGCTTGCCTGTTCAGTTTGGTTTCATTTCATGTCATCCAATGC
The DNA here is from genome assembly GCA_037074485.1 of Delonix regia. Lineage (NCBI taxonomy): Eukaryota > Viridiplantae > Streptophyta > Magnoliopsida > Fabales > Fabaceae > Delonix > Delonix regia. Next base: position 4,063,153 of record CM073460.1, on the reverse strand, counting down.
CACTACTTCTCAATAAACATGTGGTGGATGTCAATTGAAAATTTTGTAGGTGAGAAATGGATTGTACACTGATGTTTGTTATGATTTTGTAGTATGTATTATTCCTTCTCTTCACTTTTATCCTCATTGTTCCTCTCCTTGTGAATTTTAATTCCCTTTTTCATCCTGCATTTGATTCGCGCCAGGATTAGATTGAACTTGAAAGCATATCCATATCCTTACAAGGGAGGCAAACTATTTATATATCAAATGATAAAAGACAAAAACACTATTTCAATCCTTTACTTATTATCTTATCTCTATTTTAGTTCTTTACTCATCATAATTTCTAAATCAGTCCCCCACTATCGACGAAGTTATCCAAATCGATCCTTCTGTCAATTCCCCGTCAATTACCTGTTGAAGTGGCACTTTTCTATTGACATGGACAAAATTGACCAACTCTCATGCCACGTAAGAAGGTTCATACACTCGCTTTTCAACCCTAAAAGCTACAGTGCACAGTAACAGAGGAAGGCATGCAATTCTCCATGTAAGGCTACTCCATCTTTCCACAGCTCCCAGAGGCACCCAAAGCTTAACCCTTTACTCCCTATTATAGATTTAACCTTTTACCATCACCCTCTTGTTCAACCCTTTGCCATCCCCCAACGCTAGTTTCTTTTTCTTTTTCTGATTCAAGTGTTCTGCTATAATCTTCGAAGAACTGTCTAAAAATTCTTATTCCATGCAAATGAGTAAATTTTAGTGTTCTGCTATATATATAGAACTGACATATATATATGTACACCAGCCCACATAAATGAGTTCTGTATATATCATCCCACTATATATTCTTTTTCGCACCAGCACATTTGTCTTGATAAGCTTTAGATATATGATGCTTCATTTTTTTTTTGTTTATTCCGAAAATGTCAGCTGTACAAGACACTAATAATGCAATGTCCATAATTAATAAAGGATTTTTTTTGAGATCTACATATATCATCCCACTGGCACGAGCAACTATAGAAGTTTTGTTCTCATCTTTTGGAATTTGCTCAAAGGACATGCCTCTGTTCTGGTTTAAGGGATAAGCTTCAGGATGGAGGTATCCCTCCATGTGAATAGAATGCAATTAGTGGTAAAGTAAAGCACTGAAGGAAATGCAAGGTATTAATTGCAGAGACATTTGCATTCTGTACAAATTAGCTGTGCATTCTTCCTTTTCTTGTTAATTTAGTTATACAAAGTTAATAAAGATAAAGCAAACGTTAAATAAAATTATTTCGTTCAGGGCTGTACCATGATAATTTGAATAACAAAACTAAGAAAGGAGAGAAAATGGGTTAAAAAGAACTTAACCTAGTGGTATAAACATTTTTTTTTTCTGGGTCTTGGTGAATGTTTCCCCTGCTCAGCAACTGTCACTCAAGTAAATTTGTAAACTTCTTTCAGGAAAAGTTTAATCTTTTAAATTTTGAATAGCCAATGCAGTGGCACCCCGAGTCCTTTTGCTCCCCTTGGGCCCTGCTTCATTCACACTTCACTTTAGCAACCAAACGAACAAAAAGCTGTAAATTACGAAAAATTATGGTAGAATATTGTATAATATTTAAAGTTTAAATATATTAAGATATTATATAGAGTCTACCTATAAGAGGTACTCATTAAATAAGAGTAAAATAATAATTATAAGAATTATTACTAAACCCTAACCCTACCTAACCTTTTTATAAATAAGGTTAGACTATTATATGTGAGATAACTTATTAAAAAGAGAGACTTGAGATGCTCTGAGTGGAATACATATGTATTCTGCAATCGCATTCGAGAGAGGATTTAGGCTGTGAAAATCTAAGATACACCTAATACATTATAGATATCTCATTCGATCAGTAATTTCAGCCAGAGTTTGATAAACTTCTGCAATTAGAAGAAGTATGTAGGTCTCCTACTCTGAATTTATGAATGTGTTCATTTATTTTTTATTTCCTTCATTGGTATAAGAGCTTTAGACTAGTTTTCTGATCAATTATATACTTTATTAGGATAATATTTTTTATTTGGGGCTATTTTAATTAAAAAAAAATTTTTGAATGAATTTTTTTTGAACTGTAGCTTTTCCTTCCTTGATGAAACTCTCCCACGAACTGCATCTCAGGATTCCTCACTGCTGCCAGTGACCAACCCCCCATCAACTAAGCTTCTGTGGTCACCGGCACCCTTCAAGCTGACTGTCTTCTTTACTGTTGAAAGTTAAAAAAAAAAAAAACTCACCAAGCGTCTTCGTTTAACAGTCTTCATTGCTGCCCTACAGCAGGAAGCTGCTGGCGACCACGTCACCTCTCTTTTCAACCAAAGGCCGCAGGCAGAGACAAGAGGGACAAGCCACATATGTGCTGTAAACATGGCGCTCCTTTAATGGCGGCAATGGATGCTGCAAGCCCACGACCAACTGATGAGCCATCACTGCATCGCTGGCAGCCACGAATGGGTGGCCGACTAGCAGCAATAGGGCAGGCGGCGGTGGTGGCAGGGAAGAAGAGAGAGGAAGGAAGAGGAATGAGAGGTTTTTTTTTTTTTTTTTTTTTTTTTACAGTTTTGATATTTTTTTTGAAAATTTGAAAAAATTTTTGGAAATTTTGAAAATTAAAAAATATATATAATAAATAAAAAATAAATTTTTAGAAACCCTAAATTTTTTCCTGGATCTAAAACCCTAAATTTTTTCTAATTGGCCTTGTTCATTTAATTGGACATGTGACCCATTCAAAATAATAATAATTCGTGACCTAATTATTAAATCCCTAATTAATGAACATCTAGATATGTTAAAAAATATAAATTGTGTATTTATATTTTAGCCCCAAATAAATACAATTAAATTTTTGTGAAAAATTAATTTTTATATCCCAATAAATTTCAGTCAAGTAATATGTAATTACTTGTCATTATATTAATTAATTTAATATTTTTTTTGTCAATTTTCTTCCAATAGAAAATTTAGACATATAATGTTAATTAGCTTAACATTATACATTTAATTATGTTGATTAGTTTAACATGTTTATTAATGAATGTTAATTAGTTTAGCATTATATAATTGATTTATTAAAGATCATGATGCCTTTGTTAATTTTCGGCGAGTTCTCTATGGAGCATTCTGGATATATGTGGGCAACAACACTAAGGTTGCTGTCAAAGGGATCAAAACATGCAAGTTAATCTAATGTGGTGGTCGAGACTTGATCTTACATGATGTCCTTTATGCACCTCAAATTCGTTGGAATGTTATTTCAATTTTGGTTTTACTTAGGTTAGGCTATGATTTGTATTTCTATAACAATTTTGTTAAATTGAGTAATGATTCAGTTTTTTTATGGGTTTGGTTATATAACTGGAGGTTTTATTTCTATGGATTTGGATGACGAATCTTACATTAATAATAATATTAGTTTTTCCATGTTTACCTCTATGGATGATTATGATCACGATGTAAATATATGGCATGCTAAACTTGGTCATATTGACCAACAGAGAATACAAGGGTTAGCAAAAGAAGGTTTGCTTCTCGGCATTGAACGAGTGGATTTGTCTACTTGTGAATCTTGTCTAGTAGGAAAATATGCAAGAAAAACCTTCGGTAAAACAACTAAAGCCAATTTCCACTGTAGTTAGTTTATTCTGACATCTGTGGGCCTATGAATGTCAGAGCCCAGCATGGCGTGAATTATTTCATCACATTGATTGATGATTATATTTGTTTCAATTATGTCTATTTGATTCTCATAAGTAAGAATCATTGAGCTGCTTTAAAAACTATATGAACTTAGTTGAGAATCAATTAGATAAGAAGATTAAGGCTCTTCAAACCAATTGAGGCCAATAATATTTGTCGATTCAATTCAATGAATTATATGATGAGAAAGGGATAGTTCATCAGTTGACTACTCCAAGTACTCCACAACAAAATGGTGTTGCGGAAAGAAAGAATATAATGCTCCTTGAGATGGTTAGGTCCATGATGGCACAAGTTAATTTGCCAATCACCTATTAGGGTGATGCATTGATGTTTGCAGCCTATGTACTTAACTGTATGCCTACAAAATCAATTACAACCATTCCATATAAGTTATGGATTGGGCGAAAGCCTGACCTAAGTGTTATGAAACCTTAGGGATGTGTTGCCTATACACATGATTCCTCTTACAAGTATGGCAAATTGGACCCAAGAGGAAAGAAAAGTATCTTTATTAGATACTTAGGAACCTCAAAAGGATATATGTTTATAGTTTAGCAAGACAGTGGGAGCATGACAAAATTTGAATATAGAGATGTCACATTCTTAGAGAATGAATATCCTAAGAAACGTGATGTAGGTCAAGACCTATCCTTATTTGAGATAAAGGATCTGAACGCATTAGGACCACTTCATTCAAGTGAGAGGATTATAACAGATGACGAATTAGTTTATCATCAACAACTTTCTTCATCATTTAATGCGAATGAAAGTGTTCCTGAGGCAGTTACTCCAAGTGGGAATGACCAAATGGATCTCATTCCAAGTGGAAGTGAGACCAACGTTCATGATCCAAATGGGAATAATGAAATAAGATTCAATGAATCACAACTAAAACGTAAATCATGTAAAAATACTCATCACCGACGATATGAGATTGAAGGTAGTGAACTTTTTACAATGCTCCTGCAAAATGAAGATGAGCCAAGAAATTTGAAAGAGGCTATTTTATCCCCTCTTAAGGATAAATAGACTAAAGCCATGGAAGAGGAAATGGAGTCTATGAAAGTCAACAATGTTTACGAACTTATTGATCTTCCATAGGGACGTAAGGTAAGGAACATGTGGGTTCTCAAAATCAAGAAAGGAGCTGATGATACGATTGAAAAATTTAAGGCTCGACTAGTAGTAAAGGAGTATACACAGCAAGAAGGAATTGACTATAAGGAGACTTTTTCTCCTACTGTATGATTTACCTTTGTTTGCTTACTTTTAGTTATAGTGGCTTGTCTAAATCTTGAATTACATTAGATGGATGTAAAGACTGTCATTCTCAATGGAGAATTAAATGAAGAAATTTATATAAAACAACCTGAGGGTTTCATTAAAGAAGGCCAAAAAAAAAAAGTATGTAGACTTTTGAAGTCTATCTATGGTCTTAAACAATCTTCAAGGCAGTGGTATATTTATTTTCACAATATAGTCATCTTTAGTGGTTTCACTATGATGAGTGAAGACAACTATGTATATACCAAAAGATCTAAGGACAAGTATGTGATTATGACATTATATGTTGATGATATACTCATAGCTTGAAATGATATGGAGTTGATCAACAAGGTAAAGTCCTGGTTATCATCTTGCTTTGAGATGAAGGATATGGGTGAAGTTGCATACATTCTTGGAGTTAAGATTCAAGAAATTGTTCTAAGAAACTCTTGTATCTCTCTCAAGAGAATTACATCAAAAAGGTTTTGGAACGTTTTAGTATGGAAAGTTGTAACCTTGCTGACACTCCTATTAGCACAAGTTGAACCTTGAGTGTTGAAATATGTCCTAAAACTATCATGGAAAGAGAGCGTATGAGCCAAACTCCATACAGGAATGCAATCGGTTCTCTAATGTACGCTATGATGTGTACTAGACCTAATATCTGTCAAGCAGTTGGCTTGGTGAGTAGATATCAAAACGACTCAGGTCTTAAACACTAAGAAGCTATAAAAAGGATCTTAAGATATTTGAAGGACTATTGATTATGCGTTCTACTATCAAGGCCGCAAAGATTTACTATTGGTAGGATACACTGATGCTGATCATAAAGGAGACTTAGATGAGCGAAAGTTTACCTCAGGATATGTTTTCTTACTCAGTGATGGCGCCATATCATGGAATAGTAAAAAACAATAATGTGTATCTTTGTCCACGATGGAGGCAGAGTTCATGACCTTATCTTCAACAACCTAGGAGGCTGTTTGGTTGAAGAGGTTCTTGGATCAATTGTTGTGCAAAACAGAAAACATTGAACTAATGTTAGTGTACTGCGACAGTGAGGTTGTGATTGCATACTCTAAGGATCCAAAATACCATTGCAAAACTAAACACATAGATATCAAATATCACTATGTGAAGGACATGGTTGCACGTAAGACTGTGAATGTGAAGTATATATCTATGCATGAGATGCTGGCAGATCCGTTGACCAAGCCTATTTCTAAAGATGTATTTGTGAGACACGTTAGGTTTTTAGGATTATGTAGTATTTAGCATACTTCATTTGTATTTTTTAATTTTTCCCATTATTCACAGACAACGATGTTTTAATGTTCTTTGATAATCAATAAAGTTTGATTTCCATCCTTACATATCTTTATTTGAATGTTGTGTATATTCTTATTTATTATTGAGCATGTCGGGTAGACAATAGGGTTAGCCTTCTCATACAGGTTACCGCCTTAATGTCTTTGTGACATTGGATATGAAACAAGATTTTAAGTGAAATTATTAGGAGGATAATTTGAAAGCAACTATACTTAAAATCATTTAAATTGCTTGATTGATAACATATAGTTATTATAATTGATTTAATGAAACAAGTTCGTCATTTCTAGTCTACCTTAGTTTCCAGATGTAAGTTCTAGACATTGTGTAGATCTAGGAACTCAATTTTAGACTTGTAGTGTATAAAATATCATCTGTATAATATTATTTGAGAAATAGACATACACTCTACGGGAAAAGGAGGAATGTTGTAGCACATGTTTCATACCATGTGTGTAAATGCCAACCATATGAGTTAACATAAGTGCGATCTTAACTTATGATTGTGTGAGACCCCTGAGCCTTTACGCTGACTCTATATTTGTACATTTGGACTTTGATCAGATACTTGTGATGCAGCTTAGTGTTTGTTATCTTAGCGTGTTACCTAAAGACTATAAGTAATGATTCAGTCTGGTGGGACATGTCTAGAAAAGTGAATTAAGTCTGTGTTAATATGATCGTGAAAAGAGGAAGATCATAAAGAGAATCTCATTATTCTGTATTCACCAGTATATCAATTATGACTTGTGTATCATGATTGTGAATACGATATGTTATAATTGATGAGATCATTGAGAGATATTTGAATGTGATTCTTATGATCTAGGGTGCATGCATACTTTATGATTTACATGTAGGCGCGTTTTCGACGAGAGGCTATATATTTGTAACTAATGTATAGCATTGATGCTCTCATAGTATGCTGGTCGCACGACCTACTTTCCTTATATGAACGACTGCAGATTACAAAGAAAAAGTGTTCTTTTGATTTACTGAGAATATGTTTCTTGGGTTTAGAGCGTATGAGCACTCTCATTATGTATGAGTGGAAAATGTTAGAATATCGTATAATATCTAAGGTTTAAATATGTTAAGATATTATACAGAATCCACCCATAATGGGTACTCATTAAATAAGGGTAAAATAGTAATTATAAGAATTACTACTAAATCTTAACACTGGCTAGCCTTATTATAAATAGGGATAGACTATTATATGTGAGATAACTCATTAAAAAGAGAGACTTGAGACACTCTGAGTGGAATACTTGAATATTCTACAGTCGCATTCGAGAGGGGATTTAAGCTATGAAAACCTAAGATACACCCAATACACTGTGGATATCTCATTTGATTAGTAATCCTAACCAGAGTTCAATAAGCTTCCGCAATTAAGAGAAGTATGTAAGTCTCCTACTCTAAATTTATGAATGTGTTCATTTATTTTTTATTCCCTTTAGTTTCGTTGCTGAAAATTTATGCCTATATAGTGAGTTGTTTAGAAAATTTCATCTTAATTATTAATATACACAATCGAGAATGGTCTTTAAAATAAATGCTCCAAAACCAATTCCATAACTCTAATATCGATGACATTCAAGTCATATCTGCACCGAACATGTTCAAGCTTTTCATTAGAACTATTATCAAAAGTCAAACAAATGGGAAAAAAACAAAAGAAAAGGGCCAAATTTGTCAAAATATGATTTACGTAGTAAAGTTGTTGAATTTCATATTTATATCAACACTAAACTAATTAGAAATATTTTGGCAGAATCTCTAAATCAAGCTTTATCTAGAAACAATAAACTAGGCCAAAAACATGAAACTCCGAGAAGAAAATTGATATATTTCATGAGGAAGAGTCAGGGCTAAGCTTACTCTGTTCTTCGAAGCTCCTTGACCTTCCATGGCAGCCATTTAGAGCTCTAGATGTGAGAGAGAGAGAGAGAGAGAGTGAGTGAGTAGAGAGGACAAGCATAGTGTGCTCTGCTCCCCATCTGTGAGAGCCTGGGAGTGCGAGATGAAGAGAGACTGCATTAATATATGAGGAGTGTGAGCGGGAAGGAAACATAGTTTCAAACTTCAATAGGAGTGTGAGAGATTGCATTAACAATCTGATTTGGCATGACTGGAAGGATGATATAACAAGGAGAGTAAATCCAACTCAGCGAGATAATGTTGCACATCAGAAATAAACATGCCACATCAGTGTTTGGTTAGCAGAGAATTCATGGAAGGACCATAATGATGAAGAACTGTCTAAGTGAGAGACCTGTTTAAAATTTTGAAAGAGGGACCAAAATGGAAATAAACCAATAAATAGAGGATCAAAATAAAATTTTTCTCAATGATAAAATACAGATTGATCACATGTTTACTATCAAGTATTTGTAATAACAATGTGATATATGAATTTTTTTTAAAGTAGTCAATTATGTTATGTAAGCTAGTAAAAAAATGAGTGAAATGATATTTTGATGTTTGAAATATATTTATTGTCAATATAGTCATTTAAAATTTGACACTCGTTTCAGTCTTATAAAATTTATTTCGTTTTTTATGAAGTTTTCAGTTTATTAATAAACTTAGTTATGTTACCTAATCAAGAGTTAATGTGACAGTTAAAAGCTTCAAAAGAGTTGAAACGCGAAGAGATACAAGTACAAATACATTGTGTTTGTAACATTTTAGTACTTCGCTCTCTTCATGATTCAATCAGGATCTATTTCTGGTTTACTTATTTGTTGACAGGCTAGGTGTATGAATTTGGTTAAAAATGAAATACAATTTGAAAGACGGCTTTTGAAATGAACAGTACAGGATTTAAATGACTAAACTGACAGAATGTGTATGTTTTGATAACAAAAATGTCAATTCATTAAAAAAAAAATCTATTTTTGCACGAGATAATTTAATTCCAAATATTAAAATAGGTACACTCAATTAGACTTCTATCACAAGTAAGAATACAACTTTATACGTGTGTTTGTCCTGTACTAGTTCAGTTTAACAATTAGATTGCATTTGACACGTGTAAGATTGGATTCTATAAGCTTATGTAATATAATTTATTTTTATTATATATTTAGTATATATAATGGATTGTATAAACTTATACATTTAACTTTAGTAAATTATATTTAATTTGGTAGTACACCGTATTAGTAGTACGACCTCTTTTGGTCTGATTAGGCTTTATTGTATTAATATCATATTTGGTCTATTTTAATAAAAAAAAATTTTAGCTCCTCACATATAAAATATTTATCAATTTACTATTATAGAAATATTTTTCAATAAAGTCCCTCATAGATGAGATGTTTTTTAATTTGTACCTCACTGTCTTTTTAATCTAATCCCTCACAAAAATGTCTTTTCAATTTAGTCATTCACATTTGTGCAATTTTCCATTTGATCTATCACAAATAAAATGTTATTAATAATATCCTAAAAAATAAGTAAATATAATAAATTTTAATAGATAAAAAAAATATTTTCAATTTGGTTCCTATCATATAAGATAGTTTCAATATGATCTCTTATAGAATTGCCTCTTAATTTAGTCTCTCACATATGTATATTTCTCTATTTGATCCCTCACAAATAAAGTTATTATCAATAATATTCTCAAAAGATAAATTAATTTAATAATTAAGAACTTATAAATTTTTTTCTCAATTTGGTCCTTTACTTATAAGATATGTTTCAATTTGATCTCTTATGGAATTGTCTTCTCAATTTAGTCTATCACATATGTACATTTCTCCATTTGATCCCTCACAAATAAAATTATTATCAATAATATCCTCAAAAGCCAAATTTATTTAATAAATATGAACTCATAAATTTGTTTCTTAATTTGGTCCCTTACATATAAGATTTTTTTCATTTTGATCCCTTGTAGAAATGTCTTATCAATTTACTCCCTCTTATGTATACATTTTTTCATTTGATCTCTCATAAATAAGATTATTATCAATAATATCTTAAAAAAGTACGTTAACGTAAAATATATGAACTTGTAATTTTTTTTAATTTGGTCCATTGAAAATAAAACATTTTTCAATTTGTTCCCTCATAGATATGTTCTATCAATTTAGTTCCTCACAAAATTGTCTTCTTAAGTCAATCCCTCACATTTGGACATTTTTCTATTTGATCCTCACAAATCAAATTGCTATCAATAATATCCTGAAAAAATAAGTTAAGTTAAAAAATATGAAAGACATCGTTGATTATGATTTTATTTATGAGAGACCATATTGAGTAATATCTATATATGACAGATTAAATTGAGAAATATAATATTTTTGAGGGACCAAATTAAAAAAAAATTATTGAGAATATTCTATACGTGATGAACAAAATGAGGTTGTACCCATTTATTTTTTATTTTAAATTTTAATTTTTCTCATTCCACCTTCAATGTGGATTGATATAATACTATTTGTATGAATTTGTATAAGTGGCAAAAAAAATTAAATTCATTTTCTTTGAGCATTTTTTTGAATATAATTGTGTTGAAATTAAAGACATTATTGTCATAATAATTAATTTTGTTCTTATCTAGTATTACATAGTTTTCCACCAAATAGATAATCATATTATCTTATATTATACAAAATTATATATAATGTCACACTAAATACTATATAATATTAAATTCTTATCAAGTCTTATATTATTTAATTTTATATTATTATGTCTTATATAATATGGATTATAAAAAGATTTTGATCACACTTCAGGATATGTTGGCCTGAACATTCGTATTCCATTTGGGCCTACGTTTGAGCCTAAAACTATTTATTCTTTATTCCATAAGCCACGGCCCATATAAGGTAAAACTTACATAATCACATGGAGCATTTGAGTAGTGGAACTAAAAATGGATCTAATAAGAACAGTAATTGATAAAAGAAGTAGACTCGGCTGGACGTAAAAGAATTATTGAGATTTTTTCATTTTAGACATAAACTTATCATTTATTCAATAATATATATATATATATATATATGCCAATTATATCGTGATATACATTGAATTATAAATTGTTATGTGAACAAAAAATAAATTATTTTATTTGATTCTATAATATTCAATAAAATAATGTTTTATACCTTTCTGTTGAACCATTACACCGTAAATTGTTCACCCTTCAATCACCGTTTCAATTTTTAAAACATTAATATTAGTTTATCAATTTAATGTGTGCTTTTAAAATCAGAAAATAAAATAAAGTTTAATTTAACCTAGACAATTTTGTTTTTTACCCCTCAACAAGTAGCAATATGCAATGATGCAATATGACTCTTACTAGGTCAAGGTATTGCGTTGTTTGGGTTTGTCATGAATGCATTTAATTATTAATGTATTATATACAAGCAAAATACTTTATTCATCAATAAGAAAATTTTGTTTAACAAATTCTCATCTTTCTCATACATGTATACAAAATTTTTTGAAGTATATAAATTTTTTGTAGTGAATGAGAATAATAATGAAGTTATTAATTTGTATAAATTCTTTGTAGTCAACGAAAAATATTGAAATAATTAAATAATTATTTTTTAAATTGAAAATTTTTTAAATTGTGAGAATTTTTTAGAATGAATAAAAAAATTAATGAATTATTCTTTAAAATTTTAGAATTTTTTGAAGTGAACGAAAAAATAATAAATTAATTAATAAATTATTTCTTAAATTTTTTAATAATAGATTATAAATACAACTTAATATAATTCAAAATTGAAACAAGAGAAAATAATATATAGTTGAATGGTTAATAATGATGTTTACTTAATGAGTCAATTGTCATTACTTTTTTTTCACTAATTTCAGATAACCAAATTTATAGATTTTTCCTAATTTATTATGTTTTCTTTACATCACAATATATCACTAAATTAAATTCTTTACTAACACTTACAAATACCATTAGATTTAAAATGTATTAAGATATAGTAAAACAAATTAATTTTTTTGAGATCCATGCAATGTGTGGACAAATAAACTAATTTTGTATTAGAATTGAGCATAATTAACACAAATATTATATAAATAGTTTTATAGTCCAATAAAAAAACACAGATTAGGTCAAGAACTATGGACAATCTAGAAGTCTAACAGTCAAAAACAGTTTTTCTTCTTCTTCTTCTTCTTCTTCCTTTTTAATTCTTACAGGCAAAGTGAGTGCACTTCCACCAAATGCTCAAACCTGCTTTTGAAGAGGTCTTTTCTGTGAGACCATGTCAATTTCCTATACTATTTTTGCTTCCCATTGTTGACTAACTATTTGAGTTTGATCAAATACATGTCCTTGCAAACAGAAGAGTCACCTAAGAAATAAATAAACCGAAAAACTATTTGAGTTTTTTTTTCTTGTTGGCAAAGAAAAAAGGTTATGAGTTTTATTATTTATAAAACATGACTTTAAATTTCAAAATCATTTAAAAATTTTTTATATTCAATTTTATTTATTTCAAAATCCACCGAAATTTTTTTTCCAAGAATAAATAATTTTAATTCTAAATTTTTAAAATATAAACCTTTTATAATAAATACATTAAGTTTACTGACATTTTAAGTATAATTTTCTATTGATAAAACGTCATTGGAGTTAATTTTCAAAGAGCACTTCAAACTGTAGGACCTTTTCTGAATTCATATTCTATTTAAAAAAAAAAATTGGGTCATTGTCAGTGCCATGCTACTTTCCCAATGTTGACTTAACTCCCATTGATATAGCTTGAAGAAGTCACCACAAAGTTGATCAAAACCCATATGCGAGTTGAGAGACTCGGTAAATTGATTAAATATCTATGGCAAAATAAAACAAAATAATTGATTAAATAGTTAATGCTAAGCCTAATAGTGTATTATTTAAATCTTGTTTATTCATCAGGCACTGTAAATTTACACTCAAATTTGACATCCAAGTCACTAAGTTGCTTTTCAACTAAAAAAATAAAAGAATAAATTGCTGAGTTTGGTGTTAAATTTTGTACGGAGATGTGTAAGACAGGCAAAATAGGAGGCAAAATTACTTATCTTTAGAACTAGAGGGACCACATGGAAACTTTTATCAAACTAAATAAATAAAAGAATATACGTAAGCAATTTTAGTTTATTGTGAACTTTCATTCAATAATGAGTTTGATCTAGTCGACCAAAATTTCTGTTTACCTATTTGAACTAGTGGTATCACTCTGATTGCATAATGTTTCTTTTTCTTCGAAATGTGAAGTAAGGTTTTTTTTTTTTATCATGAAATTTAAATTCAACAAATTTGGAATATAACATATAACTAAAATTTGAGTAGCTTCACAATGGCAGGCATAAAGTTTCATAATTCTAACAAACTTTGAGAGAAAAGTACAAAAATTAATTCCAATTTTACACTTTGTAACAATTTGGTCCCTCACAAATTAATATTAATAAATTAATCTATCACAAATTTAAATTTATACAAAATCTATACAAAATTAACCTCTCTATTTGGATTAATTATGGATTAGTTTTATATATCTGAAGTACTAATTTATTAAATTTATTTGTAAAAAATAAAATTATTATAAAATATAAAAATAAAATATTAATTTAATAATTTTCTCTTAACTTCGCATTGCCTTCTTTTCCCTTTTATAATGTCTGTCCGGCCAATATAGGAGGCCTTAAACTCAATTAAATCCACCTGAAAACCTACTTTGGAAATGCAGATTCTTTTGTACACAATGGACTTCTTAAAAAGTTAATAGTTGTTTCAAGGTCGGCACGCTTAAAAAAAAAAAAAAAAATTCTTATATCTTTTTCATAAGTTGCAGGTTTTTTATTGCTTTTTTTAATATTATAGTTAGAGGTATTATCAAACTGTGTCCAAACTCAATCTCACTTTCTAAACAATTTCAAGGACTTTTTCCCTACATCAATCTTATGCATTTAGAACTATATTTCCAAGTACTCCATGAGAGTTAAACGCAATTTGTTAATAAAAATACTATCTATTTTACCAACAAAGTTAATTCGTTCAGATTCCAAGTTATGGATTCAAGCTTTGAGAAAATGGTCCCTCTGAGCATTTCTTATGATGAATGAAACAGCAACACGGAAAAAAGTGAAAAATAACTATATAAACATTGGTTCCAACCCTGCAATCACCGCCATCTCCATAAAAAATACATTATAAACAAGTATTTGAATGAACATATGAAGCTAAATTCCTAAGCTGAACTGTATCAAAAATTGCAATGACACTCCTTTAGCAAATGAAAGTCCCAGAAAGAATCAATGAATCAGTGGTATACCGCTCACGTCTGTTAAATGTCCGTCTACCAAGTATAAACTAACCTGATCTACCCTTAAATTATACACAACTTTCTCTTCTTTCCTGCACTGTTTCGCAGTCTTTCCCGTTTGGTATGCATAGACTAAAATTAATGTATTTCGAATGGCAAGACAAAGCCCTAAGGTCCCTTTGATCCTTCAGCAGCCACATGAACCAGGCTGTATAAAAGAAGCACATCCCCAGCACAACTTAAATGTGCTGCATTTTTAGGCATGAGCACAAATCTATCATCAGCTTTGCTGTAGTATCAGCTAGTGATACCGAAACCAAGCTACTATCTTTGTGATTCAACACCAAGATTCCGTCTTCGATCAAGTTTCAGGCCTGTAATGAGCTCCTGAGACTGGTTACAGATGCAACCTGGAAAGGGATTAGCGAAAAAGCTCTCTTCTGTCCTTGGTGACTCTCCAGGCCGTCTAAGATATGGTCCACCTAACCTGTTAGAATGCAAAGTTTTAACCTGGGAAGTAAATTCTTCCCAAGATATGGCACCGTCATCCAGCTGATCAATCAGTTTAACATAATTGAATCTGAAATGAAAAGGGAATGCATAACTTGTCAGAAAGGCATACACGCCAAAGTTTTCAAAAGGATGGAAAAGAAAAGAAATATCATACTATACTTATCAGATATGAGAACTAACCTGTCAGGGTTTATACTCTTCCTGAATCCTTCAAACCTTCTATGGCCCTGCACTGCCTTGGCCATATTTCCATCATAAGTATAGACAAAAACATCGCTTTCCAGGGCAACTATGTAATCCAATGCAGCGAGGCGGTTTTGATATGGCTTAAAGGGCTCCAACTCCTCCTTGGTTGCAAGAGTGGAGTGAGTATAGACATTAGGGTACTCTGATTGAAAGGCGGCCATACTGTTGCTACCATATATTGGCCCTGCAACTATGTAGATTGTTGTTGTTGGAGGGTATCCCATGGCCTTGAGAAAAATGGCAGCCTCTCTAGGAGACATAGGGCATCCTCCTTGCAATCGCCGCTCAATGGGATTAATCTCTTTTTCTTTCCAATGCCTAGTTTCATACCTCATAACCCTAAGTTCCTCAGCCTCCTCTGCTGTGAGGTTATGACTGCAGCCAGTAAAGGCCAGCATGTCTTTCTCATATCTATTTTGCAAAAGGAAGAATCTTATCTTAGTTTGGCAGCTCATAAGTGAGATAAGTACAGACATATAGGAATAATGTTACCAGATAATACCTTAAATGGAGGGCAATATATGGTTCATTATTGGATCTCAGCCTATTGACCAAAACTTTTCCAAGCTCCTCAATCTCTGTTGAATACCTGAGAGCTTCATAATTGGCACGGCATCTAAGCTTCTGAATATGAGAAGCAAGGCCATTGTTGGCGAGTCGGGAATCTGTGTGGGTAAATTGTATGACCTTGTGTCGCTTTAACAACTTGACAATGTCGCCTCTGTAATAACTAGCCTGCAAAATCAAGTATATGAGACACTATTCCACTGAGCAAGAATGGTTTGAATGTTGTCACATAATAATTAGGTTGTTTTCCACACCTTCGACCAGGAAACAGGAGCCTTGAAAAGAGGTTTAACAGATGCATACTGAACTGGCAAATACTCAACTATATCAATGTCGTCTTTCAAAGTTTTCATGAAGTGCCTCCAGTCAAAAATATCTTTGAAGTCACTGAAATATATAAGGGACATTATATTTTGTAAAAAAAGATATTGAGGAGTCAAATTACAAGCAAAACACATATCAAATGGAAATTTTACCTCGGATCGGTCCAAAAGGATTGATGATCAAGTAAAGGAAGGACAAGAGTGGCATTCGTGATCTTTGCAACTGCAACCATATCGCATATCTGCATGATAAATCAGGTTCTGAGATTAGCAATGAACATTGTCATTTAGTAGACTTGGAAAAAGAATAATTCTTTCTACAATCTTATATTTGATTTGATCTTACTCCAGTTCTCATTTGATTCAATCCGCCGTTAGCATGAACAAGGAGATAGCCATTGGTCTTTTGCTTTGACCCTGAAAGATTATAAATATGAAACCATAAGTCGGAAAAATATTGATTAAGCAAGCACATGCTCGATAAGAATTAAGTGCAGTCATACATACTTATTGGCCTACTGGGTCGAGAGATGCATTTATAATAGTTGTCACTGTTGGGTTTCATCCATATTTCCCGAGTCTATTGAAAAGACAAGTAACAAAACAAAGGGAAAAAAAAAAAAAATTAAAACTAATGAATCAGGAAACTAAAATTAATTAAAAAAATATTAAAAACCAGAAACCCATTGAACTCATAATATTCCTGTGTGATATTCTATAAATTATGCTAGTTATGTCACCCTCTCACGCAACTACTAAATCATTCAAATTACTCAAAACATTAAAGTGAAGGCAACTTCCTGCTCCCACAACTCTGACCCAAAATATCGAAATAGATATATGAAAACAACATAAACTCCGAATAAAACCATTCAACAAAAGAGCTCAGAAATAAGTATGTCAGTTTTCTTTCATCATTTGGAATCAAAAGCCACGCCAACGCCATCTCAAAGCCGAGAGAAGAAGCCTGACCCCTCTCTTTACAACAGTTCTAAATTTGGAAAGTTACATGAATGAAATAAAAACAGAGAGTCTCGAAGAAACTTGAATCAGAGAGTTCTGATCCAATAAATTAATCACCAGCAACCTCATAGTCATAATTAACCCAAGACGGAAAAACTCCAAAATCACTTACAGGCAACCTCTCGAGGAGACGCTTAGCCACGGGGTTTTCATTCTCAGAGACGACCCTCTGAGCCGATGCCCAATCTTCCTTGAACCTCTGTAAGATCAATTGACCATTCTCTATACTCCTCCTGTTAACCTCCATGCCAACCCCGAGCAACGAGACCTTCAAGAAAACCGTCATAACTACCATCAACATCAGAATCCCTATAAGCTTACGACTCAAATTCTTCCCCGATCTCAGCGACAAAACCACCATCGATGCCCAGAGATAGAGATGCTCAATGCGGTGAAGGAGGCACTCGGGTAAACAGAAGAGTATCCGCGTGCGAAGGAGGAGGTACTTGATGACGTGGTGGTGGAGGTGGGACCCGCTGCCAGCAGTAGATTCGTTGGAGTCGCCTTCATCGACGTCGGAGAAATCTGAATAGCCAGACTGTTTCTCAGCGTCTATGACATTGTCAGCGACGCGTCGTCTAGTGGTAGTAGGCCCGGCGATCCTTGGGCTTGTATTGGAGGAGCTAGTGGGGCCGCCGGACGACATGACCGGTGCCGGGAAAGAATAAAAAAACGGCAACTTTGAATTGGGAAAACAAGTTTTCCGGGAAAGGAAAAGGCAAAGAGAGAAAAAGAGAGAAAAGAAGAAGAGTTTTGTTGTTCTGGGTATGCGAGGGGATGATGAAAGAGAATCGGAGTGGATTTTTGGTTATGGAATCGTGTGAAGAGGTTTGAAAAGGTGAGCGAGAGAGGCTGCGAAATCCAAGGGGATGCTTCAGCGGAGGCAATGTGTGATGTCTAAATTCTAGTGCTTATATGCAACGCCTTCCTCTTCCCCTTCCTCTCCCTCTTCTCCTTCCTCCACCTCCTCCCTCTCTTTTATATAGGACATGTTCGGGTTCACGTGGCATTGGGATCTTTGAGAATGACTTGATATGTGCCTCAAGTAACAGAAATCAAAAATCGAAAACAGAAATAAAACAAACAGAATCTATTAGGTGCTATCACAAATTTGCCCCTCGCTTTTCTACTTTAAATATCTATAAACTCAGCATATCTAAACAAAATTATGAATAATGAACTCAAAAAAACAATTTTGTTAGGTTTTATTAAAAATGTTATAATAAATATTTTAAAAAATTATACTTAATTTCGTCTTGTTTTTAGTATATTTGAAAATATATTTAAATTTTTAATTAAATCAGCTTAAGCTCACATGTGAAACACATATAAAGGAATTGCTTGATATCCTGATATTTTGTGTTTTTCAAATTTTAAAAGTTATACAAAGAATATCAGAATATTAGATTAATATGTGGGATTTTGTAATTCGTGGGTGTTTAATCATTCTAGATACTAATATTTAAAATACAAATATTTTATATAACAGTCTATTGATACGTACATCTTAATGTTATATACTAAGAATAAGATTTTACCAAACTTAACAATTTAGTATTGATAACTAAGTATATTCATAAAATAGTAATACAGCGATATATTTTTTTGCCATTTTCAGTGAGATGTGAACTTTTGGGGAAAACAAGTGTAAGAGGTGCAAATGGCATTTACGTGTAGTGGCCAAATTTATTATTTAAAATTTTATGCATATAAGTTTAAATATATATACATATATAATAAATAAGAATGTTAACTTTTTCCACTTCATATTTCTAAAAAAGTTCGAGTCCATGTCAACTTTTAATTTATTATTAAACAATTTTCTAATAGAAAACTAAATTATAGTAATTTCATATTTAAAGAATAAAAAAGAAGAAAAAAATTTATTTAACTTTTACTCACATGCTTTTTAATTTTTATTTCTTATATTATAATCATATTTTATTTTTTTATGTGATAAAATATGGCTTTGGGACCAAAATACCATTATATAAAAAATAAATATTTTATGCTAGTTTCCAAGCAGATCAGAATTAAGTAAAATGTAGAGATATCGATGGCAAGTTAAAGTTCAATAATCAAGGAAAAGAAGAAACAATAAATTTTTGGCCAACAAAAATGAACTTAACAGGAAATTAAAATTAACAAAATTGCGCAACACAAAATCTCTTTTCAATATAAGTTTCCTTAATTAAGTAGAGTAATCTATGTTTCATGAAAGCCATTGATTTTGGCTAATCCTATAAGAAACTTGATGACCTGCCCCTTACGTTTTACACTCTAAACTGTTTCTTAATATATACTCATTAAATAGGAGCTTAGCAAATTAATTAATAGTGTTGTATGAAAGACAAAGTATTTATAAAAATATCAAATATGCAAACATAAATCGATATCTACTATATAATTCAATCTTTTAATCATGATTAATGGACTAAATTTGTATATAACCAATTCCTCATCTCTTTTTGATCACGTGCATATTAATCTTTCTTAATCTTCAATATAACATTAAAGTCCACATAAACAAGGGAAACCCCTCTCATAGTTAAGGACAATATAAGATCTATGCTATAATGTGCATGTAAACATTTCTTGTAAATAAAATATTATATGTGGAGAGAAATAGGTTAAAAAATTAATTATTCTCTTAGTTATAGAATTAAAACACTCTATTTATAGCATAATATTTTACCACTAATATAACTCAAAGATTAGGATCACAATCTTGGCATGTCTAACGTAACTTCGTATAATAGACGCAAAAGCAAGATTACTTACTAACATCGTTTAAGATTAGATTAACAATGAAGAAGTCATCTATTTTTTGTGAACTACAAATTAACTTTATATGCCAATGCCGTACGTAGAGGCTTAGTAATTAACCTTTCTAAAAAATTAAATTTTATTATTCCAATATGTGGCAATTGTTAATCATCTTTCCTTCTCAACTCGGGAAGTTTATATATGAATCTAAAATTTTGCAAAGAGAAAGTTTGTATAAATTCAATTGAAGTTGAAAAACAATTTTACGCAAACATATGCATTAGAAATGGAGAATAAATCAATCCATTCTAAGGTACCTAGAAAACTGGAGTTACTACTAAATTCTTGAATAATTAGGAAATTAAAATACTAAATATCACAAAATAAAATGACCAAGTAAAAATGTATCTTCATTATTTTGCTAACAGAAAAAGTTTTGTTCTTCAATGAATCAACATATTAATTTCCTCATTTAATTTTAAACAATGAAATATTATCTTTTTAATGGTCGTTAAATTTTCCACATATAGTATTCCTTAGACTAGTTGATAATATGATTTCTAAGCCCATTTGTAAAACTAAACCACATCCGCTAACTTTATACATTTTTTTATGTCCACCAATCAAAAAGAGTTTTTTCTTTTCTCCTTTTAAATTGTGTCAAGATTGAGATAACTTATTTTTTTAATTGACAAACTTATTTCAAGTAAAAAAGTACTCATACTAAAGAAATAAAGTACCCCGAGAAAAAAAATTACAATTTTGTAGAAACCATTGGTACGGATTATATAAAGATTTCTTATGGAAAAATGATGGCATAAAATTTATGAAGTATTCTCTCATTTACTTTGTATAAAAAAAATAAAATTCTCTTTCATATTGATTCTGACAATGTGTAAAGTTCCCCTTAAATTGACATTTGCAAGAATTGAATCATTGCAATATTTTGAGATGAAAAGCAATTACTTCTACCATACCAAATATAAGATATAAAAGAGTAAAATACTATTTTATTTATTTATTTTTAAGTTTAATTTCAATTTAATTTTTCATTAATATTTAATTTCAATTTAATTCTTTACTAATGTTTAATATTAATTTTATCCTTTATATATGTGTCTAATTTCAATTTGATCTTTTGTTAATGTAAATATTAACATGTTTAGTCTAAATATATTAAAAATAAGAGACTAAATATATTAAATTTTATATTAGTAATAGATCAAATTATTTCTAAAATTATAGGTAAGTAACTAAGTTGAGGTTAAAAATTAATTAAAGACTAAATTAAGATTAGACCTACAAGTAAAAGACTAATTTAAAATTAAAAATATATGAAGAACCAAATTAAAACTCAACTAATAAATAAGGTATTAAAATAATGTTTTGTTCAATATATAAAACTCTTTTCAATTTTTTGTGATTAAAAAAATAAAAAATTATTATTTTATGAGAAAATAAAAAAAAACAACTGTTACCACTACAACCAAATAAATGATGAATGAAAAACAAACTATATGGATCAAGCAATGCTGAGCTTTGTCACAAGTGTAATAAAAGATGTGAGTTGGTGGGGGCAATTTAGGGAATTCATGTAAGACATTTTGGCGTGTCCATGGTACCTAAATGCTGTGGTGTGATGTGACAAATTTAGGCCTTGGAAGTTTCATCGTTGAATGCGCCGTTGAAAGAAAGAGTACATTTCTCATGTCTGTCTGTCACTTTATCATTGACCTAAAGCTTTGGATTTCCAAATTGTGTGGGTCCCATGTGATTTCATCATAGACATTCCCTTCATTGGCCAACGTGTCCCTTCTTCTCCCAAATCCCTCTCGTACCTTACCTTACATTTCTCACTTTACCCCATGAGACGTTTGAATTGCACTATTTCATAAAATTAATCAAATTATGTCATCAATTAATATTTGACTTCTCAATTTGTTTTGATGAAATAAAATGTTTAAAAAAAAATTAAAGTTAGATATATATTTTATATTTTTATTATGTTATTTTTTAATTAAAATATAATAAGTATTTTATTAATTAATAATAATATTTAATTTAATTAAAAAACAATTATTTTAATAACTATGTAGAAAAGTATTAGTTTTCTATTTTTACAATAATTTGGTCTATTATAAATAATTATGATAAATTAATTTTTAAAAATATTATTTTATGTTAAATTAATTTTTAATTAATTTAAACAGAGAAATTAATTTGTACAAATTTAAATTTATAAAAAATTAATTTTATAAATATTTAAATTTGTAAAAAACTAGTTTATCACAATTAATTTATAAGAGATTAAATTATCACAAATATAAAAATAAAATGTTAATTTTATATTTTTCTTAATAATTACACACATGTTATAATATAATTGAAAAATTAAGTATTTACCATATTATAATTGAGTAACAGTGTAGTAAAAATATAAATAATTACATATAAATTTATTTCAAAAACTTATTCTCTTGAAACATTTTTATTCTTTGAAAATTATTAATATAAAAAGAACGAAAATAAAAAACTTACATATATTTTTGTTCAATTTTTCCCTTCTTCCTTATTATCTTTAAAATTTTATTTTCTTATGAACTTCCGACTATGTTCATTCAAAGTTAGCCCAAAAAAATATGTCTAAAAATTAAAAATATTAAAAATCTAACTTAAATAAAATCTGAGTATATTACATTCTTTAATGAAATAATGTTTGGAGTATTATTGATTTTATATTAGTGAACCCATGTACATGCATCTTCTTCCTTTTCCCAATATAGCCGTTAAGATTGCATGATGGGTTAATGGAATTGAAATGATGAAGAATAAGTGAGGGAGCATGAGGTATGATAGATGAGCGAGGTATGGAGGATTTATTATGGTGTGCGGTGGCAATTAGAAGCCAAGGGACAGAAAGAAAGAAAGGAAGGTTCAACGCGTAGAATCTGAAAGCTACGCAGTGTTCAAACCCTGCACCGTCGTCCTTTTCTGCCACTTCTTTTCCTTCCATCTTCTCAAAAAGCATGCACCGCAATAATAATAATAATAAATAAATAAATTTTATTTTAGTGTTTTGGTCTTCAATAAAATTGTTTATTAATTTAAAATTTTAATTATTTATAAATAAAATGCTACTAATAATATCATTAAGAAATAAGTCAATTCCAAAAATACAAATGATACTATTGATGATAACTCTATTTGTTATGATCAAATTAAGAAACCTTTATATGCAAGAAATTAAATTGAGAAGATAATTTTATAAGGGATTAAATTAAAAAAATTATTTTATGATTAACTAAATTGAAAAAATAATTTATTTTTTAGGAACTAAAATGAGATTTTACTCAAAAAATTAGTAATGAGAATAATTTTAATTAGCCTATTATTCTTTAATAATTTTTTTAAAAGATCAAATTGAGAAAGTAATTATAAGGGATTAAATTAAAAATATTTTATTCATAAAGGACTAAATTAAAAGTGATTCATTTGTGAGGGGCTAAAATGAGATTTTACTTTAAAGTAATGAGAATAATTTTAATAAGTTTTTCCCCTCTAATACATTTTTCTGTATTCTTTAAACATTTAAAATTTCTGAATATCTTGCTTGATTAATAAGATTACTAGCTGATAATTATTAAGTAAATCTAGACATATTCGCTTCACAATTAAGTTACGAAGAAGTTCCATTCTGAATACTTTTGAAGTCCGGTTTGAATGACGTATATCATGATATTTTGATATTTATGTTTTTAAGAAATACCAGTTTAAATAAAAATCTTATGCGAACGAAATTTTTTTGGTAAAGGACTATCCCCTACCCTAAGGGATTTTGATATTTAAATTTGAAGATAAATAATCCCATTAATATTAATATGATAATTAATATACGGGTTTCCCATAATATATTAAACATTTATACAATATTTTGTAAATATCACCAAACTTAAAATGAATGATTTAAATTTTGAAATATTAATTTAATCTTAATAATAGGCATTAGAAATGGGCAATATTGTCAAAGATATGAGCAAAAGATACTTTCAATGCTGAAAGTATTTATTATTTTTCTATTCACGTAATATTTTTATTTAAATTAAAGCAAAAAAGTTAAGTATTAATAAAATAAATCAGTTGGGAATTGATTGAGACTATAATTTTCCCTGAATTACAAGATATTTTTTAATTGTGTGAGACCAGCCAAGTTTGTGTAAATCTCAATGGTTTTAGTGCACTTTTTAGTCATTTTAGTTTTAAATTGATTCCCTAATTTAAAAACAGCCCATATTGTTGTCCTTATTTATTAAAATGATATAATTTTATCTCTTTGTTATATTATTCATTCAAAAGTTTAATAGATATCTTATCATTTACTGACTCAGATACTCGTTTATATACAAGATACCATTAACTTACATTTAGATTTGGCATCAAATTGATTAAGTGAATCGTCAAATTTGATATTAAATTTCGAATGAAAATATGACAAAGGGATTAAAATTGTATCATTTTTAAAAAATTAGCATGAAACCATTTTTTGTTTTTAAGTTAGGTTGATTAAATTAAATTTGTATGAAAAAATAATAAATATATATTTAATGAAAAAAGTACAAAATTAGTCCCTTATTTTTATACTTTGTAATAATTTAATTCTTCATAAATTAACTGTGACAAATTAATTTTTCAAAAATTTAAATTTGTACAAAATTAATTCTATTATTTAAATTAATGAGGGATTAATTTTGTATAAAATAAAATTTTAAAAAATTAATTTATTACAATATATCTATCAGAGGCTAAATTATCAAAAAATATAAAATAGGAGACCCAATTTATTATTTTTCTCTATATTTAAGGCAAATCTTGATTTTATATTCAAATACATAGACATTGGAGGCACGTCAAGTTTCGATACGATAGATTAATTAAGCACTTACATTGGTCAACACTTAATAGTGAGATCTTTGTTTTTTTTTTTTTTATTGAAATGAAAATTGTGAGAGTTAGTTAAGGCCAATGAAGTTATAATGGGGTTTGAAATTGAGGTCTTTAGTTTGGTCGATACGCTCAAATTCCCATAAATGATTTCAAAATTAAATTAACAGCGTAACCGAAACGCGGCTAATAGGCAGAAAAGTTCAGGACAGAGAAAACCTGAGATCACATCTCAACAATATAAATTATATTCAATTTTCAAACTTCGAAGTGTTAGGTATGAAAGCCTCAGTATTCTTTTTTGTTGTTTTTGGAGTTTTGGTTTTATGAATTAAAAATTATAAAAAAGTACACAAATATTTCTCAAAGCCAAAAAGATGACCAAAAAATTGTCAAGAACTATATTGATTTCTTTTATTGAAAATATAACATTAAAAAATATTTTTCTAAATTTATTTCAATTATTTATTTTGTATTAAAATTACAATTTTAATATATTTGAAATTGAAAATAACTGTTTTATATTAATAAAAAATATTTAACACTTATTATATATATAGGTAATAGATATAAAAATATTTAAGAAAAAATATAATTCTGATTTATCTTTTATAATAGAAGATGTAATGTAAATCATTTTTTTAATTTCAAAAAAGAAAAGTATAATTTTCTTGAAATAAAAAATCATAATAATTTAAATATCCATAAGAAAAGGAAAAAAAAAGGGTATGTATCGTTCTTCTTTTTAATTATGGAGATGGAATATTATATATGTACACACAATGTTTATCTTAACCATGCACTTATGAATTTTGTATCGAGATTTTCAAACATGTGTAAGTGTCGTAGGAATGTATAAGAAGAATATTTTTTTAACCAACTTCTAAATTAAAATTCTCTGAAACATATAATAATACAAGAACTAGTACAATGGCATAGTGGCGTGTGAAGCAAACAGAAATTAAAAAGGAAAACTAATGAAGGAGAGGCGTGTGGAGCATTAAAGCTTTGAAAATGATAGAAATTTAATGGAAAGTGCCCACTAACCAAACATTATATATATCGTCGCCTAACCAAAAAATAATAATAATAATAATTCTCATACCAGCAGGGCATAATATATATAGAAAAGTACTCAATGAATCTTTCATTTTAACACGTTCTATGATAACTTTGACAAATTATTTTTTTTAAAATTTTATTTTATGTAAAATTAATTTTTTATTAATCCAAACAAAAGAAATTAATTTTATATAAATTTAAATTTATAAATAATTAATTTGTCATAATTAATTTATAAAAAACATATATATATATATGGCCCACACTAAATGTCGTTTTGTTCCATGATCATACTTCATACTAATATTCAATTCTTTACACATCAACCCGCTTGATTAGATTTAGGTCACAAGTCACAAATCAGAGTTTGTGGGGCTCATTTTGAATTAAATTAAACCAGAACATGAACATGAACATAACATGAACTAGTAATTATACAATTAAATGAGAAAAAATTGGTTATTAATTAGTTTATAGTAACCTGATTTTGCGTGAAATCCTGATTACTCACTTTTTTTTTTTTCTTGCCATAGAAACAACAACAGATACAAAAGCAAACCACCAACCAACAAAAGAAATCACAAGACAAACAGCAAAGAGCAATAACATCAGCAAAGACAAATTGCAAAAACCAGAAAACGGGACCAACAGAGACGAAAGGCAACGACTAAAAGAAACAACCAAAAAAACCATAAGTAGCATAGAGGATCCAAAGCAACTTTAGCATCAACCAACTCCAGCCCTTTTAGCCACTATATCACCAGGCACATCTAAACCAGCCACATCGACACCATCATTCAAGGAGTCCCTTAACAAGATCTTAGCCAGAGGAGATGGTGGTGCAGACACCCACCCTTGAGGGCATATCTCCTTTGCAACAAACACTACAACCCAGTCAGTAGCTTTATTCCGAAGGTGAGATACCAAAAAGAAGGAGACATTAGAAAGAGAATTCCTCAAAGCCAGCTAATCTTCCATAATAGAAACACATGACCACTCTACCCCATTCCAATATCCTTTCTAAAGGCACCAAAACAAATTGGCACAATCAGTTTCAAAGCACAGCTGTGACTCAGAAAAACCAGAGGCCATCACCAGAGCCTCCCTCATAGCTAACACCTCAGCCATGAAACCTGAAAAGGCATCCACTTTACTACTAGCACCTGCAACAACTTTCCCTTCCTAATTTCTACAAATTATGCCAATACTAGCCCTCCTAGATTTTGAGCTAAAAGAACCATTTGGATTAAACTTTAGCTGCCCTTTCTCTAGACACCTCCAAAGGTCACCACACAAATAATCTTTCTTGCTAACCTTCCTGATAAACCTGATGGAGTTAAACCTTCAAAACTCATCAACACATCGTAGAGCACCTGCTATGACTCGATGACAATCCACTTATGTTTCTTGAAAAATATTTAAACATCTATCTTTCCAAATTCTCTAACAAACACAGGCAAGAACAACCTTTCCATACTCTTCAAGATTCTTATTTTTAACAAGCATCAACCAACACCATTGCTCAAACCTAGTTATCTGATCCCTCCCGATAGTCAGAGTCAATGGACAGCTAAAATAAACCTTGATGACCTAAGGACAAAGAAGGAGCAAGTGTTCAACAATTTTTGGATCATCTTCACATATAGGACAACAGCTCAAGGTACCATATCTCCTTCTCAATAAAGCTTCCTTAGTGGCCAACGCCCTAGAACAAGCTCTCCAAAGAAAGTGCACTATCTTATTGGGTACACTTAACCTCCAAATAGCCTTCCAAAGTCCTTAGGAGGGATATAGGAACTACTTAGGCCTTTAAACACCTTGTCAAGTTCTAAACCCTTTGCCATCATATACCTAAACTTAACACTATAACTCCCACTTTTATGCCTCGACCAGACCAGTCTGTCCCTTATTGGAAAAAAGGGAATAAGAATATTTCTAATCTTTTCCACCTCATTGGGAGACAGCTAACTCTTAATACTCGACAAATCCCACCTCCCATCCTTGATCAAGTCAGAGACTAAGTTAGCTCCACCCTTATCAAAAGGCCTTTCATAATTAATACAATAACTATCCAAGCTTGATATCCATTTATCCTTCCAAATTTTAACAGAAACCCCTTCCCCTATTTGCCAACATAAACTCTATACAAGCAGATCCCTTCCTTCTAATAAACTTGACCAAGCCCAAGAAGCCCTATGACCCATCTTAGCATCCAAAAAAGAAGAATTAGTGAAGTATAAACCACAAATCACCTTTACCCACAGCTCATCCGGGGACTGAACAGCTCTCCAAGCATTCTTTGCTAGCAAAGCTTTATTAAAATTTTGAAAATCCCTAAACCCCATACCTCCCTCCCCTTTGGATTTTGTCATCATCCCCCATCTTTTCCAATAGATATAGCTCCCCTTTTTCTGTTGTCCCCACTAGAATTTGGAAATAATTCTATCAAAATCCTCACATGACTTCTTTGTAAAGCTAAAACATGTCATGGGATAAACCGGAATTGCATTCGCCACAACCTTTATCATCACCTCCCTCCCAGCATGGGATAAAAGTTTTTGCTTCGAGCCCTGCACCTTCTTGAACACCTTCGCCTTCACATAGGCTAAGGCTTCCATTTTGGATCTTCCCCAATCACTCGGCATTCCAAGGTAATTACCTGTATCCTTTAAACCATTAATACCAAGATCCTTAGTCACCTTTATCCTTGCCTCCATAGGTGTATTTGCAGAAAAGAAAACACTAGATTTCTCTAAGTTAGCTAACTGAGCAGACGCCTTCCAATATAGCTTCAATAACCACTCTAACCTCTTACACTCCTCAGTTTTTTCATTTATAAAAAATAAAACATCATTTGCAAAGAAATAATGTGACAAAATAGGACACTTTCTTGCTAACTTAATACCTATCAAATTACCATTCCTCACATGCTTAGAAACCATTAAAGATAGAACATCTGTTGCCAAAATGAACAGATTAGGCGATATTGGATCTCCCTGCCTCAAACCCCTCCCTGGTTTAAAGTTAGCCACTTTTTTGCTTGAAAACAAGACATTAAAACTCACAGAGCTGACATAATTCGTCACTTTCTTGATCCACACCTCACTAAACCCCATCTTCAACATTACCTTTTCTAAAAAGCCTCACTCAACTCTGTCATAAGCTTTATTCATGCCTATTTTAACCGCAAACTCATACTTCCTTCCTTAATTCTTATTTTTCAAATAATGGTATACCTCATGAGCAATAATAACATTATCTTATATGAGTTTATTGGTGAAAAAAAGCTCTTTGATGATAAGAAATACATCTAGGTAGCACCACTTTCAGCCTATTAGCCAAAACTTTAGATACCACTTTGTAGATGAAGTTACATAAACAGATTGGTCTAAATTGACTAACCAACTCAGGTTTCTCCACTTTAGGAATCAACACTAGGTTAGTACAATTTACCTCCCTTAGAAGAATAGGCCCTTAGAAAAAGTCCCTCACATAAGTCACCACCTCCTTACTAAGCTCTGACCAAGCAAATTGGAAAAAGTGTCCAGAAAAGCCATCAGGACCTAGTGCTTTGGAAGCTCCAAGTTGAAACACTGCCTCATTGACCTCTTTCTCAAAGATAGGCCTTAGCAGTAAAACATTGTCCTCAACCAAGATAACTTCCTCCATATAATCCAAAACTTCCTCCAAAGACTTCAAATAAGAACTTTTAAAATGATCAGAGTAAAACTCAATTAAAGTTCCTACTATATCTTCCTTTTTGTCTGGACATAGATCATCTGACTTATTTAATCTTATAATCTTATTCCTTTGTCTCCTCTGAATCGTTACTGCATGAAAGAATTTTATGTTTTTATCACCCGCCTTCAACCAGCTAATGCGCGATCTCTGGACCCAATATCTCTCCTCTCTATCTCAAGCTTTCTCAATCTCAGACACAACATACTCGACTTCAAGTGCCTTTTCTTCTGTTAACACCCCTTCATTACAAGCTGCTAATTTCCTTATCAATCTCTTAATTAGAATTCTGTAGTTTAGAAATTCTCTTTTACTCCATGAAATTAAAGCTTCTCTACACCTATTCAATCTCAAGACAATCTCCAGATTCTCCTCGCCTACTTTTTCAACCCCTACAAGCTAACTTCTACTGACCACCCCTAAAAATTCAAGATGCTGACACCAATACTCTTCAAATTCAAAGTTTTTAGGCATCCTTGACTCCACATAACATAAATGAACTAAGATAACACAATGGTATGATCCAACAAGCTCCAGGTGGACAACAACAAATTTTGGAAAGAGATTAAGCTCCATATTACTTAAAGCCCTATCCAATGTAATCAAACTCGCGAGTCAACTCGGTTGACTCGCCGAGTTTGCGTTTTTAGGTAAGCATTTCGAGTCAACTCGGTCTTTGACTCGGAACCAGCTCAGAATCGCTTTGACTCGGCTAAATTGCACGTTTCCGCTGAGCCAACGTTACCATTCATTATATATGTGTGTTGTATTATATATATTTGGACTTTATTTTCTTAGTTTAAAAGAAAACATCTCCATATACTTAAACCCAAACATTTAGAATAAGTTCATCACCTATTACCACATAACCAATAAAAACTTTATGTTTATCATTTGTAATGTATTATATATATTTATTATTGACTTTTTTTATAGAAATTTTATTTTGAATTTTTTATTAGTCATGACTTGAAAAATTATCTGTTATTATCTTTTGACATATTTTGATAAGGTAATCTTTAATAATTATATTTATTACTTTATAAATCATTTTAATTCAAATTTAAAATTACTAGTATTTGATTATTAGTAGTTATTATATTTATATTTAAATATATAAAATTTTAAAAAATATCTATATTTAATTATCACTTATTCAACTATAATCAAACTAATAAACTATTAATCATTGCATTAAGTAGTTTTAGTTATTAGTCTAAATTTAAAAATATTGATTTTAATTATATAATTGTATGTTTTAATAATTATTTTTTAATTATAGGTAAACTCTTACGATTCTACATTACGAGTTTACCTCCCTCAAACGATTTTACCTAAACTCGCGAGTTTGACAACCTTGGCCCTATCAATTCTTTCCTTTATATGCGCCCCCTTTAACCTATTGTTACTCCATGTATACCTTGTACCCTTAAAGTCCAACTCATCAAATTACAATTAGACAATAAGCTCTGAAAGCTCAATATTTTCCAGATCACTTTGGGTCTTCCCCTCATCTTCTCAGACTGCTGAATTAAATTATTAAAATCTCTAATACAAAGCCAAGCTCCCTTAGTACAATCAGCTAACCTTTTAAAACCATTCAAAACCAGCCTTTTGTCCTTTTCCTTCGGGGGGCCATACACAAATGTCATAAAATCAGGAACATTAATCACCTTTGAGCGGCCTCTAACATGAATAAAATTCTTACAAGATGACAAAACTTAAATTTCCATATCATCCTTTCACTAGAGAATTAATCCTCCTGCCAATCTCCTCGGGTCAACACATAATTCATTCTGCAAATTTAACTTTTTTCCTAATTTTTGTGATTTTTTTTTGCCACTATTTTGGTTTCCATGAAAGAAAAAAAAAAAATAGATGGCTTATTCAACCTACACAACTCCCTTAAGTTTTTAACTATTAAAGCCACTCCAAGGCCTTGATAGTTCCAAGATAAGATCTTTATGGCTCTTGGGTGGCTCCATAAGGCCAGCCACCTGAGCCTTTAACAATAACATCCCCAAAACTTCCTGAAGCGCCACCTTTGAATACAAAATTCTCCACTTCAAACTTAAGTCAACCTAATAGGATTATCGAATAGATTCTCATTCTTTAGATCAAGCACCTCCTTTCGATCAATAGTTTCTTTCCTCCTTCCCTCACGATTCTTCTTCTTCTTCCTTAACAGACTCTTGCTACCTTCAGAGAAAAGACCCACTTTTGCCTTCTCACTAATAAAGCTTTCAGCCACTTTGATTCACTTACACCTCTGAGGACTACTTATTTCCGCAACATTTTTCTTTAACTTCACTCTATCAAGCTTATCCAGCACCTTTGACAACTTATGCCTAATGCCACTATCATAAGGGACAAACTTTCTCCAATTCCTTATCCTTAGAAGGGACCTCAACTACATACATTGTAGAGCTTTCATCTTTCGACTCCTCAGAGAATTCCTTTATTTTAATATTTCTCTATATCCCCAGGTCCTCTTCCCTTTTTCCCCCGCAAATTTTGCTTATTAGCCAACCCTTTTCTATCATTCATAGTTTCCTTTCCCAAGTCATACTTAAGGCCCACCACCTCAGGCCCCAATCCAAAACCTACCTTAACTGGGCCTTTCTCTCTTTCAACCCCACCCAAGTTGCCTTTGCTTTTTAGAAAAGTGAATTCCCTCCCTCCACGTGTCCTACCCTTCTTAATCGCCTCCACCTCATTTTTCCCCACCAAAGTCGTTACTGCCAACGTCATTCCCCTTCTACTTATGCACTTCAGAGCCACTATCCCCACGTGTTGTCTTCCTCCCTTTCTCAAATGTTTCACACCAGGCCTGATTGCAGATAATCATGGTGTCATTTTAATTCCTAAACAGTGCAACACTTAGCCATGATCCAAATATTTCTTCTCCTAATTCTAGGGTCATGACCAATCATACCACATTTGAAACAAAAATTTTGTAACCATTCATACTTAATCGAAACCTAAATTCTGGATAAACCTGGTCTTGGCAACCAGAAACCAGTTACCAGAGGCTTTCTCAGATCAACCAAAATTATGGCTCTCACAAAATTTCTTAGAATTCTTCTATTTATCATTGGGCTTTCAAACATAAGAACTTCCCCTACATCCAAACCTATTATCTCAGCATTCCTCACATTCAAAGCGTCCAATGGAATGTCATGAAACTACACCCAGAATGGGCAAAAATTAAAATCTACCTCATTTAAAATCATAAAGTCTGTCCATACCTAAATATTTAACAAAAAAACCCATTATTGACCATGCCCTCCCTAATGCTAATTATTCACTTGACTCACTGGTTTAGTCCAAGTCTGTGACAGATTTATATGGAGCCTTTTGCATGATTTTCTTTGTTTTAAAAGATAAACATAATTTGTGCCATGGTGTGCAAGCATGAATAAATAGATTGAGTTTATGAAAATTTAATTTTATACTAATTTTAAAATAAGTGTAAAGTATTTGAAGAATAATTGGGATTTTAAAATGCTTGCATGTTTATTTAGTCTATCAAACTTTTATAGACCTAATTATGTAATATTAGTTGGAAATGAGTCTAATAATTCTTTTATTAATTTCAAAATCTTATTATCATTAATCATAGAAAAATGATAGTGATAGTAACCAATTAGAAACTTATTTTTAAGTAATAGAAGTTAATAAAAAATCTTAACTCTGTTAGAATAGGAAATGTAAATACGAATCTAATAAAATAAAACAAAATATTAGTAATTTTTTTTCGCAACTTTTGGCACAAAAAATGACAATATTTTCACTATTTGTACTATCATTTTGACTATAGTGGTTAAAACAAATCATCCAAACCTATGTGGGTGGGCCCATGCAAGTTATAGATTGACTCGTTTAATCCACCTTAATTTGATAGACCATAAACTTAGTCTACTATGTGAGTTAAATAGACTAGTTCATTCAACTTACTAAAAAAATATCAAAAACAAAATCTCTAAAATCAAAGAATCCAAAATAGAATGGAAATTCAATCATTAAGTTAAATATCAATATCTAATATAAAAAATTCATTCATTTTGTCCATTGTTAATCAAATATTGAATATCATGAAATAAATTAAGGATAAATATATTCCGTTTGTAGATGATTCCTTGTTTTTCTGTAGAGCAGACAAAAGAGAATTTCTGAATCTGAAATATATTTTATATACCTATGAAGCAGCTTTTGGACAATTTGTTAACTATAAGAAATCAGGTACTTCTTCAGTAAGAATGTTTGGGAGGAAAACAATAAAGAGCTATGTGACATTCTTGGGGTTCACACTTGAATTAATCATAGAAGATATTTAGGTCACCTATCTTTGATTGGAAAGAGCAAAAAAGCAATTTTTAAGTTCTTGAAGGATAAAACCTAGAGTAAAATTCAGAATTGGAAGAACAAGTTTCTCTCTAGTGCAGGCAAAGAGGTCCTCCTCAAATCTATAGTACAGTCTATTCCTTCTTTTTGCATGAGTGTCATCCTGATCCCTATTTCCACTTGTGAGGAGCTATAAAGAATAATGAATTCTTTCTAGTGGGGAAGTACTAGGAATAATTAGAGACGTATCAAGTGGCTATCTTGGAAGAAGATGTGCTCAAGCAAGTTTGGAGGGGGCCTAGGCTTTTGGCATCTATAATATTTTAATCTAGCAATGTTGAGGAAGCAGGGATGGCATCTGGTGACCAATCCTAATACTCTTTCTTTTCGTATCCTCAAAGCTAAATACTTTCCTGAAGAGGATTTCTGGTCAGCTTAGTTAGGTTCTAACTCGAGCTTCACTTGAAAAAGTATTTTTTTTCTTCCAGTATGCTATTAAAGCAACGTGTGAGATGGAGGGTGGGCAACAGAGAAAAAATTAAAATTTAAAGAGGCCCATGGATCCCAAGAGATTATGACTGTATGGTTACTTATCCTTATGGCAAATCAACTGGAGAAGCAAGGGTAAAGGACCTTATCAATTTTGAGGAAGGGGAATGGAATATAAACATGTTGACTGGGTTGTTTTTTTATCGTGACATAGAACAAATACTTACCATCCCCATCAGCTTGCAGCATCTGGAAGATAAATTGATTTGGCATTTTGCCAGTAAAGGAAATTACATAGTCAGAGTAGCCTATCATATTACTTATTCTTCCTTTCATGGAGACACTAGGCTTGGGTTAGAGAATAAATGGAGTAACATTTGGAAGCTCAAACTCCAACCTATAATTAAGGACTTTGTTTGGTGAGCTTGTAGAGGAATCTTACCTTCAATAAGGAAGTTGTTATAGAAAAGAATGGATGTTAATGCTTTCCGTATGTCTTGCGATGAGGAAGAACATATTGACCATGTACTTATTCATTGTGTCTAGGCAAAGGAATACTGGTCTTTTTGGTCGAATGTAAATGCCTAGAATTTTCCATCCTTCGTTGTTTGTTTGGAATGGTTGTTAGGGCCCTGAGGTGGTAATCGAGTTCTGCACAATTTCTTGGTGCCTATGGAATAATAGAAACAACATGTTCTGGAATAATAAAGGAGGAAGTCCTAAAACAATCCTCAGGGATGCCAAATGTAGGCACAATGAGTGGATTTTTGTTATAGCAACTTTCGAAGAAGATGAACAGCAGAATACTCCTCATACTAGTAGAGTTGATAATCTTCAGGCCAAGAGAACTTGCTTGGACATAGGTGGATTAGCAAAGTGGATGCTGCAAAGTTTAAGGAGTCCAATTGCCATGGTTTTGATTGTATTTTTTATCACAGTGATAGATCAATTCTAAAGGCTATAGAGTCATTATCGAGGAAGACCTATGGCCAAAGTCAGTGAAGTAAAAGGTATAAGAAATGCGCTAATTTGGGCAAGCAATAACCTATCTAGCAAAGGCACTATATACACGGATGCTCAACAAATTTGTAATGGGTTAACAAGTGATGATTCAGATGACTCAGAATGGAGCCTCTTGATTAGTAAGTGCATAAGTATACTTAGGGGTATAGGTGATATTAGTGTTATGTGGATCAATAGATTAGTTTATGTTGATGCCCACAAAATTGCTAGAGTATTTGCTAGCTATTCTAAGTTCGAAGTGTGGGATTCCTATTGTGCACTTCAACTTATTAATCAATAAACTATGATTGCGTTTCTTCTCAAGAAAAAAAAAAAAAAACTATGAAATATTAAACCCTCCATGAAATAAATTTCACAAAACTTCAGGGCTTGAGCTAATTTAATCTACACATATTAAATGATCTAAATATTTTAACCCATCTTACTAAAATAGGATAAACAACATAGTGGGTTAAATCCAATTTGAGAGTTCTAAATTTGATACTCATCAATTGACCGATACATACGCTAGGAGGAGCAGGAACAAAAGTCTGTAAAGCTGAAGAAAAAGGAGCAAAAAAAATGGAGGCGGGAAATTAATATATTAATAAAACCAATATTATATATCCGAAAAACAGAAAACAAATTGTTTAGGACAGTGGTTTATTCTTGTTAACATCATCTTAAAGATATATATAAGTTTAAGGAGAATTGCGTTTTTCTTAAAGCTTACCCACAGAAAGTTAGCCACTGCACATGAATTTTTCTTTTTCCTAAAAAGTAATCTCACACTTTATAGATGTGATGTTTATCTTGTTTGGACGAACTTAATTGCTGAGTTTAAATATGCTTTACTGCTTGAGGGAATGCATATAAAGTTATCATGTTCTAGATGATTGGTAAAAATTGACCCAATAATGAAGAAGAAAATAATAAATTATATAACATATTACTCAAGATAAGAAGGTAAGCCTTGAAACTGAATATATAATAGGTATACAATGGCAATTGAAATTGATTCCGAAACTGATGAATATTTACTTTTAGCACTGGGGTCACTCATCAGTCTCATTATAATTAATCACTTGCGGGAAAAATTATAATTGGAGGCGAAAAAAAATCTAAGGGTGGGTCGAAATTCTGCCATGTGGCAAGTACTTGGGGTTAATTTTGCTGGAGATATTAATTTGAGAGAAATTAATTGAAGATAAAGATTAATTTGAATATACTATTATATTGGGCGTGAATAGATCTCCTTGAAATTCTTCAGTAATTATAGGAGGATTTAGAATCACTGGATAACTTTAATGGTCCTAAATTTATCATATAAATTTTAATTTAAATAGAAAAATAATTTTTTAAAACATATAATATATAAAAATATATTAATATTTTATATCACTTTTAATATAGGCTGATATAGTAAACAAAATATATAATCAACTCCTAATATTTTACTATCTATTTTTAATTAATTAATTTTTTAATATAATACTATTCAATTAGACTGTAAGATGTAAAATATAAATTATAAACTGTTACAAGCTATTTAGCAATGACTTTAACATTTGTTGTTGAATTATTTGTAGGTAAAAGGTTTGACGGTGGCGATGTTAAAACATGTTTTGAGCAATGATTGTTGACTTTTTCACTTTCTATCAGTCTTCAAAATAATTAATTTTTAAAAATCGTAGTCGCCAAAAATATTATTTTATATATATTTTTGTATTAAAACTCTTATAAAGTTGCGGGCTAATGCTTTACAAGGTTGTGGATTGGCATAAACCACAGCGATCTAATTATTTATTTTTTCGTTGAATTGCGGGCAAACGTTATAAACAAAAATTGGAAGCATGTCATCCCTTTTACGAGTTTGAATCCAATATTTTCATTAAAAGTTTAGGGTAATTGGATTTAAATCTAATGACCTTAAATTTTTTATAAAATATATTTTTTAAAAATAAAAAAAATTATTTTTATAAATAAATATATATTAATATTTTAAATTATTTTATAAAAAATTATATTTAGTTGAAGGAATAAAAAAATTAAACTATTTTTAACATCTCATAATTTATTATGTGTATGTTAAAATTTATTATTTTTTAACTAAATATCATTATGTATAAAAAAAATCTAAAATAGTAATATGAAAAGAATAATTATTTTTTCAAAAACATATTTTATAAAAAATTTATAACCATTAGATTCAGATCTAATGGTCCCAAACTCTTACATCCGAACTCTCCGGCCGCATCCCCCTCTATTTAACCCTCTATTTAATAAGGGGTTACAATGCCCCTGTTGATTCAACAAGAGACATAATTAATTTTAAAATAATAATTAATAATAAAATAATATATTACTTATTTTCAAATTTAATATAGTTTAAATTTATAAATATATTTCAAAATAAAAATTATGGTAAAAGAATTTTGAAATTTTAATTTAATTTTATTCAAAATTTAATATTATTTTCAAATATTGATAATTTTATAAATATGCTTATTTCAATTTTAAAATGAAGCATTCTAATTTTCAAAGATTAATCTTATTTTTTATTTTTATGAAAATGCATTTTATAATAAGAAAAAATAATAATTTAACAGTAGGTCTTGAAAAAAATATATTTTAATAAGAAGTTATACTAAATTGATCCTTCCTCTAAATATAATTGATTATTTAAATAATGTCATCTTTTTATAAAGAAAAGTAGTTATTTAAAGTCACGATCATTACATTGTTTATGCATGAAAAAAGCTTATTTATCCATCTTTTATTTGGACTTTTAAACTTGCAGATACCATTTTAAAAAAATTATTCATATAAATGCACCAAATTAATATATAGTTATGCCTTTAGATTTGAATTGAAAGACTTAATTATGTTGGCTTGACGCAAAATATAATATAGTTTTTGCACAACAAAGAAATAATCAATAATAAGAAATTATCTAACCTCCGTACATTTAAAAAATCAATTATATTTAAAGGAGGGATCAATTTAGTATAACTTTTTATAAAAAAAAAATATTTTTTTTCAAAATATACTGTTGAATTGTTATTATTATTTCTTATCATAAAAATTATCTTTGTAAAAATTGGAAATAAAATCAATCTTTGAAAATTGAGGTGCATAGTTTTTAATTTGAAATAATAATTTATTTAATTGAAATAATTATGATAATTTATTTTTTGAAAAAATAAGAAACATAAGCAAAACTTTAAGAAAGGCTCTTTCAACAAAACGCAATTTATAAATATATACTTACAAGAAACAAAATTTACTCGAGATAAATTTTATGAAAAATTTAAAAATAATATAATAATTAAAATACTCAATTTTAAATTAAATTGTTTTAAGATAACCATTAACTAAAGATTTCTTATGTCTTGATAGTCAAGTGACAACCATCAACCATTAATATGTATTTTAAATAAATGGATAATTTTTCATTTTTTTTTAAAGAAATAAGTAAAATAAATTTCATTTTATATAGTCTTCTTTTAAAATAAACTTCTTGAAAAATTATTTATATTTTAAAATAAAATTTATTTTAAACTAAAATAAATTACATGTGGTTATGTTTTTATGACTTTAAAACTTGATTGTTGCATTTTATTCATTCTTCTCACCAATTTTAGTTTTCTCTTTTATTTCTAATTTTAAATATATAATTGAAAAATGAATATTTTATCTCCATTATATATTCCTCAAATATGATTTTATTTCTTAATTAACTTTTTAATCTTGTTATCTGTTTTGATATTTAAATATTATTTTATTATTATTTTCGCACTTCTCATATATTTTCTACAAATATAATTTTGAATAATAAAAAAAAATACGAAAGCACTTAGACTTTTGAATTCATAATTCAAATTTTATTATTCTAAATTAATATTAATAAATAATTGATATATTAAATAATCATAATTAAAGAATATTAAATTATTTAGTTTATATTTATTATTCAATTTTTAATTTTATTTATGTATATTATTATTTAAAAATATATTATAATATTTAAAAAATATCAAATTAAAAAGAAAAACAAAAAGATTATGGTACAATAGGGGTTGGGGCCAAGGCTATATCACAACCTAATACTAATATATGGGTTGCGGGTTGCCCTTGGCTACAACCCAATTAATCTTCTGGCCTGACAATGGCCACAACTTTATTAAAATGAAAAAAAACAAAAATAGGATGGAAGTGAATAGTTTTGATGGCTTAGTGTGTGTTATTATATATTATGAAAAATAGTGTACGGTTTCTTTTTTTACAGCAAAAACAGTTTACAATTAAAGAGCCAATGATTGTTAATTAAAGTTTCCTTTGATGATTGCCTTTATACAAAGACTCATAAGTGGTGCATATAACATAGAACTTTCAAGAAAATAAAAGGTTCCACACTATAGTTTAGATGAAAGTTCTAAAAATCATCTTTGAAACTCTCACGACTAGTTTATCTAATTGCCTAATGTAACATTTATGGAAAAATCCCATTAAATATCTAATTTTAGTGGGAAATCATTTCTTTTAGATAGTTGCATTAATTGGAGAAAAAAGGCAATACATTTGGAGCAAATATGAAAATTTAAATATTAAGAAAAAGAAATTTTAGAAGACTCATATATTAATTTAATTATCATATTACATAAAAATTAAGCTAGCACAAGTGGCCAAGTTATACTGCAAACAAAGGAGTCTAAGTTTGGAACCTACCATGTGCATGTGGAAGTCAAAAATTCCTATCAATTTTTTTGACATGGCCAAGTTTCCCCTAAAGGAAATGACCAAAATACCCTTACTTCTTACTCTTTCACTCATCTCTTATTCCTTGTCGCACAAGCTAAATATTCAACAAGCAGGTGGATCTCTTCTCCTTCCTTCTTCCTTGATTGCACTTCAATTCACTCCTCCACAGCTGCCTTTCTCATTTTCGACCACCCTAACTATTTCCCGGCGAGTTATAGGCTAGAAAACTCTAAATCCTTAGCAAGGAAGTGACATCTGCATAGGGCTCAAAATCATGGGAAATGTAGCTCAATTCAGTGAGTTTCTCCCCAAATTTCTTTAGGACTTTGGTTGTTCTATGCATTTCATCATTTTATTAGAAATTAAAAGCCATCTTTGGTATGCAAAGTAACATAAATAGTGATTGAAAATCAAAATTGGAGCTCAATTTGGAGTTGCTTCGTCAAATTTCTTTGGGGGATTTTTGGTCTCTAACATTTCCCCTCTACCAATTTAATGTTTTGGTCAATAAATTGAAAACTCCCTTTTCATGGTAGTAAGTTGAAATGTGTAGGGTTAAGTTTAGCTTTATAAGACGTCAAGGTTGACTGTAGTTTTTGTCTTGGGTAGTAAGTTATATTGATAATTTTTCTTAAATTTATCTTACAATTGATTGTTGTAAAGAGAAGCTTGATTAAGGAAACTTCATTGGGAATAATTATTAGCTTGGAGTAATTACTTTAAGTTATCTTGGGTATAGTTTTCAAGCCATTTGACATTGTTAGACAATTCAAAGGCTATGCATAAGTGATAATTTAAGCTATTTGGGCTTGTCTAAATTATTGGGCTATATATATATATATATATATATATATATATATATATATATAATGTCAGTAAACAAAAAATATTGGTGTGAAACTTAATATGGGAAACCCTACTTGTAGAACTTGGAAAAAACAATGGTAAAATGATGATATTGGTACCATAGAAATCTCAACAATGTTTGGTGAGGAAAATTTTAAAAGAATTGGAAGGAATTAAATTTTGCACCTCATGGGGCTTTGATGGGTGGTATGGGTTGTTATAAGCATAAACTCCAACACAATTGGCTCACATGAGGTTAAAACTATGTATCATGATGGATTGAATATAAGCCTTTAAATTCTTTTACTCTTGGGAAAATGAACTTTATTTTGGAACAAGGGTAAACATAATATGAAGGCATTTTGTGGTGATTTAAATGGAGGAATAAATTGGGATGCTTAACATATGTCATCAAGCTCTGTGATGCCTACTTGTAATGATAAGTAAGTCTTATTCTCATGATTGGAATTTTGGTGTCAGTAGCCCTTGAATTCATATAATTTAGGTAAATTACTTGATTTTTTTTATAACTATATATTTATGGACCAAGAGAATCCATATATTATTTTATTGATGAGTTAAGTAGTGTAAGGGTTTTAAAAGTGAAAGTTGATTAAAAATTAAGGGCAAAAAGGCTTATAAAAAATTTTGACAAATATCCGTAAATGCTAGAATTTGACTATTTGGCACCTTCTATCCTAAAAATGGAAGCTACGTCCAATAAACCACTTAAGTACCTTGAGGGACTTATGACTATTTGGTGTTGAGAGTAAGGTTTTGTTATTTGCTTGCTAAGGTATTAAATGTTTTCTTTAGAAGTTTGGAATTTTTGTGAGGCAAACATTAAGAATTTAATTGTGTTGTTGTCAAGTGAGTAGATAATAATAATCATGCATATTATTATGATATACGTATTTTCCTTCATAAAATAATTCTTTTTGAATATCCTAATGCTTAGGGCCAGGCTTCTTGAAGTTTATAAATCTCATCATTTGTGAACTTTAAATAGTTTGAAAGCTATATATTCGATTAAAATATCTCGTAGTTTAAATTACTAAAATTTTAGATTTATGAATTTCTTTGATTTTGCATTCTCAATTGCTTTGATTCGATAAGCACTCTATTTCTGCATTGATGAAATAATTTGATTCTATATTTATGAAGTACTTTGATTTTGCATTTATGAATTACTATGATTTTAGGATTCTAAATTTCTTTGATTATTGATTTATGAATAACTCTAATTTTCAATTTTTGAATTTCTCTGCATCATTTTGAACATTGTGAAGTCATTGAATTTTGACGAAGTATCACTGGTATTGTAAAAGGTATCAAAATTTATGACTAACTGAAAATATTTTGTATAACTTTGATTGTAAAAATGTTTAGTTATTGAATTTGTGAAAGTTTTGACAATGTGTTTTTGAAAGTAATAATATTTTGGAAATCCATCTAAGATAAGACCCTGTAGCTAACGACAGTAGATGTTAGTTGTAGTGCACTACGATATGATATGACTAAGGCAAAATGCTAGTATTATGATATTTTGATTAAGGCATAATGTCATTAATCTAAAGTGTTTGAGGCGTAATGTTGTTATATAGATTATATTTGTAATAACCCAAGTAATTAGGATTAATAACTCATCTGACGGTATATTATTTTGTTATGTGTATCAGTATAATGAGATTGAGGCTGGCTCAGCGGTCAGGCTCTAGACTGCATTCCACAGGATGTGGGTTCAAGACTGGGAAGCTAACCTCCTTTGTTTTTTTTTTTCTGGAGCTGCCATGTGTCCCCTCCTATAGCCAAATTACGAAATTGGCCCTATCTTCAACATTTTACACGGCAGCCATGGGAGGAACGCGCAGGGAGAGAGAGCTTCGCGGGTTGTAGTTGGGAGCCACTGTGGTCGTGCCTCAACCTCGCTTGAGCTGAGCCGTACCCCCCTAGCACCACCGTCCAGTCACCGGTCACCCCTCGCTACTGTTCCAGCTGGAAACCGCCATCTCCTTTGCGAAAAAAATCGTGGAAAACGTGAGCTTGCCTAGCTGTTGTTGGGACGGGTTTTGCACCTTGCTTCTTGGCTGGCCATTTTCACCTGGATTCGAGCTCGGTTGGCCGCCGGTGGAGCTGTTTTTCCGGTGAGACCGAGGAGCTTGAGCATTGAAAATTTTGGACGATTTGGTACATTTTTACTGGTTTTCTCTTGAGATTGAGCTTATAAGTAGCATTTTTGGCCCCTAAACAACGAATTTGAGCTCTAAAACCATGGATTTTGGCTGCTTGTAAGAAGAATGGCTGACAGGGATCAAAATGAAAATTTTTGAAAATTTTGGGTTCTTGAGAAAATGGAAAACTGTTGACTTGTAATAGGTTCATATTAACTCTAGATTAACACTTTTAAGTTTCTGGGCAAGAGAACTAGGAATTTGTCTTGAATTGCATTAGAATGGAGGCTAGGGTTTGAAACAGGGACCAAAATGAAAAATTTGGAAAATATGTGGGGCAGAAGTGTAAAGTTACCACACGTTAGGGAATGAAAGATATAGAATTAAAGAGATGGGGGGTTAGGTCCTAAATTGGGATAATGAACCGAAAGACGATTAATTCCTGCGTGAACGTTGGTGCAGGTGAATCGTAAGAGCGATTCTGACACCCCAGGAGGGCAGCGTACTGCTCGTGACAACCGCAGTCCATGTGCGCAGATAGCACCCAGAAACTCTTATTATACCTGGGTTGTTTTTGCTTTAATTGTTTTCTAAATATAAACAAATTCATTGTGATTATGCCTTACCGGATTAGGGGATTAGAAGCAAGGGACCTTCTGTATATGTTGAATGACTGTAACTACAGTATTGGACTTGTGATATGCTTAAAGGTGATCACTAGATAGTTATGATCAGAAACACAGATAATTTTCATATATTTCTAACTTTGTATGCATGTTTGACTTAAATCCTTGATTTTGGGAGGATGACGAATGATAAACCTTCGTAAGACATAACTCGCGCCTGTTGGTTAGTTACCCTCGAGGACTGAGTGTCCTCACCTATTGGTTAGTTACCCTCGAGGATTGGGTATCCTCGCCTGTTGGTTAGTTACCCTTGAGGACTGAGTGTCCTTGTTTGTTGGTTAGTTACCCTCGAGGATTGCGTATCCTCGCCTGTTGGTTAATTGCCCTCGAGGATTGTGTATCCTCGCCTGTTGGTT
Source organism: Delonix regia (assembly GCA_037074485.1). Classification (NCBI taxonomy): domain Eukaryota; kingdom Viridiplantae; phylum Streptophyta; class Magnoliopsida; order Fabales; family Fabaceae; genus Delonix; species Delonix regia. Next base: position 4,018,703 of record CM073460.1, on the reverse strand, counting down.
AGTTACCTCGAGGATTGCGTATTCTCGCTTGTTGATTAGATACCCTCGAGGGTTGTGTACCCTCACTTGTTAGTTCTTAGCAGTCTTTTCCCTGAATGATTCTCATAAGTTGATTGTTTACCGTGAATGGCTTCTTGACTTAATATTTCAGAAAAGTGGGTTAATTAGCTCAACCGTTAAATTGCAAGCAAAAGGATTTAAAACACTGTTGTATTGTAGTCAATTCCTGATTATGTTAGATTTACGTTATATATATATGAAATTGTTTACTGACTTGGGTTGCTATCTGTCGGAAAATTTTTGGTCCCAAATAGAGAAATAGACGACCCTCTGGAGCCGGCGGAGCACTGACAAGAGAGCCGTGTTGAGCTGCTTCGGTTGGGTGCGAGGCGTGTCCTTTTGTTTAGATTATGATGTTGGCATTTCTTTTGGATGTGTATATTTAAATTGGTAGCTAGTATTGTATATGGGGATTATTTTGTGACCGCAGCTGTACCCGCCACATTTTTTGTCATATATTGTAAATTATTGGACTAGGCTGGTGGGAGCGGTGCTCCCCTATTTATGTATTGCCTTGCAGAACCTTGTAGAAATTTCGGGACATCCTATTTACTGGGGAGGTGCTATCGAAATTTCTACAAGTTACCTTGTTTTGTACTAAAATTCTCATCTTATGTATTAAGGCAAATAGTATTCATGGGGATTGGATCGGTATGATAGTGATTGTTCCCCCCTAGGGTTAGGCTTGCAGGTTAGGGTAATTTCCTTGTGATCTGTGCCGGTCCCACTCCAGGGATTTCGGGGTGTGACAATATTGAGTTGTATTGCTTGAGTGTGATATTTGTGTTGCTTTAAGTAAACTAGCATAGAGTTAACATTTGATTTCTGATGATTCAACTGGATGTTTCCTACTATTCTGTCTTGAATTCAATACTTTTACCTTGTAAATAAAAATTTGATTTTTCATTTATGACTTTGTTTTGTATTCCCATTTAGCACTCATGTGAAGATTAAGAAAATTATTGTTATTATGTACTAATGGAATTATTATTTGATGGTGTTTCAATTTTCAAAGAGAAATAAATAGTTTTATGAAAAAAAAAACTCTATCACACCTGGTCTATCCCTTCTTTAAATAATTAATATTATACTCACGCTGAGTTTTCACTTACCTCTATTATTTTACCATTTTAGATAATAGCATTGATTTAGATTACCCATATATGAAGTAGAAGTGTAGCAAGTGTCTCATTTTTGGTGAGCCTTGTATCGTTTGCAAGTACAAAAACAATTTATTTTGTTGTAGAACCTTTATTTGTATTCTAATGGCTCTCATGTACATAGGCAATGGTCTCATTCTATTATTTTGTGTTGTTGGCTATATGTATGTAATTGTTGTTAAGAGTTGAGCTTTCCTTCTTGTGGTATATCAAATTTTTTGTTGCAGACATTTTGGAAGGTCCACATTTTAGAAAAAACTCTGCTGAAATTCTTACATGAAATTAAAACTGATTCTTTTAGTATATTTCTATATATTTGTTGCTAATTCCACCTATTGATAATTCTGTTTGTTCAAATTTAATTTGATTTCTGAAAGGTGTCTGATAGGCTTACAAGGACGAGAATTACCTCATTCTTTGTGTTGGTCACATCTTTATTCTTTGGGTTGTGACACCTAATATAATATAGGCATCTTAGAGACACTATTAATAAAATTGCTAATGCGAATTAAAAAAATAATACATGTTTAGCAAACACAATCAAAGCATAATTAAAGCAAATAGACATTAAGGCCCAATTGATTTAGGGCCAAACCAACTAGGTTGTACAAACAAATTTGTAGATGCATAAAAGCAAAGTCATCAAGAAGTTAAAGATAAACAACTAAAAATGTAGCAATTCAAATTTAGATCAATTAATATTTTCAAGAGTAAGAATTGAAAATTGATCTCTTTAATTAAAATTTTGTTGATCTTTATTTAATTTTTAGTTTGGTTTGGGGGTCTAAGTTAATGTAGCAATTATTCTTGCTATACATTATGATTTAGACTTTTTATATTTCTACATAAAGGTATAGATTAAACAGTCAATATTAAAGAAACGTGCATATCTAATGGTCCACATTTAAAATTGAGATACCAAAATTGATAAAATTGGAAAAAGTTAATGCAATAGTCCATACAAGGACACATTTAGAAGTTGGTTCCAAGGGAGTAAAAATCTTTGGATTGTGTTAGATCAAAATGATCAATATGATTCTCATTTTAGTTCAATGTTTTCAACATGTGTAGAAGATGCTGAAAGCGATGTGTCATTACTTTTTTGCCTAACCTCTAATCTTAAAAACTGATTCAATTTTTTGGTTAACCGTAATCTAATAACCTAACATAATATGTCAAGAAATAGTATATCCCACTAATTTGAGCCTCACCTCCTCCAGATTCAAAAGAAGATGTAGAGAGGAAAAACAACATAAGCTTTTTTAGGCGACACAAAGTACTTTAGCTTTACAATTAAAAATCAATTTCTACTATTGGATCACAAAAACATCTTATTGAAGGAATGTAAATTTCCAATACCCAATAAGTAAAATAACTTGTTTGGGAGCACAAAACATTCATTGACTTGAGAAGTATAAGTATTACAAAAAAAAGGCGAAGTAAGGGGCGACATATTTATAAAGATTTAGCAAACACATCAATATTGATCAAGAAGTGCTTTTTAGTTTATCAATTTTAAGTTTTTGGTTTCCATTCATTGCTTTCTACAAGAAGAAAACTTAAAGAGACAGACAGGAAATTGGCCAAAGAATAGTCAAATGAAATTATGTGGACTAGCTAAAATATAAAGTGGGTCTAACAAGGCATTTATGCTTATTATACTGAAGTTTGAAAGGATGATTACTTCGTGGGCCAAATGTGGATGGATAAAGCTAATGGACTCTATAAAATTGGATTTCAAGCCCGACTTTGCAAATTTAAGAAATAAAAATTATTATTTGACTATGAAGTAAGGAGACAAATTCTTAAAAATTTGGAGGCGAGTTTTTATTAATAAAAAGATCATATAAAAAATATAAAATAAAATTATATGTAAAAGTCACAAATTTTAAAAGTCCAAGGAGCTTCCCACGTCTCCCTTGAATACATCCTTGAGTATCATGCATACATAGTTCAAAATAGGAAAGTGGGAAATCCAAAGCATCTACATGTATTATAATATGGATTCATTAATACTTTTTGAGATAAAGAATTTGATTGTTTAATGAGTTTTCATTTACTTGTAGTTGGTGTAATTAGTACTAACGGATTATTGTATCAATTTCTTTTTATATATAAGTAATGAATTCAATTTGTGACTTTTAGTCCAAATTTTCATCCACCCTGTCATATAAATTATCCACAAGTGATTATTATTGAATCAATTTAATTAAATTTAAATAAACTATATTAGCGTACCTATGGCCATATATTTCCTTTCAATTGCAATTTCTCTAAATTCAGTTAATTTTTATAAGCGATTTCACGATTTAATCGTCATATTGCATCATCTCTACTGTCTAAATAAGGCATTATTTTTATTTCTATACATCAACAAGAGTAAATTGCACTACCAACATGATATTTGACCTCAATTACAACTACCTCGAAATTGATGAATTTTTATTATTAACCAAGTCATTCATCTATTCTCTTACATTTAGTCAATTATGAGTGTAAATATTTTTTTGACGTGGACTTTAGCTGGAAATGAATCACTGTTATGCTTCTATACCAATCATTTATTCATTCTCAATGTCCAATTTATTAAATCATGACATCATATTTTATGAGAATATAAGTCAAACTTATGAATATCATCTTTATATAAATTGTTCGTACTGTATAATCTCCTAACTTTTTATTCTAGAATTGTAAGAGACTAATATGTTATAGATTGAAAATAAGTAATTTCCTAAAATTATTAGCATACATCTCTGATAATACATATGACTTTAGGCTTTTCATTCATTAGACTCAAAATCATATATTATCATATAGATAATATGCAATATAAATATAAATTATAATTTAAAAATGAAAAATCGAATGAATCAATTTAAACAATATACATATATTTTGTGTAAAAGGGCCAAGATCTACAACACTATTCTTTCAATAAGCTACAACGATGTTTCAACATGGCTGTCTTCCACTAGAAGTCTACGAGTCTAATCATCTCTTTCCTCTACAGCACATCTCTTTCTCTTTCTTGAGGATAATTTATAATTTGTCACATATTTTGTAAAGAACAAAGTCGTCAAACTGAAAAAAAATATCATCTTAATAATTAAAATTTCATAAATAATAATTAACAAAATTCAAAACACATTTCAAAATGCAAGAAGTTCTTGTTGATGGAACAAATAATGTGCACTCGTTTATTAAGTGGTTTGAAATTCATCCCGCCATATCTTTGTCTTTGTGGAGCGTTATGCAGCGTATATTCATGCATGAGCCAATTTGTCTTCTGACCATTAGGATGTTTTACTTTGTAGTATACTAATGACATCTTATGTCCGACAATTAAGCCTTCATGTTTCACGTTTTTTTCAACTTCTGAGGCTTTCAAATATCTATCTCCTACACCTCTACTCGGTCTACCTCCATTCTTATACTTTCTTCGTTTTGAGGAAAAGAAATACCATTTACAGTTAAGTCCTGCACAAGTTTAGACACTCTATACTCCTTGTCATTTTCATTTTCCCAACGTAGTCCATCCTCCTGCAGGCTAATATCATTAAAAAAATAAAAAAAAGGAAGAGCAAAGAAATAGTTCTCAAGTTCTTGCATTTCCCAAATAAATTTTGTTGTTTTGTGAATCTTTTACCTCCTAAACAAAATGCTTGTCTACATCTTTCCTCTTCCAATGTGAAGAATATTAAAATTGACATTTTCCTGATCTTCTTACAAAAAAAGCAAGTGAATAGGGGCAAGGGGTGCAAAGGTTTGTTCAAATATTGTTTGAATTTATTAACTATGCACTATAGTTTTACTAGAAGTGTCTACAACTTATCTTCTAATGGACATAACATTTACTACAAATTTTGGTTTTTCTACTATAGTATCTTAGTGGAATGCTCTCGTTGTGCTCTATGCGTACACTACATAAGAAATCCAAAATAGAACTCACTTGGCACTCGAAACTCGACTATAGTGTGCTAACAATGCACCATAGTTCTAATGGGAGTATTTGCATGTAATATTCCAAGATTTGACATTTAAATTTTTACCTTGAGGAATAATATTTCCTAACATTAACACTGGAAAAAATAATAATAAATAATAAATATAACAATTAAATTAATTGTAGAAATGAGAGATTTAAAAGAGTTATTATATTGATCCAAGTAACAAGTTTCATGAATTCTAGGCTGGTTTAAGTGGCTAAGCCTAACCCAAGTTTGCATTAGGACTTTAGTTCGAATCCCCTCTCCTGCATCCGAATATGACTTTTGCTGGGCTGCCACGTGTTCCCAATAGTGAAATTACCAAAATACCCTTAAGACATCTTCTTCTCTTCCATAGTCCTTCTTCTTCCCTGAGCCTCTCTTCCTCTTCAAAATTTTTTAGTAGCTTCCTCTCCTCGCACTGTGCATGTGCCACCACCACTGTGCTTCACTATTAGTTTTGGTCACTTGGGGTGGTCGGAGGACTGCCAAAAGTCTGGCGAAGGGCGCAGCGATGGTTAACCTTTTCTTTTTTTGAGCTTGGATTCACGATTCAAGTGAGATTGATTCATTTTTTTTTTAGGGTTTTGATGCTAAACATCATTTCGACCTATTCTCCACGGATTTTAGCCTTTAATTTTGTCAATTTTGATAAAAAAAACTGAGCTTACTCTCGGCTGGCTGACGCGGACGAACAGTAGCAGTAAAATTCAAAATTTGGCCAAAACAAGGTGAAATTTCATTGTTTTTCTTGAGGGCTTTTGTTTAGAAGTGATTTTTGTGTTTTTTTCTACCCATTTGAGCTCCCAATTTCATGAAATTGTGCTTGAATTGGGAAATCCCTAATTTTGGATGAAGAACATGAATAGTAATATGAATCGTCTATAAGATGCGAAATTTGAAATTGAGGCATGATTTGAAGTTGTTTTGGGAAAATTCTTTAGGGGTTTTAATTCTAAGTGAGGTTCTAACAATTCCCATGTGTCAATTTGATGTTTGAAACAATAAATTAAAAACCACTCTTTCTTGGTAAGGAATTTAGGTGTGTAGAGTATCAGTAATTAAAGAAATTATGATCCTCCTATGTTATTGGACGTCAAGAAGGATTGTAGGAATTGTTTGAAGTTGCCATTTGGGTGGTAAGTGATTTTGAGAATTTTCCCTCAAGCTCGCATTAAAATTCATTGTTCTATAAACAAGAGTGCAATGAAAGTAATTATTAATGTTCAATAATTAGTTTTTTAATAATCGAAATAATTTTTAGATTCAATTGGTAATGTTATGCAACTCAAGGACTACAAAGAGTATTATCTGAATTTATTGACCTTAGGGCATTTTCAAAGCCTTGGAAATATGTTTAATGTAAAAAATATTAGGGAGCATTAATGAAAATGATGCTTTAAATTTGTGGATCATTAGGTTCCCAAAGTGCTTTTTAAGCATGTGTATACCATTATGTATGAACTATGGAAGTTATGATCATTAAGAGGAATAAAGGAAAAACACAAAAAATAAGTATTACAAATTTTGTTTGAATAAATTATGGTAGGAATTTCTTTTCGAAATTATTTTAATTAAGATGTTGATTAATAGGGAAAATTAAAATCTATTAATTGTTATGTTTTTAGGGTTAAAGCTGTCCTTTTTATACCCAGCTGGTAAGAGAGTGATTTGTGTGTGCTTTGACTAGGTGATTAAATAATCCTAACTATGCAAGATTTTGTTTTAAATTATTTATTTTCAAATATAATTTTTTGTTATATCTTGTACTTTGGGTAGACTTATGAAATTATAAATTTTATTGCATATTCTAAAACAAAGGAATTTTGTTGGCATATGAGCTTTATGATTATGTATTTTTGAATTATCTAAATTATTGAAATATGAAATTTTGAAGTGGTCTGACTCTAAATTTCTGATTTTGAGAATATGGATGTTTGTATATTCAAGAAACTTTTAGGAATGTGTCCAAAATAGAACCTTGTAGCTAACGACTGTAGATGTTAACTGTAGTGCACTGCGATTGTTATTCTGATATGGTTGGGTATGATGCCCTTAGCTCCATATTCTGTTTGAGGCTTAATGCCACTATTATTATTATTATTATTAGAGCCTATGGCTAATCATAGATAATTTCTCTGATCTATTTAGCCTTAGGCTAGTTCTGTATTCTGAATATATGATGATTATGTAGGAAATTTCCAACGTATTCTATTAAATTGGATATTTTAAATTCTTATTAGATGTTGGTTTGTTTAAGTTAAAAACATGACTTGAAATTTTAAGGTAGGACTTATTTGATAGTAATGGTTTTCCCTATACTTTTGGAACTATTGAATTATCTCTGTAAGTTTTCTAGTTTTAAATTAAGAAAGTTTTGATGATAAACTCTACCATTGTCAGTTTGTCCCTCCCCTTGTAATATTAGAATTATTTACTCATTGAGTTTCTACTCACCCCTTTATTTAACATTTCATATTCCAACACAAATTCAGAACACCCACTTACAGAATAGGAACTGTAGTGTTTCTATTTTTTGGGTAAGTTTAGCTTATTGCCATGTAATACATTTTGTGATTGGACATAGTTACTCCATTGTATATAGGCTAATTGTCTTGATGTATTTCTATGGTTGTGGGCTGTGTTGTATATATATGTGGGAAAGTGGAGCTCTCCAATCTGTTATGTGTTAGATAGCTCTGTTGTAGAAATTTCGAGAGGTCCATAATTTAGGGGAGACTTTGCTGAAATTTCTGCATATATTAAATTGATTCTATTGGTAATTATATGTAGAGGCTTTAGCCTTGAGTTTATCGAATGTGGGTCTATGTATTTGTTAAGGTTATGTTGTATTGAGATATCTAATAGGCTTAGGAATCTATCGGCTCAGGTCGTGACATTGCAACTTGTCTTCTGAATAGCATAAGTAGTACAATGGTTCTGATTTTCGTACTATAACATGTCAATGGAATGCTCTCTTCCTGCACTATGCCTACACACCACGTCAAATCTAAAACAAAAATCACATGGTACACGAAACTTGAGCATATTGCTGTTAACTACACGCAATAGTTCTATTAGAAGTGTTTGCAACTTGTCTTTCAAGGGCCATAAATTTTATCATGGTTCCTAGTTTTTTTAATTATAACTTGCCTGTGGAATGCCCTTTTTATGCTTAATGCATAGACACAATGCGAAGTTCGAAATAGAACTTACTTGTTGCATGAAACTTGAGCATAGTGCTACTAACTATGCAATATTGTTTTAATAGGAATGTCAGCAACTTGTATTTTGAGGGGTATGACTTTTAGTACTAGTTTTGTTTTTGCCATTACATTATGTGGAATGCTCTTTTTGTGCTCTATGTGTACACGACACGCAAAATCCGAAATAGAACTCACTTGGCACATGAAACCTGAGCAAAGTGACATTAACTAGGCATTATAGTTTTAATGAGAGTGACCATAACTGGTCTTTGGAATAACATAACTTCTACCACGGGGTTGCATTTTTTCTTTTATAGTATTATGGATTGTTCTCTTTGTATTTTATGCATACAAGACACATGAAATTTGATACTGAACTTACATTGCACATGAATCCTGATCATAGTGCCACTAACTATATGTTATAATTCTAATTTGAGTGTTTGTAACTTATCTTCCGAGGGGTATAACTTTTAGCACATGTTCCATTTTCTTATTATAGTTAGTCTGTGGGATGCTCTCTTCGTACTTTATGTGTACGTATAAAACACAAAATTTGAAAAAGAACTCACTCAGTGCACGAAGCTCGAGCATGTTGCATAAACTACGCACTAACTTGTTTTCCAAGGGGCTTAACTTTTACCATCGATTCTGGTTTCTCTGTAATAATATGTCTGTGGAATGCTCTTTGTGCTCTATACATACATGACATGTGAAATACGAAACAAAACTCACATGGCACATGAAACCAGAGCATAGTGTAACTAACTATGTGTCATAGTTCTGGTGGAAGAGTCTGCATCTTGTCTTGTGAGGGGCATATCTTTTAACACGAGTTTCATTTTTCCTAGTATATTTTATCTGTGGAATGCTTTCTTCGTGCTCTTTGTATACACATAATGCAAAGTTCGAAATAGATCTCACATGTCGCATGAAACCTGAGCATAGTGCCACTAACTATATGTCATAGTTTTAATGGGAGTGTTTGCAACTTGTCTTATGAAAGTCATAAATTTTAGCAATGGTTCTATTTTTGTTATTATAGTATGACTTTGGAATGTTCTCTTCATGTTTTATGCCTACATAACATATGAAATTTGAAAAAAAAAATCAAAGGGCACATGAAACCCATGCATAATGTCATTAACTATGTATTACAGTTCTAATGGGAAGTTTTACAACATGTCATATGAGGGCATAACTTTTAGCATTGGTTTCGTTTTTTTTGTTATTGTATGTTTGTGGAATGTTCTCTTCATGTTTTATGCATACATGTCACAATGAAGTCAACAGAACTCACATAGTGCATGAAACTTAAGCATATTATTGCTAACTAACGTGTTATAATTTTAATATGAGTGTCCATAACTTTTTTTTAGAGGGCTATAACTTTTCCCATGAGTCTTGGTTTTTTTTTTTTAGTTATAGTATGTTTATGAAATGCTCTCTTTGAATTCTATGAATACACACAATGTAAAGTTCGAAAAAGAGCTGATATGGCGTATGAAACCCAGCATAGTCCACTAATTATGTGATATAGTTCAAATGGAAATGTCTGTAACTTCTCATTTGAGGGACATGACATTTACCACGAGTTTCAGTTTTTGTATTGTAGGATGTTTATAGGATACTCTTTTCAAGCTTTATACATACACGACACATGCCTCATAGAACTTGAACATAGTGCCACTAACTACGCATCATAGTTCTAATGAGAATGTCTACAACTTGTCTTCTGAGAGGCATAAATTTTACCACTAGTTTCATTTATGTTATTATAGTATTATTGTGGAATGTTCTCTTTGTGTTCTATGTGTACACGACACACAAAGTTTGAAACAAAAATCATTGGCACACAAAACTTATGCATAGTATCATTAACTATGCGTCACATTCTAATGGGAAGTTAAGCAACATGTCTTCTGAGGGGCATAACTTTTGGTGTTGGTTCCATTTTTCTATTATAGTAAGTTTATGAAATGTTCTCTTCGTGCTTTATGCATACATGGAACACGAAGTCAATGAACTCACATAAGGCCCAAAACCTAAGTATATTACCTCTATTTATGAGCTATAGTTCTAGTAGGAGTGCCCGCAACTTCTATTTAGAGGGTTACAAATTCCCCATTGGTTCTAATTTTTCTATTATAGTATGTATATGGAATGCTCTCTTTGAGCTCTATGTGTACACACAATGAAAGGTTTGAAAAGAATTGACATGGTGCATGAAACCTAAGCATAGTGCCATTAACTATGTAATATAGTTCAAATGGGAGTGTCTACAACTTGTCTTTCGAAGGGCATGACTTTTACCACGAGTTTCAATTTTTGTATTATAGTACGTTTATGGAATACTTTCTTCATGCTTTATGTGTACACAACATGCAAAATGCAAAACAGAACTCATATGCTTCATGAAACCTAAGCATAGTGCCATTATCAAACCCTAAATCCTAAATGTAATACACTAAATCTAGTTTCTTTTTGAAAAGTGAAGGACCAAATGTGATATGTTTTTAATGAATGTAAGGAGATTTTTAAGATTTCAATAAGTGAGGGATTAAAATGACAATTTTGTGAAAAGTGAAGTATCAAAAGTATATTTTACTCTGAAAAAATAATATAAATGTTTGAAAATAAGGAGTAATAATTACCAATTTTGAAAAAGACTTTTGGAAAACAAAATTAATTGGTGGAAGTAGAATAATTTAGAATTTATTATTTTAAAAAATATTTTTCAAAAGGAAAAGTATTAAAATAATTAATAATTTATAATTTGTATGAAAATATCTAACATAATGAAAAGAATTACAATAACTAAGAGTATGAAACAAAAGTAATATTGATGTAAAAGAAATAATTAAAATTTAAACATTAATAATGACAGAATTAGAAGTTAAGTAATAAATATTTTGTTGACATTTAATTGTTAATAATAAAGGAGAATTACTAAAAATAAGACATAATAATTTTATAAGGTATGAATAATATTATGAAGCTTGAGAAAATGAATATGACGTTGGAATTTACAAGTTGGAATTAGATGGAATAAAACATTAAAATAGCCGGAATTTTATTGATAGTAATAATGAAAGAATTATTGATAGTTGGAATTTTGTTTTTGGTAATTTAATTTTATTTATTATTTTAAAATAATCTTTTAAGTTTAATTTCAAAATATTCCTATAAGTTTCAGTCTTATCTCATAAAATACCTTTCTAACCAGAAATGGTTACTAAATTAATAGTGTTAATATTTCTAATTACATATGAGCCATATGTGTTTGTGTACGTGTGTGTGTGTGTGTATATATATATATGTTCTGCTTCCACTCTTTTGCCCTACCTAATCCCACATATGTTTCACCCTATAAGATTCATTGATTTTAAACCTCGAACATTCTTGTACCAATGTCAATTGAAGTTCCCAATTGAATAGGATTATTGATGAGGATTTCTTTGGCTAACTAATAATTTGGGGCAAATGGAATTATAGGTTCCAATATCGAATTTGGATTGGAACAGGAACAAGTTGATTTGCAGCCATGGATTCTTTGGTGATTTGGTGGCTTTCAAGGATTTCAGTAAAGGGAAACTAATTGAAAACAATGTATAACGCCCTTTTGTGGATTTTTATTGTTTTAAATGATAATTAGATGTTACATTATTGTTTAAAATGTAGAAAAATATACATATAACTTGCATGTAATCAAAAAAATTAACACTGCTAAATTAGTAATGATTTTTACTTGAAAAGTTTTTTTATGAGATAAAATTAGAATAATAAAAAGAAAAATTCATTCCTAAAATATATTTAAGCATTTGCAACAAATCCTTTTATCAAAAGTTAGGACATTTAATTATTTAATTTGTGATATTATAATTAAAAAGCCATCGGATATTATAAATATCTTATTATTTGAGTATTATATTCAAAGTCGAAATAATGTATTTAATTTTAATATTCAAAACTTATCTTTTATATATATATATATATAATATGGGAGTCATTCCGAATATTGTTTACGCAAATTTTTTTGGAGTACAAATACCTCCAGTCTCACCCTCTCCATCCCATCGTTGGCCTCGACGTCGAATGGCGCCCCAATTTCCAGCGCAATATGCAGAACCCCGTCGCCATATTACAACTCTGTGTGGGCCCTCGGTGCCTCATCTTCCAAATCATTCACGCACCGGTCATCCCCCAGTCTCTGATCAACTTTCTGGGAAACGCGAATCACACGTTTGTGGGCGTTGGGATTGAGGAGGATGTGGAGAAACTGTTGTATGATTACGAACTGAGTGTGGCTACTTTCGTTGATCTTCGCTATCTGGCGGCAGAGAAGCTGGGGGAGAAGGATTTGGAGAAATCGGGGCTCAAGATTTTGGCGAATCGGGTTCTGGGGAAGGAAATTGCGAAGCCCCAGAAGGTTAGTAGGGGCAGATGGGACAATCCGTGGCTTACTCCTAATCAGGTACTGTATGCTTGCATTAATGCCTTTATTTCTTTTATAGTTGGGAGGGGTTTGTATTCTGGTGTAGTTTAGTAGAAAAATGTGGGGAATTTCTTTGAATATGGTTTGCTAGTATTTGTATATTTGGTACTATGTTGTGAAGCATTACTATGTATTCTGGGTTCTGGATTGCTTGTATGAGTGATTGAGGATTTAGGGACTAAGTTTTACTTGATTCAAGTATAATGCCAATCACTGGTTAAATATTACAATTAAATGTATAACTTTTAAGAATGGATTCTCTCATAGTGTGTTAGAATAGAGCTCAAACCCCCTTCCTTTCTCTTCTACTGTTAAGGGTGCTGTTGTTATGTGCAATGAGATAAAAAATATCAAATTTTATATTATGGAATAGCATGTCATTGTTCTGTAAAGAAATAGACCATGATAGAAGAATTTAATATTAAAATCTCAATAGGGTAAAAATCACAGACAAAAAAAAATAACTTTAATGTAAAAAAAATAGGAGTTACACATTCTCTATATAACAAGGATAATACAATACTTTTATATCTCTTTTTAATAGGAGAATTCTAAATTCACAACTCTTTATATATGTTACAACTATTTCTATATAGAATTGCTCATTTTTTTGTTATAAGAAATGATGTTTTAAAGTTTTTTGTTTACAGGGAAGGATAAAAGGCTTTCATGCAATTTTTAAATGACTAAATTGCAATTACAAAAAATATTCTCCCACTTTTTCTTTGGTTGTTCACCAACCAAGATAATTAGTTCCCATTTTTCTTTAGTTGTTCACTAACTAAAATAATTAGTTCTTTAAAGGCACCAACTTTGACAATCTCTCACTTGATGATTTGATTGATAATCAATTAATTTTCATACTATTCTTCCTTCATTGTCATCTCTTGTTGCTCACGTATTTGCTAGGTCAATAGAAGATTTACATCATATGAACTTATCAGTGTTTACTGGCTTTGTCAGTGTATATGTTATGTTATCTTTAGTATGAATTTTTTGTATATCCACACTTCCTTCTTCTACCTTTTCTTGGACAAAAATGATATTGAACTCATATATGTTTAGTCTTAGAATAGAATGACGGATTTGCACCAAGTAGAGAGTACTTTGATTATCACAAAATAATGTAATCTTCCTAAGATTATACCCGAGCTATTCTAACAGTATCTGCAACCAAATTGCTTCTTTGCTAACTTGTGTAGCTACAATATATTCTGTCTCTGTCGTTGAAGTGGCCATAATAGATTGCAGTTTTGAAACCCAACTTATAGCTCTGCCTGTATGAGTAAACACATAACCATTGGTGGATTTGCTATTGTTAAGATTACTTACAAAATCTAAATCTGTATAGCCTTTAATGGTGAAATCTAATCCTCCATAACGAAATGCAATATCTGTGGTCCCTTTAATATATCTTGGGACCTTTTTCACAGTACTCAAATATTCTCGGACAGGATTTGCCATATATCGACTAACCACTCCCACTGCTTGTGTAATGTCTGGTCTTGTGCAAATCATAGCAAACATTAGGCTACCCACTGCTGATGCGTACGGTACTTGAGACATTTCCTTCCTCTCTTTTTCACTGTTATGACTCATGCTTAAGAATAACTTGAAATTAACAGGAAGTAGGGGTAGAAATTGGTTTACATTCTTGCATATTGAAGTGTTTGCAAGATTTTTTTAAATAATTCTTTTGAGAAAACCAAATCTTCCTTTTATTTTTGTCTTAATGAATTTTCATCCCTAAAATCTTGTTTGCCGATCCTAAGTCTTTTATATCAAATTCCCTAGCTAATTGTGCTTTCTATTCATTGATGCGATCTTTGTTGAGGCCTACTACCAGCATGTCATTTACATACAATAGTAAAATAATGAAATCATTTCCACCAAACCTTTTGCTATATGCACAAGAGTCTGCATTAAGTTTGTTGTACCCAAGGCTCATGATAAAGGAATTAAATCTCTTATAATCTCGGTGCCTGTTTGAGACCATATAAAAATTTGTTCAACCTGTAAACCAACTTTTCTTTTCTTTTTTCTTTAAACTTTTCTGGTCGAAACATATAAATTTCTTATTCAAGATCTCCATGGAGAAATGTAATTTTTACATCTAATTGCTCTAGATGTAAGTCAAGTGTAAAACACATTGCTATGACTACTCAAATAGTTGTGAGTCGAACAACTTAAAAAAATATCTCATTGTAATCATTGCCTTTTATTTTAGCAAATCCTTTTACTATTAGTCTAGCACGTTATTATTAACTTGATCATAACTAGTTCTTTTGATCTTATACACTCATTTATTTTCGATGGTCTTTCATCCTTTTAGTAGTGGAACAAAATCTCATGTCTTGTTTTTATAGAGAGTTTCAATTTCTTCTTGCATTACTATGAACCACAGGGAAGCTTTTGAGCTTTCCCTAGCCTTTCAGAAAATCGAAGGCTCTCCATCTTTTATGAGTAGACAGTATGCAATATTCACTTCCATAATGTAATATGAGTGCCAAACCAGTTCTGTCCTCTCCCAAGTTGACCATCGAATTTATAGAGTCACAAAATCATATTGTTCTTATTCATTGTACTTTGGTGTTGCTTTAGAAGAATCTGATGCTTTTGTTTTATTTTTTCCTCCTTCAATATGCTCTATAATGGTCTTAAATATTTCTTTTTAACTACTATCATCTTCATGTATATGTTATTTTTCTTCACAAAAGATGACGTGCCTACTGACTATAACCTTGTGGTTAGTGAGATTCCATAGGTGATACTTCTTTACTCTATCAGCATATCCTAAGATTAAACATCTTCTAGATTTTGGATCTAACTTTGTAATTCATAGGCATTGTACATCATATATACTGAACTTCCAAACATATGGAGGTTTGTATAATCTGCTAGCTTCTCAGTCCATATCTCCATTGGGGTCTTTAGATCAATTGTAGTTGATCTTGACTAATTGATCACATAGCAAGTTGTCTTGACTGCTTCTGCCTAAAATGAATTGGCTAATCCAATAATTCTTAACATTGCCTTTGTCATTTTCAACAAAGTTCTGTTCATGCGCTTTGTCACTCTATTTTGCTATGGAGTGTGCGCTACAATAAATTTCCTTTTGATACCTTCTTGTTGACAGAAAGTATTAAATTCATTACTAGTGTATTCTCCTCCATTGTCTGATCTCAGACATTTAATCTTTTTTTTTTTTTTTCAGATTCACGTTCTATATGCACTTTGAAGGTTTTGAAAACTTCAAGCATATCTCCATTTCTTTTGATTGGATACACCTAACATTTCTTGGAATAATCATGAATGAATGATACAAAATACTTTGCTCCTCCCAAGGATCAGACCGGTGCTTACCAAACTTTTGAGTGTACTAGGTCTTAGATAGCTTTACTTTTCTCTTTAGATATGTTGAACTTCAACCTATACTATTTACTTGTGACACAATGCTCACAAAAAGGTAGAGAAATCTTTTTGAGTTCAGGAAGAAGATTTTGTTTTGTAATAACCTTTAATCCACGTTCTAACATGTGGCCAAGTTTACGGTGCCATGATTTCATTGATTTCTTAACTGCTGGATGAGTTGATGCGACTGAGACTTTTCCTTGTTGTTGTGTTTCTCCTCTAAGTATATATTGGTTGACCACTACCTTTTCTACTTTAATAACTATAAGCGCGTTTTTAATGACTTTCATAATCTTATTCTGTATTTAGGTTTTATACCTATTGCTATCAAATTGTCTTAAAAACAATAGCTTTTCTTGAGACTCTTCACATGTCAGACATCTTTGATGGTGTGAGTCGTACCATCAGACATCTTTAGTTTGATGGTGTCTATTCCAGCAATCTCTAAGTAATGATCGTCACCCATAAACATATATACTTTAGAGACTGGTTTATAATGGTGGAACCATTTTCTTCGTGAGGTCATGTGCTATGTTGCTGCTAAGTCTACAAGCCAGATATCATTGAACCTTTTTCTGCCATTAGTAATTATTGCTGCCTCGCTGTATAAGACTTCTTTGTCATCTGAGGTACTTGCAATGTATCCTTGAGCACTTAACAACTTAGTATATTTGCCTTTGGCCCCTGCGTTCGTCTTCAAATTCTAACACTCATATTTGTAGTGTCTTTTTTTATTACATTTAAAACACTTGATATTTTTCTTACTCTTCGATTTTGATCTACCTCAATTTTGATTCCCACTTAAGCCACGTTCTATTGATCTTCCTCTCATCACTACCAACACTTCTGCTTGTTATGAACAAATTAACTGATCTTCCTTGTTTTTGTGGCAATTTTCTTATTCTAGAATAGCTGGTGCAATGTTATAAAAAACTAGGTAGTTTACAAGAACATTATTAGTCAGGTTGATGACGAGTTGGTTATAGGAATCAGATAGGTTTTGAAGTAGAATTTCAGCACGTTCATTTGCCTCTAATTTGTGACCTAACAATGTGAGTTGAGAAAATCAAATATTCAGAGTATTGATGTGCTTCGTCATTGAAGTAGTTTCGAACATTTGCAGAGTGTATAATTTCCTTTAAGGAAAATATTGTTGTATAGTGACTTGGCCTCGTATGATTTGTTCATCAAAAGATCTTAAATTTCTTTTGCCGTCTTCTTCTCCTTTATGTTGGACAATATCTCATTTGTAAATGCTAGATGAAGATTTATAATTACATTCCCGTCCATTTCATTCCATTTATTTTCATCTATGAATTTTATTGGTCTTTTATTAATAATTGTAAGACAATTATTTTTTTCAAGATAGCCTTTATCTTCAGTTTCCAAAGTGAGAAATTGCCACTATTGAAATTTTCAATTTATGTAAGTATTTTGTTTTTGAATACCCATTTGGGGTATAACATGAGAATATTTCGTTTGTGAATATTACTTTGATGGGAAGTGAGTTTAAGTATTTTTCTATAAATGTGCGGGTCCTCGACTTCATTTCCCATAAAAAAATTTTTTTCTACTTACACCATCTATTAGTGAGAAATAAAAATTTAGAAAAACTCATATATTATATGTGTTTTATTACAATATTCCCAATTCTGCAAAAGCAATGCTATAGGTACATGTATTTCCACATCATATTTATGTTATATAGATATTTTAATTATTTATTGTATCCATGAATATATAAATATACTTCTAACATAAATAACTATATTAAGAACCAAAATAATATTTGAGGGATTACATGGTTAATTTACTTTATTATTTTCTTTTGCTATTTAAAATAGAAAATTCGATTTTTCAAGAGATTGTTAGATTATTTCAAGATTTGTGTATATAATAACAACAAAAAAGTTATTTTACAGATAATCTTTTAAAATAATGTTTTTTGTGATCAATGGGTCTATAAATTATCAACAAACTAAACTTTACTTTTAGATAAGAATGACTAATTCACTTTATTAGGTAAAAAAAATCTGTGTAGAAAGATAAATTTAGTGTTTATGTTATACTTATTATTTAAGATTTAAGTTTTATATTTGAGAAATTTTTTTGTTGTGCATTTAAAATTATTTACTAATAAAAGACGCTAGTATTTGATGATATAAATTCACAGTAAATTTAATTTTTCATTATTTTATTAAAAATCTGCTTAAAAAATACTTTTATTTTTATTTAAATTTACTTAATACTAAAAGAAAAATAAAGTAACAAATTTAAAGTACATGTGATGGAATTAGAAATTAAAAAATTAACTTGGCGTAAAATTTAGCTTTGGAGGGCCGAAGTAAGGAATCTCTCTTGGCACTGCGCTTCTTCTTCTTCCTCTGCTTCTCTTCTCTGTCGCTGTTCCAAAAATTCCCAATCTGTTTTTCTCTGAAAATCCACAATGTCCAATATAGACATAGTAGACCACGGCCTTCCCAGCGACACCCATAATCTCTACGACGTCTCCTTCTACGCTCACAACATCCACACACTGCTCACCTCTTCCCCTTCCATGGTCGATTCCTGGATCTCCGAAACCCACAACCTCCAGTCTCACCCTCTCCCTCTCATCGTTGGCCTCGACGTCGAATGGCGCCCCAATTTCCAGCGCAATATGCAGAACCCCGTCGCCATATTACAACTCTGTGTGGGCCCTCGGTGCCTCATCTTCCAAATCATTCACGCTCCGATCATCCCCCTGTCTCTGATCAACTTTCTGGGAAACGCGAATCACACGTTTGTGGGCGTTGGGATTGAGGAGGATGTGGAGAAACTGTTGTATGATTACGAACTGAGTGTGGCTACTTTCGTTGATCTTCGCTATCTGGCGGCAGAGAAGCTGGGGGAGAAGGATTTGGAGAAATCGGGGCTCAAGATTTTGGCGAATCGGGTTCTGGGGAAGGAAATTGCGAAGCCCCAGAAGGTTAGTAGGAGCAGATGGGACAATCCGTGGCTTACTCCTAATCAGGTACTGTATGCTTGCATTGATGCCTTTATTTCTTTTGAAGTTGGGAGGGTTTTGTATTCTGGTGAAGCTTAGTAGAAAAATGTGGGGAATTTCTTTGAATATGGTTTGCTAGTATTTGTATATTTGGTACTATATTGTGAAGCATTACTATGTATTCTGGGTTCTGGATTGCTTGTATGAGTGATTGAGGATTTAGGGACTAAGTTTTACTTGATTCAAGTATAATGCCAATCACTGGTTAAATATTACAATTAAATGTATAACTTTTAAGAATGGATTCTCTCATAGTGTGCTGAATAGAGCTCAAACCACCTTCCTTTCTCTTCTACTGAAAGGTTAAGGGTGCTGTCATTATGTGCAATGAGATAAAAAATATCAATTTTTATATTATGGAATAGCATGTCACTGTTACACTTTGCCATCATTTTGGGATTTAGTTACCTAACTTTACATTGCTCAGGAGTATTCATTCTTTTAAATATGCCAATGTACTCATAAAATAAATTTAAGGAAAAAATTAGTTTCGTTTGATTCACAAACTCGGCTTCTTTGAAAAACTATTTTTCTTTTTTTTTTTCGTTTATCCGCTTAAGAATCCTCCTGGTTCGAAAAAGTGTCCCATTGACCCCTGCAAACAACTACGATAAATTAAACTTCTTCATAACTCGAAAGCAAATTTAAAGATTCTAGTCGATTTTGTAATCCTTGCTTAATTTATACGAACACCTATCATATTGCTGGACTCGTAATCCAAATGGAGATGAGTGAGCGTGCAGTTTGGTATTATATTGATGGATTCAAACCAAATGTCAAAACTGAGGATGAGATCATAGAAGTTTTCAAGATATCCAGAACCTGCATCTGGTGAGAATAATAATTTAAAATTTGTAGAAAGAGAACTGAATAAAAAAAACCCAATTAATGTAGTTTTATGTTGAGAAATGTCTATTGAAACAATGTCTAAGCTGGGTAATGTTCAAGCACCTCGTTCATCCCAATGCCGACGACCCTTTCTTCCGTGTCATGGAGACGACCTTTTAATTTATTAGTCATCAACGAAACAGCTTCAATGGACGAAAATGGTTTCACACATTAGTCATCAGTCGCCCTGAACGTGGATGGCCCCTTACCCTTAGTGAATCCCCCACTCGGAGACTTGGGATCCAACATTGTCACCTCTGAACACACTACGTTATTGCCTGTTACACACTTCTCTTGTTCATGCTTCAGACAAGCGGAAGAAGGAAAGCTCTCCCAAGATTCACAATAGTACTGTGTAGAGCTCACTTCATGGATCGGCAGAATCTGGGTCTTTAGCTTATATTGTGGTGCTATCCCGGGATTGATTATCATGATCTTTACTTCGTTTGAGTTGAAATATTTACATAAAAGATCAGCCACGCTAGAGCACAGTTTGCCGACGCAGCCCACACAAGAGTTGCCTCGTAAAAGAAACTCTACTGTAAAGTCAGGTAACTAAGGAGCAGGTCCACGAAATCCTCCTTGACTTGAGCGCACAATATTTTGCCCTTCGATTTTGTCAGAAGAAGCTTCACCTTCACCTTCTTACTTTGACCTGTTTAGACTTTAATGAGTGCCTGACACCTCTACTGTAAAATAGTTCATATTTTACTGTACCATAGAGAATCCAAGTTTGTCCAGATCGTCTCTTTTTTCTGAAAACCATGAGAGGCTCTTGTGCTTGTTATTTCACCCATTAGATAAATCTGATGACTGTAAGAAAGCCACGTTTATGCAGAGTTAACAAGCATGTGCAAAACTTTTGATATTTTTATATAAAAATCAATATCTGACCTCAACCATCCTTTTGGTCAAAGGATCTCAGCCATACAATACATATTCACTAAAAGAAAAAGTATTACTTTTTCATTTGCATCACTTTTGCTGGAGGGAAGTGGCGCCATTTTTCTCCCAGCGTTCTGTGCTTCGATTTTTTGTGGAAGAATGCTGGCAGCTCATTTTTTCACCATTCTCACTTGATCTTGAAGGTAACCATTAATGGTTAATCTCAAAGTCACTTCTTTTGTGGATAGAAAAATATCTTTCTTTCATATTTTTATTTTATTTGATTTTATTTTTATTATATCACTCACCACGTGTTTGTATTTTTGGCTTATTTCTATTTTTTTAATAAATTTTTAATTTATTTTTATTTTTATTTCATCGCTCACCACTTGCTTGTATTTATGAGTTATTGCCATGGGATTATGAGAAGCAGTGATGAGTTATTTCCTGGACATGAATCCTAGAATGAAGATGTATAGCTTTTGCTTTTCAATATGTTAGTTTAGTTATTTGACTTTGCAATAAAAAAGTAAATTATTTTTTTACTGCATTTATAGATATTAAGATTAAGAACTCACATAATATTGAATTAATTTTTATTACAATTATTTATTACAATCATAATCATTATAAATATTATTGCATTTAATTTTATGACATTTATATCATCCTGTCATTTTTTTAGTCTCTTGAAAGTGATGATGGATTCCTTCCTGGAGATTAATTTGAAGCCAAAATTGGATATGGAGTTTGATAACTTAGAGGTAGCATGAAAGTCATGGGTTGATTATGGTGGCAGAGTAGGATTTGGAGCTAGGAAGGAGTATTTCAATAAGAGCAAGAAGTATTGCTCCATAACTTCATATAGATATGTTTGTTGCGAGGAAGGATTACAAAAGCCTGATAAAAGAGACGTTATGACTATCAATCCTTGACTAGAGACAAGAACAAGGCAAGGATGGGAGTTACACTTGTGAATTGAAAATATAAAGTTCATGACTTTGTTGAAGAGCATAATCACCAATTGCATCTTCAACAAACAGTTCACATGCTAACATCACAACGTAAATTATCTAAAGTTCAAGAACATCAGATTGACTTGGCAAGGGATTTAGGGCTTCAACAAAAGGCATCTTTTGAGTTAATGAGTAAGCAAGTTGGAGGATGAACTAATCTTGGTTTTACTAGATTAGATGCAAAAATTATCTTTGGACTAAAAGACAAAGAAGTATGGTGTATGGGGAAGCTGAATGTCTATTTCAATATTTCCAACGACAAATGTTGGAAAATCCATCATTTTACCATGCTTACCAAATAGATGTGGAAGAACAAATAACCAATGTGTTTTGGGGCTGATACAAGAATGTTAATTGACTATGGTTATTTTGGGTGATGTAGTATCATTTGACACAACATATTGTACTAACCGTGCACATAGATCACTTGCCATTTTTCCAGGGTTCAATCATAATAGAGGAATGGTGATTTTTGGGGCAACTTTGTTATATGATGAATTTGTAGAGTCATTTAAGTGACTTTTTGAAACATTTTTGGAGGCACATAGGCAAAAAAGGCCCCTTACGGTTTTTACAGACCAAAATCAAACAATGACGAAAGCATTGCATGAGGTGATGCTAGAAACATCACATAGATTATTGACTTGGCATTTGATGCAAAATGGCTTCAAGCACCTTGAATACTTGATGAAGGATAAATCTCATTTTTTGACTGACTTCAAGAGATGCATGTATAAATATCACGAGGAAACATCATTTGAAATGGCATAGAGCAAGTTGTTATCAGAGTATGATGTCGAGGAAAATGCATGGCTAAGATCCCTATACAACATAAAGGAAAAATGGGTTGTGTGCCATATGAAAAAGTTTTCACACCTGGTATGTAGAGCACACAATTAAGTGAAAGCATGAATTTTGATATCAAGAGTTGCATGAAACCGAGCTTGAATATCATTCAATTGTTTTAAGCATTTTGAAAGGGTTTTGGAAGACAAGCGGTATAGTGAGTTAAAGTGTGATTTTGAATCACGACAAAAAATACCAAGATTGAAAATGGAAAGTTCACCCTTATTGCGACAACTTCTTCATGTTTACACCACCCCTATCTTTGACTTGTTCCAATATGAATATGATTAGTATGTAGTTGCATATATAAAACATAAAGATGATTGCCTACCATTGTTTAAATATGTTGTTGGTATGATTGAGCAGGAGGGAGAATGGAATGTATCATTTGATCCTCACAACCAGTTAATTATGTGTTGCTGTAGAAAGTTTGAAACCATGGGTATTCCTTGTTGTCATGTTGTGAAGGTATTTGATGCAACGAATATTAAAAAACTTCCTAAGCAGTATATTTTGAAGAGGTGGACAAAAGAAGTAAGGAGTGGTGTGATATATGATTTGAAAGGAAAGGAAGTATAATAAGATCTAAGCTAGTTAGCACACAATGATATAGGCAAATATGTCCTTTGATTATAAGATATGCAACTGAAGCATGTGATTGTCCAAAAGCATTCTCATTAGTGTAGCAAATGGTGAAAGAATTGAGCAAGCAAGTAAAGAAGCTTCATTTGTAGCAAAGGAGTCCGGATACCAATATTGGTGCTCCCATAGCATCATCAAGTGAAAGTATGGCACTACTTAAGGGAATTAAGAAGCGAATTGGTTCAGATAGATCAAGACACTATAAAGGTTGGGTCAAGCTTCAACCTAAGAGAAGAAGAATAACCAATGTTAAAGAACAATCAATGGTATGTATAATTAACATTAAGACAATTGTAGATGCAACATATGAAAAATTTATTATTATTATTTTTTGCAAAATCTCATTGTAGGGTAATGAAGTACAGAGACAAATGCAACGTGAAATCTCATGCTCAGCACCGTTGGCACTTCAAGCAACTCATACTGACTTTAGTTTCACTAAATTCTTGATGGTAAGAAATTTGATTTAATAACAAAAAAAATATTTTTGCTTTATAATCGAAATGCTTGAGCATGGTATTTTGTAATGTAGGTATCACTTGACTTCCCTATGCAATCACTTGAAGCAATAGAACCTAGTGGAAATATTTTAAATAGTAGCAAACAACATTGATATACTTAAGCATGGTAAATGCTACTATCATAGGCATTTTTTTGTACATCCTACTTGATCATGGTATATGCTACTGATATAGGCAGTTTTTTTGTTGTTCCTTTGAAGATTGAACTTGACATTAATTCATGGACACATAAAACAATGACTCAGTGACTCTTTACTCTTGATCATTATATAAGAGTTGTTAAATATGATACTAAAATTAATAAAAATAATTATGTTAAAGGTAGTTGAAGAGTCATTGCATAAAAAGTTGCAGGTTTGATTAACCGAAACTTATTATCGCTCAAACAGAGCTCCCACATTTACAAGATCCTACTTTACTAGATTTTATATGTACTATTTTCTAGTTGTTGTTAGGTGGGTATATATATATATATGCTTTAATATTTCTAGTGTATGCTCTTTGTAAATCAACTTTAGTCAATGAAAGGAAATCCTTATAATCAAAGGGTAGTTCTCCTTACAGTGAGCTCCATTTCATAGTGAAATGTATTTCATGATTTTACATATAATAATTTATTAGTTAAATAATAAATTAAAAAATACAATTGAAGCACCTTCTCTTTATTTATATTTTATGTACTAGGGCTTTTTAAGCATGTTATGCATGAAATTCGATTTTGTTTTGTACGTGCTAATTGTGATACTGAATCGCCATTTGCATGCAATTAAACTGCAAACAAATTATGACATGTAGATAAAAAAATAAGAAAATATATGCATCAAAATTGAGATCCTAATGCTAGAATAAAATAAGGATATTAAAAATAAAATAATTAGATCTAACTTGAAATGATGTTGGAATTCATTGATATGTGTGTAGTCTCTTTGCAGTAGATAATGAACATGAACACAACTGGTAGAAACAAAAAGGTTAATTCTAAAAATAAAATCCAAACTAGTATATATAGGATAACTAGCTTTAGTAACGAGTTATATGTTATAATCTTTCTCAATATGGGCTTATCAATAGCTAACCTATAACGAATTATTCAATTACATGATCAAATCCATTTAAGCAGTGTTACAAAATTCAATTATTTGATATTATTTAAAGTAGAATATGTTAATTAGCCTAACAATTAATTAATGTTAATGCATAAATTAATTATTGTAAATTATTAAAATTATATTGGGACCATAGAAAATGTTATATTGCTCTATAATTCATCAACCATAAACAAAGTCAAACTAATCCCTTAACATTGTACATATTTTATCTTATGTATTACCATCTCATTAAGAACATTTAATATACATAATGAGTGGTAAACCATTATGATGGAAAATTAATTATTTTTAATGTTTTTTATGATGATCAATTAATCATCATGATGAGCAATAACTTAATTTTCTCTTCCACTCAAGAATTCTATTGTGATAATCATCCAAGATACCAACAACAATAAATGAAGTATGCTTGCAGATTCAAATGTCTTTTTAGGTTATTTTTCAAAGGAATGAGATAGAAGATGAATGATGTTCAAAGTTAGGAGTTGGATAAAAATGTCTTTGAATATGATAGTTGCTTGAGAAAATTTGATTTATGAATTTTGAGGACAAATCCGGGCATAAAATTGTAATTTCACATTTCATTCCAATTTTAATATTTAGATAAATGATAACTACTATTTAAAATAATTTTTGTGAACGTATATTAAAAATAATAAATAATTTATTTAGATGAGTAAATATTTTTTAAATGATTATAACGCTAAATCATGTTTAGTATTTAAAATAATGTTTTTCAAATAAATAATCTTAATTTGAAACTTTAAGTTCATTAGTATTAGATGAATATCATATTTGCATAATATATTTAAAATTGAAACTATTTCGAATATTTAATTTGTATATTCAAACCTTTCCTAATTAATATATATATATATATATATATATATAATTAGAGTCATTCCTAATACTGTTCACTCATTCTTAATTTAATTGGAGGCATGAGTATGATTTTTCAAATATTTGTTATCAACTTTTCATATTTTCATTATATAACATAATATTAAAATTATTGTAAAATTTTTTGTGCACTCCCAATTTTAAGTGTATCAATGCACTCAATTATAATATAAGGAGATAATTATAATATTACTATTTTTGGATAATAGTATTACAATTATGCCCCTATATTATAATTGAGTGTATTGAAACACTCAAAATTATGAGTGCTCTAAAGATGTCACCTAAAATAAAATATACTATATTTAAAATCAAAATAGTATATTTAATTGTAATATTCAAACTTTATCTAATATTTATAATTAATATATAATTAGAGTCATTCCTATAATATTGCTCACGCAATTTTATTTTAAGGACAAATGCCTAAGTAGGAATATTCTTTAGAGTATTTAGATGAAATAAAAGGAGGAAGAAGAATAAGAGTTAGATTTTAATTTTAATATTTTTTAATTTGAATTTAAATATAAACTTAATATTAAATTTTAATTTATTTCTCCTCTCTTTCATCCAAATAAATTATATTAAGGGAAAAATAATTATTTACCCTTCATAGTTTGCATCAATTTTTTATTTGGTCTCTATAATTTTATCTTTTTTCAAATCACTCATATTTTTAAAACGTTTCGAAATTGATCCTGCCCATAAATACTACTGTAAGATCATCTCACTATCAATGATATGGCTAGTGGCGATAAATCTCACAAAAATAGAAGCGGTACATTAGAGTAGAAAATGAGTTCTGAAAAATGGTAAGGTTCCAAGAGATAGATTGAAGCACAACAAGCAGGACCATGATGGACTTTCTAAAATAGCCGTGCATGGCTTGGAGCAAGGGAATGCCCATAACAAGAGTGTTCACCAGAGAGGCGTAAGAGAAGAGAGTGGTGAGCTAGTCCAAGGTTGCAGTATGGAAGAAGAAGAGCCAAGGAGAGAGAAAGAAAAGGAAGAGCTTGGAGAGAGTGTCAGCTATATAAATTTCGAGTTATTTGGAGCCCATGTGGTGGATGAGTAGTCGTGCATAGTTCCACTTATGGCCATTAACCTTCTCATTTGTAATTTAGTGGCGTTAAAATAATGTTTGATGAGTGGGGACTAATTTTAAAATATTTCAAAAGTGTAAGAAGTTATGTAAAAAAAAAATTATAAAGACCAAATTAAAAATTAATGCAAATTATAAGGATCAAATGGCTAATTAACCCTTATATTAAACTACCCATGGTCATATATTTTCTCTTAATCCCAATTTCTCTAAAGTCAATTAATTTGTATTATTGATTTCATGATTTAATTAATTGTCGAATTGCATATCTCTCATGTCTAAATAAGGCATTATTTATATACATCAAGAAGAGTAATTTAAATTACACTTGCCAACTTGATATTTGACCCCAATTGTCTGTACTATGTAATCTCCGAGTGAAAGAAAGGAGATGATTGCCTAGTGATAGAAATTATTAATCTTATGTTATCAGTAAAACATTATATCATTATTAAAAAAATTTATATATTATTCTTTATATACTCATATCAAATTCTTCAATTAATTATTGACATTTGTACATTTTGTTTTACAACTCATTAACTTTTACCTTCACACTGTTAACTCATTTTTTTTTAAGACTGATTGACTATTCACTAACACTCTTAGGTGATTTTTCTTAGAAGAAAAGTTCTCAATTGCTTCGTCACTACAATCACAAATTGTGCTGCTCCCATCTTCATCTCTCTTTTACACTACCAAAAAAAAAAAAATAGTTTCTAGCATCGGTCAAAATAAGTGTCTAACATCGGTTATGATTGACACTAAAATGTCTAATGTCGGTTATAGTAACCGTTGTTATATGTAGCGTCGAGACACCATCTAACATTGGTTTTAACATTCGTTGGCCTAATCGACGTGAAAGAAGGAATACTCTAACGTCGGTTATAACTGAAGTTAATTTCTTTGACTAACGTCAGTTTTCTCTGTTAGGAAAATGAGCAAATTTTAATACATCAGATAGTGTCGATCAAAATTGACGTTAAATGAACTATTCAATTTGTGTTTAACAACAGTAAAACCGACATTGAATGGTTAAAATTGACGCTAAATTGGTGCCTGAATGTGAAGTTAACAATGAAAAAATCGACATTAGAGCTTCCGCTATTTGCATATTCTAACGATGCTTATGTCTGACGTGAAAAAGATAGATTCAAATTTGTATAATTCTACTTGAACGTTGCATTATTTGTAATCCAGATATGAATTTTTTTGTTTCCATGTCATCTAAATTTCTAGTATAAAATTAAAGCTTCACATAATTGAATTTATACCCATGCAAATATCGTATAACAAAAAGACACTTATATTAAATAAATATCAATTTACATTAAGCATCTCCATAACAAAATAATCTGAACCATGACATAAAAAGTGGTGTTCAACAACTACCCCATCAGTTTAGGTATCAAAACAACTATTAGAATATTAAGTTATGGATTATGGCTTGCTCCAAATGATCATTGGTATCCTGGTAGTGATTGTCCATTAATTTGTGAATGTGAAGATTGAGTATCCTCTTGAAGCTTTTCAGAAATTTGTTCCCATAAATTCAAATACATAACTGGTTTAGCAAATTGAAAACAAAATAAATACAAAAATTGCATTCCATGCTTAAGCATATAGGCAAAACAATATAACAAGAAAAGTTTTCAGCATGGCTATGCCATATGAGGAAGAAATAACCTACAGGTAGCATTACTATTAAAACCAATTTTTAATTTGTTCTCATTAATGCTTTTAGTGAATAACAATATTTGATTCTGGATGGACATTATAAGTTAATTTACCGATACAACTCTTGCTTCATCATTCAAAAAGGTCCCATCTTTCTTTTTACAAGTGGCAATAAATAATTAACCACGACTTACTAGTCCACCTTCCTCCAATTCCTATTAACCAAAAGATAATTAGTTGGAGCAATATAAAGAATACAAGAAAGTAATAATGTATGCATTAACTAAAATTGTAAATAACCATCTCATGTTTCCTTCCAGGATAACTCTTGGAACTGCCAGTTTTCTATTTTCCTTGTTTATGTTGCTTATTTTCGATAAGTGAAAGAAAAAAGAAGTGAGTTATGTAATCTTAACAAACAAAATAGTTATATAGGAAAATTGAAAATATTACAATGCTTCTCTCATTAAGTCGATAGTCCACAAAGCTATTTCACTAATCTTGAGATATGTTGTCTGGACAATTACATAATAGTTTCTCTACTATCATTTTTACCATATTTGGCCTTATATAACCTATTTCTATACTCTTTTCTTTTGTTGCCAAAAGATCTCCATGCCTATCCAACCCAAGACTATTTTGAAAAGTGATCTTTTTATGCATTTATAGGCAAGAAAAAATTTTCATATAACCACAAACAATTAACTAAAAATGAAGGCATCAAACGAAAATTGTCATATAACCACAAACCCGTTGCATATCAGATGGTCAAATATAACGTCTCTTGTAAAACATTTTTTAATACCACAACAAATGCATAGGCATTTTATAACTTTGTTTGCATTAGGTCTTGAGAATGCAAAATCCAGAAAACCTTATACCCCAATGACATACTCAGGTGACATTCATGGCTTATTAATCCAACTTTTATCCATCACTCACCTAATTATGCATGGAGAGACTTAATTAGAACAACTTTTTTACTAGGTCCACACCATATTAGGAATAACAATTGCATAATTACAAACCATTTGATCCATGTATCTTACCACATATAAAGCAGCATATCATAATAGAGAAAAGAAGAATAAATTATACCATTAATAGATAATGAAACAATTTTAAGGTTCGGGTTATGATATCATTATGGCCTGTAAAGAATCTAAAGTAATCCTCATCTATTAAGACTTATTACCATGAAGGTTAATAATGCCACATGATCAAAGTACCGCAGACTATTAAGCTTATTGAACATAGATAAAATTTAAACAACCTCATGATATTTTACTTAGACTCAACAATAGATATGAGGAAGTGAAGAAGTTTGAGAACACTGAATGGATTTAACTATGAAATTGACTTTCTAATATGAAAAAGAAGATATATAATGTAAGAGGTTGGGAAAGTAGGCACTAAGAAATAAAAAAAAATGTGAGTTTTGAATTCATTTTCACTTTTTTTATCATTATTTTTTCATTACATAATATAGTTAACTCTGGGCCCACCCTACCTTTCATCACCGACTTCTTCTTTTCTCTTGTCATCCTATCTCTTCCTTTTTGTTTAGGCTTTAAGGCCTTCTCTGTCTCCCTTAATCTCTTATAATTTATCTCCCACACTTTGTTCTCTAATTAACTCCCTTAGCCTTACTTGCCTCCCCTTAAAAATTCAATCTTTTTCCCAAACCCTTATACTTATGAAGCTCTAGCCACTAAGTATCAAATACTCTATCTTTTATTCTTTTTACATACTTTGGTTTTTCTAATCAAAAAGTAATAATTGTAGCTTTTCTAACCAGCAACACCCATTACTGACAATCATCAATCCCTTCTGGCTTCAATCATAACTCTGCTTCCTTTTTAAAGATGGTTGTTAACCTACAGAGTAGGAATTCATCGTTTCCTTCTCAGTTTCTTCCTAACAAGGATGATGATATTCTCTCTGAACACCATAACTTCAACAAAAATGGCTTTGATTTATGGCCCCATGAGTTTGGATGTCATACCACTTTGCTCCTTTACTCTTAAATCCTAAAAAACAAAGAATCAAATTTTTTAGTTTTTGTGTTCGTCGTGTATCGTAATCTCTGTACTTAAAATTAGTTTTTTATCTTTTTTTTTTTTTTCCTTTTGGCCATTGTAATCGTAAACTTATGGGGTTCTTTGTGGTTAACAATAACATAAACTAAGATTAAATCAAAGTCATGTAATTAACATTAGTTGTTACTATTGCAAGAAGGCAATTCAAATGTGTGAAGAACTGCATTGATGAGATAAACCAGGAGACTTTTACGTTTGGTTACATTACAATTGAAGGTGATATATTAGGGAAAGTTCAAGGCAGCACTAAATGGTAGAAGCAAAAACAAGATGACCAGTAAGTATTATACAAAACTAAACTATGAGATTAAGGAAGATGAAATCAAGTGTAAGAAAAAATAGAATCCTTCCTTAAGCCCAACAGTATAGTTGAGTAGTGCATGGAAGCACAATAACCATCGACAACAGAGTAGAGCATAACAATGCAACAACCCCCAACAACAAAGTAGAGCATGTGTAACACCTATCTTACAAAACATTAAATTTATTATCTATTTCAGTTAAAATTATTATGAAAAGAGAATTATAAAAATGCACATTAGAATATCTAGAACATAATAGTATAATTATAAAGGAAAAAAGTTCATACATAAATTTATTCATACATCCGTGTAGATCATTTAGCAAAACTGGAAAAGGGGTATTTAACCTATATTTAGTAAGATTCTTGCCCTCCTACGACATGAACATAAGTGGTGTGGCACGTAAGGCTATATTACATCTTGCAACGATGATATAAATAATAAGTGCTTCCCAATTGGTAGGACAAATGCTCATATCGAATGGGCTTCATGGGAAATTAGGTAATTCGCCATCTAAAATTATCATTAATAGAATGATGAGAATAGTTTCTTAATAGTATGAAAAAACATATATGATACTTGAAATATCCATGGAATATAATATGACTATAAATTATTATTTTCATGAAATATGTATAGATGACAAATATCATAACATACAAATATACATTAGTAAACATATGGCAAACAGAGGTAGACAATGTCTTCAACCATTAGGCGTTGGGACATCATATTTAGGTTATTCAAATCTCATGAAACCTCAATATATGACTGTCATATCCAGGCAATTGAGTCTCATGAACTCTAAAGTATGACACTTGATTGGCAGGTACGACCCCACCTTTAGCTGAGGCATCCCCCAATAGGTACCCAGGACAAAGTCAGACAATATAATATTTATATTAATATGTCACCGAAGCCACCACGTGGTCAAGATTTGATTAGTTTGAGAGAGAACTATTAAGATTTCTTTTGTAATCCTCTGAGCACTGATGTTCTTATGACAGTTAGGAATTCTTTTAGTGTCAATTAAATTCAATATGCTCCTAACAAGGATACATTCTTGTCATCTCTGAAATTATTAAGACCATTTAGGCGACACAGCCTACCATTATTCTTAGAATTCAAGTTGTGACCCAAGAAGTGTAATAACACCATATCCTTATAATCATTTAGGCGATATGATTCCTTGCTAAGGAACTCATAAGGTTCAGAATATATATATTAAGACGGCATAGCCTGCCATTATCAAATGAGATTCCAAACTATTAATAAATATATAGTGTACAAGAATAGTTTATTCACACAAAGAGTAGTTCTCTTCTCAAACAATCATATTATCACCCTATCATACAAAGTTGAAATGCGCAACAAGATAGGCAATTATAGTGCATGAGTAACAAAATATTCATATAAGGATATATAATGCATAACAAAATTTAAACATCAAAATTCTTATCTTAAAGTTGTTATGGCTTACAAATTATTTCCCATGATATTTCAAAATATCTACTTAGCCATAATCTTCTCTAATTCTACCATTCTTAGACCTTGAAGGGGCTCATGGTAACAAAATTTCAAGATAAATGACCATAAGCTAAAAAGGGATTACCATGAAGACCATTCAAGAAGAAGAAGGAAAAAACAAAAAGAGAAACTACAATATGTTAAATCATGTTACTTAGATACACTATCCTTTCTTGTAATTCTCCTAAAATTTCTCCATTTCTTCTTGCCTCCTTCCTTCTTAATCTAATTTTGGAGTGCAGAGGTGAGAATGAGTGAAATGGGTATGGGAGGAATGTAGGGAATGGTGTGAAGAAAAAAGGTAGGGTGTAGGGTATTTAAAGAGAAATTGACGGCCAGGATTTAACCACATTTTTTTAATCCAATGGTTGTGATTCAATCTCAAATCATAAATATCTAAGATATAATTATGGTGTGGATCCCGCGGATATCTAATATTTTATTATGGTGTGGGCCCCATAGGTTAAGGTAATGCCATATATTCTTCCTTGTGAATTTACCATTTTACCCTTAGTTTTTTTTTGAATGACCATTTTGCCTCTAGACTTGTAAATTTACCATTTTGCCCTTATCATTTTTCAAAAATGACCATTTTGTCCCTATACCTTAAAACTAAGCTATAGGTTATTTTCTTTATATGATTCAACTAAGCATATTTATTTTTGTTTAATTCTTTCTTATTTCCCCTAAATAATTTAGCTTATATTAAAAATCATTAATTTAGGGATGTTACATTTCTCCCTCACTAAATAAAAATTTTATCCTCAAAATTTTAAACTCTTACCTTAATTAAATAATTCTGGATATCTTTGTCTCATATTCTCCTCTTTCTCTCATGTGGCTTCTTCAAAAGTCAATCCTTCCCATCCCACTTTCATTAAGGGGATTGTCTTATTTCGTAATTGTTTTTCGTTAGTCCTTAATATTGATACATGTTTTACCATATATGTTAGATTTTCCTAAAGCTGCACTATTTCTTCTTCTAAAATATGTGAAAGGTTAGGGATGTATTTTCATAGTTGGGATACATGAAATTCATCATGCAGGTTGGATAAGTGTGGTGGTAAGGCTAACTGATAAGTAACTGGTCTTACTTTTTTCGAAACCTGATAGGGGCTAAGATGTCTCAGGTATAACTTCTTAGTTCTAATAGCTCGGCCAATGCTAGTAGTATGAGTTACTTTAAGGAAAACATGATCTCCTTCTTTAAATTCTATGTGTATTTTTTTTAAAATTAACATAACTCTTTTGCCTATTCTGAGCAATAAGTAGCTTTTCCCTAATCTTTTAAATTTTTTTTAAGGTTTCCTGCACTAGATCGGGTTCTAATAAAGTTTTTTTACCAATCTTATACCAACATAATGGTGACCTACATTTTCTTCCATACAATGCTTCATAAGGTGTCATTCCTATACTAGCATGATGACTATTATTATATGCAAACTCTGCTAATCATAAATATTTATCCCAATTTCCCTTTTATTCAAATATACAGGCTCTAAGCATATCTTCTAAGGTTTGAATGGTCCTTTCAGTTTGAACATCTGTTTGGGGATGATAGGTAGTACATAGGAGTATTCTTGTCCTAAAAGCTTTCTGAAAGGGTCCTTAAAACCTTAAAGTAAAACTTGGATCTATATCAGAAATAATACTGGTTGGTACTTCATGTAACTTAACTATTTCTTGTATATACAATTGAGATAACTTATCTAAAGAATATGAGATTTTTATAGGTAAGAAATATGTTGATTTAGTTTGTCTATCTACAATTACCCAAATAACATCATATCCCAATACAGTTCTAGGTAATCCAGTCATAAAATCCATTGATATGCTTTCCCATTTCCATTTAGGGATTTCTAAAGGTTGTAATAACCCATATGGTCTTAAGTGTTTTATTTTGACTTTTTGGCACACTAAACTCTTAGATACAAATTCAGCTATATTCTTTTTCATTCTTGGCCACTAGTATAATTTCTTTATATTATGATACATCTTTGTGGATTTTGGATGAAGGGTGTATATACTCTTGTGGGCTTCTTCTAGAAGTATCGTTTTAAGCTCTTCATTTGCCAGAACACACCATCGTTCTTGAAATTTTATGAATCTATTTGATGTTTTGGAAAATTTGATTTTTCCCATTTTATTTTGTAAGGCTTGATCTAATTCTTGAGCTTTTTAACTTGGTTTATGAATTCACTTGAGATTTCAAGCCTATTTAATCTAAATCCTCTAATGGTTTTGGTGAAAGAAATTCCTAAATTGCTAATTTTGTCTATTAATTTCATTTCATGTACCATTGGAATAAAAATGTGTAAGGATTTCCTACTTAAAGCATCAGCCACAATGTTTGCCTTTCGTGGATGGTATTGAAGTTTAAAATCATATTCTTTTAATAATTCCATCCATTTTCTTTATCTTACGTTAAGCTCATTCTGATCAAATATGTACTTCAAACTTTTACGGTCACTATAAATATCAAAAGTGGCACCATATAGATAATGTCTCTAAATCTTTAAGTTGCAAACAATGGCTGCTAGTTCTAAGTCATGTGTAAGATAGTTTTCTTTATGAGGTATCAATTGTCTTAATGCATAAGCTACCACCTTTTTAACTTGCATCAACACATATCCTAATCCTTTCTTGGAAGCATCGCTATAAATTTCAAAATGTCCTAAAAGATCGGTAGGTTAATATAGGGGCAGTAGTCAATTTTTCTTTTAAGGTTTGGAAGCTCCTTTCATACTCTTGGGTCCATAGAAATAGGATCCCTTTTCTAGTTAACTTAGCAAAGCTAAGGCAATTTGAGAAAATCCTTAAATGAATATACGATAATATTCGGCTGATCCAAGGAAACTCCTAATTTCTGTGACTTATTTTGGTCTTTCCCACTTAAGAATTGCCTCAACCTTGCTAAAATTCATAATACTCTTTCTTTAGAAATCACGTGGCCTAGAAATTTGACCTCTAGTAACCAAAATTCACATTTTTCCAATTTGGCATATAATTGTTTATCCTTAAGAGTTTGTAGAACTATTCTCAAGTGTTCAACATATTAATCCTTATTCTTAGAATAAATTAAAATATCATCAATGAAAACTACAACAAATTGATCTAAATAAGGTAAAAAAATTGTATTCATACAATCCATGAAAATTGTAGGAGCATTGGTAAGTCCAAATGGCATAATTACAAACTTATAATGGTCATATCTAGTCCTAAAATCAGTTTTAGGAATATAAGATTCCTTCACTCTAATTTGGTGGTATCTTCACCTAATTTTTACCTTATTCAATTGCCTATAGTCTATACACAATCTATGACTACCATCCTTTTTAGTAATAAATAGTACAGGTGCGTCCTATTGTGATGCAATAGGTCTAATGAATTTCTTTTCCAATAACTCATTTATTTAGTTTTCAATTTTTATAATTCTAAATATGACATCCTATGTGGAGCTATAGAGATAGGTCCAGTTCTTGGCACTAAATCTATGGAGAATTTTATTTGCCTTTCAAGGGGTAGGCCTAGAATTTCTGCAGGAAAAACCTCAGGAAATTCATTGACTATAGGGATTTTAGCTACTTCTAGCTTAGTAGCAATAGAGTTTAGAAAGATAGATTTAGTTTCCTTAAAACTTTCTTCCTCAACTACTGGATTGGCTTTTGAGAAAGAGGGTGGATTTAGAAAAGATATGGACTTAGTTTGACAATTCAAGATGGCGTTACTTGCTGACATCCAATCCATTCCTAGAATAACATGAAGATCAATCATGGGTAGAAAAATAAGTTTCACAATGGAAGTGTGTTCTCCTATTTGAATGGGACAATTTATGCGAGCATGAAAAGTTTTAACTTTCTTAGTAGGAGTGATAACATAAAGATTATATGGTAAAGCTGATGCCGGTAATTGTAAAGTTTTAACACAGTTAAGTAATATAAATGAATGTGTAGCTCGATAATCAAATAATATCGATAATTCAATATTTTTGATAATGCATGTATCTCGTATCAATTCAGAAGACTGGTCAGTTTGCTTTTTATTTAAGGCATAGACTCACCCTTGGTGTTGTGGCCTAGGGTATAGATTGGCCTTAAGATTCTTCCCCTTCCACTATGGGTATTCTCTGGCAAAATGTCCTATCTGACCATATTTATAACAAACAATTAGTCCTTAGGAGCATGACTTTCCCTGATGTTGTCTTCCACTTTTTCTACAAACTTGATTTGCCAAATTTTTAGGGTCAAAGGGATTTTTCCCATTTTTATCATTTCTTTGAAATGAGTGGAAATCCCTCTTCCTTTTCCACATATTCAATCTTATCCTTTTCTATTTTTATCACTTTTTTGAAATAATGGCCTTTTTCATTTCAATATTAAGCCTAGACTCTAACTTTTTGTACTTCTAGGCATCATCTTGGTTGTATCATAGGTAGGAGGAGAATTTTGATAATTGCTCAAGTTTAGTTAAATATTATTCAAAATTCATGTTCCCTTGAACTAATCTTAAGTATTCAACTTCTTTTTCATTTCTTATTTCCTTAAGAAAATATTTTTCAAAAAATACTTCTTGGAAAATATTCCAAGATATCTGGCTTCCATGACTTTCCAATAGTCATCTAGTTTCATTCCACCAATATTAAACATCCCTTGAAAATTTGCAGGTGGCAAAAGTGACTTTTTGTTAATCAATAAATCCTAATACGTTCAAAGTTTTCTATATCTATCTTAACCAAGCTTAAGCCTTTTCAAGATGATATTCCCTATTAAAGGAGGATGGATTTTCTTTCCCAAATTTAGACCAGTTTTGATGTTCAATTTCTCTCCTTTGTCCCCCGTTGTTACGATTTTTTGGGTATTATAGGATTTGGTGTGTAGTAGCAGCCTGCTTTCAAATAGCCAGGGTTAGTTCTTGTAGAGATTCAATAGAATGGTTTCAACAAGTTGCCATGTTTTTTTCCTTGAATACATGAACAAATATTATTGAGGTGATCTATCATCACAACTTTATGGAAAATCTATTATATGTTAATTATCCTATAAGTAAGGAAACACTAATAATTTCCTATCTATAAACTAACCCTCTGCAGGGTCTAACCCATGACTTTTTCAAAAATTCACTAAGATCAATCATAGTGGCCATAACCATTTTAGCTTCTATTTAGATCGACCTACTCTGTTACCATATATGTAACACCTATCTTACAAAGTTGAAATGCATAACAACATAGACAATTATAGAGCATGAATAAAAAAAATATTCA
Source organism: Delonix regia (assembly GCA_037074485.1). Taxonomy (NCBI): domain Eukaryota; kingdom Viridiplantae; phylum Streptophyta; class Magnoliopsida; order Fabales; family Fabaceae; genus Delonix; species Delonix regia. The sequence continues at coordinate 3,980,559 of CM073460.1, read as the reverse complement.
TATAAGGATATATAATGTACAACAAAATTCACACATCAAAATTCTTATCTTAAAGTTGTTATAACTTACATATTATTTCCCTAGATATTTCAAAATATCTACTTAGCCTCATTCTTCTTTAATTCTACCCTTCTTAGACCTTGAATGGGCTTATGTTAACAAAATTTCAAGAAAAATGACCATAAGCTAAAAAGGGATTACTATGAAGACAATTCAAGAAGAAGAAGGAAAAGAGAAAAAGAGAAACTCGAATATGCTAAATCGTGTTACCTGGATACGCTTTCCTTTCTTATAATTCTCCTAAAATTGCTCCCTTCCTTCTTACTTCTTTCCTTCTTGATCTAAGTGTGAAGTGGAGAGGCAAGAGTGAGTGAAATGGGTATGAGAGGAATGTAGGGAATATTGTGAAGAAGAGGGGTAGGATGTAGGGTATTTAAAGAGAAATCAACGACTAAGATTTAACCACATTTTTTAAATCCAACAGTTGTGATTGAATCTCAAATAATAAATAACTAAGATATAATTATGGGGTGGGCCTTGTAGGTTAAGGTAATGCCACATGTCCCTCCTTTTGAATTTACCATTTTACCCTCTGTATTTTTTTTAAAATGACCATTTTGGTACTAATCTTGTAAATTTACCATTACCCTTAGCATTTTTCAAAAATGACCATTTTGCCCTTATACCTTAAAACTAAACTATATGTTGTTTTCTTTATATGATTTAACTGTGCATATTTATTTTTGTTTAATTCTTTCTTATTTTCCCTAAATAATTTAGCTTATATTAAAAATCACTAATTTAGGTATGTTATAGCTCAACGGTGCAATAACCCATGACGGTGTAACAACCCAGGAGATGCACAGTGAGGAAGAGAGATTTGACCTAAAACCTTCAGAAGTTAATGAAAGCAAAGATTAGATGTTACCCTTTTTTCTAATTTCAGATGGAGCTAACATTAGTTAAAAGCGACATTAAATAATGGTTGGCAAATTTTATAAATCGTGATGCTTAATTTCAATTATGGAAACCAACATTAGATAACAGACATTGAAATCCACATTTTTTGTAATGATATCTTCAACCCAAAGCCAAATACGACACAGTGTGGTGTATGGGGGATTTTTTGTCTTTTAGGTTTCCTAATTTTGGTAGAGAGGAAACTATTAATCTTCGTAAAAGCAAGCAATTGGAAAGATTTAATGCACTGCTCATTTGATATTGAGTTCGCATTTTGGGTTTCAATTAGTGTAGATGAAAAAGAGTGTTTGAGTTTCTTTTTTGTAAACAAGGTTGAATGTTTTGTCATTGCTTGGAAAGAATGCACTTCGAATAAGGTATGTGTATTTAACTAAATTTGATGATAATGCAAGTGCTAATTTCTATATTGGAGAATAGATTAGATGGAGATGGAGAGATCAAAGGGTTAAATTTTTTTTTAAAAAAACCCTAATAGTGTTAGTGAATAATTAATAAAGACTTAAAAAAAATGATTAACCAGTGTTAATATAAAAATTGATGACTTATAAAATAAATGTGCAAGTGTCATTAGATAATTTGAGAACCTGATATAAATATATAAGAAACATTATATAAGTTTTTACCTTATTATTATTATTTATGTTTTTATTACTTGGTTATTAATAACATGGGTGAAGTTTCACTCGTAAAATCAGGGAGTTGCTTGACACAAACTAGTATTCTTGTATTATTTGTAAGAAGTTATTGTTAATAAGTTGATATTTTTTTCATTTTTATTAGATAGTTGTAGCATAGTAATTATCATTATATTGTAATATACTAAAGAAATGATGTTTACGAAAAAAGAAAAAAACCTGGTTCTATATTACAGTTATTGTTATTATTTTTATAAAATTAAAATATGTATTTTTCTTAAAATTGGTTCTATGTTACAAATTGAAAATATTTATTCTTTATAAAGTTGTCAACAGACATAATTACTATTTAAACAATATTGTTTAAGCATATTACAACTCATAATTTTTTAAATTGTTGATATAATCTTCTAAATTATTATTTTAGGATTGTAGAAGACTATATATGATACAAATTGAAAATATGTATTTTCTATAATTATTAATATACATCTATACTAATCTATATAACTTTGGAATTTTCTTTTATTGGACTCAAAATCATATTTTATCACTTAGATAATATGTCATGCTAATATAAATTATATTATAAACAAGAAAAATTAAATGAATCAATTGTAACAATATATATATATATATATATATTAATATAGCATTTAGTATCAAGCAATGTCATCTCTAAAATTATAAGGCAAGCTTTGCAGCAATGTTTTTCTAATAAGCTACTATGATTTGGCATGATTTTCCCCCACGTAATTGTGCAAAAATCTATCCCTAACTTATCTAAGACAAATTGTGGGACGGGAAAACATCTGTCCCATAAATTGATGTTGTAAATCATTAGAGATGAAAAATAAAATTCATCTTGGATTTTAGGACGAATATTTCTGTCCCAAACAAAACTTTCGTCTCTAAATGAGGAATATGCTAATCCTATTTTAGGACCGACATTTTGTCCCAAATTTCTCCCAATTTGGGATTGAATTTTGTGAGGGAATATTATGTCTCAAATTAGGACGAAATTATTCTATCTCAAATATCCATCCTAGAATGTGATAGAATATTTCATCCCTAAATTCCATCCCAAATTGGGATATAATTATTCTCTTTCAAATAGTTGTCCCAGATTGGGACAGAAAATTCCCTCCCTAAAGTCAATCCCAATTTAGGACAGAATTGCTAATCCATCCTTAAATTTCATCCACATTTTGTCCCTAATTTGTCCCTATTTTACAATATGGAAATATGTCCATATTTAATGCGTCCTTATTTTACAATCTTAAAATATGCCCATCCCTGATTTATCCATAATCCATCCCTAATTTGTAATTTGAGAATTTTTCCATCCTTAATTCGTCCCTAATCTGTCTCTAAATGTCATAGTCTTATTTCACATTATATTGCTTTGGACATTTGCACACCTAAATACAGATAACCAGTGGACTAAAATATATAAGTAGTCATAATATTAACAATAAGGTACATACATAAAACTAATCCATGATAAAATCCATAATATAAATATCAAGCAAATCCTAATGTTATCAACAACGAAGGTGAAAAAGAGAAAAAAAAAAAAAAACAAAGAAGAAGATAAAGAAAAAGAAGAAAAAGAAATGCTTGAAGTTTTCCAATATAGAGATTGATAGAGCAATCACTTGTATAACCAAAATAGAGGGATTAGTTAAAGAAAGAGAAAATAATGTTAAAAAAATGATGATGATAAAAACTTGCCATTTTTCACTGAGATGAGAATTTATCATTGTTGCTAGAAAGTGAGCTATGCGAGAGGAGGAAGAATCTATTTGGTAGGCTTCGCACCTTTATATTTAATCTAAAGTTAACATACTTTATTAAGGAAAGTTAACATACCATTTGTAAATATGAAAAATAATCTTATATTTAATCTAAAGCTTCTCAATATAAAATAATATAAATGGTGAAGAGGTTTATATTTAACACCATACTTCAATCTATAAACTAGCAACACAACTACTGTATTTTTTAAAAAAAAATTAGTGGAAAAGAAAAACTCATTTCCAACTAGATCACGTTACTATCATCCACCACATATCAACATTTTTTTTTTCTTACCATTTTGATGCTCTCATTTTATAGTCACAATAAATAAGTAGCTTGCATTTCACAAACAAATAACATGAAGTTCACATGACCAATTATCATTGTTTGTTTAACTATAACATGAAAGTAAAATGTAAACGACAACACTTATATCATGCCAAGGGGGGATATTCAATAATATTGAAATTTAGAGTAGCAAGATATATTTCTAATAAACAAAAATTAATGGTTAAAACAAGGGCACTCTAGTATTTTCAATACCAAATGAATATCTAATATAGAAACTTGCTTTGGAAGTTTATGGTGGTGCTCACAAGCAAGGTAAAAATAGATATGGTTAATATTGCCATGAGGTTTTTCTTGTCATGACTAATCATAAACATAATATTTAGACCTAGATTAATCAAAATTTGGAATTATTTCATGCTCAATTACGACATAAGAGTGACCACAAAACAAGGAGAAAATAAGTGCAATGTTTGAATGCTTCACAAGGTATGAAATTATATAAAAACATATTAACTGTATACATTAAAGAGTGACCACAATTTTAATAGTGCAATTTAACTTTAGGATAAAAAGTAGATATAATCGAAAAGTGTAGAAATTCATTAAGACAACAAATTTCATAGTGCAATTTATCTTAAGGATAAAAAGTAGATATAATGCTACCATTAATGTTTGCATTAATAATCAAATAGAATATGCAAAAATAGCTAGCATGCACTCACTTAAAATGGAACAAAAGTGTATTTTGTAAATTAAAAATAAACACTTACAAGCTTGAATGTAATAATATATGTTGATCAACAAAAGCATCAAAATAATCTTAGAGTCTAAAAAATTAGGTATACCACAAGAAGTTAAAAAGTTAGGCAAGATTGTGAATTAAAAGAAGTGACCTAACTTTTCTTGCAAAAGGTGAGCTAGTTGGAAATATTCCGTCATTCCAACATTGCCCACATCTTCTACGTATTAAAAGCTTCTTATCATATCCAAGGGACAAGGTGATTGCTTTGGTGAATGAGTGTGCTGACTCAATATCTCTTCAATCTTTGAAAGTCTCTCTTTTTTCCTTCCTTTTTCTTTCTCAAAGAAATGGAAAAGAAGGGATTTCCTTAAGAATTTTCTTCTACTACACATACAGTTTGACAATATCAAAAGTATTGAAATCAAAGAAAGAAATTATTAGTCTTAGTGTACGTGTTTTCTATTGATTTAAATTTTAATAAAATAAGCTAAATGTATTCAAAAACCTATCACTTTAAGCATCAATGTGACACTTAAACAAAAAATGAGTTATTGAGTTATAAAAATTAAACTTTGTTAAAATATATTACATAACAAGTAGTAATAAAGAGTAAAAACTCAAGGAGTACAAAGAACAAAAAGAACACTATCGATTGATTTGATATACTCGATAGATACATCTCATTTTAATTTATTGATAAGTTATGCATAAATAGAATTAAAAATAAACATGATAACTTTAAGGGAATAAAATATAATTTAGAACTAAAAATTATTAAAAAAAATTTAATATTATTGTCAATGTAAATGAGATGGGTCTTTATTAAATTCAAGATATTAGGTGAAAGAAACAAAATATAATGACAATGATTCAATCCCCTATTTACTATTTCAAATAATTGCCTTATATCACACACTATACTAACAAATTTTATATGATAAAGAATATGAAAATTTCAATAGCTATATATTATTTTGACTTAAATTAGAATCAACCTTTACTCATGAACTAATAGTAATTAGGCTTTTTGTGAGTCTTCAATATGTTGTTAAAAGGATTTTTAGATGTTGTAATCAACCAGAAAACTCAGAGTACAAAGAAATCCTCAAAAAGCAATAAGTCAAGTAATGATGATTGCCTAGAATTGAACCATGGTATAAGAGATGCTACGACTAGTGCTTTAAGAACATAAGAAAGAAATAATAAAAAATAATCACACATCAATAGAAGAACTTTCAATTCCTAAAGTGGATATTAGCAATGACATCAAAAGAGGAAGAGAGGAAATCACCTAGATGTATTAAGTGGAGAAAGCCAGACGATAGGGCTTCTCGCTATGCCTTTGTTGGTTCTGCACGAGTTGAGTGAGAGAGGAGAGGATGTGAGTTGAGGTGGATTAAAAATGAATGGATGGTGGTGATTAGAGTTTGATTTAAAATGTTAAGAGGGAAATGAAAATTTGGTGCCAAAGATTTACTGATATATTTACCTAAGTTTGTATTTTATAAATCTATACATATTATATACTTTATATTTATTAACCTTGTCAAAGATATTAGATTTATAATATTATTTCCATTTTAAGTTTTAATTTTATTGGGACAATTATTATTTATATATATGCCTATCATATTTGATGTTCATATATGATAAAATTGCATTGATTTCATTATGTATAACTTCATAAGAATTATTCTATTGATTTTTCTATTTATCTATTCTAGAATATTTAAAATAATAACTTCAAACAAAATTAAATAGAACTGCTTAAATTTTAAAATAGATAGATAGATACATAAATACAAAGATATACTTGGATTTTAAAATTATTTTGAAATAAAGATCAAAATATATCTATTTATCTCTCCATCAATATATTTTAAAATCTATCCACTTCAAAATATTCAAAATAATTATTTATAAAAAAAATTAAGATTTTAAATATATTGCTCAATATGGTATAAATTTTAAATTAGCAAAAGTTTAATTTTTTTTATTAACTATTACATGATTAAAACTATTAAAAAGTGTGTGTGTGTGTATATATATATATATATATATATATATATATAGAAATTAAATCATCCAATAACAAACATTTAAAACATTTAAAAAATTATCAAATGAATGAAGACACTGTTAGAATTATGATTATTATTTCTTTATTGTCACTGGTAGTATATATATGGCCCCACATGTACCAAGAATTCTTGGTTCTACACTTAGGGTTAGGTTGAATAATGATAGGAAAGTTTGAAAAAAGAGAGTGAAAATTAAGGAGAAGAGGACACGTATCTTAGGTAGCATGTGTGGGGTGTCTAAGAACACCAAAGTCTTCCTCATCCCTACAACCTCACATGTGATTGAGCCCAACACTGTCCTATCCTTCCCACATGTTGCCTTTTGAAGGTAGAAATTTGGTCTATAAAATTGACATTGTAAGGTTTTAGTTGATTATACACTTGTTAATATAAATATATACTTCTCATGGTTCTATCAAAGCACATGATAGTGTGTGTGTGTCAAACAATGTTTTAAAAACTTAACATTTAAATTTGGTTTAGACATAGTGAGTTTGCTCTTTTCGCGACACGATTTGAGATTTTACAATTATATATCTTAATGAATGCCATAGTTCTTTATTTAAATTACAAGTTATATTATGTAGAAACATAAAGGAACATTCAAATTTCAATATATTTTTTTATGAAATACATTATAGTTTAATGTAAATGAATGAAATAACTTTAGAATTTTAATTATCTTTTTTTTTCTAATTTTAAATATATATTAACTATTTATTACTTAATTTTTTTGATAAAAACAATTTATATATATATATGTATTAAAAATAATATACAAAGTGAAAATGTTTATTTATTTTAATTTTTTTAAAAAAGTATTAGGGATAGATTTTTTCTTCTCAAAAAGTTATCCCTAACTTGATTTAACTATTTTGGGATAACGAAAACCTATTTTGACGCAGATTTGACATGAAATTAGGGATGTATTCTTGGGATGGAAAAATCCTTCCTAAAAATCTGTCCCTAAGACTTATTTTAAAAATAAAAATTTAAGAAACTAGTTTTGGTATGTATTTGAGATGGAATTAGATGCAGATATTTTGACACGAAATTTTTCAACTTAAAAATCCATCATAAATAATTATTTTTAAATTAAAAAATACATAAAATTTTTTAGACAGATTTGAGATGGATTTGTCATGGATTGGAGAAGGATAAAAATTCTTCTCTAATTTCCAACTCTATTCTTATGTTTTTTTGTAGTGTAAGGATTACGGGTTTAATTATCTCCTTCTTCTGTGTTGCAACTTTTTCTCTTTCTTAAGGTAGATGTATATTTTGTCTCACATATTTTGCAAAGAACAAAGTCATCAAGCTGTAAAAGATCATGCAAATAATTAAACTTTTATATATAATCATTTACAAAATTCAAGACACATCTTAACATGTAGAACAAATGACAGGTATATATTGTTGGAATATTTTAAATTATTTTGTGGATTAGCATTAATCCAATTATTAGAATAATTATATGTAATTATTAATTAGGTAATCAATGTTAATCTAAACTAATAATGGATTGGGTAATCTGTGATGGGTTGGATTAACCACAAGCCTAATGGGTAGAAACCCCAACCTATAGCCTAGTATTGATTAATGATTATCCCACTTGATCAATGATTAAGAGCAGATAAAGAGAAAGAGGGATTAAGCTTATCTAATTATATCAATTAATTAAAAAAAAAAAATGACATAATCATTGATATATGTTAGCCACCAATTTCATCATTGATGAATGGAAATGATTCAACCACCATTATTGAATTGGTCAAGCAACTTAATCCTCTTTATGCAATATATTCCAAAATACCTTTTCAAACACAACTATTTGAGCTCGATCTCTTTTCTTATCTATTATCATTTGTTCAGCTCTCTTTAGTGGCAATGGGCATTATAGGTTTTAGTCTCTGCTATTGAGTCGAATCATGGTTAGCTCATCATCAACTCTATATTAGTATTTATTTATATATATGATCTCCCTATTTTAGACATTATTTTTTTATATGTCATTTTAAACAAATGGTATAAAAGCTAGGTTATTGCAAAAATACAGATTGTCATGGATGAATGGAAATGATATGAATAAGTATAAACTTTAAATTTTTTTAGTGAAATTTGTTCCAGATCTTAGGAATTTTGAAAATAAGTTTATGCCTATGTGGAACTAAATATTTCAAATTGTGCCCATTGTATACTCTGACCAGAGATGAACATGTTTGACTCTAGTGAAACCTTGATCTAAAATTTTTTTGAGTAAAATTAATCAATGTATAGATTAAGTTTATTAGAATGAGTTTAGAGGTTTTGATGTCTGAAGAATTATGAACAAAATAAGACCCATATCAAAACTCAATATTCGGGAAATCAGGATCCGCCATTGAAGCTCGAAAACCCTTGAACATTTCAAACCTAAATTCACTTAAATGCTTTGTGTTTGGCCAAAACCATAATAGGGGATTTATATATTATTGCATAACAATCACTTTGGCATTTAAATCGCTAAATTAGATTCACAACAACATGAGCTGCCATTAAAGCTCAAAGAACTTGAAACTCTTAAGAATTTCAAATGTGATTTTTCTTAGATAATGCATTTTTTTTTTTTGTAGAAATTGCATTAGGGGATACATAGATCATGAAATATAAATAATTTTAATGCCTATTTGAACATATGAAGAGCTTTATTTTATCAAGTCAAAGTTCCAAGTTGGAAACTGGGTCAGGCAACCTGTTGAAGGTTGAAGATGATTAGCAAGCGAGTGGAGAAAAGCCCACTTGTAGTGGTGGCGTGTGTGAGCATGTGAGAGTCACACGCTACTCTTCTGGTCCCTAACCTTTTATAGTTCAACTCTATTTACCGCTTTCAATTTTTTTGGAGATTTTTCCAAAATTTTTTAAGCACTGAAAATAAGAGTTTTGAAATTTCTTGAAGATTTAAGACCTTAAAACAATATGTAATTGAGATGTTTTAACCTGAAAATTTTTTTATAGTGACTAGTCATAGAGAGGAACAAAATATTGATTTCACTCTCCCTGATGATGTTTGAATAAATTAAATGAATTCGTTTTGCATAATTAGTTAATTTTTTACTCCTATTATGAGTTGTGAAATTAATTTATGAATAATAAAAAACCAATTGGTATCATAATTATTAGTATATTCCCTTAAATAATCATTAAGGATAAAATTAGTCATCTAGTAAGATATGGAGGGCTTGTTTATATTAACAATGGACATGTCCTATCGGTGTGACATTACTAATATGATATTGTAAATTACACTTGTTTATGACTAGTTAGTAACGTTTTTTGGTAATGTTTTATAGTTTCTTATACCTATTGATATGGAAATTGTGAATGCATTTTTTGTTTGATTCTTATCATGAGTTAAATCCAAATTGACATGAATGAGTTTTCCTTATTTTATTGTGATTTAGGTCCCTTAGGAGGGATTGTAATAAACAAAAATATATATATATATATATATATATATATATATATATAGTTGCATGTACTGAGTTTATTAAGGAAACCTTATTTCATAATTATGTTATTTTGACATAATTAATGTTCCTATTTTGGCTTCCTCAGTTTCTGCATTCCAACAACTATTTTCAGTGAAAACTCTTAATGGGATGAACTATGATGATTGGAGTAAGTCCCTGGACATGTATTTGACAATCACTAAAAAGGATTTGGCTCTGAGAGTATTAAGACTAGTAGAGTCCACAATTGAGTCAAGCGTTGCTGACAGAACTTACTCTAACAGGTGGCATGAATCAAATAAAATTTATCTAACAATCATGAAATTAACTATTGATAAGACCATTAGGCAAAGTATTCCTAAGAAGGATACTGCCATAGATTATTTAAAGGTTGTTGGTGAAAAATTCTAGAAGTTTGAAAAGACTTAGAAAGCATATGATTTTTCACTGTTGGATAATACAAGTTATGATGGAGTCTCCAGTGTGCAAGAGCATATGACAAAGCTTATTAATTGTTACAATAAGCTGAAGTCATATAATGTAGACTTAAGGAAAAGTTATCTAGTCTACAGAATGTTACAGCCTCTCTCTACTGAATATGGAGTCCTTAGGACCATTTATAATTCTCAAAAAGCTGAGTAGAATATTCACCAGAAGATTTCTTTAGTAGCTCAAGAGAAAGAATCATTGATGAAAGTCAGCTCTCATACTCATAACATTAATTATATTTCTCAAGATTCAAGTAGTAAGGGCAGTAATGAGAAGCATAAAGGTAGGAAGCAAGATAAAAGAGCTAGTGGTAAGAAATCTTTTGGACCTAGGAGGAATGGAAGGCATTATAAGGGTTAGAAGAAGAAGTCGCTCAAGGGTGATTGTCACTACTACAAGAAGCCTAGTCATAAGATATCAGATTACTTCAAATTGAAGATAAGCACAAGCGAAAACGTACTTCTCCTAAAATTGCCCCTTTAAGTCTAATATGCCCCTAGCTCTAGTATGTTTTGAGTCTAATAATTTTGAAACTTCTCTTGATTCTTGGTGGTTGGATTTTGGTGCGATTGTTCATGTGACAAATTCCTTGCTGGGGTTCATAAATAGGAGGATGCCAAGTGAGAAAGAAAGGACCATTCTTGGAGTAAAAGGAAATTCAACAGTGGTTGATAGCATTGAAACTATCTCTTTAAATTTAGAATTTGGACATTGTTTAGTGTTAAATGATGTTGTTTATGTACCCTCTTCTAAGAAGAACTTGATTTCTAGTTATGTATTGGATAGAAATGGCTATTCTTTTTGGCAAGGAAATGGAAAGATTGAAATTTTCTTTAATTCAATGGTAATTAGATTTGCTTTGCTATTGAATGGTTTATATTGCTTAAATATGAATGTTTGTCTATATTTGTCCAATAGTGCACCTATTAATGTTATAGTAAGGCATAAATGTCGAAGATTTAATGAAAGTTCCTCTATGTTTTGGCATTGACGTTTAGGCCATATATCTAAAGAGAGATTAGAGAGGATGGTCAAATAGGACATATTAGGGAAGTTGGATTTTTCTAACTTGGAAACATTTGTCGATTGCATAAAGGGAAAACCTCCCATAAGGGCTAGGACTAAAGGGGCAAATAGATCTGAGAACATTTTAAACTTAATCCATACAAATATATGTGGACCTATTACACCAGTTGCCATGGGTGGATTTAAGTACTTTATCACCTTCATAGATGATCATTCTAGGTATGGGTGGATTGATTTATTACATGCAAAATCTGAGTCATTAAATACTTTCAAGACATTTAAGGTAGCAGTTGAGTTGAAGACTGGGAAAGTAGTTAAATGCGTGAGATCTAATAGAAAAGTAGACTTTTATGGCAAATATACTGAAATAGGTAAGAATCATGGTCTATTTGCTTTGTTTCCATAAGAATATGGGATTGAAGCTCAGTATATAATGTCAAACACTCCTCAACAAAATGGAGTTGCTAAAAGACATATCCATACCTTAATGGATATGGTCATAAGCATGACTAACCATTCATCCCTGCTAAATTGCTAAGGGGTTATGCATTAAAGATTGCGATCTATATTTTGGATCAAGTTCCCAATAAATCAGTTCCAAAGATGTCGTATGAATTGCTTTTTGGTAAAAGGCCTAGTTTGAGGCATCTTCAAGTTAAACATGTAAAGCAGAAGTAAGACTGTATAATCCTCAGCTTAAGAAACTTGATCCCAGAACCATCAGTGGATTCTTCATAGGATATTACACTAGATTGAGAAGGAGCATATTTTATTCTCTTACTCACACTACCAAAGTCGTTGAGTCAAATAGAGCATTTTATTTTAAGGATGACTTAGATAGTGGGAATAATGTGCCTAGGATAATTAATCTACATATAAAAGATACAACATTGCCTTTACCCATTTCATCTTTACAATCATTCGTTGGTCACTTTAATCTAGATGATGCTGCTGGGGAAAATTTAGTAGATTTTGACATTAAACAATCTGCAAAAGATTCGTAGGTGGCAGCTAATGAATTGAGATGATCTCAAAGAGTTCGTAAGTCCGCCATTCCAAATGATTATATAGTTTACTTACAAGAATTTAAATATGATATAGTTAATGGCACAAACCTTATTTCTTTTAAAGAGGCAATAATAGGGTCTCATTCTTCTGAGTGGTTAAATGCTATGAATGAAGAGATTGACTCTATCGTGATAATGATATTTAGATACTTACTGAACTACCAAACATATATAAACCAGTTGGTTGCAAGTGGGTCTTTAAAAGTAAGAGAAATATAAATGGTGAAATTAAATGGTATAAAGCCAGACTCATAGCTAAAGGCTATAATCAGAAAAAGGACATTGATTATACAAAGACATTCTCTCATGTATCTACTAAGGATGCTCTTAGGGTGGTTATGGCTTTTGTTGCATAACTTGCCCTTGAACTTCACCAAATAGATCTCAAAACTATGTTTTTGAATGGAAATTTGTATGAGGACATATATATGAAGCAACATGATGGATTTGTAGAATCAACAAAAGAATATCTTATCTGTAAGCTAAATAAGTCCATCTATGGACTAAAACAAGCTTCGAGGTAATGGTATATGAAGTTTGATGAGGTGATTACTGCACTTGGATTCGTTGAGGACGTCACAGATCAATGTATCTATCAAAAATTTAAGAGATGTAATTTTGTAATTCTTGTGCTCTACGTAGATGACATCATGTTAGCCAGTAATTCTATGGGTCTATTGAATACAACTAAACAAATTTTATGGTTCCATTTTGATATGAAAGATCTTGGTAAATCCTCCTTTGTTTTAGGAATTTAGATTCACCATGATAGATCATGTGGCATTTTAGGTTTGTCTCAAACAGCCTAAATTAATCATGTGTTGAAAAAGTTCAACATGTACTCTTATGCCCCTTGTGTTGCACCTGTATAGAAAGGTGAAAGATTGTTGAAATCACAATGTCTTCAGAATAATAATGAAAGAATTGCAATGGAAAGAATTCCATATACATTTGTAATTGGAAGCCTCATGTATGCTCAGGTATGCACACGTCCTGACATTACTTTTGCTATCGGTGTGCTTGGTGAGTACTTGAGTAATCCTGGCCATGATCATTCGAGGGCTGCAAAGAAAGTCATAAGATATCTCCATGGTACAATGCATGATATGTTGACTTTTAGGAAGATTGAATCATTGGAGATTGTGAGCTATTCTAATTCTGACTATACATTGTGCATTAATGATCATAAATCCACTTTGGGATACATCCTTATGATGTCTAGAGGAGCAGTTTTATGGAAAAGTGTAAGCATTCACTCATAGCTACCTCAACTATAGAAGCAAAATATATCGCTTGTTATGAGGCTATCCACCAGGCCATATAGTTAAGGAAATTGATATCTAGCATGCATCTTGTTGATCTTATATTAAGACTTTTAACAATATATTGTGATAGTTTGTCTGCTGTTTGCTTTTCTCAAAACCACAGGAATTCTAGTCGTACAAAGCACTTTGATGTAAATTTTCTATTTGTTAGAGAAAAAATTGTTGAATCTCAGACTCGTTTGATTCACATACTAGGTTAACGTATGTTGGTGGACCCATTAACCAAAGGCTTACCCATAGGAGTCTTAAAAAATCATGTTACTTATATAGGTATTGTTGAAAATTTTGATGCAACTTTGATATAGTAGGAGTTTGAGTTGAGTCCATAAGGGACTTTTGCGGTGTGAATGAGACACCAAATTATTATTTTGTAATCCATTCTATTTAGGTATTGAAACTAAATATGTAATAATGTTGATATCACTTATTTTCTTATTGAATTCAGTGATCTTGGTATGTTTCTTTTCTGAATTTGGTATGATTTAGTATATACACATATCTATGTGTCACGATGAATATTGATTATTTAATTTTGTTAATTAATGTAATTGTCCTAATAATTTATTGATGCTATCCAAGTGAAAGATTATTGGAATATTTTTAATTATTTTATGGATTAGCATTAATCCAATTATTAGACCAATTATATGTAATTATTAATTAGGTAATCAATGTTAATGTAAACCAATAATAAATTTGGTCTTTGTTAAATATGTGGGTAATCTGTGATGAGTTGGATTAACCATAAGCTCATTGGGTAGAAACCTCAACCTACAGTCCAGCGTTAATCAATGATTATCCTATCAAATCAATTATTAAGAGCTGATAAAAAGAAAGAGGGATTGAGCTTATCTAATTATATCAATTAATTAAAAAAGAAAAAAAAGACATCATTATTGATGAATGTCGGCCACCAATTCATGATTGATGAATGGAAATGATTCAACCACCATTATTAAATTGGTCAGGCAACTTAATCCTCCTTATGCTATATATTCCAAAATGCCTTTTCAATTACACAACTATCTGAGCTCTATCTCTTTTATTCTCTACTATCATTTGTTCAGCTTTTTTTAGTGGCATTGGGGATAGTAGGTTGTTAGTCTCTGCTACTGAGTTGAATCATGGTTGGCTCATCATCAACTCTAAGTCAGTATTTATTTATATATATGATCTCCTTATTTTGGACATTTTTTTTATGTCATTTTTAACACTCATTATATCAAGTGGTATGAAATTCGTACCCTCATATTATCAGGGCCACATCTTTGTCTTTGTGAAGCGTTATACAGCCTATATTCATGCATGAGCCAATTTGACTTTTCACCATTAGGAGGCTTTCCTTTGTAGTATACCAATGACATCTTATATCTAATAGTTAAGCCTTCATGTTTCACTTCTTTCTTTAACTCCTGAGGCCTTCCAATATCCATCTCCTGTAGCTCTATTCGGCCTACCTCCATTTTTATACTTTCTTTCTCTTGAGGAAAAGAAATACCATTTATCATCACCTTAGGGTGTATGGGTTTCTACAATATTAAACTAGACTATTAAATACGTATACTTTTGTTATAGAATGATATCAATATAGGTAGATATTGAGAATTTTCCAAAATAAAGATATGGTTAAAAACAAGATATAAAAAAGAGTAAGTCAAATATATTAATTTCCAATAACATACAATAAAGAAAAAAAAATCAATAAGTCATGTCACTTGATATAAATTTTGAGAACTTTATTTAGAAATTTATCATAACTTCAAGAAGTTCAAGAAAAGAAACAAAAACTCTGGGACAAGAAAATCTCATCTACAAATGATTGAAATAGTTAAACACTAGTTAAGTTTGTTTGACAATGTTGATAGAAAACTTAAGAAGTGTGTGGATGTCTATATATATATATAAGAATAGCCTTTTTCAATGTTTCTTTTCCTTGATTTGTTTAAAAAAAATAATAGAGTATAACTAATATGATATTTGACGACTAGGCTTATGAAAAAATTTTACTAAATTATTATTCACTGTAATTGGTTTAAAGAAAAGATCCAATGGCAAACTTAATATAGCATATAATTAATGGAACAAAAGAAAAAACTATGTCAATAAGTCACTTGTTTTAAATATTTGTCATCATATTTATGATCCTTCTTGTACTTCTTTTACATGAACGTATAATGCTTTTTTTGAAAATTTATCATAAAATAATGCCCCTAATACACACACTTGTTTCACATAAGCGAGTCTAAATAAAGAGGGAGGGCAAGAATGGTAAGGACTAAGGATTATATATAAATAAATAGGTCCAAATAAAGAGCCTTGTAGTATAAAGCAGAGAGGGAAATTAAGCCACAAATGGACATGTCGCAAATCTAATAATTAAATATCATCAAAATATCCTTCTTAGCAGCATGTCTATGGTTATATCAAAGAATTGATACTAAAGAATAGAGATTACTAAAACATTGACAATATGCAAAAATAAACATCCATGAGTGATGACATTTTAAAAGAATGAGAAACACCATATGGCAAATAACAATAGATTTATCTAACATTCTTATATGCAGGTTTTCAAGAGTGAATTACCTATAATCATTACTTCCTATATACACCTTTGAGTAGTCTAATCTAGACATTCCTTACTACTTAAGTCCCTATCATATTAAAAATTATACATAAAAATGAAATTGTTTTTGTAGTAGGAGAAAGAACTTCAAATATTTTGCCAATAACATGTAGTAAAAAAAAAAAAACTTAATGACTCAAAGTCACTGGATATAAATTTTGAGAGTGGTATATATATATATATACACACACACATACACACACAAAAACAAATAACAACAATGACTTCATTGTACAAAAATTATAAAGAAACCACTAGTACAAAAATTATAAAGAAAATTAAAAATATACATACTCGAAAGCTTCATAGGATCATATTGATAAACATTGGCATCAATGATCATATTAGCTGGTATAGGTTGATTATTAAATTTTGCCAACAAATAATAAACAATAAGTTCATCATCAACAGGATCAAATCTATAATTAGTTGGTAAAGGAAAAGGAGAACTTGTTACAAAAAAAGGCAAGGTTAAGTGTGTAGATAAAATAAATAGCAAATAGAAGTAAAACTGTAGCAAATAATTTGAGATGACGCACAGAATTTTACGTGGAAAACCCCAATAAGGTAAACAACCACAGACAAAGAAGAAATGACTTCACTATGAGTAAAATAGGAGTTACACCTTCTCTTTATATAGCAAGGATAATATAATATTTTATATCTCTTGCTAATAGGAGAATACTAATCTCCCAACTCTCTATATTTCTCTTCTCTCTCTATGTAGAATTGCTCCTTTCATAGTTGTGAGAAATAAGGTTATGAAGATCTCAATTTATTAGGAAGGATGAAGGGTTTCAATGCAATTTTTAAAGGACTAAACAACAATTACTAAAAATTTTCTCCTCTTTTTTCTTTATTTGTTCACCAACTTCACCAACCAAGATAATTAGTCTTGGTAGAGACACAAACTTTGACATTCTCCCACCTAAAGATTTGATTGAGAATCAATCAATCTTCACATCATTCTTCCTTCTTTGTCACCTCTTGTTGCTTATGTCTCTACTAGGCCAATAGAAGATCTACACCATATGAACTTATCAGTGTTCATTAGCTTTGTCATTGTATCTACTAGGTTCTTTAGTATGGATATTCTACATATCCACACTTCCTTCTTCAACATTTTCTTAGACTAATTGGTATTGAACTCATATGTGTTTAGTCTTAATATGAAATGTTATATTCTTCACCAAGTGGAAAGCACATTGATTGTCACAAAATAGTCTAATCTTCCTAAGATTGTACCCAAGCTCTTCCAACAGTATCTGCAACCAGATTGCTTATTTGCTCACTTGTGTAGCTACAATATATCCTGCCTTTGTCATTGAAGTGGCCACAATAGGTTGTAGTTTTGAAACCCAGCTTACAGCTCCACCTACAAGAGTAAATACATAACCACTGGTGGATTTGCTATTGTCAAGATCACCTGCAACATTTGAAATCTGTATAGCTACTGATGGTGAAATCTGATCCTCCATAATGTAATTCAATATCTGTGGTCCCTTTAATGTATCTTAGGATTCTTTTTACAATATTCCAATGCTCTTAGCTAAGATTCGTCATATATTGACTAACCACTCCTACTGCTTGTGCAATGTTTGGTTTTATGCAAATCATAGCGAATATTAGGCTACCCATTATTGATGTGTATGGTACTTAAGACATTTCCTTCCTCTTTTCTTTACTGCTAAGACTTGAGGATAACTTGAAAATAACATGAAGTGGGGAAGAGATTGACTTACAATCTTGTATATTAAAGCGCCGTAAGATCTTTTTTAAATAATTCTTTTAAGAAAGCCAAATCTTTATGTTATTCCTATCTTAGAGAATTTGTATCCCTAGAATCTTGCTTGTAGGTCCCAAGTCCTTCATGTCCAATTCCCTAGCTAATTGTACCTTTAATTCTTGATGCGATCTTTATTAAGACCTGTTACCATCATGTCGTCTATATACAACAGTAGAATAATGAAATCATTTCCACCAAACCTTTTAATATATGAATAAGAGTTAGTATTATATCTGTTGTATCTAAAGCTCATGATAAAGGAATCAATCTCTTACACTAACACTTCGGTGCTTGTTTAAGACCATATAGAGATTTGTTCAACCAGCAAACCAAGTTCTCCTTTTCTTTTTCTTCAAACTTTTCTTGCTAAAGCATATAAATTTCTTCTTCAAGATCTCTATGAAGAAATGTAGTTTTCACATATAATTGCTCTAGATGTAAGTTAAATGTAGCATACATTGCTAAGAACACTCAAATCGTTGTGAGTTAAACAACTTGAGAAAATATCTCATTGTAATCAATGCCTTCTTTCTTAGCAAATCTTTTTACCACCAGTCTAGCACGATATTGTTCAACTTGATTATCACTAGTTCTCTTGATCTTGTTCACCCATTTGTATCTGATGGCATTCCGTCTTTTTGGTGGTGGAACAAGATCCCATGTCTTGTTCTTATGAAGGGTTACAAATTGTTCTTGTATAACTACCATCTACAAAGAAGCTTCTAAACTTTCCATAGCCTCTCAAATAATCAAAGGATCTCTATCTTCTGTGAGTTGACAATATGCAATGTTCATTTCTAAAATGTTATCCAAATGCTAAACTGGTTTTTTTCTTTCCTGAGTTGACCATCAAACTTATGGAGTCACAAGATCAGATTGTTTTTGTTCATCATCCTTTGGTGATGCTATAGAAGAATCTATTACTTCTGTTTTATTTTCTCCTCCTTCAATCTACATTGTAGTGGTCTCTACTATTACTTTTTAAGTGTTATCACCTTCATGTATATGTTGTTTTTCTTCAGGAAAGATAACATTTTTGTTGACTATATCCTTATGATCAGTGGGATCCCACAGATGATACCTCATTATTCCGTCAACATACCCTAAGAATAAGTATCTTCTGGGTTTTGGATGTGGCTTTGTAATTTCTTAGGCATTGTACATCACGTATACTAAACTTCCAAACATATGAAAGTTTATATAATCAGCTGGCTTTCCAGTCTGTATCTCCATTAAGCTCTTCAAATCAATTGCGGTTGATGGTGACCAATTAATCACGCAGCAAGCTGTCTTGACTGCTTCTACCCAAAATAACTTGGCTAATCCAGTAGTTCTTAACATTGCCCTTGTCCTTTCCAATAAAGTCCTATTCATCTGCTATGCCACTCCATTTTGCTGTGGAGTGTATGCCATAATGAATTTCCTTTTGATACCTTTTTTTGTTGATAGAAAGTATTAAATTTCTCATTGGTGTATTCTCCTCCATTATATGTTCTCAAGCATTTGATCTTTTCTCATATTCACATTCCATACGCGCTTTAAGAGTTTCAAAAACTTTAAACACATCTCCCTTTTTCTTGATACACCAAACATCTCATAGAGTAGTTATTGATGAATGACATAAAATACTTGCTCCTCCTAGGGATAAAATTGGTGCTTGCCGAATATTATAGTGCACTAGGTCTAAGATAACTTTACTTCTCTCTTTAGAGTTGTTGAACTTCAACCTATGTTGCTTAGTTGTAACACAATGCTCACTAATGGTAAAGAAACCTTTTTGAGTCTATGAAGAAGATTATGTTCTGCAAGAACCTTCAATCTACATTCTGACATATGGTTATGTTTACAACTAAGACTTTTCCATGTTATTGTGTTTCTCCTTTGAGCATATATAAGTTGACCACTATCTTTTCTGCTTTCATAACTACAAGTGTGCATTTAATGACTTTTTGAATGTCATCCTGTATCTAGGTTTTATACGCATTGATATCAAATTGTCTTAAAGACAATAGATTTTTCTTGAGTCCCTTCACATGCCAGACCTCCTGGATCGTACGAGTCATGCCATCATACATATTTAGTTTAATAGTGTATATTATAGCAATTTCTACGAAACGGTCATCTCCTTTAGAGATAAGTTTATATCAGTGGAACCATTTTCTTCGTGAGGTCATATGCCACATTGTTGCTGAGTCTACAAGCCAGATATAACTAAATCGTTTTCTGCCTTCAGCAATTGTTGCTAACTCATTGTATAAGTCTTCTCCGTTATTTGAGGTAGTAGTAATGTATCCTTGAGCACTTGATAGCTCAATATTTGCCATTGGTATCTGTGTTTTTCTTCTAATGCCAATACTCATGTTTGTAATGTTCCTTTTTATTATATTTGAAACACCTTATATTCTTCTAGTTATTTGATTTTGATCTACCTTGACTTTGCCTCCCACTTGAGCCACATTCTGCTGATTTTTTTCTTATCACTGCCAATATTTTCACTTGTTGTGAACAAATTAACCTATCTTCCTTTGTTTTTTAAATTTGTAGAGATAGGTGAAAAGTAAGAAAAACAAATGATGCGATTTTGAAGGGAGGAACTTTGAAATTTAAAAACAGGTGGGCCATCTTTATTACCAAATCTTACTTTTAAGTTTTAAATATTTATTATCTACTTTTCATGTTTTTATATATAATATGATATTTCGATCACTTATCAATTTTTAATTTAATAATATAATATAAAAAATATAAATCTTGAAATATACTTTAAACTTAGATATACTTATTAATATGTTCATCTTGGTTCAATTAGAATTTCTCGTATTTGAAGATTTATATAGATAATTTACCCAAAAAAAGAATATAGATAAATCATACAAAAAAAAGTTTTAAAATAAGAGAGTAAGAGTATACGTTCAAAATTAAATCTATTAGTTAAAATTTTAATTTGTTAGAAACTGAACAATATAAATATATTATTATATAATAATACCATATATATTTAAACAATATTGTTTAAGCCTATTACAAAATCAAGTCAATATTTATCTTAAATTATAAAAAAAAAAATTATATATAAGTTTCAAAAGTTTAAAATATTTATTATAATGAATATTAAATTTAGAATTATTTTGAACTCTCGAAAGACTAATTTTTTTTATTATAAAGAATCATGATATTCCAGAAGATGCAGGTTTCAATCTATGCATTATATAGTTGGTCCAATCTACCCATAAAATAATTTTGGATCAAACGTATAAGATCAAATTTTATTTTTCATGGACAGTTATAAATGTCCAATGAATCCATCCATCTATTTTTGGTACATTAAACCTTTTTTTTTTCTTTTTAAACGTAAACATGTATATACATAGAATGAGTTAACAATACTAATCCATGCTTCAAAAAATTGAAATCACAATGCAAAATTAAATTATAATTTTATAAAAATTAAAATTGATCCAAAATTTCAAAATATATGTTTGGATGATATAATAAATTAGCAATTTTAAATTAAATTCTAATTTTATTATCAATATAAATATTAAATACTATTAAAAATAATCATGACGAATATATATAATAATCTATAATTTAAATTTTAAAAATAGTTTTTCTTTATTTAATTTAGACAAGAGAAAATGTATTTTAAAATGATTTTACGCTAAACCATTTTTTGTATTTACGATAATATTTTTAGAATAGATAATCATTTAAACTTCCTATTAAATAAGCTTTATTGGGTATTTAGCATCCTATTTTCACTTGTACTAAATATATATAAAATATTTGCGTTATATTCAAAATCAATTGATACTATTTTGGATTTTTAAATAAATATTTAACTTGACTTAATATTAAAATTTAAATTTATATCTCTTCCCCACCGTTTACACATGAGAAAAGCAACACTTTTGCCATATTCCATGTTCCATCAAACATATCAGTTTTCTATGTATTGTATTGTACTGTACGCTTACTACAAATACGAAAACAAAAAATCAAAAATTTAGTGGAAATCAATTATTCTCCCCGCGTACTTTTTAATTGGCTTACCTTCGAAGTAAGGAATCTCTCTTGGCACTGCGCTTCTTCTTCGTCTTCTTCTTCTTCTCTTCTCCGTCGCTATTCCAAAAATTCCCAATCTGTTCTTTCTCTGCAAATCCACAATGTCCAATATAGACATAGTAGACCACGGCCTTCCCAGCGACACCCACAATCTCTACGACGTCTCCTTCTACGCTCACAACATCCACACACTGCTCACCTCATCCCCTTCCATGGTCGATTCCTGGATCTCCGAAACCCACAACCTCCAGTCTCACCCTCTCCCTCTCATCGTCGGCCTCGACGTCGAATGGCGCCCCAATTTCCAGCGCAATATGCAGAACGCTGTGGCCATATTACAACTCTGTGTGGGCCCTCGGTGCCTCATCTTCCAAATCATTCACGCCCCGATCATCCCCCAGTCTCTGATCAACTTTCTGGGAAACGCGAATCACACGTTTGTGGGCGTTGGGATTGAGGAGGATGTGGAGAAACTGTTGTATGATTACGAACTGAGTGTGGCTACTGTCGTTGATCTTCGCTATCTGGCGGCGGAGAAGCTGGGGGAGAAGGATTTGGAGAAATCAGGGCTCAAGATTTTGGCGAATCGGGTTTTGGGGAAGGAAATTGCGAAACCCAAGAAGGTTAGTAGGAGCAGATGGGACAATCCATGGCTTACTCCTAATCAGGTACTGTATGCTTGCATTGATGCCTTTATTTCTTTTGAAGTTGGGAGGGTTTTGTATTCTGGTGAAGCTTAGTACAAAAATGTGGGGAATGTCTTTGAATATGGTTTGCTAGTATTTGTATATTTGGTACTATATTGTGAAGCATTACTATGTATTCTGGGTTCTGGATGGCTTGTACGAGTGATTCAGGATTTAGGGACTATGTTTTACTTGATTCAAGTATAATGCCAATCACTGGTTAAATATTACAATTAAATGTATAACTTTTAGATAATTGATTTTCACCAATTACCCCCAAAGCGTAAAATCAATTATGATTTTTCCATTTAAAAATCCTGCTTATTCAAAAAGTTCGACATTGCACATTGCAAACAACTACGATAAATTAAACTTCTTCATAACTAGAAAGCAAGCTCAAAAATTCCAGATTTTTTTTTGAACTACAAGCGTCGCCGAAATTGTACGAACGAACACCTTGTAAAGAGATAGATCATACTGTTGGCCTCCTAATCCAAATGGAGATGAGTAAGCGTGCAATTTGTTAATAATATTTTCACTTGTCATCTTTATTAATTCATATGAGTGGACTCAAACCAAATGTCAAAGCTGAGGATGAGATCATCGAAGCTTTAAAGATACCCAGAACCTGCATATGGTGAAAACGGAATTCGAGTGAGAATACTTACGTCCTAAAGTCAACAAACAGGTAAAATACATGAATTAGTTGTTTCTTGAATAAAAAATACAAAATTGAAGAATGAAAACTGAATTAGAAACCGCATCATGTTGTGTTATATTGTGAGATATCCATTAAAACAATCTCTAAGCTAAGCTAGCAAATAATCAAGTACCTCGTTCACCCCAATGCTGACGACCCTTTCTTCCAAGTCATGAAGACGATCTTCTGATTTATTAGTCATCAACGAAACAGCATCAATGAATGAAAATGGATTCACACATAAGTCATCTGTCACCATGAACGTTGATGGCCCCTTACCCTTAGTGAATCCCTCACTCAAAGACTAAGGATCAAACATTGTCACCTCTGAACACACTGCATTCAAGCCTTTCACGTACTCGTGTTGTTCATACTTCGGACTAATTAAAGCAGGAAGAGGAAGTCCTACCCAAGATTGACAATGATACGGCGTAGGTCGCACTTATTCAACCGGCAGAATCAGATTCTTGGGCTTATATTGTGATGCTATCCTAGGATTGACTATCATGTTCTTCACTACATCTGACTTGAAATATTCACGTAATCAGTCACGCTGGATCCAATTTATCGATGCAGCCCAAACAACAGTTGCCTCGTAAAAGAAACTCTACAGCACCTAGTGGTAAAGTCAGTAGACTAAGGAGCAGGTCCAAAAAATCATCCTTAACATGAGCCCACAATATTTTGTCCTCTGATTGTATCAGAATTAGCCTCACCATCACCTTCTTATTCTCATTGTCTTTTACCTCAGTTATCCTGCAAAAGGATGGGCCTCCAGCTAATTGAGTGCACTTAACATATTGTTTTCTCAAGAACACATCTGTCAATGGTGTCGTCGATAATACGCAACATTTTAATAGATCCACTACCTTCAAAAATAGAACATGCACGCTCAATCAAATTTGACCATTGAGCTTAAACGTGAAGTTGAAACCCTTATTAAATCTCAGTAAACTAATGCAATTACCTGTCAGTCAAATTACGAAGGCTAATTATTTCACTCAAACTATTAGATAAAGACGTGCAAAGAGTTCATATGCTTATAAAATAAGGACAATAGTTAATCAAAAACTTGTGGCAACTTTCAATACATACATATATATATATATATATATACATGTAACGCTCACCATCGTTTGAGTAAGATTCACAGTCAATATCTCAGGTGCAACCTTAACGCCTAGATTCCTTAGTAGATTCAAGATTGTGTGCAGATCAGCGTGCATATTAGCGGGCATTATCGTTCGATCGTCAGTAACAATAAAAGATGACAATTCTTGAACATAGCCATTTCTTGTTTGTGATGTGGTATTCAATTCAGAACCACCCAGTACCTCAAGTGTCATTTTCTACCGCAGTTGCATTTTTTATTTCTGAATGTGCTCACCAGCATACCTGGTTTTTGACGACATACATATCTTTCACATGCGAAGTACTTTGTGGGCTCTGCATATTCAATGTTAAGCTTTGGATTTTGACAATAATCTTCCATTGGATTCTTCGGATGAAGCAGCATTTCTGTAAATGTCTTGTTCCCAAAAAACTTTCCTCCAGATTTCCCACACTTTGATACAGCGAGCTTATGCACCCAAATCTAAGAGGCTTCATATTAGAGTCTTCGCTCACAAGTCTAGCAATAGTTTGTAATACCCTTAAAATTAGAAACAAATATAAATGTAAATAAAATTTTATGTGAGATTGTAACCAAATTCAATACACAAGTCTCACCATGTGTATGTTAGTACTTCTAACTCAACTAAATACGGTAACTAAATATTTGTAAGAGAAATTTTAATATGGTAATAATAATAATAATAATAATAATAATATTTTCCATTTAAAATATTTAAAAATTTTCAATTATACTTACTAATTCTGCCTAACTCATATTATTGTCCAATTATGCAACTAACCTCCACCTAATATCCTTAAATCATCTACGAATTATTCATCAAATCCCATCTTTTGCACCTTCCTTCACTACACAAACCAAGCTTCTCCCTCCAACAACCACCGTCACCATCATCAGTGAGCACCAGCGACCTTCCACCACCATCACTAGCCCATCCTCGACCATTGACAGCTCCCCCATCGGTGAAAAATCATCGGAAAATCACATTAAAACTCCTCACGGTGCGATTTTTTTTTTTTGGCCAATTGGAGCTCCTCCAGCCTCGTTCCATCTCGTTGGCGACTCTTCTAAATCATAGTGGCCCCATCGACTCCCCAACAACCACCACTGGGCGCCACATAGTTGGAATTTTTCAAATTTTCCAACGGCTCAAGGGTCTGAAAATTCAAGCTCCAAATTTATGAAATTGATGCATTTTTAATCTAATTAAACATAGAGCTTCATTTTTTGAAGTGATTTCGTATCTTTCTCCCTCATTTACATTGATCAATTTAGTTCAATTTGCTCAAAATCAAAGAACCCTAATATTGACATTATTCATTGGAAAAATAAGCAAATTTGAGTTCAATTCAGGTTGTTTGCTTTAAATTGAGTTAGTATTACACTTCATATGTGAATTTCATATCTTTCTCCCTTAAAATCATTGATCGATTGTAAAATGTGGCTTCCAAATTGAAAAACCCCAATTTATGGGTCTAAGGACAACTTGAAAATTTAGTGAAAATTGTGTTTTTATGACTTCTTAAATTTGGTTATGCATCTAGGGAGTGATTTAGAATTTTTTGAAATTTTAGTTTAAATTTTAGAACAAAATTCAAATTTTAGTAATTTTTCTAGATTTTTCATGAAGAAAAAGGAAGGACATTAGAAGCAAACATTAGAATGACTTGATTGTATAAGAATAAATATTGTTTGATGTTAAATGGAAAATTTGGAATTCATTAAATGACCCTTAAGTGAAATTTGTGTTATGTTAGGTGTTAAAAATTTAATAAGTGCATGATGTAATAATTGAATAATAATAATAATAATAATAATAATAATAATAAAATGAAATATATGTTATAAGAATTTTAAAGTATTCTTTAAATGGCCCATAAATTTAAAAATATTTAGTAAAGAAATAGTAAAATGGATAAAGGTGAATAAGGAATAATTATTTAGCTCTGTGAAAAAATTATATAATTAAATTAATTATGAGGACTGGATGTTAAAAGTATTTTTATTTAATGTTTTTATGTGGTTAGAAAATTGTCAACAAAGTAATTATAGTCAAAGATTGGAGGAGTTTGGTATACTCCTCTCAAGTGAGTAGGTAATTTTAATTATACATAATATTATTTTAAATTATTTATTATGATTTTGAATATTGAATTATTAGAAATACTAAAATCTAAATTTTGAAGTGGTACGATTTTGAAATTTCTGATATCTGTACATGATAATTATTTATTTTTGAAATACTGGGAATATGTCCAAAATAAAACTTTGTAAAATATGTCCAAAATAAAACCTTGTAACTAACGACAGTTGACGTTAGTCGTAGTGCACTGCGATTAGTATTTTGATAAGGTTGAGCATGATACCCTTACCACCATATTCTATTTCAAGTCGAGGGTCATTATGATATTTAGTCAAAGCCTATGACTATGACTAAATGAGTATATGTTCTAATACTACAGGTAGTTGATATTAACTATAGTGCATTGCGATTGGTATTCTGATAAAGTAAAGTATGATATCCTTACCACCATATTCTATTTAAGGCTGAGGGTCATTATAATATTTACTCAAAGCCTATAACAAACTAGCTTTATTCTCTGTAATTATGATTGGTCCTGTAAGAAATTCTCAAATACATTTTGTTGATAATTTTTCTCTATTTAATATTACTGAATTATGTATGTATGATATCTAATTTTAAATTTTTTTGCCTTATGTTTTGCTATATTAAAATTATTTGTTACTAAGTTTTCACTCTTCCCATTATTTAACATTATTCAAATCTCAGTGTCATTCTTGAATGTCTAATTCTTTTGTGAGTCTATCCTACTTATTCTGTTCAGTTGCTTCCTTGTATACAAGATAAATATTTGATGTATTACTATAATTTGTTAGAAAAATCTATATAAAAAGTTATGAAACTCATACTATTTAATTTGAATTTATATAAATTTTGTTATTATTAGGATTCCAACAAGTTCATGAGGATGTAAAACACCTCATCCTTATGCCGATCACTCTCTATTAGCTCAAGTCATGACATAATTCCCAACGGCAGTGTCAAGAAGCTCAATACAACGTCCACGAACTCTTTCCCTGCCTCTGCAAAGAGAACCCTATCTTTCTTTTTATCCACCAAAAGTCTTATCGAAGTAGAGTTAATGGTTTCACTCGAAGCCATATCAGCAATCCTCAAATAACCAAACCAAATACTAGAACCAGCGGATCAATTACACTAGTATTTATCAGACTATATACATACATATATAAGGAGATGGATGATTGTTTCGCACTTGTAAAAGTCTCTTTTATTATACGGCTTTTAGATATCCTATATGGCCCTTCGATCTTTTGAAACTGCTCGTATGCTGTTAAACTTTGAATTGAACATATCGTTTTGGTTGCTAGTAAATGCCACCGAATATGCACTGTTTTGGAGGTGAGAATATCATCAGTCATCTGACCCTCGGTTAAATCAAGGAAGGTTCATATATTTAATTAATACAGTGACTATTCTGCTCTTTTAATTTTAAATTTAGTGTTTTTCAGTTATGTTTTTGTACGTATATACATGCCTTTGATATTTCTTCTGTAGGCTCTTCATAAATCAACTTTGGCAGGCCATGTCAATGAAAGGAAACCCTTATAAAGATGGGTAATTCTCCTTATGTTGAGCTCCATTTCCGAGTGAAATGCATTTCATGATTTTAAATATAATAATTTATTAGTTAAATTATAAATTAAAAAAAGAACCTTCTCTTTATTATTAATTTAAGTATGAAGGCTTTTTAACCTCGTTACCCATTGGAGTTTTTCCAATTTGACCTATCTCATACTACTTACTATATTACTTAAAAGTGGTCATGTCGAGCAATTTTGTTTAATGTTTAATACAGAATCACGATTTACATGAAAATAAATAAATGATATTATATATACATCAAAATTGTGATACCAGAACATGCATGCACTTGGAACGAAAACAGAGTTAAAGGCTTTGAAAATGTACTCATGAAAGAGACATCAGTCTGCGTCTAAAGTTGAAGGTTATGACGAGTGTTCATGTTATAAGCCCATCAGTATCAGTGATTATTATAGCCACGTACTTATGGGAAATCTAGATTTTTTTAAATTTCTCTTCTGTCAATTTCCTATCAATTTCAAAAAAATCAAAACCCTATTTTTGTTCCCCACTTTTAGCCCCATTTCTATTATGATCCCCCACTCATTCTAACTTCCATATCAGTCCCCCATTCAAGTCAATGTTACTCAAACCAGTCCTCCCGTCAGCTGATCTTGTATAAATGGCTGACGTGACACGTTTGAATCTGAGCTGGAAACTTTTGAGGATCCTTCACGCCACATCAACACTCAGAGCAACCCGTTCAACCCTCTTTCAACCCCAAAATAGATTAAAATATATATATTTTAAATTTAATATTAATAAAAAATTAATTTTTTATCATCTTAAGTGGAAAATCTCCCACAGCTCTCAGAGGCATCGATGTTCAACTCGTTCCTCCATATTTCATATTGCAGGAGCCCAAGCTGCCATCTCTTTGTTGCAGGTACCCGACGCTCGATGGAAGAAGAGTAAAAGAACCCAGGCTGTTGGAGAAGCTATACAATCGCACCAAGGTAGGGAATTCATACCATGTGGGTATTTATCGAAGAGGCCATGTGCGAGCTCCCATTGCTTCAAATATGTTTAATATAATCAGATTGACAGCAATAAACAAATATATATGATAAATTGAGCTCACATATGAAACATATCTCATTACAACTTAATAAGCATCCAAGGTCTAACTGAATCAACTATAAACACAATATCAAGAACTTAAATCTTCAGTATGTCAATGTCGACAAAGTTTAGGACTCTAAGCATCATCCTAAGAGATGTAGCAGAATGTAAAGAAAATCATAGTAGGAGTCAGAAAATGCTGTGTTAGTTGGTTCTAACATAGTTTTCTTGGGGATCACTGAATAAAAATTGAATTAGGTGCAGTGTTGAATATTTATCAGCTGCGCCTTAAATTTCAAAGCATTCATAGTATAAAAGAATGTTGCCATAAAGTATGACAAATATGGCTCTTGGTCTTGTACTAGTAGCATTTATGTATAAGTAGGAGTCTTTTAACCGTATTTATTATGAGATGTTGAACAGCTAATAATATGATTTCAAATTCAGAACACTGCTACTCCCTTGGAAGAAAAAAAAAGAACCGAAGGCCTATGCAGATAAGGAGTAAGGATGTGATCTTTGGTTGACAATACTGGAGAAGAAAAATGGTTCACTCTACCTAACTCAAGTCTCAGTTACAAGCTCGATTATCATCAATTAAGAAGGATAATTCATAATCTCTTTTTGAAATTAAAATCTTAAATTTACAAAACTAACATACTGGAATTGAGTTACTATTGTAATTTTATGGAGCTCTGCTTATAACTAACTCGTGTAATATGCTCATAATTGCTGGTAGAATGAAGGAGGAGGACGTGGAGGAAGCACATGAAATGGTAGATCCAAGCGAGGTTGGGTGATGAAGTTGTGTCAGATGTGCAGAGTGTGGCATTTTCAAAGAGGGCTACGATAAGAGAAACCATATCGTATTACAAAATGAATACAAGGTTCAGGTTTTCTCTTCACAAAAGCAAATAAGGACAAAACCATTCGTTTTTTAACATTTAAACGACTCCACCATTAACCATGGAAGGAATCCTTTTTGCTTCTCTTAGGTCTGAGTATCATATGACTCCCCACCCATTGTAAATGGCCCCACCATTATGTCACTTTCCAATCCGACAATTCACCACCATACCTATTCAGATTTTTTTTTTTTTTTGGACCAGTACCATACCTATTCAGATTGAAAGAACAATACCTGATGGATGTCAGGCGGAGTCAAGCTTTCACGGACTGCGTTCTATTTTCTTTTCTTTCACTCAGCTTTCTGTGTTCTGCATCTAGTTCATAGCAGATGGAAGACTCCAGTTAGAAACTTAGATGAAGATGGCCGACGACGTTGCTAGATGTTTTGGGGCCAGAGAGAGATGGTGATGTGGCAGGGAGATGGTTTAATTTTGTTCCAGCTCAACGTAGCTTGTCAGTACTGAATCGTGCTATGTAAGCTGCTTCACAGTGCACCACATATAGGGCGATCAATTTGAAAGAGGTTTGATTGAGTAGGGGACTAATTTAGGTTTTTAAAAGAATAAGGACCACAAGGAAAATAGAGAGATAAATGGGGGATCAAAATGGAATTTTTGTCATGTAAAAAATAAATAAAGACCTACCACTTAAGTAAATCTCTGCGTCTAAGAATTGATAAAAGGAAAGTTGAGAAATTATACCGGGCAAACTTTCGAAGTATGGTATCAAGTTTGGTCCTAATTTTAATTTTAAAGCTGAAGCCTAGCCGATTCGGTATCTGTTTTAAGAATTTAATGAAAAGTTAAAATAAAATTTCAATAATTTAATAACCAATTAAAAAATAAATATATAAGCCAAATCTAAACATACTCTTACGACGCAAACTATATCCAAAATACATCAGGATTGTTTTGCCTTCATGTACAAATTACTGTTATTTATACGACATGTTATATATTATGAAGTATAATAAATTATAAACTGGTCTGATGTTGTTTATAAATTACAATCAATGTTGAGGCACAATTGAGCACGCCACAACATGTATTATACAATAAGCATCGGCAATATGCCTACACATAAGTCGGAGAAAGTGTACAACCTCCACATGGCGTGTGTAGGCTGAACCACAGTTACGATTTTGTAATGAACTGTCAGAGAGATATAGCTACGTTTAATCAATCAAATCACTTTCACTGAGCCGAGTATTTATTGGACTTTACCATATGAAAAGCTTTACAAGTGAGAAATCAAGTTGAATTATGATAGCTAATAAAGCCAAATATTCAAGTAAACACTAAACAATGATATTTGATTTTTCTATATTTAATTGAATTTAAATGTAACATAGTTAAAAAATTTAGTATGGAACTAGCAGTTGACTAATGCAGTATTGAAAAGCAAAAATCAACATTTTAAATGACTATTTTAGATGTCTAATGACTAATTTTCATAGTGTTTTATATATATATATATATATATATATATATGACCTTCTAAATATATTTTTGAGTAAAACCAAATGATAGAATATGATTTTTAACTTGTTTTATTATCTTTGAAAGAGAAACAAATATCATTAAATCAAAACTTGCGTATTCGCTATCATTTTAGTTCTTAAAGTTTTATAATGTATATTCTCTCTTTGAGAGAGTTTCTTTAAGTAATATTATTCTTTAATTTTTGTAAGACATAGGTGGTGTATTCCTTGGGAGAGAAAATAAGAGTATGAAATCTCTTGGAAGAAGAGAGGAGAGAAGACAAGGGTGGTGTATCTCTTGGGAGAGAAAACAAGAATAAGGAATCTCTTGGAGTGATTTTCCTTTAAGAAAAGAGGAGAGAAGACAACGATGGTGTATCCCTTGAGAGAAAAAGTAAGAGTGAATAATCTCTTGGAGTGCGAAATAGCTACTGTTTGAGTTGAATGTTGTAAATGCTCACAAATGTTTGGTTAAACTAGTAAAATTAGTGGAGAAATATTCAGAGGTTGCTTTAAGGACTAAATGTAAGCTTAGATTAAAGTCAAACCAAGATAAATCTTAGAGTTTGTTTTCTCTATCTTTATACTCTTTATATTTTGAATTGTTATATTTATATTTTGCTTTTATTGTTGATATTTTTACTTGAAGTATTGTAATCCCTTGCTGGATACGTTTTTTTATATTTACTTCAAGTAATCCAATTATTGAAGTGATTGTATGATTTTCTAATTTACAAGGAAACAAGCTTTTAAATTATAATAAACTCATTGTTTTTTTTAATAAAACTCATATAATTAAGTTAAGAAGGAATATAGTTCCATAGATGGAGACCAACATAAGTAATGGATGCTCTAGCTAATTTATGAGCTTTTATATCGACTTGTCTCCAAATCCATTGACAACAAATATAAGATCTACTAGCTAGAAGGGTTCTACAATCTTCAATAACAGCTCCAAATTGGAAGTCATCAAGTGAGTAGTTTGTCAAAGCATTAAATACTAGAAAAGAATCTAAATAGATAATGTCTCTTGATGAAAAACTAGAGCTTAGCCACTCAAGAGCTATCTTGAGAATAATGGCTTCTATAGTCACTGTGGAAGGGTTACCTAGCTGAGAGAAAGAAAGAGCATGAAGGAGATTGCCTTCCTTGCTACGAATCACCATCCCCCTACCTAAAACAGACTCTGCGCTAAAGATCATTGCATCCATGTAGTAAAACCAATGTGAGTTCTTGCTCGTCATACTCTTTTGAGGGGTTGTCATGCTACACTCCGATTCTACTAAACAACGCTTCTTCATGTCTTGAGTGTGCTGCCATTCATGAAAAGTGTTGACAGTATCCTAAACTATTAGAGAAAAAGGCTTCATATGAAGTCTCCACTGCTAATCATTCATGTAGCACCACATTTTCTATGCAATATAACATAGCTCTTCCATCTTATTTCTTGTAAAAAAAAAAACTAAACGAAACAACCAAGAGGTCAGTGAAAAAGGGATATTCCAACACTTGCTTTAATCCCCACTTCTCCCACACTTCCTTAGCATTAAAACAATGCAGTAAGACGTGAGAAATATCCTCAGTATCTCTGCAATAGGGGCATAAATCATTTTCACTAATTCCCCTGAGCATAAGGTTAGCTTTAACCTGTAACACTCCTCTACAAGTATGCCACAAGAAGTTCTTCACTTTCAAAGGTACTTGAAATGCCTAAATCTTCCCCTAGTTAAGAGGTGAAGTAGGAACTTGCTACAAATTAAATTCCACATAGTAACCAGACTTAACCTTATACTGCCATCTTTTGTCAAAATGCTAAATCTTCTTATCCTGTCTAGGGCTTTTACTAATGGGCATTGCTAGAATAGCCTAGTAATCATCCTCTGAAAAATAATACTCTAAGTTATCTGAATCCTAAGATCTACTAGGCTCCCTGAATAACTTATTTACCTTCATATTCGTATCCCTTTCAACACCAGTGTGATTAGGCATGAAATTTAGCTTTCGTAAGACCCAAGGATTAGGCCAAACATTAATGTTGTCCCCATTTTTGACCTCCAACGTATTCCTTTCTCTAGTAAATGCTGAGAAGAAAAATACTTCTCCAAGTGTAGCTTGGGTTAGAAGTTAACCTTGCCGACCAAAAATTCTTTCACACGAAGTATTTAGCTTTAAGGATCCTATATGAAAGAGTACTAGATGCTAAACTTAGTCTTTACCCCTACATACCCAGCATAGATAGATTATAACAATGAAGGTCTTGAAATCCAAGACCCTCATTAACTTTTCGATCATATATTCTATCCCACGATAGTCATTTAACTCCTTTAGAATTGCCCTCTAAATTACCCCACCAAAAAGAGTTCATCATATGTTAAGGCTCTTCACAAATAGATATAA
This sequence comes from Delonix regia, assembly GCA_037074485.1. Lineage (NCBI taxonomy): Eukaryota > Viridiplantae > Streptophyta > Magnoliopsida > Fabales > Fabaceae > Delonix > Delonix regia. The sequence continues at coordinate 3,946,106 of CM073460.1, read as the reverse complement.
GAATAAAAAAAACATTCATACAGTAGGTGGAAATAGCCTGACCAACTGACTTCAACAAAATTTCCTTTCTAGCTCTAAATAGCAACTTGTTATTCCAATTGCATAATTTCTTCCACATTTTGTCTTTCAGGAACAAGAAAATGGCCTTTTTGCTTTTACCCACCAGATAGGGGAGTCTTAAATATCTACTATGATCAGTCTAAGGAAAAATCTCCAGTATATCACTCACCTTGATCTCAATTCTGATATAATCTTAGACCTAAAAGAAAGTGCCTGATTTGCAAAAATTGATAGCTTGTCTAGATGCAACCTCATAAGTATTCAATAATCCCTTTAGGTTCCCACATTCATCTTCGTTCGCTTTATAGAAAAGAAAGAATCATCAATGAAGAATAAATGGTTCGCTCCGAGACATCTACAGCTAGCTTTGCAACCATGTAACAAGCCAGTTTTCTTGCCATGCCTAATAAGATAAGAAAGCCCTTCTGCATAAATAATAAACAGAAAAGGTGAGAGAGGATCCCCTAGTCTAAGTCCTCTCTGAGGGACAATAGGACCCATCTCCTTTCCATTGAGCAACACTGAATAATTCACATTCCTAACACATATCATGATCCACTTGACCCAGATGTAGGAAAAGCCTAACTTCCTCATAATAGCTTCTAGATAGCCCCAATCAACTCTATCATAGGCTTTCTTACATCTGTCTTTACTACTATCCAACCCTTTCTTCCTTTCATCCTTCTCTTCATTTTGTGGAGAAGTTCGAATGTCGTAAGGACATTATCAGTAATAAGTCTCCCAGGAATGAATGTGGATTGGAATTCAGAGATAATGTGTGTAAGAATCCCTTTTAGCCTATTTGCCAAAACATATGCAATAATCTTATAAAGAATGTTACAGAGAGAAATGGGATGAAGCTCCTTCAAAGAGTTGGGATTAGTCACCTTAGGAATGAGGACGACAAGAGTATTTGCTAAATCGTCGAGCAAACTACCATCTTCAAGCCACTTTTTACTAATAATGTTGTTAAATGCTTTGTTTTTGGAAAAGAAACTTGTTATCTTCATACTTCAAGCATTAACATTAAATTTTCCGTAATTGATATAATTGTTGTTTTACTTTATACACTTCTAAGTATCTTGCATAACAAGTATTTTGTAAAACAATTTTGAAAAGAATCAAAATTTGTGTAAACACTTAATTTAAGTCCCTTCTTGCATATTGGTTACCCTGTTTTAATAGGTTAGATACAAAAAACTTCCACAACTTTTTATTTTAAATGTCTTTTTGCCATGAATGATATATTAGTGTCGTGTCAGTCACTTGGGATTAAGTTATCGTGCAGAAAACTAGGAATTGAGAAATAGCCACTGCAATATGGCATCGTTGCATAATGGCTGCAAATAGTGCAGTTAGAAGTCGCAGTGTCCATATTAACCATGAAAGCTTCATCCAATAGGGTCTTTCAAAGGAGATAGTAATTACGTTCTTCCTCCTGTCATCATACTAGTCTGCCTTGTGGTGGTTGTTATCCTGACGCAGAAGTTACTTAGATAAGTTTAAGGAACAAGTTGATTGTAAACGTTCAAATTTAAACGAAAACTTCGAATTTTAAGAAGCGTAACAATTAGTTCAGGTAAAAAGAAAAAAAATATCCAAACCCCGATGCGTTCTTCTCTTCTCTATTTCAATAGGAAAAATTCAATTATTCAGTTATGACTCCAAATTTAAATGATTTCATGACTTTAATGCCTTTCTTTTAAATTTCCTATATTTTCTGCTTTTACTTTTTAAAATTAATTAAGATTTCACATAAATGCTTTCTTCAACGGTTTGGGAGATAAAATATGATTACTAATAATTTTAAATTTTCGCCTTCCCATATTGCTGCGTCACGACTTTAGCTTTTTTGTTACAACTGTTAGATAGTCAGGCTGATTTACAGCCTCCTAATAAGCATGCGCTTGAATCTATCTTAGCCTCATCCTATCCGCGCGCATTGTAACTAACAAGCGTATTTCTATTCAACTTAACATTCCAATTTAATATATGTACGTCTGCTGACGTTGCATATTACATGTGACATTACTTTATTATTATTTATTTGAATTTTTTTATTAATTATTATATCGACTGTTCCTACTATTAATTTACTCTTATTCAAGTATCCGATCAATGGCATATCTGGTATTTGGTACAAGCGCGGGTCAACAGATACCGTAAGATCACAGAATCAGCCTTCGTATCCAACTCCAATAACTACTCGCTTCCATAGTTCTCAAACATTGGGATTTCACTCTTCTGCAAAACTATATATAAGGGAACCCTAACATGTTCACAATGAGCGAAACGGCGTTGGCAAGCAGTTTGGTCAGATAGATCGGTGATCGGAAACAGGTAAATTTTACTTGATAGGATTTATCTGGAAACGACGACTTATTACACTAAACGGAAAATAGTTATGTCTTCGAATCACGTAGAAATGAGTGAAATAGTAATTACTCGTGTGAACTGTGAAGTGATTTTGGAAGAATCAAATCAACACTTCGTCGAGTCGACTGTATCTTCAGACGTATATAGTGTAATCACTTGCAAAACTATCGGTACTAGATGTAAATTTAATGAATATTAGGGTCTTTATTGGGAATAAGAAATTCCTAAATGCACATACGATCTATAATATATAAAATAAATTATAAACTGTTAGATATACATGTGTTCTCTTTTTGTTTAATCCATATTTGTATATGCAGTTATGCACACATCAAACTTTTTCTTTTGAAGCGAATAGCTATGGGTATTAAAATTGAAGTTTGAAAATATATATCTTTAAAGATCATTTCGGGAAGAAATAATCTTTTAGAGAATCTAGACAAATACTTTTAATTTTACAGTAAGAGATACGGGTGATTAAAAAATCTCAATATTTCCTTCTAAATTATTGATTTTCCTTATTATTATATATGTATTTATGATAAAAAAAACTATAAAATTACTTCATCACTTTTGCATTTTATGACAATTTATTTCTTTATAAATTAATTATGACAAACAAATTTTTCATAAGTTTAAATTTATATAAATTAGTTTATCATTAATTTAAATTTGTATAAATCTATTTTTTTTTTTAAATTAACAAAAAATTGATTTTATATAGAATAAAATTTTTAAAAAACTAATTTATTACAATTAATTTATAAAAGATAGAAATTGATCTAATATTTCTCTCATTTGTAATCATTATGGTCTTCTATTTGGGTCTGTTTGCTGAATGAGCTTGAATTTCGTTACTAGCTAGCTAATTTAAAATTTATCATGCTACCGTTTTCTTTTTTCTATGACTGCATACTATATATGTTGTATATGTCACTTTCTATAATAGTTATATAATGATGATTCAAATTTCTAAATCCGAGCATTGAAGTTAAGACTGTTCTTGTTAATTTTCGGGTCAAATGCTCATTCAAGGGTTTGATTTTAATATCCGTGCTACTATTATTTGTTTAAAACTTATAAAAGAATATGAATTTAGGAGAAACATATTATTAACCTGAATAAAGCAAGCATCGAAAGAAGTTTCAACAATATTTGCCTTTAAAACGGAAATTATATACTTTCTTGAACCGCTTAGGAGAACTTGATTATGCTTAATTAATTAGCAAAAATTAGTGGACCAACTTATGAATTTATTTCATATAGCAGTTGAGAAACCGCCGTTGCAATATCGATAGGGAGCAGAATGGCTTCAAATACTATAGCTGGAAGTCATTGCCCATCACCCATGAAGCCTACGTCCAATGGAGTCTTTCAAGGAGATAGTCCTCTTGATTATGCTCTCCCTCTCGCCATCTTACAAATCTGCCTTGTCGTTATCGTTACGCGTATTCTCGCTTTTCTTCTCAAGCCATTAAGACAGCCTCGTGTGATTGCAGAGATTGTTGTAAGTTTCTCTGTCATGCTATGCCTGTTTTTCTTTTCGCTCATCATGATGTTGTTTTCCTCTGCGTTTGATCGAACATTGCTTTAGTTTAGGTTTGCCACAATTTTTATGTTTTCTTCATTATTTTTAACTTTATTGGCGCATGGGTACATTCTTATCTTACCTTTTCTCCCTGAATTCAAATGTTATCTTAAATGTTTGAATATACTTTTGATGAGGCTTTAAAACGCAAGAAGTTTGTACCTTGTAGTTATTCTCTAATGTAGTTTACTGTGGCTCCTTTCGTATAGGGTGGAATAATACTAGGCCCATCAGTTTTGGGCCGTAATAAAAGGTATTTGAATGCATTATTTCCCTCCAAAAGCCTCACAGTGTTAGATACTTTGGCCAATCTTGGTCTACTTTTCTTTTTGTTCCTTGTGGGGCTTGAGCTAGATCCAAGGTCCCTTCGTCGAACTGGAAAGAAAGCTCTTGGCATTGCTCTTGCCGGCATTAGTCTCCCATTTCTGTTGGGAATTGGAACATCATTTGCTCTTCGTGCAACTATTTCAGAAGGTGTCAGTAAAGCTCCTTTCCTTGTATTCATGGGAGTGGCTCTTTCCATCACTGCATTTCCTGTGTTGGCTCGTATTTTGGCTGAGCTCAAGCTTCTAACCACCGATGTTGGCCGAATAGCCATGTCTGCAGCAGCTGTCAATGATATTGCCGCATGGATTCTGCTTGCTCTTGCTGTTGCCCTTTCTGGCACTACACATTCTCCCCTTGTTTCCCTCTGGGTATTATTGTGTGGTTGTGGTTTTATACTGTGTTGCATACTTATCCTCCCTCCTATATTTAAATGGATGGCTAAACGTTGCCACGAAGGCGAACCAGTTCAAGAACTATACATCTGTGCCACATTAGCTGCAGTTCTGGTTGCTAGTTTTGTTACTGATACTATTGGGATTCATGCCCTCTTTGGTGCATTTGTGGTTGGACTTCTTGTGCCAAAAGAAGGGCCCTTTGCCGGAGCTCTTGTTGAGAAAGTGGAGGATCTTGTGTCTGGCCTCTTACTTCCATTATACTTCGTATCTAGTGGATTGAAGACAAATGTGGCCACTATTGTAGGGGCTCAGTCATGGGGTCTTCTCGTTTTAGTCATATTTACAGCTTGTTTTGGTAAGATTGTTGGCACCCTACTTGTCTCCTTCCTCTGTAGAGTACCTTTGAAGGAGTCTCTGGCTCTTGGCTTCCTCATGAATACTAAAGGATTAGTGGAGCTCATTGTTCTTAATATTGGTAAAGAAAGAAAGGTAATTAAACTATATTATTTTAATCTACACGAGGATCTGGTTCGCATGCATATTCATTCTGATATATTTCTGTAGGTATTGAATGATCAAACATTTGCTATCATGGTACTAATGGCCATCTTCACAACCTTCATCACAACGCCTTTAGTTATGGCAGTATATAAACCAGCCCAAAGGAGGTCGAAAGTTGATTATAAACATAGAGCTGTTGAGAGGAAAGACCCAAACACTCAGCTTCGGCTTTTGGTATGTTTTCACAGTACAAGGAACATCCCGTCAATGTTGAATCTAATTGAAGCTTCACGCGGCACTGGAAAGAGAGAAAGGCTCTGCCTATATGCATTGCATCTCACGGAACTCTCAGAGAGGTCATCAGCTATAATGATGGTTCACAAGGCCAAGAAGAATGGTTTACCTTTTTGGAACAAAACCCCACACTCCAATGCCAATCAAATCGTAGTTGCTTTTGAGGCTTTCGAGCAGCTTAGCCGAGTGTCTATACGTCCCATGATAGCAATCTCTGCTATGTCTGACATTCATGAGGACATATGCGAATGTGCTGAGAGGAAAAGAGCAGCAATGATAATCATCCCATTTCACAAGCACCAAAAGGTGGATGGCACATTGGAAACAACTCGAACTGAATCCAGGTCTGTCAACCGGAGGGTTCTAGAACACGCACCATGCTCAGTAGGGATCTTAGTAGACCGTGGACTTGGTGGAAGCACCCATATAGCAGCAAGTAATGTTTCTTCCACAGTGACAGTGCTATTCTTTGGGGGTCCTGATGATAATGAAGCTCTAGCATATGGTCTGCGTGTGGCAGAACATCCTGGTATAAGATTAACCGTAGTTTGCTTTCTAGTGGGAAGCTCAGAAAATGGAGGAGAGATTCGAAGTGTTGATATAAACGTGGAGCCATTAAATAGAATGGAAGGATCTACAGATGATCAGAAATTTCATGAAGAAGTGAGACAGAAGACGTCAAACAACAACTCGGTGAAATTTGAAGAGAGAAGGGTCAAGAACTGTGCAGAAATTGTAGAGGTGGCTAAGGAATACAGTAGATGCAATTTGTTTTTGGTAGGTAGGATGCCTGAAGGTGAAGTAGCAATGGCTTTAAATAATAGTGTGAAGGTTGAGTGCCCAGAATTGGGTCCAGTTTGCAATCTCCTAACCTCTCCAGAGTTTTCAACCTCTGCCTCAGTGTTGGTGGTGCAGCAATATCGGGGTCAAAAAATGGTCATACCTAAGGAGGAAGACTGACAGCAATTCCTAGTAGTTCTGAGTTTTCTTCCATATTTAATTACATGTATATTATAGAATAGAAAAAAATTAACCTATGAGACAGTCCCCTCCAATTTTTTCTTCAGAAGAAATTCATGATTTTGGAAATAATAAATAAAGATAGTGTACTATTGATAACGCGTATAAAATAAGTAAAATTAAATAGGGTTGGACAATATACGTTAGCAAATACTTACAAATTATTAGTAGATACTCAATCAATCAACTCTGAGAGCCTGATATATAATTGCCGTTACAAAATTAGCATTGATAAATTGAAAATTTAGTACTTTTGGTTTTTGAACTCTAGATTTATTACAGTAATGGCTCATGTAATTAAGCAATAGTATATGTACGGATATGAAATTGAAAATTTGAGTTATATAGATTCAGACATTAACATCTAAACAATTCCTACAAAAAAAAAACATCCAAAAAAGTTTGCCTTTTTAAATACAACATATTCAAAAAAAAAAATATTAGTTGGTACTATGACACATTAGTATGTAACATGGTATGTTAATCTTAATTAAATGATTCCCTTAATGATCTTATTTGTCTCTCTGATTTGATTGAAATTAGTATATCACATTAACCGTTATATAAATGTGTTAGCACTAATTAATATTAATTTTAAATTGCTCTAAAAAGAGTAAATTTAATTAATGTGCAAACTAACTTAAAAATCTGTTAATAATTCATATACTTGTTTTGTTTTGATTTAAAATTGCATATTATGGAATTTTTTTCATCTTGAAATGAAGTTTTAGAAAAAAAGACTAAATCCACTTTCCAAATTCCCAAAATTTTTGCAATGGTGCAAATCTTATAATAGCAAACTCCATAAGGAATGAAAATCTTCTTATTGCAAAACACAGTATATATGTATAATTAATTGAACTATACATCAGACTAAGTAGAGTTGACCTTTTTGTTTTCATGTACTTTAATTTTTTTAGTGAAAGTTATTTTGTAATTTGCAACAAATGTAAAGGCGCTGTATCTCTTCGGCCTTCTCAAATGCAATGAAACACAGAAGTGGTTACAAACAAACTAAATGCAACATTGATAGTGCAGTTCTCAGCCAATCCAAACCTCCATATTTTTTAGAGCATTTAGAATGGATCAGTAAGAGTCAATACACAAACTTATCGAATTAGTTGATTCAACCTGTGAGTTTAGTAAATATGATTAATTTAACTTAGTTATATTAAATAAGTTAAAAATTTTAATCTTATCTATCAAAATGATAGTTTACACAAGTCAACCTGATAAGTGTTATAAGATCTATTTAAATCCCTCTCAATATTTTAAAGAAGTTTAATAGTTGGGCGAGCTTAAAAAAAGATGGAATACTAGCTAGTATCATCCAACACAGCCGTGCTAGTGTACAATATATTGATGCAACCAAAACCTGAGTTGCCTTGAAAAACACGTAATGACAAACAAACTAAAAGGGCTAGTCCGTTAAATTCATTTGTGCTTGAACAAACAATTAAATTTGCTGCTTCCCAAACATAACCCCCGATTATGAAGCATTCTGAGGGCTGTATCTCGTCATTCATTACTAAATATTAGATTTTATTTTTGGGAATAAGCTTCCATTAAATTTTTAAAATTCATTTGGTTGACAGAATCAAGGCGAGGGAATGAAAATAGAAATAGAAAACGTTTTTATTCTTATGTTTGGTTAATAAATTGAATCTTTATTCCTATGTTTGATTGAAAGATTAGATCCTCATTCTCATTTTCTAAGAAACTTATTTTCCCTCATATAAAAGAGAATTATCTTCCTAATTGAAGTTATAAAATGAAATTGGTCTTTTAAAAATAAAAATATACTTGACAAAAATGTTTTTACTTATAATAATTTTTAGACAAAAATACTCCTGTAATACATCAAAACCCTAATTTATTATTATTTATTATTAAATTATTATTTTATTATTAATTTATTAAATATATATTATTATATCATTATTATATTAATTATTAAAATTATTATATTATTATTTAAATATATATATATTAATATATAATTATATTATTAATTAATAATTCAAAGAGATATCTATTTTTTTATGATAAGAGATAATATGATAAAATATGTTTACTACCTAATTGATTTTTATTTGTAATCTACTAACCAAACAAAATAAAAGAAGACATATTTATTTTTAATTTTTTTTCAACCAAATAACATTTTAAAATTATCATTTCTACTCTCACTTCTATTTATATTCTTATTCTCATTCTTATTATATTAATTATAACAACCATACGAACCTTTAGTAAGAAGCAACATTTCTGGATCGAGTAAGCTGCACGACGTGGCATGATCTGGATCTGATAAAAAATCTAAAAAGATGAGCTTGCTCCTCCCTCCCACAATTAATAACGGCCCTTTGTTCTTAAAACAAAAAAAAAAAAATCTTACTAACAAATGCTTTTAAGTATTGATTAAGGATTATATATTATATATAATAAATTATATTTAATGAATAAAATTAATTTATTAGTATTTATTATTATTATATTAGTAAGTGCAATAAATAATTCTTGAATAATTTTATTAGTTAAAAATTATTTATTAGGTAAAGATTTATTTATAAGATACAATAAATAATTTTAAACAATACCATAAGGCTAAGGGCACTCCTATTAGCAAAATTCAAAAAAAAAAAAAAAAAAAAGGGTCCTTCGACTCTTGAAATCACTATTACCACTTACCTGGCTTTGTGCCCACTCGTTTGCTGTATTAAACGTTTTGAATTAGGCTTCTCTTTTTTCATTGTAAGTAAATGCCAAACTTGGGAAGTGAAAATGATTTGGTGATTTCCTAATACTGGTTCTCAAAACGATAATGTAAGGACTAATTGGTTACAAGTTCCATAATAGTCTCACCGCACCACTTCTGGTTCCAAAACGATAAACCTAAATTAAAGTTCAAAGACCAATAGTTGAGTCCACGTGAAAGTGACTATGCAAGTCCCATAATTACTCCGCTTTATCGATGAATATATAGTTGTGACCAATATATTACTGATTATTGACTATTTTCTTTTCTTCTATACACGAAGGATTCTACTGTGACAGCAAACCAACTATCATTTAGGATTACGGTGGACAAAGAGAAAACCAGGGTACTCTTTGCGGAGGCTGGGAAGGAGTTTGTGGATATTTTGTTAAGTTTATTAACAATGCTATCGGGAACTATTGCTAGACTTGTGAGTAATATGAAGCCTCTTAGATTTGGGTGCATAAGTTGTTAATGGTAGGTGAAGAAAGTGTCTAACATTAAAATAAAAAAAAATTTGATATATGTTAGGTGGTCAATCAAAAAAAAATGTAGTAATTATAATTTAGTCATTTAAAAATTATATTAAAGTTCTTCATCATTCCTTATAAATAGAAAGTTTTAAAATTTTATTTCTCATAACTCTCTCTTTTTATATATAAGGTTTAATATTCTCCTATTAGCAAAAAATATAAAAATATTGTATTATCCTTGCTATCTAGAGAAAATATATAATTCTTATTTTTTTCCCTAATAAAATCATTTCTTCCTTATCCGTAATTTTTTATCCTATTGAGGTTTTTTCATGTAAAATTTTGTGTGTCATTTCAAATTATTTGCTACAATTTTACTTCTATCTGATGTATATTTGCTTTACAATTAATATCAGAGCCACAATTAATATCAGAGCTTAGTTGGGTGTGTTCTTATCTATTTACTATATACTTTATGCCTACCACTGACATAGTGAATCTTTCATATCTCAAAATAAGTAAGATTATTTTCACTCATTATAAGGTATTGGAGACTATTCATGTATACGGTGAACTATTCATATGTACTATTATTGTTCATACATATGGTTGCTATTCACAAAAAATAATGGGAGTTATTTTTGCTTACAAATAGACTATAATTGAAGTAATGACAGAAAAATTTGATATTGAAAAGTTCAAGGGCGGTAATTTCTCATTATAGAAGCTGAAGATAAAGGTCATCTTAAGAAAAGATAATTGTCTTGTGGCTATCAGTGAAAGGCTAGTGAAATTTATAGATGAAAATAAATGGAACGAGATAGACAAAAATGTAGTTGCAAATTTTCATCTAACACTTGCAGATGAGAAATTATCTAGTATAGAGGAAAAGAAGATGGTGAAAGAAATTTAAAATCATTTGACCAAATTATACAAGGTCAAGTCATTACACAACAAAATTTTTCTTAAAGGAAATTATATACTCTACAAATGTACGAAACTACTTCAGTAATGGAGTACATCAACACTCTAAATACTTTATTTTCTTAACTCATATTGTTGGGTCACAACATAGAGATGAACAAACATGCTAAAATTCTGCTTCAAAGCTTACTCGATTCTTATGACCAACTCATCATCAATTTGACCAATAATATTATTGTGGACTACCTAGTTTTTAATGAGGGGATGAAAACAAAACGTGGTTCAATTGGGAGCCAGAATCGAGGTAAATCAAAATCAAACAGTAAGAAGAATATCATATGTTTCAAGTGTAACACAAGGAAGTACTACAAAAATGAGTGTTGGAATTTGAAGAAGAACGCAGAGGACAAAGGCAAAGATACTGAGTCAACAAGTGATTAGGAATGCGTTGCAAGTACCTCAGATGACAGAAAAGTCTTATATAGCGAGGCAGCAACAGTTGCTGATGGTAGAAAAAAATTCAATGATATCTAGCTTGTAAACTCAGCAACAACATGGCACATGACCTTATAGAGAGTGGTTCCACAAACATGAATGTATCAAAAGGCAATTCATGGTAGCATACACTTCACAGTAAAATGGAGTGGCAGAATGAATGAAGAGGACTTTGTTGAAAAGGATAAGGTCAATGTTAAGAACATTGGATTAGCTAATTCATTTTAGGTAGAAGTAGTCAAAATAGCTTGCTACGTTATTAATCGATCACCATCAATTACAATTGATCTAAAGACCCCAATAAAGATATAGACTGGGAAGTCAGTTGATTATACAAACCTCCATATGTTTGGGAGTCTAGTATACATAATGCACAATACCTAAGAAATTACAAAGCTAGATCTAAAATCTAGAAAATGTTTATTCTCGGGATATGTTGACAGAGTAAAGGGGCATCGCCTGTGGGATCCCACTAACTACAAGGTTATAGTTAGCAGGGATGTTATCTTTCCTGAAGAAAAACAACATATACATAAAAGTGATAGCACTTCAAACGAAATAGTTTAGACCACTACAGTGCAGATTGAAAGAGGAGAAAATAAAACAGAGGTACTAAATTCTTTTGAAGCCGCACCAAATTACGATGAACTAAAAACATTCTGATTGTGTGACTCCACAAGTTCAATGTTTAACTTAGGAAGAGGAAAGAACCAGTTTGACACTCTAATTACATTATGAAAGGGAATGTTGCATACTATTTATTCACAGAAGATAGAGAGCCTTTGAATTTTCAAGAGGCTACGAAAAGCTCAAAAGCTTCTTTATGGTTGGCAGCAATACAAGAAGAGATTGAAGCCTTCCATAAGAACAAGACATAGGATCTTGTTCCATTACTAAAAGAACGAAAGGCCATAAAAAACAAATAGGTGTACAAGATTAAAAGAACTAGTGATGATCAAGTTGAACGATATCGTTCTAGACTTGTAGTAAAATGATAATTTCTTAGAAAGAAGGCATTGATTACAATGAGATAATTTCTTCGATTATTCAACTCACAACTATTCAAGTGGTCTTAGCAATGTATGCTACACTTGACTTACATCTAGAACAGTTAGATGTGAAAACTGCATTTCTTCATAGATATCTTGAAAAAGAAATTTATATGCTCCAGCCAGAAGGGTTTAAAGAAAAAAGAAAAGAAAACTTGGTTTGCAAGTTGAACAAATCATTTTATGGTCTCAAACAAGTGTCGAGATGCTAGTATAAGAGACTTGATTCCTTCATCATATGTTTAGGATACAACAGACTTAACGCAGACTCTTGTGCATATATAAAGACGTTTGGTGGAAATAATTTTATTATTTTGCTATTGTAAGTAGACGACATGCTGGTAGTAGGCCCTAGCAAAGATTGTATCAATGAATTAAAGGCACAATTGGCTAGGAATTTGATATGAAGGACTTGGGACCAACAAACAAGATTCTAAGGATGCAAATTCACCGAGATAGAAATAACAGGAAGATTTGGCTTTCACAAAAGAATTATTTAAAGATCTTGCAATGTTTTAATATGTATGATTGTAAGTCCATCTCTACCCCACTTACTGTTAATTTTAAGTTATCCTCAAACATGAGTCCTAACAGTGAAAAAAGAGGAACGAAATGTCTTAAGTACCATATGCATCAGCAGTGGATAGCTTAATGTTCGTTATGATTTACACAAGACTAAACATTACACAAATAGTAGGAGTAGTTAGTCGATATATGGCGAATCCTAGTTGAAAGCATTGGAATACTATAAAAAAAGGTCCTAAAATACATTAAAGGGACCACAGATTTTGCATTGCGTTATGAAGGAACACCATTAGAAGCTATACAAATTCAAATTTTGTAAATGATCTTAACAATAGTAAATCCACTAGTAATTATATGTTTACTCTTGCAAACGGAGCTGTAAGCTGAGTTTCAAAACTGCAACCTATTGTGGCCACTTCAACAACAGAGCCAAAATATATTACAGCTACACAAGCTAGCAAAGAAGCAATTTGGTTGCAAAAATTGTTGGAAGAGCTCGGGTACAATCTCGGGAAGATTACACTGTTATGTGATAATCAAAGTACTCTCTACTTGGCAAAAAATTTAGCATTCCATTCTAAGACTAAACACATAGGAGTTGAATATCAATTTATCTGAGAAAAGGTGGAAGAAGAAAGTGTGAATATGCAGAAAATCCATACTAAAGATAACCTAGCAAATGCAATGACAAAGCTAGTGAATACTGATATGTTCATATGATGTAGATCTTTTATTGGCCTAATAGAAATGTGAGCAATAGGATATAACAAGGAAGGAATAATGGTGTGAAGATTGATTAATTCTCAATCAAATCTTCGAGTGGGAGATTGTCAATAATAGGTGAAGGAGGTGCCTAACATAGAAGAAAAATTGGTGTATATTAGGTGGCCAACCAAAGAAAAAATAATAATAATAATAATTACAATTTAGTCCTTTAAAAATTGTATTGAAATCATTTATCTTTCCCTATAAATAGAGAGTATCAAAATCTCATTTCTCACAAGGAGCAATCCTATATATAGAAAGAGAGAGTTATGAGATTAATATTCTCTTATTAACAAGAGATATAAAAATATTGTATTATCCTTGCTATAATAAAAGAATATGTTATTTCTATTTTTCTCATAGTGAAACTATTTTTTCATTGTCCATAGTTTTTTATTCTATTGCAGTTTTTTCACGTGAAATTATATGTGTCATCTCCAATTATTTGATACAGTTTTCTATTTGGTGTCTATTTGTTCTACAAGTGTCGCAAATCTAGACAAAAAATATCTTTGGATGAAGACATGCAAAGAGATGTTGCTTCAGCCAAGGAACCCAATGGATGCTTATTGTCAAAATCTCAAACTAAACATTGACGACACACAGCCCACAAAGCACATTCAAGAATCGAGTCTGCAAATGCGGGAAAGCTATGTGTTTTAAGATTCAATTTCACAGTTCTACTAGACAAAGAAATGAAGGTTATACAGAGGAAACGACAACTTTTATTATTTTTGACAACCTAAATGTGATGCCAGGTGATCGGTATACAACCCTTAGTCTACTGAGGAGTCCTGGGCTAGTTGAAACACCCATGGATCAATTGATTGTGAATCTCAGTCATAACGAGGCAAATGTTATATTAAAACTTATCATAATTCTAATCATAAGAATGACTTTCTTCTAATTCTTATTGTTACGTACGTGTCTGCTGTATTTGTGCAGGTAGTGGATCTACTTAAGTGCTCGTTATTTTCGAAGGCACCATGGACTGATTTATTCTTGCTCAAGAACCAATACCTTGAGAACTCAAAAGATGAGGAACCGTCCTGGTTCAACATCAGCGAGAGAAAAGCCAATGAAGGTAATAAGAAGGTGAAGGTGAAGGTAACGCTATGAAAATCAGACCGTAAAATATTGTTTGCTCAAGTAGAGGATGATTTTATAGACCAGCTTTTTAGCTTCCTGACTTTACTACCACTAGGCGCAGTAGGGTGTGTTTTACAGCAAAACTCTGGTTTAAGATGTATCGATAAACTGTACAGGAGCGTGGTTGATTTGCATGGTAAGTATTTCAAGTCAGAGGAACTCGAGAACACTCTCATCAGTCCTGGAATAGCCCCACAATTTATGGTCGATTCCCATATTTTACCTGTACGTGAAGCATGTCCTCCACAGTACTCTTGTTTTACTGATGAAAACAAATGTAGTTATCTTACCAACCCAAGAAAGTATAGCTGTAGTATTTCTAAGAACCTTTATACTCTACGAGAGGAAGTCCAAGTGTATTCACCGGTGACTTTGTTGGACCCAAAGTTTGGAACCTAGAAGAAATCAAATCAAGGGGGATTTGTTAAGGAACCTTCAATGTTCATGGTGACAGATGATTTATTTGTCAAACCGTTTTCATTCATTTCTGCTGTTACGTTCCTCAATGAATCACTAGTTGTTGACCATGACTTGGAACAAAGGGTCATCTGCATTGGTGTCGAAGAGGTACTTAGCTTCTTTTTTTCGCCCTTCACTGGCTAGTATGTGTACTGTTGATGATTGACTCTTTAACGTTCTCGTACAGGTTCCAGTTATTCTGAAAGCTGCTTTGATTTCATCTTCGTCTTTGACTATTTGTTTGACTCCATTCCTAAAAACGATTAGAAGATGAGAAGTAACGATGAGACCACCAAAATACTGACTTCGACGGGGTCGTTTAATTTTGTTTTCACGTTTTGAAGGAGTCTTTTATATTTCATTGTAAGGAGTTTCTGGTCTGAATTATAGTGTACAGAGAAAAGAAGAATATATAAAAAGAAAAGGGAACCTGAATTTCATTATGTCGTAAACATATTTATACAAGATACAAAGATATGGATTAATACCAAATCTCCATACTTGACTTGTTCTCTGGTCTAAAGCTGAAAGTCCCACCACTATGTAGTCAAACTTTTAATACATGCATTGAATACATTTCAGAATTATCAGGAATACAGAAAATAAAGTCTGGTTGCATAGCTTTGTACCAAAATATTTTATCATGAACAATTAAAATCGCTCCTTGGTGCAAGAGCAAATAAGATTACCTATGGCGCGGATAACACAGTGCCAATTGCTGTGCTGCCCAACGTCATTATTTTGATTTATTTATTGAATAATATAAACATTGGATTAATAAATAAAGGAAGAAATGTAACAAAAATTAATTAAATGCGATGAACAAATTTTTTTTAACGGAAGGAAATAAATAGCAATACTATATATAAAAATAACAATGATCTTGCAATTTAATATTATCATGACATTATATTCTTGTATAGTAAATAAATAGCTTTAGTAAATTCTAAATATATTAATTTAATTTTGTAATATTACATTATTTATACATAAAGGGAAGCTCTTGTACAAGTTATGCTGGCTCCAAATGTTAGATTTGGCTGGTACTGCACAATTTTGTTCGAAAACGTTCTTCTCCACGACTTTGCAACGCACACACATATGGAAGATTGAATGGGGAAAGTTGGATTAGTAATAGTTTTTTATTCGTTAAAAAAAAAAAAATCAAAACGTCAAGAGCTATGCACAACGCCAAGTTTGTCATTAGCAACTTGTTCCTCTGCTCAACAATGCATCAGTATAACTTCCCCTTTCTTTTCTGCTTCTCTAATAGCACGATATTTTCAAGTCCTTCATAACTTTTCTTAGCCATAGGACTTGACTAGCAGCAGCAAATGCAGCCATATATTCTACCGACTGGGCAACAGAACCTTGCTTTCTTGAACTTACATATAACTCTTGATCCAAGAGTAAAGCAATAGCCTGAAGTGCTTTTTGAATCTTCAAGTGATCCAACCTAATCACTATCAGTGCATTCAAGTAGTTTCATAACTGAGCTCCTAAACATCAAACCATAGTGCGAACACCCTTCCAAAATTAAAATAAAATGAAAAGATGGGAATGAAAACAACAGGAAAACAAAAAAACTGAACAACTAAAAATTGCAAAGTGAAATAATAAAATGCAAATTTGGAAAAACAAACAGAAATATAAATAAAAACAAAATTAGGAAAATGGAAATAAAAATGCGAATTAAAATGAGGAGGGAGAAAAATCCCTAATGGGCACCAAAAGAATAAAAAAAACAAAATAGAAAGATAAAATAAAAGGAAATAAGAAGCTGGAAAAGGATGAAAATCAAACGAAAAGAAACCCAATTTAGTGTAAAACCAAAAAGGCAGTGTTGGCTCAGTCTGCATGTGACACCAAGATAGAAGGCTACAGAAAGGTTGAGCCTCCTACTCTCTACCTTATTAGTGTCTTCCCCTGCAGCTCTACACAAGCAGCATAGTCAAGGAAACATGAAAGGATATAAGAAAAGAGGCACCCCTTTTTCCTTCACCAGAAAATGGAGTGAGAGATGGGGATGTTGGGCATGCCAGCTTTGACTTCCTCATTGGTAGAAAAGAGAAGAAAGGGGGTGCTTGGGGAAGCCAAAAAGAAGAGGAGCATCGGGCAGAAAGGCAAGGTGAGAAAATCAGAGTCCGAGAGAGAGGGAGACAAAAAAAAAAAAAAACGAAAGGGAGGCAGAAGAGAGAAGGTCAAGCGTCAATAAAAAAAAGAAGAGAAAACAGAATAGAAGGAGGGATGAGAGAGAAAGAGCAACGGACATAAGGAGAGAATGAGAGAGGAGAGAAATTCTACTCCCCGTTTTGTCAATGTGGAGAAGAAGGAGTCATCTTTCTTGGACCCTGTTTTGCCGATAAGAAACAGGGAAAAACAGTGAATGGAGAATGGAGAGAAGCTAGGAAGAGGGTGAGAGCTAAAATATTGAGTAAGAAGAAGAAGAAGAAGACAAAATGGGTCCCTGTCTTCGTGCTAAAGGAACAGGGATCTGAGAGGGGGGCTAGCTAGAAGAGTGAGAAGCTCTTCAAGGGAGATAAGAGTCCAAGAGAGAGAGAGAAAAACCAAGAGAACAAAAGGCTGGAAGAAAGAGCTTAGGTGTGTGTAAGGGAGAGAAATCAGAAAGAAGAGAAAGCTTAGAAGTAACCAAAGTTCCCTGTTCTAGGCTCTAAAAAACAGAGCTCGTGCAACGTAAATAAGAGCAAGGAATAGGAAGAGAGAAAGGAGATAGAAAGAAAGAGAGAGAGTTCTGGCAAGGGAGTTTCTTTATTAGTTTCGAGTGAAAGAAAAGAAGGACGAAGAGGGAGAGCGACTCGGAAACTCAAAAAAATCGTAAGCATCAAGGATTCATACCCACTGAAGAACGCAATCTGGTTTAGTCGAATCAGGTAAGTCTCCTTTGCGTTTTTTTTCATTATCTCGTTCTGTTTGTAGCTGGGTGTTCCATTTCGTTTAGTTTTCCTTTACGTCTTAACTCTCTATGATGTGAATGGTGTTTGAGGTTCTTATGAAATCTGACTCAGAGAACTTGACTGCTGGTTCAGGTTGATTAGGATGAAAATTCGACTTGCACACGCTAGCCTAATATTGTGCAGTGTGGTGTCTCCTTTTCGTTATTTGATGTAAAACATATTTGAGCATGCGTAAATGGTGTGACTAATATGGAAGCAAGATTAGAGCATGAAATTGAAGATAATCACAAATAGAGATAATAAATTAATAAACAATCTGATCTAATGAAGACGATAGTATTGCTCTGAGTATTCGTTGAATCAGATAAATTTAACTCTCAATGTCTAAAAGCATCTCTCAGAATGTTTTGATGGCAGAGAGAATGATCGTATTTAGTATATATAAAATTAGGGTTTCAGTATGTTATTTATAGGGTTTTATTTTAATAATATTATTAAAATAAAATCCTTCATAATCTTTAAAATAATTTCTCATTTAATTAATCAATAAAAAATAAGCCCATTAAATCTCTCTCTGGGTAACAATCTCAAACTAGTAATCTGACGGGATGATTACTAATACTCTTAGGCTGTGGGTTGGATTTATACCCAGTGAGCTTGTAGATAATTGAACTCATCACTAATTATCCATAAATTAAAATAAAACACAATTCATTCATAGTTTATAAATTATAACATTAATTATCTAATACAAGATATTAAACTAATAGAATAATTAACGCTAATCTATAAATATTGAAATTAATCTAACAATCTCCCACTTGGATAACATTAATTAAATTATTAGATCAATAAACGAATACATAGTCAAGCAAAATAATGTTTACATAAACACGTGGATATGTGCATATTTATAAAACATACAAAATTCAAAAGTAAAATTATACACAAAGATCACTGAAACTGATAGGGAATCAAATGATATTGACATTTCCATAAACGAATTTCATTATCTGAATAGAATGGAATACAAAGTAACATTCAAAAAAATTTCAAATTACAATTCAAAAGTCCCAAAAAAAACTTAATCCAAACTCCCACTAAACCAAGGCTATATTAGAATTTTTGACAACCCCATGTGAGTTTCATGAGACTTAAAAACTCCTACGAGTAAGCCTTTGGTCAACGGATC
Source organism: Delonix regia (assembly GCA_037074485.1). Lineage (NCBI taxonomy): Eukaryota > Viridiplantae > Streptophyta > Magnoliopsida > Fabales > Fabaceae > Delonix > Delonix regia. Next base: position 3,926,841 of record CM073460.1, on the reverse strand, counting down.
CGCCAACATGTGTTCACCAGGAATGTGAACCAAACGAGTATGAGATTCAGCAATCTTTTCTCTAACAAATAGGAACTTAACATTAAAGTGTTTAGTGCGATTGGAGTTCCTATGATTTTGAGAAAAGCTAACAGTAAACGAATTATCGCAGTATATGGTTAGAGGTCGTGATATAGAATCAACCAAATGCATGCCAAATATCAATTTCCTCAACCATATGGCCTGGCGGGTAGTCTCATAACAAGTAATATACTCTACCTCCATAGTCGAGGTAGCTGTTACTGATTGCTTACAAGTCTTCCATGATACAGCTCCTCCTGACATCATAAAGATGTATCCAGAAGTGGATTTATGATCATCCACACAAGATGCATAATCAGAATATGAATAACCCACAATTTCAAGTGGCTCAAATCTTCTATAAGTAAGCATGTGATGCTTTGTACCTTATAGGTACCTCATAACTTTCTTTACAGCCCTCCAATGATTAGGACGAGAATTACACAGGTATCTACCAAGTACACTGACAGCGAAAGCAATATCAGGTCGTGTGCACACCTGGGCGTTCATAAGGCTGCCAAAAACAGATGCATATGGAATCTTATTCATTTCAATTTTCGAATTATCATCTTTGGGACAAGATGATCTAGATAACATTTCACCTTTCTGTACGGGTGCAGTACAAGGAGCGCAAGTATGCATGTTAAATTTCTTTAGCACTCGATCTATGTAGGTTGTTTGAAATAAACTAAGAGTGCCACAAGATCTATCACGGTGAATCTGAATTCCCAAGACGAAAGAAGTTTCACCAAGATCTTTCATATCAAAGTGACATGACAAAACGTGTTTGACCTCATTCAACATAGTTACTGAGTTACTGGCCAAGAGTATGTCATCAACATATAGAACGAGTATCATAAAGTTATCTCTATCAAATTTCTGATAGATACATTGATCAGCAATGTTCTCTGTAAAACCAAGTGAGGTGATTATCTAATTAAATTTCAAATACCACTGTCTTGAGGCTTATTTAAGCCTATCGATGGACCTTCTCAGCTTACACACTAAATGTTCTTTCCCTGCTTCAATGAATCCATCAAGTTGTGTCATATAAACATTCTCAAGTAAATCACCATTTAAGAATGCAGTTTTGACATCCATCTGATGAAGTTCAAGATCCAACTATGCAGCAAGAGCCATCACAACTTTGAAGGCATCTTTAGTATATACAGGTGAGAACATTTCCGTATAATCGATCCCTTCTTTCTGATTATAGCCTTTAGCTACAAGTTTGGCTTTGAATCTTTCAACTTCACCATTGGCCCCTCTTTTAGTCTTAAAGACCCACTTGCAACCAACAGGTTTATAACCATCTGGTAACTCAATTAATTCCCATACATGATTACGAGACATGGAGAACATCTCATCATTCATAGCCTCTAACCACTTAGATGAATGAGATCCTGACACAGCCTCGTCATAAGAAACTGGATTTGTGCCATCAACAATGTCTGACTCAAATTCTTGCAAGTACACTATGTAGTCATTTGAAATTGCAGGTCTACAAATTCTTTGTGATTGTCTCAAATTAAGAGCTAGTTCTCCTATTTCAGTTATAAGAGCTTTTTCAATGGAATCAATCAGATTCTCAACAAGATTGTCATATCTAATATTATGATCCACAGGTAAAGATGACAATGATGGCATAGGTAAGATGGTATCCACACAATGCAGGTTAATTACTCTAGGGATACCACTCCCACTGTCCAAGTTATCTTCAAAAAAGAATGCTCTGTCAAATTCAATGACCCTGGTAGTGTGACTAGGACAATAAAATTTGCATCCTCTGGATCCTGAACAATACCCAATGAAGAATCCATTAATAGTCTTAGAATCAAGTTTCTTGAGCTGCGAATTATAGGGTCTCACTTCTGCTCTACAACCCCACACACAAAAGTGCCTCTGACTAGGCTTCTTACCAATGAAAAGCTCATACAGTGTCTTTCCAACAAACTTACTCGGAACTTGATTCAGGACATAGGTTGTTGTCTTAAGGGCATCACCCCACAAAAATTCTGGTAACGAAGAGTGACTGATCATGCTTCTGACCATGTCCATCAAGGTGCGATTACGCTCTCAACAACTCCATATTGTTATGGAGTGCCAAGCATAGTATACTGAGCCTCAATTCCTTGCTCTTGTAGGAATAGGGCAAACGGTCCAGGGTTTCTCCCAGTTTCAGTATACCTTTCATAATATTCTCCACCTTTATCTGATCTTATACTCTTGATAGCCTTTCTAGATTTTAATTCAACGGCAGCCTTAAATGCCTTAAAGGCATCTAATGAGTCAGATTTTGCATGTAACAGGTCAATCCAACCGAATCTGGAATAGTTGTCTATAAAAGTTATAAAATATTTGTAATTACCCATAGCAGCGGGAGTAATTAGTCCACTGATATTTGTATGGATCAATTCCAAAATAGTCTCAGATCTATTAGTCCCTTTCTTCCTAGCTCTAGCGGGAAGTTTTCCCTTAATGCAGTCAACACAGGATTCAAAGTTAGACAAGTTTAGGTCATGCAATATTCCTTGTCTAACCATCCTTTCTAGTCTCTCTTTAGATATGTGACCCAAACGCCGATGTCATAACATGGAAGAGTTTTCATCAATTCTTTGGCATTTATGTCCAATGACAACATTAATTGATGCCATAGGAGTAGAATTTGAACAAACATTTGCATTCAAGCAATATAAACCACTTATTAATTTAGCAGTTCCAACAATGACTGAATTAAAATAAACATCAATTCTGCCATTTCCTTGCAAAAAAGAATATCCATCTTTGTCTAACACAGAACTTCAAACCAAATTCCTCTTTGAATAAGGTACATAGACAATGTTATTTAAAGTTAAAGTATGTCCTGAATTTAAGTTCAAAACTATAGTTCATATGCAATCCATTGCAGCTGAACTTCCTTCCACTCCTAAAATGGTCTTTTCTCTCTCATTTGGGCTCCTCCTGTCTTTGAGCCCCTGTAAGGAATTACTGCTCCAGAATCCAACCACCAAGTGTCCATAGAGGTTTCAAAATTATTAGATTCAAGACAAAATAGAGTTAAGGGGGCAATTTCAAGAAGGATACCTTCTTTCTCACGTTTGTACTTCAGCTTGAGGCAATCTGAGATCTTGTGGCCAAGACTCATACAATAATTACAATCACCCTTAAATTTCTTCTTCTGACCCTTATTCTTCTTATTGTTCTTCTTATCTCAAAAAACCTTTTACCATTAGGCTTGCCCTCAGGCTTCTTTCCCTTAATCTTCTTATTTCCAGCCTTGCTTAACGAACCATGAGAGATGTAGTTCACTGAATGACCATGTGAATTTGATTTCTTCAATGTCTCCTCCTCTTGAGTCATGATGGACATCATCTGATCAATGGTCCATTTAGCTTCTTGTGAGTTATATGTGGTTCTGAGAACCCCATATTCTGCTGGAAAAGACTATAGGACTTTGTAGACAAGATAACTTTCCCCCAGGTCCACATTTAGAGATTTCAACTTGTTGAAGTAATTCACTAACTTCATCATATGCTCACATACACCAGACACTCCGTCATAATGAGTGTTATCTAGTAGCGAAAGATAATACGCTTTCTGCGTCTTATCAAACTTTTTGAACTTTTCACTTACAGCCTTAAGGTATTCCACAGCAGTGTCCTTCTCAGGAATACTCTATCTGATTGTCTTCTGAATAGTGTATTTTATGACTGTCAAACAGATCCTGTTGGATTCATACCGCTGCTTGTGATAAGCTCTGTCAGCAGCACTAGACTCAACAATGAGATCAGCTAGTTTTGGATCTCTCATGGCCAAATCCTCCTTAGAGATGATCAGGTACATATTGAGGGACTCATGCCAATCTTCAAAATTCATCCCATTCAGAGTTTTCACCACAGACAGTTGCTGGAGCACAGAAGTTGATGAAACAATATCAGGAAACATTAATTATGTCCCAGAAACATAATTATAATAGCAAGGTTTCCCTTTACAAAATTCAACTTATGCAACTGTATCATCAAGATGTGTATTATAATCCCTTTTAAAGTTTTAAATTATAACAAATCATGAAAGAAAACTAATGTGTACCATAGATTTGACCACAAAGAGAAATAATAAAATGCAATTATGGTTTCCATATCGATAGGATATAAGAAACAATGAAAACATTGTTTTAAAATTACTACTAACTGTTCGTAAATGTATTTATTTCATTTGAAATCGTAATTGTATTTATTTCACAGAATTATATTAATAATGTCACACCAATAAGGTACGTCTATTATTAATATAACATATATGTATACTCTCTCTTGTGGACTCATCGTAATGTTTAGACCCTTCCCTGATGATGGTAACTAAATTATCCAAAATTGTAGGAAATTAAGTAACAAAAACGGTATGAATTATTTATACGGGACATATCACCATGATTGGGCCCATGATAGGTGAGCACATAATCATTAAGTGTATGTGACCCAAAGTTACAACAAATTCCACATACAGTTTTATCCCTTTTAAGGCATGTGCTTAAATTAGGGATAAAAAATTAACAATTAACATAGAGAAATTAATTATAATTTATTTACATATAATCAAGGAGAGTGAGCTAAACATATTGTCCCATATTATGTCTAGTCTATACACAAATTTTCTCATATCAAAATATCTTATCTACACATTATTTTTAGCCCCTTAATTTTGAAAAAATTTTGAAACTCCCATTTACAGGGCTCAAAAAATAATGCAAAAATTACCATAATTTAGATCAGGGTGAGTAAAGGCAAATCCCAAAATTTGAATTTCATTTGACCTGCGGTATGGCATCACGTGCCTACATGCCTTGGAGGTGCGCGTGGGCGCCCTCCTTTTTCAACCTCTGGCGGGTCGATTTGACCAGCCAAGTGACCCGGTAACCTGACTTGTGACCCGACGATTTTCCTACTTTTAGATCTCAAAACAGGGGTCGTTGTGATCATATTTTCACGATCTAAAAGTTCTTGGTGGCTGTTTCGAGTGAATCCTTCCCAGTTTAGTTAAAGTTCAATCGAAAAATTTGGATTCTGATGTTGGGTTAGTTTCATCGGTTTGAAACATGGCTCACCGGTGAAAGTTATGGCCGGCGATGCGAATGAACGTTAATATTAACGTTAACTTCTGCCGGTAACTAATGAAGAAACCACTGGCAATTGTGTTGAGTAACTGAGTTTATATTACAGTGATTAACACGAAAGTTAACGGTTTATTGATGCGGGTATGCCGGCCAAGTAATAGGTCGATCCGAGAATAACATAGAATTAATAATAATAATAAAATTAAATATTTCATAATTGTTCTTGATGAAGACGGGATTAGAGGGAAGAAAAGAAAAAATTCATAATCCACAAAACCAAACTGTGGCTCTAATACCATTTGAAAGCAAAATTAAAGCATATAATTGAACATGATCACAAATAGGGAGAATAAATTAATCAACGATCTAACCTGATGAAGACGACATTATTGCTCCGAGTATTCGTTGAGTCAGATAAATTCAACCTTCAATGCCCAAGAGCGTCTCTCAGAGTGTTTTGACAGCAGAGAGAGAGTGATAGTATTTAGTATATATAAAACTAGGGTTTTAGTCTGTTATTTATAGGGTTTTATTTTAATAATATAATTAATCAATATTATTAAAATAAAATCCTTCATAATCTTTAAAATGATTTCTTATTTAATTAATTAATAAAAAATAAGCCCATCATATCTCTCTCTGGGTAACAATCTTGAATTAGTAATCTAACGGAATGATTACTAATACTCTTAGGTTGTGGGTTGGATTTCTACCCAGTGGTTTTGTGGATAATCAAACCCATCATCGATTATCTACAAATTAAAATAAAACCAAGTCCATTCATAGTTTATGAATTATAATATTAATTGCCTAATAACAAGATATTAATCTAATAAAATAATTAACGCTAATCCATAAATATTGAAATTAATCTAACATAATATGGTCATTGGGTATTACTTATCAAGCTTGAGTGACTAAACTAAAATCTCCAAAGGCAAGAGTGATACGGATGACATAGACTCTCCTTGAGTTTTTCTCCTTTTGTTATTCCTTCATATGGAGTGCATAATGACCTTCAAAAGATTAAAAAAAAAAATGTAAAGAAAATAATATAGGTGATATTGGCAAAGCACTTAGTGGGATGTTGATTTGATATTGCACTTGAAGCTAATTTAGAGTGGTCCCTTGTCTATGAATTCCTTATTATAATAGTTAAATTATTAAGAAATCTGGTATCATCACCAATTTGTGCTTTTTTTTTTTCTTCATATGAATAAAAACAACTAAGAAGTTATTTAAACCATGGAAGATAAAGAAGTAGATTGACTCGGATATTTTTATTTAGCTATTTTGTTAATTTATTTATCTTTTGTAAATGGGTATGTCTATGGATTGAACACTAGCACATTATCATAAAATGCTTGATTATTTTGCTTTTATTTTATTTTTATATTTTTATTTTAATTATTAATTTGTTTTTCATTATTCACTTGAGTTGTCATGTGAGAACATTAGTCTCTTCAGGCACTTAATAAGTAATAGTGTGAGATCTTTAGTCTCCTTAAGTTTTAAAAGCTTATATGCAATTGTTAAACAGATAAATAAAGGAATGCTAATAAAATATATATTTTTATTACAAAATGATTAATTTTGCAATTTCTCTAAAAATTGTCATGTGAGACCATTAGTCAGCACGAGCACTTGAAAGTGAACCAGAGGAGCCGTATGAGAACTTATGTCACCCTAGGCTCTGAAATTTAATATATTTGTCAATAAATAAAAACAATTTTGATTCTTAAATATATTCATTTTACTTCTCATTTTATATTTAATTTTTAAATCGTTGCGTAAGATCATAAGTCCCGATAAGCATTTAAAAGTTAACTAATAAAGACCGCATGTGATCTCTAATCTTCTTAGGTTTTGAAGATTAACATATGGTTAATATAAAAAAAAAATCATAAAATTAAAAAAATCTTAAAAATCCCTTTTCATTAAAATTTCATGTCACTCTCAAAATTGAAATAAAATTCAAAAAATTAGAAAGAGAGTAATTGAAGAGAATAAATGAGTGAGATTATATTGATTTCATGAATTAAAACATATTAACCAGATCTCAAATTCCCTAAAAATATAATAATAGAATCATAAATAATTTCTTTCGTATTTCATATTACCACATGAGATCATTAATCTCCTCAAGTGCTTGAGAATTAACTAGTAAAGGTCACATGAGATCTTTATTCTCCTTAGTCTCCTAATGTGCACATGTGCTAGAAAGAGTGATCGAGATAAGTTGAAGGTCATGTTTAGTTAATTCCATTTGACTAGTTTAAGGTATTCGTCCTTGTGGACGAGTGTTATAGGGTGCCTAACACCTCCCCCACACTCAAATAGACTCCTGAACCCATCTCTGTTTTCGTAAACCACATTGTCTTTTCTTTTTGTTTTAAACTTGGTTTTCCAAAGTCTTCCTTAAAAAATTTTGGTGGCGACTCCTAAATAAATCATTTTTTAAATTACTTTGAGAGCTTATTTGTTTCTTCTTTCTTTTTGTGCCATCCACATCATACTCAACCTTTTGGTTTGTCAGATGTGACAATCACATACACCAAATGCACACTTATTATGATTTCCCTGAAGAATTAATTCCAGTAAAGGCCTATAGAGGCCTTACACTTACACCAGATGCATCCTATGACCATAATTGGTCTAAGTATCACTTTTTAGGGACCCAACATTGATCTATATACATAGATTTTGGGCTTACTCTTTTTTCAGGATGTAAAGACAAATTAGGTATCCTATATAAGACCGAACTATTCTTTTTGTGGTGTATGGTCTATGGCTTTAGAGTGAACCTAGGTTTTTGGTTTGCTTCTCATATTGCTAATGGCATCTCTTTTAAATGACCCTTAATTCTAGGCTCTTACATAATGCATTTAACAAGAAATATGCAGATTTTGGATTTAGAAAGCACACCCTTGCATATTTCTCACCCCATGTAACCTTTAGACTTGAGGAGCCTGGAAAATATGGGGCTTGTGTTTAAAGTAGAGAATGGAAGATATATACTACACTAAGAAGAATGACACCTACTCTCAAGTGAATATATTTTGATAATGGTAAATAGGGTCGTACCCACAAGGATTAGGAATTCCAATGATTTACATTAACCAAGAACAATATGTCAAAGAACGAAAGAAAAAGGGGGGTTTATCATAACAAAAACAATAATAACAACAATTAAACCAGAAAAATTAAAAATAAATTTAAAACAAGTAATTCACTTATGAGGAAGGACAAATCAAAGGAACTTAGTTGAGAGACATACATATAACTAACGGAATTTCCACTAAATATTGGTCAAAATATAGAAGAAAGTATTCTAACAATCATCTACACTAATTTTCCACTAAATATTGGTCAAAATAAACAATTAAGGATATACTTTAACTAAATGGAATATAATCAATTATGGGTAAGATATGCATCCACCTAAAATGATGCAGATAAAATTGGAATGTAAATGACTAAAAAAAAGGACAAAAAAGAAGAGTTAGAAAAGTCTCACAAACATTTGAAGAATCTATACAATACTTTTTAGTTTAAATGACGAAATTAGCTATCCATCACTATTAATATCCATAATTTGTGCTCAAAATCCACATTACAAGGTTGTAATTCGAATCCAAGTTGCTTTCTTTCACTAAAACCAAAGGAGAGAGAGAAGATGATGATGATGATGAAAAAAATAATCTAGCCCTTTAAAAAGTGGCATCCTAAAAAATTAATCTAACCTAAAAATGAAAACCTCTCAGCCCTAACTAATTTCCAACTATTTTCCTCAAATAAAAATGTGAAAATCGCACAAAAATCTGCCTTGAAAACTCCCAAGCTCATTTCCTTTATCTTCTATCGCCAAAAAGAGAGAAATTGGCTAGAAATAATGAGTTGTCTACTCTTCAATTTTAAAAATAGCAACCTAAGTTGTGCCCATAGCTTATTTCCTTGTGTCCAACTTAAATGCAATGTCATCCTTGCCCAAGCCTTACTTCAACTCCAAATTCAACAAATTCATTCCTTAACCTGAAACTAACCAAAATAACTACAAATAGCTTCATTTCCTAAGGAAAACATTAAAAATAAAAGAAAAATAATATAAAAAACAAGCCAAATTTACAACCTAATACTTATGAAGTTTAAAAATCAGCACAAAAAAACTTGTTATTTTCTGGCAGTTTTTAACCCTTACAAAATGTCTTTTCTAGAAGTTTCAGAACCCCCACAGAACTGTCGCCAAACGTTTTGTGGCAATTGTAGTAGCAATTATTGAAAAGCTATCACAAACATTTAATGACACTTGAAATAATAGGGGTTTTGGAACCATGGGGACACACATTTTGTAAGGGGTTAAAACTACTAAAAAATGCTCTGAAAATTGCCACGAAAAGCAATTTTTCGATAGTGAATTAAAAAAAAAAAGTATATGCTGCCATTGTAAGAAGGTGTACTCATTGGTCCACATATATCTGAATGAATTAGTTGGAGCTTTTCTGTTGCTCTCTAAGCATGGTTCACAAGAAATGGAGTTTTGCTCAACTTAACAAGTTGGCAAGTACCACAAGCATAAAAAATTACAGTCACAACAAGAAATCATTCACCATTTTACCCTTTTCAAGGTTCTTCAAGGCATCATAATTTATGTGGCCCAACTTCTTGTGCCATAAACAAGGATTACATTCAATACTAACAAAAGCTTTAAGTTCATCAATTTTACAATTAATATTAAAGCTCCTCTTGTGTATTTGAATTGATAGAATCTTTATACCAAAAGGATCAATAATTTCACAGAACTTGTTCTTGAATTTAAGTGAATAGTTCTTATCTAATAGATTACCTACACTTAATAAGTTATGTTGAATCTCAAGCACAAACAATTCATTAAAGATAAGCTTTATACTTGATAGAGTTTGCATAGACACAACAACAATTTTGCCTTTCACATGCATGGGCCTCCCACCACCAAGCATCACTTTGGAAGAATAGGTTCTATCTAAAGATTTAAAATTTTTAAGTCTTCTATAATATAATAAGTATAGCTACTGCAATTATCAAGGCATCAGTGTTTTGTGTTGTAGCAGAGCATCTTTCAATAGTAGCAATAACGTGTTAGGAATCATGGCACTAGACATCAATATTAAAGAATGAGAAAAGAAGAACTGACACAAGATATTTACATAAAAAAACCCTTATGTATAAGGGAAAACCCAAGGACAAGAATAGAAAAAACCTTCACTAACTCAAGAGATTGTACAACCTTTCTTTAAAAGTGAGAAGAGAACAATCAAATTCTCTCTCTTAAAAATAAGAAAACACATAATTCTCTCTTTCATGTAGAAGAATAAGTATTCACTCTCTCAATAAAGGAGATGTCACTATTCCTACAACTCTTCACACTCCAATGCCAAACCCTAAAGGGAAAGGCCATATTTTAGGCATCCACTTCAAAATTTTTCAATAACCTTATCTTCTAATTTGTTAAAAGGTGACAACTTTATTTTTCACTTTGTTAAAAGGTGTCAACTTTATCTTCTATTTGTCAAAAGGTGACAGTTTTATCTTCTACTTTGTCAAAAGTTGCCAACTTTATTTTCTATTTTGTTAAAAGTTGCTAACCTTATCTTCCACTTTATTAATAGGTGCCAACCTTATCTTTTACTTTGTCAAAAATTATTAATTTTATCTTCTATTTTGTTAAAAGTAGCAACTAATTTTCAACCAACTTTATTTTGACGAAAAGTTTCTCCTCTTGAATTTCAAATCCATTAGTTACTTGAGCATGCTGAGCTTGATTTTGTTGACCAACATATCCTAGATAAACCTTTTCAACATGTCCAAACTGCTTACAGGCTTTGCATTGGACCCTAGGCCTATACCAGCAATAATTTTCAAGGTGATTTGTCTTCGTACAATGAGGACAAAGTGGATACTTGTCTCTTTTGTTTCTTCCTTTGTTGTTTTGATTAAATTTTTTGTCTGTGACCTTTCTTTGAATAAGAGTCTTTCTTTGCATCATCAGTTTTTGCTTTTGCCTTTTAAGATGCAACAAGTGCATTTTCAATTAAGCTTTCCCCTTCTCTAAATGTTTTTCTTTGCTTAACAGCTTGTAGAGCACCTACAAGCTCTATGAGAGAAAGCTTAGACATATTCTAAGCATCTTCAAGTGAAGAGAATTTTGCCCCAGATCTTTTTGGAAGAGTTACCATTACCTTCTCCACAACTCTTCTTTCTGATAAATCCTCACCCAACAACCTTTCTTGATTAACAACTTTCATGAATCTGTCAATGTACTCCTTCACATTTTCAGTCTCTTTCATTATGAGAAGTTCAAATTCCTTCCTTAAGTTGATTATCTACATCTATTTTTTCTTTTATATTTCCTTGAAATTCTTACTTCGGCTTGTCTCAGACTTCTTTTGTTATTTTGCATGTCATGATCCTAATAAAAGTAGTCTCATTTATTGCTGAATGAAGACTACTCAGGGCTCTAAATTTTCTAGAAACCCTTTTCTTCATACATTTTAAATAGATTCAGAGATGGATTCTCTGGCAATGTAGTTTCAAAGTCTGATTCAACAGCTTCCCACAGTGGCAGACCCTTGATATATGCTTCCATTTTACAGACCATATGTGATAATTTTCTCCATTAAAAATTCGAGGAGGAGCAAAAATATCACTATTTGTGGCCATGATAGAATATCACTCAAATATTTCAAGTATTTATGGTTTTAAGTGAGGATTTCTAACTAGTTTTCTCTCATACAATCCCACTAAAATCAAGTGTGCTCTAATACCAGTTGTAAGAAGTTTCTGGTCTGAACCATATTTAAGAAAGATGAAGAAGATATAAAATGAAAAAGGGGACTTGATTTTCATTACGTCATAAACATGTTTATACAAGGGATAAATGTATGGGTCGATACCAAATTTCCATTCTTTAAGGAAACTTGTTCCCTAGTCTAAAGTTGGAATAAGTCCCACCACAATTCAGTCAAACTTCTTATACATGCTTTATTTACATTTCAAAAAAGAAAAAACAAAATAAAATTTGGTGCATAGCTTTGTACAAAATATATTATCATGAACAATTATCATCATTCATGTCCCTTCGTTAGAATGATGATACCCAATTTAAAAACTGAGATTTTAAATTATTGTGATGGTAAAATTATATTAGGAAAATTATTTGTTACTAGAATTTAGATATAAATTATACTATAAATGAATTGGATGATTTTTCAAGTATGATTTTTAACTTAATTTTTTTTAGTCCTTCTAAAAAAATATTTATTACCTTCATGTTGAAGTAAGAATTTGATCTCTTTTAAGCTTTTACCAAAAAAAAAAAAATTGTGTTACCTTCACCATATGCATTAAGTTCAACACCAGCGAGAGAAAACTTTAGAAACATTTGTAAATTGAGGATTGGAATGATAAAGCAAGTGTCATTGTTTAGAAATTAAACGAGAAAGGGGAGGCTGATTCATTAAATTATTTATCTAATATTACTTTTCTAAAATGTGATTCTAGCAAGTTTTAAATAAAAAATATATGTAATTATATCACTTAATCATTTCATTTTCAGACTCCCTAATTCATAGGGTCACAAAAATTTGAAAATTAGATGGCATAAAAGTGTCCTGAAATCTCTTATTTGCCAATCTATATCATCCTTCAAGAAAACTCCAAATTGCTTTATCCCATTTTGAGCATTAAATTCTTGTTATTTCATTCCTTACCATTCATCTAAACACATTCCAACAGCTAATTATGTTGATATTTCATATAAAAACTTTTATATTTAAAATATATTATGTTATATATTAATGTTTAGATTATGTGAAAAGCATAAAACGTATGTTAACAATAAATCATTGGTTAGATGTGAAAATGCAGACATATCTAGTAGCTAGAGCCAATTTTATCGGGAAAAAATTGTGTTCAATTCTCTTTGCGCACCAATAAAAATAAATCAAAGAATAAATTAATGATTCTCTAAACATATTTATTTAAATTAGTCATTTAAATATCAGTTTTCTTTCTTAAAGAATTTTTTTAATTGGAATAATCCCTCAATTAGGCAAAATTTACACTGACTTAATGAATTTGTTGATGTGATATAAATAAAAACCCACATGAATTTGAAGTTGTGTTCTAGACCTGTCAAGCCATTTATCGTTTCGAATGGAATTTTTTTTTATGATTAAATTAAAGTTTTTATTTTTAAAATTAGATTAAGAACAGAATCACGTTTCAAAGATTAAATTATTATTAAACTCTAAGTTGATTTATAGAAAGTCAAAGTATGCACATGCCCTTCCCTCTAATCTTTCCTGCGTCTCATAATCCGTACTAACATTAACAAACATGGGATTAAGCTCTGATCTGTAGATGACTGTGTTCTTATCCATCCCTAAAAATCATAATATGCAACCCACCAATTTGACCAGAGGCAGCATTAAATAGAAATATTTGTTTAGAAATTTAATTTAATCATTTTTTATGAATAAATTTAATCAATTAAGTCTATCGCATGCCTAATGTTTTCAAACGTGGCGGATAATGACTATGATACAAAACGTGCCTTAAATGAACATGGAAGTCGATGCATTAAAGAAAGAGACAGCTGAATATATCATTCCCATTATTAATACAGAAAATATACAAAATATAGGAAAACATTTTTATTTTTATCAAAATATTTAATTTTTTTAATGAGTGTCTTAGAATACTTGTTAAAAATTATTTATTATATATAATAAATAATTTTTAATTAATAAAATTCATCCAGAATCATTTATTATACCCATTAGCAATAATAATAAATATTTATATATTAATTTAATTAATTAAAATTTATTTATTATGTATAATAAATAATCTTTAACCAAGACACTCAATAACAAAATTCTTAAATATTTTATGTTTGATTGTCTAAAATGTTAAATCATTTAATAATTAATGATGCTTAAATGGATCATAAGTATAACTTGCACTTTTTAAAAACAAAAAACATAAATTTTAATTACTTTCAAAATAAATTATTATAATCATTTAATCATTTTATTTAAAATATTTATTTTTTAAATACAGCACAGCAGAAATTTATGTATTTCATTTCTTTACATAAAATTTTGCCTTTTATTTTTCTAGTTTTTTTCTTTTTTCAATCCACGCGCAAGGTTTGGGGTGGATTTTTGCTTATCCAAAGCTAAAAGTAATTGAACTGACAAAAAATATTATTGTGCAATTCAAGAAGAGTACAAAAATAAGAAAGAGAGAGAAAAAGAATTTTAGCCATGAAATAAGGGAGAATAAGAGAAAAATGAAAAAACGAAGGCAAAAATTTACTGTCCAAAATTATAAGGAGGAAATAAGGAGTTGAATAAAAAGTTAGATAATTAAAAAATAAACAACCGCAACGACGACGAACCTACCATCGCGAGAAGAGAGACAAAGAGGGAGAGTTATATTGAGTGAAGAACGAATCAAAGTAAAATTTGTTATTATATGTTAATATTTTTTATTAAATTCAAAAAATATTTAAATTTTAAAAAATTCATGATTAATTAATTAATTAATTTTTTATTTATTCTAAAAAAATTCTTAGATTTTAAAAAATAATTTATTAATTTTTTTATACATTTCAAAAATTCTTACAATTTAAAAAAATTTTGATTTAAGAAGTGATTAATTATTTTACTATTTTTCTATATGACTATAAAGATTTTACATAAATTGATTACTTTATTATTTTTTCATTAATTACAAAAAAATTTATGTATTTTAAAAAAATTTTAATACATGTATAAAAAATAAAAAGTTAATCTATGAGCTAAAGGTTTGATACAGAGTCTTCTTATCTATTAACAAAATTCTCACATTATAACAAGAAGTCTAATTTACTTATATATAATAGATATTTTCCCAAAAAAAATAAGAGACCAAAGATAAAATTGGAGAAGAAAGACCATTTTAATGAAATGAATAAAATGTAATCATATATTAATCAGTTATTGCACAGGGGGAATTATAATTAACAAGCATAAATTTAAAACACTAACTATAAAAAAATTTTAAATTTTGAAACTATTCTAAAAATGTAAGAACTAAAAGGATTTTAATATTTTAAAAACACATAATTAAAAAAATGTCAGGTATGGTTTTAGTTCCAGGTTTGTTACACTAGACAATTTATTTCGGCCAAAAAAAGGCAGCCTAAATTTGATCTTGAATCTTTTTAAATAATTTTACAATTTAAAATATTTCCTTATTTTTTGCCTATAACATGATAACTAAAATATGTGTTTATAACGTCATCACTTTAAAATAAAAACAAAGCAACGAAATTAAGAATATATATATATATATATATATATATATATATATCCTAGTATAAAATCATTTGATGAATAACCCAACTTAAAACAATCTAGTACTACTGAGATTGAATATCAATTCCAAAATAATTATACAAATTATTGATCAATTTTTGACTAAATTAAGATCAGATGATAGAAAGAATTATGTCCTCTTTTATATAGAGGTCATTTATAGTGCTTTAATGCATAAATATTTTTTCTTCAACCATAATCCAGTACAACTTTTTTTTATTTTTTATTGGAGGTGTACTTAATCCATAATCTATGTAAATATCAAAGAAAATGATACCATATAGATATTCAAACAATTGGATCAAATCATTAATATAATTCCTGAAAATAAACTCACCTTAGTCTTCTTCAAAGGTTTTAGTTAGTCATACATTAGTGTTACATGCTTAATCTTCAATGTTTGATGAATCTTGTAGAACCAATAGAACTTGGATGATAAAAATTGTATTCTTTATTGATTTGGAATAATGTTTTAGAAGATGAGGGGTTACAAAAAGGAAATTGAAGGCTTGGAGGTAGAGTACGTTAAACTCAAGAGATAGCTTGAATACTCGAATGCTCTGAGTCCTTCTTAGTGAATTACAAAACTTTTAAATTGACTACTTTTCAAACTATACAAGATTTTTTCTTATATTTTAAATTTCTAAAGTAATATGAATATGTGTTTGATAATTGCTGCGTTTCAGATGCCTTTGATTATTGTCCTTTAGATGTTTTATGTTTGAAATTATTATCCTCTAAAGTCCTTTTAATTATGCATAATTGTCCTTGCTTGCTTCTTTTTATTTGTCCTTGCTAGAAATGAATTCTTAGAAAGAAGTGTAAGAGTTAATGAAACCACAAAGATAAAAATGACAATACAAAAATTATATCAAATAGAAATATGTACATTAGACGCAAATAATTTAAAAAATTATACTTACAAATATAGCAAATATTACTACAAAGCAAGATTATGGAATTATAGTGAAAAGAAAGTGTATTAGATTTATTTTATTAAAAATTAGCAACACTATTAGCAAAGAGTATCATAATAGATTATTACACAGCATTTACTAAAAGGTAAGAATTAATACCATATGTACACACCCTATGTAGGAGAAAAAATTATTTAAAAGAATATTTATCAAATAAATATAAAAAAGCATGGAAAACAAATAAATTTTATAAAATTAATAAACTAATTTTAAAATGTGAAAAACTATAATTACCTTATAGATGGAGATGTAAACGAAAAAAAAACATAAGTATTATAAGAAAAAGAGAAAAGATATAAAACCTTATAAACCATATAAGAAGTACAAATTTAAAAATTATTCTAAAGATAAATTTATAAAAAAAAAAATATAATCCAAAAAAATATTTTAGTAAAAGAAAAACACTAAATTATAAAAAATATCTAAAAAAATGTCAGTGAATAATTTTATATAAATATATATATATATATATAGTACCTGACTTTGAGCCGTTATAAAAGACGACGATTTAGAATGCAATCCAATTTACGTAACCTTCAGCTTTTGGTTCCTTTCCCAAGAGATCCCCGCTTGCGCCCACATCCCGTCGTCTCCTACTTCTTTTGTATTATTATAATCAATCCCAAGATCTCCTTCGTGCTTCATCCGTACTCTTGGTTTTGATTGTCTTGGGGTTTTACTCTTCACTAAGTAGTCTGTTTGGATTGTTATCTCATCATTTTTTTGGGCTCTGCGAAGCCATGGTTGCCGATAGCAAGTCCAAGTCCGATATATCCGTCGCCGGAACTTTTGCCAGCAGTGCTTTCGCAGCATGTTTTGCTGAGGTAATTCAATTCTTAATGGCTCTAGCTATTTTTTTGACTAACGACTATCTGGGTATTTTTATCTGGGTGTTCATTTTTCTGGGTCACCTCTCTTTTTCTTTTTCTTTTTCTTTTTTTGATCCTGAGTAGCCTCATTCATGTATAAGGCCAATCTTTGCTAATATAGTGTTATATGGTAGTAATTTTATTTGTTGGAAGGATATGGATCTACTACGTAATGTCACTCTTTCGGTTTGTTACTTTGTTTCGTAGATTTCTTGGTTTCTAATTGCTTCTTCTTTTTTGTTTTACCTCAGTTGTCTAGCTATGTTTCGTGCTAAAATGTAGTTTGCTTAACATATCTTATTTACTAGTCAATTTATGACAAACGAGAATTCACATGAACTGCTCCGACATGAATGAGGGCAAATCTCCGTTTGATGATTTGTACATCTTGGAATTAGCTTAGTGGCACAAATTGATGGATAGAGATTGGAAATCATATTTACAATGCTGATTATATTTGTGGCTGACAAAGTTCTGGATAAAAAAAATCTCTGGCATCTGCAGACATCCCTGTTTCTGTTTTGAACTTTTGGCAATATTGGACATTTACTTATTAAGAGTTTATTTGTGTTCTGCACAAACCCGTAGATGAAATAGCTATTGAGGTCTAAGCAGCTGCAATATGAATTAGATATCTGGAACTTTGTCCTGAGCTGTATTCTGTAGAGATTGACTTTGACTTGTTGTAAATTACTGATTGCTTATACTCTTTCATGTATTCAGTTTACATATTATATTGCTCTTATAATTACTCAATTCTGGTCTTTAGTAAAATTCAAATGCTTGAAATTTTTATTAAATTATTATATTTTGAATAGATTTGTACTATCCCCTTGGACACTGCTAAAGTTAGGCTCCAGATCCAAAAACAAGCTGTTGCTGGTGAAGCTGTGACCTTACCTAAATATAGGGGTATGCTGGGTACAGTTGCTACCATTGCCAGGGAAGAAGGTCTTTCAGCACTCTGGAAGGGCATTGTGCCCGGACTACATCGCCAATGTTTGTATGGAGGCTTAAGAATTGGGTTATATGAGCCTGTGAGTCTGAAATTTTCGTTCACATAAAGTTGAATTTTTTTGGTTCATATTTACCGTTTGCTTATGCTAACTGATCATCTAAATTACATGGTTACTTCCATAGGTTAAAAATTTATATGTGGGAAGTGACTTTGTAGGAGATATTCCATTGTCAAAGAAAATTCTTGCTGCCCTTACTACTGGTGAGTCCAATACATAGCGTATTGGCAACATTTCATCTATATGCTATTAATATGACTTTGTTTCTATGTATGTGGATTATTGCCCTTTCTAGCAGGAATTAATGTTGTTTCTGTCAAAATGCTCAGTGGAAGTTACTCTAACAGCAATCTCTGTACTTTTTCACTTGTCTGGTCAACAGGTGCTGTGGCAATTACAATAGCAAATCCAACTGACCTTGTGAAAGTTAGACTTCAAGCTGAAGGAAAATTACCTCCTGGTGTGCCCAGGCGGTACTCTGGATCATTAAATGCTTATTCTACAATTGTGAGACAGGTCTGTGAAGTTAACCTGCGATGATTCTCAAAATGAAAAAATATATCATTATTTTTTAGTTCATCAACATTTTATTAAACGTGTATCTAGCACACAGGAAGGAGTTGGGGCTCTTTGGACTGGGATTGGCCCCAATATAGCAAGAAATGCTATTATCAACGCTGCTGAACTAGCCAGCTACGATCAAGTGAAACAGGTGATGTATGATACTGGATGCTTGTCTTTTGGGGTCAAATTCTATTCTTTTTTCCCAATCTGAAGATTTTCTATATCTAATATATTCTGCAGAGCATCTTGAAAATTCCCGGCTTCACAGACAATGTTGTAACTCATCTGCTTTCTGGTCTAGGGGCAGGATTTTTTGCTGTCTGTATTGGCTCCCCAGTTGATGTGGTAATGCCCTGGTGCCTGCTTAATATACATAGTTCGTTTCGTATTTATTTGCCTACATCCCATATATATGCTACTCCATAAATTCTGCAATGCTTTTCTTTGTTTCTGTTCAATGATGATAAACTGAAAATCCAGGCATGACTAGAAAATGGTGGGATTACTAATGGCATTTAGAGCTTAGTAAGGATTTCTGTTGACAGGTGGTCCTTTTAAGGTCCACTTTGGTAGATGCATATGAGGAAATAGCTTTCATCTTTTTCTTTCATTTATTTTTATTATTATTATTATTATTATTATTATTATGTAATTGATACTGTCTATATTACGGTTGCCACTTGCCACCTTGTTCAGTGTGTCTCCTGCTCCCACGGTCTTATGCATTGCACTAATTTATTTCTTCTGCTTTACTTCTGGTGTATATATCCAGGTTAAATCCAGAATGATGGGGGATTCTACGTACAAAAGCACCCTTGATTGTTTCGTCAAAACTTTAACGAATGATGTATGCTTTCTTTCCACTGATACTATGATATTCTCTTAATAGATCATATTAATGTCTTGCTCTTGTTATATTCAATAATTATATGTAGATCCATAGTTATCAAGGTGGTTTAGTTAAGCGCCTTACAGATCACAGAATTTTACCCTATCTCATTGTAAGTGGTGGGCCTAATCCTGAAGCATGAATCAGCTGAACAACTCCCTCGTGACTCTTCAGTTTTATAGTTTTCATGACATCTTTATGCATCGAAACACTAATTTTACGTCAAAATACCGTCGATTATTTTCATTTGTGTTACAAAATTTGCCTTTTCTTTAGGGTTGGGGTGTCCGGAGTCTATCATCTTCATCTTATATTGAATTTTTATTCAGACAAGGAAACAACATTGTTGGTGGGTATCACTTATCAGATCTGATTGAAATCTAATGTTTTGCAGGGACCTCTTGCCTTTTATAAGGGGTTCGTCCCAAATTTTGGACGGCTAGGATCATGGAATGTGATCATGTTTCTAACCTTAGAACAGGTACAACTTAAATTCTGTGTTTTGCACTAAACTATGTTTTTGGCATCCTATCGCATGGGGTGTTGGGTTGTTTATAGCATACATGTTATTGTGGACACCAGAAAATCCATAACTTGCAAAAGCAACTTTCTGTATTTGGTATATGAATGCTGTGATATTTATAATATAAATGGGCCAGGCTGGGGATTTTATTGGCAAATTCCTGCATGCTTCATTTAAGACATATCTATCTATGTCAAGGAACATTAATAGTTTTATTTTTATCTCTAATATCCCCCTTACAGAATAAAGTTAATGAAGATTCCCCAAGGATTACAAAGTCAAAAACTTTCAAAAAAAAAATCATATTTTTGTATCTTTCAGATATATAAGCAAGAATTGAATTATCTACCATTTGGTTAAAGAGGCTCTGATATTATATTAAGGACTATTTCAGCTCAAAAGCTTTTGATATTATGTGAAAATCCATATACAATTTTATTATGAGCTCAAGTAGATACTGTAACAAAATAACGTGATTAAATGACCCATTTAAATCGAAAGAGGTAAATTTTTTTGAGGCCTACAAAGGGATAAACTGTAATTTATCCTTAAAAAAATGAAAGATTTAACTAAGATATTACATGATATGTGAAAGAAGTCAAGTGTAAGAGTGACTCCAGCTCATTGCCCTTGGTCCTGTTGCATCAGTGAAACTTGTCAAGTTTGTGTTAAATGACCTTGATTCTGCATACATTCTTATAGAAAACAAGAGTAGAAACAATTAGACTATAATTTGTGTTTGCTTACTTATTCTTATCTTTTTCTCATGCCAGGCCAAAAGGGTCGTCAAAAAAATGGAGTCATCCTGAGCTCAACCAGGCGTCAGTGCTTGCAAATGCATTGGTTATTGGTGAGAAAATAATAGTCCTATTCATGTAGCCAGCTGGAATTGGTTTTTTTTTAGGGGGAAAATTAGGTATTAATAAATGATGATATAAGATTTATACGTAATGTAGCCTTTATTAATTGCTATCTTTTCTGTAAGATTGCATGCTGAATCGCGGATTTTATATTTTCCTTAGTTTTGATTACTCTCTGGATTATGGTTTGAGATTATGGTAAATATAAAATACGCCATTCTATGAGGGGGAATATAATATTCTAGCTAAAAAATTTTGGAATATTTGATGCCTGTTGATGAGATTTGCTTAGAAAAAAGCAACTTGGATCTAAACATATAACTGGGATTTCGTATGTAAAATTTTAATATAATATTTAGATATAATAAACATAAAAATTTTTTACGTCTTGTATGTTTGAAATAATGTAAGTATGGACTACTATAAATATTAAACAAAACGGGGTGAAGTTTCTTTCACTATTTTACTTTTTCTTTTTAAAAATGATTCTGATAATAGTCATATTTACCAGTTTCTGATGCACATCTATAAATTCAAATGTCCAAATCAATCCATATAATCAATTGTATAACATGATAAATGAGTTTCGGATAAAAATAGATTAAATGATGAGTCAAATTGTTAAAACCACTTATTCGCACCAGCACATCAGGTTTTGATAAAGAATAAATAAAAAAAGTTCATCTTAATACACTTAATAATAATTAATTTGATGTATTAGTCATAATAAAATCACTCACAACAAAAAGTGAGAATTATTAAAAGAATAATTTTATTAGAATTGGTATACTAAATCAACTATAATATAAGTATGTGTCAGTATATTTTTTTTATTTTATTAGGCAATAATTAAAGATAAAAATAATCACCTATTTTTTTCATTAATAAATCATAGTTACTATAATGCACTTTTTCCCCCACTAAGTAATAATAATATAAATACTTTGAATTAAAATTATCATATTCACGCCTTTATTATACTTTTTAAAGAAAATCTACGTATTGTAGAATAGGATCACATACGATTTAATTAAAAAAAAGGCATTTTAAAGAAAGATAGCAATGTATGAATAATTTCTCACACTTCAAACAAGATATATGACTTTACGAAAGGTGAAGCATAACCCACCTCCATGAACTAATAGTAAGTTCAATATATACAATATTTATCACAAAAAAACACTTTTGCCCATGCAGACAATGCAAGGACCAGGCTCGACAGTACTATCTAAAAAATGTAGAGAATTAAGGATGAGTGATAATCACTCAATGAGTAAATACTACTAATTATATTGAGAGGGGAACAGACGAGGATGATAGAAATTTTCACAATCATTTTGTTGCTATCTTTAAATCGTATAGCAACACAAGAACTGTAATTATTGAAATCAAGTAAAACATGAATCATATAATAAAAATTTCATGCTTTATGTCAGTCAAAGACATTTTGCAAAATAAAAATTAATGATATACATTTATAAACTCTAAGTTTTCAAAGCACTACAGTGAAAAGACATCCCACAAAATCAAATAGTAAATACAGTAATTATATGCTAGCTATTGCTAGTAAAAACAGTACAATACAGTGATTGATAGTGAGCAAATTAGCTCACAAACAATTAGTGGAATGACATAAATGTCTCAGTATAGCGATACAGTTCATGGTGTATTATAACTAATGCTCACTCCCATTAGTTGCAAGGTTCTGCATTAGACGTATTTCTTAGAAAACATTTTTATTTATAACAACATAATTAGTTCTAAACAGATGCACAGTGATATTTCAACCCAAAAAGTTTACAACAAAACAAATTCATTCAAAATTCTATGGAAATCATATACAAATCTTTCATTTAAATCCTTTTGGAAGCCATTCAATGAGTAGATTATTTCTCAACAATTGATACAATTATAAACTGATAACAATATAACAATTTCTCATAATATTTGTCAAAGTTTTCAAAATAGTCCAAAAAGAAAACAATACATTTTCAGGAAGTCTGCTCCTAAGACAGTAGACCATAAAAAAAATATAAAATATAAATTAAATCATAGCAAAGACTTAAAATATAGAAAATAGGTACAGTTAATAATATCTACTCACCTGAAGATGATTATATCAACCTCTTCCTAACCCTATTCATAGTCTTACCTATAACATTAAATAAAATGCTCTTAACCTCTAACCCATTTAATCCTTCTACCTATCTATTTATCTAGTCATTTATTCACCTTTAACCCATAATATACATTCCACTATATAAAAAATTTCTCAAATCTTCAAATAGACTTCCTATAACTTCTTTAATTCCATTAACACCTCTTACCTCTCAATATCTTGAGAAATTTAATTTTAGGCCCAAATTCATTGATAATACTCTAAAAATGCTTAAGGCATTCAGTTTTATTTAATATAGCTCATTATGCACTTATGAAAATTCCCATAATCCACCATCAATAACAATGTCACCTCAGAGACTATTCAACTAAATTCCAAAATCCTTCGTTCAACTTACATTATCATTCAAGGTTATTAACCAAGCCATATAAGATCTCCCATTCAAATTTCCTCCTTTTTTCTATATGGAAAATCTAGGAAAAATAAAATGCAATTGTGGTTTGTAATATTCTTTCCTCTTATTAACATTCATCAAAATGAAAGTTTGGTACAAATATGGGACATTCCCCCGGTTAACTACTAGACATGTAACCAAATACAATAGAACACAGCTTCTAAAACCATCCTTATATTCACCTCCTTTGAAAGTGAACAACATTCACCACTTAATGGTGAACTTCATAATACAATGCTACCATACACATATAATCAAAGGACGTAAACATTACTTTATATTCAGAATACAAACTAGTAACAAAACCACTGTGACTCCCTACAATAACCCCTATATCCAAGTTATCCACCTTTGAAGTCCTTCAACATTTTCCTTTAAATTACAAAAGTCTTCCAACTCTTTAGGTCTTTCTTCTTCAACTTTTTCCTTAGCAAACACCATAGAGGTCAGCCATTTATAATATCTGCATATATTCCCTTCACATTTGGCATACAACTTGTATGGATTTTTAACAGACTCTGATATTTTCAAGCAAGCTCTCCTTCCACAAAAATATTTCCTATTTTTTAACCCTTCAACATTTGTTCCAGTACTATCACATATGCTTAAAAACGGCATCTCACTTTGTTCACAAAGTTGAACCTACATACAACACACTCATGGATAAAATACATATGAAAAAGGCATACATATATACCCATTGAAAGCAAAAAACATTGCATTAGCATGGATAGAAATACATTTTACAAATTAATCTACTGTATAGTGACATTCAAAAACCTTATTGCATATAGCACAAATATGAAATCCATTTGCCAAGACAAATTCGTTCTATTCATACACGTCTTTGTCGGAAAAGAAAACCTAGAGACCTTGAAAAACGAAGAAATAAAATGCCTTAAATCACAGAGGATGCACACACATTGCATATGTACCTCAAATCGCATCCTCCCTCACCGTAATTGCCTCCTTTAGCTGTCAACAAGACGTCCTCAACTAATTAGAGACCATCATGACCAAAAATCTGCCACCAATGTCGTTTGCTACAAATATGGTTGATGGTGGGTGATTTGTCATAAAAAGAAGTTGCTATTAGGGCATGTTTTTATTTCAGGGGCAATAAGGTAATTTGCCTCTATTCGTATTCCAATTTTAGGGCTTTTTTCGCCATACCAAATGGCACAATAAGCCTCATTCCCATTACTTATTTGTCTTACCAAATATAATCATAACTTATCTCATTCCTTTCCGTTCTTACTCTCATTTCCATTCTTGTTCTCATTCTCATTCCATCAAATATCATTCTTGCAACCCTTAATTTTCTTTCATGATGAAAGGGCTATATATATAGCCATGTAACAATAATAAAAGACAAAATGTGAATGGTAATGACATTCTATATCCTCTCAAAATTTCACTTGCTCTTCTCATACTTCTTACATTTCTATTAATTTCATAATAATAATAATAATAATAATGGTTTTGGTCTTCAAGGTGATGAACTAAAAGCTCAATAATGGAACCTTGACAGAACAACTAATAAATGGAAGGAAAAATAAAATTGTAAAATTATTGAACTCAATTATTTAATAATATAAAAAAAATACTTTTTAATAATTCACTTATCATAGAATTTTCATTTCGATTCATCACTTATTGTAATATTCAAAATAGTTATTCAATTATTGAAAAATGTTACACTTAGTTCCTCACTTCTAAAAAAAAAGATTATATTTATTGTCTCTACTAAATCTTAAATCATAAATCTAAAAAATTAATTTTGATATATTTTTTTAAAAGTTAAGGACTAAATGTAATATTTTTTAATGAATAAGATATTAGTTTTGGCATTATAATGAATGAGAGACCAAAATAGCAAATTTGTAATAAGTGAAAAATAAAAAAATATTTTCCCTGCAGAAAATCAAATTATGTAGTTGAATTATTCAAAAACTCATAACTTTTATATTTTTATTATTAAAATTTTATTTGAAGTTTTATTAAAAAAGATGTAAATCAAAAAAAGAGTTCATAAAGGTATTGAAATATTTGTTATGACAGCTATTTATTAAATATATAATATGTAAAAAAAATAAAACTTAATTAAATATATGTAAACGGAAGAAAAAATAAATTTATAAAGTTAGTGAGATATTTGAAGAATTAATTTTTTATAGTGTAGATGGAAAGTACTTGCGTGTAATTAACTCAAATAATAAATATAAGTGATAAAATGAATTAAAAGTATGTACGGTGTTCATGTTTTACATTTTTTTTTTCTTCTCTTTCCAATTCTTACTCAAATCCATTTATTTGTTATAATGACCATTTAATAAATAAATATGTGTGAAAATATTGCGGGTTATTAAAAATAATTAATAATTATCATTTTTTAATTAAAAAATGTGACGACTAACAAACGAACTTTTGTCCTAAAATTGATTTTAATCGAAGTTTTGTTTTGAAAAATATGTTGAAAAACGAAGGAAAAAAAAATTGCGAAATTTGTCAACGACGCGAAGTATGAAACATTTCCCAACCCCATCGCTTTCGATGTAGCCTTCCTTGAGTACTCTCCCAATCCTCGTTTGATTTGAGGTGTGCCAAGGCAGGGCATTCTTCTGCCTCTCGCTCATCTTCCGATCTTCGTGGTGTAAGTGAACCATTTCTGAGCGATTCGTTGGCACAGAATACCTGTTTCCTCTTCGCATCTCCCCGCATCTCACTCTTCTGATTTTCTTTCTGGCACTAGCTTTTCTCGCTGAAATATAGGTATTATTGAATATTGCTTTCGTGGGTTTCTTTTGAAGACAGTAGTTTATCTTTCCTACGGTGTATTGCATTGCTTACCAGATAGTTGTTAAAGTTGTGGAATATCTGAACAGATTGTTAGTGTTTCATCGTCGAATCAGCTAATATATATATATATATATATGCCGCTTTTATTGAGTTTGGATAACTTGATGGTGGGAATGGTCCTTAGGTATATTAGGTCTGGTGGAATATTTGCTGGACGATGATACATATTCAAAATGTTGAGTTTATTTAGTATTCGTAATGTTGTTTTGTTAGCTTAATGAAATGGGTATTCTACCTTCCTCTAATCATAAAAGAATTCAAAGGGATCAATGTATAATTTTATTTTTTATTTTTTTCTTTTTTAAGTTTGGTTGTCGTGGATTCTGGACGATGATGCTATATTTTCTGGATTTTCGTATACTCGGAATGGTATTTAGATGATCTGGGAATTCTACTTTCTTATCTCTTTCTTGTTATATCTATATATGCAAATTAAATTATATCTATTTGTTGTTTTTCCTTTTTTTTTTTTTTGGGGGGGGGGGGGTGGGGGGGGTGGGGGGTGTTGTGGGTGTTAAAGGACGTGGAGAGTTGTGGATAGTAGTTATTGAATATGCTTCAGATTCGTCTTAGCAAGTTGCCAGCCTCAGAAAGTTCAGCAGGGGCGAGGCCCTCCCCTGTTGAGACTGCTATTGCATGCCCTGACCATCTAGTCCTGGCGGATCTTCCTGTTGCGAAGGGCATTGGTGCAGCCACTGCCACTTCCCTTGTTAAGACTTTGGGCCGGAGGTCTCGCCGTCAGCTTGGCGAGAGAGTTCATTTCTGTGTTCGTTGTGATTTCCCAATTGCAATCTATGGACGTTTGGTAAGTACTTAAACATCTTTTCCTTTTTTGATATCTTTATTGAGCTTTTGGCTTGTTAGAATTGATAAAATCTGTGGTTTAATATGGTTGCTTTTTGACTTTATCAATCCTGATTTTTTTCTTGCTCTCCTCTCAGTCTCCCTCCTCATGAAAAAATTGATATGGGGAGAAAAAATGAATTCACAAAATAGAGCATTCTTGCTGAATAATAATTTAAACTGTCTTCATTTCTCTTATAAATGTGCAAATGACCGAAAGGAATGACAAATGTTGTTTCAGATGATACACTATAGTTACATGTGTAAGCACAGAGAATTGTTTTACTTGAATATCTCTTTTTTACTCCTACCAAATTTTCCATACATTCAAAAATGCATGAAAGTGTATTACATATGGGCCAGTCATTTAAATAACTGTACAAAGTGTATGTCAGGTGTTGCCATTTGATATATGAATGACTGAAACCGGTGACATGATTGGCGGGAATGGGAGATCTGCATAAAGTATTAGAATTCTGTGCTTCCTTGGGCTGCTCACTTCTGTTTTACGTACATACTTTTATAACTGAAACTTACAAGTGAACATTTGCTGTAGTTTTTTTCCTGCTCTTCATTCTGAGTAAACTTTTCTATGATAAAGGACTATTAGTTTACTTTTAATGCAATCGTGTGCAATTTACTGGCTGTATTGTTTAGAGTTTCTGGAATCTAGATAATTATATGGCCAATATGATAATATACGTACGACTTTGTTGTTTTGCACTTAGAATGGCATCAGGACATCTATATTCTTGTTCTGGAAGACATTCTCGTATTAAGCCTGAGATTATGTGTATCCCCTTTAACCTCATCAGTATTTTTATTGCTGCCATGATTAATGCTTCACTGTCTTTGTTAGGGTTAGGGGTGTTTTTGCGGGGAGGTGGAGGGGCTGAACATAAGCATGAAGTTCTTATATACTTTGATGTTGGCTTGCTGTAACTGACAGGTTTGTGGTCTTGCAGAGCCCTTGCGAGCATACCTTCTGTCTTGATTGTGCTAGAAGTGACTCAATGTGCTGCTTGTAAGAATATTTCTTAATTCTTACCGTCTGTTCTTCATAGAGGATAGCAATGTACATCAGTCTTTAAGTTTGGGGAGCTATTGGTTTCCAGCCTAACATACTCCCTCTTATCAAACTTGATAGGGTAGTCTTCTCTTAAAGTCTTCCACACATTATAAGAGCTGTTCTATTTGAATGCTTTTGATTTTTCAGGCAGTAATTATACTACTAAGCTTTATAGTCCAATGGGCTGCATGAATGCAAAAGGGGTTGGGGGGAGCTATTAGCTGTTATATATATTCCTTTTATGATAGTATTTTCCATTAATTTGAGGTGATTTTCAAGTATTTAGCAAATATGATTTCATAATACATTTTTAAAAAACTTGTGCATATCTGTTTTGCAATAACTAAGTGACTAGAGGTGTTGAAATACAAGTGGACAAGGAGTATTTTGTTCGTTCATTTGTTCTTGCTGTAGACATTTTGCTTCAAGGGCCATGAGTATCTTCCTTAATATTGAGCCCTGTGGAAATTATTTCCCTTTTGTTTAATATATGGAAGTTCACTTTGAGGGCTATATAAGAATGATTTTTATCTTCCTTGGAACAGGTGTGATGAACGGATTCAGAAGATTCAGACTATAAAACTGATGGAAGGAATCTTTATTTGTGCTGCTCCTCATTGTCTAAAGTCTTTCTTGAAGAAAGCTGAATTTGAATCTCACATCCAATACAACCACGCTGACCTTCTTCGGCCCAATGCAGATAGAGATGATGGAAATGAATCAGAGGCACAGAGTGTTAGGCAATCTACAGCATCAGACTCCACTGCTCGAGGTCCCCAGAGGCCAGTGTTTTCTCCTGGTTCAAATTCACAGCTCCATGATTGGGAAGACAAAAGTCGTCGACAGCCAATGAGAGAGCAGGCCCCTTCAAGGCCAATTCTACAGCCAAAGCCACCATTTTTCGGTCAAGCACAAAATCCCCTTTCGGAACCCCAATCAGGCCACACTGGAGCTATTCAACAGGGCCTCCCGCAAAGTTTTGACATGCAGCACACCCCACGTGATCCTTCCCATTTTGTTGAGAGACAACAAGGAGTTGCTTCAGAGACCCCATTTACTGATTATCCCTCCATGCATTCTGCCCAGCCACCCAATTTTGCCATGCGAGTTGATCCAAACCCAATGCTGAATCCTCCTATGCCATTTGGTTATCCCCCTTACCCGCATGAGGGTGTTCAACCATTTTATGCTGCTCCCTATGATATGCCTAGGCAGGACTCATCTTCTGAAATAGGGGCAGAACAGGGTTCATTACTGGGTTACCCAACAGGTCCAGCTAGTGGTCCAAAATTTTCAGCAAATTATCCTCAGCCGTGGAATGCAGGAATGACTGGTCTGCCTTTCGATCAAGCTTAGGGTGGTATGATTATTGATCCAGGGGATGCCAGAGGAATGTAGACGTGCTAGTCAATGCCCCTCCAAATGTCTCTCTCATATGTTGCCTCTGAAATAGAAATACTATTCTGAATTTTTTATAAGCTTGGACATTTTCATGATCAGGGTCATGGGTGGCAGCATTATAACTGTGATATCTTTGAACAACAGGACTAGCAAGGTTCTCAATCATTAGTCTCCTGTATTACGTTATCTTCTCAAAAAATTGCTGCTAACTTGATTATCTGAGGAGTGATTCCTATATTTGTGTTTCAAACTCGGAAAGACGTTATATCTTGAACTACCCACTAGTAATTCCAGTTGTGTTTGTTTAGTCTCATTGAATTTAAACTTCTCCAACAGGTGTCCAATGAATACTTTTCATTCTTTCAAACATGGGGAAATAATTGAGGATGATTAGGTTTCGGTTCTAGATTTTAGCTGTCTGTATGGCTTCTTGTTTTAAGTTCTATCGAAGGTTTCAGCAAGTGTTTTGTTTCTATTTTGTTTTGGGTCTTGTTCTTGGTGCTTTTCCTGTTCTAGTGATTTTCTCTATTCTTGGTACTTGGGGCTATTCCTACTGCTACTGCTGCTCCTTCTCTGTTATCATTCGTATTTCTCACTGTATGCATATTCCTTCAATCATTGATTTATCCTCCCAACTTGTTGAAGATCTCATCTAAATGATGGTGATCTAAGAGTTTAAATTGGAAAAACACAAGAAAATACTCTCAACATTGAGACTGGAAGAAACATTTACAATATAGTAAAAGATATAATCAAAATGAATGAGTTAAAGTGGAAAAAGTAAAGACAAAATAATCGGCTCAGCCTTCAATTTTCCAAAGTCCAATATTGGACTCAACTGACATACAAATTACAATCTAGCTTCAAGTACAATAGGCATAATGCCCGTCGTGACATGTTTATCTATGTAATCTTCCATATCTTCTTTCGTCGAGTGGAGTTACAGTAAGAACAGTATAGGCCTGCCACATAACAAAACCATTACAACAAAATCATCTTCATTAGTTCGCTACGTCATTTTCAAGAACTGATGAAATCAAATCTTATTTTTAATTTGACCCAACAACACTGACTGTTCGGGGAACAAGCTGATTCTTTGATGAGTTATGTGGTGCCGTATGGGTGGAGAGAAGGAAGAAGTGAGTCATGGAGAGCCTCCAAAAAGTGCTACGCTGAAAGGAGTGCCTCCGAAAAATAAGAGGATGAAGCGATGATCTGTAAGTGATGAAAACATGAATGCTTTTTTCTTTTTGGGCCAAAAAATATAAATGCCTTTTTAAAAAGTGAGATGTAAAGATGCGACATAAAGCTTGACTACGTAAAAATTTGACATTCAATCGAATTAGAAGCCATCAAGTTGTTGAATTTTCGAGTTTGATTGGTAAATGAATAATCAATGTAACTCATGTAACGTTGTAGATTATAAATTATTTAGTTATATTTTGCTTAGGAAGACATACAATTTGTTTTCTTATTTGATACTATCATATATCATAAATTAGTAGTAGCTTTAAGTTATATCATGTTCAAAGGCTAAGTTTTTTGTTTTAAAATCTTACTCTGTACATATTGCTATTTAAAAATACTATATATATTATCATAATATAAGTTTAGTTATTGAAATAAACAAAAGTATAAAAACGGGCCAACCATGAAAAAGATTTTGGACTGGATGGGCCCGGACCGCCCGGCCCAGCCTGCAAGCAAGAGCACTTGTGGTCAAGACTACGATTGCAGCTTGTTTCTCCAGTTTTCGCCTTTTTCGTACTTACATCTGAGGAACGAAACTACCAATCCTAATAACAGAAGCAGCTGCCATCTTACTTATTAGTAATTCTAATCTAATCGGTGTTGTTATGACATTATGATTTCAAAGATCAGAAACAAGTGATAACATGACCCTGTAAAGAGCTTTTATACAAATGTACATATTGTTAACTTGCTAACTCATTATCAGATGAAAATGCCTAAAGGTTGTCCTCAACTGTTTATACTACATTTCAATTGAACTTTGAGAATGTATATACTGAACAGAATCATGACTTCAAGCCTATGATGTATGTTTCGACCACCTGAACTGGTATAAATTAATGTCCTGAATGATAAAAATAGCTTTGGAGGGAGAAAGGCACAATTTTTCCTCAAACAGTTTCTTCTCTACAGTTCTGGTTTTCATCTTGAGGGGCAGCACTTGCAGCAGAGGCCACTTGTAGATTGCTTTGATCGTGTAGATGCAAAGAAGCTTCAGTAGCATTCATTTGCTTGTCGCATTGATCATTTAGAGCGGTAGCACTTGCAGTAGAGGCCACTTCTAGGTTGGATTGATCATGTACATGTGAAGAAGCTTCAGTAGCCTTCACTTGCTTGTCGCATTGATTATCATGTCGAAGATTACTGGCTTCAGCACTGGCCATAGCTGGTACAGAATCCATAAGGCTTGCAGCTATTGCAGCCTTCAAATCCTCATCTTCCATGTCTGAAAGTATTTCTCCTTCCCCGTACGAAAGAAATTGTTCAGGATGTTGTTGGGTCTCACTGATTCTCTGGTGTGGAGCCTGTATCGAATTGCAGGATTTGATTATCCTCTCAGCATCTTCAGGTGACAGCCACTGTCCAAAACCATTTGAAGCTTCATATGAGGATATGGGAAATTCTTTTGGAAAGTTTCCTCTCACCAGAAATATGCTCCATCCGAAGCCTTTCAAGGAGTCAAGATAGGCTGAGAGGTAGAACTTAGACAGGTGCTGTGGGGCTGCATAGAGACTGTCAAAATTATACCACTCCCCGTTCACTTTGCGAATACAAAACCAATGGTTTTGCAAATGACAAATAAAAGCATTTTCCAGTTCAGGATCAACCTGTGCAGGCTCAGCAACTGGAGAATCGAGGGGTATAACTAGCAGATCCCAAACTTCCAAAGCTTTCTGCAAAACCTGTAGGAAAGGCCTTGCACCATTATACAGATCATAAAAATGCAAGGCAAGGAGTGATATTGATTTACACGGGAAAGAAAAGGATGCAAATCCAGATTTGCTCAACCAAAATAAAGACATGAAGAAGGCAACAAATATTTCATCAAACAAAATCCAACTACTTTTGACAACCTCGTTTTAGAAAAGTAAATCAAGGCATTATTAATAATATCATATAAACATATAGACCCAGCTACAATAGACATTGGGAGAAAAACATTTCATGAAATCCAAAGAATAACTGAAGCATATATATTAATTAGATGATTAAAAAGGAAGATGAGGATTGCAATTGGATCGCAATAGGGCAGGGGCTTCCAAGGAAAACCCCAAGGAAAAAGATTAGTAACCATTCTCATCAAAATATATCTGCAACTCAGTTCAATTGGCCTAACAAGGCTTCATCAATTAAGGTTCCCAATTTTGCCAATCATGCTAATATGAATGGCTTATTATATGAGCTGATTACTAAAAGTGAAATATTAAACTGTATTGCAAATATCTAAAACCTAATAAGTAAAGTGAACAAGTTGTTGCTTGTGTACATATTTTTTGCAATTCTAAAGGAAGAAACAGCATGTATTTCTAATATAGTAAACTCTTCTGTCTCAAGACATTACTAGCATCTCAGGATGCATGCATGTCCATTTGCTCACTACTTTTCACATTATACTCACAATTTTTGAATTCGTTTGTGTAGAACTGTAGATGTAGAATACATATACATTTATAAATAGACAATTAACTCTTGTTACTTGCTATAAGTTTGTTAAATAGATTTTTTTTTAGAGAGAATGCGAGATAGTAAAATAGAGAAGTAACTGCAAAGTATTATACTAAATTTATGAAATACTTTAACTTCCATATAGAACATTCTACATTTATAGATAAACGGTAACCTTTTCTGGTACTTCCTATGGGTTTGTTTACAGATTTTTGTGAGAAAGAAGATAAGAGTGAATCATGAAGTTAATTAACGGCAATGTACCTAATAATTAAAAATGGTCATTACGTATTACATATTTTTTACCTAATAAAGATAAAAATAAGTACCACATAGTTGTAAAAGTGGATAGTAAGCTGTTATAGAAATGGACCACCTTTAAATTGGCATTGCCACCCATTAGATTTCCGTATGCAAAAACCTTATTCTTGTTGAGTTTTCCAATTAAAGTTCTAAAAAATCTAGCTCAAAACTTGTACCACCCAGGTTGACTTAGTCCCCACGCTCTTCCTTGACATAATCCACCATGAAACAAGAACTTAGTCTAATATTATGCTAAATTGCTAATAATTAGAATTTCATATATT
Organism: Delonix regia; assembly: GCA_037074485.1. Classification (NCBI taxonomy): domain Eukaryota; kingdom Viridiplantae; phylum Streptophyta; class Magnoliopsida; order Fabales; family Fabaceae; genus Delonix; species Delonix regia. The sequence goes on along the minus strand of CM073460.1, from coordinate 3,892,542 downwards.
AAGCTTTCCCCCTTACAGCAATCTTGCATTTGATTTTAGTTATGAGTTTCAGGAAGTGCTTGTTGAAAAAGATAAGGCTTGTCCTTCCCCCAATAAGGACTTCTTGATGATCATATGTAACGAATCCAGTCAACAAAGGGAGGATTTTTGGAGTGGATTTGCTTCCCATGACGATTGAAGTGGAGATATGCTTGGCATAATTTTCATGAAGGAGGGTAACGCTTCCTGGTCTGACCAGTTCATTTAAGGATACCAAGTCAACAATCTTGTGTTCTTATCTTCCGTATCAAACATATGCAATAATTATAAGTTCCCATTATCACATTGAGAAGAGAGAGAGAGAGAGGATATAGTCCAAGTTTGATCGTGGAACTTGTCTATCACAAAGGAAAACAGCAGAAGTCCTAGATTGGCAATAAGCTTTAGTGACCCTAAGCCTATATGATTAAATCATGGAGAATAATTTACTACGATAAAGAAACTCAACCATAAATTCTTTTAATTTATTGACGTGATCATAATTTTGCAGAGTTCCTCAGTCCCATATGCTATGTGTCATCTAAATAACCATTCAACCTGAGGTTTCTCCAAGTTTCACCTTTTCTCCAATCAGGACACAACCTGATTAAATCTCTTCTTTTTCAAACTAACTCCAGGAATAAAACAATCACTTTAATCTTTACTATCAATATGTTATTAACTCATTCTACAGCAACCATGCAGTATGAATCATGCAACCAAAACTAATTTAAGATGAAAATAAAATTACATTCCAAAGGCTCCAGCAGCTGAAAGTGTTAAGAATTAAAAGGGATTTAACATTTTACTGCCCAGTGAGATATATGAAGCATGAGTACTGTATTATTCCCACTGTAACCATACTGGGTAATCCAAAATACATAGTAGGTACATATCTTTCTTTCTTTTTGAAAAAAGTTACGGTATGGATCATAACGCCCATTGCCCCATCTCCAAACAAACTTCTAGGCTCTAGCTTTAAATTTTGGAATTTAAAATTAAAACTCACTAACACAAGAACAATAGGAAAAAAATACTAGTATACACAGTTTCACAGTTTCATGCACAACCCTTGCATCATATATTACTTTTTTTAATTCATATACATTATAGCATCTTATCTATATTTATCGTTATTAGATTTGTTATATTTAAATATTATGTAATATTCCTTACATATATAGTATATATTGCGCAGCCTGTAGCCTATGTATTTTACAAGTCGCCATATTCCATCCCTTACCCGTAATGGTACCTACGCAACATGACAATTCAGCAATGCAATCTAAGCATTAAAAAGAAAAGAACTGCACGAATGCAAAATTTAGACCAAGCTGCTAGTTTACTCGGAAGCTGAAAAAGCTAGTACCAAAGTCGTTTAAATATCTCTTGCTCAAACAAAGTGCACGGGCATTACTATACACATTTTGTCTACATCACATCAGTTACATGTATTGATTAAAAAATATAATTATATACTTAGCCAAAGGCATAGAACGATGCCCAAACTTTAGTGTGTAGGGATTTCTGGCGATAAAGAAAATTAAGGAAGGGCTGCAACTGAAAATTAGTGCTTAAGTCTTCGAATAAGATGTGTTTAAAACTTGCCTAAAAATCAAATGTACCCTGTTTCTTGCTCATTCTGGTCCAAATGAATGCAACTTTCATTATAGAACAAGATCAATCATTATTACAACAATAGAAACATCTATTGCACTTCAGTAAAAAGAACACGTTATTTGGGCAATCTAAATTTCAATACAGGTGAATGGAGAGAAATTTTTATTGGCTCCTGGTGAACAAGGTAAACAGTTATCACGTAAGATTGAATAGTTGTTTAAATAGGCCATTGAAACATGTAGTTCCACATCTTGCTGCCGACTGTCGTTCGTCAACGCATGACATACAAATGTAAATGCAAAGAAGTTCAATAGACAAGCAGATGACAATAAATACAAAGAAACATTAACCAGTCAAGAGACCAAAAGAGACTGGCTAGTTTCATAGGAGGTGTTTCGTTCAATAGATACTAATAGAAAGCCATTCCTGAGCCTTATCCCAGCAGCATAAGATTTTAACATAGTTGATCCCTGACTACGATATATTCTTGCAAAATTCAGTATTTTAGCACACAATGCGAGACCAAATATGTTGACCCAAAAGTGTTTCTTCTTCATTTCATTTATATTCTGAGAAAGTGGTAAAAAGGGAAGAGAAAATAATACACTTTGAAACTAAAACTTAAAAGAGAGGAGAATGTAGAAACCTGTATACTAAAATCGCCATCCAAGGACACATTATGGGACTCCTCGGTAAGAAAATCGCCGGAGCAGACACCACCCTGGAGCATCATCTGACGCTCCTTGCGATCGAGATCGGATGCTAGAGCCGCCAAATCGAATTCGGAGAAGAACGGCCCCTGAAGCACTGTGTTGACGCAATGCATAGCACACAGCTTCGACTCTTGTACCTCATGGTACAACATACCTCCATTACTGGCCCCTTCCATAATCAATAAGTCCACACGCTCTCTCTATGATTCGCACCGAATGCAAATGACGCTGAAAGAATGAATTTGCAAAACCCTAGAATTGAGGTTGAAGTTGGTTGTTTGAAGAATTCGGTGAAGAGATGTGAAAGAAGAAACCGAAGAGTAAAAGAAAAGAACGGAAATATCCGGTTTTGGTTTTGGTTTTGGTCTGGTTTCGTTTTCGGAGTTTTTCAGTCTTCGCGTGGACGTTATGATATGAGAGCGTGTGCCACTGCCACGTGTTCAATTTGGATTTAGATATATGGATTGGAGGCCCAATTTCCTAAACCCATTGCATTAATGAGAGGTATTAATGAACATCTTCCTTTTTTACCCAAAAATTTGAACATTCTAAGTGAGGTAAGAATTTTTTTGTTTTTTTCAGAAATTGTATAAATTATATAATTTTGTATCATAATAATATACATAAACTTTCAACCAAAATCTTTTCAATGTTATAAAATTACTAAAAATATAAGAAGCAGAGAAGTGCAAGAGAAAATTTGAAAAAAAAGTAGAATGTAACTTTCATTTACTTAGGTACTTCATTTTTTATACATTGATCTATTTATAAGCCTTTAAGCATAAAATAAACTTAATATGCAAAAATATAAATTAATCTACATAATGGCACAATAATTTGGGGGTTATAAAAAATATGAACATAAAAAGTTGGTATATAGACATCACATAATTAAATGATTTATAACACTCTCCATTGGATGTCCACTATCAATTAATATGCCCCATTAAAATATTATTTGGAAAAATCCAATGAAATAAAAATCTAATAAAGGGGAAAAAATATGCAATATTTGTGATGTTTATTATAAGCTATTTTATTAAAACATCTTACAAGGAAAACTCAGTTAAACAAAACCTTGATTAAGAAAAAAGAATACAACACATATTTTACTTTCTCTAATAACATCATTTACTTTTTTTAATCAAAGCCTTTGAATACTATTGATCAACTTTTCAAATATAATTTTTAGTGATGCCTTAGTGAATAAATTTGATAGATTATCACATGCATAAAGCTATTGCACATCGCTATTCTTTTGAAGATCATAAATGAAAATGAATCTTGATAAAATTTGTTTTGTCTTATGTCCTTTAACATGTGCTCCTTTTAGTTGAGCTCTGCACGATCAATTATCTTCATATAATATTTTTGGAAACTTTTCTCTAAAGGAAAGCCACATATCTTCTTGATATGTTTAGGTCATTAAGCCAATCATCTGCTTGAATTGTCTCATGTATTGTAATCAATTTAGCTTGATCTGAAAAAGTAGTAATTAAAATTTATTTTCTAGATCTTCATGATATAGCTATATCTCCATATATAAAATTAACTTGTTGGGGTCAAACTTTATGTATATCATATTACTATCTGAATCTGTATAGGCAATTAATAGAGGTCTTGGAAATTTTAAGCAAAATAAATCAATACCAACAATCCTTTAAATATATCAAAGTATATGCTTAATTTCATTTGAATATCTTCATCTTGGAGAGGAACTAAATTTTGTTAAAATGTATAGAAAATGCTTGGTTGTATATTATTGGCAAGAAATATTAGAGCTCCAAATAGCACAAAAATATTGTAATTCGGGATCAAAAAGTTCTTCATTATTTTCTTGAAATTGGATGGATCTTAATATATATTAACCAATTTTATGATTATTGGGGGTAAATGTGCTTTATCTATGTAAAATTGCTTTTCAATTGATAAAAATAAAGTTCATATGTTAAATGCTCAATCTATAAGTCGAGACATAATTTTTTTTCTAAACTTTTCATTTCATATAATATGTTGCCCTAAGAAATTCTTCCAAAATTTCATCAATTAATAAACTATGATAAATAAACAGTTTTCAAGTTTTTTTTAAAAAGCACGGGCAAATGCAATCATTTATGATTTTCTTTCAAAAATTAGAAAATTTTACTACTTGGATTTACAAGTGCCCTCATAAGTGTATCAATAACTTGAATTTCATGCTTCAAGTAGCTTAAATTCTTCAGGAATTTTCATCTAGATAATATCATGTCATAACTCTCATAAATAACTTATAATCACATTTGTCAGCCATATAATATATAATTCATTATTGCCAAATTAAGTAATTATATCCACTACAAAATAATATATTCTCACAATCAAATATGAGGTTCTATTCGCATTTTATTTTCTAATGATATTATTTGTATCCCACTGGCTTTACATTTATGTGTTTGGACTACAAGTTCGATTAACTTTCACATTTAATATCATTGTATCATCTTACTTTGGCCAAGTATTTTCATATCAATACTTTACAATAATTTATAATCTTCACTTAATTCACTTCCATAATATTGTTCACTATGTTGTAATGTTGTTGACAACTATTTCTTTCAAAATTCCATATTTTCTTATAATGACATAAATTACTAGGATCTATCAACATTACTCCTTTTAGGTACTTGAATCTCTTTTAAATATTTAGTTATGTCAAGGTTTCTTTAGGAGTACCTACCTTTATGACTTTTCCATTTAATTATTTAATCCTTTTCATTTTCTATACTTTTTCATGGAACTAGTCATCAATATAATTGGAGCAATTATAGCTAATAAATAATTTTATTACCCTATTTAGGTTAACAAATGTCTCTAGGAGATTCTTTGAATAAATTTTTTTTTAATATTCATTTATGGTATGTAAAGATCACAAAACAAAATATTAATGCATACTTCATACTATTTTTTTAAGTTGTATATTTTCTCCCCCTAATTTTGAGATAATTGGATTACTAAATGGTAATAGGCAAACAATACTACAAATATATCTTCTTTGGAGAGTCATTCTAATATTTTGTTAACCTCAAATGTGGACTCATCTTTGTGCATTGTGGTAGATAATTATAATTATCAATTTCACATTCAAAATATCTTAGATGGGTAATATTTGGAGCATAACCAAAAAAAAAAAAAATTATTCTTATTGGGGAGACCTTTTAAATATAACTTGTTGACTTGATGCATATAGTATGCTCTCAAAATAAATATAGATTTTTATTCTATAAACCATATAAGTGTGAAAATATGAGCAATTTAGATTTCTTAAAAAGTATCCCCGTTAAATATTCTATTTATCAAATTTGGAATATAACATCATTAATACTATCAACAAAAATTTTCATTGCATAATCTAGAAATTGTGTACATGTAAAATCTTGCAAACTTCAGTTTGCATGTTGATAACAGTACTATAACCATTCAAAGTTACATAAATTAAGAATATTTCAATAATAAATATTGAATGAATGGACTCATTTATCAATTGAATATATTCTACATATACAACAAATATAATCGCAACTTTGACCGACGATGGTCTAATTGGTCATGCCAATTGTTTGTGAATTTCAAGTTCACTTTTTCATATAATTTAATCAATTTATATAATATCATCCTTGGGGGAATATCTGTATTTTTTTCAATATTCCTATCTATGTTTTTCATTATAAATTATCATGTAATAAAGCACTCAACAGATTTCAGTTGAATCTGAATCGATACAATATTTGTGTAATACATGATAAATATAATCACTCTTAAAGTACTTTATTTAATTGTGCTTTTCTTGCACTTCATTGATGATAACTATTGGATTAATAAAATCCATTTTAAGCATAATGATAATTTCTCCCTTCATTTTTAAGCAATTTACTAATATATGGGTAGATCATTCCCGTTATTAAAAAATAAAAACTCATCCCAATATGACTGAATAAAATTTTTAAGTATGAACATTTTGTTTTAATACCATATATCACAATTTAAATTTTGTTATCATAATTTTCTAGCAATCCTTTCAAGGTATTTCACAAACCCTAATAAATAATAAATTTGACACATAAACAGTAGTGTCTTCGTGCTTATATCCACATTGTGACAGCTTTTCATACTTGTGTGAAATTTCATCAATATTTCTAACTATTCAACTTCATGTGGAAATTATAACAATTTGTCACTATGTTGTCCTCTGTAGTCAAATATTACGAAATATTGATATTGTCTTAAGGAAATGTCTCGATGCAATAAATGGTATTCAACATCATTTGCTTAAAAATTCAATGAAAATACAAATTCCTTTACCCTTGTTTTTTACATGCATATTCACTACATGGAATATACAAACAACAACCTATAAACCAATTTCACACAAGTAATGAATAGTCTTATAATATAATACATTATTCACTTCAGGGAATATGTATACCAAACTTTTATTATTGATTTCATTTGACATGTTCATACTATACAATGTTATATGCAACAAATATAAAGAAATCCAATAAAGGTATCATTATTTTGTTAAATCAAAATTGTCTCCATATTGCTCACCTTGTCTTAAACATATTTGAAATTAGAAATTGAATAAAAATAAAATAGCTTATAAATAAGTAATAAAAACACACTTTTTTATAATACAAGTTCCATGAATATGCAACTAAGATACTTTTTTTAAAGTATTATATATAAATATTTATTATAAATAAACAAGAAGTTGCAATTGACATTTTCTTTTATGATAATAAAAATTTATTATATTTAATTATTTATTTATGAATGAATAATAACATAAATAACAATTATAAGTAAGATAAAATTTTCATGGGCTACATAAATTGTCATAATAAAATGCATTGTCCATTCAACCTTTTGTAGCCTTTTAAGCTTCAAAATTATTTTGGCCTTTTCATATGACTTCTAGTCATACTATAAATTGTAACCACTAGTCATAAAATAATTTTATGCTATATTAATATCATTGGTGGGTTGTTATAACCTTTAATACCCTTTTGGCTTATAGATCATAAGTGGTCAATAGCCACATTCAAGAAGTTGATCAACAATATGCTCATAAACATGTTAAAATGGAATATTTACAATAATATTTGGTAGCATGAAACACATAGCATTTAGGGCTGTAGTAAAAAATTTAATAACCACTTAGCCTCCTTTCTAGTCATAAAAAGATGATATGCAATCATCTATAAGTAATATCCATTTAAAGATGGAGTTGTTGACTATAGAACAATAGTGTGGCTTTTGGCCATCCAATCATGTGTAGCCATTTAATTTCCATGAAATTCTTCAATATCAAATTGATAACCATATAAATATAAGTAAATCTTGAATCAATAGATAACATAAAATAAGAACAAAGGTTCCTTACCTTATTGTGATTACAAAAAACTTAAATCATATGAAAAAGGAACAAAATTGATTTAAACTATGAACTTAGAACAAGATCATTCTGATAATGTGTTATAAAACTACTAGAAATATAATAAGTCTGAAAAGAGCAAGAGAAAATTTGAGAGAAAGTAGAATGTAACTCTCATTCACTTATGTCCTTCATCTTTGGTACATGGCCCAATTAATTAATGGGCCCTTCAATATAAAATAAAACCTAATGTACGTAAATATAAATTAATTTACATAATGGTACAATAATTTGGAGGTTATAAGGAATATAAACCTAAAGAGTCACTCTTTTGGGTATATGTACATCCACACAATTAAATAGTTTATAACATTTAAGATAATATTGATTTCTATGTGAAAATTCATTATTTTTTTATTGTAAAAATATGTAATAGTAGCTTATTAGTTATTGTAATAGAACTCGGGGACTATTTGGGTTATGGAATCTGAAAGAGGGAGAGGAAATGGAAATAAGCTTTAAACCCATCTTATGGTTTAGTTGGGAGATTAGCGATGGAGTGAGATTGCCTAAGGAATCTTATTTCCACAAATGAAGGAATAGTCATTCTCTCAAGATCTAAAGGGAATTAAGAGTATACCCAGGAACAAAGTGAAAATTGACTATTATGCCCACATGTTCTTTCCTTATTCTCTTTCTCGTCCTTTTTTTCTTTTCCGTTCTTTACATTATCTCCCTTCTCAAACACCTATGGCCAATTGGCCAAGCTGTGTTGTGCTCTATCATAGTCTCCTTTGCTATTCGACATCATTCGCCATTGCCAATTTGGAATCATCCCAAGCATTCCTCTTTCTTCCGTGTGTGATTCATCGTTCAAAGATCAGCCTAAATGTCCATTTGTTCTGCAATTATCATCTTCTTGTCTTCCATCTCTATCTCATTGCATAGGTACTAAATTTGGAGATTCAATCTAGCATATCTTTATAGGGTAGAGAGATTCAAACTTCCTTCTTCGTCAACATCATGCTTAGTGAGCTTTGTTACTTCTGGATTGATGTCGTATTTCATGTTTGGCGATTCCCTATTCTCCCTTTTTCATGGCTGGTGATTCCCTATTCACCGTGTTTCATGGTTATTGATTCCATGTTTGCTGCATTTCGATTTGCTATTTACTTCATCAATGCCGCTTTCCACCAAAGATTTGAGCACTCGAGCTTCACTAGAAAAGGAAGAGAAGACTGTGATGATGAACGGAAAGGGAAAAGTTAGATAGACATGATGAATGACAATGGAGAAAGAAGAAGATATTGTGAAGGCATGAAGGGAAGAAAATTTTTTAATAATTAATATTATAATACTATTATTAATTAATTTTTTGAACAAATAATAAGAATAATTAATTTTAATAATAATAAAATTTATTATGTTTACAAATTATTATTTATGATATTTTTTAACAATAATTATTTTTTAATAAAAAATACTAATTAAATTTTTTACAAAGTTATTTTGGTCATTTATTTTATCTTCTTTCCCATTCCTATTCCTTTTTAAAATATTATAACAAATATAACATATGAACTTAGGATTCCATTCCCTTAAAACTTGTCACACCCCAAATTCTTGGAATGGGACCGGCACAGGCCACGAGAAAAAATCCTCGAGCCTGCAAGCCTTACACTGGAAGGACTTTCAACATCATGCTAGATTTATTCGATTTGCACCATATATAATATAATTGCCTTAATATAAAATAAGGGTTAAATACCAAACAAGGAGTTTGTAGAAATTTCAGCAGCACCTTCCTAGTAAATAGGACATCCTAAAATTTCTACAGTAACCTGTAAGGCAATACAACATATAGGAAAGCTCTGCTCTCACCAGCACAACACAATATAACATAATTACAAAATACAATAATTAAGGAAAGTTCAATTGTGGTCTCTATACCACCCTAGACATACAACCAATGGCTATCATTCTAGATATATATACATCCTAAAAGAATAAGCCACGAATACCAACTAAACAAAAAGAAAAGGCCTCGCGACATCACAAGCGGGGCTCACCACAAGACTCCCCGTCAGTGCTCTGCTACCTCCGGGAACTCTTCAATCTCCCTATCTGAGACCAAATTTTTCCGGCAAATAGCACCTCAAAATCAGAAACAAATTTTCATATATAAATAGAAAGACGAACATGATCAAGAATTGAGTAAAATATAATGATGTTTAAACCACAATGATCAAGTTCCAATAAATAGTTGCAAATACATAATGCTCTTTTCAAAACAATTAATTTAAAGTGTCGTTCACAAGGAATCAATAAGCTTCTGAAGATCATATCTAGGGAAGGACTACTAAGGACCAAACCAATGTGGCACACAACCACAAAGGGCAAATCACAATAGGCGAGAATACACAATCCTCGAGGGTAACTAATCAACAGGCGTGAGGTCTCAACTCACGAAGATTATCACTTATCAGTCCTCGTGTGATGGCCGTCACACGGGGCTAGCACTATCACTAACCCTGCTAGCTGGGTCATTACCAAGGTCAACCAAGGGCTAACAGAACTGTTGTTGGCAGCCAGTGTCCTATCTAGTCCTTCCAATGATAGTGAAATTAAAACAAGTATGCATAGGAAAAGTAGCAAGTATGCATGAAATCCATCTGTATTTGCAATAATGATTTATCAAGCGGTTATTCCTAATTATATGCATGAGTTCAAAACCGTATATAAAGTCATTTCACATATCAAGGGATTTTATTACTCATAACCTCAATTCCAGAAAAATATAGCCATGACAAAAATAATAATGATACTTATAAAACATTTCCAAGTAATTAAAAGTGAAGCATAAATAAGATTATTGGGGAGTGCTATCTGCGCACCTGAGTGCTGTTAAGTACCAGCAACTCGATAACTTCCCTCGGGTGACCTTATCACTCTTATGAGTTACCTACACCAATAGGAAAGCAAGAAATTACTCTTCTTCCCTCTTTTTACTCAAAAAAAACCCTAACTCATAATCCCTAATTCCATCACTGAACTTCCCAGACTTTTTGTTAATTTACATTTTCAGCCCTAAAAACTTTTTGAGTTTTCATTTTAGTCCCATATTTCATACCCTTGCCTTTAATCCAAGAAAAACCATGATTAACAATAAGTTTTCATACCATACACCTTAAAAGTGTTCTTATAGGATCAATTCAAACCCATTACAATGTAGCATTTCACCATTTTCTGAAAACCCCAAAAATTTTGAAATTTTTCAGTTGGTCCCTGTCAATACAACCTCTCAAAAACTAGCACAAAAATCATGCTTCCAAAGCTGAAATTTGATGGATAGGGGCCAAAAATGCTTCTCCTAACATCATTTTCATGAAACAAACACTTAAAACTCACTGAAATCGCCCAAAACGTCGCTAGCTTGAGCTTCACGAAGACTGCCAGAAAAATGACGTTGCCGTCGGCGATTGCTGGTGGTGACCCGCCATAACACGTCGTCGGTGAGTGGAGGAGCTGGCCGGAGGTGGTGGTGGCTGGCTGTGGCAGAAAAGAGCAGCAGAACTCACCAAGGATGAAGCAATGTTTTTGACGCAAAATGACGGGAAAGAAATGGAAAATGGAAGAAAAAGTAAGAACGGCAATTTGGTAATTTCACCTGTGGGAGATACGTGTTAGCACCAAAATATTTCTGAAGGAGGATGGAGCTACATCTTGAACCCACAAAGATTAATACTCCCCTCTTTCCTAAGAACAAAATTTTTTGCACCATAATTTGGCAAGTGTTACAAAACTCATTTCCATTCTCATTTACACACCCTTTACGACAACCAAATAGGCCCTCAGTGAGATTAGTATGAGCTTTTTATCATTCTTATTTTTCTTTATTCCATTCTAAGAAAAGATATTGTTAAGCATCATATCATTAAACCTAATCATTAGGCCAAATTTATAAAAATCAAGTTAAGCTTTAATTAAGGAAAAAAGTTTAAGCTACTTTTTAAATTAGACTTTATTATTTAAACTATAATCTATTTTTTTTCAGCCCAAACCTATCAAGCCTGATGAGTTTTTTCAAACAATAGGCAAATTCATTATTACTTAGAGAATTTAAGATAAACTATATGACTAATTATTATTATTACAAGTACAACCTTATATAAGATAAGTTATAAATACAAATTAGTTGTTATACTGTTATAAATTCTTTGGATAAAATTATTAATGTTTCCTTTTCAGGATATCACATTACATTAATTTATAATTTTATATATAACCATTTTGAATTAAAAATAACTAATATCACAAATAAACTTATATTTTATATATTTAAAATTAATGCATTTTTATTTTTAATATCTTAAATTTTAAGGCACATTTCATTTTTTAATAATCAAATTAATTTTTTCTTCAAATAATAAATTTTTTATTAAAATAATGGATTTTGACATTTTACGATCAAGCCTATTTTACAAAATAAAATTTTTTAATATATATACATGACCGTGTGTGTGTGTATTAATTTCACATTTTTCTATTTTTATAAGATAGAAAAGGAGGCTTCGAGGAGTAGTCTATTGAAAGAAAATGCTAAATATTGTGACTCTTATTTTTGAGAAAATATATCACTTATGATTTTTAAATTTAATTAGAAATTTTTTAAGTTTTGTATAGAATTAATGTTTATTTCAAATAGTCTCAATGTATCTTTTTCAAACATTGATATGATATTTTCAAATTTATTTGAGTGTGGTTTGGGAATAATTAAATCAAAATTTTTAACATCTTTTGTCTAATAAAAATTATAATAAATAAGCATAATTTCAAAAATTATATAATGTATACAATATTATAGAGGAAATTTTTTCTGCCCCCTAACATATATGATATGTATCAATTTAGTGTTTTATAAAATTTTTTTCTCACTTTGATACCTCACATTTATAGTATTTCTCAATTTGAATCTTGATAGAATTGCTTTTTCATTCTAGTCCTTATAAATAAAATTATTATCAATACGGTCCTTCATATTTTTGGAACTCAAATTTTTTTAAGGACATTATAGCAATTTTCTTTATGGGGGATCAAATTAAAAATTTTCTACATGTGAGGAATTAAATTAAAAAAAATGTCTCAATAAGAGACAAAAAAAAAAATCTATGAGAAACTAAATTAAAAAATATTTTATACATATACATACATACATACATACATATATATATATATATATATATGTATGCACTCTGCACACGATGACTCATGTGAATTTAAGTGTTACTCATATATGAATAGAAATTTTATTTTTGTGTAAACTTATGCAAAATTAAATAGAATAGATATCATATTGCAAGTAACTTAAAACAAAACCTACGTTAAAACTCAGAGTGGTAGCTAGAATAAATATATTAATCTAAAAATACATTTGTCAATCGGATTAAACCCATCTATTTTTTAATTGCATAACAAAAGTTGACAAAAATAAGACAAAATGGGTATTGTGCCTGTTATTTCCATACATATAGTAGTTGTGTCAACGAAGAATGGGTATAAATGCAACTTAGGCTTAGATATTTGTATGCAACTTAAACTCATGATGTAATCATATAAAAGTTTTAAAAAGTATTTGAAATTCACGTGAGAATAAGAAAAATGAAGAAGAAAGTGAACTCGTTACATACTTATACTCTTTATGTCAATCTCTTTTTAATTTTAAAATGACTTTATATACTATATGACACTATAGTGCTATACATGTTTCGGTTTTAGTACCATGTGATACTTCACCAAATTTAGTGTCACGATTCTATGAACTTTTACGTCCATGTTGAACAAATGTACTCCAATAAATAAATAAATAAATAAATATTTTGATTGGTGACATACTCATTACAAAAGACATGTGAATTCTAAAAGACCTTTCCAATAATTCTTACTCTTAATGAGTTTAATCTCTCTCCAAGTCATGAGCTCATCATCAAATGTTAAGCATATGGAAGTCATGTTTCATTAAAGCTGTGTTCTAAGCAGATTAATTAAATGCATTATTGCATGCAAGTATACATGGTCAACAAGTAGCATAATGATGAGTGAAGTGTCGATCCCTTAGATACTTTGTCTCAATTGTTATTGAATACTTACTATTAAGTCTTTTTACTTTTTAGAACTATATTAACTAAGTGTAAGCAAAAATTCAAATGTTGATTGATTAAATCTATCTAACGAACCTAGGAGTTTGACTCATGCCATATGCAAGATTGCTTTCTTTTACAATTTATACTTTAGATTACTTAATGATTGAATTGTAACTTAGGAACCTCAATGCCTATATGTTTTTGTCCAATTCATACAATCTAGGTTAAAACCTCTAATTCCTTAAATGCTTATGGAAATCAGTAGAGATATTACCTCATAAGATCCATTCCTAGCTATGGTTATCAAAGACAGTCAATTACTTTTGTCTTGACTACAAATTGCGTTAAGAGCAAACAGTGATTATATGCATCCAGTTCTAAAATTCAAGCTCCCTTGTCAGGTTAACCTATATTGTATACTCCATCATAAGATGATCAAACTTAAAAAACAATGAGCATAGGATGAATATAAACAATCATTCATTAAGCAAGTCTGAAATAAAACTTTAACAGAAAAGTAACCTTAACAAGGGTTCTAATCAAAATCCTAAAAACAACCTACTAGCCAATCATTGGCATAAGTTCAAAACCAAAAAAATGAAAAAGGAAAATAAAAGAAAAAGAGGGAAAAGGGAACAGTTCAGAAGAGGCATAATTCTAAATAAGTAGCATACTCTGTAGTAAAACCCTTTCCTAGTCACCTTAAAACTCTACTCAGATGTCTCCCCTTGATAGTGTCTTTGGTACTCTCCCTAGCATGTGTAGTCTATAGTACACCCCCAAGGTCTTATTTATAGGCTTTAAGGACCTCCAGAGTCAGAGTTTGAGTGGTGTTAAGTGTTTCAATCCAACTGAAACTTTAATTTTTTTAGTCAAGGTTCTTGACGGCACACCCGGGCGATAACTTTCTAGCCCCTGGGCACCAACTCTCCATTTTTAGTGCCCAGGCATTGGCTCTAATCTCCTTATTCTAATCCTTTCTTCATGCACATATAGGGCACTGATGAGCTTACGTCTGGGCATAAGTCTCTGGAATTGGTGGCTCAGCGCCGAAAATTTAGTGCCTAGGCGTCATTTTTCTTAACTTAGTTGGAATTTCCTCTGCTCTTAGAGTCTGGGCACTATCATTCTGGTTTTAGTGCCTAAGTGCTAAAATATTGATGCCTAAGCATTATAATCTTCTTCATAATTTCCTTGACTTTTTCTCCCTTCTTTACTACTGTTATTCAAGCTTCATTTCTTAAAAGTTAATCACTAAAAATGCTTAAATCTTTGCTCAATAAAGGCCAATAATAAACTTTCAATTTTAAGATAAAATTTCTTTGAAATTGATGAGATTTTATCAAGATCTAAGTTTTTGGGTTATTAATATTGACCTTGATATCATTGTGTTACCTACTGGGTGTGTCTACTTTTGTACAAAAAAGCTTGAATTATTGTCACGTGTCTATTATAGTTACTGTAGTTGCCACTTTCACTCTATACGGTGTGTTCCTTGTATTTCTTAGCTCCAATCCATATAAGAAGCCCTATTATCAGTTAAAAGGCTGAACAAGCTTAATAGACTCTCCCTTATCAATAACATCAGTGTTATCTATCCATAAGTTTCTAATTTCCCTTCTTCTTTGAAATCTTCCATCTAGCTTCTTATACGTCCTCTCATCATAGATTCAAGTGTGCTTTATGCTTGCTTCATATAAAGATCCTACATGTCAAAAAGGATTAGTTTAAATGAACTAGCTAATGAAACTATGCAACTCCAAAGTTCTTATATCTTCATGATGTTGATTCATGACTATATGAGATCTGAATCATAATAGTGGCTTGAAAAGTTAATGAACAAGAGAGAGGCTTATTTATCTTGGCTTATACCTTGATGCAGATTATCTTTAGTTTAAGTAAGATATGTGAGGTTTCTTGCTAAACTTGTCCCATAAGTTAGTATCAAAGCTTGGTTTAAGCTTTAGTGATATCATAAATTTTTAATTTAGTTAAAATGATTTAGAATTTTATTAATAAAATAAAAATATTAGTGAACATATGTATATAATCCACTAAAAAATAAATAATAATAATAATAATAATAATAATAATATCATTATTATTATAATATATTCGTTCAACCAAAGTCCAAAATACCATTACTTAATTAATGTTATAGTTATATGAAGTAGTATATTTTGATCAGCAGCATTTGAAAAATCAAACTACGTTGGTTTTAAAATAATAAAATATATCAAAAAAATTATTAATAATTTATTTCTGATAAATTACACAATGTATATAAAAATTTTAAGTTGTCATCTTGTGAGTGCACCAGTGCACTAATATTAATTTATATAGTTTTGTTATTTTAAATATTAATCTAAAAAATAAAAATTTTAAAATTATGTAACTATGTCATAACTGAATGCATAAAAAATTTTACAAATTTTAATCAATATCTACAAAATATCAGGGTATATTCCTAATAATGAGCTTATATGGATTTAGGTTTAGTTTTACTATTAAGTTACTTAAAGAGGATTACAATAATATCTCCATAAAGATTAGGTTAGTCTAATAAACTCTTATACATACAATTATAATGCATACAATAAATTTTTTATAGTTTACATTTATATTGAAAATTGAAAACTAAATAGAGTAGTTATCCCATGCATAAACTTCTTATAATATTTGATATGACATACCAATATCCATAACAATGAAATATTGAAAATTACAAAATTGTTATTTAAAATGCTTATAGATCTACATTACAACACAAAATTATCATGATTACTAATTCTTTAAATGATTTGATTTTAATTTATGCCTTCTGCTAGAAGTTCCAGCCATAACTTTGCTTTTAAGGTGTCATCACCAATTGTATCATTCATGTTGATTTGAACTACATTCCTTCATTTTCCATAGAAAGAAGTTCCTCAGCCTATATGATCCTATGCATTCTAATGGACTCAAAGTAGCTGCAAAACAAGTTCTATCACTATTACTATCAATTTATTCACTTAAACAAATAGTCACATATATCAAAATCTCACAAAATTAATTATATATTTTACTATATTATATAAATAAAAATTTCTAAAAGAACAATTTTGAGTGAGAAAACTTGCATAAACCCTAATCTAGATTCTTTGTAAAAGTTTATATTATATGAATGAGGAGGCTTGCATAAGCCCTCATCTGGAGTTTTTCTAAAGGTTTAAATTAATGGTGGTACAAACCTAATGTTGAACTGCTCAACAATTATACTAATTGCACAAGTAACAAAGAAGTGAGATAGTATCCTCCCATGAGGATTGAATATTAAAAATTAATGTAAAACTAACTTGATTAAAATAAATGAAAGAAGAATAACAATATTAATTTCTTTTATGAGATTTTTAACTATATAACTTAATTAATCAAATCCAATTGACTAATAGAACCTAAATAAAACTTAACGGTTAAGGAAAAGACAACAACAATGAACGATTAACTACTCTCAATCAATATAAGCACTAATTGTCATTTTCCTCTTTAATTGCACTCTGCTTATTGTTGTTATAGTAATGTCATGGTAATGTGATGGCAAAATGTACTATGTTAACCCCAATAATGAAATAGTATAAATTTTTCCTAAAATTGCTATGCTAACTCCCCTAAATTCCAATTTAACATATTCCTATAAGAACTCATTTTATTGAAACCAAAATGAAGCTTAATATTGATGGGCTACGTGAGACAACCTATATATTTCTACATAGTTGTAAATCCTCAAGTCACTGAAGAACCCATCCTAATCATGCTAAATCTCACTTGAATTGATCTTTCAAAAATTAACTCAAGCTAAACTACTCTCTATTGGCGGCCAATCAACAATTAACATAATCATCCATAAAAAACTTGATTAAACACTAATGCATTTCACCTGTCAACAACTCAAAGCATTGTGCAAATTTCATGTTCAAATAACTACCTTAGTTACCAAGGTTCAATTCATGGTAATAAAAATTAACATAAGCTTAAAACTAACCATAGGCTAATAAAACTAAAAAAAGGAACAAAGATCAATATTAATTAAAATTAATTGCCAAACTCAAAGTCATCTTATCGCAATTAGTGTATTGCCTTCCCCTTTCACAAATTGTCCTTCATCTTCTACTACCAATCCATTTTTATTGCTGCAAATAGCCAATGAAGATTAAAAATAAAAAATTAGCATCTACGTAAGATTTATTCCTTCTCCTGTACTTTCTCTGGCTTTTCTGTTCTACTTGTCCTCTTTAATCTTCGCCTCCTCATTTCTTATACCTTCTCCTCTATTTTTTTTTAGGGTTGAATCTACTCCCCTTCTGAAATCACGAGCCTTTCTTAAGCCCAAAATGTATATTTAATTAAAATTAAGTCTGCACAGGTTTTTGATGCAGTAATGCCATAGCTCTATCATAAAAACTGGAAGAATTTTTGTCTCAAGAAAATCTCACATTCATCTTACCTACTGTTAGAATATCATATAATATCTAAGTTTAAATCTGTTAAGATATTATACTGAGTCCACCCATAAGGGGTGCTCATTAAATAAGGGTAAAATAGTAATTATAAGAATTACTACTAAACCCTAACCCTAGCTAGCCTTTTATAAATAGGGCTAGACTATTATATGATGTAGAACTCACTAAAGAGAGAGACTTGAGACGCTTTGAGTGGAATACTTACAAGTATTCTACAGTCACATTCGAGATGGGATTTAGGCTGTGAAAACCTGAGATACACCTAATACATTGTAGGTATCTCATTTAATCAGTAATCCCAGCTAAAGTTCGATAAGCTTCCACAATTAGGAGATCTATGTAAGTCTCCTACTCTGAATCTATGAATGTATTTGTGTTCATTTCTTCCTTTCACCTACATACGGAGATAAATAACACCAAGCATCATTCTTTCTTATATTTTCATATAAATTACTCTTCATAAGTCCATTGTCTAGACTAAAAATACACATTTGCATAAGAAAAAATTAAGAACCAAAATTAAATTAAACTAGTAAAGAAACACTTGAAATAAGTATTTTCTTCATAGAGATCATGCATGATAACTTTAATTTCTTAGAGTCATTACCCAACAGAGATAGGAACAGGATACAATATAAAAAATTTAAGACTTTTGAAAAGCACTCAAGAAAGAAGATAACGATAAGCCCTAAAGCAAATTAGTCTTACACCAAAAAAATGTTCAAATGTAAAGCAAATAAAATTAATTTGGTAGGGATAAAAATCATATCATCAAGTTCCAGATTGGGGCAATAAAGAAAGAAGTTACTGATATATGATCCCAGTAAAAGAAGCCTTTATACGTAAGCATATAATTTCATAGTAGTGTTTATGACATTAGAAACAAGATCATCCTCATTCACCAAAAATCTCAAAGGTCCTACACTTATTAAAATGTTGATTGTGATCAAGAACCTTGTAAGCTTCGTTGTCTTCATATCATCCTCTATCTTTGTAATGTCCTTATTTTGCTTCATAGTAGTCTTGCCTAACATTTTTTATAATTTAATCTGACTTCACATAGATCTCATATATTAATTCAACCTCGAAAGAGAAGAAATGATGTATTTGAATGAGGAGTTGAGCCCCATGAAGCGATAATGCCATACCTCTTGCAAGATGCAAAGGGAAAAGTAAATGTTAGAGTCAGCGTTAGAGCTAACATAATGAAAAAGGGAGAAATAGTGTAAGGATAGAAGAATTGTGATGAATACCGTATATATAGAGATAGGAGAATGAATCACCATGAATTATCCTAGGGCCCTTTTGGTAGTTAGAATGATTTGGAATGGAAATAGGAATGAGTTTTAATGGAATTGAATCATATGACCCAAAATATGTTTGGTATGATATGGAAAAAAAATAGGGATACTAGTTTTTCTTTTTCTAGAGTAAAATGGACAAAGACCAAAATATCCTAATTATAAAAATAAAAAATAATATTTTTATATTAGAAAATGACCTTTCATCTCCTTCACTTATTGCTTCATCTGTACAATGCCTACTTTAGACTTTACCGATACTACCATGACAATGGTTGGACTTTAACAACCTTGGTGGGGAGCACCCAGACTTGAATGACAGCGACTAAACTTCATTGAGATAGGGTTTAAGGTTTATGGTTTAGAGTTTAAGGCTAGGGCTAGGCACACAAGTGGCAAAGGAGTAACCATGGATCTTGATTCAACTAGATCAATATAAGCTTTTCTTCACAACACTATTTAGACTTCGTAAGACCTCTTATGATGATGATTGACTTAAACAACAACGATGGTGTGTGGCTAGACTTAAACAACCACAATGATGTGCGATTGGACTGGAACGACAATGGTTAGACTCCACTAGGCTAGGCACACAAGTGGAAGAAGACTTTATAAGGCTAAGCACGAGACAACAACCACACTCAATTCATCAACACATTTCTTAGAGCATTTAGGTAAGTTATGAATCCTAGTGAAGGCATTTTTTTCATAAAAAAATCATTCCCATAGCTTCAGACCCATTCTATTGCCCTTTTTATGTATATATATCTATATATATATATATATACACAAACACACACACACACACACACACACACACATATATATATATATATATATTCTCTCTCAAGGAATGTACTATACCAAACACATTAAATTATGACTCCTTCCTTTCCTTTTCCTTAGACTTTCTTTCTCATGTACCAAACATGGCCTCAAAGTATTAGCACATCTTTAAATCTTTGAATTTCAAGAGAGTGAAGTATAATGTTTTAAAATAAAATGAAAGACTATGTAATCTCAACATTTTTAAATGAAGGAAAAGTAATTCAACTTTGTTTAACCCTAAAATGAAGAACATTTTCAAATAGCATAACCTTAAACAAAAAATTAATTAATAATACATTGAGTAAATTTTGAATATTCCATTTTAGTCTTTTAAAAAAATATTTTATATTTAATATTATCCTCATGTTAAGCTCATTAAAACATATAGAAAAAGAAAAAAAAAAGATATTTAGTTATTTAAATGTTTACTATCAGATCCTTCAATCAAAAAATGATGAGTGTATTATCCTTTAATGATATAATAAGCATATAATTTTTGCAAACAATTACATGATTTTTCAATTAATCATACTATTGGCATATTATTATAAAAAGAATTATACAATTATCATATTTTAATTAAAAATTTTAATAACAAAATATAAAGAAATGTATTTATATTTAATCCTAATATTAATAGCTAATGAAATCTAACATAGGAGTGAAATCAGCATTAAGTACCCACTTGTCAATAAACATAAGAAACCACTAGAACAATTGAATGTTGTGGGCTTACGACAACTTTAATAACTGACAAAGCCTTATTATGTTTTCCCACTCTTTCGATACTTTATTCTAGTCCCCCACTAACCCAATTGTCCATTAAGTTAATTCCTTCATCAATCTTCCTGTAAAAAGTACTAACATGACTATTAAATAATGAGATTGATCATTAGATAGAGGATTGACAAAGAGACTTGTTAACCCAGGCAACCAACACCCAAGAGGGGGGTAAATTAGGTGTTTGCAGAATTTTTATTTCTTTTCAAAATTACTTTACAAAATATTTGTTATGATCAATGCTTGATAAGTATGATGTAAAACAACAATTATATGAATCAAGGGAGACTTAATGTAGATGCTTGGGGTATATATATATATATATATATATATATATATTAACACTTCAACAATAAATGTAGAGCATATTTCAAAATATAAAAATTATAAGGATAAAGAAAGCAAGCTCAATGATTTATCCTAGTTTAACTCTAACCTAAGCCAACTCCCAGTCCCCATGTAACCTCTTAGGATTTTCTACTATCTCAATAAACAATTACAACAACAATGGAAAACGTCTCCATTAATATCAAATCCCAGGAAGAACATTTTCCTTACACTTAAACAAGGGAACCTCCCCTTTAACCCCAAGCGCTCTCTTGCTTGATTCCCTCAAGGAACCTTCTTAAGTTTTTCTCTCTCAAAGAGAAAAGGAATACAAATAAAGAACCTCTCATAAAGAAGTAGATATATATGATGAAGCTTTAAGAACTTAAATGATAGAGAATTTGCAAGTTTGGCTCAATGATATTTATTTTTCTCTCAAAGATGAGATAACAAGTTAAAGGTCACATTCTAACATTTGGTTCTACTTAAAAATATGTTTTGAAGGTCATATATATAGATCAAAATGAGATATAGTTGTTACATACTCAAAAGTTTTGTTATTTACTTTTGAAAAACATTTTCTAAAAGTGACTAGTCGACTGTCAAAGGCCTACCAGTTAACTACCCACTTTCAATACTATACCAATTGACTTGCCACAAGTGACCAGTCGACTAGTCACTTACAGTGATGCAATCCTAACTTCAAATGGTCATAATTTTCTTATTTTAAATGCATGATGTATTGTTGGAAAGTTATTTAAGTCTATTTTTCAATGAAATAAGTTTCATATTAAAACTCAATATATTTTGTTTTTGGAGATATGATTAAAATAGTGACTAAAGGTCAGAAAATAGTTTTATCTAGAATCCATACCTCACCACTCAACTTTATAAGGTCATAGCTTTTTCATTTGAACTCCGTTTTAAGCGAATGACTTATTATTGAAAATCTTTTTGAGTCCTTTTTTAATGAAATAAGTTTCATAACAAAATACTATATGGTTTCTAAGATATAAGTAAAATAGTGACTAAAGGTCAAAAATGATTTTAAGTAAAATCTTTATCTCTCTATCTTTTAAATCTAAACTTATATTTTAAGAACCAAAATCTCTTGATTCAATAAATGCAAATACAAATCATTGAATTTCACAAAATAATACTTAACTCATGATAATTATACCTATTTAATCCATTGGCTATCATAATGCATCCAAACTTCAAATACTTAACTTTTTCATTGCTTAGAGCATCTTTCCTTCTTGTTATCTTTGTATGAAACATGATATTGAGATTTCATTTTTTTCACTTCAATGCCCACTCTTCTTTCTTTGGACCATCCTATACATAATAGATATTCAACTTGCAAACTAAATAGTTAGTCCAATGATTAATCAATTAAACACATATTAATATTATATTTGTAATATATTTTTCATATATTTGTCATCATTAAAACAATCTCAACAATCTCCCCCTTTTTTATGATTACAAATCACTAAAGAAAAATATGTTGAATAATAAAGTATGCAATATATTGAGCATATGCACATATTTTTCTTCTTATTTCTCTCCCCTTTCGTCTCGTAAAAAATGGAGGAAGAGAACATCTAATCCCTATTGTAATTTTTGTCCCTATTTGACATCAACAACTAGGTTCAAGGAAAACCATATATATATATAAGTTTATGCACATATTCCTCTGTTAATCAAATGAATCATATTATGATGTCAATTTAGTGTAGGATAGGACTCATCAAAACAATGATTCTTTTAGAGTCACAAAGATTCAGATTATGCAAGATATGATTGAAAATATATATCATCAAATTTATAATTCATTTCATATCTCATCAACTATGTAATGCTTACAATTATTTCATATATGTATATTTTCAACCTATATGCATAATGTCACAAACATTTTCCATACATAAAATATATAAAGAAAAAAGAGGATGTTACCTTTTATCATGAATAGATAAAAGAAGAATACAATCTTCTTCCTTGAGATGTCAAAACTATAGGCAAGTAAATCAAATACTTCTATGTCATGTAAAGTATGCCAAAAGATACATAATCTCAATTATTGGCTATAATCCTCCTCGAACAATATATGTAATCAACATTTTATCAACAAAGGAAAGCATTATATCACTCATTTTACTTATTAAGATCTTATTTCTTCTTCCAAAATGTGAGAGCTATATGAATGACAATTAGATAAGTTGTCTTTTAAATGATCCATATGAAAAGCATTGTATAAGCATTGAAAGTTATGCAATGGAGACAATCATCATCAACATTTGTAATTTCTTTTCCTATTTCAAAATAAATATTTTTGAATCGTTCAAAACATTTTTAAAGGGAATAAAAGATATTTTTAAGAATCATGAAAAATATAACTCCTATATGTTTGAATGATTGTCATAAAAATAAGGATTGTCATTTGAAAAACAATGTTTTCATAATATAATGTTCAATAAAACTTTATGTTTTTAGGCTTTATTGAATACAATGTCATTTGAGAACAATTTCATTAAAAGATATCATATGAAAAGTATAATTCCTCTTATATGTTTGAATGATAACCATAAAAAATTTTCATTTTGAGAACAAAATTTTCAATAAAGTTTCAATTCTTTCAAGCTTTGTTGAATGCAATTTCAAAACTTTAAAACTCAACTGAAAGCTTTGGAGGTTTAATTTATTCAAAAAGGAATTTGCAAAGCTTTCTTTCAAAGTTTTATGAGTTTCACTTAAGAATGAGCAAGCTTTCAATAAATATTAAGAATGGCTCAACCATGAGAAAGTATGCAAGATGGATCATAATATATTCGATCAATAAACAATCTATGCAACCAATGACAATCAAGCATATTCAATCAATTAGCATATATGTCATTGACAAGCATACAATCCCTATAATAGTCACTTTTAATTGCCAATATAACCAATCAATCCAGAGAGCATCTTTCAAAATTGATATGAGAAATAATAGAGTTATAAAGATACTCATCAATTTTGGTAATGTTGAGATGCTTCTTGATTTGTTACATCCTCTTGATATTTAGCCGTCACTGGTCCATTCTTTAATAACATCCAAGATAAGATCTTTGAGATGAGCATCTTACACTTTGGTTTGCATATTAGGCTCATTGCTTAAGTAGAAACTTAAGGAAGATTTAATAGTTAGCATAATTTGAACCATTAAACATTTTTAAAATAGATACCATTGGTATGAAATCTATGTTCAAGAGTTGAATAAGAGTATTAAATGAGCAAATTATAGATTTGCCAATTCATCCAAAAACAGATATCATTCCAAACATTTTGAAGAACTTTAAGTAAATTTAAGAGAACATGAGAAACAAGAGATTTAGTAAAGCTAAAATTTGTCTCATGGTATCCAAAGAATGTCAAACTTGTTTTTCATCATTTTCTCTAAATATTTCCATTTTATTTTAGTGGAGCATTATTGTTGGCTATCTCTAAGTTTACTTATGTTATCATGCTCATCAATATATCAAACATAATGCATTTGAAAGGATATGATTCCTCTCTAATTTCTTTTGAGTGAGCATGTTCTATTCATATATACTCATAATTGCAACTCTTGTTATCCCGTAATATTTAAGCCAACTTCATAATTCTCTAAAACTATATTAGAACCATGTTGACTTCTTTAAGAACATTCATGAGACAAATTTTTACTTTTTATAAGGATTTCATAAATCATTTCATAAAATTAATCTTCAAATGAAAACAATTTTTTATATGTGAAAATTCATTTAGAGAGTTTAAAAGACCTCACCTATTAATATCCTAATAAAATTTTGCAAGTCAAGCTCAAAAGTTAGGATGTGAAACAATATATGTCAATTAAGTACAAAAGGATTCCATTTAACCACATGTTCATATATGGAAGATCACTTGTTGACAAACACATACATTTCAAAAACATGTACTCTTCTAGCAATTGCAGTATCATATAAATAATATTTGAACACAGGTTGCTAAAGAAGTAAAAAAAGGATACAAGTATTCAAATAATAATTTATCACCCAATCATGATATTTTAAACAATGTATATAAAGTGGGTAAGATATAGATATCACTATAATTATAGTCTTTCATGTCCTTATATTCAATTATTTGGCATCGGTGTGAAGTTGCTTGTTCTCCACTTTGAATTTTGACACTAATATCCAAGCTCCAAGCATCTTGAAATGTATACTTCATCAAGAGTGGTTGTTTCTCTTCTGTTTATATTGCACATTTGTTTGATATTCTTAAGGAATAACCCTTCTTAAACCTTTCACTCTCAAGGAATAAGGATTTACAAAGAAACAAACTCTCACAACAGAGTATATAGAACAATGAAGAATTAATGTAATACAGAGCTGATAAGATAATGATTCTTATGATATAAACATTCTTAAATGGTTTTCCTTATTAATTTAGAGTCTATAGGTTGTGTATACATAGCTAAAGGTCCAATAGATACATTGGAAGTAAGAAGGAAATCAAACTTTTCAAAATATGTTCGTTGCAAAGCAATTATGACTTCTTTGTCATTGGCCAGTCGACTGCTCTCTCATGGCCAATCGACTGATTCTACTTTCCCTCTCAAATATTCAAATTCTGGGCCTTGACAATTGACTGCTCATTCATGGCCAGTCGACTGGTGACTCACGAAAAGCTCCCAATCGATTGGTCTTAAGGCTGGCAGCTGACTAAGCTTTGATCTGAGAGTGACCAATCAACTACTAGCTAGTGGCCAATAGACTACTCACGTACAAAGAGCTCCCAGTCGAGCAAGGCAAGTTGGCAACAGATTGGGGCCTTTCAAAAGGAGACCAGTTGACTGCTTGCTAATAGCGAGTCAATTGGGGACTTTCAAAGTTCCCTAAATCAGTTTTCCTTTAACCTTTGAGACCTAGAATCAATTTTATATTCATTTTAAACATCTTCTATAAGCTCAATATCACTCACAAATGTTTCTAAGACATGATAATACAATGAAGAACATCTAAGACCTATGTAATATATTGAAAAACATTAATAAGAGGTTTGTAATTATCAAAACTTTAATGTTATTAACAAATAGGCTCCTTTCATTTTCTACAAAGCAAATCACATTCTTTTCATGCTACCCAATCCATATTAAATCCTAAAGGTTAATGTACAATAATATTTGAAATTTTACAAGCTTTATAAAAAGTTAGGATATAAGCGATAACTACAAAATCATATTTAAATCCAAGCAATGGTTAAAGACATTGATCTGTTTAATTTATTTGAATAAGATAAGCAATAATAACATGAGAAGATATTGATTATCCATTCTCACTCAAAGATATAAAATATATTATGCATGAGAGAAGGCATAAAAATAACCATTAATTGGAACTTGTAGTTATCTTCTTAGAATTGCCTTAATCATCATAGAGTTGATTAATCCTCAAGATTCTTCTATTATCCTCCATTTATATTGCATACTTGAAGTGGAAATCACTCTTATATCTACAAAACAATATAACTCTTCTTCTTTGCACCCAACCAATTAGGAACCAACAAAGGTTAGATTGTAAAGGCTTTAATAGGTTCATATGCTTTGAAGAATTAAATAAGCTAAAACAAGATAATTGAGCATATTGGATTAAGTACATAATTATTTATTTATCCAATTTGCACTATCCCCTTTATCAATATATAAGCATAGATGAGGGATTGATATCAGGCATTAAATTTCTCATATAAATAACTTATTCAAATTCACAATCTGAGTATGTAAATCATGATTAAGTTATATATATCCACTGGACATCGATAACAATTTATTTCTATGAATTTAACTAATGCAATGTCATTTCCTACGGCCATTTGTAATATACCTCAATCAATATCAAATCTAGTTAAATAATATGTTTTGTCACTTGATACCTTGGGCACTGCACTTGAGGGATGCCATTTTATTACCTATTGCTTTTCTTTATAAGTTTTGAACTTTGTAATTCTATCTTTTGGTACTTGAAAAGTTCTTGATAGTTTATTCTTTTCTATTACAATTTGTCCATTATCTTGAGAAAAATTCTGCACATTTGAAGCACTAGAAGGATATTTTGGTACCCATCTTAACTTGGGTCTTTGTATGTTAGTACAATGACTTCCATAACCTTTAGAAACCCAAATATATTTCTTTCTCAAGCAAGAACTTCTTCTAATAGGGCATAAGTGAGAAATATGTCCTCTATGACCATAATAATTGCAAATAATATGTACAAAAGCCTTTTAAGAAACAATTCTAGAAAACTTTTGTCATTTGTTGGAATGGTATTCTAAACCATGAATTTCAAAGCTCCTTTTTAAATCTTTTTCCTTTGGAGACTTTGAGAGAGTACAAGTTGAATTTTCTGTAAGTATATCATTTTCAAATTTTGAATCACAAGTTGGACATTGTATATTCAATGATATTGTCTTATGTAACTTATCAAATGCAAGTGGAAGTATTGTAAGGTATAGAATTGTCACATACCTCTAAGTCTTTATGAGCTAGAGATTGATAATTTTCAATTCTTGCTTAGCAAACTCACTTTGGGAATCTTCATCTTTTCCATTGTTGTTAAAGGCTTCTTGAAATTGTTCATCTTTTTTCTCAATTCTATATTGATCTTCTTCAAAAAGCCTAAAACATTTTTCTTCATCTTACACAGTCTTTTGACAGTAATCAACATTCACAACTTCATCAACATGATTAGAACAATAAAAAGTATAAAGAGTATTCTAAATATCTTTAGCATTAGAGCAATGTTTAATTATAACATAATCATTTTCATTCAAAGCACCATACAATACGTGCATTGCTCTAATATTTAAAGAAAATAACATCTTATCATGTTCATTCCACTCTTTCTATGATTTGGTGGTAAAATAATCTTGTACTACATCCCATAAGACTATATCAAAATATTGAATATAAAATTCCATTCTATCTTTCTAGAAATCAAAACAAGTAGCATCAAGCAAAGGGCTTTAGTAATATTAAAAGCTTCTATCAATATAAAAACATCCAATGGTTTTCATACAAACTCTTGAAACAGTTAAATCCTTAAAACAAGAGTTCAAACACTGGTACCACTTATTAGCCTAGGCAACTAACACCCTAGAGAGAGATAAATTATGTATTTGTAGAATTTTTATTTCTTTTCAAAATTACTTTACAAAATATTTATGAACAATGCTTAATAAGTATGATGTAAAACAACAATTATATGAATCAATAGAGACTTAATATAAATGTTTGGGGTACATATATATATATATATATATATTTATATTTATATATATATTAACACTTCAATAATAAATGTAGAGCATATTTCAGAATATAAAAAGTATAGGGATAAAAAAAGTAAACTCAGTTATTTATCCTAATTCGACTCCAATTCAAACCTATGTCCAATCTCCAAGTAATCTCTTAGGATTTTCTACTATCTCAATAAACAATCTCAACAAGACTTACTTAGTAGAAATTTGGGTCAGTCAAGATTTGAAATGAAGTTTATGAAAGACTAGAAGACCAAAATATTTTGTCTTTTAATAAATATGATACGTAAATGTTTTCACTAATAATTCAATAATTAACAATCACATCAGTTTACTTTAAGTTAACGCTTAGAAATTTCACTAAAATTATATGAAAAAGGTTGACCTCATAATATATGCATTTTTTATTTTGCCAAAAAAAATTAAATGTACATCATGTTTCGATTCAACAGAGAAGTGAAATAAAAGATCTACTTTCCGAAATGCATTCATTCATAGAATTAACTTCGCATTGGAGGGATTACCTAGTTGGTTACCCTCCGTGTTTGGTTCTATTTCTATGATGGCAATTTTCCTCAAAAAATAAAATGACAAAACTTAGATTCTGCTCTCGAAAGTATTTCTTATCAAGTTTATAAAACCATACTATTAATGAAAGTGTTCACTAATAATTTAAAAAAAAAATTATTCACTTTATACTCATACTTTTATTGAAGAACAAATAAACATTTCAACAATTTCAAAATTTTTCCTCAAAATAAAACATTATTGTGTCGGGAGATTGACAAGTAAAAGAATAAAATTTTTTAATTTGAATTCTCTCAATTATTTTGTCAATTTTGGTGAAAAATAAATAAAAAGTTAGTGAGGTCCACTTGAACAATAAATTCTATTTAAAGGCATAAATTCACTTGAATAATAAAACTTATTCACTCTCATGTCTGTCTGTCTCTCCCACAAAAATTTACATAAAAATTGAGAAGATCCAACATGATAGATCTTTTCATTGCCGTGCATTGTATCAGATACCCAATTATGCATGAACCTTCCAAGAGTAAACAAGGAAAAGGAAAGGACAAAAATAAGACACAAAAAATGTTTCTAGTACTGTTAAGGTCAAATACATTTGAGACCCTACATGTTAAAAAAAAAAAAAACACTAGTACAAAATGCCATCTGACTCTCCTACCCATTTGCCTTTTGTCCCATTCATCCGTACAATTCCTTAGACCAGAAGATCATAATGATTCTTACCGCTGTATAATAGCCTCACAACTTTCCTGGGTTTCAAGTTTCTTGATTTATACTCACTACCATACTCTGCAATAGAGATGAAACCAGATCCCTGTCCAATCCCTCTATGCTGCATTTGATTTATAAGGAGATAACAGGATATGTTAGCAGACGAAATGTACAACATTAAACCAACTGAACAAAAGAAACACTCGGTGCAAAATGCAGATAAATTTGGATTTCTTGAAATTCATGGTTAAACAGAGTCTTGATGAACAGGAAGGCTTGAAAACCGATGGCAGCCTCCTAGTCTCTTTTTATAGATTTATAATATTACTGAAGATACTATTAAACACAGAAAACAGAATATAAACTACAAGACTACATAACATACAGAAATGATAAGGGATCATTGTCCTTGAAGATAACTTCGGGGATACTTTTTATAGTTCTGATACATCAGTTTTATGGTAAATTGTTTTAGACATGACCCTGATTATATTGTTACAAAATAATATGGTCCTTACTTGCTTGACTGCTTGAGTGATATTCTTGAAATTACCGATTACAGGGATCCTATTCTAATAATAAGACTAGTATAAATCTTGCTTTTGCCTATATTTCCCCAGGTGTACTATAGTTGAGAACTAGCCGTGGAGTGAATGAGAATTTGAACGTCAGAAGGCTCATGAGTCAACTTTCCTTCTCTCTTTCATTTGCTTCGATAACATAGATTGCTATATATAAACAATGTCTAATTATACTGCTGCCTCTAAAATTCAGCAGGAAGGCATCCCTGAAAGTAAGGCATCCCATTATCTTATAAATTCTTAAACTGTCCAATCACTAACCCTAAGGCATTTCTTTTTATAGCCTAAACATTGAAGTTAACTACTTAATGATCCTAAATTCCACCTCAAGCTATGTTTGCTTCTGACAATCACACTTGCACTTCTCCATCTCTCTTATTTTCTTTACAAGGATACAAGTAGTTTCCCAACACAGACACAAGTGACATCCCTAACAGCCAATATGCTATTCATCTTTTACTGACTGAACAGTGCCAGTTAAATACTATCAGACGCACCCACATAAATGACTTTATAACACCATATTTACTTTCAACAGCTCAATTACTCAGCACAATGATTATCACTATCTTTTAAAACACAATATAATTAAGTCATATCCGATCCAATCATATAAATCTAGCACATGCCATTTAAATATTATTACAAAAACTGCACATTGGATAGTTTTACCATCATTACAAATGCCTCAGATTCCAACTAGCTTATCAATTCATTCCTTGTTCCCAAAACAGATCCCTCATTTCTTATAAATGGATCTCAGCATTAAAGAAGAGATACACAACTTTATTTATCTTAGTTGCAGTATTGTTCATACACAGGTAACATATAAGAAAAGTAAGCTGACTTAGATAATGTCCCGCATGATTAAAAAAATAGTGGAGAGAGAGGCACACACTAATTACAAGTTCATTCTCAACTATAAAGAGATAAGCATTGATTTACTTTGAACCTGAAAGTTGTTGAAGGCATACCTCATGCTCTGGTATGTAAACAATAATTGGCTGCTTACACAACTTCGACAGTACCTGCCAGAATATGGACATCGGTCAGTATCTGAGTTTTCAATTAAAGGGTGCAATCAGCAAGAAGCATAGGCCCCAAACTAATCACAAATTTTGGTAAACTCAGCCCCAAAAATGGAAAAGATTACGTTAAACAGTTCTAAAGGTCCAAATGCAAGGTTCATCATAAGCTTCCATTAAATAAGTAACATAATAAAACTTTCCGCTAAGGTTTGACATTGAAATAGTAAAATATGCATTAAATTCATCTTAATTGCGTAGACTATTTCATCCCTTGGTAATAAAAACACTCCATAGTTTCCAATTCATGAAAAAACAATCAGCTGCAATCACATGACATAAAACTAGCTGACTAGTCTAGTACACAGCGGTCATTAATGTTGAAATTAGGATTAAATATACTTCAATATCCTGATATCTTTTGCCTCCCGATCCTTTTACTTTAACAGTTACTCAATGCCATTAAACTGTTATCTCTTAGTTTTTTTCAATTTTGGTACAGGAGATTTGACCAAACCCAATTAAGTCTACAAAGTTAGCAAAAATGCAAATTCCTATGACAAATATTGAAATCTTGATGCCACTGAAATTAATACAGGAAATTAGAAGACTTAATAAGAAGGACTAAATTAAAACCTAGTGTAAAAACTCCCAAGTACAATGTATGTAATGTTGAAATCATATAAGTAAGAAAAAAAAAAAAAAAAGGAAAGCTTCCAAGATATAAGGAAACAACCATATATTACAACTAACCAGTAGCTCTGATTCTCCTCCCCAGAAATCAGGCCGCACAATGCGTTGGCAGTAACTACAGGATAACAAATTCAATCGTGTTGAGTATTTCTGCCATCAAGTACACAAAAAGAAACATTGCAGAATCTCCATTTCTTTTTTTCAATTTTTTTCTCTCTTAGTGCTTCCAGAACTTCAAGAAAGAAAAAAGAGAGAGAGGGAAGCATACCGTTTCAGAGACTCCTCAACTGTGATGGCAATCAAGGCTTCTTCATATAATTTACGTTCCCCTTTATTTTCACAGATAACCTCTTTCACAGCCAATCTTAATTCATCTGTGCTATCAGCAACCAGAGAAAGATTGACCCAACACCCAGAAGAAAAGGGAAAGAAAAAAGCAGAAGACAAGCAGGTCAGGTTAATATCAGGATTGTCTTGAAACTAAACTTATAACCCAAGCAGAAACGAATTCTGAATTACATAATGA
This sequence comes from Delonix regia, assembly GCA_037074485.1. Lineage (NCBI taxonomy): Eukaryota > Viridiplantae > Streptophyta > Magnoliopsida > Fabales > Fabaceae > Delonix > Delonix regia. Next base: position 3,859,510 of record CM073460.1, on the reverse strand, counting down.
AGATTCTGTAATTTCACAGCTACAGAAAGATTAATATAGTTTTTCTCTGCATGGCTTTCAGTCCGCGTATCAACATACCTGCATTTTCTCTCTCATCACGTGGGCTAAGAGCAGTTCCGTTATTGTAAGCCATTCCTTTGACCTAATTTTAAAGAACATAAGTAGGGGCCATAAGCATTGCTGTATAACTAAACTCTTATGATATAATGCCATCAAATTTCCGCCTCCTCAGGTAAAACATTGTACCTTTAAGAGATTTTACATGATGGTATGTATTGGTCAATAAAAGTATACAGTTAAAATGAAAAAACTTGTCAGAAGGACTTGGCAACATATTAATAAGGATCCTAGAAAATGGGCTATCGCAATTTACTTACTAGAGAAAATAAAGGCCATGTTCCTAAAAAGTTAAAAAGGGGAACAAATAATAATATATTGCCCAAGCTTATTAATTATTCAACATCTAACTTTGACAGACTATTTATCAAAAAGTGGTGCCATGCAATATCTCATGATCTCAAGGATACACAATATCATTCTGTGAGTTAACATTGATAATATAAACAGAAGTCATTATTTCAAACAAGATGCACCCTTGTCTAATGAGTTACTGAACAATGTGTCAGAATACAACAGTCAAGTCAATTGATTACAAAAGTTAAAATTAAATGATAGGAAAGGTAGAGACTAAAAATCTGAATAAGAGGAAAAGTATCCAGTTTCTAGTCCTGTTCTGAAAAGAAAAAAAAAAAACCAACCACTAGCAGCCCCAATATAAATAGATAAGCATATCTAAGTTAATTTGCATTCCAGTTACTATCTTTCTCCTCTGCTATTGTTCAATCTTTTTCTTCATGATTGCCAAGACGACAGAATATTAAAGTTTGTACATTTCTCAGGCTTGACCCCAACTTATTTAGGTTATCTACCCAACTCCATATTCAAAAGGTTAACAGGCATGAGTTTCTTCAACAAGGTCTTCTTTTTTGGTCTCTTATTAGGAATTTACAAGCATTAGCAGAAATCTCTAAATGCAAATTGACAGTGATTTAGTTAGCTAGTCAGCTTCTTCAGTTTTCGCCCAAGAGAACATGGACTAAAGCCATGTAACATCACATTATCTTGGAATTTTGGATTGTGTTTAACAAGTTACAATGAATCATCATATTTTATAGGTCTTTAAGGATGTAAATACAACTTAAAGAATAAAAACATAAGAAAATATTAAATTTAATCAGTATAACTATAAACATTCCATTAACAAGAAACCATAGAGTTGATTAAAATAAAGAGCAATAAAGATAATACCAGGGCACGAAATAAACACCGTCCATCCCCAGTAACCTTCTGGACTGAAAAACGCTCAACTTTCTTCATAGCAGGTGATTGCCCAACGCTGTGAAAACGCATAACGAGGAGAATGCAAACTAATCAAGATTTCAAATCAAAAGGAAAATTGCACTATACTATTGATAAAGATAAAAATGCATCAAAAAAAAATTTCAGGACACAAGGTCAGTGAACTAATGGCAGCTTACAAATTTGAACTAGATTCAGTACAAGCCTTATAGTCGGGGACATATAAGAAAAGAAACATCTGGGTCTTTATTTTGACCTTGTTTGTAAGGTACATACGATGCTACTAACGAAACTGTAATCCATAACTGAAACCCCCATAAAGACAAATTTCACGAAACTTTTTGTATGTGTGTGTACCCCAGAATCAAAGATAACTGGAGCGCTTTCTTTCTTCGGTAAAAATAATTGAAGCGCTAAAATGCACGTGGAAGATACAATATTGTCGTCTTCCAGCAAACGCAAGAAATGAAGAAACCATAGAAAAAAGAAAAGGATAACTAACAGCGATGAGCCAATCCTTGCAAAAAAGCGATTGCTATTGTCTCCAAAGAAATTTGTCCTCCAGGTAGGAGCAGCAGCTGTAATTGAAGGAAGTGGAAAAGAAACATGCTCAAATTTAGCAGTCCCGTTTCGCAGCTGCTCAAGAATAGTCTCTGTGGATGTCAAACAAGAGAATGGACAATTAAAGAGTATTAGTACGTAATAGCAGAATCTGCGAATTGCAGTTACTCCTCAAGTGAGACTTTGCGTACGCTCTCTGTTTGTTTGCAGGGAAGTGACAGAAAAAGCGAGAAAAATGTGGAACCTTGAAGATTTCTGAGATTACCGTTTGAAAGCTTGTCCGCCATGAGATTTCACAAATTACAATTGATTTCGCAGAAGGACAAGAACCAGAACCAACAACTACGCAAGCAGCACCCAAAGGAGAGAGAGACCGACCAGAAGTGAAAATAGGAGAAAATAGAGGATTTATTTGAATATTATATAGACTATTCGTTCGAACTTACTTTTTCTTTCTATCGTTTTTGGATTAAACTTATTTGTATTTTTTTATATTTTTCTTTAAATTATTTTTCAATTAAAATATGATAAATGCTTAATAAATTAATAATAATATATAATTTAATTTAATAATAATACAGTTTCTTACAATAATTACTATAATAAAAATATAAATAATTGTATACTAAATATTTTTTGATCTTTTTTGTTACCCTTCTTTTAGTTTTCTTTTAGATTTTTCAGTCATTCAATTTGTCTGAAATTGAGTTTTTTTCACACATATGATTAACTGTTAAAATTCACATGATCTTTGTGTATTGTCATATAGTCAAATTATAATTGTGTCAATTTTTATCATTAGAGTGTTTAAAAATTTTAAATATAAGATTTTATTGAATTCTTATAGTTTCTTAATTCTGAATATATTTGGAGTCTAACTATATCACAAAAATAAATTAGTCGACATTTAATTACTAAAAACACTTGAACAATGTGTCCAATGACAAAATAATAATATATCAAATAAACATTTAAAAAGTTGATGAAATAAGAAAATGAGAAAAACTTTTATCAAGAAAAAGAGGGATCATGATATTCTCAATTCTCAATTCTAATCATAAATTTAATATTTATCTTGCCACGTTATCTTATTAAATTTCAATCCCAAAAACTGTTTCATTCTATTCTATTATTTCTTTCTTTCTTTTTTAGTTCTTTTTTTCCTATATTGATTTGAGGAAAGTTCTTATAGAAGCTTATTTAAGGAGAGACTTATTATATATTAATCATTATTATATATATTAAATATAAATATTAAAGATTCTTGGACTCCTACACATATAACTAGTAAACTCAAAGAAGTGATCAATGAAAGGAAACTCGAATATGCTTCACAAAGTTATAAGTTTGATATTAAGACTAAATAAATACCCAACAAAAGCGTTGGAAAAATAGTTTAATGGGTAGGATTATTTATACTCATCCAAGTGTAGCATGACAGATGCCATGAATATTTAAAATTACAAAAGTAAATTAATAAATCTTTAAAAGATTAAAGAGAAATGCTAGCATTTAATACAAATTAAAAAAATTTCAAATCTATTATATTATTAACAGTTGAAAATCACCACAAGGCATTTCTTTAAAATCTATATAAATTTTAAATTAATAGAAGAAAGATGATAGATAAGTATTACTCATAAATTTTTTTTTTTTTTCAAAATAAACTAAAATCAAAAGCATTGATTACAACATACTTAATTACTTAGAACTTTTACAAAGTATTATTGCAATTTTGAATTTTTTTTTAAAAAAGTATTAAATTAGACCTTTATTTTTACACTTTGTGACAATTTAGTTTTTCATTATGACAAATTAATTAATCAAAAATCATATTTTATGTAAAATTAGTTGCTCATTAACACAAATAGAGAGACAAATTTTATACAAATTTAAATTTATGAGACTAAATTACTACAATTAATTTATGAATGACTAAATTATCACAAAATGTACAATTAAGGGATCAATTGAATACTTTACTCATCGTTTTTCATTCATGTTTTTGTTAACATTTTTACCTTGAATACTCTTGTTTCTATCAAATTATTTTTCAATTAGCATTTTAATCTCAAGAAATGGATCTAATATATAAATGTAGATTATGCTTTTTAATAAAGATTCTTTTTATTAGCGCATATATATATATATATATATACACACACACACATATATATTACATGGTTTACACAAAATTTACTTAATTAACAAAATAATAATAAATTATTATATTATCATCTTTAAATTTAGTTAATGATAATAATAATAATAATGCCAATTAAAAGATATAATAATACATTTACTGTCCAAATTTTACAAATTAAAATAAAAAAAATTATTTTACCTTCATGTAATAAAGCTTGACTATTAATTTAGGACATAAACTTTATTATGTAACAAAATGCCTTTTTCAATTGAATTAAAATAAAAATGTTAACTTTGAGTCTTATCTTACTATAAGAGGCTACGTAACCCTATTTTCTTTTTCTTTTCTTTTTCAATCCAATGTCAGTGTGTAAAATTTATTGTAGTGTAGTAGCATCCTCTTATTGTCAATTTAAATGGGACTTAATATTTATCTTAGTTTAAAGCTTATAAAAGTGCTTTGGTTATTTAAAATTTTAGTAATTTTTTAATTGTATTAGATTATACATTAATCAAGACATATATCCTATTATCAAGATAATGTATTTAAAATATGTTCAAGGAATTAACTGTCATTCATTTATTTTTAAATTAGTCCACTACTATTTATTTTTAATTTAATCTCTTACATATTATTATTTTTTATTAATTTGATTATACATTGATTTTTATTGTTAATTTAGTTAATATATTTAGTTTAAATTTAGATAAAATAAAATAAATAAATATACTATCTATGGACTAAATTGAAAAAATAAATGAGTAAGATGAAATTAAACTAAAAATAAGAGATTAAATTAAAATTCAACTAATAAGTGAATGATTTAAAAAAAATTATTTACTTGTATTTAGAATACTTAATTTTCTTAACTAATTGAAAATAAAATAAAATAAGCTGTAACTTTTATAATAAATAAACCACTAAAAAAAATTTAAAAGTTTGTGTCTGAAAAACTCGTATCATAATTATTTTACCCTTAAATATTCAAAAAATACGATCGCATGTAAGGATTGTTTTAATTTTAACTAAATACATTAAAGAATTGCATGTGAAAAATTGTTTGAGTTTCAAGAAAGACTTTAATCCAAAATTAGATACACATTTCTATGTTGTATATTGCAAGGTAAAAAAATTACATTTCCTCGAAAATAATAGGAGGAAGGTAATCATACGTGCAGGTAGAGGCATCAAAATAGGTTCAACCTATTGGGTCTAGCCCATGCAACCCAAGATGTGGATTGAATTGAGAGGTTTTTTTAAGAACCCGTTTAGTATACTTCTATCAAGTTAGCCTATTTAACCTGCAAATAAATGAGCTAATTCGCGAGTTAAACGGGTTATTCGTTTTTTAAAAGAAAAAATTTTTACTCATCCAGTTCAACACTCAAACTCACTGTACTTTTCTATTTAAAAAAATTAACCATAATGTATGTGTTGTGTTGTCTTTATTATTTTGTAATTTATCAGATTTAAATATTATACTCATAATCATATTCTTAATATTAATGAATTTTTAAATTATTAGATTACTCTACTTGTTTTAATCCATTGAAACTTACTTTTTATTTAATTATTTTTTATGTTTATTTATATTGATATATAAATTAATTGATTAAACAAGATATATATTAAAAAAATGTCATATTTAAATTTTTATAATTTTTTATTTTTTAATAAGTTAAACAAGTTAAGTTACTAAATTTACCCATATTTGATAATAAATTAAAAGTATTGGTTTGTTTAACGTACGAATCCAAATGAATTCAAATGGGTCCATTTGAATGCATTTAGAGTCGGGTTGACCCACTTTTTAGCAACGCTTCGGACGGGCGAGGGGAGATCGGTTCGCACAAGTGCAGACGTGCTTCGTCCGTACAGGAGCAGCAAATTTCCCCACCTAACGACCAAACTGAAAAGAGCTGTCTCATTTATGACCCCAATCCGTTAATTACACACAGGTCCTCTTCACTCTCATTGTTAGTATCGCCTTCTGCCTTGCAACCCACTCTTTTTCTTCGAAGAATACCCCAAACCAAAGCCAACAACATTCATTGACGATATCCACGATGATGCCCTTTCTCTCTCTCATTCCTTAAGAATCCTTTATTTCCTTTCCTTCATTCCCTGCCTTTTGGATTTTCCCATCTCTCTCCCTGTCCACGCACGCATCTCCAACTTCTACGGTAAGGTTTTTGGGAACTCCACCATTTTCCTCGTTTTCCATAGGAAGGAACAAATTGAGCTTAATTCAGTAGATGGGGTTATTATAAGGATTTTGATCGAGATTAAGATATCTTACTTGTTATTGTTTTCCAGCGTTGAGTTTTGTTGGTTTCATTTCCTATTGCAAAGTTTTAATCTTTATGGTGATATGTCTTTTCAGCTATTAAAATTTTTCTGGGTTTCTTCTTGGGTTGTAATTTCAAAGTTTATGGATTTCAGAAGTTGAGATTTGGGGGATCTAATTGAAGAATCCTGCTGAGGAATCAACGCAATTAGCCATTGCATACGGAGGATGGCTACTGCATCTCATTGTGCTGTAGCATTAGCTGGAACTGCAGCTTCGGATCTTCTAAGGAGTTCTACTAATGGTGTCAGTGGTGTCCCTTTGAGAACCTTAGGGAGGGCACGATTAGGTTTGAAAAGAAAGGATTTTACAGTTGCCGCCAAGCTTAGGAAGGTGAAGAAGCATGAATATCCCTGGCCTGATGACCCTGACCCAAATGTGAAAAATGGAGTGCTAAGTTATCTCTCGTATTTTAAGCCGCTGAAAGAGAAACAAAAGCCGGTCACTTTGGATTTTGAAAAGCCGCTTGTTGATCTGGAAAAGAAGATCATTGATGTAATTTCTGATGCAATTCCTGATGCACTGGTGTGGTTTATTCTATTAAATGAATATTCGTTGAGTCTGCTTCATCAAGGTTGTGTTTTTTTGCTTGAAAACAGGTTCGGAAGATGGCCACCGAAACTGGTCTGGACTTCAGCGATCAAATTATCTCATTAGAGACCAAGTATCATCAGGTTTAATCATAAATGTTATTCGTGGCAAAATTTGATTGCTTTAGCGCGCTTAGAGTCCTCATAGAAACTAATTGGCTATCTGCACATCCTCCCATACCATCCTTCAATTCCCACCTCTTAAGCATGATTGCATGACTATTTTTCATTTGGCAATTCCCTTATTGCAAATCTTGTGCTCCAACTTCTTGGCAAGTTATGCCATCTTTTTTCTTTTGAAAAAACAGTTTCAACTGTTTAAGCAATTAGACATGTTAATGCTTTCTTTTCCCAGTAACAATTAATGAATATATCATGCTTCCTATTGCTGTTTCCTGATGGCTCCCATTATTATTTTAGGCTATAAAGGATCTATATACACATCTGACTCCTATACAGCGTGTCAGTATTGCGAGGCATCCCAACCGGCCTACTTTCCTTGATCATGTCTTTAACATAACTGAAAAGGTCTACTACATATTAGTATTTCTTATAAGTTACTGCATTTTTTTTATTATAACATGTAATCCCTAGTTTATTGTTGCTGAACCACTTACGCGAGCAGAAGTCTCATGTTTCCTCACGTTGCAGTTTGTAGAGCTCCATGGTGATAGGGCAGGTTATGATGACCCAGCTATTGTTACTGGTATTGGGACCATAGATGGTAGAAGATACATGTTCATGGGTCACCAAAAGGGTCGAAATACTAAGGAAAACATTCAGCGTAACTTTGGGATGCCCACTCCCCATGGGTATGTCCAGCATTGAAAGCCCTGTTTTACAATTGAGAAACTTACTAGATGTGAGATGGGATAATAACTCTTTTGAACTTCCTTGACTAAGTCTATGGACTATCAATTTTCTCTGCATTTGATACTGATTATAAATTTTCAATTTGAACAGTTACAGAAAGGCTCTTCGCATGATGTACTATGCAGATCATCATGGGTTCCCCATTGTTACATTCATTGACACGCCTGGGGCATATGCTGACCTTAAATCAGAGGAACTAGGCCAAGTGTGTAGTTAATTATGCTCTAAGACTCTACTTTGGTCTTCATTTATTAGTATGCTTACCTGTTTAATTGCTTTTCATGCATGCAGGGTGAAGCCATTGCTCACAATTTGAGGTCCATGTTTGGTCTGAAGGTACCAATTGTATCTATTGTTATTGGAGAGGGAGGTTCTGGTGGTGCGCTTGCCATTGGCTGTGCTAATAAATTACTCATGCTTGAAAATGCAGTTTTTTATGTGGCCAGGTGATTTAGATTACTGACCCACTGTTTGCAAGTTTTATATTATTGCAATACTTCTTTTAAATTATGGGCCTCTTCTTTTCTAGTGCATGTTAGATGAATGTTGTAGAGCAAATTATATTATTGTTAATTTTGCAAATTGTCTGTGGTTGAAGGTTGCAATTCTATTCTATTCGTATTATCAAGGATCTTTATTTCAAAACATTGTTGAACCTGATTATGTGTTATGTCCAGTTTTCAGTTTGCATCTAATAATATAATATTAATTTGCGTATACAATGCTCTCTGCTTAATATCTGTTAATTTTTCTTTCCAATTAATGCAACTCTTTCAAGAAAATGGTTGTACTTTGGCTTTTGTGGGATGATACTGTTCATTCATCAAAGAAGGAAAGAAATTATTAGGTTTAACATAATTAGGTCTTTAGCTATGCTCATAGAAGTCTTGTCCAATTGTTTATAGCCGTATCTGGATTGATGTGTCTTCTGAAACGCAATGTACATTTCTCGTCCCCTTCTACATTGAAGACTGCAGCACAATATTTATCTGTCTGCCTGGTTTGAGTAATTCCTGGAGAAACAAAACCAATGGTATAGAACAGAGAACACAGCCAGATTAGATATCAGTTTAACATAATTTGAGACCTGGAGAATGAAGGATGTGGAGTAGGTTATATGACTTAAACTTTTCTTTCAAATGACATCTTACAAAATAAACTTGTGTAGCTTCACTAATCAACTTGGCAGTTTTAGTTAAGCAAATAGTGTAGTGAAGGGAAACAACTTTTATTTCACCTTGTTGAATACTTTGATAATATGGATATTTATATGCAAAATCTACACTAGGAAAGGAGGCTAATTAATTGTAGTTGACAATGAATTTTTAGTTGAAGAATCTGATATGTTCCAGTACTCCCCCTCAAGTTAGTGAATAGATATTCTACATTCTCAACTTGGATAAAATGATTTGAAATGTTGTACTATTGAATCTTTCGGTGAATATATCTACTAGATGGCCTGTTGTTGATACCTAAGGGCTACAAACAAGACCACTATCTAGCTTTTCTTTTATGAAGTGCTTGTCAACTTCAACATACTTCATTCAGTCATGTTGTACTGGATTGTGAACAATGCTTATAGCAGATTTATTGTTACAATACAGTCTCATTGGTCCATTCCACTTAATCTTTAAGTCATCCAATACTATTTTTAATCAAAGTAATTCACAAATTTCAAGTGTCATAGCCCTGGATTCTGCCTTAGCACTGGATCTTACTACCACATTTTGTTTTTTACTCCTCCAAGTTATTAAATGACTGCCTAGGAAAGTGCAATAACTCGTAGTAGACCTTCTATCTATTACTGATCCTTCATAATCATCATCTATATAAGCTTCCAGAGTTAATTCCATGTTTCTTTTGAATAATATCCCATTTCCTAGAGTGCCTTTCAAATAGTGTAGAATCCAGTGGATAGCTTGTAAGTGTACTTGTTTGGGATTATGCATGAATTGACTTACTACACTTACTGCATAGGCTATGTCAAGTCTAGTATGAGAGAGATAAGTTTCCCTATCAACCTTTGGTACATTTTAATGTCAACAGCAATGTCGTCACTGGCTTCTCCTAGTTTATGGTTAGGATCAATCGGGTTATCAATTGGTTTGCTTGCTAGTTTACCTGTCTCTTTTAGGAAATCTGTCACATATTTCTGTTGAGAAATAAAGATACCTTATTTTGAATATGCTACTTCAATTCCCAAGAAGTACTTCAATTTTCCCAACTCTTTTATTTCAAATTCACTTTCAAAATGTCTCCTAAGTTCCTCTTGTTCTATCTTGTCATCTCTAGTGACAATGATATCATCAACAAATACTAGCAAGGCGGTGACTCCCCCTGAATTCTTGTGTTTGATGAACAGAGTGTGGTCTCCCTGGCTCTGCTTAGAGCCAAAGGCTAACATTACTCTGGTGAATCTCTCAAACTAAGCTCTTGGATATTGTTTTAAACCATATAAAGCTTTCTTTAATTTACACACTTTGTTTGCTTTTGTGTTATCTTCAAATCCTGGTGGAATGTTCATGTAGGTTTCCTTATATAGGTCCCCATGAAGAAAGGCATTTTTCACATCACATTGTTGAAGAGTCTAATTATAATTGGATGCTAGTGATGACAGGATTTTGACCGTATTCATTTTGACAACTGGAATAAAGCTCTTTTGATAGTCAATGCCATAAGTTTGAGTGTACCCTTTAGTAAGTAATCGTGCTTTATACCTCTCTAATGATCCATCAGCTTTATACTTGACCAAGAAGACCCACTTACTCCCTACTGGTTTCTTTCCTCCAGGTTACTAGACCAACTCCCACGTCTTATTCTTCTCTAATGCTTCCATTTCAACTTTCATGGCTTGCTTCCATTCTTCCTTAGATAATGCCTCAGATAGAGTAGTAAGAATGACAATAGTGTTTAGGTTAGCAAGAAAATTTTGATATGATGGTGAGCAATTTTCAAATGACACAAAATGAGAAAGTGGATACAATGAATGCTTAGTACATACCCTAGTTCCTTTTCTAAGGGCAATTGGAATATCAAGGTCATCATTTTTTGATTCATCCAAAGAATTAGATTCAGAGCTTGTTGTTACCTCAATTCCAAGATCAGGATTAGAGTCTTAGTCTTCTATTGCTTTAAGAGCGAGAGTGTTCCCTTTCGAGTAAACCTTCAAGTACCTTGTAGAATCAAGAACAACATTATCTTTAGAAACATGTTAAGTGCTTGGGACAGGGTCAAGTGAGCATGGCTCAGGACAAGGTTCAGGATTTGGATGATGCAACTATATGGACTCAATGTTGGGCATAGGTTCCTTGAGTTGAGTGCAGAGGGGGGTTAAGTCAAGTAAAATTGGATCATTGTCCTTATCTTCCATAGAAACCTGCCCTTGAAGATAAGGCTTAGAAAAATAAGGAGTATCTTTAGCAAAAGTAACGTTAGCTAAGACATAAAATCTTTTTGTAGGAAGGTGATAACATTTTTATCCCTTTTGAGTCGAGGAGTACCCTACAAAAATGCACTTGATGGCCCTTGGATATAGCTTTCGACTATTTTGAATGTGAACAAATGATGTGCAACCAAATATTTTTGGTGTAAAGTTGTTTGAAGTTTCGAGGTCAAGATAGAATTGAGAGAGGACTTTCATAGGAGATTTACTATCAAGCACCCTTAATGGTAATCTGTTAATGTATAAGTGGTTGTAAGGATGGCTTCCCCTCAATAAGATTTTGGTATATTGGTTTGGAACAAGTAAGCACAAGCACTGGATAAAAGATGACTCTTTTTCTTTCTACCACTCTATTTTGTTGTGGGGTGTTAACACAAGATGACTCATGTATGATTCCTTCCCTTTTGAAATAAGTTAACAGGGTTTAGTTAAAGTAATCCCTTGCATCATTAGTCCTAATCCTCTTAATTTTCACACTAAACTAATTTTAGATCATGGTGTGAAAGGTTGGAAACAAATTACTCATATCTGATTTACTTTTTAGGATAAAGATCCAAGAAACTCTAGTGCAATCATTAATAAAAGATACAAACCATCAAGCCCAAAGACGTTAGGAATGGTAGAAAGGCGTCATACGTTACTGTGAATCAAATAAAAGGGGGTAGAACTCTTAGTATTATTGATTGGAAAGTGTGAACGTCTATGTTTGGCAAATTCACAGACGTCACAATGAAAATTTTCAACGCTTAAGCTTTTAAACAAAGAAGGAAACATGACTTTCAAAGTTCCAAAAGAAAGGTGTCCAAGGCAACAATGATGAAGCCAAATCTTATCTTTAGGAAAAGAAGTGTTTGAAAGAAATGATGAAGATAAAGTATTCTTGATATTAATAGGATTTTCTGTTGTCTTAAGATAGTACAACCCATCTTTTACCTTAGCAAGCCTAATGCTCTTTCCTGAAGCTTGGTCATGAAAAAGACAACAAGTAGGATAAAAAATCACATTACAATGCAGGTCTTTGGTGAGTTTTTGTATGGAAATAAGATTGGTGGACAACTTGGGAACACAGAGAACATTTTTAAGAATAAATGAAGGATTAATTTGGATATCTCCAAGTCTAGCAATAGTAACTAAGGAGCCATCAGCCACTGAAATTTTTCTATTGTTAGGACACTGAGTATATGTACTAAAGTGATAGGAAGAGTTGGTCATATGGTCAGTAGCTCCTAAGTCAATGACCCAGGAACTTTAAGGAAACTTATCTGAGACATTAAAGCCATGGGAACTTTGAGGCTTACCTAAAAGGGCAAATGAACAAATAATGGTATTACCTACGGACACATCTAGATCTTTCAACAAAGCTCTGAGCTTTACTGTTTTTTCCCTGTTAAATCCTCCAAAGTGATTTTGTGATTTGGCTGCTGAGTTATGTGTTTCTGTCTCTAATTTAAAGTCTAACCTTTGAAAATTGAATGCCACAACTACTATAGTCATATTAACATTGTAATAGTAGGTATTGACAAAGGCCAATACTGATATCAAATGGGACAAACAATAGGAAGCTAATAGGGAATATAAAAGCACCAATGAAGGTTGAGAAAAGAAAAAAAATAATCCCTATGGCAAAAATGAAGGATCAGGAAAAAAATGGATAGCAATGAAGGCTCGTTAAAACATCTCCTTGTGCACGCCAGAGAAGGTATTCGCTAAAAAAGGGGATTCGAACGCCAGAGAAGTCAAATGACAACAAGAGGATAAGACATGCACCGGCGCGTGAGTTTCACACACAGCATTTCCGGCCACTGGTTACTCCGTTTCCTCCTAGGCCGTCGAGAGAAAATCAGCCACCTACCATGGTCGTCCAAGTTTCTCCAACAAAGAACTGTGGAGAACTATAAAGAAAAATACCTAGAAAAGTGCCAGGAGCTCTGATATCATGTAGTGAAGAGAAACAACTTTTATGTCACCTTGTTGAATACTTTGATAACACGGATATTTATATGCACAATCTACACTAGGAAAGGAGGCTAATTAATCCAAGAATTGAACTAATAAATATATTAAAGTTGGACTAATAAGTGTTGTAGTTGACAATGAATTTTTAGTTGAAGAATCTGATATGTTCCAACAAACAGTAAAATTGCAAGAGTTTAATTGATAGAATTAGTGATGCAATGAAAGAATATAAGTTAAGCTCCTACAATTTTTATTTATTGTTTTGTGATTTGCCCCAGTGAATAAGTTGTCCACAGAAGAGTGGAGTCTCCTTTTTATAATAAGTAATCGAGCATATTGACAACCGATTTCACCATATCTTATTTCCCAAAAAAAGCTTTTTTCCCATACACCACAAAAGAATGCTACACAATAGTTATGTATTTTCTGATGTTAATTGCCAACCTGGAGGAAATAAAACATGCTACGTGTGTGTGCTTGAAATTATGCTTAGGCTTTGAGTATTGGGAATCTACTCTGCTAGAGTAAAAGAAAATTCCTAAATGCCTATGGACTGATTTGTTACACTTGGTGCGGAACTAGGTTTACTCTCTTCCTAAATGACTTTACGTAAGTGCCCATATTTCTTTGCATTGAAGAGAATTTTGATGAGCTTAAAAATAATAATTGTCATGAAATTTTAATCCAATGATTTATTTAGGGAAAAAAATTGAATACAATAGTAAGTTATAGCTTGAGCAAATTTTGCACCATATTCAAATGTACCTCTCTCTCTCTCCCCCCTATATATATGTATGAGTATGCGTGCTTTTATCTGTATATATGTATGTATGGCAATCGATTCCTTTGACATCCTTATGGTGATATGATTGCCTCTTCAGTTCTTGTCAATCATTTTTCTAATCATAGCAAGTTTATGTTCCAACTTCTAATCCGTTCTGCTGGTTTGGTTTCCTTTTTTTCTTTTTTATGCTATAGTCCAGAGGCATGTGCAGCAATTCTTTGGAAGTCTGCTAAAGCTTCTCCAAAGGTTTTTACAACCTCAGCATCTGACCCTATCTTCATATGACAAAATATATACTGTTAATTTTTATTTTTATTCCTTTGTAGGCTGCTGAAAAGCTGAGGATTACGGCCACTGAATTATGCAAATTGCAAGTCGCTGATGGTATTATACCTGTAAGATTTCTACAAACTCTATCTCTTGATCTTAAATTTCTCTCCTGTTGTCTTCAGACCCCTATTATTAAGGTGTATACTTTATCAATATATAGAAAAGAATCCTAAGTGGTATACAATGGATGTTAATTCTGTTTCAACAGAGGCAGCTTCTCAAATATCAATTTTATTTTCCCAACTCCTGAATTTGAACTTCACAACATTTTTGACCCACAGAATCAGTTCCTCCTTCAATAATTTTCTCATTTTATATATTTCTATTTGGGTTTAACATCATTCTTTTTCCTCAAATTGGAATTTCATTTTTCTTTTGTTATAGGAGCCACTGGGTGGTGCACATGCGGATCCATCTTGGGTGTCACAGCAGATAAAAGTTGCAATCAATGAAGCCATGGATGTAAGTTATAGGCGCAGAAATTTTTCTACCTGAAATAAAATATACCGAAGCATATGCTTATATTTTATCTTTGGCTTCTTCAATTGTATAGGAGCTCACTCAGATGAACACAGAGGACCTGCTAAAGCATCGCATGCTTAAGTTTCGGAAAATTGGTGGGTTCCAGGAAGGAATTCCTATTGATCCTAAGAGGAAAATCAACATGAGGAAGAAGGAGATACATGTTGCTAAGAAGATTCCAGATGCTGAGTTAGAGGATGAGGTTGAGAAACTGAAGCAGCAAATTTTGAAAGCCAAGGAATCCTCCACCGAGCTTCCAGAATTACATCTACATGACGTGATCCAGAAACTGAAAAAGGAGGTTGATCAAGGGTACTCTGAGGCAGTGAAAGCCATGGGCTTGACAGACAGGTTGGCAAAGCTACGGGAGGAAGTTTCAAAAGCAAATTCAGAGGACCAACCTATTCATCCAGCACTAAAGGATAGGATAGAAAAGCTCAAGAAGGAGTTCAATCAAAGTCTGTCAGAAGCTCCCAATTATGGGAAGCTGCAGAGTAAGCTTGACATGCTGAAAGAATTATCTAAAGCAAAGTTTCTGTCAGACAGGACTAAGAAGGCTGCAGCGTTGAAGGAAGAATTCAAGGCAAAATTTGAAGATGTAATTAATAACCCTAGTATAAAGGAAAAATATGAGTCGTTGAAGGCAGAAGTTAAAGGTTCTGGCGTATCCTCACTAAGTGATTTGGATGTTGAGTTGAAGAAGAAAATCATAGAGCTTAAGAAAGAGGTAGAGCTGCAGCTAGTTGATGCTTTGAAGTCAAAGGGATTAGAAGTTGATGTTGTAAAAGCAAAAGCACAAGGCAGCATTGAGGAGTCCTCAGTGTCAGAGTTTGAGTCACAGATAGAAGAACTGAACAATGATATCAGTAAGGGAATTGAAATTGCCATAAACTCATCAGATCTTAAGAGCTTGGTAGAGCAATTGAAAATAGAGGTTGCCAAGTCAGAAAACTCACCTGATTTGGCATCAAAAAATAGAATTTCTGCTTTGAAGGAACAAATTAAAAAGAGCCTTGCAGAGGCCATTGATTCTTCTGCCTTAAAAGAGAAGTATGAGAATCTGATGTCTAAGATTTCCAAGAATGGTGAAGTCTCTGGAAAATCAGATGGAAGTCTAAAAAATGAAGATCCAGCAGGAGGGGTTCCAACCAATGACAAGTTGAGGGTGAAGGTTGGTGCAAACCGCACCTTTTCTTAATGTGAGTTCATCTAATTCCAAACTAATTACTGAAGATTTTATTTGTCAAGAGTAAGACCCCATTCCTCCAAATATGACTAATATCAATTGGCTCTCAAAGATTTTTTGTATCATTTTACCGCTTCAAAGTTTTATTTTGTTTCCATCCCGTAGAACTCAAAAGATTCTGCAGTAACATTTTACTACTTCTGGATGGATGAAATTGGAACAACACCAAAATTTTAAGTAATAAAGTCAGAAAAAAATCTTTGAGGAAGCCAATTGATACTAGGGTCATCTTTGAAGAACCAAAAAAGAGTTTTACTTTATTGGTCAATGCATGTTCAGAATTTTAGAGGCATTCAACAGAGCTTTTCATCTGTAAAGTTTACCAAAATTGGAATTTCTGGTTTTGAGGAAGATACAGTTTACTTTTTCTTTACAAACTAAATTGCATGACTGGTTAGTTGGCCACTACCGAAAGTTAAAATCTACATCGTGACATGCAAAAATGCAGATTCAAGATGGTTTTCTGTAATTTTGGATTGAAAAGGATTTTATGGAGAATTATGAGATTGTCTCTATTAGTTTGGTTATGTAGAAATTTACTTTATTATTCATTAAAATTTCTCCCCCTTAATAACATTGTGCACTATATATCTTCGTGTCAGCCTGGTTCTGATAGGATGCTGATAAAGATGATGCCGACTTGAGTTACATGAATGGAACACTGGAAACTGCACGGTGTCTTCATGCTGAGTTACTCATAATGGGTATGCCATCTAGCATCATAGCCATCTTTGTCCAAGACAAGTTTTGCGGTTCAAAAGAAGGGCAGGGAGATACTTTGTGGATTGTGACTGATGTCTTTGTCCATCGAAACCAGGTTCAAGAAGACGACCAGAAGTGGGTATAAAGCAAAAACCATTATTTACCTTAGGCTCAGAATGTTCCTGTTGACTCTAGAATGATTTAATTTATGGGCAGCCCTTTTCTTTTCCCTCTTTTTGGTTTTGTCCTATACTGTTGTGTTAAATGATAAATTTCTTACTTAGATGAACACTGTATAGATTGCTTGAGTTTCAAGGAACATAATAATATGATTTTAGTGTTACATAATGAATTTTTTAGCAAGTACTGTTATCTTACTTCTGCGAGAGTATTATCCTACATTTGAATACTAGGATGATAGTTTAACTCTTATACGTTGCCCCATTTTCTAAATTTTTTTATTACGTTAATTTGCATTTTCTAAACAAATGAAGCCTGCTAAGTATAACGTAATACACACAAAATAAAAAGTGATCAGAACAATTCAGAATGTATATTTTAATTTGCATTTATTGGATCAATATAATAAAGAAAAATAATTACATACTAAACATTTTTAAGTTGTGAAAGACTTCTTAGAAAATTACATTTGTAGTCTTATATAGTAATTCTTTCCTTGTCATAGATCATAATCTTGAGTCCTACCTATTCTATTTGTTACTCTGGAAACTATAATATACAAATTTTTTACCCTGTGGTGCTTCTTAAGATAATTGGTGCTTCTATTTTATCATTCCATAATTGAATAATTATTAATCAAGTATTATTGCACAAGCCATTAGATTGATTAATGTTCCTCAGCAACATGATTAGAACACTTTTTTTCAATCTTAATTATACTGTAGTATGATAATAAAAAACATATACCATTCAAAAATTTAGAATATAAATATCTCACTAATACCAATATCATAATGTGTCTTGAATGTGTCGATCATCATTAAAAAAAAGGACATGCTCGTAAAATCAACAAGCGCATGATTTATTTACACAAGAAAATAGATAAATAAAAGGCTTATCGCTCACGATTACTTGTCACAAGCTTATTATTATAAGTTAAACTAATTTATTTCAATAAGTTTTGTAAGACTATTTTATAATATCTTCATTGAAAATTTTATTTGAATTTAAAACTTTTTAATGTAAGTAATATATTTTTACAAATATTAAAATCATGATATATTTTGATGAAAAAATTTATCACCAACTGATTGTCACACTTTTTCCCTTAAATTACATGGACTTTGAATCTTTATATATTTAGTAACATATTATGATATAAAAAAACATAATAAATTAGAAAATGCATAAAACTTGTTATGCGGGATTAATGAAAAAAAAGTAACAATAATAAACTTATTGGGAGGACACATTATAAACTATTTAACCATTATTATTTTCTTTTGCTTTAATTTTTGGACCATGTTAAATTAGATTTATAGCCCCATTACCAGAAAATTTAAAATATTATTAATTCATTCATTCATTCATTATTTTTCTCGTTAATTCCAAAAAATATCCAAATTTTAGATAATTCTCAATTTAAGAGGTATTTAATTAATTTATTAATTTTCTTATTCACTCTAAAAAATTCTTAGACTTAGAGATTAATTTATTAATTTTTTTATTCACTCAAAAAAATTCTCAAAGTTCAAAAAAATTACCAATTTAATAGGCGGTTAATTAATTAATTAATTAATTTGTTATCTTTTCATTAACCACAGATTTTATATAAATTAATTACTTTATTTTTTTGTTAACTACAAAAAATTATGCATTTTAAAAAATTATTGATACATATATGAGAAAGGTGAAAAACCAAGCATGAGGAGTTATGAGTTTAATTAATGGAACTTTCTTATTGGTTAAACAAATCTCCCACATTAAATGAAACCTACTTTACTTTTATATAACAAATTATAGATAATAGATTTTTGGTAAAACATCTAAGTATCAAAATTTTAATCATAAATAAAGCATGTTCGTATATATTAAAACTATAATACAACTCAATAAAAAAGTCATTCAATTATTATTCTCAGTTTGTCCAAATTGATTTAATGAAGAGAAACCTTTATATTTATAGTTTTATAATAGAGAAAATATTTATTTAGCATAATTTTTGGGTATATTTTCTATATCTATATTAATATATATGACTTTGAAACTTCTAATATATTTTGGCTTCCAAATCATATATTAATATAAATTGAGAATATATCCAACTATTTACTAATGCACAAACTATACCAATGTGAACCATAATTTATTAATACAAGTTGGTATAGATGGAATGAGTCTATGCCTCTTAACCATGGCCTCCCAAGTTCGAATTCGTGGTAGGATGAGAATAAAAAATAATTGTTTAAGAAATATCCCCTAATTTGAGTCGAACCGTAAGTAAAGAGATTGATATATTAAGTCAAACAAAAAATGTGAACCATAATTTCCTAAATGACTTAATAAAAAGAGTTCAAAGAAATTTAAATAACAAATTAAAGTTAATTTTAAAAATTAACATGTTTATCAAGGTAAGTGAAGCGACTAGTTGATTTTAATATGCGATTAATTTTTAAAAATATCATTTTAATTTTTCATATTTTGATCTTATTTTAATTGTTTTGACTCAAAATTGTCAATCATATTTTCTAATATTATAAAAATTAGTTTTTTTCAATTTACAAAATTTGAATTGAAGGATTATTTATTAACAGAGGACCAAATTTTTAAAAATTAAAAAAATTTAAAAACTTATTTTAAAATAAAGTAAATATAAATTATCAAGACAGAATTAAAATAGTAAATTTTTTTTATTAATTTTCAAATGGGATGTGTTTCTAGAAGACACCGTGACATGGACAGACATCGAGATTCTATTGGACAGAAAATTAATTGGATGAATGAATCGGAAAATAACGCAGGCACAACTCGCGTGCCTTCGTTTTGTTCTATACAAATTTCCCAATCCAATGAAAAGGACCCGTGACGCACTTTTTAGGCATTAATGTCATCTTATCTAATAAGTACCTGCATTTTTGTTGTTTTGTCATTTGCTTCTGATCTGAAATACTTTTTTTGGGTGAGTTCTGATATTTAAAAGGACAAAAAAACACTAAATTGTATTGATTAACATAATATTATTAGTCCGCTGATTTTATTTATTATTTTAAATTATTTATTTAAGTTTAAATTTTAAATTTATCACATATTTATCCCTTAAATATTATGTATAGAAAAAATTTGAGATGAATTTAAAATTTAAGGCACTACCTTAAAATATTTTAAATTTAAAGAATTCATTTAAAAATTTTTTAATATAATATATTAATTTAAAATAATAAATAAAATTAATAAATTAAAATGCTATTTTCTTTTTTTCCTCTTTCTTCAACTCATTACCTCTTTTTCTTCGACCAAAAAGAAAATACTTATTACCTCTCCCTCGTCTCTTTTTTTTTTTTCTCTCTCTCTATTATATTCTCTTGACGCACAAAATATATTTTTTATTATTTCAAATTTTGTATAAGAAAAATATTAGTTGAACTACACGTTGTGAGAAATGTTAAAAAGTCAAAAAAAAATTTCCTTCTATTTTTTTCTTTATAAATGTTTTATTTTGTATTTATTTATTTAATGTTAAGTAATCTAGTAGAACTTTAAAAATAAAAGGAATTAGATGATTTTTTATGAGTTTTTCTATTCAATAATTGATGGCATTGACACACAAATAAAATATATAAAAAAAAAAAAAGTAAGGCAGTAAAAGTAACCAAGAAGAAAAAAATAGAAAAAATAGAAAAAACAATTAATCAAATATCGCATAACAATAAAAAAAAACTAAAAATTATTATGGTCTTTGAATTTTATTTATTGTTTCAAATTAGTCCTTTAAGTTTAAAATATTTCTAAATAATTACTTCCATCTTTAAATAAATTTATATATGAATTTGTTTAACCCTTAATTTTCCCTCTCATATTTTAAACCATTACCCATTTTTGCATTTTATGCCACTTTAATTTGGCTTTTATTGGTATATATTATTCATTATATAAGAGTAAATGAATCTCCCATAAATGTCGATTGACCAATTAGAATGTTTTATTGATTAAATTTTTACCTTTTCACTTGATGATTTTTCATATTTTTCATATATGTATTAATAAATTTTTTAAGTGTGTAACTTAATGAAAAAATAATGAAGTAATTTATTTGTGTAAATTCTTCGTAATCAATGAAATAATTAATGAATTAATTAATCATGTCTTAAATCGAGAATATTTTAAATTCTTAGATTTTTTTTAGTGAATCAAAAAATTAATAAATTATTATTCAATGTCTGAGATGCAATGACTTTTTATTTTTTTTATATATACATTAAGAATTTATTGAAGAACGTAAATATTTTGTAATCAACAAGAAAAATAATAAAATAATTAATGAATGAATTAATTAACTGTTTTTTAAATAAAAAAATTTAAATTATGATAATTTTTTGGAATAAACTAGAAAATTAATGAATTTTTCTTTAAAGTCTAAAATTTTTTTAAAATGAATGAAAAAATTAATAAATTAATTAACAGTATCTTAAATAAAATTTTTTTTGAAGTTTAAACTTTTCTCTTGAGTCAATAAAAAAATAATTAATAAATTCATTAACTGTGTATTAAATTTTCAAATAAATAAGTATAAATATAACTTGGTATAATCTAAAATTAAAGTAATAGAAAACAATATATTTTTAAATAATTTATGATAATATTCTCTTATTAAGTTTATTATTGTCAGTTTTTTATCACTAATTTTACATAACTAATTTTATAGACTTTATTTGATTTATGATGTTTTTTATATTATAATATATTATTAAATTTAATTTCTTAACACTTATAAATACAATTAATTTAAAATATATTTATATATAATAAAACAAATTAATTTTCTCTCAATTAAAGTAGTGTGAAAATGAATCTTATCCATAATGACTTGACGAGTAGTTGAATAGGCCTCGTCATGGATAAAAGGTCAAATAATTTTCCAACTAGCTTGTTTTATGTAACGCTGCCTTGAAATTTCACTTTTCTTTGTTTCACATTTCAAGTGACTATTTATCGAATCTCCCTATGGTCAAATCTTCTTCTGCTGTGTTTGGCAAAACAGAAAAAGAATCTTCTGCTACGTGGAATCATCTTCCTTGGATTTATTAACTAGCTGCTTCTGGATATCCTCCATCTTTTCCCCTGGCCCTTTTCGTCAATTATTATTATTTTGTTCAAATTCGATGCTAAAAATTTAACATAAATTGTATTATCTGGTGAGCTTTTTGAATTATTATATAGTATAAATTGGTTAGGGATGTTTAATTGAATTATTTACTTTTTTTTTTAAGACTTCTAAACTGTTTAGAAAAATATCACTGTTTGTACATTTATAAGATATAAGACAGAAAAAATTAATTATTTAATTTTTATACTTTACTAGAGTCTATAAATTAGTCCTTATATTTTATTTTTTAAAATTATTCCTCATGGTTTTAATTTTTTGTGAAACACTGTTTAATAATATTTTTTAGAAAAAGAATCTTT
Organism: Delonix regia; assembly: GCA_037074485.1. Lineage (NCBI taxonomy): Eukaryota > Viridiplantae > Streptophyta > Magnoliopsida > Fabales > Fabaceae > Delonix > Delonix regia. The sequence goes on along the minus strand of CM073460.1, from coordinate 3,837,009 downwards.
TTCTAATTACAATGTAACTGATTAAAATTATTTATTATATTTTACATAAACATGAAAATAATTTTTTGTATAAATATTTCCATATAATTGATTAAGAAGTTAATGAAAATTAATTTAATATATTCATACTATATTATTATTTTCTTCCTCCACATATTAAGCTTATCTAACTTTTTTAACCATTTCTCACCTCACTTACAGTCTCTTATCCATAATATCTTCTTTTTAGAAAAAATAATAAATAAATAAAATATCTATTTTAAAAAAATTTACATATAATTTTGGAAATTATATTTTTCCTAAAATTAATGTAATGTTTGTATAAAATTATTAATCTTCCTCTTCGAATTAAGCTTATCTAAAATTTTAATTTCTAATCTTTGAACATATGGAAATTACCATTTAGGGCTGTATGCCACCTGCAGTCTTTTATCTATCATCTCTCATATTTTGTTAAGAAAAAAGAGTGAAATATCTATATTAATAATTTTTAACATATATTTTGAGAAATGAATACTATATATATATATTTTTAAATATTTTTACAGCAAACGTGAACACAAGATATTTATTACATTATGCTTACGTCTTCTCCATTGTTAACAAAAATTGTGCACTTAATTAATGAAGTAATTTTTGCAAAGGCTTTTGACAGTATCTTTTGAGAGTTCTTATAAATGGCTCTTTGAAAAATGAACTTTTAGTGAGAAATGGATTTGTTACATTAAGCAATGTATATCTACCATATATATTTAGATTATGATAAATGGTATTGTTTTAGCTCTAATCATCCCAGACCGTCGAATTAGACAAGATGATCTATTATCTCCTTACATTTTCATTATTTGTGTGCACATTTTCTCTTGCATGATGAATGATGTGGAATTGAATAAAAATTGGAAAGGAATCAAAATCTACAGAAATGATCCACCAATCTTGCTCCTAATGTACGCAGATGACACAATTCTTGTAATGAGGTGTAACTCATTTTCAATAAATATTATCAAATGCCAAACTATCTATCAATAAAAGTGAATATATCATGGTGTTTAGTCTGAATATTGTTCACAAATTCAAGAAAATCATGGTAGGCTCTTTTGGTATTAAAAATGCTAATAGACTTGGTAAATATTTAGGAACGTGGGTGGATGTGAGAAAAGATAAAAATAAACTGTTTACCTCTTTGGTGGATAAAATTGATGTTAAATTGCAAAGTTAGAAGGCAAATCTCTTATCTCAAGTAGGGAGGCTAATTCTAATTAAGTTTGCCTAAAGCTTGACCTTAATGTATCCTTTTTCTTGCTTTGATTTACAAAAGAAATTATGGTCTTTAATAGACTAAAGGATTGCCAATTTTTTTTAAGGAACTTTAGGTAAAAAAAATCACATTCATATCCTTAACTGGAAGAAACTTTGTTAACCTATTCATAGATGAGGGCTAGGTTTTAAATCTACTAAAGATTTTAATATCGCTCTTCTAGCAAAACATGTTTGGAGAGTTTTAAATCTTCATAACAATTTTGCTCTCTCCAACATGTTGAAATACAAATATGTGGCTATGAATTATCCTAAACAAGTAATTAATAAATGCAATTCTTCTTGGATGTGGAAGGGAATTAAAAAAATCCCAATATTTGGTAATTGACAATTAGAGCTAGCAAGTGGGATCTAGATTGGATATTCCCATCAACCACCATATCTAGTGAAATATGCAGCTAGATGTTGAGACACAAGTTCAAATAGTCTCAGATCTTATTTTACATTCAAAGCAATCATGGACTACAACTGTCAGACAAATATCCTTAATTCCCCTTTTTCAGTACAGGTATCAAAGACCAATTGATATGGGATAAAAACAAAAAAGAAGTGTACATAATTAAGTATGGCTTTAATTCTCTCAATGACCATAATCAAGTCAACATATCTGATTCCTTTACTAGATAGAAGGAGCTTTGGAGTCTTTGACTTCACCTGAGAATAAATCTATTCATTTGAAAATTGGTGACAAAATATTTTTCTTCAGGAAATGCTTTAAAAAGATGTCATGTTCCTGTAAGTATGTCTGTTATTTTTGCCAAGAACTTGAAGAATTGCTCAATCATGTTTTTATATCTTGTTCCTTTGCTCAAGCTATCTAGTTCTCCTTGCTTCTCAAGATAAGGGTGGATAGATTTAAAACAACAATATCATCAATTAGATTCAGAGTTGGCTTTTGATACGTAAGAACCATCTTAGAGAAATAGAACATACAACATAGTGGTTGATGACTGCTCTCTATTTCATATGGCAAATAAGAAATCAAATTGTTCACGAGGGTTTAATGCCAAATTCATTAAACACTATGATACAAATAAATAGGTATGTTAGCCACATCACAACGACTTAGTCTCTTCTTTCATATTAGTCTCTTCTTTCATCTACTACAATTATTCATAAAACTCATTCCTTTGTTCCAAACTATTTACGGGGTATTCCATTAAACGGTTGAGTGATTATTATGTGGTTATGGAAATCCAAAATCTATCCCAAATCATACAAAGTCATTGGTTCTATATATTTGAATGGTCAATAATTAGAAATTGTGGAAGAGTGCTCAAACTTACATCTAACACTCAGTAGCCTGTATTTACATAAGTAAGGAGTTTAATCACGTGGATTTTAAATCAAGACTGGGTGGATCCAACAGATCATAACATCCATATCATACGTTTGGATCTAGCTCACATAAACTTATTGGTCTTAGCCTATAAAAAAAGTAGTGACCTTTCTATCCTCGATGAAGACATCCACAATTCCCTAATAAAATTCCCAAATCATCAAATAGGAGGCCTAGAAAACCTTGCCAAGACCATGTGGAAAGATTTCTTTTCTTCTTCTACTGCTCCTTATATTGATCACTTTAATTATTTCTTTAAATTGCTTTTCGCATTTTCATCCAAACAAAAATATCAAATTTAATCAGAGTGATAAAATATGATAAATGCATTTCTTTTTGTCTCAAAACTTTAGAACCATAATGAATTTAGTTTTATATGTTTACTTTGTATATTTTGTTTTGTATATATTAAATATTAACAATGTTAGATCAACAACAATTGATAGTTTGTGGTTAAGAGTCATTATAACATAATGAGAAAAATACATTTTTGATCCATAACTTATTACAAAATTATAATTTTGGTCTTTTATTTATTAAAATGTTCAAAATAGTTCTCACTTATTAGAAAATATCACACTTGATCTCCAATTTTTGAGAACTACTAAATTTAATCTCTTTATTAAACTCTAAAGCCTAAATATAAGTCACTAAATCTTTTTTTTTTAATTGGGGATTAAATGTTACATTTTCTAACGAGACTATGATCATTTTAGACATTTCAATAAATTAAAGATCAAAATAATAATTTTGTAATAAGTAAATAATTAAAAAGACATTTTACTTACAACATAATAGATTATATATGTTGTATAAGATGTATTTGAAAAATATAGAAAATGAAAACTGTATCAAAAAATGTATGTTAACCATTTTGTTTTTAAGGTGATATTTACTTTCACTATATTTGTAACAGGATATATGACAAATCATTTTTATAAGTTATTTCAAGCACTCAACTTTATAGACAATAACTTTTAAAATTCTCTAAAAAACTTTTGATGAACAAAGTATAATTTTGAGAAGAGAAGAGGTTTTTTAATTTTATTTTATCTTTTCTGATATGTTCAGATTCTTATTCATAACAAGAATCAATATATATTTTTCTAAAAATTTATAACTATTAAAACTTTAAACAAAAACTTATGACTATTGGAATATATAAATGTTTAAAATTTAAATAGGAATAAATAAACAAAATAATTTATTTATTTCAATAAAATAAATAATAAAAAGTAGGAAAACAAATTGGAAAGTAGAACACTTATGTCAAATTATTTTAAATATTAATTACATAATAACACTTATTTTTTTCAATTTTGTTAACTTAATATGTGAGGTAAATAATCATTCATATATATATATATAAACATATATATAAACTTCAAAACTTTTACATTTATTTAATGTAGGACTTAAAAATATATCATGATAAAATCTTGTAACTTAATTTTTCAAACTAACTATATCTAATAATATACTCACAACATAAATATTACACTGCTTAATTTCATAACCTTAGGCTCTAATAATGTCGCTTTTATTTTTATATTCTTAGCTCTCTGTTGTGAGATATATACCCCTCTTTTATGTTAAAAATCAGAGCTAATAAAATCTATAATTTTGAATTTAAAATTTAATCCATGCATATAGAGCAACACGTCATCAATTTAGATTAATTTAATTGATAGTGTTTTCGATTTGTAATAAATTAAAATTGTATTAAATATTAAAGGCAAATAAAGAAATTAATCATCTCCAAAAAAACAAATTCATTTCAATTGACCTACAAATTAATTAAATGCTAACTCTATTGTCCAGCTTTAAAAACTGAAACTTCAAGATGATTATTTCATATATATATATATATATATGTACAAAAGTTAGATTTTGTTAAATCTACACTAAATTTGTTTTTTTTTCCTATAAAATACGCACTTTAATGTAATTTAAATTTTTTAAATTAATATTATCTAAAAATATGTGAGAGAATCTTTTATTAAAAATAATTGTATTCAATTTAATAAAAATATTTTAGTCAAACATTTAAATTTAATTTGAATCTAACACAACTTTTTTTATCATTATATGGTCGTCTGTGTATATTTAAAAAAAATATTTATGTAATTTTGACAAAATTTTAAAAAATAATTTATTCTATAAATAATGAATATTAACATTCTAAAATAAGTTTTTGATCCATAAATTAGAAAAATAAATTCAATAAAAATAACAGTGAATAATAATATATAATATTTAGATCACTAAATAAAAAGTATAAGTAATTACAAAAGTTCTAAATTTAAAACTTCAAATTATTGAAAGAGTTACTTAATGTGAATGTCTGCTTAAATCTTTATATTACATTTAAACAACTGCTAGATAAGATTTTGGCCAAAAAAAAAAACTGCTAGATAAATAAAATTTAAAATTTTTAAGACATTAGATCTATCAACATGAGTGTAGGTAATTTACAAACTTTTTAAAATTTAACTGTTTTAGTAAAAAATTCATATTGAGGGATCCAAACACTTTGATTAATATGAGTATTGATGCATAAGGGTTCCATTTTCCATTTTATCCCTGAAGTCTTCTCTTTTTCTTTGTATAGACTCGCCACTAAATTTTGCTTTCCTACCAAAACAGAAAATTTTGAAAATTTTTAAATTTAGTTAATTTAATAAATAATCCCATTCTGATTTTGCAATTCACGCTTCGGAAGCGCAATTTCTTCCTCCACGTCCTTCCTACTATGCGTTCTCTCTCTCTCTCTCTCTCTCTCATCCTCGTACCATCCCTTTGGACTTCGATTGATTCCCCATTAAATATGACAAAAGATATATACAACCTCTGCTTCTCTTTCACTAATCCAACAAACAAACCTTTCTCTCTCTCTCTCTAGGGTTTCGACACTCTCAGTGAGCGGGAAGAAGCTCTTCTTACTTCAATTGTAGGGTTCTTTTTCTCTGTTTCTATTCTTTTCTAGTTGCACAAGAGGGCGGGTGCTTTCTCTCATTGTGATCAAGCAAGTTTCAATTTCTGGTCGTATGCGAATAATATACTGATAGTTTACCAGCGAGGAGCATCGTAGTTTCACACCGGAATTGGCCATCAATTTCGTTTGCCTGCTGAGGTTAGCAACTCTTCGACGCTTTTTCCTTTCCCCTGGTTGTTTGTCCAGTATTCAATTTGCTGATTTGAAGCTTTCGCGGGATTGTCGGAGAACTTTGCCACATAAGGAGCTTAGTATTTTGCATTGATTATGCTAGTGTTTTCTCTCTCGGAGCTGGGATGCTAAGAGGAATTTTCTTGAATTTCGGTGCTCCTTGACTGGGGTGGGAAAGGGAACTTGTTCTTGTTGGTTTGTTCTAAGTTCTAACAAATAATTGATTTCTCTACTTGGTTTTGTTAATTTGCTTTGGCTTATTGTAGTCGAAGGAGATGGGAATTTGGCCTACTTTGTCCACCTGATGTTTGCACAATAAGCTTTTAGAATTTTATGTTATATTTTTCTCTTGCTGTATTTGTGGGGTTTCATTGGATTGCTGTTTAAATGATGCAGGCTGAAGGGTTGTATTTACTGACAAACTAAGCTAATTGTGGGCTATAAAGATTCTTCTGTGGCTGATGTTGCTTGATGCTTAATGATAGTTGCTATGGACTTGAATGCCTCACCAGTTCCAGAGGAAGATGAGGACACTTTTGAGGGGCATGTAGAAGAGTTCGCTGCACAAGAAGAACGCATAGAAACTGCAGTTGATATAGCACGTCGGGTACCCTTTCCCCTCTCTCTCTATATCTATTCCTCACTTTTGACATGTCATGGCCATCTAAGTAGGCTAAGGTGCTTGGTGTCCTGGACTATTCCCACGGCAGCAGGCTGAAGAAACTTTTGTAAAGAATTTTCATTGGTGTGGGTTGAGACCTGCCTTTTGATAGATTATGTCAGTGCTTGAATGAGAAATATCAGAAGGATAATATAAAGTTGGTATTCTTTTTCTTTTTTCAGAATAATGAATGCTATTCTTGTCGTAAATTTGCCAGCTAACACCTCCTCGTGAAAAAAGGTCAAAATAATTGTTATATAACTTGTTTTAAAAGCTGCTGGAAAATTAGATGAAATTAACTTTATTTCTTTCCATAATAAGAAACTACACCAATAATTATCTTATGCTACGACAGATTCAGTAAATGACTCTAATATACTCTTTTTGTCTGAAGATAAATGTATTCATATAAGCCTATTGACACTTGGTGGGAATTAAGAGTATAATCGTATTAAAGTGGAGCTTGATGCTGATTTGTAATTTGACTGAGTGGCTAACGGAAATTGCTTTAATATACTTCATTCAACTATGGTCTTATATAAAAGGAAAATTATTAAGCATTTAGTGCAGCTAAATGTTTCATGCTGAGTTTTAATTGATACGCAAAATGTGATTAAAAAAAATAATAAGTTGACACTTCTTAAGATGCTTAGATGCAGTTACTGATACATTTGACACAGTTGAGTGGTCTCTGAATTTGTAGACGTTTTTCCTAATTTTGCATAGCAGATGTCATTTTCTCTCTTTTTCCTCTGGCCCCTCGCTCCCTATTCACATCTACAGTTCATTGGCAGTGTTGATAGCTCCTTTGGAATACAGTAGAAAAAGAAATTACCACAAATTTGAATAATTGGATATTGGCTATATTAGCTGTTAATAAAAACTTACTGAGTCTCTAGCAAGATTTCTTTTTGGCCATCCATTTGTTTTGAAGGCCACATGATACAGAAGAGAATGAAGTACTATTCTATCCATTCACTTCACATGTCTCTTCCCCTTATTTATAACCACAAGGGTATTGAGGGTGATTACAGTTGGTGGTTATATTCTTAACTACCTAACCTACTTCATAACTAAGATATTTCTTAACTAACTTTTACTAACTACCCTTTTGATTACTAACTAATCCCATGCAACAATACTCGCCTCTGAAAAATAATCGTTGTCCTATGGATTTCTACAGCTTTGGAGTTTAGAAAAGCAGGTAATGTTCTTCAATGGCTTGGTAGGGTTCCTCAGTTGTTGGTTCTTCGTTGACTGCTCCATGGCCATTTGGATCAATCCTTCTAATGTCCTCCTATGATAATTGGAAAGGTTTAGACTTTAGAATTTGCGAACGTATCTTTAGAGGTGCTTGTTTGAATTTGGTCTTCTGTATCTTGCAGCAATTTGCAACCAGATAACTTTTCACTAGTAATTTTGTCTTTCAGCAATAGAACATTTATAGTTAAAAGTATTCCTTCTACAATATTCTGATCTTCTCTCGAGAAATCTTCAATTTTTCCATGACACCGGGGAGGACGAAATCACAATTCACATACAGCAATATTCTCATTCGAAGAAATAAATGATTTCTTATATTCTTCACTAGCAAAAGCACGAAGCTCTCCCTGTTTCTGTTAAAAAATGTTCATACCCATGGCAATTCCTGCAATAGAGTACTTTATTTTATTCCCTTTAATTTGCATTGCTAACAGCCTTCACAAACATATATATAGTGTAGTGAAAATCATCTTCAGTGGGCAAAATTGGTTCAAGAAGTCCTTCTGCAAGCTTATTTTCAATACTACTATGGAATTCTTCCCTTTTCTTGGAAGCTTATTTGATTCTTGGTAAATCTTGGTCTTAAGTGACCATACAACTTCTTGTTTGGTGAAAATCAGATGCAGCTGGTTCGAAGAATATTTGCCTAGCTGCTGTCTAGGGTTTATGAGCTCTGTTATAATGTGGTATTGTGCTTCTCCACTGGTTCTGATGAGAATGATGGCCTAATTTTCTTGATGGTTTCATTACCATCTAGTGTGTTGTTGTGAGAAATGTCTCAAAAAAAAAAAAAAAAGTAGGGGAGTTTTGGAAGTAACCAGATGCAAATGTGTAGATCACTGATTTTCTTGGAATCACTGGCTTTCTTGGGCTGTTCCTCAATTTCTTCGCAGACTTATTTGGACTGCCCCTTAATCTCTTCATTGTGACTTGCCACCCCTTGAGGCATTCTTGCTGATATTTTTGCTACCAGTTGCTCCAATTTTGACATATGATTTCACAGATTGATGATGTCTGTCCAAATAAGACTCATTCCCTGCTTCAGTTTTCTGAAGCTATTATGCACTCCTGCCATAGGTTCAGGACCGATGCTTTGATACCTAATTGGTACAGAAAGTGGAAACATTTTATTCAATCACTTCACAAGTCTCTTCTGCTTCCTTCCCCTTATAAGGGTATTAAGAGTGATTAAAGTTGGTAGTTATATTCTTAACTACTCAACCCAATTCATAACAGATTGTAACAATCATATTTCTCAACTAACTTCTACTGACTAACCATTTGTTTACTAACTTCTAATCCTATGTAGCAACACATGTTCCACTTATTCTTTTACCGCCATTAGCATGCAAATTTTTTCTTTTTTTCCTTTCTTTTTAACCTGTACACTTGGTTTTGTTCGTGGATAATTGGTGAATTCCTACTATTGTTTTAGGAGCGTGAAGAAAGAAAAAGACGGTTGAAAAGAGAACGTTTGGATGACAGACCTGTGCATGTATCGCCTTCACCTGGTTATGATCAGCTGTTTCATACGAAAACCCCTAAAGTATATGATAGAAATAGGCTTCCTCCAGGTAAGATTTTTTTACCTCTGTCAACTTGCTACATAGCGAGTTGTAATTACTAATTTGATACTATTCTGACCTAGTATATTCCTAAGATGCTATAGTTCTGAGCAATTTAACATATTTACGTTTTGTCTATTTTAATACTTTCGAGAACTCTATATTACTAACTCTGTCGGTAGGTATTCCTGATTAACTAGTTATTATGTCTTAAATCTTAAGTTCCTAAATAGGTTAATCCACTCATGTCATGAATGTTTAGCAGAATTTCATTACCATTTATTCAGTTCTGTCACTTTGAATTGTCTAGGCTGGTTTATATATATGCCTGCTCAGATACCAATCTTTGTTACACAATAATACAATATAACTTTAGTTTACTGCAGAAACCATTCTGACACTTGTCCATGTTTTAAATTGATATAGAAGAATATAAGCATTGATCTATGCCAGTAATGCCCTCCTGTTGAGCAAACTTACTAGTAATTATTGTTAGAAAAAAATGGAATCATATTGTAAGTTTTATCACTTACATTTCTACTTCTGAGCATTTCTTTTGTTAATTTTTTTTATGTTTCACTCCATTTAACATCTTAAACTTACCGAAGATTTGCATTGTACCCACTTTTTGTTATCTGAATCCTGAGCCACATGATGACCCAAATTTACTGCTGCCATTTACATATTAAAGTGACTCAACCATGTACTGACCATAGAACAGATAACATGAAAATTATTATGTGTTGCCTGCCAACGCATGGATGTTTGGACTAAATCTTAATGTTTTGTCTCAAAACCTTTTGTCAAAGAATTATAATATATTGAAGCCTCTTATTGGTCTTTTATTCCTTAATACAGTTTCATTCTTATTTTGAACTACCAAGAGAGGATTTATTATGTTAGTTCTTTTATTGTTTAGGGAGGGGGTAAGATACGACTTAGTTATTAACCTAAAGTTCAATGCATTTTGAGTTTGAAGAAATTGAAGTCATTATTATCTCCTTGAAAGGTGTAGGGGATTAACTCGCCAGATAAGTGAATACATCATATTGAAGGATTTCTGGATTTTTAATATGCAGATGGATACCTGCTTTGTGCTGTGCTTTAGTGCCATAGGAGATTATTAGAATATGATCTATGTGACAGATTACGAATGGTATATCATTCTATTCTTTAAGGGAAAACGTAATCTTGTGTTATCATTCTATTATTTACATGCAGGGTGGTTGGATTGCCCTTCATTTGGTCAGGAAATTTTTTGCATGATACCTTCTAAGGTTCCACTTGGTGAATTGTTCAATGACTGCGTTGCTCCTGGTAAAAGATACTCATTTAAACAAGTGATTCATCAACAAAGAGTTTTAGGGAGAAAAGTAAGTAGAATTTATTCAAATAAGTGCTGTATCTCATTTAGTTTGAGTTCTGCTACGCATAACATGCATCCGCACAAAGTGTGCCACTGCTTGTGCAGGCCATAGTTTTGATATACGGTCAACCATCCAATAGCTTACACAGGCAGTTTCTTTTTTGCGGGTGCCTTGTTTGAGTGGCATCATTCTTTAGGTTCTACTCTGTTTCTTCTTCTTTTATGTCTGCCTTAATGTATCTTCCTTTGTAGTGTTTCATTGGATTTTTTTTTTTTTTTTTTAATTTAAAGTGTTGGAGCAACTTAGTTCAAATGAAAGCATTTCCTTCATTCTTTGCAAAGAAAGGAAAAAAGAAAAGAAAAGAAGAGAAAAGAAAAGAAAAGAAAATGGAGTTGTTTACTCAAGCTGTGTAAATGCTCTATCCTATAGTAAAGGATTTTCTTCATTTAACATTTTTTTGATACTTTATTCTATTGGTTTTCAGCTTGGTTTGGTGATTGATTTGACAAATACTTCTCGATACTATCCAGTGTTAGATCTGAAGAAAGAGGGTATCAAGCATGTAAAGGTCTGTAGCTGGCACATTCGATTTACTAAAGGTTCTCTAGTTTTGTCTTTCGATGGCATCTATTTCTTATTCTTATACGCTAAGATCATTTTTCTGTTTTAGATACAATGCAAAGGGCGTGGTTCTGTACCTGATAATTTATCTGTGAATCAGTTTGTCCACGAGGTTTGTTTCTTAATTATATTTTACTAGTCATCGTGAGTTCTTCTGAAGGATGTGGCATTTGTTTTCTCTATGACACATAAGCATTTATTTCTTAGCATGATTAAACATGGCTATTACCTTAGTAACATGTTCTGGAAGTGGGGATTTCTTGTACTCTCAAATAAAGTTTTCTATTTAGTGTTCTGAGTTCATGTTTTCTTATACAAAGGCTCATGTATGCAATTTTCATATAAGAAGCGAAATGGAAATTGGAGTTGATTTTCCAGTCAATCATAGATGTTTAGCAAAATTAATTGGTATAGCATCTGGATCTCTTTTCTTATTTTTTTACTGTTATAATTTTAATTAATTGGTTTCTTATCTTTGTATGAATTATGAAACAGTTAACTATTTGAGTCATGTAATATATTTTTATGACCATGTGTAATCATGTGCTCCTGACCATTATGTCTGTTTTGAGAGTAGTATTTAGAAAGAAAACTACCCAGTCATTACTCATCAGTTTTCGTCCTTGGCAAGAAAGAAACACTGACTTTCTTCTCACTTGTTAGAGCAACAGAGATTTGTTCAGAAGTCTTTTAACCATGTGACCGATAACATTCCAGGTTACACAATTTCTGTTACGTCAAAAACACTCAAAGAAGTATATACTAGTCCATTGTACACATGGGCATAATCGCACGGGATACATGATCATCCATTATCTTATGCGTGCCATGTCAATGTCTGTCACCCAGGTCAGTTGTGGAGTTACCTTATGACCTTATTCTCTCTTGAAGATGTTGCTTGAAGTTGTTTGGTATTTGATTTGTTGATGCACCTATTCTGCAGGCAATAAAAATATTTTCTGAAGCACGCCCTCCTGGAATCTACAAACCTGATTACATTGATGCATTATATGCATTTTATCACGAAAAGAAGCCTGAAATGGTGGTTTGTCCCCCTACTCCAGATTGGAAGAGATCTTCTGAATTTGATCTTAATGGTGAAGCAGTGCCCGATGATGATGATGATGGAATACCAGGCCATCCTTTGGATGTATGGATGACATACACAGTGAATTTTTATATTTTAACCTTATTTAGTATTTTCTACTACATAATTGATTTGTTAAAATTAAGACAAGGAAGCAACAATGGGTCTAGAGCAGTCATGAAGTTTCTTAAAAGTTCATTCCTTTCCAACTTTGATGATGTATAATGTGCTACATTGGATTATGAATGGGTTTGTGGAAGATGACAATTATAGGGTCATGATATAAGCTAATGTGCTATTTTCCAACTTTCCACTCTCATTTTTACCGAGCAGACCCTTTGTTATTTCTTAGGTATGATTACTAAGAGTAGAACTGAAATTTTGTTGAAGCTGAGAAGGAAAAAGCTAATGTTGTACTCTTTTTTCTGACTGTCAATAAGTTTTTGACTGTGAAGTCCTTTGTTTTATCTTTGGGTCTATCTTATGGTACCCTAGTACATTGATGAGGCTTTTTGTAAATTAGTTTCATACTTAAGACACATAATGGTAATGCTGATGTGAAAAAAAAAAATAGTGAATTCAATCACGTCTGATGTTTTAAATCTTGAATTTATTCCAATGATCTCAGGAGAACCATGAAACAGATGTGTTAATGACAAATGATGATGTTTTGGGAGATGAGATACCTAATGATCAGCAAGATTCATTCCGGCAGTTCTGTTATCAATCACTTAAATTGGGTGCTGGGGTAAGCCATTGAAATGGTGTCTCTTTGTAATATTGCAGGTCTGTTTGTGTTATGTGATTTTGTGTGCACTGGTGGCTTGTCATATGTTTCCAAACTGTTTATTATATACTATGGGCAACATATGTTATAGAGGTTTTGGTTTTCCTTTTCTTAAAAATGTTACTTAGGATGTTGTCATTCCTGGCACTTAAGTGGACCTTTGATATATGCTCATATTTGTTTTAAACATTCATGTCAAGTGTAGTTACTTATTCAAATGACTTATATTTTGCTAAGAACTCGTATTGAAGGGTCAGTAGGACATTTTTTAATGACTAACTTGTTTAATTTTAGTGTCTGAAAAGCTTATTATAATTTTCAAGATGCCTCCTTTTTTCTGTAAATTTATATTCTTCATGCAGGGATGTCAAATTTTGAAATGTGTCTCTATGAACTTTTCCGGTTCATGATATTGATCAGATACCTTGTTTTTTTTTGAATCCTATGTGTTCTATTTGGTAACATTGTGTCAGTCAAAGCCACAGGTAAGATGGTTTGTTTTGAAGGTTGTTGCCAGTATCCTTTTATATATATATATATATATAGACATATTGAATCCAATGTACGTCTTGTGGTTGTCACAGCTATTTACTAACTCTTCACATGCAGGCTAGAGGACACACACAATTTCCAGGGTCACACCCAGTTTCTCTGGACAGGTCCAATTTCTCTAAATCATTGATATACATATGCATACATATGTAACACACACACAGACACACACACGTGCATGCATATATATAACTTATATCAAGCAGTAAGATAGGGGGGGATTGGTTCCCTAGCTAATACAGGATTACACTTTTATCTGTTGTGCTGTTAGGCTTTGGCTCATCACATGATTGACCGTGGTTGTTAGCATTGTAATGCTTTTGCCTTATGTACATTTTCCTTTTGGTCCCTTTTTTTCTTTGTTAACTATCAATATCATTAGTGCTAAGGATAAAGCCTAAATTTTGCCCTCCCACCCCGTTTTAAAAAAAAAAAAAGGGATGATTTTGTCCAAAGGTTTTATGCAGAGCCTTAACAGTGGCTTGGCATTTATTTTCTGATTCAGGGATTCAATATTGCTATCTGTTAACTATTGTGTAGATAGAGGTAACAGAATGATTCTTGAATGCCTTAATATGATAAGAAGAATGAACGAAGAAAGAGAAAAGAGAAGAGAAAGATCTAAAGAAATTCACTGAAACACCTCTGGCACAGCCTACACTTGTAATTGGTGCCTTAAGTAATACACCAATAACAGTTCAGGTATTCTGTTCTTAACTACTAACAACATAACTAATTAACAACTTCCACTTAGTAACAATTCTTCCTAACATAATATTTTACTTGAAGATTGCTGTCCTCACTTCTCATGCCTATAGGTATCAATCGCCTGCATTTGTGGCAGACTTTGATCTATGGCTGCAATAATAATCCGTTACTCCAAAAGCCAGATCCCATAAGGCTATATCTGATTCTAATCACATAACACCTTTAAGTCTTCAATCATTTATAGAATTTCTTGCTTTGCTATTATATTTTTTTTTGGTTATGGGTGGTATGTGTAGGATGGAGTTGAGCCTGCATATTCACTTAAACTGAATCCAAGTTTGTATAGGAAGTTTGGATAGTTTATATATTAATTAAAGTTGTTTTCTCCTACTTGCTGTATTGAAAACTAAGTCTCTCTTTTGAACCTTATTTCCAATATTTTTTTGTTCATCTATCTATGCACTTGCATGTATATAGTATTTGTATCAGTTGTTTACAAGAGCTACATTCAAGATGCTGTTCCTTAATGATTCAGGCCTTCATATAATACAGGGATAATTTGCAGTTGTTACGGCAGCGTTATTATTATGCAACATGGAAAGCTGACGGAACGCGATATATGATGCTGATAACAATGGATGGATGTTACTTAATTGATAGAAATTTCAATTTTCGAAGGGTCCAAATGCGGTTTCCTTGCAGGGGCACAAATGATGTATGTGTAGCTTTATATGGGAAGTTACTGATAATTGTTGTAACTGTCTCAACTTAATGACGCACTAACTGACAGGCTTTTTTTCTTTTCTTACTATTTGGCTTCTAAGGGTTTGGGCGAGAAGACCCACCACTACGCGTTACTTGATGGGGAGATGATTATTGATAAGTTGCCAGATTCAAAGAAACAGGAGCGAAGATACCTTATATATGATCTGATAGCAGTTAACCAAGTATCAGTTATAGAGGTTCGGTTTATAACTAATTGCACAAAATAATGCTAGATGATCTCATTTTGTTTATGACTAATATTAATTCAGGCTTCAGCAAGAGGAAAATCATTGTGGGTTGCCTTTACCTTAAATCTGTGATGCACTGTTGAAAGATTCTATAATTGCCTTACTTCTTATTGTCACAAGCTGAACTTCACTTTCTGTTGTGATGCAATGTTGTTTGGTATAAAATTTGCTTTTCTAGCAGCTTCAAGATCAGTAAGTTTTAATTTATCCCTGCCCACCTTGTCTTCCCCCTTAGAGTTGGCTATGTTTAATCTTTAGTTTTTGGGTCTGGGTAAAGTGACGAAGAGAACTTTGTATCTTTTTCCTTTGTCATTTTGATTTCATGTTTCTATGTTTATTGTTCAACATTCTTGTGAACGTATCTCTCCTATAATTTTTTTATGATATGAAATCAAGGATGCAAGACATGCATATTTTAGTGACTTTATGCCTTTGTCAACACTTTCTTCTGCCTCACATCCCCACTACGAATAATTTTTCGAAATTTGAAGCCTTGTCTTTCCTTACAGTTTGTATTGAAAGAAGCGTATGTGGCTTTATAGGTGTAAAGACAAGTTTATGGTTGGACAAACTAACAACTTGTAGTATATGCTATTCATTACATGTTTTGGTCCAAGTTTTTGTATGCCTTCTAACATAAAGAGTGAATCATCTTCATGTCTGGTGACTTGGCCACTTGGGCTTGCTACATTTGAGGAATTTTATGTCTGAGATTGGTTTATGATAAGGACATGGGTAGTATAGGTTGCTTGGTGGGGTACTTAAGGGGTGTGATTCTTCCCCCTTGAAAACCGGCTTGCAAGGGGGAAGAACTACACCCCTTAAGTACCTAACCAAGCATTCCATATTACTTGATGTGGGACTTAGGCATCCCATACTATCCATTATGATAGGAACATGGGTAGTATGAGATGCCTAATTCCCACATCGAATAGTATGGGATGCTTAGTGGGGTATTTAACAGGTGTGGTCTTCTTCATTGCAAGTTGGTTTTCAAAGGTTGGTTCCCTATGCTCCCTTGGGTCCTATCTATTGGTATCAGAGCCTGTTGTTGATATCACAGAAAGGGCTACCTACGAAGGGTTTTAACCAGCAAGGAGGCCCAGTGAAGTGTCGTAAAGTGCAGCCGTTGAAATGTCGGCTCTTCAGGGTCAGTGCTATGATAGTGATATGGGTAGAATGGGATGCCTAAGACCCACATTGAGTAGTATAGGATGTTTGGTGGGGTACTTAAGGGGTGGGGTTCTTTTTTCTTGCAAGCCAGTTTTAAAGGATGGGTTCCCTACACTCCCTTGGGTTCTATCAGTTTGTTAGGGTTTCTCTGGTTCCTTTTGGGTTTATTACCTATATGTGGTCATGAAGTCCATAATGTTATTATGTTGAAGTAGAACAAAAAACTGGTATTTTAACTATTGGAAGACTTGCCGCAAGACTTAAAGTTATTTTGTTGTTTATTTTATTTTACTTTTATTTTTTCGTTATAGTTATCTGCATTGTTAAGATCAGATCCTATATTTCAGGAAGTAGATAATAGCCCTACTTATAAGGGATATTTAGTTAGATTAGAATCTCTGAATTATCTTCATTTGAATTCTCTCAGCTATATAAGATGTAATTAGGGTTTGATGAATCTGATGTTGAATAAAATAGAAATATTCAGAACTTCTTTCTAAAAGTCTTTATGGTATCAGAGCCTCCAATATGGGCACCATGATTCGTTTCGGCACTGGTTTCGATATGACTAGCAGTGATCCCCAGGGGCACATAGAGTCACCTTCAAGTGAACACCCCAGCTGCCCAAACAAATCTGTTTCCTCACAAGGTCTAGCCAACCCGGACCCTACTTCTCTTCTCATCACACCACACCGCTTGATTAGCCACAATTAACTACAATGGTTGGCAAGTATGATGCTGTTTGTGAAAGGAAGAGGCAAAGCTGATTACCTCATAGGAATAGCTACCCCACCAGAACCTACTGACCCTCTTTACAAAACCTGGGAGACTGAAAATAGCCTTATTCAATCTTGGCTGATCAACTCCATGGCTCTTGACATTGGGGAAAAATTTCTCCTCTATCAGACAGCACATGAAGTTTGGGAAGCTGCTAGAGAGATGTAGTCATCTACCAAAAATAAAGCTGTTATATTTGAAATCGAGGGTTTTCTACATGATCTCCGCCAAGCTGACTTTGATGTTACCCAATTTTTTAATATTCTACTGCACCATTGGCACCAACTAGACCAATATGAGAATCATCAGTGATCATGTGTGACTGATGTAGCTTATTTCAAGAAGCTAAAGGAGGAAAAAGGAGTCTATAAATTCCTCCTTGGCTTAAATGCCAACTTTCAGGAAATCAGAGGCAGAATTCTTTCACTAAGGAAGTGTTTTCTGCAGTAAGAAGAGAGGAAAGTCGAAAAAAACTTACTTCAGGTAACCTTCATTATAATGTTGCTGACAACTTTGCCTTTATAGCCAAAATATCACAATGTGGGGATAACAAGCCCAAAAAATACACAAGACTTGGTGTGATCATTGTAATAAGGCTGGACACCCTAGAGAAAAGTGTTGGGTACTATATGGCAAACCACCCAACAATAAACAACGAAGCCGCTTCGATGGACAAGCTCATATGGCAACTACCTTAAAAGGCAGACCTCTGATTCTGAAATCTTCATTAAAGATCAACTAGAGGCCCTCCACAAGCTGATTGGCACCCATCTCAATACCTTTCCCACTCATGACACTGCCACAAGCCTGATTGCTCGCAAAGGTAATTCACCTTTTGCCCTTAATTCCAAAACTCAAGGAACCAATACTTGGGTAGTTAACTCTAGGGCCACAAACTACATGACAAGTAATTCTTCTTCATGTGCAAACTTTATTAATGGCAAATTGGAAGAAGTATATATGGAGCTTCCTCCAGGTATTGATGTGGAGAAAAATAAGGTATGTAAACTTTTAAAGTCTCTATATGGACTTAAACAGTCACCTAGAGCTTGGTTTGATAAGTTTTCCACCATAATTAAAGGTTATGGGTACAGCTAGGGTCAAGCAGATCACACCTTGTTAATGAAAAACTCACTTGATGGGAAACGTTATATACTAATTGTTTATGTTGATGACATCATAGTTAAAAGGGACTTTGAGAAGGAAATTGAGAACTTAAAGAGTGCCATGGCCAAGGAATTTGAAATCAAGACTCTTGGTGAATTAAAATACTTCTTGGGGATGGAACTTGCTTGATCCAAGAAAGGAATAGTGGTCTCCCGAAGAAAATACACCCTGGACCTCTTAGAAGAAACAAGGATGCTGGGGTGCAAAATAGCTGAACACCAATGGAGACAAACTTCAAACTAAAATTAAAGGAAGATAGCTCAATAGAAGAAATTGGGAGATACAAACGGTTGGTTGGGAAACTCATATACCTCTCACATACCAGACCAGACATATCATTTCCTGTTAGTGTGGTACGCCAATACATGCATAATCCCACTAATGTACACACGAATCTTGTGTACAGGATACTCAAGTATCTAAAGAGAACCCTAGGAGAAAGGGATTTCATTTATGAAAGGAAGTGAAAGGAGTGTGAAGATATACACAGATGCTGATTGGGTGGGATCCACTACTGACAGAAAATCCACCACTGGATACTGTACTTACCTATGGGGCAATTTGGTTACTTGGAGAAGTAAGAAGCATGAGTAGTGGCCAGTGTTGCAGCAAATTGTCAACTACAATATTTATTAGTCTTAATCTTGTATTCATTAGTTTAACTAGTAGTTGAACTCTTGTATAAATTAGTGCAACTATTGCATTGATTAGCCTCATTTTTAGGTGTGGATTTTGTATATAAATATCCATGTTATCAAAGTGATTCAACAAGGTGAAATACAAGTTCTTTCTCCTTCACTACATGGTATTAGAGCTCTTGGCTCGTTTCTGGGTATACTCACTGCCATTTTTCCTTGTTCATCCTTTTGGAGAAACTAAGGTGATACTTTAGGTAGCTCTTTATATCTCACCGTTGACACAGGGAAACAAAGAAGGTTCCAGTTGGCCTGTCCTAGCTTTCCCGTGGTCGGAAACAACGAGCGTGAAGCTCATGCGCAGACGAAGCTTTTTGCGTACTATTTCACGTGCTAGCATGTGA
Source organism: Delonix regia (assembly GCA_037074485.1). Lineage (NCBI taxonomy): Eukaryota > Viridiplantae > Streptophyta > Magnoliopsida > Fabales > Fabaceae > Delonix > Delonix regia. Next base: position 3,817,407 of record CM073460.1, on the reverse strand, counting down.
AAGTGCGTGAAGAATCCGTTTGGTCTTATCTCAATTTTCCGGTGTTCGACGCCTTCTTTCTGGCACTTCTTCGACCAGCCACTGATGCATACTTGCTTTTGAGTCCTTTTGCTAAATCCTTACCTGTGAGTTCAAGCTTTATAGCTCTTTGCCAAATTCTGTTGAGCACTCTAGCTTTATACCTCTTTAGTGATCCATCAGCTTTATACTTGACTGAGAAGATCCACTTACATCCTAATGGTTTCTTTCCTTTCGGTAATTGCAACTGATATTTTCCTATTGCTGGGGCGTGGAGTATAAGTTTTCAAATGATGAGAAGAATAGGTCATATGATCTGTTGTTCCTGAATCAAGGATCTAAGAGTCCTAGATTGATTTATCTGAGGCATTTAACCCATAGGAGTGATAGAGATTAATTCAATCACACATTGTCTTCCTACTTAAAAAAGGAAGGAATAATCCATGAATCTTCTTGTGTATATACTCCACAACAAAATGGAATAGTTGAGCAGGAAAATAGGCATTTTTTATCTATGACTTGTGCCTATCTGTTTCACACAAACCTGCCCAAATCTTTTTGGAGGGGAAGCTATCCTTACTGCCGCATACACTATAAATAGATGACCCTCATGTGTTCTGGACAATAAAACTCTTATGGAGGTTTTCTCAATTTTATCTAGATTTCATAATTACAAATGGCCTTGCACCTCGCATATTTAGGTGCACCGCATTTGTACATATTCATAACACATGGAAGTTTGATCCAAGAGCCCTTGAATGTATCTTGGGATACTCCTCCACTCAAAAGGGTTACAAGTGTTATCATCCTGCTACAAAGAAGTTCTTTGTTTTTGTTTATGTCATGTTTGCATAACATCTTCCTTATTTTCCGAGTCCTTATCTTCAGGGGGAGCACACTATTACGGAAGATAAGGAAGCATCTTTCTTTGATATTTCGTCTTTTCTTGACCTTCCCAAGTCCACTTTCGAATCCAGCCCTAGCACTTCTAACGACCCGGACACTTCTAAAAGTCCTCCACCAAGTCCTAAATCCAGTCTTGACACTTCTGATGCCACCTTGGTCAGTCCCCACATTGAATCAGCAATCAAGGGTAACACCAATCTTGATAATATGAGGTATTTGCAAGTGTACACATGAAGGGAAGCTTTAACTCTTGAACCTGTGCAAGCCCAAATCTATGCACCTATGTCTAGTAGTTCTGAAATTGAATTAAGCAAAAATTCTAACCCTAGCTCCCTTGATGTTCCCATTGCCATTAGAAAAGGAACTAGAGAATGTACAAAGCACCCATTATATCTTTTTTCTCATTTTTTGTCATTTAACAAGTTTTCTCCAACCCACAAAAACTTTCTTGTAAACTTAAATTCCATTCTCATTCCAAATAATTTATCCGAGGCACTAGCCAAGGAGGAATGGAGACAAACCATGAAAATTGATATGGAAGCATTAGAGAAAAACAAGACGTGAGAGTTGGTCCAATTACCGAAAGGAAAGAAACCAGTAGGGTGTAAGTGGGTAATCTTAGTCAAGTATAAAGCTGATGGATCACTGGAGAGGTATAAAACACGGTTGGTTGCTAAAGGGTACACTCAAACTTATGGCATCGACTATCAAGAAACTTTTGCTCTAATTGCGACAATGAATACTGTGAGAATCCTATTGTTATTAGCATCCATCTACAATTGGACACTTCAATAATATGATGCGAAGAATGCCTTCCTCCATGGGGACCTAGATGAGGAAATCTACATGCATATTCCACCAGGATTTGGAGATAGCACAAAAGCAAACAAAGTGTGTAAACTGAAAAAAGTTTTATATGGTTTGAAACAATCTCCAAGAGCTTGGTTTGGAAGATTCACTAGAGTAATGTTTATCAAACATAGTCAAGCTTTCTGGCTATAAGCAAGTTAGGGAGATCATACTTTGTTTATCAAACACAATGATTCAGGGGAAGTCACAGTCTTGCTGGTATATGTTAATGGTATCATTGTCACTAGATATGATAAGATAGAGCAAGAGGAGTTCAGGAGACGTTTGGCAAATGAATTCGAGATAAAAGAATCGGGAAAATTAAAGCACTTCTTGGGAATTGAAGTAGCATATTCAAAACAAGGTATCTTTATTTCTCAACAAAAATATGTGACGAATCTAAAAGATACAGGCAAACTAGTAAGTAAACCAGCTGACACACTGATTGATCCTAATCATAAACTAGAAGAAGCCAAGGATGACATTGCTATTGACAAGGAAATGTACCAAAGGTTGGTGGATAGACTTATCTATCTTTCTTATATCAGACTTGACATAGCATATGTAGTAAGTGTGGTAAGTTAATTTTTGCATAATCCCGAACAAGTATACTTACATGTTGTTCACAGGATTCTACACTATTTCAAAGACACTCCAAGGAATGGGATATTATTCAAGAGGAACACGAAATTAACTTTAGAGGTCTTTACAGATGTAGACTATGCAGGATCAGTAATAGATAGAAGGTTTACTACAGGTTATTGTACTCTCCTAGGGGGTAATTTAGTAACTTGGATGAGTAAAAAATATAACATGGTGGCCAGGTCTAGTACTAAGCCAGAGTTTAGAGCTATGACACTTGGAATTTGTGAATTATTGGGGTTAAAGATCATCTTGGATGACTTAAAAAATCAAGTGGGGTGGACCTATGAGACTATACTGTGACTAAATCTGCTATCAACATTGCTCGTAATCTAGTGTAACATGACAGAACAAAGCATGTTGAATTTGATAGACACTTCATAAAAGGAAAGCTAGATAGTGGTCTTATTTGTACTCTTTATGTGTCAACAAGAGGCTAGCTAGCGGACATATTCACCAAAGGGCTCCATAGTGCAACATTTCAAATCATTATATCCAAGTTGGAAATGCAGAACATCTATTTACCTGCTTGAGGGAGAGTGTTGTAGTATATTGTCAACTACAATATTTATTAGTCTCACTTTTGTACTTATTAGTCCAATTAGTAGTCCAACTCTTTTCTGAATTTGTCCAACTATTGCATTGATTAGCCTCATTTCTAGATGTAGATTTTGTATATAAATATCCAAGTTATTAGAGTGATTTAACAAGGTGAAATACAAGTTCTTTCTCCTTCACTACAGCCAGAAGTAGTGCTAAGGCAAAATACCAAGCACTCTCTCTTGTATTTGTGAAGGCTTGTGGCTGAAGCACTTTGTTGAAGAACTCAGGGTGCCTATTGACTATCCTATACACCTCTTTTATGATAATATGACTACAATCAGCTTAGTTAAAAATCCCGGTACATCATGACCGGCCAAACATGTGGAACTAGATCGAAATTTTATCAAGGAAAAGTTGGACTCCAAGGTGTTCAAGTTAGTCTACACTCCATCACAACCTCAGGTTGCAAACATTCTAACAAAGGCCCTACCTTGGGTGAAGTTTGAAGAACTTAGCGACAAGCTGGGAATGATGGACATCCATTCACTAGCTTGAGGGAGAGTGTTGGATGACTTGCCGCAAGACTTAAGTTATTTTGTTGTTTATTTTATTTTACTTTTATTTTTCTGTTATAGTTATCTACACTGTTGAGATCAGATCCTATATTTTAGGAAGTTGATAATATCCCTACTTATAAGGGATATTCAGTTAGATTAGAATCTCTGACTTATCTTCATTTGAATTCTCTCAGCTATATAAGCTGTGATTAGGGTTTGATGAATCTTGCGTTGAATAAAATAGAAATATTCATAACTCCTTTCTAAAAATCTTCATTAACTGTTAATTTCCTTGGCTTCGTTGTTAAATTACATTAGAGTAGATAATTAGTGGTGGTAAAACGGGGCTGTGGTTGTTATTTGAGTCACGTTTTCCTAATATATGCTGGTGGTGTGTTATTAAATAGATTTAACGTTGATAACGAGATTAGTCATAACAATGCTACCGTCAGATTTATCATAACACCAGCATGTTTGAATAGCTTTTCTTCTATGCTATTTGTATTTTCTATAATCTGTTTTATTGCTTTATTGATTTTTTTATACAAATTGTGCCTAGCAGTGTCTCATTAATAGCTTAAACTTGGTACAGAGGCCTTTTTATGAAAGGTGGAAGATGCTTGAGAAAGAGGTAATTGAACCTAGGAATTTGGAGCGACATAATATATACCAGAGCAGAAACCCTTACTACAGATATGACATGGAACCATTCAGGGTATGCATCTCTAACTGTAGGTTGAGCTTGGTATAAGCTTCATTTCATGGTCTTTTTCCTGATGGCTTGGTTATCAGGTGAGGAGAAAAGATTTTTGGTTGCTCTCAACTGTCACAAAGCTCTTGAAAGAATTCATTCCAAAACTCTCGCATGATGCTGACGGCCTCATATTTCAGGTGGTTTTAAATCACTGTTAGATTATTACAATATTTTTTGCTAACCTCCCTCAATCCAACTTATGATATCATCTCATAAGACATATTAAACTTGTTTCCATATTAATGCAATGAAAGTGGCTTTATAATCATTAACGTAGCATTCAACATCAAACTATGTTTGCTTCTGATTCCATTGACTCACACTGGGGTCTACATAATATTGCAATATAAACCGAATGGGAGTAAATATCTTCATTGCTTACATAGCAAACCTGGATTGTTTTACTTTTCTTTTACTCATGGGAGTGATTACTGACAGATATTAATTTCCAGGGTTGGGATGATCCTTATGTACCACGTACTCATGAAGGCCTATTGAAGTGGAAATATCCTAAGTTGAATTCAGTTGATTTCCTCTTTGAGGTTGTATCATCAACTTCTTACATACAATGTTGTGATATTGCTTTTAGTATCTTGTGCTTCACTTATTATTGGTCACGTCCAGTTTGCGGCTCTCTAATATCTAGCTGCTTTTGTGGACAGATTGATGATGATTGCCAGAAACTTTTTCTCTATGAACGAGGAAAGAAGAAGCTCATGGAGGGGAATGGGGTAGCATTTAAAGGTGAGGAAGATCTTTTTTTTTTTTTTTTCAGTGTCTAACTATCTCTGTTCTGATGATATGGTCTGCATCCATGCTGTTGTAGAATTGAAAATCTTTTGGCTTTAATGCATCTGTCGTGAGAGAAAAAAAGGGGGGGGGGGGGGGGTGGAGATTATTACGGCTGAAACAAAAAATGTTCAAGTCGTGCCTTTATTTGTTTCTCATGGTGGCACATGTTTGAATCACATGCAAATTAGTGTCCAGATTGTCTATTATCATACCCTAATAAATCAATTTTCTGGCACCCACCTTGAACAGTGGGTAAGAGAAAGAAACATTAGCTATCAATCTTATGAGACACTGCTTCAATAATAGTAATACAATCCATGGAATGATTGTGTTTTATGTCATTAAGTCTGCTTTTAGCCTATGCCTGAATTGTACCTTTCAATTGCCTTCATTGCAATTACTTATATAAAACTTCTACATCTGCAGATGGTTCAGATCCCTCACTTTATTCTGGAAAGATCATAGAGTGTTCTTGGGATTCTGATAAACAGGAATGGGAATTCATGCGAGTGAGAACAGATAAGTCAACACCAAATGAGTTTAATACTTATAAAAAGGTCCTATTGCAGCTCCTTTGGGTTTCTTCCCCCTCTCGTCTCTCTATCTGTACTTGACTTCAACTACTTGTTTATTTCAGGTGATGCGAAGTATAAGAGACAATATTACAGAGGATATTTTGTTGAACGAGATAAACGAGATTATTCGCCTTCCCATGTACGCTGACAGGATAAGAATTGATAGTAAGGCACACCATCATACTAACGTGGCACGTAGAAGGTGATCCATTTTCAAACTTTACTCGTACAGCAGCTTTATCACTGGTGGGAGAATCAGATATTGGGATAATGTTACATCAGCTCTTCCCCTGGGATTCGTTTGCTATGTTACCTGGATTTGGCTATATATATATATATATATAGCCACTTTTCAAAGGTTCCTCTTATTATTAATTAGCCAGGACTCCAGATCAACAGAGTTAGGTTTAGGATCACAATGTATATTATTTGATCAATTTTCTCTTATGTAGTGATTGTAAGTTGTTCATAGGGTAGCTGTTTATTAGAGTCAAGTCCCATTACATTGGTCAGGATTTTCCCTGTATGTGAATATTAATTGGAGAAGTAATCACCATTATCTCTTTAGCCATTGTAGCCACTATCACCCTGAGTATTACACTGATTTTGCCCTAGCCCCGAATACTTCCACTTTTGCTGCTGTCCTTGCTCCCAATTAAGAAGAAAAGGCGCCACTGTTGAGCATCTACTGAGAATGTGGTGCCATAAATGCAACATCTGTTACAATTTGTCTACAAAAAAAATGTGGTTTTATTTATTTGTAGTTTTTCTCAACAATATTGGTTAATTTACATAAGCAATGAACAATAATTACTGGGGGCAAAACCCAAGTTAACAAAGATTAGAAAAGAGAATGATTATGGAGGAAATCATGGTGCTATTCATCTACCTTTTTTGTTTAATTATTAATTTATGTTTTAATTTATGCTTTTTAAATATTATCATGCTATAGGTGCAAAAAATAAGAGGTGCTTGGGGATGTCTAAACTTTTGTTTTGGTTATTAGTTTAATAGAAAGTGCTGTAATTTATATTAGTAGGAATAAGTTAATTTAATAACTAAATTGTTACAAATTTAATAAGATTTCGTGCCAGTACTTTTCTTTTTTGGTCGAATTCCTGCCAGTACTTATTACAAGGGGATTTTGTCTCAAGTATTTTATACTATTGACAGTAACGATAACTATTTTTTGGTCCAGACAGTAGCAATAATTTTAAAAAGCTTGTTTCTTGAAATTACTTATAGCTCCTGATATCATTCGAAGAAGAAACTTACTAGATATAATTTCTACTGTCTTGCGATAACAGAAATAAAATTCTCACTATCTTTTTACTCATGTTTGATCGAGTAAGCATCAAAATTACATTTAAGAGGGCATTAAACTTCTCATTGTAATACAGCTCATAAAATTAGTCAGTTCTCTTTCATAATAATAATAATAACTATGTTATTATTAGTAACATTCATTTGTATTTTTAAGGGTAACAATGTTATTTTAGTATTTTATTGTTGAGTTTAATTTTATTTTAATATTTTATAAATTAAAAATTTTAAAATAATCATTTACTTTTAAAAATAAACTCAAAGTAGTTTTTCATTAAATGAAATAAAGAAAGTTATTTTAAATTAAATCTTGAAAAATAAAAAAATTATTTTAATATTTTTAATTTCTAAATGATTAAAATGAGATTCTGTTTAAAAATAAAAATTGTTTTAAAACTTTTAATCTATCGAATATTAAAATAAAATAAAATAAAATTTAAAAATGAAGAATCAAACTAATGTTATTCTCATTTTAAGGCAATGTTTTATTAAAATTAAAATATTTTGCGTATTAATAAAATCGTTTTTAAATAAAAATAAAAATATCAACTACGACTATATTTTAGTTTTTAATACTGGGAGCGAAACTGTTCTTGCGGCCATTGAGCATGGAAATGAGCTCCGAAGTCAGAGGGCTGCAGTGAACTCTAAAAAGTCTATACAATACAAGCCTGTTCATGCCGTTACTCTCTTCAATTTTCAGCTCTGGAATCAGTATCTTTCACTTTGCATATCTGACGAAGATCCAATAGATACAACTCTAGGGTTTGGGGACTATATTTTTCTCATGAGACGGGAATTCTGATTCCATCGCTCAGGCAATTTCATTTGATCTTGATTGTTCTCCAATTGCAACGAGTATTGGGAAAATTTTAAGCAAAACGAGATAGATCATATGAAATCGCCGGTGACCAAGGTTTTTTTGCTTTGTATGGTTCTTGGTACTTGCTGGAGTTTCGTTCTCGGCGAGGAGGCCAAGAAGAATAAATTTCGGGAGCGAGAAGCTACTGATGACTCCCTCGGATATCCTGAAATGTAAGCCATGGCCTGCTTTTAATTCTCTTTGTTTACTCATTACATATTAGTTGGAGTGTAACGGGTCTACCTTTCGTACTATTTTGCATTCAATTTTGTGATTTGTATAGTTTGTTTTCTTTTCAATTCTATCACCCTTCCTTTCTAATCGGTCTTTTATATCTGTCGGTAGAGATGAGGATGCTTTGTTAAATACACAATGTCCAAAGAATTTGGAGCTAAGATGGCAAACGGAAGTTAGCTCCAGTATATATGCTACTCCCTTGGTTGCTGATATAAACAGGTAAATTGTTATGAGCCCAACTTCTCAAGTGTGTTATTTATGTAAGCTACCATGTCTTTCATTTTGTATCATGTCTGTAATACTCTTCTGTATTGATCTGATTCTGACATGGGAAGTCGGTAGACTTTCGTTTCACATAAGTCTGTATTACGTTGGACCTTTGTTAGTAACTTAATCTTGCGCTTTACTTGAATAAAATGTTATTTTTGTTTGACAGTGATGGGAAGCTTGATATAGTGGTTCCCTCTTTTGTTCATTACCTTGAAGTTCTAGAAGGTTCGGATGGGGACAAAATGCCAGGTAAAAAAATTATGGGATAAATTCTTATTATAATTATGATATGCTTTGCATCTTTTTCTATGGATTTAGTCTTGTTAAGCTTACATTATCAAGGACGAGGCAGTGATTTTTGCCTTCCCCTGTACAATAGTAGTTGATGTAAATAATTGCTCAAGATTAAAGGTCCTCTAGACTAAGACTATTGAGTGTACAGAGTTAAATTTTACCATGCATAAGAAAAGGAATAGGTAGTTAGTTAAGATCAAGGGTAGAAAACATACTAACAAATGTTTTATCACCAAAGAGAAGTAAACGAAGCTAAAGCTTTCTTTGGGAATTATAAGGCTTTTCAAAAGCTTCTATGGAAAAGCTACTATAATACTGCTTGGTAAAAATGCTGTACAACTTGTGCATAGCAAAACTGATGGACGATATTTTTTGTGGGCATCATTATAAAGTAGGATACTGATATCAATATAGTTTCTATCACATATGCTATTTGAATTTGGGGTCTAGTCATTTTCTTACTAGGATTTGAAACTTTCTGATAATATTAAATACATCATAAAAAGTCAATAAGTGATACGATAAGGCCTAAATAATATGAAACTTAATTCTAATTTCAGCCTTTGGTCAATGTCTAACAATATTGCTAAAATATTCTTGTTAGTGGATAAAAAGATAATAATACCGAAGACATAATAAAAGGCCAACCCTTCACTCCATAATGGGACCCAAGCTGACCTGAAACATGAGCTTAGTTACTACCATAGTGTCAAACAAGATTGCCAAAAAACCCTTGGTACTGGAATCAAAAAATGCTAGGCCAAATACATAATTTAAAAAAAATAAAAAAGGCTACAGTTGATTCCTTGATAAAATCTCAATTAAAATTACCATAAAACTTCAGCCTAATTACAGCTTTTTGCCAGTGTCTAATGAGATAACTAAAATATCCTTGGGACTGGATATGGAATAAACTAAATTGTTTTGATCAAGGGTGTCCCTAACACTCAACTTATCAATAAGGCTTATCAATCTGCATGGCTGCTTAAGGAATGATAATTTTATGGTGTGAAAGAGTTGAGGTGTAGTGTATCTAAAATAGAACATAATACTGAAGAGAATCCATGCAAATGGGTTTTGCTTAGTATCCACTATATAAGTAACTGAGTGTAATTTGCAAATGCTCAGGAACGAGACTTGCCATGATTTTTGTTTATATTTGCAATTGCTTTCTCAATGCTTTCCTAGGTTGGCCTGCTTTCCACCAGTCAACAGTGCATGCTAGTCCTCTTCTATATGACATAGACAAGGATGGGGTGAGAGAAATAGCCTTGGCAACCTTCAATGGTGAAGTGCTGTTTTTCAGGTGATTTATTTTCCAAAATTTGTTTCTCTTAACAAATTATTCATTGCTTGAGTTACTTATGATAAGGTTATGATAACATCATTTTTAGGGTTTCTGGCTATATGATGTCAGATAAGCTAGTGGTTCCTCGTAGGAGAGTACGCAAAGATTGGTATGCTGGTTTAGATTCTGACCCTGTGGACCGTTCTCATCCTGATGTTCATGATGATCAACTTGTCCAAGAAGCAACTATAATTAAATCTATGTCTCGTAAGTTTTTGCTACTTTTGGATCATAAATATGTACAGGTTGGAGATCCCCATTATTATTTTTGACGTAATTGGGCAGTGGGTTTGACAATTTTATGGGATATTAAGGTTCATATTATCATGAAATGTGCATTTGTTGCAATTAATTTTTCCCATGTGTAATGTTTCAAATTGTAGAAACAAATGGAAGTAGACATGAACTCAACTCTTCAGCTATCACATCAACAGAAAGTCACCTTGGTGCAGGGAATGTGTCCAATCCAGAGCCTGACCAGAAAACAAATGAAAATAGACACGAGCTCAACTCTTCAACAACCACATCAACAGAAAGTCACCTTGATACAGGGAATTTGTCCAATCCAGAGCCTGAGAAGAAAAAAAATGAAACTCAAGTAGAACAGAATATTAAGATGCTCACAAATACCAATAACTCCTCTGTAAATGCTGGGTCTGTGGACACTGTTAATGCAGAAAATAAAAACAGCACTCGTAGACGTCTTCTAGAAGATACCAACTCAAAAGGAGCAGAGAAAGCTGGTTCTGAATCCAAAGATAGTAATAATGAGGGTCATACTGCTGCAACTGTGGAAAATGCTGAGGGCTTGGAAGCGGATGCTGATTCATCCTTTGAGTTATTCCGTGATACTGATCAGCTGGCTGATGAGTATAGTTATGATTATGATGATTATGTGGATGAATCAATGTGGGGAGGTGAAGAATGGACTGAAGTTAAACATGAGAAATTGGAGGATTATGTGAATATTGACTCGCATATATTATGCACTCCTGTGAGATCCAAGTCTACCTTTTATATATGCTTACATCATAAATTCTGTGAATCCAAGAATATAAATAAATTTTCTTTCCCTTGCCAGGTCATAGCAGACATTGACAACGATGGTGTATCAGAAATGGTTATTGCTGTATCTTATTTCTTTAACCATGAGTGAGTCTTGCTCTAGACTTTAATATCAATCATTGTGACACTTATGTGACTATAGTGTATGTTTGAAAGTAAGAATCTACATCAATTATGTATAGCTTTACGTTATTACTGATATTATTAATACTGTTAGAAAAAGAAGCTTTATAGCTAAAAAGAGAATTACGAGAGAGGATTAGCCAGTGTCCTAAATGAAATTGCTTCTTCATTATCATTCATGCATGTACATCCTGGTTACAAAGTCTGTAACAACTATTATTAGCTAGGATGGTGAATGTCATCATAGTAGTACCATAGTAGGTTATCAGTCCTTTCTTAGTGTAAAGTTCCATTTATGAGTCCAAGCCAACATTTTTTGACACAGAGACCCCAAATGTGTATTAAGATGGTATTAAGGTTACAAACTAATAAAAGATGAAAGAAAGTTCATTGCAAGCTTTCAGTTGTACTGACAGAGGAAGAAATTTATTATAGCTGGGTTTGATACAATCTGTATTGTGGATGAACAAAATGGGGACGCAATTTTGACAATGGGGATGAATAAAGGTGTCTTTGTTTTGGATGGCACCTAGTTCTGGGAAGAAAAGGACGGATTTGCATTGTATGTTCAGGCTTTTCCTTTCAATAATATTTTATCATGTAACCACAACTATGTGCATGCATGTATTGTGACTTCTATTAATTGGGAAATGGAAATGTTATGTGTGATCAGTTGATATATTGATTATGACATTTGCTGCAGAACGAATGTCCATATAATTTTGCAGATTTCCTTTCTTTTGACTGGCAAATTGTTGAGACTGAAATATTTTGAGAATATCATGACAGCATACAATTTTACTTATGCGAAAATCATTCATTCATCCTTTTGCTTCATTTGTTGGACTGAATGACTTAAAGTGTTTGATTTTTTAGGAAATTGAGATTGAGAAACTGGATGAATTTTTTTTTATTCTTTTGCCTTGGCAACTAGTGCATTATGATTTTTGACATTGATTGAAGAATGAGCTGATTGATTTTCTTATGGTGGTGTCATCTGCACCTACAAATTACTGTGTATATTTGCTGGTCTGTCAGTGATTTCCATTTTTTAAGCTGACAGGTATTATGACAACCAGGATCATATGAAAGAACTGGGTGATATTGATATTGGAAAATATGTTGCTGGTGCTATTGTTGTTTTTAATCTGGACACAAAACAAGTTAAGTGGATTACAGAACTTGATCTGAGTACAGATACTGCAAATTATAGAGCCTACATATATGCTTCTCCAACTGTAGTTGATTTGGATGGTGATGGGAATCTGGACATCCTTGTTGGAACTTCTTACGGCTTGTTCTATGTGTTGGATCATCATGGTAAGATTTGGAGATTGCTTACCTATTATTTCTCTTACAATGCCTATCTGTTGTCTTGGGCCACTTTCTCTTGGATTTTAGTTCATTATTGATTGTTGATGTCAGTGAATGTTTGTAGCAAAATATTTGCTGCTACTAAACATGATGAATTGTATATTGTTTTCTTCTTTGGTGATTTTCATACCTCACATGAATTATTTATGCTTCCATGTATGCAAATGTCTTCTTCGATTTGGGACTGTGTTTCCTCTGTAAAGTTTTCTGATAATACAAGGATTTCTATGTTTCACTTTTTCGTCTTATTGAACTCCAAATTCATGAGTGGAGTGGGAAGGGGAGATAACATAAACCATCAATTCTATCTTTTAAAGTAACAGAGTGGGTGGGTTAGGATGGGTTTTCTAACCTATCCTTTCCACTCCAAAACCCCCAAATTGCGGGATTTTGAATAATTTGCTTCCCTGTTATTTATTATATTACCATACATTAAATGAAATAAAAAGTAAAGGGTAGTATTGGAAATATATATTTCAGAAATACCTAATTTTATGAATTTCCAATTTAACTCCTATTAATACGGAGTAAAAAAGAAAGAGAAATTTGAATGAGATCACTAAACTAGTCAAGCTCCTTGTTGGTCTATTTGTAACTATAAATTTGGTCTACAAGCCCAACCCACTAGTCATCAATTCACTTATTTTAACCTAGCCACAAACTCACTATTCTAATAATTTCCCCTCAAGCTGATGATTATTCAAGCTTTAACTTGTTACAAATAAAACCCAATTAAAATAAAAGAAAATTAGATCCATACTTAGAAACCTAGACACCTAGATATTGCACCATGACTCACTTGGTCACGCAACTGCAAATCAAGAACTTTTGCAACTAATGGATGTCCTTGGTAGACAAACAGCTTTTAGAATTCTTTGACTTGCTTCGTATGAGCAGACTCTCAACTTTCTTCCAGTTGCTCTCTTTGGCCAGGTCGTCTAATGTAGAAGTTTTCTACCTATTTCTCATGAGTAGTTCCCTCAACTATCTTCTGGCTTGTCTCTACTACTTGTGTTGCGTACTAGTGCATCCAACAAAACACAACTATAATGCCTGTTATGTTCTTTTTTAACCAAGATTCCAAACCACACACCAAAACCTCACAACATGATATATAGAACATTAAACTACTAAAAAATTAAAGAAAAAAAAAGGATAAAAACCACTTGAGACCAAGAAATACATTAGAAATGCTAGAGCCTAGCTGAAAACACCACGATAATCATGATCCATACTGAACTGAGGTCAAAATGGATGTTAGAAGGCTTCGACCCTGTTGTGTTTGTTGGGCACGGACCAATGCGTGGGATGGAGACAGATGCAAATTGGTGGTGTGCAGGGAGGTATTCTGGCATTGTGGCACTGGGATGCACTTTGTGGAAGTTTATGGGGTTGATTGGAGTGTCTTTGGTCTGAAAGAAACTCAGAAAATTTTTCAGGTATTGGAAAATATTTCAGTCATGGGAAAGGGAGTATTTAATAGGGATGGGCTCTAATAATACTAGTAAGATGCTGCAAATTCAAAGGCTATTAGGGTGCTTTCCCTTAATATATGTTTTATATGTAGGGCAAATGCAGAAACAATTGGACGCTTGTTCTTATGCCGTAGAATGGCTACTTACCTTAGGAATAAGTTGTTTGGTATCTTCAGCCAGATTTGGGTCTGCCCTTAAAGTTTGGATCAATTTTTCTTGATTTGGTATTATAGTCTTGAAGATGGCAAAGTTTTGTGGTAATGTGCAGGTTTCACTGTGATTTGGTGTATTTGGTTGGAAAGGAATGCTAGTGTTTTTAAAGCTGTCTTGGTGACGCTAAATGATCTGTGTCTATTTATAATCATAAATTTGGTCAAGTGCAAGGGTTGTACAACTAGTAAAACTGAATCCACTAGTCATCAAACCCTCACACATGCAATTCTAACAACTTCCAGACCAAGTAAAGGGGACTACCATTCCTCATTTAACATCCCAACAATTGAGAGGTGACTCTTCCTCTTCCCACTACATTCCATCCCTTTGGCTCCATTAATGATCATTCCACTGTGCTGTCCTCAAAACTCCCAAACAGCCTTATATTCTTCACTATTCGTACAAGAGCATCATAGTGAGTGATAGCAGGAGAGACATATATTGACTGAACAGTTACCAGATCAGAACTCGGTGGGCTGGCTCACCCCAATAAAGAATATCATGTGTTTTCTGTGTAGTCCTGAATTGCACCTACCTCTTTTAACACCACCAAAGTAGCTTCTGCCTTCTATATTTTTTTTGTGCAGGTTGCTGTTTGAATTTTTTTCATCCCTTCAAATTGCTTGGTTGTGATAAAGCTGCATGTATAGATACTTATCTACATATATTTGTAACTTATTAAATTCGATGCTAAAAGTTGCTTTCCCAAATAGGGAAGGTTAGAGAAAAGTTCCCTCTTGAAATGGCCGAGATTCAAGGTTCTGTTGTTGCGGCTGACATTAATGACGATGGCAAGATTGAGCTAGTTACTGCTGATACACATGGAAACGTTGCTGCATGGACCCCTAAAGGAGCTTTAATATGGGAAAAACATCTGAAGAGTCTGATTCCACAGGTAAGTTGCTATCTCAATTCCTTTAAGTCTGTCAATGAATGTAGCATGATTGCATGCCATACATGATGTCAGTGAAGAATCTTGGGTATAGAACTTTAAATGTCTGGTGTATAGGACTTTCAAATTTGTACAGCCTGATGGGAAAATTGATAGAACAGGTGTAGACTGTAAGTCACTTCCAACAATCCATGTTTGAATCTGATGAGGACCTGCAAAAATAGAACCAGTTATTTGTGGTAATTATTAGGTGAAGAGAGAGAACCTGCGTGAGTTTTTAAGACAGTATGGGCAAAAGAAAGATGTAGAGGAAAGTGTGCTCGGTGCTTCAGTTGTAAATATTTAATTTCTCTCACTCACTGAGGAGAGACAAGCCTAGTGATATGTTTAATTATTAAGAGCTTTGGTTAACTTGGAATGTTGTACATAGCCATTGCTTAAGTGGTGAGTGTTAAGAGTTAGGTTAGATGACTAAACCCAAAATTGCCCTTGGATAACATGGAATCCGGCATTTGACTTAAATTGTAACTGCAGTCCTGGTCTTAGGAATATAAAAGAAAAAGTACCTTAATTTGTATTTTTTACTACATGGATATATAGTATATTGTACTAGTACTGATAAAATAGCAGCCATGGGTAGAATAATATAGTTGTACTAGAATAAATGGGATAGCTGTGTCATAATTAATTCTAATTTTAAAGTATACTTGGCCTCATGGTTCTTTAAATTGGTGTCACTTGTAATAACTATAAAATTCTAAATGGATTTATCAACTGTGGTTCTGATTACTTCCTATTCAGACTTCAAATGTCCATAAAATCCGATCACTTTCACTAGAAAAGAAATCAATAGTAGATGGGCAAAACCATTGGTGCTACATGGAATAGCTTTTCAACGGATGTAACATTATATGCTCAAAGGTTTAACATACCTGAACTAAATGTATCTACAAGTTATAACTTGCATTTTTTTTTTTGGGTAACCCAGCAGTAATTCATAGCTTCCATTCATATCTCACATAATTAGCACCCACCCGACCATTTCTCAACATGTCTGAAGTTTCATTGATAACATCACCTGATATTATGTTCTGCAGGGTCCAACAATTGGTGATGTTGATGGAGATGGCCGCACTGAGCTTGTGGTGCCAACCCTATCTGGGAGGATACATGTTCTTGATGGCAAGGATGGTTCATCTATTGGACGCTATCCATACCAAACTCATGGAAGAGTAATGAATCAAGTTCTTCTGGTTGATTTAAGTAAACGTGGGGTGAAAAATAAGGGATTGACTATTGTCACCACATCATTTGATGGTTATATGTATCTCATTGATGGACCTACTGGGTGTGCTGATGTTGTTGACATAGGAGAAACTTCGTAAGATATTGTTAAATGCTTGATTCATGGATTTTAGTCTTTATAACCTTCCAGAAGTTTAATGTTCGAGTCACTTTCGTTACAGATATAGCATGGTTTTGGCAGACAATGTTGATGGTGGGGATGATCTTGATCTTATTGTCACAACTATGAATGGAAATGTCTTTTGCTTCTCAACTCCTTCTCCTCATCATCCCCTAAAGGCAGGATATATCTGAAATTTAAAATGTGAAATCTTTTTTCTTTTATGAACTTAATTTTATTAACTTTTAATTACCTTGTACCTTATTTCAGGCATGGAGACTGCCTAATCAAGGAAGAAATAATGCAGCAAACCGGTACAATCGTGAAGGTATCTATGTTACCCATCCTTCTAGGGCTTTCCGTGATGAAGAAGGCAAGAAGTTCTGGGTGGAAATCGAGATTGTAGATAATTACAGATATCCATCTGGGGATCAAGGACCATACAATGTCACAGTAAGCTCATAACCGAATTAATTCAGCATCATTTTTTCTCCTTGGAGTACCCTGACTTCATTTGTCATTGTCCTTTCATGTTTGTGTAAACTCATCAGACAACCTTGCTAGTCCCTGGTAATTACCAAGGAGAGAGAACCATAAAGCAGAGCCAGATCTATCGTCATCCAGGTAAATATCGGATTAAGCTGCCCACTGTGGGGGTGAGGACAACAGGAACGGTTTTGGTCGAGATGGTGGACAAGAATGGACTCTATTTCTCTGATGAGTTCTCCCTTACATTCCATATGTACTACTATAAACTGTTGAAGTGGTTGCTTGTTCTTCCAATGCTCGGGATGTTTGGTATACTTGTCATCCTCCGCCCGCAAGACGCAATGCCACTGCCATCTTTTTCGAGAAACATTGACTAGTTATGACTATTTTGTATCAGCTGAGACGTCAGTCAGTGCAGAAAGAATGTGAATGATTCATGTCTAATTGAGCTAAATCTTCAATCGAAATCTTGGTGTTGCAGTAGCCTTTTGTCACCAAGCTGATATTTGACCGGCTAAATTAATAGTTCAGCTTTTTTATTGGTAGTTGAATTTTGATTCTTGATATTAGGTTTATACTATTAATCATTTTATAGTTACTTGTGTACCAATATGTTCCACTTTTTATTATCCATCCGTGTTATTGACTGTGTCTGTGCGACCATTTGGTATTAGAATCCGAACCCTCTACTGTCGAGATTGATTTGATGGTGCATTAGAGTAATTATGCAGATCTAATGGTTTATATTTAAAATTAAGTTATGAATTTTGAAAAAGTCTAAAAATTATACCCCAAGATCCAAATCTCATCCAATAATTTTGATTGCAAGAACTATGTTTTGTAATCCAAAACATGACTGCAAAAAATCTATTTTGGAACCTCTTTAACCTACGTAAGGCTTGAACTTCTATAAACATTTACTGGTAACCTTTAAAACAAATTGATGTCATTAAAATGATAAATCATTTCTTATATTTTTAGGTTAGCAGTATAAAATGTCTTAGAAACTCCTAAGAAAAATGTACATCCCCTGTTATTTGCGACAAGAGATGTTCGCCAAGATCATCCATATTTGAAGTTTGTTGGGAATGGCACACAAATAGATACAACACTATAAAATATAAAATGTTCAAATATAATTTAAACTTGGTGTTATTTTTTGTACACTTAAGTTCATCAATGTACTCAGTTATAATGAAAAGATATAATTATAATAATATTAACAAAAAAATAATAATATTATAATTATGTCTCTATATTATAATTAAGTGTATTAGTACACTTAAAATTATAAGTATATAAAAAATTTTATCTTTAAAATTTCACTATAATTAGTACAAATTTCAGGACGTTGAACGTTGCTTCAAATTCCGGGGTGCCGACGTTGTGAAGAAATGACACTGATGTATACATGAGATGATATTGGCACAAATATTTTGTTGGACGAATGTTAAATATAAATAAGTAGAACTTTTTTTCGAAGTATCCTTATGAAACATGGCAGTCTAAACTTCCATGTTACTAGGCCTTGATCCCTTTTAGATATAATGAACTTGCAAAAACAACTTCTTAATTCTTTTTCAACTACACATCCTGCCCTTCTAAGTGTAGCTCTAGGGTCCATGACTGCGCAAAGTTTAACATGCTTCCCAATTTTGACTTTTTAATGAAGAAGATATGATCAATTATTTCACCAACAATTATATATAATTCCACTAAGTTCAATATGGTCAGCTTTATTAAATGATCATCACAAATTTCTTTTTAACGAATCAACTTAATTGGGCAACACTAGATGCTTCATAGGTTTATCAAAACATACCGCCACTTGAACTTAGCTAATATGATGATAGTACGAACTTAGTTGTAATAATATAAAATGTAAGGTTGTGTAATGAGCACTAAGCAATGCTATTACTAACTTTTCTTTTCTAATCTGACTTCAATTGAGATTTGAATCTAAATCATTTACTCGAGAGATGACTCTTACATCATCCAACCAAAGTCTTTGGTAGATTATTATTGACTTGAATTGAGGTCTAAATGGTTTTGAGGTTTAGCTAACAATCACATTTGGGTCATCCCAATGCAGTGAAGCGTCCACCGAAAAGAGAGATAGCCTTAAGAGAAAGAGAACAAAAAGACAAAAGAACCAAATGAACAACGACCGTCTAAGCTGTACAATGTACATGGATTCCGTAAAAGATGACAAAAGCGTTTGATAATTAGTAAAGCTCTTCCATTTTTATGTCTTTTGCTTGGATTTGCTTTGTACATAATTGATTTATTTAGCCTTATATTGCCAAAAAAAAAAATGGCATGAAACCATGCATACACTCCTATAGATCAATAAGAGGTATAATTTACATTAATTTTTATATTTATTCTATACCATTGTAATGATGTCTTTACTAAATTTTTTCCTTTTTTCTAACTGATATGAAATCATATATAGTTGCACAAAAACTATATAAAACAAATTCACCAGTTAACCATTATTTGATAGCTTTATAATTGATAAATTATATCATGGGATAGAATTGTCTGCATGTTGCAGTATGAGTTTTGTTGAAAGTTAATTCAAGAATATTCTAAATGTAGTGCTTAAATCATGAAATAGAATTCAAGGCACTCATTCACAAAATAAAGAGTTACAGTGTGAAAAAGAAGCACTTTCCTCTGATATTTCTCAAAATGACACTTTATGACTATTAGTGCTAATGCTTATTAGTTGATATGACTCAAATTCTCATTCGCATTTATCCCTCTTTAATATTACATATTTAGACATCAATCTAACTGACAAGTCTCACTCATTCTCTTTTTTTCTGTCGAATTATCCAATATGGCAATACAGTAGGGGATTCTAATCCAGAATTATGACTCAAGCTTATGAATTAATGGTCTCTCAAAGTTTATAAGCTAAATTAAGCTTAATTTAGCCGACACATATCCCTGGCTCTTTATCATGCTCCAGCTTATATTCCTTCATGTGGGAACACTCTCTTTAATGTACATTCTTTCAAGCATAATTGCATCAGTCTCTCCACTTTATCAATGAAAAGAAAAAGGGGAGCTCAGAAAAGCAATGTCCATCTTTTCTTTTTCCTATTCTTTCAACTTTGGAAACCAATTTTACTGATGATTTTCATGCAATTTGAATACAAAACTCTAATGCAGGTGCATATCTCTCACCTCTACCTTTGTATGTATCTTATCTTTTTTTTTTTTCTCTCTTCCTCTTTTGCATTTTCAAGGTGTTTAGTAGTAGTGAGCAAGGTTGCTCTCAAAAATATATATAATAATAGCCACACACACCCACACACTAATCCATATTGGAATATATTTGTAAATCCCTAGGAAGGTATATGCCTAGATATCTCCCTCTGAAATGCTTCTTTGCCCCCTTTGTCTTGCTTTAGTAACATGCCAAACTTTACATTCTCCATTGGGATTCCTTCACTCTGTACGTGTAGATTTATATCATCTTCTCATGGCTATGATAGGTATCAACTAGTGGGTATGAAGATCAGGTCTTTTTTTTTTTTTTTTTGCTTGTTTCGTTTTTCAGATATTGTGGTCAATTATATTTTAAAATTTTATCCAAAACTAAAGCACCCCCCCTTCTCTTCTAAAATCTTAGAGGAAATATTAAGTTTTTTTTTTCTTAAGTATTATTTATAATTATAGGTATTCTCAAACTTTGTTAAAACTTAAATCACTTTCTCTCTGGACCATTTTAAGGAAAGATCAAGTCCTTTATCCCATGATAGGCCTGCTTGATCATGTATAAACCAATTGTCTAAGAAATCTGTAAAATCATGGCTATTTTAGGCACTCCCTTATGGTCCATATATAAGGGTCAAGAAAATTGTATATAGACTAATCAGTGGGTCTAAATACCCTTCACTTGAGATCATTGAGTTAGATTGCCATGAGGTGAGAAAGTGTGATTTATTTTCTGGTATTTTACACATGCAATGAAACTTTTCTTGCGACATATGATTGAGAAAAAGTATGGTGTTTTTTCATATTATCAAGTTTGTATTGGAAAAATAATGCATCTCATCATAGGAGGAGCTAATTGGCAAAATGAAGAAGATTTTGCAGAGACATATTGGGGTCCAATTTGGAGGCTTTGTTTAAACTTTAAAGTAGTCTATCATTCTCCTACGCTTTGGTTTTTTATTCACAAAAACAAAAAGCCTCTGATTTATATGTGCTGTATGTTTGTGGGGTAAAGGAGTCCCAACTTGATTGTCCTTTTGAATCAATTTTTCCTTTGTAATGATGAGTCCTCTTTTCTTTCCCATCTTTTTCTTTTCATTTACACATTGAAGCATGGACTTATACAGTGGTTTCTCTTTTAAAAAAAAAAAAAATTTTTTTTTTTGCTATCTCATCCAGAAAATACCCTCAAAGAAAGAAAATAATTGTTCCAATTATACCAATATGTACCAACTAGAATCACTTTTTTTTTGGGGGTGCAAATGGTTTGTGTTATCATGGACAATAATGATCCATACATATACTAGACAACATAATTGGATATAATGGCCTGGGCAGAAATTAGTGGAATCTATGGATGGACATGTCTATATCTGCATTACATTGATTGGCAAGAGAGCTTGTCAATTCTAAAAGAAACATATATAATAAAATAAGCCTTATCTATTTATTTTCAAAATTTTAAAATAATAAAAATTATTGTGCCAACGTTTTTTTTTTTATATAATTTATTATTGCATTGCATTATTATTCAATAAAAATTCTTCTTGTGTTATAAAAATTGATTTAGTAAATTATGCATAAATTTTTGTTACATTACCAAAATAACCCTTGACTTAATGAAAAAAGGCAAGCTTTACAGCCATAAACATGTTATTATCAATTATGACCCTTGGGAGGAATATGCCTCAGCCTGACTAAATCTTGATTTTTCTGTCATTTTCAAAGGCAAAACAAAACCATTATTAATATCTCCATCAATGTTTGCATTATCCTTAAACCATATATGATATATATTTAAATTTTTTCAATCAAATCCTGTTTTTGTCGGAAATATAACAGGGGTTGAAGGAAAAAAAAAAGATGGGTACTTCAATTATGTACACTGATTATTAACATCTTTTTGTTTTATAATAACGCAATGCATGTGCAATATATAAGCTTGAGGTATATAATCAAATACTCTATTACCATGTGGTAATTTTATCATTGTTTGGTATTGCTAAGGTTCTGTACTGTGCTGTGTTCAACAACTAAATAATTGAGAATTGCAGTAGTTGTTTTCATTTAGAAAATGACAAAATCATAAAGAAGGAAAGGAAAGCTCATTCTCACTGCATTAAAAGAAATTAAATTAAATTAAAAAAATTACTTTTAGGGAGACTAAATAGGGACAGAACCAATTAGTCTGTCTCTGACCACCGAATCTTCAGTTCCTCACTAAAGAACAGAAAAAATAAATTTAAACCCCAGAAAAAGAAAAGAGAAAATTGGCCCTCCAAATCTCAAAGTGTTATCTCTCCATAATCTTTGTTTGCATGCTCTTGAATAGTACTAATCACCTTCCCTTTCCATGTCATCACCATAAAGAAAAATGGCACCCCATTATGCCCCTATAGTCTGCAAATTATCTTCTTTGGGTACCTTGTCTGTCCTCCAATTGCATTCTGCAGATCATACAGTGATCATCTATACTACTTTACTGCAACGTACTGTTGCCCTCATGCCATTTTCTTTTAAATCCAATGTACTTCAGAAATGAGGCAACATTTGCTTGCCTTACTCAAGGTTTTCTACTGTTCATAGTAAAATCACAAGTATCAGAATACAATTTGAAGTGTTAGGTCATGTTTGATATGAATATAAAGACATTAATAGTGAAGACAGTACAGTTTTATCATTAGACTATCTGTGTTTTTTAATCTTGAAGCTATATTCAAACATGCTTGAGGTTGAGTGGAGAGGGATAATTGTCAAACTAGCCTCCCTTGCGCATGAACTTGGGTGGATGGAGCTACTTTTAGTGTAGTTTTCTTTTTTATTAACTTCAAAGATAGGTTATTCTAATATTATCGGTCAATGCATGAGTGATAAGCTCGATATATATATATAGATAAGTTTGAATAGAATAAAAGAGATGGGGTTCAAAATGAGGAGGGAGGCAAGAAAACACAAGATTATGCAGTCCCAACATTGAAGAAAAAGTGATGTTGAAAACAATGGCTCCTATACATATTCGATATAGTGGAATTCAAGGTGGAGTGGATAATAAAGAGATTAAAGAGGGAGGCATTCATGGGGACCACTACCTACGAGGGAGAGAATTTTTGTCCCAAAATATTGTTTCTTTCTTTCCTCTCATAATATATATATATATATATATATATGTTGTCCTGTCACCTCGCCATGCATGCCCCCATATAAGCTTCATCAGACCAACCAACCAACCAACCAAGCTTTGGCATAGAAAGACAAAACCAAAGAATCCAACCCTAGTTAGAGAGAGACACAACACAAAACACACAATGCACAACACAAGCTGATTTTTTTTTTGGTTTGTATTTAAAAAAAATAAAAATAGGGGTTGTCTGTGTGGGAAAAGAAAAAGGTAAAGAGAGGACAGGGGAACACTTTACGCCTCATTCCTCGCACCATTATACATCACTATACGTAGCTACGTTGACACAATTGTACACATCCAAATATCAGTTCAACAGGCCTCCATTGAAAATCAAATATATATATATATATATATATATATATATATATAACATTGTGTCTACTACTAAACTAACTATTAGGGTATATTAGCATAGGCCGGTGATTAGTATAGGTGATAATGGAAGGAAAAGAAAATTAAGGGAACGTTTTCTTGTTTGGAAGCTGGGATGAGAAGAAAATGGGAGGAAGGAGCAAGGAAGAGAAAGAACGATGAATGATTTTTTTTTAGTTTTATGTAAAAATATTTTTTTAACAAATAGGAAAACTTCAAAACAATAAGAAAGGGGCATTTAAAAAAAAATTAATTAATTAATTAACATTTCTTATTTTTGAGAAATTTTGTTTTGAAAAACTTAAGATTTTATAAAAGCGTAGTTAATTTTTTTTGTGAATAAAATATATTTATATTTTTTTATTTATTACAAAATTACTATTTAGTTGCTCATTCAATGAGATGCTCAAAATTATCATTTACTTATTGGGAAAAAGTTACATTTGATTCTTTATTTTTTAAAAAGATCCTAAAATTAATTTTTTAGATTTAGGGTTTAAAATATGGTAAAAGGATGAAATTTAGTAATTGTTTAAAAAGTGAAAAATTAAGTGTAATATTTTTCAAAGAGTGAAGATATATTTTGAACATATCAATAAGTAAAAGATTAAAATAATAATTTTATAATAAATAAAAAATCAAAAGTATAATTTTTTATTTTTCTTATTATTCTTCCATCTTTGTTAAAAACCTCTAAATGATGTAACCCAAAAAAAAAAAAAACTCTAAATGAAAAAGATGTTAGAATAAATTGTTGCTATATTCTTTTGTTGTGTACTATACTAAACATTCTTATAATTGATTAGGCAGGGTCATGCGTTAATTGGTAGATTGAATAATGTGTGGATGACATATAGTGAGAATAATGAGACCCCGTGATTCGCAACAGAAAGGATTGAAGAGTAAGTGAATTAATGTAACACAGTTTGTACACAGTTGGTGCCTCGTGCCAATTTAATTAAACCCTAAGCTTTCTCATACTCTCACCCCTCGTGACTCACCCCACCAACCCCATGCTCCCCTCTCCCCTATTAATTCTCAACTCTCATTTTTATCTAATGTAAATGTAATATAGCATACAGATATGTTTATATTAGAATTCAAGTCCAAAATTATTTAAATAAGCATAAGGAACTACTCATACTATGTTCGGTGTAATATATTTTCATTATTATTATAAGAAAATGGTAAGTAATAATATACATGACACGAAGAAAGAGTAAAGTTGAAGCTAATGAATATAAAAATATACCAAAATAAATTTTTGTTGTAATTTTTTTTTAATTAAAAAAAATAATCATGAACAATTTACATTCGAAGATATACATGGTGAGTTTTGCGACCCGTGAGAACCGATTAATTTACCACGTAAACGGTACACGTGGAGTGAAGCTACAAGTTGAAACACTGACTTTTGCAATCACATGCGGTGGGATGCACGAATGCTTGTGGTGGGTATCCCATGAACATGCGTGTTGGCTTTTTAATACAAACATTGTCTTCCAAATCATAAGGATATTACGAGTAATTCTTGAGCACACGTGATTGGTTTGCGTGCCACAGATTTCACGCATATTTAATTAACTCTTTGGATGAATTTTAATTCTGTTTCAAATGTTTTATTTGACTCCATTTGATTATAATTTAAATGTTTCAACTTTTGTAACCTACGCTTTTTTTTTGCATTTTCATATATGTATTTTTTAAAAGATTAAAAGATTTCTATTTTTATTTTCTTAATTTCCTCATGCAAGTTACGTTGCATACGTTAGTGTTAGATGTTATAGATAAAGATGGTCGTTGAATACAACATTTAATTTAAGTATATGAGATTATAAGGAGATTCAATTATTTTATAAGATGTTAACTTGATTATTACGGTTAGAATTTATTAGGTTTTTTTGCGTAGAAGAATAATTTAGTTAACATGTAGTATTTTTTTTCTTATTTTTAATAAATGTAATTTTTAGGAAAGTGAATTTCATGTTGGACATGCTGCCTAGCTAAAAAATGATCATACCCACATAATTTGTTTTAGAAAAAATATAATCCCCTATTGGCAGCATAAGTGCGATTAACAGGGGATTTGCTTTCTACTTTTAGATCATCTTTTAAGTAACTTATAAATTAGATCAAGTTCCACCCATATATGTGCAAACTAAATTGAAAACCTAACCTCTCTTGATGTTATTAAATTGCGAATACCCTTAACTATGCATGATAATAATATATGATGGTATAATCAAAGTCACGACAATCATTATAAAAATGACCATAAATAATAAAAACAATAATAACTATAACAAATAATAATATTAACCGTTTCAACAAATAATAATAATTGCAATATGAACACTAAAATAATAGATTCACAAATGTTAACAAAAATAAACTTTTACAATTGTTAGTAAGTTAATTCTCATATATGTGCAAACTAAATTGAAAACATAAACTCTATTGACATTACTAATGTACGATGATAATATATGATGACATAATCAAAGTCACGACAATCATAATAAAAATGACCATAAATAATAAAGACAATAATAACTATAAAGAATAACAATATTAACCGTTTGAACAAACAATAATAATTGTAACATGAACAACAAAATACAAAAATAACTTTTACAATTGTTGGTGCACTAAAAATTGAACCAAAATAAACTATCATAATTTATACCATCTTATATAATCTTACAAATGAAGCTTAAAGAGAAGTTATTCCCAATTCCCAAACTTTAGTAAGTTAATTAATGGTGCAAGAGAGCATTGAATAAAATTAAATAAGAAGTTTAGTAAGTGAATTAATGTTAGAATGCAAATGGAAACAAGAGGGTAGGGAAATTGGTGATGCCAAAAATTGACACAAAAGGAGTTTGGGAAATGGGAAACAGAGGTTATGGATAAAGCAGATTTCGCTTTTGAAGAAGATATGGATGGTGAGGAACTTGTGGCCTTTCCTTTCACAGTATGCTCAACACTAAGATTCATACCGTTTTGTCTTTTTGGTGGGACTTTCTTCATTAATTTGTCATGTCTTTTTTGTAGTCTCATGCCTACACTTTCATACCAGTTGTGAAAAGGCAAGCCAAACTAAACCCTCCGTTACGTTTCATTCTTGCCCCAGTATATATTTCTCCATG
Source organism: Delonix regia (assembly GCA_037074485.1). Classification (NCBI taxonomy): domain Eukaryota; kingdom Viridiplantae; phylum Streptophyta; class Magnoliopsida; order Fabales; family Fabaceae; genus Delonix; species Delonix regia. The sequence goes on along the minus strand of CM073460.1, from coordinate 3,790,471 downwards.
CCACAAAAACCCACACTTTAATTAGTGCCTTTGTTATTTCATATTTTTAAAATTTTAAATATTATAATATAAATGATTTAAGTTGTAATATATGTTATAATATTTTAGACATTCATATTTGATTCTCTAATTAGTTTTTTTTTATTGATTTTTATTCTCAAATTAATTTATCACAGATAATTATTTTTAATTTACTTTATTATTTATCAATTTTTTATTAATATAAATTTTAACATATTTAATTTTTATTTAATTAAAATTAAACAACTAAATATACTAAATGTCATATTAATCAATAATAGTTACACAACATTTTTTAAGTCATTTCTACCAAGGTTGTTAAACTAGTGAGTTTAGACAAGCTCGTAAGAGAAAAATAAATTCATAATGTAAACTTGTAACGTAAACTCATAAGAGTTTACTTCGATTAATAAATAATTATCAAAATATATAATTTTATAGTTTAAATACTATATACATTAAAAAATTATTTAAATGTATTTCAAATTATATTTAATCAAACAAAAACAATTTATATTTCATAATTTATAATACTCAATATAAATATTTTAAGATAATAATACATAAATAATTATTCAATATAACTAATTAAATAATATTTATTTTATTTTATTTTATTTAATAAGTACATATTAAATGTAATTTTATTATTTTTTATACATATTTAAACCTGTAATAAAATAAATTATAAAAATTTTATGAAAAAGAAGTTTGTATATATTTTATTTAGTCTTGAGTTTAAATTATTATATTACTGATGTTATAAGCTAATTGACACATTAAAATCGTAAACTCAATAGAGTTGATAAGTCAATTCATGAGTTTACCTAAATTTATATTAAATCTGAATTAAAAACAAATTATTTAATATTTTTTTATATATAATTATAAACTTGTAAAATTAAATAATAAATTTGTGAGCGGACAACTATATTCCCACCATGTTTTGTAGCTACCAACCACACTGTATTAATGAAACTTTTGTCTCTCCATCGTTTATTTGTTCTTTAATTTTATAATTAAAAAATAAAATATTCATTATGTTCCAGGCATCACATTCACACGGAAGACTCTTTTCACAGCTCAAAGTTGAAGACATCTCTATAGTCCTCGCCATTCCGCTCATTGTAGCTGCAAACCACACTGTTTCAATGAGATTTTATTGTCTCTCTCTTTCTTATTTATTTGTCCATAAATTTATATTAAAAAAACTTAAATTAATTCACTAACTCTCTTTACAGACTGCACTTACATCGGAGATTGGGAACAGCTATGATCTTCTTATTATTCGTTGAATAAGAGTGCTTTCTTTGCATTTATTAACTGAGATATTGTCACAAGAAAACAATTAAAATATATATATATATATATATATTAAATACCGATAAAAAAAAAAACAAAGTTTGCTGCAACGCATACTTTTTTATTATTATAGTATGTATATTTGAAGTGAAACTGAAAAATAGCGGTGGAGGTGGGGCTTGGATTTGGGGATAAGTGATGGGAAGATTTGTTTGGTTGCGGAATAGAGCCAACTGGGAAACCCACCTATGGATTTGGACCCTGCCTGGGAGAAAAGAAAGCCGAAAAACAAAAAGAAAACTCGGAACAGCAAAAAGAAAAAGGGGGAATGGAAAGCAAAAGAGAGAAAATAATAAAAAGAAAAGAAAGAAAGCGAAATGTGCACAAGGGGAGGGAGAAAACGGGGCAGAAGAATCCCTTTTCTTTTGTTTCCATGTTTTTTTTTTTTTTGGGTGTTTGGGGGCTCTCTTTCTATCTCTATCTCATGGTGATGGAAGGCGTGAGTAGCTTTTGCTTTTTCTCTCGACAGGAATCTTTGAAAAACGGAAGCATCCCATGAGACCAAAAGAAAAATTAAAATAAAATAAATGGATTAAGAAATTAAATTTTTTTTAAAGAAATTAATAAGCAGAGAAATTTAATCACATAAGGAATAGGTGCCCTCCTGTTTAATCGTTTACTGACGCCAAATACCTTCATTTTGTAAATCGGGCTTATTTATGATTTATAAATTTGAAATATTTATTATAAAATATGTTAAAATTTCAAATTATTATGAATGACTCAAAAATTTATTTATTTATTTTACTCTAAATGATTCAATTTTAGGACATATGGATCGTACCATATGACTCTTATATTTTGTATTTACAAAATCCTAAGTGAAAAAAAAAGTTTCTAAACTCTTCATAGTAAATATTTTAGGCTTACGGTTTTAATTGCAATTTAAAAATAAAACTATGAATGTATTTGGGATGAGAAGTAATGATTAAAATCTATCTTTCATTTTTTATATACATTTTTCTTTGGTATTCTTGTCTATATTTATACCAAATAGACTTTTGACTTTATTTAGCTTATTTTAGTTGCTCATCATATTTATATTATAATAATTAATTTTCTATAACCAAAATTACTAATCCTCTCCCAAAAAATAGTTATTTTGAATTAGATTACAAATTTTGAAGAGTGCCGAAACGAAATAAATCTAAGATCACTATATTTCTTACATCGTAATTAATTATTCTATGATAATTATCTCAGCCCTTTTTGGAGATGTTGTAATAAACTGAAAAAAGAGGAAGTCAATGGAAAATATTGCACATAAATTATAACGCTTAATGACCTTATTCCACTGAGGTTGCAGTAGTAACGTAATCTTCACAGAAGTCAATCTATTCGCATGTTTAGTGTTGTACTCGTTAATACATTTTGAATGTTAAGAAGTTGTAATAACGACAAACATTTTTAGTTTAGGTAAAATATAATTTTAATTTTTTTATTATAAAATTATTCTTTTAATTCTTTATTTATTGAAATATTTAAAATAATTTTTTATTTATTAAAAAATATAATATTTGATTTTTACTATTTAAAAAATTACTACATTTAATTTTTTAAATTTAAAGTTTAAAATTTAATAAAAACACTAATTTTAATTTTTTTTAAAAAAATTACATCATCGAGTGTAATATATTTTAATAAATAAAATATTATTTTAAGTATTTTAACAAGGGAGATATCAAAATTAATTTTTTTACCTTTTTAGTTTTGCCGTAATTTTGGAAAGTTCTTTTCACCATCTGCTAAACAATCCAAGAGGAAAGTCTTTCTATAACAAAAGTGCGACTTCTCTAGTTTGAAATTTTATTTTAATTTCACTTACAGCATTTAGTTGTAATGATATATTTTTATTGTAAGAGTAATATTGTTGATAAATAATTTAATAATTTTAGATAAGAGCGGCGGAGTATAGAAGAGGATTATATGATCCTGTTTTCTCCCGTGACATATTCTAATGATTTTTTTTTTGTTTTAAAAATATAAAATTATTTCTTGAAACCAAAATATGAATAAAATAATATTAATTTTTATAAAAAAATATATTCTAGAAAATTTTATTTCAATATTATTTATTCTATGTTGAAAATTATAAATTAATTTATGTAAAAAAATTATTAAATTTACCATAATACTTATGTTCATTAATATAAGTATGATAAAATCATTACTCATAAAATTAAATTATAACATATACACTAGTCACATTATAAAATATTTTTAGTTTCTAATTTCTATTAGAGAATTTTACTTTTTGTTATATTTAAAAAGTAAAGTATTTTATATTGTCAGCTATACATATATATAAAGATAGTGTGGTCAAAATTGATGTTTATTTTTTTGTTGTAAGATAATTAAATATAACATATATTAATTTCGAAAGAGAGAAAATGTATAGATTTCAAAACTAATGAAGTATAGTGTAATTTAAATTTTTTGATGAAAAGTGAGAATAACGGGCCTAACAATAAATAAACCATGGTACATATAAAGGATTGTTTTGAAGCTACTAAGTAATGTAATCTAGTAACAAGATATTGAAATAATCAAGTCATTCCATTACTTTACTAGTAGAAAAATTGGAAAAATTCTAAAACTGTCCCACTCACCCTAACCTAGAAAATGACTTACCCTTCAGTGGTATTTTCAGTAAATAGGGACAACTCCGGAGCACGAAAGGTCATTTCGCAAGCGAGTACCCCTAGAAACCAACACCCAACACACTACACAGAGGTAAAGCAAAACGGAAAGAAACTTGAGAGAGAGAGAGAGAGAGATAGAGAGAGAAAAAGACTCAAAGAGAGAATTTAATGAGGCAGCTTAATGCCTTGTTTGGGTAATTCCTACTTCCAAATTATGCCTCGCACAAGTTTTTTCTTTTTCCTAATCTTTTTTATATTTTCCTGTTGTTTCCATCAAATCTCTCTCTCTCTTACTTTCTCGCTGTCCGTTGGAACCAAACAGATACAGTTTTCTCTCACAGATGAACCCTTCTCTCTCCTTCTCTTTCCTTCTCATTCGCTTTCTTTCCCTGTCATAGACTCTGAGAGAGAGAGAGAGACAAGAGAGCGCACACGCTCTCATTTCTCTCCTTTCTTTCACTCGTTTTCTTCGATCGTAACATGAGCAGAGTGCGAAGTATCATACACCATTTTCGGTTATGAATCCCACCACCGATTCCACAGTAGCAGCAGCACCACCGCCATTGTTACCGCAGCAACAGCTACTGCAGCCCCATCGACCTTCCACCTCCTGTGATCGCCACCCACAAGAGCATTTCACCGGCTTTTGCCCCTTATGCCTCTGCGAGCGCCTAGCCGTACTCGATCCCAACTCGTCTGCTTCCTCTTCCTCCAGCCGTAAACCGCCCACCTCCTCCGCCGCAGCTGCCGCGCTTAAAGCTATCTTCAGGCCCTCCTCCGGCGGCGGAGGCGGTGGGGGGAACGCCGGAGGTCGCGGGAACCGGCCACCCACTTCGTCTTCTTCCTTCTTGCCGGAGCTTCGTCGGACCAAGTCGTTTTCTGCTTCGAAAAACGAGGGTTTCTCTGGGGTATTTGAGCCCCAGAGGAAGTCCTGTGACGTAAGGGTTCGAAGCACGCTCTGGTCCCTCTTCAATCAGGACGACGGACGCAAGCCTTCGAAGAAGGAAGCTTCCCGAGCTGAGGTTGAGGTGGAGACGAGGAATTTAGCCTCTTCTTCGAGTTATCAGGGGCCGGTGTTCGAGTCGAAGGTGGAGGAAGAGGACGAGTACGAGGAAGAAAAGGTTGAGGAGAAAGAAGACGAGATTAGGGTTGTCGAGGAGCCCAATGTGGGTAATGTGATTGAGAATCGGGTTCAAGAAATTGTGGAGGAAGAGCAAGAGCCGGAACTGGTAGTAGAGGAAGAGTTAAAGACCATGAAGGACCATATAGATCTCGATTCCCAAGCGAAGAAGACTTCTGGGAGAGATTTCAAAGAAATTGCAGGAAGCTTCTGGTCCGCTGCTTCGGTTTTTAGCAAGAAATTGCAGAACTGGAGGCAAAAGCAGAAGATGAAGAAGCGCAGACATGGTGGTGGGTCCGCCACACTGCCTGTGGAGAAGCCCATTGGGAGGCAATTCAGGGACACGCAGTCGGAGATCGCAGATTATGGGTTCGGGAGACGATCCTGCGACACCGATCCGAGGTTCTCGCTTGATGCTGGTAGGATGTCGTTCGATGATCCTCGTTACTCTCTCGATGAGCCTAGGGCTTCCTGGGATGGCTACTTGATCGGAAGAACGTTTCCGAGGATGCCCCCTATGCTTTCTGTGGTGGAAGATGATCCGGTGCACGTTCTAAGGACTGATGCCTACATCCCTGTTGAAGAGTCTATGAATGCGATTAATGAAAATGAGATAATTCCTGGTGGGTCCACGCAGACCAAAGAGTACTACTCTGATTCTAGGAGAAGGAAGAGCCTTGATAGGTCCAATTCGATAAGAAAAACTGCAGCGGCGGTCGTGGCGGAGATGGATGAATTGAAGTCAGTTTCAAACGCCAAGGTGACTCCTGCTACTGTTGATTACTTGCATGGGCAAAAGATGGTTTTCGCTGATAGAGAATTGAGGGATTCAAACTCGAATTCTATGAGGGACGATTGTTCCGAGACGTTTGATATGGGCTTTAGAGATACTGCGTCCGTGATTGGGAGTGGTGACCGAAAAGGGTCTAAGAAGTCCGGCCGGTGGAGCAAGGCATGGAACATCTGGAGTTTTTTAAATCGTAGAGGTGGAAACAAAGATGAGGATGAGGATAGGTACAGTAGAGCTAATGGGGTTGAGCGTTCTTACTCAGAATCATGGCAAGACTTGAGAGGGAATCGCAATGTAGATGCCAGAGGTGCTTTCAATCGGAAGGTGTTCCGAAGCAATAGCAGTGTGAGCTGGAGAAATGCACCGAGCATTGGTGGATCATTTGGTGGCTCTCTGAGGAAGAATGGTGTTCAGGTGAATGGACAGGGAAAGAAGGCTAAAGATGAGTTTGTATTGGAAAGGAATCGGAGTGCAAGGTATTCTCCTAACCATATAGACAATGGTCTCTTAAGGTTCTACCTGACGCCACTGAGGGGTAGCCGAAGAAATGGGTCCGTGAAAAGTAGGTCAAACCAGGCACATTCTATCGCAAGGAGCGTACTTCGACTGTACTAAAATTGAAGGTCCATGAGGTGTTCTTTGGTTTGATGTTAGTTGATTTTGCTCCATTTGTTGTGTAAACAACATATGCTTATGTATTGGTTGGTTGGATAAGTCACCCTACATTTTTCTTTCACAGTGAGTAGCAATGCATGCTTCTTCGGTTACTCTTAAATAACATGAATTTTCATTGTTTCTTTTGTTCTAATAATGCTGCTTTTATGGCATGATTCTTTTCCTTCATTCCCATATCATTTCCTCTTCTTCCCAGAGATGGTTTGGGCATACGGTGCTACTGATAATATGCGTTGCCTTTGGGAACGATTTGGTTTCTTTTTCTGTCCCTATACTGCAAAAGGTTAGCTGGTTGGTGTAAGGTTAGAAGGCTTATAATTGTGGAGGGTTTTTAGTTGAATCTTTTGGCACGTTATGCATACCTGCAAAAGTGGTAACAAGGTGGGCTCATGCCACCTTGGTTTGCTTCTTGCCATAGATTGCCTTTGAGTATGATACTATAGCTGTGGTTAAGTCCTTTTTCCCTTTGCACCCATTAATCATACTTTTTTACATGTGACTTACTCCAGACCATGGTCCCAACAAAATATCACTTTAGCTTTGCCCCATATCTATGTACATTCCAGGGTGGTTTAAATTAAAAGAACACGCATAGCTTTGAATATTTCCACAACTTAGAACTTCCTCAATCTTATTGCTTAGACTACATTATAGTAGGTTATGTCCCTTTTGGCACTGTTGCATACTGTGGCTCTCTGTGACATGGTCACTTGTTTTTTTTTTTTTTTTTGGTGGCTCTCTTATGTACAGCGTGACCTAAATTTTGAACTGTTTGTGTGGTTTTAGTGATGTAGGATATGGACGAGGATGGACCCTAAAGATACTGGAAAAGGTGTGTGGACATAAGATAGGTGGATACAGAGTAACAAGAAGACAAACTGCTAGATGATACATAGAAATAAAGAGTGCAGAAGGTTGGCCCTCCATGTTTGTAAAAGAAGAACAATTTTGCAGATTTGTGTAGGAGCTACTGATTGACTTGAAACTGGGGGAATATTGTAGCAACTGGCATGTTAAGTCAACATCATGTGTTAGCTTGATATGTTTTTCCTTAATGTAAAGATTTATTTGGTATAGAAATTGTTGCTGTTGCTTACCTCTTTGGTTGTTGATATACAATTGCTATCCCTGCTCTCTTTAATTATCTACCTTGCTTTTGATATTGACTATTGAAAAGTTATTCGCCTCAACTTAAAGCTGAGTTAACAGTATAAGCTAAAGGTAGATGTGTTAGGATTGGAGATCTTGACTAACACAAATTGGCACAGATAGAATAGGACTGTGCCCTTTAACCATTGCCCTTCGAGTTTGAATTTGTAATGGAATGGGAATGAAAAATATTTACTTAGGAGAATTTTTCAATTTGGACTGGTCGATACTTAAGCAATCATTAAAAAAAAAAAAAAAGGATTGGGGATCTTGAATCGTCAAGGAGATCTCTTTCATGGGTTAAGCTAGGAACCATACTTGTGGGCTTAAAATCGGATCTTAACAGAGTATTATGTCAATCTACCTATATACTACTTATTTTGCTCAACCAAAATCAAGTTATTCATGAGTGGTCTTCATATGATATTAAAGATATTATGATTGAGTGATTAGGAGTTTAACTCTTGGTGGGCTGGCTTGTCATTCATATTTTAATTCTAAAGGACTTCCATGTAGTGAGGGCTTCTTTGAGACTATAAATCTATTTATGTGCTTTCGTTTAGCTTTTGGATTGAATTGAAGTGGCTCACCTCTGCTCGTCTGGTTCAGAAGCTCGTGAGACTGTTATGTGGAACTCGACCTCAGTCTTGGATTAAGAACAAACATTCTTTAGAACAGCGAAGAATCTTTGGCCGACTGGTTTCATCGTATTCTGAATATTAGTTAGAAGACATTAATGTAGATGGCACACAATTTCTGGGTACCCTAACTCTAGTCTCTGAAAAGGCAAATGATTAAAAGATATGGGTCGGTCAGTCTCTAGTAAACAAGAGCATAAACGATAGTCTCTGTCGGTCTCTACTTATAATCTATCCTTTGCGTTTGCTTTAGTGTACTTTATGTTGTCAATGAATCATATACCTTAAAATTGTCGATGGAATGGAAACTGAATTAGTGGGCTTGTCTGTTCAAGCATTAGGTACGTTAGACGACTTTTACTCTCTTGTGTTCTGAACCTTGCATTACCCAACGTAGCCGAACCATGTTCATATTTGAACAAACTCAAGAAAATCAAACAAGACGATTTTGGAGCCTCACGGATTTTGCTAAACTAATGGATTTTAAATGCTATTATTACCAGAAACATTTTTGAAAAATTTTTCCACATAAAATATGCTCCTTCATTAAACTCAAGGCTAAGGAAGTATTATTATCTCGTTTATATCTTTTTTAAAACATGACGGACTTATGAAGTGAACACATGCAATACTATTTGAACATTTTGTTCATGAACTTCGAAATGTGCAATTTAATTATGGGCTATCTTCACTGCTCGAGTTTTCTAACCATTGAATGGTATGCATGCATAAGCTTCCAAAAGTGACGTATAATTATAGGCTATTTTCAGCGCTCAAGTTCTTATACGCTTGAACATGCATGCATGCATAAACTTCCAAACACATCATTTAATCATGAACTACTTGGACAATGTTTTTAAAATTGGACCGGTGAAAGCATTAATTCTTGAGGGGTTTTGCTCACAAGTGTTCTAAAGCACTTGTTAAGGATTATTTATTGTATATAATAAATAAACCTTAATTAATAAAATTAGTCTATAAGTATTTATTATTAGTAGTAATAAGTGCAATAAATGATTATTAACTAATTTCATTGATTAAAAATTATTTATTATATCGGCCATCATATAAATGTTTTGCTATCAGCTAATTTTTTTTTTTCAGTTAATGATTGTTCTTGAACACGAAAGGTCAGTATGCCCCACTGGGATATTGAAGGGTTCAAACATATCCCCAATCCAGTTACCAAGTGATCTGGGATTTGTGCTCTCTCTCTTTCAAAACAATTTATAAAGCTTAATTATCGCCAAGTTTGGCACAAAAGTCAAAAAGCAATGAGAAAACATCTCAACATGTTGCTCAAATGGAGAAGATAAGAGATAAAGAAAGCAAATGATGGAACAAAACAGGGGTTCATAACCCAATGGCATGTGATGTCTAACTTTATTAGGCCTCAGTTTGCTAATTGGAGATAAATAATTTGTTTAAGCTAGTTAATTGTGGCTTAATTGTCAACGGCTTTACACTAATCTCTATTATACGATTACAGGACCATTTTAAATTGGAAATTTAACTTAAAGGGCACTTTTTTTTAATATTAGAAGAAAATCTTATTTTGATCCTGATGCATATATTATATAGATTTTTAATTTGGTTGTTTCGCTTAAAATTTGTATTTGGGTATTTTTTTCACCAAATAAATACGAAGATGATTTTTTTTTTTTAATTATGGAGCAGGTTTATAAGATTCAAACACATGTATTCTGTTGATTAAGGCTTGTTTGGTTAAAGGTAAGAACACGGTGTCGCGAGTTGAAAATGACGACAAATGTTATTCGTCTTGATTGATATTTGGATTTAAATTTTAGTTACATGAATCTGGCTTGAGGTTTTTTTTCTTATTATAATAAGCTCGTAATTTTGTCAATTTGAGCATGAGTCTGTTTTTTTTTTGGACTTAGCATGAGTCTTGTTAATATAATTGGAATGTTAGGAATATTTTATTGACAGTTGAAATGACAAGAAGTCCCGTTAATTATATTGAAAACTTGGATTTGTACTTCATACGCAGTGTTATATTCATCTTCTCAACCATCTAAGATGAGTTTTCCTATTTTTGAAAAAATCACACTTTAATGAATCCAATCAGTTAGTCTGGAAGGGAAATGTATTTAATGAAGTTGGAAATTCAGGTAAATTTGATAAAATTTAGATTATTAGATGAAAATTTAGTAATTTAAATTTTAAAAAATTGTTAAAAACTATTTAGTTTTTAATTAAAATCAAAACCATTGAATAGAAATTTAATGATCCATGTTCTCTTAAATGCAATGAATTTCTAAGAAGGGTTGAATTGATATTTTATTATTTTAAAATGTTTTAATAAATATTACTTTTGGCAAAGAAAAATGATTTTTTAAAATAATTAATTAATTAATTTAATTTATATTAATTTGCGAATAAGTTCTATACTTTGATTTTGTTCAAAGCAGACTATAAAATGTAACTGAATCTCAAGGTTCTTGGAAAAAAAAAAAAAATCAAAAGTTTACTAATAAATAAAGCAGTTAAATTAGATAATAGGTCAAAACTTTTTACTCCTATACATCCAAATCGGGTTATCAACAGATCATTTTTTTTTTTTTTTAATTTTGATTTTGTTTTTGTTTTCAGTTGATTTCCTTTCTAGCCCACATCTATGATTTCAAGTAACCTGAAAGTGTATGTGCAATAAATATTAAAGAAAAAGGGAAGCACATATGTTTTTAACAAGCTAAAATCTTAGAGTTTTCCATTTCTCTCTTTGCTTTTTTTTTTTTTTGGTCTCTTGGGCTAGTATATAATGCAAAGTTGACAGTCCCGCCATCAGAAAGGGCTTTTCTTTTGCTGTGCACCTTCCTTCATTAGTTTTCTTCTTTATTCCTCTATCAAACAATAGATTATTTAGGGGATTTAAAGTTGTGATAATGGGTCTCACTCAGTAGGTCAAACTTGTATAACTCACTAAAAATCAGCTCATTTAATATATGTACTTGTATAACTCACTAAAAATATAATTTTTAGCTCATTTAATATACGTAAGGTAAACTAACTTGCATACTTAACATGTGGATTAAACGGTTGTGGATTAAACGGTCTAATTCAGTAGGTTAGATAACATTTTAGTTTTTTTTAAACCTATGTTAATTGAAAATGTAATACTCATGAAATTTAAACTCAAAAGGGATGTTTAATAGGGAACTCAGTCAATGATAAAGATTAAAATTTATCAGAGATTTTAACCAAAATGAATACCTAAGCCTTACCCAGTGCTTTCCTAACACTTTTAACTCAACCAGGTATTATAACTAAATATCTGTGAAGAAAAATTTGATATGATAAAATATAATATTCTTCACCTTAAATATTTTATTACACCTAATCATAACAATTATTTCCAATAATATTATTTTATTACAATAATTACATCTATTATACCTACTAACCCCCACTAACAATATTTTATTACACAAATCATATCATAAAAACCCACTAGAACATCATAATGTTGGCATAACACTCCCAGTACACGTTCCTCATTGTGTCGCCGGTTTCTCCATATTCCACTGCTGCTTGCCACTGGTTAAGCATCGCTGGTGATCGACCGGCCACCTAGCAACTTCGTCGGCCTTCTTGCAAGCCCCATTGACCACAAATTGTTGGAAAATGACATGATTTTCTAGTGGCCTATACAAGCACCATCTGAGCTCAAATTTTGCGACTTTGGTGCATTTTTGCTTCGATTTAGCTTAGGGCTTTACTTCAAGCATCAATTTCAGTCATTTCTCCCTCATTTGTACTGATCAATTTGGTCCAATTTACTTCAGATTGAAGAACCCTAATTTTGACACTGTTCATTCAAAACAAAGGTCAATTTGAGCTCAATTCGGGATGTTTGCTTCCAATTGAGTTAAGATTACACTTCATAGGTAAATTTCACACATCTTTCCATTAAAATCACTAATCAATTGTGAATTTTAGCTTCCAAATTAAAAAAACCTCAATTTTTAGGTCTAGGGATAGTTTTGAAAATAGCTGAAATTTGAATTCTTAGGGCTTCTTAAATATTACTATGCATCTAGGGAGTGATTAAAAATTTTTGGAAATTTTAGTTTGAATTTCTAATTTTTTGTAATTTTCCTAGATTTTTCATGAAGAAAAAGGAAGGAAATTAGAAGGGGAAAATTTGTTTGGCTTGATTAGATAGCAATAAATATTATTTAAAGTTAAATGGGAATTTTGGAATTTAGTAAATGACCCCTAAGTTAAATTTGTGTGATGGTAGGTGGTAGAAATATAATAAGTGCATAATAGAATAAATTGAATAAAATAATAATAATAATGATAATAATAATAATAATAATAATAATAATAATAATAATAATAATAATAATAATAATAATAATAATAATGATAATAAAATGAAATATAGACCATAAGTATTTTGAAGTATTATTAAGGAAAGTGACCCAACAAATTTTTTAATTTTCTAAAATTTAGTAAAGAAAAAAGGTCAAATTGGGTTAAAGAGGTAATTTGGTTACACGTGAATAAGGAATAATTAATTAGGTTGGGAACATAATTAAATAATTAAATTTATTCATGAAGATTAGATGTTAAAAGTATTTTATTTAATATTTTAGGTGGCTAGAAAATTGTCAATAAAAGAATTATAATCAAGGATGGGAGGAGGTTGGTATACTCATATCAGGTGAGTAAATAACCCTAATTATCTAAGATATTATTTAAAATTATCCATTATGATTATGAATTTTGAGTTATTATAAATATTGAGATATGAACTTTGAAGTAGTACAATTTTGAAATTTTTGATATCAGAATATGGATGTTTAGATGTCTTTGAAATATTAGGAATGTGTCCAAAACAAAATCTTATAGCTAACAGCAATAGACGTTAGCCGTAGTGCACTACAATTGGTAATCTAATAAGGTTGGGTATGATACCCTTACCACCATATTCTATTTGAGGCATAGGGTCATTATTAGAGTTACTTAGAGCTTATAGTTGAAATGGGTACTATTCTGATTTGTTTTTATTAGCTTTGAGCTAATTCTATATTTTAAAATTCTGACTGGTTTTGTAGGAGATTCCCAATGTATTCTATTAATGATTATTCTTCGTTTGGTATTATTGAATTATAACCGTATGATATCTAATTTTTAAATTTTAAAAGGCATACCATTGTAAGTCTGTTCTATTTCTGCAATATTTGAATTACTTACTCACTGAGTTTTCACTCACTCAATTATTTAACATTTTCTAGATTCCAGCACCAATCCAGAACATCCACCTACGGAGTAAGAATCGTGGTGTTTTTATTTTTTGGTGAGCCTAGCCTATTGCTAGCGCTATGAGTTTTCTTATTTTATAATTTGATTAGGTTGCTCCTTTGTTTACAGGTTAAATGTTTGATGTATTACTATGGTATGTCAGATAATTTTATTGTAGAAATTTTGGAAGGTCCATAACTCAGGGAATAACTTGCCCAATTTTGTACACAGAGATTAAATTAATTCAGTTAATGTTTGTATAAAGAGATTATGAGATTTAATGGTATTTAATGTGGGTTTGTATAAGTTCTATTGTCTTGAGATTTTTTATTGGTTCATGAGGATGAAGGATACCTCATCCCCGTGCCAGTCACGTCCTGTTGGCTCAAGTCGTGACAGAAAATATAAATATATTTAGAGTATATTAATTATATGCGAGACCTAATTAAGTGCAATTAATTTTGGCAAGGTAATCTATAATTATTAGTTAGCCTATAAAAATTTAATATGCCAAGAAAATGAAATTGAAACATAATTTAATGACTAAAATGAAAGGAAAAAAAAAATCTAGGGTAGAAATTATAATTTTAACTTTTTAGGGACTAAAATCAAAAGAAAAAATGTTGTCTGGGATAAAAATATAATTTTAACCATTGTACATTAACTATGTACAGTAAATGTTGATAGCACATTAACTTAAATAGTACCAAATAGTAATTTTGCACAGTGTTAAATAGTAACTTGTATTGTGATGAAAAACTTTTATAAATAGCACGAACATTTCTTAAATTTTCACATTTGAAATTAAAAGAAAGGAAGAGAAAGAGAGAGGAAGTGGAAGAAGTGTTTATAGAAAATTTTGATTTCTAACTTGTAGAAGAAGTAGTCAGTACTTTTATTCTCTATATATCTATTTAGAACTAGATTAATAATATATTTTAGTATGGCTTGCTATATATGTATTTAGTTAGCTTTGTTTATCAGTAAATTGCTATAGGGTAATTTCTATAGAAAAATTGAACTTTTGAGTTTTTAAAACTCACCATCATGATGATTTGACCCATATTATAACATGATAACGATCATGATGATGATATGATGAGGTAGCCACAAGTATGAGATTATAGTTATAAGAGAAACCAAATATACATTAAGTTAATAACCCAGATTAATAATTTTAGTTCTTGTAGTATGTATAATAGTGATGCTTTTATATTTTAAATAAGGTACATGACTACTAAGATTTATAATCTCACCCAAGTTGATTAACATTTTTCATGTAAACATTCCTAAAAAGATACAGGAAAGCAAACTGTGTAATAAACTATAGAACTAAAATGCCAATTATTTGTATTTTATTATAAAGATGATGCGTATAATATGCATGTATTACGTGATTATTATGAATCTACTTGCATTTATAAATATGTTTTCATATAAATTATTTATTATGCTTTTTGTGAACATTTTTCATATGCATTTTGATTCGGATAAAATATCAAATAACCTTATTTTGATATGGATTATATATATAAATATATTGGGAACTTTCTTTTAAGAGTATTGAACTATTTTATACAATAGATTCTACATACTATGCACATAATGGTGGTGGAATCCCATTTGATGTATTGAGCAAAATAAGACACTAAAATGAAACTATATACTACCTTTATAGAGTCTTATGGACCTTGTACATGTAAAATTATGGCAGACTATATTGCTTAAATGACAAATTTAGATCTTATAAATTCCTTAGCAAAGTAATTCATCCCATAAATCCTGATATCTATGGCAGGTTTATACCGCCTAATTGGTAATTGGAAAGTGGAATTACTACATTTCCTTATACCTCAGCCTGAAATTAAAATCTTAAATCTTGGGTAAGGGTAGGAATGTTTTCCCTTACCAGGAACATTTTGGAACATGAACTATGTTAAAAGCTCCTGGATCAATATAGATTTAGAAAAATAGAAACCAAATACAAATTAAATTTTAAAACATAAAGGGATTCCTAACTATCAATAGTATTATTATTATTATTTTAAGTGTTACAGGTCAGCCCACTTAAGAGGTTTTGTGAATTTTTTTATTGTAAAAGGTTTAATATTATATAATCTCAAGTAACATTTATTTTTATTTTGTCTTAGAATATTCAATATTTGATCAATTATAGACAACATGAATGAATTTTTGTCTTTAAAATTAAATATTTGACTTAATAATTGAATATTTTTGTTTAAAATTCTTTTTTTCTTTACAATTTGTTTTTAAAATTTTTGGTGAGTTAAATAGGTCAACTCGATTAATCCATATAGTTAGCCTAGTTTAACATTTCAACCCACCAAATTAAGATAGATTATATAGGTTAGTTTGTTTAACACTATAAAAACACACATATCCAATACACTAAATAAATAGGAAAAAATTAATCAATTGATCTTTATAGTTTACATCAATTTTTAAACTAGTCCCTATACTTTTTTTTTTTTTCCCAAATCACTCATTATACTTTCTAAAAGTAGCATCATTTGTCCTTGTTGTTACTCCCATATTAACACCATTAGAAATTTGGTGATGTGGTACACAATAGCTTACGTGGAAACTTGAATTGTCACCTTATCCAATTAAATTGAATACTATTCAATTCAAATGCTAAAGAACTCAAATGTCTAATTTCAATTCCAGAACATTTATGATTCAATCGTCTGTGGCCCCATCTCCACCTTCATTTGCCCCACCCTCGATTGCCCCTCTTAATGCCCAATATACATTTCTCTCTCTCTCTCTCTCTCACACACACACACACACACACACACATTTGATTCAATGTTAGTCTTGCACTATTCATTTCATTCTCCCTGTGAAGTGCATAAGGAGCTTTAATAATCCAAAGCAAATGGAATCTTGCATTAAATCCAAAACACAGAATTAATGAGAACTAAGGAAGCATGACTTTTCTTTAGAATGAAAATGAAAGACACAAACCACCTTGTTCCTAATATATTAGGTACACTTGCATGCCCCCGACTTATCACTATGAACTAACATAAAAGGAGAAGTACTTCTTTTGTCATGAATAGGAAACAAAGCTCGCTTATGTTTTATAAATTTAAAGTCATTACAATGAAAATAATTAACATTTAATTTTTCCAAGAAAGTAGGAAATGTTGTTTTAATTATTTTAAAGGAGGGATGTCCTAATCGTATGAGGTACAACCAAATTCTCTCTTTATTGAATAAAGATGATTTTGAAAGGAAGGAATGAGGTTAATAATTCTTAGTTTCACACTTTGGATGGTGGTTTTCTAGGAAGTAAAGACCCCTTTCTTCCTTAGCAAGCCGAATCATCTTCTTCGTGCCATGTTCTTGAAACACACAATGAGAAGGGTAAAATGTTACTTGGCATTGAGTATCTTCAATGAGCTTTTGAACAGAAATTAGATAGAGGCATCAAATGGTGGGTCGAATCCGTTTAAGAGGTTCCCTTGAGAATCCATTTAGTATATTCCTATTGACTTGACCCGTTTAACCCACGAGCTGGCTCACCTGCGAGTTAAATGAGTCAGCTTGCGAGTTAAACAGGTTGCATCTTCTTTTAGTTTTTATTTTCTACTACTCAGCCCAGTGCCCCAGCCTACTGCACTTTCTTATTTAGAAAAAAAATTAACCCTAATGTATATGTTGTGTTGTCTCTATTATTTTGTAATTTGCTATATTTGAATATTCTACTCATAATCATATTCTTATTATTAATAAATCATTGAATTATTGGATTACTTTATTTATTTTAATTCATTGAAGCTTGCATTTTATTTTAGTTATTTTTTAGTTTAGTTATACAGATCCAGAAATTAATTAATTAAATAAGACATATGGTCAAACAAAGCCACATTTGAATTTTTATAATTTTTTTTAATTTTTTGGCAAGTTAAATGGGCTAGCCTACTTAATTCACTAGGAGGGACAAGTTGAGATTTTCAACCCACCACCTTTTGAGGCTCATTTAAGCCATCAGCTCAAGTAGGAAAGCTCGGCTCACCCAAGCTAATTCACTTTGACACCTTTAAAATTAGGCCAGCAAATAGTTTAGGGATATGAAGGACATTTTAAGTGTAAGAGAACCAAAATGAATATCTCTTACACTTGCAACTATAGATATAGACCCATCTACAATGGTGATTTTCATATTACTAGGACAACATTTATAAGATGAAAAGTATATAGATTATGGTGTCATGTGATTAGTAGCCCAGAAATCAATTACCCATACTAAGGGATTTGCAAAATTCACATTAGAAACACAAAAGAAAGAGAGTTTGCCTAAAAGTTCCCCTGAAAGAACAAGAGAGCAAGTACCTTTCAAATTTGGTATAGTTGTATCTAATGATTCCAACAGGTTTTTCAACCTTTCAATGTCATCTTTATTGAATTCAAAGGTTGTTTTAACTTTTTTTTTTTCTTGGCCTCTTCCTGATATGAACTGCACATCACTGTTTTTTTTCCTCTTCCCGTTCCCTTATTCAAATTTGAAGGTCTTTCATTCCATTTTTTCCTTGGTTCTTTGTTAGTTGTAATTCCTCCTTTTCTTCAACAATTTTTAAGAATAATGTTGAACATTCTTCATTTTGATTTTCTAGCATAATGCTATGTCTCCCTTCCTTAGCTTGAATAATAGAGATGGTTTCATTTGTCAAGGGTAGTTCCCTTCTTAAAATTTGCACTCTTACTGAATCAAATTCAACATTCAAACCAGTAAGGAACCTAAAAATTTTGTCTTTCTTAATGAACTTTTTCAATGCCACAACATCTTCATTGCAATGCATTTGAACACATTGATAATGGTCAATTTCATGCCGCAATTCCTATAACATATTTGCATATTTAGTGACTAACTAGATTTCTTATTTAGTCGCTCTTATCTTTACTTTCAATTTGTACACTCTAGCTGCATCATTGGCTTTAAAGTATGGTTGGTGAATAATGTCCTAAATTTCCTTAGTAAAATTAAGAAACATTATGGTGTCACTTATTTCAGAGATCATAGAACTCCATGGCCATGACATGACTATGGAGTCATGTTCATCCCATGTTGCAAACTTGGAATGCTCCTTTGATGGCCCTTTCCCTAGCAAATGACTCTACTTTCCTCTACCCTTTAAGAATGTATGAACAAATTGGGGCCACTATAAAAAATTGTGCCCACTTAAGCTATATATTTTTAATAAATATAATATTTTTCTTTTTCATGAAAGTATTGGGCTCAAATTGTTAAGACTAAAAGGTGATGTAATCAATTTAAGTTCCACAACTTGAAAAATATTAAGTTTTCAATGTTATCTTTTAAGCATAAAACAAGAAAATTTTAATATTACAAGGTAATCACCAACAATTCAAATAAGTAACCCAACAACACATGCTTTTATCACCTACAGGCAACCCATTGACAAGGACTTAGCAATACTTGCTTTTACAATATGAAGAGTGAAAACAAGGTAGATTCTTTGACGTAATTAAAAAATTGATTATATTTATGCAATCACCATATAACACACTATTACTTAAAGAATGATACGTGGTAATAATGTTTCAAAATATACCATCAGTATATCAATCTAAAATAATTTATTGTATTTATATTTTAACTTTAATATTTCTTTTGGGATTTTATTTATGAATCCAAAATTATTTAAAAATTTTTCAATTTACCTTGTTTACTTTTTAGCTCATAGAAACTCTCATGAAAATATTAGTTTATATATCTGTTAACTCATTCAGTATTTTCTTTATTTTTTCAATAACTTCCCAAATCTCTAATTTTATACTTATTTTTAATTTATAAATTAATATTTTATGAGCCAATTAAAAAATAAAACGTAAAGGGGATAAATTAAAAATTAAAAAAATTATGGGTTCATTAATTAAATTTAAAAATATAGGAGTCAAAATGTAATACCCATAAAATTTATAATAAAAAAGGGAAATCAGTTCAAAACAAATATAGATGCAGATAAAATTTTATATGAGATTATAATTAAAGTTAGTACCTAAGCCTCACCCTGTGCATTTTTAGCACTTGTAACTCAACTAAGTACGATAACCAAGTATCTGTGAGGAAAATTTTGATCTAATTAATAAAATAATAATAAATAAAATACAATATTTTCCTTTTAAAATATTTTAAATTTTCAATTATTCCCACTAACTCCACTTACCTTATTTTATTGCTCAATTATCTAACTAACCTCCACTAAATTATACTACAAATTTGTATCAGCCTCCCATTCCTACAGATTCCCTCTCTCGTCATTACACAGAGATCATGTTCTTCCTCTTGCAGCCATTTCAGCTCACCAGTGACTGATCAGTGAGTCACCAATGGCAGCATCGACCCATCCCCAACCATTGGCAGCCTCCACCACCGCAATATCGTCAAAAAATTGAATAACTTGCAAGCATCACTGTGATAATTTTCCATTAGCTACCGATGCTGTTTTAGCCACTGTGAAGGGACATTGGCGACTCCTCTTAACTACAGCAGCCTCATTAACCCCCCAACGACCATCACCGGCCACCACATCGCCAAAATTTCTCAAATTTTCCAGGGCTCAAAGGATCCGAAACCAAGCCAAAAAATTCACAAACTTGGTGCATATTTGCTTCGATTTAGCTTAGAGCTTTACTTCAAACATCAATTTTGGTCCTTTCTCCCTCGTTTAAACTGATCAATTTGGTCTAATTTGCTTAAAATTGAAGAACCCTAATTTTGGCACTATTCATTAAAAAAAAAAGGCGAATTTGAGCTGAATTCAAATTGTTTGCTTTAAATTCAGTTAAGATTATACTTTATAGGTGAATTTCGCACCTTTCTCCCTTGAAATCACTTATTAATTATGAATTTTAGCTTTTGGATTGAAAAAGCCAATTTAGGGGTCTAGGGGTAATTTGGAAATTTAGTGAAATTTGTGTTCTTAGGACTTTTAAATTTTTTTTTTATACACTGAGAGAGTGATTTAGAATTTTTGAAAATTTTAGTTTGAATTTTAGAATGAATTTCCAATTTTTAGTAATTTTCCTAGATTTTTCATGAAGAAAAAGGAAGGAAATTAGAAGGGGAAAATTAGTATAACTTGATTAGGTAACAATAAATATTATTTGAGGATAAATGGAAAATTTGGAATTTATTAGATGACCCTTAAGTGAAATTTGTGTCATGGTAAGTGTTAGAAATTTAATAAGTGCATAATGGAATAATTGAATAAAATTAAAATAATAATAATAATAATAATAATGATAACAATAATAGTAATGATAATAATATTAATAATAATGATAATAGCAATAATAATGGTAATAAGAATAATAAAATGAAATATAGGTCATAAGTATTTTAAAGTATTATTTAAGAAAGTGGCTCATAAATTTAATTTCTAAAAATTTAGTAAAGAAATAGGTAAATTAGCTTTGCGAAAAAAATCAAATAATTACATTATTTATGAGGAATTGATGTTAAGAGTATTTTATTTACTGTTTTAGATGACTAGAAAATTGTCAACAAAAGAATTCTAATCAAGGATAGAAGGAGGTTGGTATATTCATCTTAGGTGAGTAGATAATCCTAATTATGCAAAATATTATTTTGAATTTTAAATTATTAGAAATATTAAAATCTGAAATCTAAAGTGTTACGATTTTGAAAGATTCAATATTTGTACATAGATATTTAATTATTTCTGAAATACTAGGAATGTGTCCAAAATAGAATCTAGTAGCTAATGACAGTGGACGTTAGCCGTAGTGCATTGCGATTAGTAATTTGATAAGGTTAGGTATGATACCCTTACCACTATATTTTGTTTGAAGCCGGGGGCTATTATGATATTTACTCAGAGCCTATGGCTGAATAAGTATTTGTTCTGATATGTTATCACTAGTCTTGGGCTAGCTTTGTATTATGTAATTATAATTAGTTCTGTAGGAGATTCCCAAATGTATTATGTGAATGATAATTTTTAGTTTGGGATTTTAGAATTATGACTGCATGATATCTGATTTTAAATTTCAAAAAGCGTACCATTGTAAGTCTGTTCCATTTTTTTTTTTGCAATGTTAGAATTATTTGCTTACTAGGTTCCCATTCACCCCATTATTTAACATTTTTTAGATTCCAGCATCAAACCAGAACATCCACCTTCAGAATTTTAATCTTGGTGATTAATTTCTTGGTAAGTTTAGCCTACTACTAGAGCTATGTCTTTCTGTATTTTTATGATTCAGTGCAATCATTCCCTTATACACAGGCTAAATGTTTGATGTATTACTATGGTGTGTCAGAAATTGTTTGTAGGGATATATGTTTTGTGGTTAAGAGAGTTTTGATGGGTTTACAACGATGAAGGACACCTCATCCCCGTGTCGGTCACGCCTTACTAGCTTGGGTCATGACACATAATAAAAATACAACAAATTATTTTAAATTAGTAAATAGTAAACATGTTTTGACACACTATTACCATGGTATTTATGGAAATAATGGGATTATATCTTTAGAAACCATTTAGCATGTACAAGGAAAGAAAGAAAACGACATGAAAAGCTTTCCTTTTTCTTCCAAAGGCATGGCTAGATTTCAAAATTCTTTATTAACATAATATGGGTCAAAAACTTATGTTTAAATGAGAACTTGTACCCAAAATTTTAAAACATTTTTTGCCCAAATAAATTATTGAAGAATGTAATATGCGCAATAATTATAAAGAATTATGAAAAAACAAAATCATCAAAGCTTTCGATTCAACATTCTCCTTCATTTTAATCATAAAAATCATCTAAAATTGACAAGTAAGAGGAGTAAGAATTCCAAAACAAAAATTATGAAGAGCAGAGATTAGCAAAAAATTCATTTTCCTATTAGCTTTATCTATTTCTCACCTTTAATTTATGCTTACTAGTTATTGAAGCTTCACCTTATTCTTTTCTTCTTGTTTTTGCCTAATTCTGATCATTTATTAATGATACATTTTCTTACTTAATCTTGTCTCACAACTTTTCTCTCCCTTGGACATAATAAAAAAAGAAACAAATGCAAGTGAGACAATAGTAACCAGAATAGATAAGCAAATATCAACATAATCACAAGAACAACCGTGCAATAACATAGTGAGAATGTATTTGGATAAGGGCCATGGCAAACCATTATCCATAGAAGACCACAATATTTTGGAGTTCCAAAACAAACCTAAGCAAGTAATTCAAAAGATGAAAAAAAATAAACATTTAAGTCTAAAAAATGAAATTTCCAAAAGAGTATTATATGTTGAGCTTTCTCATCTCATCCTTTGAATTAAAGCCTTTGATGCCATTGGATATTGGAAAGGAGAGGAAGAAGGGTCAATGTTTGTGAGATTGGTAAGACGAAGGAATCCAAAAGGCAAAACAAATCATATAAAATCATGTTTGGTAAGTACATGGTGAAAGCAAAACTAATCATGTAATTATTAAGAATAATACATGAATACGAAAATAAAGAGAATAGTTAATCAAGATTTGACCTAATGAAGAAGACATAATTGTATGATGCGTACTGTCTGAGTCAGAATAATTTCAACCCTTAATACCCAAGAGAGACTTCTGAGTGTTAGACAGCCAGAGAGAGTTATCGTCTTTTGTGTGTTTTAAAATTAGGGCATCAGAGTATAATTTATAGGGTTTTATTTTAATAATAATGATACATTATATTATAAAAATAAAATCCTCAGAAATCCTTTAAAATGATTTCCTTTTTAATTATTCAGAGAAAAATAAGCCCAACAAATCTCTTTGGGTAACAAACTCACAATTAGTAATTGATGGATGATTACTAATGCTCTTGGACTATGGATTGGGTTTCTGCTTAGTGGGCTTATGGATAATCAAACCCATCACCGATTATCTATAATGAAAATAAACTGAGTCCATTCATAGTCTATAAATTATAATATCAATTACCAAATTAGTTATAACAAGAAATTAATCTAATAGAATAATTAATGTTAATCCATATAATATCAAAATATTCTAACAATCTCCCACTTAGATAAGATTAATTAAATTATTAGGTCAATAAACGAATGCATAATCAAGCAATTAATATTCACATAAACACATGGATGTGTGTATATTTATAAATCATACAAAATTTAGAAATGAAACTACACATAAAGATCACTGAAATCAATAGGGAATCAAGTGATATTAACATTTCTATAAATAAGTTTCATTATCTGAATAGAATAGAATACAAAGTGACATTCAAGATGTCATATTACAATCCAAAAATCCCTTAAGAACTTAATTCAAACTCCCACTAAACCAAGGTTACATTTAAATTTTCAACAACACCTATGTGAGTCACATAATTTTTTAAGACTCCTACGGGTAAGCCTTTGGTTAACGGATCCGCCAACATATGTTCACCAAGACTATGAACCAACTAAGTATGAGATTCAACAACCTTTTTTGACAAATAGGAACTTAACATCAAAGTGTTTAATGTGACTGGAGTTCTTATAATTTTAAGAAAAGCTAACAGCAGACGAACTATCGCAGTATATGGTTAGATGTTGTGATATAGAATTAACCAAATGTATGCCATATATCAATTTCCTCAACCATGTGGCCTGACGGGTAGCCTCATAACAAGCGATATACTTTGCCTCCATAGTCGAGGTAGTTGTTACTGATTGCTTAGAGCTTTTCCATGAGACAACTCCTCCAGACGTCATAAAGATGTATCCAGAAGTGGATTTACGATTATCTACACATGATGCATAGTCTAAATCTGAATAACCCATAATTTCAAGTGGCTCATACCTCCTAAAAGTAAGCATATGATGTTTTGTACCTTGTAGGTACCTCATAACTTTCTTCGCAGCCTTCAAATGATTAGGACTAGAATTACCCAGGTATCTACCAAGTACATTGACAGCAAAAGCAATATTAGGTCGTGTGCATACCTGAGCATATATAAGGCTGCCAACAGCAGATGCATATGGAATCTTATTCATTTCAATTTTTGAATCATCATCTTTAGGATAAAATGATCTAGACAACCTCTCACCTTTCTATGCAGGTGCAGCACAAGGAGTGCAAGCATGCATGTTAAATTTCTTCAGTACTCGATCTATATAGGTTGCCTGAGATAAGCCAAGAGTGCCACGGGATCTATCACAATGAATCTGAATTCCCAAGACAAAAGAGGCTTCACCAAAATCTTTCATGTCAAAGTGGCATGATAAAACATGTTTGATCTCATTTAATATAGTCACTGAGTTACTGGCCAATAATATGTCATCAACATATAGTACAAGTATCATGAAGTTGTCTCTGTCAAATTTCTGATAGATACATTGATCAACAATATTATCTGTGAAACTAAGTTAAGTGATTATCTGATCAAACTTCAAATATCACTGTCTTGAGGCTTGTTTAAGCCTATAGATGGGCCTTTTCAACTTGCACACTAAATGCTCTTTCCCTACTTCAGTAAATCCATCAAGTTGTGTCATATAAACATCCTCGAGTAAATCACCATTTAAGAATGTTATTTTGACATCCATTTGATGAAGTTCAAGATCCAACTGTGCAACAAAAGTCATTACAACTCTGAATGTTTTCGTATAATCGATCCCTTCATCTGATTATATCCTTTAACTACAAGTCTAGCTTTGAATCTTTCAACTTCACCATTGGCCCTTCTCTTGGTCTTAAAAACCTATTTGCAACTAACAGGTTTACAACCATTTAGTAACTTAGTTATTCTCATACATGATTATGAGACATGGAGGACATCTCATCATTCATAGCCTCCAACCACTCAGATGAATAAGAACCTGACACAGTCTCATCATAAGAAATTGGATCTGTGCCATCAACAATGTCCGACTTAAATTCCTGCAAGTACACTATGTAATCATATGAAATCGCAGGTCTAAAAGTCCTCTGTGATGGTCTTAAATTAATGACTGGTTCTACTACATCACCTATAGGAGCTTTTACAATAGGATCAATCAGATTTTCAACAAGAGTGTCATCTTTAATATCATGATCCATAGGTAAAGATGACAAAGATGGTATTCACACAATGCAGGTTGATTACTTTAGGAACACTATTCTCACTATCTAAGTCATCCTTAAAATAGAATGCTCTATCAGATTTAATGACCCTAGTAGTGTAACTAGGACAATAAAATTGGCATCCTTTGGATCTGAACAATACCCAATGAAGAATTTGCTAACAGTCCTAGAATCAAGTTTCTTGATATACGGATTATAAGGCCTCGCCTTTACTTTACAACCCTATACGCGAAAGTGCCTCAGACTAAGCTTCTTACTGGTGAAAAGTTCATATGGTGCCTTTTCAATTGACTTACTCAAAACTTGATTCAAGATATAGGTTGTTATCTTAAGGGTATCACCCCACAAAAACTCTGGTAATGAAGAGTGACTAATCATACTTCTGACCATATCCATCACGGTGCGATTACACCTTTCAGTAACTCTATTTTGTTGTGGAGTGTCAGGCATAGTATACTAAGCTTAAATTCCTTGTTCTTGTAAGAATATAGCAAAAGGTCTAGGGTTTCTGCCTATTTCAGTATACCTCCCATAATATTCACCACCTCTGTCTGATCTTACACTTTTGATTACCTTTCCAGACTTTAATTTAACAATAGCCTTAAATGCCTTAAAGGCATCCAATGAGTCAGATTTATCATGCAATAGATTAATCCATCCGAATATGGAATAGTCATCTATAAAGGTTATAAAATATTTGTAATTACCCATAGCAGCAGGAGTAATTAACCCACTAATATATGTGTGAATTAATTCCAAAATAGTCTCAGATCTATTAGCCCCTTTCTTTCTAGCTCTAGTGGGAAGTTTTCCCTTAATGCAATCAATACATGATTCAAAATCAAAAAAATTTAAGTCATGTAATATTCCCTGTCTAACCATCCTTTCTAATCTCTCTTTGGACATATGACCTAAACGCCAGTGCCATAACATGGAAAAGTTCTCATCAATTCTTCAGCGTTTATGTCTAATAATAGCATTAATAGATGCCACAGAGGTAGAATTTGAACTAACATTTGCATTTAAGCAATATAAACCGCTCATTAAGCTAGCAGTTCCAACAATGACTGTATTAAAGTAAACATCAATTCTACCATTTCCTTGCCAAAGGGAATATCCATGTTTGTCTAATACAGAACTGGAAACCAAATTCCTCCTTAAAGAAGGTACATAAACAACATCATACAAGGTTAAACTGTGTCCATAATACAAGTTCAAAACTACAGTTCCTATGTAATCCATTGTAGCTGAACTTCATTCCACTCCTAGAATGGTTTTTTCCCTCTCATTTGGGCTCTTCCTATCTTTGAGCCCCTGCAAGAAATTAGTTACATGACCAGTTGCACTAGAATCCAACTACCAAGTGTCCATAGAGGTTTCAAAATTATTGGATTCAAGATAAACTAGAGCTAAGGGGGCAATTTCAAGAAAGATACCTTCTTTCTCACACTTGTACTTCAACTTGAGGCAATTTGAGATATTGTGGCCAGGCTTCTTACAGTAATGACATTCACCCTTAAATATGTTCTTCTTCTGATTCTTATTCTTCTTATTGTTCTTCTTGAGCTCAAAGAACCTTTTACCATTATCCTTGCCCTCAGGCTTTTTTCCCTTAAGCTTCTCATTTCTAGCCTTGCTTGACGAACCATGAGAGATGTAGTTCACTGAATGATCATGTGAACTTGATTTCTCTAATGACTCCACCTCCTGAGTCATGATGGACATTATTTGATCAATGGTCTATTCAGCTTCTTGAGAGTTGTAGGTGGTTCTGAAAACCCTATATTTTGCTAGAAGAGACTATAAGACTCTATAGACAAGATAACTTTCACCAAGTCCACATTTAGAGACTTCAGCTTATTGAAGTAATTCACCAGCTTTATCATATGTTCACGTACACCAGACACTCTGTCATAATGAGTGTTATTAAACTTGTTGAACTTCTCACTTACAGCCTTAAGGTATTCAACAGCAATGTCCTTATTAGGAATACTCTTTCTGATTGTCTTCTCAATAGTGTACTTCATAACTATCACACAGGTTCTGTTGTACTCATACCATTACTTGTGATAAGCTCTATCAGCAGCACTAGACTCAGCAGTAAGATCTGTCGATTTTGGTTCTCCCATGACCAAATCCTCTTTAGAGATAATTCGGTACATATCAAAGGACTCATGCTAGTCATCAAAGTTCATCCTATTCAGAGTTTTCACCACAAACAGTTGTTGGAACATGGAAGCTGATGGAACAAAATTAGAAAACATTAATTATGTCCCAAAAATTTAATTATAAAACAAGGTTTCCTTCACAAAATTCAACTTATGCAACTATATCATATTCCCACTTAAAGTTCTAAATTACAACAAATCAAGAAAGAAAACTTATATGTACCACAGAATTGACCACAAAGAGAAATAACAAAATGCATCCATGGTTTCCATATTGATAGGATATAAGTAACTATGAAAACATCAATTTAAAATTTACTGCTAACCATTCGTAAATGTTTCTATTTCACAAAATTATATTAATAATGTCACACTGATAGGATATGTCTATTGTCAACATAATATATACATACACTCTCTCTAGTGGACTTATCATAATATTCAGACTCATCCCTGATAATGGTAATTAAATCATTCTTAAATGTAGGGAATAAAATGACAAACACAGTATAAATTGTTTATAAAAGATATATCACCATGATTGGACCTACGATAGGTGAGCACACAATCAATAGGTGCATGTGACCTAAATTCACAACAAATTCCACACGTAGCTTATTCTTTTAAGGCATGTGCTTAAATGATGAATGAAATCTACAATTAATACAAATAAATCAATTATAATTTATTCACACATAATTAGGGAGAGTGAACTGAATATGTTGTTCCTTACTAGGTCTAATTTGTACAAAATT
Organism: Delonix regia; assembly: GCA_037074485.1. Classification (NCBI taxonomy): domain Eukaryota; kingdom Viridiplantae; phylum Streptophyta; class Magnoliopsida; order Fabales; family Fabaceae; genus Delonix; species Delonix regia. The sequence continues at coordinate 3,761,766 of CM073460.1, read as the reverse complement.
TTTCTCAGATCAAAATACCTCAGCTACATATTATTTTAAAGCCTTAAATCTTCTAAAAATTTTAAAAACACCTATTTCTAGGATAAAAAATTCTGAAAAAATCACCATAATTTAGATCAGGGCGAGTAGAAGTGAATTATAAAGTTTTTGAGTTTGTCTAACCGACGAGTTGGCCTCACTCAACAACTGAATTCCCCCAACCCGCTGGTTTTTCATGTTTCATGCTTCGAAATATACTTCAAATTGATCGTAAATCTACGATCTACAAGTCTCTTATGGTTATTTTGCCATATTTACTTTGGTTAGGTTGATCTTTCATTTGAAAAGGGTATTTCGTTGAGTGATAACGGTTCAAAAATTTTTTTGGAATATTCCAGCTGATGAAGAGTGTGCTAGTGACACAAAGCTACAACGGTTATCACGCAATGGAGCCTCGTCGGCAACCATGTCAGATAGTGGCAGGAAAAAGAAAGTTAAAAAATAAAAAAAAGGGGTGTGCTGGTAACAGTGAGTTATGGCTTCGAAACTCAGAAAAAAAAAAAGAAATTAAAATTAAAAATTAAAAAATTTTATAACCGATAAACCCTGTTGAGGCTCTAATACCATTTAAAAGCAAAACTAATCATGTAATTATTAAGAATAATACATGAATACGAAAATAGGGAAAATAGTTAATCAAGATCTGACTTAATGAAAAGACATAATTGTGAGATGCGTACTATTTGAGTCAAAATAATTTCAACCTTCAATACCCAAGAGAGACTTCTAAGTGTTAGACGACCAAAGAGAGTTATCATCTTTTGTATGTTTTAAAATTAGGGCATCAGGGTATAATTTATAGGGTTTTATTTTAATAATAATAATACATTATATTATTAAAATAAAATCCTCAGAAATCCTTTAAAATGATTTCCTGTTTAATTATTCAGAGAAAAATAAGCCCATCAAATCTCTCTGAGTAACAAACTCACAATTAGTAATCTGATGGGATGATTACTAATGCTTTTGGGTTATAGGTTGGATTTCTGTCCAGTGGGCTTGTGGATAATCATACCCATCACCAATTATCTATAATGAAAATAAACCCAGTCCATTCATAGTTGATAAATTATAATATCAATTGCCTAATAAGTTATAACAAGAAATTAATCTAATAGAATAATTAATGCTAATCTATATAATATCAAAGTATTCTAACACATGGGGATAGGAATAGCCATATCTTAGAGAAAGCCCATTCCTTTGTGGGAATAGGAATTCTCTTTGCCCTTGTTTGATTACAAAATTTGGGCTCAAGAGAATAGGGATTTTAATGAGATTAGAAATGAAATGGAATATAATAACATATAATTGTGTCTAGTATAACATAAGAAAGGAATGAGAATGCTTATACACTAAATTGTTTGGTAAGATAAAAATACATCACCTATGGAATAAAATGGAAATAAAGGGTGATTATACCCTTGCAAATAAAATTAACATTTTTACAACAAAAAAAAAAAATTATAGATAGTTTCTTATATCATTGTTATGTTGTTCTCCAATTAAAACATGAAATGTCTCTAGTTTTTTAAGTATATTATAACAAGTGTATAGTTATTGAAAATAATGGTATTTTTTCATATTAAATTGTATATTATTATTATTATTATTATTATTAGTTAACTAAATACTTGTCATATTTTAATTAATTAATAATATAACAAGGAAATACTTGTCAAATTTGACATCTCGAAGTTGGGTAAGAGAAAGGAAGAGAAAATAAATTAATTCCTAAAACTAAATTTGAAAACCAATTTATTGGAGTTGTTACCAAAATTTTAAATAGAAAATTTTAGAAAACCAAATGAAAATGAAAAGGGTAATATGCTTAACTAGATATGTATCTAGGAGTTTGTTTGAGTGTAAGAAATGTGTTAAACACCCCATAATATCTATCTATGAGGATAGTTACCTTAAATTAGTCAAGCAAAATAAACAATATATGGCTTTAAATTTATTTTAATCACCCAAATTAAAACATATGCAAAGATAAACAGAGAAAACAAAACGAAATGAATGTAAATAAAATTGTGAATATTTATAAAAGATGGACTTGCCCTAGGATGAAAGCCTAGTGCCTACATACCATTTTGTGGGGATCATAGTCTACATAGTTTCTCTAAAAATGCGTGTTAGTTGTTCATAAAATAATTAGAATCATATGGAATTTTTTAAACAAAACAATTTGGAATTTAGTTAGTATGTTTTAATTTACTAAATCACTGTAATCACACTCTCTTACTCTCTTCATTTTATCTTTTTCTTTTTTGAATCTTTCAAAGCACAATTTATTTGTATGTTTTAAAATTGAAAATAATTAATGGAGGAGGTGGATTTTTAATTTGGTATTTTAGTTATTTAAGAGAAAGCCAATTTTGAAAAGCAAAAAAATAAACCTTCATAAATTTTGAAATTCTTTTTTTTTTTTTTTGAAAGGTGTTGATTTGATATGAGCTATTGAAACCCAAAAAAATTTTAAAAATGAGGATAAGGAAGACGTCCAATATTAGGTAATGGCTATAAAGTCATAAGATCTCACATAGCCCCATCGGTTGACTTATTAGGTGCTTATAAAGGCGTTGGATCTCACACAGCAAAACTAAGAGAATGTTAATAACCATTTATGCCTATGGAGGTGTTGGATCTCATGGCAAGTAACAATTGATGCCAATGGAGGCGCTAAACCTCATACAACAACATTAACAATAATAATAACATACATTGGTGCTTGTATGTGTTGGTGTCCCATTAAGTACTTATCATCATACGTTATTTACAAAACCAATGGATACACAAATTACAATTACCTTAAATAACTATAAGGCTTAATCTTACTAACTTCGCCACCTATTCATGCCATCTTCACTTGAGTGATGCCTTGCACCTTGGTCAAATTAGGCATGATTTCCAAGTCTGTAATCAACAAATTCCAAACTAAATTTGGACAGCCTAACCTCATACACTTAACTAAAATTGAACAATATAGACATTAACCATGCAACAAATTTTGGAAGCAAAATGAATGAGACAAACATGCCAACTTTTAATACAACTTTGATAACCAAATAGAGTGCCTATGTGTAGTGAATTAGTATCAAAATATAGAGGATAAACACCCAAAATTCAACAAGTTTCAAGGCTGGAAAATATGAATTATCTTGCCACCAAACATAAACAAAAATTGGACAGCATACATGGGCTTATGTGAGGCATGTTCTAAGCATTATTGGGCAGCTAGCTTAAGCTAAAATGAGATGCAAATAAGACTTAAAATGGACAATGTATGCACCCCAAAATGATATGTGATTAGGTTACAATTCATGGCAATAAAATGGCACGTAAGTGTAGCAACATAAATAACCACATTTTTTAGAAACCAATCATCAAACACCTTACCAACATAGCTCCACATGCATCAAAATTTTCAGTATATATTAACACCACACAATCTCATTAACAATTCATCAAACACATTGTCTATATAGCCAAAACGTAACAAAATTTTCAGCATACATTATCATAAAAATTAACTATCAAACATATCCCAAATGGGACCATTTAGGCATTATACACACAAATTTGAAGTAAATTTGAGCATTCAACATGCCATATACATGTTGGAATTCTTTGGGCGAACTTGGATACCATATAAACACATATTAAGAGCAAAACCATGCTTTAATCATGCGCTTAACATGCTGAAATTTTCTAGGTAAAATTGGATAGCTTATAGACACAAATTAGGAGCAAAACCACACCCTAATCATGTATCTAACATGCTGAAACTTTGTAGACAAAGTTGGATAGCCTATAGACACGAATTAAGAGCAAAGGAAAAGGGGAAAGATAAGGGAGTTATTGATCAAAACTAGGAAGAAAAAGAGGGATGAACTATTTAACTCAAGTTCGAGCCTCTTAAAGCTTGAATTTTTCCTCTTCTCTATTTTTCAACTCCTCTTCTCCTTTCTCTTGGATGCCTCCTTAGCTTTCTTTTCTTTAGCATGCTTTTTTAGTCTCCTTTTTTAACCTATATTATAAAAACTAGGGTTTCCTTAAGATAATTTTCAAATCACCCGTTAATCAATTCCAATTTTCCTTTTTAGGAATGTCCTATTTAATTGTATCATGGTTTTCAATAAAGGAAATTCTAGATCTTGTTTTCTTTTTCTTTTTTCAATCGTTGATTTTTTTTTTTGGTTTATTTTCAATCAAGAATGGAAATCATATATTAACCCAATAAAATTAGAATTGAAAAAATACATGATTATGCTGACTCCAAAAAATAAAATTAAAATTAACTTTGACAAAAATGAAAATCAGGACTAAAAATTAACTCAAAAATCAAATGATTATGTTTACCCTAAATTATTAATTTTAGAAATGTCTGAACAATGTTCACAACTACCTAAATTAGAAAATCTCATTTTAGAGAGGGTTTCATCATGCTGATGGAATGAAGAAGTGCTACAATAATTTTCTTTCAATAAAAAGGAACTCGGGTTACAAAAAATTGCAAGAGACATATCAGAGAAAGGCACGAATTAATGAGATAGGAGTGTTTTCTTCTTTAGCCAAAAAAGATTTCATTAAAGCAAGAGTATAAACATAGTGCAAAAATAATATACTGACAATAAACTAACTACAAGAAAAAAAAAAACACATATTAACAGGGATTATGTAGGATTATAAATTTATTTTTTGGCAAAATGATACTTCTGGTGCTTATAGTTTAACTTAATTTTTAATTTGGTCCCTATAATTTAAAGATTGTAGGGACTTGGAAAATATAATTACAAGTCCCTTTTTCTTATGTTTTAATTAATTACGAGGAATTCATTTTCAGTCCTCATAGTTTAATTCAATTTTTAAGTTGGTCCCTATAAAATGTTTTTCTATAATTATTCCAAATAGTTTTATAAATTTTTTATATAATGATGAAAATGAAATCCCCATAACTATATAACATAACTCATTTTCAATCCTCATAGTTTATGCAATTTTTAATTTGTAATTGATCGATCATTTCCATCAATCCATTCGAAAAAATATAAACTTACATAGAAGAAAGCTAGTTGTACTTATGGATGGATTGATGGAAAGGCTTGATTAATTACAAATTTTCTAGTTAATAGTCATAAAGGGATTGTTTTTCTAAAATCTATTGATAGTAATGGTTCCATCAAATATGCCTATAAAATGTTTGAATTTCTTGATGATATGGTAATGGAAATTGGGGAAGAAAATGTTGCTCAAGAGTCAAATATTATATTTTTTTATGAAAAACATATTTTTAGGTATTTATGTATTATTGCTTTATCTTTATTATTAGGATTAAATATTTTTCAAATAATTGTAGAGGTTTCATTATGATCGAAACTTTATATAAATATTCAGGTGATGATGAGTTTGTACAAATCATTGGATAAATTATGTCTTAATCTTGAGACAAGGATCAAAATTGATGCGTAAATTGAGAAATTTGACAAGGCTGAAGGTCTATTTGGATACAACTTAATGGTTGCAACAAGAAATAAGAAGCAACTTGAGAACTACTCATTTAATTATGTGTTTTACTTTACAAGTAATTAACTAATAAACTTTTTAAATTCATTTTATTTCCTTTTTGCTAGTTTCAGGGTGGAATAGTCATGGAAAAAAGTGCAAAGAGCTACGATCACTAGTTATTTCTCTTAAGCCTCACTTGTCATGCCACAAGGTGTGAAAGGAATTATAGTGTCTTTTATCAAATTCATCTTAAATGAGAAATTGCTTCAAGCAAAAAAGGTTGAATGCTTTTGTGTTTGTTAAATGCAGCATTCAACTTCAGTCTATACAAAGAGGAATACATATGATTCTACTTACTTATCAATCATAAATCCAATAATAAATATCATATCATAAACTAGAGAATCCTTGCCTAATAAAAGGGGACTCATGGACCAATGAATATGAGTGTTTCAACATTAAAGATGGAGATTCAAGCAAAAATAGATAGAGATGTAGCACTTATTTTAGTGACTTACTTTACTTGATATTTACTTAATCACTTGTGTATAATTTTAGGTCCACAAAATCTTAATACCTACCAGAATGACAAAGGAAAATGCATTATGATACAAGAAAACGCCAATGCCAACAAGAATGATAGAAAGAATGGCATTGTGAAAGAAGACAATGTCATTGCCAAAAAGAATAATAAAGGGAAATGCATTTTGATGAAGGAAAATCAAGAAACATAATTAAAGATAGTACTATAGTAGTGGTGAGACTGAAGAGGAAGATGAATAAATGAGGAAGGAATAGACTTGCTAGATTATAATAATGATGATAGTAAAAGTGATGACTTTGACCATGATGATTAAGGGGGATACTTGGTTTTTATTAGCTTATATATATGAATGGCTAGTACTTAAGAATTTTATGGTTTTTGAAACTTAATGATCATTGTGCTTTTTGAGCTCATGATACCATTTTGAACACCATAATTTGTTCGGGTAATTTTAAAAAATAATAATAATTAAGGAAATATTAAAATAAAATGTCAAACATTTAAGAGCCAAAAGATATAGAAAATTCAAAGAATAAAGAGAAAGCAAAGGGAAATAAAAACCCAAAACTTGATTTGCTAAATTGGCTTCCTATTACCTACCCTAACTTGTTGTCTAAAATCTTGCTGCAAAATTAGCTGCTTGTTAACTTCTTTGATGTCCAAGTTTTTCTATCAAATTTGCTACTGATTAAACCACTTGCGGTTCAAATATCTCTATGATTTTTACAATCTAGTTAAGCTTCTTTGTTGTATTTTGATGTATCCAATTAGAGTAGCTTTGAGTGACTTTGCTTACAGCTTAGTTCAAGCTTCTTTGATGTGTCTTAATGAGTTAAATTTGCCTTTAGTTGGAGTATTTTTGCTGGCTATTTTGGCTTAGAACTTGGTTGCATATTTTTGCTTTTTTGATGCATCATAATGACTTAAGTTTTTTTTTTTTTTTAACATAAGGATGTGGATTTTTAAATGTCTTTTGGACATGTTTATGTTTAAGCTAAATGTGTATATGGTGATTCTCAGTTAATTATAATCTATAATGTTGAGAAATTGATCATGGCATAAGTTTAAAAGGCTTGTTGAAGATCACAACAAAGTGATTTCCTAAATAAAAGCACAAAAAGAAAGAAGCAAGCAAGGATGAATGTAAGTGGGAGTAAGAAGCTTTGTAAGGTTCATTTCCAGGGATTGAGGAAAAGCAATTTTATTGATGTTGTTAAGTATTGTAAATAAAATAGGAATGAATGTATAATTGAACATCAACACACACGAGTACAAAATGTATGCATTTTATTATCATTGATGGTGCCATGTGAGGTCCAACGCCTCCACAGGTATCTTTGTTTTGGTGTTTCCATGTAAAGTCCAATGCCTCTATAGGCATCTTTGGTTGTTTGTTATGTGAGGTCTAACAACTTCATAAGCATATTTAGTTGTTTATGTATAGCCGACGTCTCTGTAGGCACGCTTTGTAAATAATTACATTCTTTACCTCGATATTGTCATGTGAGGTCAAACGCTTTCATAGGTATATTTTATAAATACTCCTACTTTCAATATTAATGTTGCTCAATGCCTACATGAGCAACTAATGAATTCACCAGTAGGGCCATGTAAGATTTTAGAACTCTATAGGCATTACCTTATACTACATGTTTGCATTTAAAATAAATTTTAGGTTCCAACAGTCAGTATCTAATTACATGCATTTTTTTAAAATAGAGCTTGATTTTTACTTCTTCAAAAATTTTCAAACATAATATTATTTCAAAGGTTTCTTCATTTTATTTCAAAATTCCCATCTTTTAATCGTCATTTTTGGTTTCTTGCCATGTAAGACTAATGCCTTCATTGATAAGCTTTATAAATAATCCTATTCTTCAAATTGATTCCTTGCCATGTGAGGTTCAACACCTTCACAAGCATTTTCTATAAATACTTCTACTTTCAACATTAATGTTGTCGTATGAGACCCAATGTCTTCATGAGCACTTAATGAATTCACTGGTGGAGTCATGTGAAACCCTACGACTCCATAAAAGTAACCAATATTGGATATATACATTTCAAAAAATTTAATGAACTCACCAGTGTAGTCATATGAGATCTTACGACTCCATAGGAGCTGCCCAATATTTGATGCTTACATTTCAGAAAATTTTTCAGCATCTTTCTTTTAAATAAAGCTCAATTTTATTTCCTTGAATTTTTTTTCAAATAAAGTATAATTTCAAAGTTTCATTTTTTTTGAAATTCCTCTCTTTTGAAATATATAAATTATTAATGAAAAGATACATGTTTATTCTTTTTCAATGAAAAAAGCAAAAGAAGTGAGATTATATTGATTTCATTAATTAAAACAAGCCAACTTAAATTCTTAATTGTTTTATTTGCAAAAATCCGTCTAATTTCAACTATTTTATTCTTTTCATAAACACATTGACACATATTTTTAGATAAACTATGTGGACTTTGATATCTCTCACAGTTTGCATAATCCCTAAACTCTCATCCTAGGTTAAATATGCTCTTTGTAAGTATCTAATTTTGTGTTAATTTTGTTTTGTTCTTTCCATTTACTTTTATGTGTAGTTTAGGGTGGACAATTAAAATAAATTTAAGGTCATATCTCATTTACTTCGATTGACTAATTTAAGATAATTGTCTTCACAGACAGGTGTTATAGGGGTCTAACACCTTTTCCACACTCAAATAAACTTCTAAACACATTTTTAGTTATACAGACCACCTTTCCATTTTTATTTGGTTTTTCAAAATTTTTCATTTTAAAAATTTTGGTGGCAAATCTAATAATTTGGTTTTGAAATTAATTCTAAGAATCAATAGACACCTATTTTCTTTACCCTCCCCCAGGATATTAGGTATGACAACCATTTTATTCATGGTATGCCATATATGAAGTAATTTTTCATTGTATCTTTGAATCTTACAATTCTATGTAATGTATGATTCATTATTCACAATTCACGTTGTGAATTGCAATTCGATAACCATGATGCCAATTAACTCTCAATCAACCTTTAAACCTATCTCTATCTTTGTAAGCTATCATTTCCATTATAAAAAGGCTTTCCAAATTTCTACCTTTCAAATAATTATACTTTTGGTTGAAGGTCAATTTGAAGTGGATTTCATTTTGAAAGTCTAATTTTGCTAACAAAAAAGGTAAATTGCATGACTTTATATGTTTAGGGCGTCAATTGTCAATGTTTAAATTAGATGGAGATATGCTACATAAATTCTTAGATTGAAAAGGGTTCAATGCATTCTGGTTTTGTTTAAAGTCAAAGTGATGAGTAAAAATGAGGCTTACCCACACAAATAAATTCATATTTTGTCAAAATATAGAAAGTTATAGTTAAGAAATGAAAAAGGGAGAAAAAATATAAGTAATGAAAATATAACACTTTGGCATATGAAGTAAAAGTTTGAATCTAAGAACTTTTGCTAATTACTCATGCCCATCATGATCACTAGATCACTTGGATAAATTAATTAGGGTGCTAAATGGTTAAGCCAAACTTGAATTGCTCATAGGGATGAATCTAGAATTTAATTTCGAAAGGGAAAAAATCTTTGAATCTATAATTCAAACAAAAAAAGCTAAATTCTTACGAATTAAGGGTTAAATTCTTATAAATTAACAAGTTAAATAACAAATATAAGATAAAATTATATATAGAAAAGTTGAAATTTAAAACATTCAAGGGAGCAACTACCATGCCCCATTGAATCAATTCCTGATTGTATGAAATTTTACTAATGCTTGATCTCAATCAAAATAGCTCCAAGTTACTTACCATTGTTATACTCCATTGGTTAAATTCAAGTGCTTAAAAATCCAAAATCATTAGCATTATCTTGATGTTGTGGGGCCTTCCCATTTTGGAACTTCGACCTGAAACCTAGGTCCAATGGGAATAACAAGTCTTCTAAGAGAACTACCACCATGAGAAAGTAAAAACTTATTTGACAATTTGAGCTTCTTGTCTTCCTTTTTCAGTCTCAATGATTGTGAAGACTTAATTAGATCTTTCAAAACCACAATTGACTCAGACACTTCTAGAAGGTGTATAGTTGATTTCTTTTGAATTGATTTCTTAGTACTTCGAGCATAGTTATTATCAGTAACCAAGTCTTCCCATTTCACTTGGTTTGACTCTTTCATAGACTCAATAAAGTCTTGCTTGAGTAAAATGCAATTTGATGTATCATTGAAAGTAAAGAAAGCATTTACATGCTTTCCTTGGAAACTATAACTATTGCCTTTGAAATAAGGTGACCTAAAAATGGAAGAGGATTGGCTTTTTCTCTTTTTCATCTCATTCTAACTATTAGATTTCTTTCTACTTAGGCCAAAAGGAGCACCAAACTTGCCATCATATAAAAATTGCTTAAGATCCCTCTTTCTTTGGAAAAATATAAGCATAGTCTTGATACTATTCATACTTTAACAAAACTAAGAGTAACACTATTTTGTTCATCACTTATTAGTTAATTTTTAATTTGGACCCCTCTTATTTTTAATTCTTAATTTAATCCCCATTTTACTAGTTGTTTCTTAATTTGATTCCTCATTGATTTTTATTCTCAATTTAATCCCTCTTTTCATACTCAAGTTAGTCCCTCTCTTATCAATTCATTCTCAATTTGACCACTCACTAATCTTAAAGTTAACACATTTAAGTCCCTTATGTCTTAATTAAATTAGAGGATCAAATTCATGATGAAGTGATAAAGAGACCAAATTAAGAATGGACTGATAAATAAGAGACTAAATTGAGAATAAAAATAAGTAGAGAGCTAAATTAAAAATCAACAGATAAGTGAAGGATCAATGGTAGCTTAAATATTGAATATTGACTATTTAAAGACAAGTCAATGATAAAAGCTACTTGAGATAATATAACGTTAAACCTTTTCATAAAAGAAAATCCATAAAATCTCTTAAGTGAGACAACCCACCAAACTATTTTGTTTAATATGCGAGTTAAGTAAGTTAGGTTAATATAACTCACATATGTTAAATGAATTGAAAATTATAACATAACCCATCATTTTGGTCGGTTAAAAAGGTTTAACCCAATGAATTAGACCTATTTTGACAATAATAAATGTCACACTAAGATAAAGATACTTGTCAAAATATGCTATTCGATGCCAACTTAAAAACAATTTATTGTATATGTATTTTAATCTCAATACTTTTAGATTTTGTTTATAAACCCAAAACTCCTTATTTAGAAAATTTTCAAATTACACATTTACTTTATTTTTTCAATGACTCTAAAATATTAGTTTGTAAATTTATCAAATCACCCATATACTTCCTATATTAATCTGTTAGGTCCGACATCCTTAATTTAATCCTTAATTGCAATTTATATATAGTCGTTTTAGGGGATTATTGGGAAATAAGTAAAGGAAGTTAAGTTGACGGATTCAAAAGGGGCATTGGGTTCATAAACCAAATTTTAAAATATTAAAATTAAAATATAAATACAACAAATTTTTTTTATAAATATAAAGTAAATATAATTGATACGTCATTATATATGTTTTTCTCTAAATGTGTTGTGCAATATTTGTATTAATACAATCACTTTTAAGAATGCACTATAGAATTTACTATAATTTTTCCTTATTTTTATCATGTCTACAAAGAAGCTTTTTTCAAGCACTTACATTTTAACTTTTGGAAAGCCACCTGATACCTAAACATATTAAACATAGCAATTTATGTAGTAGGCTCAATCGAGGGCATACCGTGGAATTCACGACAATGCGTTTTCGATTTTTGAGCATTTTTAGTGGAAGCTCCTGAATAGCGTACTGGAATGACTTCATATTGCAAGGATAAAAAGCAAGGCCTTTTAACCAAACTAAAAAGTCTCCCTTGCTAAACAAGCCGAGATCAAGTTTTCTTGCTCTAATTGAACCTCCTTCGGGCAAAGTAGCCTTCTTTTGGATGCTATGCTTCTTGCTTTCATTTTGACTACATAATGCACCTGCAATTTAGTAAATTACTGAAACAAATCCTTATCAAGTTGGACACGAAGGCTATGCATATTTTGAAAAGACCTGTGTTTGATATACATGTTTTCACACATGCATTAAATAAGCTTAACTCTTTAGATTATACATGAGCACATCATATTTATGGTATTTTGATGTTAACATTCCTATCATATATGTCTCGTGTCTGTGTTCATATCGATGGTTCTGAAGATATCAACTCTAAGATGTTTCATTACGCGTTTAGAATAATATTGGCCACGTACCTAGATAAGTATGATTCTTGTTTTAAATATTTAATAGAGTCTATGAATTTGGTGACCTTGTGAACTTATAAACATCCATGTACTTAGCGATATGCAAATGGAAAAGTAAAAAGTTCCTGTTTGTTTTATATTTTTATCTGTTTTTACTGCAAATTTATTATGTGTTTTGAATAAATTTTTAAAAATTCAGTACCAATTAATGTTAATTTCATATATTTTATAGATTGAACTATTATATTACTTCCTTGTATTAAATTTATTCAATTTTGTACTATTTTAATGAAAACTGTAAGAGAATTGCTTTAATAAAAAGAAATCAAGAATTATATGCATAGACCAGAGAGATTATGCTTGAAAGAATTTCACAAATAATTTGAACGTTGAAAGATGACAAAGAGAAAGTTAAGAAAATATTCAAATTTAAGATAATGAACACTAAACTTCAATACCAAGTCTGAATTTGAAGTTGATTATTACACAAAAAGTTATAAATCTTGTTAAAATCTTTTCAAAAGAGACATCGAAATGAGAAATTGTAGTCAAAATAGTAAAGAGTGAACATGTATTTGACGTAATTCTTTCCCCTCCTTCAAACAAAATAGTATCAGATCTAGATTTCATACTTTAGAGAAATAAATAATTGAATTGTACAAGTTATTTAACGTAGACTATTGGATTAAATTTTAAAATCATATAGGTTAATATTAAAGTTTTAGAATGCATGTGATCACTTAACTTTATTCTAAATCATTAGATCTACATAATTTCTTTAATATTAATGATTAGATCCATGCAGTTTTTGTCAAATACAAGGAATATGTTTCAAAATTTTAGTTCTTCCTCCCCTTCCAACACCTTGGACATCATAACCAATGGTATGGATATCATCTTCATATTCATAGATTGACCATCAAGGAATCTAAGTAGTCAAGTAGCCATTTAGGGAAGGGGAGAGCTGATCTTGGAGATGATGGACGAAAGCAACCCAGAAAGGCTAACAATTAAAGTAAGGGGACAACACACGAGGCAACGAAAAGACATCAAGAAGCAAAAATACCAAACATGATTAGATAATAAAGGATGCTTAACTCTCACGCCAAATAGAATAGAATGTTTGGATACTTAAAATGCGTGTTCATCCCACAAAGGGTAGATTTCTCACGCTTCCTCAGATATATACTATCAGGATTAGTCCTGAGCAAAGAAAGAAGCAAGGTCTAATCCAAGGAAACCATGTGACAAGAGAAAAAAAAAGGGAAAAAGTGAAGAAAAGAGCAAAAAGACAGAAAAGAAAAAAATGAGAAGTAAGAAGCGGCAGCCCTGAGACCATTTCTTCCTTCAGCGACAGCTATTAGGGTTTGCAGGAAAGGCGTAAAATCAAGTACCCAAGATGAGGTTTCCTTCAATTGCATGTTTAGGATGATGAACCGCACAAACAGTACATATAGAACATCAAATTAAATCAAAAGGAGAAATTATCCCTAGCAACATAAGAACATGAGAAAGAGTTAGTGGAGAGAGAGAAAGGCATACCTTGCCTCTGAAGTACATTGAGCGGCGCACCTCTTGATCTTTCTATGCTTGATTTGAGTGGAAGATGCGAGTATTCATAGAGTTTCTCTTCCAAAAAGCTTTCATTATAAAAAATCTAAGCAACATAATTGTGATACTTGGGAAGTTGTGATCCCCTAGATTTTTTTACATATTAATTTTTAATTAAAATATGATAAGTATATAATTTTTTAATATAGTATATATATAATTTTTATAAATAATTATATAATTTTTAAATTGAATTATATATTTTTCATATATAACTATGATTAGGTTTATTAACTTATATCCTTAGTTGTTCTTTTATCTGTATATAGTTATCCGTAAATATAGGTAACTAATCTAGTGCTTGACCTTTTTTGAAAAAATATATTCATATCACCTAGATTTCTTTCAGAGTCCAAATTAGTCAAGTCTTCAAGTTTATTCAATAGGGTTTGCTTAGAACTTAGTAAATATTGTAAAAAAAAAAAGTTTGAAATTCTTTTAAATGTCTAAAATTTCTATGGTTGAAGCATATACCATAAAGCCTTAGGAAAATAACCCTAAGGTTTTTAAGTGTTCTATTAGGTTAAGAAGAGACTCTAGTCAATTGATGGCATTATGTGAGCCATTAGGCGATTGATAAAGTATATTATCAATTAATTAGATCACTTGACACTATAATTGACTGATGCCTCACCATTTGTTGAATAAAAATGCTTTTGTAAGTTATTAGTGGATTAATGAAACATTGAATGTTCACAAATTTAAATTTGTTTAGGGTACAATCACTTTGACAGTTGACTAATGCATAATGAAAAAAAGAATATAATAAATATTTTAAAGGATTATCTTTGTACTTGACTTTTCACTTGTTTCTAATGACTATTTTAGGGTTTGTACTATTAATATATGACTATATAAATTCCAAGCACAATAAAAAACTTCTTACAACTTCGTTTAGTTATTCTTAAGCTCAAATATCTCTTCTTCTTCCTTCTAGAGCATTTTTAGATTTAAATACTTTATTCAAGGGATTTTTTTTTTTGCTGAAATTTTCCTGTACTCTCTTACCAGTGAGATTGAACTCTCTGATTTCTTGAGTTGAGATTATTTTAAAACCTGTTGAAAGTGTTTGAGCAACTCTTAAGAGGTGGTTGGTATAATGGCAAACAAGTGCCCTTAAAAAACTTATTTGATACTAAAAAATCTCAAGTTGAAACTTTGCCATAAAATGTAAAAGTATAAGCTAGACTAGAATAAAGCTATTGAGTTTTATCTCTCCAACTCATTCTTTTCTTAATTATTGCAGTGTACATTTCTTCTTTGTTGAAATTTATTGGTTTGCTTGACTTGCTTATCTTAAACTTTGTTTCTCCTTAAGTTTAAATTCCATTATCCTCGTTCACTTTTCTACATCTCAATTTTGCTCTAATCTTTTTTAAAATCAAGATCTTCAGTTTTAAGCTGTAGTTTTTAATTGACACACAAGTCACACCCCTCTTGGATGCAATCGTATCCCTTGCTGTAGGGATCCCACAGCATGGGCTGCTGTGTTCCAATCTTATCCGTTCAACATATCGTGCGACTCTTATTTCAACACGTGTTCTTTTATTTATTTTTTTTCAAAAATGAGTAATGGCTAACAAGCAATTACAAGAGATGAATGGCTACCAACATGAACAAGAGGGGGAAAGATGCAGTGATTACAAGAGCTGATGACACCTTGTTTTCAAAGTCCTATCGTCTTCCTTGAGTGTAATCGGGTCGCTCAACTTGATGAGCTTGCCGTTAAGGTTGCTTTTCATTATCACGGTCCTTGAAATGATAATGTCGATGTTCTCATTTGTGTTGGATCTTTACTAGCGATGTCATCGTGTTTTGCTGGTTGTTCATCTGCGTTCTCACGTAGACATTGCAGTTCAAGAGGATGGCAGCGACGTCACTGAAGATGAAGTCCACGATGAGCGGTGGAAGGAGGGAAAGATATTGAAATCGCAAGAGGGAAAGATGCATTGGCTTTCTCAGATATTGCAGTTCTGGAGGATGGCAGCGATGTCACTGAAGATGAACAGTGACCAGAGGGAGGAGTCGGGGTGAGATGAAAATCGTCGAAGGGAAAGATGATATCTGAGCATGCAAATGCAATTGGCCATTTTGAAAAAGACCAAACAAACAAAAGAAAAAGAACACATGTCGAAATAAGAGCCGCGCGATATGTTGAACGGATAGGATTAAAGCACAGCAGCCCAGCTGTGGGGATCCCACAGCAGGGATCCGAACACCTCTTGGATGCTACTCATTCCTAACAATTATTACAGTCAATTAAATATAAATTATTATATATTGAATTTCTTATGTTGAAACAAAAATTATATAGCTATGAGTAATGTAGTAAACTTAAAAGAGTGAGAGGAAAGAAAGGAGACAAACACCTAAAGCAATATATTGGTTTGATCAATGTGAAGTTTTATTGTTGTTGTATTCCCTCGTTAAATTGTGGTTCGCATGTTAGGTTTTATATCATATTATTGGTGGATTTTAATTTTGAGTTCACATTGTTGTATTAACTCTCATAGCTATTCGCAATTATTACAACGGTAGTGGTTCTCTTAACTGAAAAATATGGATTTTCGAGTCTGATTTTTTATTACAAAAACAAAACAAATGCCATCATTTGAGAGTAAGAAACAAAGACTTGAAAGTACCCCATATTCAGTTCTCATAGTTTTGGTGATTATGGAATTTATGATCTAATGCAATGGCTGTAGGTTTGATTTTTTGCATTATTTCTTTTATTTTACATGAATGAATAAGTTTGTGTAAGTTTGTTTTGTGGAAAATCACTTTACAACCTATACCCAGACTTGTTTCTTTACAAAGGATCATTTACCCAAGTTTGGTTTACATTTGTTCACAAATAATTATGACAAAAAGGTTTTCAACTCTCACCCATAAGGTCATGGTTTTTCCCACTCACCTAGAAGCATATTACATGTTGGTTTTCATTTGCTCACCAAATGGGATTTCCAAGTAAAGGTTTCCCCTTTAGCTAACCCACAACTAATTTTTTTTTTACCCAACTCATTAAATCCAGCTTAAAAAAAAAATCTAAACAAAAAAATTCTAATTTGTAAAAAAGGTCAGATTCATGATTATTTAAAGCTCAACTTGAGTTCAAAAAACCTGAATAAATATTTTTTTAATAAGAAAAAATTTTTATTTAAAGAAAAACTTAATATAATATGACATTTTGTTAAAAATAAAAACTAATACTCTTATTTAAAGGATTTATGTTAATATAATAACATATTTGTAATCATAACTTTTTTATATATAATCTCAAAAGCAATAATGACAATTAGTTTTATTATTTATCTCAAGTTTTAAACAATAAACTAATTTTTAAAAGCCTAATTAATCTTATAGGATCGACTTGAAAAGTATGAATAAAAATACGAATAAAAATGTTCGATTAAAAAATAGGCTCTAACTTTTTTTTATCAAAAAATGTGTATAAATCCATTTTTTAATCGAGCATTTATCTTCTTCTTTTTTTTAGGAGGGGTTTGTCAAGCTTTTTGAATCATTATCAAGTTTATTTATTATTAAAAAAATTATATAAACTATATATTTAATAGTTATTATTATTTGTAAAATTACATATAAAGAAATTATAAATATAAATTAATTGTTATATTAGCACAAATCTTTTGGATAAATGACACTACTTAATCTTTTCTTATCAAGATAACATGTTACATTAACATACGGTTGCCTGTATAACCATTTTGAATTAAAAATAAACTAACTCACTAATAAACTTACATATTTTGCATCTTTGAAATTAAGATAGTTTTAATTTTAATATCTTAAATATTGAGTTATATTCATTTTTAATAACCAAATTATTTTTTTAAGTAATAAGTTTTTTATTAAAAAATATTGATTCAAAATTTTCAAATTTGGACCATGTTTTATAAAAAATTTGATCCCAACTTGTTTTACTAAACAAAATTTTCTAATCAAGATTTTTTAAACCAGACCTATTAAGTCAACCAAGTTTTTAAAATTATAATCATGATTAATTTTAAGATAAAATTTTTGATACACTTACAATTTTAAGTGTACAAGTATACTCAGTTATAATGTAGGTATATAATTATAATATTCTTATTTTTTAAGTTGATATTATTATAATTATATTTTTACATTATAATTAGGTACATTCAAAATTATGAATCTACAAAAAATAACACCTAATTTTAACGTAACACTGATATGTCAAACTAACAATAAGCTTTTTTGACCTTAAAGTAGTGTATTGGACTATCTTCTCACTACATGTCTATATGAAAGAGGACTTCAGACATAGATCTAATGTACATTTGCAAAACTATGATACCAAAGCTATATTCTGTCCGTATCAACATAAGATGTTATAAGATTAATTGTATTCACATATGATGATTTTGTTAATATCACCAATACTAGTTGTTTGTTTATGCAAAGCCAAGTTCTAAGCTTTCACTTGCTTCCTCTTTACAATGGGTCTCTGGGCTTCATCACTTTTCTTCTTCTTCTTCTTCTTCATTGTTCCTCTTTCTCGTTGTATTGGTTTCGGATAACATTTTCTGTTCATATATGAACTGAGAAACTAAAGCCACAAGAATAGCTCCAAGAACTGCAACTTTTCTCCAATCAGTACCTGAGGATGAGGAAAGAGAATCTACTATTCCAAAGGTAAGCAGGCCAATGAAGAACAAGTAAATGTTCTTCCTGGCCTTGCTACCAGCTTTTTCTACGGTAACATCTTTGACCTTCTCTGCTTCCTCTTTGGCTTTTCCTGTATCAACAGGTGCTTTCGGCCTGAGATTCTTGAAGAACAAACCTTCGTTTCTGTCATCCTCCATCTGAACTTCAAACTTCACTAGCTTGTCTTCATTCTCTTCAATCTCTCGTCTGTTGACTTCTGCAAATTCCTCGAACTCTAGCATTTGGCTCTCTATGTTTGCTGTTATCTGCAAATTCCCCCAAAATCTTTGAAACTAAGACTCACCTTCCTTCCAATCTTAATGTATATAAAAGCTTCTCATCCATTATTGAGAATTGATAAGGGGTTTTAGAAACTCCCGACCGTCACAAAATGATAAGTTAATACTAACGAAAAATTGAAGAAATATATGGTAGTCAGCGTGTAATTTTGAACTGAATGGGGGTGTCAGCGTGAATTTGACAAATTTTAAGGTTGTAGTAAAAATTGAAATTAGACAAGTGAGTGTATGTTATAATTAACTCTCAATATAGTATATAGATCACATCGAATTTTTTGTCTTAGAAGTTAATATATAGATTTCATTTGTTCTTTTAAATTTATTTCATGCCAAAAGCCCAAAATTATCTTTTCTTTCTAAATTTTATCATTTGTATCTTAAAATGGATTAGTAAACAAATTAACAGTAAAAAAGATGACAAATCAAATAACGACTAAAAGTGCTAACACTCAATCTTAAAAATATTAGAATAAGACCTAAATTAATTTTTCAAAAAATTATGGAGAAAAGAAAATGTGGTCATATCAAAGTTAGAATTAAGAAAAACTACGGTTAAAAACTATAAATTTATAACATTTGTTATAAAGAATTTTAAATTTTTAAATTAGTGCACAGAACTCAAATATCAAACTTTTGTCTTCTAAGTATTAATGCTCTTTTATTACGTATTCGAAGAATTTAAAAGATTTTTTGAAAATAAAAAAATTTGGTCCTTAAGTATTTTAAAATGTACCATCTTTTATAATAAATATTTTAAATTTAAGATTATTAATTGTAACTCTTGACAGAATTATCTCAACAGTAATTTGGTTGACAACATTAATGATTTAAGGTGTTTATAAGATCAAATTGGACAAAAAGAAAAAAAGAAGAAGATCATTTCAGCACATTTTAAATTTAGGAGGATAATTTAAAACTTTAAATAAAATTATGTGAACTAAAATAATAAATCTAAAAATTATTTAGTATCTGGAGCATAATTTAAAACATACTCTTTCACCAGCTTCATCTAATCCTTTGAGGGCATCTTCTCCAATCTTGTCGAACTCAGCAATGGCTTCCTCACCAAATTGGGTTAAATACGCAGATCTATCATCCAGATAATCTGAGAGGCGAACTTTCTGAGCTTGAAGCATGGCGATTCTAGCAAGAAGCTCTTGGCTGCGAGCATCTCCTTCGGGTGGAGGAGGCTGGGGATCTGAATCGTTGGACTTGCAGAGGCACGAAATAGAATTTCTCGTGGTGGGAAATCGCGCACAGTAGAGAGTATTGTCCCTGATAGGACTAAAGGAACGGTGAATGACAGCAATCATATCTTCATCCCGACGACGCGTCTGTGTTTGGAAGGTGGGAAAATAGAGAGAGAACGAGGAGCTTTGGGGAGAAAGGGGCTTTAAGAAGCGACTTGCGTCGAAGTATTTTGGACCTTTCGTTCTCTGTACATTATCTATTGGATGTAGAGAAGGATGAAGATAATTTCATTATTTTTTTAATGAAAAATAAAAGGATGGGGGTATCTAATTTTCTGTCTTTTGCTTGAAAAGAATGCAATTTAAGGAACCTCTAGTTTCCAAAACCGCTTCTTATTTTACTTTTAGATTATTATTTTTAGCTCACAAGCATCATATAATTTTTAATGTAAAGGTGATTTTAATTTGAGAAGAGAAGTAGAAACACAATTCAATGTATAGATTCTGATAAAATTATCTCAATTCGTTAATAAATTGAGAGAGTCAACTCAAAAGAGAGAAAAGAATAAACAGAAATATATATAAAACCTACGCAACCGAACCTACTTTTCTCCCCCCCGTTTTTTGCCTCTCCTACAGGAATTTTTCTATTAGGATAGAAAATCCTGTTCTAAGCAAATCCTCTTCATGCCATGCCACAGTACTATCAGCTGCATTATTCAACGCTACAAGAAAATGCTCACTCTTCGTGCAAAGCTTTACAGGGATTTAGATTATCTAAAGTGTAAAATGCATCTAAAAAAGAAAAAGAAAAAAGTAATATAAGAAGTGAAAAAAGTGAAAATGTATATAAGACCCACTTCTTCTCTGTTTTTATCACACTTTATTTTATATTTATTTTTTTATTTTAGAAGACACTTGACATGACTTTATATTTAAATCTGACTATTTGAACAATTTTCAAGTAATATAAAGTCAAAAAAGTGAGGAAAAACCTATGAAACTAAGACTGAAACTATCTATAATAACCCAAACACTCCAACTAAAATATATACAGAAAAATATGTACGACCAATAAGCAACTAACAAAATCAAAAGAGAAAATAAACTAAAAAAAAGTGACAATTTTTTACCAAACAAAGTCGCAGATGTCTCAGCCACTGAAGTTGCCTAGTAAGGTAAGGTGTGAAAATTCAAACCTCTGCTAAGTCATATGTATCAAAAGCCACTAATGTCTCAATGACTAGGTCCAGTTACACTCTTGTATGTATACCTCTTTGCAACCCAGACAAATACAATGAAGTCGAGCAAGCTGAGAATGGCCAAGAGCCAGAAGAAATAATCAAGATGGCCCTTGTTAAGATTGTCCGGAATCCAACCAAGTTTGCCATGCCTTGTGGTGACTTTAGTCACAATAGTAACAAGCAGAGTGCTCAAGTAATTCCCTAATGCCATAGTTGTGAGTGAGAGAGCTGAGCACAAGCTTCTCATAGCATCAGGTGCTTCACCATAGAAAAACTCTATCTGACCAATGTTGACAAAAACTTCTGCACATCCAATGAGAAAATACACTGGCACTTGCCAGAAAATTGACATGGGAATGTACTCGAGGTCATAGTAGTTGTTTCTCCGAACTATGCCAAGCCGAGCAACCTCTAGAATCCCAGCAACAATCATGGAAAAAATGGAAATAACAAGGCCAATACCCATTCGTTGAAGTTGTGTGAATCCTCGTTCATGGCCGGTGAACTTTCTTGCATAGGGGACAATGATGAGGTCATATACCGGAGCCCAGAAGATAACACTGAGAGTATCAAAAAGGGAGAGGGATGCTGATGGAATTTTGAAGTTAGGGCCAATATGCTGGTCCATTGTGTTGCCCTGTAAAACAAACATGGTGCCCATTTGGCCATACACGGTTGAAAAGAAAATCAGCGATGCCCATACTGGTAACAAGCAAATTATGGCCTTCAGCTCCTGAACTTGTGTTACTGTGCAGAGCCTCCATGGACTTGGCAATCCCCTAATGGTGTCAGATCGAGTCTCTACGGCTGCCTTATCCAAAAACCTAGAATCAACATTTTTTTCTTATTACAAATACATAACAAAATATCAACATTTTTTTATCAACACTTAGCAAACCCAAATTGTTCAGCCCATCAAGCTTTAATCCTTGAAAGTACATAAGTTACTATCTCAAAATAACAAGCTCATTGCATATTTAGTCCTTCTTCAAGTCAACCATAGATGCTGAGGACACGTGCAATTAGTTTGTTATTTTTTAGGACTAACTCGAGCATTCACTATCTTTTGAGAACTATAAGCTATATAGGCTACTGAAAAGAAATTGTTAGTCTTCTTATATAATAAAGTGCCGGATGCAATATGCTTAATGATGAAGTGTTACAATAAATAGAAAAGGTTATGTCTGCATATTCTTCTAATTGCCTAATCCAATTTTGTCCTTGAATATATAGGAAGTTATTTGGCAATTATCATAGAGAAATAATCATACGGTAATATGTTTATAGTCTACTACCTTTTTTCTGAACTCTTATGCATCATACAGTTAAATAAGAATAGTATTAGAAGATTTCAATTGCACCAATGACTTTTATGAAGATAAAATGGAAACTTGGCTTAGGTAACTCACTTGATGTTGTTTGTGTAATCAAGCTTGCGGCTTCCTTTGATGTTGGATTCCGGATCAGCAGTCTCATAAAGAAGAGACTTATCAGCTGGTACTTGCACTCTAAATTTCCTACAAGCTGCAACGACAACTTGACAAATCCTTGTAAGGGGACTCCCTCCAGGTATTTGAAGTCTGTACAGCCCACTTCCACTGAAAAAAGATATGATTGCAATGATCATTGCAACTGCCGGGACTCCAAAACCCCATCCCCAGCCCACATTCATTTGAATCCAAACCAGGAAGGAGGAAGCAATAAGTGCACCAATATTGATTGAGAAGTAAAACCAATTGAAGAAAGAGCTCTTCTTTTTCCTCTCTTGCTCATCATTTTCATCAAATTGATCTGCACCAAAAGATGAAACACATGGTTTGATACCACCTGTTCCAAGAGCAATCAAGTAAAGTGCTATAAAGCAAGCTGCCGTTTGTTGTGATGTTGGATGGCAACCTCTAGCATCACATGATGGCTTTAGACCAGGGGCAACTGCTGACAATGTTAAGAGTACCATCCCCTGCAAGATAAATATACAGCCACCATTAACAGATTATACACTCCTCAAATTAGATGTAACATGATTTTGTAATGACAGGCAGGCTTAGTTCATCCTTCTTTTTCTCATCACAAGAACACTACGAAACTAGAGATATAATGACTTATAGTGTCACACGCTATTTGAATTGAAGATTAAAATATCGTATTAAAGGTTGAAATGAACTCCATAATGTTTCAAAACATAAAGAAAATGACCATATTGTCTTAATAGAGTTGAAAGCATCATATTAAATTAAGCTTCAACAGTGACTAATTAATAAAATAGGTAAAGACAGACAACCACAATAGCCACAGAACCACCTTTACCAGGCAATTAGAATGCTGATCCTTGTTGATTAGGAACCGAACAGTGACAATACAGAATCATATTCAGAAGACTTTTCATAAAAGCCTGCATTCGAACATTGAATAAAACAAAGAAGACTAAATATTCTCTTATACTGAACTTACAATGACGTAGACAATTGAAAAAATAGCAATTGTCCAGTATCTTCCCATGTATGCATCAGCTAAAAATGCTCCAAGCAATGGTGTGATGTAGCATGTCCCAGTCCAGGTTGTGACATTATTTGCAGCAGTCACATTACCTTGGCCAAAACGTTGCTGAAGATAGTTCACCAGGTTTGTACTCATACCATAGTATGCCAATCTTTCACAACATTCATTGCCTGCCACAGTTTTTCACATTTAGCATTTTAGGTCATCAAATCCTAATAAAGGCTGTGCATCAGATATGTTATGGGAATTTACATGCAAAGATTCTAAGAAATGAAAGAAGTATAATACCAAGAATGAAGCGGCATGCTTTCCAATTTCCCGTCTTCTTCTTGCTGGCAGGATTCTTGTTGATGTCCACTGTCCCATCTTTTACATATACATCATCTCCTGCCATAGTATCACTACAAGATTCCAATTTGCTGAGCTTGTAACTTGTGCACTTTTGTATCCTTGTCCAGAAACTCGTCACCTACAGAGATCAGTTTGTATGTTTATAAAAATAGTGTTATTCAAATATATAACTCATGAAAAATGTCAGTAAAGCATACAAGAGAATTTATAAAGTTCAGATCATGTAGTTTATAGTTTATAAATGCTTGATTTGATAGATTATACATAAAGTAGTAAATGGGGAGGGGTGAACGAAGGAACAAATTAGATCTCATGACTCATAGAGCCCCAACCTAATACTTGAAGAGAACAAGTATGGTTTCCATTATAATATTCTGATTTCAGCATCTGTAGCGCCCAAATGTGTTTTTGATAAATACCAATATCAACAATAGAATCAGAGCGGCTCAAAAGACAGCAGTATTACATATATTTTTTCAATTCCTTATATCGCACTTGTGCTTAGTCAGTTAGCAGAAAAGGAGTAAAAGTTGAGCAGACGTGGAGATACATGGCATCAGAGAAGTGTTGAACCATGAGATGCTAAAAGTAAAACCAACCAAATTGATATTATTTCCATTAGAAAGAAAAAAATGATAATTTAAAAAATATTCAGACATGCAAACCCAGAAATGTATTTCTCAGTTGCTAACACGTCTCTATTACATTGCACATGAGGTTATGATTCACAAATGCCGGAATATTGAAAAATGACCAAAAGTGCAGTTTGCTTTTCTATCGCCATGCGTAAAAGTAAGATAACATGTAGGAATCGGTCAATTATTAATATTTTGTTGGGACCCACAAAACAATGCAAATCAACGGGACTCGAGAAACTTAAAATCTCACATACAACTTGATACAAAAGAGTAGAAATTTACAAAACCCACAAAACGAAACTCTGGGATTTTCCCGGAAAGAGGAAAATTTATAAATCAGTGAACAATTATCCACATGCAAACAACCCAGAGACAGTGAGAGAAACCATGAAATGAGAGCATACGAATGGGGAGAGAAGCAGAAGATATACCCTGTTTCGCAGTATGGTGTTATAGTGTTGGACTTGGATGTAAAGGGTGACGCCTAATGCGAGCGAAACATGGAGACCTTGATCGTTTCAACCTGGTCTGTGCCGTCACGCAGCAAGAGGAACAGAGAGAAACGTAAAGAAAGGTGGTTTCCGTTTTCTACTGTTTTCCCATATGATCTCACGTCTCAAACTTTTTTTTTTTCTTCTTAATTCCATTGGGCATAAACAATCAGTTTGAACTTTAAATTTATTTTTTTTATTATAATCATTTATCATTTTTTTTTATTTTTTTTTTAAATTTTGATATTCCCATAAAGATATGCAAGGATCTGCATATTTGTGGAAAATGAGAATGGGAGAATTTTCTCTTGCAATGAAAAGTCTGGATAAGAATGAAAAATACAAATAATAGAGCGGATAGATAGCGAAGGGCCACTCACTGGCCTACACTTTCTAAATGCATAGCCAAAAATATCTTCATATCACCTTAGCATTAAAAGTAAATTATTTTTAATGTTGCTATTAAAATGTAAGCTCCATTAGCTACCTATCTAGATTTAAATATCTTTATTTATAATTCTTAAAATTATCTCAATTAACGAATTATAGAATTAGCAAATTTAAATAATAATTAAATTATTAAAATAAATAATTAACAAATTCTAATTTCTCATTTTACATCAATAATTTGTTTAATTCTATGCATAAGATAAGCCATATCATTTTAAGAAAAATAGCAAGAGATCATCAACAATGTATTAGAAAAGAAAAAAGAACTCAGAGATAATTTACTGCTAGAGAAATTCAAAAAAAAAAAAAAAGAAGGAAAAGTCATAGGATTGTTTTACAATTTAGAAGCTTTTCCCTATTTGGTCAAAATAAAAAATAAAAAACATATAAATGCTATACCTTTTTAACTAAACGGAGGAAAAAGTGTGAAAGGCAATGTACCTGGACAACTATGTGGACACTATTAGAGAGAGTTCAATTTATGGGTAAAATGCTAACAGAATCGGAATTAAGTAAAAAAAAAAAAAAACCAAAGTTTGACTAATTGGCATAAAATTACACAATTACTAGTTAAAAGGGAATTGGTTAACTAGTTACACAATCTTTTAGGAGAAAAAGTGGGGAATGAGTGATGGCCAATATTGAAATTGAGGTTTATTTATTTTTAAGCATGTAAAACAAAATAAAATTTTTTTTTTACCTATAATAAACTGTTAAAAAGATTCAGGTGAGAAAATTTGTGTGTGTGTAAGATCTGCATAGAATCAAGTGCTTCTCGCTCAGAGTACACGTGTTTGATGCTGGTGTGTATAAGAATTTTCTCAGGCCACGTTGAATTTACACGTGTGAGTTGACAGTAAATGGTTATCCAACTCACACTTTGGAACGTGGAAAGCACGTCCCGTTTTTTTGTTTGTTTTTGTAACACATCCAGTGATTCATTATGTTTAGTACGCGCCTGCTATGCATGTGTTTTCCGTTGAGAATGATGTGTGGTTAATATATTAATAAAAATTCTCAAAGCATTTGTAACGGAACAAAACCTGCTGATTAAACTAAGTTTGAGCAAAATTAGAAGGCATTTCTAACCTTAATAATAATATTTTTTAAACAAATAAATTATAATTAACTCTCTTGTGATTTGGCTTATAATTAATTCGTCACTTCTAATTTAAAGTATCTCAATTAAATTTCCAGTTGTTTGTTCCATTATTATTTAACCACCTTGTGAATGTGATATTTTCAATCTCAATTTTAATAAAAAGTATAATCATATAAAAGTTAAAATAATGGACAATTTAATGAGGACTGATGATCTTATGTCTTCCAGAACACCACACCATGTTTCGAAATATTATGTAATTAATTATTAAATATTAAATAATATTTTATTAAAGATTTTGTATGTAATAATTAATAAATTTAATTATAGTAATAAATTTATTGAAATGGGAAAAATATATTGTGCTATATTTGATAATTGAGAAAAGTAACATTCTGATCCCTCACATTTTGATCATGTCTCAATTTGGTCTTCTATATTTGTCCTGATTTCAATTAGTCCTTTACATTTTTTAATTTGAAAAAATTTAATCTTTTGATCAATTTATAAAGACTAAGTTAGTGGGTTATTTATTGACGGAGGGATCAATTTTTTAAAATAAAATAATGTAAAAGATCATTTTAATGTAAATATGGAAAATTAAATTGAAACATGATCAAAATGTGGAAATTAAAATAATTTTTTATAATATTTAACAATTAATTACATCATAACTAAGAGTGAGATCTTCTGTTATAAAATTTTTAAAACAAAGGATATTAGAGAGAGAAAAATTTATAAAGAAAAATATTTTTTATAAATTTTTTTATACCTACAATAACTTTGTTGTAAAAATTTTATAACAAGAGATCAAAATATATAACTAAGATGAGTTCCTCTGATGTACAATCTACAAAGCTGTAAAACGAGGACCATTGGATTAGATGAATCCCACGAGTCAATATGTGGCTCACCACTACCGCAGAGCCCGGTCCCCTAGATATGGTGCTCCTGATAATATTATCACCCTTTAACGAGACCCACTTATAATTTGAACCTATGCATAATAATAACGTCAAAGCACTCTAAAGTATCTAAGTGTAAATGAAGCAAAACATTTAATACTAAAATTTTTCAACATCTAAAATGATTATTTCTCTGAAATCAAAATATGCATCTTACTATTATCGGGAAACCAGTGCTTTCTTGTAAGTGTACCATTTAGCCACCACTAGAAATACCCCCAAGTTCAACAGACTGAGCAAAGCTAGAAGCCAGAAGAAGCAATGAAGACGACCATAGTTCAAGTTTTCTGGAATCCACCCATCACCACCATTCCTGCTGCTCACTTCAGTCACCAAATTCACCAGCACACTGCTCAGATAGTTTCCCAGAGCAGCAGTCGTCAGATTCAGAGCAGAACAGAGGCTTCTCATGGAGTCAGGCGCTTGCTCGTAGAAGAACTCCAACTGCCCCACGAAGGTGAAAACCTCAGCACATCCCATAACGAAGTACTGAGGAACCTGCCAGAACACCGACATGGGCACGTGTTTAAGGTTGTAATAGTTGTGCCTCTTCACCTCCCTCAGTCTCAGAAACTCCAAGGTCCCGGCAATGAGCATGGCAAGAACGGAGACTGCGAGGCCTATGGCCATTCTCTGAAGCTGCGTGAAGCCGTTCTTGTGGTGCGTAAAGTTTCTGGCGAAGGGTACGATGAGGCGGTCGTAGAGTGGGACCCAGAGGATGACGCTGAGGGTGTCGAAGAGGGAGAGTGAAGCAGAAGGAATCTGGAAGGTGGTGGTGGTGGTGGAGGGGCCCATGTGGAGGTCCATGGTGTTGCCTTGGAGGACGAAGAGAGTGCCCATTTGGGAGTAGACGGCGGAGAAGATGATTCCGGTGGCCCATATGGGAAGCAATCTTACGACGGATTTCAGCTCTTCCACCTGAGTCACGGTGCACAGTCTCCATGAGTTTACTGTGCCTATTTTGATTCTGTCGGATGCTGTAACTACAGCGGCCTTGTCAAAGAAACTATAAAGTGGAAAGATTAAAATCAAGAAATCATGAAGTGAAAAATATTACAATTTACTTTGTATATTGGTTGTTATGGTAAGAAAGAGTCACCCTAAACCTGTCTTTAATAACTGTATTATTCACTTCAGATTATATTTTGTATGTGTCCTAGTGTACCTGTGAACGTTATCAAGATAAGTTTAAGAACTCTATTCATTTTTTCATGCACCTCATCTTCTAAAGGACTGAAATTTTAAAAAATAATTAACACATGTCAAAAACTAAATATAAAATAAAACATACCATAATAGACGTACTAGCATAGCTTGACCAACATATTGAAGCAAATATAATGGTCCTTGTTATTGAAGAAGTCTACTCTTATCTAGGGGAAGAATTTTCAAGTGGGTAAAGTAATATTAACTAATTAATTAACAATTTGATGTGTTTAGCTATGGAGAATTAGCGAGTTCGTAGTTAATATAGATTTTCTGTTGTGCATAGAACTAATGTACAAATTTTAGACCTTTGGATTATTGAGCAGTTAATGTAATTTTAAATGATCCAATAGTCTAAACAGTATACACTTATATTGTAGATAATAGAGAGAATCCAAATTAATTCCTAGTATGCAAATTAAATCTTTAAATATAACAAATTTTTAACTGTTAAAGAATGTTTAAAGAATCAATGTTTAACAAATTTTTTAATTTTTGAAAACTATAATTTATACACTTGTTAATTTGTTAAGGCTAATTAAATCAGTCCAATATAATTCAAGGTATATGTTGTCAGTTTAGTCTAAAACAGTGAAAACAATAACAAACTTTGCGTTGGTAAGGTGTAATTCACACACTTATTCACCGAATTTATAAGCGTGAAGCTACTTTTTCATCAGGGCTTGCTAATTAATTAATTATATTAGTCATGTTCACAAATTTACCTTAGTTGGTCTGTATGATCAAGCCTGCGACTTCCTTTGACAGCATATTCCTCACCAGCAATCTCATACAGAAGTGACTTATCATTCGGAATCTGAACCTTAAATTTTGTCAAGGACGCAGTGACAACTTTGCAAATACGAGTTATGGGACTCCCTCCAGGCCTCTGGTTTCTGTACAACCTCGTACCAGAGAAGAAGCTCACAACAGCAATGGCCATGGCTGCTGCTGGCACACCAAATCCCCAAGTCCATCCCACGTTTGTCTGGACCCAAACAAGAACAGCAGAAGCAACAAGAGCTCCGATGTTGATGGAGAAGTAGAACCAGTTAAAGAATGAACTCTTCTTCTTCCTTTCGGCCTCATCGGAGTCGTCGAACTGATCGGCTCCAAAGGATGACACACATGGCTTTATCCCTCCTGTTCCTAGTGCTATCAAGTAAAGTCCTAGGAAGAAGACTGTAGCTTGTAGCCTTGTGGGATGACAGACATTTTTTCTATCACAGTGAGGTTTTAGCACATTGACTGATACAGATAATGTCAAAAGTATCATGCCCTGCATATAATGGTTAGATATATCATATATCTTATTAATTCATCTATGGAATAATTCTAAGCACAGGTTAACAATTAATATAAAAATGTCTAAAAATTTATCAAGTGTATGTGTATCAATATAATGGGGAAGAGCCAACCTTGTTTGAAGAATGAGCTTAAATTTTGGTCAAATCTCACTTTTTAGATTTTTTTTAATATAAACCTTAAACTCAAATTAAATAAACTATTAGTGAGTCCCGTGTATTATACAGGAGTCGAGACAAATGATAATTTTTTTAATCAAAATAGAGAACACAAGAAAAAAATGTTTTGGAAAAAATTAAGAATGGACAGTGAAAGCAGGTTATAGCTTATATATATATATATACACATACATATATATATATATGTAGTAGATCAAAGATACTATATAAAAATAAAGAATTACAATCATGAGTTGCCACAAAAAAATCATTACTACATGTGTTTGTTTTAAATAATAAATAGTTACTCAAAACTGAAAGTAGTCTCTTATTATTTAAGTTGAAAGTTTTAAAGTATATTTGTATGCTTAAAAGGAGGTTAGCTTTGTAAATATTTTTATTTAGTTTAGTATTTGATTTTGTTATCTAAAATTCAAACTTCTGTATGTACAAAAATTAAAAAAAATTACTTTTATGATAGATAAATTATATAAATGACAAAATTTAATTTTTAACTAAAAATTTTTAAATATAAATTACGGTCATACAAAATCATATCAAACCAAAATTAATTTTAAAAGTAAGGCTAATCTAATATTACGTTAATCCAAAACTAACACAATCATTTTCCACCGTGAAGTGTATAAAAAAGTATACATGCATGTCATATCAATTTGAAAGTTTAGGGCAAGGATACTTACAAAGACATAGATGATTGAGAAGCAAGCAATAGTCCAATATCTTCCCAAGTAAGCATCAGCAAGAAACGCTCCAAGCAGTGGGGTGACATAACATGTTCCAGACCAATTTGTGACATTATTGACAGCCACAACGTTGATCTGGTTTAGTTGGAATTTCAGATAGTTGACAAGATTTGTGTTGATCCCATAATAGGCCAGTCTCTCACAGCACTCGTTTCCTTTTCAAAAGCAACGAGTTATAGTGTTAGGTAATGAACCCCACGCTTCTTACGTACCTAATTTCACTTGAACAATACTTAATTTACTATATAGTATGACCAAAAATTGGAAGATGAGTACCTAGAATGTAGGGACAGGCCTTCCATGTTCCTGTATGCATTTTCAGTGCAGGATTGTTGCTGAAATCTGTGGTTCCATCCTTAGTGTAGATATCATCTTCTGGTATGGCCTGCATTTTGGACAAGAAATTAAAGGGTACTATGAAGAGGAAGATACAACTATCTCTCTCTTCAGCTTAGGAATATATATATACATGAACATTGTCAAGGGTTATTTGATTGTCAGTTGAAATATCATTTTTTCATTCCAATGTAATAATTCCGAATGAATATTTTATTCGCATCAATTTAGCTGGATACATTTTAATTTTACTTGCTGAATTAATTTTTGTTCAAGATATTGATCTTATTAATGACTTGCTTTCTCAACGCGGAAGCAAAAGTCATACTATCATATTATAAGTGTAAAGAGTGGTTGACTCATCGTATAAATAAGTTCACTTGTTTAATTCATTAAAAAAATTTTTAAAAGATCAATAACATTGATTGTTATAATAATTTTTTATAATTTAAACGATAAACACTCAAATAATTTATTTAAATATTAATAATTAAACTAAATCATTATTTAAAAAACTCAAACCTCATCAAATAATTAAACAAAATTGACTTTTATACAATAGTTTAGTTTCTCACAAACTATTCATGTCACTGCAATATCTCACAATTTATGTTTTGTAGTGAGTTAGTGTCTTATTAATTCTTAATTAATACAACATCAAAACAACAAAAAAACTAGTTTTATATAAGACAAAAATTATAAAAGGCTGATTTACTATAAATAATTTATGACAAATCAATTAAATTATCATAAAGCATATAAATTAATTTAATACTTTTATTTATCTACGATATTTTATTCTAAAAACTGATCAAGATGGATCGATTATTAATATGTGAAACAAAAATCCTGATGGCACACCTTTCCATATAACTCTTAAATGCATATATTCCAAGCAGCGTCTTAGGTGCCATCCTGTACGAAAAAAGAGGGAAAATATGTAAATTTAACTGGTATTATTTAATAAAATGTACATTCATAATAAGTTTAATAATTTTTTAATTGGTTGTGTAGTCAATTTGATTTAACAATTTAAATTTTTTGCACATTCAAATAGTTGAAAATCAGCATAATTTCTACTCTCGAATCCATCCTGAGCTTGTCGGTATTAGGAAGTATGTCATTGAGATTTGATTGAATCATTCAAAAATATGTATTCCATTAATTAAAGAGTGAAAACCATAGTTAAAAAATGAGAGTGAAGATTATAAAAAAAAAATGATTTGATTGATATTGATGTATCAAATATTAATTAGTTTTAATATATTTATGTGACAGCTAATTTTGATATATTAAATTAAATTAAATTATCAAAAAAATAATTTGATTAAAATTAATATATTAAATTAATTATTATATTAATATGTCAATATTAGCTAATATTTTTTTTTCACGTAGAGGAGCCCCGCGCAGCATTAACTCTTGTTAACTTAGCTTGCTACATACTGGTATGCAACTAGTATTTTCTTATCTTTGTTGGCACACTTTCTTAGAAAAAATAAATGAACGTTTATTTTTTGCATGTATTTCATGAAAAATTTCCTCTTTAAAGTGAGCGATTGTTAATACTTAGAAATCATGAGAGGTCGAATTATTTATAACATTATATATATATATATATATATATATATATCATCTACTTGAAATCTTCAAATTACAAGGTTTCTATTTTTGAAAAATTACATTTTCTTCTTCTAGACACAAAATGTGTATTACATTAATTATTTCTAAAACAAAAAAAGAAGTTAGAATTATATTTATTTTAACCAAAAATCTTTATGTTTATTACTTATACAATATATATGACAGATATTAAACATATTCAATTTTTTTGAATTTTAAAAGAATTTATAATTTTCAACACAAAATAAATAATATTAAAAGT
Source organism: Delonix regia (assembly GCA_037074485.1). Classification (NCBI taxonomy): domain Eukaryota; kingdom Viridiplantae; phylum Streptophyta; class Magnoliopsida; order Fabales; family Fabaceae; genus Delonix; species Delonix regia. Next base: position 3,728,202 of record CM073460.1, on the reverse strand, counting down.
TGAATAAATATTTTTACTAAACTATATTGTTGTAAACTATATTAATATTATTTTTAAAAAATATTTTAGTTATCTTTTAATCTCTAAACTTTCGAAATTCTTTTATAACAGAAAGCAAAATAGGAAATCAAATTTCATCCGTAATTTTTTTGGCGTCTCAGCGTTAAAAAAAATGTGAACTTTTGTGTTGCCCATATTTTAGTCTCAAAATACTTATGTGTCACGGGAGAATACTTAAAAGTTAAAAATTACTGAATCTGCACTTGACAATTCATATTTGTGGGATGATTTAGTTGTTGTAAAGAAAATTAAAAAAAATAGAAAAGTTTCAAAAATTCAATATTGATATCGTTTTCGTTCAAAAATTTAATATTTATGAATGAAGCCCAACAGCCCGTTATGTGATACTACTTGGGCTCTATTTGAAAATGATACATTTTGACAAACAGAATTTTTGTAGGCTTTTTGTCATTCTCTTTTATTTTGGTTTGCTATAATTTTCACACAATAGACAATTGCTGGGCCTCTTGACCTGAGTGGGCTTTTCTTCATGACATATGGGCTTGCTTACATTTTAATTTTTTTTATTTTTACTTAAATTGAAAAAAATACTATTTTAATACTTTATTAATTAAAATTATCACTTTTAATCCTTTTATATGATTTAATAAAATTTAATGTAACAGGTTTAGGTATAATAGTAATTTCAAAACTCGAATGACAGAACTAAATATAACAAATAATTTTTAATTCGTATGAACTAAATTGGACAATTTTTAAAAATATAAAATAAGTAAATGATCAAAATAATAATTTAATAATTAGTCAAGAATTAAAATAATATTTTATTTATTATATTAATAACATTTATTTTTTTATATGTTCGAATGATATGGCTATAATAATTTGTTAGGATTACCCCATCACTAATTTGGAAAGTAAAATTTAATTAACTGAGACATATAACATTGTTGCAAATAATAATAATAATAAAGAAATAAATTATGCTATATTACTTTTCTCCATTGAAATATTTTCTTAAAAAATGATAATAATTTTGTAAATAGTTCCTTTTCTAATTAATTATAATATGTTTAAAAAGACATATGAAGATGCTTTTTGTCAGTTTGAGCTTAATTCTCTCTTGGTTATTTATTTTCTTTCTCTTTTTTTATAAAAAGAAAACTAATTGACGTTCTGGTGTGAACAAGATCTACATTTAAAAACCATAAGAAGAAGGATTAGACGACAAAAATACATAAAAATAAAAAGAAGAAATATGTTAATATTAATGGCATTAGACTTAATCTCTAATCTGGGAGGTGTAAAGTGATTAGAAAGTACCACCTTTCGTACCATCAAGCAACAAACTGCACGATGTGGACTTATCTCTAACCAAGTTGACTGTAAACCTAATGGATCATACATTTCACAATGGGTTAATTAGTCTGTTATATATTATTATTACGATAATTATATTTGATGTAATTATGGAGAGATCTAGAGAAAAAGGAAGATACAACACAACACTTGAAAGAGACAGAGTTGTTACTTACCCAACGTTGGTTTAATCTTGCCTTTCAACCTAATCATCATGTATATCCCACTATAACCTGCTCTCTGATTTAGACCTGAAAGCCATTTCTCAACCATCTTTTATTTTCTTAGCAAAGCATTTGCGTTATTTCTCACTGAAATATTATTTTTTTAATTGGTTTCCCATGTGGTATAAAAGTTTAAAATGTTGGTTGTCAAGTCTTTTTTTTCAAAAAAAAAAAAATTCTAGAAGCACATTTTTATAAAACTATGACTTTATTTCAAAAATTGATAATGAATATTTGAAAACTTTCTAGTAGCACATTATTAACTTCATCTAAAATATTCATTCACATTCTATGACTTGATTTAAAAATTCATAATGAATATTTGAAAACTACATATATATGAACTTTTGTCCTTTATTTAGACATGACTTGAGAGATTTGATAGTTGACACTTTAAAATTTATCAAACATTTTAGTTAAGGATTATTAGTTTAAAATATTTACTATTTAACATATTAACTTTTCAAATTATTTTAAAATAATTTTGGATTAATATTCTGTAGTTTCAAATTTCAGAATAAAGTCTTTCATAATAAATATTTTAAATTCACAATAATTAACTGTTACAATGTGTGTGTCTCCATGCTCTTACACGTCGGCAAAGAAAAAATTTGGTTAATTGATAATGCATTATATGAATACCTTATTAATATTTAATTAGGCTCATCATTACTGGGCAAAATCATATGTTATTGTTTCTTAATCGCCCATATAGATTGAGAATAAATGTCCAGTTTCATGAATTAGGCACAAGAACCACTGATTGTTCTCTGTACTTGTCAATAAATCTTAATTACACATAAACGGTGACTAAATATAATTAAGTACCTTCTGTAAATATGCTAAACAGACATACAAGTACTGTAATATATATAATTTGAACTACTCAGAGAAATGCATGTTTTATATTGGCCCATCTTCTTTTAAATAAATAATAATTTAAAGCAAAAAAAAATATTTAAACTAATAACTTCACCTAATAGATTGCAATTGTACGATTCATCCCCCAAAATGATGCATTTGCAACAGCAACTAGTTTATTGTCCATTGATTGGTTAATAACTTTCTATGTTAATGTTAAATTAGGTGAAAGTAGGAGGAGAGAGTAAAACCTTTTAAACTTCATTTATGATACAACCAATCAGCTTATCACAAAGGGAGAATTTTTCTAAATAAGTTAGATCTATTAAAATTAAGTAAGTCAAATCAATTATGTGTATATATATATATATATATATATATATATATATATATATATAAGTAATATTAAAAATTATAAATTGGTTTATAAAAATATGTAATTAAAAACATATTTTTCAGTGAGATTTATGTACTTATTTGTATAGTTAATTGTAATTGACTTTTTATAGTAAACAAAATCTGCCTTTTTTTTTTTTTTTTGAGAAAATCATATCTAACATTTTTATGGGTGTCTATTTATAATTAACTCAATCTAATAATTTTTGTAATAAATCAGGCCTATCTTAAGAAAAAAATCATAGGAGTAATAATGTTAAGGCAAAATGAGTGTTTAATTAAGGAGGATAATTAATAACCTATCTCCAAATATACATTCACATTCACCCCCAGATATACAACTTTATGTGACATGCAAGATATCATGGGATAACCCTAACGTTGTTTGTTTCTCTGATCGTAGCTACTAAGTCTTGAGTTCCAAGAATGTCATGTCCACTCACCTAACCGAGTAAAAACGACGTGGTAGCAATGCCTAGTTGGTTCTCCCTATAAAAGTGTGCGTTGGCTAGTCGTCCATGAATGCAACTGAAGCAGAAAGAGAGCACAGACAGATTATAATACAAGATAACACAGAGAGAAAGAGAGGTGAAGAAGAAGAAGACTGATCTGTGAGTTGAAGTTAATGGATTCTTGTGTTCGATTTCTACTTTTCTTTCTTTGCTTTCTTCCTGCTTTGGTCGAGTGCAGAGTGAGGCACTACAGATTCAATGTAAGTATATATATATATATATATATGCATTCAATATTCTAGTGTGTCATTTTGGAGTGCTTGTAACTTCGAAGCCACGTACAATATATAGTACTGTGTGCTAATTAATTGAATGAAATGTATGCTTTATTCAACCATCTTTTTCACGAATAATTCTCTGAAGAATCATTATATCAAAGTTTAATAAAGAAGGAGGAGGATTTGGGAAGAGATGTTGGAAGGAAAAAAATGTGTTGATGAGCTTACAGAGTACATTAATAGTCATTTCATTAATTAGATCTAGATTCTCTCATGCGAACATTTCATGACACTAAATGTTTTTAGTTGTATTTTAGAACTATATTCTGATTTAATTGACATAAACCAAAGATGCTACCTCAGATAATAACATAAATTTTTTATATTCAGTGTTATATTTGGTCAAGTTATATAAATTTTAACATGTGGGCGGTGTAGGAGATTTTATTTGTGATATATTTTTAATTATCAACTTTTGAATTGAAAATAAACAATGAGATGCAACCAAAATACAGTGTGTCATATAATATTTTCATGAAAAGGTCTTGATTTATTACTGTGTTACGTCTTGAAATTCTTACTACTTCACTTTAATGTCAAAAGCTAATATTAGTATTATATATGCCAACTATCAACTCAATGATAATTATAATAATATTAAAAGCTCAATGGCTGTCACAATATCAATCTTTTTTTAAATAATATGTGAGAATTATCTTTAGTATGAATAGTACAAGAGGTAAGATCTGAACTCGAGACATCAAATTACGTCATTTATTTATTTACTGGTAATTAATTTTTATTTGATCCTTTCTGATAAGTTGTGTAAATTCAAACCCAGAACGTAATTCACACATTTTAAATGATGTAATTAATATTGACATGGAAGGTAGACCTTTCTAAATCACCACCTAATTATGGTTTAACAGTCACTTCTTCCAACCACGCGCACGTTCGCTGTAAAGTTCAGTGGATTCAAACTTACAAAGTGCTCAATATATATATATATATATGGTTACAGGTGGTGCAGAAGAATGTGACAAGGGTATGTTCAAGCAAATCTATAGTCACTGTTAATGGAAAATTCCCAGGACCTACTCTTTACGCAAGAGAAGATGACACTGTGCTCGTCAGGGTCGTTAACCATGTCAAAGCTAACGTTACTATCCACTGGTACGTAAGATACACCAACCTTACACTCCCTTTCCTTTGCTTCATCCTCCAAAACTTGAAATCCAAGAAAATATAGCTTTGTATAACATAAAAATTATTCTATACACTGTGTTTATGCTTCAAACTCTGATATTAACGATGCTAAAAGAACTCACTTTTGCATTCGTAATTCATTTTTTAAATAAAATTTTTCAAATATAAATTGTAATAAAACAATCTCAAGCTTTTATGATATGAATCAAAATATACACTGACAGTATAATTATTGTCCAAGAAATTAGATGGAGTTAAATTTTTGTAATATGAAAAATAATCTTGTTTTGCGTGAGCAGGCATGGTGTCCGGCAACTGCAAACCGGTTGGGCGGACGGTCCGGCGTATATCACACAGTGCCCTATCCAGCCAGGGCAGACCTATTTGTACAACTTCACCCTCACAGGGCAAAGAGGCACACTTCTTTGGCATGCACATGTCAACTGGCTCAGGTCAACTGTGCATGGTGCCATAGTTATCTTGCCAAAGCGTGGTGTTCCTTACCCTTTCCCTAAACCAGATGATGAACTGGTTGTGGTACTAGGTGAGCCAAAAAAAATGAAATATATTTTGTTTGATATGAATAAACAATCTTCTAAGAAAAAATTTACAGTATTGTATAGTTGTTCATATGTTGAATATTGGTGCTCAACAGAAATGTTATTGGTGATGATTTGTAGGAGAATGGTGGAAATCTGATACTGAAGCTGTTATTAATGAGGCTATGAAATCAGGAATGGCTCCAAATGTCTCAGATGCTCACACCATTAATGGCCTTCCTGGGACTGTGGCTAATTGTTCTACACAAGGTAGTACTTCACGAAGCATAAACATGGCCATTTATAGCTGCTTAACATTTCATTCTGTCAGGAATCACTTCCTCCAGAAAATTTAAGTCCGAATTTTAATTTTGATTATATGAACAACGGACAACAACTATCAGAAATTCAATGTTTAACTAGACCTGTCTGTTTTCTTGTGTGGAATGTGCAGATGTATACAATCTACCAGTGGAGGAGGGGAAGACCTACCTGTTAAGAATTATCAATGCTGCACTCAATGAAGAGCTCTTCTTCAAGATTGCAGGCCATAAGCTCACTGTGGTGGAAGTTGATGCCACCTATGTGAAGCCTTTCAAGATTGACACCATTGTGATAGCTCCAGGCCAAACCACTAATGTTCTTTTAACTGCAGATCAAAAATCTGGAAAATACTTAGTGGCAGCCTCACCTTTCATGGATGCTCCTGTGGCAGTGGACAATCTTACTGCTACTGCAACACTTCACTACACAGGCACTCTTGCTGCTTCTCCTACAGTTCTCACAAACCCTCCTCCAAAAAATGGCACACGAGTTGCTAACAACTTCTTGAATTCCCTAAAAAGCCTGAACTCCAAAAAATACCCAGCAAAAGTGCCATTGAAGATTGACCACTCACTGTTCTTCACTGTGGGGTTAGGAGTGAACCCATGCCCATCTTGCAAAGCAGCCAATGGGAGTAGGGTGGTTGCTTCTGTGAACAATGTGACTTTTGTGATGCCAGACACTGCCCTACTTCAGGCACATTATTTCAACATAAGTGGGGTTTTCACTACAGATTTTCCCGCTAAGCCACCTCATGTGTTCAACTACACAGGTGCTGGACCTGCAAATTTGCAGACAACAAATGGGACAAAGCTTTACAGGCTAGCTTATAACTCCACAGTGGAGCTTGTTATGCAGGATACAGGGGTTATTGCACCAGAGAGCCACCCAGTTCATCTCCATGGGTTCAATTTCTTTGTGGTGGGACGTGGAGTAGGGAATTACAACCCTAAAACAGATCCTAAGAACTTCAATCTTGTTGACCCTGTTGAGAGGAACACTGTTGGAGTGCCCTCTGGAGGGTGGACTGCTATTAGATTCAGAGCAGATAATCCAGGTAATAATTTTAGTGCCTGTTTGGCTGTGCATTCAAATTCTCCAATTTTGAATCTCTCCAAACTTGGTTTTTCTCTAACTCCATGTGTGTCACTTACAGGAGTTTGGTTCATGCACTGCCATTTGGAGGTGCATACAACATGGGGACTAAAGATGGCATTTTTGGTGGACAATGGAAAAGGTCCTAAACACTCATTGATACCACCACCAAAAGATCTTCCAAAATGCTGATCATTCACCTCAATAAATTAATTATGCACAAAAACAAAAGACTCTCCAATTAAAAAAAAAAAAAAAGAAAAAAGGATATTGGAGAGACACAGAGAAGCCATGCAAAGAAGAGAAGAAGAGGGGGTCAATGAATAAACAAGTTATACCTTGATTGTTTTTTGAGCAAATAAGAGAATTTGTTCAAGCCAAGTTCAATAAATTAATGGAGTCAGCAATTTGTTGTTCTTATACAATCAATTTTTTTTTTTTTCAGAGACTGAGAGTTGGTGTCAACAAGTGTATGCTTTTGTTGTTTAATGAAATCCAAAGGTTATCTACCTCATGCATAGGGTGTTTTTGACATTTCAATATTCATATTGCTTGCATTAACAATCTTTGCAATAAATGTTTCAATCTAAGATTGCACATATAAAATAGTTAACCAAAAAGAAGACTCCAATATTTGACATGCATTAGGGGTACCGACAAGTCTTTTAAACTAAAAGCAAGAAAATGTACTTGAAATTAAATTAATTATATCAAAACTCACATTATTAGGACAACTCTATACATCAACACCAAAGGATACATTTAGGGTTAACTTATTTTTGGAAATATAATAAAATTTTACTTCATAAAAAAATATATAAATAGACAAAAAGAATTTCTCAAAAACTATTTCAAGGGAAAACCATCACTCTTCCCTTTGTCTATGAGGATTCAAATATTGATCAACAAAGTGTTTTGACTTCATAGGGTGGCCTTAGCCCATACATTGAGCTCAGGCCCAATAATTATTTTTGGTCACTTAAGCCCAATAACTATAAACATGGGAAAAAACCCCTTTCCAAAAGTAATACCCAAAAAGAAAAGGCCTAAACGTTTAAGCTACCATACCAGCTGCTCTGCAAAAGGTTTAATTATTTAGTTTATCTTTATCATCTAACAAATGGATTTTTCTAAATTCGCACCCAAATCTTATATAAATTAATAATTAGTTTCCTATAATAATTAATTTTCTCTAATAACTAAGAATGATCTGATTATATTCCTTTCTTTAACTCGTGAAATTCGGGCCACAATTTTTTTTTTGGTATAACTCATCACATTTTTTGCTTGAAAGTTGGGGGGCAAAGGGGGAAAATCTAAAAAAAAAAATAAGAAGGAAAAAAGAGGGAGAACGACTGAAATATTTTTTTTTTGTTTATTTGAGAGATTTTTCTTTTTAAGTTAAGAAAAATTAACAGTATAAAAGAGAAATAATTTTAACAATTTTTAAAAAATTAGTCAAAAATTTATTTATTTTTCCCTACACATTGATAACTCCAAAATATAAAATAATATTTCAATAAAATACTATTTTCTTTTCATTTTCCATCCAAACATATGGTTAATCACAAATACACAAAAGAAAAATTAATGCTCGCCTATTTGGGAATGTTATAAAAAAGAACATGCTACTTTTTTTGTAAGAAAGTTAGCATTCCTTATATTGTTTGTTTTTTGGGTGGATTCAATTCCTTATTTATTTTACCAATTCCTTTTGTTTTCCCAATTTTAATTAAAAAATTCTTTAAAATAATAGGGCAAAACGCTTTCATGTTTAAATTAGTGGCAAGCAAGCCCACAAAAAAAAGGGATGCGCCCATTATTTTGTGAGTGAAAATAACTGTGTTTTCACACTTCACAAATCACAATGTCATTGCAATTAGGTATAGGCCAATGAATGACGGTTAATAGGTAGGCAGAGGAAATTCTTGGCTTTTTAAAATTGTTACAGTAAAAAGTCGTTGTTATATGCTAAAAAGTATTACATTAATATATTATAGAAGTATGATTTTTTGACAAATATTTTTACTTTCGCGTTATCAAAAAAAAATTGCTTTTTGTAAAAAATTAGTGGTTGTGTAAAATTTTTCCAGCAACTATAGAATTACATAGCATGGGTTGCGTGGGGCAATTCCATGCAACTCATGGCATTTATTTTTTAATTTAAAAAAATTATAAAAATTTAGGTAAAATCATGTAATATGATTAAATTTTCATATATTTTTTAGATGATAGTATAAAATTTTAATTTATATTAATAGAATAATTAAAATTAATAAAAATATATAAAAATAAAATTTATAATAAAAATTTTTTACGATATTATTAAATTAATAGATTAATTCCAACAAAAGTAATTTAAAATTATTTAATAATAAATATTAATTAGTGAATAAGTAAATTTATAAACTATTTTACTGAAATTAAATAATAAATAAGTACAATATATTTGAATTTTATTTATTGTTAAATAGTAAATTAATATTGTTTTGTTTCATTTTTATATGCCTTTGTACTAAGTATAATTATATGAAAATAGGAATAAAAAATTAAATGCTAGAACGAAAATTCTAAGAAAACATAATCCAACAAATATTTTTGAAAAATATTGCATCAAATAATAGCTGAGCATTTTTTATGCAATATTGATTAATGTATTTTAATCATTTTAATTGATATAATTTTTATTAACATAGTTTACTAATATCCAAACAAAAATTTTTAATGCATGATGAAGTAAATCTTTTATTCTTAATAATATTATATTTCTTATTTATAATATAATTTACTACTAAATATAATATAATAATAAATTAATTAATTAATTTTTTTATATTATTATCTTATTTAATAATTAATAGTTCTCAAAAAAATAAATCTAATAAACGTTTGTTAATTTTTATTTAGTATTGCATCATAATAATAAATATAAATTATTTTCAAGAATATAATTTATCATTCGATATTTACAGACAAGATTAGTTACAAAATTTTCTAAACATTTGGTTTTAAAATTATAGGACATCACTTAATGACTTAAATTAATTTCCAAATTTTAATGATAAGTGACTAGGTATCTTAATAACCGAATAGAAAAACAAAGAAACCTATCTCAATTCTTGCATATAAAGACACTTCAATTTTGTCACTTGTTTTTTATTACTTTTTTTTGAAAAATATTGTATAAAAAAAATGCTCAGTTATTATTTCATGCAATGCTTTTCAAAAATATTTGGTGGATTCATATGTTTTCTTAGAATTTTTGTTCTAGTAATTAATTTTCTTTATTCCTATTTTCATTTAATTATACTTAGTACAAAGGCATATAAAAATGAAACCAAAAAATATCATTTTACTATTTTAATGCACTATTTAACAATAAATAAAATATAAATATATTGTACTTATTTATTATTTAATGTCAATAAAATAGTTTATAAATTTACTTATTCACCAATAAATATATATTATTAAATAATTTTAAATCACTTTTGTTGGAATTAGTCTATTAATTTAATAATATTGCGAATTTTTTTTATATATTTCCATTTATTTTAATTATTCTATTAGTATAAATTAAAATTTTATACTATCATAAAGCAGTATATGAAAATTTCATAATTTTATATGATTTTAATTAAATTTTTATAACTTTATTTTTTTAATTAAAAAATAAATGCCATGGGTTGCGTGGAATTGCCGCACGCAACTAATGGCATGTAATTTTATGGTTGCGTCTTTTCCACGCAACCACTAGCTTTTTATTAAAAAAAATTAATTTTTTTTATTGAGGACAAAGATAGCGCAAAGGTAAAAATATTGGCCAAAAAATAATACTTTTATAGTATATTGATGCAATATTTTTTTATTGTAATGGATTTTGATGATAATTATTTTTTACTGTAACGAAAGGATCAAAAAGTCATATTTTCCTAACAATCAGAAAATTAATTTTTAGTATATTAAATTGAGTATATTATACTAATATCTTCTTAATTTTGTTGAAATTAAACAAACTTTCCCTCAATTATTAAAATATACACAACCCTCCCTTGAAACAAGAGGTTATCTTATATTTTTCTACTAAAATGCCCACATTGTTGAAATTTTGCACATTATATATATATATATATATAATAGAGTGTTTGACTTGGCTTTTCAAAGCTTAAACGCTTGTTTATACTTTAAAACATGATTTCTTTTATCAATATTAATGTTTGATTTTTTTTTTAATCAGTTTAGTTCTTTAAATCCTTGTTTGTATAAAAATAAAAATAATGTTTTTATGTTGGATAAATTGTATTGATGATAAAATTAAGCTTTTAAAAAATAATTTTTACACATAAATTACAGTTATGCAAAATTATATATGGTCAAAACTCATTTAAAACTTAGTTGATTTAAAATTATGTTTATCCAACTCCAATCCAAATACACTTTTAATGGAAAGTATTTTAGTCAGTAAAATTTAAATTGGACTAAAATATAGAATAACATTTTGTTCTATAGTAGGTTTGTGCATATTTTAAAATATAGGGAAGTTTCTATAATTTCAATAAGACTCAAGAGTGGTATGTGTAATTTACTGTCATAAATTTAATAATGTTAAATTAAATTCAATAGTGTCCTTGAAGTACTAAATTGTTTAGGCAAATTAACTAATATGATATATATATATATATATATATATATATAATTTTTAATACTTTTTAAAAAAACTCAATTTGACACTTATCAATTGGACTAGCTCCATTAAATAAAGACAAATAATTGTGCTTGTATAAGTAAATTAATTATTAATTGAATCACACTTGATCATATATATGAAATTATGCACAAGGCTATTTTTTTTAATAAACAAAGCTTACTAAATATGAATCAATTCTGCTTATTCGAAAAAATTCGAAATGATGGAGTAGTGGTGCTCAAACTTGTGCCAGAATTTACAAAATATATTATTAGTTAATTCCCTGCACATTATAATAGCGATGGGCATATAGAAAAATAAATTGAAAGGGGAAAGCATAAGTACTAGCTAGCAAGCTCCATTATTCACATGGATCCATCATTATTAAATTTTCAAATGAGAAAAACAGTTTCAGCAAGGAAACCTTTATTTGATTGAAGAGCAAAATTTAAGTGCAATTTCTTTTTTATTATTATTAATTTATTTATAAAAATAAGATATGCTAAAAAAAATTAATAGATTAAAAAATATAATGTTAAATTGGAAACATTATATGCTTAAAATATACATACTTATTACATTATCATTAAAAAAATATTTCATGATAAAAAATATAAGTACGTTAGTTTACTCTTTTGGTTGAAATGGCCTTCCTCATACTCATCCCATTTTCCAAAAGTTGGAATGATCCTTTCACCAATATGTACCCAATATCCAAGGCAAAATTGTAAGAACTTGCTGCATTAAAACCAATGTGGATAATATTAAGTTGAAATTTTGTAAGTGTTTATGAGATTAATTGTTTGAAAAATAATATGAAATAATTTCTTAAAAATAATTAATTATGTAGTACTGATTGATATAAAAAGGATCCATATATATTTAATAATAGGAATATATATATACATATATGTATATATATATAGAAAAGAAAGCATAAATTTAAACTTTGTCCAACCTAGGACTGTTTAAATACTGAGTTGGGACAAGTTGGATACCAACCCATAACTATTACTGTAATACTCATAAAATTTATACTCAAAAAGGGAATATATGTAAATAAAATTTTATTCAAGATTGTAACCAAAGTCAGTACCCAAATCTCACCCTATGTATTTTAGCACATGTTACTTAAATAATAATAATAATATTTTCCATTAAAAATTTTCAATTATTTCTACTAACTCCACCTAACTCCCAATTATACAACTAACCTCTAATTTTATCCTTAAACCATTAAAAACACCACAATTATAGCTTACACTCCATCATTCTCGCACATTAACCTTCATCATCACTCTCACTGTGCTGCCATCAATTCCTCACTTCCAGCCATTGTCACCATCGTCGACAAGCCACCAGCAGCACTGGCAACTCATTCTCAACCACCGGCAATTTCATCCAAAAATCGTGCAACCCACGAAGCCTATATTCGAATCTCCCACCAACGATTGGCGCTATTTTGGCCACCATGAAGGGTCGCTAGTGACTCTTCTCAGCCACAGTAACCAGGTCAACTCCCTAGCCATCTTCATCGACCACCATACCGCCAAAATTTCATCAAATTCCCGATGACTTGATATAACAAAAAATAACCCAAAATTTGAAGCTTCAATTTGCGATGTTGGTGCATTTTTAATCCAATTAAACATAGGGCTTCATTTTCTACATTGATTTCACACCTTTCTCCCTCATTTTCACTAATCAATTTGGTCCAATTTGCTCAAAATTAAAGAACCCTAATTTTGGAACTGTTCATTGGAAAAAGAGACGAATTTGAGCTCAATTCGGGTTGTTTGCTTCAAATTAAGTTAGAATTATACTTCATAAGTGAATTTTGCACCTTTCTCCCTTGAAATCACTGATCAATTATGAAATTTGGCTTCCAAATTGAAAAACCCCAATTTAGGGGTATAGGGGCAATTTGGAAATTTAGTGAAAATTGTGTTCTTAGGACTTCTTAAATTTTATTATGCATATAGGGAGTGATTCAGAAATTTTAGTTTAAACTTTAGAACAAAATTCAAATTTTTAGCATTTTTTCTAGATTTTTCATGGAGAAAAAGGAAGGAAATTAGAAGGAAAAATTAGAATGGATTGATTTTGTAACAATAAATATTATTTGAGGTTAAATGAAAAAATTTGGAATTTATTAAATGACCCTTAAGTGAAATTTGTATTATGGTAGGTGTTAGAAATTTAATAAGTACATAATGGAATAATTGAATAAAATAATAATAATAGTAATAATGATAATAATATTATTAATTATAATAATAATGATAATGATAGTAATAATAGTAATGATAATAATAATAATAAGGATAATAAAATGGAATATAGGTTATAAGTATTTTAAAGTATTCTTTAAATGGCTCATAAATTTAATTTCTAGAATTTAGAAAAGAAATAGGTGAATTGGATAAAAAATTAATGAGGGATAATTAATTAGATATGTGATAGAATTAAAATAATTAAATTTATTTGTAAGGATTGGATGATAATAGTATTTTATTTAATGTTTTAGGTGACTAGATGACTAGAAAATTTCAACAAAGAAATTATAATCAAGGATAAAAGGAGGTTGGTGTATTCGTCTCAGGTGAATTAATAATCCTAATTATGCAAAATATTATTTTAAATTATTCATGATGATATTGAATATTGAAGTATTAGAAATACTGAAATTTGAATTCTGAAGTAGTACGATTTTGAAATTTTTTTTATCTGTACATGGACAATTATTTGTCTCTGAAATATTGGGAATATGTCCAAAACAGAACCCTGTGGCTAACGACAATTGACGTTAGTCATAGTTCACTGCGATTGGTATTCTGATAAGGTTGGATATGATACCTTTAACACCATATTCTGTTTTAAGCCGAAGACCATTACGATATTTACTTAGAGTTTATGGCAGAATGAGTATATGTTCTGATCTGAAATCACTAGCCTTGGGGTAGCTTTGTACTATGTAATTATAATTGGTTCTGCAGGAGATTCCCAAATACATTCTGTTAATGATTTTTCTCCATTTAATATTACTGAATTATGTCTATATGATATCTGTAAGTCTGTCTTAATTTCTACAATATTAAAATTACATACTCACTGAGTTTCCACTTACCATATTATTTAACATTTTTCATATATCAGTGCTGATCCAAAACGTCCACCTTCAGAATTTTAATCTTGGTGATTAATTTCTTGGTGAGCCTAACTTACTGCTAGAGCTATGTTTTTCATTACTTTTATGATTCAATTTAGTCATTACCTAGTATACAGGCTAAATGTTTAATATATTACTTTGGTGTGTTAGAAACTATCTGTATGATGAGTTATGATATCTATTTTTGTTTAATTGAATTTATATAAGTTCTGCCATTATAAGGGTTCCGATAGGTTCACAAGGATGAATGACACCTCATCCCTATGTCGGTCACGCCTACTGGCTTAGGTCGTGACAAAGTTGGTATCAAAGCTCCGTTTAGAGATCCTTGGTATACTTATATCTTGTGGAGTAAGGGGTCCCTAGTGGTACCTTGATTATCATTATGTACCTAGACATAATCATAACTAAGTTTCTATTGGGAATCTCATAGGATATCTAGTGTCATTTATCTAGTCTATTTAGTATCTCATATTTATGAGAGTCTGTAATTCTGGATTTGGCGTTGAGCAAGTTTCTTTTTATATGTGAAGGGACAATGTTGTCTAGATCACATGCCACCATTGATCAAGCCATAGAAATGGCTTCTGTAGGGGCTGTTATTTAGCCTAACAAACCACCCCTAGCGATTATGGTAGGGGATGAGCACCTGCAGGAAGTGTTGGCAGAGCTCAAGCAAGAGGTGGATAAGCAGTCAGGCCTCCCATCAGGAATGTTCTAGAGGAGTGAACAGAACCTTCCCAACCTCAGATCCCTACTAATGCAAAACTAGCAACAAGACTACAAGGTGTTCAAAGAGCTGTAGAGAGTCTTACAGCCCTAATGGCGACACAAAATGATTAGCCAAAATGTCCCTCCTACCATTGTGCCCCCTACAGAACAAATGAGAGCTAGATAACCTCAGGTTGGAGTTGAAGAGACTGGTAGCAGAAGGATCCTAATCAAATTCATCAAATTCAAGCCTCCCATTTTTTCAAGGATGAATAATCAGGAGGACCCTCAACAATTCATTGAAGACATTGAGCAAATATGTGTGGCACTTGACTGTACTATGAGGAAATCAGTTACCTTAGCTGATTTCCAATTGAAGAAAGTTGTCAGATCGTGGTATAAGTCCCTGCTACAAGGGAGATCATCTGAGTTGTCTCCTCTCAAATAGGAAGAATTCAAAGAATTGTTTATGGAGCGATTTTTACCTCATACTAAGGATTTCAAAAGCTTATGGCAAGTCCCGAGGGTATCAGTTGATGAATTTGTCATACAATTCATTGAGCTATCCAAATATGCCTCTCATTTAATTCCTACAGAGAGGGACAAAAGTAAACCATTTGTGATGAGCTTGATAAAGCCATTATTTAGGGTCATAGCGCCCCAGATCAATCAGTTTACCTCCTTTACTGCAACGACAAACTGTGTCTGAATGATTGAGATGAAGGATAAAGAAGATAATACAGTGCAAAAGAAGAGGAAGCGGTCAGAGGAAGGAAAACTTTCAGGGAGTTTTACCATGAGAGGATCTTCTAGAGGGCCTAGGGCATCAAGCTCGGCTCAAACATTTTTCTCCAACTAAAAAACGTCAATTCCAACGATGATGAGTATTGAAAGACACAGAGGGAATTTTAGGGACTTCAGACTTGCTACTACATCTGATTCAGCATAGTATCCAAGAGGTAAACCACCCTATTCCATATGTAGGAAATCTCATTTTGGTCCATGCCATAAAGAGTCTAAAGCATGCTTTATATGCGAGCAGGTAGGGCACATGATACGAGATTGCTCTCAAACACTTTACAAATCCAACCAGGGTTCAATATGACCGTCTGGTTTTACGTATATGGGGACCTAGGCCCTAAGGTGCATTTTCAACTCAAGGTGGCAGAGGAAATGGTGGTAGAACTTTTTTTGGTATGGGTCAGACATCTTCTGGAAGGGGTCAGCATGAGTATTTGCTCTAAATAAACAGGATGCTCAAGCATCGAATGCAATGATTACAGGTGCAACTATAGTATGTTCTCATACTGCTCATGTGTTGTTTGATCTTGGCACTACTCATTCTTTTATGTCCCCACACTTTGCTAAATTGATTGGCAAGGGTCCTGTCAAATTAGAGGGCTCTTTGATGGTAATAACTTTATTAGGAGAATCTATTTTAGTGGATCAAGTATGTAAGTCATGCACGATTACAATTGACGGCCATAAAACAATGATTGATTTAATTATTTTAGTTATGGCTGATTTTGATGTGATCCTCAGAATGGATTGGTTGACTTCTTATTATGCCACCATGGATTGTCATCTTAAAGTTGTAAGATGTAAATTCCCAAATAAACCACTTGTTGTTATCCAAAGTGATCATATAGTGACTCATAACCACTTGATATCGACTATTAAGGCTAGGGAGTTGTTAAAAAGTAGATGTCAAGGCTACCTAGCCTTAATCCAAGACATAGAAGTAGCGGTTCCAGCATTGCATCAAGTGTCAGTAGTCAATGAGTTTCCAGATGTATTACTAAAAGAATTACCTAGACTACCTCTGGATAGAGAGATTGAATTCAGCATTGATCTATTACCAAGCACCTAGCCGATCTTCATACCTCCCTATAAAATGACACTACTGGAACTTAGAGAATTGAAGGATCATTTGCAAGACTTGTTAGATAAAGGCTTTATCCACCTGAGCTTATCACCATGGGGAGCTTCAGTCCTATTTATGAAGAAAAAGGATAAGCCCCTTAGGTTGTGTGTAGATTATAGGCAGTTAAATAAGGCAACCGTATGAAATAAGTACCCTTTACCTCGTATTGATGATTTATTCGATTAGTTACAAGGTGTACAATGCTTTTCTAAGATTGACTTGCAGTTAGGATATCATCAATTGAAAATTTAAACAAGAGGATATTCCTAAGACGGTTTTCAGGACCCGGTACAACCATTATGAATTTTTAGTGATTTCCTTTAGACTAACTAATGCTGCAGTCGCCTTTATGGATATGATGAATAGGGTTTTCAATTCTTTCTTTGATTGATTTGTTATAGTTTTTATTGATGACATCTTGGTTTACTTAAAGAGTCTAAGGGAGTATGAACAACATTTAAGAATGGTGCTGTAGATATTAAGAGAAAATCAACTGTATGCAAAGTTCTCTCAATGCCAATTCTGGCTTGATAAAATGGCATTCCTAAGCCATGTGGTTTCAAAGGAAGGTTTTCAAGTGGATCCTAGTAAAGTGGAAGCAGTTCATAAGTGGTCCCAACCTACTACAGTCACTGAAATCGATAGTTTCTTAGGTTTGGTCGACTATTACAGTCGATTTGTGAGAGATTTATCTAAAATAGTTGTTCCTATAACCAAACTAACTCAAAAGAATGTAAAGTTTCAATGGACCGAAACATGCGAAGAAAGTTTCCAGAAATTAAAGGATTGTTTGACATTAGCACCTATTCTTACTTTTGCCATCAAGATCTGATGGCTACACGATTTATTGTGATGCCTCCAGAGTGGGGTTGGGATACGTTTTGATGCAGTATGTTCGTTTGATTTCCTATGCTTCAAGAAAATTAAAGAAACATGAGCAAAATTATCCTACCAATGACTTAGAAATGGTTGTTGTGGTGTTTGCATTAAAAATATGGCGTTACTATTTGTACGGTGAGACTTGTAAAATTTATACAGATCATTGAAGTTTTAAGTACATCTTTGAACAAAGAGATCTCAACCAAAGACAAATGAGGTGGATGGAATTGATGAAAGATTACGATTACACTATTTTGTACCACCCAGGCAAAGGCAATGTTATGGCATATGCCTTAAGTAAAAAGTCAATGGAAAGTCTAGCACATATAACGATAATGAGAAGACCATTGATTGAGGATTTCCACTGGTTAGCAGAAAATGGTGTTAGGCTTGAAACTAAGGAGGTTGGTGTGTTATTAGCAGGTGTTCAAAGTTCCTCTTCCTTGAATGATAGGGTAAAGGTTGCTTAGGCAGTGGATACACCAATTCAAAAGTTAATTGAAGAAGTCGAGGATGGCAAATGAAGCAAGTTTACTTGAGACTCAAAAAGGGTATTATAGTATGGTCAAAGGTTATGTGTACACAAGGATAGTAAATCAGAAGAGAGATTCTAGAAGAAGCCCATCAAACCCTTTATACCATTCACCCTAGAGTAATAAAGATGTATCAAGGTTTGAAATAGTTATATTGGTGGGAAGGAATGAAGAAGGACGTGACAGATTTTGTTTCTCATTGCTTAGTTTGTCAACAAGTGAAAGTAGAACAGCAGAAGCTAGCTAAGTTACTTCAGAAAATAGAAATACCAGAATGGAAATAGGAAAGAATTACTATAGATTTCGTGACAGGGCTACCTCGAACTTTGAAAGGTTTTGATTCCATATAAGTGATTGTGGATAGACTGACCAAATTTGCACACTTTCTTCTAATGAAAACAACTTATAGTGTTGCCAAGTATGCTCAGATATATCTGAATGAAATTGTAAAGCTTCATGGTGTCCTTATTTTAATTATTTTTTATCGAGGGCCCCAATTTAGCTCTAGGTTCTGGAGAGCATTTCAGGATGCACTTGGCACTCGATTAGATCTCATCACAGCATTCCACCCGTAAAATGATAGTCAATCAGAACAAACAATTCAAACGTTAGAGGATATGTTGAGGTCCTGTGTTCTAGACTTTGAAAGGAGTTGGGATACTCACCTACCCTTGGCCGAATTTGCTTACAATAACAATTATCAAGCGAGTATTTAGATGGAACCTTAGAAGCTCTGTACGGTAGATGATGTCGGTCTCCTATTGGTTAGTTTGAAATAGGTGAGGCAAGAATACTGGGATCAGAATTAGTTCAAGACGCTGTAGATAAGGTGAAAAGAATAAATGAGAGATTGTTAAATGCCCAAAATAGACAGAAAGCTTATACGGATAATTGAAGGCGAGATTTGGAATTCATGGTAGGAGACCAGGTGTTCCTCTGAGTATTTTGGATGAAAGGTATAATGAGATTTGAGAGGAAAAGAAAATTTTGCCCCCATTATATTAGGCCTTTTGAAATACTAGAAAGAATCGGAGCAATGGCATATCGCTCAGCTTTACCTCTGGAAATAGCGGATGTATATCATGTGTTTCATGTATATATGCTCAAGAAGTACTTACCCAATCCATCTCATATGCTCAAAACCCAAGATATTCAATTAGATGATGGGTTAACCTATAAAGAGGTTCTTAGCAATTCTCGATAGGCAGATTAAGAAGCTTCGATCAAAAGAGATTGCATTGGTGAAGGTGTTATGGCGAAATCATTCCTTGAAGGAAGCAACGTGGGAAGCAGAGAATAATATGCAGGCTAAGTAGCCGCAATTATTTCAAAACTAAAGTATGTAGATGATTATATTCAGGGACCAAATTTCTTAAGGGGAGAGGAATGTAATACCCATAAAATTTATACTAAAAAAAGGAACCCAGTTAGAAACAAATATAAATATAGAAAAATTTTTATTCAAGATTGTAACCAAAGTTAGTACCCATGTCTCATCCTGTGCATTTTAGCACTTGTAACTCAAACCAAGTATTTGTGACGAAAATTTTGATATGATAAATATATAATAATAATAATAATAATAATAATAATATTTTCCATTAAAAATTCTCAATTATTTCTACTAACTCCACCTAACTCTCAATTATACAACGAACATCCAATTATATCCTAAAACTATAAAAAAACACCAAAATTATAGCTTACACTCTAACATTCTCGCACACCAACCTTCACCATCACTCTCGTTGTGCTACCATCAATTCCTCACTTTCAGCCATCGTCACCACCGCTGACGAGCCACCAACAACACCGTCGACTCATTCTCAGCCACAACAACCCTGTCAACTTACCAGCCACCTCCACCGGTCGCCATACCACTAGAATTTCATCAAACTCCCGGCTACCCGATATACCTAAAAATAACCCAAAATTCGAAGCTTCAATTCGTGATTTTGGTGCGTTTTTCACTCCAATTAAACATAGGGCTTCATTTTTTGCATTGATTTTGCACCTTCCACCCTTATTTTCACTGATCAATTTGGTCCAATTTGCTCAGAATCGATGAACCCCAATTTTGGAACTGTTCATTAGAAAAATAAATGAATTTGAGCTCCATTCGGGTTGTTTGTTTCAAATTGAGTTAGAATTACACTTCATAAATGAATTTTGTACCTTTCTCCCTTGAAATCACTGATCAATTATGAAATTTGGCTTCTAACTAATTTAGGGGTATAGGAGCAATTTAGGAATTTAGTGAAAATTGTATTCTTAGGACATCTTAAATTTTATTATGCATATAGGGAATGATTTAGAAATTTTAGTTTGAATTTTAGAACAAAATTCAAATTTTTAGTAATTTTTCTAGATTTTTCATGGAGAAAAAGGAAGGAAATTAGAAGGAAAAATTAGAATGGCTTGGTTGTATCACAATAAATATTATTTGAGGTTAAATGGAAATTTTTAGAATTTATGAAATGACTTTTAAGTGAAATTTGTGATATGGTAGGTGTTAGAAGTTTAATAAGTGCATAATGGAATAATGGATAAAAAATAATAATAATAATAATAGTAATAATGATAATAATAATAGTAAGTATAATAATAATAATAATAATAATAGTAATAATGATAATAATAATAGTAAGTATAATAATAATGATAATAATAGTAATAATAGTAATGATGATAATAATAATAATAATAATAATAATAATAGTAATAATAATGATAATAAGGATAATAAAATGAAATATAGGTTATAAGTATTTTAAAGTATTCTTCAAGTGGCCCATAAATTTAATTTTCAAAATTTAGAAAAGAAATAGGTGAATTGGATAAAAAATGAATGAGGGATAATTAATTAGGTATGTGATAGAATTAAAATAATTAATTTTATTTGTAAGGATTGGATGATAAAAGTATTTTATTTAATGTTTTAGGTAACTAGAAAATTTCAACAAAGAAATTATAATCAATGATAGAAGAATGTTGGTATTCTCCTCTTAGGTGAGT
This sequence comes from Delonix regia, assembly GCA_037074485.1. Classification (NCBI taxonomy): domain Eukaryota; kingdom Viridiplantae; phylum Streptophyta; class Magnoliopsida; order Fabales; family Fabaceae; genus Delonix; species Delonix regia. The sequence goes on along the minus strand of CM073460.1, from coordinate 3,706,529 downwards.
AGATAATCCTAATTATACAGAATATTATTTTAAATTATTCATGATGATATTGAATATTGAAGTATTAGAAATACTGAAATATGAATTCAAAAGTGGTACAATTTTGAAATTTTTGATATCTATACATGAATAATTATTTGTCTCTGAAATATTAGGAATATGTCTAAAACAGAGCCTTGTAGTGAATAACAATTGACATTAGTCATAGTGCACTGCGATTGGTATTCTGATAAGGTTAAAAATGATACCCTTACCACCATATTCTGTTTTAGGCTGGAGGCCATTATAAAATTTACTCAGAGCCTATGGCTGAATGAGTGTATGTTCCTATTTGAAATCACTAGGCTTGGCTTAGCTCTATACTCTGTAATTATGACTGATTCTATAGGAGATTCCCAAATACATTCTATTAATGATTTTTCTTTGTTTAATATTATTGAATTATGTTTGTATGATATTTGGTTTTAAATTTCAAAAGACGTACCATGTAGGTCTGCCTTAATTTCAGCAATATTAGAATTACATGCTTACTGAGTTTCTACTCACCTTATTATTTAACATTTTTTAGATCTCAGCGCCAATCCAAAATGTCCACATTCAGAATTTTAATCTTGGTGATTAATTCCTTGGTGAGACTAACTTACTGCTAGAGCTATGTCTTTCATTATTTTTATGATTCAATTCAGTCACTCCCTAGTATATAGGCTAAATTATTAATGTATTATTATGATGCATTAGAAACTATCTGTATGAAGAGTTATAAGATCTATGTTTGTTTAATATAAATTTATATAAGTTTTGTCATTATGAGGGTTACAATAAGTTCACGAGGATGAATGACACATCATCCACGTGCCGGTCACGCCCTATCGGCTTAGGTTGTGACAATTACCAAGTCAAATTTTATGGTCCTGTCCTAAGACTCGGGACATAATTGGGTTGGACCAGGTCATTCGAATTTTTTTTTGAAAATATTTTTATTAATTTAAATTTAAAATAAGTTTTAAAAAAAATAAAAATTATAATTTGTATGTAGTAAATGAAATATTAATAAAAATGATATATATTCAACATAAACAAAAAAAAAGTAACTATTTCTTTTTTAAAATACCAAATATACATAAATATATATATATATATATATATACGGTTAGGTCAATGTTGTGGCTTATAACTCGGCCCGGCTTAGGCCTGAATCTTTCTATGATGGACTGATCTTGTGGGCTGGAATAATCATGACTCAGCCTGAAATGACTAAACTAAACTAGGTGAAGTGAGAGACTTAACACTATGCTAAGTAGTTTAAGTTGCCTTTAGATTATTCAATTTTTTGAAAAAAATTAATTGTGTTTATTTATTAAAAGAAAGATAAATAAAAAGTGTGTCAAACATCTGTAAGTTACCGTTTAATGGGAATCCTATAATCAGTGTCTATCATTGTTGGACAGTACTGTATATTTAAAGAGGAAATGAAAAGTGGAGATTCCAAATGGCAATATTAAATTAACAAAATGTTCAAAATAGGAAATAAGGGAATCTTTCCATTTGTGGAAAGCATCTTTTCTGCTTATTGGTCGTTGTTTTTTTCCGATGAAAGAGAACAAAATGAAATTGTGCTACCTGGCATGGCTTCCCTAAAGTTATTATTTTTTTAAGACACTGATATTGCGAGTAGATCTTAGGCTGGATTTTTGCATTTAATATATATGATATTTTGTCAATTTTTAATATAGGAAGTTATTGATATTGAGAAAATTAACATTTTGATTCATCATTTTTTAACTTTGTATTAATCAAGTTTTTATGAATTTGTGGTGATAAAATGATTCAACAAGTCTCAGTCGTCTTTTTATTAAAAAGTTATAAAATTAATTATTTTTTTGTTAATGTAGATACTAAATATACATGTAAGATAATTTTTTTTTATTATCACCAATATCTCACTAAATATAAAATATTTTTAGGGTTTCTTTGATCAAATCTACTCATATTCCTTTTTTTTTTTTTTTTTTAGCTTCGAAACCTTTAAAATGTTTTATATATCCAAATCTACACCATTTTTAGGGTTTCTACTTATTGGTCGTTGTTTTATTTTGGACGAAAGAGAAGAAAATGAAGTTGTGCTACCTGACATGGCTTTCCTAACATTATTTATTGCCTTTAAAAAAGAAAAAAGAAAAAAAGACACTGATTGCCAGTAGATATTTGGCTGGATTTTAGCATTTAATATATATATGAGATTTTGTCAAACTTTAATATGGGAAGCTATTAATATTTCATGGCTATTAGATTTGGATACTCATAAGAAAAATTTGCTATATTTTTCCACCCGTATTTTATCTTTTTAAAGAGTTAATTATTCGTCCTTTTCATTCTAATTGTTTTCTCTTTTCAAATGTCTTAATTTTTTTTTTTGTCTCTCTAATTTAGAATTGTAAAAACTAGCTAACCCTATCAAGTTGGCAAAGTTAATTTACTATTTAAGTAAGTTAAGTTTGCAAATTTATATGCAAACTGATTTAATATAATCATTTTAAATGAATATTTTGAATATAATATTTTAAGTTTCTTGTTATACTTGAAATTATCTGAACAAATCCTTTCTATTGTACAAGGAATTGTGCCTTGTTATGGAGGTTTTTTTTGAAAAAAATCTGTAATCATCTCATTCAATTTATATCTCAAAATATTGATTTAACTAAAAATTGAACATGCAACCGTTTAATCAAATGTAAAAATATACCTTAAAAAAGCAAGTTAAGTATATTAAGGTAATTTAACAAACATGATTATAATATATATATATATATATATATATTCAGTGTTTAGGAAACAAAGTCAAAATTATTGATGATGTTTTATAACTTATACATAGCCATTAGGCTTTCAAGATACTATTAGTGTATTTGGTTTAATATTTAAAATGTTTCAAAGTCTATTTATACATCTAGATAGGAATTTGTATTGTAAATATTTTTATTTAGTTTGACTTTTGATTTTTTTAAAAAATTAATTTTGGTCTCTAAATTCACATTCATACAAAAATGAAAAATACTTACTTTTACATTGAATAAATTGTATAGATGGTGAAATTCAAAATAAAAGTTTTTAAGCATAAATTAAAATAATGTAAAATCATATTTGATTAAAATTAATTTAAAATCAGGTTAACCCATAATCCAAATATATATATATATATATATGTGTGTGTGTGTGTGTGTGAATTCCACTAAATCATCCATGTAATAGTTCTTTCTCTTATAAAAACTACTATTTTTTTTCTCTTTCCAAGTCACCAAAAAGTTAAATTAAAAATTAAGCTAATAATGAACATAATTTTCATCTCTAATTACAATATTATCAAGTGTCCCAACATCTCTGCATCTAAAAAGTGCTTGCCACTAAAAATAAAATGAGAGGCTAATCGGTTAGTTACTCCATTAAGACTCTGTAAATTCAATTATCATTATTATTTTTCATTTATGCCCTCAATTCACTTTTTTCATTTTTATTTTATTTTTATGTTTGCAGTATCAATCAGATGCTGTAAACTAATAATGCAACAATGGAAGTGACATTTATAAAAGGTGAGAGCACTAAGTGGGACTTTATGTCTCCCTCACACTCTGATTTCTTTTTTCATTATTTTAATTAAAATGAAATAAAAACATATAATTTAACCAAAAAGGGCCACAAGAGCAGCTTTCCAAATCTATGCTGCAGTCGAATGTATTGACACTCTCCCACTAAAATGACAACTTGAAAATTTTTTTAAAAGAAAATTTTCAGTGGTTTTATTTAATTATCACAAATATAGATCGTGTCTTACAACTTGGAATTTCAAAAAAATAATAAACAACAGTGGTTTTATTTAATTATTACATGATTTAACACATAGATAGTTTATTTTGGGATTTAATATATGGCCAGACCAGAAAAAATAAAATCAAAGAAAGAGAATTAAGTTATTAAGTGTGTATATATATATATCTATGGAAGAGGGTTTTTTTATTCACTTTTAAGTCATAATTCATAATATTTGTCGATATTAGGACTGAAGCTCGAGACTACTAGGATAAGCGTGATAAGTTTTACAACTAAATTACTTTTACTATGCTTATTTGTACAAGAGTTAGAACTATAATAACATATATTGTAAGTTTGTGAGGAGGTCATCTTCGTTATGTACAAGAAATTGTGTTATTACTCTTGGAAAATTCTTTATTTATATATATTTTAATTTTAAAAGTAAGTTAATGATAATAATTGAGACAACCAGTCTTGTGAAATTATAAAAATTATTTGTTTAGAGGAATTTACTATGCTTATAGATTTCAAATTGCGTTATTTAAAAATAATTTGTTATATCAATTGATTGCATATAATTTATAATTATAAAAATCTTTAGACTTTAATGAAATGAATTAACCTATTTCAAATTTTTAAAATTTTTGGGCATACAAAACATATAAATAAAGAAAAGTACTAAATGAGTCCTTCATTTATGTACTTTGTAACAATATGATCACTCACAAACTGCACCTGTTAAATTAGTCTTTCATAATTCTTTTTTTTTGGTGCAGAACTTGTTTTTCATTAACTCTTCGTTAATAAATTGGTAAAATAACAAAGAGATTAATTTTGTATAAAATAATAATTGTAAGGGATTCTTTTGACATAAAAATTTATGAAAAATTAAATTATCACACAAAGTATAAAAGTTAGAGACTGATTTAGTATTTTTCTCAAATTATATATAACATATGTATTACTTTAAATTTAAAATAAGCACACTAAAAAAAGTGATTTTTTCAGTTAAATAAATGTAAAGGTAATTGAATTAATCTTGTCAAGTTAAGTCAATTGTTTGTTAGAGTAATTATTTTACAGATGGACAAAAGTTCTTCACAAAAGTGTAGTAGCCAACTTGAGTGTAGACATATGCAGTGGGTGCTGATAATAGAGCACAAACCAATTTTATTTGTCTATTTCAACAAAAACAAATCAAAACAGAAAAAAAAGCACTTTTTTTTTTTCTTTTTCACCTTTTTTCTTTTTTGGTCATCATGAAATGCTTCATTGACAAATTTGGCTGTCGGCAATTCAGAGAGACACTGAAGAGGGCATGAAAGAAAGAGCATCTCAGCATTTATTCCTAATTATTGATTTGTATTATAGCGAGAAAAAATGGGAAAACTATTAATGAAGTTTCTAAGATTACTAATTTTCAATTTTACCTTATAGAATTTTCCAGATACAAGTTCAAATAGTTATCTAGCTATCTGTCCAAATGCCAAATCTGACTTTCTAAAATTGAGCCAGAAGTAAATTCTTAAAAATTTTTTTAAAAATTATTTTATGAGATTTCAAATTTTTAAAAATTGATAGTATAAAAACTTAATTATTTCCTTTATCTGAATTGAAAATTTTCTTTTCCATGGTTTATTATTGTTCTCCTTCGGATTCATCACTCTTATAACAGATAAAGGTACAAAATTAATCCTTTATTTTTATATTTTATCACACACAAATTAATTAAGATAAATTAGTCTATCTTAAATTTAAATTTGTACAAAATTAATTTTTTTCATTTAAATTAATGACAGACTAATTTTACATAAAATAAATTTTTTTAAAAATTAATTTATCATAATTTTACAAAATATAAAAGTAAAACTGATTTGATATTTTTCTCTCTTTTATTGTATCTTTTGCCTTAAGTGATATGCATGTTCAAAGTGACAAAAAAATTGACACACTTTTTAATTTTGTTGAACTTTGTTGAAAAATTATTAGTTAAAATTATGTGTAGTCATTTCACGGTGATTAAACATATTAAATATCGGAATGTTCATTAATAAGACACTAATTTTACAATCAAGATTCGTCTCAATTGATGGTCATGTGATACTTTCAAACTCAAGATGTCATATAGATATATATATATATATATATATATACATATATTTGTGATTAATAGACAATCATGTTAACTATATATAGAGCACGACTAAAGATATTTTTATAACTTTTGATCATGATAACTCACCTAAAAAATTCAAATTGTAAGAACAGTTCTTAGAAAGGATTTTACCATAAATTTATAACAAACAGAATTTGTTGATATTTATAATGAAATATTTGATTTGTGATTAATATTCTGGTTTGGAATTTTTTTATTTTCAATGTTTTAGTAGGAATTTCCAATTATTGTATGATATGCTCGCATAAGTTAATTGATGTGAAGTCTTAAATTTAATTTTTGAAAAAAAATAAATAGATATATATTCTTTATCCATATATGTTGCTTCCCTCCAACGTACGTATCTATCATTTTTAAAAATTAATACTGTTTAAAAATAATGTAGAATTAAATAAAGCCGATCATTGTTAAGCAAAATATTAGGTCTTGACTGAAACTTACATATTTTTAAAAATAAATAGTTTTATTTATTTATCCTTAACGCTCTTAATTTATTTATCACTTCAAGCTCCGACAAACTCTCATTCATTTCCATGTCTATAGTCTAACATAAACAAAACAATTATTAACATGTGCACATAAAAAATGAATACCTTACATTTCTTTAAAAATATTAAACTATGACCACCTGTCATACTAAATTTAAAAATAATAAATACATAACTTCGCATCTTAAATCATGATATATTATATTCATTATAATAGTATTTAATTTAATATATTTCTATTCAATCAATAATTCAAATTACACTAATTAAATTGACAATTAGTATTTCAGGTTTACCCATTTCAATAAGGGAAAGAATAAATTTAAATATATCAATGTACCAGCTATCCATTATTCTATTTGAAGAGAATTATTTTTATTTGCTCTTTATAACGTTATCAGAAGAAATTTGGTATGGATTACTGAGCCATTTAGGATAGAGTAAAATACGATATTTTAAAAAATTTTGATTAAATTATATTTAATATTTTTTAAATGTATACTTGACTGTTAACGTATTTCTATATATATTATAAAAATTTTAATTCTTTTTCAATTTAACTCTTTAAACAACATGACACTGTAATTTTATTTTTAATGTAATGTTACGGACAGTTAAAATAATATTAAATTCTAACATAAAAATTTGATTTTAATTTTAAAAAATAATTTAAATATTAAATATATAATTTTAAAATAAAAATAATATATATATATATATATATATATATAAATCAAGTATTATACCAAAACTATTAAAGCCAATCCTGCTTCTCTTTCTTTTACATTTTGTGTTCATTTTTTTAATATTTGGTGTCTATTTCTGACCAGCTTTTTTCAAAAAAGAAAATTCGAATTCTTTTGGATCGTAGGAGTGGCTAGTGCAAGAACAGACCATATAGCGGCGGTGCAAGAAGCCAACAGTAAGAAAGCAAAACCTGATTAGTGATTAATCTCCATAATTAATAAGATTATAAAATATAATTAATGAACTCCACTTCCTGACTTCCGTCAGTGTTCGTAATTTGCAGGATTGGCCTCCCTTCCATTTAAATTCCCATTTTGCCCCTCAAAGGTCCACACTCGGTCTCTCCTTCTCTCCTCTCCTTCTCTCCCAATCCCCACTCAAAACCTGTCTCTTTCACTTTCCCTCTCTCTCTCTCTCTTGATTCCCTGCGCCCACAAGCACTCTCTGTCCACCAATCACAACTCAACGCCTTTGACCTCTCACTCCTCTCTCCGCCCTTCCGTAGATCGCTTTCTCACACACAACTCAACGACACAAGCACTACAAACAGCTGACACCTCTCTCCCTCTCTCTCTCTCTGTTCCCACTTATATTTGTTCAGCCTCCTCTGCTCCTTCCTCACCTCCGTACCACTATTTCAGTTCCTCTTTAAAGTTGATTCTTTCCTTTCTAGAGATTTTCTCTCCTCCCTCCCTGGTTTGGTTTATCTTCTTTCTCCTATTTCACTGCCTTCTTTATTATTTTTTGCATTTTCCTGGACCCCATATATATAAATGAATGTCACTTGCAATTAATTCCCTGCGCATTCTGGGTCTCCCTGCCAAAATTTGATCTGGGTTTTGCTTCTCTTTGTTGTTTACTGCGGTGATTTCTTTGTATTTTAGATCTGAATAGCTTTATTAGGGTTTATGCTTTTACCCTCATAACCTAATCCAATCCAGAATTTTCCTTGGGTTTTGGAAAGAAAAGCCCTTTTCAAGATTCCTCAAGTCGTGGGTGTACGTCAAAAGCGCGGAAGATTCCGGCTACATGCTATTTGATAAAATGCTTCTGTAGCCATAACAAGCTCCACTTCTTTGCATTTCCTCTCTGGGTCATCTCTCTCTTTGAACTTTCTTCAAAGAGGGAGAGAGGGAGGGAGACTTTCTGTATTAACTTCTGGCACGCTTGCCATGTACAGTAATCTCCCACAACAATGAACAGGAGAATTGAAGTTCTCTCTCCAGCCTCTTACCTTCAAAACTCCAATTGGTTGTTCCAAGAAACCAAAGGAACGAAATGGACTCCAGAAGAGAATAAGCGGTTTGAGAATGCTTTGGCTTTGTATGATAAAGATACTCCAGATCGATGGATGAAGGTTGCGGCTATGATTCCAGGGAAGACAGTAGGAGATGTGATTAAGCAGTACAAACAACTAGAAGAAGATGTTAGTGTCATTGAGGCAGGGTTGATCCCAGTTGCTGGGTACGATAGTAGTTCCTTCACTTTGGAGTGGGTCAATAACCAAGGCTTTGATGATTTCAAGCCATTCTGTACTGCTGGTGGGAAAAGGGGCTCTTCCGCTCGACCTTCTGAGCAGGAAAGGAAGAAAGGAGTGCCATGGACTGAAGAGGAGCACAGGTAAGTTCACATCATAAACTTTCATGGTTGGCTTCGTATATTAGTGCTTCAGAATTGATAATTGGTTAGATCATTATTCCAATCCATATTAAAACGTAAAACAAACAACTTCAAAGTGAAGCTATTAGTTTTGGAAATTGAATGGCAGTTTGAGATAGTATCTCACATGGTTTCATTTATCTGCGAGTGCTGTAAGAGTAAAATCCTAAATGCACCGGGCTAATATAAGGGAATACACCCTTAAGATTACTCGGAGGGGATCTAGCCAAACAAAGTCTAAGGATACTCCTGGCGCTGTAATAATCTAAACAAGGGTGATTGGAGTCTTAGTTACAAAACAACTCAGATAAATGCGTAATTATTATAAGAATTTGCTTAATTATATATGGTCCAGTGTTTCTGTTCTTTGCCAATTTTAACGTGAGATTGTATTTTAACTGATTAAACTGCGCAGGCAATTTCTGATGGGTCTCAAGAAGTATGGTAAAGGAGATTGGAGAAACATATCTCGTAATTTTGTGACAACAAGAACACCAACCCAAGTTGCTAGTCATGCTCAGAAGTATTTCATCAGGCAGCTTACAGGAGGCAAGGATAAGAGGAGATCCAGCATCCATGACATCACAATGGTCAACCTTCCAGACACCAAGTCTCCTCCTTCATCAGACAGTCACAGACCTTCTTCTCCTGATCACTCAATGAAGGTTGTGAATTCGCAGAAGAATCCCACTTTCTCCAGCATGGTTAAACAGGAATATGACTCGAAATTTCCATACGAAACTGTGCCAATGGTTTTCAATTCAACAAATGGAAACATGTTTATGGCACCATTTTGCGGGATGCCTCCTGTTGGATCTGGACCACAGGAGCAGTGTTTACTCAGAGGTTCTCTTTATGGATGTCAATTTGGATCTTATGATTCGATTTTTCAAATGCAATCGATGCAACATCATCAGTGAAGGTTTTTAGGATCCTTAAGGTACTAAGCCGCTAAACCTTATTCAGTGATGTTGGATTGCCCTTTATGGTGGTTTATGTGAATATATCGGGGAGGACCTTGTATTAGTAATTAGACTATATGAAGAGATTAGTTCATGTCGCGTTCTGATGTTGAAATTCTGGGACAAATCAACCAAGGGAAGTTAACTTATGAAGCTTGATCATAAGCTTGTGTAATATGATTTTCTCATTATTACTTGTTTGGTAATTTGGTTGTGGTTAGGTGGCAAATTCTTGTGAGCTTGCATCTGATGCTCATCTTCCTATCTAAGAAGAATATTTACCTGCAAATTGTGCAGGGAAGAGAAGTTATCTGTAGTTTTACTAACTCTTCATTTTATATGAGCTGCTTGAAATAAATAATATATGTAGTTCCTAAGTTCTCTTAATCAATGAAACACGAACATGAGCTTAAAAGTAATGATTAGATGGGAAACTTTTTCACGTGTGATTCTCCTTTGAGCCACCTAGGCTTTAGCGAAAGTGGTAAATTGAGGTGGGAAGTTGGGTAGAGTGGTCTTAGGTTCGATTGTTGATGGATGTATTAAAAAATAATAATAAGCAATGTCGTGAAGCATTTTAAACATTAGTTTCTTGGAACTAAATAGTTCTCTGTCTTGGTGGCCATTGAGATCCCAGCTGAAAGTCCACGATTCTGCTATAAATCACTTCTTGAAGTGCCACCATTAAGAGGCCCTTGAATTACTTTCAATTAAATATGTTCCGTTAGCCTCCAATAGGTTAATCATCTCACATGGAGACTAGGTATCGAAAGTGAAAGTGAAACACACTCTGAAGTCTGAAGTAGACTCAGTAAACTAATTACAAAAAATATGTAAACATCTAAGTGTGTTTCATACTTATATACGGTTACATGTTTCTTTACGAAATTGGCATAGTTTTACTTATCCTCTGCACAGCCAATCTACTTAAAATTTGAGTCTTGATGAGTGGAATGATCTAGGAAAAGAATCATCCACGTCCTTTATAGGCAAGTGGAAGTAGTTGATTTGGACACGAGGCCATGTCATCATGTGCTTGGTTCATAATTGCTGAGTCACACTGCAATTCCTCAATGTGACACAGTGTACTTCATTGCCTTTTCTTAATTCCTAGTCACTAAAGCAGGAAAGAAATTAATGGGTTTGAGTTGACTGAGTCTGATGATATAGAATTTTGACCATAAAGAAAACTAAGGCCACTAATTTGAGCATCTCATGCTCCACTTTTAATTCTTTCCACTTTGTTCTCTCCATAAGCATCCAATATTTTTATTCCTCCTTTTGGTCTTTGCTTTTTTTTTTTTTTCGGGAGGTTCTTTTAACTATTCAGTTGATAGATTTGGCTGTAGGTTTGTGAACACTATTAAATCTTGTTATTCACATAATGTTAATCTTAGTGCTTGTCATAAATTATTATCCAGTTGCTTGTATGCAAACAACTTTAAACCTTTAATTTTTACCCAAAAAAAAAAAAAATCTTCTTCTACGCCTTATTTCTATTGTAAACCTCCATTTTAAAGAAATAGAGTGAAATGAATTTTAATCCTCTAAAGATATATATATATATATATATATATATATTGTTGATCAATTTAGTCATTTAAAAATTAGAAGTTTTATTTTAATATTTTAATAATTTTTTGTTTTAAAATAATTTTCATTAAGCTTGTTGAAAAAAACAAAAATTAACAAGACAGGTCACAAAATAAGTAGTTTTTTAACCATTAAATATTTATATAGTCATCAAAATGCCGTGTTTATACAATTTTGGAAACTGAAACAAATAATTTGAGCAAGTGCTTATGCAGTACTTAATTTCCATGGCAACATCAATTGTTCTTCTAAGTCATATTACCTAACTCATTAATTATAATGAACTTAATGTAAAGACCTTTCAAAATAAAAAGAATGTTTAAAATATTCAAATAGGACGATTACTTTTTGGGAGCTAAATTAAGAAAAAAAAAAAGTTAATTTACCTAATTTTTCTTTTGCAGCAGATTTTTATTACAAAGGAGCCCATAATGGCATGCTTCCTCCAAGTCCCATTATTTATTTATATTGGAACCTTGCGCATTTAACGGAAGCAATCCTGTGGGCTTAATTAATGAATGAGATATTTAAACAGCCTCATATTTTGTACTTTAGGCCTGACAATTACAAATCTGATGCTTCAACTAAAGATAATTAAATCAACAAAACTATATATATATATATATATATATGTGTGTGTGTGTGTGTGTGTGTGTAAAATTAAATTAGGTAATGGAGGCTTTTATGAAAAGACATTACTCTGATTTATACTTTTGGATTAAAAAATGGGATTGAAATTTGACAAGTGTTTTATGGTGCACCACACAAGAAAATCGCAATCAATGAAATATCTCATGTGGACTTGAGAATTTTTTTAAAAAATTCTCTGCTCAGATGAAAGAACGTACATAAGTGTGATTACTCATATGATAATTACTGCAAAATTATATAAATCATTTTAAAACTGATGTGATATACAAATTAACCAACTTCAAGGTATTATAAGTAGCATAAATGTCGAAAAAAAATCTTAATTTTGAAAGGAGTTAAAACTATTAAATAATGACTATCAAAATTTAATGAAAAGATGAATTTTTCCTAGGTATTATGAACTTTTTTTACCACCAGACATCTTAAAGGGCACTTCCTAAGAGTATTTTAAACCACAATCACTATCAGTGAATGAAAAAGAGAATTTTTTTTTGAAAAAATAATTTATCCAAAATAAAAATGCTTAATAATTCTTGGTAATTAGATGGATAACTTCACTTGACCAAATAAAATGGTGGGAGGCACAAAATAAAACAAAAAAAAAAATACAATTTTGGTCCTTTATTTTTAATTTTAAATTCATTGTGGCTCTTGAAAAATAGAAAACATCAAAATGATCCACTAAATATGAAACCTTCTAGAAAATTAACCTCATCTAAAGGAACTAAATTAGTTCAATTTTTCATATTGAGAGGATTAAATTGATACTATAGCAACAAACAAGGATTTAAAATTAGATTTTTCTCCAAAAACAAAACAATTGGTTTGTTTCTCTCTATCACTTTCATGCTTTTTGATGGCACTAAATTTGTTGTTGCTTTTGCAAGCTTGTTGAAAAGCATAGTTGCCATCATAGGCACTGCTTACTGCTTTCAGGTTATGGCCCCACCCACTCAAAGCCTTCAATAATATATGCCACTTTAAAAGTTTCTCCATTGCAAGTGAGGAAAATCCCCACTTTCCTTTTGCTAAAAAGATGCAACTTTCTTTCCCTCTTGCATATGAACCCACTTGTCCCCCTTCTATTCTATATTCATACATATATATAAAACCCCTTTCGGTTCATTCCCACGTCCCTTTACTTTTTTATTCAGAAAAGATTTAGAATTTAATTTTAAAAACAAAACTTTTTTAATTAAATATTTAAATCAAATCAGTCAATGTTTTTTACAATCCACCAAACGGTAAACTTGAATAAACCTCCCTTGGGTTCTTTCATCCCCACATACTTACTCTCTTTTCTCACACTTTTGCTAACTATTGTCTTTGTCTTGCAAGCTTATCACAATAGCTAGTTATGCTACCATAATTATCAAACTTAGCCAAGTTTACACTTTCATAAAAAGAAATCGTTTTAACTAAATAATAGAATTTGAATGAGAACAAAACTAATTAAACTCGGTTAGACTCAAGTCCATTGAGTTAAAACACCTTCAAATTGCAAACTTCATATAGTTGGCCTCCTAACCTAGATGTCTTGATCACAAACTGCATACCTAGATTTGGACCCTGACTAAATTTTAATCACTCTCGACTCATTAATGTGAATACTATTCATGCAAACATTAATGAAGACTTCAGTTAGTAAACACTTAGAATACTTTTTATGTTAATTTTGACTATTAATTTATGATTTGAGAACAATCTTTTGATCTTTCACAAGCAAGTAAGTGTCTATTGCATCTGTTGATCAAACTAAATTTACTGAATTAAATATGAATTTTCAACAAGTTGGATTTGAAAATTACACAAACAATTCATTTATATTCCAACCTACCCAACCCCATCGTCGGAATCTGAACCTCAAGTAGCCCCAGGACCACAGTTCCCCGTTCACTTTCCAAAAAAGAAATAAAAAAGCCAGAAGCTGCTAAATATATTATATTGCCGTCCCAAACATCACTTCATATTATCTATGTATAGATTTAATGGTTAATATTAAAAGAAGTATATAATGTAATGATTTAAATTAATGTTAAAAATTACACATAATTCAAAAATTTTGATCTAATAATTTAAACATCGGGAATTGTACAGTTCGACAGTCAATAATTTCTTTTAAAGAATTATTGAAAATTCAGATTATCCAAACATTCAGTATAATGTAGCTTTAACTCTCTCTCTCTCTCTCTCTATATATATATATATATATATACACACACACATATGTATCTAGTAATAGAGATTAAATCTGATTATCAGGTTCAAAAAAAAGTTCAAGCCAATATTTTCGTTAGATTTTTTCATTTATACTTTTATTTATATTTTTCAGACCGAGTTAATCAAGCCAATCAGACTTTTTAATTAATAGTCAAATCAATTTATTATTTAATATTTAAGATAAATAACATAAATAATTGTTATTATTACATGTAAAATCATATATAAAAGAGTTATAAATTCAAATGAGTTATTACATTGGTATAAATCTTTTAAATAAAAAATATTAATATTATTTATTTATTAAAATATCATGTTATACTAATTTTTTTATATAATTAATTTTTATTAATAAAAAAGTATTAATTCAGTATTTTCGGGCTCAGACCAGGCTTTGAAAAAATTTGAACCTAACCCGTTTTATAAATCGATCTTTGTTCTTCGATCATTATTTTTTTAAATTAGATAAACTTTTTAAATTATGATCAAATTTAATAAAGATAGAGTTGGAAAATAGCATGACAAGATAAAAGCTTATGCATGAGCTGTGAAGTGTTGAATTATATGACTGTGGAGTTGCCTTTGTTGGTGCAGTCCTCCAGTCTCCATTTAAATATTCCTATGCTTTCTCTCTCAGTTTGCTACCTATAGAAGCCTCTTGACATTCATTATAACACTTTATTATTTTAAATTAATATACGTAATTATCTATAGTTCTTGCAGGTATTCAACTCGGTTATTTTAAATATTACTTGTTTTAGTTATATATTTTTTTTTAAAGGATTGGAGGACCAGATCTACGCTCAAATTGAGTATTAAATCGAGGTGACACTTTGATAATAAGCGTTATTATCAGAATAAGGTTGGCTCTTATGGTGTGTTTGGTGTAAGGGTGTTGCTCCTACCGAAAAAGAACTGGGAGAAGAAAACTACTATAGTGCTGATTAGTACAATGAAATGTAGTGTCATGAGAAATGAGCCTTCGATCATGACAAGGAGAAACAATTCCATCACAATATGGATGGAAATGTGTGGGAGTCTAATGAAAGAATAATAAGATTACAAAATTGTCCTTATTCATTCATTAGCCAGCAAGTTGGTTCTAATTAATTTAATAAGGGGCATTTTCACCTTTTCAACCTAAAATCTTTTCTTTCTATAATCATTTTTATCTTATCAAACAAACAATTATAAATTTTTTTTACATACCAAACATGGCCTTAGTTTCACCCAACATACTAAACAAAATTTCATATCATAAGTTTTTATTCCTTTATCATTTTTTATTCCCTTTTCTCATTCATTTTTTTTTGTACCAAACAAGATCATAGTTTGCCCACATATAAAAATTAATATCATTTAGATAATTAGTTCACTGGCAAAGTTTTTAATATCAAATTGTTTTTGATCCATGAAAGTTTAAAGATAAAGTAAGTTATATTTTTAAAACATTATGAAAAGATTGTTTATATGAATTAAGATCATGAAAACTTCGTAAGTTGGTATGGGCTTTCAAGTACTCTGGTCAAAACTAATGGGCTCTTATGTAACTATATAAAGTTATAAACATGTCTTGCCTACCTAGTTTATCCTTGTTTTTTTTTTTTTTTTGAAGATTTATTCTGATAAAAAGTTAAAAAGTAAAATATATTTTTAGTTCTTCATTTATCACAAAATTATTATTTTGATCTATCACTTATTATAATATCCAAAATGGTCCTTCACTCCTTTGAAAATGTGAAGAGATAAGTGTGACATTTGGAATAATTTTGACATTACAATAATTAAAAGATCAAAATAAAAATATTGTGATAAGCGAGAGACACAAAAACATTTTCTCAAAAATTAAAAGAATTGCTTACAAAAAGTTTGTGTCCTTAAAAATAAAAGCTCATTATTTTAAAATTGAATTGCTGTAATAGATGTTGGTATGTTAATTTGGCCTTTGTTATCATATATTGAGAAGAAATATGAATCATAATAACCATTCCTAGTGTACGAACACAATTATTTTACCAAAAATTGCAAAATAAGTTCAAAAAAATTTTATTTCGTTATAAAATTGATCATGATATTCATAAGATTTCTCCCAAAAACTTTAATTTTAGATAAAATATAAAGTTTATTACTTCATAAAAACTTATGAAATTGTATTAGAAAGAAAATTCATGTGATCCATAATTTTCTTTCAAATAAATTACAGATTACTATCTTTAGTCCGTTTCTTTCTTTGATTTCTAGTTGTCATGTTGGATCTTTTTTTCTTCATTCTATTTACTTACCATCATGTATTATTTTATATTGTAATGTAACAAATAACAATGAACATAAAAACAATAAACATTTTTCACTATTGAAAATATTGTTTTATTTATGCATCTCAAAATACTTTATTTTGGGAACCTTATGAACAATCTAACCTATTATAAAAAGCTTAAAAAACTCAATAGTTACGATTTTTCAATTTCTTAGTGATATTTATATACTCACATTATATATAATGTTACATATAAATAATTACCACCATAAATGACCCAAATTGTTTTAAACAAAATAGTTAACATGCAACTTCAAACGCCTCCAACAACTTCATTAGGCCACTTTATTTGTTAGTCATCATTGACACTTTCTTAAGAAACTTATAAATAAAGGCCTTAACAATCTCAAGAGACAAGAGACTTACATCTAATCTAACCTATTAAATTTGCTAACTGGAACTACTGTCTTAAGCCTAAGAGACAAAAAAAGATATTAGTTAGTTCTGTTACACTTATATAATAATTGATGTGATGTGTCAGTCTTAAATAAATTATTCATATTTATGTGACATAAACCCTAAATTTTAAGCTATGTTTGAATTGATAGTTGAGGAGGAAGTGATAAAGAATGAAATGGTCAAAAAAGATTGAACTTATGTTTAGATTTTTTTAAAGATGAAATGAGATGACAAGAGAGGGATACCAATACTCTTTCTAAAACTTTAATTTTAGTGTCCCTCCAAATTGGGAGGTCAATGATGAAATGATGTGGTCTAAGAAATTAAATTACTAATGTATCTTTATCTTATTACTAATATACCAAATTCCAATTGTTACAACTTTATCTAATATATATCATTATGGTCATAGCCTTTTTCTTTTCTTTATTATTTTTTTTCACTTCAAATTTTCAAAAAAAAAAAAAGTGAATGAAAGAATCTAAAATATAAATTAGTTTCATATAATTTTTTTAATTTTTTTGTCAACAAAATTTTTTTTGACTTTTTAAGTTTGTCTTACAATTTTTTGAAACAATATAAATATTTTGTAATAAATGTATTAGATAGAAAATATAGACATAATAATTAGTAAATGAAATAAAAAAACATGGATAGGAGAATTATGTAATATTATATATTAAACAATAATAAATTATTAATTATGTGTTTATGTTATAAGGGATAATATTGAAAAAAATAATTAATGAGTCATTTAATT
This sequence comes from Delonix regia, assembly GCA_037074485.1. Classification (NCBI taxonomy): domain Eukaryota; kingdom Viridiplantae; phylum Streptophyta; class Magnoliopsida; order Fabales; family Fabaceae; genus Delonix; species Delonix regia. The sequence continues at coordinate 3,688,750 of CM073460.1, read as the reverse complement.
CTATTCATTTTATTGTAACTTCCAAACAAAATTAATAAATATCCCTTACTTTCTTAATTAAAACTTCTAAATAACATATATAATCAAGTCATTCCACTCAATTCTATTCTATTTTATGTCATTTTATTAATGATCATTTCATTCTATCTTTATTTAAACTCTCAAACATAACTTTAAACCCTAAGAGATGCCTTGGTCTTTAAACTATGCTCCTTTCAAAGTTGCATGTACTTTTTATTCCTATAACAATATAAACTCCCATGCATATTCCACCTCTTCTCACAACCATTCCCTCGAAACATCTTCAAAATACACACAACTTTTAAACATCACTCTCAAAACGAGGATGAAATTGAAAATTGCAATGGTAATTTTTTTAAACTCGCCATTAATTAAAAAATTTTAATGTAAAATCTCGCACAAAGTTTTGTATAAAAATGTAACAATCTGATTTGTACAAAATTTCTATATTGCCTGCATCTAGACAAGCTGTCTGATATGAATTGATTGAAAATGAATTAGGTAGTAGGACCAGTGTTTGTGACATTTTCTTGAATGGGTACAAGGTATAATGGGTTTTCCTATGAATTTCGTTGGGGGACAAAGAAAAGACATCATGGTTGTGAAACACGTTTAAAGCTTATACAAATTTCAGTTAAATGAGATGTACTAAAAATAATAGGAAAAAATATAATTTTAATTCTTTATTTATTACAAAATTGTTATTTTAATTTTTTATACATTGGAATATTTATAATGTCATAACCCAAAATTATTGATCATGACTGGCGTATAGGTTAATCTAACCTAGTTTAACAAGCCTAAAACATTCTTACAAAATTCATGATATATCAATAAAACATATTAAATGTACTTTTAAAATTTAATTCAAAGAAATTTATTAAAGATTATCTAAAATTTGACAGCACTTCTCCAAAATTCAATATTTTTCAAACTTGTACAACTAGTCATATTTTAATGATAATAAATAAACCAGTTTAAAAATATCTCAAATTATACAATTAGTATGGTACACGAATAACTTACAACACTTTATAATAATTATAAATATAAAATAACCTGATATCTAATAGCCACAACTTTGAAGTCAGATATACATAATGATTAACCTAAACTGACACCTCAAAATATTTGAGCGACAAGAAAGTCCCAACTTTTTTTATCACTTATTAATCTATAAAATTTTAAAGAGAGATGTGTAAGTCTACCACTGACTTAATGAATGCATAAATCACAAAGTAAGTGGAAGGGAAATAATAAAGGCCTTAGAGTTTTTGACAAACATTTATTTAAGTAAAGAATTATTCTTTTATATAATAAAAACACCATTTTTAAATCTTTTAATTTTGTATAAAGTGGGTATTAAAAAAAAAACTATTATCATTATATTCATATTCCTTTATCGAATACGTTTTAACAGTTCATACGGTATCCCTTTACTGGATACATATCAATATCTTATATCCATATCTGTTTACCAGATACGTCTCAATAATTCATACTCGTATCTCTTCACTTGATACATATCAATGTCTCATATATGTATGTCTTCACTAAATACATCTCAATATCTCATATTTGTATCCTTTCACTGGATACATCTCAATATCTCATATCTGTATCCTTTCACTAGATATTTTTTAATAATTATACTTGTATCCCTTCACCAGATACATCTTAATAATTCATTTCAATAAGATGCACCAAGGCCGTTACCCCCACTAACTGTTACGAGGTTCTTAAATGAATTTCCGTCCATCCTTTAAATTATAAAATCCATTGAATACAAATAAATTGTGTAAATAGGATACATAAATAAATAATTTTATTTAAACATATTTATTACCATAAAGTAATTTAAATAAAAATAATCTTGAAGATAAAATAAAATAAAATAAAGAGTGGTTAGGAGAAAAGTGACAATAATATAAATGATTTAAAATGGAAAATAAAATAATGTAACAATCACATAAAATAAATTTAGATAAAGTAAAAGAAGCAATTATAATTAAGAATTTTACCATAATTTTTCTCCTTTCATATAATATTACTTCCTTATATTTTATAACTTTATTTAGCACTTCTCATATATCAAGTGCCTTTCATAATAACAATAATTTATAAAATTTGATAATATCATTTATGATTGTGTTCTTTTTATATCCATACATATTATATCATATATACGTAGTTGAAAAGTTCAAAAGAATATTGATTTGTTTAATCATAAAATACAAAACATGGAATAAGGAAATTAAAAGTTGGATAAGAAATTAAAGACATTCAGTAAAATGAAAAGTACTACTTTGCTAATTATACATTCATTGATAGAGATCGATAGTAGAGATCTCTTATTCCCCTAGCACAACTTGGATTAAAGAGGATTTCAAAAGATATCTCTCACATAAATATGAAAGCTCCTTCCACGACCTCTATTTCTAGTTTGAATGAAAAAATTAAAAAATATTTGGGCTATATATAGAAATTTTCAAGTTATTGTTTGGCACTGTACACGCTCCTTCTACCACACATTTTTGTCAACATTTACTATGCTAGTTACTATACAATGGTTAAAATTATATTTTTATCCCTAAAAATATTTTTTTTCATTTTAGTCCCTAAAAAAGGTAAAATTATAATTTGTACCCAAAATACTACTTTTCCTTTCATTTTAGTCCATAAAATCCTATTTTATTTTTATATTGTTATTCTTAAAATCCATATATATATATATATATATATTGAGTTATTATATATAATAATTCCTTACTTATCAAAAAACATTGGTCTCTCATTTTTTAAAAGATATTAAATTTAGTTATTCTATTAATTTTTGAACTTTAAATCTAATGAACTAATTAAATATGATTTTTTATAAAAAAAAAAGTTATAAGATTAAATGTGACATTTTTTAATAAATTAGAGATTATTTAATTTTGAACATTGTAATGATTGAATTACCAAAATGATAATTTTGTAATAAGTGAAGGGATAAAAACTTAATAGTTAGGCAAATTATACCAAGAGACAAAGAGATTGTCATTAAAGAGGCATTTTTGCAAGTTTGGTCTCATAGGAACAACATGTCGTGCACATCCAATACCATAATTAGTTAGGTTTTGACAATTAATTAAGAAGCACGAGTATGAGAGGGCATTACATGAAGGAACAAAAATGTATACAAGGCTTTTTCTTTTTCTTTTTATACATTCACTTCTTTGTTTTCTCCTATTTCCCCTAAATTAGAAACATCAATTTATATATTAAAATGGGAGGAGAATTGAATATTAATTCAGAAGACTTTTGTGTGATAAAGCATTTAAGAGTGCTTATGATACTTCTGGTGGTATGCTAATTACAACAATCTGATAACCAAAATTTGATGGACTGATGATTCTTACAAATACTCCAATAATTAAGTTAGAAAGAGTCTTAAATAAAAACATAATAATAATTAAAGAGTTTAAAAAAGTATAAATCATACTTTTAAAATCATTGATCCTTATATAACAGAGAATTAACGAGATTTTGTTATAATTTCCTCCCATGAAACAATAGTGAGGAGGCACATATTAATTTGAAACAAAAGAATTTATTTCTAGTTTTTAATTTTTATTATATTTTTTATTAAAATCAAAAAAATATATGATTTGTTTAATTATATCATAATATGTATATAATTTACTCTAAATAATTGTATAAATTTTAAATTAAATTAAACCCTTTTATATTATTATTATTATTATTAGTTAATTTTATACTTATCATGTATTTATTAAAAGATTTGGAAACAAAAATATAATCAATTGTACTTAAATTTAATTCCATATGAAATTAAGTTTGAGTGACACATTATTGTTGGACTAGATGTGTGTGTGTGTGTGTAATTACATCCACACAGCGATCCTCATCAGGACGCCTAGTTGGTAGGTTTGGGCCTCACATATCACATCTCACATCACTTCTTTCAATGATCCCAATCATGATCGAATTCAAGGGAGATAGTGGGGGCGATTACGTGTATTAAATTTTTTAAAATTTAATTTTTTTATATATAAATTTATCATATATTTTTTATTTAATTTTTTAATTCTTAAGAGCTCAAGTTTTTTATGTGGCAAGAATTTATTCCTTTTGAATCAAATTTTTGGTACAAAATTTTTTTTTACCTTTTAAAATCAAATTCTAGATGCCATGCATTGTGTCGTACTATATTACTATGAAGCAACGTGAAATACACGCATATATACATTCGACGTTTTCCTACCAAAGTCTTGGTTTCCTAAGACTAAGAAAAACCACAAATTATGGTACGTGTCCTTTCCTCCTCTTTTTTTTCCAACCACGTAGTTTGACCTGTGACTTAATAGTTTGTATGTGAAACACATTTTTGAATTTGATAATTACGAGTAAAACAAGTTTTAATGGAGTGAATGTAATCTTTTAATATTTTGCAGTTATCCATTATTTTTTACATAAAATTTTCAGATGGCAAGTATGTCAATAATTAAGGTCATTCTTAATTTACTTGACCTAATTAAAAACTGAATGAATAAAAAGAGATAACACGTACAGAATGAAAAATTTAATTATAGAATGTGAATTAATTTGATCTAAAATCACAATCTTTTATTTTTTATTTTTAAAAATCTAAATGTAAAGTATCATTATATGCTAAAATTTAAATATGGATAATGCATATAAGTGATAAACCAACAATATATTAAAAAAAAAAAAAGAAGCTAAAATGACAAATAAAAACAAGAATATTCATTAATGACCCAAGAGAATCAACTTAGAATTATTCGTCATAATTGTGGAGGAATTATAATATAATTGAGTAGGTGTCCGTGACCATTATAATTGCTACCACAAGCTTAAAGCCACAAAGCTGAGGACATTAATTTGCATGGGCTCAAATTATAATATAAATAAGTGTTATTATTAGAATAAGGTTGGCTCTTAGGGAGTGTTTGGTGTAAGGGTGTTGCTCCTACACAAAAAGAACTGGGAGAAGAAAACTATTATAGTGCTGATTGGTACGATGAAATTTAGTGTCATGATAAACGAGCCTTCTATCATGACAAGCATAGATAATTCCATCACAATATGGATGGAAATGGGTGGGATTCTAAGGAAAGAATTGTAAGATTACAAAATTGTCCTTATTCATTCATTAGCCAACAAGTTGGTTCTAATTCATTTAATAAGGGCGTTTTTATCTTTTTAGCCTAAAATCTTTCCTTTCTATAATTATTTTTATCCTACCAAACAAACAATTAAATTTCCTTTTACGTAGACTTTATTTTCACCCAAGAGACGAAGTAAGATTTCATATCAAAAGTTTTCATTCATTTCTCATTTTATTTCTTATTCATTCACTCTTTTTTCGTATAACAAACGAGACATTAGTTTTACCCACATTTAAAAATTAATACCATTTGGATAATTAGTTCACTGCCAAAGTTTTTAATATCAAATTGTTATTAATCCATGAAAGTTGAAAGACAAATTAAGTTATATTTTTAAAAAATTATGAAAAGATTGTTTATATGGATTAAGATCCTAAATTCTTCATAAGTTGCTATGGGCTTTGAAATATTTTGGTCAAAACTAATGAGCTTTTATCTCACTATATAATGACTCGGCCCTTTCTTTTGGATTGGGCTTGTTGTAAATATGTCATGCCTACTTAGTTTATTTATTTATTTTTTTTTTAAGATTTATTCTGATAAAAATTAAAGAGTAAAAAATATTTTTGGTCCCTCACTTATCACAAAATTATTATTTTGATTCATCACTTATTGTAATGTCCAAAATGGTCTTTTATTCATTTGAAAATATCATATTTGGTCCTTAACTTTTTTAAAAATGCTATATTTAATACTTTATATTTAAGATTTCGGGTTTGGTAGACAAACTAAATTTGTTTTTTTGTTTTTTTAAAAAATGAGAAACTAAGTATGATTTTTGGGACCATTTTGACATTACAATAATTTAGGGACCAAAAAAAAAATTCTATGATAAATAAAGAACCAAAAAATATTTTTCTCAAAAATTAGAAGAATGGCTTATCAAAAATTTGTCCTTAAAAATAAAGCTCATCATTTTAAAATTTAATTTTTGTAATAGATGTTGGTATGTTAATATGGCCTTTGTTGTCATATATTGAGAAGAAATATGAATCATGATAACCATTCATAGTGTACGAACAAAATTATTTTACTAAAAAATGCAAAATAAATTCAGAAAATTTTATTTCGTTATAAAATAAGAAATTGATCATGATATTCATAAGATTTCTCCCAAAAACTTTAATTTTACATAAAATATAAAGTTTATTACTTCATAAAAACTTGTGAAATTGTATTAGAAATAAAATTTATGTGATCCATAATTTTCTTTCAAATAAATTACAGATTACTATCTTTAGTCCGGTATAAAATCATTTCTTTCTCTGATTTCTAGTTGTCATGTTGGATTTTTTTTTTATTATTATTCTATTTAGTTACCATCAAGTATTATTTTAAACTATAATGTAAAAAATAACATGAACATAAAAACAAAAAGACATTTTCACTATTGAAAATATTGTTTTATTTATACATCTTAAAATACTTCATTTTGGGACCTTATGAACAATCTAACCTATTATGAAAAAATAAAAAAAAAAACTCAATAGTTAATTTTTTTTCAATTTTTAATAAAAAAAATATAGTTGAACAAAATCACCTAATACTAGTGGTGTTTATATACTCACTTGATGTATAATGTTACATATAAAGAATTACCACAATGAATGACTCAAATTGTTCTAAGCAAAATAGTACTTGCCACTTCAAACGAGTTTAACAACTTCATTAGGCCATTTTATTTGTCAGTCATTATTGATACTCTCTTAAAAAAAGTTATAAATAAACGCCATAACAACCTCAAGAGACAAACACTTACATCTAACTTAATATATTAAATTTGTTAACTAAAATAGTTGTTTACAAAAAAAATATATTAATTAGTATTACCATACTTATATAATAATTAATTTGATATATAAGTTTCAAATAAATTATTTATATTGATATGTTATAAGTCATAAACCCTAAGAATATGGTGCTTTCAAGGTTGCATGTACTTTTTATTCCTATAGCAATATCATCTCACATGCATATTTCATCTCTTCTCACAACCATTCCCTCAAAACATCTTCAAAATACACACATTACTTTTAAACATCATTCTCAAAGTTAGGATGAATTTGGAAATTGAAATAGTAATTTTTTAAACTCGCTATTAATTTTAAAATTTAAATGTAAAATCTCCCCCAAAGTTTTGCATAAAAATGTAAAAATCTGATTTGTACACAATTTCTATATTGCCTGCATCTAGACAAGCTCTCTGATGTGGATTGATTGAAAATGAATTAGGTAGTAGGACCAGTGTTTGTGACATTTTCTTGATCGGGTACAAGGCATATTGGGTTTTCCTATGAATTTGGTTGGGGGACAAACAAAAGACATCATGGTTGTGGAACACGTTTAAAGCTTATACAAATTTAAGTAATTAAATGAGATGTACTAAAAATAATGGAATATATATATAATTTTAGTTATTTATTTATTATAAAATTATTATTTTAATTTTTTATACATTGAAATATTTATAATAATCCCTCATTCATTAAAAAAATATCATATTTGGTCCCTTTTTTTAAAATAAATATTAAATTTAGTTATTCTACCCATTTTTGAACTTTAAATCTAATGAACTAATCAAATTTGATTATTTTTTAAAAAAATTATAGGATTAAATGTAATATTTTTTAATGAATTAGAAATTATTTAATTTTAAGCATTTAATGATTGAAGGATTAAAATAACAATTTAGTGATAAGTGAGGGAGTAAAAATTCAATAGTTAGGCAAATTATGACAAGAGACAAAGAGATTGTCATTAAAGAGGCATTTTGGCAAGGTTGGTCTCATAGGTACAACATTTCGTGCACATCCAGGACCATAATTAGTTAGGTTTTGACAATTAATTAAGAAGTAAGAGAGGGTGTTACATGAAGGAATAAAAATGTATATAAGGTTTTTTCTTTTTCTTATAAATACTCCAATTGTTAAGTCAGTGAGAGTTTTAAATAAATAAATAAATAAGAGTTTTAAAAAGTATAAATCATACTTCTAAAATTTTTTATCCTTATATAGCTGAGAATCGACGAGATTTAACAATAATTTCATTCCATCGAACACTAGTGACGAGGCACATGCTAGTTTGATATGAAAGAATTTATATGTACTTTTTTAAAAATATTTTTATTCTATTATTTTTTATTAAAATTAAATAAATATATATTTTAATTATATCGCAATATTTATATAATTATTTAAAATGATTTATAAATTTTAGATTAATTTATATACTTCTATATTATTATTAGTTAATTATATATTAATAAAAAATTAAAAAACAAAAATATAATCAAATTTTGTTCAACTAGATGTGTGTGTGATCCTCATCAGGACGCCTAGTTGGTAGGTTTGGGCCTCACATCTCACATCACTTTTTTCTTTGAGCGCATAGTAAAATGAAGCCGTTAATCATTGATACATAATTTCACATCAACAACCTAATAAAGCAGGCATTGCACAAATTATAGGACCCAATCAAGAATGAATTTAGGGGTACGAGGGGTAATTGTGTTTATTATATTTTAAAATTTTAATTTTTATATATAAATTTATCTTATATTTTTATTTAATTGTTTAATTTTTAAGAATTCATTTTTTTTATAATGTAAGAATTTGTTTCTTTTGAATTAAATTTTTAATATAAAAATTTTAATTCTCTTTAAAATTAAATTCTAAATCTATCATGAGCCATGCCACATGTTGCATTATAGCAATGTGAAATACCCAAATATATATACATGAGACGTTTTCCCACAAAAGTCTCGGTAGCCTCAGACCGAGGAAAAACACAAATTATGGTACTTGTCCTTTCCTCCTCTTTTTTTCCAACCGCATGTTTGACCTGTGACTTAATAGTTTATATGTGAAACACATTTTTGAATTTGATAATTAAGAGTAAAACAAGTTTTGATGGAGTGAATGTAATCTATTAATATTTTGCAGTTATCCATTATTTTTGACATGAGTTTGCAGATGACAAGTATGTAAATAGTTAAGATCATTATTAATTTACTTGACCTAATTAAAAACTGAGTGAATAAAAAGAGATAACATGTTAAAATAAAAAATTTAATTATATAATGTGAATTAAGTTTGATCTAAATCCCAATCTTTTATGTTTTAAAAAAAAATCTTAGTGTAAAGTATCATTGTATGCTAAAATTTAAATATGGATAATGCATATAAGTGATAAACCAACAATATATTAAAAACATGCTAAAATGACAAATAAAAACAAGAATATTAATTAATGACCCAAGAGGATCAACTTAGAATTATTCGTCATAATTGTAGAGTAATTATAGAATAAATAAGTAGGTTTCCGTGACCATTAATTGCTACTACAAGCTAGAAGCCAGCTAGCTGAGGACATTAATTTGCATGGCCTCAAATGAAGGACAAAGTGCTTACACTCATTCACCACTTGATGGAACATATATATAGTTGTTTAATTGTTGAGACAATTTCGTATATATTCAAATACTTATTCATATCTAAATTGAATGAATAAAATATAACTAGGTACGTATCTTAGGAAAATATATTGTCATATTTTCTTTTAATTATTCATTATTAGGGTTAAATAGATTTCGGTATTAGGGTTAACCATTGGTCACTACATCATAGGACCACAAACGTCCACACCTCCCTACGAAGGTTTGCGCCTTTTATATTGCTTGACCACGAGTCAACAAGAAGTATCTCGCTTTGATTAGGGATGGAATGAAGAAAAAAATAATATGAGAGAACGAATTTTAATATAAAGGAATATATTATTAGAGCATATTTTGAAGACTTCCAAAAATTAACATGAATAAATAGACATATTAGTGAACAATAATATCATATATATATATATATAGAATACTTATGAAAATTTATTTTAAAGCAAGGATAATAATTATTTTGATCCTTCACATTTTCTTTTAGTGTTAATTTAGCCAGATATGAATTAGTAGTACAAAATGATCTCTTAAAAATGTAACATTAATAAAAATAATCCCTTTAAAAAGTTATGATTAATCTAATAAAGAATCGATATATATTTTTTTAAAGAATCATTTAAGCATTCTGAATTTGTAAAAAATTAAATTGACATAGAAACAAAAAATAAGGACCATAATAGTACTTTTTCTCCTTTGAATTAAGATATATATATATCCATATTGTTAACACTAAATCCTAAATGTAATGTTGTTTTTCAGTGAGGTCTCTGCTTTTCAGCAGATATATTCATTGACCACCACACAATGACGAACTCTACGTATAGGAGCTCGTATGGAAACCCTACCAGATCCCATTACCAATCAATTACTTTTTTTTTTCAAAACCTATTATTGTCATTTTAACTAAACATTTTCTTAGGGTTTATCAATGACATTTTGGAGTTCTATTTATGAGATTGAAAATATATAAATATATATAGATATATAGGATACAGAGAGGCAAGTAAATAATAGCCACCATTGTGGCAATTATTTATGGATATGAATGATGAGGTAGGAGACAAGAGATGAGGCAAATTGAGGGACAGGATATGGGTTTTGTGCCAACTGGTTCCATCAACACACTGATGTGTCTGCTTGTCTCTCTCCTAAATATGGTCATTGTTCATGGAACCAGCCACTGAATTTGAATCTAACCTACACCCTTCACAATTTCATGTCATTCTTTTGCAAATCTTCATGCGTATGCATTCATTTAGACATATTATAATAGAAAGTGATAGAACCCTATATATATATAGACATTCTAGAGTTGTGGCCAACTAAAAATACAAGAGGAAAAAAAAGGCCATTCTAGAGTCTAGATCGATTAATACCATCCAGAATTATATATAAGTATAGGAGAAATTACAATATTTGTTTAAATATATATTATTTATAGATTTTTTTATTGTAAATATTTAAGAAGTTCAATTAACTCTGATGACTGCAAAATTTAATTAATTAAACTATTAAAAGATCGATATTGTCCTAGATTAAGTACTACTTTAATTTCACATCAAATTAAATATGATCTTGGGAGTACTTGTAACTTTTGTAATAAAGCCAAATGGCATGTAGGAGAAATTTTTATAATGTGATAATAAATAGTAAAAGTGGATTGTAAAATTAATATTAATTAATCTGAAAATGTCTGTAAATTATCTTAATTATATCCCTCGGAAGAAAACAGATGTAGTATTTGCTCTTACAAATATAGCTGCTATACATAGCAAGCGATTTCCCGATATATTGAAGAGATCATTAAGTACCAAAAAATATATTAATTAATTTCATTTTCTTCCATTAATTTCTATTTTTCCCAACGAGAAAGTTTACCAGAAAATTATAAAGGATGACACAACTCTATATTAATAAAAAATGCAGAACACAAAATCAAATTAACAGGTACAACTACTAAATATCTACTTTTATTTCAAGGGCCTTCTTGCTCCCTAACCAAAACACATGGACTATAATAATATTTTTAATTATAACAATATATGTGCAAGGATCCATTATCTTCTCTATATCATTCTATAGTCTTATCAGATACTCCTGCAAATTAAGACTTTCAATAATTGTAAACTAATAAGTAAATGAACAGAATCATGCTTAAAATTTGAAACTTTTGCACCAGAGTTGAGTCCGACTGCCCAAGTGGTGGGTAAAGTAATGGTGAATTTCTATAATTATTTTAGAACTAAAATTTGCTGCATAAATTAGGAGAGTAATTGGTGAGTCCTATTTGTATTTGTGGAGGAAAACAAAAGAAATGGCTAATTAAATAAATAAAATGATGCATTACCCAAACTACAATTTTTTTCCCGTGCCTGAATTTTGGAATCATAACTTATTTTCATGTCAACACTTCACAGAATTTGACATTCCTAGAAAAGTGAACAAAATAAATGAATTTTTTCAAATTTTTTAATGTATATTAACCAATAGGAATGGTCTAACTAAATAGACTATTTCCTTGTTGATTTCTGAAATAAATCCAAACCATTCACACACCCAGAAAAAAATTCAGCTACGTGATGGTAACTTAATGGTTTGTTTGAAAATTTACAATAAACTCATCATTGTACCTTTTGAATAATTTACTTTTGATTTATTAACGGCACATCCCTACATTAGAAATATTATAATATTGTTGATCTTTCAATGATAACTATGCAAGAGTGACATATCTCCTTATTAATTGAGTACACGTATGACAAGAATGACAGCATTAAAACTTTCAACAATGGTGTTCTGATTTGAAGCATTTGATTATTTTTACTAAAAATAGAAATATGATATACCTTTATATATATATATATATACACACACACACACACACACATACGTGGGCAAATTGAGTCATCCATAGAAGAGTCAACCCTAGCCCCAAAATGTTTTTCCATGATTTTCACATAAACATATATTGGGACTATTGTTGAGATTAGGGATTTAGAGAACTATTAAAAAACTAAAGAAATTACATGTGCGAGATATTCATATAAATATATATAAGAGTGCACTCTTAATAAATATATACTTATATTAATATTATTTTATTATACAAAATATATATTACATCAGTTATACCTTTTAGTTAAGGTGGAAAGCTTGATTTTATATCTTGATTCAATGGAAGATACAGTCATTACAACTTAATTATCTTTAGCTGAAAGAGATATATGTATCAGCATGCGTTAAATTAGGTGAGGCTGCATCTTCTATCTTAGGGTTGATGATATGAGTGGTGTTTAAGTAGGATTCCACGCCTCTAAAAGCCTGATTTTTTGGAATATGATATGTCTATGGGTCGTTTTTTCTCATAATTATAAAAATGAAAAGAAACGAATCTGCAGGAAGAACAAATTTGTACACTATCACATGCTAGTTAGGATGATGTTTACCACTAGACCACTATACTAGCTAGGAAATTTCCATACCCATTAGATTAATACATATGAACCGTGAAAATAATTGGAAGGGATTTAAGAAATGATTCTCAATGATTTTGCTCATTTTTCAGGTAGGTATATATACACAAAGTCGTTACGTAGGAGGACCACGCTGCTCAATACAATAGTGACAATTGACCTTTTTATTATTCACTATACTACAAATATCTATTGTACACGCCGGTTAGCCTTTGGAGTAGTATAGACATAGAAGGGTCTCTACACTAATTGGGTTGGATCACATAGTTCTAACATCTCCCCTCAAACGAGAGGGTGGCTGGACCATGCCGAGTTTGTCTTTGTGGAAGTGAAACCATGTCTGAGTCAATGCGTTAGTTAAGCAATCTGCAGTCTACTCTAAAGAAGGGGCATAACTCACCACTTACTGCTTAGCTAGGACTTGTTCCCAAACAAAGTGCACATCAATTTCTATGTGCTTTGTCCTGGATGTTTTACTAGATTTGAAGCTATGGCACTGACACTAACATTGTCACATTACAACACTGGAGTTTTGCATAGAGGGAACTAAATTTCACCAAGCAATGATTACACCCAGATTAATTCAGCAACTAAGTTAGCCAGTGCTCTGTATTGGAATTCAGTACCAGATCTTGCAACCACATTTTGCTTCTTTGAGGACCATGAAACCAGGGAGTTACCAATGTACACAAAGAACCCCACTATTAATCTATGATCATCAATAGAGGCTGCCCAGTCAACGTCAAAGTATCCTAAAACATCAAGGCTTTTTTAAAGGTATGATATGAAGACCGTGGTGCAAGTGCACCTTTAAGATACCTGATGATTCCTTTAATGCTTGCCAATGTATTATAGTAGGTCTACTTAGAAATCTACTCAGCTTATTGGTTGCAAAAGAAATTTCTGGTGTGTATTTGTCAGGTATTAAAGTGCACAAAGGCACTTCAATATTTGTAACAATCCTCCATTGGTTCTCCCTCGTCAACAAAGAATGTTCAACTGGTAACCATTGGAGGGGGATAGGGTGTAGAATTAGCCAAGTTAAACTTTGTTAACAAGTCTAGTAAATACTTTTGTTGTGTAAGATACATACTAGATATCATGACCTGAGCTGGAAGGAAGTGACCAGCACGGGGATGAGATGTCATTCATCCTCATGAACCCATCGTAACCCTCATAATAATAGAATTTATATAAATTTACATTAAATAAATATAGATATCATAATTCTCCATATAAATAGTTTCTGACACAACATAATAATATATTAAACATTTAGCCTGTATATAAAGGAGCGACTGGACTGAATTATAAAAATAAAGATAAACATAGCTTTAGCAGTAGACTAGACTCACCAAGAAATTAATCATCAAGATTAAAATTCTGAAGGTGGTTGTCTTGGATTGGCGCGAGAATCTGAAAAATGTTAAATAATGGGGTGAGTAAAAACTCAGTGGATAGATAATTCTAATATTGCAGAAATTAGAGCAGACTACAATGGTATGTCTTTCAAAATTTAAAACCAAATATCATATAGTTATAATTCATAAATATCAAATAGAGAATAATCATTATTAACAGAGTGCATTTGGGAATATCCTACAGAACTAGTTAAAATTACAAAATACAAAGTTAGCTCAAGGCTATTGAAAACAATTAAGAACTTATACTCATTCAGCCATAGGCTTTGAGTAAGTATCATAATGGCCCTAAGCCTTAAAAAAATATGGTGGTAAGGGTATTATATCCAACCTTATCAGAATATCAATCATAATACACTATGACTAATGTCTACTGTCGTTAGCTATAGGATTCTATTTTGGATGCATTCCCAACATTCAAAAATAAATAAATATTCATGTACAGATATTGAAAATTTCCAAATTCATACCACTTCAGAGTTCAGATTTCAATATTCTAATAATTCAAAATCATAATCCAGAATAATATTTGGCATAATTAGGATTATTTATTTACCTGGAAGGAATATACTAATCTCTTTCTATCCTTAATTATAATTCCTCTGTTGATCACCTAAAAACATTAAATAAAATACTCTTAACATCCTATCCTCATAATTAATTTAATTATTTGATTTTGTCACAAAGTTAATTAATTATTCCTTATTCACTTTTATCCAATTTACAAAATTCTTTACTAAATATTTGGAAATTAAATTTAGGGGCCACTTAAAAAATACTTTAAAATACTTATAACCTATATTTCATTTTTTTTATTATTATTGTTATTATTATTATTATTATTATTATTATCAATTATTCCATTATGCACTTATTAAATTTCCAACACCTACCATAACATAAATTTCACTTAGGGGCCATCTAATAAATTTTAAATTTTCCATTCAACCTTAAATAATATTTATTGTTTATCCAATCAAGTAATACTAATTTTCCTTCTAATTTCCTTCCTTTTTCTTCATGAAAAATCTAGGAAAATTACTAAAAATTTGAATTTTGTTTTAAATTTCAAACTAAAATTTCCAAAGATTCTAAATCACTCTCTAGATGCATAAAAAAATTTAAAAAGTTATAACACAATTTTCACTAAATTTCCAAATTGCCCCTAGACCTTTAAATTGGGGTTTTTCAATCAAAAAGCCAAAATTCACAATTGATCAATGATTTCAAGGGAGAAAGGTGCAAAATTCACTTATGAAGTGTAATCCTAACTTAATTTAAATCAAACAACCTGAGTTGAGCTCAAATTTGCCACTTTTGGCCGAAATTAGGGTTCCTCGATTCTGAGCAAAATGGACCAAATTGATCAGTGTAAATTAGGGAGAAAGGTGCCAAAATCATTGCAAAAAGTGAAGCCCTATATTTAATTGGATTCAAAATGCACCAAACTCATGGAATTTAGCTCGAATTTACGCGTGAATACCGCTAGGAATTCTCACTGTTTTCTAGCAATCCACAGCTAGTATGGCTAGTTGAGAGGCCAGTGAAGGTCATGGGGTATTGATCATCCACCAGTGATCTTTTGACAGAGGTGATAGTGGTCAGAGGTTGTCAGCAACGTGAGTTACATGGAGGTTAGTTGCATAATTGGGCAATAATATGAGTTACGTGGAGTTAGTAAACATAATTGAAAATTTTAAAATATTTTAAATGGAAATTATTATTATTATTATTTTATCATATCAAAATTTCCTTCACAGACACTTGGTTACTGTACTTAGTTGAGTTACAAGTGCTAAAAATGCATAAGGTAAGACTTAGTGTGAGGCTTAGGTACTGACTTTGGTTACAATCTCAGATAAAATTTTATCTGCATCTATATTTGTATCTGACTAAGTTTTCTTTTTTAGTATAAATTTTATGGGTATTACACTAGAGTTGTCTTTGTACACTTTAAAACCCAAGAAATAATGAACTAGTCTCAAGTAATGTTGTCAAAATCGTGATTCTAGGTAGACTCGAAAAGGGAGGGTGGAGTCGTAACGTAGAATCGTAAGTGTTTACCTAAACCTATTATTTAAGCTTTTGAACATAACCATATAACAAAATCACATAAAATTTCATACATAGGCACCTATTTGTGATAATCCATAATCCATATTGCATACTTTTCATTCAAAATAACATACAAAATTCAATAAACGCCATAATCCATTTAAATGTCTTTAGTACATTGGAAAGATAAACTTCTTTTACAAGATATATAATTGTAGGTTCATGTCTTGGTCTTTCATATATTTGCATTGGATCAACATTCCCAAATAAATATTCCAAACTGATACATATCCTTAACCTAAAAGAACTAGCTTTTGGCATTCTTTAAAATGGAACAACAAAAGTAGAAATCCAAACATCTCTAAAGCCTTAAAAAAGGTTCAAATCTAGAAAGACATACTGTGTTGAAGCATCATCATCCATGATTATACTTAGCCACAATTAGTTTACACTAGTGATATTGTGGAGAGTGATCTCACACTCTATACCAATTGGTACTCCTAAAGTGAAAGGAAGAGGGTATTCAGAGTCATTGTTTGGAATATTTAGTTATGCTCATGTATGTCAGATTGTTCCATGACATACAAATTGCTTCAAAGAGAAGAATTTAAGACACCTATGAATTTCCAATGTAGTAAAGACTAAATCACATTCCTTTATAATTTACACTATAGTTTCTTCTTATTCTATCTATGATATATTATCAAAGTCAAAAGGAGGAGATTCATATGGCAATTCCTTATGAAACATTTACTTAGAGTTGAAATACATAACAACTAGTTTATTTATGTCAGACTAAAAATTCAATAACTAAAAGATAGACAAGATCAAATTTCCTTTTCCCCTACAGGTTTTAGCAAGTTTTATAACTCCTAACCAATGTGATCTTAACATATATATCTGAGTTACATGTATGGTCATTACATCAAAATATAGTTTCCTAAATATCCTGATAAACCTAAAATCCATATATAAAAAGGGCAGAGGTGACCAAAAAATAAGGTACATTAGGACCTCCTAATTAATAACAGAGTATTTCATTTGTGTCCCAGAACTAAAGCCAAAAAACTATAATCTTAGCTAAGCCTAAGTAGCCAGATTATCAAATATTCATTCTATTTCCCTAAACATTCTCAAAGTAATTGGTACACACCCAAACGAAAAAAAAAATACATATTTCAGATTCATTTTTATTAACATAAACCACAATAATGGAACTCATACCATGTTCCATCCAAACTGGCATTGAAATTGATTTCAACAACTTAAACAAAGCTTGTGGCGTGTACAGAATAGCAAAATTCCAAGCTAAATGTAATCAACCATGCCAGAATAACAAGAAAATATGTGGAATATCACCCTTCTTGTCCAATGGTTAAGAGTTAGTAGGTTACCTCCAAGGCTGACAGATTACTGGCTTCTTCGACGTTAATGGCGTTTCTACGACCTACACCAGAATGCTGCAACCTTCACCAGAGTCTGCGGCCTTCTCCACACTGCTGTAACCTTCATTGAACTGTTGTAAGCTTGCGACCTTCTTTGTCTGCGAGCACCGATAGGAGAGGAGGATGAATGAACCGATCCATTGAGAGAGAACAGAGGCAGTGGCTAAGGGTTCAGGGCAGGCAATTAGGGATTTGGATTTTAGTCATGCATCCAGGTATACCGAAGCAATTTAGCATTGTTAGCTGAATGGGTTTTTTGTTTTCGGCATAGTTGGGTTGTGCAGTTGGGCTAACTTGGCTGAAAGAAAATGGGCTACTCATTGCATGTTTTTTTTTTTTTTGTTGCAGAAATGGTGTTTTCATATGCTAACTCGGTTGACCTGGTCAAACTCACCGAGTTTACCGAGTCTATACAAGTTAGTGGCAAGTTTGATCGAGTCAATTTTGATTCCGATTTTATTTGAGATTTAACTCAAAATTGCTATCTAGGATCGTAAAATCGGTGATTCTACCGAGTTAAATCGCGATTTTGACAACATTGGTCTCAAGTCTTCGAGAACGAAAATCTAATTTAGTTTTTGAGGAAAAATCTTGAGCTATTGAGTATCATTACCAGTGACTAAAATGTCATTCATATAAATAAGAATCATGATAACTTGGTCTTTGGACTTTTGTACAAAAAGTGAAATGTGACTCTTTATCCCGTAAAATCCCTTGCTTTGAAAAGTATCTTTAAAAAGTTTGAACTTAGCCCTAGGTACTTGTCTCAAGCCATGTAAGGTTTAGATAACTTGCAAACATGGTTGGGAAAATTAGGATAACAAATCCTTCGAGCTACTTCATGTCCACAAGTTCTTGGAGCCATCTATTTAAATACGCATTATTAATGTCTAGTTGTTTAACAACCCAAGATACTGTTATCGTAGGAATGATTTTGATAATAGTTGCTTTGATGACTAGACTGTACATACTGCTAAAATTAACACCTGGCTCATGGTAAAATCCTTTGGCAACTAAGTGTGCCTTATGTTTTTGAATTAAACCATTTAGGTTGTGCTTAATTTTGCAAGTTCTTTTACAGTCAACCACTTGTTTATACTAATATGGTAGAACTAAAAAGTAGGTGTTATTTTGATATAAAGTATTAAACTCATATTTCATGGTTGCAGTCCACTGTGGTGACTAGAGTGCTTCAAAAACACTACAAAGTTCAGATAAGGTCTACTCAATGTCTTCCATTAGACCCACAAAGGATAACTTTACTTTTGAGATTCCATGTTTACTTTAAGTGATCATATGACAACCTTCTTTTGTGTCAAAAGGTTGAATTTGAACCTTTTCATTGGTATTGGGAAGTGGTGTGCTAGTAAATATCTACTTGATTTGTTGTTCTTCATTTTTGTCTTCTATGAAGGAGAAGAAACATTGTTAGTGACAAGAGAAGGATCATAAGCATGAGAAAATGGTACTTCAGTTGTGAATGGAACAAAAAACTAATGAATGGGCAGAAACTTCAGAGGGTTACTTTGGCCTTTTAGTGTTAAGAAAGCCATTATAAAATAAAAACATGTCTTTATTAAATACCATATGTTTGGACACATATTATAGAGAAAATAGAAACCGAATAGAAGCAAAACTGTAATAAACAATTTGATATGACATACAAAACTTTATGTGAAAAACCCCAATAGGGTAAAAATATGGATAAAGAAGAAGTGATTTACTATAAGAAAAATAGGAGTTACACATTTTTTCTATATAGCAAGGATAATACAATATTTTTATATCTCTTGCTAATAGGATAATACTAATCTTATAACTTTCTATATATCTCACTACTCACTCTCTATATATAAGATTGCTCCTTTTCTTAGTTGTGAGAAATCATGTTTTGAAGCTTTCTATTTATAAAGAAGGATGAATGGCTTGAATACAATTTCTAAATATTAAACTGTAATTACAACCAAACTTTTGTCATTTTTCTTTGGTTAGGTTCCCTAATATACCTAACATGCACTTAAATGGTACCTCCCTTTGACAATTTCCCACTTGAACATTTGATTGAGAATTAATCAATTTTCACACCATTCATCCTTCCTTGTCATTTCCTATTGCTCACATCTCTACCAGGCCAATAGACGATCTACATCATATGAACTTGTCAGTGTTCATTGGCTTTTTTAGTGTATCTACTAAGTTATCTCTAGTATAGATTTTTTGCATACTCATACTTCCTTCTTCCATATTTTCTTGAACAAAGTAATATTGAACTCATATGTGTTTTGTCTTAGAATGGAATGTCATATTTTTTGCCAAGTGTAGAACAATTTGATTATTACAGAATAGTATAATCTTCCTGAGATTGTACCTGAGCTCTTCTAACAGTATCTGCAACCAGATTGCTTCTTTACTAGCTTGTATAGCTACAATATATTCTGCCTCAGTCATCGACATGGCCACAATAGGTTGCAATTTTAAAACACAGCTTACACCTCTGCCAACAAGAGTAAATACATAACAATTGGTGGATTTGTTATTGTCAAGATCACCTGCAAAATTTGAATATGTATAGACTCTAATGATGAAAGTTGATTCTTCATATCGCAATACAACATCTTGGTCCATTTAATGTATCTTATAACCCTTTTATAGCATTCAAATGCTTTCGACCAGGATTCGCCATATATCAACTAACTATTCCCACTACTTGTGCAATGTCTGGTGTTATGCAAATCATAGTGAACATTAGGCTACCCACTACTGATACGTATAGTACTCGAGACATTTCCTTCTTCTCTTATTCACTGTTATGACTCATATTTGAGGATAACTTGAAATTAATAGGAAGTGAGGCAGAGATTGACTTACAATCTTGCATATTGAAGCATTGCACTAGCTTTTTAAAATAATTCTTTTAAGAAAACCAAATCTTCCTATTATTTATGTCTTGGTGAATTTGCATCCCTAAAATCTTGTTTGCTGATCTTAAGTCCTTCATACCAAATTCCCTAACTAATTGTGCTTTCAATTCATTGATGCGATCTTTGTTGGGGCCTGCTACAAGCATGTCATCTACATACAATAGCAAAATAATGAAATCATTTCTACCAAACCTCTTGATATATGCACAAAAATTTACATTAGGTCTGTTGTATCCAAGGCTCATGATGAAGAAATCAATTCTCTTATACCAATATCTTGGCGCCTGTTTGAGACTATATAGAGATTTGTTCAACTTGTAAACTAAGTTCTCTTTTTTTTTTTCTTTAAACCCTTCTGGTTGGAGCACATAAATTTCTTCTTCAAGATCTCTATGAAGAAATGTAGTTTTTACATCTAATTGCTTTAGATGTAAGTCAAGTGTAACACACATTATTAAGACCACTTGAACCGTTGTGAGTCACCAGAGAAAATATCTTATTGTAATTAATACCTTCCTTTTTTAGCAAATTCTTGTACCAAAAATCTAGCACGATATTGTTCAACTTGATTATCACTAGTTCTCTTGATCTTGTACACTTATTTGTTCCCAATGGCCTTTCATCCTTTTAGTAGTGGAACAAGATCTCATATTTTGTTCTTATAAAAGGCTTCAATTTTTTCTTGCATTGCTGCTTACTAGTGAGAAGCTTTTGAGCTTTCCATAACCTCTCAAAGAATTGAAGGCTTTCCATCTTCTGTAAGTAGAAAGTATGCAACATTCCCTTATATAATGTAATCTCAGTGCCAAACCGATTTTGTCCTCTATCGAGTTGACTGTCGGACTTGTAGAGTCATTGATCATATTCTTCTTGTTCATCGTACTCTAATGCTACTTCAGAAGAAGATGGTACTTTTATTTTATTTTCTTCTCCTTCCATCTGCACTGTAGTGGTCTCTACTATTCATCATTGGTGTATTCTCCTTCATTTTTTGATCTTAGATATTTAATTTTTTTCTCATATTCAAGTTTCACACGTACTTTAAAGGTTTTGAAAACTTCAAATACATTTTCTTTTCACTTGATTGGATACACCCAACATCTCCTGGAGTAGTCATCGATGAATGATACAAAATACTTTGCTCTTCCCTAGGATAAGACCGGTGCTTGCTAAATATCAAAAGGCACCACAATTCTAACAAATATTAGCATTAAATTAATATTTTATAATCAACTTACTATACTTTATATTTAAAATATGTATAATTATATATATAAATGTATAAAATTAGTTGAATTATTTTGCATATAACAACAATTCTATGTAAAAGAAAAAAGGTTTGGCAAAGTCATTTGAACATCATAAATCTTTACAGTGGAATGCCAAAACTTTGATTAAGACAAAAATGAAAAATAGTTTATAATCAATTTATTTTCAGGTTGGCTTAAAGGTCAACCAAATCGAAACCATGACTGGTTTATCGGTTTAAACTGGCCATTTCAGCCCAATTTTTTTAAACAATATTTATGATTGTTCAATTTATCATTAAATGTTATCTTCAAACATGTTTCTTATATATAATCCAATTAATATTTCAATTAATTCACATACATGAATGAGTGAAATTTGTGTTTTATTATTGTTGTTGTATAATTAACAACAAATATAAAAACCAATATAACAATAGCAATAAAGAAAATTCAGAGAAAGAGTTTCATTCACTTGGATGTTGGACCCTTTTATTTAATACATAACTCTGTAAATATGCCTTCGATCCATATAGAATCTAACAAGTGCATGTTGTTAACTCAAACAATAAAATAAAAGAGACTATATTAAGATGTTTACATGACTAAAAGAACCAAGAGGGTATTCTCAAGCCTTTTCCTTATCAAGATCTAATGACAAATATAGTGATCTTATTCCAAAAGCTATATTTAATTATATATGCCTATTAAAAAATTGATAAATATCAAAATAGATAGAGAATTAAATGCATGAATTAAGTTAGAAAAGAGAGAGAGATAGAGAAGTTTATAATTAAATTTGGATACCATTAAATGACATAAATCTCATATAATCTGCTCCTTTCATTAATGTTAACTCCTCTACAAATGAAGTAAAATGAAAGAGGTTTGGATTATTTATCTAAAATGGCAGAAATCTGTGTTTAGATAATGATTTTTCTGGACGGAGTGACATTTGTTCATTTTCACATCTTCATTTTTGACAAATACACATGAAAAAAGGGACACGAATGTATAAATCATAGTCCGCCATTGTTGAAATGATCATATATTTATTTAGACAAAAAATCCAATATGACAACAACACTGCATACAGCCATATCAGATTTCCATTTTCTACCATCTTCTAGAATTTGGACAATACATTCATGAACCGTAGACTAAGCATTAAAAGGTCCATCAATTTTATTAATTAGACTATTTTTAAATAAAAGAAAGAAATGAACTACTTACTGTTGGAGCATGCATAGTTCTTTAAATTTGAATAATTGAATCAAAATTGTGTACCACGTGTAGTCAAAATTTAAAATTTTGTATTTCAGGGATAATTTAATTTGAATCGTTAAATCATATAATTCTTTCAAATATTAACTGTCGGATTGATACATTTCTTATTAATTGTAGGAAATGGATATTCTTAATGAATCAGTTGGGTTAAGCAGCCTTTCAAAAGCCGAAAAGAAAATCTTTCTTCTTTTGGTGGAAACATAGAAAAATATCTCGAGTGTGGATTTCATTATCGATACAAAAGCACTTTCACTATCTATTCTGAGCTATACCACATTATTTTGTCTCTCTCACTTTCCATATTTTCCATAATAATATAGTTTTATAATTGCAACAAAAGTAGTTGATGAATATTGACTTGGACCAATCAAACCATTCAATGCTCGTAGAAGCCCCTTGACATACAATGCTCCTGCCCAACATTAAAACAATACTTGAAAAAGATGTATCGATTTCATGCCTAAATACATTCGTATACTTCAATGTCTCATCACAAGATCCTGTAAGAATGAGAGAGAAAGGTAATTGGAATTAAGTTGAATATAACAAAAAATTATGTACATATACTTTGATTATTGTTTTTAATTATAATGTTTTTCATAATTTAAAAAACCCACAATCAACCTCCCAATCTATTGGTCTGCTTGTAATAAGTCTTTTATATATCATTCAAAATTTGAAATTTTAACTACATAAAAGTACTAAAATGTCCTACAATATAATAATTTTGGTTGACACAATGAGCAATTTTTTTCCTTTATCTGAGACACAAGATACATACATACATACATACATACATACATACATACATACATACATATATATATATATATATATTGTAATACCCTATTTTTTTAATAAAAAATAATATATTCATCCCCACCATAAATATTTTATCACCCTAAATCATTCCTAATATTCCCACTAAAAATATTTTATCATAATAATTACATCTTTTATCCCCATATAATTATTTTAAACACTCACTCATTCCCACTATACCCACTTTAATTAAATTAATATCCCAATTATTTCCACTAACATTATTTTATTAACCCACTTAATTAAACTAATATCATAATTATACCTACTACTCCCACTCATATTATCCTAATACCTAATTATATCTTAAAACCATTAAAAACACCTAAATTATATCTTCAAACTCATTTTCACATTACAACACGTCTGCTCCATTCTTCACGCTGCCTGTCGACTTTCGGCCACCATCACCACTGCCGAAGAGCACCATTGACCCTCCAACAACGTCACCGGCCTAACCCCAACTATCAGCAGTCTCCACCTCCAGTAAATTGCCTGAAAAATTGTGCAACCTGCCAGCATATGTGTAGATTTTCTCTGGCCAACCAGAGCCACCTCCAACTACGTTCCACCTTGTTGGTGCCACCTCTCTACTGCAGTGGCTCCGTCGACCCCCCAGTGACTTCCACTGGCTACCACACTACCAGAATTTCATCAAGTTTTCAGCGTGCCGATACACTCGAAGCAATTAGAAATTAAGCTCAAAATTCACAAAATTGGTACGTTTTTAATCCAATCAAACATAGGGCCTCCCTTTTTGCAATGATTTCACACCTTCCTCGCTCATTTAAATTGATCAATTTGCTTAAAATTGAAGAACCCTAGTTTTGGCACTATTCATTCAAAAAAGAGGCAAATTTGAGTTCAATTCGGGTTGGTTGCTTTAAATTGAGTTAACATTACACTTCTAAGCTGAATTTCACACCTTTCTCTCTTGAAATCACTTATCAATTGTGAATCTTGGCTTTCGGATTGAAAAACCCCAATTTTGGGTATAGGGGTAATTTGGAAATTTAGTGTAATTGTGTTCTTAAAGCTTCTTAAATTTTGTTATGCACCTAAAGAGTGATTTAGAATTTTTAAAAATTTTAGTTTGAATTTTAGAATGAATTTCTAATTTTTAGTAATTTTTGTAGATTTTTCATGGAAAAAAAAGAAGGAAATTAGAAGGGAAAAATTAGTTTGACTTGATTGAATAACAATAAATATTATGTGAGGTTAAATGGAAAATTTAGAATTTATTAGATGACCTTTAAGAGAGAATTCTATGATGGTAGGTGTAAGAAATTTATTAAGTGTATAATGGAATCATAATAATAATAATAATAATAATAATAATAATAATAATAATAATAATAATAATAATAGTAATAATAATGATAATAAGAATAATAAAATGAAATATAGGTCATAGGTATTTTGAAGTATTAATTAAGAAAGTGGCCCATAAATTTAATTTCCTAAAATTTAGTAAAGAAAAAGGTGAATTGGATAAAGGTAAATAAGGAATAATTAATTAGGTTTATGACATAATCAAATAATTAAATTTGTTAATAAGAACTAGATGATAAAAGTATTTTATTTAATGTGTTAGGTGATTATAAATTTTCAATGAAGGAATTATAATCAAGGATAGAAGGATGTTGGTATACTCTTTTCAAGTGAGTAGATAATCCTAGTTATACAGAATACTATTTTAAATTATTCAATATGATTTTGAATATTGAATTGTTAGAAACACTGAAATTTGAATTCTGAAGTGGTACAATTTTGAAATTTTTGATATCTATACACGGATAATTACTTATCTATGAATTATTGAGAATATATCCAAAACATAACCTTGTAGTTAATGGCAGTTGACGTTAGCTGTAGTGCACTGCGATTAGTAATATGATAAGGTTGGGTATGATAGTCTTACCACCATATTCTGATTAAGGTTGAGGGCGATTATGATATTTACTCAGAGTCTTTAGCTGAATGCGTATTTGTTCTGATATGTTATCACAAGTCTTGAGCTAATTCTGTATTTTGTAATTATGACTGGTTTTGTAGCAGATTCCCAAATGCATTCTATTAATGATTATATTTCATTTGATATTACAGAATTATTTCTGTATGATATCTAGTTTTGAATTTTGAAAGATGTACAATTATAAGCTTACTCTAATTTCTGTAATATTAGAATTACCTGCTCATTGAGTTTTCACTTATCCTATTATTTAACATTCTTTAAATTACAGTGCCAATCTTGAACATCCACATTCAGAATTTTAATTTTGGTCATTAATTCCTTAATGAACCTAGCCTACTGTTAGAGCTATGTCTTTCATTATTTGCATGATTAAATTCAGTCGCTCCCTTGTATATAGGTTAGATGTTTCATGTATTACTATAGTATGTCAAAAAATGTTTGTGTGGAGAGTTATGAGACTTATGCTATTTAATATGAATTTATATAAGTTATGTCATTATGAAGGTTCCCACAGGTTCATAAAGATGATAGACACCTCATCCCCATGTCGGTCACGCCCTACCAGCTCAGGTCGTCACACACACACACACACATACATATATATATATATATATATGTGTGTGTGTGTGTGTGCGCGCGCGCGCGCGCGACTATGATTTAATTGTCAAGCACATTCTTGTAGAGAGCTCAAATTTATTTATGTATTTATTGTAATAAAAGCTTATTTATTTATTATGGTAAAAAGGGCTCTTTAAGCGAGGTGTGCAAGCTATGAATACTTGAATGAATTAGTTGAAAAATATGACATAGAGAAAAAAGTATTAAATTACAAAATTATATTTTGATATTTTATATAGTTAAAATTTTTAAATTTAGATAATAAAAAACCTATTGCAATGATACTAATTAATAAATCAAGAGGTCAATTATTAAGAATGAATAAATATGTAATTAATAAGTATTTAATTGGGCAACATTCATCTCAAAATTGGGTGGTTTGTTAAGAATGAATAAATAGTTAGTTTGCTAATAGACAATGAATAGATTCAGTAAGCTTTGTTGTCGAGAAACACATAATAATGATGCTAAATATTCAAATAAAGTGCTAGATTTAACAATAATATCAGATTCAGATGGCGCAGTTGTCAAGGGTCAGGTCTTAATTTTATATCTATACCTATAATATATGGTCCATTTCCTATAAGTATTTTGTCAACGGCCAACCTTTTTCAGATGCATGAACCTTGTGCAGTTTCTCCAGGTAACAGCACTCAATCAAATATAATAACTATATAACACATGAATATGTCTAACATTTACTTATTTTTAATAACTATCTATCAATAACACATTCTTATTTTTTAGGTTTAGATGTGAAAGGTGAAGACAAATATTGTATATGGTAGTATAAGTTATCAATTGGTTGTGTGGATATAAAGATGTATAAATTGATATGAATATGTAAATAATTATACAGTACAGGAGTTGGAAATTAGTTGGATTTACATTTCTTTTTTTATACATTTGCAAGCCCAATTGAATATAGGATTTATTTCAAAAATTATATCCGCCCAAATTACCTTGATTAAGTCCACATAGGTGAATGAGTTGTATCATATTTATAATTTTAATTTTATTTATATGGGTAATTGCACAATAAAAATATTAACAACTTCGGTTTTCTTTTCATAGCTTTGTATGCAAAGTTCCCATTATTGATTTGAGGTCCTTACATGATTTGGTTTTCCATTTTATTTTCCTATTAATCATATTCGTATTTATGAAGTTGAGTTAACATGAATAATACACTAATTCTTTTTTTTTTTTTTTTCTGAAGAGAAACATAGTCCATAATATTACTGGGAGATAAAAGTCGGGACGTAATCCTATACGTGGAAACTAGCATAGGCAATGGACGTTCTAGCAAGCTCGTGAGCATCCATTATGGCTTGTCTCCTAATCCAAATTATAAAGGATCATGTATTTTGTTATCTTTTGTTATTGTTGATTTAGTTCGTTATACTTAATATTTACTATATTTTGTTAGTTGTATCTGTATCTATTTTTTTAGGATTTCTCTTTGTATAAATATACATAGGCTATTTGTCTATTAATGTATAATTTTACAATTCAATTAACTTTGAGATTTTAAATAGTATCAGAGCCTCCATAAGCAAAATGACTATATCATCTTCTTCAACCACCACTCACCGTATTTTCTCCATTAAACTTACCAACAAGAATTACTTAGCATGGAAAAGACAATTCATGTCACTTCTTAATTACCAAAATCTAACTGGCTTTGTTGATGGATCAAAACCTTCTCCACTAAAACCCGTTGCTAACCTAAATAAATATGAAGAAACTATCCCTAATGTTGCTTATCAAACTTGGTTTGAAAAGGATCAAATGCTTCTTTGTTGGCTTCTTTCTTCTTTATCTAAGGAGGTTTTTCCCCTTGACATTGGCATGACATCTTCTTATGAAGTTTTGTCTACCCGATCCAATAGCTTTGACTCTATTTCACACAATAGGCAACTTCAACTGTCACATGCGAAATGTGACCACAAGGTGCAAAAAAAGAATAAATCTTAATATTCACTTAAGAAAACAAAAACCCAAATTTAGGAGTCGCCACCGAAATTTTTAAACGATAAATTTTAGAAAACCAATTTAAATGATATGGTAGTCTATGAACTAAAGATCAAGTTTAGGAGTCAGTTGTGCGTGGAAAAGGTATTAGGCACCCCACAGCACTCTTTTTTAAGAACGATTATCCAAAGTTGATTATGCAAAAATTATATGACCTTAATTCAAATTTCGATTACTCTTATCAATCATATGAGAAAAAAAAAAGGAAAATAATGAAGAAATTAAGAAAATAAAATAAAGGAAGAAAAATAAAATACTTACAAACATGTAGATTTGATCTAGGATTAGAGCCTAAGGCCTAGTACCCTGTGATGGGTTTCAAAGTCCACATAATTCGGCTTGCGTGTTTTAGTTTATGAAACTTAATTGTTTTCACTCTCTTGCTCTTTTTCATTTTCTCTCCTTTTAATTTTTTCGTTTTTGTTTTTGGAATTGTTCCATCTTGCATTTTTGAAAACAAATATTAACTTTCGAAATCTAAGGAGACTAAGAAACTCATACAGCCTCTACAAGTTAATTCTCAAGTACTTAGGGAGATTAACAATCTCATGCTGCAATTTGAAATGTGGAAAAAATTATTCATGATTTTTATTTTTTGGGGAAAGAACAAGATTGACCCTTGCTCTCTTTATTTTTTCTCATTTATAATTTTTTGAATTTTAGAATTTGGAATTTTATTACAACTTTGAAAGTGACATGAAGATATAATGAAAAGAGATTTTTATGACCTTTTATTTTATTTTATGTTTTTTCTTTATATTTTTTGAAATTTTATATGTTAACTTTCAAAGTCTAAAGAGATTTGAGATCTCATACGGCCTTCACGTTGCATGAGTTCCTTTCCTTTTATGCTCAGAACCAAGAACCTCCCCTTTCTCAAGGCTCCCACCTTCTTGAAACTCACTCAGCCCACTTTTCTAAGTGTAATTCCACATTTTTTTTTTTTGTGGTAGAGGTTGATGCTGGCATGCATCTCCTCCTTCTTAAACAGTATAGGGTAGTGTAGTATGGGTGTATATACTAGAGGTATGAGGTTTTACATGGGAGTTGCAGTGGCATGAGTGGTAGTATGCGTGAGGTATGAGTTCCTTCAATTTTTAATGGTGAAGTGCATGTATGGGTCTTCAATTTTTAATGGTTTTTTAGTTCCCTTATTTTTTTTCTTTTTCTTTTTCCATTGTTTGATTTTTTTATGTTATCTTTCATATTTTTTGATTTTTTATTTTCTTTATCTTTTTTTGTTTTTTTATATATTTTTATTTTTTATTTTTATTTATATATTTACTTAATTAATGAATTAATTAATTAATTAATTTTTATTCTTGATTTATTTTGGGATGGGGTATTCACATCAACTTAACATAAAATTACAAGGATTTACAAAAAAAATGATGTCATTTTTTTAATATCTTTTATGAGCTAAATCTCTAAATGATAAATTAGCTTTTGCTGGTCGTACCATGACCACTGCTGAGTTCAATGCCATTGTGTATCATAACATAGGAAGTGAGTATCATAATATCATTACTATTCTTAATTTTAGGCCAGAACCAGTTTCCTTTAAAGAACTTCATAGTCATTTGCTAGCTCATGAAATTCTTCTTAAAAGTTTCTCTGAACCACCTGTTGCAAACTTCACTCAAAGGACTCAACCCACCACTCCACATTCCGCAAACACTAACATTACAATCCATCAAAACTATAATTCTTATTGCTAACCATTTTGTAACCACAACCCTTGCCAAATTTGCAACTTAAGAAATTATACGATTGATCGTTGTCATCGCCGTTTTGAACCTAGTCACAAAAACTATGGTCCTCAAGCAAATTTGGTGCAAGCTCCTTAACAACACCTTGTTCCTCATTAACAAGATCCATTTGGTGCATGGCTAGTTAACTTAGGGACCAATTATGTTGCACTAGACTTAACAGCTTTGGATATCTTTCATGATTATATGGGTAATGACCAAATCAAAGTTAGAAATGGTCAAAGTTTGGAAATTTCACATATTGGTACTGGTTTTCTACCTCATTCTCCTAAACTTATGAATTGACAATAAATTTTGTGAAATGGAAGGAACATGTAAAAGATTGTTTAAGAGAAAAGGGTTTTATGTTGATAATAATTGTTTTTCGAATTTTGGCCCTCTGTTTTTTATGTCAAGGATCAAGCAATAAGGGAAACCCTACGCACGGGACAGAATAGGCATGGTCTTTACATCATGCCCAATAATGTGAAAAAGGAGGCTAAGGTGGCATTGAATCATTCTTTAAATGATTGGCACTATAAATTAGGACATCCTCACTCTAAATTAGTTTCTAAACTAATTACAGAGAATAATCTTAAGTCCACATCCACTTCTCTTTCATCCAAGTGTTATGCGTGTTGTATGGGAAAAATGACCAAGAGTTCTTTTCCTCTAGATTCGCATCATAGCAATTCTCCTTTAAAACTTATCTTTTCATATGTATATAGACCTATTCCTACTTTGTATAATTTAAGTTTCAAGTATTTCATTATTTTTGTTGATGATTTCACCAGGTTTACCTAGATTTGTTTTTTGAAAAATAAAAGTAAAGTGTTCAATTGTTTCCTTCAATTCCAATATTTAGTTGAGAAATAATTTAATTTTCCCATTAAATCATTTTAATTAGATTTTGATGGTGAATTTCATAAATTAAACTCTTGTTTTAAAAAATCGAGTATTATACATTGTATTGCTTGTCCTTTTACTCATAAACAAAATGGTGTCACTGAACGAGAATTTTGACATAATGTTGACAT
Organism: Delonix regia; assembly: GCA_037074485.1. Taxonomy (NCBI): domain Eukaryota; kingdom Viridiplantae; phylum Streptophyta; class Magnoliopsida; order Fabales; family Fabaceae; genus Delonix; species Delonix regia. Next base: position 3,657,010 of record CM073460.1, on the reverse strand, counting down.
CGGCCTCACACTTCTTGCTTACAGCATCGTTCCTTTAAAGTATAGGCCCTATGCATTCCAAACAGCCTCATTTATTGTTAATTTGTTACCAACTTCGGTTTTGTAAGGTCAAAGTCCTCATATCAAATTATTCTCCAAATATTTTAATTTTAATCAATTACATATTGTTGGTTGCACCATCTTTCCTTTTCTTCATCTATATAATAACAATAAATTTGCATTTAGAAATAAACCATGTGTATACTTAGGATTTTCTCCTAATCATTCTCGTTATCTATGTTTGTAAAAGGATACAAGTCGCATTTATATTGCCAAGCATGTGGTTTTTAAAGAAACTAATTTTATTTTAAATAAATTCAGATGCAACAGCTTTTGCTCCTTCTCAATCTTAATCATGGCTTAAAATATGGACCAAATCTTTTCTATCTCAATCATGTAATTTCTTGTTTCAAATTCAAATTCAAATTCAAACTCTTCCCCTAATCCTAGACATATTCAAAATCAAAATCCTATCCAAATTCAAAATTTAAACTCTCCTACATCTCCTTAATCAATATCACATCTTCAAAATTCTTTATCCCAACAACACAAAATAACTCATTCCTCAAATCAAGATTTTATTATTTTTGTTGATCCCTCTTACTTCTATCCTCCATATGATCACTTGATCCAACAATCCCTATAACTTATCCATACCCATTCTATGACCCTTCGCTCTACAACATTAGCTACACGTCAAGCCAATTCTCTTGAACTCTCTATTGCTACTAAGCTTACTAAACCAAAACCAAATTACCTTAAATTCAAACCAACTACCTATTCTCAAGCCAAGCCTTATCAAGAATGACAAGATGTTATAAATGTTGAAATTGTTGTTTTAACATATACTTATACTTGGTCTTTGGTTCCCAAGCCTCCCAATGCTAATGTTGTAGGAACTAAATGGGTGTATCGCATTAAGAGGAAGCCAGATAGATTAGTTGACATATACAAGGCATGCCTAGCTACCAAAGGCTATCACTAACAGTCTGGTATTGATTTCCAAGAAAAATTTAGTCTTATCGTGAAAGCTATTACAATTTGGACCATCCTTGCATATGTTACATCTAGTTATATACCCTTTGTACCAAGGTATTAATCCTTACAAGTTCCTGAGGGACGTTCCCCTATTCGTTATCAAGTTTCAATTCCACTTTCATTGTTAGAGCGTTCTGCAATGTGTGTATCTCTCTTGGGAAAAAGACCAAAGATAGAATAGGCGAACAAGTTGTGCATAATTCCTCCTTAACATATCATTTTTAGCTCTTCCTAAACTGTAATCATTCATATTGAATTCCTCTACTATACTCTGTGAGATATTTGCAAGAAGGGCCATAATGCCCTTGCAAAAACGCAAGATAAAGTTCTTGATCTTTATTGTATCTTCATTCTCCACATATTTCTCCATAAAAGCATCTTTACCATGATGTCTTGTTTAGTTACTTCCTAAAATGCCTAGTGATGTCCAAACTACATAGAATACACCTATTTCCTGCTATGATGCCATATTAACTTATCCTTTCTCCTTCGCAGATAGATTAGAATGGACAGTGTTCAGGCAACATCCTTTCAAAAAATATTTCTCACTATGTTACCATGTTCTAGGCCTTACCATTCACAATGAAAAGATCATTGACCCAATTTATATCGTTTCTTAGCCTATAAATATTAGTAAGGAAAAAAGTGATCTTCTTTAGGACACCATAGATCAGAACAAATTCTAGTAGTTTCTTCATCCCCAATACGTCATCTTAGACCTAGTGTCAACATGCTACAAGAGGCAAGGATACTCTTTCAGGTAAAGCTCAAATTGGGCCCCAATTGAGCTGCCTAGAATTCCGTTAGGGAAATATTTAGCTTTTAAGACCTTAAAGGAATGAGTGTTAAAGGATAGGCAGAACCTTCAACCTTGTTTGCTAAGCATAGCTATATTAAAACTGTGTAAGTATCAAAAACCCAAACCAACATCAGATTTCTTAGTACACATCTAGTTCTTGGATAGCCATTTTATTCCTTTTCTGGTGTTTATATCATTCCCCTACCAAAAAAGAGTTCATCATCTTTTGCAACTCATCACAAATGGACAAGGAAATAAAGAAAACACCCATACAGAGAGATGGTATAGTTTAAACTATAAATTTTATCAATATCTCCTGGCCTACTTTAAGGAGTACTCTATTTTTGCAATATATTCCACATCTTATCTCTTAGGAAAGCTAAATCAAAGTTATTACTTTTGCCAATCACAGAATGGAGGCCCAAGTACCTACCATGATCAATAGGGTAATAATGTTAAAGATATTTTCGAGTTCTGTACAAGTAGCATTCCATACATTTAGTATAAAGTTGATTCCATATTTCTAGTAATTTATAGATTGGCCTAACATTGCTTCAAAGGTAATGAAAATTTGCTTCAATTGTCTACATTCCCCCTCTTTTGCCTTACAAAAAAATAGTGAGTTGTCTACAAAAAGAAGATTGGAGATAGATAGATACTTGACACTAGCTGTACACCCATTGATTTGACCATTTCATTCAGCATCTTGTAATAATACAGATAGCCCTTCAGCACATATAATGAATAGGTAGGGAGAAAGGGGATCCCTTTGTTTAAAGCCATTTTGTGGAGTAATAAGGCCTACTTCATCACTATTAATTGGGAAAGAATATTTTGCATTTCTCACGCACATTATCATGAGGTTTACCCATCTTTTGTCAAAACCCATAGCTTTCATAATAACTCCCAAGTTACCTTGTCATAAGCTTTACTAATATCTGTTTTCAAGGCAACTACACCACGTTTCCCCTTAGTCCTTGCTTTCATGGAATGAATAATTTCAAATGCCGCTAGCACATTATTTGTTATTAGTCTTCCTAAAGTAAAAGCTCATTGATAATCTGAAATTACTTTTAAGAGAATGTTTTTGAGTCTGTTTACTAGCAATATTGCTATAATTCTACAAAGGACATTGAAAACGATATAGGATGTAAGTTCTTGAAAGTATATGTAATTCTAGGAGTTTTCTTTATATAGTGTAAAGTATTAAAATATACATATATATTAAGTGTCAGTTAACAATGAATAGTTTAAATAGTTTGTATAAAGTCTTAGGTTTATTTCTCCTAACCCCATATATTGTTTGTATACATATTAAATGTGATACCAAGTGATACGCAATATATACATCTTTTATTTAAGAGTATTATCTTGATTCTTGAGTATAACAACAAAAATTGTCTGTAATTAAGTAACTAACATTGAAAACTCAAAGATGAGAAATTTACATGATCGTCGCTTTGTCTTATCTCAGACAATTTCCCCATAATTTTTCAAAAGGACAATTTGAAAGATATACTATCAACTTAATTAGTGTATTTAAAAATAAATAAATGTTCTTAATTATTGGTTCTACTTCTACATATCTGAACTTGAATAGTTAAACTCGTGACGCACACCTTCTCACCTAATAGATTAACCTTTGAGATTTAAAGCTTAGGGTTTGTGAATATAAACATGATAAAATACCAATTGATTCTAATGCTTTTAATGTGATCAGTTCAACCTAGCTAAATATGAGTCTAAATTAAACAATTAGTACTTAATTAATGAGATTTTTTTCTTTTAAGACTTTAATGGTCTAGGGTTTAAGATTTAGGTTATGGCGCCTCTCACATAAACATGGTAGATATAAATATACAAACTGTTTCTTTCACCGACTGACTGATCAAATGCTTTTAATTGATTGGATTGTGATTGCTTATTTGCTTACATTATGTAAAATGCGCTAATTTATTAGTGTACATTTCATGTTTTTAGAAAACAACCAACTTTTTTTTTGTGTGCCCACGGTTTAGAAATCGAAGTAGTATCAGTACAAAACGATGAAGATGAAAGAGACCACATAGCGCCACAAGAAAGTTACAGGATTTGAAACCATTTTCTTCATGATTTTTCCGAATAAGACGAAAGTGTTTGATAGCTTTAAGAGATGAAAGGAGCATACTTTCTTGTCTTCAGAAAAATATAATAGTGATCTCCTTAAAGTGTGAAACATTTGCACATAGCTCTCTAAGCTTTTAAAATTGTAAAATTGGTCCATCATGACAGTGACGAATTTAAAATTTGATTTTAAAAAGGCAAAAATCTTTAGATCAATGATTTGATGTCAGGGAGACAAATTTTTACAATCAAAGAAAACAAACTCTTATAAATTAAAAAATCAAATTAAAAATATAAGATAAAATTATATATATAATTTAAAATTTTAAAAATTTAAAGGAGGCGCAATCCATTCCTTGATCATGACTATACTCTAAGAAATAAATCTTTCTATGTATTGATTTCAATCTTAACATCATTACCTTATATATATCATGTTTCAAACTCTCTCATCGCTAATGGTAAGCTTTCATGCTAACATAGAATATGTTGAGTATTATGATAACTCTAAAAACCACCAATTGATAGTATTAGTTGGGATTAGTTCTCGAAAGATTAATTCAAGTGAGACATAGCTTGATTAGTATGGGTTTATCAAATTCATTAAGGATTTGAAAATATATAAGAATATATGATTGTCTCACATAGTCCAACCAATTTTGAGCTTAAATTTGACTTCTTGAAATTAGGATTTCATAAGAATAAATTACAATTTAAGAAGTTCAACATAGCAATTTTAAAAGATTTCTATGCAATTTTTGTAATTGGGGCTCACACATACGTTTTGCTACTACAAATGCTATAGCAATTTATAATAAACTACAATTTAAGGGAAGATTGACAATCATAGTACCTTACCACTTAAAGTTTGATTAGCTTCTATTTTACTGCATTTGACAGTTGTTATTTTACTATTTAGTTCCATCTTTATATTACCAATTAAATTTACATGAGAAAACTCATATTTTTCCCTCTTTTATCATTTTTTCTAATTTAGTCATTTCTATCTTAAATTTAATATTCAACTCTTGTGGGAACAATATATGCTTATTATTATATTACTTGTTGCAATTTGTACACTTAGATAGCATATTTTTGCAAACCCAACACATTAGGACCTGATTGATTAATAGAAGCTCAAGCATAAGTCTATATGATTTATCTCACTTCAAACAAGAATATAATTAACTTCAAACAAGCATATAATTAACTTTCAAAATTTTTGAACTTATAATATTCAAAACGCTTATTCATAGTCTGATGCCTAAACCAACTCAATTGAGTACAATTTTAAATTCTATTATTTTTCATTAATTTTTAGGCCTTTTAATTATTTTTAATTTAGTTCTTTCTTGTTTTCTTTTTAGTTTTATTTCATTTTTTAAAAACTTTATTGAAGACTATCATATAAAAATCTTGTAGAGATATTATGAGCAACTTTGTCTTCAAATCTTGTAGATAATTTATTGTACATAATAAATGATAGTTAACCAATGAAATTAATTTGTAAGTATTTATTATTATTATTATTATTGTTGTTGTTGTTGTTGTTAATGAATGCAATAAATGATCATTAATTAATTTTATTAATTAATAATTATTTATTATATGTAATAAAAGAATCTTCAACTAGTGTCTTAAGAATATTCGTTAGCAAAACCGTTTAATTAATAGCCTTTTATACTTATGATTCTTTTACTTTTCATGTTATACGTTGTGTCAATCTTGCCTCGAATGCATTCAAGGCGCTTGGAAGATTGTGAAGCAAGTTAATTACATGTGATAACAACATTAACAATATAATAAACGAAAGATTGATGTATTTTTTGAAGTGGGAATGTTAAAGAACATACTTTCGAGTTTTAAAATTTCAGAAAACTGATTTTGAGCACATCTTTTTCACGTTGAAGAATATTTTGTCAGAGTCATGAGGTCGGTTTTCGTGCAACCTCGTTGAAGAATTCCCTTCTTCGGAATCTTCACTGTTCAAACGACGTCTCTTCGTAGCAAGAATATGAATCCATTAATGTCACGTGCATTAATTATCTTCCTGGTCGGAAACTAACATATATTGTCACGTGTCTCATATTTTTATAACGATGGTTTTGATCCTTGTTTTCTTAATCCTACAATTCCAACTTTTTGTAAGTTATCTGTTGAGACTTTACCTACTTGTTCACATTTAGGATTTCAATGATTAAACCTTTTGATTTTAACATTTTACCATAAGGTTAATTCCACCTTCATTTAAAAGATGAAAAAGCAAGGGTTTATTCTCAAGTCTTTGAGCATTTCTTGTATATCCATGTTGTTGGGCATATAGAGATTTCTTCTCGATCCATTGATGAAATATTTTATAATTATTATTATTTGTCATTTATTAATAAAAGTATTATAAAGTTTACTAACCATTAATATATTTTGATTACTAATTTAATTGCCATATATAGTATCACTATCATCTCACTTTACCTTTAGAGAAGAATGGAGATTTTTATTTATTTGAGTCTAAGAATGTTGAGAAATAAAAATGTGGACGTCTCAATCTTACCTTTTAATTGTTAATTTCACCTCCAAATTGAGGAAAATAAAATTACTTTTATATTGAGGTGGACAAATTACTTTTATTTGAAAAGCCTATGTAATATATTGATTTGGGTAATGGAGAACTTCATCACCTAATGTCACGATTTGAGCCAGTAGGACGTGACTGGCACGGAGATGAGGTGTCATTCATCCTCGCAAACCTGTCAAAACCCTCATAACAGTAGAACTTATATAAATACATATTAAACAAACATATATCACATAATTCTTCATACAACTAGTTTCTGACACACTATAGTAATACATTAAATATTTAGCCTATATACCAGAGAGTGACTGAACTAAATTATAAAAATACTAACAAACATAGCTTTAGTAGTAGGCTAGGCTCACTAAAGAATTAATCACCAAGATTAAAATTTTGAAGGTGGACGTTTTAGATTAGCGTTGAGATCTAAAAAATGTTAAATAATAGAGTGAGTGAAAACTCAGTGAGCATGTAATTCTAATAATGCAGAAATTAAGGCAAACTTATGATGGTATATCTTTCAAAATTTAAAATCAGATATCATACAGACACAATTCATTGATATTAAACAAAGAAAAAAAATCATCAACAAAATGTAATTGAGAATCTCCTACAGAACCAGTCATAATTACAAAGTACAAAGTTAGCTCAAGGCTAGTAATAACATATCAAAATAGATACTCATTCAGTCATAGGCTCTGAGTAAATATCATAATGGCCCTTGACCTCAAACAAAAAATGGTGGTAAGGGTATCATACCCAACCTTATCAGAATACCAATTGCAGTGCATTACAGCTAACGTCGACTGTCGTTAGTTACAAAGTTTTGTTTTGAAGATATTCCCAATATTTTAAAGATAAATAATTATCCATGTATAGATATGAAAAATTTCAAAATCGTACCACTTCAAAATTTATATTTCAGTATTTCTAATAATTCAATATTCAAAATCATCATGAATAATTTAAAATAATATTATGTATAATTAGGATTATCTACTCACCTAAAAGAAGTATACCAACCTCATTCTATCCTTGATTATAATTCCTTTGTTGAAAATTTCTAGTCTAAAAATATTAAATAAAATATTCTTATCATCCAATCCTCACGAATAAAATTTATTTATTTTTAATTCTATCACATACCTAATTAATTATCCCTCATTCATTTTTTTTTTCATCCAATTCGCCTCTTTCTTTTCTAAATGTTGGAAATTAAATTTATGGGCTACTTAAAGAATACTTTAAAATACTTATAACCTATATTTCATTTTATTATCCTTATTATTATTATTATTATTATTATTATTATTATTATTATTATTATTATTATCATTATTATTATTATTACTATTATTATTATCTTTACTATTATTACTTTCATTATTATTATTATTATTATTATTATTATTATTATTATTATTATTATTATTTATTCTATTATGCACATAATAAATTTTTAACATCTACCATAAGACAAATTTCACTTAAGGATCATCTAATAAATTCCATAATTTCTATTTAACCTCCAATAATATTTATTGTTATACAAACAAGGCATTTATATTTTTCCTTTTAATTTTCTTCCTTTTTCTTCATGAAATATTACTAAAAATTCAAATTTTTTCTAAAATTCAAACTAAACTTTCTAAAAATTCTAAATCACTCCCTAGATGCATAGTAAAATTTAAGAAGTCCTAAGAACATAATTTTCACTAAATTCCCAAATTGCTCCTAGACCCTTAAATTGGGGTTTTTCAATATGAAAGCTAAATTTTACAATTGATCAGTGATTTCAAGGGAGAAAGGTGAGAAATTCACTTTAGAAGTGTAATCCTAGCTCAATTTGAAGCAAATAACCCAAATTGAGTTCAATTTCATCACTTTTTTGCATGAACAGTGATTTTCGCGGATGAACAGTATCCAAATTGGTTTTTTTTCGATTTTGAGCAAATTGGACCGAATTGATTAGTGTAAATGAGGGAGAAAGATGTGAAATCAGTGCAGAAAATGAAGAACTATGTTTAATTGGATTAAAAATGCACTAAAATCACAAATTGAAGCTTCAAATTTTTGGTTATTTTGGGGTTATTAGGTCACCAAAAAATTGATGAAATTCCGATGGTGAGGTGACTAGGAGGTCGATGGAGTTGTTGTGACTGAGAGAAGTCACCAGTAAGGTGGAATGAAGCCGAAGGAAGCTCCAGTTAGCCTGAGAAAAACTTGTGCAATGAGGAGCTTGGATCGCGATTTTTCCGATGATATGGTTAGTGAGGGAGGTCGTCGATGGGCCGAAGATGTTACTAGAGGGTTGTCGGTCACTCACTAGCGGGGAAAGGTGGCTGCCAAAGGTTGGAAGCCAGATTTATGTACTGAATTGAGAAGATGAGTGGTGCAGGAATGGATGTAATCTGATGAATGATTTTACAAATTATTTGAGAATATTATGTGTAGGTTAGTTGGATAATTAGGTAATAATATGGGTTAGGTGAAATTATTAAAAATAATTGAGAATTTTTAAAATATTTAAAATAGAAAAATATTTTTATATATATTTTATAAAATCAAAATTTTCTTAATAGATACTTGGTTACCATAATTAATTGAGTTACAAGTGCTAAAAATATACAGAGTGAGGTCTAAATACTAACTTTAGTTACATTCCCAGATAAAATTTTATTATATCTATATTTGTATTTGACTGAGTTTTTTTCTTTAAGGTATTACACTTAATATATCAAACGCTCTCACTATATATTATTTGAATTTGGAAAATTCTCACTCAAGATTTTAACGAGTAAGTGTTATACTTAGTTAACCCATACCTTGCGAGGACATGTATATATTTATCATTAAATTATTTATAAATTATGAAAAGCGTATTTTTTTTAATAATAACATAATTCTCATATTATTATTAAAAAATTATGTATATTTTAATTAAAAAATTTGATTGCAAATATAGTAAAAGGAACTCTATCTAAATTTACTCTAGCGTTAAAATGCATCTACGTGATAATAGTGAGTATTATAATTTAGTTTATGTCTATTTTTAGATGACAAATAACCCTTTAAATAATTACTTTTCCAACTTCATTTAAAACATAAATCTTAAATTATAAATTTAAAATTAACCCCTAACCCTGAAAGTCTACATCTTTAAACCCTATATCATAACATTTTTTTAAAAGACCTTAAATTCTAAATCTCACTATCGTAAACTCTTTACTAAGACAAAAAAGTGAAAAAATGTAATTTTGGTTAAATCATTTTTAATGCCTATTTTTGTCTTATCAAAGAAAAACTCATTGGAATTCTTAAAATGAAATTAAATTTATGAAAACAAAGCTCATATATATATATATGGCACTTTCTTTTAAAAATGAGAATTTCAGAGTCTATCTACCGATTTTTTTTATTCAAACTCAAAAAAATAAAGCACAATTTATTAGGATACTAGTTAAGGCGTTATATGCTATAATTAGTTTTCAAAAAAATATAACAAAATTATCTCGGAACAATAATGTATTAAGAGTTTTACTCATTTAGAATGTTTACAATTTTAATTTCTATAATTTAGGTGTTAGGATTTTTTAAATTTTTAGGGTTTGTGGTTTAAGGTTTTAGAATTTAAATTCAAAAATTAAATTAAGAATAATTTTATGCTATTAAAAAATACTTATAATATTAAGCAATGTTAGTTTGAAAAAATATGACTAATTATTATTTAACATTTTTCAAGAATTTTCAGATCTCCTAAATTAATCAGTGCCCTAATTATACCATTAGTCAACAAGATTTTTCTTTGTCCCATCTTTTTTCCTTCCCTAACATCACTTTCTTTTCCATTAATTTCCTCCTCATTGATAAACCTCCTAATCAAACAACTAAACCTACTATATTTCAAAATCATGATTGTGCTAGCCAGTTAATTCCACTAGTTTAAATGTCAAAGGGTCTATTAATTAAAGTGAGATGTTCTCACACAGCACAACACTACAAAAAAAGCAAAAAACCAATACAATGACATGTTGATGAAGGAAATGGATTTCCTGTATTTAGAGATGATTTTATAAAATTTGGACTCTTATATAAAAGCTTAATAGCACAATGAGTTTTAACATGTGTGAATGTGTATAAGTAGAATATTTAGATTATTTGGATATTACCTACCTTAGGTGATTCTATGCTTTAGCCTTTGATCCAAAAACAATACATTTAGTGCGAGTGATTTCATTAAAAACTTGGGTCCCTTGTAGGTGCTTTCAAGTCACACATTAGATATGTTTAAGCGCATATGAGTTTGTATAAGTAAGACTTTGAGGCTATATAAATACTACCTGCATTAGGTAATTTTATCTTTTAACTTTGGTCCAAAAAGAATTTTATAATTTAAAATTTTTAAAATTATTAAAAATTGTTTACTATTTATAAATATTTAAATCATTAAATAAAAATTTAATAAATCTTATCTCATATAAGGAATTTAAATTCTAAAAAAAAAACTCTAATTTTGTTAAGAAAAAAGTATCAAATGAATCATCTATTTTTTCATTTTGTGACAATTTAGTTTCTTATAAATGATAACAACATATCAATTTTTTAAAAATTTTATTTTATGTAAAATTAATTTATTATTAATACAAATAAAAAAATTAATTTTATATAAATTTAAATCTATAAAAAATTAATTTATTATAATTAATTTACGAGGATTAAATTATTACAAATTAAATCGTGTACTTTACTCAATTTTGTTGATGAAGGATAGTGACAAGTTGGTCAAAATCTTATCTCTGACTGGGTGATGGTGTGGCGTCACAATTGCGTTTCTTCTCAGTTAACAGCCCAAATACGATGCTCCTTCACCAATATTCACTGCATCTTTTAGTCATACCCTCTGTACTCTGTACTCTGTACTTTATAATTATTGGTCCTAGGTCAATATACGGATAATCCTAACAAACAAAACAAAACGATTTGTCGTTTACCTCCCTTGCTTCTCTCACAACACCCACACGTTTCACCAAACGCAGCTTCGCAATATGTAAATTCGCTGATTAATTACCACTTCCTAATTAAATATTCTCACAAGCAATTATGCAAAATCCTATGCGAGAAGCCAGCATACTAGTTTGAATATATATGGATGTGTTTAATCTAGCATTTAAAATGTCGAAAATTTTGTCCATTTACTTAAATATGAATTTGTTTTCGAGTACATCTTATTTAGTTTACACAAACTTTAATTATATAAATATATATTGTTTAAAACAAAAGAGATTCTTAGTCAAACGTGACAATTACACATTTGTCGTTTTCTGTTTTCGCCTTAGAGTGTCAGAGTCTGAAAGTAGGAGATTATACCCAATATTTTTGACACTGATAATGACGAAAGTCATCACTCTTAAGTAATTACTAATTTCGTATCCCTCTTAGAAGTTTAAATTGAATTGGGAATATCCTTAATTAAGACAACACGTTACTAAACCAATCTCAATATGTAGTTTGACTATACGTACATGACTAAAATTTAAATATTAAATATTAAATAATATGATGTTTAAAATAGATATGTATAGTATGATCATTTTTTTAAAAAAATTCCAGTATGGTTCTCTAAAAATTACTTGGCATCAATTAGCTCCTTTTTAGAAAAATGTTTTGTATCGTTTTAGTTATTACTTATAAATATATATAATTTTTTTATCTAATTTTTTCTTTTACATATCAAATAATGTTATATAACTTTTTTATATTAAAAAATTTTTCCAAATAATCCAATTATTTAGAGAACTAAAATACAAATATAGGAAACAATGAACAAGACCTTGGTGGGTCCTACACTCCAATATCCCCTACCTTCGGGCATTCTCATGCTTTCGTTTTATTTACTCCATTTTAAAAAAAAAAAACCTTCTTTAATAACTAAATTTTTTATAACATAAAATATTATATATTCAAAAAGAGACAAAGATTTTTAAATTTTGTAACAATTTATTTTTTACAAATTAAAAAACATAAATCAGTCATTCAAAAATTTAAATTGAAATAAAAAAATTTTTACAAAATTAAAATTTATACAAAATTAGTCTCTTTGTTTAAATTAATAAGATATTAATTTTACATAAAATAATTTTTTTAAAAAAACTGACTTATCATTGTTAATATAGGAGAAACATATTGTTACAAAATATAAAAATAGAGAATTAATTTAATACTTTTCTCGAAAAAGAATTATATGCATAAAGGAGAGAGTAATCTAATACACATTTTTATGTTTTTGGAAGATGTAACGACATTGATAAGCTTGATTATGTTTGCGCCTACTAGCTATTAGCATGTAATAATAAGAATAATTATTGTTATTGCTATCCTTATATACGCATATATGCTAAGGGGATTCATGGAGACTTTCACTGGCAACATCGAGCAAGAAGACAAAAATTTACGGTAGATAGGAAACAAACTAAACTACCATCTCCCAAATGCATGAACCCAACCCCACCTCACCCCTATAAATATAGCCCCTCCTTCTTCCTCTCATTAAACCCAACTTCCATAACCTCCACAACTTCCTTCACAACTGTATTCACTCCTCTTAGAACCAAAAATGCCTTGTTCCTCCACCACCGTCATCTCCAAATGCACCATCTTCCCCGACCATGCCTCCAGCTTCAAAACCCTCAAGCTCTCTGTCTCTGACCTCCCCATGCTCTCTTGCCACTACATCCAAAAGGGCATCCTCCTCCCTCTTCCTCCCTTCCCCTTCTCTGACCTCCTCCTCTCCCTCAAGCGCTCCCTCTCTCTCACCCTCTCCCACTTCCCGGCCTTCGCCGGCCGCCTCCGCACTGATTGTGATGGTTATGTCCATATTACCTGCAACGGCGCCGGCGTAGACTTCATCCACGCCACCGCCAAACACCTCGCCACTGCCTCCATCCTTTACTCTCCCACCCTCACTGACGTGCCCAATTGCTTCAAGGAGTTCTTCGCCTACGACAAAACTATATCTTACTCTGGCCATACTCTCCCTCTCGTCGCCGTCCAAGTCACCGAGCTCGCCGACGCAGTTTTCATAGGGTGCACCGTCAACCACGCCATTGTCGACGGCACTTCCTTCTGGCATTTCTTCAACACCTTCGCTGAGATCTGCAAAGGAGCCAAGAAGATATCGAAGTCCCCGGACTTCACTCGCGACACCGTTTTCAACTCCTCCGCCGTGCTGAGAATCCCGGCCGGCGGCCCCAAGGTCACCTTCGACGACAAAAAGCCGTTGAGGGAAAGAGTATTCCATTTCACCAGAGAAGCAATTCAGGAACTGAAGCTCAGAGCTAATAATTATGGCGGGAACGGGTTCGCGGAGTCTACGAAGTTAGTAGAAAACCAAGTTAACGGCAAGATAATGCCCGTCAAGACGGAAGTTATATCGTCGTTTCAGTCGTTGTCAGCACAGTTGTGGCGCTCGGTGACACGTGCGAGGAATCTGGACCGGCGTAAAACGTCGACGTTCCGGATGGCGGTGAACTGCCGCCACCGTCTGCGGCCGAAGATGGACGCTTATTACTTCGGGAACGCGATACAGAGTATCCCCACCGTCGCTGAGGTCGGAGAGATTCTTTCTCGGGATCTACGGTGGTGTGCGGATCTGCTGCACAAAAACGTCGTCGCACATGACGACGCTACGGTGCGACGCGGCGTAGAGGATTGGGAGAGGGCGCCGAGGTTGTTCCCGCTAGGGAACTTCGACGGCGCATCAATGACCATGGGTAGCTCTCCGCGTTTTCCCATGTACGACAATGACTTTGGGTGGGGCCGACCCTTGGCCATTCGGAGCGGGAAGGCCAACAAGTTTGACGGTAAGATCTCTGCGTTTCCGGGTAGGGAGAGAAACGGGAGCGTCGATTTGGAAGTCGTTTTGGCGCCCGAAACAATGGCGGGGCTTGAAAACGACAAGGAGTTCATGCAGTACGTGACGGAAATGGTGTGAGTGGTTACATAATAAAAATTCTCAGGACGACGACAAAACAAAGGCAACGCAGACGAATACGACGACGCTGGCTTTTCTATGGTGTGGTCAATGTCGGGATGGTGGGGCCCATTGTTGTAGACGGCGATGTTTGGCCAAGTAATAGGGTGTAGTCAATTATTGTACATGTGCATTTGCACGTGATGAATTTCAAGAAAAGGAAAAAGAGTTTTCGCGGTGTCTTGTTTTCTTGCTGAGAAATTGTATTTGATCTTCAACAATTTATTCTTTAGAAAAACATTTAGTTACTCAATTACTGAAATACTTAAGTTATTGTTTTTTTTTTTCCATCTTATTTTATTCAAAATTTAGTGCTAAACTTAATATTTTGCTAATTTGCTTTACATATCATTAGATGACAACTTTAACCCATATAATAAGTGACAAATAACATCTTTGTAAGTAGATTTCCTACCCTTTTCTTTTTTACTTTCAAATTTCACTTTCACTAATTCTATAAGTAAATTTATATCGCTTAATTATTATAGTAGTTATAAAATGAGAAATATATCAAATCAATCTTCATTTTTATAGTGGTAATAATTTCGTTTTTTACAAATTAATTATAAAAAAATTTAATTTTATACAAAAATCAATTCCTCATTAATACAAATAAAAAAATTAATCTTGTATAAATTTAAATTTGTAAAAATTAATTTTGTATAAGTTTGAATTTATAAAAGATTTATTTATTATGATTAATTTGTAAAAAATTAAATTATTATAGAATGCAAAAATATAAAACTAATTTTATACTTTTTCTCGTTGTAAAATTTAATGTTTTTTTGACTTGCATATTATGAAAAGAACAAATCTAACTCTAGTAGGTAAGATATTAAATAATAAATGGTAATTGTTTTAAAGGAGAAGTATAGAGGGTATAGGTGTGTGATCAGGACATAACCATGATGGAAGCAAAGGGTGAGTGTACTGAGTAACCAGGAATGGACCCAATGAGAAGGACACAAAACCAAATCGAATTGCCTCTTTATATATATTGTTGGTGCATAATTCTCCAAATCAACTTTAAATAGATTTCAATTATGTTAAACAATATTTTAATCAGAAAACGATTTTTGAGAAAAACCTCGTCTTTTGGGCTTCATACGAGACACTTCGGTCTTGTGTTTAAAATGATTGATAAAGTGCGAATTCGGTCAAAGTGTTATTATTAGTTTTGGACCAACAACATGTTGAATTTATCGAAAGGTTCGAGCTTAAATTTGCTTTCATATAATAGGCCAAGCTTGGACGAAGACCTTAATGTTTGAATCCAGAAAATGCATGACCCATGTAGTAATGGCCCATAAGCAACAACCCAAGAGTATATCAAAAAATGGACTATCTAAGAATAATAAATGAGCAGAAAAGCAAAATAGAGACTTCCCTTCATAAAACATGAAAGGAAAGTACATTTTTCTGTACAACAGTTAAGAAAATAAAAACGTGGTTAATCTGTTAAAAGTTAAAACTGATCTCCATTACTAGTTACGATTCATTATTGTTGTAATAATCCTAGTGAAATATTACCATTGTTAGTGTTTCGAGTTACTTTTTTTTAAAAAAAGGTGAAGTTTTGTATTATTATTAAAAGAAAGCTTCTAGGACAGAAAGGTCCTCCCAAGTCCTATAGCTGGGCTTAGGTGCCTATGTGTTACATTGGACAGCTTAGGTTTGTAAGAACCCAGGCCATCGTATCTTTAAAAGACATGTCTCCCAAGCAATCCCTATGGTCCCACTCTTCCCAACAATCTTTCACACTTCGATACTTAAGCAGAGCATGGTTCCCATCCTCTTCTTCCTCACAGAAAACACACTTCGCTTGTACCTCCACCCCTTTCCTGATTAGATTGGCTTTAACTAGTAGAATATCTTTGCAAGCACGCTGGATAAACTTCTTTACCTTGGGGGGATATCCAAATTCCACAAATCAACCCATAAAATCAAATGTGTTTCGGCATTCACTGTCATGCTCCGTTCAAAAGCTAAGTGGTATGCTGATTTGACGGCGTGGTGCCCTTTCTTATGAAAATGCCAAATTCTGGTATATGCCTTCTTATACCTACTAATTGGGATTATTAGTATTACTTCCGCTTCATCCCTGGTAAACAACAAACTCAAGTTTTTGACGTCCCACTCCTGTCCATTACTTGAAAATAAATATGCTACCTTAGAGTGTGCCTCATCAGTCATATAGGTTTCCATGGGCAAAATTTCCATCACGGGTAACCTTGGGTTAGTCCAAGTATTGATACTCAAGGCAACCTCCCACTCTCCATTTCATCCCCTGCTTCAACAGTGATTGGGAAGACAAAACACTTCTCCGAGTAACTCTTGCGTTGTACCTAACCAAGCAGACAAAAAATCATTGTCCATAAAGTATTTAGCTCTGAGTACTTGAAAAGCTAGAGAATGGATAGGGTTATCTAACCTCCAACCTTGTTTACCCCAACATAGTGATGTTAAAGCAATGAAGATTTATGAAGCTCATGGCTCCCTTTGTCTTGCTAGAGTACATTTTGTTAAGCCACGTTATTTCCCTATTGTTATTTTAATTGCTTCCCCCCGAAAAGAAATTCATCATTTTTTAAAGCTTATCACAAAGAGACGCTACGATAAGGAAGACATTCATGCAAAAACTTGGAATTGCTTGAGCCACTGACTCAATAAGCACTTCTTTCCCTACACGTGATAGAAATCTATTCATCTTGGTTTGTAATCTTCCCCATAGTTTTTCCCTAAGAAAAGCGAAAATAGACTTCTTACTCCTTCTGATTAGTGATCGTAAGCCTAAAGGCTTATAAACACTTAGAATATCACATTAGTTGTGTTTCATACTACTTTGGTACTAGGGCTAAGAAAAAACCATATTTCTGATAGTTCACTTACTAACCAAATATTGCCTTATAAGTATTCATGACACCTTATAGAACTAGAGAGTCCTATTCAAAAGCCTCATAAAAGAATAATGATTGATCAACAAACAGAAGATGAGAAACTTGGGGTCCCCTCACACTAGCTCTGTACCCATGAATTCTTCCCTCTCATTTAGCCTTATTTAACAGTATTATTAGGCCCTCAACACAGATAATGAACAAATAAGGGAATAGTGGGTCCTTTTGTCTCAACACCTACTTGGAATGATAGGCCCAATCAATTCTTTAAAGAAGAGATAAGAATATTTAACATTTATCACATACTTTCTCATCCAATTTATCCACATATCAGCAAAACCTAACACCTTCATCATTTTTTTCTAGAAAATTTCAATTAACTTTGTCATATGCCTTATAGACATTCGTCTTTAAGGCAATGAAAAACCCTCTTTCCTCTTACTTTGTGCTTCATTGTGTGAATTAGCTCAAAGGCTACAATCACGTTGTCAGTAATAAGTCTACTTGAAATAAAAGCTTAGTACTTTAAAATAATGTGTAGTAATGCCTTTTCAATCTATTTGTATGGGCTTCAACTACCAATTTATAAATAACATTACATAAGGAGATTAGTCTAAAATCTTTAAAAAAAAATGGGGGTGATCCAGTTTTGGGATAACAACTTGTGTATCAACAAATTCAGCAAGGAATTTACCCATATTCAACCACTCAATCACAATGTGCCAAAACTTCTAATAAAAGGAAAGGTTGAAACCATCGAGTCTAAGAGATTTATCAAGATGCATATAAAAAATAGCCCTCTTAAACTCGCTGACCTCAAAGGGTTTCATAAGAACATTATTTTACTAAGCCGTCACCTTCTTATATACTAAATTTAAAATAAAATTCATTGGACCACTATCTTTAATATAGAATTAGCAAAATGATTTAAGAAAATATCGTACAAACCCTATCTATCCCTTCCATTATTTTCGTCATCATCCACCAGCTACTTAATATTGTTTACCTTCCTACAAGCTAAGCCTTGCAAATGGAAGAATCAGGCATTTTTTTATCTCCATTTAGTAACCAGAGAGCTTTTGATCATTGTGTCCACCATATCTTTTCTTGTCTCAACAATACCTCGTTCCTTACCCATGTGGTACTTTCTCAACTAGGTTTTAGCAGTGCATCAATATTTTTTATCTTCCATTGATAATTCACGCTTCTTGGCCTTTGCAATATTTCAATATTTTCCTAGCGGCAGTGCAAACGCTCTATCGCATCAATCCCACTATGCCTATAACAACCAGCTTTAATAACATTTGATAAGCCTTCCTTAAGGAGCCATGTGTTTTCAAATCTAAAACACCTCATCTTCTTACATGCATCGTCTATCATGGTTTTAACTACCTCACTATTACAAGCATATACTCAAAGGAAGAGCCTATCCCAAAAAACTAATCCATTAGGTGGGAGAATCCCTTGGTGCCCTCTTCCCTTGAGGAGACTCCTTGATGTGGGACTCTACTCAACCTCCAATATTCGATACAATCACACCTTACCTTAATCTAACTTGTAAGTCGCCTCACTGTATCTTGACTCTTATTAATGAAAGTACTAATGTTACAAGCATAAGCCTAAAGGCAAAGCTCATCCCAAAATACTAGTCCATTAAGTGAGAGAACCCTTTGGTCTTATAAGCCTCCTTCCCTTGAGGAGACTCCTCGATGTGGGACTCGTAACACTCACTATATCTAAATTTCTTTTCCCAAGTATACATGTATCCATGAGAAGGAAGATCACTAATACCACATTTCTAACAGTGTCTATAAAACATATCAAGAGATGGTTTGGGAGTTCTCTTCCTCCAAACTTTTCATCAGCATTAAACAAGTCATTAAAATCTCCCACAAATGACTTCAGCAATACCCAAGACTCACATTTCTGGATACTTGTAGAACCCTATCATCCTCCAAGCAGCTTCATTTAGGGTTTTTAAACACATGTTAATGAAGTGGCTCGAATAATTAATGATATCAACGTTCAAAGTGTCCTTTTAGAAAACTGCTAATCCACCCCCTTTCTAATTCTGTTCACCACAAAGCAGCCTTTATAAATTACTCTACTCTTAATCTCCGTGATTCTATTTTCATCCATTAAAGTCTCCATTAAGAAGACTATGTCAGATGATTTTTTTTTATAAGCTCAATAAGAACTCAAACTGTTTGAGGGTTGCCCAAGCCCCGACAGTCCTAGTTGGCAAGATTCATGGCTCCTAATAGGCCTGCTCCTTAGGTCCTGCTGATCTCAACTCAATACATACTCTGATTGACATCAATTACCATGAGGGGTGTCCTTTCTGAACTTTTCCTTGCTGCAATCCCCTATATCCTGGGCCTTTTTTTACTTTCAGTATGCTATCCTCCCCACTTGGACCCATTTCGACTTGGGTTGCTCCCTTGTGACCATTATTAGACAAGAATAGAAGGTGTGCTGCATTGTTTGCTGTCAAATACAAGAATTATTACTATTTCTATAACTGATAATATTTGACTTGTTGACCTCACTTTGATTTGCTCCAGCACATTCTCCCTATCTCGTTTCTGAGATCCTCACCCCAAAATCATCTCTCGGTCAACTACTGTTTACCGGTGAGCTTCTCCAACTAGTTGCTCTTATTAAGTTATCCCAGTGCAATGACAAATCCCTTCCTCCTAGCAACAATCGAAGCTTGTAATAGCTCTCTGAGTGCCCAAGCTTACTACAGAGGAAACACAACAATGTTAAACGTTCATATTTGAAGATCTCGTAAATCACCTTTCCATTACTTAATTGAATTTTCTTTCAACGTTTCACCAGCTCTCTCACGTCCAGTCTTACTTGAACTTGCATAAACATATTCCTTGCTTCCTATATCAATTTTACGTCATACGCCAAATATTTCCCTGTAAACTCCCAAACGTTGCTGTCATGCCTTTTGAGACTAGCCCTGGAGGCAAGTCATATACTTGCATCCATGTATTGACAAACTCCAGCGCTACGCTACTTGGGAATTCACCATTCTGAAGTTTATGGGTGATGAGTAGGTAGCTATTAAACGTCTAGGGTCCCCCATCCAATATCCTGTCCTGATCAATTTCATGAAAAATTTTGAAGATATACTTGTCCCCACCAATATCCTTGATGCAAACACCTCTCAAAGGGTACCACAAATTTTCCGAAGTGTTTCTCATGGCCTGAAAATTAATGACACTTAATTTCGGAAGTACCCCACCAAACACAACTAAACAATCTCCAAAGAATGACCTCGTAGTGCTTTAGATTCGTTAATCTCCCAGACTTCCTGCTCATCCTTGTTAATTGACAATCTCTGTATTTTTGGCTCCATTCGACCTGACCAATTCAGCTGTATATCTCTAATGAAAGTATAGCGCAAAACCTCTAGATTTGTGCAAACCCAAAGAAACTCTTACAAGGAAAGACAAAGATATGCCAGGACAGCATACTTTATGTTCCTCATTTTGAGTTACTTGATTTCTGTTGATTGAGAATAAAAGTTAATGAACCTGAGTTTAAGATGTAAAACTATCGCATTTTTCAAGAAAAACTTGAAGGTGTAATCAATGGCAGAGCCACGTACATTTGAGGGTAACAAGTGCCCCCTCTTAAATTTTTATTCTCATTTATATAGTACTTTGTTAAAAATTTATACCTCTACATATTTCGATTTTGTGAACTCACTAAAATCAGTAATTTTTTTATGATTGGATAATATTATTTTGTTTTATTATTTTATATTTTAATTTGATGACTTACATATATATATATATATATATATATATCATGTCTGTAATATTATATTTAATTTATATGTAAATATTTGATACATTTATGTATATAGTAGTTCACCATAATTTAGTAGAATATAATTGTCAATATGTTGTTCTTAACTAGACCTTCAACAATTTTACTTAAAAATGCTATAAAATTTTTGGAAATGTTGGAAAAAATAATATTCATGATGCTCTATAGATATATATTTTTTTTACAAATTGATAGTTATAAATTTTAATGCTTTATCATTTATATACTTTCTTCAAAATAATACTTTGAGTTATTTATTGAACTATAATATTGTTGTCAAGTGATGTATATTTTTTAAGTTTATATTTGTTATGCATTGCATGAGTAGTGAGCAGATGCCAATATTCTCACAAATATATAGGTAGTGAAGTTAATATTAATATGAAGAGTAATATATTGTACAACACTTATTTAACTTTAAACTTATTTTTAAATTTTAAGAAGGAGAAAGTTATGATATCATTAGTAATTAATTTAATTTAGTTTAATTCAAAAAATTTAAAGGTAATAATTTTGAAAAAAAATACAATTTTGCTCCTCACTTTTGCCTTAAAATCAATTTGGTCTTCAAATGTAAAAGTACCAAAATAGTCATTTAAGATGAAACCTGCACAAAATAATGGTCTTTCAAAGACTAATTTGGTCTCCAAAAGAACCATATCAATTTATTTTTTTTTATGTTTGGAGATCATTGGATACTTTTCATTTTTGAAGGACTAAATTATTATTTTAATAAAAAATAAAAGAAAAAAAATTATTTTAAAAATAATATTTAAACATAATTTTTTAAAATCAAATATAAAAATTAAACCTCGCTAACTGAGTGTCTCGTCTCCGCCACTAGATATAATCTTTAGAGATTATCATAAATAGAGTAAAATCTTTTATTTTTTATTTTCCTTTGATAGTGAAATTGTCTTCGTGAATGTTTGTGGAGTAAACATAAAATTTATATTAAATCTGAAAAATTATAAATCTCTTGTGTATTATTTCCTCCTTTTAAGTGTTTTTCTTTTGACTAAAGTCTGGACGAAAAATTTACTGATTAAACCACATCATTAGTTAAAAAATAACTTTTTACATACACGTGATACTTGAACTGGATGGCCATATCATTTGTATGCATTTCAATAATTGACAGGTTACGTTGGATCATATCACTCACATTTTCTGTCTTTTGGAATTGCCCGTCATATTCACCTTTCCAAAACTTCACAATTCTACCATTATTGATTTCACCTGTGGACTACCCCACCACCCCCCCTGCCTCCCACGTGTCAAATTCTAGTCCATATACATATATTAATCAGTAAATTCTCATGGCACTACATACCTTTCAAACCCAATTCATTTCTTTAACTCATTTATTAGACAAACATTTTTATTTTGCTTTATTTTTCAGTCATTTATTCAGAGTTTCATGAACTTTTAATTAGTTTTTATATTTTCTCAATCCATTTAATTTAGAGTAAATTGCGTAGACATTCTCTGAATTTTACTAGAATTATATGGATATCTTTTTAGTTTTTTGTAAAAAAAAAAAAAGCATTTAGAATAATGGAATGTATTATAATTAGAAAAATTTAAAATTAATCTAAAATATAATATAATTTTTTGTTTAAAATTAGTTCATATATATTTTAGGAACATAAGGGAGATTCATATAATTTTAAGAAAATTAGGAAAAAAAAATGTGTTATTTACTCTGGAACTTGACAATGTCCATTTATTGATTATTTCTGAAACTACGTACTGGGTGCAATCAGATCATTAAAAAAAAAAAAATTGTATTAAGATTGTCAGATACTCAGATATGGTGATTTATTATAATTGCTATCCCTAGTTTCACACCTCCCATTATCCTACTAGTGATAAAAGAATGTGAAAGAAAAATATTTGGTAATGTGGATATTCAAAGCATTATAACCAAAAACTTTTATCATGCCAAGGTGAAGACTTTACCACCATCACTGTGTTATAATCTGTTTAATCCACAAGCAATATTGAGGCACAAACAACCCTGCTAATATTTGCCCCATACTTCCAAGTTCTTACGAAAAGCACTGGGAATTAGACACAATATAAACTAGATGTGAACTTTGCCATCACATGTTTTCCAATCCAATAATCACGTATTCACGTACTCAAGTATAAAGAACCACAATTCCAATCAATCAACAGACTCACACTTGAAAATTTCTCTTCTACGAAAGAGTCTATCACGCTCCACTTCAAACAATTTCCCAACCTTTTGGCCAGGCTCCTTCAATATGACAGCTCCATTTTCATTTGACAGAGGCTCAAATATTTACCAATGGAAGCCTTCCTTTCCTCATCAATGCATGAGGTGTTTGCTTCTGAACATAATTCAGTCCCTGGCTAACTGTTCTTGGCACCTTGTGTAATTGTCCTGTACACCAGAACATCAGAAGTCAGATTTCTTGCAGAGTATCTTGCATATGATGATGCATGCTTGGTGCTGATGCTATAATCTGAATTGAAATGACATTAAAATATAATTCTAATTTATAAGAAAAGGATTTAGGTGCAGGTTTTAAGTGTCTGCAATTAGGTTCTTGAATACAGTTATTACAAGTGGAAAAAACTTGTTTTGATGGACCAAGAAAATATATTTCTTTGAAGCAGAAGCCAGATATTTGATGTTTCATTATAGACAAGCCAATGAAAGCAACACACTCGGTCAATCACACTTATCAAATAGAAGGAATCTTTGAAGCCAAAGCAAGCTTGCAAAAAGCCAGCCTAAGCTTGGAACATGTATATGCATCACCTGCAGTTCACTTCTGAGGATGGGAAAATACGTTTAGCCAGCCATTGCAAAGGTCTCAACAGTTGAGCACGTTTCTTTTGCCAGAACCAAATGGCAGCACTGTATTGTTCGTTGCGTATTGTTCGTGTGGCTGCCCTCCAATCATACTTTTCCATTTCTTCACGAGCAGCTTTGCCCATGGTTTCTCTCAACTCTTTGTTGTACAACAGGGGCTTTAATTTGCTCAAGCAATCTTCAAGATCACCTGGATTATAGAGATAGCCGATTTTTCCATCTTGATCTAGAGGAATTATATCAGGAACTCCACCTGCTCGAGCTCCCACCACCGGAATCCCAGAAGACATGGCCTCCAAAACAACAAGCCCAAGTGTTTCAGATTCTGAAGGCATCACAAAAACATCACCACTGGCATATGCTTGAGAGAGTTCTTCCCCTCCCAACATTCCAGTGAATACTGCTGGCATCCCTTCAAACATTTTCTCCAGCTCCTCTCTGCCAGTTCGAAGCAATATTTGTAAGTAATGGCAGACACTATAATATTTGGACGCATTGCCTTACAAAGATATGGAGGGGAGACATTCAATATATAAACATGACATGTGGGATAGCTGAGTTCCAATAATAAATCAAATCACAATAGACGAAAGGGACTATAAGATTTGCTGCATTTGGACATATAGAGCCACAGAAAATTGGTGCAACGCACTCCATGTCCCCTGGAAGGAAAGGGTGAAGACCCTTTATAAAGCAACAGTAGCCATTACATGATTAGGAGGGCAAGAGGACAGAACGCAACAAAAATCCATTCTGAGAAAGCCAATTTTTAGACATCACACATAGCACTTTAAACGACAGAGAAAAGGAAACTATAAGTGGCAGAGTATATTACCTATATGGCCCATCACCAATAAAAGCAATGCGTGCTTCAGGAAGGCTATCCATGACCCTGTCAAATAACGTTTCAAATGTCACATACAGTATATAGATATTCAAATTACCATGCTAAACATGTCTTCTAGTATGGCATGAAGAAGTAACATAAGTATTTAAAAAATGTTCTAACAATCTTTAAGCTTCAGTATATCAATAATCAACTAAGAAGATTTCACTGCTCTCTCAGTCTACCTTTTGAGAAAATCCAAACTCTTCTCAACTCCAAGTCGTCCAACATGTACTATCAAGGGTTTTTCAGGTTCACCATTACTGTCTCACACCAAAACTTTAGAATCAAGATAAAAAAACCCCATTATATGAAGATTGTAAATATGGAAGAAATGACAAAAGGTTTCCACCTCAATCTTAATCGCATTTCATGTGAACGGAAACGGGGATGGAAACTTTCAGAGTCAACACCCTTGTTCCAGAGACGAATCTTGTTAGCTGAGCATTGACAGGCGAAACAAGTAAGTCAAAACATTGCCGCATTGATAAGGGATGCTTATGGTCACCTGCTGCTATCTATTGACCATAGTTGGAAGACATCTAACTAATTAAGAGATGTTTATGTTTACCTGTTGTTACTTGAAATTTTTCAAGATCTTTACCAATGGCAGCTGATGGCACCAGTGTCAAATCAGCTGCTCTATGAAGAAATTCTATATAAAACAGCAAATATTATTACGATATCTTCACAAATACCTGAGTCCAAGTTAGATTAAGTCCAAGTTAGATTAAGGCAACAAGATACATACTTATGATCATCCACATGGGTTTGACCAGCCAACTAAAGGTGTATCTTGGAATGTACCTGAAGACCAAAAAATATAGGCAATTAGTGTAAGTGGGAGGCTGACCAAAATGTGAGAAATGTTGAGAAATCAGAATATGGATGGATGCAACTTACACTGGTACGTGGGTGTGGTACGACATGACAATAGGAACGGACAGAAGTTTTGCAATTGCAAGAGCACCAAAAACCTAAAACGCAGCCAATTTTAGATTTCTGAAAAGTAAGACTATACCACTATACCATTTCTTATAATCACAAAACAAAAAAACAAAGTGACAGGAATTGTGACCTACCATTATGCCCGGCGACGATGCATGTATTATGTCAGGCTTAAACTGGGCAACCTCTGAAATAATTCTTGGACTAAGTGCCAAGGACAGGGGTACCTTCTGATACCAGGGACAAGGGAAGCTGCATTTTTATTTATTAAGCAAAAATGCTTAGTTAGGCAAACTTTAAATCATATGTGTACAGCATATATTAGCAGAAGATGAGATAAGGTGGAATAATAGTTGATGAATATCAACAATGGATGTAATTTTAGAAACAAATAAACTCTTCAAGACTCAAAGAAAAGAAGTTTACAATTCATGAACAAAGTTGTATATAAACGGATACTATGAAGGGCAAACTGAGCTAAACAACTAAAGAAATTATTTTTAACAACCTCCGGGATCCAATCAATTTGGCTCCATAAAATTCCTTGGGTACTCCTTCATGCGTCGTCACAACCAGTACCTACATTCCCAAATAAAACCAATAATTTGTTTGCCATTTCAAATGACATCCAGAAATGGCATAATAGTGTTGAAAACATCAAGCTAGCTCCTTTTAATTAGCCCATTTGCAACTTCAGCTAAGAATTCCTAACGCAAGAATGAATTTTACATCATTCAAGTTAAGTTTAAATATTGAAACAAAAGTGGGTCAGCGACTGAGCTCAATGTCTTAATAAATCTGTAAAGATTAAACTAATTATTTTCAACTTAGAAAATGTATCATAACGGAAAAACCTAATGCTCATGTAGGACCTCCTATTCACACTAATATCTTCATAATAAAGTTATTGGAGCTATCCATCCCAACAATCTTTGAATAATTGAAGCTACTATTTAGAAGTAATAAATATAGAAGAATAAAACACATGCATATATAGAAATAAACTGAGTAGAAGAAGTTACTTCATCTCCCATTTCACGTAGGTATTTAATGAAATTCTGAAACCGGTTTTTGTATCCTGAGACATATCTGCAAAATAGTTGTAGCTCTGAATAAATATGCTACACAAAATGAAGTGCCCGAATCACACATAAACCAAGCCAACTGTAATGCATTCTCATCAGGATTGGTGTGCAGGTGGAATCATGAAAGTATAAGAGAATAATTGTTCATAAACATTTCAAAGAACCAATACCTGGTCAGAGATCAATAAGGATTTAACCCTAGAATATATACCTAAATATTGACAAAGTCTGAGAAGCAACTGAATACAATAACTAAGATGCCACTTTTGTGCCCATGAGATTACCAAACGAGCACAAAGAGCATTTCAAAACAGATGAAGAAAATTTCAGCTCGATTCCCAATTAAAGAAGGACCGAAAAGAATTAAACCCCACAAAAATAAATCTTGACGGTCAAATTCATCTGATCTAGAGAATCTCATTTTCAAGACAAGAGACCACCAATCAAATCCAACCTCAGAATGGCAAGGTATGTGAGGCAGACTAAACCAGAAACGTTGTCGAGCAACAATATGCATCCTCAAATTATTTCCCTCCAAATTTGTTCAATTATTTATTTATTTATTTATATTTCATATCATAGTAGAAAGTATATTTCACAGACACTGCAAAGCAGTAATGAACAAATAAATGAAGTCCTCCTATCTAATAAAGCAGACAGAAGCCTAGGGCTTTTTGGCATAAAACCTCCTGCCGTTAGAGTCAATTCATCAAACGCCATGAAGTCAACTCCGAATCAGAGCAATTAGGCAAGTCATTTATCTAAAAATTGAAGCTCAAAACAGTCCAATCCTCGTGAAAAGAAAATTAATCGAAAAGGGGTTTCAAATATCCCACATTGACGAAAATAAAGCACAATGAATAGCTAAGAAAGAGACTCACGCAAATGGAGAAGGCTCAACGAAGAGAGCAATTCGACGAGGCCTCGAAGTGCTCTCGGAGTCAAGCAAAGCAGGAGGTCCCTCCTCTTCTTCCTCGTGTAAATTAGCCTCTGCAATGGTCATATTGCTAGATTCACGAACAAAGCTTTTTCTACTGTCCACACTCTTTGACCCCAACAGAGGGCAAAATCGTACTATTCTGCAATGAAGATTAATGGGTTTTGCTCCTACAGAGTGAGAACGACGAAATCTAACACCTTTTGGTGGGTATGAACAAGATGTGGAAGAACACGAAGATGAGGCAGACGTTGAAACTAAGGGAGAAGAAGAGAGAAGGGGATTTATAGAGAGAGAAGTAGAGTTCATGATCGTAAGGACGCGAGTAAAAATTAAAATATAAAGGGTTGCAGCCTTTGAATTTAGATTGATTAATATCGTACAGTAGTTGTTGCGTCAAGGAAGATAGAGAGAGAAAGAGGAGAGAGAGAGAGAGAGAGAGAGAGAGAGAGACCGAATTAAGGAAAAGGAATCTCACACTTGGAAAGGCTCTCGCAATGGATATTCTTTTACGAAGGCGGGACACTGAGGAATCAAAAGGGTAGGTCTGCGAGTATATGCTATTTTAGGTTACTCTGTTCCGTACATGTTGGGGTAATTTTAACAATTTCTAATCTTTTTTGGGAAGATTTTGAATTTAAAATATGTTTCGTCTTCTGGGACTTATTTTAGTGTACTGAATTTTAATGTTTTTGGAGAAGTAATAATTCAAAGAAATACTATAAAATTCATATAATGTCTGGCATGATGTCAGTGCTGATAAATTATTATTTCTTTATAATGGATATTTTTTTGATGGCGTAATGCTAGAATTCTATAATAGATATGTCTACAAAAGAAAAAAATCAATCACTTAAAATATGAGGCGTTTATTGATCCAATTCAATTAATGTAAATTATAAAATGAGTAAATTATTATTTGGTCCTTAATTTATAGTTAATTTTTAATTAGATCTCTCACTAATATTTTTTTGTCTATAATTTATTAGTAAATTTTTAATTTTATCTATCATATATTAATTTATTTTCAATTTAATCTCTCATAAATTTAAATATTAGTACATTTAGTATCTCAATGTGTATTGAATTTGTATTAAATGTGTTAAAATTTAAATTAGTAAACATAAACTGATAAACAATGACCACATTGAAAATAGAAAATTAGTGATAAACTAAACTAAAAATGACTTGATGAGTCAGGATCAAATTAAGAGTAAAATTTAGTGAAGGACTAAATTGAAAACATACTAATAAGTTTGGGACTAAAAGATTGTTTTACTCTTAAAAAAAGTAATCTATCCATTTGATCAAAGTAACTATAACCAAAGGTCAATTTTGATTTTGATTCCAACGAACTGTCAATTTCGTAGAAAAAACAGATTCTAGTTGCGTAAGTTTTAATTTAAAATTTTATATTTGCTTAATCGTAACTACAAAATTGAATATTTTAAATAATACATTACAACAAAAGTTATTCATAAAAATAGAGAAATCGTTGAGATTTGTCTAACTGAAGAAGTTGATTTTCTCCCCAAAAAAAAAAAGAAAAGAAAAGAAGTTGATAAAAAAATTAATTATTATATGTAATATAAAATAAAGTAAAAATCCATTCAGTTTCAGTTGTATTTGGATTCAACAATCCAAGTATTTATATAGATTTCGTTTACATTTCACCTAATTAATCTGATTACAGGATTTATTTGGATTAATGTAGTTAAAATTAGATAAAATCAGGTTTAAATAATCTGGACGGAAATCTGGTTTGACATCTCAGCTTCTTCTATCTCATTTGACCTATTTATATAAGATTTATTAGAAAATAAAAAATAATTAGATAAATATAATAATTTCAAAGTCAACATTATTTAATATCATGAAAACTTTCTATTCGTAATGCTAACGAGAAACTTAAATTAATTACTAAATTATAGGTTTTCAGCACGAAAAATATTTCAACTGTGTATTAATAATACTAACTGTGGAGGATACGATAGTCCCTTTTAAAAAAAAAAAAGGATACGATGGTCTAGTATAATTCTTGTATTATCAATCTACTGTAAACATTAATGGTTTATATACGCAAAATGTTTGAAACTGAATCAATTCACGGTTTTTTTAATCTTAATATTATAATTAAAGAAATGAATTTTTAAAATTTTAATATAAAAAACTATTATATTCAAATACTTAGTTCGTACATTTCTTTAAAATCAACGAACACAACGAGCCGCTTATAATATATATATATATATATATATATATATATATATCATTTTTATTTTAAAATGTAGAAATATTATGTTTTTATTTATAAGTATATTTATTTATATATAATATACTTTTTTAGAAACATTAAAAAAATATTTTAGTACAAATATTAAAAGAATTGTCTAATATGGGATATTTATAAGAACTGTATAATTTAATTGAGTTACATTACAATTTTAAAATATGAAAAAATGTAGATATATTTAAATTTTTAGTTGATAATACTAATCAAAGATGATAAAAATATTTTAAAACTGCTATCGCAGGGCATTGCAAATTTTTTTCTATTTTTATAATTAGTTTAGGTTTGATCATTTAATTGATTTTTTAAATTAGAGGTGAGGAGGATAAGCTCCGTCCTTATTTCCAATTAAACGGTAAACTTTATATAATTTTTAAATCTCAATCACTTTTTAAATTTTGATAGTTTAATTTGTTATATGTATTTTTAATTTGTTAAAATAGGAATGGGAAGTTTGAACTCCGATCACACATATATGTGTATTTTTAATTGCTTAAGTTGCTGGTAAAATCAAAAAATTTCTATGAATTATTTTTTTTTTTTTTATCTTTTTAGTTTGATTGTTAAAATATGAACACATTCTTTGAGTATTTTAAATTTAGATTTAATTATATGATATATATTTGTTTGCATTTATTTAATCATTTCATTTATTATTTTTACTTATAACAATTTAAAATATAACAAATCAATTTCAATCATTATATTTTAGTATTATTCTTTTGAGAGATTTAGATAAAATAACAACATTGTTATAAATATAAAATAACACTCATTATATAAATGATTTTTATATAGTTTAAGGAGGAATAAAAAGATCATGCTCTACACTTCATAAGTTGCATTATTAATTTTTTTGGTATTTTTTATCACTTTAATAATATATATATATATATATATTTATTTATTTATTTATTTATTTATTTATTTATTCCCACAGCTATTGGGAAGGGTGATGAATAATTCTATCAAGGAGCGAATTTCAAATATTTTTTGAAAAAAGAATTACATAATTAAATCAAGCTTTTAGGTATTGTCTTCTGTTAAACTAGGATTTTGAAAACAATTTTTTTCACTTATTTCGCTCAAATTTCCATAAATTCAGCATCCTTTGAAAATTGTGTTTTTCAAGAATGGAATATATTCCTTTTCACTTATTTCGAAATATTTAAAAAAAAAATACCAAAATTGAAAGTCATGAGCGATACCTAATTCGTATTAGCATCAGTGGGAAGAGAATCTACTTTACGATAAAAACATTTTCTTTAAATCGGATTCATTGTTTTCATCGATAACTTTATATGAACCGATTACGACCAAACCCATAATTTGGTTTTTAAAATATATAATTAATTTGAATTGTCTTCCTGAAACATGTAATTTACAGTTGAGTCTCCAATTTTTTTTTTCCTTAACTTTGAAGTTAATTTTGTAATTAAGCCGATAGAAGAACAAATTAGAATCCAAATTAAAGTATAAGTTTTTTTTTTACTTAGGTATGGACAAGAATTGAAAACAATTACTCTTTTTAGGTTAATCAAATATTGGAGAAAAGTATAAAAATAGCCCCTTATTTTTTCACTCTATAATAATTGATCCCTCATAAATTAACCGTAATAAATAAGTATATTATAAATTTAAATTTGTATAAAATTAAATCTTTTAAAATTTTAAATTTATATAAAATTAATCCCTCTGTTTAAATTAAAGAGAAATTAATTTTGAATAAAATATAATAAATAAAAAACTTATTTATTACAATATATTTGAAAGAAGTTAAATTATCATAAAGTATAAAAATAAATAATAGATTTAACACTTTTCTTTCAAATATTGAAAGAGAAACTTAACGAGTAAGAATACCATATATATTTCTGATTTGATCAATCAAATGTTAAAATACTCAAACTATGGCATCTTATCCTATCTTACCTCATCTTAATTCTGAAATGTCTTTAATTGGGAATAAGAAAGTGTGAAGAGAATCAAATTCGGATGAAATTGGCTTAAAGAAGTAATGAATTGTGGAATAATAATTAGGAATCATAACGTCACTGCAAAATTCGGAGGTGAAACATTGTTTGTGGAACAAGTTACATTCAGATGCAATGGTATGGGAGATTTGGAGTTGACATCTGACAACCTAGAACATGTTCTTTTCAAACGCTGTGCACATGTTTCTTCTCGAAAGCTACTCTTTCCTTTCTCATCCTTTATCTTTCTCCTTTGGAATAATGACATAACCTGCTTCAATTTGACCAACTTGACCTAATTCTAACCTATTTCAATTCAAATTTCTTAAAAGTTAAAAAGCAAAACAAAATAAAAAAGAATAGGTCACTTTCTAATGGTGTTTTACTTCTCTAAATGTAAGTTACATTAGTTGATTAAGGATCAAATCTTCTCATTTTTTTAATTAATATTTTTATAATGCTTAGAAGAGACAAAATGAAGTTTATTTTATTATCAAGTCTTATTTAAACATGTGAGACTCATTAGAACAGTAAGTTTCACTCACTTTATATATATTTTATCTATAATATAATAAAAATATAAGAGAAAAGAAAAAGAGAAAATTGGGTTGATCAATTAATCAAATCCAATTGCTACTCACCTATACAAGCCTATTTTTGGTTGTTTTTAAAATTTTTATTTAGGGTCAAGCTCAACATGAATGAACAATTTCAAGCTTGGATTCATCCTTCAAATTTTTTTTGTTTTGGCTTAGGCTTAGTTTAAAAATTCAGACTAAAATGCAAAGAATTTCCTTCAATTTATGATTGTGAAATTTACTCTCATCACAACTTTAAAAGATAACCAAAACTCCCTCTCCAAGACTTTCAAATTTGTGTAAAATGTAATATCTAATTAAATTACTATAAATTAAGATGTAGTAGTGAAAAAATAATAATTAACATCATTGGTTCAAGTAAGCCAAGTAAAAAAAAACAAATGAAAAAGGAAAATCCTTTATTTATTATTTGAGATGATGTGCTAGATGTATTTTTACTAACAAGGATTGCGCAGAGATAGAAAGATAATGGAAAAATATATTTTTAGTATTTTACTTATTATAAAATTATTATTTTGATCCCTTACTCGTTGAAATACTTAAAATAATATATTAAAAAATAGAAAACATCACATATGGTACCTCACTTTTCAAAAAATTATCAAATTTAATTTTTCTGTCAAGTTCTAAATTTTAAATTTAAAAGACCAAATTTAATATTTTTTAAAAAAATAAAGAACTAAATATGATATTTTTCAATGAGTAAAAAATTATTTTAGACATTTTAATAATTGAAAAAAATAAAATGATAATTTTGTGATAAGTAAGGGACTAAAAATATATTTTACTCAAAAAAAATTATGAAGAAGTTATATATGTTGCACTAAACCGAAAATCTAAATAGTTTTCTTAATCAATTTTTAAAATTAAAAGACTAAAATTAGATAGTCCCTATTGGTAAAAGAAACTGTATTTTGACCTAATTTTGATTTGAATTTGAACTTTTAACCGACCAAGCTGAATGGTGCAGGCCCCACGGTAACGTCAGGTGCACGTGATGACATAGATATATGGATAAAAATAAGCAAAATGAAATACATTAATTGGAAACACAAAAGAATGAAATTAGAATTGCACCGACAAATGGCAAATGCAAATGGCCACTACTACACAAGTTTTCATGGGGACCATTATTTTCATCCACACGTTGCTTTCCTTTATTGTCCCCTCCAAAAAAAAATATTAATTACATTAATATAGCAATTAATTTAATATTTTTGTCCGAATAAAATTATTTATTTCTATTTATTACATATTGATTTTATAAAGTTTAATCCCACCTACATGAATTTGGTCTGTTCAATAATTCTTTCAACCTCCTCAATTCTTCTAATGAAATCAGAGTTGCACTTAAATTAAAGTGGCTCAAACTATTAATTATGAATTTCATACAATTAGCTGTACCCTGCGGTCGAAGAGATAAATATTTATAGGTTTCAATCTGATCTTTTTTATTTATTTTCTCTTTTGTATATATGAGCTTAATATGATGTAGTTGGTTAGTTGACTTTAAAGGATCATTTCTCCAGATTCTTTGATGATTGATCCTTCAAAAATTGTAATAGAATATATTAATTTTATCTTGCAAATATTAAATTTTGATATTATTTCATGTAGAATTAATATAATTTTTCTTATGTTTCAATATTATTTCATTAAAAATAAAATGTACAATATTATATTTAAGATAGATAATTATGTGGGGCCTTTTTATGTCTTTCTGCTCTTTTACCTTCTCAATTTCCAAAAAGCCAAAGAGGCATGTCTGTGTATTAATCTCTTCACCTTTTCATTCTCTCATGATCGAACATATATGCGAATGCTAATATACTACGTAATTAATTTAAGTCATAGAGAGAAAAATATAGGTTATAAAAAAATAATGTAATTAAGACTGTCCATCACGTCAAATGTTATATAAATATATTAAAACTAAATAATATTTTTTAATCATCTCTAGTAAAATTGATTATATTAAATTGAGTGAGAATATTTATGTTAAAACAACTGAGTTTTTATTTTGTAAATGATTTTTATTTTCATACTTTATCATTAATTATGGTGAATTAAACTAGGTGGTTATTATTTAGGCGGGTAATCCAAACTGTGATCGTTGAATGTGAGACATAAATATTAACTTTGTTGTATCTTGCTAGCTTCGGTCTTTTTTTAGACCATAATTATGAATTATTATTGTAAATTTTCTTGTTGGCCATGATTCATTCTCTAAGTATAATATCTCATTATTACATACACTTTTCTTATCTACTTGCATTATTTAACGGTAACCATTGATAGAGTAGTTGCCTAATTTCTCCTATAAATATGGGTCCCTAATCTTAATTTCTTATCGCTTAAAACTCACACGCCATCTTAGAAAGTGAGAAATAAAAGGCTTAGAAACATCCATATCATATTAATGGCAATGGCTGGAGGTATGAATTTTTTTACATTATCTCTTGTTTTGAGCAAACTAACAAGTTTCTTTTATGTTTAAGAATTCACATATGGTATCAGAGCCTAGTTAAACCTCTGCCTTTCAAATTTCAAAAAATTTTTAGATTTGAGTCAATCATATGTATGCATTTTTTTTTTCATGATTTTAAGCTCATAAACTTGATCCTTATGAAAAATTAATCAGTTTTAACTTTTGAGACGCTCAAAACGAAGCTGTAAATTGTAAGAATGACCGAGTCTCAATTTAGGTCAGTTTTGGATCCATATAGCCCGGCTAGAGGTATTGTGTTCTGAAAATAAAATTGTAAAATTGATCGCCCTAAGACTCAAACTTGTAACATGTTAGATGATCGGCTAACATTCTAACCATTGAACCACCACATTACCTTGTGTATTGGTTTTGTTTTTAAACATATTTAAAGTTTAGATATGCATGCTCAAATTTTTTTTGTGTTCAAATTCTTGAAAATTTATTTCGAAGAACTTTAGTCTTAGTGGCCAATATTTAAAGATATTCTGTCCAATATTTTGTAGAATTGAATTTTATGTCATTTAATTAAATGCTTAATTTCTTGAAAATTAATTTTAAGCAATATTCTATGGCATCTTTTTTAAATGCTTAAATGAAGGGATATTTAATTAATTAATTTGTCAAAATTTTGTTTCAGTGACTAATTAATTAATTGATTAAAAATCTCATTTTGAAAATTGTTTGTTTATGCATTTTGCATGGTCAATTACAAACATTTAGAAAGTTTTGATTTTGGCATAATTAAAGTCTAGCCACAACACCTTTATTTATTTTAAAAATTATGCATCAAGTTTTGAAATTACATAAAAGAAAATGATATCAAGTTGTAATTAATCATATTCAATATGGTAATTATCATCCCACAAGAATATTATCACATTGATATGATTAAATAGTATGAGATAGTGAATTTTTCCTTTTTCTTAATTTGCCCACAGGGGATTGAGAAAATGGAGTATTATTTGCTAGTTTAATAATAATTTGTACATGATCCTAATTAAATAAAACTTAGCCTATATGTAGTTTTATTTG
Organism: Delonix regia; assembly: GCA_037074485.1. Classification (NCBI taxonomy): domain Eukaryota; kingdom Viridiplantae; phylum Streptophyta; class Magnoliopsida; order Fabales; family Fabaceae; genus Delonix; species Delonix regia. Next base: position 3,620,604 of record CM073460.1, on the reverse strand, counting down.
CTACTAGGCTCATGCTTACTTTACATGTTTTACATTGGTATAACATGTTATATGGATTTCTTAAAGTTGTCTCGAATATTGACACATGCATATAATATTTATGCAGCCTTTAAACCATTAAACATTTCTAATTTCTAATTTCCCAAACTTAACGGGGAAAATTACAAGATTTGGAAGGAAAAGATTCTTCTCCAATTAGGGGAAAATAACTCTTTATGAACGTTGGGAGAGATTTAATCGCCTCAGCATGATGTATATCAAATTTAAGACATTTGATAGTATATGTGGGTCGATAAGAGAGCATAAAAACATTCGTGACTTGTTGAAAGTCATTGATGACCAATTTGAATCCTTTGAAAAGGTTTTAGCAAGCACCATAATATCAAAATTATCCAGCATTAAGCTCACTAGCTTAAGGGGTGTGTAAGAGCACAACGTGAAGATGATGGATATTACAACTTAGTTGAAAGCACTTAAGATTGAGATTCCTTATTCTTTTTTAGTGTACTCAATTCTGAATTCCTTACAACCTCAATATAGGCCCTACAAAATCTCCTACAACACACATAAACAGAAATGGTCGATAAATAAAGTACTGACCATGTGCGTTCAGGAGGAATGAAGGCTTTTAGCAGAAATATGAGAGAGTGCGCATATGGTAACTCAATAGAAAGATAACAAACAAGCCAAGGGAAAACAGAAGGGTAAAATGCCCGTCAAAGGTGATATTAAGAAGGAGTTCAAGTGTTTTTTCTGTAAAAAGAAAGGACACATGAAGAAATATTGCAACAAATTCATGGCCTAGCTTGAAAAGAAAGGTAACTTAATCTCATTCTTCTGTTATGAATATAATATGGTAGATGTTAGTAATCACACATAGTGTATTAATTCTACTTCTACAATCTGTATTTTAAATACCTTACAAGGCTTTCTAAACCAAAGGAAGCTAACGGGAAGTGAGCCATATATCTACTCAGGAAACAGGATGGGCTCACTAGTTGAGGCTATAGGAACTTGCAAGTTGGTTTTAAATTCTAGTTTTGTTTTGATTTTGGAGAAGACCTTTTATGTACTAAGTTTCTTTATAAACTTGATTTCTATTTTGAAGCTCATACCATTGGGATATTCTTTTGAATTTTCAAATAATATGTTAAAGTTATGTTATAAATCTAATCCCATTGGAAATAATAGAATTTGTGATGGTCTTTTTTCGAATTCAATTACAAGACAATTCATTACATAAAACCATGCATGCTTCCAGTAGTATAGGTATAAAGAGATGTGCTACTAATGAAAATTATTTTATATTGTGGCATCGTAGACTTAGTCATATCTCAATAGATAGGGTAAAAAGGTTAGTAAAGAAATAAGTATTAAATACTATTGATTTCACTAACTTTGATACTTATATAAACTGCATCAAGGGTAAGTAAACTAATAAGACCAAGAAAGGTGTTAGGTGGAGTTCTACCTTGTTGGAAATCATACATACGGATATATGTAGTCCAAATATGGACTCAAACAGTCAAAAATACTTTATCACCTTTATTGATGATTACTTACAATACATATATCTCTATTTACTTAATAACAAAAATGAGGTATTAGATACCTTTAAGGTTTTTAAAGCAGAAGTAGAGAAACAATGTGATAAACAAATTAAGACAGTGATATCAAATAGAGGTGGTGAGTACTATGGTAGATACACTAAAGATGGACAAGCACCTGGTCTATTCGTGAAGTTCCTTTAATAGCATGTGATAGTTGCTCAATACACTATGCTTGGTTCCCTATACCAAAATGGTGTAGCTAAAAGAAGAAATCGAACATTGTTGGACATGGTACAAAGCATGCTTAGCAGCTCTAAGCTTCCTATGTTCTTGTGGACTAAATCCCATAAGATGGCTGTGTATATACTTAAATAAGTTTTAACTAAGGCTGTTGAAAAGAAACAATTTGAATTAATGAAAGGTTGGAAACCAAGTTTGAGGTATATGTGATTATAGGGATGCCCGTTTGAGGTGCGTATTTATAATCCACAAGAGAAGAAGGTAGACCCAAGGACTATCAGTGGCTACTTTGTTAGGTTTGCTAAAAGGTCTAAGGGATACAGGTTTTATTGTCCATCACATAGTATTAGGATTGTAGAGTCAAGAAATGCTAAATTTCTTAAGAATAACTTGATCAATGGGATTGATCAAACTCAAAACTTAGGTTCTGATAATGATCATTTGAGAACTCAAGCTCCTACATCAAGTAACAAATTGGTTATAATTCATACCCTTCAAGTGCAAATGGGTGTTGAAAATTCAATCATCGAGGAACCATAAACTATTGACCATAACCTAGTTGATCCAATTATACAATAGCCATAATAATCAGTTATGCGACTAGTTGAAGAACATGCTATCCAAGAGAATGTTGAATCAACATTAAGAAGATTGACTAGAATTAGAAAGTCAACAATTCTTAGTGATTATGTTATGTACCCATAAGAGTTTGACTATAATATTAGAGCAAAAAATGATCATAAAACGTTTTCACAAGCCATCAACTGTAAAGAATCTAATTTGTGGCTTAATGATATGAAAGATGAGATGGATTTTATGGAGTCTAACAGAGTCTAGGATCTTGTTGAGTTGCCTAGTAGCTCAAAGGCTATTGATTGTAAATAGGTCTTTAAGACAAAAAGAGACTCATTAGGCAACATTGAAAGATATAAATATGACTCATAACCAAAGGATTTACTTAAAAGGAAGAAATTAATTACAAGGAAATATCTTCTCCTGTATCAAAGAAAGATTCCCTCCGTATTATATTAGCATTAGTTGCCCATTTTGACTTAGAATTACATTAGATAGATGTGAAAATGACATTCCTTAATGGGGATTTAGAGGAAAAGGTATATATGAAACAACTTGAAGGTTTCTCCTCTAATGTCGGTAAACATTTAGTTTGCAAACTTAAGAAATCCATATATGGATTGAAACAAACCTCCCGCCAATGGTACCTTAAGTTTTATGACATTATTTCCTCTTTTGGATTTGTGGAGAATGTCATGGATCAATATATATACTAAAAGGTCAGTGGGAGTAAAATATGTTTCCTTGTACTGTATGTGGATGACATACTATTTGTAACTAATGATAAAAGGTTTCTATATGAGGTGAAGTAGTTTCTCTCTAAAAACTTTGATATGAAGGATATGGGTAAGGCATCTTATGTTATTGGTAATAAGATCCATAGAGACAGAACTTAATGTATTTTGGATTTATCATAAGAAACATTTATCAATAAAGTCTTAAAAAGATTTTGGATAAAAGACTACTCACCAAATGTAACACCTATTGTGAAAGGTGAAATATTCAATTAGAGCCAATGCCAATAGAATAATTTGGAAAAGGAACACATACATAACAATCCATATGCTTTAACAATTGAAAGCCTTATGTATGCTCAGGTTTGTAGAAGACCTGACATTGCATTTGTTGTTGGGATGTTAGGTAGATATCAGAATAATCCATGAATGGATCATTGGAGAGCAGCAAAGAAGGTTATGAGGTATCTCAAAGGTACCAAAGATTACATGCTAATGTATAAGCAAATTGAGAACCTTGAGGTAATTGGCTACTCTGATTCAGATTTCACTGGTTACATTGACTCTCGGAAATCGACATTCAGATATATTTTTATGCTTGCCAGTAGAGTTGTTTCTTGAAGGAGCGCAAATAAGTCTTTGACGGCTTCTTTTATTATGGAAGCTGAGTTCATGTCTTGTTTTGAAGCAACTTTGCATGGTGTATGGCTTAAGAGCTTTATTTTTTGTCTTAGAATTTTGGATTCTATATCAAGGCCATTAAGAATATATTGTGACAATGCAACTGTAGTTTTTCTGGCTAAAAACAATAAAAGTGCAAGTCGAAGCAAACACATCAACATTAAGCACTTAGTCGTTCTGGAATATGTTAAGGATAATAAAATTTCCATTGAACACATAAGAACTAAGTTAATGATTGCTGATCCCATAATAAAAGGCATGCCACCTATGAAATTTAAGGATCATGTAGCTAGAATAGAATTTAGTTCCATATTAAGTATTTGATATATGTTATCATCACTTATAATAAAACTCTTATTCATTTGAGTTGTTTTTCTCATTTTTGTGTGCATGTTTATATTTAGAGAATAAACAATATTAAGAGGACTTGTAATAAGTATAGGGCTTATTCATTAAGATTATGATAAGAAGAGAAAATGATATGCATTATGATATACAGAAAGTAATACTTACTTATAGATGACTTACTATTATGATTTGTGCATTTAGCCCTTTTATTTTAACATGTGTATGGACAAAGATATTGAAATTATTAAGTGTAATGAACCAAGTGGGAGAATGTTAACCTTGTTGTACCTTATTGGTTTTGGTCCATTTTTTGACTATAATTATGGACTATTATTGTAAATTTTCTTGCTAACTATGGTCTATTTTGGAAATGTAATATCTCATTATTATTTATACTTTTCCTACTTACTTGCATTATTTAATGGTAACCATTAATAAAGTGGTTGTTTAATTTTTCCTATAAATATAGGTCTTTAAGCTTGATTTCTCATCACTTGAAGTTCACATACTATTTTAGAAAGTGAAAACAAAAATTTAAAAACATTCATCTCATATTAATGACAATGGATAAAGATGTGAATTCTCAGTATTATTTCTTATTTTGAATAAGCTAATAAGTTTCTTTTATATTTAATAACTTACAATAAATACATAATTAAGGACGAATTGATGAGCACAATTTGTTTGTGAAAATGTCAGTATCAACATGACCTGCCATTCTTTTTCCTTTTAAATTTTCCGTTGTCCGTTTTCCCTCATTTCATTGTCTTATTGCAACGACAATAATCGCTCCAATCTCAAGTGGCGGATCCTATTTTTCCATCACCCTCGTGATTGATGTTCTAATTTCTATATTCAGTTAAAAATTACATCAAGAAGCAGGTGGATTAATATGGTTAATTTATATGCAGTGTTGGAGTTATGTGAGCTCGCAGGAATTGTAGGCATGTTTGGTTATATTTCTTGTTTTTCGATAATTAATTTAAAAAAAATGATTTCCTGAATAAAATTTTAAAATAAAATAATAAGAATAGTTATTGTTTGATTACGATGTTTTCTTTTTTGAGTTTTTGTCAATACTATAATAATCTCATTCATAAAAATCGTTATTTCGGGATGTTCTTGTTTTTTATTATTATTTCATTTGGTTTTAGAAAATAAGAAGTCAGAGCATTTAAAAGTTGTTAATTATTTTTAATTATTTAGAATACTATTCACTTTTTTTTGGTTGTTATAATGACAATTAAAAATAACATTATCAAATAAAACTTTTTAATTTTTTAAAATTAAAAAAAATGTTATTTTAGTCATTTACAAATTGAAGTTTTAAAATAGTCTTCTACTTTTTAAAATTAAACCAAAAATAGTTTGTTTCTAAATGAGATTAAAAGAAACTATTTTGAGTTAAATTTTAAAAAATGAAAAATTATTTTGAGATTTTCAATTTTTAAAAAATCAAATTAAGACTAAGTTAAAAAGTGAAAACCATTTTAAGATATTTAATTTGTAAATGATCAAAATGAGAATAAGTTTAAAATTAAAAAAGATACTAAACTAGTAATTTTATCTTTTAAAATTATTTTTAAAAACAAAATTCCAACAAGCACTATGATCCCTTGACTTATTACAATTTACGTTAAAAAATTTGATAAAAAATAAATATGAACCCTAGAAATATATATATAGCTTACATATTAAGTTATTGAAATTGATAAGCAAAAATCTGAACAACATATTCCATTTTATATTCGATTCACAACATGTAGCTTTACAATCGTATATATGAAGTCGAATTGCAAGTGATGTGTGGGACACAAGCAACGTCTTAGTATTTGTCCAAACTAGAATATTGTCTTAATATGTTAATGTTAACGGGTCATGTGAATAATTAATCCAAAGAAACTTAATTTATTAGGTTTTGAATATTGCCTAGAAATTCAATGCATGTGATGAAAAGTTCCAATAATTTATGACAAAGTCTATGATAAATCATAATTTATATATTTATATGATTTGTCTCAATTATTTGTTTTCATGTGTTCCATTCAACCAATATGTGCTTTGGTATTTTATCACAATTTTTTTAATCTATATTTTAACATGAATATTGAATAGTTTCATTGTTAAAATTTTATATTACTTATATTTTAAACTATCCCATAATTAACAATGTAAAGTTTCTGAAATTAAACAATCATTTCAATTGAATACTAATAATGATTTTAGAACACCGTAAAATTAATTTTCTTAACGTTAACATAATTAATTATTTTTTAACATAAAAATAAAAATTAAAAAATAGGAAAAAATGTTAAATAACTCTTTAAATTACAGTAAAACATGAAGTCATAAATTAACAAATTTCAATTTTTCCACATTTTAAATTTATATTTTTCTTGTTATATAATATAATTACACAATTAATTTGGATCCCTATGTTTTGACAAGAATGTGAGGTCATATTTGATCATAGTAAATCATTGAATGAAAATTTAATAATTTAAATTTATACTAAATTAATATAATTTAATTTGAATCTCCTTATATTTTGAGAAGAACATAAAGTATATTTGATTATAATGTACTGTTAGATAAAAATTTAATAATATAAATTTATATTAAATTAATATAACTGAATGCAATTATATTTTTTATTTATAAATTTAAATTATTAAATTTCTATTCAATAATATATTATGGTTAAATATTATCTCATGCTCTCCACTCGAAGTGATTACACGTTTCATTGGAAGACGGAATTAATTAAGGCATTTAATAGAATTGGACATCTTGTCATAATTTTGCATCCTTTTAACTCGTGGGATAAGATAGAAGGCAACATATTCCATAAAATGAAGTCAAATTAAATAATCTTACATGCGTCATCATGTATAGACTTTGGTACACAAAACTACAAAAGTACTACAAATTTGTTTTCAATTAAATACGTAACATAATTGGTGGGCATCTCCAAGTTGAGTATATAATTTTAATTATTGGTTTATTTTCTCCATTTTTTTAAAGGGTACATGTCATAATTTTAGACAACAAATCAAATCTCAGCTCTCATTTTAATATAGATTTTTAGAAGACACTAGAAGATTGAGTTCAATTATAAAAAAATGGTGCATATTATTCTCTCTTAAAATGTGTGGTAGATCTATAGTCATTACAAGTTGAGTGATTGTTTTTTAATTAATTTTTTGTGTGATAGATTATGTGACGATTATGGTATACATTAAGTAGCGTATCATCATGAACAATAAATATTATTATAAATCTAAACCCTAATTAAGGTTTTGGTTAAATGATGAAGAATACTCTCAAGACTGTCGTAAATTGCCTGATTTAATTGGATAAATTGTAAAACATAAAATTCTGTTTATATATATATATACCCATCTCTATGAAATTATAGTTCCTTATATCAATGGTTGAGTAAGTAATCCGACATTTATAATGATACACTTTCTCTAATTAATAATAATAATGAAAAGAAAAAGTATGATGCATTTTAAACCAAATACCATAAAAAAAAAAGTAAGAACAAAACAATTTCTTATTTTTTGGTCCCTTTTCCTAAAGGAAAAAATCTTTTTTTTTTTAATTTTATTTTAATATTCCTCCTGTTTTTTAACTACTTTGTCTATGTCATGGTTTAGAAATAGGAGTAAATTAATTATTTAGTTTATTAAATTCTATTTTCTTTGTAATTTAGTTCTTAAAAGATAATTTTGAAGGACTGAATTGAAAAGATATTATTTTTAAAGAACCATATTAAAAGAAGAGTGATATTAATTCATTAATTTACTCTAAAATTATTTTATTCATTTTATAACCAAAAGGACAGAAGGCCCAAACGTTAACTTTATCTAAAAATTCTCAATGTTAATATTTCTACAAAAAAAAATCTCTAATTATAATACTAATTAAAGTAATCATAATAAAAAGATTGATGATTGGGTTATACGTGAGATTTAAAAAAAAAAAAAAAAGATTTAGAGTTTAACTGTGAGATATGATCATTTAATTTTAAATTGGTGAGGGGATAACGGCCTTGGAAATAATCAATTTGGCAGCACAAGTTGACCCAAGTTTACTATAATTAGCATTATGGGCCTTAAAATGGGCTCATTAAAATGCCCAGAGAAACAAAATTGGGCTCATTTTAATGTCCAATAAGAGAAAATTGGGCCCATTCAACATAAAAGCAAACCAACATGAATACTTAAGATACATGTTCCGAAATTTTTTGGGTGCACTATAATTCTTTAGATGATAACAATACCTAAAATGTATTGATGCTGTCTTTACTAAACATTATTATCAATTATTAAATGAAATATAAATCTCATCACTATTAAATTATCAAATATTTGGGAAAGGATTCTCATATATGCCAATAACTTTTTGACCAAACATAGAGTCCCATTAGGAGCAGCTTATTTCAATACTTGCCTCCCTAGAATAAATCCAAGTGGGGACATGATTGTCCTCTTTCAATTTTTAAAATTTTAACTTTGATATGTTATTTCACTTTATATTATTAGTTTTATTAATTGACAAGAGTTTGCCTTCTGCAAATTATAAAAATTTGTTTCTTTTGATTTATAACTAGCCTAAAAATTAATAAACTCACACGATCTTTGCTGCGAGATAGAAGCATTAAGTGGAATTGGCGAACTACACTTACTTCTGGATTTAAAGACTTTTATTTTTCTCATAATTAAATCTTAGATTCGTCCTTGTCCTTGCAAATTATTCTTTTTCACTGTGAAGCTTATGTGACTCCATGAATGGTCATGTCTAATTCAAAGTGTAGGTCAGGATTTGAACAAAAGAAAAGAGAAGACATATCAAATTGAAGCATCTTGTAAAGAAGGGAAAAACTGTCTCCACATAGTAACAACACATGGGCACAAGAGGGTCCCTTTGTGTGAGCGAGTGACCTTCAACCTCAAGGCTTAAACCTTAAAGTATCCAAAAGGGTGCCCCATCTAGCTCCCCAACATTATAAGTTTTCGGTTCTCGTAATGCTCTCCACCTGAGGTGGAAAGCCTAAGTTTTTCATGACCTTTTAGTAGAAAATTTTATGAAATGAGTTAAGTATAAAAACTCAAAAACAAAATTTGTAAGAAAAATATAAAATTGATTTCTCACTTTTATATTTTGTAATAATTTAGTCTTTCACAAATTAATCATGACAAATTAGTTTTTCACAAATATAAACTCGTACAAAACTAATTTTTCATAAATTTAAATTTGTACAAAATCAATTTCTTTGTTCAGATTAATGATAGATTGATTTTATATAAACTAAAAATTTGAAGAGACTGATTTGTCACGATATATTCATAAAGAACTGAATTATTACAAAATATAAAATTAGAGTACTTGACTTTGTACTTTTTTTCCAAAATTTGTTGTTCATAAATAGATACCTTCACTTTCAGTAGTTTGAACTTGTAATTTGGAAGAAGATTAGGGTCTTATGACATATTTACATGAAGTTCTTATAGTTCCCATTGGTCCTTACAATTAGGTACTACCTGGTTGAGGCCTTTAACAAATCTGAAATTTTGAGTATTAAGTATTCACTTCCTACTCGATGCTTAGACTTTCAAACACATGAAATGCTTAGGGTGGAAGAAAACCGGAAATCACCATCAAAGCATCAACACAAGAAAAGTACATCCATATACATATAAATTGTTATTTTTTTAAAACTCCTACCAAATTTACTTTCAGGTTTATTAAATAAAGTACATTTGACTGCTTGTAAATTAGTGGTATATGTGGCATATATTTGCAATTAGTTACCTTGTAGTTTAAAAGTTCTCTTACTACTTGGATGGTTACACTTTCAAACTAACACATGAAATACTTAGAATCGAAGATTTATGGAAGCGAAAGTTCGAACTCTAACTAGTAGTGATAACGAAGACTGTAATGTAAGAAATGAAAATCACCAAAGCATCAATTCATGAAAAGTACGTCCTTCTCTACTATTCATATTTTTCGTAACTCTCACCAAATTTGCCTTCATGTTTCATTTGGATAAAATAAGGTACAATTTGCTACTAAGCAATTCCACATATTTATAATCAGTTATCTCTTAATTTTAAAAATTGTTCAATCAAGTGCATAGTGATCCTAATGGATCGGCGGTTTGGAGAGCCTACATTCTAAGGGAGAACTTCTTAGTCGGCCTTCTAATTGAACTTGGGGAAGAGAATATAAGATTGAGGATATGACACTATATCTTAATCTAAAATTTTAAGACCTGAGTTAAGAATCCCCCAACAAGGAACTCATAGCCATCACAGTCGAGCCAACAATTATCATAGCCTATCTCATCTCACACCTTAAGGTATTAGGTCTATGGGTTGTTTCTTTTAATTATTTATTTCTCTCTTCATCCAATTTTATTCAATGTAAAATTTTATTTTAGGCTTTTTGATCCATATATATTAAAAAAAGAATTATTTTTTAAATGTAACAGATGAAAAAGTATTACATCCTGATATTATAAAAATCGAGCCTTAAACTGAATGAGTTGAAGTCCCAACAAATATTGTCACGTGAATTGAAGATGATCTTGATACTAAAAGGATTATGCTAACTCGGAAATATTATTTTCAAGTTAGCGCTATCACGGACTGATGAGTTCAGACAATGATATTAAAATAAAAAATTTAGCATAACTTGGAAATTGTGTTTCTGAGTCAAGCATGACTTGTTTTGTTGCGTAGACAATGGGAGGAAGGGGTCTTATAATGCTTGTGGTCCCCCATCTACTAGCTCATCCTATCCTTTTTTGTCTTTCTCCTCTTTTTTTTTTTTTTTTTTGCTTCTAAAGATCTAAAGTGTAGAAGTCTTTGCTGATATTGATTATTCAGGTACATAAGATATTTTATTTTGATATATTATTTTCTTGTAAATGTATGTGTAAAATTGTTTTTGGGATAAACAAGTATTATATTTATTTGTTAATTGTTAAGGTAAGAAGAGTATATTAGATTTTTTTTTTTAAGTAGTTATTTCTTTTTTGCAATTTATTTAAATTATGATATTGTTGTAATTTAGGTATTTCATAATTTTGAAATTATTTTTTTAAATTGTTTAAATTATAATATTGTTGTGATTTAAGTATTTTATAATGTTGAGATTCTTTTTGGAAATTGTTTAAATTATAATATTGTTGTAATTTATGCATTTTATAATGTTGAGATTGTTTTTGCAAATTGTTTTAATTATAATGTTATTGTAACTTAGGTATTTTATAATGATGAGATAATTTTTGCAAATTGTTTAAATTATAATATTGTTGTAATGTAGGTATTTTAGAATGTTGAGGATGCCTTTGCAAATTATTTAAACTATAATATTGTTGTAATTTAGGTATTTTATGATGTTGAGTTTATTTTGGCAAATTATTTAAAATATAATATTATTGTAATTTAGATACTTTATAACGTTGAAATTGTCTTTGCAAATTGTTTGAATTATAATATTATTGTAATTTAGGCATTTTATAATGTTGAAATTCTCTTTGTATGTTGTTTAAATTATAATATTGTTGTAGTTTAGACATTTTATAATGTTGATATTGTTTTTACAAATTGTTTAAATTATAATATTGTTGAAATGCTATACATAATGGAATTGAATATTATGATGGAATGAAATTGAAATTGAGTATTTGATCATTTCATTTGACTTGATTAAAGTTTAATTTGTTTATTAGAGAACTTAATTGTAGGGTAAGAAATGGATAACACGAATGAATTTATATATGTATATACAAATGGAAGAATTTACCAAAATAACCATGGTGTGACGTTTGAATGCACCGATGTGAAGATGCTTACGGTGGACACAAACATTAACTTATTAGACTTAAAATAGGTGGTTGGGCGGAAACTACAACTTTTCCAAAATCAGTTCGTGTCAGAAGTGGAGGAATGTTGGTCGACCTTGATCTGGAGAATGTTTATTATGGTAATACTGAGTTTTCTTAGACTAGATGGGGGATAATAAGATTTGTTATCATTCTTTTGTGTACCTATACACTTTTTTTTCTTGTAATTTACTGTGAATAACCTTGTTTGATGAAAATGATAGATTATATGGCAATCGTATCGACCATACAATGTTCGAGAATTAATTCAAGAGTATTGCTTGGCATCCCACAATATATAGATGGCTTGGGTGCCGTTAATCTGCTTCCACATGGTTGAATGGCATCAACCAGATTGCATCCTTCAACAATTTAGCTACTAACAATATTCTCTAATAGTTTAATCAACTTAGGTTCCTTTCATACATTGCATTTGAAGGGAAAAAACATGAAAAACTAGCAGCAAAAACACACACAACTTATAGACATGTGGGATAAATGACATGATTCTTTAGTACATGCATATATGTTTACCACACCTATCGATTTTAACTCAGTAAACATGCAGTGGTACTAGCAATGTACACGTTGATGCATCCATCCCATGAGCAGTGCAGCAGGCTATGTGATAATTCATACGGTTTCTTTACCTTTTTTTAACATTCACTGGACTTCAAATTTTAATTTTGTGCCTTTGTTTACAAGCTGACATTGCGGAAGACCTTTATAGGTGGGGCTTACATGATCTTTCATCTAAGGAGTACCCTTAATTTCATGGAACTGTTGGCCAGGATTGCTAAGATATCTTAAAAGCACTTAGGAAATAACATTTTTTAATGGTTAACCAACCTGCTCCACCAGCTTCAGACTTTCTCGAGCGACCCACATACCAAAAGGCAAGCCTGGTAAGCAAGTACATAAGTATATGTCATTTTGGACACTACTTGTTACTGAAGAAGGCTTAGGACATAGCAAGTCTAAAGTTACAACTTCATCCCCAATTGTTACAAATACATCTCCCCCTTCTTCCACCTTAAACACACCACATCAAGACTTCAACATTACTAGTCTTTACCCAATTACCACAACCTATCAATATGGTAATTTTGACAGTGTCGAACCATCATATTATGTTCCATCTCCAAAGACATCGAGTTATACACTTAATACGTTGTCACTGTTCTCGTTCACCCTATAGCAAGTACCATATGATATTTACTTAACCTTTACCTTTGAGTATGGTCATGCCTTCTTTGAATTTGGTGATTCATCCCAACAGCGGCTCTTCACACCACAACAATCAATTCCTCTAGTTCAGTCCCTGATTTTCAATTTAAATATGCCATTGGTTGCACCATAATATGCACAAGAAGAAGAGCAGCAAGAAGAAGAAGCTACACATTTAGAATTGCGATGACTGCAGAGTGCAAGAAAAAGGCCTTGTTGGGGAACCAATCGTCATTATTTCGATGAATAGGCCTTTGCATCTTATTTTTATTATTATTTGCTTAAAATCCTGTACTCATGACATGTACTTTGAATTTTTTTTTTTCTACTAGTGTACTCCTAAGTATCATATCCATAACCTACCTAATATATTTATTACTTCATTTTTAATTTGTATATTTTTCCAACATGCATTTTATTATTCACACTTAAACACATTTTTCCCTTTTTCACTATATAACACAATTTTTTATATTAATTTTACTACTTCTTTCATGTCAAATTATTTAAAAATTATATTAAAAATAAAGGAAATTGCACGAACAGTGAAGAAATTCTCATTGAAATTTTTTCTAAGTGACTCGGAATGATCATTTCTGAATCTGAGAAAAAATATTTACAGGACTCGAATCTATATTTTAAAAAAAGAAAGAAATTGGCTAAATTGGAATCATTGGTTTAGATTTATGCTTAAATATTGCTTTTTTAAAAAAAAAAAAAAAAAAAGAAAAATCATGGATGAATTGGAATGAATGACTTGGAGTCATTGAAGTGTAGCATTTAGGTGTAATACTTTATAATATCTTGTATTTAAAAAAAAAAGAAGTTATTTCATGTGTATGCCTCAAAAATCCCTTTATTCCACATTCACTCACACTTAACTCCAATAGATCCTATATTGTCGCTAAAAAATAAAATTTCCAATCAAGCATCATGGTATTTGATTCGTTCAAACTTTATTATTCTGTGCTATTTTTTTTGGTTAAAAATCGAGTGGAATGGGCACTTGTTAAGCAAACATAACCTTTTTTGGCCTCCAAAAACTATATGCAAATCTCTAATTTTCCAATCTACACTTGATTTTAGACACCAAAATTAATGCATGTTAATAAAACATTTTCGAAGATTAAGCCAATACCTATTTCATATTCAAGTCTTCTTTGCTACTTTTTATCCAAATTAAATACTTAGTCTAAAGCTCTACTTTTATATGTGTGTAGAATTTAAAATTACGGTTGGTTAAGGAGATATTTTGATTTATATTTTAGCAGGAATCAAAAGTTTCATAAAAATGAATCGACGACTTAAAGTGGTTGATTAAGAACCAAGTAGAGAGTTATATTATCAATTTTTTTCAAAGAGAAGAATATGTTAATATGTTACTGAAATTTCTTTGATTAGCTTTCAAAGATTGGTGTGATGATTTATGACAAAGTAAAACATAATTTATATATATTTGTCTCAACAATTGTTTATATATGTGTCATTCAATTAACCAAGATGAGTTTTGGTGTTTTATCACAATTTTTTTAATCCAAATTAACTTTTACCTAAGCATATCATGGGAATAATTAGTTTAAGAACTTGTTAATGGGCCATAAGTGAATAATCAATAAAAGGAAGATTGTTTGATTAGGTTTTGAAGAGTGACTAGAAAAATAGATGTGATAAAAAGTTTCAATAATTTATGACAAAGCTTAGATTACTTCATAATTCATATATTCATATGATTTTTGTCTCAAATAATTGTTTAGATCTGTCTCATTCATATCACATTAAGTACATAATGATGTGATGAAGAGTGATGAGATTTGTTCCCAATTAAGTAAATTGTGACACATGCCCCTTTTTTTTAAAAAAAATTGTAATGGATCAATAGTTAAGTTAGGAAAAATTATCATAAATTCAATATATTTATTATGGAAAATTTTAAATTTGAAATTTTTTTTAGAAGAGTCCTAGAAGACCAAATTTTATTTACTCTATAAAACTTGACCCAGAATTTTAGAATTAATTAACATTTAGACACGAGGAGATTGCAGGTCAAGTACTGCTTAGCGTTCCAAATTATAATACTTCAAAGCAAATAAGATTTAATCTCAACATTATTCAGAATAATTTTAAGATATAATTTTTTTCCATAATATATATATATATATATTAAATCGTTAATAATAATTTTTTCACTAAGTTACATACTCAAATTAGAGATGCCCACCAATTATGTTACGTATCTAACTAAACAATTTCAAGTGCTTTTAAGTATGAAAGCATATATATATATATAATTCACTTCATATTATGAAAAAGTTGTCTTCTATCTTAAGCCACAAGTTAAGGGATGCAAGGTCAGGAGAAGATTCTAATTTGAAAATGGATTCTTATATTTGGATTTTTAAATACAAGTAAATTTAATAAAATATGAATCATTAAATGAAATTTTAATAATTTAAATTTTAAAAATTTATAAAAAATATTTTTTTAAGTCTTGGCGGATATATAACAATAATAATTATCAGAAATATCTATCTACATGTAAGAAAAAAAAAAAAAAAAAGCTGAAGGGATGTTAATGTTAGGATTAGCACAATTAAAGTGTGATTTATATCAGATAGCATCTTGCCAATATTACGGAAATAGGTCTCAATTTATTGCTTGAAAATTAAGCATTCTCTATATACTTGGATGCTTACACTTTCAAACACATGAATTGCTTTGGATTGAAGAAAAATAGAAGGGAAAGTTCAAGCTTTAACTGGTAGTCATAACAAAGTAGAGTAATGTAAGAACTGAAAATCACCAAAACATCAATTCATGAAAAGTATGTCCAGCTATATTATTAATTTTTAATTCTTGATTCAGAAAAAAATAATAATTGTTAATTCTTTTACTCTTGATTACCAAATCCACTTTCATGTCTCATTCATATAACATTTATTGGTTTCATATTCAAGTGCACTTATGTTATTTTTTAATCCAAAGTAAATACATTGTCTAAAGCTCTAATTTTCTAAATATCTATGGGTTCTTGGCCAATTTAAGCAAAATTAAAGTGGATTGGCTGAAAATTATGGATTGGAGAATACATTGGGTTTTGCGTTTTCAATTGGAGAATTTAATGATTAAAAGGGACTGATTTGAAGAAGATAATTTGTTTTGTATATCAAATTTGAAATTTTACTTCCTAAGAGAGGAATTTTGATCTTTACTATGGCAAAATTTAAGAATTTGAGGTGTGACATTGAGAAATAACTAAATTTATGTTTTCAGCTTTGTTAACATAAGTATATGTCAAAATATGGTTAGTTAATGAAAGTAATATAACTGTTAAGACGAGTGAGTTAGCTTAGCCTACAGTGAATTAATTTATTTAACCTATTTAACAAAAAAAATTGTAAAAGAATAATCAAAATAATCAATTATTAAGTTTGATATTTAATTTAAGTGCCAACAAAATTTATTCATTTTGTCCATTGTGGATCAAATTTAAATATTTAAAAACAAAACACAAATAAAAACTATTTGAAACTATAAAACATTAAAATTTTCACAAATAAAATTTTATAAAATCTTTTAAGTGAGTCAACTTATTATTTATTAAGTTGGCTTGTTTAACTTATAGATTAGGCGGGTCAAATTAATTAACTTATTTATGTTAAATGATTAAAAATATTAGCCTAACTCAGTAAAATAATTAATTAAATCGATTATCTCAATAAGTTGAACTTGTCTTGATAACTCTAAAATGTAATAATAATAGATTATTGAAATCTATTATTACATATAACATTTAATTATTTGAAAAGCAAAAGGAAAATGCAAATGCAGAATGCTTTGCCTTAATTTTACTTGCATCAATAAAATATATAGTTACATGCATTATGTGTTGATAACATAGTTATCTCTTTCAGAACATTATATCTCAATAAAAAAAATATGATGAGTAAATTTATATGTCTTCCAAATATTCATCCAAGCAAGAGTTGTATTCAAGGCTTTTCAGTTTTCAATTTTTGCAGGTACTTGGCCAGGTAATATGATTTTAAAAAATTCACTTAATTAAACTTAAAATTTATATAGCAACTTGTTTAATTTTTAAAATAGATTCTCTCTTTCAATTTTTTTGGTCTATTTAAAGACAAAAAAGAAAAAAAAAAAGAGTTATGTGAATTTGCATTGATCCTTGTGGCTGGTAAGAATATGTATTTTTTGAATGAAATGAAACGTGAAATAAAAAAATTTTATTTCCCTTTTGAATTAGTGACTCAAAAATATTATTTTTTTATTTTTATTCCACGACTATCTCTGTCTCAATCTCTATCTCTTTCTCACTTTAAATATATAAAAAAAATTAAAATAATGTCTATATGTTCAATCACACATCACAGTTGTCCTTATATTACTTTGAGATTTATTTATTTTTTCTACACTCATTTTATTTTTTATTGCCAAACAAAAGAATGAAAAAAAGAATGGTCCAAGAGAACCCCATGATCCGACAGAGCCTGACCATTCAAAAAAGCTCGAAAGGCCAAACCTGAAACACACAAAAACTGCACACACACCATAATGTCTCCACATTTTCCTCTCTCCCAATTTCCTTCTATACCAAGTGGCGTACAATTAAAGCAAAATAAAATTAATTAATTAAAAAAAAAGAATAATAAAACCAATTCCCTAATATTCACGCCAACCCTAACCCATTTTCAAACAGATTCCCTATCCCTTGTCTTTATCTCTCATATATTCCTTTCTAGCTGCACAACGTCATGGGACCATCATGTCTTCAATTTTTATCTCTCTTTATTTTCGTATAAAATATTATTATTTAAGATATTTATTTATTATAATACTTAAAATAATTCTCTACTTATTACAAAATATCATACTTATTCTTCTATTTTTTAAAACAATACTAAATTTAAATATTTAGATTTTTTACATTTGATTTCTGTATTAAAAAATATATGGGTCATTAAATTTAAATCCAATAGATTAGATTTTAATAAATATTAAATATTTTTTAACAATTTTATAAAATTTAAACAATTAAATTTTATCAAATTTGTATATATTTGGAATTTAAATTTAATATTTGAGTAGAGACACTAAATTTGATACATGGGCACATATTTATCTAACATATTTAGTATTTTATTCTTTTTTACCTAATATTAGAAGATTAATTTAATGATTTAACAAGTGTACTTAGACAATTAAGAATCTTTTCCACTTCTGACTATATGGAGTTTATAATCTCTTTTTCTCACTTTAGTGTTTTCTCTTTAAACTGACAGTTTCAATTTATTAACAAATTGAAAAAAAAAACTAAACTAAACTAAACCCGAATGCCAACTATTTACATTATTTAAATAAATTAAAAAAATTAATGTCAATTAATTAGGCAAAAAGAAAAATTCTTGCCCTCAAAAAGCTGGGATAGGCCCTGCAAAGAAGAGTATGCAGTACTGTGCTTCCCTCCTTCTTGTCTCTCACTGACTCGACCCTTTTTTTCAGCCCTTCACAGTTTCTGTCTTTTTGACCACTTCCACCTTTTATTCTTCTTCATTTGACTCATATATTATATATATATATATATATATATATGAAAAAAATTATACTTTTATTCTCTTACATTTTATAAAATTATTTTTTTAATTTTTTATTCATTTAAATACATAAAATAATTTTTTTATTTATTAAAAAAATTATTAAATTTAATCTTCATATTAAATTTTAAATCTTAAATTTAAAAGATTAAATTTAATATTTTTTAAAAAACGAAAGATTAAATATGATATTTTTTAATAATAATTACATATTATTTTAAAGATCAAAATAATTATTTTATAATAAATAAAGAATTAAAAGTGTATTTATTCATATATATATATTATTGTTTTTATTAAGAAACGATCTACAGAGCAAAACATACAGTGAGAGATAGTTAATGGCAGACATTCCTGTTAATAGAATTTGAAACTGTCAGTTCCACGTCAGGGCCATGTGTGCATGAGCGTGTAAAATAAACCTTAAGTCATGATACGTATATACAGCTTGAGATTCTCACATTATTAATTGAATTAAAATAAGAATTTTAAAATATGCCATCGCAAAAATGCATATCTATAATTAGTATATCATATAAAGTCGTATTTATTTCCATCCTTAGTTTAGATTTCGTAAATGTTTATACCAGTAAAATTAGTTACCATTTTTCACCTGAACTTTTGTACGGTAGACAGTTAATTATTTGACCTTGTGTTCTTAATCATTATAGACTTAAGGAAACAATTAAAGTATGTTTAGATGAATGACTGATAAGTGAATAAAAATGAATAAAATGATCAAAATGAATTGAATATTTTTTTAAAAAAGAGATAAAATGATAAATGATGAACACTAATTTTTTTTTTTGTCATTTACACTTTTAATTTTATTGTCCCTCTATATTGGAGGTGATTGTAGTTATTTTTCAATGTTTATTATTATTATTATTATTATTTGTATAATTTTTAAGATTGAGATTAATTTTTTTATTATTTTTTGGTTGGCTTATATTACAATAGTCAATTTAGTTAAAAATATAATAAATATATTATTTTTAGTAGCAAATTTAATAATAAAATTTTATAAAATTCTTTCATACTCCATTTAAATTTTTTTTCATGAAATCATCATCACAAAAAAAATCTTTTATTCTTTTACAATCATAATCATGTATCATAAATTTAACAATACAAATATTATTAATTATATGTTTATTTTATAAGGACAATATTAACAAAAAAATAACTTATCTATCATTTCATTCAATTAATTTTATTGTAACTTCTAAACAAATATTGAAGAAACCCCTAGTTTATTTTATTAAAATTCTCAAATAATACACTAACATTAAGTCTTTCATTCTACTCTATTCTCATTTTATTAATGACCATTTTATTTTATCTTCTAAAACATTCCCAATCATAGCCATAATCCAATAATAAATCTTAACTTTGTACTCACACATTTATATTTTGTGACAATTTGATATATCACAAATTAATCATAACAAATTAATTCTTTACAAATTCAAATTTATACAAAATAAGTCTCTTTATTTAGATTAATAAAAGATTGATTTACATAAAATAAAATTTATGAAAAATTGATTTGTCACAATTAATTTATAAAATATTAAATTATTATAAAATATAAAAATAGATGATCAATTTAGTATTTTTTTTATTAATAAATAATACCCAATTATAAAATATTTTATATATATATATATATATATATATATATATGAAACTGAAGAAGCAGCTTGCTTGTTCTCAGGGTCAAGCTCAGCTGTGAGTTTGAAATTTCTCGTGTCTCTGACAACTCCTTGAAACATCGCACTCTTTCTCAGTCTTTAACTTTGTCCTTACAATATCTCCTTTCCCTCTTTACTGTCTAACCTTGTTACCTAAAATTTGATACAGAACTACATATATCTATATATATATATTCACTCTCTCTCGCGCTCTCTCTCTACTAACCTATAAAACTGTTCCCTCTCACTACTAGTCCACTATTAGTCTCTGTTCTCTTCCTCTTTCTCTGCTTTTCTCTCTCTTTCTCTCCTACCCATTAAAGCAGAACTCAGAAAACTTGGGTTTTCTAATTCTGCCATATTAAGCCTCAGATTGTAGCATAATGTCAAGAAAAAGCAAAAGGGTGTGTTTCAGTCCTGATGTCAATGAAAAATCAACCATCTTTCTCAAGCACGGCGGCGGCGGACGAGGATTTTCGCCGGTGAGTTTTTTAGTGGGGCTAGGAGAAAAGGTGGTGGCAAGAGCTGTGAAGCTTGTTTCTACGAGAAGAAGATCTTCGAGGAAGGTTTCCTCCTCCACCATGGTCAGGTCACGTTCGCTATCAGACCCTACTGATTCACATCGAGCTGAAGCTCTTGAAGATTGTATTGAGTTCTTGCATTCTTCTTCTTCCAGAGAGAGACCCTGTTGAATTTATTACACAAGCAGACAGATACGAGGCACATGCTGTGACATAAAAAGAAAGTATAGCGTTTTGATTTTAAATTTTGTGTCTTGTTTTTATTTCTAAGGTATCAGTGCTTCGTAGGTTATGTAGAATCCAAAGAGATGCATATTAGAGAAGAGTGTATGCTCTGTTTGTCTTTTTGATGAACTTATTCATGAATGTGTAAGAAACTGCTTAGAGGTGGAGTTTGAGAAGGGGATTCTCTGATAAAGATTGGTTCTACTTTAGGTAGAATTTGCAAATTTCAGTCTTTTATTAATTGGAATTCCTTGGGTATCAGTCCAGATCGCCACCTGATTTTGAGTATGATGATTCTTTCTTCTTCTTCTCTCTCTCTCTCTCTCTTTTTTCTTCTGCTATTTTATCTGTATTTTGATCAGTGGGTAAATGCTAAAGATGTATTGACTAATAGAGATGAATTGGAATTTGAACTAAACCAACAATAACTGGTAAAGGTTCAAACTGGAAGACAAGTTGTGCCATTGAACAGTCAGAAAAGTCCAAAATGTTGTACTGGGCAGGCTTTATATGATTTATGCTAATTAGCCCCATTGTCTCTCATTTCTATATAAATTGAACCTTTTTTGCCAGATTTTATAAGAGGTTTCTATAAAATCAGGTAACAACTACATACTATGCCCACCCATGGATAATTATCTATTAATCATGCAGGCAACTTTTCCAAACACATATGGTAACCATTCTAGAAAGATAATACTTCAAAACCTTCATAAAACTGCAATTATTTTTGTTGTAGTATTTCTCTGCTTACAATTTATAAAGGTAAATTTAGAAAAAGAAAGATAATAATCGCGATTTTTTTTTAGAACTTTAACTCAAATAAAAGAAAATTTTTCACATATAATTGAGGAATCTGATTTACATGTTCAAAATAAATCACTTCTAAGTTTTTCATGCGAAAAAATCTAAGAGAGAAAAGCACAACATCTATGTCTAACAACTTCAAAAGAAATCTTAAACTCATGCATTGAATGGTTATAAATTATTTTTACCAATATTCTTTGGTGAAATAGATTTTTTTATATTTTTTGTTCATAATTTTTTTTTTATAAATTTTAAAGAAATATAAACGTATTTAAAAAATTGTATAAAATTGAATTTTTTTTTCTCTTTTTACCTTTTTTTTTTTTTTCTTTCTAACTTCATATAAAAAAATCTCCCCCAAAACTTCAGTGCATCTGGATTCATTCCACGGTCGCTTTTCAAAATTCATTCAATACAACAATCTTTGACAGTAGCATAACAGAACACAATTAATTAGGTCACCAGCAATTTTAATGAGTGCCGGGCCTGGGAAATATAACCACTCAAGATACTTAATTCCTGTATGAAACATCATTACCACACACAGCTCATGGACAGAAGCATTCTCAAGTAGTACTTAGGCCTCCCTCTTCTATGCATGATTGAATATGTCAGAGCCACAGTCATATCCTGAAATATCAGGGTCAGAGAATATCCCAATTGTTATCCACTTCACCACAACCTTTTGACCACGAAATTGTTCTCCAATTGCTCATTGCTCAGAGAACCCAGGCCAACATCTTTCTATGCAATGCAAAGTCATGTTTTCATGTTCCTCCAAAGGCCTAGCCTAGGTGCTATGGTAAGTGTGCCACCATGAAAAGGAAAAGAAAGAAAAAAGAGAAAACTGAACCAACCCAACCATGTCTTTTTTTTGGCTTGTTTCTGCTGAGAGAACTCCACATATGCTAGAGTCCAACGGTATAGACAAAATCCAGTGGAACAGTTACAAGCTTTTGAAAAATGGTGACTAAAGATAGCCAGGCAAGGCAATGATGGTGCTGGCTGAAAAACATAAAAAGTTTACAGAAGAATTTAATCTATTTAAAATAAATAAATCCAGCTAATTATATATAAATATATAATTATATCAGATAAATTTTAATTATAAAATCTGATATATTTGCATATTAATTTAAGATTAATTTGATCTATATATCTTTAATAAATTAAATCTATTTTTTTTTCCCAAAAAATAAGTGTTTTGACATTCACACGTAAGCTAATAATTTTCAATCCACTAATCATGTCATAGTAAGACAAGAACAAGATTCCAAAGCGCATGATGAATAAGCAGTGCATGGCATATGATCAAGAATCCAAGGAGAGATTTTCAAGTTCTCGGATTCCCTGAGTGGAGGCCTTTTTTAACTCGAGGGCTCTCTTGTAAGGAGGGGCAATAGGGGGCTGTACAGGATCCAAGCTCTGATATGTTCCCTCAGCAACTTTAGGTAGTGGATATGAGCGATCAGAATCATACCCACTCAGGTCCCCGCAAGCTAGAAATGGGATGTACACCTTATTAGGGCCTTCCAACCACCCACTACTACAATCTGCAGACACGCATGCGTTTTACAGTCACATGAGACCAACTAAAGACTCAAGTCATTATATAACGAAGAGAAAAACCTATTTTGGTCCCTGATAGAAAGGTATACTTTACATTTGGCCATCAATAGATCATTTCTTTCAATTTTAGTCCCTAGACATTAAAATGCCTACGATGTTGCCTTCTATGTCGTTTTGAATCAAATTTTGAAACCAAATCTAGAAGTCTATTGACTGGATGTTATTTGCCATCCATTACTTGGGTCAAATATGTCATCCAATAGCATCTCAAGTCAACAGAATATAAAGATGGACGTTAAATTTTAGAATAAAATGAGATGGAAGGATAACATTGCAAGCATTTTAATGATCAAAGAAATATTGAATTAAAAAAGTTTGTGAAGGACCATATTGAAAGTCCACCTATCTGTCAAAGACCGGAATAGTTTCCCTATGTAAAGGATGGATGGTAGCAAGAGTTTCCAAGAGTATGACCTTGTGCATACTAAAGTGGGAATGAATTTTAGATGCAGTATTCGCTTGCCCATAAATTAGCTAGAGGGACCTGAATATACCTGTGTCATCCACCCCTGAGGGACTTCCGACCTTCTCTAGCAGGCGATGCAAATCTTTTGGATTGAATCCTTCAGGAGGGGAATAGTTTTCGCAAACTGCAAATGCCTCTGGAGGGGTAAAAACTAAGAATTAGCACAAATAGTAACATCTACCTTCCTACCATGTGAACCAAAAACTAGCACCTGTAATGACAAGTGTTCCGGGGTGCAGGAGCCGGTGCTAAATTAAAAAAGGTGGAATAATGATGGAAAAACTAATAGAATAGATATTATATAATAGGTTTTCCATTGCCTAATTAGAAGTTCACAATCACACATGACATACCCAACTTTCATGCATAAAAGAGTAGTATGACTCTAAAATCCTTAGAAAAAAAATGTCGAACGTCAGAATAGTAAGAGAGAGAAAATAGAATTTACCTATGCTAGAATTTCGGCTGCTTTTTGGTTTTGCAAAAGTCACTACAGGGAAGAATAACTTCAGCTGCAAAAATATTATAACATGTTATCATTATTCTAGGCACACAACAAAATATTGAAAGTCATGAAAAATGCTATTAAAAATATAAATTATGTAACAAAAGAAGATTCTAGGACAATTCCAAAAACAACTGCTATTGGTAGCAGAAATAAGAACTGAAAGACAGTGTCACAAAAACAACTACAATTTCAAATACTTCATGAAATAGGTTCTTTTAACTACAAAAATGGAATTCTATTAGTAATGGAATCAATTTAAAAAATTCAATTTACTTTACTAGTCCACTTTTCTAATTCTCAAGAAAGTAACGCAATGCTTTTCCATCTCTAATAAAGCACGACTTAATGATTAGTATTCATCTAGTTGGCTCATCGTTTGCCAGCAGAGTTCTAGTTGAACTCACATTAGAGAGTTTAGACATTCTTTTTCTACATAAAGATACTGATCTGCATCTTTAAAACACGGTAACCTAACTTTCAAAGTCACAAGTCTTGTGGCATTTGGATTAATTGTACTTGTACTGTTTCCAAAGGAGTCTATTTTTCATTATCATTTCTCATTGTTTGTCATGACTCACAGAGTAAGAACATAACTTTATGTGGAAGTTGCAAAAGCTGTACGGAAGGGTTAGAATAAAACATGATTTAGTCATTGTCGAATTATACCTGGCAGTATAAAAGGCTTGTGTCCTTTCCTCTAAATATCTTTGCAATAAACTTACCTCCTTCCTTGAGTACATGAGTAACAATAGTCAAACCCTGCAAGAAGAACCTAGTAAGCATCAACCTACTACAAAATCTAACAAAATTGTCAAGGACAATAATAAAATTGTTTGACAAATGAAGAATAAGCCATGCAGGAATATGTTCATTTATAAGGACATGGATAGTATAGAATGCTTAATTCCCACATGGAGTAGTATGAGATGCTTGATGGGGTACTTAAAGGGTGTGATTCTTCCCCCTTGTACGCCGGTTTTCGAAGGTAAGTTCTCCAATTGGTATCAGAGCCTAGGGCCGACATCACGAAGAGGGCTACCTACAAAAGATTCTGAACGGCAAGAAGGTTGAGTGAAGTGTCGTAGAGTGTAGCCGTCGAGATGTCGGCTCTTCAGGAGCGGTGCTATGATAGGGACATGGGTAGTATAGGATGTTTAAATCTCATATCGAGTAGTATGAGAAGCTTGATGGGGTAATTAAGGGGTGTCATTCTTCCCCTTTACAAGCTAATTTTTAAGGGTGGGTTCTCCACACTCCTTTGGATCCTATTATTCATATAAACCATCTATAAGGACGTGCTTCTTAGGAATAAAAAAGGATTGATTAAAAACAAAGAGCAGAATAGTTATTACATACTTGCAATAGAATTATGAGGAATGAATAAAAATTGAGTGGTCAGCATACTTTCACCCTTTAAATATTATTTTCAATTCCAATTTGAGAAGAAAATAAGGTGAAATTCATCTATCAAAACAGCAGACCAAATAGGAAAAAAAGACAAACAAAAGAACATAAAATAAAAATAGTTTACAACAGAAGTTAAGTACTTACTGCTAGTATGAGTTGGGACTGAACAAATTCATCCATGTCATGAAGACCTGTAACTGCACAACAACATAGAACCAAGCTAAGTTTCCTAGCCTATACATAACCATAAATATTATGTATCAAAACATTATGAAGTTAAACTATGAACGTCCTCTACCATCTGGAGCACCATCACAAACAACCAGGTCAGCCTTGCAACCATCAAAATGTCTGATGACCTGAGGAAAACAAGACAAACAAAACTTTCACATACTTTGGTATGATAGCCATTTGAAGACAATCAAATAGGTAGGCAAGGAGCAGCATTGAACGAGCAAGTCCTATACTTCCAAATTCCAAATAATCCTTGGAGAATGAAACTACAAGGGAAAAAGATCATTTAAAGACCACTAAAAGAGATAATGTGCATGCCAAATCCATACACATGAATTGAGTTGATTGCAATAATGCTTAAACTTAATCCAGTTTAACTGCACAAAGGAACTACAATGATGAAAATCATAAGATGTGGCACACCGTTGCAGTAACTTTTTTTCCATCTAGATATCTTCCGTTTCTTTAAAGCATTTCTACTATCAGGATTTCTGATCACCAACTAGAAAAAAAATACCAGAAGTGAGCTCCAAGTATGGAGCTGATATTCAAACGAATGAGGAGCATCAAATATATATTTTTTGATAGAAATATAAAATGATAGTAACATGAATTAGAACACATGAAATTCATAATGTATACACGTGCTTTAATTGGCCCTAACCCAAATTGCCTTGGAATCATAATATCTTCAACGTCTTGCCTTCTCACCCACCCCAAACAGAAAATTAGACCTATTTATTTTAAGAAGGAAAAGGGACAGAAATAGTATGAGCATTATAGTAAATTTCAATGATACAAGAAGACAATACTTGACTTATCTTCCTACTTAAATGAAAGAGATAAATTAAAGAATTGAGATAGTACTGTTGTATATAGTATATACCACATCAGCAGTTTGGGCATTAGTTATATCGCCTTGAACTTGAATAACACCTTCAATTGGAGCCATTGGCTGAAGATCAATTGCAACAATAAGAGGAAGATCATCATCCCTGCATATCATGACGCCACAGGAGATTTATATTCTTTACAGAATGATGAGTGATAATCAAGATGTAAGCAATAGATATTTTCAAAAATATATATCATAATAAATTATGCAAGTAATTCAGAACCTTCCTAGTGGTGATTCAGTTTTAATTATCAGTTCCAAAGTATCACTTTTGTATAATCACTGATACTTTACTATTTATGCAATCTAAATCATATGCATGCTAAGATTTAAAAAAAAAAATTGCTTTCCAACCATATCTTAAATTTTTAGACAAAGGAAAAATAAAAAAAATTATATTTTGGTTATAATTTCACTCCATAGTAGTAGAAAACACACGATTCAATCCAATTCAAAACCCAAACGATACTAATGATGAATCCTATAAGAGCCGGAATTATACATTTGAATTGCTGGATTCATGTCAGAAACAACAATTCACAGTATTCAAACATTTGTTACCCAACGCGACCTATTTCAGGGTTGAAGATGATGAGCATTTTTGTTTCTTTCCTATTATGCCAAAATAATGTCAATCCACTAGAATAATATCAAGCAGCGACTTTGCCAGGAGGTGGCTGAGTTTTCTAATTTCTTCAATTAATGAACCATGGCCGAATACAGTACCTATGTATTTATTTTGTATAAAACTAAAGATGACATGTAGTAAACAAAACCTAAAAGGCTAACACCCATATATATTATAAAAAGCCCAATATCTTTTATTGCAAGAAAGTAAAACATTATCTTTGTCCAACTCCCAATGAGGCATACAGCAAAGATGATGTTTCACTTTTTTGCAGCAAAAGATATCAAGCTTTGTATTATTTAAACAGATATTAGCCTTTTAGGATTTTTTTTATGATGTGTCATCTCTAGTTTTATATAATATAAATATATGGGTACTGTATTAGGCTCTGTTTTGTTAGTTGAATATACATATCCACCTTGTTGCAAAGTTGCTATGTTTTAGTGGAACAACACCATTTCAATATAATGAGAAAAAGTTGCTCATTGTCTTCAACCCTGAAACAAGTCACGTCGGGTCACGAATGACTTGGTTACATAACCCTACACAGCAACAATGTCTGAATTGCCTGAACACTGCAAATTGCTACTTCCAGTGCAACTTGCATGACTCTGGCAATTCAAACATAAGGTTTCATCTCTTTTATGATTCATTTCAAGACTGGCATCGTTTGGCTTCAAATTGGATTGCATCACATGTCTCAAATAAAAAATTGTTCGTTTCTACTATTATTATAATCATACATATATAGCAATTTGTGCATTGCTTATCCTCAAGCCTGTAATTTCTTTGTTGATATATTGTTCTATTAATAATTTACATATATAAAGTGTAATACTTTCACTGAATATATGATTGAGGATACCATGGATCATAATCATTTTCCAATGTCAATAATGGTGGCACTGTCATGTAAAAACTCATTATTCGGAAAGAGAAAATCTTTAAGGCATCAATTAACATAACTAAAAGCAACCAATAAGAAAACTTATTGATTTTAATCTAATCGCATTAATTCATAATTGTAAATTGGCATGTCATGTGAGACCTTACCATCAAGGAAATCCTTAAGAAAGTGAAGAACTATAAGAGAAAGTGAACTTACTTTGTATCAAGTCCAACTTTTGCAGGGAGATACAATTTACGACTCAAAACCTGAATACAAGAACTACGAATTACCCATTGATTCAAATTAAACCCATATGAGATATGTAAATGCATGGCCATAACTTAAGCCTTTTCCATCATTGTTCTAGCATACAACTTATCTTCATCTCGAAAATGGACCCAATGTAGTCAAAGGCAAAAAGCGCTAAACCTCTAAAACATTTTAAGGCAAGAGGCACCAAAAAGACGTTTGCCCAAGTGAAGTAAGGGGCTATAATAGAAAAAGTATTAAAATATGCTATATAAAAAAATTCATAAATACTTGCATCTTTGTAAAAGCACTTATAAATTAACTATTCAAAGTTGTAAACACTATAATATCATAGGAAGTAATTAAGTAGTCAACTTTACAACTCAAAGGGTGGAGTACTACTACTAGTAGCCATGCCCATGACAGCCAAGACACTAAACAAAAAAAACCAAAATAGAAGTAGCACTAGAACTACTACTAGGAGCCATGGTAGCCAAGCCATTAGCAAAAAACCAAGATGGCAGCCAAGCCATTAACAAAAATCCAAAAACCATAAGTGTACTAATCTGAACCATCAAATTCAGATCTATAATTATTATCATCACTTTCATGTCCATCATCATTGGATTTTCCTGCAGAAAATGCTTCAAAAAGGCACAAAAGGCGCTGGATAAATGCTGGTTGAAGGCACTCAAAGACACCAAAAAGCGACGCCCGGCGAGCGCCTCATTGAAGGCAAGAGGTGCTGCAGCAGAAAGACACCTCGCCTCAGCACCTTTAAGTACATTGAATGGACCATGCTTCCCATTCTCAATAATGTTTTAAATATTTCAGCACGTCATTTGTTTTCAAATCAGTCAAGGAATTTCACATAACCTAGCATACTGATCTAGTAAATTTGGCTCTTCTGGCTGTATTTTACAATCAACCATTGTTAACAGTGTTCTGTCTTAATCTATTTCTTTTAGCAAAAAGAAAAAAATGAACTTTTTTGTTACTACCATGTACTGTGTATTGTTCCACATCTTTCCTATGCTCAACATGATTGTACTTGACTTTTGTCACACAAAATTGTGTAATCAAGTCTTTGTAGAATAATGAGATTGAGAAGATGCTTAGGTTACAAAAGTAAACCAAAGACGTTTAGTTGTGGAGTAATCCCCAAGTTTTGACTAGTCCAATTCAAGATAAGTATTTATCTATGAAGAATAAGACATGTCGAGAGAGTCCCTCGGGTCTGATGCCTAAGAAGTCAGTGTAAACCCTTGGTCTTTTTCTTTATCCCCATCTTATATAATACGATTTTCTCTCAGATTTAACTCTATTACGATCTGTTTACTTGGACAGATAACTTAGAATACCTGATTTCAAAGAACCCTAAACCAACTGTTTCTACTTCTGTTTCAAAGAATGTTACATATAATGATTTGAAAGCCAAGAGACTGATATTAATCATTAGTACCTGACTCCAGCTCCCAGGGGCAGCACATAAATCTACCACCCGTTTCACTCCTGCAAAAGTAATTAATTGTAGTCTATAAGCCAAGAGAGAGAATTTGTGCACATAAATAGAGCTGTACAGATACATACGAACATAATCACACATCTGTTCGCATGTTTAAATTGTGAATTAAGTAGCTGGGCAAACCTTCCATTATTTTTAAGACACTGGAGTCAAAACTTTCTATTATTAGGTGTTAACATAAGCATGATAAGCCATTTGCATTTGGAAGTGCTCAATTTCTTTTTCTATCCTAATAGGATATCTGAATTTCACTGACAAGGCACGCACCTTCAAATATGTTGAATTCCTCATCTATCTGAAGAAGTTTAAAGGCACTTCGAGCACGCCAACCTTCTTCTTTTGCTTTCCGGTAGTAGATATCCTGTTCGAAATAGGAAATCCAGCCAAACATGAAAGCAATAACAAAGGTAGTAAGATAGCATAATCAGAGAGATATATCAATCATACCCTCTTATCCCTTGAAGCCTTGCCCATGGCTTTCACCCTCTGCCTTGTCAATTTAGGGGGAAAAACTTCTCCTTTCACCAAGAATACTCTCAATGATAGTGTTTCGAGAACCCAGGAACAATAAATGGACTAGTCTCTGGGATATTTCAATAGGGGAATAGTGAAGCACTCTAGCAAACTCTTAAGCAAGACCAGATCGTTTAAAGATGGATTATACCTTGTCTGCCCAAAACAGAGGTCCCATTCGTTTGAAACGCAGGCACGGCGCGGTATAGGCAAGGCACTTCCTTTCTCTCTTCATCGAGCGCTAGGTTCAGCCTCCCTTTCTAATTAATTAATTAATTTTATTTTTTTAAATATTCTTTCAGCTAGATCAGTATGGATTCGTGCCCGAGAGACGCTAATGCAACAAATATACGAGGATATTATTTAATCTGACTTACATAATCTTTCAAATGTATTATTATTATTATTATTATATTATTATTATTATTATTATTATTATTATTATTATATGAAACATTAGTTGAAGATTTCATGATACACGGGATCCCAAGTAAATGACAATTTTTTTTTTTTGAAAAATAGAGGATGAAAACAGAGAGAACAAGGATAAGAGTAAGGAATAAAATTAAAAGAATAATACTATGATTAGTAGTAAATAGTATTGAACACTATAAAAACTTAACATCTAATTTTTGGATAAATCTTTTGTTTGCATCTCAAAATAATAACTTAATAGAAGAAGGATTTGCCTATCAATTTTTTAAAATTTTTATTACATTTTTTTACGTCTTATTAAATTAAAAGTATATAACAAACATGCAACAGTCTAATTAATGATTACGGTAATAGCATACTCAAAATAAATTTAATTATAGCCAAGAAAGACTCTAGTACTTAAGTCACCTCTTAAAAAAATGTTCCATTTTAAAATTTAAAATCAATAATTTTTAATATAATGTTTATTAATATTCTTGTAACTTCTGTACAATCTACATATTGTTAAATACAAAACTCAATACATACAAAAGTTCTGACCTCAATTGCTTTAATTTTGACTTTTATGAAAATAATTTTGTAATGTCTTTAATTTTTCTTAGATTGTTTCTTCTTCTTTAAATTTCACTTCTTCCCTAGTAATGTAACATTTAGGGCCTATTTGGTATACAAGAAAATAGCTTATGGAATTGGTATTGGAAATGGATGCCATTAAATGGAGTGTTTGGAATGCCAAAAGAAATAGAAAATAGAATTCCATTGGAAGACCAAACTAACTCGGGAATCAAAGTTTCATTAAAGACCCTATGAAATTGGAGATCTTTCCATGGAGTTAATATTTTATTGACAAAGAGGCCTTTCCTTTAGCCATCAATATAC
Organism: Delonix regia; assembly: GCA_037074485.1. NCBI lineage: Eukaryota > Viridiplantae > Streptophyta > Magnoliopsida > Fabales > Fabaceae > Delonix > Delonix regia. Next base: position 3,588,238 of record CM073460.1, on the reverse strand, counting down.
ATTATCATCTTTGCATTTGTGTAGCCCTAGCTCACATATGTTCTTGCGGCCAAGTCTTTACACATTGGTCAATAGTGTTGCTTTGACTTCGAGCTCCCACTTTGGCATTGCGTTTGCTGCTCTAGCAACCATTTCGGTGAGTACTGTTACTGCTTTTTTTTCATCTCATCGGTGGGTCATGTCATCTTCATCAACTTGTTTTTTAACACTGTTGTGCTGACTTTAACTCATTTTTCTATCCTTTTGCTTCATCATCCATCTTCTATGGGTGTTATCTCCGTTGAGTGATGTTCTAAGTTATCCTTTTTGCTTTTTGGAGTCCATTTTGCTGCTTTGATGAGTGTTGTTCAGTGTTCTCCCTTTTGTTGCATGTAGTTCATTTCTTTGCTTTGATAAGTGTTATTCTATGTTCTTGTTTTTGCTAGATTCATGTTCTGTTCAAAGTGTGTTTAAACGCCTTATGGATTTGTGCTTGTAACTGTGTGTGCATCATGTTTTCGAATTTGGATGTTGTGTTTTCAAAGTTGGGTGTTGTGTTTTTAGATTTCAAGTGCTGGTTTGATTGTATAACCACTATATGATGATGTAAATGTCAGTAAACAAAGTGAATAATATCATGCCTTGGTTGTATTTTTCTTTGTAGATAATATCATATGGGATAGTGTTTTGACACCATATACATAATAGGTGTTTTCAAATATCATGCGTTGTTTGTATTTTTTTAAGTAGGTAATTATATCAACTTGATATGCATTTTGTAGCGTGTGTTGGAAGCTAAGATTATATTTGAACAAACAATGATGCTAATTGAAATAGTAGCAAAAAATTGAATGAGTAAAATTCTGCTGATGTCTTTCTTCTTAATGTCACTTGAACCGCAAATGGTTATCATATATGTGTGACATTGCTATTCCATTAATATAGTTATGGACCAAAATAGAAGAAAAGTGTATGTTCATCTCTTGGCTTTGTGGTTAATTATCCAAGAGATTCATAAAAATTACCCTTATATAGTTGTTACCATTGATCTGCGTAGGAGGCATATTTGCCATACATCATATAGCTTAGACTTATATGCCAAGCAAGCCCACCTTAGGAATCTAGTGCACACAAGTGGCATAACTTGCTACAACTAACTCATGATGTATAGATTTACCTTTGACTAACTTTGTAATATGCTTGACACAATAGGGAGTCTTTGGCCTACAAAAAATCATGCTAGTAGATAAGTAAGTGGCCATGTTCTTACATATTCTAGCCCACCATGTTAATAATAAAGTAATTTAATTCCAATTTGGGAGGTTAAGCCAGACAGTAAGTAGACATTTCAAAATGGTATTGACTGTCATGATGCAACTAGAAGGTAAGTTATTCAAAACCCCAGAGCCCCTGCCTAATAAATTAACTGATGACCGATAGAAATGGTTCAAGGTATGATTATTCCATTTTTATGTACTCTTGATTAAATAGTGATTTCTTTTGTCTCACACCTATTGCATGCTATCACATGATACAAAGATGCCTTAGTGCACTTGATAAGACCTATATAAGGATTAAGGTACTAAAAAAACATAAAACAAGATATCGAAATAAAAAGGGTGAAGTCACTACTAATGTTTTATAGGTATGCTCACTAAATGCCCAATTCGTGTATGTGTTGCCGGGTTGGGAAGGGTCTGCTGTAGATGGAAGGGTCTTACAAGATGCAATCGCACAAAGGTATGACCTAAAGGTTCCCTATGGTAAGTTCTTTTATGATTTATTCACTATTACTTCATATATATTACATAGGTTGCAATAGTGAGTTATTAATTTTCATGTGATGCAGGTCCATACTATTTGTTGGATGCGGGTTTCACCAATTGTAAAGGTTTTTTAGCCCCTTATAGAGGATAAAGTTACTATCAGAGTGAATGGGAGAATGGCATCACCCAGTTAAGCACAAAAGTGTTTCAATATAAGACATTCATTAGCCCGAAAGGTTTTTTAGCCCCTTATTGTTTTGACATGCTAAAACTTTGATGGGATATCCTACAAAGAATGTCATTATACCTTATGAGAACACACAACTGTATCATTATTGCATGCTGCCTTTGCACAATTACATAAGACAAGATAGTGCATTAAATCTATTGGAATACCAACTTTGTGATGAAGATACACAATTGGCGGATAACGTTCCTACCTCAACAATTGAAAGCTTTAATGCTTATAGTGATTGGTAGGATAGGTTGGCATAAGACATGTTCACTAAGTCTAGAAGGCATAGAGGACATAGTTAAACTTTAGGTATTTGTGTTTCACAATATAACAGGTGTTTCATGGTTTTTATGGGTTGTTGTTCATTTTTCATGGATTGATGTGCTAGATTGTGTGGTTTTAATGGATTGTTATTTATTTATCATGGATCAATATACTTTCATGTGTTATTTATTTATTTATTTATTTATCATAGGTTGTTATTTATTCATTTATTTATTTACCATTTGCTTTCTTTTAATCTACTTTGTGTCTAAATGACGATATTTTCATGTGTGTTGCTTTGCATTCAATAGCTAAGCATTATGGAACAAAATCTGAGTCAAGCACATCAGTAAGTAAGTATCATGTATGGACCCTAGCTGAAGAAGCATTGCTGGTGGAGTGGTTGATGGAGTTGTTAGTGGAGGGAAAGTTTCTAACAAACAGCAACTTTAAGGCTGGACATTTAAAGATAATGGAAAGAAAGCTTAAGGTTAAATATTCGAGATGTGGCATTAAGGGTGTTCCCCACATCTAATACTGCCTAAAGACCTTTAAAACAAGCTAGTAAATAGTGTATGATATGGTATGTGAAGCAAATACATCTAGGTTTCGATGGGATTCTAAGAAAAAGTGTATTACTGTGGAACAAGTGGTGTGGGATAAGTACATCAAAGTAAGTATTACATTTGGTTAGTTGTTTGGTAGATGAGTCAATCACTTATTTGTTTATGTTAAAATGCATGTACTCACTTATGGCTATCAATGTCTCTTCTTCACAGTCAAAGAAGAAGGTTGCAACTTTCAAAAATAAGTCATTTTCCCCACTTTGAGGAGTTATGCATGTTATGGGATAAGGATCGAGCAACAGGGAAAGATGCATAATTTGCATGTGATATTATGAAGGAGCTAGAGAGGGGTAACATAAAAGTGGGGAATGAGGAAATCATAAAACTCAAAGATAATATGCATGCTGATGTTGACTTCTCATAGCTCCTACTTGAACATGCAATTAAGGCCTCGTTTGCCTCAAGGAAGAGGAGAAGAACCACCATTGATCATGATCATAGGTTTATTGAAATGCTCCATAATGGATAGATAGATGGATGAAACGCTTAATGCGGTTAATGACAAGTTGTGTAGCCCTATTGACTGATTTGCAAAAGATGTAGAGATGGATGAAAGGGCTAAGTAGTTGTTTTTTGAGTTGCTTAAGGTTGAAGGACTGATAGAAGACGAGGTGCATCATGCTTACATCAAGCTATCCACTGATAGGTTGATGGTGATGTTCAAGAGTGTCACTGATGCTTCCAAAGTTGCTTGGCTTTACAGCATAATTGGGTAAATGAGTAGTTGTTATAGTCTTTTAAAACTTTTTGGTCCATGTCAGTTATGACACACATTAGGTTTTTTTTTTCCATGTACGTAGGGCTTAGTCATGGATTAGCCATGTATTATATTATGTATTGCTAACCATGGATTAGCCGTTCAGTATGTAAGCCCACATATAGGTATGTTGTAACCCATAGAAATCCCATTGTAGGTGGATGATGCAGGAACATGTGCCTCTGTAGCACCAATGCTAATGAAATACCAATTGTTTGAAATTACTTAGCTGAAAGTTATTATATTATACGCAAATCACTGTTAAGTAAGGATTCTACTTTGCAATCACTGTTATGTATAGGTCACTGTTAGAATGTAGGGCGATTTAAAAAGCCTTCTAATTGTTGTTACAAAAATACCTACTGATATGGTGTCTTTGAAGTTTCAGGAAAAAGTTGTTGATGTAGTTTCTCATATATGTATCTACATGTGTAGTTAGGTTATAACATGATATGTCTACCCTTAATCTGTATCTACATGTGTGGTTAGGTGGTTGATCTTGATGATTATATTACATTTTTGACAAAGTGTTGTTACTATAAGTGTGAGAAATGCTTTCCATAAGTTCAACATGAACTTTCAAATTTCAATTTCTTATGGTCCAGAATATTGTCATTTTTTTCTTCATATTTAAATGCTTGCATTTTAGTTATACTGAACCATATTAGAAATTGCATACTTGTCATTTTTTTTTTTAGAATGCGAACCTATACACGAGAATGCAACCAAAATGTTGAACAATCAATAGGGTTAAAGTTTGTATTTGGATTGAATTCCTTGTATCATTATAAATCATAAAGTAAACTATGATTATAAATCCTTGATATAACAAAAACTTAAAATCAATAACAACAATAATAATAACAGTCAAATATCATTGAACTTACTTCAACTACATATAATTTCATATGTCTTACATAGATAAATTTAAACATAACTTAAAATCAGTTATATATAGCCAACAGGATTCGAAAAATTACACCAAAGCAGTGAATACATTGCATCTGCACTCGTTGGCATGCCTAAAGTTTTATGATACAAAAACACAGCATAAGCATAAACACAATGCACGCACAAACAATAGCTAAGATCAACATCTTCACTCTCATCAATTTAGCTTCCATCTTGGCAAAATTTTGCGAACAAGGTGAATATATAGTGATATTGCTACCACTCCATTGAAGGTATCGTGTCCACCATCGCTACTCACATTAGCATCCATAATTGGTGTTAACCAACGGAAAAATTTGCATATGTTGTCTTCACATTTAACACAAAACTTGTTTAGGTTTTTTTTCCAACTCTAATATGTATGCACACCCTCTTGCGCCGCAGTTGCAGTTCACATTCCTAAAACCTAACACTAATCAAGTAACTGCTGTCCCCCAATACTAGAAGTAGCCATGACAACTCATGAAGCAAACCTACAAGCATGTGAAAATCAATCATCAGAAAGCACTAATAAACAAACCTTATAAGCTAAAGTCCAATAGCATAAAACTTGCTTAATAGTTGAACACATGTTCATAATCTGTAATCACCAATAAACATACCAAAATAACCAATATCCAAAATGGCAAACAAACTCTTCTTTATAATGACAACATCCTTAATCAATAAGCAATAACCATAATCAATTATCAATGCCAAACAAATAGTATGAGATGAACAGATTGAGCAACTAAATTACCTAAATAAAATCAAAGTTTCTTCAAATCAACGCATTTTGGATTGTCTCTAACCAGAAAACATAGAATAGGAAAACTATATTACCCAAATAAGATCCAAGCTTATCCAAATCAAGTTACTTCAAACCAGTGCATCTTTCATTCAAATTTTCAAAAATTTACCTATATTCCTAAACAGAGAATGGGAACAGTAACTTGCATTCAAATTTACAACAATTGTACAATACATTTGGTTAAATGGAATTGCTTGAAGGAATGGAAATGGTAAACCTACTCCTTTGGTTGTTAAATAAGCCAAGAAATGACTCTCACTTGGTAATGTGGATTCCCACATTGGTAGTAATCATGAATGCTACCTCAAGTGGATGGAATGTTAGTTGTTTCCTGGGAATAGATATTTATAGACAATTGTGCCCCTTATGAACAGTCCATCCCTAATTACATGATTATTTAATTAATCGATTCACCTATCAATTAATAATTAATTGAATGGGGAAAATTAAAAATGACCAAGCCTCAAATGACATCCTCAATTGGGGACAAGTTGAAATTGGAAATTAATAATGGGCGGACTTTAAGACAAGCAAAATAAAAATTCAAAAAATAAAAAAAATTTAATTAATAATAATAAATCAAAGTAAAAATCATCAAAAAAGAAAAATGGTAAAAAACACAAATAGAAAATTAAAAAATCCAAATGAAAACTAATAGTAATAATAATACAAATTAGAAGAATTGCAACCAAAATGGAAAAAATATATATAAAGTAATGGATTAAAAAAAAAAAAAAGAATGAGAAGAGATGATAAACATGTCTATCCACCCACGTGAGCCATATACACCAAAAAGCACAAGGAGAAAGAAGCCAGCATACAAAGTAGGCTTCAAACACAGGTAAAAGAGGGGATTTTGACCAATTATGTTGTTATCTCTGCCATATGAATGCTTCAGCTCAAACAGGACAAAAATAGAGTAGGGAGCTCGAGAGTGAAATTGAAAAGTAGAAAGCGACATGAGAGGAGTTGAGTTTTTCAAGAAAATAATCTCTATTTTCACGTTAGGAAAACAAAGGGAAAAGAGAGCTTAAAAGGACATTACGCTGGAACTATAGAGGGAGAGAGCTTTGAAAAAAATGGGGAGAAAGGGAAGCATAGAGAAAGAGGATGGAGTGGTGGATAAGCTAAGAATGAATGAGGTGGGCTAGAGAGAATATGAGGAAAAGAAGACAACGACTCTTACCTGTCAAGGGTGTTAAAGACAATTCATTCCCATGCCCAAAACCCCAACCTCACCTCCTCAAGATTTCTACTTCTCACTTTGTCTGTCTACCATATAAAGCTATCAGAATATCCTTTTACACCCTTTTTCTCTCGATATCCTTTATCGTTTGTGTTCGTGGGTCTCGTGTCAACATGAAAAATAACGGACTTGGTTACAGGAAACCTAAGTAGAGATCAATACATGTACCTCGCCAAGCTGGCCAACCAAGCCGAGAGGTACGAGTAAATGGTCGAGTTCATGCAGAAGCTGGTCCTCTTTTCAACCCCTTTCTCCGAGCTCACCGTCGAGGAGAGGATAAGAGTTAAAGATAGTGAATAGAGAACTTAAGCACAAGAGAGGAAAGAAAGAAGAAGCCAAAGCCAAGTAGACCTCTATTTTTTAGAGTGAAGAACAAAGGAGAAGCAATGTGAAGAAAGGGAGGAAGAGACCGAGGTGAAGAGCACACACAGAAAGAAGAAGCAAAAGCATAGCAAACACATGAACTGATAAGCCACACGCCATTCTATATCTTCTCTTCTTCGTGTTCCTTACTCTTGCATAACTCAAATTTGTTTTTACCTTGTTGGTGTGATCGCCATGGCCGAGGAACCCATGAAATCAGCTGAGCAAGTGGTGGTAGGGGCAGAGGAACCTATCGCTAAGAAGCCCATTGCCAAGAAAGAACCAGCTGAGCCGATGGCATCCACTGAAGAAGTGGTGGAGGCAGAGAAACCCAAGAAGGACATCATACCAGTCGAGTCGGAAGAGAAGATTAGTCAATCAATGTCTTTCAAGGAAGAGAGCAATGTGGTCGGTGAGCTCCCTTAAGCGCAAAAGAAAGCCCTTGAAGAGCTCAAGAACCTCATTCAGGACGTACTCAACAAGCATGACTTCATTGTGATGTCAGCGCCAGCGAATGAGGAAGGAAAACCAGCTCAGGTTGAAGCAAGAACAAGCTGAGACTAAGAAAGTCGGGACTAAGAGTAAGCAGCCAACAAAGATGAGCAGCCGAGGGAAAAGTTCAAGCATGATGAAGAAGAACTGAAAGAGGCAATATAAAATTGTCATGTGGTAGAGAATCTAAATCATCAATTTTAGTGAAAATGATCCAAAGGTATGCTGGTTTGGAATTAAGTTGAGTAATAGAGTAGAAGCAAGAGATGGCATTAATCGGGTAGAGCTCTCAGCCATAGGTGGAAAAATATTAGCCAAAGCAAGTCAAAGATGTTGCGCACCTAGATGAAGTGGTTCGAGTACTCACAAACACCTTCGAAACCAAAAGTTGCCTACACATGCTCTCCTATGGTCCACCCGGCACTGGGAAGACCACAACTGCACTTGCAATCACCCATCAGCTTTTCGGGCCTGAGCTTTACAAGTCTAGAGTGTTGAAGCTGAATGCAAGTGATGATCGTGGAATTAATGTTGTGCAGACAAAGATTAAGGATTTTGCTGTTGTGGCTGTCGATACCAGTCAGCATAAGAATGGTGATGGAAGGCAAGGTTGGGTGAAGTTTGCTCCATACAATGTCATTCACGTTAAAGTAGCAACACCAAAAATTTTGGAAGCGTTTACCGAGCAGTACTAGCTAACAGAGTATAAAATGGCAAAGTAAATTGGGGCACGTTGTCGCATGCATTCATTTGTACGAGTTAGGCAAGGTTTTTGTCATTTGTCTTATTATTTATTCCTTTATGTGTCTGGTTTTTTTTATTATTGCTTTGTGTTTTATTTCCTTTTTTCCTTTTATCCTTTGTTCAGAGTAATAAAATAGAAATGGTCTCTGCATCACAAGGGAAGGTTTTAAAAAGCTAATGTTGTGAGATCATTAGTCTCCCTAAGCATGTAGGGATCAATCAGTAGATGTCAAGTGAGACTTTTAGTCTCCTTAAACTCTGAAAGTTAATATACGATGAATGAAAAATAAATAAATAATTTTTGTTTTTTAAAAAAAGGGATATAAAGAAATGCCAAACAATATCTTCTACATTTCGAATTACCGTGTAAAATCATTAATCTCCTCAGACACTCAAAAATTAACTAGTAAAGGCCACGTAAGATCCTTAGTCTCTTTAGATCTTGAAAGTTAAGATCTATTTTCCAAATACAAAGATGAAATAATTCCAAAATAAAAAAACAGGGGTATTTTGCCCATTATTTGTAATGAAAAAAATATATAAGAAACAAATGTTTTTCCATCATAATCTCACATTTGTTCTAAAAATAAAATTCTAACCTAAAAAAAAATCCAAACAAATCTTTTCTCATTGTCATTTCATTTAAATTTTAAAATAAAGGCTAAGATTCTAAAAACGAGCCAAAAAAAAAAAAGATAAAACGAAAGGGGTAAGGAGGTGATATTAGATCAATTTCGCAAATTAAAACACTCCAATCAAATTCTAGTCTCATTTGATTTGCGAAAATCTATTCAATTTTAACTATCATATTCTTTTCACAAAAATATAAACACTTAACAGATACATCATTTTAGTCGAACTACATGGACTTTGATCATTATTATAAAGTATGTAGGTCCTAAACTTTCATCCTAGGTCAAGTACTCTATTTGTAAATATCTATTTGTTTGCTTTCACTATTGTTATTTTCGTCTTCTTTGTTTAATAAGCATATATGTCAACAAAAGGATAATTAAAATAAATTTAAATGTTATATTTTATTTCATTTGATTAATTTAAAGTAATCATCCTATAAAATACGAGTGTTATAGGGTGTTTAATACATTTTACATATTCAAATAGACTCTCAAATCCATTTCTGTTTTTGCATACCACTATGCCTTTTTTTTTTGTTTTAAATTAGTTTTCAAAAATTTTTCATTAAAAAATTTGATAGCGATTCCAATAATTTAAATCACTCTTTTTTCAAATTCTCGCCAAAAAGTCAATTACAACACCCTTCAACCATGTCACTCTCACCAAGAATCATTAAATTGCAAAATGCTTATGCAAATTTATTTTAGACATTTAAGAAATATTCATGAATGTTAGTATTATTAAAATATTTTTATACAATAAAAAAATTAAATTGTTTATATTTCTTTATAATTGATTATTCAAAAACCATTTTTTAACATTAATCAATAAAATAAACATGATACTAATAATAATAAATAATTTATTAAAATAAATAAAATACATATTTATATTTAATAATACATTACATCATAACAAATATAATATTTCAAAATAGAGCCAATTCTGTCATTTAGTCACATTACTTCTCATTTTCCCATGTTTTCCATATCTCTTCTTTTCTTTTTATGTTTAACAAAAATGTAATAACGATCATCTCTATTAGATTCAATTCTCATTCTCGCTCCATTACCATTTTCACTCTTCCTTTCAGTTTTTTTTTGGCAAACAACGGGCCGGTGGTGTCTTTAACCAGAAAACAGAGAATGGGAGAAGAATTCAAGAACTATTATCATAGCAAGAATCTCATAACAATGTTAAAACACCCAATAACACAACTCGACAGACCATAGCAATGTCGGCGAGTCTACAAAACTCTACACAGCAATTGAACAGACCATGGCAACTCAAAATGCAGAATATAGGAGAAAGAACACCAGCTATTTGGAGGTTTACCTCTTCAGGGCGAATTGCACTGTTTTCAGAACCCTAATCCTAAAATGCGATGAAGATGGAAGACCATGAAGGTTCACAAGACAAAGACGGCCGATAGCGAAGGAATGATGGATGACTGACGCCAGAAAAGGTTACTCTAAATTTAGTGGAGCGAGACACTGGCAGATGATGTACATGTGGAGGGGAACGGGACACCATCATGTAGAGAGGAAAGGTATCGTGCGATGAAGAGGTCCAGTGTGCAGAGAAGGTTTTCCTTTTTATTTCTTGTTTTATTATTATTTGCCTGATTAAGAAGGACATTTTAAACATTAACCCACTTTATTTTCCAAACTCTACACATCTCATTCCATTCTATTTTTTTTTTTTTTTTCCTACGTACCAAACAAAATCCTAGTCTAAATTGCTTAGAATTCTTAGGAACTGTACAGAACGATTTAACAATCTACTAATTACCAATTTAAGGGAGGATGAAATGAAGTAAAATAATTTAAATAGATATGTTGTTTAAAAATTTTAATAAAAAAAGGAAGAGACTTTTAAATTTTTTGTTTAGAAGTTACAATTAAATAAATAAAATAAAATAATTAATTAATTATTATTTTTAATATTACTTCTTACACGATACAAAATCCTTATTTATAAAAAATAAAAAAAAATATAATAACAATTTTAAATAATTGAGTCACTCCTTTTTTAATGATGACCTCTCAATTCAATAACTTCTCAATTTGAAGGGGCAAAAAAAAACTATTTTAAATAATCAAAGAGGGTCTTGAAAGTCCTCCCTTGCCATTCTGTCAATGACCTTGTTGAAACATACTCTAAAGACTTAATTTAACAACTATATCAAATGAACGGTCCGAGAACAATTTCTTTAGCTAAGCATAGAAAATCCATACAAAATGTAGCACATGGACCTTGTAAATACAGAAAAGCACCTAAACAAGTCATTAGGCGTAAAAGAAAAAGAAAACACTCGCATCAAATTCATCCTTCCCGCAAAGAGTCTCTATTTCGAAGTATGTTCTTACATCAATGAACTTTAACTCCTTCGAACTAAAATCGTCTGTAAGACTGAAAATTTCCTATTCCAATTCCAATTGAGGTCAGATTAACCAAAACACAAGAAAAAAAAAAAACCTTTGCTCATTACCCTCTTTTAAGTTTTGAAACTCATTCACCATATATCTCGGCAAAATTTCCGACTTCAACACTAGTGGCTGGAACATGATAGTAAACTAAAGCGAGTGTGGAACCAGACAAAATAGCAGAGTAACGAATCCAGACGTAATTGAATGCTGAAAATATTCAGTTGAACATTACATTTAACAAATTTCCTGGGATAAGGTTCAATTCAAAACTAATATCTAATCGCATAAATATAATACAAAAATATCAAGAATGGCATGGCTCAATAACTGGTTTTGGATGAAGCCCGAAAGAGCAAAGTTCTATATCGTAGAAGCCTCAAAATCAGCTTCCAGTGACAGCAGGAATTGTAACTGGCTTCGCATCTTCAGCTTTCTCATGCTCTTTGTTCAGCATCTGGAAATCAAATGGTTCGGTCAGAACATTGTTACAGATATCATACCAACTGCTTGAGTCATCAGAACAGGGAAACTCACCTTATTATTTATCAAGTTGTGGAGTGCAATGACGCTACGGATCAGAGAAGAAAGATATATGACCAGCATCATGTCATTTGTTTTTACTGCACAGAGGAAATACAAATGAACAAGCACTCTTATTGCAATCACATTGATTGATCTAGGTTGCAAGGACATGGGCATATATCTTTGCCCTTCAATATGTTATAGTATAGAATTGTATTCATAACTTGTCTTCTGATACTCTGCACATGGGTTTTTTCAAAGGGAATCACTATTTTTTATATGTAAAGCGACTGAAAAGCTCTTTTAGTCTATTTTGTCTGGAATTTTGTTAGTTATGTTTTGAATTCTTGTATTTGTCCAACAAAAGTTTCTTTTATCAAGCATATCCAATATTGGCTAAATTTCGGTAAAATTCCTGTCTTTTCAACTCCTCAATAAACATATGACACGGAAGAAATTCTTCAAAGCACCCAATTATGTGGTGTGAGCTGTGTATAAAATATTTTTTTATTAATAAACCTAATAACAAATACCTAAATACTGTACCTAAGTTTTGTCCTTCAATATTTAGTGTGTATTACCTGCAAAGGCCTTGATTAACTCTGACACATTGAGATTTGGAAGCAGGTTGAACACATCCTGCAATTTTTGAAACATAAACAATCACAATATGCAATTGAAAAATATCACTTGTAATAAGACAAAATTCACATTCTGGTCACTAAAAATTATTATCACTAATTTGAGACTTGTTCTACTTAAAACATAATGTATAGTTTAGTCCCCAATTTATGTTCTATGGGTTCAATTTAGTGCATTTGTCAGCTCAGAAAGGGACCCTAAGTAAGATTAAAGGTGTTGACTATCAAGTTCTCCAACAATAACATGACAAGTGAGGCTTTCTTAAAAGCTCAACACATGATTAGGTGATCCAACATGTTATTTTTATTGAGGAATCCAATAGAAAACACCCGTGAAACTTTATCTTAGTCTAGATAATATTTGAATTTTCTTACTAATGACTACCTTTACAAGCTATGAATCTTTAAAGCAAGTAGCTAATCATTCATTGACAATACAAGATAAACTTGTTTTGTTTGAGCGCATGGGTGAACTCTGAACATATGATTGTTTCATGCAAGAAGAATTATTGATAAAAAATTCTGAGTGGCCCAGCTACAAGTGGTGCAATCAATGTGACTCAATAAGAAGACATTTAACCACAAAAATCGTCAGTGTAGGCAACAGGCATGAAAAATCAGAACAAGCGAGTCATATCAGAGGTAACATTCCTATTGTTCATATATCCTTCCACATTAAATTAGCAAACTTTAACATCTGTAAAAAAAAATTTTTTTCCAGCCGGGGGTGGTGGGTGTTGGGGAGACATTGGATTCCCCTGACAGTTTTTCAGATTCATCTTTTGGAAAACTACCTGATTAAATATTCAAGATACTCTTCTTTAAGAGAGAGTGAGAGAGTGAAAGCAACAATAATGAATAGGAAGAACACCACACAAATGTTTAGTTTTAGATAAACCGTAGTTAGGAAAATTGCAAATTTAAGTAGTATAATTGTACCTGCAGATGGTAAAGTATCTCATGGTTTAATGGAAGCTTGCCATCAATAACAAGATCAAGGTAACCACGTATCTCTTTTAATCTTGCATCTAAACCCTTTAGTGCAGTAAGTTTACCAGAAACCTGAACAAAGTAGGTAGTTCATTGGTTCATATTCTATATTAACCCAATAAGATTGTTCAAAGTGAAGCTTAAGGATATGTTTGGATTGAGCAGCGAAGGTTGAATTTAAACCTTCCTCTTTATTTGAATAAACAAACCTTCCCTTTCCTTCTCCACTATTCCCCTCAATCCAAACACACCCTATCTCCTAAGTTACTGCTGAAATATGCGTTAAAATAAACTATTGGAAGAGAAAATGGAGAGGGAAATGCATATATAACCTCAGTTGCAAGTGTACTGATGGTTGTATCTTTAACATCCCTCAACAAGTGTTCAACTCCTGTAAACAAATAACAAAATGTTGGTACTAACATTGGATAAGAAAGATTTAAATGTAACATATAGCCAATTCTGTCTAAAGTTGCTCATTGGCAAAGATGTGCCAAGTGCTAACTGTAAAATGCAATGCTTTATCTCATAACGTACCAATTTCCTCAACCTCATGAGCAGCAATTTCTGAAGGCACGTGAACAAAAACCTTCTGGCTTTTCTGTGTAGCATTCTGTTATGACAAATAAGCATTAGACTTTGGTAAGGAAGTATTCGAAGAAAAAAAAATTAGTAATCCTTCTTCAATACCCTTGAAAAGTATACAATAATGCAAATCATTCATATCTAAAGAAAACTGTCAGGTAGTGCAATATAGCTCTTACCTCTTTCACTTCTTCAACATCATAATAAGCCTTGGTAGGTATCCCTAACTCCTTAGGCTGGACATCAATGATGACCAACACAGGGTTTGGGACATAGCTAGCACAAAAGAAAGAGATTTACTAATGAGGAAAGCAGTCTTCAAAAGTTTGACCCAAAAAAAAAAGTTACACACCAAAACACTTTAAGAAAGGTATTGGTACAACTAGATTTCATAGAAATATTGAACATTCTGATGAGCAGCCTAACAGAGTCAAGTAGATAACATAATTCATTTGATACAATGGGTTTGTTAATAGACAAAGAGGCATCAACTATAAGGGCAAAATGGAAAGAAAAATGACATGCATGCAAAACAACTTTTTTCGTAAGAAAATCTAATATTCTTTACCAGAAATTCTTAATAAATGAAGATACAGTTCTTACTTGTGGAATAATCTGTGAATATCTAGATCATTCTCACGTAGCTTTGGGCCTGTACTGTACCATCCCACGACATGCTCCTTGGCTAAAAATGGACACCATGAAAACGCAAGTTATTGATGTGATAGACATAAATCAAAATCCTAAGACAAGAATGACTATACACAATGTGTTGATGCAATATTACCATTTATTCTCTTGAACATTGAAAACATGGATTCATGGTAATTGTGGTCAAGGAACCAGATGCTTGGGTCCTTGTCATCTTCCTCAAAAGGCACTGAAAATACAAGATCATCCATAAGAATTGGTGCTCAAGAATTACAAAATTCTATAAATTGAAAACACAGATAAAAATAGTAACTAATCAGTTCGTTCAACATGCAAACATCATTAAAAAAAAAATCACCGGAGCAAGATTTACAGATAAGAATTGGCAATAGAACGTCAACTTTGAACAATTAATTTTGTCCAATCTGAGTACGCCAATATGGCAATACCCAACAGTAGTCTGCCAACAGCTTAATTGGGGACTGGCCAGTCCATAAGAATATTAACAACCAGAGTCGTCTTCATGATCAACTTTGCATTAGAATTTTTCAACCACCAATCCACACATTGATTCCTCAATATAAGCACCCATGCTTAGGGGAAAAAAAAATCTCATATATGACCCATTCCACACGTAGCATACTTATGAAAGTAGAGGGATGCTCATTCTGACATTTATCGCAGAGGGGTCTATTTGCCAAAGTGCCAGGGCAGTAGGGATCCTATGCAGTTTGTTTTCACCGATTCATAATCTCCAATCTTAGCGTGCCCAAATAACGCAGTCAGGTGCTTACAATTGTATTGAATTTCTTTTTAGATGAATAATAATAATAACCATACTCACAAATCTAACCTTAGTTGACTACAGAAACAGCAGAATGCTCCAAACCCACAACAGTTTTTGCTTCCCTTAGTTTAAAATCAACATATTTTTTCCATAAAAATGTCAAAACAATTAAATCCAAAAGTCAAAATTTGAAATTGGAGTGAAGGGCACTGACCTGCGTAGCTGTTGCTGACATCGACGGTGCCCTTAAAGGAACTACCGAGCAAGACTCCGACGACACGCTTGCGAGTGTCCTTGGCGACCCGATTGTAGTTATCAACGATGCTGAGAAGAACCAGCGGATGCACTATGACCTTCTCGATGGGCCTCGAAGATATTTGCTGAGACTTTATCACGTCCATCTCAAAAATCTCAGATTTCTCTCTCTCGCCTCCTCAAACCCTTCTGTTTCGCTTTCTCCTTTGGCTCTCTGTTCTACTATAAACAATGAATAAAGCAATGTCACTGCATCAGTGCTCCACTTATATACCCAACAAGCGAAAAAAAGAAAAAACACTATTTTAGCGGTAAGAATTTTAAACCATTTATGACTTATGAGGGATTTAAAATTTAACAAAAATAAAAAATTTTAAAAAGCTACATTTTATTTCTGAATTAAATTTTAATTATAATTTTTAAAAATTAATGCAGAAACTTTTGAATATAATAAAATGTCTTCCTAAACTTAGGACTATAGTAAGAATATTTAATTTTTAAATAACTTCTTGTATATGTATTTTGGTTATAATTTATTAAAATAACTTTTGCTATTAATTTGGAAAAAAATATAGGCTAACTTTGGTAGTTCAGCAATTCTCCCATGGAGTTTTAAACATTAAATATAAATTAGTTTTTTTCACATGCATTGCATAGATCTTAGAAATTAATTTATTTATTTTACTATATGTCAATATATTTTAAATTAATAATATTTATAAGTGTTATTAAAAATTTAATTTAATAATATATTATGCTATTAAAAATATCATAAATTAAAAAAATCTATAAAACTGGTTATGTGAGAGTGAGGATGATAAAAAAGTAGCGATAATGAACTTATTAAAAAAATCATTATAAATCATTCAATCATATATTATTTTTTTTTATTTCATTTTTTAATCATGCAAAATTATATTTATAATTCCTTCTTTTAGAGATAATTAATTTATTGTTTCTTTAGCTCACTCTAAATGACTTCAAAGATTAATTTATTAATTTCTTTATTCATTTTTTAAAATTCTCACAACTTAAAAAAAAATTGATTCAAGAGATAGGTGATAAATTTAATAATTAATGGCTTTATTATTTTTTTCATTAACTAAAAATTTACTTACATCAAAAAATTCTTGATACATACATATATATATATATATATATAAATCATTACTTAATGAAACAAGAATTTGCCCAAAAAACCTACTCACCTTATCAAATGAACCTCCATTTTACAAAATCCCGACTTCACTTATATATCATAAAATAAAACCTACTCATCTTATCAAATGAACCTCCATTTTACAAAAAACCGACTTCACTTATATATCGTAAATTCTTAATACTCTTAACTTTGAACGACGTATCATTTATCTTCGAAAATCTGACACCACTTGTTCATATAAGCTAAGTAATATATATATATATATATAACTTCTCAATTCAAATGATAAATAAATTCTCTTTTACTACAAAAAATATACAAAAAGAAATAAAAAAGAAAAATCTTTTGGTTTATTTAGTTTACATTTCTTCCATTTTTTGTTATCGCAGCATGCTTTCAAATTTTTTTTAAAGATAAATTACACATATCTCTCGAGTTTATCTAAAATTTATCTTCATTTTTTTTTTTGTTAATATTCCTTTTTCCGTCTTTTTTCTCCGAACAACATCAAACCGACTTCTTGATCTCACCCCTCCTTGCATTTTCCCTCTAATCTAAGATGAAATCCGCCGTGGATGATTATAGTTATGGTTATTATTTCAATATTTTTCACTTTTCATCCTCATTTTATCATATCATTTATCTTTGAAAGTTTAATGAAAAATGAAACGAAATAATTATTAATAAAATGACATAAAATGCAATGGAATGGAATTGTTTAAATATATATATTGTTTATAAGTTTTAATAAAGAAATAGAGTGATTCTTAAAATTTTTGTTTAAAAATTACAATTAAATGAATTGAATGAAATGATTTATTAATTATCTTTTTCAATATTACTCCTTATAACATAAACATATAACTAATAATTTTATCTTTGTTCAATACATGAAATAAAAATGTTATCTATATTTTTATACTTTCTTTTACTAATTCTCTTTTTTTTTTTTTAATTTCTCAACTCACAAAATGCAACATAATTATGAAATAATATATATATATATATATATATATCTTATGTAAATAACTTATAATATGCAAAAATTACTTTTAAAAAAAATAAATTTGATATTTTAATTAATGATTTAATAGAAAAATGTGACAAAAATTAAATTTGTTATTCGCTGAAGAAAGGAAGTATCCAGAAGAAATATTTTACGATGCAAACATTAGATAAACTTGTAATTTTAAAAAATTTGAAAGAGTTTAATAGTATTTTTAATTAGTATGTCACTCTCTTCCATCCTTGATTCCTAATTTGGGGAACAATAAAAATAACATTTTGGATGGCTAAAAAAAATCTTGTAAGCTTTCCTTTGCCATTCCATTTTATTATTATAAAAATATCCAAGCATATTTTCATCCAAATTTAACCATTTCACTCTTGGTCATTCTTTCCCTAACCCTCCATCCAAACATATTATGATAAATTACTCTATTTATTGTTTATGCAGGGAATTTGAATATTTTGGAATATTTAGGTGGACATCTCACACAAATACAATTGGTATCTTCAATGGTACCACTTTTTTAATTAGATAATATTAATTATGACAAAAATTTAATAATTTATATTTAAACTTGAGTTATCAAAATTGATCATTGTTTAAAATTCATATCTATAGATTTTAAAAATTTAATCTGACCATTATAAATAATTTAAATTTTTAATGTAACTGTACAAAATTTTTACCATAAAAAATTATAGAAAAGTACTTCTGCACTTGATTTATTTCGACAAGAGTACTATTAGGATTGAAAAATTATTTTTTATCCCTAAGAAATATATGTTATCTCGTTGGAGGAGAGAAAGTTATTTAAACCTTAGGTTCAATCACATACCCAACAACAATAATTGTTCTCATTCTCAAAAGATATATTTTTATTTAAAATCTACAAGTCGAATCTTTGAAGAGGAATGCACATTATACAAACAAAGTGTGAGAGAGACAAATTCAATTGGTCAGAGGCATGCCTGGGGTTCAAGTAATCGATTAATTTTGAACAACAATTACTAAAAGGTTAATTTGAAGATTCAAATAAGTTGAAGCCCATGGTTTTTTTTTTTTTTCCCTTAGTGCTTTCCGCTTTCTTCTTCTTTTTTAAAAATGCAAATTATATATATATATATATATATAAAATTTTGTTTGCAGGGACGAAGCCTAGAGTTTAATGTTAAAAATTTTGCTAGGGTAATAATAATAATAGTTGAAGAATCTATTGACATAACTTGTAGAATAATGAACTCTGTTAAGCACCGCCACTTTTTGCTAGAGAGAAAATAATAGATAAATCAAGAAAAAATATATAATTTTGGTCATCCACTTTTTGTTATTAAAGTAATTTAGTTTCTAAAAGATGGAAAATATTAAATTTGTCCCTCAAAAATTATACTATAATTACATTTGGTCCTTTCATCATGAAGTCA
Source organism: Delonix regia (assembly GCA_037074485.1). Taxonomy (NCBI): domain Eukaryota; kingdom Viridiplantae; phylum Streptophyta; class Magnoliopsida; order Fabales; family Fabaceae; genus Delonix; species Delonix regia. Next base: position 3,568,937 of record CM073460.1, on the reverse strand, counting down.
TTAAAATTAATTTGAGTTAGACTGTTTTGTGCTAGTGTAACATATTATTTACGAAGATAAATTAATTAGTTTGCTTTATCACTAAATAATAATGATAGGTAAGAGATCAAATATATTTAGTGTCAAAAAAAGAAGGGTCAAATTGATCTAATGATAATTGAAGAAACAAATTGATCTAATTATTAAAGATAAGAGACTAAATCAATAGGAATCAACTTATTCAATGATGGGGCAAACTTTTGCTTCACACCAATAGATAATGGGTTGCGTTAGCAAAAAAATGATTCAACTCAAATTAATTTTAATATCTCACTATTGAAGGACCAAATGTGATTACAATGTAATCTTCAATGGACTAATTTATTACTTTTTATCTTTCGGGAACCACATTCATTTAATAAAAAAATGTGAGAGACTAAAAACGTATTTTTCTCAACAAATTGGCCAAGAGTAAGAGAGTATGAAATAAGATTTTGTCCATTTTGTTGTGTTATATACAAAATATAGAAGAGAACTCATTTATTTGCTCATGTGTTGTATGATCCTTAAAGAAAATTAGTTTGTTTTCCTAGATGTTAATGCATTTTTAAATTTACAAGTATTGACAGAAAAATTAAATTAAATTTAGTAATATATTGTAATACGAAGAAAGTATAATAAATGAGAGAAATTGCATAAAATTGATTACATGATATTAGTGAGAAAAAAATAGTGACAATTGATTCATTGAGAGGGGACTACCATAAAAGATCTTCTTTGTCATACATTGCAACTCTCATTGTTATTATTCTTAAGAACTTTGAAATATTAAAATTTGATGGAACCATATTCGTATCAACCTCTGACTTTAAATGATATATAATGATAAACGATCTAAATCATTTAATAAATTATTTAATTATATATTATTTTCTCTTACTTTAATTTTAAATTATATCAAAGTTATATATATAGTCCTTACTAAAAAATTTAATAAGCAATTAATTATTTCATTATCTTTTTCGTTAACTCTGAAAAATTTTTAAACTTCAAAAAGTTTTAAAATTAAAAGGTGATTAATTAATTCATTAATTATCTCATTTATTTCAAAAAAAATTTTAACTTCAAATAATTTTCAATTTTAAAAAATAATTAATTAATTAATTAATCACTTTATTATTTTCCTTGTTAATTTCAAAAAATTTCTTATTTATTCTAAAAAATCTCTAAACTTCAAAAAATTTTTAATTAAGAGAATGTTAATTAATTTATCAATCTATTACTTTCTTATTTTTCTTATTAACTCTAAAGAAGTTATGCACCTCCAAAAAATTTTTATGCATGTATAAGGAAAATAAAAAGTTTCAAAAAACTAAAAGCTTAATTAAAAGAGCTTCTTATGAACTAAATAAAACTCTCAGAAAGTTTAGGTTTTTTTTTTTTTTTTTTATGCATATAATAGATAGATTGTCCATTGTGAAAATTGCTTTACCTATATAAAACTAGTGAGAATAGTGAACAGTAATTTCTGTAAAAGAAACTTTTTGTGAGAAGTTAAAAAGAATAAATAATTATTTTAAGATCACCAGTGTATTATCAAGACTGATACAAAAATTAAAGAAAACATTTATTTACACATTGTATGCTTATTTATGTATTAGTGTTGATTATTATTTTATAATATGAAAGTGAATATTTTCCTTTCTCACCTCTTGCGTTAAATAATTCTACTCGATATATATTCATTCTGTATATATTACTTTGTCTAAGATTGTATTTCTCATATAAGACATGTTTTACATTCATTAATAATTTGCTCGAAACAAAATGCATATTCAAGTCGCTGTAGCTATATCAAAAATTAACTCCTTCAGGCTAGCCCATACAAGGTTAACGCACCGAGCCGATGTGAAATTGGGGAATTAGGCACCTTGCCATTGAAGCAAAGACATACAGTCACTAAGAATCTGATCCTTTTCTTTTTGGTCCCAGTAAAGTTGAACATGGCGGGGGCATGATTGCGAGGTGAACATAATTCTTTCTTTTGAGGCAGTCAAAGGAGAGAATCATCAACATATTTTCCGATCTGCAACTGAAATTTTCGATTGAGGAAGAAGAAGCACTATTTTCTTCACCATCTGCTACTGCAATCGATTTGCAGCGAGAACAAGAACATGCTCAACGAAGATATATATAATTTAAGTGGCACTGGCATCATCTTCAACACCCATTCCACTTCCAGTGTCATCTGTCTGACTCTACAACAAGAAATGTAGAACAAGAAGTCATCAACTCAACAACAATGCCTAGGTCCAGAAGCAGAAGGAATCAAGGAATTTGTCTAAATGACCTTTAGTATGTCCCGAAACAGACTAGGTTTCTTTTCTTTTCACTACTCATACAATCAAACGCAATGCAAGAACTGAACGGTACCACAATAATCATTGTTCTCCAAGTATGTCATTCCAAATAACAAAACATTTTACAGCTTATTGAGAGACAGGAATCTCATATTATGAAAGAAACATAGTATTGCATTAGATATTCAATCATCAGCACTGTAAAGATGAAACAGTGAAGCATCCATAACAGACTCATTATATCACATTCTCTTAGCCATCTATTATTGTAACCCATGGTTTTTTTTTATTATCAATATTATTAAAACATGTTACAAAGCTTATTGAGAGACAAGAACCTCTCTTTATGAAAGAAACATAGTATTGTATTAGATATTCAATAATCAGCACTGTAAAGATGAAACAGTGAAGCATCCATAACAGACTCATTATATTACATTCTCTTAGCCATCTATTATTGTAACCCACGGTTTTTTTTCTCTAATCACATTTGGCTTTTAAACCTATCATAGAAGAGTTGGGGGTTGGGGGTTTAGTTCCAGCCTTTGCAATAATTGATGTTGGGCTTACTCCAAAAAAGAAAAGATTCATGCCCATGGGGAAAATCGCAACCCCACACAAAGATTCGCATATAGAGCATGTATACGAAGAATTTGAAATCTACTTCCAGTAGTGTAGTTCTTGTACCTTGATTCATAGTTAGACTAACAGTTGGCATTATGATGAAGGCTTTATTCAGATATCTGGATTCAAGTAAGTTTATTTCTTCAAGCACAAGCATACAGATGCATATGGCCTCAATTGCGTGATCAGTTACATGCCAAGAAGCAAGGATGCAAACCCCATCATATAACAAAATACGAAGTGTCGTAACATGTCTAATACAATTATTGGACATAGACACTGACAGAGACACAGACACAGCTTCAATATTTTTTAAGTTTTCATGTTTATAAATAGTCAATATTTGTCCCTCTTGCACTCATAAATTACAGAAGATTTATTCAAAGCTTTAGGGATGCTGTATGCCGATAGAGCTGTGGTCCTAATAAAATGGTGGACGCTTCTGAGTTCCAAGTCTGTGATAGAGAACCTCAGCCAACTGATATGGAGCAAGTGAGAGGGTCAGGTCAAGTATCCTAAGAAAGTGACTTAATGACTTGGAAGCAGAAATATGGTATTGAGGGAACTCAACTGTGAAACATAAAAGAGTTACCACAACTGTAATATAGCTGGAACTCCAAAACCAACTGACGAGGGCTTTATATGTAAAAGAGCAACACTAACAACAACCGGAAAAACAAATCACCAATAATTTACTAGTACTAGAACAATTCATTTGGAAATCAACTTGATTTGAGAACTTTTGAATTTCAACCTTTTGTGAAAGATCCATCCTAAGGACATTATATGGCTAGATACTCCCAACAGCTACTATGTGAAAGATGTTTTGATTGGAAGTGCAAATAAAACATTGCTTGTGCACTATGGTTGACTGTCACTTTAAAAGGGGAAGCTGACATCGACATTCTTGAGAAAGTACTTCGTTGCAAAGAAAACCTAGGAAACTTCGTGTTCATAATATTACAAGGAATTGGTATGGGCAATGGAATGAAGGAAACTCAGGATTTGTTCACTATCCTTCCATAATTTTAGGATTCTACTGTTTTACTCATGTATATAAGGGAGACCACTGTCACTTGCACATCATCATCCACACAAATTTTTACTACAAAAAGACACCAGCGTCCAACCCACTTGAGCAATCATCATCTTAAATCACTATGCACAGTCAACCTGAGTTGAACAATATTACTAAATCTAATTTAAACACAGTAGCACTACAGTTTCAGCTCCTTTCAGCTAGCAATTGCATTTTGGCAGTTGTCAGCACTATTGTCCAGTTTTCGTAAACTTTTGTTTCAGAGAGGTTGCGGAAAACTATAGCAAGCGTGAAATGTAAGTTTAGTTATTGAAGCTTCGGTTATCTAAGATACAATCCCCTCAAAGGTGCAGGGTAGATCACCATTAATGATAAAAATCAACTCTATAAATTTTTTGAAAGTAGGAATAACCTGATAACAACCTACTGATGTGTGAAATCCAATTCCCTTAATTTTTAAATCAACGATTACCTACTTGTACTTTAGTCTCTTAGTGCAGCTTGCACTTCAGAGGAGTTGAATCCTGGTCATCTAATATACTTGTACCTGCCAAACAATTAGTTTCAGGAACTAAATCAAGAGCGTATCTGAAGAACATTTTAGCCTAGTTGATCACAATACATCAGGACACTACTAAAGCAAAGACGTCAAGATTGATGAAAACTTAAAAATTTTGAAGATAAATGCATGATAGGTGAGCAAGATCAAGCAATACCAATAACTCGTTTATGATGGCAGCAGCAAGGGTTAAGCTAAGATCCCAAACATCTATTCGCCTGGAACGCATACTTCTCCCTAGTATGTCTCCCCATCACCTAATCTTCGATAGAAGGGGAAAGAAGGTCCAGTTAGAATTTCACAAAACACGAAAGCTTAGTGTTGATAATGTAGTCACTAAACTGCCAAAGTCAGTAGAGAAACAGATTCTAGTCAAACCGTGTCATCCTTCCCTTCCATTGACATACTCAAATTTAACGGTTAAGCATTTTGATTCACAGTTACAAATAGCGGAGTGCAAGACTAGAGTGGTAGACAAACTTATCTGATAGGTATCATCCTTGAATAGAGTGGTATGTCAAGCAACCAAAGGTCCAAAAGGACTTCAATTTCGGTTTCCATAAAAATGTTTGTCCATTACAAATTATTTTGCATGTATACAATCATGGGTGACATGCTGATAAAATTCAGAACATCATCTTACATTACAGTTTCCAGGGAAGAAAAACTTCTGACTTGCAAATTGAAGCGGCAACACAATAATAAATAAAGCCTGCTTGAGACCAAACTCTCATTCCCCATGACAATTCCATGATCACAAAACCGAAACTGCTCCAGAAGAACGAGAACTCTCCCACACTTCAATACCTTCAACATCTTCTCTACTAATGAACAACCTGTTACCGCCACCTTCAATCTTCTTGATAATTCCTCTCTCTGAATCCTCCCTTTTGTCCACAAAATTCCTTCTATACAAACCCTCAGCCTCCCCACTTGCTTTGTCAACACTATTTACCATCTCTTCAAGTCTGGACCAAACCTCTAAATCTCCCTCTCTCCCGACAAACACTTGCCTTCTGTAACAATGAATTACACTGCTGCTCACTCCACCTTTGTTCACCAAACTTGGGTTCTTCTCTTTCAAATAAATCCACGGATCGTCCCCTAAATGCCGCATGTCCGCCATTGCCAAATCCCCTGATTGAGAACAGAGCTTGAACAAAGTCAACCCTTCCACGTCGACGTCCACGCTCGCAAACGAGTCCCCAAACCTACTACTTCTACCTGCACCAGGCTCGTTCGTCTCCCACACCACCTCGCCGGACCGTGGATCCCACAACCTGATATAGCCAGAATACCCAAATGCCCCGCTCGTGACTGCACTTCCGACGAGAACACCAGTCTCCGGTATCCACGTCAGCTTTCCCGGCACCATATGCTTTGCCTGATTGCCAGATTGTCTAGCGAGCTGAGACAGGATCTGAAGCTTCGTTTTGTCCACTTCAAGGATACAATTCTCTCTATGCGGACAATCAAACGCGGCAAATATCGAACCCTCTGAACCAGCGATTGCATTGACTCGGGCCTTGAAGATACGAGGATCCGAAGGATCAGTCCACTGAACCGACCCGACGTTGCGGCCGTCAGAGAAATCGTAGAAGTGTAACCCCGCATTCGATTCGGACCCTATTGCCGCAATCTCCGGCCAGACTCGGCAAATCGAATCGATTTCGTCTAGGTGAGTCCGAATAGTCCCGGAGTGGCTGAGATTCCAGTCGTAGCAAGAAATCTGTCCACCGTGAGCGATCCAAATGGATCCATCGCCCGCAGCTGCAGTGAAAGTGGAAGACAAGCCTTCTGAGGCCGGACGAATTGTGGCGACGATAGAGGCGTCGATTCCGTCCAACGGTGGCGGCGCCATGGCCGACTTGACTTGGGCGTCGATGCCGTAGTATAGGGCCTCATCGGCGAGTTCTTGCTTGGAGAAACGGCGAGCGGTGGAGGGAAGCTGAGTGGTACGGATGAGAGAGAGAAGGACGGAGAAGATCTCGGGGTCGCGGTCTATGAAAACGGGATTGGGGTCATCGGTTTCACGGTAGGAGAGTGTTGTGAGAAGCGAATCGGGACCACCGGAACGTATCGTGGAAAGCGTCGTCTCGAAGAGCTTCCCGCCGACGTTGAGCTTGATACGGTCGTTCGGGTGGGTCCCACGAGAAGAGCCAGAAGCTCCCGCCTCCATCGATGGATCACCATGACGACGATGCTCCTGAGCTTTTGACCGGTTGGGAAATCAGGAAATCAAAAAAAAAAATTTAATTATAAATTTTCGTTTTATTTTTGCTGCCGTGATAGCTAATTCAAATTGTTACTCTGATTATCTGCATAATACAAATAAGTTGTACTATCAGATCAAGAACATCAAATATATGTTAATAGTATAGAAACATAAACTACTGTACAAAAATTTCAAATACATAAAAATTACAATGAATGATATAGGCTGTATAAAAGTAAACTCTAAATTCTAGATAAATATTATATCCATTAAGCTAAATGTGATATTTAAGATAATAAAAAGCGTTTTTGTAAAAAAAAAATAGTATAGTTTAGTAATTTTTTTTTTACAAAAATATACTTTGAGTTGTTACAGTTTTATTCAATTTTTAATTTGGTTATCATAATTTAAAATTTTGTATAATTATAAATTTAGTCCTTATTATGATATGTTTACTAATATTATATTGTTTATTTTTTATTTATTTTATTATTATAAATTATATATATTCTGACTGTAATACATAATTAGTTACATTAACACAATTTAATTGAATATTAACTTAAATTTCAATAATAAGGCAAAATTAAAATATTAATAAATTTGTAATAATTTAATTATAAAATTTAAAATATAAGAATTAAATTAAAATTAAATAAAATTATAAGATCTAAAAGTATAATTTCTTCATTCAAGAAAATGCTTAATTCAAGTAAAAATTAACAAAAATCTTTTATGTTATCAATTATTTTGTGAATATAGTCACGACAAAAATATAAACCTTCATGTACCCTCACTTTTTTTAAATTTCTATTTTCTTTTTTACCAGTTTACAGTCTGAATAAGACTTAACACCATAAATTTAAGATCTTATACTAACAATACGTACGTACATATAATTTTAATGCAAGATATTTACGTAAGTTTAGACACTACGTTAGTTCGAGTAATAAAGAGTTTTGCCTCTTTTAAATAAAATTTTGAATTTGATTTCTATAAAAAGTATAATATTAAAATAATTACTCAATATTTTTAAATTAATTGATTTCATGTCTTTTAAGTTATAGATTGAATACCGACAAAAGGACAATACCGTCAGATTCCTAGCTCCGACGCAAGTTAATGGGGATGGTACAATTGCATTATTGCTACACTGAAAATCCATTTACCTTCCAATCCCCACATGCCTACCCCCATAATCACGAGGCTCCATCACCGGACGCCACCGGAGATTCTCCATTTGGATCTGGAGCAGATACAATGGCTTCAAATTTAGAAAATTTAAATTTTTTTTAACATATAAAAAAAAATCTTTTTAGAAATAAGATATATTCAAATTTTAATTTATTTATATAAAATAATATTTTATTAAAAAATTGAACTATTTCTAGTATTATGATTTACTTTTGATTTGTTTAATAAAATATCATGTATGAAAAATCTAAAATATTAATAAATCTATCATATTTTTAAAAATTTTTTTATTAAAATATAAATAATATATAATAGTTTACAGTCTATTCCTCATATCTTAAAATTTTTTTAACAAAATATTATTTTGTATAAAAATAATTTAAAATATTAATAAACTTATAATTTTCTAAAAAAATTAATTTTTAGTAAAATAAAAAAATCGAACCACTTGGGACATTAGATTTGATCAATGGCCAAAGTACTGAAAAATCACCAAAGTATGGTTTGGTGTAAGGGAATAGATGTGATGTAAAAAAGAAAGCGAAATAGAAAGTTGTTGTTGGGACAAGGTAATATAATAATATTATTTAATTAATATAATATATTTTTATTAATATAATATTAATAAAATATTATTATTTTATTACATGAGAATTCCAAGAGACCATCCAAAGACGTTGTTGTTAGAGGTTTGGTGCAATGGAGAGATATTAACAATGGAACCATTGTTAGGTTTCCATTGCTAGACCAATGAAAAGTTTTAGGATTCTTGGGAATGAGATGTTTTTGACAAAGTTACTCTCCATGCTAACCTTCTTTTCAAAAAATGCTTTCATTTGTTAAAATTAAATAGTTAAATATTTTTCTCAATTAAATCAAAAATATTTTTAATAAAAAATTAACAACTAATATTTTAATATTTTTAACTTTCAACTAAGAAATTGAAAAATAAATATTTTAGTTTTTAAAAAAATTTTAAAATGAAAAAAAGTGATTATCTTAATATTATTAATATTTATAATGAATAATTCAATATTTTTTATTAATTTTATCCTAAAAATAACTTTAAAAAATATTAATTTAATATTTTTGATATAAGAACATACTAAAAATATTTTAATCTTTTCATTCTATTATTATTTTTATTTTATCATATTAAACAAAATTTATAATCTTATTCTCATTTTCATAACATTCTATTTATTATTATTATTATTATTTTTTCTATTCCTGGTCCCATTCTTTCTCCTTTTGATACCGAGCCCTAGTAGTTGATGATACGGAAGGTGATCCAGTGTCATCCTATAGTCTCTAGTATTGCATTCATTATTTCTGACAAGTAACAAATTGTGTAAAATCTTTAAGACATGTACTATGGTCGATTCCAACAAAATTGTAGTTGAACTTCTACTAATTTTTATTTTTTCTTTTAGAACTATTTTGTTAAATATATTATTAAAAAAATTATTATAAATATATTTTTTACAAAAATATTATATTTTATGACAATTTGATTCTTTATAAATATACAAAAAAAATTAGGCTCTAAACAATTATATTTTATACAAAACTAATTAATTGTGAACCTAAATAAAGACTTAGTTTTGAACAAATTTAAATTTGTAAATAATTAATTTTATAGATATTTAAATTTGTGAAGAATTAATTTATTATAATTAATTTGTAAAAAATTAAATTATCACAAAGTGCAAAAATAAAAGACTAATTTTATAATTTTCTCATACATATTATATATATTTAATTTGAATAAATTATATTTAATAACTAATTTGTTTTAAATATCACACTTAACTTTCTTCAATAAAGTTAACATTCAACCGCTATGCACTTTTTCAAATTGAAATGATTTAAATATTTATATTTTCATATTAATAATAAAATTACAATTTTGTATTTGAACATGACATTGACTTAGCTACTTTTATCATCATGTTAAGAATAAAATCACTATGTTATAGTTAATATATAGAAAAAAAAAATTAGAGAAATAATTTTGTCAGAAGAAATGAATATAATATTTAATATATATATATATATATATATATATATATATGAAAGTATTACATGTAATGTAGTTAAATAACTGTAATATATTCAATACGATAACACAAATATCAAGACGAAAATAATAATTTGAACATGAAAAATGTGACCCCCCACAAAGTGTGAGATTTCTATTATAACACAACTGTCACTTAAAAAAGATTGTATGTCATAAAAATATATTAATTTAAGTATATGTGTATATATATATATATATATATATACTTAGATAGATATAAATTTGACCAATTTGATCGCCGATATTTTGGTAGGATTATAATATCATATTTAATTACAATAAATCATTGAATAAAAATTTAATTGTTTATATTTATATTAAATTAATATAAATGCTTATAATTATATTTTTCATCTATAAATTTAAATCATTAAATTTTTATTAAATAATCTATCATAATTATATATAACTTTATGTTTCAGTCCAAACATAAGAGATTTGAATTAAAATTTGACATATCTCAGTGTTTATAAATAATTGACTTCCATTATGTTTCTTTTGCGAACTTAAATATGTATCCCTTTTAATTTTGATAAGATCAGACTTTTATCTTATCAAATAAAGTAACATGAATTTAAGGACAAAAATAGGAAATATCCACACGAATTTTTAGTGGTTATTCCCTAGTTTTTACACCATACCCAAACCAGCTGAACTAGTCTTCAAGTACACTTTTAGATTAGACCCAGACATGACGTGTTGACATTTTCATTGTGAGCTAATTTAATTCACCTAATTTTTGTACTCAGATTTAACAGTAGGAATTTCTTCCTCCATAAACCACACCCCAATCAGCCCAATCTCTGGATGAGTTTCATCATATTCAGACTTCTGACATAAAACTACTCATCTAAAATCTTCAAGGCACGAACATGTACTACACAACTCAGGACTGAACCCAACAACAGAGGCTATATTAATATAATATCAGAACTACAAAGTATACATAGACACATAGACCGTTAATTATTTGGTCACAATCAGTATGTTTATTGTCATATATAAATAATACTTATAGGTAGAAACATAATAGGGGAAAAATCCCAATAAATTCAGAATCAAAAGGGACCTATCTACTCCTTTTTCTTTTCGTCCCTCTCAGTTTGAACTTCAAAACTTTCAAGCCTTCTTATTATCCTCTTCCTTCTTCTTCGATGGAACCCTCCCATCTGTTCCAGCAAGCATAGCATACTTATCTTTCCTCGTCAAGTTCGTACACTCAAACCCTAAAGTCCCCGCAAGAACCCTTTGAATATAGTTCGCAACTTCAATACTGGGTTTCCCTCCCTTGCATGTGAGCTCAACGGGAAGCTGGTTCAGAAAAGTGATCTCATAAGTAGGCATAGGGTTCATGAACACAAAATAAGGGTCCAACAATTTATGCCCACGAACCGTAGTCCCATAAAACACACTCTGCTTCGTGTTGATTGCCACAGGGACGATCCTGTCTGTTAACTCAGCAAAAAGGGCACTGAACCTTAAGAGAAATGGCTCTCTACACGTGGTTCCTTCAGGGCAAATCACTAGGTCACCTTCTTGAAGCAGTCTCTTTATATTCTCTGCGTCTCTCTCTCTTTCTCTTGATAAAGCGACGGCTCTGATCGGCGAGATTATTTCGGTGAACTTGCTTATGCTGTAGGTGACGCAGCTGATTTTCCTCCCCAGAGCAACTGCAGTAACCACAGGGTCTAGAACCGTACGGTGGTTGCAGACGAATAGGACACCACTTTGGCCTTTCTTTGGGGGTGGAGGAGGGGTGCCCTTAACAAGGACTCTGATGCCCAGAAGCTTGTAGTTGTACCATGCGAGCTTTTCTGGTAACGGGATGTTAAGGTATACCCTAAGGATAGAGAGTATGATACCAATTGGGAGCCACAGGAAGGTTAAGAGGGCCATGAGAGGGGTTGGCCTCTGAGCAAAACGACCATCATGGAAGATTATTGGACTCAGAAGCTTGTTTCTCGGTAATGGCTCACACTTTGTTCTTGGCACCATATATCCTTCCTGCACGTGAGGAGGATACAAATTATTTTATTTTTTGAGATGTTATAAATTTCAATTTTTGAGCAAGGAAAAGTTGCCCTTATAAATGCAACGTGGATCCAGGGCTGCACAGCAACCCTACTTCACATTAAAAAGAAATTTTGAACCAAAAAATTAAAAAAATAATCTGTCCCATGGAACAGAGGGCCCGTTTTAATGATGTACGGGTCTTAAATACCCAAAAGTAAGGGACCGAAGAAACAGTGCTCATTGTGGATGAAAACTATATCTCATGTCTCATTATGGCTCTCACCAAACACCAATTCCTCAGTTTCAAAAAAACCATTCTGAAATATATAATGTCACGTCGTATTTGATGTGTGTATATGACTCGAACATAGTTAGATTTTATCTCAGAATATTAATATACTTATAAAGATGCCAAAATGTTTAAACTGTATCTTATTGTGTCTGATTCAAATGTGGTGCTTCAAAAGTGGAAAGTTATGGGTAGTGATTAATTATATTATACCAACCTTGCAAATTGACATGAATTCATGATCAGATTCACTGTCTCCCAGCCCCAAATCTGGCAAGTTGGATCCAAATTCCTTCACAAGAGCCACTTTCTTGTCTTCACCAACCAGTACTCCCGGTTCCTTGACAAACCCAGTTAATGTCTTCCCAGATTTCGTAACCTCAAGCTCTGTCCCAATGACCTTATCAGCTTCAAGAAACGTCTTGGCAAAAGGCTCCACCATCAACCTGGGGCTTGCCGTGATGATGTACCGCTTACCGAAGGAATTGAACACCCGCCACGTGTCCGGATGAACGTCGTCCGCGTAGAACCTGGGCAGCACCGACCGCGACACCAGCTCGACGTCTCTGGTCTTTAGGCCGGCGAAGGCGATGAAGATGAGGGTTTTGATGGCGAGGGTTTCGGAGACGAACAAGTACGTGAAGTATACGAAGGGGACTGAGGCAAGGAGGAGGAGCCCTCGTAGGAGGCTTCCGGCTTCCAGAGCCACGAGCATGTAGTAAGGGAAAGCACTTCGGGACACGAGAAGCGTGCCGTCTAGGTCGGAAGCGACGGTCTGATTGTGTCGTCCATCGGTGCTGCATTTGGCGACGGGTTGGAAACGACGAGAAGCTCCCGCGACGACCATGGCTAAAAGAGAAGGAGAAGCCAAAAGGAATAGGATGGTGGTGATGATGATGAGGAAGGGATTGGAAATTATTATGATGAGAAAGAGACAGAAGAAGACGGGGCTTTAAAAGGAGGAGGAAGAAGACGCTGATGTTGCTCAACAATTTTGAACATCGAATAAATAACGATAAATCATATTACTGGGACGTAAGAAGAAAATTTTACCATATATGAAACTTCACATAGGAATTGACTATGGAATACAGATAATATAATCTTATAATTATTGATTTTTTGTAACATTAATATTACGGATAAGTTTGCGTGTCTGAATTCTGTTTACAATTAATTTTTATTAAATGATTCTAATTTCATTCAGAATTTTATAATTATTGTCAATTTTTTACTGAATTGATACTGAAATTATGTTACTCCAAAATTATCAATTAAAGCATCAATGATATTCCTGAAAGTGAAATTTTGAAAAGCACATGTAAAGGTGATCTAATTCCAAAAAATTACGTCTAAATATTTTTATAACCCTCGAAGCTAGAGAGCCTACTTAAGTGTCAAGTATTTATTTATAATTAAATCATTAGTCGAAAACAAGTGAACCTGCATTGGCTAAATCTCTCCTAACAAATCATTAGTCGAAAACAAGTGAATCAAATAAAATCATTAGTCGAAAACAAGTGAACCTGCATTGGCTAAATCTCTACTTAGCCACAACTAATGATTTAGATACTAATATTTTTATTTAAAGTGTCAAAGAACTATCACTAATGGAGACCGAGTCTTAAATTACAAAGCATGTTGGTATGTGATTTGTTTATCCAGTAAGATTATATTAAATTTACTCCTTCATGTTTAAAGTAATTATCAATTTAACCCTTTATAAAATTATACTTTTTTTCAATTTAATTCCTTACAAATAAGGTATTTCTTAATTTAGTCCATCATAAAATCACTACTTAAGTGTCCCTCATAATTTTTCTAAATTAATATATTTTATAAGATATGAAACACTAATCATAGTTTTATTTGTGAAAATTTGAATCAAAAGGATCAAACTAAGGTGATAATTTTATGAGAAGGCAAAAAGAAAGCATTATAGATTAAATTAAAAGAATATATAAATGAGTAAATAAAGTTTTAGTCTTTATTATCGTTGGTGTTGTTTTGACGCAGATGAAAGGGCAGTTGTGTGGAGGGGTCAGAGTAGTTGGAGGTGGATGCATTTCATTGAATTAGCCTACTTGTTAGTTCATTGACGAAACAACTCTTAATATATATATATATATATATATATATATATATATATATATATGCATACGTATAGCTAAGCCTGCTAGCTACTTCGGCTTTTATTTTATTTGGCTAAGCTTCTCTAATATCTTACACAATCTTAGATTTTCAATATTTAACCCACATGATTTGTTGGGGTTTCGTAATGCTCCATGTTTGTCGTTTTTAATAAATCTGCAAATTTCTTCTCTTAAAAATTTTTCCCCATTTTAGTCTTCTAGCTATTCTTATCAACTAGCAATTCTCTCTAGTCCAAATTAAATGTTTTAGCAAGTGACAGGGACCGAACCAGAAAGAAGAGTAAGTGAAGTGAGTTTTAAGAAAGTAAAGAGAGCATGTTTTACTGACTTAGGAAGGAAGACAATATATATTTATATAAAATACTTATAGTTTTTTTTCCAAAAGAGAATGATTGTCCCTATATTTTTATACTTTGGTCCTCCCTATTGGTCATATCATTTTTATTTAAAATTAGGTGAGACAAAAGTGGAATGAGGCCAAGTTATTTAACCGACAATTAAATGCATCCTAATGAGCAGCCCAAGGTCTCTTGTCAATTTTCCATTAGGTGATATATATTAACACAATTAAATATAAACTAGCAAGGGTCATATGGTTGAGTACCTAATTTTTAAAATTTTAATTGGAGAATTTAACCATTCAATATTTATAGTTTATTAGAGTTTTTAATTTGGTTCTTGTAATTTTAGTTTTCCAAAATTAATCTTTATGTTTTTTATATGTTTAGTATTTAGTCTCAACTGTTAATTATAAACAGATAGAAAAGTAACATAATCAAGGTAGATACTAAATTCTATAGATTGAAAAGTATAATAATCAATTTATAAAATTAAAAATGTGATAATTAAATTAGAAATTTAAATAAATTATTTAATAATCATTTTAAGTTATATCTTATTTCTTTTTGTGGCTAATGTGAGAGAGAGAGAGAGAGAGAGAGATATATATATATATATATATATATAAGGATTAAATTTAGATAAAGCTAGTTATATAATTACTATCAAGTTTTTTAATTAACATATTACAAGTGTATATCAATAATAATATAAAAAATTTATACTTTAATTTAAAAATTATACCATTATTTACAATAATTATAAAAAAAATAATATTAATAAAAAAAATATATTGATTATGTTTTAATAATAGAATATATAACAAAAATATAGTACACTAAGTATAAATGTTTTTTTGAGGCAAAAACACAAGTATAAAATTTTTTTATACGCATACATAAAGGGTAAGACAGAAGAATAATAACGAACAGTACTGCCTGCACCCCTGGTGTCATATATATATATATATATATATATGCGGCACACAACGTACCAACATTTATTCATTGCTTAATTTACCCATTTACATTAATTTTACTGACCAGCTGGTACAGTAAATATTATATTACATTCAATTTGTGTGCCCCCCTCGTTCATTATGTCTCACTTTAATTTCTTCAGTTTAATTTTAAGAGGATTTCTTTTTTATTTTGCTATTAAATATTTTTAAGATATTGATTAAGAATTATTTATCATATATAATAAATAATTTTTAATTAATAATATTAATCAATAATAATTTATTGTATCTATTACTAATAATAATAATAATAAATATTTATAAACTAATTTTACTGGTTAAAATTTATTTATTATGTATAATAAATGATCTTTAATCCCTATCCTAAGCACACTAGTTAGCAAAACCTTTTTTATTAATAATTTGATTATTTTATATTTTTCACTGATTATTTTCTAAATGAATAAAAATTAAATTGTTAAAGAGGGATCCTGGTTACTATTATAAACCTGATATACCTCTTTTGTTCTCGCTCATTTTATTTTGGTGAATAAGAGTGTAGAACAAATTAAAATCGTAACTCCAAAAAATTATATCAATTGGTAAGAGAATTGAAAAATTAGTAATGAATTGGGGTATTAAAAATAGTCGGCCATTTGTCACTATAAACTAATTATTTTAAGCATGCATTCCACATTATTAGTCACATATATTAGTGATCATTTCCATATCACTAATCTGTTATAGATTATCATTAATTAATTTATAATTAATTAATTATGATTCTCTCGAATTGATAGATGACTTGTTATTGAAAACTTTGGTGACTCATTGATTATAATTAATTCATCATAAATATTTGTCATCAACATAACTACGTTTGCTTAAATTGTCACAGGCGAGACATCAACACCAAATTAATGATGAATGTATTAGTCATCACTTAAATTTAATGCCGAGTAATAAAGCACCGGATAAAATAATAAACCAATATATCACTTAATCAAGATGATTAATGATAAATATTTTTTTAAAAAAATATACTACATCAATTAAAAGAAAGAAAGTACATACCAAATTGAAAGCTAACATGGTAAATGAAGACTCTAATATGTCGGTGCCTTCATATTTGTTTGCCTTCAAATCCATGAAAATCTCACTTCTAAGTAAAAGAAAACAACAATAATTTTTAATAACCAATCTATACTCAAAATCATCCATAAAGTTTATCTTAATATTACTCGTAACTTGCCAGGCATTTGAACAAATAATACATTTTATTGAAAGATTGGATAAAGCCTAATTCAATGACGAGCTCAAATTTTAATAAAGATAAATATTATAAATTAAGATAAAATAATAAATAAATAAATTTTATATACAACAATTAACCGCATTTATAATCACATTTTTAATGCATAATGATGTCCCGAAAAATTCTATATAAAATTTATTACAATTTAATAAAACCTAGCTACCGCTTCTCAATTACTGAATAGGGTATTCATGAACTAAAAAGAATGGAAGAAAAAGAAAAGGAAAGAGAAAATTCAATATAAAGATTGTCTTAATTTTTATTTAAATGTAACATTATTTTCATAAAATATATTTGGAACATTAAGAATAGTGAATAAAAGTATTTAGAGATTAATCATTGAATTAAAAAAATTACCTTCCTTTCTCCTCCATTATCCTCAATAAAAACATACAGCTAAGTCTCACATCTTCTTTTGTAATTGGAAAAAAAAAAAAAAAAAAAGGAGTAAATTACTCAATCTTCCATAGAGAGATGTGCAAAATCTCCTGACTCAAGTACCCTAAACATAATAATTATTGCATATGCTAAAAATATAACTTTTAAATTTTTATATTTTTTGGTGAAAACTATAAATTTAGTTTATTCTAAATTTAAAAATTGATTATTTTATATTAATGAAATAATATTTAATACTGGTTCTATTATTATATAAATCATAGACATAAGAGAATTTTGATTAATATAGAATTAGTGCATCTTTTTAATTTAGAGAAGAGAAGTGTAAATTTTCAAAATAAAAAACATTGATGTGTAATTTATGCTTCTCTTAACCGAAGAAATTATAATCCGACGAAGTTGTATATATTGTGACATTTTCTTTTAATAAAAGTTTTAAAATGTAAATGATAATTATATAGATGTATTTTTAATTAAAATCTAGTTTACAAATAAAATTAATTTAAAATTAAATTTACACAACTAGAATTCAGACATGCACTTAGTGCATTTGAGCTTTCAACAATCAACCATACGTGTCTAATGGGTTTAATAAGGGGAGACAAGGAGCAATAAGGATGTGAGTCTCCACATGCACTCACCTTTCTGTGCGGCGCAATTTCCCTCCAAAATTAATTCAATGTTTGGTCCAATGGGAAACACGATAAGGATGATGAGCATGCATGTTCTATGTAATTATATATAAGAGAATTGCCCAATAATGAAATAATATATATAATATATGGAAAAAAAACATTATTTTGTGATAAGTGAAAGTTTAAAAAAGTACTTTACTCTTTTTTTTTTTTCAAAGAAAATAAGTAGAGTTGTTTAGTAAATTTTAAAATATAATTTTAACCTCTAACTCTTGGCTTTAAGATTAATTTGATCCTCCAAAAATAGAAAGTGTTAAAATGATTTTTCAAAAATAAAAGTCTTCTAAAGACAATTTGTTCTTCCTACAGGCCAAATCTAATCACTCTTTTATATTTTGAGTACCATTTTAATGATTTTTATCTTTGAAAAATTAAATTAATACTTTAGCTAAAAGTGAGGGAGATAACTTATATTTTATTTATATGAAGAAATTTTTATGGAAGAACAATATTAAGGTGATAAGTTGTAAAAGATATTTATTTATTGCATTTTATCAAACAATTAATCATACATACCTGAAATTTGCAATCAATTTATTACGTCAGCGTAAAAATTAATATTACTCCCATTATTGGCGTCTAAAAAACTTAGCCATTCTGATAACAATAGGTTGGCTCAATGTATTGATAAAAAAGTTTATATTTATTAATAAATTTTAAATTACATTACTAGCTATTTTCTTCTTATAAGATCCATTAATCTAATAAATATGTTTTAATCAAAATATTTTACATTTACTAGTAATATATATGGTTAAATTTTTATTCGGAAGGAAACGAATTAGAGGTTGCAAGCAGTATAAAGTATGATCCGATCATCATTTTTATTGTCTTTATTTACTATTATGTTGATTTTTGTATTTAATATTAGATTGACATATATTAGTAATAGTCAGCTCTGGTTAATGAAAGTAGCTTCGGATCTCCATGAATTTTGTTAATTCAGGGTATTTCTTTTAGTCCAAAAAATAAAATTTGGATTAAAGTATAATGTAATTTTTCATTTTAAGGGAAGTTTGTGTAATTTTAAAAAAACTAAAAAATATTTATATCATTCTTTAAATAAATAAGTAATATATATATATATATAGAGGGGTAACAATTAGTAATATATAAAGGTTATATTTGTTTTAACTGTCCAACATTAAATGCTGAAATTTATCTCTCTCCTTTTACATAAGACCTAGATTGTTCTTTTTAATTTTTGGACTAAAAATAAATTAAAAGATAAAATTATTTAATACAAATTATGTTTAAATAACTTAAATATTTTATTTATACGTATTTACACGTGTTAAAATCTATTTGATATAAAGTCTAAAAATAAAAAAGTACATAATTAATATTTTATTTTATATTTTATGCCAATTTAATTTTTCACAAATTAATGATAATAAATTAATATTTTATAAATTTAAATTTATATAAAATTATTTTTTTATTTATATTAATAAAAAATTAATTTTATATAAAATAAAATTTATAAAAAATTAAATTATCATAAAATATAAAAATAAAAGATACTTTATTATCTTAAAAATACTCCAAAATAAAGAAAAACCCACACACACGACAAGATTCTCCATAACCTACAAGTATTGTCCACAATGGTTTATTAATGTTGGCAAGTTAACTGTTTCTTGTGGACGAGAAGGAGAGGGAGGGTGAGAGTCGGTTGACGTTGACATCTCACTGTTGGAAACTTTTAAAAGAAGGGATTTATGGAGTCTTTCTCTAATCGTAGAAAATTAAAAGACAATTGCGTTGAGAAGGCGAAAGTAAATAAAGTCATTGTCGGAATTTAATTAGGGTTTTGACCTTCATTATTGATTCTACCTACAAAGCACACACGCTAATAAAGGGCCAATTTATTAGCTTGCATGCATTGCATAATGCACCTTTCGTTTCTTATATTTATTAAAAAAATTGTATGAATTTAACAATTAATAATACAAGAAATACATGATCAGGTTTTTTATATTAAATTTGAAGATAGCACGCAATTAAAAAAATTTAAAATTTTAATTTATGCAATTCAAAATTTTTAATCTAATAATCCATATATAAAAGATTGTATAATCAACCGTCAATAATTCTATTTTAAGAATTACTAAAAATTCAAATCATTTAAAACATGAAATTAAATAAATATTGTTGACGTCTATCAATAGAAAATGCATATTAGAAGATTTTTTTTAGATAATTAAACAAAAATGACGTAACATGATTTGAATCTTGAGCAATCCAAAAACACTAGTTATATAATATATTTAAAAAGCATATATATATATATATATATATATATATATTCTTGTATATGGCTGAACGCCGAGAAAATTCGTAAGTTCATCATCATACATATATTGGAAAATTCCCATACATTTTGACAAATATTATTTTCTTTTGTACGATACAAGTAGTGTTAAGTTAATGTGCACACGTTAATTGATTTTAGAGTGAAACTTCCACATGCATGTACTTGGTACATTTTTTTTTTTTTGCCAATATAATCTTTTATTCAATGAAAAAAATACAATGTTTGAACCAAAAAATGAAAGTTTAGACACAAAAAAAGACAGAACCAAGTATAAGAAAACACGAAGGCATGAAAGATGACATACAGTGCTATGTAATCTTCAAGTTTCACACACTATAACTTCAGCCAACACTAGTTCTTACATTAATTATCTTAGAAGCAACAATAGAAACTAAGGGGTACAGAGGAGAAGACTCCCAATTGAACGGGCACGTCCCTCTGCTGGTATGCTTGACTATTCAATTAGTAGCCAAGTTAGCTTTCTTAGGAATCAATTCTAAGGAGAAAGAAGCAAAATAATTATGCAGCACTCTTATATTAGCAAGAACTACTTTGCTTCTCCAATCACAACATTTACTATAGTTAGAAATGGCATCCACCAAGGCTTTACAATTAGTTTTGAAACTTTTAGGAATCCCATATCAAGTGTCATAACTAGTCTCTTTTTAAGTGCAAGGAACTCAGCCATGATAGCGAAAGATCCCTTGCAACGATAACCATATAATTCTACAATTTCCTTGAACCAGTTCCTAATGATAATTCCAATCCCAGATAAAACTATGTCCTTCTTAAAACAAGCATCAATATTAATTTTGAGATAATTAGCAGGGGGCTTCCACCTTATCTCTGGCATATGGCTACCCAACAAAGCATCAGGATTGTGAGGAAATAAATTATTAGTGCTTAAATATTTAGAGGTGTGTTCAACAACCATACTAACAACGTTATATGGGTAAGTTCTTGCATCTTCAAACACCAAGGAACATCTTCCTTTTCATATGAACCAATACACATAAGTAAATAATACAAGATCAAAATAAGATAAATGCAATTCAAAGAACTCATGTGACAGCCAAGCATCAACTCTATCTATTCTGCATAAGTCCATTCTTAAAGCGAAAGGGCTAGAAAACCATACTGCATGCACCCATTCACAAAGAAAAAGCATGTGTTCCATGGAGTAAGAATAATGTTTCTTTTCAACTTCTCTTCCGTGGGTAAGGCTTCAGAGTAAATGCGCCACAAAAAGTGCTTAAGTTTGGGAGGGACTTTGATATTCCAAAGGCAGTTCCAAAACCCAATAGGTAACTGGAAAGATAAGCTAACAACATACAAATCGCTATGATTAGCTTTAAGCATTATTAGTTGATATCCTTTTTTAATTGTGTAATCACCATTGTTTCTCTTAGTCCAACAAAGATGATCATGGACACTAGTTATAGGGATGGAGATCTGATCCTCTTTATTGATTCCACCTCAGTGTTTGTAAGCCACCCTAAGACCAAGGAGAGGTCCTAATGCTCCCTGTCAATGAATTCAGCCATATGACAGTCTTCTAAATCTTCATACAGGGTCCCACCATCCAAACGGTGATTAGGTAAATCAGTAATCCAAGGATCCTTCCAGAATTCAATATTCCTTCTATCACCAACAACCTAATAGATATCTTTGGCTAAGAAATCTCAACCTTCTAGAATGCTGGACTAAGCCCAAGACGCCCTTCCACCCTTCTTTGCACGGAGAACGGAAGAATTAGGAAAATAAAGCCCTTTGAAAACTTTGACCCACCATTCATTTGGAGAGTGTAGTAAACACCAAGCTTGTTTTGCCAAGAGGGCTAGATTAAAGAACCAGAAATCCTTGAAACCAAACCACCATGCTTTTTAGTGTAGGCTAATTTCTTCCAGGCAACCCAATGAATGCATCCCTCATCCTATTTTTGTTCTCACCAAAAGTTAAAGATCATAGTATCCAATTCTTGACATATCTTCTTTGGAAATAAGAAGCACGACATAGGATAAGTCGGTATTACATTTGCCACCACCTTGATTAACACCTCTCTACCCACTTGAGAAAGCATGCCATTCTTCTAACCTTGTACTTTCTTAAACTCTCTCTTTCACAAAGCAAAGTGCCCTTGATTTAGATCTACCACAAAGAATTAGTAGTTCCAGGTATTTTCCTAAAGATAGTGATGAAGAAATGCCCAAAAGCTGACAAATCTCCTCCTTAAGGGGAGGATGAGAGTTACAAGAGAAAAAAATGCAGGATTTATCCATATTAACTAGTTGCCTAGAAGCATAACAATAATCATATAATATTTCCTTGATGGCATGTGAGTTAGTTCTAGTTGCCTTAAGGAAAAATACTGTATCATTTGCAAATAAATAGTGAGATATCACCAGACATCTCCTTGCCAATTTAATTCTTTTTAGCTTCCTGTTATCAACACCTGCCTTCACCATTTAAGACAACACATCAGCCACAATTGTAAATAAGTAAGGGGATAAGGGGTCTCCTTGTCTCAAACCCCTTTGAGGGGAAAAGTCAGCAATCTTCCTGCCAGAAATTAATAAATTAAAGTCCATTAAGGAGACACATTCCATGATTTTATCCACTTAAAAGACATAAAAGCCTATTTTCAACATAATTGCTCTCAGAAAATCCCACTCAACTCTATCATATGCCTTATTCATATCCAACTTCAAAGCTAGATAATATTGACCACCTTTTTTTTTATTTTAAGTAATGAGAGGCTTCATGTAGTACCATGATATTGTCATTAATCAACCGACCTTGGAGAAAGGCTATTTGATTCTCAATTATATAGGTAGGAAGAATGCTTGTTAATCTATTACTCAAAACTTTTAAAATGACTTTGTAGGAGAAGTTGTAGAGGCTAATAGGTCTAAAATGACTAACCTGTTTAGGGAAATCCACTTTAGGGATTAGAACCAAGTTGTTCAAGTTTAGTTCCTTTAACAATGAGGCATGCACAAAGAAATCCTTTACAAATCTATGAACCTATTCCCTAATAATCTCCTAAGAAGTATGATAGAAAATACCTAAGAAGCCATCTTGTCCAAGGGCCTTAAATCACTTAGGTCAAAAGTTGCCTATTTTATTTCATCATCAGTAATAGGAGACATAAAAAAGAAGTTATCAGCATTATTAACCACAGGCTATACATAATCCATTACATAAGAAAAATCCCTTGCTCTACTAGATAAAAAAAGATTTGAGAAAAAAGGATTAAATTCCCTAGCAATTGTCATTTGATCCTCAACCCAAGATCTATTATCCGTTTTCAACCTTAATATTTTATTCATTTGCTTGTGCTTAATGGTAACAAAATGAAAGTATTTGGAATTCTTGTTACCCTATTTTAGCCATTGGATTCTAGAACGTTGAGCCCAATATTTCTCTTGTTTGGCCCACATTAATTCAATATCCATTTTCAATTGAGTCAACCTAACAGCAGTATCATCATCCCATCTCCATCATTACATCGTTGATAATCAACAAGTAATTTGTTTATAATTTTCCTATTGTTAGGAAATTCCTCTTTACTCCACTTTGTCAAAGCAAGTTTTATTTTCTCCAAGTTTCTCAAGAAATAGTATAACACCAAAATTATTGAACTCAATGTCACTCCAATGTCTATCAACAATAGATAGGAAATTAACATGATCAAACCACATTAACTTATTCTTGAAAACCCAAGGAGTTCTACTATCGCAGAATTTAGAATTCAACAATAAAAGGGAGTGGTCAGAACCAAATGGTTCAAGATGAAATACCTAGGCATAAGGGAAAGTCTCTATTTACTTGTCATTACATATTGCCCTGTCTAGATGCTCTTTGATATGAGCTGCTCCCAATCTTCGATTAAACCATGTAAAAAGGGACCCATTAAAACCTAAATCCACTATATGGCAATTAGACATAAAGGAATGAAAGTTGGAGGGGCTCTACAGGGATCTTCCACGGCCTTCAAGCTTCTCAGAATTTGATAAAAAATCATTGAAGTCTTATACACTTACCCATGTAGATGCATTACTAGGATTGCAACCACACAACTAATTCCAAAATCACCTTTATCTTGTTCCTTTGGTGGACCATAAAAAAATGAGATGAAACCACACCAATTATCTAACCCACTCAGCACCTCTACATGGATGATATTACATGAAGCAAAAATGATCCTAACGTAAGTATCCTTTTGCCACCATAGTACAAGGCCTCCTGACAATCCAACAGGTTCCACATTCACTGCATTATGAAAATTCAGCCATCATTGTACTTTTTCCAATTTTCTCCAATACATTCTGGTCTTCATTAAAAAGACCAGAAAGGGCTTATGCTTGCAACAAGCATTTCATAGGAATTGTTTTGTCACAAGCCCCCCTAGACCTTAACAATTCCATGATAGGATGCTCATGGTTGCTTGATGGCTTTTGATGACAAGCCATCATGCCCTTCAGCATATTCATTAATTTTTGAATGTCTAATAGATGTAACCTCCCCTACAGTTATTGGAACTTCTGCAAGTGAAAGAGCTCCTCTTCATTTCGTCCTTGTATTGCCTTTATTTTTTTGAACCCTAAATCTTCTTGGGACATCTTACTGAATTGATTCACATTGGCTGAGGGAGTAATCGAGCAGAACATCATTATTGAGCAGGTGACAATTCTTCGCATAGAGAATTGAATCTTCTCTTTGACGTTTAGGATAATGGTACTCTAACTCCATATCGGTATCACGCTTGAAGCTAATCTGTTTAAGCCATTTTATAATTTTTGCTTCAACAACTGGATTTGACGCCACAACTAGCATTGAACTTGTGGAGGTTTCATCATCAGAATGCAACTTTATGAAGTAGTGTTGTTGTTCCTTGATTTCCAGTGTTTGCAACATGCAGCCATGAATCGATTCTGATACACATTTGATGATGCCCTTTTCTTTGAAGTGGGTTCAATAGGTGTCATTAGGTCAGGCTATGGACCTTCAATAATTGTTGAGCCCCTTTTAACAAAGTTTACAACAACTGGATGGGTAGAGGCTTGGTTTACTAGGCTTTTTTGAGCTTCAAGGCCCAATTTTAGTATAGTGGTCTTAACATGGGTCATGCTTGAGGACTCAACCTAAAAGCCAGTACATGGAACAGATTTAGGGCAACTCCCACGAAGCCTTGCCAGTTATGTGATATGAATTCCTTTACACTTTGAGTTTGCCCATCTTCAACAACACAATAACTGATACTTCCCACATGTTCCTTCAAGTTACATCCTCGTAGCTTTTGTAAATGATTTTTCACATGTCATAGGAGATGTAAACTCACACTCCACCTCCTCTAGCAAATCAGAACCTTAATTGAAGAATACAACCTTGGCAACTGGACAAAGAGATGGCATACCAATAGTTGCATCAAACTTGATTCTAGAAGGATTCGCAGCAAAAGATGTGTTGTTAAACTTACATTTTATTACCGTGCCTAATTCGTCCAAACTTATAGTAGAAAATTTGAAGTTTCTCATATTTGAAGGACATCCACACTTTAGATAAATTAGATCTGGGAACCCAAATACCAATTAACCATGGTTTCATTAAATCTAGTTCTACCGTGGTCTAAAAAACTTCGTACAATACCCCTTTCAACTCTTGGTTACTTAATTGCTGCTACTTTTCCAATTCTACTAGCAAGAGTGAGGAGATTTATAGCAGTCATCCCTTCCTTCGGTAAGCCATGAAAGTGCACCCAAAACATACATTTATCCAAAGTCACTTCCTGCAAAGACAAAAAAGGGTCTCATTGACGTAGGATCAGGAGGAAGCCAAGAACTGTCCATGGTCTATCCCGTATAATTCTTCCATAATTCTGCTTGTCATCAAATGTGAATATGAATAGATTATCACGTACATCACTTATAGACACCCTTCCCAGAGTCCAAGTTTTGAGCAACAAAGTCCTGAAGGTCATCTTGTTAACAAACTATTTAGTACATAACTTCCCCAACAGCATATATTTTTCACCCCTTTGAAGAGCAAAATCATCCCAATCTAATTGCACAGAAGCATCAGTATCCTGTCCTTTATCGTTATCCATCATGCAAAGGATTGGGTAATAATTCTCTGAAGTAATCCAAAGTTACTCAGAGAAGATGAAGTAGCTCCCATAAAGGAGAGAGTTGAAATGGTGCGCAATAGAATCGCATAGAGAGAGAAACAGAGACGCAAAATGTTGACTAAGAAAATTTCTAGCTCTTCTCTTACAAGCAAATAATCTGCAGCAGCAGACCATTCACCATCTGGACGAGACACTGACAACGCGTGAGAGAGAGCGTGATCAGATTTTTTCAACGATGAACAGAATGTCGCCAAGGGGGAGATGCCCAATCTGCCTTCATTTTTACAGATACGTTAATTCACTGTTATTGTAACAGCATTGAGACTAGAATGTCCAGCGAAGATGAGACAGCCTTTTATCTATCTCCATCTTGACAGAATTTACGTATTGATCACAGACCTAACATTTGCAAATCCGTTGGTGTGGAAATCTTCCAGAGCATTCGGATCGATCTGTTCGATTATCTTCCGGATGGAGGGAAGTCTTGACTCTGATGATGGCGTGAAAGCGAGACTGAACGAGAAGCCGGAGTAGAACAAGGCCAGCGAACAGAACGGCGGAATGGATTGCGACGAGAGGAGGGGGCTATGAGAGTGTGAGAGACGACAGAAACACAAAGCTTTGAGCTTCGATCTTCAAACTTCGAAGGCAGGGAGAAGATGGACGACGGTAATTAGCAACATATGTATCCAATCGTTCATTAGCAACATATGGGATAATCATATTAAGAATCAAATTAGTACGTAATTAATTCCTATTCCCTAATACGTTAATAATTGGCTCAAAAGGAAGGTAAACTGATAACTAAGGTAATGTGCAAGTCAAGTTGCCTTGGTGTCTCGAACAGGAATTCGGATTTGTTATGATATTTAATTGTTATTTTTTAATGCACTCAAATGTATTAAATTATTAGATAAGAATATAATTATAATAATATTAATTTAAAATATAATAATATTAAAATTATATTCAATTAAGTATAAATATATTAAAGATTTTACTTAATTTTTAAAAAGAATTATTTATTATTGGATAATTTTTTTTTTATATATATAGCCACTAAATTTAATTAAAATCATTAAATTACATAATTTCTTCTATATTAATTATTAAATATATATATATATATATATATATATTTCCTATTAAATGTAACAAAACCAATTGGGTATCACATACATATAAGGAACAAGGTTTCAAACAGATCCCTTGCGGTTCCAAATCTGGATCCAGAGCGGATGACATAGTTTTCTTAATTTTAATTTTAATAAATATTTGTTTGAAAAAATAGTTATAATATACCAAGATGTATTAATAATTTAAATTCTTTTTCTTACATAAAATGACGTCAGGGTGAAAAGAAATGCATTGTAAACTGTTAAAAGTTATTTAATTATTTTTTTAACATGATACTGTTTAAAAAATGTTTTTTGGCATTATGACAATTTTTTGAAAAATTTGATATTTATTAAAATTAAATAAATAAAGCCGTTCTAGAATTCAACGATGTATCCTTTTGCTTCTAATTTTGGGAAATTAACATGTTGCAAGCATTCTCAATTTCCCATAGCAAGCAAAATACTTTGTGTAGTCATACACGAAACAACCATTAGCATGTGCCTGCAATCTAATCAATAAATAGTTGTGTAGTATTACTTAAACCTAGAGTTAATTATTTTTTGTGACTTTGTCTTTCGGTAGGATTAGTATTTCATGAGATTTCTTTTTTCTTTTAGTATAAATTAGTTTTAAGGTTCAGCAAAATTTAAAAAATCACACTCAATTTTCCTCTAATTTCTTTCAAATTAATAAAATCTGTTTTCTGCACAATATTCATTTCTAAAATTAAAATTACTTGACTTTATTTATTTTCATTTAAAAAATCAAATCAAATCACAATTTTTACTGTGCAAAGGTTAACATAGTTTATTCGTTTTTCTAATAAAAATGAATTTCATTTAAAACTCTTCAAGAAGATAACTAATGTCATTGAAATTAATTCTAAAGTCCAAGTATGCATTTTCGAGAATCTACAGAAATTCTCAAGTTTTTTAAAATAATGGTTTAAATCATTAAATTTTTATTTAACCGTCTAAGTTATTGTTATAAAATATTTAGATTATTGGATTCACTACTTAAAAAATTTTAAAAATCCCTTATTACACGAGATCCATGCACACATTTTCAATCCCAATGAAAAGTTACTTTGGCATTTTCCGCCGGTGAGCTTAATGATATTAGCAAAGGAGACTATCACGGCTTTATTTGAATAGTTAAGGGGTGACATTGAAATAAATCATAAATTAGGGACTGAAATAGAATATATTGTAGAATTAAAGGATTCAAACTAAAGATTGAAATTTCTGACAAGTAAACTATTTTTACTGAAAATATTATTTATTAGTACTAACATACTTATAATTACTAGTATAATATATTAGTTACCATCAAATTATTTTGCTTAATCACTCTTATTTTTTCTCTAAATAATTCAACTAAAATTAATATTGATGTGAAGTTATGGATTAGTTTCATGTACGCGCTGCATGATGAGTGGCTCAAGAGGCATTCAAGCATGTAATTTCTCCAATGAAAAATAATATATATACTTCAATTATACATTTAATTCTTAAACTTTAAAAAATGTAATTTCATTTTTCAAAAAATAAATTATTTAATTATTTCATCATTGAATAGTATAAAATATACAGTTTAATTCTTAAAATCCTAAACTTATTATTTATTAATTCCTAAAGTATGTACTGATAAAATTTAATAATTAGAGAGTCTATATTCACTCATGGAAAAATTAAAATAAAAATAGATAAAAATTCCAGAACCAATAAGGTAGAATTTTAAGTCTGTTGATATCATTAACACCAGGTCATGTTTGAGATAATTGTATTTGATATATTGAAATTCAAAATAAGACACCCAATCTTTGATACTAAGATAATGTGTTTGTTTGGATTGAAGTCATATGAATTTGTTTTTGATTAATGTAGCTTGTAAATATAATTTTGAATTAAAGTAAGTTTGCTTGAATGTACTTATGTTTCAGAACTTTTACTTGAAAGATGAATTTTTTTATTAGTATGATTAATAAGGAAGTAGCTTCGCTTGGATGAAATTCCCAAGTCAAGTTAGATGTAATTGTTTATAAAATAAACTCCTGCATTGACGCACAAATAATTTTTAAAGTTTTTTAAATCCCAAACTAAATACACTAAGTAACATCATTGATTTATATCTCATACTATTTAAGAATTCTAGCATCTTACAATACACTATTTTAAAACTCTATTAACTTTTTAAAAATATTTCTTTATGGTTGTTTGATCAAATTTAAAAAAATTATGAGTTTTTATAAGTCAATTTTAAATGTAACATTTTTTTTTTTGCTATAATCAATATTGATTGGATTGGATGACATCAATGATTTATATTTCATTCAACAAATCTAGCATCACAATACACTATTTTATTAATAATGATTTTGTGATGTCTTCCCAACATTTAAAATTTAAAATTTATTATATTTAAAAAGATCTAAATCATTAAATTTTTATTAAACGATTTAAATTTTAATATATATATATAAATATAATAATTTTTAACAATTTTTTTAATATATGTACTAATAAATTATCATTTACCAGTTTAAATTTTATTAAATCCATTTAAAATTTTAAATCTAGCAAATCCAAATCCGGAGGAGTTCTGGATTGCTTGCAGTTTGTTAACAGCCAGAGTCATAGAGTCATAGGCAGCCGCTCTGATGGCACATTTTCGAGGACGAGACTCCGATTTGCATCAACGAACCCTAGCACTCTTCCAATGTCGTACGTCTTCCATTCCCTTCACTTCGCTTTCTCTTCCATATTGCTTTCTCCTGTGAGTGTATCTCCTCTTCTTTATCTTCAAATTCTTCTTCAGATAGCAGTGAAGGATCAGCTACATCCATGGCATGATTGGGCAAATCCATTGCTGCAAACTGGTGAATTCCCACCCCACCTTCAAATTCCTCATTTTTCGGTATTTTTCCTGTGAAAATCTCCAGTGATAATCTCCCATAGCTGTAGGTATCTCCGAGTGTAGAAGATTGCTTACCCGTACCATATTCTGCAAACATTTCACTTGTTTAAAAAAGCATGGATACCAACACAACAATTTGAATTGTTAAGTTCATTTCTGATATAGATATAAATCTTGTATTGGCAACTGCATTTTTTAAGTATCAGTACTTCATAATTTGTATTTGTGTTACTATAGTTAAATTAGATGAAACTTGTATAAAATTTAGAACTTTAAGATTGTGTGTGAAAAGTTGAAGGTAACTGGTGGAATGTATCCAATAGAACCCTTTAGGCCCCCTGACATTGTTGAGTATTGTTTGGAAGTGGAAGTTTTGCTTGATTCTTCATAAAGAAGGGTTGCTAATCCGAAGTCACCAACGTGGGCTACCAAATCATCATCAAGGAGTATATTGCTTGGCTTTAGATCACAATGCACGATAGGTGTTTGACAAAAGTGGTGGAGATATTCAAGTGCACATGCAACATCGATTGCTATGTTCAATCTCTGGATAAATGTCAATCTCTTGTTCTGACTTTGCATGTTATCTCTAGGATGTATCCGATCATCTAGATTTCCGTTAGGCATGAACTCAAACACCAAAGCTTTGAAATCATTACCCTGTTGATCAACGCATGATACAGCAGTTACAATCTTGAGAAGGTTTTGGTGCCTTCTCAAAACTATGCATTTGTCAATGAAGCTCCTCTTTGTTAAAAGATTTAATACTTTCACTGCAATAAATGCTCTGTCACCTGCAAGAGTTCCTTTCTATACCAAACCAAGGGCCCATTTAGTTGTTAGAATTGATACAATGGAAATGAAAATGGGAATAAGAATGAGAATGGGAGTGGGAGTGGGAGTGAGAATGAGAATATTAAAATGCTATTTAATTGGAAAGGAATAGGAATGGACATGTCTCCCTTTACTTCGTTTAGTTAATAGATTACACATATGAATCAATTAGGTAGTGTGCATATTTTACCATATTATCCCTTATCATAAAACTAAAATAAAAAAAGGAAAACATCTATTTGAATTATTAATTAATAATATAATTATATATTAATATTTATTCAATTATATATTAATATAATTTTAATTAATAATATTAATAATAAATTTAAAATCATAATTTAATAATTAATAATTAATTAATAAAATAAATAATAAATTAAAAATGATAATTTAATAATAAATTAAATAAATAATAAATAATAATAATAAATAAATAATGATAATTTAATAATTACTAAATAATAAATTAAATAAATAATTATATAATATTAATAAATTAAAAATATCATTTAATAATAAATAATTAATAAATAATAATAAAATGAATAAATAATAATAAATTAAAATTCATAATTTAATAATAAATATTTAATAAATTAAATAAATAATAATATAATAATAATAAATTAAAAATAAATAATTTAATAATAAATTAGGGTTTTGATATATCACAAAGGTATTTTTGTCTAAAAATTATTATAAGTAGGGACATTTTTGTCTAAGTATATTTTCATTCCTAGGAGACCTTCTCATTTCATAACTTTAATTAGGGAGAGAACTCTCCCTTATATGAGGGAGAGCAGACTCCCTAGGAAATGGGAATGAGAACTCAATCTGTCAACCAAACATGGGAATGAAAGTGTCTCCCATTCCCATTCCCTTGTCTTGATTCTAGCAACCAAACGGGACCCAAAACTTCTTGAGCTGATCAAGTTATCCTGGGAGAACCCACCGGTGTATCTAGCTCGTTCTGAGTAAGAAATTTCTGAATTCAAATCCCTTGCACTAATTGCTATTGCTGCTGATCTCTTTCTTGCTCCTTTTACCATGAAAAGCCATGCAAGAAAGCATGATAAGAGGATTACAAATACCAGAGTGCTAGCAAGAGGGATAACCACCTGGAGGGCAAGAAACTTTCCAGATGAAGAGGCTTTTTTGGTTGTGCAAGCAGGTAAGTTAAATTCTGGGACACCACCGCAGAGCTTGCTGTTTCCATATATTGAAGTGGAACTTGCATATTTGAAGATCCCTGGCTTTGGTACTTCACCCTCAAGGTCATTGTGAGAAAGATTGAGATGCTTGAGAGCTTTAAACTCGCTGAGAAATTTAGGAATCTTTCCAAACAAGTAATTGTGCGAAAGATCTATACTCAATCTCTCTAAACTCTGAGGAATCTCTCCTTCAAACAAATTACCCTGCACGTGCAGCTGTTCCAAGCTGACACATTCGCCAAGAGAAAATGGAATAACACCGGAAATTTTGTTCTCTGAGAGTACTAAACTTGCTAGATTGTGTAAATTTCCCACTTCATCAGGTAAAGGCCCTGCCAAAACATTATTAGACTCGTCCAAGTAAACAGCAAGTGAAGAAATACCAATCACTTGTTTTGGTATGGTGCCATTGAGCTTGTTATTATAAAGACTTAGTACCCGAAGCATCTGACAATTTCCAAGACTTGAAGGTATACTTCCCTCAAAGTTGTTATCCTCCGTGAAGAGCCTTGATAATGAAGTCAAGTTTCCTAAAGAGGAAGGGATTGTTCCAGAAAAGTTATTGCCGTTTAAATACAAACCATCCAGATTTTGAAGTTCACCTATTCCATCAGGGACACTACCAGTTTAGAAGGTTTCCTTCAAATCCTGAAAGCCCCAAATTAGCAAATTTTCCAATAGCTGCAGGGATGCTTCCATATAATGCATTGGAACCTACCGTGAGTCTTCTTAATTGGCTTGATAAGTTAGCAAAGGAGCTGGGCAGTTCTCCTCCATAAATATTTTTAGCAAGACCAAGAACTTCAAGAGCAGTGCAGTTAACAAACGAAGGAAGAAAGCTTAGGCCATCATCTTCCCCATTGTTTCCAAGTCTGTTGTCAGCAAAGTTAAGCCAGGTTAAACGGTGCAAGACTATGTTTTTAGGCAATTTTCCAGTTCGTGCATTCTCAGCAAAGTCAAGAAGTTGAAGCCTCGAAGCATTTAACAATGACCCGGGAATAGTTCCTGTGAAGTTGTTGACTCCCCCGGCAAATATTTTAAGGTTAGGAAGATTTAAACCAACATTGGGTGGTATATTTCCTTGCAGAATGTTCTGAGCAACAGAGAAGTAGAGTATAGAGAAAATATTGTAAATTGAAGAAGGAACTGTACCAGATAGGTAATTCCCATTTAGTCCAAGAAATGTCAAGCCTGATAAATAGCCTATCTCCTTTGGTATGCTTCCATGGAAGATGTTCACTCCAAGTTTAATACGAGATAAAGAAGAAAAATTCCCTATCCAAGTTGGGATTGTTCCCGTGAAATTGTTCTGAGCTGCAGATAATACCCTTAGTTCTTTACAGTGATTTAGATTACTTGGGATACTCCCGCCAAAGTAATTCAAGCTGATGCTCAGATTTTGAAGGTACAGTAGACGTCCCACTTCATGAGGAAAATCACCGTGCAAGCTATTGCTGGCCAGGTTAAGTCCTCTGAGGAATGTGAGGTTTCCAATAGAAGGTGGAATAGGGTCAGCCAATCTCTGTTCTCCAAGGCTCAGTTGCACCACCCTTCCAGTGGCGATGTTGCAGGTGATTCCTACCCACTTGCACTGATGGCTGGAGTTGTTCCACAAACTCATTATTTTGAATGGATCCTATCCGACTCTTGAAGTCAAGTAAAGCTTGCAAATCAGTTTCATTTCCTTGTGGGGTTGCTGTTGCAGAGAGAAATCTTGAGCTCATGTACAAAAGAAGCAATCCACTAAGGACTCGTAATACTAGGATCCTGGAGTTTGCACAATAGTAGCTCATATATTTTTTTTTGTTTCTGGAGTGCAGATCTGAATCCAACTCTAGCAAGTATAAAAGGTAGGATTGTTATACGAAGGGATGAAGTTACAAGGAAAGTACGGGAATACGTGGAACTAAAATTGTGAAGAATAGACGAAAAGTTTGTTAGTTTTCATATGGATATGCAACTTGGAAGCAATTTTATTTTTCCCTTCCCAAGAAGGGAATGAATAAAACTTAAAACAAGAGAGGATAGGCAGAATGAAGTTCATTCCCATTTAAGATGAAAAGAACTATCAATTCTTCTCATTTTTTTATTGGCTGATGGTTGGGGACCCAGTCTGCAGAAATTTAATTTCTGATAAATGCAAATTTAATACATAGTTGGGGGAGCGAAGAATTGAATATGCTTGTATTTAGCATTGAGGAGTGAGGACAAGTTTGTCTATAGTTAAATATTTATATTCAAATTCGGTGACTTGATTACTTGAGAGTTCAGTTGCAATATGTAAACAAATTAGTTGATATGTTGTAAATAAATAAATATGTTTTGTATAAGTTCGTATTGAAGAAAGAGGTTGAAAAAAATGGGGAAGGAAAAAAAGCATCACTTGCAGTCCCGTTTAGGAATCTGATAATGTTAAAAATTATTGTCTAAAAGTATTCAATGTATTATTTGATAAAAATCTTTGTTAATTGCACTTGGTTGAACAATTAACATTTGGTTCAAGTATTATTATAAAGTGTAGTAAGTATTGAATAATAAAAATAAATAAATATGTTCGCAAAAAAATTAAAAATAAACCAATATTATAAAATTAAGTTGCCAGATGTTTTCAAATTAAGAAAAATTAATTTTGTTCTACAAAAAGAATTAATTAAAGAAATAATAACACAAAAACTCATAACAAACCCAAATGAGCATTTAAACCACAAAGGGTTCAATGTGGGATGTGGGACTACTAAACCGCCTAGTCCTGATAAAAATTTTCAGAAAACTTTGTTCGTGATTCTATTGGGCAACGACTCTCAAATTAGATTCTCATGCTTTCTTTCTTTGAACTCTATGGTAATTAGATCATGAAAGAAGACCTTTTGAAGAAATTGTTGAGAGGCTTGTTTCCTCTATATGTGTATTAACTACTTATTCTTTTTGTATTTCATATTCTTTATGGTAGAGTTTGATCTGTAAATTTCTTAAACTTCAGAATAATTGTATTAACTCTGATTCTAGTTTGTCTTCTCTACTAGTTTTACAAGCACAATCTTGTTTGAATGAACTCTTTGCTTGATGTGCCTGTCTTGTGTACAAAAAATCTAGCCTTTCTACTTTTTACTTTATAAAATCATAAACCCATGTCCAAACAGTTAAGAATGAAACCAGCAAAGATTGAATTCCTTATTAGAGGAATCATTATGTTAACCAGCATTTCAACTCAAAAATTGAATTTTACTTGTAAACGCAAGAGAAGGATAAAGTTTAAAGTGAAAATCAAGAAGCTGTAGTTGCTCCATTCCGTGTCACAGAAGATGAGAAAGAAGAGATTGGTTTCCCAAAAAAGCTGCTCAAGTTCATTTTTTTCAGATCAAAGGCTAAAGGATAAATTCCATTAACGCAGATAGTATCTAAACAATGCAAATGTCTACTCATACA
Source organism: Delonix regia (assembly GCA_037074485.1). Lineage (NCBI taxonomy): Eukaryota > Viridiplantae > Streptophyta > Magnoliopsida > Fabales > Fabaceae > Delonix > Delonix regia. The sequence goes on along the minus strand of CM073460.1, from coordinate 3,532,767 downwards.
CACTGTCAAGTTCATTGTTAGTCAAACAACATCATCCAGCAATTTTTCATGCTAAAAAATTCGGGGTTTTTTTTTAAGCCATGACCACGAGGCTCAGTATTTTATGACTCGGATTTTGTCTGCATCCTCATTTGGAAGAAGAGATATTATTGTTGGTACTGTGGGGAGCCATTTCTACAGGATTCATAACAACTTGGAACACCAGACATGGCTACGAGATTCAACTCAAGAACTTAGCAGCCTTTCTGGTACGAAATCTCTTCATTCTGTGTGAATAAAATACAAGACCACTAATATTTGATTTTTTTAAATTGATTTTGACTTTAATCGGGATTTAAATTCAGATTCTTTAACTTTAGAGACTACTCTGGTACTGTGAAGTTAAAATTTATCAGTAAACCACTTGTCCTTTTGAATTATAATGAAAGAGGGCCACAATGAACACATTCTGACCCCTCGTATACCGGCTCAAATTATAATTTAACTCAAAAAATTAAATTGTTAAAGTGAAAACTCTTGAACAGTGAAACTAACAAGATTATTCATTTATGTTCAAAGGGGCTCCATCTCAAGCTTGGTTCAATGCAATAATCTTTACAAGAACATCAATTACAGAGAAAGCATAGAGAGCTCAATTAAAGTTGATAATAAAGAAAATTATAAAGCACCAATACTTGAAAAACAGATATTGCACTTTGATATTGCATTAAAACACATAGTTTTACGTTCCGCATGTGTTAATATCGATCACGCTTAGAGAATAAGTAAACAGAAATCAAATTGTATATAGCATTATAGGAAATCATACATACTTAGACAGTGTCATCGACTAAAAATAAATCATGAAAAAACAGAATTACAGAGTGATACTGTCGTAAAATCATCCAGAAAAGAGAGACTCATCAATCTCAATCTTGACAACCTCATTATCTTCAAACCGATTTTTCTTGGAAGGAGCCGGAGGATTAAAAAGCCTTGGTGGTCCTCTTCCCTTCTTCTTGTTCCGAGGCCTTGCCTGATAATCCCCCACCGCACCATTAATAGCAAAACATTAACATTAAAAAACACAGCATCTAAAAATCTGAGTTATCAATACTTAAAAATTAGAGTAATTTGTATTAGATACAATGTGAGGCTTCAAATTATTCTTGTACACTGCATATTCTGTCATATTACAGTAGTAGTACTGTGTTGTTCACTATATCTTCGTCATTATTTGTGATTCTTAGGTCAAGAGCAGAAACTTTGAGACAAAAACAGCTTGCATTTCAATGGAATTATTGAAGCAGCATCAACAGCTACGAAGCACCACCCATAAATTAAAAAGGAAACCATATAATTTGACACGTGATACCTCACTGAAGATTATAATTAAACACTTCAAATTATCCTGTGTTGTATGAGTATTCGTGTTTCTCAGATCAAGAGCAACAGAATTTGAGATTTTTTTTTTTTCAGAGAAACAGAAGGAAGCGACGGATTGAAAAGGGGAAAACCGTAAGAGAGCTTACATTTCCGAAGGAGTGATTGAAGCGCTTGCCCTTTGCGGTTTTCTTGTCGCCTCTGCCACAATACACTGGAAGATTAAAACCAGAGAAGATAGAGTTAGGATTAAGTAAATTTATAGAAAGAAAAGCAGAGTAATTGCAGAGTCTGGGATTTTACCAGAAGGGATGGGTGAAGGAGAAGAGATGAGAGAGGCAGAAAGGGAAGAAATGGGAGAGAAGAGAGGAGAGATTAGGGTTTCGGAGTGAGAGAAGGAAAGACGAGAAGAGGGTTTGTGGAAGTGAGAGGATAGTGGAGGAGCTGCTGCTACTACCAGGAACGCCATGGCTCTTTGGCTGTCAGAGAACCAAAGAGATAAGGTCTAAAGAGGGGAAAATTCTGTTGGGGTCAAGCATGACATTAGATTCTGGCCAAAAAAAAAAAACATAACATTAGATTAAAAAAAATGAATAATTTCAACAATAAATTTGGGAAATTTGTTATTTAGTCCTATATTTTATGTAAGTTTGTAATTGGTCCTTATATTTTATTTGTGTTTCAAATAACTCCTCATAAATTTAATTTTTTGCAATATACTCCTTGCCATTAATGAATATACTAACACCATTTAGAGGGTGTGATGCGGTGAGTGACAAAGAGAAGCCTCAAGTGTTATGTTACATGCCAAATGAATTTATTTGTGTTTTTTTTCTTAATTATGGGAAAACAAGGTAGCAGGTAAACGTGTGTGACCTGGGCATTTGTTTCTCCAAGTCTAAGCTATAGAAGGAAGGAAGATCCATTAAGGGACAACCAACTACTACATCGAGTTCCCTACTTCCATGGTGCTTCCATCGAGTTCCCTAAAACCTTAACCCAAAATCATAGAAGCCCATCAGATGCATCACCAATGTCAAGATTCAGAGTTTTCTCTTACTCCCTCAACTTTCTTGGCAATTTATTTTCTACCTTCAAAAACAAATTGAAAACATGGGCAAGAATAGAGAGAATGAAGATGAAGGCCAAAAAGGAAATGCAAACGCAACTCATTTCCATATAGCTAGCTCATTGGGGTCAGGTAGGAACAAAGAGAATGAAGATGTAGCAAAAGGGGCAGAAGGTGAAGAACCTTCAAATGGGGATTCCACACAAGTTTCATGTCTTTGAGCTCGCATTCAGAAGCAGGAACATTTAGTGTCCAGACTAAATGATAACAAATTTGAGCTTAAAGATCAAAGTAAATGACTAAACTAAAGAAGAAATATAAACCCAAAAAAAAAAAAAACTCAAATCAAAGAAGGAAGATAAATGGTACAACTAGTACAGACTCAATTTAAGAAACCATTTAACATTGGCAGAAACTTGAAGCCAAGGTATATAAATTTTGTCACAACTTGCAGCTCTAATTTAGAAAACTTGTCTTGTTCCTGTTCTTCAAAATTATGGCGAAAGATTACAAAAGTTGAACAAAGCACCAGATAATATTTGCTTTGGGCTCTCACTCACCAAGTCTAGTAAACTGCTTCTTGAACGAATACAAACTTTTAGAATTATAGCCAAACTTGAAATGACCATGTAGAAAACAAATTGCCAAGCAAGTTGAAAGAGCAAGAGGAAACTCTGAACCTTGAAAAGGGTGATGCATCAGAGGGGCTTCTATGATTCTGCAGCCATCGTCCATGGAAGTACCATAGAAGCAGGGGAAACCTATGGAGTATTTGATTATCACTCAATCAGATTCTGTAGCCGTCCTCCTTTTGCGGTCGAGATCTTGAGACATAAATGCTCAAGCTATGTGTGTCTCCCTTCTACTTTCTTTTCCCATAATTTTAAGAAAAAACAAATAAATCCATTTGGCATTGGCACTTGAGACGTCTCTTTGTCCATGTGGGCTCACCACATCACCCCCTATGCAACGGTATTAGTCGCTTCATGAACAGTAGGTAAATTGAAAAAAATTGAAATCATAAGGAGTGCTTTGAAAAAAAATAGTGTAAGGATCAAATTACAAACTTAGGCAAAGTATAGTAGCTAAAAAATTAATTTTTCCTAAAATTTATTTTAAAGAAATATGTATTTAGGTTGATAAATAGGTAAATTTTTTTGTGCAAGTATAAAATTGGTCGAACTAGAATAATTACTATATAATCCACTAAGAAGAAGATACATAATAATGACATATACTGTATAATAACATAAAATAACTTATTATATTTATATTTTGACCCTATTTTTTTTAAATTTTATTTATGAACCCAAAATTCTTTTTAAATTTTACAATGTGCTCCCTTTATTTTTTATTTATCAGTAATTCATATGTAAATACTAGTTTATAATTTTGTTGATTCACTCCAACACTTTTTTTTATTTTCCAATAACTCCACAAGTCCCTAATTTTGTTCTTATTTTCAATTTATTAACTAATGTTTTGTGGGATTATTAAAAAATATGAAATAGAGGGGGTAAATTGAAAATTTTTTAAAAGATTTGGGTTCATGAATAAAATCTAAAAATATCAGGTCAAAATATAAATTAAAAAATTATTTTAATTTGGCTTATAATCAATATATTTTGACATGTCATTATTACATGTCTTTTTCTTAGTGTGTTACATAATGATTGTATTAGTACAATGAATTTTATATTTACAAAATAAAATGACACCAATTAAATATTATGTTAATAAAAAATTTTAATTTCAACTCAAGGGTGGGTAATGTTTTCTTATAAGAAAAGTCCGTGTATATTTTAAAAATAGAGAAGATTTTATATAATTTCAATAAAATTTAAGAGAGTTTTATGTAATTTCTTTTATTTTTAATTTTATTGATTCCATCTTAACTGTGATCTCATAGATTCCAAAAGTATACATACAAAGTTTGGTTAAATGAATATTTTAGTTCTCTAGATTTATGTGTCACTTTGATTTCATCTTAAGCTATTACTAACGAAGTAGCATAAATAAACATGAGTTAAATAGTAAAAAATGTTGTGATAACAAGAGTTCAATATCTTAAGTGAGATTATTTAAATCTTTAAAAGGTATGAGGATACGCATAGAAAACAAAAATGAATGTCTTTCATCATAATTCATAATTATTATAAGTTAAAAGAGTAATTTGTTAGGAAACAAATTTAAACGACTAAATCAAAATAATAAAAACATTAAAAAATTACAATATCAATTGAACCATTTTTTAAACAGAAGAGTTTATCGTTATTGAGTTATTTATCTTCCTTTCATCATTCTCTGTTGGGCTAAACAAAACATGGCCAATAGTACAGATTGACATTACAATTGATCCACTGGGCCTTCTATATATGCCTTGATAGGTATTAAAGACTCATGGAAATAGTTAAAAGTACAGATTGGACTTAAAAATATTTTTAAGAAATTACAGTTAGGAAAAATAAATTTAAGACATTTATTTAAATAACTCTAAAATTTCAAGATATTTTAAAAGATCTTAGGACCATTTTCTCTTTTTTGCTTTGAATAACCCTATCCTGAGATTCTAATACCCTTCTGTTATTATGTGTTTTAAAAAAAATTTAGTAGGATCTTTCAGAATAAAAAGTAATTTGATCTTCAAAAATTATTTTAAAATTTTTTATAATAAATATTATAAAATTAATTGTAACTCTTCCAAATGAACCAAAAGGCACAAAAGATACAATCTTGACCCGTTTCATCTCCCAAGACTTCACAAACAGATTTGGTATTTAATTTTAAAGTGGTAAAAATTTTCAGGCTAATAATTTAAATTAGAAAAGAAATTTTTTACAACAGAGTGAGAACGAGCTCTTATCCAAAAATAAAAAATTAAAAATACAATTATATTTATAAATTAAAATTTAAAAATCTATTTGAATCCATTACGTTCATCACCTCCAATTAGAAATATCCACTAATGTAGTTCAGAAGTTAGGCATGCCAAAAACGTAGTTCCAGTTCATACATTCGAATTTCTAGATTCCACATAATTTCTTTTAGTCTCTAAATCTTGTCTCATGATTTTCAAGTAAGATGTCACATGGTTGCTCAAAATTGCAAACTTAAGAATTATGACTATCGAATAACACTAATTACAGTGAAATAATTAAAATCCATTAACTAATTTAATCATTCTCAAAATAAAGTAAAACGTTAAGCCTAATGAAATGAAATTTTTAATAAATATACATATATATTATTGAGTATTAACTTTTTCTCAAATTATTTAATTTTAATATAATGGATTAGTATAATTATAACAATAAATTTAATAAAATAGAAAAAATTATTCCATATTTGATAATTACTATGTTATAATTAAAAAGTATAACATCCCTAAATTCATAATATCATTAAAAAAAAATGAAGAACAAGTCGCTTTATGGATCAAAATGTTCTTGATGGCATATTTTAAAAAAACATGCTAGGTTGTAGGCAGATTGCAATCTTACAATATCTCCCTGTCTAAAGAAAAAGAGAGGAAAACACTCTATATCATCTATATAATTTGATTACCCTATGCTTTTTACAGCAAAGGATTCATATTATATGCAACTACTGCAAAACAAAATAAAAGAAGACAAAAATATGCAAAACCCAGCACACATCTCATGAAGTGAAGAAGGCAATGATACAAAAAGTTGAGGCAAACTCTGTGAAGCACAAGTCTACTATATATATAGTTATATATATATATGGAGTCAGCTAGCTGTATCTCTGATCAGTGGCGATGGAGGTGAGGCGGCGGTGCTGTGGCGGCCGGTGGCAGCGGAGGCATTGTTGGTGGCTTGCACTGGTAGCACTTGGCAAAGAGGCCAAAATTGTCAATTTGCTTGATGAAGTTGGTCATGCTGGCCCATCCTCCAAACCCAAACCCAACAACAAAAATCCACACCACAATGAAGGCATTGATGACATACATTGCAGTCCAGCTTGGCATGAAGGCAGGAGGCTTCTCTGCAGCATTCTGCAAATTCAATCAACCACACCCATAAGTATGTACTTATATAACTGAAAGGCCATTATTGTCATTTCACTTAGAAAAATTAACCAAAAAAGTCAATTAAGAAAATTTGAAGGGCAAGGTTTGTGGCTAAGAGTTTCTGTGTATAGATAGTCAGAAGTATCTGATTCATATCTCTATGGAATTTTTTTCTTCTTCACTGTTTTGGGGAATTAGTTTTCACTGTGTTCTGTGATTGCATTATTGGAAAAAGATGAGTCAACTAGGCCAGCTCAAAAAGAGACTTAGCACAAGCAAATAACTAATTGAAAGTGACTTTTCACCTAATTTGGATTTGTTGAAATGAATGGATTTAACAGTTAAGATTTAGAGAAAAACTGCACGGTTTAGATTAATTTTGATGATCGCATGCAGTTTATCTCTTGGAAATTTACTTAGCAAGTTCAAAGAATTCAAATCCGGGGAAACCGTGGTAGGGTAGGAAGGTCAAGAAATTACCTGTCTTGCAGAGGGAGTTCTGAAAGTGAGCATGTGGGCTAAAGAGGGGATGATGTACACAGTGAAGCTAACGAGGAGAGCACCAACAGCAGAGTTAATGGGACCGAAGAAGGGGAAGATGATAGCCAAGAACCATATAGGTATTACCACAGGCAACCTCGCTAGAGCCCTCAAACATATGCTCTTTGTGTCGTGCATCCCTATTGCCTTCTCCCACACAAAGTACAAAGGAGTACATGCAAATCCAAATGTGATAAACTGCACCCATATTTAAACAAAATTTATTCAATATTTGCAGCACCATTATACTGCAAACTTAATCCCACATGACACAATTTTAAATGTAGTGGTAAAGAGAGAAAAATAATAAATACATAATAAATGTATAGTACGGAATATGTTAATCATTAAAAGGATACCCAAAGTTCGGGTATCCTGATTTCAGCTTGTCATAATTTTTAAATTGAAGAGCCTTTAAGTTGTGTCGTCGTGGTCCCAACTAGGGGACACCAATTTGGCTATTTTCAGGTCCAAAGTCCTCTGTTTCAGGAGATTTTGGGTTGTTCTAATTTTTTCTCTTCATTTATTGTAATTTCCAATATTTTTGTTTATTTCTTAAAATTAATTAAGAAACATGTAAATAAATACCTTTTTGATCAATTTTTATAGATCTTTCATGAAAAAATTTGTTCACCTTTGACCTCAAAACTTTTCTGTCTAACTTTCTCAATTTTCTCATCTTTTATTTGGTTAGCTTTTGAATATTGCATAAAGGTGAGGAAGAAATTCAGCTTTTGTGGAAACAGTACAAAATGGTACTGTCAAATTCTCCTATATACACCCCAAATAAACTCATACCTCACACACCTTCTATTTTTATGCACATTAACAAACAAAATAAATAGCTTAAGAAATATGAATACTAGTACAGGTACAAAACACCATATCATATGAACATTGTAACTCAAAGATAAATGTGAAGTGTGTAGGAACCTTACTTGGTGAATGAGCATAAGGATAACAGCAGCATCACGGAACCGGGTCTTGGGGAGTAGAGAGAAGGCATTTGAATGGTTGAGAAGCTCGTCACCGAAAGCCCAGTAAACGGCGGCGGCGGACGGAAGCGTCAGCGTAAAGACATACAGTGTAGCCAGCAAGTAAATGTACTTGAACTTCTGAGGCTTCCACATAGCGTGCATTATCTCCCTGCAACAACAGTTTCACAACCACATGTGACTATGCTGGAAATCATCACTTTGATTGAAACTACATGTCTGTCCCAATTGATACGAAAAGCAATTACTTTGGATGATTTATGGTCAACAGAAGCTGCAGTGTTAAGAAGTATCGATACTAATATGAACACAAAGAATACAAAGACAGAACAGTACATAAATACTGTGGTAATGTACTAGTTAATGTGTCGCGTATAATAGTGTCCAACATGTAATACAGCTCTATTCTTTTTAGTATTGTGCTTGTGGCTACAGAGAGAAGCTGTGAAGATGAAAGTGGATAATGATGCTGAGGAAAAGAGAAGCTTACACAGTGACAGCATGTCCACCGAAAGTGTACAGTATGTTAGTGGCTCCAGTGAAGTACAGCACTAGCTTGGTCGGACCAGTGTGAGTCACATTTTCAGCCTACAAGAAAATCGTCTGATTCATCAGCTGATAGTGATTTTCTTTAATTTTTGGATTCATCTGAGTTCGATTAAGATTTGAACTCGAATGATTCAGTTCTGGAAACGACTCTCATACTACTTATGATGATTTTAAAAGATGAGAAATTGAAGCTATGGATTAGTGAAGTGAATTACCTGGCCATGAACCAGAGCTGCTATGGCCAAGTACCAAGCAGTATAAGTGGTCATTGCAAGGCCTAGAAATGACCAAATTCGGTAGTTATGAAAGGAGGGTATGAACACAGTGGTTGCACAGCAAGCTCCAAAGATATAAGTCCAAGTCCTTTTGTCCAGCTTGTCATTTATGTAGTAGATGTTACTGTTTCCATCAGAAGAGAAACCAAAAAGTTGAATTTGAAAAACCCACTTCAGATAATCCCAAATTAGTTCCGAAAATTAAGAAAAGATCATACCTTGCACATGCTATTAGCTGTATCACAGATCCAAAGAGGAGGAAAGTACAGTTGAATGCTAGTCCCACTGCTTTCCAGTATGGCCCAAGTAACCCATCCAGCACTTCGAACCACTGAAACCATGAACAGTGAAAAGAAGTGAGGTGGAGTGAAGTTTAAAGTCGTCACTGTGATTGGCGACACTAGTAGAATCCTTAGTTAGAAGGTAAAGTGGAAAGCAAATTCTGTTAAAACCCACCTGAATGACATGGTTCTTGAAGCTGACGTTTTCCTTTTCCTTTCTGGTTCGGTACTCTATGTAGAGTACACTGATTAGATAAGCCGTCCAGCTTCCGATCAGCCCATAGAATATCTGAAGCGAGATTCCCGAGAGCATGCCCAGTTGAGAGAACGAATATGGAAGCGTTAACAGCACTTGCGCTACCTGCAAAAGAAAAGACCATGAATTGGTTCGCATAGTTCTACCCAGAGATGTTTGAAACAGAATTGAAGAAAATGATTTCTTGAAGGTTTTGGGGTATTTACTTGATTCGAAGCACAGCTGAACCAAGCGTCCCATACAGAACCGCCATGCCAGAGCAAGCTCTTGAAGCTGAACACGGAGCTCTCTTGCTCCTTCTGATCTCCTTCTTCCCCTTTGATTCCTTCATGCTCTGTTTCGCCGGTAACTATGGCTTCCTCTGCCTGCTTCTGAGCCAACATTGTCTCCTTCATCCTCAAGAATCAAGCCAATCAGACACTTTGAAATGCTTAAATTCCCCCACAAAACAAAACCCCAAAAGTAAAAAAAGAACAAAAGAGATGCACAAAAGAGAATAAAACCTTGTTGGATTAGGAGATGTCTCTTTCTTATAAAGGTAAAAGAATAAGGAACAAACCCAGAATAGATCGATCTATCTAGTTCTCGAACAATAATGAAGGGTTTTGTTTAGGGTGCTTGAGCTTTGCTCGTAGGTGAGTTTACGAAGCTTATTGACATTGCCTCCATTAATAGGATTTGGCAGAAGAAGCTATAAATGGGAGTAAATAACAGAGAAAGTGTGAAGCATGAAAACTGGGTACAATAATAAAAGGCACCACTTTAATGCGCCACCAATTGGCACGAAAAAAGGCAGAGACGCAACCCAAAGACGGCGAGGGACCGCAAAAGAAGGAAACAACACAGGAACACTCTTCTCTGTCTTTCAGACTCGGTGTTTTTATGGCACAGCCTCAAGCTACAACACCCTTCTCGTCACTACCCAACCATATATATATATATATAAGAAATTTATTTATAAAATAAGTGATACTGAACTCATTCAATTGGTGGTTGCTTTTAATTTTTGTTAGTTTAGTTTATAAAACAAATTTAATGTAAGTTATAATACTAATCTTTTTTGTTTCAAAAACATCATCCAGCCCTTACGACAATTTTTATATATATGTTGCTAACATCTCTTGTCTAATTTAGTTTTCATGAATACAATAGAACTTTTACACATATTTTAATTAAAATTATAGGGAATGTTGAAATTTGATATCAATAAAATTATTTTTATTTTCATATTAATAATAAAATCTTTGACCAAAAAATAAATAAAATCAAGCCTCTTATTGTGTAAAAATTAATTTTACTGATAGAAAATTAATTAAAAAGGATAATAATAATATTATTATATATTAAATGTTGGAAGAGCTTAATGATATTTTTGAAATAAGAAAAACATTATATGTAATTTAAATAAATCTCAAAAGAGATGGGTGTAATTTATTTAATTTTTTAAAATTAAAACTAATTGCATTGAGTTGCACATGCCTCTCCATTTAGGAGATCAAACAAAATGTCTCCTTTGTCTCTCCCCAGTTCAAGCATCTGGTGTCCCAGAGAGAATACAAATAAAAAATGTGTAACTTGTAAGAATGATCATGGATAAGATATTATAATTCCCATCTTCAAATTTAATTAGAGATTATTATTTCTCCATGCTTCAACTCATACCCTAGCTACAAAAAATTTTGGACCATAATCTATTAGCTTCAATACAATTTAAATCAGTCACTAATTTCATAAACCAAATTTATTTAATTAAAAATTAATCACAAAATAAACAGTTTTTTAAGATAAAACTTCATGCAGATAATATGTAACTATGTATACACACACATACAACTAAGTGAATAAAATTTCTGTGGCACTTGATAGAATATAAGTATTTTAATCACAGTGACATCGTAAATGTTGTGTGCTAGTGCTTAATGGCTGGTTTTAAGCTCTGTGGATTTGAAATGGAGAAAGCAAAGCTGAGAGAGAGAGATGGAAAAAACTGTATTTTGTTTTTCTAAAAAATATTATTTTAATACTTTACGTTTAACTTAATTATTATTTTGATTCTTCAATTATTTTATTTTTTAAAATAATTTGTTAATAATAAAAAATTATCAATTTTAATCCATCATTTTTTATGTTAATATTATATATAGTCCTTCAAATTAAACCCGGTCAAGTGTCAATTCATAAAAAGAGACAAAAGGTAACAATTTTTAATAAGTGATTGATTATTTTAAAAATAAAATGAGCAAGAGATTAGAAAAGTAAAATATCTTTTTAATCATTCACTTATTACAAAATTGTCATTTTGTTCAATTACTTATTGAAATATTTAAAATAATTCTTCACTTATTAGAAAATATCATCAGATTTAGTCCCTTCAATTTAAGATTTATAATTTGGAAATTAGACTAAATTTGATAATTTTTTTAAAAGTGAAAGACTAAACGTAACATTTTTAAATGAACAACAGACTAAAATGATAATTTTGTAAAAAATGAGAGACAAAAAATGTGTTTTTCTCAATACTAAAATGATAATTTAGTGATAAGTTAGATATTAAAACAATTTTTTAAATTTTGTAGAATTAAAAAATGAAGTGAATGAAAAAAAATTTCATATACCCTTATTTTTTTTGGTTATTTTCATGTCAAAAATTATAAAAGTGAATATAGAGGATTGATTCACTTCCCTTTGATGGTGACACAGAATTTGAAGAACAAAGGGACTTGTGATGAGTAAGAATCAGTATTAAGAGAGGTAAGACAAGGTGCTCCCTTCCTTTGTAGGGCCCAAATGCCCTATTCAACGGCTATATTAATTAAAGCTTTGATATGCTAATTCAAGGGAGAACATTGTAAATATTCTTTCACAAGAAATATTCTCCTAAACTATCTTTTTTCTTTTTTTTTAGTATTTGCATCTTTCACAATTATTAAATACCGCGCTCATACTCATCAGCAACTTGAGATTCACATATTTAGGGTAAGGAATTGAATGAGATATTACTTTATGGTTATTAATTAGATAGGAAAATTAAAAATAATAAATTGAATTTATTATAAATAATTTTATATTTTAAATTTATGTTGTGAGTCAAATTTTTATTTTATTATGAAGAATTATATTTTAGAATTTTGTAAATACATAATAAATTAATTTTGATACAAATAATGTGTTTGATTTGGTGTTTGAATTGCTTAAAAGTTTGTTACTATACTAAAATGGTATTTATTTTATAAATAGTCTTGTTTAATTTAGTATTTAATCTTTTTAAATTGTTTTTGTATTCTAAATTATTCTTTGTACAAAAGTTAAAAAATTGTTTTTAGATTTTTTTTGACAATAAAAAATTATTTAAATAAACTGTATTGATAAAAAAAAGTTTAATTTTACATTAAAATTTTTAAATACAAATATGGTTATATAAAATCATATTTTACTAAAATTAATTTAAAAATTAAATTAATTCAAAATTATTTTTGCACAACTCTAATATAAATACACAAAATCTATGAAAGGTTCGGTTAAACAAACAAACAAAAAAAGTAATATCGTAGATATTTTCAAATAATTTTAAATTTTAAATTTGTTTATAATAAATATTCTAAATTTATAATCCTTCACTATTATTTTTTTTATCAAATTATGTTTTTACTGAACATTATTATAATTATTTTAAAGAGCTAATGATGTGGCTTCTTCTTAACTTCTAGCTCTGAGAGAAAGTCAGAACTGTTTCCTACTTCCTAGCTGGCCATATCATCATTGAAAACGGTCCAGACAAGTACCGAAGCTCAGATCCAAATCTAAGTCAATAATTCAGAGAATTTAAATTCCCAATTAATTCCTTTCCTTTTTTGACTCAAGAAACAATAGCATTAATAATATTAAAGGTTTTGCTAATAAGTGATCTAAAATAATTAATTAAGGAATATTTATTGTCTTCCCTTAAAATAATAATTATTATTTTTATTATTTTGATGACATCAAATTAATGTTGTCTTTTTTTTTTTTACAGCAATATTACCTTTAATCTATTTAAAATGAAATAATTAATCTTTTTTATTTTTAAAAAATTATAATCATTTCTTAATAATTTTTATATTTTCATACATCTAAGTAGTATTTTATATTATCTTTAATTTTCTTAAAAAATAATTTCTGTTTATTTTAAAATTAATTTTTTAAATAAAATTTCATGAGATATTAAAGAACAACATAAAGATATTACTTAAAAATATGAACATATAAAAATTTATTAATAATTAATTATAATTTTAAAAAAATATTAATTATGAATTTTTAAAAAATAAAATTACTATTATCATAAAATAAAAAAAGAAACCATTATTTAAATATGATAAAAGATAATAAAAAATAATTATTATTATTATTATCAATAAAAATAACAAATACTTCTTAAGTTAAACCCATAATAAAAAACCCCCATTAAGTTATTCTTTCTATTTAATATTCAATCTCACAAATCCAGATTTTCAATTATCGAGGTTTCATAAACTCAATCATCTCCTTCCAATTTCCAAGGGTCAAATTCATGTAAACATACAGCTTGGCGGCGACTGTCATCACGCTCTGACGAACCGACTGGCCCAAAGCAACGGCAATCATGTTTAAAAATATTAAATTGATATTTTATTTTTATACTTTGACAATTTAATTTTTTTTAAAATTAATTTTTTAAAAATTTTATTTTATATCTCATTAATTTTAACAAAAAAATTAATTTTTTATAAATTTAGATTTATAAAAAAATAATATTGCATAAATTTAAATTTATAAAAAATTTATTTGATACAATTAATTTATGAGAAATTAAATTATCAGAAATTGTAAAATTTGGAGACAATTTTATACTATTTTTTACCTAATTTCTTAATTTTATTAAAAAAAAATATTTTTTGTCTTCCAATTATTGTAAAATTATTATTTTAATTTCTCACTCATTATAATGTCTAAAATAATTTTTTACTTGTTGAAAAATGTTATAATGGGTGCTTTAATTTTTTTAAAAAAAATATCATATTTAATCTCTTTATTAAAATTTATCCTAATTTTAAGATATTAGATTTAATATTTTTTAAAAAACTAATGTAACATTTTTCAATATGTAGTATCATTTTAAATATTATAATAAATAAAAAATAATTTACAAATAAATGAGAGAAAAAAAAATATTTCACTCTAATTTTATTATAGAGTAAATTTTAAATTCAACAATGAATGAATATTCAATAATTAAATTTATATTTGAAGATTATGAACACTAACAGGCTCAAAGCGATCCAGAAGCTTCTCAACGGCCCCACCACTTCTTCATTCTTAAACCGAATGAAATATATTAATTTTTTAAATTCTATTAAATTATGTTTAATACTTCTTTTTCTGAATAAATTACATTAATTTTTTTAGCATTTGACATGATTACAAAAACGTTCTTATTAGTTTATATTTGTTGATAAAATTATTTTTTTGTACAATATGAATGTGGTTTTATTCTCAATTATAATATTAAAGATAAATAAATTGATATTAAATTCTATATAAAAAAAAAACTCCATATCATTTACTGACACGCTAAATGATATAATAAAAAAAAATCAAAATTAATATATATAATAGTGCTTGACACTCACGTGTTATATTTTTATTAAGAAAATCATAAAAAATACTTTAAAAAATTCTTCTGAAGTCTCGTCTTTTGATTTAATATTTGGGATATTTAAAATTATCAGATTTCAAATGTTAAAACATTAAAAGAGTAAATTTGGACTATTGTGCTTATAGTTCATTTAGTATTAAATTGTTGGTAAAAAACGAAACAAGATGCAAAAAAATCAGTAAAAATATGATTAGGATGGCGAATGGAGAACATATAAAGTGCATAAGTGATAACGGTGTTGGTATAGTGGTGAACGGTGATGATGGTGGAGCCACTGTGGGTTTTAGGGCGAGGAGAATCCAATTAATTTCAACAGAAAAATGATTTGTTAGACATCAATAATTACACAATTCAACGTCCCAAGTTGTCCCCTTCCAAAGGAATTTGTGCACTTTATGTTTTACAATATGATGTATGCTTATAAAATTTTAAAAATTTTAAATTTGCATATATAATTATATTGTTAGTGAGTCAATTAATCTATTATATATAAATAAAAAAAATTTTCTTTCAACGTAACACTTTCATTGGCCGATGAGAATATTTTGTCAAGCAAATTCTTAACTATTCGTGTAATGATTTTTTATGCTTTTCATACATGTTTTAAGATGCATAATTTTTTTGTAATTAATAAAAAAATAATAAAATTATTAATTTGCATAAGTTTTTTATAATTAACAAAAAAATAATGAAATAATTAAATAAATAATTAATTAAATGCTTCTTAAATTAAGAATTTTTTGAATTGTGAGAATTTTTTTAAGTGAGTGAAAAAATTAATGAATTATTTTTTTGAAGCTTGAGAATTTTTTGGAGTGAGTAAGAAAATTACTGAATTAATTAACTACCTCCTAAAAGAAATTCTTTGAAGTTCAAACAATTTTTTAAGTCAACAAGAAAAATAATAAATTAATTAATTAACTATCTTTCAAATTTTTAAATAAGAGGTTGTAAATATAATTTGACATGGTTCAAAATTAAAATAAAAAAATAATATATAGTTAAATGATTTATGATAGTATTATCTCATGAACTTATTGTCAATTACTTCTACATCACAAATATCACATAATCAATTTTATGAACTTTCTCTAATTTATTATTTTTTATATCACAACATATTACTAAATTTAATTTTTTATTAACATTTATAAATATCATTGAATTACAATATATTGACATGTAATAAAATAAGTTAATAATTTTTAAGGTTTATGCTATGCACGAATAAATAAACTATTAATTAACAAAACAAATAACGTGCCAGGTTAAATGGGTCTCTTAAATTTTATTTTTTTTGCATGTAAATAATCACATAATATATTACGCCTTTGTTAATGAAATAATGAACTAATAGCAAACGATAGACACTCTCTTATATATAATTTCAAGTTCAAAAAAATTATTGTTAAGTTTTGAGGGTGAACCAGATTATTTATATATGATTTAAATTTTATGAAAATTATTAATTTTTAGTTAAAAAATAATGAATGCTTGTTTGTTATTTTGTTTGTGCTGTTTTCTTCTCTCTTATTTAATTTTAAAGCCGAATCACAGTAGGAGTTAATATTAGATGAAAAATAAAATCCCCCAATAGTGAAGTGCATGTATATCACTTATTTAATGTGTAAATTGTGCCAATCCAAAAATGGTTACAAATCTCTTAATATATACAAACAACAATGCTAATTTCGCACCGTTAAATAACTATTATGAATTATAAATTTTTTAAATTTCACTAATTTCTCTTATATTACAACCAGGAATTTAAGATCCTATTATAATTAAGTTCCGACAAAATCTTGTAATGATTTACCATTAAAGGTTATAATATATTGAATATCGATAATAGAATGAAGTACTCGTTTTGTGGCTGAAAAATATTAAACTAATTGTAATTAGTGTGCAATATTTCCCGAATTTAAGCCAAGGAAAAAAAATTAATTTAAAGAATTTGTAGTAAATATCGATGGAAAATATGTGCAACGAATTTTGACTTGCAAAAGTTGAAGTAGCAGTGAGATATATTGAGACCTAGACAAGGTCAAACCTACAAAAGAAGGAAAGTAGTAGGTGATTTCATGAGGACCTTTTTGAAGTGTGACGCTTAATTAGTGGGAGAAGCAATGATTAGTGAATGGATTATGACGCCACTAATTAACTGATTTCCTTTTCCCACGAGGATCAATACTGGAAGTATGTTCCTTTTGTGCTGTTCATGTGGACCCCACTTTCTTGATAGCTTTAATTAAGGACCCTTCTATATCCCTACTTTCTATTTTCCTTTTTTTTTTTTTCTAACTTTTGTTATTATTGATTAAAGTGATCTTATTGATAGTTAATTAATTTATTGGTAACAAGAATTAATTTGACCTTTCCTTGTATGTTAAATATGAGTTGATGCTATACTCAACCCTACAAATAGGTAGGTTCTATCTTATCATTGTTTCATTTGACCAGTTTGATATTTTATCATATGTATTGAATGCAATTTAAATATGATTAAACTAAATACTTCAAAATAAGTTGAGTATCACCAACATACTATTAATTTGTAGTAAAATCTTAAGTGTAATTATAAAAGCAAGTAATTATTATGTAATACATTAAGAGAAAGATACAATAACGTGTTAAGGTGTGCATATTTTATGTTAATTTAAAATAATATTTTGTATTTATATTTTAACTAATATTTTTTAAATTTTATATTTGAACCCAATTTTAAAAATTTTTTAATATACTTCCTCTACTTTTTTATTTCTTAATAACTCCTACAAAACATTAGTTTATAAATTTATTATCTTACTCCTATAGTCCTTTTATTTATCTAATAACTCTTCATATCCCTAATTTATCCTTATTTTCAATTAATAAACTAATTTTTGTGGAGTTATGGAAAATAAAAAATATAGGGGGTAAATTAAAATTAAAAAAGCATTTGGGTTCAAAAATGAAATTTAAAAATAATAAGGTTACAATATAAATATAAAAATTAATTTAAGGTGAAAGATAGTCAACATATTTTAATATATTATTACCATTTATTTTTTTTAATGTATTATATAATAATTACATTGGTGCAATTAATTTTATAATTGCAAACACCATCTCACTTTAATTTAATATATATTTTTAATGTCACGTAGCCTCTTAATATGCTTGAAGCTCTACCCTTCATCTTGAAATAAAAGAAATTTGGTTCTCATTATTATTTTTCTCAAATGATCGATGCATATGTACGACTTTTAAGTCTAGAGAGTATATGGTATGTAAATGGAATAATAATAAAGGTTGAACTTCAAGATCATGTCATTTTTACTTTTAAAGATATAATTTTAATTATAAATTAACCTTCCCATGTTATGAATTGTTGCACTATAATCCATTGTTTTGATGATATCACACCATTAATTTCATTAAATTAGATACGTAAAACATAATAGAGTGATTCAGTAGTAATGAAGTAAATTACAAAAAAATGTTGAATGAAAATTACAAGACGACAAATTGAGTAAAATCATGTGAGATAAATCATACTTAATACCCAAAATTCTAGATAAAATTCTAAGAACTTTCTCAAAAATAAAATTTAAAAGTCTGAGATTTCCAATAATGTAATAGAAAATAGCTCCGGTGCATGAGAATGGTCCTAAATGAGGGGTCAATTTCTATACTCAATTGTGGGGGCTCCACATATTACCAGTACTGGTTCCTGTATTATCTCTATTCACTAATATGTGTTGTCATCTATCACCAATTATTGGAGGCATAATATTCTTAAGCTTCAAACTAACGGCATAAACCTCTATATATATATAGCCAGGCTGCCCTTAAAGCAAGATTAATTTAATGAAGCCTCTTTTATATTGATGTAATATACACATATTAATGTGAGTGATCCTTCTTTCTATGATCTTTATGGTTTGTTTGGATAAGTTTTAAATCAAACGTTAGTATCTGTCTTTCTATTATTTTTTACCGGGTAAATTATGTTAATTTTTAATCGATTATAAATGGGTTTCTTAGATACTAAAAAAAAAAAGTTTCATATATTTTATAAATAGAAAACAAAATAGAAAAGTACAAAATTGGTTATTCACTTTTAAACTTGTGATAATTTAGTATTTTACAAATTAATTGTGACAAATTAATTTTTTTAAAATTTAAATATATAAAACTAGTTTATTTTAAATTTAAATTTGTACAAAACTAATCCTTTCATTTATATTAATGAAGGATTAATTTTATATAAAATAAAATTTTAAAAAAATTGATTTATTACAATTATTTATTAAAAATTAAATTATCACAAAATATATAAATAAAGAATTAATTTGGTGCTTCGAACATAGAAGAGGAAAAGTCCAAAAACAAAAAACGAAAAAGATGGAATGGATGTGGTTTAGGACTTGTCCCTTTGATTTGGCACGGTAGGTGGAAAAGTAAAGAATCCTAGGAATATGATCACTGAAATGTTATTAAGCAGAATCCAAGGAATATGATGATTGCTTGATAATGGGGATTGAAATGTTATTAAACTTCTACAGTTTTTTTAGCTACTTGTGTGGACATTATCGTTCCTGTAAGATTCTCTTTCTTAATTGAAGATGTTGACTCTATGGCCTGATATCCAAATTTTATTGGTATTTTTTTTTTTATAAATATGCTTTTGACTCTTATTTTGGTACATATTGAAATTTTCATAACGATCTTTTTGGTAAGATTTGAAAGCTAGGCATTTCTCAGCGTATCTGAGCTTTCATATGATTTGTTGCTAATGAAGCTCTTCTCACAAATAGCGCCCGCTATCATAGATCTTTGATTGCATCTCCTAGTTGTTCATTTGTGGTTCAAATAATGAAATAGTGCTACATGCTATTTGTGATTGTAATATCACTAGTTTAGTGTAGAAGAGCATTGTTCTTAATTCCCATTATATGATTTTCTTTTAAAGAGATCTCATCCAGTGGTTGAACTTAAATATGAATAAAGGAATTCATTTCTTTAATGGGGTGAATGACTCCATGCTTTTCTGACTATTTGTACTAAAATCTGGTACATGATAAATAAAAGAATCTTTGAAGGAGTCAACATTGAGCCTGCTAGTTTCTTAAGATATATAGCTGCTTTGGTTCTTGATTATCATCATGCCTTCTCTATTCTCCAACTAACTAAATGGACCGTCAAGGACTTTTCTACTTAGTATATTCATTGGATTCCTCCTCCTGATCACGTCATTAAGCTTAATATTGATGATTCAATTTTTGATCAAGGATCTGTGACTTGACAGCATGGGCAATTTTATAAAAGGATTTAGTGTTAAGCTTTTCAATTCGCACGATTACTAATGCTGAACTCTAGGGCCTACTTTATGGGTTAAAAATTTGTTTTGAAGCTGACTATAGATCTATTCTTATGGAACTTGATTCTTTAATAACAGTTCAAACGATCAATAATTTGTAGAAAATTTTACATGGAAGTTTTTACTTGGTTCATACTATAAGGCATTAGTTGAATTTGAACTAGTTTGTTTAAATTTCTTATATCTTTTGTGAAGCTAACTTTGCTAATCAAACTCCCTTGTTCCTAACTTTGTTTCTTTAATTATTGTTGCTGATTTGCAAGATGTTTGTCATCCTAGGCTTATTGCTTCTTAATTTCTTTTTGTTGGACTTTCTGCCTTGTTGTTTATCAAAAAAAAAAAAAAAAGGAATATGATGATTGCTTAATACAGAAGTTCTAACGATCTTAGATCTTCTATTGTTTTTATTTTAAACTTTGTACTAAGCCCATATGAATTGTTTAATTTATGTGTTAGTAAATCTGACCGTCAAATTAAAAGTTTTTTTTTTATTGATTCCAATTTTCAAGAATTATTGATTTTAGTTAAGTTATTTAATATAGCAAACCATTAGATTTTCTGTAAAATATAATGAATATAGACTGTTGGATCCTATTGAAAAAAAAGTTTTGTTAATAAGTACGTATTAGTTAAATTTTTATTTATTATATATAATAAATAATCTTTAATTAAAGAAATTAGTTAATAATCATTTATTGTAACAACTAATAATAATAATAAATAGTTATATATTTTTTTAATTAATTAATGCTGATTTATTATGTGCAATAAATAATCTTTTGTTAGTATGTTAAAGGTACTTATTAACAAAATTTTAAAAAAAACACTGCAAAAGATTTACATTAAAATCCTAACTATGTAAATTATATCCATACCCTAGCAAGCATATCTCTCTTGAACCTTGTTTCTTATATTCCTAAATTTTTTACACGGTTTTTTTTTTTTACTTTTTTTTAATTAAATATTGAACGATAGAACATCGAACAAAGATTCAGTTCATTACTTCAGGCAGATATTTCTTTCATTTTTTTTTTTTTTATAAATTATTTGCGACCTAAACGTGTGTGTGAACTTAGATTCATAATCTCAGCTAAAGTCGTTGATTTTGCTTGAAGATCCGTTGCTTCGTGTTGAATATATTGCATGCACTCCAATAAAATTGGCAAAAGAAAGATCTCGTAGTTACGATTAGTCAAAGATTTTGCCAATAATTTATGCTGCTTTTACAGAGAAAAGAGTGAAGGTGGGCAGGTGAAGAATTGACTATAATTAGTTGGATACCTAACCCAAATGGGAAACATCAGAGAACATATAAGACACCATTG
This sequence comes from Delonix regia, assembly GCA_037074485.1. Lineage (NCBI taxonomy): Eukaryota > Viridiplantae > Streptophyta > Magnoliopsida > Fabales > Fabaceae > Delonix > Delonix regia. The sequence goes on along the minus strand of CM073460.1, from coordinate 3,511,049 downwards.
GAAGCTAATATCACATGCACTTTCATCATCAATGTTCGAAAATAATAGCTAAAGTCTAGGGATTTGAATTCTTTAATTTAAAGAATAATGGTTTAAATTTTAATAAATATTAAATAATTTTAGACAACTTTTTAAAATCTGAATTATCATCAAATATTCATTCAACTATTTAAATTTTATCAAATATATATATATATATATAGTGTTATCAATTAATGTAAGAGTACATATACGAATAATTGTATTAATTCACATCCTAAAGATGGAATGTCATTGTTTTTCTTTTATTACCATTTACCATATAACATTTTAGGTTAATTATTTAAAAATAATATAAGGATATACTTTAAACGAATATTATTATCATTGTTTCAGAGAGAAGTGCGACACTTACATAAAAAGCAAATATAAGAAGCATGAGTTTGACATGTTTCAAGCTGGTCGCTGCAGTTTATTTTTATGTCACAAATTATGGTACAAATTAAGGATACAGAATTTTGCTTTTGAATTAAAATATTATAACTTTTAATTCTGTGATTAGTACCATTGTCAGTATTAAAATGAGGTCACATGCATACTTGTAAGCAAGCAAGCTGGAACCATAAAATCTTATTGTGCTTCTGTGATTTTGAGAGAATTATTTCATTTGCAGAACGATCAATTTTCTACTTTCCATGCTTCGCATAAGCATGTTAATTAATCAAATATATATACCTATTACATATGATTTAGCAATATGTAGAGAAAAATTTCCTTTTATTATTTATTACAAAATTATTAGTTTGTTAATTTATTTATCAAAATGCTTTAAATAATTTATCATTCATTAAAAGATGTTACACTTAATTCTATAGTAATAAAATTGAGATATGAATCATGAATTAAAAAGTATATTCTTAAATCGTGAATTATATAATGTATCAAATTATAAAATTTAATAATAAATAAAAAATAACATGAAATACAAAATATGACATATGCATATATCAAGATAAATTAAAAAAACTTATTAGTCATTTGATTTATAAGTAATTAATTCTTGGAATAATTTAAAATAATATTTTTTTTTACTATTTTTATAAAAAAACATAGATAATACTTAAACAATACAATATTATTATGTCAATTCATTGATTTTTATATTTTTGAATTACAAAATCATGCTATTTTACTATATCAGCTTAAATTGCATGATTTATAGCTTAAATCAACTATTGATTTATATTGATTTCTTTACTATTTTTATAAAAAAACATAGATAATACTTAAACGATATATTATTATGTCAATTCATTGATTTTTATATTTTTAAATTGCAAAATCATGTTATTTTACTATATCAACTTAAATCGCATGATTTATAGCTGATTTAACTATTGATTTATATTATTTACTTTGTAACTCATTTCAAACCGTAAAATTTGACTTGTGAATTATGCAATTCAAAATTATTTTTGATTTAGCCATCAATTGATATCATTAGTTTTGCAACTTGTTACAAATTGTAAGCTTCGAATCATGAGTCATAAGATCTAAATTATTATGCTTAATTTCTTAATTTTAAGAACATTATCAAATTTAATCATTCTATTAAATTTTAAATTTTAAATTCAAATAATTAAATTTAATATTTTTTAAAATATTTTAAATATTTTAATAAATAAAAAATCAAAATAATAATTTTATAACATGTGAAAAGAAGATTTAACTCGCAATGTTTATATATACGGAGAGGACAGGGTGAAATGATTGTGTAGGGGGGTGATGCCCTAATGGCCGGCCACAAGGTACGAATAAGTCATGATAGGTTACCATAGCTGGGAAGCAATACTCATGATTTTGTACATAATTATATAAAATATAGTTTATATTTATAGATGGTGCTTGTCTTCAAACCATGCACCATTATAGCTTTTTTTTTTTTAAATTCAGTTCAACCGTGCAACTTGGTGGGGATCTTCTGTCCATCTAGCTCACTTCTAAACGGTAATCTTAGTGGCTTATGTAATGATGATAAAGAATACTGCATCAAAAGAGAACTATAAAAGACAATACCTTTTAATTTCTCTCCCATAGATACTTCTCCTTCTTTAAGAAATTGTTACATTAATCTAACAAATTTATATCATGCATGATTTACATCAAATTTTGGGTTCCATTTTTACTAATGTAATCATTTATTAGTAGACACCTTTAATGATTTTGTTGTGCCCTGTTTTTAAATTGAGGGATAATTTATTTTTTTATTGTTTTTTATTTATGATGCAATTAGTTATTTAATAAGATATAATATCTTATGATAATAAATCCGTTAAATCTACAAAAATATGCTAAAAATAAAGAATTTATATGTGAATCACAAATTGAAAGTTCACCTATATATTTAAAAGCGGAGATAATTTTTAATTCTTGAAATTGAAGTTTAATTATTAGCTAAATTTTTTGTTTATTTCATTTAATCGTGCAATATTTCAAACCAAAAAACCCTCTATGTCTAAAGCTTAAAAAGGGGCGTGCATGGAGAGGTGGATTTCCATCATTAATATTGAGAATTCAGAGGAATTTGATGGGTTTAGTCTGAGTTCTCTTGAGTAGAAAAGAGACCAAAATGGGAATGAATCACAGTGATAATGAGATTTTTCTTGAAACGAAAACTCACAGCAGAAACGTTTTGGATTAGAAAAAAAGGTAGGTCAGCTGCTTAACTTTATGCATACACAAGCATGTGTGAGAGTTACTGCTCTCCATTTCACACACATGCCTAACTTGTATATTGTGTCTCTGTATGTGTATGAGAGGGAGTACAAGAGAGTCCAAAGGCTACTCAAATTGCTTGGTCCTCTTTGCACGCCGTAAAAGAAGCTGCCATATCTCTGCGATTGAGCCTGTTATACTTTTTCACACGCACAAGGTGTTTGATAAATTGTCACAAAGAAAGAGAGGGAGAGATTTTAGTCAGAAGATTCTGTGAGGTTCTTTTCTGCCATGTGGGTCTTCCTTACCCATTTGCTTTCTCTCTCTCTCTCTCTCTCTCTCTTTATTATGAATTTAATATTTTGCATTTGGATCTTCTTGAATAAGAAAGACACACTCAAAGAGATTCATTATTTAAAGAGGTGTTCACTCCACTAGAATAAATTTGTGTCTATCTCTCTTCTCATATAATATTGTTGTATAAATTCTTCACATGAAAAAATCCAACTATGATATTTTCAAACGTTGTTCAAACTAGTATCGTCATAAGTAATTTTAAGAAGACACTCTCCCACATCAAATTAATTTATAGATTTAAAATTTTTCATCTGAGAATATTTGTAAAGAAATTCGACCCATATCATTCAAAGAGAAACAATGATCATTACAATTTTCCTTCTTTTGCCCCAGTTTTTCGCCAACACGCACAATAATTAATGTCTTAAATTGACCTCTTTCTACCATGTTCTATCAACTAGTCTTCTGTTCTCATTTGAGTTTGACCACGCTCTGTGGATCCATCACTTAAAACTGCTAAAATATTTTTCCTAAAAGCAACTGCTATAACACCCCCAATTAACAATTAGTGTAACATATAATCGTGTTGACCATAACCTCTCTCTATATCACTGACCGCAGTTCCTGAGAGAATCACGGAGGTCCTGGTGTGCACATGCTATTCGATCTGTCATCATGATCATACCATATCCTGCTTCGTTAACAGAAAACTGCCGGAAAAGGTAACAGCCTGGGATAGTTTGAAATCAGATTGATCCAAGGATTTTTTTTTTTTTTAATATGTAAGCAATGCTTTTCATGTATTTTACGTACCATACAAGTTATTTATGGACCACACTTACAAATGTGGTAAAAATTTTGAATTTTGTTTAACAAATTTAATAATAAGAGCGGTCCATAAATAACGTGCTAAACACTGTTTATCCACAATTTTTTTTTTTTTTTATTAACATAGTAACGAAGTTGTTATTATCTCATCATCAGCTATGGAGTGTCAACTACATGTATGAAACCTATAACCTTAATTGATTTAAAATTTTTGAATTGTCTTCTAGATCGCATTTCTTGAGCTGGCAGCCTAGCCTATCCAATTATGAGCTTGTGATGCAGATTAGTAAGAAAATGGATCTGGCTAATCTGATTTGGTATCAAGTTGGAAATCATTACCCACCCCTTTGAACACTGAGAGTTTGAACAATAATGAGCAATAATTGGTGGGAATAAAAAATTCATGTGTGACTAGATCATATGAGACTAAGGATGATGCCATACATCCAGAACAGTTTGATAGATCATTGTATCTAGTAGTTATAATTGTGCTTTCTCCATCCTTGTATTAATGGCTTATAATCATATAGTCTAGCTTGTGTGCCATGTGGGCATGTCTCTATAAGACATTCTCTATTGCATTTGGAGCCCCCTGTTACCTTTGGTGGTTGGTATTATGTATGGGTATAGTTGGCTACTGCCTTGTCCCATAATTTAGCAAGAAATCATAAGTCACTTCTTAAGTTTCACTTTCTTGGGGGGTCCCTAGCCCATATTTTATTGCTAGAATCTAGCCTTATTTGTCACATTGCTGGCCATTTAGGCATTGAAAATTTTAAATCAAGGCTTCATGTTTCGATCTTGAGTTCTGACAAAATATTTTTTTAATCAGATAATTTCAATTTAGAAATTTGAGCTCTTAGGTAATTAAAGATTTATGAATTATAATACTATAATTTTTAACACACTACATCACGCAAAAATTTTATGAACATGAGACAACTGTAACCAACTTTGTATCAAAACTTAACTTTGATAAAGGAAATTAGGACATAAAGGATTGAATTTTTTTGACCACTCGATCCCAGAAAGTTCACTTATCATGTCAATGACCATTGAAACTCAACAGTCCAAACCTTTGAAGGATAACTATGAATAGTTTCATATAATTCTTAACATATCTTCCTCCGCATGATTGTACTTATAGGAATTATAAAATAAGCTGTTCCTTCTTGATATGTGTTAGAGAATTAAACTGGTACTGCAATAATGTCAAATCTCATAGGAGCATCGGTCCCCATGAGAGAAAATCACACAGTGCTCTCACTGTTCTTGCACCTTAGAAGATGGTCCTTGAGCAGAAGATAATTCTATCACTTTTCAGAAAACAGTGCTTCTTATCCTCAGTCCTCACCCGATATACTTTCTTCCCTGCAATATGCAACTGCAATGGGGCCTGGCACTTATCTGTCTGCTAAGAATAGAATTTATTGTGCATTAATGAAACAACTCCTGGTGGTGAGAGAAGCTGAGGATTTTCCAGGATTGATGGGATAATACCCGTATTTCAGTTCTCATCAATCTTTTCAATGCTTCAACCTCTATATAACATCAATTCCATTAGTCATGGTGGATAATGAGAACACTTTGAATTGCTTTGGATTTATGTGGTTATGAGTGGCCTTTCAATTCTATCTTTTTCGGACTGTTGAGGGTATAATAAGTTGTTAACGTCCTTTATCCAAAGAGTAATTATTTGAACAAGAAGAAAGCCCAATCTGGATTTTTTGTGGTCAAAGGAGAGGCCTTCGGAAAAAGTGTAGCACTATAGGCTTTCATGAACGGTCGGGAAGATTAGAGGGACCCATTTGCTTGATGAGGAATAATATAATAAGGTGGGGTGCCACTAAGATATGGGAAAGGCAATTTTAGAGTTAAATGCCTCACCAGTCACCACCTCTTCTGACAAAACCCCTAACCTAAAGTTTGGTCCTCTGCTTAGCTGTGGCCGGATTGGGACAACCCTCCCACAGGACCCATTGCCAATTAGTGGTTTACTTAAACTACCAAAGCCATGTAAGATAACTTTACAATTATGATTGCTAAGTTCCATAAATTATCTATTTGTGTTATGGAAAGGGCAGTTTGAAGTTTGCAATGAAACAATGATAGGAATTTTCAGAGCAATCACACTCCAAAATGTAGTTTAGATTAAAGCGTTTTAGTTTTTGTAATTAAATCATAATATTTTATCCCACTTCATAGTCTTGATGCTCACACAGGCTAGCTAGGTAGTTTAAGTTGAAAAGTCACAAGTTCTTATAAACCTCAAGTTAGAATCTGGAGCTTTCAATAATGGATTCAAGTTCCACACTTTGTGCTTGAATCTTAACATTCCATCACACTCCACAGCCTCAGCAGACACAGGCAGACAGGATAAGATAGAAATTTTTGGAAAAAAAATACTACACGAAAGTTATGAAGTTAGAAAGTCCAAAATCTATATAAACCTTGCATCAAAATCTTATGCTTTCATTGTGAAACTCAAGTCCTGAAAAGTAATATGAGATGTGCATTAGCAAAGCTCTTCATAATAGGATGTAACATAATTTTATAATTGTGATAGTTAGTTACAGACACCATCGGTATGTTCCTTGCCCTCAAAAGAGTTTTCTGTTATGCTATAGTTTTACAGTCTAACAATCTGTGTCATAGCGTTAGAGGAGGCTTAGTGAGAAGGTGGTGCTAATTAATGAACTGAATGGGATGGAAGACAGAAATTCGAGAGGGGACCACGTGCCCATCACGTGCCCCTATTCCTTAGAAGAAAGACATATGCCCAACAAAGCACATTCTTCTTCATACCCAACCCACCCCTTTTCATCCTCTTTCCTGATGCATGCCAGGTCTCACACAGGTTTATCCTCCCACTCCCATGTGAAGTTGCACCAAATTTGAGAGGTTACTTGAAAGAATTAGATCATTGTAGGACCTTCTGAATAAGCTCGTGCTGGCTATGTCAATACTCAATCAATGGGACTTTGATAATCTCTAGAACAGTCCATGAAATTTCATCACCTACTGATTGTTTTGAAGAAACTTCAATGTATAGTCACTTCAACCAATACCATTAAACCAAAGATTTCATATTTTTACAAAGAAAAAGCATTTAAAGATAAAATGCACTAAGTTCACTATTGTACGAGATCACACCCACTCAAATTAAACTATGTGTACAAACCCATAAGGATTGCTCTAGAGGTGGAAGCAAACATAGAAACGTGCAGCTAAGTGCACTACCATATTCCAATTTTGTGAATTTTTCCAAGGGAGTCCGGATCTGTCGTTGGACAGCATTAATGCTGTACATTGATTCTTCATTAATTTTTTTAAGTGAAGAATTGTTGTACAACATCAAGTTGACTTGATGTATAGTAACAATATTGTACTTTGCTCATAAATTGATAAGATAAATTAGTTAAAGTATAAATTGATTTAAATACTATCTGATTGCAATATCGTTGTATAATTGATTTTTTTAAAATTATTCTTATAAAATATTTCAGTAATTATCAATTGTTAACAAATTTTTATTTGTGTGATTAATTATTATTCCATAGTAACAATTTTAATTACCTTTGCTTTAATATTTATAGATGAAAAATATCAATATAGTATTTGAACCTTCGTTGCCAAGCCTCACATAAGTGAGCTTTCATTCTAACAAATACTTTTAAAAAAGTACGTATGTACGATTGTACATGATAATTGTGTATAATTATGACTATAAGCAATTTATAAGTTACATTTATTTTAAAAAAAAAAAAGAAAGAAATTCTTAACACATTGCAGAAACCTATGTTTGATGTTGATGCCCGACAAGAGTGCTTTATCTTCAATGAAAATTGTTTGTAGGGACAAGAGCAGAATTAATGGAGGAAATAATGACTTTCTGCAACAGCATTCAATGTTAATTTCTTGAGTAAGCTTTCTCTTTTCCCAATCACAAATCCTTAAACGGAAAAAGGTAAAGAGAAAAAGCAAGAAGGGAGAAATCATCAAATTAGTGACAAAGCTACCTTAATTTTCCAAACATATTTTAAAGTAATGCACTTTCAAATTAACAACAATACAAAGCATAGATCATTCGTTGAAAAAGAATAAATCCTTTTTCACAAATGGGGTATTTTCATAATTTAATCTATCATAAAATTGTCAAATTCATCTAATCTTTCACAAATAAAATACTTTTTAATTGATCTATTATATATAGATAGTTTTCAATCTAGTTCATCTAACATTAATAACTTATTATTCTACATGAACAAAATTAATGGATGTGATAACATGGAATATATTGTTCTTATTTTCCTTCAATTTTCTTTTGATATCTAAAGAACTAGTGGGTGTTTTTAAAACGTTAATGGAAGCTCTGACTGAAAGAACAGAGCAGTGAGATTGTTCTGCCTTCCACTCAATTTTGCTCTCATTGTGTTTGTTCTTCCCACTATCATTTGCCTTCTTCTCTTTCCATTGCACATCTTGTGGCAGACATCCATAAACCCTCTTGTAGCCTCCATCAACATTTGTTTATACTAAGATATTCCAGTCCAAGTCCATTTCAGCACTATATGTTACTTTTCTGAATTCTAAGAATCTTGCGTCATTTATGAACTTTCATCTTCTCGGCATTCCATAACCAAACCAAAACATGAAATTGGAAACAAGATTTTGCCTGCGGAACACAAGCTTTTCCACACACAAAATTTTTTAATTTTTTTATTAAATTTTTTTTTCAATGGTTGTTTACTGCATAGTATATCATCTCATTTGCTACCGTTCTTTTAAGAATGTTCTTTAATTTGAGTCATCAGATCAAAATTTAAAAATTGTGTGCAGTAAAAGAAATAATTTTTTTGTCACATGGTTACAAAGATTAATATGATCCATTATATTACGTATTTTCTTCAATATCAATCGTTAAATTCATACATATATCTCAAATTACTTATGAAGGAGATGGGTTAGTTTGAATTCTTTGGAAAGTACTTTAAGAAGAAGAAAGTTCTTAAATAAAAGAATAGTTCAAAAAAAAATTGAAAACACTCTATGATAACAAAACATTGAAAATAGATTTATTTCTTCAATTCCGTCAAAATCTGACTAGAATTTAGGGATTTTGTAAAGAAAAGAAATTCTTCATGACTCAGTCTCAATACATATAATTACCAGTTGTTTTTTGTATAAATTAGTATACAATTTAATGAAAGTATTATAACACGAATACTGTGTCTTTTTTTTTTTTGGACATATCATAATTTTTTATCATGGAAAAGAAGAGAAACAGAAAAAAAGAAGTATTGGAAAGGGTCACGCCCTTAGCGGGCCTGAATATGATTAGGATTTTTGTCGGCAAGAGCAAACAAAAAGGTAGACAATCCATATCATGAAGGCCACAAAAGCCCATCCTTCTTGATGAAACCTTAACAAAAGGGCTTGGGTTAGAGGACGCAAAGAGATTCAGATATTTTATGTATTCGATTGTATTATTAAAAATATATATAAAATATGATATGATACATGTAATAAAAAATTGATATCTAACATGAATTTTGGCATTAGATACCTTATATCCGTTCAATATATCTAGAGAGATAGGGTATAAGGTCAAAATATAAAGAAATCATATTCTGTGTGCAACTATAAAAGTAATTACATTGTTACAATCATTATATGATACAATAAAAAAAGATATATGATAATAACATGTCAAAATACATTAGTTTTATGACAATTAAAATAGTTTATTATATTTATATTTTGATCATATTATTTTTTATTTATGAATCCAAAATTCTTATTAAAATATTTCAATTTACTTTTTTTTTTTTTTTTTTACTTTTTATGTACCAATAACTCATATGAAAATATTAATTTATAAATTTATTAACTTGTCACTATATATTTTTTTATATTTTCAAAAACTTTCTAACTTTTTAATTTTATTCTCATTTTTAATTTTTAAACTAATGTTTGTTGGGGTTGCTAAAAAATTAAAAATAAATGAGTAAATTGAAAATTTATAAAAAAGTTTTGGGTTCATAAATAAAATTTAAAAATATTAGGGTCAAAATATAAATAATGTAAGTTATTTTAAATTAGTTATATTTTAACATATCATTAATATATCATTGCACTAGTGTAATCAATTTTATAATAACACCAAAGATGTCACCTAAAAATAATTGCAAAATACTGGTACTTTGGAGTTTACTTCAAAATTTTCTCATTTTGATACTATATGTTTTGAAAAGTTGCAATTAAGTGGTTTGAGGTATTACTGTTAGTATATTTATATTCTAATGTATCATTGTATTAACTCTGACAAAAATAGTACATTCCCAGCATATGACCCATATATTCCTTTTATTTACCTAAATTTCATTTTAGAATGTTCTAATTCAGGCATTTTAACTTTTAATAAACCTAATCTCCGAACTCAAGAAAATTAGAGATTTCATAGAAAAGTGGGGACATTTGGACAAAAACAAGGATTTTGTTAAGAGGCAAAATGCCAGGAAAATGTCATATTGTCAAATATGGGATTTAGATTGGCCCAAAAAGGGATTTCGGTCTTCACTATATTTAAAGTTAAGAATTTTGTAAATTTAGGGCAAATAGGGTTAATTTTGAGGATATTATATTTGTGTGTGTCATATTGTTGATTCCAATAGGCCAGGGGAAGAAGTTTGGTCTATCTCGCGTAAGAAATAAAAAATTAAATAAAGGGTAAAATGGAAGATAATTGCAACATTTAGGAGATATTGTGCTGTTTGTGTTGGATTTGGAATTCCAACTAGCTAATGAAGGAACTTTAATCTTCAATGAGTAAAAGTTTAGGGATTTCTTACAGAAAAGAGAAATTTTAGACAAATTTCAGTGATTCTATATAAAAAAAAAAATTTAAATGATATGATATTACAAGATACTAATCAGCGGTTTAGACCACTTGACTATCTCTCTCCATTCACTAATAGAAAAAAAATATGAACTACGACATAAAGAATTTTCTTCCCTCCTATTTGAAAGTTTACACACACTTGGCTGTTGCTTTGTTTAAATTCTTCTTTCCAAAATCGGTTCATTCTGGAAATTTGAACCTCCAACAACAACTTCGGCTCCTATGCAAATGTTGTCAAGTTTCTTACTCTATGAAAGTTGACTTGGTCCCAATAAGAAATTCTGCTTGTCAGGTTAAAACTTGACTTTGATAAAATCTTCATCAAGATTTATCATGTTAAATTATCAAAAAGAATAAATTAGATACGGAAGCGCACATGAATTCATATCGCTAATATAATCCTTTGATCTTGTGACTATAAATATTTTAAATTGATATGTACAAATTTAGGGAAAATGGATATCTTTTTTAACAATGAGGATATTAGAAAAAAAACCTCATACATATAAGTTGGGAACCATAGCCTTATTACCCTAATTTTAAATTAGGTCCCATCATTAAATTAAAAATTAAATACATTAGGATATCTACATATATAAATCTATATTTTATTGTATACTTTAAACTCATTCTAATTTTAAATCAAATTAGATCACTTTTAGAACTTAGATTTAGCCTTTTATATGATAGCATATAATATACAATTTTTATTATTCTTAATATATATAATATATATGTCCATAAATACTAACAATCTTACACTCGGATTATACACCCACATTTCACCTTATAATTTTATCACACAATATAACCTTATTTGCTCAAATCTTTTTGCTATCATAACAAAAGGCATCATTGAATAATCTTGTCCATTAATTATGCCAACATAAAACCAAGGTGATTTTCGTTATATGTATTGTAACTAAATTCTTCCTTGATCACATATATCAATATAACCAAATGATATAAATCAAGTATAGATGTGTAGTATGAAAATTACATGCAATGTAATCTAAACATGTCTAGTTCCAAGTGGTCCACTTATACCTTAGTGAGATCAAATTATACCAAAATCAGAGTGTAAATAAATTGAAAAAACTTTATTTTTGCGTAAAATATCCTTAAAATAGCCATAATTCAAATAGTCAAAGAATGTGTCTATAAAACAAAATTACAAGCTCCCACTAAAATTAAATATCCTGATAGTTATATGAGCATTTTACTCATGAAAGACCTTAGGTGGTAATTTCATAGTAAGCAAATTTGCAACTGTGGAGTTTATGCCAATATATTATAGACATCTAACCATTTTAAACTTTTTCTTTCATAGTCAAAATCGCAAGTCAATTTGTTAAACTCGTCGATTCTACATTTTTAGGTGGAGAAATCGATTTAACTCAATCGTAGAATCGAAATCAAAGTAGACTTGGTCAAACTTAGGTTGAATCGATTAAACTCGTATGGAATTGGTTAAAATCTAGTAGACTCGTCGAGTTTGACCAAAGCCAACCCAATTAATTATTTTTCTTTTTAAGTTTTTGGCCCAAATATTAATAATCCAACATTCCAATCAATTTTTTTTAAGAAAAATTAACTAACTTTAAGCTTAACTCAATTATTTCAACCATTAAACATAAGAAAGACTTATATTACAAATATTATTACATTATTATGAATCTAATATCCCGATAGTTATATGAGCATTTTACTCATGAAAGACCTTAGGTGGTAATTCCATAGTAAGCAAATTTGCAACTGTGGAGTTTATGCCAATATATTATAGACATCTAACCATTTTAAACTTTTTCTTTCATAGTCAAAATCACAAGTCAATTTGTTAAACTTGCCGATTCTACGTTTTAAAGTAGAGAAATCGATTTAACTCAGTCGTAGAATCAAAATCAAAAGTAAACTTGGTCAAACTTGGGTAGAATTGATTAAACTCGTATGGAATTGGTTAAAATTTGGTAGACTCGCTGAGTTTGACCAAAGCCAACCAAATTAATTATTTTTCTTTTTAAGTTTTTGGCCCAAATATTAATAATCCAACATTCCAATCAATTTTTAAGAAAAATTAACTAGCTTAACTTAATTATTTCAACCATCAAACATAAGAAAGACTTATATTACAAATATTATTACATTATTATGAATCTAATACATTCTATTTGCAATTAATAGCAAATAATGTATTACATTGTGATTAAAAGGTTAACTCTACTTTCAAATTTTTAAAAATTTATATCCATTGCATAGCTTAAAATACATTATAATATATATATATATATATATATATAAAATATTTACTCTAACTTGTTTACATTATTATTAATATTAAAATTTCTATTCTTTTAAATTTTAAATACTTTGAATTTATATATTGGTAAGTATTATAATGACAAAGCTTGCCTTTAATTTCTTTTAATAGATTTAATCTCAATGCTTCCAAAAAAGAAAAAAACTCTTAAACTCAATATCTATCTAATTAATTATAATTAAAAGTTTTATGATTCAAGTATATTTTCCTAATAATTTTTTAATCATTCTTTAGTTTTATAATTTGGATTATCATAATAATATTATATATATATATATATATATATATGTATGAATTTTTATTTGTATATTTGAAATTTGATTATGTTTAATAACTATTTATTAATAGAGGTAAACTCTTACGATTCTACATTATTAGTTTATATTACGAGTCTACATTCCCCTTTACGATTCTACCTAAATTCACGAGTTTAACAACATTGCTTTCTTTATTAGCAAAGAACTTAATGTCTATGTGCTCTAACTTCCTTAAGCTTTTATTGTTATTGGAATATAAGACTACTGACTTATTATCATGAATTATCTTCAATGGTCATTCAATTCCTTCTCCATAATTTGCAGTTTGGTAGTTCTACATTCATGCTCCATGATTGGATGTCTTATAACATGTTATAAACTCAACTGCCTTGGTGGAAGGAGTAACAATTGTTTGTTTGGCATTCATCTATATAGCTTTTCTAACAAGTAGATAAATATAGCCTAAAGTAGATTTCATATTATCTAGGTATTTTGCAAAGTCAAAATTGGAATACCCAATGATCTCTAACTAATTCAGCCTCATGTGTGTGAGCATGTAATATTTTATTGTCTGTAAATACCTCATGAATAATTCAACTGCTTTTTAATTATCTATTCTTGGATTGCTTAAAAAATCTACCTAGCATTCCAACAATGTACGCAATATTTAAACATGTATAAATTTGTGTATGTATTAGATACCCTATTGCTAACGCATAAGGACTCTTATACATTCCTTTTTTCCTCCAAAGTATTCCTCGGGCATGGGCCAAGAATAAAATTGTCTCCTTTATCCATAGAAGTATCTCTTGGTTTGCAATCCTAAATGTCTTATATGTTGTGAACATTTTCGATAAAGGCCCTTTATGATAATCCAAGGAAACCTCAAGAGCAATCTCAAGGTATTATGAATTCATAACACAAAGGTTGCATTACCATGATTTTTCTTGTCAAGGTTTCTTGTTATAAATCTCTTGGTATCATGCAACAAACCAATACCATTGACATATAAAACTAGAAAAATATACTTACACCCACTGACTTTAAGATATATACAATCATTCATTAAATTCATATAAAAACTAAATGAGACACTAGCCAAGTGAAATTTCGTAATACCATTATTGAAATGTTTACTTAAGCCCATAAAAGGATTTCTATAATTTGAAAACCATTTACTTTGTATCACCCACTGCATAGTTTTTAGTTGCATTATATAAATCGTCTCATCATTGTAATCATTGAGAAATACAATCTTGACATCCATATGATATAGCTTAAGATTAAAATATGCCATTGAAACCATTATAATCTTCAAAAAGTTTTTTGATGAAACTGGCGATAAAGTCTCTTTATAATTGATGCCATATTTCTTTGTGAAGCATTTAGTGACAAGATGTGCTTTACACTTCTTCACATTGCCTTTCAAATTCCTCTTGGTCTTAAATATCCATTTTCAACTAATGGGTTTCACAACTTTAAGTTATAGGACAAGATCACATACATAATTGTTTTTAATTGACTTAATCTCTTTATTCATGGCATCAATATACTTTTGAGAGTTAGAACATTCCATGGCTTCACGAAAGTTAATCGAATCATTTTCCATCATTATAATATTAACATCATATTCTTGGATAAATACAATATAATCATCTAAAATTGCATTTCTTGTTTCTTTAGTGGATTTCCTTAATGGTAAGGTTTATGAGGTTGTAGAGTTTATTCTTCTTGAATGACTTTTTGAACTTGTGTGTGAGATTTGTCTTGATTTGAAATTGCTTCTTGAACAATATTAGGTATAGGAGAAACAACTCCCAATTATTGTCTTATGTAATTACAGGAATATTTATCCTTTTCAAAGACAATTTCCCCGCTAAACTCAGCATTCTTAAAGAATTGGGCATTTCTAATCTCGAAAATAAACCTAGTTATGGGATCATAAACTTTATAACCGTTGGTTTTTTTGGAGTATCCAGTGAAATGCAACTGATAGTCCTAGAGTTTGGTTTCTTTTCATTTGACCTATAATGTCTTGGTATAGTTGACATTCTAAATGTGAAAATGCTTTAGACTAAGTTTTTTTCTTTTGTTCCATAACTTATAAGAGGCCTTTTTAGTTGCTTTAGTTGCAACTTTGTAGAGTGTATATGTTGCATTTTATTTTTTAAGTCTTTCCCTAGAGTGATTCAGGCAAGGTGTAATGACTGATCATACTCCTCAACACGTACTCAAGCATTTTATTTTGCATTTCAATAACATTGGTGAACCTAGCATAGTATATTGTAGGATGATAGGAGTTTTAAAAATGGTCTTAGATGTTCACTTGATCCATCAATTGACATTAGAACAAATAAAATTAATAAGCGTACATTTCCTTGCATGCTATGTGTGACAGTTGGTACACTACTTCTTCAAATGACTTGCAATGCCACAGAAGAAAGAACTCTTTTGAGTTTATCCCTTATGTTGTTTCTTTTGTAGTATTGTATTCATAACTTCCTTATTTTTCTTTCTCTTATTATCTTTCTTCTTGTCCTTTGAAGTGGAGGTCAAGTAAGCACTTGTTATCCCTTCATGATTCAATCTCTCATCTTTCTAAGCACAACATGAGAAAAGCTTATTAAGTAACCAAGAGTCCTTTTGGTAGTTATTACTTACCTTGAGTTGACTAAATTGTGCCAAAAGGGATATTAGAACTAAACATAATAACATGTCCATAGACAACTTCAACTTGAGTGCTTTCAGTTTTTGAAGCAAAATAAGACAATCTCAAAATGTACTCCCTTATTTTTTTTTAACTATTTACCTTGGAGATAAGTTTTGCTAAGATTGTATGAATTTCACCCTTTTCATTTTTAGCAAATCTTTTCTCAAGGTCCTAAAGGAATGCCTTAGCCATGTCCATTTAATTTGCAAATTTTTTATAATGGCATGTTAGATGACTGTAAGACTTATACGATTAGACTTTTCCTACTTTCTCCATTGTTTTAAAATTTTATTTTATTTATTTATTTTTATCTCCCTCTTTTCATTTGAGGTACTCTTATTATTAAGATTAGTGGGCTTATGAACCTTAATGCAAAGTCTAGGTCCATAGCTTAAAGAATAATAAGGACATTCTCTTACCATGACATAAAATAAACCCACATATGTACCCAAGTGAAACCAAAATAGAATAATAAATTTGAATAAAGGTATACTCCATGACAAGATACCGGGCATTTCGTTAATATTTCATTTTTGGGCAAAACATTAACTTGTCAGTGATATCTTGCTATAGTAATGAAACACTAATAATAGAGTAACATGTCGAATAATAATCCTCTTTTAGGCTGATTTAGAGCTCACATGTAAAAAACCCAATTCTTATCACGCACTTATTATAAGAAAACTTTGGAAAACTAATTTAAAACAAAAAGAAAAGGCAAGATAGTCATCATAAATAGATATGAGTTTGAGAGTCTATTTGAGTGTGGGAAAAGTATTAAGCATCCCACAACACTCATTCGTAGGGACAATTACTATAAACTAGTTAAATAAAATTTATAGAATATGACTTCAAATTTATCTTGATTACCCTTATTAAATAGATAAAAAGAAATAAAGGGAGAAAATAAAACATAATTGACACAAAGAAAACAAGAATATTTACAAAGGGTAGACTTGACTTAGGATGAGAGCTCAGGGCTTATGTACCTTACAATTGGGATTAAAGTCCACATAGTTTTGTCATAGAAATGAGTGTCAATTGGTTTTTTTTTTCTTTTAATTTTTGTGAAATGAGCAAGACAGTGAAAATTGGTTTGATTTCGGGAAAGAAAGTAAACTTAGATTTTGCTGGTGTGTTTTAATTTACAAAATCAATCTAATATCAATGTTGGGCTCTTTTCATTTTCACTTTTTAAAATTTTTTTTTTGAATCTATTTTTAGCCTTGAGATTTAAATGAAATCATGATGGTAAAGGATTTTTAGAATTTTAGAATTTATGTTTTTTTGGATTTTTGAAGTTAAAATTTTTATTTTAAAATGAAGTGAAATTATAGTGCAAAAATGTTTTTAGGATTTTTGAAGTTTGAACATTTTAATTTTTTTAGAAAAGGTTGAACTTATTGTGGTAAAGGCTCTTTTTAGAATTTTTGGAATTTATGTTTTAGAATTTAAGTACTTAGTCACTTAGGAATGTGTTAGGGAAAATAAAATTTTCATTGAACATATAAGAACTGAGTTGATGATTACTGATCCCTTAACAAAAAGCATGCCACCTATGAAATTTAATGATCATGTAGCAAGAGTGAGACTTGGATCTATATTAAGTATTTGATGTATGTTATCATCCTTTGTTCTTTCCCACATTTGTTCTCTACTTCATGCCTTCTTTACCCATATTCTTGGTAGCTCTTCTCCTCACACACTCTCTCATTCTCTTTTCTTTTGTTTTCATCTCCACTTTGATTCTCTTTAAACTCTCTCGCTTGGTCTTCCACCCTTCCTCCACGAGAGTTTTTCCTTTTTCTTCTTATCTTGTTGGTGCCCCTTTCTATTTCTCCTATGTTTTGTTTCCACATTGCCTTTTTTTCTTCCTCTCCCATGATCTCTCTTTCTTGTGTATATAGCAGACGTGGGAGAACGATCTTGCCGCACTCTCCTATTTTCGTCTTTAATAGCCAGCAACATCCATTATTTTGTTTCATTGGTGTAGCTCTGCAACCTCTGTGCTTTTGTGCAACTTATAAAGAATGAGGAAGGGATTCTTATTTTCTTTGTCTTTTCCTTTTTTTTTTTTGAATTTGTTGTTCCTTTGTTTGCTAGTTTTCCTTCTCTTTTTGTGCTTTCTTATTGTCGTATCTTATTGTTTTTAGTTTTTTTTACTTTTCTTTTCCAATGAATTTAAGTTGAATTAATCATTATTTATTCTTTTTTATTTTGAAATATTTTACCTCTTTTTTTTTTTTTTCAATTGTTAAAACATTCCATTTTTATTTTAAAAGTTATTTTAGTTTTATCAATATATTTTTAATCTTTTAAATTTTTAAATCCTCATTTTTTTTCATTTTATTGTTTTCAAATTTTAGCGTAGGTGTTAACAATATATTTCAAAACAAATTAATTTTTACAATAATCACTTTGGCGAAACACACGCACACACGCACACACACACGCGCGCGCGCGTATACATAACATTCAAATTTATAATCTCCCAAAATTTCCAAACTTATATCACACTCTTAAATATCATAATTTTTTTAATTTCTTTTTTCTTAATAATCAATGTAAAATGGACAAAAATTTGAATGAGGATGGTTAATCCTATATACCATCTATAAAATTGAAATTTTGTGCATACACACACTCATATATATATATATATATATATATATATATATGAGTGTGTGTATGCACAAAATTTCAATTTTATAGATGGTATATAGGATTAACCATATATATATATATATATATATATATGTATGAAAACTATTGTATAATTATAGTGGCAACCATAACTTATATTGCAATAATTTGCATTTAAATATTTAAATATATGCTAAATCACGTAGTGTTGCAATTCCATATTTTATATATGTAACACATTGCATATCCTAATTTCACAAAACTTAGTTTCTCATCCCTTAGCATATACAATATTTTGTTGCAAAACCATATTATACAATCAATTGCCACACAAATACTAAATCATATATTTTAACTAAATGCAAAAAAAAAAATTTAAAACTTTGCGCAAGCCATATCTCATAATGTTACACACACACACACACACACACTAATCCCATATTGCAGCAACGATATATAATTCACACAATCATATATAATTACAAGAATATTGCTATATATCCATAGTCATTTTCTGTGGGTAAAAGGTATAAGTTAAAGGTATAAATCTGTGGGTATAGCCCCAATTGACCTATACCCACGGTCTAAATTTTCGTCTGCTTTTCTTCTTTTCACCGATGCTTTTTTTCTTGTCAGTATAACTTTACCTACAGTTTACAAACTATGGGTATAATGTTGTAACTTTTACCCACAAATGCTTGACTGTTATTATAACATATTATGTGAGTTTAATAAAACCTTTACCCACAAGCATTTTGCTAT
The DNA here is from genome assembly GCA_037074485.1 of Delonix regia. Taxonomy (NCBI): domain Eukaryota; kingdom Viridiplantae; phylum Streptophyta; class Magnoliopsida; order Fabales; family Fabaceae; genus Delonix; species Delonix regia. The sequence continues at coordinate 3,491,640 of CM073460.1, read as the reverse complement.
CTCTAAAAGCTTTTGTTACCTATATTTTTTTGTCTCTTAATATCAATTTTAGTATCAATATCTTAAGTTATAAGTTTACATCACAAGTTTGGAATAACTTAGCCTTTGAACCCAAGAACAAAGAGGAAGGATAAGAATTTATGGGTATGCATTCTCACCAATGGATAGCCATACTGTCAGACCCATTCCCTCAAATTTTGAATAGAAAAGGCAAACCCCTAGAAAGTTCAATGGCCAAAAACCACAAAACAGAAACAAGATAACTCCAATAGCCAAAAGATGGCTAATAGGGACAAAATCACCATGAAGAAAAATAATAGATATGCATCAATATGAAGAAGAGCCACTAAATAGGACCAAGATAAAGAAACTAAAATAAAAACAAAACTAATAATACAACTTAATTTGTATATTTAAAATTTATATAACAAAGTGCTAAGAGTTCCTTTCTTACTTATTTATTATAATTGTAAAGTGTTTGCATATACCAAAATTAAAATTAGAGAAGAATTTCCAATAAATTTTGTTATAATTAATTAGCTAAAAAATAAATATAATTAAAATCTAATTTATAACAATGGATTTAATTACAATTTGAATTATAAAATTTGAATATATAGTGCTAGATGCTCTCAAAACTTTTTTCTTTGGGAGTATGCGTAGTGTGAGTTCCAAGGTATGAAAATGGAAGGAATCATTATCAAGTTCAAATCCCAAGCTTGTGGAATTTGAGGTAGTGGCAGGAAAAAAAGAGATAAAAGGATTGAAATGGAACCCCCATAATAGGTGGAAATGGTGGATTAGAAAAAATGTGGAACACAAAGAGAGGACTTGAATAATATGGTTGTGCAATGCATGTATAGAAGGAATAATCACAATCCCCATCATTGAATTCCCAAAAACAAGAGAATCAAGAGAGAGAAAAAGAGATAAAGATAGTAGGCCTATTTGAAAGAAACACTAACTTTGATCCATGATGATGTAGATATACATTCATACATATATACATACAGATACCAAAAAAAAAAAAAAAAATATATATATATATATATATATATATATATAATTTAGATGAATTAAGTCCCTGCAAAACTTTGTTAGGAATAGATTTTTATATTTTTGCCATCCAATTTCCATGTACATAAGCTAACCCATCATCTTTGTACTTCGTGTCATTTTTTCATATAACTATAGTTATAAATTTATTAAAATAAACAAAATTGTTAATAACATAATATAAAAAGATAAAAATATTTAAATTTTAAGGACTTAATTACAAATTATTAAATTATACAATTTAAATTAAAAATTATTGAAATTGGCTGGCACCCAAAAAGGAAGATACATTGGGTGTTTATAAAAATTTATGGTAAAAACAAAAATTCTTTCATAAATTGAAAACTTGATGCAAAACGATTTTCAATATATAAGTATAAAAAGCAATAAATAACACAAATAAAGTGCAACAACAAGACAGTAAGGAAGAGAGAATACAAATAGAGCTTATATTGGATTAGCTCTAATCCAAGCTTAGGTCTAGTCCTCAAGCAAATAATTGAGATTTTCCAGTATCTTGCAATCCTTTACAAATCTTCAAGAATACTCCTCTTAAAACCAAACTCTCTTTAAGGAAAACCATTCCTTGAATTTGATCTCTCCTCAAGGAATATCTTTCCATGAAATAACAATTCATTTTAAGAAGAAAATACTCATAACAAAAACTATCAGAAGAGCAAATAATATAATTGAAGCTCATCAGTCAAAGAATAAGCAAGAATATAGACCATTGAGAATATAAATCACTCATGATGTTTTTTGCTCCGTTTCTTATGATTTCTGAGCTCTTGAAACATGTATTTATTGCCCAAAAAAGTAAGTGAACTATTTAGAGCCAAGGAGAAATTCAAATTTGTACAACTTGATTGTTGGAAGTAAGTAGCATTATTTGTTGACTTTATGACCATCCTTTATTCCATAGTTATATCTTTAGATACTCATAGATCCTCCATTTCTACTTCATTTTGAATAGATTATATATTATGAAATAGCTCTATAAGTCTATTTTCTATCCTGACAAGTTTCATTGCAAAATTTTATTTGGTTGTCGAGATATTGTTGAAAGAGTGACAAATGGTTAGATAAAAAATTGATATACATAGCCAAAAATTGAGACACTCATAACTCCGTAATTTTAAATTAATTTGAAGCATGTGAGTCTAGTTTCATATGAAATAAACCTCATTCAAAATTCTTATCGGTTAGTGAGATATTGTTGAAATTGTGGCTATAGGTTAGGAAAAAGTATAATATCCATACTTGCAACTTTGACAATCATAACTTCTGAATTTTAACTCCATTTTAAGCATGTTTTATATGAATAGAAAGATGTTTAAGTCTATTTTCAGATGAAATAAGTTTCATTTTGAAATTCTTTTTGATTTGTGAGATATGATAAAAATAGTGATCGAAGGTCTAAAAACAACTCCATTAAAATTCATATATTTCTTATCTTTCTAGTTCAAACTTATATTTTAAGGACCTAAATGTATGGGCCTAATAAATGTAAGTTCAAATGAATTTAACAAATTAATAATAGGCCCATGATAGTTAGTCCAACTTACAAGCTAAATACTTAGTTTAATTTATATATCCCAATATGCATATTTTAATAATAACTAGTAGAATATAAACTTTTTTACCATGCATATGTCCTTTATATATATATATATATATATATATATATATATCCAATTTTGATTGTTTATAACATTAGAATCTATTGGATATAATATATTTGTCATCATCAAAACTTATAATGTAGAACCTTAGAACTAACAACAATTAAGTAATATTGTAAGGACTAAAAGTATATATTCTAAAAAAAAAAATGTTGGAAAAGTTGAGTGTATGTACCATGATCATCATATGGATTAGCTTAACCTAAATAGCCATAAGCTGGAGGGTACCCTGAGGGAGGATAAGGTGAGGAAAATCCAACTAGTGGAGGGTTCCCTCTAGATGGTTATAGATATACATGATCATTAAATTTTTATGATGAGAATATCCAACTTTGATAGCATGTTGACTAAACAGGGAAATTTAAAATGAGAGAAAAAAGTAAGGGGCACCAAACTATATATAACTAAAAAAGCCTTAATCATAAAGTTTGTAATATTTTCCCTAACCTCTGTACATATTATTATTATGATTACTCAAACACCCTTACACCCTTTACTTATCTATAGAAACATGTTAGTATTTCCTTCATTTACTAGACTTTTTAAATCCCCAATATCTCTTTAGTCTTAACATGGTAACTCTTCTTAATCTACTAGACTTCTCTAAATTCTAAATATCCCTTAAAAAGTAAAAATAGAGGTTAAGTGTGTTATACACAATATAACTATGTCTTTCAATAGAAATATCTTATTTGGTCTCTTCCTTTCCTCTCTAACATCTTCTATCCTTAACAATATTTTTTCATGTGTATATAGAATGATGGAATTCAGTTGTAATTATTAGGACTCACCTCATTAGTGGCTTGTGAATACTGTATACATTCTGATACAACTATATATACTAGTGGGAAGTGGCTCTTAAATCATTAAGCCTATTCATTACTAAATCTACTTCTATATTCTATTTAGTTTAGAATAAAAGAAACAATTTGAATTGTTAGTTGTTATAGTACTATATCAGTGCTTAAAATGTAGGCAAGCTAAAGTTACTCTCCTTTGTTTAGTTCTGAATCTACCAACGAACAACATAATGCCAAATGAATGAAAGCTTTCTTAGTAGGCCAAATCAATTATAAATAAACATATAAGTAGATCATAAATAAGTCACGCTAAAACAAATGCCTAACAAGCATTAAGTATCTATTGCTGATTGGTATTGTCTCCTCCAAATGACATCACTTCTCAAGGTAATAGAGGCACCATGAACATACTTTCATAATATAGACTTACCAGAGAACTCATTATATGTTATCAAGTTTCAAGAATTTGTCCTTTTCTCCTCTACCAAATTGGTTTAAGTCATCAGAATTTGAGAAGGTGTAATGATTGTATCTATATGTCCTTTCTTTAAACTCTTTCTTCTCTTATCTTTTGCATTCTAATCCTACATAAAGGAGTGGATGTTTCTCACTTTCTTTAACTTCATCTAGGTAACGACAAGGCCCATATCAAAATTTGAAAAGAAGAAGCCGAATGAACAAAGAGGTAGAAGAAAGATAGACCAAACAAGAGAAAGGAAATTACCTGAAGGTGAACCCACAATGTATCGACGAACAGTGTTTGTCCAAGGAAGGCAAACCCATGATGTATTTAAAAAATCGCACTACCTTGTTTGAGGTACTATATAAAGTTGAATTATATTCTATTTAACAAATTGTACAAAATTGATCTTACCCAATTTTACTGTACCATTCAATGTCATTTCATGGGATTTTATGAGGTTTATTGAGCTTAAATGCATGTTTTAATAATATATTGTGATAATATAGGATTAAAGGTGAATTCATGCAAAATGTACATTGTAAAGGTAAAATTGTAATTTTTCCATAAATTTAGCTTTATTAAATTAATTTGGAGAATATGAGATATTGCAATATTTAAATTTTGCATCACAGGTTAAATCAAAAGTCAAGCCTAATAAAATCACAATCAAGGACTAGGAGAGTCAGAAAATTGCAAAAAAAGGCCTAAGACCATTGAAATCACTTTTCTGTGTTTTTCACCTCGCCGTGGCAAACTTACTCCAACTTGCAAAAATTTTTTTATTCAAATCCGAACACAGTTGAAAATTCCTGGTCCAACTCACTTCATTTTTGCCATTAGGGTTCCTACTGAAGGAAAGTCGTCAGAGAGGGGAGAGACCTAGAGACACTCATTCTTATGCACTTTCTCTTCTCATCTTCTCATTTCTCCATCATTTTCCTACTCTTTTGTGGTTGTTATTGGAGATTTAGAGTTTAGTGAAGCCTTCTTTATATCTATGAGTTGTTAAACACCACTTCTCTATGAGAGATTTGATGAGGCCTAAGCTTGGAGTATTAACTAGGGAGTTTTCTTATTCTTTTCCATCATTCCCTTCTTGTAGTCATTGTGTCTTGGTTAGATCATTTTGATTACATTGATAGGCTAGACTATATTGCTGTAAATTTTATGCTATGGATTGGATTATAAGATTTATGCTTTGATGTGTGTTTGATAAGAGTTATTGCTACATTTGATTTTAGAAATATTAGGTTTGGTTGAATCTAATATATCTTTGATTGATTGTATTAGCTTGGAAGTACTTGGTTAAGTTGCTCAAGTTGTCTTCACATATTTACATTGATCTCCTATTAGTGCATTAAAGAGGGTAGTTAATGTTGTTGTGATCCTTTAGGCTAAAGGTTTCATAAACAAATTAAGTTACCTAGTGTTTGAATGACATATTAAACCACTTGTGGAAATGATTTTCTCAAGAAACTTCTCTTTATCTTTTAAGAAGCTACAAAGGCCAAATTAAACCTCTAATGAACATTTCATCATTATTTGCATTAAAATCCAATTATTTTCATTCCCTCATCTAATCATTTTATCAATCTTCATTTCATAATAAAAGTCTCAAAAACATTTACAAATTGTTGCATTTTATTCAAATTCAATCCAGTTGATAAAATCAAAGACAACCCCGATTTTCCCTATTTCTTCACATCTTTTTACACTCAAATTACCTAGGAATTAATTAGGCTCCTTGAAGTGAATAAGACCGGATTACACCACTATAGTGCAGTTTTGTATCCGATATTAGCTTTTGACCCCATAACAAGGGCTTGGTCAAAAGTCAAATTGCATAAATTTATATAATGCAGTTTTTTTTATAATGCATTTAGTGTATATATTGTATTGTATAAGTTTATATAAGATCAACTTCGTTTAATACAACTTGTTAATAATTATTAATCAAGCTTCCTTTATTTCTTAGTGTATAAAAAATAAATAAAAAATATATTTTAATCCTACACTAATACACTATCTTTTACTTCCTTTCTCTTCATTAGTCATGTATAGTACCTCAACTTTATTAGGCATTATTTTTTCTAGCTATATACTATTAGATTTTATCCTATCTAACTTTATTTTATACATCGTACTAAATAAGTTCTATACATTTTAATTATTTATTTTTTTAATTTGTAAAATACAAACTTTAGATTTTAAAACTTTTTAACCCATCATTGATATACTTTAAAATCTAAAAAAAAAAATAGTTATAATTTGTATTTTCTAATGCACACAAAAAATTTTCTCCCTAGTTATTAAAATATAAGCGAGGTCAAGGGAGCAGTTAATAGTATGTGTGATAATATTCTTTTTATAGCATTATCACTAATTTTCTACTGTTTGTCATTCAATACAATTGTTAGTATGTCCATTTGTTTAATGAGTGCCACTCCCCACATAATTCTTCCCTTCATGATGTTGTATAATTATATGAATAGTCTAATCTATCCTTAAGCATTTTCATTTTAATTTTCTTACGAAATGAAATGAGAGATATAATACTATATAAAAAACATTATTCATGTAGCTTGCTTTTATTGAAATGATTTTAAGTTTTGTATCGAATTTCTCTTGACTTGGCTATAATGGTCTATACCTTGTTATATAATTAAGAAAATAAAAAAATATGTTATAGAGGAAGACGAAAATGATAAGATTTGATCATGTAAGTATATATAATACAATATATACATCAAATACATAATTAAAAAGTGAACTACAATAGAAAAAAAATAAAAAACAAATAAAACTTCTCTTGAGCAATGAGAAGATAATATATGCCATTATCTGTTGTTGGCTTCAGGTGGGAACTTAAGTATCAAAGTTTATTGTGAAATTTGTATATTGATGGTCCTTAAAAGCAGTAAATTGTCAAAATTCCTTCTTCACTTTTCTAACCACTCTTGAAATCTTGTGCTTGAAGAACTCCAATACTATTGAATACAACCTTGCATGATAAAAACATAGTTCCTTTTATACTTAATAACCCACGTATTGGGGTCCAATCACACTGTTATGGCACCCCATTTTAGTTGCACCCAAGAAGCCTTTTATGAACACTTCATCCAAAAATAAATTAGGAACAGAAATTCATTAATTAAGAAAATATTAAAAATATGAAATATAAAATCTCAAAAATATGAAAAAAAAACAAAATATGAAAAACAAAATAAAAAAATAGAAAAAATATGAAAACAAAATACAAAATCAAAAAAATATGAAAAACAAAATAAAAATATGAAATATATTAAAAAAAGAAGAAGATAAAAACTAAAATAAAAGAGGGTATAAAACCATTAAAAATTGAAGACCTATACATGCACTCCACCATTAAAAATTGAAGGAACTCATACCTCATGCATGCTACCACCTATGCCATTGCAACTCCCATGCAAAATCCTATACCTCTGGTATATACACCTATGCTACACTGCCCTATGTTGCTTGGGAAGGAGGTGACACATGCCAGCATCAACCTCTGCCATACCATAAAACACACGGAATTGCACTTAGAAAAGTGGGCTGAGTAAGTTTCAAGAAGGGCGGAGCCTTGAAGAAGTGGAGGTTCCCGGTTCTAAGCTCAAAAAGAAAGGAACTCATGCAATGTGAATGAAGGAGGCTAAGACAAAGAGTGAGCCGAGAGAGGTAGAGAGAAGAGAGGGAAAGCAAGAAAAAAAAAAAAAGGAATAGTGACCATGCAACGTGAATGAAGGAACTCAGGATGAAAGCTTTGATGAGGAGGAAACCGAAGGAGAGGCAGAGCTAGGTAGGAGACCCTTGGGGAGAAGAAGCATCACTGTTTTCCTTCTTGCTTTAGAACAGGAGCTCTCCACAAACACGAAAGGCTAGAGAGGAAGATTGAGCTCGTGAGAGAGGGGATGTGAGACTAAGTGGAAGAGAACAAAGTAGAAGTTCTTCTTTGCTCTTAGCTTCCAAAATAAAAAAAGAAACTAATAAAAGATGAGGCTTAGTTCAAAGGAAAAACAGAGAAGAGAGTGACAAAAGAGGTTGAGCTCAAATAAAGGAAGGTGAGGCATAATATTTGAAGGTAATAAGGAAGCCTAAGGAAAGCCATAAGGAGTAGGCAAGCATCAGAGTTGGAAAGCAAAGAAAATGGAGAAGAAAGCAACTTTGTTTGAACTTCTTTAAATAGAGGTTGTGCAAAGAGTTGACAAAAATGACCAAGTATAACCAATACAGTAAATAGCACCAGCATAAGGATCTTGATAGATCCAGTGAAGTCGTGACAGTTTTGGCTGCAATGGTGGATGCTTTAGGAGCTGAGCTAGCATCAGCATGAATCCTTTATCAATTTCCTTATCTGCTAGTGGATGCTTCACGTTTGTGCAGCTCAACGATGACATTTGAAGAGGTTTTGAGGTTTGGAATTTTTTCATGTTGTAAGGATGACTTTTTCCTCTCTCATGGTGGATTGGTGTAGCATGAAGTAGAAAATAGATAAGAAACTGAGAGAGCAAGAGAGAATAGAGAAACTAGAAACAGAAGAAGGAATGAGAAAGGAAGAACTCAAGAGAGAGAACGAAGAGATTTTGAGTGAGAAGAAAGTTAGGAAGCATGGGGAACAATAGGTGAGACCGAGAGCTTCAGTGCAAAAAAAGAAGAAGGCTTGACCTCTCTGCTTTCTCAATTGAAAAGAAAGGGAAGAGGTGGCAGCAAGAAAGCACGAACAATAGAGGATCAAGCGAAAAAAGAGGAGAAAGAGAGAAGAGAAGAGTTGATGAAGAGCTTGGTGGCGCTGCATATGTCCATCATTCTTCATATTGTAGGTTTGTATGGAGTCAAGGTAAAATCTCATTCTCTTACATAGGCTTCTTTCCTTACTCTTAAATTTGGACTCGCTTCTTAGTGTGTATTGGGGGTTCGAGCACTTCATTTTATCTTAAGAACAAAGGTTTGGGGTATTGCCCGTTATATTTGTCATCATGTTTTCTCTGTGTTTTGTATGTAGTGATCCTAACTAAGTGAACGATAATTGTTCTTTAGGTTCAAGTTCTTGTTACAGCATTTGGCAGTAAGAAAATATTTTTTTTCTCTTGGTGTTAAGGTATTGGCCTAACTTAATGCTTGGATTTGGTTTTAAGTTCAATAAAAATCTTATAGTGTTAAAACTTAAGCACGATATTTCGATTTTTGAGTCCAATGAAGAAAGCAATGGCCACAAATTTTTATATATGTAATATTGCTTGATTATACTTTTATTTTGTTTCATTTTAATTTTATTTTCAAACAACTACGTAAGATTGTTAATCTTCTCAGGTACTTGAGAATTAACCAGTCAAGACTGCATGAGATCCTTAATCTCCTCAGGTCTTGAAAGTTTATATCTGTTTGTAAAAATACAATGATGGAAGAATTCCAAAAATTGAAAAAAAGGTTTATTTTACCTATTATTTGTAATTAAAAATCCTAAAAAAAAACTTTTTCTTATAATCTCAATTTTAAAATTAAAATAAAATCCAAAAGTCTAAAAGAAATTTTAAAAAGTGAATAATGAAAGGAGCAAGGAAGTGATATTAAATCAATTTTATAAATTAAAATACACCAACCAAATTCAAGTTCATTTGGTTTACGGAAAGTAGATTAATTTCAACTATCTTGTTCTGTTCACAAAAATTAAAAGTCACTAACCAACAGACATGCATTTTGGGCTGAACTACGTGGAGTTTGATCCCCATCGTAGGGTATATAGGCCCTAAGATTTGATCCTAGGTCAAGTCTGCCTTTGTAAATATTTTATTTTTCTTCCTTTATTTAATTTTCTTAGTTTCTTCATTATTTTCTTTTTTGGCATGTGATTGATAAGAGTAACGTAGATTTGAATTAAGACCATATAGTTTTTACATAATCAACTTTAGGTAATCGTTCTTAAGAACGAGTGCTGTGGGGTACTTAATACCTTTCTCACACACAACTGACTCTCGAACTTGATTTCTAGTTCACAGACCATCTTATCTTATAACTTGTTTTTCCAAAATTTATCCTTTAAAAATTTTGGTGGCAACTCTTGAATTTTGGTTTTTGTTGTTAAAGTTAAAATTAAGATTATTCTTTTTTTTTTTTTTTTCGTGCCTTGTAGTCATATTTCAAGTGCGACACCTTTGTTTTGTGAATCACATAGCATATGATATGATATGTCTAACAAAGTTCATTTAAGAACATATATTGGCATTGAAACTAATAAATATTGCAACATGTTATAGTAAAAAAGGCTCCTAGGTGTAATTTTAAGTGTTACTTTATGTATGATGTGCTAGAAAAGGTAAAGTATCAAGATTACCTCATAGACTCTTCCAGATAAGATAGCCAATGTTCTAGAGGAAAATCTAGTTATGAGCAATCCAATTGTTTGAAGAGGCCATCCTCATGTTGTAACCTCATATGCTACTTATTGGTACAATGTACAATGCGAGTTCAATACAACATCATCCTAAATGCAATTTAATGGTTGCTCAGCTAACATCATATTTCTTAAACGTGTGTGGAACTTTCAGTTCTTTAAGAAATTAAGATTAAAGTAAAAAACTAATTTGATGAGCAATACCAGGCTAATTTTCCATACAGAGTTACCATAGCTGCACTTCCAAACCTTCCAAAAAATAATACTCTAAAGCTTTTTCCGTAAATAACTATATTGTCCATTCAAATCTTGCACTACCCTAGATTTACACTAACCCTATTAATTACACCTTCCCAAAAAGATTTTATTTGGGACTTCATTTAAAAAGTTGTTGTTTGACTTCGTTGGTCTCTTTAGGCACATACTGAGTTAACTAGTAGATGTTGTATGAGATCTTTAATCTCCTTGGGTTTTGAAAATTGATACATAGTTCTTTTATGATAAATAAACAAGCAAGTAAATAAATAAAAAACAATTTTAATTTAAAAAAATGATTTTTCTTGCCTATATTTTTTTGGAGTTGTTGCGTGAGACTATTAGTCTCCTTGGGCATTTGAGAGTTAGTCAGTAGAAGCCAAACGAGATCTCTAGTGTCTATAGGGTTTGAAAATTAACATATGATTTCCGTGAAAAACAAAAGTAAATATAATTTCTAAGTCGCAAAATAATTTATTTTTCTTGCTCTTTGTGAACAAAAATCCCTAAAATACTTATCATTAATAATCTCATTCCATGAGAAAATTAAAAAAAAAAATTCCAATTAGAAAAAAAAAATCCAAAAAACATAGATTCCTAAAATCCTTTTCTCAATATTTTGTTTCCCTTTTAAATAAAGAATTCTGATTTCAAAAAACTAAAAAACTTCAATTTTAAAAATCCTGAAAAGCCTTGTACCTCAATAATTCTACTCCTTTTTGAATTTAAAGTAAATTCCAAAATCGTAAAAATCATTTTCCATCATAATTTCATTTCAATTTCAAAATTAATATATATTTCAAAAACCTAAAAAAATTTTAAAAGAGAGAAAATGAACAAAACAAGAAAGTGACATAAGATTGATTTTGTAAATTGGAACACACTAACTGAATTTCAATATCATTTTGTTTATAAAAATCTATTTGATTTCAACTATCTTGTTCTTTTCACAAAATTAAAAGACACCAACAAATTGACATGCCTTTCTATGACAATTATGTGAACTTTGATCCCTATCATTGGTTACATAGGCCTTAAGTTCTTATCATAGGTTAAGTCCTTCCTTTGTAAATATTTGTTTGTTCATTTTCATTATTTGTTTTTGTTTTCTCTGTTAATAAGCATATGTTTTAATGAGGGTAATCAAAATAAGATTAAGGCTATATTACATTGATTTCACTTGACTAGTTTAGGATAACTATCCTTATGAACAGGTGTTATGAGGTGCATAGAACATTCCTTATACTCAAACAGACTCCTGAACCTATCACTATTTTCATAGACCATTTGCCTTTTCTATTTATTTAAAATGGTTTTATAAAGTCTTCCTTCAAAAATTTGAGTGGCAATTTTGAAAATAAATCAATTTTTAAATTATTCTGAAGCTGATTTGTTTCCTTTTTCTTTTCCTGCTATCTATGTTGTGCTTGACCCTCTGATGAGTTTTTAGGTGTGACAATGGTTTCTCTAGGTCCTCTCCTGGTAGGAGATGTAGATTTTTCATTATTTTTCTAAAACCCTTCAAATAGCCAAGTTGTAGAAATTGAGGTTTATAGAAGAGAACTTAAGAATCAATTTACAAGGAGCTTTATGATGATTAAAAGAAGTAATTGATGACTTCTCTTGGTTCAAAGAAGTTGAATACAATTACTTTTAGGAAATAGACCATTAAGAGGCCGTTAGGCCAAACTTTCGAAAATGAAGAAGTATAGGGCCTGTACTATTTTTATGAATTTCACTATGATATTTGGGTTGTAAATAAAATCCTTAAAACCCCTATGATCCATATCTAAAAAGGTATTATTGAGAAAATGTGAATAAAAGAGATTACCCAAGTAGAATAATGAAGTCATAAATAAAGAATAAGTAATAACTAGCTCTAGAAGATGTATACATAGGAGTTTAATAATAAATCCTATGTATATAGGTACTTGCTATTGTCAAAAGAGCTATCAAGGATTGAGTCTAGAGAAGAGATGGTGTCATTGCAAGGGAAATCAAGAAAGGAATTAGCTTGAAGTAGCAAGGTAGCTCCTTCCCCATTATTCATCCACTATATGTGTGCTTGTGCTTAATGATTGCATATTTAATAATTTTTCATGCTTTTAATTGCTATGAATTGGTGTATGATGATGTTATATCTCACATGGAGCCTTACTGGCTTATAATTGATGCTATCGACGATGCTATATTGGGTTTACACAGGGTAATCCTACCTTAATCATAATATTAAATGTGATATGGTCATGAACCAAATACCATAGCATGATTCCATGGTCTATATTCATGTTATGATAATGTAACCATTACTTTGGTCATATGTGCCATAGTGTGTGTGGAATGTGAAGTGGGTTATTGGGGCTTTTTGTCTCATCCTTCTCTAACTAATTGTTTTAGGTTGATCTTGTAAGGAAAAACAAAAGGATATGGCCTTTTAGATTATATAGAGGAGCAAAGCCAAAGAGGCTTATCTAGTTTCGAAGTTATAATACCTTTGATGTATATATCAACAATTCAATGGTCAAAGATGTATTGTTATGTAACTTGGAATATATGAGAGATGTAATAGTTAGTTATTAATTTTGATGGGCCTTTAGCTCTTAGAATAACACCTTCACAAGAAAAGAATGAAGAGATATTCATGTTATCTTATGGAGCTTTAGGTATGCTTTATGTAAAGTGAATGCATATAAAGGTGTCTTATGTGAAATTTTAATATTTGACCCATTTATGATATTTCCATATGGTTATAAATGTATTAGGATAAGGGATTTATATATCTCACAAATGAATATGATAATGTATTGCAAGAGTTTTATTGTATGTGTATAAACTCCCACATGCATGAAGAAACAACAAACCAAGAATTTGAGCAAATCAATAGAATGCTCCTTGAAGTATAAGTATGATTGGATGAGACTAAACTCAAAATTTAGTATGTTGAAACTCATTTACTCAAGTTTTAGTTTTAAGAAAGTGTAATTTTATAGGAGAAGAGAAAATGTAAAAAACTAAGTAGATAGACTCCAAAAATTAAAATCTTTGGTAGGTAGAATCTTAATATATCAACATTGCTCTATACTGAAGTTTATTAAATTTTGAGTTAGATAGTTGTCTTTTTTGCATTTTAAAGTGTTGGGAATTATATAAAAAGATTTTTTAATATACATGATGTTTGGTGACACTTAAGGGACTAATGGATAAATTTTAGGCAAAAATTTTACTTTCATCCCAAAGGTACTAATAAACTATTTTGAAAAGTTTCATGTCATTTGCATTCCAATTAAGCGAGTTTTACACCAAATATTAGTAATAAAAATCATATATGTATAATTCTGTATAGCCATGATCAAGGATTCATTTAAGGGAACAAATGAATGAAGTTTAAACTGAAATTTGGTAGGAAATTTTTTATTACAATATTCTAGTTGCTTGAATATTTTCAAAATTTTTAGAACTTTGTAAAATTAATTATGAATTTGCAAAGCTAGCAAATTTACCATATGAATAATACCTTTTAAACTAGAATTTGCCTTTCCTATTCAACAACATTCCACCATATTTTCTTTATTTTTGTCATTTGATTGATTCCAATTTCTTATGAACACTTGCAGTACTTGCTTACAAGATGTTATATATTATGGTATGATAATATTGCTTAAGTATGAATGATTTAGACATCACTTGATTGATTGTAGTACTAAAAAAATGTTGGACTTTGACAATTGAAAAATTTTAAATTTACTAAATTCATGAAAAATAAAAATAAATTCACCATAAATAAATTACTTTGTAGTTCTTTTTTTTTTTTTTTTTTTTTTTTATTATCAATACACTTATTCTATTAGTTACACTAAAATTTTAATTAGGTGCTTATGATTTTAAAAAATAGACAATTTTGATCTCTTAGTTGTTAAATCGATCAAATCCTATTATTTTGTCACTTCATCTAAAATTTAATGATATTTTGAATTGAATATTAAATAAAAATAAGAGCTAACACTGTTAAGATCATAAATAATATTAAAAAAAACCAAAGAATCAAGTTAAAATTAAATTTTTGATATGAATTATATGACCAATGATTAAAATTAAGTCATTATAAATAAGCGGGTAAAACTCTTTTTTAAAAAAAAAATTAAGGAGATTAAATTTAAAATTTTATAAAATTGAAAAGACAAAAAATGCAATTGAACTTACATATTTATAATCAATTCATATAAATTATGTTTAATAAGCCGATATGCCTTAAAATTTATTTGGAGAATTATCTTTGTGGGAGAGACATTAATACCGAATTAATTAAATGTAAAATAAGAAAGTGCGGCAGCACATAGAAACTTGAGTTGTTCAATCACTAAATAATTTTTCAATAATAATAATAATAATATATTGGTAAATTTTACGGAGCATTCGACTGGATTGAAATTAAAATTATAGTGATTGGATATTACTATAAAATAATTTATTATATTTATAGTTTAATTACATAATTTTTAGATTTTATTTACAAAATCAAAGTTTATTGTTTTTAAATTTATCAACTTACTAAGGAATGTACTTTTTTAAAATCTTTTTTAATAATCTTCCAAATTCTTAATTTTATACTTATTTCTAATGTACAAATTCATGTTTGAAGAGGCTATTAAAAAAAATAAAGAAAGTAAAAAAAATGAGTTGACAAAAAAAGTAAAATCATTAAAATTAAGATATAATTACAATAAATTATTTTAAATTAACATGTAAATTAGTATATACCATGGGGACAAATTCTACCCTTACCAGAAGCTTGCTAACCCCATAGCCCTCACATATTGACCGAGTAATAGAATATATGAAAGGCTAATTGGCTCTTCTTTCATCTCATTTGATTATTGTACAACTACTTGTCAGAATACACCAAAGACTTTAGTTAGAATATTATTACCAATTTTTTTTTTTTTATAATGACACTGAATAAAGCAGAATTTAAGTTGAACACAACAATAATATAGGTGGCCAAGAAAGCAAAATGTGATGAATTGTGAAAGTGGTTGGCAAATTTAATTGTGAGATTGAGAGAAGGGAAGAAAAGAAGAAGGCAGCACCCACATTTTAGGGAGACATCCCTATCTCATTTGCATTTTATGGACAAACTAACATATATCTATGAAGCATCGCTATTCCTATACCCTCCCCAATGCTCCGAATTACACTTCATACTTACCAAACTATTGAGTTAGCATGCTTTCTTTCAACCATGACACTAATTTTCTCAAGTCTTTTGATATAAAGACCTAAATTCTGTTAAAAAAATGAGGGAAAATTCATCATTTGGTCCCTATACTTTACCTCAATTTGTAAATAAGTTACTGCACTTTACTTATTTTTTTTAAGGTTCTCCTTATTGTTTTATGTCTTTGCGACTAACTCCCAACCGTCAATGAAGCCTCTAGCACTGTTAAGTAAGGAGTGATGTGGCAAATACATATGGACAAGAAAAAGTATCAAATGCCACAGAGATCCACATCATTAATGACATACATTACCTTCCTCTCATCTCCTTCACTATTTTCTGCCTAATTCTTCCTCTTTTAGCTTTCGTCCTCTTCTGTTACTTCCTTCTTGTCTCTTACGCTATTTTTCCATTTTCCTCATGTTCTTCTCTTAGTTATCTTATGAGGCCTTGGATTTTGGGGTTGCTAACAGTTATTGTAGCGAAGGCAAACCAAATTATCCCCTTGGGTGCATGTTCCTCTAATGGTACCCCATATGCAAGCCAACCATCATTACACATACTCCTACTTCGATATTCACTACCTTTGCATATCACAAAGCAACACAAACAACGCAGATGTAAGCTCCATCCTCAACCAATATGCTTACTGCTTTATGCTTAAAATTTTAAGTGATTGTCATACCTGACATCTCAACAGATGTGAGAGAGAAAATGAACGAAGAGATTTAAATTGAACACTAAAATGAATTTTAAAAATTAATTCACAAGAATCGTCACTAAAATTTTCAAACTAAAAATTTTGGAAAACAAATGAAAACAAAAAGGTGGTCTGCGAAACTAGATATGAGTTAAAGATTCTGTTTGATTGTGGAAGGTGTTAAGCACCCTATAATCCCGTCTGTTACAACGGTTGCCTTAAATTAATCAAGCAAAATAAATGATATAGCCTTCAATTTATTTAAAATTGCCCAAATCAAATGCTGAAGAAAGTAATAGAGAAAAATAAACCAAATTAACTTAAAGTAAAAAAAAATATATTTACAAAGGGCGGATTTAATCTAAAATGATAGCCTAGAGCCAACGTACCCTATGAGATGGATCAAAATCCATGTAGTTTCTCTAGACAAGCATGCCAATGGGTCGATATTTTTTATTTCGTAAAAAAAAAATAGATAATTGAAATTGGATCAAATTCCATAATAAAATGATTTAAAAATTAGTTGGAGTGTTTTAAATTTACAAAATCAGAATAATTTCACTTCTTTTATTCCCTACATTTTATCTTTTCTTCAAAATTTTTGGAAATTTATTTATTGGAACTTAAATTGAAATATCTATTAAATAATGAACACTTGTTTTTGTTATTTTATTATTAACAAAATGAATTTTGAAAAAGACAGAAAATATTGAAAGAAGTTAAAAGACCTTTTTATTTGTTTCTAAAATTACTTTATTTAAATTAAAAAAAACAAAAACAAAATGAAAGAAATAAGAAATTAACAAAAGAATGTTTACTATGAAGAGTTGGTTTATTTACGTTTGATTATTTTAAAATTCAGGCTTTTGTAAAAAAAAAAAAAAAAAAGGATCTGGGTCATTGAAACCCAATTTCATTTTTAGAAAATGTGTGATCGAATTTAAGCTATTGGAACCCAAAACTTATTTTAAATATATGCATCTAATATTACGTGATGCCTATAGAATCATTAGATCTTACATAGCTTTACTGGTGAATTCATTACATGACAAAACTAACATTAAATGTAAACATTCTTATAAAAATGTGCTTATGGAGGTGTTGAACCTCACAAGGCAAGGAACCCAAAAATGCATATCAAGATGTTAGACTTCACTTGGCACCCTAATGATATTAAAGGCATGCCTTAGTGCTTGTATGTGTTAGTGTTAAATTTAATACTATTAGTGCTTTGCGTGTTAGTGTTTAATCAAGTATTTATCATCACATATTGAACACAAGAATTTAACCACATACAAATAGGGATGACTGACATTTTTCTTACTAGTTTCCACGTAGTTGAATTGATTTCCCAACTTCATCATTTGCGTCTTGCTTTCCAGTTAGTCAACATTCCAAATAAGCTCTCCAACAAGTAGATTTTGAGCCCAAATTAAAACAATAGGAATGGCAAACTTAACATGTTCTCCAAACCAAATTTGGACATAAACAATAACAATTATATTGCTATGTTTAAATAAACACAATACTTAGATATGTAACAAATATCAGTGTTAGAACATGGCATCCAATGTAACAGAACAATCTATTATCAGAGGCAAAAAAATATGTAACAATTCATAGTGCTTTTGAATATTAAAAATGAAACTTAAATTAAGTCACAAATGGATCCCAAATTTCAGCATTAAAAGGGGACTTGAACCACATCCTCAATGGAGATATTTTTTATGAAAGTAAAAATTGTATTTTAACTCTCATTCTTTACCACCAAAATCAAACTAAATCACCTTGTCATTAAAACCGAATCCTAGCTATTTCTATATAGATTAATTAGCCCAAATGCTTTATGATGTGATGAAACCTAAGCATACATTGGACACATAACAGATATACCATGTAGCCCACTCACATCTTTTTATAAACTCTTTTGACAACAAATAAACCGAGCCTTGAACCAATTCTCATGCTCAAGTCTGCGTACAGCCAACAAAGCATTCCCTGAACACCATTTTGACAGCCAAAATCCAAGTATAATGCTGGTTTTTACTAGCAATATTAAAAGATATTGTAGCAATTCTATAACATCAGATTTCACACTACAACCACTAACAACTCCATCCTTAAATTTTTAGCAAACTTTACAACAAATAAAGTGGCAGAACGCATCAAACATTATCATCCACTTAGCAATAAAATAATCAAACAAACCTAGCTCACAACAACAAAGCAACCTATACTCTCTGAAAATATATGACAGCCAAGAAAGAAACAGAGACAACAAAAGAGCGAAATCAACCTGACCAAGTTGAAATCAAGATAACTCATACAACATTTTATCAAACACCTAAACATCATAACAAAAAAAAAATTGTAGAGAAACAGGGCAGTAAGCATTATTTTAATAAGCAAGTTAGCATCAGAGATGGGGAAAACACACTATTAACTTTCACGTGGTAAAACTGATAACACAGTGCCTTATCTTTAATAGTTAAACGAAGATAAATGATAGCAATGAAGCAAAAGTAAGACAGAAACCCTGAGGGAAGCAACCAACTTCTCGACAACAAAGTTAGCAAAATGAATATATCAAAGCCAAAGATGCAATGAGGGTGGTAGAGCAGTGTTAATTGACAAATAATAACAGAGACAACATAATAAAAAAGTTGAATGCAGTAAAATTTACATCAATTCTCGACATTATGAAGAAAGACAATGAACATAAGTTGGATACCATTTCCTCTGAAACTCTTTGTTCTTTCTGAGCCTCTTCCCTTGGCTTCCTCCTCTTTCTTTCTCTCATCCATTTTTCTTCGTTCTTCAACCTTTTTTCTCCTTGTGCACGCCTTCTCCCTTCTTCTTTCCTCCAGACATTGTGCTCACTCTCCTATCTCTCCTCCCCCCCCAAATTACATTTTCTTGTGTTTGTTATTAGTAATTCATTTTTTTGATTTTGCCCGACTCCTCACCTTCTACAGTTTTCTTTTTCAGCACACCTCATCTCGTTTTTCTTTTTTCTTTTTTTGCTTATTTGTTTGTAATTGAACTTTTTTTATAAATTTTCTCTTTTTTTTTTCGTTATATGTTCTCTTTTTTTATTGTTCTCATTTTCCATATACGATTTAATTTTAATTTAATTTTCAAGAAAGGTGGATTTGATTAGGATTTTTTCTATTTTAATTTGATTTTTTTGAATGTTGAAGAAAAGTGAACTTGATTTGGATTTTTTTTAAATTTTCTTTTGATTTTTCTTAATTTTGAGGAAAAGTGGATTTGTTTGGATTTTTTCGATTTGCTCTAGATTTTTTTTTTTTAAATTTATTTGATTTTTCTAAAAAAAATTATTTGTTTTTATTGAAAAAATTATTGATTTTTTAATATTTTCTTAATTATTGCTATTTTGATGTCTCGAACAAATTACGATGTTCACATTGATCACTCACAAGAATAATTCTTCTCTTACTAAGATCTTGTTTTTTGTCTCATCAGGGTGCCATTATATTGAATGCGTGAAGTTTTAGCCAAACGCACATGAATATAGATATTTAAATATGAATAGAGGAAATGAAATGGTAAAAATTGGTTATTGTATAATGGATAAACAAACCGTTGTTAGAGGAAGGCAGGAGGGCAATGCAGAGGAAGGCAGTGAAGATGGTGGACAACTTGAAAAAAAAGGCAGCCGTAAATAGTGTTAGAGGCTAAAGGCTTGTTTCGAAGTTTGATCGTTTGGAATAGAAGCTATATAATATATATATATAGAGAGAGAGAGAGAGAGAGAGAGAGAGAGAGAGAGAGAGGAAAGAGCAAAGGATGAAGATATATTCAAAAAAGAATGTTCCTTCTTGCTAGAAACAGTGTTGTTGGTAACCTTCGCCTCTTCATTATTTAGGATATTCATTGTTAGCAACCCCAAAATTCAACACCTCATGCATGCTCTTTCATTAAAATAGGAAACAATTACACCCCTTACTAATGTAATTTTAACCAAGTCCACAACACGAAAAAGAAAAAGAAACACAGGAGTAGCAGAGAAAGAATGAAAGAGAAGTGAGAGGAGAATGGGGGGAAAGAGAGAAGTAAGAGGAGAACAAGGAGATAATGAAAATAGAGCATAAGAGACAAAACGGAAGAAAAAGAAAGGTGAGGAAGAATTAGAAACTGAGCAGAAAATAATGAAGGAGATGAGAGGAGGAACAAAGTAGTATGCTGTAGGTGAACAATTGGAAGATGAATTTTGTTCACGAGGCATCATATGTGACATTTGAGATTCCTTTTTATTCATGTGTATTTGCCACATCACACCCTATTTAATAGTGTTAAGAGGTTTCATTAATGGCAAGAAGGTGATTGCAAGGAAATGAAACTATAAGGAGTGCTTTTGAAAAAAGAAAAAAGTGTAGGGACCAATTTACAAAATGAAGTAAAGTATTGGGACCTAATGATGAATTTTTCCAAAAAAATAATGATTTGTATAAATAATGTTGATTGTGCCCTACAAAGATGGAACTTGGACCATGCTTCTCAAGGGCTTGAGTTATAAAAATGTATAGCCATTTTTGTGTGTGTCATTTTTGCATGTTTCCTAAGATTTATAGCATTGACATTTTTGTTAAGGCTTCTATAATCCCCTCAGGCCTTTGTGCCTATTAATATGATGAAATCTATTATTTTACTGACCAAGCAAAGTTTCATACATACATGTATATGTATATGTGTATGTGTACGTGGATATATATATATATATATATATATATATATAATTTTATCAATTATGAAATTTTATTGATTATGTGTGCTTGTCAAAAGTTAGAGTGATAACTCCAACCATGGTTAGCATTGAAGAACCGGACCATTATTATTGAATTGCACCATTTTGTTTGAGGTACTATATAATGTTGAACTATCTACTATTTAACAAATTGTACAAAGTCAAATTGCATAAATTTATATAATGCGGTTTACTTTTATAATGTATTCGGTGTATATATTGTATAAGTTTAAATGACAACAACTTCGGTTAATACAACTTATTATTATATTATTAATCAAGCTAACCTTTATTTCTTTAAATTAGTTGTATAAAAATAAATGAATATATATATATATATATATATATATTTAATCCTACACCAATACAGTATCTTGTACTTCTTTTTTCTTCACTAGTCATGTATAGTATTTCAACTTTATAAGGCCTTATCTTGTCCGATTCTATACTATTAAATTTTATCCTTTCTTACATTATCTTATACAACGTACAAAATAAGTTCCATAAATTTTAATTATTTTTTTCCTAAAATACAAACTTCAGATGTTAAAATTTTTTAACTCGTCATATATATTTTAAAATCTAAAAATAAAGTAGTATAACTTGTATTTTCCATGAATAATATGTAAATTCTCTTCATCAATTTATAATTACAATAAATAAAAACCAAATTAGTTTTTTATTTTTTTGAATTATTAGTGCATTTCATTTGAAGATCAATAAGGAAGGTACACTTGCCAGAAGTTGTATAAATGGTTCATAAATTTTGGTAAGACCATCATACTCTTTATCCAAAGCCTTGTCGATAACAAGAGGAAATGGTCGGCAACCATATATAATATGATGTCGTTTGAACTAGGAAGTGATTGTTGTTCAAAAGTGAAAATGAGGTTTTTTTTTTTTTTTTGTTTTTTTTCGTTAGGGTCATGAGAAAATGAGAAATTCATTTTCGATATTTTTATATACTCAACCAATTATTATATATTTTTTAAGCAAGTCTAAGTGGGAAAACTGTCATAATTTCCTAAATGTTCAAAGCTACGGGACATGGATAAGAGAGGCTTCAACTCTGGCCCTTTCTAGCTTTTAATACTTTAATCCTAGCCCTATAAATCAAACTACTTCAAAATACAAAGTTTTCTTTGCATTAATAATATATAATTTACATGTTCACCAGTTAAAATTTATTTCACATTTTTTATTATAATAAAATTTCTGGGTTTTGAATAAATTTTAACTATATATATATATATATATATTCTAATGCACACAAATTTTTCTCCTTAATTATTAAAACTAAATGGGGGCAAGGGAGCAGTTAATAGTATGTGTGATTATATTCTTCTTATAGTATTATCACTAATTTTCTATTTTCTATCATTCGTTACTTTTGTTGGTATGTCCATTTGTTAATGAGTGCCACTCCCCACCTGATTCGTCCCTTCATGACGTTGTATAATTATATGAACAGTCTAACCTGTCCTTAGCACCGTTGTTTAAATTTTTCTATTAAAATTAAATGAGAGATATAATACCATATAAAAAAAATTATTCTTGATCCTTGCTTTTGTTGAAATTGTTCATAGTTTTGTATCTAAATTCTCTTGACTTGGCTACGAAGGTCTATACGTTGTTATATAATAAAATAAATAAAACATATATTATAGAAAAAGACAAAATTGACTAGATTTTATCATTTAAGTATATACAATACAATATATACATCAAATATATAATAAAAAAGTGAACTATAGTAAAAAATAAAATAAAAAAACAAATAAAACCTCTCACAAGAAATAAGATAATATCTGCCATTATCTGTTGTTAGCTTCAGGTTAACACTTTAGTACCTAAGTTTGCTGTGAAATCAGTGTATTGATGGTCCTTACCTCAGTTACTCTTCTAGATAAGATAGTGAATATTCGTGAAGAAAATCTAGTTGTAAGCAATCCAGCTGTTTGCAGAGCCATCCCTAGATTGATACCTCCTTTACTACTAATTTATACAATGTGCAATACAATTTCAATCTAACACTAACCTAAATGCTATTTATGTGGTTGGTCAGCCAACATCATCTTTCTTAAACTTGAGTGGAACTCTCAATCTTTAAGAAATTAAGATCAAAGTAAAAATGCTATTCATATGAGCAATATCAAGTTGATTTCCTTAATAGTGTTACCATAGTTGCGATTCCAAACCTTCCCATTAACAATATCTTGCAGCTCTTTCTGCAAATATCTAAACTTTCCATTCAAATCTTGCACTACCCTTGATTTCTCACCAACCCTTTTTATTATACCTGTTGACCAAAACAGGTTGAAAAATCCCATAAACAACCAAGGCAAATGCAACCTTCGCCAATAATATCAAGCCTAAGGCACTAATCTAAAGAACTTAACATTGGAAAAACCCTACTCTCTTTTCTTCTTCTTCTCCTTTTCCATTTTTCAGTCCGAATACGATTTAGCGTTCGATTCGATAATAGGGTAGGACAAACTATGGAAAGCACTTGATTTGGGTGTGGACAAAATAGAAGCATCAATAAAGATAGGAGGGGGCTTGACATAGGGTCGAGAAGTAGGCAACTTGTTGAGAATGCTTTTCTAAATGCTTAAAGGCATAAGGTCGAGGGTGGCATTAATGCTTTCCAAGAGCAGAATTTGTTGTTGCAATTTGCGTCTTTGAGGCAACACAGGTAGTAGTAGCCGTCAAGATTTTTTGGTGATCAATTGTCATCATGCATGGGGTGTAGTGTTGCTTTTAGTGCTTGATTTCGATTTTGAAATGATGGTTCTCATCGCTTCTACATTTTCTCTAGTGTGTACTTTTCCATCAAATGAAATTTAAGCCTTTTTCGTTGAGAAAAATTTGGTATTCAGATTTTGAATTCCAACGGCCATATTTAGGAAGACTGAATCGAACCTTTTTCTCTCGAGAGAGGTTTGACATTGTGAATTAACAATAAAGGCCCTACTGTTCATGTTACGATTGTAAATGAATTAGCCATCAACTGTTTAAAAGATAAAAAAGTTAGAATGAGTTTCACTCAAATTCTAACATAAAAAATGTACATGCAGTGCTTACATATACAAAATATCTAGATAGATTTACCTTACTTTAAAACCTTGATGTGTTAAGCTCTAAGAGTTTTAATTGTTTCATATTCCAATCAAAATATGAGGGTCATGTTCTTATTATCAGTGGTTGGATGAAAATTGACAAGCCCATATTTACGGACAAAAAATCTGACTCATAAAAACCTACAGTACTTAGCAAAGAAGAAATCTACTACAAAGAGCTTTTTGGGTGGCCAGTTTTCCTTTTTTTTCGAATGTCGATGAATATTTTGAAAGATCCCATGACTTTAGGTTTTGCCTGGTGTGGCATGTCGAGTGAAAATTGTGTAAAAAAATTAGGACCAAATTGATAACAAGGATCAAATTGACAATTATCATATTATTACCCATATAGGTAATTTCATATACTTAAACAACACTGGGAAGATAATCTTATCTAATTCACTATTATTTAAAAAACAAATAGTTTTCTCCCACTGAAAAAGATCGTGTTTGGGTAAACCTTGCAATTCTCAAGATACTGAACCAAAATCATAAGCATATATTCTATATTATATTGCCATTGCAATTTAAAATCTTGCAAAATATTCACCATCCATTAAATTAGAATTTTACATGATAATTATCAACTTCAAAAGAAGGAAGAAGAAAAACCATTACCTATAATAATTGGTAGAATTTTTTAATTTAACTATTTTGAGGAGTTTGTCTTTAAATAATATCGAGTATCCAGGGTACATTAACTTGCACTCTAACAGTCTTCCAAAACAATAGAAGTGAAAGAAATAAAGTGACATACCTTGCGGAAATGCAATGATTGTTATGCATGATCTCAGTATGCCTATTCCTTAAGATTGTTGAAATTATGAACCAAATTAATAAAAAAAAAGACCATCAAATTGATAAAATTATTTAGTCCGAGTCATATAAAAATATGCTCCATCTCAAAAATAGAACTAACAAAAGTATATGATGTATTGTAACTCATATAGTAAGTAGTATTTATAAAAATTTTGAAATAACTGGCTAATTATTTTAGATGATGTGAGGCTAAGAAACAATAAATTAGTTACAATTAGGTGATGTGAAACTAGCTTTTTTAAATACAACTCACATACCTAACCAATTGTTCTCCAACACAAAGGTGCTCGTCAAGCAATTGAAGTGAGCATGTAATATATATTACGGTTAGGTATAATGATATTTTGTCTTATGTTTGAATTTAAGCTAATATTTTGGGTTCATAATGCTTAAGCATGAATGAATTAGACATCATTGATTGTAGTACTAAAAAGTGTTAGATGAAAATTAAAACTTAAAATTAACCATAAATAAATACACTTGTAGTTCCATTTTTTTTTATCAATACACTTGTTTTGTTAGTTACACTGAAGTTTTAATTAGGTGATCATGATTTTAAAAAATAGACAATCTTGATCTCATAGTTGTTAAATCAAAGCAATCTTATTATTTTGTCAGTTCATTTAAAAGTTAATGTTATGCTGAATTGAACGTTATATATAAATAAGAACTAACTGTTAAATTGATAAATAATATCAACAAAACCAAAGAATTAAGTTAAAATTAAATTTTAGATATGAATTATATGACAAATGAATAAAACTAAGTCATTCTAAATAAGGGGGTAACACTTTTTTTTTTAAATTAAGGAGATTATATTTAAAATTGTATAGAGTTAGAAAGACAAAAATTTGTAATTGAACTTACATATTTCTAATCACTTTATATAAATTATGTTTAATAAGCCGATATGCCTTATAATTTATTTGGAGAATTATCTTTGTAAGAGGGACATTAATACCGTTAATAAATGCAAAATAAGAAAGGGCGGTAACTCAGGGAAACTTGAGTTGTTCAATTACTAAATCATATTTCAATGATAAATAATAATAGTAATAATGACAATAACAATAACAATAACAATAATAATAATAAAATATTGGTAAATTTTACAGTGCATCCGACGGCATTGACATGTAAAAACATAGGTGCCTCATCATTAGTGAGATACATTACCTTCCTATCATCTCCTTCACTATTTTTTTTTGCCTAATTCTTCCTCTTCAATCCTTTGTCCCCTTCCTTTTCTTCTCTCTTGTCTCTTATGCTCTATTTCCATTCTCCCCCTGTTCTCCTCTCACTTCTCTTATGAAGCGTTGGATTTTGGGTTTGCCATCAATTATAGTAGCAAAGGCAAACCAAATTATCACCAGGGGTGCATGTTCCTCCAATGGTACCCTCTCTTTAAGCCAACCACCATTGCAGGATTGTTGTCCTCACAATGCTAACTCCCAAATCTGCTGCTCAATCTTACACATACTCCTACTTCAATACTCACTACCTCTACACACAACAAAGCAATACATACAATGCAAATTTAAGCTATATCCTAAACCAATATGCTTATTGCTTCATGCTTAATAGTTTGAGAGATCAATCACATGAATAAATCTTTTCTAAATAAGATCTTGTTTTCTATCTCATTAGGATGCCATTGTATTAAAAGCATGAAGTTTTAGCCAAACGCACATGAATATAGATATTTAAATGTGAATTGAGGAAATGAAATGGTAAAAATTGGTTGTTGTATAATGGGTAAACAAATCGTTATTAGAGGAATGCGGGTGGACAATGCAGAGGAAGGTAGTAAAGATGGTGGACAACTTGAAAAGAGAGGCAGTCATAGTATTAGAAGCCAAAGGCTTGTTTTAACGTTTGATCAGTTGCAATAGAAGCTCTATAACATGTATAAAAAGGAAAGAGTAAAGTGTGAAGATATATTCTGAAAAGAATGTTCCTTCTTACTTGATACAGTGTTCTTGGTAACCTTCACCTTTTCATTTATTAGGATATTCACTATTAGCAACCCCAGAATTCAATACCTCATGGATGCTCTTTTGTTGCGATTGAAAACAATTACACCCTTTGCCTATGTAATTTTGACCAAGTCCACAACACCACATAATTCCATGAAAGAGAAAAAGAAACATTGGAGTAGCAAAGAAAGAATGAAAGAGAAGTGAAAGGACAACGTGAGGGAGAGAGAGGAGAAGTAAGAGGAGAACAAGGAGAGAAAGGTAACAGAGCAGAAGAGACAAGAGGGAAGAAAAATAAGGGGATGAAAGAAAAGAAAGGAAGAATTAGAAACTAAGTAGAAAATAGTGAGGAAGATGAGAGGTGAAACAAAGTATAATGTTGCAAGTGAACAATTAGACGATGCATTTTATTGATCACGTGGCATCATATGTGGCATTTGAAATTTCTTTTTATTTATATGTAATCACACCATATTTGATAGTGTTAGAGGTGTAATTAATGGCAAGGAGTTGATTGCAAAGAAATCAAACTATAAGGAGTGTTTTTTTAAAAAATAAAGTACGGGGACTAATTGAAAAATTGAGGTAAAGTATAGGGACCAAATCATTTATTTTTCTGAAAAATAATGACTTGTATAAATAATGTTGATTATACCCTACAAAGATGGAACTTGGACCATGTTTCTCAAGGACTTGTGTTATAAAAGTTTATAGCCACTTCATTTTTTGTTATTTTTGCATGTTTCCTAAGATTTCTAGGATTGATACTTTTGTTAAGCCTTTTGTAATTCCCTCAAGCCTTTGTGCCTATTAATCTAATGAAATCAATTATTTTACTGACTAAGAAAAGTTTCATACATACATGTATATGTATATGTATATGTATATGTGTACATGGGTGTGTGTATATATTGTGTGTGTGTGTATATATATATATATATATATATCTAATTTTATCAATAACGAAATTTTATTGAATAGGTGTGCTTGTCAAAAGTTAGAGTTATAACTCCAACCATGGTTAGCATTGGAGATTGAATTGCACCATTTTGTTTGAGGTACTATATAATGTTGAACTATATTCTATTTAACAAATTGAACAGAGTCAAATTGTAAATTTATATACTGTGGTTTATTTTTATAATGTAATCGGTGTATATATTCTATTGTATAAGTTTAAATGTGACCAACTTCAGTTAACACAACTTATTATTATATTATTAATCAAGCTTTCCTTTATTTCTTAAAATTAGTTGTATAAACAAATAAACGAAATATTGCTTTCTCTTCACTAGTCGTGTATGGTATTTCAATTTGTCAGACTCTATACTATTAGATTTTATCTTTTCTAACCTTATCTTATACAACGTACTAAATAAGTTCTATAAATTTTAATTATTTAATTTTTTATTTGTAAAGAACAAAATTTAAATTTTAAAATTTTTTAACTCATCATTGATATTTTTAAATCCAAAAATAAAATAGTTATAATATGTATCTTCCATAAGTAAAATGTAAATTCTCTTAATTGATTTATAATTACAATAAATAAAACCCTAATCAGTTTTTTGTTTGTTTTTAAATTATATGTGTTTCATCTGAAGATCAATTGGGAAGGTACACTTGCCAGAAGCTATAATGGTTCATAAATTTTGGTAAGACTGTCGTACTCTTCATCCAAAGCCTTATCGATAACAGGAGGAAATGGTTGCAATTACCTCTGGCAAGTGGCAACTATATATAATATGATATCGTCTGAAGTAGGAATTGATTGTTGTTCAAAAGCGAAAATAAGGGTTCTTTTTATTTGTTTATTTGTTTATTTTTTATAAGGGTCATGAGAAAATGAGAAATTAATTTCTGATATTTTTATATACTCAACCAATTATTATATATCTTTAAAGAAACACATAAGTGGGAGGACTGCCATAATTTCCTTCATGTTCAAAGCCGGGGGACATGGGTCAGAGAGGCCTCAACTCTGGCCCTTTCTAGCATTTAATACTTTAATCCTAGCCCCATAAATTAAACTACTCCAAAATTGAAAATTTTCTTTGCATTTACAATATATAATGTGCATGTTCACCAATCAAAATTTATTCTATTTTTTTAATATAGTAAACTTTATGGTTTTTAAATAAATTTTAACTTTTATATATATATATATATTATAATGCACACAAAATTTTTTCTCCCTAATTATTTAAAAATAAGTGGAGGCAAAGGAGCAGTTAATAGGTTGTGTGATTATATTCTTCTTATAGCATTATCACTAATTTTCTATTGTTTGTCATTCATTACTTTTGTTAGTATGTAGATTTGCTTAATGAGTGTCACTTCCCACCTAATTCTTCCTTTCATGATGTTGTATAATTATATGAACAGTCTAATTTCTCCTTAAGCATTGTTTTCTAATTTTTTTTATAAAATTAAATGATATATAATAGCATATATAAAAAATATTATTCTAGCTGCCTGCTTCTGTTGAAATGATTTTAAGTTTTGTATCTAATTTCTCTTGACTTGGATATGATGGTCTATAACTTGTTATATAATATAGAAAATAAAAAATATATTATAGAGGAAGACAAAAATGACTAGATTTGATCATTTAAGTACATACAATACAAAATGTACATCAAATATATAATAAAAAAGTGAACAACAAAAAAAAAGATTAAAAAAACAAATAAAACTTCTACCGAGCAATGAGAAGATAATATCTGCCATTCTCTGTTGCTGACTTTTGGTTGGCACTTTAGTACCAAAGTTTGCTGCAAAATCAGTATATTGATGGTCCTAAAAAACAGTGAAAATCCAGAATTCGTTCTTCACTTTTCCAACCTCTCTCGAAATCTTCTACTTGAAGAACTCCACTACTGCTGAATACAACCCTGTGTGATAAAAAATAGAGTTCCTTCTATACTCAAGAACCCATGTATTGGGGTCTAATTGCACTGTTGAGGCACCCCATTTGGTTGCACCCAATAAGCATTTGCTTTTCGAATCACATAGCCAACTTGTCTAGCATTCCACTTTTGAACGAAGCAAAAATAGAAACTCATGGAACAATAGTATATGATATGACTGACAAAATTCATCTAAGAA
Organism: Delonix regia; assembly: GCA_037074485.1. NCBI lineage: Eukaryota > Viridiplantae > Streptophyta > Magnoliopsida > Fabales > Fabaceae > Delonix > Delonix regia. The sequence goes on along the minus strand of CM073460.1, from coordinate 3,461,267 downwards.
GAACATATACTGGCTTTGTCACCAATAAATATTGCAACATCATAAAGTAAACAAACAAAAATAATTTTGTGTTACTTTATGTATGATGTGCAAGAAAAGGCAAAGTATTAAGATTACCTCAGTGACTCTTCCAGTGAGATAGTGAATGTTCAAGAAGAAAATCTAGTTGTGAGCTATCTAACTGCTTATAGAGGACATCCCCTGATTGTCACCACCTCTGCTGCTGATTTATACAATGTGCAACGTGAGTTCAACAGAATGTCATCCTAAATGCAATTTAAGTGGTTGGTCAGCTAATATCATATTTCTTAAACTTGAGTGGATATCCTAGTTCATTAAGAAATTAATATCAAAGTAAAAAACTATGCTGATGAGCAATACCTGACAGATTTCCCATACAAACCAAACCTTCCCATTAATAATACCTTGTATCTTTCTTTGCAAATATCTAAACTTTCCATTCAAATCTTGCACTACTAGAGATTTCTCGCCAACCCTTTTTATAACACCTATTGACAAAACAGTTCAAAACATCCCAGAAAAACCCCCACTTTCTTCTTTTTCTTCTTCATCTCCTATCTTCTTGGACGAACTACAATGATAGGGGTGGACGAACTGTGGAGTGCACTCGATCTGAGGGTGGATTAAATGGAAGCATCAATAGAGATAGGAGTTGTGATCTAGCATTGGGTTCGATGACAGGGGTGGACAAACTGTGGAACGCATTTGATCTAAGAGTGGACAAAATGGAGACATCAATAGATATAAGAGTTATGATCTAGCATTGGATTTGATGGCAGGAGTGGACAAACTGTGGAAAGCACTCGATCTGAAGGTGGACAAAATGGAAGCATCAATGACGATAGGAGTATGGAAGAAATAAAGTCGAGAAGCAGACAACTTAGTCAGGAAGCTTTTATGAATGCTTAAAGGCATAAGATCAAGGGTGGCATTAATGCTTTCTAAGCAAAATTTACAGTTGTGATTGGTGTCTTTGAGGCAACCAGAGTAGTAGCAGCTGTCTTTATTATCCAACAATAGGGTGTCGTCTTGCATGGGGTGCATAGTGGTGCTTCTAGTGCTTGATTTTTATTTTGAAATGATGGTTCTCATGGCTTCTGTAGCTTCTCTAGTGTGTGCTTTCCCTTCTGTGAAATTTAAGCCTTTTTCATTGAGAAATATTTCGCATTTAGATGTTGAATTCCAACGGTCAGATTTAGCAAGACTGAAACAAACATGTTTCTCTTGTGAAAGGTTTGACATTGTGAATTCATAATAATGACGCTAGTATTCATGTTGCGATTGCAAATGAATTAGTCGTCAACTGTTTTAAAGATAAAATGAAAAGAATGTTGAAAGCCGATTAGCAATACAATCATTTCATTGAAGTTTCGGTTATATCTTCCAATTTATGTAGATAAGTCAAAGTTGGAACATAATCTTTTACAGTTAAATGTATATTGTAAATTGAAAAATATTTTATCTATGATGAATTAAATTGAAAAGAAAATTATATAAAAAATTAAATTAAAAATATCCTATATGTCAGAAAAAAAAAAAAGAATTTCACTCAAATTCTAACTTACAGATGTACATGAATTGCTTACATATAAAAAATATTTAGATATATTTGCCCTACTTTGAAACCTTGATGTCTTAGGATCTAAAAATCTGGACTCTCTCATATTCCGATCAAAATATGAGGGTCATGTTCTTATTATAAGTGGTTGGATAAAACTGACTACTCCATATTTACTTACCAAAAATCTAACTTATGTCAAAAGCTATAATGCTTAGCGTAGAAGTAATCGACTATCCTGAGTTTTTTGGGGGGGCATTTTTCTTATTTCTTAGAATGTAACTTAAGATTTTGAAGGATCCTATGTCTTTGGGTTTTGCCTGTTCAAAATGGTGTGACATGTTCAATGAAATTTGTGTAAAAATTAGGACCAAATTGATAAAAAGGATCAAATTGATAATTATCATGTTATTACCCATATAGGTGATTTCATATACTTAGACAACATTAAAAAGAAAGTCTCATCTAATTCACTATTATTTTAAAAGAAAATAGATTTTTCTTATTGAAAATGATTACATTTGGATAAACCTTGTAATTCTCAACTTAACTATAATTATAAGCATATTCTATACTATATTGCTATTGCAATATAAAATCTCACAAAATAATCTTTATCTATTAAATTGGAATTTCACATGATAATTATCAACTTCAAAAGAAACAAGAAGAAAAACCATTACCTATATTACTTGGTCCAATTTTTTAATTCAACTATTATGGAACTTTTGTCTTTACAAAACACCCCCACACTCTATATATATATATATATATATATATATTATTTTAAATAATATCGAGTACCTTGGGTGGGCAAACTTGCACACTAGCTATTCCTAAAGATTGTTGGAAATACATAACAAATTAATAAAAAAGACCATCAAATCGACAAAAATATTTAGTAGGAGTCACATAAAAAATACACTATAACAACTTTTTTGAGATGAAACCTTAGATAAGAACTAGCAAAAATATATGATGTATTGTAACCTATCTAGTGAATAGTACTTATAAAACTTTGGACACAAGTAACTAGATACTTTAAGCGATGTGGGACCTAGAAACAATAAACTAGCCACAATTAGGCAATGTGAAACTAGCTTTTTTAAATACAACTTACACACCCAAACATATTATACTCCAACCCAAAGGTGTCTAGTAATAGAAGTGAGCACGTAATATATATTATATTTAGGTATAATGACACTTTGTCCTATGTTTGAAGATTCATATTGCTTAAATATGAATGATTTAGACATTACTTGATTGATTGTAGTACCAAAAAATTGTTGGGCTTTGACAATCGAAAATTTTTAAATTTACTATGAAAAAAAAATCAAATTAACCATAAATAAATACACTTGTAGTTCCATTTTTATTTTTTATTTATCAAGACACTTGTTCTGCTTAGTTACACTAAAGTTTTAATTAGGTGCTCATGATTTTAAAAAATAGACAATCTTGATCTTTTAGTTGTTAAATCGCACCAATCTTAATATTTTGTCACTTCATCTAAAATTTAATGATCTGCTGAATTGAACGTTAAATATAAATAAGAGTTAACACTATTAAGTTAATAAATAACATTAACAAAACCAAAGAATTAAGTTAAAATTTAATTTAAAATATGAATTATATGACAAATGAATAAAATTAGGTCATTATAAATAAGAGGGTAAAACTCTTTTTTTTTTTTTTTACATTAAGCAGATTGGATTTAAAATTTTATGAAGTTGTAAAGACAAAAAAAAAATGTAGATGAACTTACATATTTATAATCACTTTATATAAATTATGTTTAATAAACTGATATGCCTTAAAATTTATTTGGAGAATTATCTTTCTAAGAGGGACTTTAATACCGAGTTAATTAAATGTAAAATAAGAAAGGCGGTAACATTGGGAAACTTGAGTTGTTCAATCACTAAATCATATTTCAAAAATTATATATAATAATAATAATTGTAATAGTAATAGTAATAGTAATAATAATAATAATAATAATAATGAAATATTGGTAAATTTTACAGTACATCTGACTGCATTAACATGTAAAAATATAGTGATATTATGAAATAATTTATTGTATTTATATTTTAATTATATAATTATTAGTTTTTATTTAGAAAATCAAATTTTATTGTTTTTAAATTTATCAACTTACTCATACATGTACTTTTTATAGTTTTTTTAACAATCTTCCAAATACTTAATTTTGTACTTATATCTAATATATAAATTCATATTAGAAGATGCTATTAAAAAAAGAAAGTAAAAAAATAAGTTGACAAAAAATAAAATAATTAAAAGTAAAATATAATTACAATAAATTATTTTGAATTAACATATAAATTAATATATACGGTGGGACAAATTCATCCCTTACTAGAAGTATACTAACCCCTTAGCCCTCACAGATCAGTAATGGATTCTATGAAAGACTAATTAGCTCTTCTCTCGTTCAATGTTGTTAAATGCATGAGTTTAGACAAACTCGTAAAAAAGTGATAAATTTATTATGTAGACTCGTAATATAAACTTGTAAAAGCTTATCTCAATTAGTAAATAACTAAAGCATAAATAATTATACGAATAAAATATTAAATATAATAAAAAATCATTCAGATGCAATTCAAATTAAATTAAGTCAAAAAAAATATTCATATTTTATTATATGTATTACTTAACATGAACATTTTAACATAGTCATATATAAATAATCATTCAATATAATTGACTAAATAATATTTATTTTTTAATTTAATAAGTATATATTTAATATAATTTTATTATTTTATGTATATTTAAACTTGTAACAAAGTATATTATATTAGCTTCTTGGAAAATAAGCTTGTTCCTGAGTTTGAATTCTTATATTGTTGATTCAAGCTAATTGACATATTTTTTAATAAATAAAATCATAAACTTGATAGACTCAGTAAATTAAACTCATTTGTCTACCGATATTTATACTAAGTCTTAAGCTACTCCAAATTATCTCGTTTTTCTTAAGTGTAATCATAAACGGGTAACATGGACGTAAGGGATTGACTTTCTTGATATTGGGTTTTAGATCTTCCCTTATTGCTTATAAAAATTCAGCATGTGCTTGTTTGTAGAGGGGCTGTAGCTTTAAATTCAAGAATCCTATGCATTAATTTCCTTTCAATTCTGTTGGCCATTACACAATGCTCGCCAAAGTTGTCATGATGTCCAATAGATCTATATATATCAGATTTAACTCCATTAGAACTATATTCGTCTATGTTTTATTAGTATACATTAAACTTTATAAAGCATACTCTACGTTTTAATCAAAATGTATACCCTATAGTTCGGATCATCAATAGTAGGTGTTGTTAAATTAATCATAACTATTGGATAAAATTTTTAAAATTATCAATTTCATATTTTAAATTTTAAATAGCATATTACTAACGACTACTTGTAGAATACTAGTTAAGAATTATTACGCATAATAAATTATTCTCACTAAAAAATTAATTGACAAACATTTATTATTTTTTGTTAATAAGTATAATATATATGAACTTAGACTATTTTTTTAATAAAAATTATTTAATATATGTAACAAATAATCTTTAATTAATATGTATTTATTAGTAAAAATTATTTAAATATAAGTCTTAGATATGCCATCAATTTAATATGAACAGTTAAAAAGCCAAAGTGTAAACGCAATAACAAGAATCCCAATTAATGTTTCAATACGTATAATTCCACAATTCCAAATAATGCTACACTAGGCGTCTTCGCAATGATCCCTATGTATGAACCAGAAAAATTGCCATCACTTGTACCGAGTGATGTGTAAGCGGATCAATTTTGTGACACAGTAATTTAATGCAGGAAAAGCGCCAGATGCTAAATAAATATAAAATTGGTTTTCAATTTTTATATTTTATGACAATTTAATTATATATAAATTAATAGTAACAAATCAATCTTTTATAAATTTATATTTGTATAAAATTAATTCATTATAAATTTAATTATAAATTTAAATTTACACAAAATTAATTTCTCTATTTGAATTAATGATAAATTAATTTTATATAAAATAAAATTTATGAGTGATTGATTTGTCACGATTATTTATAAATGACCAAATTGTTACAAATTATAAAAGTGAAAGTGCGATTTGTTACTTTTCTCATACTTTAATTATTTGATTTTTAAAATTTTAAAAAATCTTATTCAATTTTTTAAAAATATTTATCTTAATTATTTGATCTTTAATTTTAAGTACACATTCAATTATTTAAATTTAAGGCCTTAAAAAAATTAAATTATATAAGTGTTTTTCATGATTTAAAAATTACATTTTTTTTTCTTCTGGCCTAGCTTGTTAGGCGTACTTTAATTTTGTAAAATTTGAAAATGAACCTAAATATCATGTGGATCAAAACTCATATTCCGCAAAATAGGGGTGGGTGGCACCGCCACACCATAATGGTCAAGAGCTGGACCTGATATTCGGTATACTTGGACGGTAGAAGTGGGTCGACCCAGTTCCTCTTCACTTATTGTCCTCGTGCATTGAATCAAACCTCTGACCTCTTTCTCAAACCCTATGAATTGGCATTCGGATTCTTCAGAGTAACGTAGAAATGATAATTTACATTAAATAGTTATAGCGATTAAACGATTTATAATTGAAAAAATTATTAATTTTGGTATTTTTTTAGTAATTGAAATAAATAATATTTAAAAAAATTAATTCACTTCAAATATTTTTAAATTTTAATCCAATAAATAAGAATTATTTAATCACAATTGCAGTCAGAATCATGACAGTCAAAAGATCCATTTCCTATGAATTGAGCTCCTCTCTCCTCATTGCTAGATTTTCATCATCATTGCCTTTTTCATCATGAATTCTTTACAATTGAATGTATGTAGATTTTTTTATAAAAAAAAAATAAATAAGTGACCAACAAAAGGTCTCATTCTTTGTTCTTTTAAGAAAACACACAATACATTTGATTATGAATTATTCATCCTCTAATTTTTTGTAGCCCTTAATTCAGCATCATCATAACGAGGAATTAGACTTTTTTCAAAACCAAAATAATTTTACTTACATAGAATAAAAAATACAAATGCTGTTAGGATAATTTTAAATTATTTTGTAGATTAATATTAATCTTATTATTAAAATAATTTTATATGATTGTTAATTAAGTAATCAATATTAATCTAAACTAATAATAGATTGAGTCTATGTTAATTGTAGCTAATTAATGATGAGTTAGATTACCCACAAATCCAATAATTAAGATTCTAACCTATAGTCCATTGTTGATTAGTAATCATCCCATCAAATTATTGATCTAATAAGGAGAGAATAAGCTCATTTTAATTGTTGTTTAAGTGAGTCAGTTAGAGGGCTTGCTTTATTAAAATTAAGATATTTTTTTTATTATTAAAAGTAACTATAGATGGATGACTTGTGGAACTTTTCCATAAATGGTAACCTTTTCAAACAAGTGCCCCAAGTCTGCTTTCTCTCTTGATCTTCAGCTCAGTTGCTTCTTTTGAATATTGGGCACATTAGGTAGTTCATATCTACTAATTAGTTGAATATGGCTAATATATCTTCATTTCCAAGTCAGATTTTCTATTCATATGATCTTCCATTGATGAATCACATGTATATGAGTCAATTTGTAGTAAAGTGATCTAAAAGATTTATTATTATTTCCATGAGGGTAATGTGTTATCATTATTGTTATTAAAATTAAATTTTTGCTTATTAAATATACAATATGTACAAAGGAATGAGTTAGTGTGTTTATTTACATATTTATACTAATTGTCAGATATAACTGTTACTAGAAAATTATCTGAGTATTATAGACAAAATAACTAAGTTAAACTAATATTTTAAAGGGCCCAAATTAAAAATAGAAGACTTAAGACATTATACTAAATTAAGTTAATTAAGAGTTAGAGTAAGAATAACTTGAGTTATCAAGTTCTTTAATGACTTTGTTTCACAAAGTTCAATTCCACATCTAGATAATTTATGTTTAATAAGTGGCCCACAAAGTTGAATAAGATAAGTCTGATCCCAATGATTATGCTAATTCCAATTTCAATTCCACTTAAATGTTGATCCCAATCATTTAAAAGAAATCTTTGATAGAATACATTCAGATTAAGAGTTAAACTATTAAACACAACTTACCCAAAAGTCGATCTCAATCTAGGTAAAATTGTATTACCTTAATCATTAATGTCCCGTAAAAGTTGATCCCAATCATTTAAGGAAAATTAAAAGATGCTTTAAGCTCTAAAAATTTATTGCTAATATGTGTATGAATTTCTCTTAAAGGTTGATCTCCGATCATTTAAGGAACATTTCACTTAATTCTCAATGGAACATTTCATCAAACACCTTATGGGCATTTGACTTTACGACAAGAAATTGTGAAAAAATAACAAAATAAATCATTCATTCTAATTGCAATCATATTAATTTACAAAAATATATAAAAGCTCAAAATAAAAAGCAATATACATTCATACATCAATCTGTAATTACAAGAGAAAAAGAAATAATTTCAATTAATACATGTAGATATAAAACCATGAAATCCCTACTCAATATTATCAAGAAATCTATCATAACAACTAACAACTAGCTTTAATATATGCTATATAAAGAAGTAAAAAAGAATGTGAAAAGAGTGAAATGAGTCCTTTATCGAAAAATCCATGGAGGTTTAGCCAAGGAAAGTCTAAGGAAACCAACTATTGGTCTTCCCTTCCACGAAAACACCTTGAAAGAGTAAGTTGATTGAAGTTTTTTTCAAAAACCTTTATTCTCTAGAGTTATTCCATGTTTCTAACTTCACTACGTAGCTTTTGGACCTAAAAAAAAGCTAATTTTTCTTATTTATAGCACCTCTTCAATCAAAATATGCAATTACTCTCAATAAGAGTGTGTGATGGTGCCATGTCACCAAATCTTTGGATTTTGCATTATATTAGGCGCCTTGATGCCAGAAAGATGTTTATTGATGCAAGTTCAATATTTTGGTCATAACTTCGCCATTCGATGTCAAATTTTAGCAAATTAGTACTTGTTGGAAAGCTCTTGAGGAGATTACAACTTTGCATGAAATTACCAATTTCAAATTGTGATATTTAGGATTCAAAAGTAGCGTTAAAGTTGAGTTTTCATCATTTTCAATTAAATATCATCTTAACTTTTTTCCTTAGTTTCTTCCAAATTCCAAGTTGTTTGTAAAATCCTTCCTAGCATTCTTGATCTTTCTCTTTAATTCCTAAAAGCCCTCATTTACTTTTATTTAAACAATTCTCTTAGAATTTCCATCAAAACAATATGAAATTAAATAAATTTAATGCAAGAAAGCAACCAAATATTCCAACCCATAAATTTCATGAAACTAACATTATTTTGGTCACTAAATTTAAAAAATTTATCCAAAATACATGTAAGTCCCCTGTAAAACATACAAATATGACACGTACAAGGACTTATCACTCGTTTTGAATATTATTATAATGTCATTTTAGCAAATGCTTGTTGATATGGAATCTCCTAGCAAACTAATTAATGTTTTGATGAAATGATCATGTAATGTAGTTTCTTGTATTTTTGTTAATAGGTTTCTCAATTAAAATATTAGAAGCGTATTGTTCATCCATAATAACATGGCAAATATATAATTTTTGCAACAACGATATAATCCTCCAATTAAATCATACACACATCATGTTGTTATTAGCAAATTACTAATATGAGTGGAGGATTGATATGGAAATTTTGATTAGTGGGGGACCAAAACAAAAAAAAGGTAATAAATGAAGGACCAAAATAAAGTTTCTATCTTTTTCATAGCTTGAAAGTTTATCACACTCATGGTAAGAAAACGTCCGATCAGGCACAGGCTTGGTTTCATTAACCAGTTGTTTGCCAACTCCTGCCAAACGGTCAATCGTCTAAGCTTCGTCCTCATCATCGTTCTGATTCAAATTTGGAGATCCGGTTCCATTGTAGACAAACTAATAGGATACAGAAAATTTCACCTTCAAAACGAGCGTGCTACCAGAGCAGACATCGCTGAAACTCTAATAGCATACCACAAGAGTAGACCTTCTAACTCGAGGACTCAATTTACAAAGCAGACAATGACATCAAATTGAAATTAGATTATCCTTTTTGGGTTTAAAAATTCAGCTTGTTCTTCTTTGTAGAGAGACTGTAGCTTCGAATTCGGAACTCCTCGTCATTAATGTGCTTTTAATTCCTTTGGCCATTGGAAACTTTTCTTATATATGAAAAGTCCACCAGCTTTTCATTACACAATCTCGACGAAGTTGTCATGATTGAAATAGTCAATAGATACAAATAGAGAAAAATAACATTTTAATTTTTTATATTTTTAAGGATAGTGATCCTTTATATGCTGAAAGTTTTATTTTAGTCTTTTACTTTTATACACTAATTTTAGAATAATACTTTATTTTTAAATTTAGTCTTATGTTGATCCTCCACATATTAGAAGCTTCAAAATAGTCCTCTAAAGAAGGATTACTTTATAGTAAATTTTAAAAGGTGAATAACTATTTTGATATTTTCAATTTATTAAAGACCCAAATGCGACTAAGTTTAAAATAGAGGATAATTTTGATACTTTCAATCTGTAAGAACCAAGATGAAACTGAGTTAAAAAAATAGATGACCAAAATGAATTTAAGCTAAAAATGGAAGACCAAATATATTTCTCGACACAAATATGATTTAACTCCATTAAAACTATATTCGTCTACCTTGTAATACATATTGCTGTTAAACTTCATATAGCATTCTTTAAACTCTTATTAATTATTATACAGAATAGAAGTATCCATTAAACCTGCATATCATACAGATTTTAATCAAAATAGATCAGTTCTTGATTGTATCAACAATTAAGAAGAAAAGGACAAGGGCTATGGCCTAGCTTGACGGGCAAACTTTAATATTATGTAGTTTGAAAATGGAGCTAAGTGTGTCGTGGATCAAAAGTTATATTCCTAAAAGTCGTGTGGGAGGGCACCGCCACACCAGAAAGGTCAAGAACAGGGCGTGACGTTCAGTATATTTGGACGGTAGAGAAGTGGGTCGTCCCTGTTCCCCTTCACTCATCGTCCTCATGCATTGAATTCAAACTTGTGGCCTCTTTCTCAACGCCTGAACTAAAAGATTTGAATCTTTATGGTAAAGTGTATTTAAAATAAAGAATTATAGAAAAAAAAAAACAAGTAGATAGGAAGTGAAAAAATATGTTTGATTCTATTCTTTGTTTTTATGTTTTTAGAATAATTTTGTAAAATTATTTTTAAGAACAGTTTTTAAAAGTAAAAATCTAAAAAACTTCTTTGAATCTTTAATTTTTAGAGACATATCCAAAATTTGGAAAAAAAACTATTTAAAAAACAATTCAAAAATAAGTTTTAAAAACGTTAAGAATTTGCTTAGTATTAACAATTAAACATATAATGTAAAATTATAATTTGAATTCTAATTCTATTAAAATTGAAATTAATTTAGAATTTTAAATTTTAGGTTTGGGTCATATAAACATTTAGAACATAAAATTATAATTCCAAATTTAATTCTAGGTTTACTAGTTAGACAAATGATAAATATTTGTTATATGTATTTATTGATTAGCTGAGTTAGTTCTCAAAACTTGTTCAACCTAACTCACAACCTTATTTAAATCATTTTTTACATAATTATAATTTTTTCATTAATAAAAACAATTTTGGGAAACAAGAGAAAACATCTAAAACTTGTTCTTGTTTTTTTATCCAAAAAAACACTTTTATATTTTTTGATTTTGTAAAACAATTGATAAAAAACACGTTGCCAAACAAATTTTTTGTTCATTTACTTTTAAAAACAAAAATTTTTTTTTTTTTTAGAAATTCAAATAAGGTCTAAGTCTTATACATTTTGACTTTTAGACTTAATTATAATATAAAAAGTTTAAGTTGTCCAATAAGTTTGACCCGAAGAAAATAAAGTTCCAACAAAAAAAGTTTGATTAGTATGAACAAGTTAGGCTCAGACATTTTTTAAAGCTCAGCCTAAGTTCGAAAAGTCTAAATAAATATTTTTTTAAATAAAAAATTTATTATTTATAAAAAAACTTAGTGAAACATAATATTTTGATAAAAAAATAAAAAACAAATACCTCTTATTTAAATTATTTATGTCAGTACAACAAATTATTTATATTTATAACTTTTCTATATATAATTTTTCAAGTAATAATTAATAGTTAGTTATATTATTTATATTATATTTTAAGTAATAAATTAACTTAATTATAACTTAAAAAAAATCTGATTGATTTAATAAATTTGACTCAAAAAATATTAGTAAAAGCTAAGTAAAAAAGTCCAATTAAAGTATAAGTTCGGACCATTTTTGACTCTCAGCCCCATCTTTTAAATCTTGACTTAGATAATTAAGTCTACTTGTATCACATTTTCTTTACTTTAAATATATTTTACAGACTTTATACTCCATCAATTGAGCCACCACCAAAGTTGCTTGCTCCTCATTGCTAGTCATTCTTCATCGTCAACTTTTGCATTACGAATTCTTTAATCTCATTCATGTATATTGAGAGAAAGAGTGATTCAATGAAAATTAAAATAAATATATAACACACTTTTTTTCTTTTCATTCATTATATATATTTTTCATTTTTTTCTAAATACATGATGCATTTGATTATAAAGTTATTGATCCTCCAACTTTTCCTAGCCTTCCACCATTATCATCATAACCAATAACTAGATTTATTTCTTTAACAAAAGTAACTCTACTTTCCACAGAACAAAAAGTAAAATGCTTGTCCATATGAAACTTCCAAAAAAAAAAAAGTTCAAATGGTAAACTCAGGCAATACAGTTTGTTATGCATTTGTCAATAGGTTTCTCAGTTAAAATATTATGAGCGTATTGTCTTTCAGTAATGACATGATAAATATATATATTTTGCAAACAAAAGTATGATTTTCAAATTCAACCATACACACATTATATTATTATTAGCAAAGCATACATTGATCACATTTTAAACTCTTTTTGTTGACGTGAACAAGTGCACTTCATAGTTTTTGAGACAACAATATTTAGTTAATTACAAGTATATGAAATCTGATAAAAGAATTAGAAGTTTCCAGAGTTTCTCCATCCAAGCCTTTTACTTTTGACTGAAGTTTAACTAGTGTTAGCCTTTGAAGTGACGAAACTAAGTCTGAATAGTCAAATTAACTTGACCTAGAAATGAAGACAAAGAAGAGCAATAAAAAGAATGCACGTGAATCATGTGGACAATCAGATTCACCGTAGGAGTGGCTCATTCTATAATTCACCCTTTGCCCATCATTAATTTCTGGACCAAGTCGGCAAGTCCGGCAAACTTGCATTCAAAGTGAAGAAGAGAGACAGTCACGCATAAAGGAATGGCTAATAGCCAAAGTGGAAGGAACAGTGAGAAAGGCGTGTGACTTTTCGCATGATTGCCATTTCTTTAAGCCCCTGTCGGTGATCTGTCTCCACATTCCACACTACTTTCACTCCGTGCTTGGTTTCAGTTTCTCATTTATTCATAATAGATTTAGGATTTGACAAGGGTGCGAAATTTTCAGAGTGAGTTTTATAAATTAAAAAATTAAATAAAAATATAAAGTAAAAGTATATATAAAAATTAAATTTTTAAAATTTAAAAAAGGTGATTTCACTTAATTCCCACTTTAATCAATTTTCATAATTTTAAAAAAATAATAGAATCACAATTAATACACAAATCACTGTAATGAATATAAGAATTTTATATAACTTTGTCTTATACATTGAAATTTTGCAATGTTTTAATAAAAAAGTACAACATCATGTTACAAACATAAGTCCAAATGAATAGTCTATCCCAAAAGACTAATTTATTAGGTGTGAGAATCTCTTGTAACAATCCATCCCCTTCAAGAGTCTACATTTGTAGTGGCCCACATTGGTCCACTAGCAGTCATTTTTTTCTTGGTGACTCTACTTAATTTTTAATATTCGACATAGTCACATCACACATTAATTCAACCTGTAGGTCGCCTCTCTGCATCTCAACCCTTTTCAATGAAAACACTAATATTATAAACATAAACTTAAAGGGAAGGTTCATCCCAAAAGAATAGTTTATTAAATAAAAAAATATCTTAATTTTATAAACCCCTTCACATGAGGAGGCTTGTGCCTTGTAACACATTAACTTTTCTTTCAATTAAAAAATGAAATAAAATTATATTTATTTTGACCAAAACATCTTTATATTCATTATTTATATGATGTAACAAGTATTGAATATATATTTGATCTGTATAAAATTAATTGATTTGATAAATATTAAACAAATTAAATATATATTTTTAACCCAAAAAAATGATATTTTGATCATATTTTAACCTTAGAAAAATATGTCTATAATTTTTCTAGACCCCATCCAGATGATCACATATTAAATCAATACACGGAAAACTCATAATCAAATACAAATACACACTTCATTACATGAAGCCTCACCCACAGAGGCAATAAATAAACCAAGTTAAATCCAAACTTTTAACTAAAAGAATCTTAATAGTTGAGGAATTCGCTCTATATACTCCAACTCAATTTAGTGTCCCAAACTGAAGAAGCCGCCTACAAATACCCTCCTTCCTCACCATTTCCCAGTGAGCATTTTCCAAGAGGGCTAAAGCAAAGGAAAGGAGATCATCAGAGGAAATGGAGGGGAAGGACGAAGATGTGAGGGTAGGAGCCAACAGGTACAGAGAGAGGCAGCCAATAGGAACGGCGGCTCAGTCCCAAGCCGCCGACGGCAGAGACTACAAGGAGCCTCCTCCGGCGCCTTTGTTTGAGCCCGGCGAGCTCTCCTCTTGGTCCTTCTACAGAGCAGGCATTGCAGAGTTCGTCGCCACTTTCTTGTTCCTCTACGTCACCGTTTTGACTGTCATGGGGGTCGCCAATTCCCCCTCCAAGTGCTCCACTGTGGGCGTTCAAGGCATCGCTTGGGCCTTCGGTGGAATGATCTTTGCTCTTGTCTACTCCACTGCTGGCATCTCTGGTGATAATCTTACTGCAACTTTGCTTTCTCTTACTTTTCAATTTTTGAGTTGAAGTTATTGAAAACTCTTGTTCAGTATTATTAAAATTTTAACTCAGTTTTGTTTTGAGTTAAACAGTCTTTTACTTATCAATTCTTTTTAATTTGATAATTTTTATTATCAATTAAATTCTTCTTTTATTAATTTATTCTTAATGAGATCTTACTTATAAGTGCATTCAAGTTTGATTATTTACTAGTTTAAAATTTAGTACATATAATATTTTAATTTTAATTAAATTTAGATTAAATGTGTTATTATTTAAATTAGTAAGAGATCAAATTAAAAATAAAAATATGTAAGAGATTAAATTAAGAATAAATTAATAAATAAGAAGCTAAATTGATAATAAAAATTAATAAGAGAACAATTGAAAATCACCTAATAATAACTAAGGGGTAAAATAGTATTTTACTCTTGTCTACTCCACTGCTCGCATCTCTGGTGATAATCTTAGTGCAACTTTGCTTTCTCTTACTTTTTGTGGATCGGTGAAATTGTTGAAATTATTTGCTCAGTAGTTTTAAAATTTTGATCTCAGTTTTGTATAACGAGTAAACTATTTGGCTTCTTATTATTTATAAGTTGATTATCTATTTAGTCTTTTACTAATTTTTCATTTTATTTCTCACTTATCAATTAATTTACAATTTAATCCTGTAATTATCAATGCATTTTTAATTTGCTCCCTTGCTAATCTAAAAATTAGCACATCTAATTTTAATTAAATTTAGACAAAATGTACTAACATTCTAATTGGTGAGACATTAAATTGAGAATAAAGTTAGTGAGGGACCAAGTCAAAAATAAAAATTAATAAGATACCACATTGAGAATTACCAAATAAGCTAGGGGTCAAAATAGTGTTTTACTCTTTGTTCAATTAAACAACCTTAATGTGTTACGGGAGTGAAGCACATTCACATTTAAGTTTAACAATGTAGGAATGAAGCTAAATATGTGTGTGGATTTATGATGCAGGAGGCCACATTAACCCTGCAGTGACATTTGGGCTGTTGTTGGCAAGGAAGCTGTCACTAACAAGAGCAGTGTTCTACATAATAATGCAGTGCTTGGGAGCCATATGTGGAGCTGCAGTGGTGAAGGCATTCCAACCTCGTACCTACGAGACTGTTGGTGGTGCAGCCAACACTCTCACTTCCGCCTACTCCAAAGGCAGTGGCCTTGGAGCTGAGATTGTTGGCACTTTTGTTCTTGTCTACACTGTCTTCTCTGCCACTGATGCCAAGCGAAATGCCAGAGACTCCCACGTCCCTGTATGTTCTAGTTTTACCGCAATTTTTACTTTCTCTAATAATCTCTTGTTTATTTTTAATCACAAATTTAGTTATCAACTAATCCCTTTGATGTTATCTTTAGTTAACTAAACACCGCATGAGTATGAGCATGAATTGAGGATTGAAAATAAATGAAGGGTTTACTACAAAAAAAATTATTAATGAAGGGAGCAATTAGAATTGAGGATTGAAAATGGGGATAGCAAGAGTTATTTCTCCAAGGTTTTACTAGCATGCATCTTCTGCTTTGAGGATTATGAACTGAAAGTTGTATAATGTAGATCTTGGCTCCACTGCCTATTGGGTTTGCTGTGTTTCTGGTGCATTTGGCTACAATTCCTGTCACAGGGACAGGTATCAACCCTGCTAGAAGTCTTGGTGCTGCTCTTATCTACAACAGGGCCAATGTTT
Organism: Delonix regia; assembly: GCA_037074485.1. NCBI lineage: Eukaryota > Viridiplantae > Streptophyta > Magnoliopsida > Fabales > Fabaceae > Delonix > Delonix regia. The sequence goes on along the minus strand of CM073460.1, from coordinate 3,444,771 downwards.
GGGATGACCATGTGAGTCTTCATACTCTGTTTTGTTTGAAATTTTATTATTTTACTGCTTCTTAATTTTCAATTTGATTCAAAGTCTAAAAAATCTTGGGCCAAAAAAGAAAAGTAAAAAAATCCTTCAGTGTACTTATAACAAAACATGTAAGCATATTAGAGATATTTTTTTCATTAAGACATACTAATATGAGTTCGGTCAGTGGCCTTTACAATATATTTTGACTCAAAACTTTAAAACATTATATTTATGAGTTTTTTTTTCCTACGTATAAATCTCTTTCTAATCCAATTTTATACGATATAGAAGTTTATTTCACTTCTAGTCACACTTGACCCCAATAATATGTCTCTTCATAATATTGAGTTTTCTCGTCATTAGATAAACTTAAAATGAGAATCTCGTTCAATTATATTACTACTGGAAATGCATTAGCCAAGAAGTTTACTAATACTTTTCACAAATTAATTTATTTTGGTGCAGTGGATCTTCTGGGCAGGACCTTTCGTTGGGGCAGCTCTTGCAGCTTTGTACCATCAGGTAGTGATAAGGGCTATCCCCTTCAAGTCAAAGTGATGCACTTATTGAAGCAATCCCTGGAAAATAACTGCTTGTGTCTGAAACTCTGGATTTCTGCTATATCTTCTTCTGTGGGTTTCATTTTCTATTAAACATTTTCCCTGCACTTAGTAGTAGTAAGGACAGGGATAAATTGCTTAACTACTGTAATTATATAGTGTGAGTTTATCGTATTGAATAAGGACCCCTCAATCCTTCTAATTCTTTGTGGTTTCTATTTACAGTTCATCAGAATACAATAATTGAAATGGGGAATGCAGGATAACTATTAAATGGGAAATTCAGGATTACTAACAAGATTCCTAAGTTCATATATAAAACAATGTTTGGAACTTTTTAAAAGAAACTTTGATTGAAAGAGCAGTGAAAGAAAATGAGATAATGAAGCAAGGTGAATAAAAGTAGGAACAGATTTTCTTTTTTAAGTTACCCTGTGCTATACATGGGTGAGTAAAGATGGGAAGAGTTTGAGTTTTCAAAAAACTGAAACTTTTGTCATTAAATTATGTTGAGAATTACGTGTATAGTAATAAAAAATTATTTTATATAAATTTCAAAAACATTTATAGATAAGATAGTTTAAAGTTTTTTTTTCGAAAAGATAATTTAAAGTTAAATTCTCCATAACATCTATTTTATAAGAAATCTATCATTTACAGTATCAGACAACCTGAGCATGTATATGTTCGCTTTCTAAGTGACAAGCCGTCACCTGGAATTTAAAGATAGGAATCCATAAATTGTTTTCATGTTGATTGACTTAATCACTATTGTCCTTTTTTTTTTTTTCATTTTTATCAGTTCAATTGCATTTAGTTTCTCAAACATATCTTTCAAATTAAATATGCTTTGTAGAAAATGATTCGAGTAAGAAATAGATATTATTAGTTTCCTGCATTCTATTGGGGTATATTATTAGAAACCTGAATTTTCTGCTTGATAATAGGTGCTGTCAAGCCGGGCATCTAAGTTACCACATTTGTGTAATTTTAAAAATGTTAAGTGCTATACAAGTTCCATTTAATTAAACTAAAATGACACAAAAAGCAAACTATGAAACACTTAGGTCACGTTTGGTTTGTGGAAATGATGAGAGGGAGGGATGGTGATTCCCATGTTTGGTAGGAAAATTGCTAAGGGATTCCTTTCCCTTGGCAATCTTTATTCGCATAAATGTGGAAATGTTCAATGCCTAGCTCAGCGAAGGGAAACCTAGAGTGTCCTAGGAATGGAAGTTTTTCTGACTAAACCGCCCTTATGTATTGCAACTTCATACCCCACCACCAGTGCCGATGAAATTGCCCCTATTGAAGTGGCGACGACTTTTTTGGTGGCGTCTGGGAAAACTTTCCCTAACAACTGGGCATTAAGAAAAAAAATGCCCAAAACGATTAATTTTGGAAATTTGAAAGGCCTAGCCCATTCTGAAATATAAAAGGCACAAGGAAGGAGCGGTTTTGACCTAAGAAGGAAGATAGGCAAGACTGAGAAGCAAGCTTGGAACAAATTTCCAAGTGTAGGAGTTTTCTTCTTTTATTTGTCTCTTTACTCATCTTTATGACTTGGCGAGATGTATTTACTTTGAGAATGTTGTTTACTGCATTTATGCTATACTAATTCTTTTCTAGGGATCTAAAGGAACCCTAAGTCATATTTTAGACGAATTTCTAATCATTCCTTTGTCACTTGTTATTGGGTACTTGTATCAATTTAATTTTAATGCTTTTCATAATCTAGCCAATTGTGAAAGTGATATATTAGTTTAGGTGGAGCTTGGAAAAGGAAACTTAGAACCAATTGATGCAACCTTTGATCTAATAATTAGATTACTATGAGATTCAGAAGAACCATGAGTACTTGTGAACTCTAGGCTAGTACTTCAGACGAGAGAATAAAGGGGGTGGATTTCATATCATTAAAAGAACTTAGGGGAAATTAGAGACATACAACTTCCTTAATTGAGTTTTTACAAAATTTGCAATGGTTGTCTTGTAAGTTTAATTTTTTTCAATTTCATTCAATTATAAGGATCAGGATTTAGGGTTTAACGTTACACTTAAGGGTGTTTTGTAAGGGGCTTTTGTTTTAGGATTAGGGCTTGGCGTTTAGCGTTGGGGTTAAGTTTTAGAGTTTAAGGTTTGGTTTATAGTTAAGGGCCAAGGGTTTAGCGCTTTGGATTTATGGGTTATGACCAAGAGTTTAGGGTTAAGGGTTTAGGATTTATGGTCTAAAGTCTTTAGTTTAAAGTTTAGGTTTTAAATTTAGGGTTTGAAGTTTTGGATTAAGGGTTCAGGGCTTAGGGTCTAGGATTCATGGTTTAGGGTATAAGGATTAGGGTGTAAGATCTAAGGTTTAGGGTTTAATGTTTGAGGTTTAAGGTTTATGACTTAGGGTATAATGTCTAGGGTTTTTTTGTTATGGGTTTGGGTTTGAGATTTAAGATTCATGGGTTAGGGTCTAGAATTGAGGATTTAAGATCTAAGGTCAAGGGTTTAATGTTAAAGGTTAAAAGTTTAAGGTTTAGGTTAGGATTTAGGGTTTATTTTCAGGTTTAGAATCTCAGGTTTAAGGTCTAGGGTTTGGTTTAGGGTTTCAAGTTTTGGTTTATGATTTATGGCTTGCAATTTAAAGTTTATGGTTTCTATTAGGATTATTGTTTACGATTTAGGTTTCAATTAAGGGTTTAGGGTTAGGGGTTTGATGTCTATGGTTAAGGGTTTAGGGTTTAGGTTTTTTGGTTAGGTTAGGATTTAGTGTCTAAGATTCATGATTTAGGGTTTAAATTCATGGGTCTAGGATTCATCGTTTAGGGTTACAATTAAGGGTGTTTAGTAAGGAGTTTTGTTTTAGGCTTGGGGTTTAAATGTCAAGGATTAGGGTTTAAGGTATAGGATTGTGGATTTAGGGTTTAGCGTAAATGTTAGAATCTAGGGTTTAATGTTAAGGATTTAAGGCTTATGGTCTTGGGTTTACAGTCTATAGTCTTGGGTTTAAAGCATAAAGTCTAGGCTCTAACGTTTTGGGATCTAAGGAGTAAAGTCTAGGTTATAGGGTGTTAGGTCTAGTAATTAGGATTTAGGGTTTGAGTTTTCAAGTTTAGGGTTTAAAGTTCAATATTTAGGGTTTATGGTCTAATGTCTAGGGTCTTGGGTTACAATTAAGGGTTTATAGGCTAAGGTTTAGGTTATTAGGTTTAGTGTTAAAGGTTTACAGTTAAGGATTTAGTGTTACATTTAAGGGATTGAAGGTCTAGGGATTAGGTTTAGGGTTCAAGGTATAGGGTATCAGGTTTAGAAATACTATTAAGGATTTATAAGTTAGAGTTTATGGTTTAGTGTCTGTAGTTTCGAGTCTAAGGTTTAAATTTGGCACGTTTGGGTGAACTTACATCAAATTCAATAGTAGAAATTTGAATTGTACCAAATTAATCTAGTATAAGTTGATACTCCTTTTCTTTTTTTTAATTAGGGTGTCTCATCCATCACTGGATGACAAGCTTGCTTGTTTGTGATAGGGATTTGCCTGGTTTTTCACTCATGTCTTCTCATCCATCTGTGATTGCTGTGATAAAAAAGAAAGAATGGATCTAGGGTACACATTTCTACCAAAACATCCCCCTCGTAAAGCAGAGCAATGTAAGGAAAATCCCATGTGTTTAGGGAGGGAAATTTTTTCTAGTGAGATTTATTTATTGCGAAGCATTTGTTCCCTTTAATATTTTCACTTTAACATAACACTTCAGTCTTCTTTCTAGCTCTTTGAATTTAGTACTTTAGGGTCTTGCGTATTTATCTCGTTGGAAGACAACCTATTTCATAAAGATAAAAAACAAATCATTTATTTATACCTAGTTACTGTATTGTCCTGCCATCCTTGGACAAAAGACAAATAGATAGTTAGTGAGTGCTAGTGCATGTCCCAATCCCCCTGTGGGGTCTTCATTTCAATTTGTTTTTGTAAAGCCATCATTAAGCCACATAAGCCTTTAATCCTACAACTAACTTAGTCATGCACTCCATCGCTTTGAGCTTTGGAAAAAATCTTTTCCCTTGCTCACGGGGCATTATATATATACTACCACCTTCCCAAATGAAAAAAAATTAAACTCGTATTATCCTCATCAATGTGATTTTTTAGTAGCAAGAACTATAAAAAGTTTGTTTTTAGGGCTAAGGGCTAAAGTACTTCATTCTGCTTTTTCCTTTTTGTTTGGTTTGGAATTTAAAAAAGGATATGTGTTGGCGGGCATAATATTCGATTTGCAAGTAAGTTTTGTCTGTTTCTCATAGGCCTTTGGATTCTTTGTTTCAAGAATTCCTAAAGTCAAGTCAATGCTATATCATATTTAAGGTCAGAGCAAAACTCATCAACCCCTTTATTTATCTAAGTACTTCCCCTAAAATGGAACTTTCCTTTATGGATTTTTACTCATTTATTCTACAGAAATTAAAAAAAGGAAGAAGATACAAAAACAGGGCTTAATCAAATAGAAAAGGCAGTCTTTTAAGTGAATGCACCAGGTATTGCCTTAAATTGTTAAAAGAAAAGCAAACCAGCAAGTGTCGAGAAGAGATGAGTATTAGCATAAGCCAAGTGAAAGGCCAGCTGAACCTAAGTATCTAAAGGGAGGGTGATTGCTTTATTAACAAGTTTGTGTCCCACATGTGATCATCTCCTACCATCAGCTCCCCTTCCCTTTCCGGATGAAGAGGCCTATAAGCTATTAGTGGCTAGAAGAGTCCTGGTTCCTTGTACAAGCCAGCTAGTTAATTAACATGGTCCGAGATAGTCACTACTCGTTGATGAGCAAAAAGGAAGCAAGGCCATTATAATTAATGATCAGAAAGTTACCAACTGATTAAAGACATAATTCTGAGCGAGATGAGTCAGGGAAGGCCAGATTTCGCCCTGTGTGCATTAGAATGCACAAGGTTTCAGGTGCACTTCTTATTCCTGCTAGTTCAGGAGCTTACGCCCTAATCTTCTATGATTATTCAGAAAATAATCAAATTGAATGTGTGGGGCATTACTCTTTGGTATAAATGGTATAATAACAAACTTGGCTGAAGACGGACTTAAACCTTGTTTATTGAAATAAGGAGAAACAAACCCTTAGTGTGCCTTTGCGCTGTGGTTCTATCTTGAAATCATCCTTAAATAGAGAGTCATTTCACTGATGAAGATGGGGAACCCCCTTACCCACACATAGGGTTTGTTCTTCTCGTGTTGTCAGAGTAGGGGCTTCTTTCTTTGACTTTAAGCCCACTTTCCTTCAAATCTAGATTGGAAAATTGCGTTGATTAAGATGTAGCTTTTTCATCTTCACTTGGGTTAGTAGTTGAAGTCGTTGCCAAAAATCTTTTGAGTTGACTTGCTTTATACAAGTGACTGACATAGGAAAGCTTTCCCTATCAACCAGACATTCATCCATGCTGACTTTTAACGTGTTTAGGTAAATGAAAGTCGATTCAACTTCACTAGTCAAGTGTCAGTTGCTTTAGCTTGATTCAGTGTAAGATGATGTGCAATTGGAGCTTAACTCTTTCTACTATTTGACTGGACAGAGTCTTCCTTACCAAGAAGCCTTTAAGCTTAGCTAGCCTTCTTTAGTTCCATTGTGGTTGGTTATTGCCCTAATTAATATAAATCTAATACCAGGACGAAAGATGAAATGTTGGAAACCTGACTGCCCCCTTTCCTTCTAGTGCTGGTAACAATCCCTAAATTCCAATATCTTATAGTAAAAAAGCTGTTGGAATGAGTACAGTCAGATTAGTTTCCTAATTCGCTACTGCAGCACCGTCACCTCTCGTGAAAGCCTTAGCTCTCCCGGCTGATTAGGAATGATTCTGGCTACCAAATCCATTTTGCATAGAGGAGCTCATGTCACTTGGATCAATGCACTTACCTCATTCCAAGCTAGCTTTATATGAAACAATGTGCTTCCCAAGATGTGGCTTGTGGCGAATCTTACCCTATGTATAATTTGCATCATGAATCATCCTTGCCATTTGAATTGAGAAGCAACACGTTGGCCTTAATATTTCATTCTTCTTTTTCTCCAATTTCTTCTCCCTTTTGTTTTTCTATAATTCTCCCTCTCTTTTCTTCTCTCAAAATTGGCCTTCTTTCCCTTTATAGCTCTATCTTTTTCCTTCTCTATTGCTTGTCACTTTTCTTCCTTAACCACCCTCTTTTATTATAAAAAACTAGGGTTTTCTAAGAGAATTTTCAAATTGTTTATTAATTCTTTCCAATTCTTCCCTTTTTGGGAGTTTCCTATTTAATTGGTTCTTGTTTTCTAAGAAAGGAAATTCTACATTTTGTTTCCTTTTTCTTTCTTCAAATATTGATTTTTTTCTCTACTTATTTCCAATCTTTCCTTTTTTGGAAGTTTCCTACTTTCATTTTAACTTGCTTATCAAGAATGAATGAGAGAGATAATTAGCTATTTATTTTTTGTTTCATTATTTTTAAACATTGACTCAACAAAATTAGAATTGAACAAAAAAAAAACATGATTACATAACTCAAAATTAAATGATAATGACGCAAATGTAACAATGACTAAAAAATAAAATTGACATTAACTATCGCTAAAAAATGGACTAAAACTCTGACTTGAATGATAAAATTAACTTAAAAACTATGGTGAAGTTGACCCCAAATTAAATAATATGCATTTTTTTTATTAGAAATGCTCAGACAAAATATGGTGTTCACAAGTGGCCTTTACTCTCGAGTTCAAACAATCAAACCCATTATCTTTTGATTGGAGAAGGTCCCTTAGGCAACATATTTTTCATTTTAAGGGATTGACTAGGGGCATTGTCAGAAACAATGCTTTGATGATACATCTTTTCAGTGGAACCTTTCGTGAGATTGCATTTGATTGGTATGCTAGGTTACCAACTAGAACAATAAATTCATGAGCGAATGAGGATGATCATAGATTGATACATGATTGAGAAAAAGTAATTGAACTTGCTAGTAACAATTTTATTTTTATAGTATCTCCGCTACATATAATAGATTTGATTGAACAATTGTCCCAATGTTCAATTAAGTCAAACTTGTTAACCTTAAGGTTTAATGTTATAAGTTTTGATGATGAAAAATATGTTACAAATGAGTTTGGCATATAGTATCAACATGTGCTTAATTAATTAATCATTAATATGTAATACTTTATACTTGAATCATCCCTTATATGAGACATACTTGCTCATATTATATCTAATAGGATTTAACACTATAGACAATCAAAATTGGATATATATATATATATATATATATATTTATTTATTTATTTATTTATAAGAATCTCATATGCATGGCAAAAAAAATGTTTACATTTTACTAATTGTTATTAAAATATGCATATTGGGATATATGAATTTGACCAAGTATTTAGGTTGTAAGTTGGACTAACTATCATGAGCTTATTATTATTTTGTTAAATTTATTTAGACTTACATTTATTAGTCCAATACATTTTGGTCCTCAAAATATAAGTTTGGGCCAAAAAGATAAAGAGATATAGATTTTAATAGAGTTATTTTTAGACCTTATATCACTATTTTTATTATATATCTTAAATTAGAGTGAATTTTGAAATGCAACCTATTGCATATGAAAATAGACTTAAACATATTTCTATTTATATATCACATGCTCAAAATAGAGTTGAAATTAAGAAGTTATGATTGTCAAAGTTTTAGGTATGGATATCACACTTTTTCTTAACCTCTAGTCACCATTTCAACAATATCTCACCAACCGGTAAGAATATTGAAATAAGGTTTATTCCATATGAAACTAGAATCACACAGCTTTCCATTCATATATCGTATGCATAAAATTGATTTAAAATAAAGGAGTTATGAGTGTCTCAATTTGTGGCTATGTATAACAATTTTTTATATGACATGTTATTACTATTTCAACAATATCTCAACAACCAAATTGAATTTTGCAATAAAACCTGTTAAGATAGAAATAGACTTATAGAGATTTATGGAAATATATAATATGGTCAAAATGAAGTTGAAATGAAGGATTTATGAGTATCTAAAGTTGCATATTCTCTATAATTTGAGTTCTTAGTATTTTATCATGTATATCTACTTCTTTAAAGGAGTTTGTTCATTTGTATTTCTTTCTTCTTTGAGAGAGAGAGAACCTCAAGGAGGTTCCTTGAGGGTGTCATGCAAAAAGTGTTTAGGTTGAGGGGGAGGTTTCTCCGGTTATGTTCAAGGAGATTCCTTGAAGGAGTCAAGTAGTGAGTGCTTGGAATTAGGAAGAGATTCTTCCTGAGATCTATAATTTAGGGAGAGCCTTTTCTAGGTTGTTGTAATTGATCATTGAGATAGTGAAAAATCTCAAAAGGTTGCTTGAGAACTAGATATAGACTTGGATTGGAGCCGAACCAGGATAAATCTTGGAGTTTGCTTTCTCTACCCTTATACTCTTTATGTTTTGAATTGTCGTATCTAAGCTTCACTTTTGTTGTTGATATTTCACTTAAAGTATTGTAATCTCTTGTTGGACATGTTATTTTATATTTATTTCAAGTAATCTAATTGTTAAAGTGATGTATAATTGTTCTAACTTACATGGTAACAAGATTTTGAATTAAGTAAATAACATATTGTTGAATGCTCTGTTGTTAGGAAACAAATTTGTTATCTTCATACTCTAACCATCTATATTAAATTTCCCTTGATTGATATAATTGTAGTTTTGCTTCATACACTTCCAAGTATTCTTCATAATAGTTCTTTGCAAACTAATTTTGAAAAGAAACAAAATTATTATAAACACCCAATTTACTCTCCTCTTAGGTGTTGGTTGTCTTGTTCTAACATAACTATAACTTGTTCGGTTTGAGAGGTCCCCATATATGCACAAACAACTGTAATGAGGAGCAAAGTAGGAAGGGTCAAAATTCAACTGCCTAGTTGTACTCAATGTACAAATATTAAATCCTACACCACTTTCTATCATGATCCTCTTTATTCTTTAGTACTTTATAAGGGCCTTTACATACAAGGGTCAAGTATGGGCATAGCAAATGTAAAGTCAAAATCTTTACGAGAGAATAATTTATTTATATACATGCAATTTATAATCATTTAAATTAGATATTTGTAATGAACAAGCTTAGCCTTAAAAAGACTACACATAACTACCTTATTTAGAGCATAAATTCTTTATTATAAATAATTTTTATTATTAACTAATTCATTCAACTCTTTAAAATAAAAAATTGAAAAAAAAGACAAAAAAAAGAACTCACCTTAGTCTCTCACATCAATCTCTTTTTCCCTCCTAGTACCACTTCTCTCTTCCACTCCCTTCACATTCACATCTTCTCTCTTCCCTCCTTTCACATCCCATCCCCCAAGAAGTGGCTATGGGTGTCTCGTGGAATAGTTCCATACAAGCCCCATCATAAATTAAAAATAAAAGTTTTGGGTGTCGCATAGAACCATTCTATTTGATACCCATTATTTTTTATATAGAAAAGAATGATATAGCATATGTTGACAATAACTTTGGTTGTTTGGGATTTTGGTCATTAATTATTTGTCCTGTCGTGCCAGAATCAAAAAGCCTTATTAAGACACTCAATAAATTAGGGAAGAACACTTCAACATACGAGAATTGTTGCTTGGATCCCCATCCACAATCTATGAGGATTTTGTTGTCAAACATACTAATTATTGATGGATTTTACATGGAAAGCCTATATGATTTAAAATCTAGTGCTTCATTCTTCATTTGGCTGTAAATATCTCCTAGTTTTCCACTTATTCTTTCTTTCCCAACTAAGTTAGTTTTTGTTATTTATGGTATTTTTTCATGATCATTTTCTTCTTATTATTTTTGCAGTCTATACATATTTATTATGGGCCCTTCGGTTGTTAGAGGTGTATGTGAGGAAAAGAGAATGAGAATGTAAACAAAAATGAGAATGAGGAAAAGGAAAGGAAGATAAGTACATTTGGTTGCACTAAGAAATGAATGAAAATAGTATATACCGATTTGTTTGGTAGGAGAAAGGAAAGAATTGAGAAGAAAGTTACAATATTACCTCTAGGCAAAAATTCTTATTATAAAGTACATTCTAGATATAATAACTATTAAGTCTTAAAAATTGAATAAAAAATAAGAAATTATATTCTACAAAATTAAAAATATAAAATAAAATAGAAGTATGAAAATATAAAAAAAGTGTATACCTTTTTAGATTATATATATGTAAAGTATATTTTTTATATTTTATTGCATATTATATATTAGAATATTTAGAATATCCAAAATGCTTATATTCTAATTTTAAGTTATATTCATTTTATATTATATATATTATGATTACATTTATTGATATATTAATGTAATTAAATATATATATATATATATATAATACTTTATAATAAATATAATAATATTTTAATAAAAATATAATAAAATTTTAATTAATTAATTAATTAAAGTATTGAAAATAGATTAAAAAAAAGATAAGCCAACATCTCCACTTTCATCTTTTCCACTTCCCCTCTCATCTCCACTTTCGCACCTCCACTTTCCCAGTGGTTCATCTTCTAATTATTATTCACAGGGTCGCACTTCTCCACTTTGTCGATCAAGGTACGCTGTCTAATATGGCTATTAAAAAGTAAATGGGGTTCGTTTCTTTTAGGATTTTTGTTCGAATGGGTAGAAATCATGACGCCATCAATCTATTTCAGTGTGGAAATCAGTTCGTAGTCAGTGGAAGAGACTCCTTTCAGTCCAAACGAGTGTAGCTCATTTGTGTTGCGTGCGGATGACAATGGGTGGTGGGTGCATGATTTTACTTTAGCTTCCTGCTTTCCATTTTACAATTACTCCAGACAAGATTACAGTACAGAGACCGAGTATTTTAGGCAACAAAATTAGCATTCCACATAGACTAACCACATTCCTTCAATTTTTGAGGTAGACAACTCTCCCGCCAACGAAGGAGACCCGTCTCCCATGGAAAAGCGCTGTGATGGCAACCAAACGCAGGAGAGGGAGTACCTTTCCCATTCCCTTGGCTGGAATCTGCGAACCAAACAGGATCTATGAATTAGCATGCCACATATCATTAGCAATTCAAACAAAGATCCCCGTTTAGTCTCATTTCTAGACACATATTATATATATATATATATTATGCGCGCGGGGATTTATTCATTTTATATTCTAATGTATTTGTCTTTTGAATAAATAAGAGGTTGAGTTTTCATACTAATCTTGATCATCGACCCTAAAGAAAATATGTACTAATTTTTTGGATTGTTGGATGATATTTTAATTATTTAAATTTTTATTAATAGTCGCATGCCACATGTAGTCATAGGTCGCATTTGTTGTTATTAAATTTTTATTTAACGACTGAAATTGAATATGACAAAATTTACAATAAATTTACCTACTCATGCTGATCTATGTGTGTTTTCATACAATAACTTTTTTTTGTACGTAGGTTTAGTCTATAAAAACAAGTTTCAATCCTTTAACTTTTTTTTTAAAATAAATTTCTTTGTAATGTTAGAAAAAATTATTTAAAAAATGGGTAAAAACTCATCCATTAATGTTTGCCACACAAAATTTAGGAAGGACGTACACTTTTTTCATCATTATTTTCATTTTTGAGGTTATAATTTTATTAATAAAGAAATGAAAGTAACATTTCAAAATGAGACTAAAGATAAACAATCACTTAACTAATTGGACCAAAAAGTTAGAGATTTAAGTTCTGAATAAAAATATATACTAGAATAATCTACAAGTTATATTGGAAATGGCTTAAACACGCTACAGCCATTTATTTTACCCTTATCATGTTGTCTATAAATATTGATAAGGTGATGGATTCGTGCAAGGGCTCCAGGTTAATAGTTAACTTATTAGACAAAACTGTTTTAGATGTTCAAGTAATTTATCCAAGTAGCATTGGTCGAAGAGTGTTTATTTTTTAAGAATGATTATCACATATATATTCAGACTCCAAGTAAGGATTTAAGCCATGACGAATATTTTTAACTATAGATTACCTGCTAATCTGAGACGACGAAAATTTCTGTAGCACTTTGTTTTGCTATGGTTATGAACCAGAATCAAGCTCAGTCATACTCCAACTTCATATTATATCTACTGGGTTTTTTCCTTATAATCAACTGTATGTCAATTAGGATTGGATTTAAAATTCTTTCGTTAAACAAGGTAGGCAATCCATGAAGAGAACATTTTTAATGTTGTGTACAAAAAAATTTTTGGGCCAACGTGTACAAAAAAGCTTTTGATAATCCATGTTTGGAATTTATTTAAATATGATGTTCGTATCTTATTTTTGCATGTATTATGTTTATATTTATCAATATCATATACCGATTATATCCATTTCTCATACAAATAAAATTACCATATTATTTAGTAAAATTAATTTATAAAAATAGGTATTTTATTATAGTGTTACATGAATTGCACTTGCAATGGTAGTTTATAAATAAAATAAGAAATACTTTCTATAAAAATTAATATAAACAAATTATAGATTACGCACTCTTTTTTTGGTCAAAAGATAAAAACTGTATTTCCTTCTTTTCGGCCAACAAACTAGGGTATACATAAACTATTCAATTTTTTTTCTGGGGCTGAATTAACGGTTCAATTTCAAATTTTGGTCCGTTGGAAAATATAAAAAGACCGTTGCAAGGTAATCAATCAAAAAACAGGAAATCTATCAATGAGTGAATTCAAAATTTTGAGCAACGTTAAAATTACCAATTCAAAATTGGTGCAGAGTAATTCAAATAAGGCTCTTCGGGACCGACGTTTTATATTCCCTGGACACGCGAAAGTCTATATAAACCCCTCTAGTGCCGTAGAATTAATCGTTGAAGCCTTCCTGTACTACTCTTTCACGTTCTTACTTCTCTGCCTTATAATCACGGTGCACACTCACTCATTTCTACGGCATACTGTTGGTTTTGTATTGGAGGATCAATCTCCTCTTCGATGGCTTTAAAGTTGTTTCTGTAGATTATGCAAAAATTGATGATCATTCTTCCAGGACAATACCACTGGCTCTGATACACCAATGGCTGACAAGTAAAACGGTGCACACTCGCTCATTTCTTGGGGAACGAGGTTCAAGATTGACCCATTTCCTTGTTGAAATCTTGTGTCATTAGACCTTTACCCCTATGTGATGAATGAAAGAACAAAATTCCATATTCCAGTGGGAGATAAATAAATAAATTAATAATAATAAAATTGCACTTACTTGATTAAACATTCAATGTAGCTCTAATTTTGTAAACAAAGAAATAACTTGTTTTGACCAAAGCTTTTTCTTTCATACATTACATGAATGAGAGTATAGAAGATTTTAATTTAAGCAAAGGTAGTTTTATGGTGATTCCTTAAAAAAAATGTGGGAAGTTATCACATGTTCAGAGTGCTTGTATGTTTTTTTTAATAAATAAAATTATTTGAATTATTTTAAAAATAATAACTTCCCACTTCTCAACTATTCAAATTTTAAAATTAGATATACTTATAGAATATCTTCTTCTTATCTTCTTAATTAGCAATATAATATAATAATTATTGACAAGATTTAGACTGCAAGTTGGGGTCCAACCTATAACTAATTACCTTAACTAACTCAAACCCAATGCATTCTTGATTTATGTGAAAATTTAGTTATTTAATTAATTGATTAATCCAATGGATTGACCTAATAATAAATTAATGCAAATTCATAATTGTTTATTTATTTTATAAAATAATTTAACAATTTCCCACTTGGATGTCATTAATTGATTATTAGACAATTACTAAAACAAATATCAATAAAAAATTAAGTAACTAAAATATACATAAAACCATACAGAGTTCAGAAATAGAACATTAAAATATCATTAAATTTGATAGGGAAACAAATTATATAATTATAATGAGAGGTTAGTATACGAACTAAATGGATCATAAAATTAACATTTAATATGTCATCTTACAATGCGAAAGTCCTTCTAAGAGCTCAACTCAAACTCTTACTAAACTAAGACTACATTAAAATTTAATAGCACCCATACAAGATACATGATTTTTAAATACTCCCCACAAGTAAGCCTTTGTTCAACTGATCCGCTTGCATATATTCACCAGAAATGTGAATCATATGAGTATGAGATTTTGCAACATTTTCTCTAACAAACAGGAACTTTACATCAAAGTGTTTTGTACGATTGGAATTCCTGTGATTTTGAGAAAAACAAATAGCAGACAAACTATCGTAATATATGGTTAGAGGTCTTGATATAGAATCAACAAGATGCGTGCTAAATATCAATTTCCTCAACCATATGGCCTAGCAGGTAACCTCATAACAAGTGACATATTTAGCTTCCATAGTTGAGATAGTTGTGATTGATTGCTTAGCACTTTTCCATGAAACAACTCCTCTAGACATCATAAAGATATATCTTGAAGTAGATTTATGATAATCATTGCATGATGTATAGTCAAAATCAAAATAGCCCACAATCTCCAATGAATCAGTCTTCTTGAAAATAAAAATATGATGATTTGTACTTGAAGATGCCTTATGACTTTTTTAGCAACCTTCGAATGATCATGATCAGGATTACTCAGGTACCTGCCAAGCACAGCGATCGCAAAGGCAATGTCCAGACGTGTGTACATAAGGCTGCCAACTGCATATGTATATAAAATTCTTTCCATTACAATCCTTTCATAATCATTTTGAAAACATTATGATTTTGACAATCTTTCACCTTTTTGTATAGGTGCAGCATATGGAGCGCATGAGTGCATGTTGAACTTCTTATGCACTTGATCAATATCGGTTGCCCGAGACAAACCTAAAAATCCACGTGATCTATCGTGGTGAATATGAATTCCCAAAACAAAGAAGGCTTCACCAAGATCTTTCATATCAAAATGGCATGATAACATATGTTTGATCTTATTTAATAAACTCACAGAATTATTGGCTAATAAGATGTCATCTACATAGAGCACTAGAATTACAAAGTTACCCCCTTCAAATTTCTGATAAATGCATTGAACTGCGATGTTCTCAACAAATCCAAGCGTAGTAATCACCTCATTAAACTTCAAATACCATTACCTCGAAGCTTGCTTTAGTGCATAGATGGAACTATTTAGCTTACATACTATATGATTTTTCCTTGATTCTACAAATCCATCAGGTTGCTTGATATATATGTCCTTATGTAAATTTCCATTCAGAAATGCAGTTTTGATGTCTATTTGGTGAAGTTCAAGGTCAAATTGTGCAACAAGAGGCATGACCACTCTGAGAGCATCGTCAGTAGATATAGGAGAAAATGTCTTTGTATAATTAATGCCCTCTTTCTGATTGTAGCCTTTAGCAATAAGTCTAGCTTTATACCTTTCAATTTCACCATCTACCCTTCTTTTAGTCTTAAAGACCCACTTGCAACCACCTGGTTTATGTCTGTCTAGTAGTTTAGTAAGTACCCAAACATCATGATGACGCATAAAAGCAATCTTTTCATTTATAGCATTTAACCACTTAGATGAATGAGGCCCACCATCAACTACATAATATTCAAACTCTTGCAAGTAAACTATATAATCATCTGAAATGGCAGGCCTGCAAACTCTACGTGACCGTCTCAATTCAACAGTTGCCTTTTGCAAATCTTCTACAGGTTGTTCAATGTCAAAATCTATTGGGTTTTCCCAATAGCATCATTTAGATTAAAGTGACCAAGGAATGTCAATGAAGGTGAAACAGGCAAGGCCAAGGTGGTATCTTCCATATGCAGATTAATGATCCTAGGCACATTACTCTCACTACCGAAGTCATCCTTAAAATAGAATGCCCTATCTGACTCAATAACTCTAGTAGTATGAGTAGGACAATAAAACCTGCTTCCTCTCGATCCAGTGAAATACGAAGAATCCACTGATAGTTCTAGGATTAAGTTTCTTGAGCTAGGGATTATACGGTCTTACTTATACTTTACATCCCCATACTTGGAGATGCCTGAAATGAGGCCTTTTACTAGATAATAATTCATACAACATCTTTGGAACTAACACACTTGGGCCTTGATTCAGAATATAAATCGTAGTTTTCAATGCATCACCCCATAGAAATTCTAGCAAGGAGGAGTGACTGATCATGCTTCTGACCATATCCTTTAAGGTACGGTTGTGTTTTTTAGCAACTCCATTTTGTTGAAGAGTGCCTAGCTTTGTGAACTAAGCTTCAATCCCATGTTCTTGCAAAAACAAGGCAAATGGACCAGGATTTTTACCTGTTTTAGTTTACCTGCCATAATACTCACCTCCCCTATCAAATCTCACACATTTAATAGTCTTTCTAGTCTTTAACTCAACTACTGCCTTAAATGTCTTGAAAACATTTAATGACCCAAATTTCTCATGTAATAAATCAATCCACCCATACCTAGAATGATCATCTATAAAAGTGATATAGTACTTGAATCCACCCTTGGCAACTAGTGTAATTATATCTGTATGGATTAAGTCTAAAATGTTCTATGATCTACTTGCCCTTTTAGTCCTACCCCTAGTGGAAAGTTTTCCCTTTATACATTCGACACACGTCTCCAAGTCAGAGAAACCCAACACCCTTAGTATATCCTGTTTGACCATCCTTTCTAATCTTTCTTTAGATTTATGGCCCAAACGTCGAGGCCACAATATAGAGGAACTTTCATCAATTCTTTGACATTTATGCCCTATTGCAACATTAATAGGTGCACTATGGGACAATTTTGGACAAGTATTCATATTTAAGCAATACAAACTATTCAAAAAAGAAGTAGATCCAATCATAACTGAATTAAAGAAAATATCAATCTTTCTATTTCCTTGCCAAAATGAATAGCCAAGTCTATCCAATACAAAACTAGAAATCAAATTCCTCATTGAAAAGGGTATATAAATAACATCATTTAATACTAAACAATGTCTAGATTCTAAATTTAAATAAACAGTTCCTATGCTATCAACTGTTGCTAAACTTCCTTCTACTCCTAGAATTGTCCTTTCTTTCTGACTTGGCATCCTCTTGTTTATGAGCCCCTGCATGGAATTTGTCACATGAATAGTCACACTAGAATCCAACCACCAAGAATCAAGTGAAGTTTCAAAATTATTAAATTCAAACCATACTAAAGCTAATGGGCTTTATAAACCTAAAAGGGCAATTTCGGATGAAATACCTTCTCGCTCCCCCTTATTCTTCAATTTGAAGCAATATGATATCTTGTAACTAGGCCTTTTACAGTAATGGCAATCACCCTTGAACAACTTCTTCTTTTGACCCTTATGATGCTTCCCATTCTCTTTAGGTACATAAGATTTCTTATCATTGGCTCTGTCATCATGTTTCTTTCCCTTTTCTTTCTTATTACCACCCTTACTACTTGAATATTGAAAAATGTAATTAATGTTCTAAGTTTGAGAGTTAGCCCATTTCAATGATTCTTCCTTTTGATTTATTATATAAATCATCTAGTCAATGTTCCACTCAACTTTTTAAAAATTATAAGTAGTCCTGAGAACCCCATATTTAGTAAGGAGAGATTGTAACACTCTGTAGACCAAGTAACTCTCCCTTAAGTTTACATTATATCATTTTAGTTTATTGTAGTAGTTAATAAGATTCATAAGATGCTTGCGCACACTAGAGACCCTATCATAATGCATATTATCCAATAATGAAAGATTTTCTGCTTTCTGAGTCTTTTCAAATTTCTTGAATTTTTTGCCAATAGCCTTCAGATACTCTACGACAGCATCCTTCTTAAGAATGCTTTGTCTAATGGTCTTATCAATGGTGAATTTCATGACAATTAGGCAAATCCTATTCAATTCATGCCACCTATTGTAATAAGTTCTATCAACAGCACTTGGTAGCTATGGGCTCTACTGGTCTTGAAACTCTTTGAGCTAAATCCTCCTTAGTGATTGTCAAGTACATGTCCAGGGATTCACTTCAATCGTTATAGTTCGTCTCATTAAGAGTTTTCACTGAAGATAGTAGTTGGAACGCAAAAACTGATAAAGCCAAAAAATAAGAAACATAAATTATGTCAAAGCAACATAATTATGAAACAAAGTTTCCTTTATACTTTCAATTCATGCAATTATATACAAGTTTGTTTATTACAATCTCGCCTAAGAGTCACAAACTACAATAAACACAAAAAGAAAAAAAAACTCATTCATGTCAAATGGATTTAACTCATGAAAAGAATCACATAAAAAAGCATATATTCCATATCAATAGGATACAAGCAATTATGAAAAACATTAATTAAAGAATGCTGCTAACAAGTCATAAATAGGCATAATTCACAATATTATATTACCAATATCACACCAATAGGGCATGTCCATTGTTAATATAAACAAAACTCTTTAAACCTTAATTCGTGGCTAATTTTACCCTTAACAATTATTTAAGGGTAAATTCCAATTATTATGAGTCATAATTCATAATTACCTTAATAGGAGGGGCCTTAAACTTGATACCATCATGGCTAGTCCCATGATAGGTGGACACTCAACCACTACGTGGAGTACCTTTATTGTTCATAGATTAATTTCAAAACACAAAATAGGAATGAAATTAACTAATTATGCAAATAAATTCATTTTAATTTATTCATACATCATAAGGGAGAGTGAACTCATTATGTTGTTCCTTACTATGTCTAGTCAGTATGAAAAATTTCTCAGGTCAAAACACCTCAATTACGTACTGTTTTGAGGCCCTAAATCTCCCAGAAATTTCAAAACTCCTATTTTCAAGGCTCAAAAAATTATGAGAAATACTAAAAAATAGGAAAGGGCGAGTAGAGCATAACTATAAAATATTAGGGACTAAATAACTAGTGCATGAGGCACTCACACCATCAAGTGCCAAGGGTGTGCATTGGCTTTGTCCCACGCACTTGGTCATCATTTTTAACCTCAAAACGGGTTAACCCAAAATGATTTCTATCCTTACACACAACTTGACTAAATACAAAGCATTAAAAGGCAAGATTGGTACCATTTTGTTCAATTTTCAATAATCTATCGAACCCCTCAAACAATTTCAGCAATCGACGCAAAATTTGGGACAAATTTTTATTAAAGAAACTGAGGTTTTCACACGGGTTGCACTTTAAAGGAAGCTAAAGAAATTTTGTTATTTTAAAATGTTTAAATTGTGTAAATGTATTTGAAATCCTTCGACAAAGATAAGCCCCAAATTTATTTCAATAATTTCCCTACAAATTTGCCAAATGATTGAAAGAGGAAGAATTGGTTTACATACTATCCAAAAAATAACCCGCTTCAACCATCAAATCTTTTACAATATATATGCGATTGAATAGCTTATGGAAAAGGAAAATGAAATTTCATCCAAGCTCTGATACCAATTGAAAGAACAAAATTTCATATCATAGTGGGAGATAAATAAATAAATCAGTAACAATGAAATTACACTTGCCTGATAATATTTCAAAGGCACATTATTTGGAAAAGAATATTTTCTATATAGAGCAAGGGTAAGATGTTGGATTTATACATATCAATTATCAAATTGTCTTTAATCCATATTTTCACTGTGAAATCACATCAAACTAATGGGTTTCGTGCACACTTCAAGGTCACAAGAAAAAAATATATAAAAGTAGTCTTTTTGGGGGAGATGAGAGGACTGAATTAAAGGAACAGTATATTTAGTTGTTGTGTACCAATGGGATCATCCCATTTATTGTGAGCATCGCCCATTTTACTATTCATCTGAAGTTGTCCTAACATTTCTCTTTCATTTTTGATGCACTACAGTCTCCACCCAAGAGGCTTTTTCTTCATTATATTGCTAAGTTATTCACTTTTTAAACTTTTCCTTTCACATGCATTATTCCATTTCTTCTTTTAAATTTGATCAATTTATAGTTTTCAGGAGCTGATGAAGAGTGTTTAATTGCAGAATAGCTAAAAGTAAAAAAATAAAGGACATCTAAACTGCGAAGAACATGAAATTATAAAGAGACACTAAACTAAACTCTTAGATGTATCCTATTAACCTTATCCAGCTTTCAGTGCTCCCATCCACGTAATGCCTCGGTTTTTAATGGTTTCAATATTACCCAACACCACTTTCACATTGACATTAAGGGGAAAAAGAGATGGTGAAATCACCCTAGGGATGCATGTTCACTTAACATTACACAATTCTTGTTGTTATCACAGTTTTGCATTTTAATCGGCCATGTACATGCCAAGTAGTTCATGAGTACTCCAGAAATTCAGCTAAGATCTCATAGAAGTGGCCCTACACCATACTCAAATAAATGATTTCATCAAGTATATCTGCAATGAATACATTAAAATCATCTGAGCTTTGTGTTCATCCTCCTATTCAATGCATTCTAGCACTTTCTCACACCATAAGAAAGGACAATAATTTACAGTGCTAGCAGAATTAACAGTTGACCTACTATTACCTATATAAACCTTCTTCATGGGATTTCTAATTGCAGCAGAATTAACAATTAATCTACTAGCAAAATTAATGATCACAATTAATTTTAAATTAGCTTAAGTCTCATTCCTCTTAATGTCTTAAAGATTAATTTCCTTGCCAAAGGTTTTGTCAGAGAATTTGCTAAATTCATCTCTAATCTTACATAATCAATTGATATCACATTATCTCTTAGTAATTACTTAACTACTTCATGTCTCATATGAATATGTCTACTTTTACTGTTAAAACTTTTATTCTTAGCAATGGCTATTGTCACTTGGCAATAACAATACATTGACACAGAAGGAATTGGTTTTATTCCTAACAGTATGTTAGACAAGAAGTTTCTTAACCATTGAACCTCATTACCAGCCAATTTTGGAGCAATAAACTCTGACTCCATAGTGGATCTTGTTATAATAGTTTGTTTGGTAGATCTTTATGTTACTACACTACCACCAAGGGTGAATACATAACCACTAGTAGATTTTGTCTTATCTGAAGCTGAAATCCAGTTAACATCACTGTATTCTTCTAATATAGTGGGAAATCCACTATACATGATGCCATAGTTCATGTTTCCTCTAAAATATCTCATTAATCTAACCAATGCAACCCAATGATAACAATTTAATATGTGTATATATCTACTTAACTACATACAACGTAACCTATATCAGATCAAGTGAAGTTCATTAAATGCAACAAATCTCTAATAATTTGTGCATACTTAAATTAAGCAATGGGTTCCCCTTTATTTTTCTTTAGTTGAATGTTAGGATCATCTGGAGTGTACATTGGTTTATCATCGTAGTGACCAAACTTTCTTAATAATTTTTCAACATAATGTTCTTGTGACAACAATATTCCATTACCACTCCTAATGATCTTAACACCTATAATCACTTTAGTCTCACCCATGTCTTTCATGTTAAACTTATATGCCATAAACAATTTTATTTTATTCACAACATCTATGCTAGTACCAAAGATCAACATATCATCTACATATAAATTTTTAATAGCACAATCATCATTTTCAAGTTTTGTATAAACACATCTATCTACCTTAACAAAAGTAAAACCATTATTGGTCAAAACTTAATCTAATTTTGACCCATATAAGGATTTAAGAACTTTGCAAACTTTGTTTTCTTAACCTATGATGAAATAACCTTCAGGTTAGTCCATGTAAATTTTCTCCTCTAAATCACTATTCAAAAAAGTTGTCTTAACATCCATTTGATGAATAAAAAGTTTGTAGGCTGAGGCTCAAGCCATCAAAACTCTAATAGAAGAAAGTTTTGTAACAGGAGCAAAAATGTTAAAATAATTAACATTATGTTTTGAAGTAAGACCTTTTGCTACTAATCTTGCTTTATATTTATCAATAGATCGATCAAGATTATATTTCCTTTTGAAAATCCATTTACTACCTATAGTCTTTGCCCCTAGATCCTTGTTTTATTTCCAAATTTGGGCACCAAGAGATGCAATAGCCTCAAAATAGTTAAAGGATCATTTTCCAAAGGATAAGTATAAAAATCAATTTTCCATAAGATGGATTTTCAAGGTTTTCTTCATTAACTATAAGTGAACGTGTGAATGCGATGCATGAGAAATAGTATCATTTTTTTTAAAGGAAAAATATGCTTAAAAAACTTAGCATTCTTAGTCTTTACTACAGGATTAGAATCAAGCACATCACTTTTCAAGACAGCAAATCTATATGCAACATTATTCTCAGCATATCAAACAAACATGCAATCAAAAGTTTTAGAGTATATTTTCCTTTTCTTAGGGTCAAATAACATAACTTTGGCTAGACACCCCTGCACTTTTAAATATCTTAGGTTCAATGCATACCCCTTCTATACCTAATATAGTGTTTTATCATTCTTCTTCTAAGGTAACTATTTTATAAATGACATGCATCTAATAGAGCCTTACCCCAAAGATTATTTAGGCTGAAGAGCTAACTTGTTAGCATTCATCATCTCTTTGAGTTCTATTTTTCCATTCTGCTAGTCCATTAGACTCAGAAGAATAAGGAGTAATTTCTTGAATTATTCATTCCTTCTCATAAAACTCATTGAATATATATTCACCTTATCTATCTGACCACACTCTTTTAGTTTTCTTATCTAATTGATTTTCTGCTTAAGATTTATATAAAAGGAATATGTTAAATGCCTCATATTTATTTCTAAGTAAGTACACCATAGTGTATCTTCAAAAAAATCATATATAATATTTTTCCACCTTTAGTCATTGTTTGTTTTAGGTCTCCTACGTCTATATGAATTAAACTAAGTGATTTAGTTTCTATTTACACATTATGAAAAGGCTTCTTGGTTTGTTTATACTCATCACAAGTCTCACATTTGTTTAAAGTTATATTATTAATTCAAGAAATTAAACCAGGATTTTGCATTTTCTTAATATAAGAAATACTAACATGTCATAATCTAGCATAACACAATCAATAAAGTCAATTAAGTAAGCAAAAGAAGATGAATTCTCATTCATAATTTCAAAAACACAAAGAATAAAGAGTCCCTTATTATGATAGCCTTTGCCAACGAAAACATTATCTTTGTCGTTACAATCTTGTCAATTTCAAATGACACTATAACCCCAGCCTTTCCCAACAAAGCCACAAAGATCAAATTTGTTCTCATGTTAGGTACATATAACATTAATTTGAAAGCCAAGGTCTTGCCAAATGTGAGTTTAAGAAAGGCCTTACCTTTTCCAAGAATATTTGTAGTTCTTGAATCACCAAGGTATAAGTGTCTTTTTCCATCTGCCACTGCAGTGTAGAAGGTAAAGGTATTGCCAGATGTGAGTTTGAGAAAGACCTTACCTTTTCCAAGAATGTTTATAGTTCTTGAATCACCAAGCTACATGTGTCTTTTTCCATATGCCACTTCAACGTAGGAGGTAAAGGTCTTGTTAAATGTGAGTCAGAGAAAAACCTTACCTTTTCCAAGAACATTTGTAGTTCTTGAATCACCAAAGCACACGTGTCCTTTTCCATCTGCCAATGTAGTATAGGAGGTAAAGGCATTTTTGTTTGCTTAAATATTCCCAGTAGCACTAGAGTTTACTACCTATTCTTTTACATAAGCTACCATAAGAGCTTGAGAAATGACTACAACAATTATGTCATTTCTTGCTTTCTTCCTACCTTGAGCAGCATGATGACTTGGCTTCCCATAGATAAAACAATCCCCTTTCTTTTTGAAGGTAGGGATAGATTACTTAGGCTTGTAATTAGTTTTCTTTTTATCATACCTTCTTTTATATAGCTTTTCTTGTACTAAGTTTTCCTTTGTGATCTTTTATTATGATGTGAGTAATTAAATCTACAAGTAATAGTTGCCTTTGTATGTGTTTAAGCTATTGTTTGTAATCATTCCATGAATCTAGTAACTTCTCAATTAGTATGCCAACAACAAGCTTATCAAGGAGGTTGATCTTCTCAACACAGAGTTCCTCCAATAATGTGTTATATTCATTGATTTGTATTGTTATGTCTTTTTGATCAATCATCTCCCATTTGTATTAGTTGTCTATGCTAAATTTTTGCTTTCCACATCCTTAGCAATATATTTAAGAATCATTGATTCCCAAATTTTGTTGGCATCCTTGTATGTGAAATATACATTAAACAAATCGTTAGACAAAGTACTAATTATTGTATGTTTACATAACTTGTTTGCATATATCCAAGCCTCTAATATTTTTGTATCAGAGGTTGACAATGACATTGGGTCAATAAGGGCTGAAGCAACTCCATGTATATCCAAGGTAGAGAAAATCTGATCTTCCCATCTCCAAAAGTTTTGTCTATCAAGCACTTGGATTTTTAATATATCTAGAAATAGTTTGGCATAGGGAACATGTGGCATGACTGGAACAGTCATAGCTCCTTGAGTGAAGGTTGCAGAAGTAAGTGACAGTACAATATCACAAAAGGTATTTGTAGTAGCGACAGTAATGTCCATATTCCTAAGATTGTTAGGAAATAAGTGGTTTGAGTCACGTTAGAAAATGCTATCTTTAGGAATATTTTGCCAATACATGAAATTTCCTTCAGAATTAAGTAGACCCTTCTAAGCGATAACCCAGGAGTAGAAGCTAGCAAGAAGAAAATAGAGGCGAAGGCATTAATTATTATGTATCTAATTATAACAACGTTGGTATAAAGACAACGATTAAAAAAAGTCACAAAAATAATTAATGGACAGCGACATCCACGATATAAATTATCAACAGTAATATTAGCATCAAGTTAGCAATGTGGTCAGGAAAAAGTCCAAAGATCTAAAGATCAAGTTCCACAAACTAATAGGCTAATTTAGGTTCTTTCATGGTAAGAGAAAAATTAATTATATAAATATTATTTTTTGAATGGACTATTAAAATAATTTTTCAAAAAACTAGGTCATACAATTTAATCGCACACAAGGGGAGTGAAATTATCAACTTGAACTACATTTAAGCCCATTAGCCCATACTTGTGTGCACGAGATCTCTATGCTTTCTTGACTATTTACAAGCCAAATATTATATGTTATTATGTATACATTCATGGTCTTACATTTCCAAACAATGTGAGACTTCTTTTCAAATACCCACATACACACTCCTCAACAAGATTGCAAAACATTATTGCGATTGATAACTTTAATTTTTTTAAAAATCATTAACTAAGTTTTAATTTGTTAGTTAGTGAAGCGTTTTCAGAAGCTACTTAGCATTATTATTATCTTTATAACATAATTAAGATTTAGATTACAGTAAACATTCCTTCCGTATTAGACATGACATTGATCAGCAATGACTTTTAGAAAGGATATATACTCCATCCATACAAGGCTAGATGCTATGTCTGCTCATGCATAGACCAGATTATTAGATAGAAGCACCATTACGTTATTCTGAATTATATAGATCAGAGATTTCTACTTCCCTGCTTTTCCCGAGTATATTCTCAAAATTTAACATCCTTAGACAGCAATTATAAAAAAAAAAAACCATAAATTTATCACTTCAAAAGATAATAATTATAACAAGGATTTCAAAATAAATAGAATTTTCTTGCAGGCACGAATAAAATATAAATGAAGGCTAATACCAGTTCGCATGCACTTATTTGGTTGCATAACTGGAACTAGTTGGAACAAATTTGAAATTTTTAATTTACTAGATCCATCAAAGGATATCTAACTCAATTAGCCGACATATAAGAAAATTAGGATACATAAATTAGTAAGAAATATGAAAGCCAATTTACCTTACGAACCAGAGAGGAATCCGAAGACACAACAGGCACCGACTTAAAATCTGTCTGGTATCATCATCATAGTTTAAAGCCATATGCACCTCCACATATTGCTTCTAGAACTTGGCCTGCAGAAAATAGCAAACGTTGCTACAGTTACTCATATGTCTGGGCCACTAGTTGGCTCTAACTTCTGTTGCAAATGTAAAAGGAAATTGTAGTGTAAACTTAATTTTACATGAAACAGTGTGTGTTTTGTCAACTACTGCTTACATGATATCACTATATGTGGGCATTGAAGTGAGCCTAATATCTTAATATCTCTACTCTCATTAACTTAAAGAACTAGCGAAAAACAAAAGTTGAGCAATATGAATTCGGCCACAGACAGTGCAACGTAGCAATGAGGTGAAGGAGGAAGACGAAGTGGGTATTGCCAGAGAACTAGAAGCGATTGGCGATGATGGGAAACAGGGGAAGATGCAGTGAGAAGTGACACAAGATTTCAACAAGATGAATAGAGAAACACGATAAATGAGAAATGGCCTTTCATCACATAGGGGTCAAGGTATAATGACAAAAGATTTCAACAAGGAAATGGATTAAACCTGAGCCTCCTTCCCCAAGAATTTCATCGAAGAAGAGACTGATCCTCCAATAAAAAACCAACAGTATGCCGAAGAAATGAGCGAGTGTGCAGCGTGATTAGATGGCAGAGAAGTAAGAAGGTGAAAGAGAAGAACAGGTAAGGCTTCAACGACACTTTCTACGGCACTAGAAGGGTTTAGATAGACTTTCGCATGTCCATGGAATATCAAATGTCGGTCCCGAACCCCAAGAGCCTAATTTGGATTACTCTGCACCAATTTGAAATCGGAAATTTTAACGTTGGTCAAGATTTTGAATTCAATTGAAATTGATATTCGATTGATTATAAGTAATGACAAGACCCAATAGATATAATATGAAGTTTGAGTATGATTGAGCTTCATTCTAGTCCGTAACCATAGCAAAACGAAGTGCTAAAGAAAAAATGTCTTCTTCTCAGTTTATAAGGTAATCTGTATTTTGAAAATACTCGTGTTAGCTTAAAAGGTAACATGGAGTCTGAATATATATGTGATAATCATTCTTTAAAAAATAAACACTTTTCGACCAATGCTACTAACAGAAATTATTTGAGCGTCTAAAACATTTTATCTTATAAATTAATCATTAATCTGGAGCCCTTGCACAAATCCATTAACTTATCAATATTTCTAGACAACATGACAAGGGTTAAATAGAATGGCTGTAGCGTGTTTAAGCCTTTTCCAATGTAACTTGTAGATTTTTCAAGTATATATTTTTAATCAGAACTTATCTCTTACTTTTTTGTCCAATTAAGTAAGTAATTTTTATCTGTAGTCTCATTTTGAAATGTTTATTTTGATTTTTTTATTAAGGTGTGGTGCGATGTGATTGTGTTAAATATTAAAAATTGAATTAAGTCATAAAAAAGAAAAGGGCTATCGATGTAGTGCGGCACCGAAGACATTGGTTCAAAGGGGTGAATTGTTACAAATTTCACGTTAGGAAATCTTGCCCAAGAAATGGGGCTTCTATGTCTAAGAAATTTTTTTATCTAATGAATTAGTCTTTTAAAGTAGGTTCTTCCTTCACACTTAATAAAAACAAGGAGTTTGCAGATAATAGATCCCACTCATATTGGTCCTAAAGGAAAAGTTATTTCAATCAAGAATCAGGCAAAAGAAGTTGCGAAGAGAAACCGATTTGCTTTTGAAGATGGTCCAATTTTTGTACCTGGGTTGCCTCCATCAGTTTTGCCAGACGAAGAATCTGATTTAGATGAAGAAATTTGATTATGTTCTTCTCTTGTTTTATCTTCTTCGCACATACTCTCTTGGCGGGACAATTTTGATTCTCTTAAGTTAAAGCACGATAATAAGACATGAAGTGTCTTAATGTTATTTCTTTGGCATGAAAATGTTTTGTTTTCAATGAAGTGAGCTTGGTCCATTTATGTGTAGAGTTGCGATCACACAATATCAGGAACATGTGAATAAAGACAACAAAAGGTTCTCAAATTTGAGGATTTTCGTGAGACTGCGTCATTTGAGGATCCGCATATGAAATTTTTTTTTTTTCAATAAAGATGTGAATAGGAGAAAACTCTCCTCTAAGAAAGTTTAGATATGGGACAAGAATCATACCCCACCCTTCCTATCCCTATTAATTTTATATAAATATTTTTAACTAAATAAATAAATATATATATATATATATATACATATATATACTAATTTTGGTATTTATAGTTATTTCAACCATTATTTATATTTATAATAATTAAAAGATAAAAAAATCAATTTAACTTTAAAAATAATTCCACTCATTACATAATATATAAGAGTATGTTTGGCACTCTGTATAAGGCTGGATTGTATAAACTTATACAATACGATCCACCTTTATCACGTATGGACATAGAATTGTTCTATCAATACAATCCCACTCAAAATTTTCTTCTTAATTCAACCCCTCACATATGGACATTTATCTATTTGATCCTCACAAATAAAATTGTTATCAATGATATCCTAAAAAAAATAAGTTAATTTAAAAAATGTGAAAGACATGTTTGATTATGATTTTTTTTATGAGACCAAATTGAGAAATATCTATATGTGATAAACTAAATTGAGAAATATTACATTTGTGTGGGGCCGAATTGAAAAAAATTTATATGGGACCAAATTGAGAAATATTCTATATGTGAGGGGCCAAATGAGGTTTTACTCATTTATTATTTATTTTAAATTTTAATTTTTCTCATTCCACCTTTAATGTGAATTGATATATTACTATTAGTATGAATTTGTATAAGTGGTAAAAAAAAATCAAATTCATTTTCTTTGAATATTTTGTTGAATATAATTGTATTAAAGTTAAAGACATTATTGCCATAATAAATAATTTTTATCTTATCTAGCATTATATAGTTTGTCACCAAATATATAATCATATTATCTTATGCAATACGGTATTATATATAGTGTCACACCAAACACCGTATAATATTAAATTTTTATTAACCCTTATCTTATCAGGCCTTATACGATATGCCAAATGAGCCTTAATAGTCTACACTTCTTCAAGACTTAGATAATATAGTAAAATTATTTTTCAAATACTTCAAAGTTGCTATCACATTATAATGGAGAATATAAGTCAATATTTAAAAAATAATATTAATTATTTGTAAATTACGATTAAGAATAAACATAAGAATTAGAATTATTTAAATGATTTTACTTTAATTTTTTATTATCTTTTTGCTAAACTTTTTCTTTCAAGAATTAACTTACCTTATTATAAATTATCTGTTGTAACCTACAAACTTGTTATAAAACTTGTTAATTAAATACTTGTAATTTTTATGAATTTAATTAATGCTTGTTAAATAACATAGACAAGAAATTTGAGCTTTAAATCTAAGTTTATATATAGAGGAATGGAAATAGAGATAAAATATATAATTGATTATAGAGATTGGTTGCAGGAGACAGTCCCCGCCCTCACCCACAAAATTGCCATCTGAATTGCGATGTCCTAGGACATGTGATTATCTTATTGGTTAATATATGTGATGCTCAATATTGTAGATGGGAAGCTATTAATCTATCTTCACGCCTGTTTATATTGATTGGGATCTACATGTTGAAGACAGGATATCATGTGGCTCACTCCTCTCTCCATCAGAGTGTTACTTCGCTAACAGAACTTCAGTGGCAGGTTCTGGAAGTTAAAGGCTCAACCAAAGGTGAAAGAATTCATATGGCGTGCTTGTAAGGGAGTTCTTCCTGTCTGAAGAAACCTACTGAGCATAGGAGTTGAAGCCAGTCCCTCGTGTCTGTTCTGTGATGATATAGAGACTGGACCATGTTCTTATGCCGTGCAAATTTGCTAGGGATTGATGGGCCCTCTGGAATCCTAGCAACTCTAATGGCTTTCATAGTTTTACCTAATGGCTAATTCATCAGCTTACCTCAGGATTTGAAAGCAGTGTGGTTGAATTTTGTTATTTCTCATGGTGTCTGGGGGAAAACAAATAATACGATGTGGAACAGCTATCTGGTTTTGCTTCACGGACGCGACATTATTTGAACACCAGAGATCCACATGTTTCGGAATCATTTTCAGAGGTTTCGATGGTCAGTTCAAGCAAGCGATTTCTGGATTCAAGCAAGGGACCCCTGCGCCAATAACAGGAGAAATTGTAGCAGTTCGTACGGCTCTCAAATGGGCTATCGATAACCTGGACGAAGGCAGAGTGATGTACACGATACGCAAGTACCAATTTGGATTTCCTCGCCGGGAATAAAAGGTTTAGGTTTAGTCCTGAGACGAATTATTAGACAAAAATTTAATAGTTTAAATTATATTAAATTAATATAATTGTTTATAATTATATTTTTAAGTTATTAAATTTTTATTCAATAGTCTATTATAATTAAATATAAATTTATATTTTTAAAAATATACATAAGTGGATCTAGATTGGTTGAAGTAGTCCACCAATGCAATTCAACGATGTTCCAAACCAATTGGAGTGGGGAGTGGTTGTTCAAGACCGTAGAGCACTCTTAAATATTAGGAGAGATATCTCTGTTGCTTGGATTAGCAACAGGAGAATAAGGAACCTCATTCACTGGACAAAACTTCTTTAGTCATTCTTCATTCCGAGTTGGGAACGAGATGCCTGTATCTCGTGTCTTGATTTAACAAAAGTTTTTGCTGTTTGAATTCAAAAAAAAAAAAAACATTTACATCTTTTAATTTTGACAACCCGAATATTCCTTTCTGGCTAATAATGATGACCTTAATAAAATGTTATTTTAATAACATAATAAAATAATAATAATTGTTGGAATTAACACAAAGTAAAAAAACCAAAAATTCTTAAACATGTTAACTAAAAAAAATTATATTATATTAAGCTTTCTTTTATCATTGTGTACTGTTCATGTTTTTTATATTATGTATTTTTTTACAATTTTTAATCTGAACTATTTTGTGTCTTATCTTCTCTTATGCAGTCAACTTAAATATAGAACATATACATTGCAAATAATTATGGGACAATATATTTGAATAGATTTTTATTATTTCACATAAAATTGTATATATCAGGTCATGTGTAAAAGAGAAGATAGGATAGGACACAAGAAAATTTAGATAAAGAATTGTAGAAAATACATGGTCATAAACATGAATTCTACATCATAATAAAAGAAATTTTAATATAATATAATTTTATTTAATAAAATTTGTACCATGTTTAAGAACCGTTATTGTTATTTTATTATGTTATTAAAATAATATTTAATTTTATAATTGCGTTAATTTGGCAAAATAGAAATATAAGGGTTGCCATAATGATATTATGTAATTACTATAGTCACCTATTTCAGCAATATTGGGCAGCACTAGGGACGGAGCTATATATAAGTGAGTGGGAGCATGTGTCTCCGCTCAAAAAAATTTTTTTTATTTATATAGTATTAGAATATAATTTTATGGCCCCATGTATTTTAAATTTTTTGAATTCACTAAATTATTGATTTTATATGATTGGATCATTATTTTTTTATTTTTTAATATTTTAATTTAAACTCACTAGACTTACATATGTATTATATATATAATATTATACGTAAAATTTATGTGTAAACATTTGATACATTTTTGTAAATAGTAATTTAAACAATAATTGAATAGAACATAATCAAGCTTAAATTTGAATATGTATTTTAGTTAAACTTTGAACAATTGTCTGTAAAAATATTGTAAAATTTTTTTAATGTTGATGGATAAAATTATATTTATAATATTTTGTAAATATATTGCTTTTGCATATGGATATTTAAAAATTTTAATGCTTTATGGTATAAACATTTTTATTTCTTTTAAAATACTCTTTTAAACTGTTTATTGAATTATTATAGTGTTGTTAAATGATGTTATTTTTTACATATATATTTTTGTTATACATTATATGAATAGTGAATAGATACAAATTTCTCATGGCTATTTACGTAGTAAAGTTAATATTAATATTGAGCGTAATATATGGTACAAAACTTATTCAAATTTAAAATTTTTTTTAAATTTAAGAAGAAGAAAATCAATAATATTTTTAGTAAGGTAATCTTATTTAATTTAGGCAAAAATATACTTTTGATATTTTAATTTTACCTCAACTTTTACTTTCGTTCCTTAACGTCATTGAGTATCAATTTAGTCTCATAAGTTTCTCTTTCATCCTTAAGATAATTTGGTTCTTTTTTTACTCATTAACTTTTATATGTCACTTTCATCTCTTACTTTCATTTAATTCCAATTTAGTCCCTTAACCTACCTCAAATCTCATTTTTATCATTTTATTACATTTTTTTCTAATTTAGCTTTCATACATTATCATTTCTCATTTGTCTCCTTTTATTTTTATTTATCTATCGATATGAGTAAGTTCTATTAATTTTGATTCAGGGATTTAATCTTACGTTTTATTATTCTACAAACTAAACTTATTGGTGTAGCTAAATTTAATTTTATCTTTATTTTCCCTCATTTTGGCATTACTAGCCCAATTTGTTTTTAGACAGTCTTATCTCATATTCCATTCAAAGCTTAAATATTTAAAGTTTTTAATTTGGTAATGTTCGAAAAATAAAATATTTGAGTAGATTTTAAAAAGGGCCAAATTAAAATAGAATAATATCAAGGGATGAAAGTAATACCTAAAGAAAAGTTAAAGAATCAAATTGAAACTAAATGAATTTAACGAATAAAAGTGAAACTTAAAGTTAAATGACTAAATTAAAATCAAATAAAGTTACAGAACAAAATTAAAACTCAAAAAAAATTAAAAGACTAAATTATAACTAAATAAAATTGAGAAATTAAAGTGAAATTTCAAATAAGATTAAATGACCAAAAATATATTTTTGCCACGATTTTAATTCAAAAATTTAAAAGGAAAAACTTTACTAAAACATATAATATTAAAATAAAATTTTGAAAAAAAAAATTTATGTACCTACTCGTGAGCACAATATTAGCCAATAAGATAATTACACGTCTCGAGAATGCGTTAAATTTTAAATAGGATTATTTATTTTTATCAAACTATGAATTTCATCATACTATAAATGTTTCACATGTCAACGGTGCATCGCCTTGTTTTCCAACTGTAGAACCAATGCATCCGATGAACAAAAATGGAATGAGCGAAAATTTCAAAAAGAAAGAATCAATTTAATTCGGTTGTATGTAATATAAAAGATAAGAATAAAATACTATTATAATCTTTTAAAGATATTGTCATCAAATTTAGTTTTGGCGTTTAAATAATATATAATTTTAGTCTTAAGACTAAATTGATGCCATTGAAAATTTTCAGGAACTGAATTAATGATAATAATAATAATAATAATAATAATAATAATAATAATAATAATAATAAATAAAAATTTGTAAAGACTACATTGATACTGTTAAAATCTTTCAAATGTCGAAAAATAATGCTATTAACAAATAACTACACCTAGCTTGATTCCAAATTAATAAATGAAGTATTATTTAAGATAAAATCTTTAATACACTTACAACTTTGAAGACATCAATACACCAAGTTATAATATAAAGATATAATTATAATATTATTATTTTTTTAGTTGATATTATTACAATTATATCCCTACATTATTTAAATATAATGCATTACAAGTTAATATTATAATATGAGTGTAAATCATATTAAACATGTAAAAACACATAAATACTATATTAGTCATTATTAACATTTATAACATAATATTACGACTAAATTTTTTTTCCTTTGTAATTATGACAGTTTACTTGAAAGGAAAAAAAAGTCAAATAATTATAATATGCTGCGTAATGAATACAAATACATACTTTTCTTTAAAACTAACCCCAAATACTATTACTTATATTTTTATGATTAGGTTTTCTATTAAAAATATCACACGTGTAAAAAAATTTTTGAAAAAACTTAATCATATAATGTTGAGCTATATAAGTACCATACACCTATTTATAAAAATTCATACATAGTCATGTTCTTATCAAGAGAACCTGATAGCAAAATCATAAAAACTGTATCCACGATTTTCTTTTCTCTTCTTTTTCCTATTTTTACTATTTGACATCAACAAAAAATAAATTTAAAAAAATGTTATATATATATATATATATATATATATATATATATATATGAAAGTTAAGACACATGAAAATGACTCTTTGGAATGCTTATAATATTTGATTGTAAAATTATCATATCAAAACATAATCAGAATGGGAGATATAAAAATAAGGATGATCTGACCTAAATGTGCAACAGACATAGCAAAAAAACTTCAAATAAGGAAGAGTGCAGCAAACCACAAAACTCTAGCTTATTTTGAGAGAGAGAGTTTGAAAGGATTTTTTGTAATTAGGACTTCTTTCTAAAGTAACTGATAGTCTTATTTATAAAATATGCAGTCACCATATTTTATTTATTTATTAAAATAAATAAGTTTATTAATTTTAAATTGAATCCAATACTCTCTCTTTCAGTAATTTGATGAGATAATTACTAACTAAGTTTGGGTTATAAGTTAGGGTCTCTAATCAATGGGCCAATCCATTATTGGTTTAAAATAATATTGATTGTCTAATTAATTATTACACAAAATTGTTTTAATAATATAATTAATCCTAATCCACTAAAATTATTCCAACAATCTCCCACTTGGATATCATTAATTAATTATTATTATGACAATCAATCAACAAAGCTAAGCAATCAATACTTTCCGTAACACATAAATGTGTATATGCTAAACCATATAGAGTTCAAAAATGAAACTACACAATATCACTGGGTCTGATAGAAAAACAAGTAATATTAATATTATCATAGGCTTAGTTTCAATATTGCTTAATTTCAATATTAGAACAGAATGGAATATGAAATGACATCCTGGTGTCATATTACATCACAAAAGTCCTTTAAGGACTCAACTTATATTCCTACTAAACCAAAACTTCATCAGAGATTCAACAAGACCTATATAAGTTACAAAATTTTGAAATGCTCCTATGGGTTAGCCTTTGGTCAATAGATCCGTAAACATATGTTTACCATAAATGTGAACCACATGAGTCTGAGATAAGGAAAAATTTAGAAATGAAACCATAATCAAGAACATTGAATCCAATAAGGAAAACAATGTTATAAATGTCGTCAAAGTTTCAATTTTAAATTATATCCAAAATTTGGCACAACCAAGAACATTAAATCCGATAAGAGAACTAATGTTATAAATACCAAAATATATCAAAGTGTTCCTTAAGAACGCAACTCAAACTCTTACTTGACCAAGACTTCAAAATTTTGAAATACCCAAGAGTTAGAAGTTTCCAAAACTCTAATAAGTCTATCTTGGAGAATGGATCACCAAAAAAGGTTCAACATCAGTACAAGATTTATAAATCTTCTCTCTAACAAACAGGAATTATGTATCAAAAGTTCAATGCAACTAAAATTCTTGTAGTTTTTTTAGAGAAGATTATAATAAGGTCATTGTCGCAATTAAATGGTCAAGACTTAAAATACATTCACAATAGAATTTCATTTCCTTGACCATATTCCTTAACAAATTGCCATAGCATAACAAATGACATACTCTCCACTTATATATATGAGGTAGTTGTAAGTGTCCTTTTGGCACTTCCCAACAAAACAACTCTTCTAAAACATTATAATGATGCAAGCAAAAGTTAAGGCTTCACACTTCTCAATAAAATAATTCCTTCAAAGCATCATAAAAATGAATACTCAAGTTGAGGTAGCAATAAGTGTCTATTTGACACTTCACTACAAAATAGCTCCTCTTAAAACATTATAAAATGTACATACAAAATAAATTTCAAATAATTAATTAAATTGCATAATCTGAATCCAAATTGCTAATAATTACAAGTGAATCAAATTTATTAAAACAGATTATACAATTCCAAATACCTTGTTTGTAAAAACACAATTATCTAAGCAGCTATCTAATAATCCAAAATAGGATTACTCAAGTATATTCAAAGTACACTATAAAATTAGTTATATTAGTACAAGTGTTTACTTGAGCATTCATCAAACTGCCAACAATATAAGAAATGAAAATTTCTTTCCATCTTAATCCTCTTTTTGTTATATTAAGGATCCAAGAGTTTCAAATGACCTCTTTATCACCTATATAAATAGGTGCACCACAAATAAAAACAAAAACAAAAGTGTATTCTAAATTCTATGAGATCTCAATCAACAAGAGTTCTTTAAGACAAATTGGAAAGATGTAAGACTAATCATAATGGAATTAAATTCCAAGAACGCAAGAGGTCACACTAAGATTTATCATGTTGGGTTAATACTAAAAGATTAACATCACAAAGAGGTTAATGTCACTTCAAGTTAATAGTATGTCAATTAACATACTTTACAAAATTAAAATTGTGGCTGTAAATAACCTCATCAAACTTGAGATAATATTTTCCAAAACTTGTTTCAACTCAAAATTGATCATTCAATTTGCATATCAAGTGCTCCATTCATGATAAAGCCATCCAATGATATTTGCTTATCACCTATCAGAAGCCTAATTAACTTTGTAATCATTCCAAAAGTGTCCTTTAATTGGCACTAACGAAATGTACAGGAACAATCAATTCCTTTTACCATATTACAATCACTATGATTATATTGGGCCTTGAAGACCCATTCATAATCACCAATTTGAAAAATCGAAATGTGAATTTCAAACTTTTCAAACATGGTGACAGATTATGATTGACCTTTTATAAAAGGGTAACAAACACAAAGTGTTAGTCATAACAAAACATGTTCTGCAAATAATTCATGCCAATAGCTAGAAATTTTAGGGATCTGACATATCATACTATAGTGTAGTAGAAACATAATAATGAACTTAGGATTACATACTTTCATGTTAATGACTAACTTAGTAGTCATGGACTCTCACTTGTCCTTGGCACCTAGCTTTAATATGAATGACTACTTTTAATATAGTCCACATACATAGAATCCAAAAATTGATGTTGTATGAGATGTTCTATTCAATCAGTCATATTAACTTTTCTTTCAAGAAATATGACTCAAATAATTACCCCTATAATACTTGAGAGTATTATAATATCTTATCTAATTATGGAATCATAAAAGTTAAAAACAATTGAGAACGACAAGCTCAACAACATCAAATTCAAATTAGCTAGAGCCGTAAAGATAATTAGTGATCCAATTACTATAAAACATCTTTTACCCTTATAAGGTCACTAAACATCCAAGTTAAATATTATGTTAACTCGCTATACATTATTCTTATCACCAATTAGGACTTAGTCTTTTAGTTCTTTGCAAACTTACATTCAACTTACAACTAGATGCAAAATCCAAGAATTCACAATGGGAGTATTACCCATTTCCTTTGAGTTTATTTTTCCAAGGAACAACCTCAATCAATTCATCGACTGTTCATTTTTCTAGCTGGATATAATATCAAGCCTTCCATAGTTAAACTAAGATAGGATATAGGCCAAAGTGTGTCAGATGTGGGGTTTATCTCCTAACATGACTAAAGGATTTAAACTCTATGTACACAAGTTTCAAGATGTGTTCTTTAAACATTAGACACTCCATTAAATTGAGTGTTTTTAAATTGGAAAAGGTCATGGCCTTTTCAAGCCTTAACAAGTTAACTAAACCTTTTCCTAAGTCACCCTCACAAATGCCTCAGTTGTTTCCATTAATGCCTTCTCACATTCATACACATATTCTAATTTAAGTGGTGTCACAACTCAAAAAAGGCTCTCCAAAATAGTGGAATCGTTGCTAAGTGTAATAGGTGTATCCATTCTAGGGCCATAGCATCAATGTAGTTGTCAAAACAAATTTTAAGGACTTTCCCAATCCTTATAGTTTGTCTGATGAGCATCAAGTTGAACACAGGGCTGGTTTGGGCCAAGGAGTTTCATTTTGGCCAATTAACCATTATATGGCCCAGAAGATTTAGGTCATGGTTATCCAGCAACTCAAAGTGGAATCAAATCATTTAGGGTCCAAGCCCAACTTCTATATGGAACCCAAGTTCAAGTGAGGCAATTTGATCATATACTATAAATGATGCATTATGCAAAGTCAACCATACATGTGATGAAAGTTGAAATAAGTATTATAATTATTGATTAAAGTTTAAGTTAGATGAGCTATATTTCTTTGAAAGTCTAAGTTAAATAAGTTAGGTAAGCTACATTGGATTGAAAGTTTATGTTAGGCATATTTCTATGCATGTTTTTCTAAATTAGGTGAGAATTAGGTGAACCATGAACTTATGCCATGAAGGTTGTTCTTTGCTATAAATACTGAACTTATCAATGAGAAATGCAAGCCTTGAATGCTCTGAAATTTTACTTAGCCTCTTATATGTGAATTTCTCAGATAAGTTTTTTAAACTTAGTGGCGAAATTATCCTCGATTTCTATCACTCTCCTTCTTCTATTCTAGAGAGTGGCAAATGAAACAAAGTATTCTTGAATGTGGCATGCAAACTTATCATTCGAGATTGCAAGTTGTTCTATTTTTTCCTTTTCATTTATTTATGTTTTAGGATTGTTCAATCTGAACTTCCTTGAAGCACATCATTTTGGTATCAAAGCTCTGGTTAAGAATGGATAAAGAGAGAAACACTTACTAGTGAGAGAGTAAGACATGTGAGAAGAGTGGTTAGAGTGAGATATGACAGATAACAACCCTACCAGTGTTCTAAGAGGGCTTTCTTTGGAACAAGCTTAAATTATACGCATACAACAAAGTCAACAAGAAATAAGAAAGCAGTTGATTCGTCTAAAGCAGGCAATCGCATAATTTACTGTTTAACAACCTCCACAATAACGTAATCATTGAACTTCCATTGATTCTAATCATGATGAAGAAACGAAAGATGAAGCTTATGCATATAAATAAAGGAGGCAACAGCGTGACTTGGGAAACAACATTAAATTGAAGATTCTACCATTCAAAGGTACTAGCTCACCAGATGAGTACTTAAAATGGGTGCAATGAGTGGAGAAAGTGTTCGGGTGCTATGATTATTCTAAAGTTAAAAATGCAAACTAGCTACCCTTGAATATATCAATTATGCAAATCTATGGTGGAAGAATTTGAAAACACAACAAAGGAGAGATGGAGAAAAGGTGATCAGGACTTGGAGGCTTATGAAGAGACTTATGCAAAAGCGCTTTATTCCCGACTATTACAAGTAAGAGTTATACATCCAGTTGCAAACTCTTAGACAAGGGACAATGTGTGTTGAAGATTATATTAAAGAGTTTGAAATGTTGATGAAGAGTTATGAGATACAAGAGCCTCAAGAACAATTTATTGCAAGGTTCTTAGGAAGCTTGAATAAGGAAATTATTGATGCAGTGGAATTACAATCTTATGTAACACTTGGAGATGTAATTAAGCTTGTTGTTAACGTGGAAAAGCAACATAGAAGAGGAGCAACTAAACCAAGATGCTCACGATACACTAGTTTCAACGCAAAAAAACTTAACTTCTTTAACACCCAAAGATGTCTTAAAGTGGAATGAACGGCAAAAGGAAAAGACAAGTTCTAATCACTATACTGATTCATCCAGAGGAAAGGACAAGGTTGATGATGCAAAGAACTCAAAGAGGAGCACATAAATTAAGTACTTCAAATGTCTTAGTTTTGGACACATTTCTTCTGAATATCCAAATGGAAGAGTGATGATTGTTCAAGGAGCACAAGGGGAAGCTGAAAGTGAAGATGAAATAGAAACTGAATAAGAAGATAATTAGCACATTATAGAATGTCCAAATAAAGGGGAGTTACTTGTAGTTTGACAAGTTTTGAACTCACAAGCTAAGGTAGAAAATGATCAACATGAAAACATATTCCATACTAGGTGTACAATTTGTGGAAAGGTTTGCAGTGTCATTATTGATGGAAGTAGCTATACTAATGTTGCTTCAACAATATTAGTGGAGAAATTAAACTTAAAAACCACAAAGCACCCTCGTCTATACAAGTTGCAATGGTTATAAGACCAAGGAGAAATTCAAGTTACTAAGCAAGTTCAGGTACCATTTTCTATTGGAAAGTCATACAAAGATGATGTAGTATGTGATGTGGTACCAATGAATGCCAGTAATTTGCTTCTGTAAAGACCTTAGCAATATGATAGTAGATTCGTGCATTATGGGTTCCAAAAAAACCTATTTTGTTACCAAAGATGGGAAGAAGATTGTCTTAGCACCTCATAGTCCTCAACATATTGTAAAAGATTAGCTAGCAACGAAGGAAAAGAAAAAGGGGAACTTATTGGCAACTAAAGGAGAAGTTAAGAGAGCTTTACATTCAACTAATCCAATATTGATGCTAATAGTGAAGGAAGCTATTTCAATAGAGGTAGTGTTAATACCTCCGCTGATTGAGAAGTTAGTAAAAGAATTTGCTAACTTGTTTCCAAATCAAATGCCGAAGGGATCATCGCCAATTAAAGGGATTAAGCATCAAATTGATCTCATTCCAAGTGCTGCTTTACCAAATAGACCAACCTACCAGTGTAATCCACAGAAGGCCAAGGAGTTACAATGTCAAGTAAATGAGTCATTAGACAAAAGGCTTTATGAGAGAGTCAATGAGCCCTTGTTCAGTACCAGCTTCATTAGTACTAAAGAAGGATAGAACTATGATGATGTGTGTAAACAACTTGGCCATAAACAAAATCACAATGAAGTATCAATATCCTATCCCTAGGCTGGATGACATGTTTGATGAGCTACATGGCTATACAATCTTTTTGAATATTGATCTCAAAAGTGGGTATTATTAAATTCGAATCAAGGAAGGGGATAAGTGGAAGACAACTATCAAAACAAAGCATGGGTTGTATGAATGGATGGTTATGTCATTCGGTTTATCAAATGCCCTAAGCACCTTCATGCGTTTGATGAATCATGTCCTACGAAATTTTATGAGAGATTTTGTTGTGATTTATTTTAATGACATTCTAATTTATAGCAAAGGTCAAGAAGAACATGTAAAGCACCTGAGAAGGGTCTATGAAGTACTATAAAAAAAAAATTAATTAATTGGCAATCTCTAAAAATGCCAATTCTGCCAAGATCAAGTTATTTTTCTTAGGTTTGTGATTAGTTGGCATAGAGTTAAAGTTAATCCGGAGAAAGTTAAAGCTATCAAGGAGTGGCCTATTCTTACAAACATTTTTTGTATGAGAAGTTTCCACAAATTAGCATCCTTTTATAGAAAATTTATGCATAATTTCAATACTATTCTAGTGTCTTTGACTAATTGCATCAAATGGGGTGGTGACTTTAAGTGGAGTGAGGTGGCCCAACGAAGTTTTGAAATCATTAAAGAAAGGTTATGTTCAACACCAATTCTAACACTTCCTGATTTCTTTAAAACTTTTAAGACTAATTGTGATACATCAAATGTAGGAAGTAGAGCAGTTCTTATGCAGGAGAAGCATCCCGTTGCCTATTTCACTAAGAAGTTGAATGAAACAACTTTGAACTATTCAACTTACGACAAAGAATTCTATGCATTGGTTAAGGCTTTATAGAATTAGGAACATTACTTATTGCCCAAGAAGTTTGTTGTTCACACAAACCATGAGTCATTGAAATATTTGAAGGGACAAACCAA
The DNA here is from genome assembly GCA_037074485.1 of Delonix regia. NCBI lineage: Eukaryota > Viridiplantae > Streptophyta > Magnoliopsida > Fabales > Fabaceae > Delonix > Delonix regia. The sequence goes on along the minus strand of CM073460.1, from coordinate 3,402,449 downwards.
GTTAAACAAGAGACATGCTAAATGGGTGAAGTTTCTAGAGACTTTTCCCTACGTCATCAAATATAAAAAAGGAGCAACTAATGTGGTTACAGATGCCATGTCTCAAAGGCATGCTTTGATCTCATTAATGAATGTCAAGTTAATGGGATTTGAATTAATGAAGGGCCAATATGTGGAAGATCCTAAACTTTCTGATATATACTTGGCATGTGAATAGAGTGCCACTGACGGTTTCTATAAGCATAAGGGATTCTTGTTTAAAGGTTCCAAACTTTGTATTCTTAGTTGCTCTGTCAAAGAATTATTGGTAAGAGAATCTCATTAGGGAGGTTTGGCAAGACACTTTGGTGAAAAGAAGACATTAGAGATGATCAAGGAACACTTCTATTGGCCAAGGATGATCAAAGATATACATCAAGTGGTGGAGAGATATGCAACTTGCAAGAAAATAAATAGCAAAAAAGCTGCACATGGTTTGCATATGCCATTACCAGTTCCTGATTAACCATGGGTTGACTTGAGCATAGATTTTATGCTTAGGTTACCAAGAATTCAAAGGGACAAAGATTCAGTTATGGTGGTAGTAGATCAATTTTTGAATATGTCGCATTTTATTCCCTGTCACAAAACTGATTATAGTTCTCATAAAGCAGATTTGTTCTTATGGGAAATTGTGAGATTACATGGCATTCCAAAGAACATTGTGCCAGACCGAGATGCCAAGTTTCTGAGTTATTTCTAGAAAACATTATGAAAAAAACTTGGGACATGATTACTTTATAACACAACTTGTCATCCTCAAACTAATGGGCAAACTGAGGTAGTCAATAGAACACGTTCTTCCTTATTTAGAACTATTGTTAGTAAGCATATACAGAATTAGGATGAATGCTTGTCATTTGTTAAGTTTGCATAATACAGAAATGTTCATAGTACTACTAAACATTCTCCTTTTGAAGTGGTTTATAGGTTTAATCCTATCACACTGCTTGAACTAGTATCGCTACCCTCAAGTGACCGATTACGCATGAATGGAAAGAAGAAGGATGAAGTGATTAAAGCTCTATATGAAAATGTGAAGCGTCAAATTGAAAAGAAGAATTCAATTTATGAAAGATCAATAAATAAAGGAAGGAAGCAGGTTCAGTTCATACCAAGTGATCTTGTCTGGATTTATCTTCGAAAGGAGAGGTTTCCCAACAAACGAAAGTCAAAACTAATGCCCAAGGCAGAAGGTCCATTCAAGATTCTAAAGAAAATAAATGACAATGCTTACAAAGTAGATTTACTAAGAGATTGCAATATTTCTATCACATTCAACGTAAGAGATTTGACGTCGTACTTGGATGATAATGAAGACTTGGATTTAAGGACAAATCCTTTTGAACCCGGGGCGAATGATGAGCATTAAGTTGAACAAAAGGATAGCTTGGGCCAAGGAGTTTCATCTGGGTCAATTACCTATTTTATAGCCAAGAAGATTCAGGTCATGGTTGTCCAACAACTCAAAGTAGAATCAGACCATTTAGGGTTCATGCCCAACTTTTATATGGAGCCCAAGTTTAAGTAGGGCAATTTGATCATGTGCTACAATGGATGCATTATGGAAAGTCAACCATACATGTGATGAAAGTTGAAATAAGTATTATGATTATTAGTTAAAGTCTAAGTTAGATAAGTTAGGTAAGCTACATTAAATTAAAAGTCTATGCTAGATGAATTTCTATGCATATTTTTCAAAATTAAGTGAGAATTAGGTGAATATTAAACTTACAGCATGAGGGTTATTCTTGGCTATAAATATTGAACTTATCAATTAGAAATGCAAACCTTGAATGCTCTGAAATTTTGCTTAGCCTCTTATATGCGAATTTCTCATCTAAGTTTGTTAAACTTAGTGGCAAAATTATCCCCTATTCTTATTTCTATCCTTCTTCTATTGTAAAGTGTGGTGAATCAGACCTAGTATTATTGAGTGTGGTGTGCAAATGTATCATTCGATATTACTAGTTATTCTGTCTTTTATTTTTCATTTATTTGTGTTTTGGAATTGTTCAATCTAAATTTCCTTGAAGCACATCTTTGTCCCACTAAGAGTTTTCACTGCTGATAGTTGTTAACATGAACTGAGGTAACAAAATTAGAAAACATGTATTATGTGTTTGCACATAATTATAAAACAAAGTTTCCTTCAAAACACTCAACTTATGCAACTATATTAACAAAATTATTTTTCATAATGCTACCTAAAGGTCCCGGATTATAATAAATTAAGGAAACTCATTATACATCAAAAGGCCCATATAACCAAATGTCTATAAAATCTCCATACCAATACAATACAAGAAATATTATGACATCAATTTAACTAAATTTCAATAATATAAAATCACATTGTTAATGTTACATCGGTAGGTGTATTCACTATGAATGCAATTTACCGAGGAATAACTATACAATAACCCAACAATAACAAACACCCTTACAATTATTCCTATGATAGGTAAGGTCATAATCGCAAGGGGCCAATTGTCTAAGTGATCTTCACGGCAAATGAAGTCACTTAATTATGCCCAAGAGCAAGCAAATGACAACACTTTGGATGTCATGTTATTTCAAATAATGCATGATTGACTGCCAAGAATATAAAATCAATCATGTCTTTCATCAATAATTTTGTTTAAGTTAGAGAACATCCAAACCGACAATATTTGACTTTGTATAATTACCTTTTTTTAAGGTAATATTGGCTTTAAACAATCTTTATTAGCCTTTTATATGAAGCCCAAAACCAAGTTTCTCAAATTTCAAAGCTCCTAAAGTCGATGAAAATGATGAAATTTGGGCTCGAAATTGGACCAAATAGCAATTTGCCAAGGCAGTGGGCTCTGAATGATCATGCCTATGTTTTAGGTTAGGTTACCTGTTTGGGCATACACTTAGGTGTTCGATAATCAATTTGGCCCAATTACTCAACCACAACAACTCATGTCACCCATGATAGATGAATATATTACCTAAAGGGTTTAAAATAATTAGGAGAACAATTTCCATAACCAAATTCACTAAATCCACACGAAAATTAACCTCATAATTAAATTCAACACAATACTAAATTTATAAAGGCATAATTCTCCAAAAATTATTTAGGCCAATTTACAAAATTATATTAATAATGTCACAACGATAGAGTATGTCCGTTGCCAATATAACATATACTCTCTTGTAGATTTTTTCTAACATTCAACCTTATCCCTAATCATTACTACAAAGTGTCTTTAAGGAGAAAGTAATAGAATAACAACTACAACTTAGGTTGTTTACAAATCTAAACTATCATGATTGGGCACACGATAGGTGAATACACAACTACTAGGTTTGACCTAAAAGGGTCCATAGCAAATTCCATATACAATTATTCCTTAAGACACTTCGTAAATTAAAATAAAATCCGCCAATAATGCCAATAAATTCGTTTTAATTTATCCATATATTATTGTAGAGAGTGAGCATAGTATGCTGCACCTTACTATGTATAGTCATCATACAAAATTTTCAAGTCAAAATTCTTAAATTACATACTATTTTTAGGCCCTAAATTTTTAAGAAATTTCGAAACTCCTATTTCAAGGGCTCAAAAAATTCTAAGAAATCACCAAAAAAATAGGATAGGGTGAGTGGTATTAAAGCCCCATAGAAATTTTGATCTTCTTTTCCTATGGGTTCTTTTCACTAGAAATTAACTATCTGAATGAACATATACATACTGATACATTTTATATCATCTTGTTGCATCTTATCCGAAGCTCATGAAACCATTTGAACCATCATAAGTTTCAAATTAAATACTCCACATAAAGAACGATTTCTTCAAAAAGATCTAGGAGTTTTCCTTGGTTTGAGCAAATTAGCGTATATCTTGCCCTTTAGAAGCTTAAGAAACGAAAGATGCCAATAAAGCATGATATCATGTGAAACATAACCTTTTCGAAGGAAATTTCTCTCATAATTTTGTGTTTTGACCAAAATTGATTAAGGGTTTGGATAGATTGTAAAATGACAAAAAGCATGATACCTATATCACCCCCTAAAATCACGAAATAAAGCATGTGGAGTCATCAGTCGAAACAAGGTTGAAAAGACTCGATTTCAACCCAGCAAGATGATGAAGATGATAACTAGGCTCTAATACCAATTGTAAAATTATCATATTAAAACATGATCAGATGGGAGATATAAAAATAAGAATGATCTGACTTGAATGTGCAGCAGACATGGCAAAAAATCTTCAAATAAGGAAGAGTGCAACAACCCACAAAACCTTAGCTTATTTTAAGAGAGAGAGAGAGAGAGAGAGAGAGAATTTGAAAAGATTTAGGATCATTATAATTAGGACTTTTTCTTGAAGTAACTGAGGGTCTTATTTATAAACCATTTAGTCACTCTATTTTATTTATTTATTAAAATAAATAAGTTTAGTAATTTTAAAATAAGCTCATAATAATACTCATTTAAATTGAGTCTAGTACTCTCTCTTTTAATAATTTGATAGGATAATTACTAACTAAGCTTAGGCTATAAGTTAAGGTCTCTACCCAATGAACCAGTGAATAATTTAACTCATCACTAATTATCCACTATTAAGAAGGACCTAATATATTATTTGTTTAAAATTATATTGATTGCCTAATTAATTATTACACAAAATTGTTCTAATAATACGATTAATGTTAATCCACTAAAATTATTCCAACATTGATAACATATTCCCCACAATTCCCTAATGATCTATATTATATAATTTTATAGTTTAATTTTTATTCATATTATTGTAATCCATGGGTCTATCTTTATGAATTGAAAACCTACAGCTATGTATTAAAAATAATAATAAAAGTGAATGATACTTTTCTCTCTTGTTCTTTTAATTAATATTTTCTTATATATTCCATTAATTTTACAACATATTTCTTGTTTTCTTATGGATGCCCATGGGCTCTAATACCAAGATGAAAAATGATGAAAATTAAAAGAAGAAAAATACTCCGAGGCAATCACTCTCATATTTCTTTTTCATACGACAACTTACATTAATGTAAAGAATGGAAGCTTAAATACTAAAGCCCTTAATTACCCTAATCCTAATTAATAGGAAAAAATAAAAAATAAAAATAATTCAAATACAATCTTAAGTTAATTAGAAAAACATTTTAAAAGACAAAAATGCCCTTCTCTTAAGTGATTCAGCAACCTATAGCCTAGGCACTTAGATCTGGCACCTAGGCAGTTATGTTTCTGCTTCTTCTCCAACAACTGGCGCCTAGGCAACCATCTTTTCGTTTCTCCATGTGTCAATTTACAAAAAATAATACCACTACACATCTTTTTATTCAAAATAATTAAGTGCTAAGCTAGCTTATATAGTTAAAGATGAACCTCTCCCTTGGACTATATATGTGATTGTCTCACTTGATCCTCTAGAGCATGAGGACTAAAGCTGTGATAGTATCATCCCCTTCCCCAGTAACATTGTAGTGCTAACTTGAAAAGAACCACACTAGGATTACTCTGACATTCTTATGAGGGTCGTCAAGGTAAGTTCAGTGCAGGCCAAGTGTCATATGAAGTTCCTCAGCTTGAAGAAGACTAGGTGCACTGTGAAGAAGTGTTCAGCATCCTCCTTTCCTTTGAGAACCATGCGCTGAAAGATGCCACGATAGAATTGTGTGAAGGCTCTTCTATACTATGCATGGTGGCTCTAAGGTAAAGGCTTTCCCTTGGTCTTCTACATTTGGTCCTTGACAATTGAATTATTTATATGAGCTCTCTCCTCCAAACTACCCAGTGCCAGAACTCTTGAAGCCTGCTAAACCAGTCCACCTCTTTGAAATATTACCATCACAGCCTCCAGTATTAACCTCCCTAGGTCTCCGGTGACTAGCCCCTAAAATACCATTAAATGCATGACCATATTTAATGCTCACCTCATCTTACATGTTCCACTGTAAATAGAACCTCTTCACTCCATTGAACATGCTCTTCTCTCAAACAAGCATACCCTTAACTCTCTAAACACCTTAATTTTTAAGACTTTGAAGCACTGAAGCACCTTTATCACAACGTATAAATACTAAGATCCAACAGCCCTCTTGTTTTACTTGAGCTCTCACTTAAGAGTGCTTCTGTCTTTCCATCCACAATATACCATATGCACTTTGAATTACCTTTCCCGCACCTTCCAAGTTTTCAAACCCCTGGCTTCTAGCACCATTTAGTTGTGCGAAAAAATAAGAAATTCGTCAAAATGTATGTGCCAGTACTAGGAACACTCATTTTAATAAATTTTCATTGATTCTTGACACAATCAACCAATACGTTATGAATTCTAAATTTCTCATAATTATTTCCTCCAACTTGACTCAAGTAGAAAGTCAATCTAAAAAAATTCACAATTCCACATTTATTTAAAATTCCAACTTTGAAGAGTGAAATCAAATCTCAGATTCATCCTAATCAATGGGGAATAATACCTACATAACTGAACTTCTAACCATGATTCCAAATACCTCCTTCCCTAGAGCACTAATTGGCCATTTCAGAGCTATTATGATACATTACCATACAGGAAGACGATAATCAAGAAAACAGCAAGATTAACACTGACAATAATACAGAGAGATTAGAGAAAAGGATAATAAAACACACACACACAGTGTGTGTGTATAACTACTTTTTCTGAAGAAGAACTGTTCACCAAAACAGATCAAGAAGGCAATAGCAATCAACCTTCTCTCTTCAGCTACCTTGGGGAGCTGGCATGCTTTTCTAATTCCTGATTACTTGCATTAGGTGAAGCGAGAATAGCTTCTTTTTTTTTTTGGCCAACGGTGAAGAGAGACTAGTTTAAAAATACAAAGTCTGAAATCATAATGAGTTGATATGCATAGTTACAACTATATACAAAGTTAGGCAATTAGAGATCACCTAATACATCAAACTTCTCCCTACACAGAATACAGGACAGACTACATAATATATTCCAAAAATTGACCAACCTGAAGCAAAAGCTTTAAGTCAGTATCATTTATTTGAGTTCCTTCGGATTCTGTAAATAGATCACTGGTAGACAAATCAATTAAGCCTACAGCATAAGCTGAAAGAAGCATTAGCGGTTCACTTCTCGGATTCCCAATGACTGGAAAATCACAATGCTGCAATTAATTTTTGAGCGTGCAATAGAAACAGGACTGTATTGACTACAAGGGACTACTTGGATAAGAGATAGAAACCACGGACTGGCCACCAAGTCCTTATCTTTAATTAGCAATTAAGGAAGCTTGTCTAACACAGTAGTTGCAAACAGGAAGCCAGCTCATTTCCCATTAACTGACTTAGCTCACACAAGTCCTTATCTCCTGGCATGGGTTTTTTTAAAAAATTAAAAAAAGAGGGATTAGATTGGTTCATTTCGAATCCCGAAAAAATATTATAGGACTCGGATTGATCTCTAAAAAGTAGTATAAGAATTAGTTCATTTTGAGTCCCGAAAAGTCTAACATTATGATTAATACTTTATGTACAGTGAGATTTAAAAAAAAAATTGAATCAACTGGCTCAAAAAGCCCCAAAACTCCCCTTCAAACTATTTGTCAATGAAAAAATATTAGCTAGTATTAATATATTTATATAGCAACAACCATCAAATGTTTAGAGTTTATTTGGTTGTTAGAATCAAGATGAGGGAATGAGAATGAGAAACACTCTCATTCTCATGTTTAGTTGACAGGTTGAGTCCTCATTCTTATTCTCTAAAGAACCTACTTTCCCTCATATAAGGAGGAGTTTTCTCTTTAGTTAAAGCTATGGAATGAAATTAGTCTTTTGAGAATGAAAATATGCTTGATAAAAGTGTCTTTACTTATAATAATTTTCATACAAAAATACCCCTATGATACATCAAAACCCTAATTTATTATTATTTATTATTAAATTATTATTTTTAATTTATTATTATTTTTATTAATATTATTAATTATTATTGATTTATTAAATATATATTAATTAATAATTCGAAAAGATATCTGGTTTTTTTTTTTTGGTTTTATGATAAGGGATAATATGATAAAACATGCAACCTAATTGATTTTCATATGCAATCTACTAACCAAACGAATTAAAGAAAGACATGTCAATTCTCATTCCTTCTTAACCAAACAACATTTTAATATTTTTATTCTCATTCCCACTCCCACTCACATTCTCATTCTCACTCTCATTCCTATTGTATTAATTCTAACAATCAAACAGAGCCTTAGTTTCATTAAAACTAATACACTAAATCAATTGTTACATAAGTGTACTAAGACTAGTTAATATTTTTTTCATTTGTAAATGCTTTTATTTTTTGGGGAGTTGTACTTTAAAAAATTAATTTACTTTATTATATATCAATATATTTTAAAGCAACAATACTTGTAAGTATTAGTGAAAAAATGAAATTTAATAATATATTATGATTTAAATAAAATATAATAAATTAGAGAATATCCATAAAATTGGTCATGTAATATTGATGAGAGAGAGGTGAGGACAATGAGGGCATCATTATAAATCATTCAATCATATATTGTTATCTCTTATTTTAATTTTAGATCATGTTAAATTATATTTATAATCCTTTATTAAAAAAATTTAAGAGATAGTTAATTAATTAATTCATTATTTTTCTTATTGACCTTAAAAAATATTCCAATTTCAAGGGATTCTCGATTTAAGATGTGGTTAATGAATCCATTAATTTTCTCGTTCATTCCAAATAATTCTTAGATTTCAAAGAATAATTTATTAATTTTTTTGTTCAGTTTAAAAAATTCTCACAATTCAAAAAATTATCAATTTAACAAACAATTAATTAATTACTTTATTATTTCTCTCATTCAATTTATACAAATTAATGTCTTCATTATTTTTCTTATTAACCACAAGAAATTTATGTACTTCAACAAATTTTTAATAGATATATAAAAGGTGAAAAGTTAATGCTTAAGAAGTTAAGAGTTTATTCAATATAGTATTCTCTTAGTCAACAAAATTGTTACGTTTAAATGGAGTCTACTTTACTTTTATATAAATAATAGATTTTAAAAATAAGATAATTTCTCAAAATTATTATTCTTTAAGTAAACTATACAAATTTTTAAAATTATGCTAAAATTTTATTATTTTTCATTTATAAAGTATAACAAAAAGTTATCAACAATTTAATTTTTGGAAAATTTTCAATTTACAACTATAAGTTACAATTAATTATTTTCATAAATCTTATACTTTATAATTACATTGAAGAACTTTTCAATTGACCAAAATGCTAATAATTTTGATAATACACTAACAATTGATTGTTATTTTAGCCGCTCATAAAAAATCTTCTGACATGTCCTAAACGGTGACGTAAATTTCAATTTTAAAACAATATTGTATATTACAGTTATTGTTGGTCATAATCAAACCAAACAAAAAAGTCTAAATTCATTATCACGTTGAGGTGAAAGATGCAACCGAGATTTGTAATTAGGAATCAACCCGGTAATTATTACTGTTTATTTTTATCTTTGTTACCACATTAATTTAAATTTAAATTTATGATAAAAGTAAAAATAACTTATAATTTTATTATGAACTTAATTTACTATAGTTACAAATTAACTTAACTATATTTATCATTAACTTTAATGTTTATAATCACCAAAATTATAATTTTAACTTTAATTATATTCACAAAATATGATTTTATTATTACCTTAGTAACCTTGAATACAAATCAATTCAATTGTCTTACAACGATCATTTTAGCTTTAAGATATTTCTGTCCCAAAGTTCATTCAGAGTTGGGAAAATTTTGAGATTGCGACAAGTTGTCCAAAGTAAAAGATGTATTAGGTACCCTTAAGTCCACGGAAAGTCATGAGGTGTCACTCGATATCAGTCGTCAAATTTCAGATATTTTCCTAGTTCGTGCAGAGACCGACGAATAGGAGTCAAATGGGTTATAACACAAAGTAGACCCGGCCGTAACTCGGGAATCCCCGTGGACCCTTTAAAGATCGAAAGCTATCTCGCGAGATTTCCACCGAGAGAGAAGCCTTTGCGCGGTGGTCGGCGGGAGCCTAGCCAAGCCATGTCATCCTACAGCACCTCCAGTCGGCCCTTCGATGGCGACGACGATGGCTTCATCGGAAACGATCTTCGGCTCCATTCTCAGCGCTTTGACTCGTTCTCCAACTTCGACAACGACTCAGTGAAGGACTCGGTCGGCGACTCATCTCCGGTATTCGGAAGCCACCAATCATACACCGCTGAAGACCACGTGTTTTCGTCTGAGCCAGTTGTAGAAACTCCGTCTGCGCCGTCGATTTACTCAAACGATGGGGCAGACGCTGCGTTCTCGGCGGAGCATGAGGGGAAGGGTGTCGACCGAGACTTTGTTGCCTCCGGTGGCCCGGTCTTGCCACCGCCGGTGGATTTGGAACCAGAAGAGGGCTTTGCTCTTAGTGAATGGCGAAGGTAAGCTCTAGGGATCGTGATCGCTGTTTACTACTTTTCGGCTTTCTGCAGAACTAAATCTCTAGGTCAGATTTTCTTTTTTCTTTTTTTTTTTTGGCTTCCAATTTTTAGAAATTTTTAGGTGCAATTGCTCAACTGCGTGTGTCTGTGTTGCGTATGATGACGATGATGATGACGTGTGAATGAGCAGACAGAACGCAATTCGACTGGAAGAGAAGGAGAAGAAAGAGAAAGAGATGCGGCAACAGATTATAGAGGAAGCAGAGGAGTACAAGATTGAGTTTTACAGGAAGTGCAGGCTGAGTGTTGAAAATAATAAAGCGTCTAACAGGGAAAAAGAAAAGGTAAATCCATTTGCGATGTTTCCTGTTTATAAGACTACTTTTTTTTTTTTCACCCTGCTCCTACGAAGTTTGATATTGGTATTAGTTATTGTGGCATTTATGTATCATATTATACTGCCCATCTTAGCTTATATGATAGAGAGCGAGCAATAGAATTGAATCTTATTTTTAAACATAGTTCTTCAGAGAGTTTCCATGGAGAAATCTCTTTCATACTGTTAGATCAGCTTTATGTTTTTTAAAAAAAAAAATGACAGAGACGAACTTATACATACTTGCCTGGTATAAAGAAAAGGAATGAGCGGAAATGGAGTATGTGCCACTCGCATTCCAGCCTTACATACTTTTTTTATGTAATGCGAAGATCAATAAATACCTGCTCGAAGAAAAAATGGTAGTATGAAGAGTGCAAATATTTTATTATTTTGACATATATCACTTCTTTTATCAAGATCCTGACTATTCTTCGATGTAAATAAATAAAAAAAGAAAAAGCCAATGTTGATGTTTATCGACATCCTTAGTTCAGTCAAAGTTAGTTTTACGTCGAGGTTTATGATTCGTCAATATTGATTATGTTTTGGTGTAATCAGCTCTGAGAAGATTGAGAATTCACATTTATACACACACTGTAGTTCATCCTTTCAAATTTTCGGTTTTATCATTGCTTCTTGTATTGTGTCCTGTCATCCTGTGTAACTGTTAGCTGCGGTTAATGGTTGTAGAGTTGAGGCCCCCCTTACACCCAATTCTCTTTTTCCCAAAATTGTCATTTTTAACAGATAATAACAGGTAATAGGTTTATTAGCATTTTGTTTTGTGAATATTAAAACCAGTGCCATGAATATATTATTTACTGGATGTAATCTGGCAGCTATTTTTGGCAAGCCTGGACAAGTTTCAAACTGATGCTGAGAAAAACTACTGGAAGGCAATTGGTGAACTTATACCCAATGAAGTGCCAGCCATTGAGAAAAGAGGGAAAAAGGGTAAAGAGAAGAAGCCTTCCGTTGTTGTAATCCAGGGGCCAAAGCCAGGGAAGCCAACTGACCTTTCAAGAATGCGGCATATATTATTGAAGCTCAAGCATAATCCACCTGCACACATGAAGCTGACGCCGCCGTCATCATCAGAATCTAAAAAGGATGCTAAAACTGGGCCCCCTGATGGAGTTAGTACAAGTACTACACTTCCCAAGCTTGCTGTGGCAACTCAGGCTGTTCCTGCATCTTGAAGGCGCTGCTATTTGCTGATTATGCATATGAAAGCCAGTTTGTCTAGTTTGTGTGTTTAATGTAGTTCTCTCGTGGTATTATATGTATATAATATATTTATTTTTGGTTGCTTAATGTATTGGTACAGTCCATTTTAGAACTTAATCTTTAACTGTGGTCGCCTTTGTTGTGGCGTATAGACATTATCCTCTAGTAGATTTATTATTAATGCCACTGATTTGGCTTTGGTCGAAATTAGCATAATATCTTAATATAGTCTATCTTGTCGCTGCATTATAATAGAATTATTCATGAGTTTTTATGTTAAATTTGTAGAATTATTTATGGGTTTGTATTTTAAATTTGAATTGAAATTATCTTTGATAATTTGTTCTACTGTATAAAACAAGTTTTATTAAGTTATTGTTCTTTTTTATTTTTTTTGGTAACCTTTACTAAAATTTCAAACCCCTTTGCTGTTTCCTGTTGTCCATCTTCCCTGGACATTTTCGGAGGAACTTTACAAATGTCATTAGGCATTAGTAACAACCAGGGTGCCAATAATTTGAGTCTTTTGTACTTTATATTAATATCTTCTTCTAGGTCATACAAAATTTATATAAATTTAGTTAGTAATGAACTGACATTTGACTTTATTTTTTGGGACCACTAAAAAAAAAAAATTAACGTTGTCAATTATTCTCAGAACTCACGTCTGAATTCTAACCAGAAGTATTGTAAAAATTGATATAGTTCATCCAGTTTTAAAGTTGTCAATTTTATCTCAGAATCTTTTAAGAAGCCTGTGAAAGTATTTTATGTCTTTGCACAATATCATTTTGAAATTCCACCGTTGAGACGCTTCGTTTTGTAATTTAGTGAAAACCTAAACCAGAAGCAAGGAAACAAGTATAACGTAGCTGAAACCATGAGGCCTAACTTGCCAATTGATCTTATAAAGTAAATTTACGTTTAAGCTTGGTAATTTAATATTAATTGAGTTCAAATTCAAGTTTGAATCTTAGTTGAGCTATTTTAATCAATCATTTGAACGCGTTGAACCTAAACAATTCACAAACAATACTCTATATATATAATTAAAAAAAATTCATGAACTTCTATATGATGTACAAATATAATATGTAAACACTCTGAAAATATATAGTGAAATTTTTTATATTTGAAGTGTTGGATTTATTTATTTTTATGATATAATATAAAAAAAATTTCCAGTCCAAATGCACTGAAGTAATCAATAAACTCAATCTAACATATTTTTTTGATTTCATTTTATTGATTTATCATATTTATTAAACATATATTTAAGATTTTCAAAGTTAAATTAGTCTCACTTCTCTTTACAAATATTCAAATTATATGATTCTCTCTTCTATTTTGAAAATACGCAATTTCCTCTTTGAAATCAGAAGATGACCTAAATGCTCTCAAGATGAAGATTTACTAAATAAATATTTTTTTCGTTTCAACGTTTTTTATTTTCTACTGAAAAAAATAAAATTTTATCTAATTTATGACAATACTTATATTTTATTAATATATATTTAATGCAAAAGCATTCTTGAAACTAAACTATTATCGATAAATCAGTTCAAATTAAAAATTTATATTGTGAACGTACTTTTTGTTTTTAATAATTTATTTTTTCATCAAATAATTTTACAATTTGTTAAATTTAAAAAATCGACCAATATATGTTGCTTATATATACAACTAGTACTTATTATATTATGTAAGCAATAGATATAAAAGTAATTTGTTCAAATAATATAATTGGAATTTATCTTTTACTAAATCTTGCATATCTTCTGATTTATGGGGAGGAGGGTATAAGTTTTCAAAATAGAGAAGATAATCTAATTCAAATATCTCTTAAAGGAGGAAAAATTGATTTAATCATTATTAAAATGTAGAGCAACACTGCAACCAATAAGCAAATCCGGAAGAAGGAAAATGATCAAAAATGGAGAAAAGGGGGAAAAAAACACTTCTATAAGAAACTACGAAATTGGATTAAAAAATCAGTTATATAATAATCAATATTAACTCTTCTACCTTGCAGACAGAAATAAAACGGCTAAGTGCATATATACTCCTTTCCCATGCTCTCATCTAATCCCTTTGGATGGAAAGAGAACTTAGGTATCCCAACAACTAAAACAAATGGCACTATGACCAGGAAAAAAAAAAAAAAAAAATTAGGAAGCATACAATGTTGCCCATCAAACAACCTGGAATATGAATTAAACAATCAATCACCTAGGAAGCATCTCAGTCTCGAAATCGGTAACACTGTAGTGGATTGATGTCCCGTATGGATTTTTGGAACTTCCGAACTCGTTTGCTTGAGAAGATGACGACTCATCCAAAGTATTGCCCAACTTTTTCGAGGTATTCCACCTATAAACTCCAGGTTCAGTCAATGCCTCCTCATGCAAATGCACATCCTTGGTAAGCATTTTTATCACTTGCTTCATGGTGGGTCTGTGTTGTGCAGCTGCTTGAGTACAGAACAGAGCAACCTTAATGAAACGTAACACCTCGATCTCATCATATTCAGTAAGTTCAGGATCAACAATGTCCAGAAGCCTGTTTTCTTCTTTCAGCTTCCAAGCCTGCCATAAAGGAATGCTAAAGTGAGAAGGCAAAAGATATAGTACCTTTCAGGCCGTCAGAAGAGAAATATTGCAACTTTTCATTATGTTCAAAGTTATCTGTTCCTATTCTTTGACTACTGTAATGATTCATATGCCTGGAAAAGCAATTAATACCTTTTCAATTTGATTATAGCAGACATAAAAAAATGCCTCAATTGTAACTTCTCATATGCTCTAGGAATCATTTCTCTCACATCAATTCATATGCTTATGAAGTCCATTATCCATGAGAAGCCTCAAAGTTTGATGTTCCAATGAGAATAGGTGTCCTATTAGGTTAATACAGTCTAATCTACGAAAAAAGAAATTTCTTTTCATCCACAGTGGCATAAGAGAGAACAGGACATAGCATCTTCCAGAAGAGCACGACTGTTTATGACACAAAAATAAGTGCTTTCAAATGCCTCTGAATTGGAAAACATTCAATCAAATTAGCTAGACCCTGACTTATATCTTTCCACAATGTCACTCCATCTTCACAATGCAGCGGTTTGGACTGAGTGTTCAGTATTTTTTTAGAATCAAAATTGCAGTACTTTACGAGCAATTGGGCTGACGTGCTGACAGCAGCTTATATTAGTTGTCCTATCATTAATATAGCAGAGTCAAATTGACCTTAAGATATCTATAAATTATAACCTCTGCACTATATATAAAGGCCATGAGACATAAAATTTATGCTAAATCCTGCTGGCGAGCCATCAAATGAGTCTATATCAGATCAAACTTCTTGCAGTTAAAGACCCAAGTGCAATTGAGATAGAAAAACCAGGAGTCATTTTCGTAACACTGCATGCAAAGAGAGAAAGAAAAGAAATTTGAGATGAAGAGAAAACATCATGCAGTTCATACTCCATATTCATTTGAAATGTGAGTTTCTTTAGGATAGGAGGCAAAAACAAGTGTTTATTTTCTAACTCCTAAAAAATTTGACACTGCTGGCAATTATAGAATAGTTTTCAAGCACGGTCCTCTAAAATAGGTAGCATAGACTCAAGGTTGTCAAGATCTAAATTTAAATTTTCAAATCTTAAGTTCCCTATAAACCAAGCGATCCTAATCCTATGGAAAAATCTAAATCCTCTTGAATTTAATTGGATATAGCTTTAAATCTTAAGAAAGGATCTTAGTACTTACCAGACCAATCCCTGACATAGTAGTGGATTGGGGTTTTTATTTCATTGTTTCTAGGTTTATATGCTTAGGGCCACGTGAGTCAAAAAACCAACACAACTGAAACCTTAGTGATACAACACATTCATATCCTCCCTAATTTTTTGCCTTTGAAGTAGGAGGATCCTAGGTGCAGACTTTGCAGCTAGGGGCATTCAGGCAGGATTTTAAAGCTACAAGAAGCGGGGTTTAGCTCAATCTGTCTTTGTACTCTTTATATACCAAATATTTTCTTCCCTAAACATCATTTTTTAAAGGCCAATGGTGAGATATCAGAGCACTAGGCATGTCTTCCTTTGAAGGAAGGCCATACTGTCAACAAGCCACATTTGGGTAAGGAAGGAGGAGCTTTTGAAGCTAATATGACCAGGGTTTTGGCTCTCTCTGTCTCTCCCTCCTTTGTTTTCATATCTTGGAAACTTATGCAGCTATCTTTTCTTCTTATTGCTGTAAAACGCCCTTTTATTATCACATTTTGGTTATTAATTATGTATAATTCTAATATATGTATTTTGTTGGCGCATGTTAGAAGTAATTTAGGCACTACTATGCTTCTTTTTGACTTTTGTATAAGTAAATGTACATTTTTACTCTTACGCACTTATTTTTCATTTGAGGTAGGACCCTACGATCCTTGATTGATCTTTCAAGTCCCACGGTTGATCCTAGCAAGGATCTCAATCTTGACAACCTTGGACAAATTAGAAAGGCTACTTCTCCCAAGTTCTGAAAGACTTTATTTCTCTTATGATGTTTCTCAGTCTCTGTCAATTTATCAAGCCAAGAGAAGATGCTGGCATGTCATAGCTGATTGATACTCAAGACTAAAGAGTTAAGAAATATACCCATTCCACTAGAACCAATAGATTCTCTCCAAATGCAGCTTTACTACTACTTTTACCACTGATTATTTCAAGCATGAGAACCCCGAAACTGTACACATCCGCCTTCTTTGTAAGTTGTCCTAGAAGTGCATATTCTGGCGCAAGATATCCGCTGCAAATACCCAAAAACAAAAAATAATGTTGTAATTATGGTTCATAAATCTAGTAGAACAGCCAGGAACGTATAAAATAGCAATTTGGATGAATCTATAGTAAAGCGCAAGGTATGCATCTAGTGTCTCTGGTCCTTCAAGCTCACAGAAGTTAATTTGGCCAAAAAAGTAGGAGCATATAAAAAGTTAGTTGAAGTCAAAAACTTCTTTAATATTTTCCATTCTCTGTCTATCCTTTGTTTACTCAAACATTGCATCTCAATGCATATTAACATTGTAATAATTCGAATTTTTTTAATGTATCATTACGTTTCGAAATTGAACTGCAATAACTAATAGATTATTACATAAAAATAAAATAACAAATGAAATGGCACACGTCCATGTGCATGACAAGACACCAGCTTAATCAACATTTCATTCTTACTAGAACAAATGAGATAAATGTACATAGTAAAGAATCTTAGGTCTTAATATTGTCTAGAGAGGATACACAAGAAACTCCAAAATTTATGAGCCATTTATATTCTTTTACAATTAGTAATATCTATATCATTAATTGAAATATGAAATTCAAATGAGTTTACACAAAAAAAAAAGAGGAAAAAAAAAGATGAAACTAGCTTTCAAACAACATTCAAATGGCACAATCCAGGCAACAGTCATATAAAATGACATCCATAATGTAAATTGTGCATTGTTGCTTACACAGTTCCTGCCACTCGAGTACTAACATGAGTGACATTGTCAGGGAAAAGTTTTGCCAGGCCAAAATCCCCTATTTTAGGATTAAAGTTCCCATCAAGCAGTATGTTACTAGCCTTGATATCTCTGTGAACTATGTTTGGTTGAGCCTCTACATGAAGAAATGCAAGACCAGAAGCTGTACCACGACAGATAGCAGCCCTCTTTGGCCAATCCAGAGCAACACATTTGCTTTTAGAACCTGTAAAAACGTTCGCTGGTTATTAGCATGATCAAATTCATGGAAAATCCTTCATTGAGCTTTTAAACCAATTGCATATTCAGTGCTTTGCTCTTCATGACTCCAACTCTAACCCAAAAAGAAAAGCTAAAGTGTTAAACTTGCAAGCATAATAAATCCGACCAGATACTATACTTTGTGCAACAAAGGTCAGAAGCAACCCAGACTGGAGAAAATGGAAAAGCGAGTCTGATCCAAACAGGTAAGTTCTACTTTTGTAAGAACTATAAATCCCAAAACATATAGAAAGATAAACTGGTTTCCAAAATTAGAGGATTGAATAATTCAGACAAGACTCACTTCCATATACATATTTAAATTGTTCTGATATTTACCAAGCAAAGAACTCGCAAGGCTATTGTTTTCCAGAAATTCATACACCAATATCCGATGGTAGCCCTCAACACAGCAGCCAATTAGTTGCACAAGGTTTGGATGTTGTATATTTGATATAATATCAATTTCTGTCATAAATTCATTTGTTCCTTGTTTAGACTCTACAGAAAGAGACTTGATAGCAACTTGAGTACCATCCCTTAGAATTCCCTGAAAATGTCAATGACAAAGTAGCAAAGAAATTTACTCAAAGTAACAAGGCGAGAATTATAATAGTGATCAAGCGTACACCCCATATGAAAGCATAAGGTCAAAAAATATCTCATGACGGTCATCTATCTCACCTTGTAGACAACTCCATAACCTCCTCCACCAATTTTGCTCGATGGATGAAAATCTCTTGTTGCTGATCTCAACAAGTTATAACTAAAAGTTTTAGTTGTAATCACTGTCATCCACAAGCACATAAAATATACATAAGAAAATCATGAAATGTTTCTCAAATAGGAAACATCAAAGAAGAAAGTCATGAATGCAGTTTTAGGTAGTCATTGGCCAAAATCTTGCCAGACATTAGATCAAGTTGAGTTCTAACTGGCACAGAAATGCCAGGATATTTTGCAATCTAATATGCAGACTTATTCAATGAGAGTCAATAATTAAATATAATGAAAGCGAAGAAAAAAAAAACCACAAATGGCCTAGAGGGTAAGTTACACATCTCTATTAACACTATCAATATTAATAATAACCATTTTAAATAGGATATTCAATTTGAATACATCCCACAAGGCCACAACATTCAGACTCACCAATTAAGTTATTCAAGGGAGTTCAACGAAAGTTCCACAGGCTGATCTATCAAAGCACATATAAGTCCGGGAATTCTGAAATTAAACTATACTGAATAGATCAGGTTGTAGTTTGAGAGTGATATTGCAAAGTGCAACACGGTACTTTTAATTGTACCACTTAATGAAGCTATTTTAATGTCCTCTAGCTATGTTTAGGATTTTAAGTGTACAATGGTAGCAAGCATATTACCTAATCTAATGGCACAGTCTAAACTCTAAAGTGTGATACCGTGATAAAATACTAAAATAACTCATTTAAAGAGAATAAATTTTTCATAGTTTCTTTCCAGGTGAAGTCAATAGAATTATGCAGGCTAGTATACAAGCTTAATTTTTGTAGTTTAAGTTAGTACCCAATAACATCCAAACCTCCACCTGCACCGCAGATCCCTTGATAACATACAGCAATTCTAGACATTTTTGCCTCCAGGTTGCTAGATGTACTAGAAAGAAATGAAAAAATCATCTCCAACTAATGGAATTCACAGTTTTAAACATAACTGATAACTCTATATTGTTACAATTAGACAGAAAATCTTAGACTGTAACAAAATTATTTGGCATACGAAACACAGACGTACTGTATCATGCAAGAGAGAGGAATTAAAATCATGAAAATCACAAGATCAATCATTTGTAGACTTTTGAGTTAAACAACCAATCAATCAGAGAAATTAAAATCTTTACCATTGTCCATACCTTGTTCATTTGACTGGCCAGCAGGATCATTCGTCCCTTTAAAACAATTCAAGGAACCGAAGCAATTGCCAATCATTGCCATATACACCCAAATTCTAACCTCCTATACTACCACTAAAGACTCTAACTGCATTTGTTCCTCATTCACACACAATCAACAACCGCAACAATGGGAAAAGGAAAAGAAGAAACGCATTGAATTCAAAAACCAATGAAGCAAGCTGGATAACTTAACCCAAAATCATAGTGAAAGAGAATGATCTTCCCAATATTTTTGAATAATTATAAATCTCCAAATCCTACGCTAAGTTTTCGAACTGCTGCGGGTATAAACACGTAGGAAAGGTATGATCTTTCTTATCGAAATGAGGAAAATCACCAAACCATCGATAGTTTAGTCGAGACACAAGTACTATAGGTTTCGAAGAACCGTGTAAATCCATAGACATGGATCAGAAAACTAGAAAATAAAGTTATGATTATAAACTAAAGAGTTTAGAAAGCTCCAATAAGAAGCAGAGTCACAAAAGATCAGGAGGAAAAGGAAGGGGAACCATGAAGGCGAGTGAATTTTTTTCCTAGATTGACGGTGTAAGTAAGAGACAGACACGAAATCCAAATGATAAAAAATTGGTGAGCGCGAAAAAGACACGGAAACGTTTTCCATAGCCACGTAAGAGGATTCGTCGACTTGGGTTAATCTTATATTGACTTTTTGCAACGCGTAAATACTGAATATTACTATGTATGAGTAATTACTTATATTTGATAAAATAAGCAGAGTGTATTGCAAAATTTTCATTTCAAAAAATTGTGATATTGATTTTTAGGTTAACATAATTTTAAATTCACAAAAACAACGAGAATAAATGCTACCTAACAAACCGCCTCAAGACACAAATAAAGGCAATACTATCCTTTCATTTTTTTTAGAACGATTATTTTATTGTCAAGTTTTCTTTCAAAATTAAATTTTAAATTTGACTTCAACTTTAACACTGTTAATTTAGATGTCATGGTCAAATTTGAATATGAATTAATAAATAACTAATATCCAAATTAATAAATTGTTAAAGTTTGAATAAATAACGTAACAATAAATTAAAGGAAATAAAAATTTTTGTAAGAAAGTAGAAAGACCAAAAATATATTTGAACCTAATTGGTATTAATACTAAATACATTAGATATGATCTATAATATAAAAGCTTTTAGTTCAATAGTGAATTTTGGTAACAGATTTTATATTGATGTCAATTGAGTTTTACTCATGAAGAAATAGAATGGCATAGTTTAAAATCTGATTACTGTATAAAGACTATATATAATTGGAAATGTGGGGTGGCGTGGAGAATACCTCTCCGCTATACTCACTATTAATTGTTTCTTTTATTATTATTCATATTTCTTTTTTCTTATCCTCATTTTCTGCATGGACCTATAATTGTTTTATTAAAAAAAATTAAATAAAACAGAAAAATTATCACATGATATCATTAACTATATTTTAAATAGATCACACTTTTTTACACTTCAAAATTGTAATAGAACTCAATTAACGTAATCCATCAAAATTATAATATTATTAAAATTTGCATAAAAATAATTGGATACTATATTATTTATAAAATATGTAGAGAAAACTACAAAATAACAAATTTTAATCGTAAGAAGAGAAAAAAATGACACAAGCACTATGATTGGAACTTTAAGGTTATTGAAAATATGCTACTATATTTTCCAAATTTTTAAGAAAAAGACTAAAAAGTAATGGGTGAAATTAATTTTTAATTAACTTGTTTGTCTCATTCAAAATTATTATAAATATAAATAATAAGTGAAATAATTAATAAAATACTAAAATTAGTAACACGCATACATAAAACTTTTTCATGTACTATGTATAATTGTCGCAAACAATGATATGCCAGGAGCGTGTCATTTCCAAATTATCTTCACGGAAATTTTTCTTCCCATCATCGTTTCTACAAGCAAAAAATTCTTAAATCCAGTCCCCAAATGAAGCATTTCCATGGGAATCTAAAAATTTAGGGACTTTTTTATTATTGCTAGATATAATTAACGAGTAAAATTTTATTTTAGTCCCTTATTTAGTACCTTATTTTTATTTTAGTCTCACATTTATTTAAATATCTACTATTTTGATCTTCAATTATCTTACTACCTAAAAAATGGTGACATAACCTGTGATGACATGACTTATTAACTAACAAAATGGACAAAACTAAAGTGTATTTCATGCAAATATTAACTTAGTTGGCACCTAATCTCAACACATGCCCTAAAAGACCCACCCACTATTTTTTTATTTTTTTTGCCAAAATAAAGACACCTATTTTTATCACTGTTGTTTACCATTGGTCGTTGGTTAATTGAAGCTAATGTTGGAGTGGGTGTTTTTTTTCTGGCCAAAAAAATAGAAGGTGAGTCCTTTTAGGGTATATGTTGGAATGAGGTGGCAACTAAATCAACATGTGGTAGATGAGATAGTAGGGAATACATTTTAGCATTATCCACACCATCGTTTAACGAGTCATGTCAGCATTTTTTGGACAATAGAATAAATAGGAGACCAAAATGGTAGATGTTTAGATGAATGGGGGACCAATTGAGATTTTACTCTATAATTAACCTAAATATAGAAGAGTCACCATTTATTGAATAAAAAATAAAATCGCTATTTAAGGAAAAGAAATTCTCCCTTATTTCATTCTTAGGATATAGTTCTCCGTAGAGACCCCCATTTTTAAGAAGAAAATTATAAAAAAATAATATTAAAATAGATGAAAAGCAAAAATATATTAAAACATTTAATTTAATTATTAATCAAAATGCAACCCTTTCAAAAAAAAAAATTCAAAATGGAGCCCAATAGATAACTTCTAATAAGATATATTGATTAAAATTACAAATCAATCTAACAAACAGATAATTATCAAAGTTTAACAAAAAATTAACTTTAAAATAAAATCATTTAAATTATTCTGATTCCTATGTTTATTCTTCATCCAAATATAAAAATAATTAATGTCATTTTTCTTAATATTATCTTTCTATTATCTATTACAATGTGAAAATAGCTTACAGATATACTAAAAGCAATATTATTGTTGCATTGTCTAAGTCTTTAAAAATTAAATATTAAAATGTAATGAGTGAAATAGATTATTTTTTAAATTTTTAATTAATATAAATATAAATAATGATTGGAATTACTAAAAAAATTAGTAATACATGTATATATAAATGTAAAGATAAAATCTTTAGTACACTCATAATGTTGACTATACTAGTACATCTAATTATAATGTAAGAATATAATTGTAATATTACTATTTTTTATGTTGATATTATTATAATTAAAATTATAGTCCTACATTATAATTGAATGCATTTAAAATTGTGAGTATACTAAAAATAACACTAAAATTAAAATATTTATATAAAATCGTTTCAAAATGAAACTCCAATACGCGAATAGTAGAATTCGAGTCTCTATCTCTAAACTATTTTTGGAGACATTTTCTTTCCCATACCTACCCCCTGCAAGAAACAATAAAATCTTTAAATGTTGGTTCGTGAGACAATTCCCACATGAATATCAAAATATAAGATAATTTTGCCATCCCTACTGGCATTTATAAAGTTATACATGCATCGTTATTTCATTACTCCATCAAACGCAACTGTTCTATATTTTCCACGAAAGTTAAACTATTTGTTGGTAACGGATACAAGAGATAACTCATTCGATTTTTTAAAAAAATAATTTTCTTATATAAATAACTTCATTTCAATATATAACAATCATTCACCATCCATACTGGTGAATGTCTAGAAAGTTTACTTAGAATCACAGAAAAAATTTGAATATTCATCGTATTAAATAAAAGTTATTTTCATGCACGTCTTGTTTTAATATTCAGCTTATTAAATTAAATTATATGTCCTCGTTAAGCTGACGGGTTTATGTATTGCTATAATAAGTTAATAAAATAGGAGCAGTCTGATGCAGGAGCCTGCTTATGTTATTTTTGTCCTTAGTTGACTACATATTAATTTATCTTATAATATTGACAATTTTAATTTGAAAATGCCAAAAGCACCCATCATATTTGACAAAAAAAAGCAAATAATATATATTCAACATTACATGGGCTGCTAAATTTACTATTGGACCACTGCTTTTTTTTTTTTCTTAAATAATTGCCGCGGTGGATTTAATACATTTATTATATATATATATATATATATATATATATATATATAGACGGATTATTTAAAATAGCGATAATATATTAGCCATGAGCTAATTGTTGACCTTCATAGTTGACTAATTGAAGACATTTTTTAAGTATTCTTTCATGTCTCTAATGGTTAATTTTCTTATACTCTTATATAAATAACTTTTTAAATATGCTTTTAAGTTAAAGCAAGTGATAGATTGGCCAAAAAGATAAAGTAAAAGCAAGTGTTATAATATGATGTTCAACTTGTTTTAAATTTTTGAGGGAAAACAAATAATATTACAGCAAAACATATATTCTCTATTGTTGGAGTTGTTAGAACTTATCTTGTAAATTTATTATTTGAAAGTGTATTTGAGTATTTTCATTCTTTTACGACCTTATTTAGAAAAAAAAAAAAAAAAAAAAAGCGGAAATGATAATTAAATGAAATTGGGAGTTATTACAATCCACGAGTATTCGTTATTCTAATGAAATAGATGGAAAAATTTTAAGTGACAACTTGAATATAAATTTGGATTAGAATTGAATTAAGATAAATAATTAAGGAATTTATTGAAGATTACATTTATGAACAATTTCTTATAAAAATATATGTTAAAAGAGAAAAAAAATTGAAAGATCCAATCATATAATGTAAAGCTATAAAAGCCATACATTTATTCTTTGAAAATCAGAAAATTAAGATAGAAAAACACTTTTACTAATTGTATTATTTTCATACTTCTTCTATTGTAACAAGTACGTTTCCTATAAAATAAGTCATTCACAATTGCATTTAATCTTGTGTTATTTCTATACAGGAAAGCATTCTGTTATAAAAAATAAAAAAAATAAAAAAAATAAAAAGGAAAAAAAAATTATATCTTATTCTTTCCAAAATGACACCAATTGGCTCCTTCAAAAAACAAATTTTATATCAATTTAATACTTCAGTTTGAATTTGTTTTAACCTCATAGGATATTTGATATGTAAAAAATTATGCGGTATCATGTTAATACCTCTACATTACAAGGATAAAATTGAAACAAACTTATATCTTTTAGCACTAAAATAATATCAAAAATATTAGGTGAGCGTATTCATATTGAAATCATCAAAAACAAAAACAAAAACAAAAAAACATTCAAAACATGTGTTGGACGCAAATTTTCCATAAAACTCTGAACCATTCAACAGTGTGTAACAATTGAAGGAGCTCTTCAATTTATAGTGGCCAATTTTCAGGACCAAGTGTCCTCATGTCATTTCATGCTCACGCTTACATCATATTTTCAAATAGAACTCAGAATATCCCTGGGCATGCCCTTCCACTATCTCTATACCTCTAGAACACTAGAAGAATAGAGATAATATACTTAGTCTAAGAAATACAGATGCTGATATAAATATAAGACAACAAGGACACAACCACATGACTAAATATATAGGGTCCAACTGCAATCTTAAGTTACATATCATGATACGAGTCCGTAATTGAAGTATCGGTGCTTCATTAGCTCATATCTTGGACCAGGATATCACTTGAATATCTATGCTAGCTTTACTATCATATACAACTGGGCTTGTGGTTCCATGGATCACCTGCTGCTGTGATGACTGGCAGGTGAAGAGTTGCCCCTCTCACTTGGAAGATCATTTTCTTCAATTTCACTTCCATCATGAGAGATGGAGTTAAAGTTTACGCTTGGTTCAGAACTGGCAGTGCTGCTTGTGGCAAGAGGCGAATCGGAAACATTAACTGTCCTGCCATTTGATGAACTACCTGATCTCACACTGTACATCGAGGAGGCTGGAATGCTTGTCACGAGTGGCCTCAGGTTACCCTTGATGCTTCGCCTAATATCCTGTACAACATAGCCGAAGAAAATTTGTTTAGTTGCCTAATATGAATAGAAATAGCTTGAAGTAATCATTGTTTAATTCAGAATAGTGTATACTTCATTGATGGTGCATTAATAATATGTTTAATCAATGAAGGGACTTAGATCTATTCTGGAGTAATTAGGCTCATTGAATGTGTTCGTTAACTCTACCCGTGCATCTTTTAAGTATATAAGAAGGGTAAAAACTTCGGCGTAGTCCTTTAAATGTTTTTATCAAGTCTTATAATAAAAGTATAATTTTCAGACAGTTATAATGACACCAACATATCACTGACTTGTTAAAAAAAATTCCTTCAAATATTGTAATTCTGACAAAGAATTGATAGCAGAAGCCTCAAGAACTACACCTAAGTTGTCATTTTAAAAGTACAACATATAGGAATATAAGGACATACTACAATTACTTATGTCTCATTGCCATATAAAGAACAGAAATAACACTAAGCAATCGGTGTTTACTTCAAAGCTGTGTAAGCCTATTGATTATTTGCATGATATTTTTTAGCCATATAATGCTAAACATTTTAAGCACCAACGTTCTTTTAGTTCAGATAACGACATATAAATAATGGAATATAGAAGCATACCATGTGCCTCATTGCCATATCCAAGGACTTCTTAGAAAGTGTTCTTCCAAATCCTGAGCTTTCAGACAGTGAAGACTTGCCAGAACTGCTATGGGCAGAATGATGAACGTCATGCTTTGGTGGTGCCAATTTTCTCATGTTTACAACTCTTTCAACCATTTTAGTCCCAACTACAACTGGGCTATCATTATCACCATCAATAAAACGAGATCTACTCAGAGCTTGAATGGAGCTCTGATTACTTCGAGCAATCCCAGTTGAAGCCCTTCCTCTGGAAGGAGTACCTGACTGCCTTTTCAATTTTCCATCACTACCAGCCGCCTCAAGGGATGGTCTAGAATTAGGTGCACCAGGCCTTGTCCTAGAGGCTGAACCTGGTCTTTCTGGCACACCAGGCCGTGTCCTAGAGGCTGAAGCTGGTCTTTCTGGCAATGATGTCTTCAAATTTGGAGGAGCCTCAAGTGAAAACCCAGGCATTTCTGAGGGTTCCCAAGGCCTAGATTTTGGTGGAGAACTTCCACGTGATTGCACTGTATTTTTTGCTTGCGCCGGGCGTGCTTTTAACGCTGATGAAGATCGAGAGGGAGGTGCAGATACTACATTCGCACTTGATGGGGTTGATGATCGAAGGGTTGGAGTTGATGATCGTCGAATAGTCTTAGGAGCAGCTACAGAAGGTCTTGTAGTTGGTGTTGAAGCGCGAGCAGTGGACCGAGTATTAGTAGGGGTGGATGATCTCACAAGTGGAGCAGCAGGCTTAGCAGAGGTTAACGTGGCTTGGGATGAAGGAGTAGAGGGCCTAGAGGATTTGGTTGTTGCAGATAATGTTGGCCTTCCAGATGGTGTCACAGATCTGGAAGTGGTTGAGGTCGGCCCCCTAGATGATGAGGTTTTCCTATTATTAGCAGTATTGGAAGAAACAAGTCCAGGCACTGCTGCTGCATGATGCTTGGAAGTTAAATTGCTTTTCGAAGCAGGTTCTGATTGAATATTAGCTAGCTGCAACACAACGTACAAAGTAGCAATTATGATCTTATTAAGCCAAATAAATGAACATAAATCACAAATACGGACACTGGACAGAAATAAAAAAGAGCAGGTGTGGGAAAACCTATATTAAGGAAATTTTAAGTTATGGTAAAGGAATCAGGAAAGTAAAAAGCTTAAGGGGTATTTGTAAATATTGAGCCCTTTTATAGTTGTATAATAAGTTCTAACACGCACCTTGCATGAATACCCTTTGGGCTTGAGATGTAGAAAAAGTACCAATCATTACATCATAAAGTCTTTAATGATATGTTAAGGAGTAAGGACTACAATCAAAAGCTTGAGCTTTTAAGTGAACTCTCCGAATAACTTTATTATATGCAAACATGGACCAATAGAATCCAAAATCATAAAGAAGTATCTTACCCGAGGTTTTAAAGCTGTTGAACGAGCAGTAGAAATCTCCATTTCACTCTTTACATTAATCCATGACTCCTTCTCCAAAGTAGGAAAAAGAGGTGTACCAGGTGGCGTAAGAAGCCTGATTACGGAAAGAACTTCAGGTCAATACAAGAGACGTAATTTTGGTAGAACAATATTGTTATGCAATAGGAATGTATCAAATAGGAATGAGGTGGTAAACCTATATGCCACTGGTATGTACTTGTATCGAATCCAATTACTCTCAATACGAATAGAATAGAAGATAAGTCCAGATTTACACAATGGTTGATAGACTGTGCAAATAGTAAGAGAAGTCATTCCTCCACGAAAGGTTTGCATTGAAATAATCAGAAGATGACGATATTAGGGCGTTAAAAAATTTTCTTTTCCATCAACGATCAGTTTCAGAAGAGAATAAATGGAAAGTAAAACCAGACGTTGATTTCTACAGTTGGAGAAAATAATTGGCATCAGAATTAACCTTTTCTTCAGCACAGGAAATTACTAATCTCTATTGATTGCAAAAAGAGTAAGATTAGGAGACAGATATAGTATTTGAGAAGCAAATTGATTTTCAAGGATCTACTGTCTTTCCTATTTTATGTAAAAGAAATTCAAGAAATATAATTGCCATAAACCATGATAACAATTAGAGGTTAACAGAGGACCGCAAATAGATAAGAAGTCAGAAATTCTCACTGTTAAAATTGTAAAACTTTTAGCTATGTTGATAAGAGAGGATAGTATCCTTCTTATCACCTGGGCTATATGTAGTAGCGCACCCTTAATATCACCTTTTAATAACCCCAAAAAAGAAAACTGTAATATTTTTGCAGCTTAAAAAAATCAATGATAAACTTCATTATTCTAAAAGAATGGTTTCTTAATCGATTCGCAAGTTGACTCTCTTCATTATTCCAATTGCTTTAAATAGGAAGAAATTGCCTCAGCTCAGGTCAGATTATCTATCAAACTAACGACTCAAACACATCTTAATCTCAATCAGCATACTCTTTCCAACCCAGATGATTTGCACAAGATCTATTATATTTATAGTACCAAATAATACACATCATTTACCAATCATAATCAGACTTCTCATTCTCTGAATTTAATAACTCATCAGCACCCGTTTTCCGTGGCATCGCCGAAGATACCATCTTAGAAATGGGAGAACTCCCACGATTAGATTCTGCACAACATCAAATAATACGGCACCGTTTAATAGAACTATACCAGTACCAGAGCCATTCGGAACATGGAATTGCTATAACAAAACAGAAACGTACCCAAATTAGACCCATCGAGCTCGTCGGAGTTTTGAAGAAGGAGAAGATTGTTTTTCTCGTTCTCTTTCTCCCTCCTCCGCATCTCGAGGAACAGAGCGAGCTCCTCGTCCCTCTCCTTCATCACCATCGCTTCGCCTCAGCTCTTCGAAGCTTCTGCTTCGACTATTCCTTCAATCCAAGCACCATATACAAATTCTTAGTATTTCAAACCAGAACAGAAAAAGGATTTGAATGGTTAAAAATGGCATGAATGATGATGGGATCAAATCAAAAGGGCACGTTTCAGAAACACTCAAGAAAGATCAACTTACCGTTTTATGGGTAAATTTGAAGCAAATAAACAACGGGTCACCAAAAAATCGATTTCAAAATGCAAAGGACTCAGCTATTTTGTTGTTGCAGACAGAGAGATTTTAGTGTGATAGAAGAAGGAAAACAAGAGAGTTGTTTTGTTTAATATTTGACGAGTTTTCTTTAAGAAGGGTAGAAGAAGCTGCAGCAGAAGTTGCAGGGAGAGCCCTCTCTGGATGGCATTAAGATTCTCTCAGATGTTTGAAAACGGAAGACGAAATAAAAGCAGAAGATTTGAATTCAATTTATGCGCACTGTTTATTTATTTATTTATACAAATTATTATATTTATTTTTTTATACTATTAATCTTGTTAAAGTGTCAGTGAGTTCTTGACACTCGAAAGAACATCTAAGGGTCAAATTATAATATTTATGAAATATTTAATATTTTGCTTTTCCACCCTCATAAATTGAACATCGAATAGATCGTCCATATTTCTTGAGTATAATGACGATATTGCCATTTTGACGATTTTTGAAAAAATAAATTGAAGGCAATGACAAATTAACTATAGAATTAATATATTTTTATGTACAACATAAGGGGTCATGGGCCATGGCCACATTTTCTCCTGGTGCCAGAAATAGTCTATGATTGACAAGAAAGGAAAATAATAGGAAAAAAAACGTAAAAGTAGAATTTTATTTTTTTGATATTTTATTTAAATTTGAAAACTTTTTAATTATTTTTTATTTATTTTCATTAATTTAAATATAATATAAAAATATGAAAACTGTAATTTGACTTTCTTTACACACACACATATATATAAGTATGTAAATAACATTTCAAAATAAAAATAATCATGACACAAATTTATATTTAGCATTATAAATAATGATTAAACATATTTTGATGTTTACAAAGATTATTAGCAGATTTTTTTTGTGAATCAAATATTTTTTAAATATAAATTAATAATTATATATTTTAGTTGTCATTATTCTATTCAAATTATAATTATTAAAACATAATTCCAATGAACATGTTGAGAAAAAAATAAAAGTGCCAAGAATATATTAAATATATTGAAATAAAACATTAGTTACTGTAGTTTTACTCAAGTTATATTACGAGAGTTCATGTTTTTCTTTACTTTGTGAATCTGTTATCCAATGAGGTGATATTTACTTCACTGCAAAAGAAAGATTTGGATTCATATTGGATACTATCTATCTCTGCTTGAATCAAATGAGATTCCAATTTAAAGTCTCTAGACTTTTTGAAGGAGGTAGAGCCATATAAAAAGATAGATTAGTGAGTTGATTATCCTTAAACTCTGTTAATTAATGTCTTGTATCTACTAATTACAAATATCAACTTTTTTCTATTAATGAATTGCATTGTAACAAAGTCTAGCCTTAACTTCGAACTTTTCCATAAATATTTCCCTTCAAATTCAAACAAAGACTTGTAGTTGAGCTGACTATAGAAAATAATATCCATGTCAACCTAAGTAGTCTTCTTTAATTAACTATGCTCTATTGAGAAAAACACATGTCTCTTTCACACATGGATTAAAAATATTATATTCTATTAATGGTAGGCTATTTTATATTGATTTAAGCAAATATCGTAATATCATAAATATTTTGTGTAAAAATATAATACCATAAATATAGTGGGTTCATATGAAATATGTATTCTTAAAATTGTTTTAAAAAGATTTAAGATATAATTCAAAAGTACTAATGGCCATAATAATTGGTCAAAAACAAAACTCCTATTGAGATTTTGCTAGCAAGTACTCTTAAGGTATCTATTAAGGATAATTTATTACACATGATAAATTATTCTTGACAAATAAAATTATTCAAGATCATTTATTGTACTAATTAAGAATAATAATAAATGGTTATGAACTAATTTTATTAGTTAAGGTTCATTTATTATATACAATAAATAATCCTTAACTACTCATTAGCAAAATCTTTCTTATTTTTAGATATATTTAATGATCAAGACAAAAATTGACATTACATTTTTTTTTTTAAGTAATATGGTTTATAAAAGAGTTTTTCTAACAAATGCCCTTAAAACACTGGTTAATAATAATTTATTATACATAATAAATAATCATTAACCAATGAAATTAATCAAAGATCATTTATTATATCTATTACCAATAATAATAAATATTCATAGATTAATTTCATTAGTTAAAGTTCACTTATTATGTGCAACAAATTATCCTTAATCAGTGTGTTAAGAGCACTCATTAGAAAAATCCTTTATAAAATTTTAAACTAGAACTTTAAAAAATGAAAATTTTAAATGAAGTTTCTTTTAATGTATTTTGAATGATATATGATAGATGTTATTTTTAGTGTATTTATAATTTTGAGTGCACTAATAAATTTAGTTATAATATAAAAATATAATTGTAATTTTTTTATTTTTTATATTAATAAAATTATAATTATTTATCTATATTATAATTGGACGTTTGAATACATAAAAAAAAATTTTTATATTATTTTGTTGAATTGAAAACTCATAACATAGTTGACATCCATATATACCAATAAATTTTTTTATACTTTTATTAAAATTTAAATATGAAATATAATATTTTGGCTAAGTATCAAGGAAATAAACTAATTAATTTTGAGTTAAATCATATAGGAATAGGTTGTATTTAAAGCAAATTTTTTGAATATGTGAATTCAATGTAACGTAGCAAATATAACTTCATATTACGTACATGCTCGACCAAATCGGACAATATGAATTCCTTAAAAAATTACTAAAATGAAATTAAGAAAAATTACTCTTAAAGATTAAAGTTTTAACCTATCAATCATGAAATAACTTAAATTTTAAAATTATTTTGAAAGATCCAAGGACCAAATTTTATTAATTCTGAAAAACCGTAACCTAAAATCTTAAAATTTAATATTCAGACAGATATTAAAGTGGTTTCAAGTTAATATGATATGTCAGTAAAGACGAATCTAATATTTGATATTAAGAAAGCAAATTTTTGTGTATAGAATCATGATTAAAAGGATAAATTCTTATACTATAAAAGATCAGTTATTATTAATAAATGAATTAAATTAACACTATAAAATATATATATATATATTTAAAAGTTTTAAATTCATCCTTGTTTGTCAGAGTCCTTGAAATAATTTTAAAATTTAAAATTATTTATGGTACATATATTAAATTGATAGCTCATGAATATAATTTTTTCATAAAACTAAATGTAAGTTTCACAACATTGACGGAGAGTAAGGAAATTCAATTATTCGAAGTTGGGGGTGGCTAGGTTACTTTTGCTTGGGGTTCAAACATGAAACGTGGGCTGTTGGATACCTCGAGATATACTAAATGCTGATCCGACGGTCAGGAGTGGAAGGAGATAAATGAAAGCATCACAGTGGTTTGGTAACGAAATTTAAAACGTAAGGGAGAGAGAGTGAGAGAGAGAGGAAGAGGGATTGGCTTCGAGAATCGTGCGGTTTAAATTTGATGTCAGGGACGCTCCCCTTCCCTTGCCAGTGTGGGCCCCACTTCCCCACTCCGAGTTTATGATTGGTCTTAAACTGTGCTCATTACCCCATGATCTCATGATCATCATGATTTTAATTTTTCGTACACATTTGGATTTAACTTATAGGAATGATTCTATGAAATAATTGATAAATACATTTATTTAATCGTCTATATAATTAATATAGGTACCATAAGATGACTTTATTTATCAAAATAAAAAATGATTTTGCTGATTAAAGACAGTAGTAAAAAAAAAATTCATTGCAGTACTGATAATAATTACTAATATTTTTATTATTTTTATGAAAAATAATTAATAATTTATTTAGATTAATTTTTATGATAATATTATCTTTCATTATTTTTAACATCAATAATAAACATAGTTAATTTTAAATTTTTATAATAAATTTTCAATAAATTTTTATATGTTAATACATTTAAGTAATATTTCTATATTGCTTTTAATATCTTATTAAAATTTATTTTAAAAAACAATCTTAAAGTAAACAAATTATTTTTTAAATAAAATTAAAGATAATGTGAAAATATTATTTAGATGTATATAGCGATATAAAAATTGATTATAAATTTTTAAAATTTAAATATATTAATTATGTTTCTTAAAAAACATAAAAAGTAATGCTGTCATAAAAAAATCAAATAAATATTAATTAGGTGCCATAAAAAATAAAAAATAAAAGTTAATTATTACCATCAGTGTGCTATTTAAAACCCAACAACAAAACCCTGATGAGATGTTTGCAGTATCTTATATGCGTTTGAATTTCTCAACATGTGAAATTTGTGTCGGTGATTATCAATTTCTTAATATTGAGTATTTTTTGTGGATCTTTTTTTGCTTTTCCAATTTTAACGAGTCAGGTGTATGTGTATTATATTTTTCTTTTAATAAACAATCAAATAATATATATAATTGTCCAAAAAGTTTGAGTTATGTGACACTTTTAATCACTCACTTACAATAAAAAATTTTGAATTTTATTTAACTTGGAGGAAAAAAGAATGAGCAATACTTTCTTAAGTCTATTATTTGTAATAAAAGAATTATTCAAAAAAGGTTTGAATTTTATTTAACTGGAGAAAAATTAGTAAAATAATTTTTCAATCATTCACTTATTATTAGAGTATTATTTGAGTTTTTTACTCATTAAAATATTTAAAAAAAATCTTATGCTTGTTAAAAAATATCATATTTAGTATTTTATTTTTTTAAAAAATAATAAATTTAATTCTTTAGATTTAAAGTTTAGAGTTTTATGAAAGAGTTTAATTTAACAAATTTCTAAAAAGTGATAAGTTAAATGTGAAATTTTTAACTGAATAAAAGATCATTTTAAATATTTTAATAAATAAAAGATTAAATTAACATTTGAACATTTTAATGAATAAAAGATCAAATTGATAATTTTGTGACAAGTAAACTTTTTTCCCAAAATGAACTACTTACGCGTTGAATTAGCTGCACTAAAATTTTAGTAATAATATGTAATAGATAATTGGATTAGAGTACATTCTTCTATACTTAAAATTGATATAATTTAGTTGACTATTACATATTGATTACATAATAAGACACGAAACACCATCATAATATTACATTGCATAGTGATCAATATATCTGATATATTACATATCACAAACTATTTTTGGAGGTATAATTCTTTGGAAGTATGGACATATTTTTTTTAAAAAAAAAATCTTAGGCTACTTATGACTTAATAAGTTTATGTTATAATAATAATAATAAATAAATAAATAAATAATAGTGAAGTAAAATTGACTGTGATATAAATGGCAAATGGTAACAACAATAATAATCGATGTGGATAAGTAATAAATTGAGAATTGAACTTATAAAATAATAATAAAAAAAAAGAGTAATTTAGTCTTTTTATCTTATTAAAAATATTTTTGCATCATAAGAATATAACATTTTCACCCAAGGAGGAAATAAAAGTTTAAAAATTTGTAGGGATATTAAATTTTGAGATTTCTAGAAAACATTTTTTCCTGCATATCAATATAAAAATATAACATTTCAAATTCTCACATTGCTAACAATATAAAACTATTCCATCCATCAAAACCGTCTTCTCAAAAAATCAATATTATTTTATTACATGTTTAATTATGCTTAACCTATAGAATGGAATTAATTAAACTAATAAACCCAAATTGACCTCTCAACTCACAAATTAAGATAAGTTGGATTGGGATATCTAAACTAGATAATTATTTTTTTTTCTTGGACAAAATAAAATTTACTATCTCAATCAAACAATTATCTTGTGATGGAAGACAATTTGAGCGAGCATCTTACATTGTTGACTTGTAGAAGAGAAACTACAAATCCACTTTTGTTTTTTTTCTTGGAAAGATTCATTCTACGATTTACAATCTCACACTTTGTCTTCTTGTGTTTCAAAGAATTTTTATCAAAGGATTCATGAATTGTGTTGCCTTGAAGGTTTGTTACAATTGAAATAAAGAAAATTTAGGTTGTTTAAAGTAGATCGACTTGTTTACAATGTGTGGGATACAAAATTATTATTTATAAATTAGAGAGAAGAAAGATATATCGTTTATATATATAGTAAGATAATTGTTTTTTTTTTTTTTATATATTGAATTTGTTATAATTCTTTATAGGGGTGTTGGTGTAGTTAGATTTGTGCAAGAATTGGAATCCAACTCAATTTTACAATCAAGTTACTTTTTAATATTCAAGACTTGGCTAATCCAATTAAACTTGGTGTTGATTGAGTTGGGCTAGACAGATTTTTATTTATTTATTTTTTTGTGAATTTTTAAAAGGTTAAATTAATAAAAAAATTTGGAGGTGAAATAAAAAAAATTAAGATTTGAAATGAAAAAAATTAGAATAATAAAAGAATTAAGATTCAAAATGAGAAGTAATTAAACTTTGAAAACAACTAATATTTAAATTTATCTTGAATAAATGCATTTTGAATTGAATAAAGAATAAATTATAAAAATAAATTTAAAAAAAATTATTAGGTCAAACCAAATTTCAAGTGACTTGAAGACCTAACGTTGCCTAATTAAAAAGCAATTTTTTTCAACTTGACCTAATTCAATCAAATTCAATTAAGCTGATGAACACCTCATTCTTCTTTATAAAAAAGACTAATATAGTAATTTTAATGACATAAACATTGATAATATAACTAGAACCATTTTAAAACTAAGAGAATATTGGGTGACTATCGTAACGAACTATATTATCTTCAAATATTTACAAATGCATTATTAGGCTTAATTATTATGTGGACTCCAAAAGTTTGAGAGATAAATAGGCTATATTCAGATAGTGATGTAATGGAATTTTCATACATTCCAAAAAGCAAAAGGAAAAGGGTTAGCGTACAGTGAACAGTAGTGTAAGACAAATCACATGTAATTTCATTCGCTTTCATTACATGCCCCGCTGGGATCACCTCCTATGTTTATTATTTGGTCAAATTCTACTTTTTGTCTTCTTTTCTAGTACTTGTTTGGCATCATGCCTCAACAATATGGTCCCGTTTGGTTTGAAGATTTGGCAGGGGAGAATTTTTGAGAATTCTATATATAGATGAATATAATAAATAATTAAGATATCTATATAAAATAATTATGATGCAAAAATATAAGTACCTCCAGCCATTACTTTTTTAGAATTTGAAATATCATAATAAAATACACACTATATATGAGTTCTTTTGAATTCTTATTTTTTATTAATAAATGGTGTAAGCAAAAAAAAATTTTAGTGTAAGAAATGAAGTTAGAGACCCTCATATTTATAGAGAAATACATAAGCCCACTTCCCATCAAAGTGGTATTACAAAACAAAATATTATCAAATTATACCCCAAATAGCTATTCAAAAATTGAATATTCACATATTATGCCTCAAATGGATATTAAAAAATGGAATATTCCTAGATATCTTAATAAATAATTAAGATATCTATATAAAATAAATATGATGCGAAAATATAAGTACCTCCAACCATTGCTTTTTTATAATTTGGAATATCTCATAATAAAATACACATTATATATGAATTCTTCTTAATTCTTATTTCTCACTAATAGATTATGTAAGCAACAAAAATTTTTGGTGTGAGAAATGGAGTCAGGGACCCTCATATTTATAGAGAAATACTGAAGCCCACTTTCCATCAAAGTGGTATTAAAAAATAAAATATTCTCAACTTATACCTAAAATGAGTATTCAAAAACTGAATATTAATATATTATGCTCCAAATGGATATTCAAAAATGAATTATTTTTAGATTATGCTTTCTAAAATCTCAAAATAATCGAACTACAATTAGGTAAGATTGCATCTAGAATGTTAATAACTAACATTCTAGAATATTCCAAAAATAACTTATATTATCGCACTTGGTCTGATTGATTGTAATGATTTCAAAATTCATGAGTATTATATTCTAAAGAAGAGAAAACTAAATACATGAATAATAGTGGTAAGTCTGTTGTATGCGAGTATTACCTTTCATGTATTACAATGCATATAACTTTCTCAACTCATCATAATTTAATGAATAAACCCTATGCTTATTTAGGGTCCTCTTAATGTTGTTTATTCTCTTAATATGAATGTTTACACAGAATGAGAATAACAACTTAAATTAAATTAAGTAATAGCTATAATACAAACGATGATCAAATGCTCAATATAGGACCAAGTCCTATTTTAGCTGTATGATCCTTAAACATTGTAAGTGGCATACCATTAGTTAAAGGATCAACAATCATCAACTCAATGGTAATATGTTTAATGGAAACTTTATTTTCCTTAACACGTTCCTAAATGACTATGTAGTTAATGTTGATATGTTTGCTTCAACTTCCACTTTTATTATTCTTAGCCAGAAAAATAGTAGCTAAGTTATCACAATATATTCTTAATGGTCTAGAGATAAAATCCACAATTCTAAGCCTAGAAATAAAGTTCTTAAGTTATACACCATGTGAGATTGCCTTAAAACAAGATACGAACTTAACCTATGTGGTAGAAGTAGTAGTCAAAGTCTGTTTCGTGTTCCTCCAAGACACTCCACCGGCAACATTAAAATATAACTGAAAGTTGATTTTTTAGAATATATACAATCAGCAAAGTCTGAATTTAAGTAGCCAACTGCCTCAAGGTTTTTAGTTCGTCTATACATTAATGCATGTAATCTTTGGTACCCTTAAGATATCTCATAACCTTATTTGCAGCTCTCTAGTGATCTATTCTTGGATTACTTTGATACCTGCCTAACATTCTAACTGTAAATGCAATTTCAGGTCTTGTACAAACCTAAGCATACATGAAGCTTCTGACAGCAGAAGCATATGGAATGTTATGCACCTATTTCTTTTCTAAATCATTCATTGGCATTAGTTCAAATTAAATCTATCACCCTTTACTCCCACTGAGCTTTTAGTATATACATTGATTCATGACGTTTTCTGCTAATCTAAATGAGGAGATAACTTCATGGAACTTAAGATTCCATTGGCGAGAGGGTTGTTTCAATCCATATATGAATTTCTTAAATTGGCAAACTAAATGTTCACCAGCACTATAGGAGAATTTTTCAGGTTGTTTCATATATACCTTATCCTTTAGATCCTTATTAAAAAATGTCGTTTTCACATCCATCTGATGTAATTCTAAATCAAAATGGGCAACTAATGCCATTATTATACAGAGAGAATCTTCCTTGGACACAGTAGAAAAAGTCTTCATGTAATCAATTCCTTCCTTCTGAGTGAATTCCTTGGCCACGAGACTTACCTTACATCTCTCGATGTTGCCTAATGAGTCCCTTTTTGCCTTAAAAACCTATTTACATCCAATGACCCTAGAACCACTAGGCGACTCAAAAAGATCCCAAACTCTGTTGGAGCCTATAAACTCCATCTCTTCCTTCATAGCATTAAGCCATAATTCAGATTCTCTATAATTGATGGCTTGTGAAAATGTGTCAGGATCATTTTCGGCTCTATATTGTGGTCATACTCTTGTAGATATACAACATAATCATTAGGAATAGCTAGCCTATTCATCCTAGTTGATCTTCCTAATGTTGAGTCAATATCATCTAGGGAAGTATATTCCTCAACTGGTTGTCCAACAGGCTTAGGTGGCTGTTCAACAATCGGATCAACTTGCTCATGGTCAACTATTTGTGGTTCTTCAATGATTAGTTGTTCAATACCTGTGTGTACATAAGGGGTAATAATAACCACTCTATTACTTGATGTGGGAGCTTGAGTATCTAAATGATCATTCTCAGAATTTAAGTCTCAAGTTTGATCACTCCCACTAATCAAGTCATTTTCAAAAAATTTAGCATTTCTTGATTCCAAAATCCTAGTCCTATGAGATGGACAATAAAGCTTATATCCCTTAAACCTTTCAACGTACTTAATAAATTAGCCACTAATGGTCCTAGGGTCTAACTTCTTTTATTATAGATTGTAAACCCTTACCTCAAATGGACATCCCTTAATGTGTATGTCTTAAACTTGGTTTCCAACCTTTCATTAATTCAAATGGTATTTTCTCAACAGCCTTGGTTGGAACTTGGTTAAGAATATACGCAACCGTCTTAAGGGCTTCTGTCCATAAAGACTTAGGAAGTTAAGAGCTACTAAGCATGCTCCGAACTAAGTCCAATTATGTTTAGTTTCTTGTTTCAGCTACAACATTCTAGTTTGAAGAACCAAGCATAGTGTATTGGTCAATAATCCTACAGCCTCAAGTGAGCCTATCTTGTTGTTTGAATAGATATACTGCTCACTTCTTATCGGCTTCCTTTGGTTTTGAAAGCCCTGCATGGTATTTGAAATATGAATTGTCAAACTAGAATCAATCCACCATGCATTATTACTAACATCTACCATATTAGATTCATGATAAATGAACGAGATTGAGTTACCTTTCTTTTCTTCACGTGTCCCTTCTTTTTACTGAAAAAACATGTGGTTTGCTTCTTGAAGTCAACATGGACTGACGATATGCCCTTCCCCTTGACTTTGTTTTGCTTCTTGTTCTTTCCTTATGTTGTTACATTTTCACTCTCTCCTATTTCCGCTAAGAACCTTCCTTCCTATTGAACACACATAGTAAGTACTTCATTTATTGACCATTTATGCTTATGTGTATTATAAGAGATTTTGAAAGGCCAGTATTGAGGCGGCAAAGAGTTTAGAATAAAGTGCACCAGGAAAGAATCTGACACCTCAACCTCGAGTGTCTTAATGTCCCTCATTTGTATGATGTGGTCTCATACACCCCTTATTTTAGTGAGTTTCATAGTGGATAATTTTATCATTAGGGTGCTTGTTAAAGCCTTTTCAGATTATTCGAATTGTTCATCTATAGCTTTTAACAAGTCACAGACATTTATATGTTCTCCTAATGATCCACGTATACTAATATATATCTTAGTTTTGATGTACATCATATTGAGGCAATTGGATCGCTCTCAATATTCATATAGGGTTATATTAGATGTATTACTAGTATCCATGAGTGCATAAGGTTCATTATTTCTAATAGCATAGTCAGCATCAATCCACCCTAATTGGAGGAGAATTGTCTCCTTCCAAATTTTATAATTATCCACATTCAATTCTAAAGCTTGAATATCAGAATTATTAAATGGTTGGAAAATTGCATGAAAATTAAATACTTATGTCAATATTTGAGACAACTTCAAAATTTCTTTATAACATGTTCTACCCATATAAAACATGTCAATTAAGCATAAGCCTCGTAACAAATAAAATTGCATGTAAACTGAGTTTTATTTAATTTGGTTCATGCATAATATAATGAAACTAGCAAATAATAACACTTTTCTCAATCCCTGTGAGTAAATTAAGAAAAGTAAAATTTGCTATCCTACCCTAATTAATCATATCAATAGGATAACATGCCTGTGGGATGACGGTTATCATATTAAATATGATTAATTACAACTTGATGTCATTTACTTTATGTAATTTTAATATCTGATATATAATTTTAGAATAACTAAAGGTGTTGTGACTAAACTCTAATTATATTAATTACGTGACATTTATATTTACAAAATGCTCGTAAATGCTTAAAACGTATAAATAAGCTTTTAACATAATGGGATTCAATAAATTAATTAATCAACTAAACATAAATGTAAAAAATTAATTAATATAAAAATCCCCTACCTTAATATTAAAGCAATATGCCATAAATTTTACTCAAATTTAATTTAAAAATAAGTGCAAAATAAATGGCAAATAATATATTTTTCTTAAAAATTTGGCCAAAGGCCTATTACATTTTGACCAAAATTAAATTTCCTAAAAAGATTTTGGTCAATAAAACAATGTTAAATATTATTCTAAATGAACCATGTCAATAAACACAATTCAAATCAGTGCTTAACACATTGGCATATTTAGCCATGTGTCTGGCTTCATCTCCTAGTAGAGCTAATATGATTTATTTTTATTCAAATACAATTAAAAAACTAATTTAATGAATCAAAACGAGCCCAGACATACCTAGTAAGCCCAGAACAAGATTGTGGCTCGTCAACAAGAGAAAATCCAACAATTTAAATGGCCTCAAAAAACATGAAATAGATTGATGTGGGCTAGACACATGAAAAGAGGCCGAAAAGAAAAACCAATGAGTACAGGACATGGTGGCTTGGATTTTAATAAAAAACAAGTATGTATATATGTCCAACCTGGAGAGTACATTTATACATATGTGCCCCACATAGAACGAAAACAACGATTTTGAAACAGACAGAGAACGCTGAACCTCAAGGGCACGGGCTCTAGCAAGGAAGAAATACTTCAATCAAAAATAAAAGTTCAAATGAGTTCAAATAGCCATACATGTATATGCGCATCAGGGAACAAAATATATAAACCACATATAAAATCATGGATCAAAAATTACGGACAAATGATGAAATACTGTATAAACGTATGATATTTGTATGTGCATTCCAATAACAAAATTATTTTCAAAGCAAGACAAAGATAAATATAGCTTAGATACCAACTATCTGAGAATTATATATATATATGGATGCAATAAATAATTAAAATATTTATATAAAATAAATATAATACAAAAATATATGTACTTCAAACTATTAATTTTTTAAAATTTGAATATTGTAATAAAACATATACTATATATAAATTGTTTTGAGCTCTTATTTTTTATTAATAAATAATGTAAATAGAAAAAAATTTTGTGTAAGAAATGAAATAAAAAATGCTCATATTTATAGAAAAATATTGAGATTCACTTTCCATTAAAGTGATATCTAAAAACAAAATATTCTTATATTATACTTCAAATAAATATTCAAAAATTAAATATTCACATATTATACTTCAACAGATATTCAAAAATAAAGTATTTTTAAATTATCTCATTTAAAATATCAAAATAATCGAGACAACTGCAACTAGAATGAAACGTTAATAATGCACATTTGATAATATTCCAAAAATAACCTACAGTGAATGGCAACCATGCTTGGTTTGCATATGTAGTTCTCATTCCTCCAGCAATGCATGTTCCCGTGAATCAGGTCTCCTTCACTTCAGCTAGGGAATGAAAAGCTCTCCTGGCAATGGTTTTTTTTTTTTTATTACCTAATTGCCCTCATTGGTTCGCTGGTTGTCAGATCTGAGAATGGTCATTCCATGAAGCCACCTTCATTTCTGATCGCCGGCAAGGGAAAGAGTCACCGTTCTGAAGAGGGAGGTTTCCATCGCTGTTCCACATAACGCCAGCCAAGATTTCGTCTTTATCAACGACAGATGGAGAATGAGGCAGAGATTCCGTCGTCACTATTCTGGAGAGGGAAGGTTTCCATCACTACTCCTTAAGACACCGGCCAAGATTCTGTTTTTATCAACGCGAAGAACGAGAGCGAAGCAGAGATTTTGTCGACGGTGGCTGGACGAGATTCTGTTGAAGAGGGAGAACGAAGGATTTAAACGGGAAGCTCGACGAGATTCTGTTGTCTCTGGTTTCTTTTCGATCTGCTAGTCAAGGCCAGTGAGATGGTCATCGTCGATCGTTCACTGCTGCCGTTGGTCAAGACCGGCGAGGTGGTCACTCAACGCCAGTGAGATTTGGCAGCGACGGTGCAGATCAACTATTTTTTAAAATTTTATTAGAAATAAATAATTAATATTTCAATTTATAAAGTAGGGATATTTTATTAAATTAAGTAATTATTATTTTCATTCTTACTATTATTTTTAAAATTATTATAAATATAATAGATGGATTTAAGATTTTATTTTATTAAAATTTATTATTATTTTTATTTCCAAATTTATTTCTATTTTCACTGTTAATCTCTGTTGCAAATGGGTCTATGAGTTTGATCTGAACGATTGGACTTTTATTGGGTATAGGCTCCCTTCTTTCTTAGAAAAGTTAAACTCCCTAACGAAAAAAAATTTTGGTAACGAGTGTTTGAGCTCGTTGAAAACTAGCATAAAAAGTCCAGTAAAAAAACTTTTTAAAAAAATCTCTTTAATAATATCTGAGATTGAGTTTATGTTTCGGCTCTTGGTTTTTTTTTTTTTGAATGAGTGTGAAAAATTAAAAGAATTTGTTTTAAAATTTTTCATCGTGTCAATTGAAATTCACAAGATTATACGTAAATATTTAAATTTTTTAAATTGTAAAATTGTAAAACACCTTTAAAATTTTAAAAAAGTGACATAAGAAGTTGAAGTGTGTATGTTGTTTAGTTTTTTTTTTTTTTCTTTCAACTCACTTTTTTTGTCTTGTGAGAATGCGATGATTTTCTTTTATATTTTTATTTTATTTTAAAAACACTTTATATGTTTCACGCTGTAATACAATTCATTGCTGAACTAGGAGTTGTGGCATAGTCAAGACTTTGTGGCAGTGGGAGTATAAAAAAATTTATTTTATATTTTGTTTTGAAAAATTAAATTTTAATATTATATTTTTAATATAATTCTTCCTTCAATTTTTTTCAATTAAAATAAAGGCAAAAAATATATTTTTGGTCTTTTAATCCTATTTAAAATTTCACTATCATTCTTTAATTTTATTTAGTTTTAATTTGGTCCTTAACTTTTTTTTAGATTTAATTTTTGTCCCCTAACTTTATTTGATTCTAATTTAGTCATTTTACTTTCTTTAGGTTCACTTTCATTCATTAAATTCATCTGGTTTCAATTTAATTCTTTAACTATTTTTTAGGTATCACTTTCATCCCTTAATATTATTTTATTTTAATTTGACCCTTTTAAAAATATACTCAAATATTTTATTTTTTAAAACACCACCAAATTAAAAGCTTTAAATATTTAAGCTTTGAATTAAATAAAAGTTAAGATGACAGAAAAATAAATTGGGCTAATTAACCCCAAAATGAGAAAAAACAAAGATAAAATTAAATTTAGCTACACCAATAAATGTAGTTCATGGAAAAATGAAATGTATAAGATTGAACCTCCAAATAAAAATTACCAGAGCTTACTTATATCAATAGATAAATGAAAAAATAAAAAAGATGTAAGGAGACAAAAACACATAAATAATTTATGAAAGCTAAACTAGAAGAATAAGAAATAGAAGGATACAAATAAGACTTGGGGTAGAGTTAAGTGACCAAATTGAAATTAAATGAAAGTAAGAGATGGAAGTGAAATATAAGGTAAAGTTAATGAATCAAATAAGAACCAAATTATGTTAAGGATGTAAGGGAAACTTAAAAAAATAAAAA
Source organism: Delonix regia (assembly GCA_037074485.1). Taxonomy (NCBI): domain Eukaryota; kingdom Viridiplantae; phylum Streptophyta; class Magnoliopsida; order Fabales; family Fabaceae; genus Delonix; species Delonix regia. Next base: position 3,357,455 of record CM073460.1, on the reverse strand, counting down.
TGTTAAGTAACTAAATTGACACTTAATAACGTTAAGGGAGGAAAGTAAAACTTAAGGTAAAATTAAAGGATTAAATATTTTTTTTACCAAAACTAAATGAGATCAATTAACTAACAATATCCTAATTTTCCTCTTCTTAAGTTTAAAAATAAGTTTAAATTTAAATGAGTATTACACTATATATTACGCTCTATATTAATAATAACTTTACTACTTAAATACACATGAGGATTTGATCTACTCACTACTCATGCAATGCATAACAAAAATACATTGAAAAATGTACCAGCACTTGACAACATTATAGCAGTTTAATAAATATCTCAAAAGAGTATTTGGAAGGAAGTCAAATAGTTTATATGATAAAGTATTAAAATTTGTAATTGTCAATTTGCAAAAACAACATATTTATATAGCATTATAAATATTATTTTCACTACATTTTAAGGGACAATTGCTCAAAGTTTAACTAAAATAACATATTGACATTTGAGTTTAAATATGTTCTACTCAATTATTATAAAACTACTGTTTACAAATATGTATTAAATGTTTACATATAAATTTCATGTATAATTATATACATAATACATATATGAGTCTAGTGGTTTCTAATTAAAATATTAACAAATTAAAAATAATATGAACCAATCACATAAAATCAATAATTTTAGTGGGTTCAAAAAGTTAAAATACATTGAGCATAAAATTATATCTTAATACTATATAAATAACAAAAAAGAAAGTGCCCCTACTCATATATATGTAGCTCCATCCCTGACTAGGGGGATCAAGTGGCTAGCTTGGGTTTGAATATATGATATGAAGAAGAAGGTCGGAGTAGGATTTTGCAATCTGCACTGCTTTAACAAAGCAATGCTAGGAAAATAAGGATGGAGACTCGGAAGGCATCCGACACCTTGTCCTTTAAAGTTGTCAAAGCCAAATACTTGGAGATTTTTAGTCAGCTGAGTTGGGACCTAATCGTAGCTTCACACGGAAGAGTATTATGCTTTATCAATAGTTGTTCTTACAAGGCATGAGGTGAAAGGTAAGACATGGAAAAAGAATCAAAGAATCAGAATTTGATTCAATCTATGGCTAGTTAAAGAGCTTATTTCACCCAATGAGAATAGCTCATTTCAAAACTTGATGAATATTTTGCTAAAGAAGATATTGATGTATTACTCAAACACTAAGAATCATGAATATTTTCAAATACAAAATGTATTTATATCGAATATGTATTTGATACGATATATCTACATATGTATTAAAAAAATTTGTAAGATACATTTCAAAATACATCGAAATAATATTAGATCAATTCTAAAATATTTCTGACAAATTTTTATTAGTTGTGATATTATTTTGTTATTTTATCTTTCATTTTATCATCTCTTCTTATCATATTTGTGAGAAGTTTTGTCACAGCAAACAAAAGAATCCAACACCCAGGCAAGAAAGGTACTTACATGACCAAAATCTCATTTTAGTCCCTCATTTATGACTTCATTTCCATTTTGGTCCTCCACTAATCATAATTCTCAAATCAATCCTCCACTCAAGCCAAAGTTATTCAAATCGATCCCTCTGTTAGTTGACTGTCAATAATTAGCTGAGATGGCATGTTTTTTTGCTTACAATGGAAAAATTTGACCAAACCTTATGCCATATAAGCATTCCTATCAAAGACCCCAACTCACAGGTCCACATTCCCTTGTTTCATGCCCAAGTATGCCATATAAGCATTCCCATCAAAGACCCCAGCTCACACGTCCACATTCCCTTATTTCATGGCCAAATATACCCATGAATGGGTGGCTTCTGTGCAGGCCTTAAGTTGCTAGAAGAGGAGAGAAAGGATAGTGCTAACCATCAGCCATCCAAATAACTTAACCTATGAGAATGAAAAGCATTCCACCTCCTTCACGCTGCTCTGTTTCACCTATCAATGGTAGACACGCACAAGACAGAACGATGCAGGGATTAAACACGAAATGAAATTGTATGTTGTGGACAAAAATAATATCCTTATCTGACAATCACATGTCACAGGTGTAGGAAGATAACTTATAAGTATATTTTTGTGTAGTCATATAAATTGTAATATTTCTTGAAATTTCTAAAATTTTTAAAAAAATATTACGTGCAAATGCATTAGTTGACAAAATAAGGATGCTCTTCATTGCAAGTACTGTGTGTATTAACAACACATCACATAAAAGTTGGAGGAACTAAATTTTCCATTAGAACGACAACCATGATTGTAAAACCCATAGCAATCCTTAGATAAATATAAAATAGTTAGCATCTATATGTGTAGTTATAGGTTTTCTTTTATATTCTGGAATGTTAGTTATTAACATTCTAGATGCAATCTTACCTAATTGTGGTCCAATTATTTTGAAATTTCAAATGGCATAATCTAAGAATATTCCATTTTTTAATACCTATTTAGGGCATAATCTATAAATATTTCATTTTGAATATCACTTTGATAGGAAGTGGACTTCAACAGTTCTTTATAAATATGAGAGTCATTGACTTCATTTCTCATAAGGAAAAAATTATTTTGCTTACACCATCTATTAGTGACAAATAAAATTTTAGAAGAACTTATATATAATGTGTGTTTTATTACGATATTTCAAATTCTGAAAAAGTAATGGCTGGAGTTACTTGTATTTCTGCATCATATTTATTTTATATGGGTATTTTAATTATTTATTGCATCTATGTATATAGCATTCTCTAACAGTTGGTATTAGAACATTATTTTGCTTCTGCCTTTAAGAGATTTTTGAAAAAAACTTACGACATTGTTTTATTGTCAAAAATTTCAGGAAATTTATTTTGGTCAATATGTGATGAGCCTTTGGTTAAATTTTATGAAAAATATATTTATGTGCCATTTATTTTGCACTTATTTTTAAATTGCATTTGAGAAAAATTTATGGCATATTGAGTTAATATTAAGGAAGGGAATTTTGTATTAATTAATTTCTCACATATATGTTTAGTTGATTAATTAATTAATTAAATCCCATTATGTTAAAAGCTTGTTTATGCATCTTAAGTATCTACAAGCATTTTGTAAATTAGATGTCATGTAATTAGTATAATTTTAGTTTAATTAGAGTTTAGCCACATCACCTTTAATTATTCTAAAATTATACATAACATATTAAAATTACATAAAGTAAATGACATCAAGTTGTAATTAATCATATTCGATATGGTAATTATCATCCTATAGGAATGTTATCATATTGATATGATTAATTAAGGTGGGATAGCAAATATTCCTTTTCTTAATTTACCCATAGGGACTGAAAAAAGTGTTATTATTTGCTAGTTTCATCATAATGTGCATGAATATAATAAAATAAAACTAAGCTCACAGGCAGTTTTATTTGTTACGAAGCTCATACTTAATTTACATGTTTTACATGGGTAGTACATGTTATATAGAAATTTTGAAGTTGTCTTATTAACATAAGTATTTAATTTTCATGCAACTTTCCAACCACTTAATATTTCTGATTTTCAAGTTCTAGAATTGAATAGCGATAATTATAAAATTTGGAAGGAGAGAATTCTCCTCCAATTAAAGTGGATGGATGTTGACTATGCTATTAGAAAGGATGAACCTCTTGCACCTATGGATACTAGTAGTACATCTGATATGACCCTTTATGAATGTTGAGAGCAATCTAATTGCCTCAGTATGATGTACATCAAAACTAAAATATCTGCTACTATACGTAGATCGCTAGGAGCGCGTAGAAATGCCCGTGACTTATTAAAAGCTATAGACAAACAATTTGAATAATCTAAAAAGGCTTTAGCAAGCACCCTATTAACAAAATTATCTATTATAAAGCTCATCGAAATAAGGGATGTATGTAAACACATCATGTAGATGAGGGAATTATAGCTCAATTAAAGACACTCGAGGTTGAGATGTCAGATTCCTTTCTGGTGCACTTCATTCTAAACTCCCTGCCATTTCAATATGGTCCTTTCAAAATCTCTTACAACACATATAAGCATAAATGGTCAATAAATGAAGTATTGACCATGTTTGTCCAAAAGGAAGGAAGGCTTTTAATGGAAATGGGAGAGAGTGCACATGTAGCAACACAAGGAAAGAAAAAAAAGCAAGAAAAAGCCAAGGGGAAGGGCAAAGTGCCAGTCCATACTGACTTTAAAAAGCAAATCACATGTTTTTTCTGGAAGAAGAAGGACTGCAATATATTCACGACCTGACTTGAAAAGAAAGGTAACTCAATCTCGTTTATTTGTTATAAGGACATGCAAATTGGTTCTAGATATTGGTTTTGTTTTGATTTTGGATAAGACTTTTTATGTACTAAGTTTCTTTGGAAGCTTGATTTCAATTTCAAAGCTTGTACCATTGGGATTTTCAGTTGAATTTTTGAATAAGTTGTTGAAATTATTTTATAATTTAGATCTTGTTGGAAATGATACAATTAATGATGGTCTTTTTTTAATTCAATTACAAGATAATAGATCGTTTAATTCATTGTATATTTCTAGTAGTATAGGTATTAAATGATGTGTTACTAATGAGGACTCATACATGTTGTGGCATCGTAAACTTAGTCATATTTCAATATATAAGGTTAAAATGTTAGTAAATGATGGAGTATTAAATGTTATTAACTTCACTAACTTTGAAACTTGTGTAAACTGCATTAAGGGTAAGTAGGCTAATAAGACTAAGAAGGGTGCCAATAGGAGTTCTACCCTATTAGAGATTGTACATACTGATATATGCAGTCCATATATAGACTTAAGTAGTTCGAAGTACTTTATTACCTTTATTGATGATTACTCATTATACATGTATCTTTATATGCTTAATAACAAGTATGAGACATTAGATGACTTTAAAGTCTTCAAAGCAAAAGTAGGGAAACAATATGGTAAATAAATAAAGATAGTAGGATTAGATTAGGGTATTGAGTACTATGTTAAATAAACTGAAGATGAACAAACATTGGGTCCATTTGCAAGGTTTCTTCAAGAGCATAGGATTGTTGCCTGATACATTATGCCTGGTTCTTCAGACTAAATGGTGTAGCTGAAAGAAGAACTGAACATTATTAGACATGGTTTGCAGCATGCTTAGTAGCTCTAAACTTCCTAAGTCTTTATAGACTGAAGCCCTTAAAATGGTTGCGTATATTCTTAATCAAGTTCCAACTAAGGCTATTGAGAAAACACCATTTGAATTAATGAAAGGTTGGAAACCAAGTTTAAGATATATACACATTTAAGTATGTTCCTTTGATGTAAGGATTTACAATCCACAAGAAAAGAAGTTAGACCCTATGACCATTAATGACTAGTTTATTGGGTACGTTAAAAGATGTAAGGAATATAAGTTTTATTGTCCATCTCTTGGCACTAGGATTGTCAAATCAAGAAATACTAAATTTCTTGAGAATGATTTGATTAGTGGAAGTGATTAAACTTGGGACTTAAATTCTGAGAATGATCATTTGGATACTCAAGCTCTCTCAACAAGTGATAGATTAGTTATTATTATCCCTCATGTATAAATGGCTATTAAACAACTAATCATTGAAGAACTTCAAACAGTTGACCATAAGCAAGTTGATTCAGTTATTGAGCAACCACCCGAGACTGTTGAGCAACCAATTGAAGAACATACTTCATAAGAGGATATTGACTCAACATTAAGTAGATCAACTAGGATTAAAAGGCCAGTTATTCTTAGTGATTATGTTGTATATCCATAAGAGTATGACTACAAGGTAAGAGCCGAAAATAATCCTAAAACATTTTCACAAGTCATTAGTTGTATAAAATCTAAATTGTGGCTTAATTCTATGAAGGAATAGATGGATTCCATAGCGTCCAATGGAGTCAGGAATCTCGTTGAGTTGCTTAGTGATTCTAGGGCCATTGGATGTAAATAGATCATTAAGACAAAAAGGAACTTATTAGGCAACATAGAGAAATATAAGGCAAGACTCGTAGCCAAGGGATTCACTCAGAAGGAAGGAATTGATTACACGGAGACTTTTTCTCCTAGAACCAAGAAAGATACTCTCCGTATACTAATGACATTAGTTGCCCATTTTGATTTAGAATTACATCATATGGAAGTGAAAACGACATTCCTTAATGGGGATATAAAGGAGGAGGTATATATGAAACAACCTAAAGGATTCTCCTCTAGCACTGGTGAGCATTTGGTTTACAAGCTTAAGAAATCTATATATGGATTGAAACAAGCCTCCCGTCAATGGTATCTTAAGTTCCATTAAGTTGTCTCCTTATTCGTTTTCGTGGAGAATGTCATGGATCAATTTATATACCATAAGCTTAGTGGGAATAAAATCTGTTTCCTTGTGTTATATGTGGATGACATATTACTTGTATTATAAAGAGTTGCTATATGAGGTGAAACAATTTCTCTCTAAGAATTTTGATATAAAGGATTTAGGTAAGGTATCTTACGTCATAGGCATTAAGATGTATAGGGACAAAGCTCAGTGCATTTTAGGTCTGTCACAAGAAACTTATATCAATAAGGTCTTAGAGAGATTTCGAAAAGACCGCTCACTAAGTGTAGCACTTATTGCGAAATGTGGTAGGTTTAATTTGAACCAAGGCCCAATGAATGATTTAGCAAAGGAATAGGTGCGTAGCATTCCATATGCTTTTGTTGTCGGAAGCCTTATGTATGCTCAAGTTTGTATAAGACCTAACATTGCATTTGCAGTTGGAATGTTAGGCAAGTATCAAAGTAATCTAGGAATGGATTATTGGAGAGCTGCAAGGAAGGTTATAAAGTATCTCAAGGGTACCAAAAATTACATGCTAATGTATAGACGAACTAAAAACCTTGAGGTAGTTAGTTACTTAGATTTAGACTTTGCTAGTTGTATAAATTCTTAGAAATCAACTTCTGGCTATATTTTTATGCTTGTTAATAGAACCGTGTCGTGGAGGAATGCGAAGTAGACTTTGACTGCTACTTCTACTTTTAACATAGAGGTTGAGTTCGTATCTTGTTTTAGGCAACGTCACATGGTGTATGGTTTAATAGCTTTATTTCTGGGCTTAGAATTATGGATTCTATTTCTAGGCCATTAAGAATGTATTGTGAAAATAAGCTGCTGTTTTGCTGGCTAAGAATAATAAGAATGGAAGTCGAAGCAAACATATTAACATTAAGTATGTAATCATTCGGGAGTGTGTCAAGGAAAATAAAGTTTCCATTGAACACATTAGTATTGAGTTGATGATTGTTGATCCTTACGCCACCTACAATGTTTAAGGATCATATAGCTAGAATGAGACTTGGTCCCAAATTTAGCATTTGATCGTCAATTGTAATAAAGCTTTTACTTAATTTAATTTGAGTTGTTATTCTCATTTTGTGTACACATTCATATTAGGAGAATAAACAACATTAAGAGGACCCTGAAAAAGCATAGGACTTATTCATTAAATTATGATAGGTTGAGAAAGTTATGTGCATTGTAATACATGGAAGGTAATACTCGCATACAAATGACTTACCGCTATGATTCATGTATTTAGTTTTCTCTTCTTTGGAATATAATACTCTTGAATTCTAAAATCATTATAATCAATTAGACCAAGTGGAAGAATATAGGTTATTTTTGGAATGTTGGTTATCAACATTTTAGATACAATCTTACCTGATTGTGGTCCGATTACTTTGAGATTTTAAAAGGCATAGTCTAGGAATATTCTATTTTTGAATACCCATTTGGGGTATAATTTGAGAATATTTTGTTTTTTAATAACACCTTGATGGAAAGTGGGTTTTAGCATTTCTTTATAAATATGAGGGCCCGTGACTTCATTTCTCATATAAAAAAAAAAGTATTCTACTTATCCATCTATTAGTAAGAAATAAAAGTTCAAAAGAATTCATATATAATGCATGTTTTACTACGATATTCCAAATTTTGAAAAAGTAATGACTGGAGGTATATGTATTTTTGCATCATATTTATGTTATATAAATTTTTTAATTATTTATTGCATTAATGTATACATAGAATTCTCTAATAGTAGTTTCATATACCCATACAATTTCAACCAAATTTTCTTGTTTCTCCCTTTTGTCCCCTTTCTTCTGTTTCTTTCTCAACCCCCGACACTCCGTTATTTTCTGTTTCTTCTTCCTCCATCATTATTGTCTTCCCCTCTCACTGTATCATCTTCTTCTTTTTTGATTGGTTCTCTCACCCCTCACAGTCTCTCATATTTTTCCATGTAAGCATAAAACGTGCCACCTTAGCCAATTATTGACAGTTAGCTAAATTGATTTGGATAACTTTGACTTGAGTGGGGAATTGATTCAAAAATTATAATGAGTTAAGAATCAAAATAAAAATAAAACAATAAATAAGAGACCAAAATAAAGTTTTGATCATACTTACATCATATTGGCTGGCGTTTCAAATTTGGCATGTACCTCCTGATTTTATAGTAGATTAATAAAGTGGATTTTTCTTTTAAAAGAAAATTGTTTCACTTATTTTTCTCAGTTTTTGCATTCTCTTTGTAAAATTTTAATATTTTTAAAAATTAATTAAGACAAACATCTAAATACTTTTTGTTTAATTTTAACAGTAATTTTTATTAATAAGAACTACAAATTTTGATATTAATTTTTCTCTTCAATGTTTTTACACGTATTCTGTTATGTTGAATATTGAATTTTAACTCATAATTATCTAAAAAACGTAATTATTTTAAAAAAAAATTATTGATTTAGCTTCAAATAATATTCTAATTCGAATCATGTGGTTTTAGAAAGGAAACATGTGTCGCCAAATTAAAACAGAATGATAAAATTAAATTCAAGTTAATAAAAGTACTAAATCCTGCACGTGGCAAATTTTCAAGCTGGGAGAGACATAAATTAGATATTATGCCACGTTCATTGGATTAGTCCCATTCCTCCCATATCCCATGGACCCTACCACATGTGATCCAAAACTCTGGTCATCCATATTCTTCTGCCTCTTTTTGTTACTTAAACTTAATAATTTTTTAAAATTAAAATGTATAAAATATAAAAATTTAATATGATAGTTCACATTAAAAATTTGTGAATTAATTCTCTCAATTTTTTTTTTTTCAATTTTAGAGAGCAAGTTCTATCAAAGTGGTGGGTTTCACTTAGATACAGAAGACTAAATAGTAAAACTCATACATTCTGTCTATGTCTCTTTAAAATAAAAAAAATTTAAAAATGTAAATTGAAATATTTTGAATTCTAAAAATTGTTTGATCAAATAATTTAGAGGGCAGGAAATTAAGATTCAATTTGAACGTAGCAAAAACATAAAATTATATTTAATTATGATAAATTATTGAATAAAAATTCAATAATTCAAATTTACAAATAATGAATATAATTAAACGTAGTATATTAATTTAGTATAAAAAGAATCCTCATTGGTCTAGATTCCTTTCCAACATGCCATGTCATCACCAATCACGATATTCTTTTTTCACATGTCTCATTTGAAAGTCACTCCTTTTGCATTACGAAAATTAAAAAGGAACATTCTAGGAGGATGAGGACTACTTGCTCTTTTTGCAGTCAACGTTGAATTTTGGTCCGCTGCTGCATGCCCTACTCGTCAATGTTATGGCATTTGAAAGTAAGTGTCTGTGATCCGAGGAGATATATAATTTATTTTTATGATAAGATTGCAGTTAATTAAGTTTCATCAGTTTTTGATACATTCAGAATCATATGCAAGATGTTTATTCATAATGTCTGAAGCATGCAATTCAAGGATATAATTTTAGGCTGGGAAATTGAATTAAATATAATAACATAAATTATTGAGTTTTTCCTTTTGTGGGTCTTGAAGAACTGTTGATCTTTTCTTTTTTATTTTTGGGTCAAAATTGAAATTTCCAGTTTCTATCAGAAAGGATATTGGGCCAGCGTAGAAAATTGGGATATATGGATCCAAGTTAATTACTTTTTGGTAGAAAATCCAATTTAATTATAAAAATAAGGGTAAGTCTCTTCAATTTAACTTTAAAAATTGACTATATATCTCTCAAACTTTAAATTTTTGAAAAAATTTAATTATTTAGTCTCTATATTTTATATGAGTTTATAAAGTGATTCTTTCATTTTAATTTCTTTAAATCAGTTTTTATTATTTCAAAACTTTTCAATTCAATCCTTATCATCGATTAGTCCTTAACCCTCTTAGCATAATGTTGCTGATTTGGACTGTACATCAACATTCACTTCTGCTAGTAATCTCGCTGGAAATTAAGAACATGGAAACAGGTGTGAAACCCTTTACAGAATCAAGCACAAAGAGAATTATGAAAGCCGAAATAGGACGAGATAGAGAAAGAAAGAGAAGGTAAGAAAATTATAGCATATCTTTATGATCACAATGACAGCAAACAGCATACAGAAATAGGAAGGGAATGGAAAACTATTTGGACAAAAACTGTAGAGAAATGCTTCAACTCTAATGTGATTTGGGAAGCTAACAGTTATTTATTTGTGTTTTTAAAAAATGTGAGAGTCATTAATTTGAAAGACGAGTTGGCATCTAACAAGGTATATTGACAATCCAAATTAGCATAACATTAATGGTTGAAAGCCTACCTAATGGTGGCACTGAATTGACAATTTTTGAAATAAGAAGACTAATTTAAAAAATATTAAAGTGTAGGGACTAATTTATAAACTCATGTACTAGCTAATTAATTTTTCCTAGATTTTTTCATCCAAAATTTTAACACCATCTCTCCATTTAAGTTATGTTAAATTAACCCAAAAATGAAAACCCGATCCAATATTCTAAGCGGAAGATAATGATGTTTTTGGGGTCGTTTCATTTCACACTTTTTGCAGCAAAAAAAAAAAAAACAATTGTGACTTGAGATAATATATTATAATTTTTTTTCCTGTGAATTTAGTTGTTTTTAGCCTATATTGACAAGTGGACTTAGATTTTGGACGAAAATGTTGACTGGTTATGTTATAGAGACTGAGAGTTTAGAATATCTATGATAAATTGAAGAGAGAAAAAAAAATTACTCAACCCTTTATATTAATGGAAATTCTTTGCATTTTGGCATGAAAATGAATCCAAGATTCAATCCGATACATTAGGGTTACTATAGCTTAGAAGGCCCATTAAGTTACCAAGCCCATATTCCTACACAAAGATATTTTCATTATCAAGTACAACAATTTGACTGCCCAAATTTTGCATCATTAAGTTATTTGATTTTATTTAAAAAAATATTGTTTCTTATCCAATTATAATATAAAAATATAATTATAATATTATTATTTTTAAGTTATATTATTACAATTATGTATTTATATTATAATTTAGTGCACTGATATACTTAATATTGTGAGTACATCAAAGTAATTATTTATATATTGAAATAGTTACAATTGATAAAACTTATATGAAAAATATTATTTTGATCTTTCACTTTAAAATCTAATTTCATTTTAGTCCTCCATAGATTAAAAATGCCCAAATAATTCTTCACTAATAACTTAGTCTTACTTTAGTCCTCCAATAGTTGAAAATTACAAAATGGTCCTCTATTTTTTAAATTTGATTCAAAATAGTCTTCTACTTTTGAACTTAATTTCATTTTAAGAGGGACTATTTGAATTATATTTTGAACAGTGGATGACTGTTTTGAGATTTTCAATCCCTAAAGGACCAAAATAAAATTAAGTTCAAAAGTGAAGGATCAAAATAAAACTAAGCTAAAAAATAGAGAATTAAAACATTATTTTTCTCCTTATTTTAATTATATTTAAAAATTATTTTAAATATTATTTCTAAAATTCATATAATTTCAATTTTTGAATCATATACAAATAAGTGCAATTTTTTTTTTTTTGAATCACACTGCAAGATTGTTAGAAGTCTAAAAAAACAATTGTTCTTAGTAGAACTCGAGTAATTATATATTAGTTTTCATTTTTTATGCATTCACAATTTTAAGTGTACCCAGTTATAATATAAAGATATAATTATAATATTCTTATTTGTTGGGTTGATATTATTACAATTATGCCCCTACATTATAACTGGGTGCACTGGTTGTGAACACCTCATCCTTAATTACATGATTATTTAATTGATTTACTAATCAATTGATAACTAAGCAAATGAGGAAAATTAAAAATAATTGAGACTCAAATGACATCCTCAATTGGGGACAAATTGAAATTGAAGATAAATAATGGGGGACTTTAAGATAAGCAAAATAAAAAACCAAAAAAATAATAATTAATTAATAATAATAAATCAAAGTAAAAACCATGAAAAGGAAAATAATAAAAACACAAAAATAGAAAACTAAAAAAAAACCAAAAATGAAAACTAAAGGTGTTAATAATAAAAAAATTAGAAAGTTTAAAAAATAAAAAGAAGGCTGCAACTATCATGAAATGGGAAAATATCATGCTTAGTGAAGCTACAAAGGAAAGTTCGAAGAAGGAGAATGCGCACCATCTCTAATGATAGCTGTTTTTATGAGATCTACCCCTAAGAGCCTGGAACAACAGGTGACTCCTACACCTTTGGCACCCAGCATGTTAGAAACCAATAGTTCTCATGCAATTGCTACTGAATCGGGAAGCAATCAAGAAAGTGAAGTTGAAGGTGATTCTATTTTGGTAAAAAAGGTTTGCCATCAAGTGCTACACTAGCCTTACTAGAGAATGAGGCTTGAGCGTACCACGTATGCCATGCTTGTTGTAGGATGACTAACAAGAAAGACCCTCGAGGATCATAACAGAAAGGGGAGTAATTAGAAGATGACATACAGGTGCAGGAGTATGGACAAGGACAAAATGAACATTAAAGGCATCACAGAGAGGACCAAGGGAAGGGGACAATAGCTCTAGCTTCTGTAAATAAAAAGAGAGACTGAAATCAGGTGGGGGAGAAAAAATGGAAAAGAAGAAAAAAGAAAGAGGAGAGAGAAGGAGGAGAAGGGAAGAGAAAGAAGAAGAGAAAAGACGCGCACTGAGAAAGGAAAAAACTCGAAAAAACAGAGATTGAAACCAAGCTAGAGAAGGAAATCGAAAAGAAAAAGAGAGAAGGAGCAGAAGAGAAGAGGAAGACATAGATAAGAAGAAGAAGAGGTTGACGAGAAGAACCGAGTTGCTGAGACAAGGGAGAAAAGAGGAAGAAGAAAAAGAAGAAGAGGCTGACGAGGAGAACCAAGTTGAAGCCGAGACAAGGGAGAACGGAGAAGAAAAAGAAAGGGAAACTAAGGAGAACCGAGTTAAAGCTGAGAAGAGGAGAAAGAAGAAGAAGAATAGAAGGGAAGAGGAAACCAAGAGGGGGGAAAAACTAGAGAGAAGAGGAAGAAGAAGAGAAGAGGATTACACCCCTGTTCTGAGCTCTGAAAATAGGGTTAAACAGAGAAACTAAAAGGGAAAGAAGAAGACCGAGAGGGAGACTGAAACCGAGAAGGTGAAGAAAAGGAAAGGAAGACTGAGAGGGAGCCTAAAATTGGGAAAGAGAAGAAGGGAAGAGGAAGATTGAGAGCTGAGGCTGAGAAGAGGAGAAAGAAAAAGAAGAAGAGAAGAGAAGAAGCACGGGTAGAAGCAGAGCAAGGGAGAAAAGAGTAAAGGACGAAGAAGAAGGGTAGAGAGAAAGAAAGAACAGAGGAGAGAGAAACTAAGGAGAAAGAAGAAGAAGAAGAGAAGAGAAGAGGGCACGGGTACGAAGTAGATGAAGAAGAAGAGAGCAGAGGAGGAAGAAGAAGGGAAAATTGGAAGAGCAGGAGTGCAAAAATGTGACTGGTTTATATGGTGAGGTAAGTGTCAGGGTACTGGGATGCTCATTCTTTTTTTTTTTTTCAATTAATCTCCTGTTGGTTTAAGCTTGCAATTATGGTATAATGGTTATCATTGGATGGTCCATTTCATTTCATCACCTAGGTTTTAGCTTCCACCCTTAGTCTTAAGATGCATGATAGCTTGAGGGGTACACATAAAAATGACAAGAAGATTTTTTTTTATCTATTTTATTTATATATTTATTTTATTTTTTAATCATATATATGCCAAGGGACGTTGCCATATATGCATGATAATGCATAGAGGGGGTACGTGCATGGCAAGATGTAGGGAGGCCTCTTGTTTTCATATTTTCAATGCCTTTTTTTTTAATTTATTTATTTATTTTGCTTTATTTTATTGTTTATTTTGTTCTTTCCACCACTAGTATAATCAATACTATTGTTATTATTATCCTGTCCTAATTTTCAATAGTGCTACGTGAGAACACTATTTTCCTTAGGCACTTAGACAAAAGTCACGTGAGATTTTTTTAATCTCCTTAGGCTTCGAAAGAGATAAGATTTAATTTGGTAAAACTTCAAAACAAAATTTCGGGGGTCATTGGAGTAATCTACCTTCATACTTTTAATAATCATCGCGTTGGGTTTTTCTTATCTGGCACCTAGGAAGTAGACTGGTGGGAGCGTGTGAGACTTTTAGTCCCTTCAGGCTTTAAAAGTCAACATATGATTTCGTAGCAAAAAAATCATGAAAATAAAAATCCTAATAAATCCCAAATAATTTTTTTCGTATTTTAGGTTATTGTGTGAGATTTGTTGGTCTTCTCAGGCACTCAAAAGTTAACTAGTAGAGGCCGTGTGAGATCCTAAGTTTCTGCAGGTTTTGAAAGTTAATATCTATTTTCAAAATACAAGGTGAGAACAATTCCAAATTTTTTTTTTATTTTTCATGTTATTCATAATTAAAAATCTTAAAAATAGTTTTCCATGATAGTCTGACTTTAAGTTTAAAATAAATTATAATTTCAAAAAGATACATATCATTAAAAAAAATCCTAAAAAATTCCTTTTAATTACAATCTCACTTTCAAAATTAAAATGAAACCAAAGTCCAAAAAATATGAATTCAAAAAAAAATCCCAAGATTCTTTTCCATTACCACTTCATTTAAATTTCAAAATAAAGTTAAAAATTAAAAAAATAATAATAAATAAACCAAAAGAATTAAAAGGAAAGAAAACGAAAGGATCCAAGAAGTGATATTCAATTGATTTCACAAATTAAAACTCACCAATCAAATTCCAATCCTATTTGGTTTGCAAAAATCTATCCGATTATAACTCTCAGAGTCTTTTCACAAAGATATAAAAACACATGACATATACGCCATATTGATCGAACTATGTGGACTTTGATCCCTATCACATGATATGTAAGCCCTAGGCTTTCATTCTAAGTCAAGTCTGTCCTTGGTAAATATTTATTTGTTTGCTTTCATTATTGTTGTTTTTATCTTTTTTATTAAACAAGCATGTATGTTAATAATAGGTAATTAAGATAAATTTAAGGCCATATTCTCTCTCGTTGATTAGTTTAAGGTAAATGTCCTTATGGACGGGTGTTGTGGGGTGCTTAATATCTTCCCCACACTTAAATAGACTTATGAACTCATCTTTGTTTTCACATACTGTTTTATCTTTTCTTTTTGTTTCAAATTGGTTTTCCAAAGTTTTTTGTTAAAAATTTTGGTGGCGACTCCTGTAAATTGATTTTCAAGATTCATTTGGGGAATCAATTCAAACCCATTTTTATTCTTCTCGTCGAAACACTGGTGCACTTAAAATTGTGAGTGCACAGAAGATTTTACCTATATATTATTATATATAATTATCTATACTAAAATTAAAAATTAAAATACAATGTATAATTAACCTATATATATATTACAACAAGTTTAAAATTTTTAATTATTCAATATAATTTAAAATTCATTTATAATAATAAAAAATATTTGTTATAAATTTCAAGACACAAGAGCTTTCAATTCTTCTTCTATTTCTATTTCTATGAGGTTTTACTTGTTCTAAAAAATCTTTTATTTCTAAATAGTTTAGAAAATAATATAAATACTGCAAATAGTCGTACAATAAATAGGGAAGCAGAATAGAAAATAAAAAATTGAGAAACAATGAACCAATAAGAACACAAGACTTAACACATTTATATGAAACCACACATACACCATCTAGAAATAGTAACTATGCACATAAAGTAGTATGAAACAAGACAAATGCCTAATGCAAGAATATGGTTAGATTTAGACTATAATCTAGATAATGAAAAAAAAAGTAGAAGCATGGATAAAAGCACAATTAATAGCATTAATAACTAGAAATATTGAAACTAGTGCAACAAATTTATTAATAGAAGTAAGTTTCATAGGAATAGTATAAGACTAGTGGAAAAGTAAACCAGAAGAATTTAGAATAAATGCAAGAATGATAAATGGATATTCAAATAAACAAGAATTTTATGTTACTTTAATAAGGCAATATGAACAACTGTTAAGAAATAAATTTGTAGGAAGAAGTGTAGGAGCAAAAGAAACAACAAAAATATAAAAAGCAATAACAAAACTACACCAGATAGAAACATGTACGTTAGATTCACAAGATTTAAATCAATATATATGTGAATATAAAAAATATTATTATGAAGTCAAACTACAAACATATGAACAACAAAACTTTTATATGAAGTTATTTTATTGAAAATTACTAAGACTGATATAAAAAATAATAATTGAAGATTATAAAAAAGCATTCAATAATTAATACTGTTTATAGATACTATGGCAAGAAGAGAAGATTTTCTAAGAAAATATTTATCAAATAAATGCAAAAAAGCATGTAGAAATATTAAGTATTATAAAACAAATAAATTAGTATTAAAATGCGGAGAATTAGAAACACCCTATAAGTGGGGCTGTAAAGTTAAAAAATATATATAAAAAGAAAAAGAAATATTCAAAACCCTATAAAAATATAAATTAAAAGATACTTGAAAAATAAAATTAAGAGTAATTATAAACGAAGAAAATATTTCAAAAAAGGAAGACAAATTATTTATAAGAAAAATCTAAGAAAATGTCAATGCTATGATTGTGGACAATTAGGATATATATCCACAGAATGTTGAAAACTAAAAACTAAAAAGGCCATGAATATAATAGAAATAGCTATACAAATTAGATTAAAGCCCGTAGAATACTACAAAATATCAAGAAGTGAAATAGATGGTTCAAACCTAAAATATATAAAATGACTATAGAAACTAAAAGTACTTCAGAACAAGAAGAAAGTAATTCGGAAAATTCTAAATATAATTTAGTAAAAGAAGAAAATGAAATATATATATGATGCATGGTGAATCTAGTAAATTGATAGAAGATGAAGAATAAGAATATGAACAATATGAAGAATTAAGAAATAGTAGAAAGAAGAATGCAATTTAGTAAAAAACAATATGATAAAATAAGAAATAAAGAATTAGATTTAACACTACAAGATTTATGACAACAAGGATTAATGTCAAAAATAGGAAAAATGATATAATCCAAAGAAAAAGAAAAATATGCATGTGTAATCTTACTGCAAAAACTAAATAAAAGCAACACAAACAGAAAGAATTTTAAGGATACCATTAATAAATAAAACATTAATTAAACGAGAAATATAAAGATTACCAATAAGAGATGATATAACCAAAATATATATACTAGAAGTAAAATCATTAATAAAATCCTATTTCTAAGCAGGAATAGACACATTAATAGAATTATTAAAAACATATAATAGAATAATAGATAATGTACTAAATAATATATTAGAGGCATTAAATGGAAATTTAATGTATCAAAAACTAAAATTTACAATAAATAAAAATTTTGCAATATTAAGAGCAGAAATGAATATGAATAAAATATTAGTAATATGTCATTAATTAAGAGGAATTGAATGCCACTAGGAAGTAGAATATTAAGAATAACAAGAATGGTAAGATTAGTATTCTCAAATGAACATAATATTTATGAATAAAACCAAGGGAAAATAACTATAAAAAATTTTTTTATGCTAGTATTAGAAGAATTAAAATTAGATCCTGCAAAAACAACAATACCTAGACAATTGCAATTAGAAATAGATAACACTAGAGATATAAATCAATATGAAGAAAATTCAAGAAGAATAGAGCATGATAATACTTTAGGATGAAGATATATTAGAATAAATACACCATTAGATATAAATATAAATATAAATCCAAGAAGAAGTATGGGAGAATATAGACCACTATCAAGAAGAGGATTAATAAGATAAAGGAGTCAAGATAACTATGAAAGAAGTAGGTTAGCAAAAATACCGATTACTTGAAATTTAGTAGAGATAAATAGAAGAAACCCATAAATAAACTTGATTGATAGAAATGAATATCATATATTATTAGGAATAAAGAAAGATGGAGTATGGATAGAAATAATAGTGCTTATAAAACCAAATTATGAAAAAAGTACTATACAACTAGAGAATACAAATAATAATATAGAAATAGAAGAAGAAGGAACAAAAACATATGCTAGAATAAGGTTAATAAAAGTGACATAATAAAATTAAAATTATGAGTAGAAATAGAAGTAAACAATAGACAAACACATAAATTAATCCTAACACAAGATTTTTTAGAACAAGTAAAACTTTAAAGAATTCAAGACAATAGGATATTAATAAATATAAACTAAGAAGTGGTAATACTAGAAAAAAATAAGATTGATATAGATGAAGTTCTATTATATATTGGTAAAATTTAAGTATGAAAAATATTAATCTATAAAAGATCATGTCATGAAAGACACAGAGGCTAATATAACAACAGTAAAATATAATGTATTACCTTCAAAATTATGGAAAAAGGAAAACCAATAAGAATGACTAGTGTAGGAAAGGAAATTCATATAATAGAATTGTTAGCCAAAACCATACTAATACAAATAGGAGAATATGAATTAAAAATACCAATATTATATCATTATAATGAATATGCTCTAGATGTAATTTTAGGAATGATTTTTTTAGAACAATATATGCCTTTACATTTTGTATAGAAATAAATAGTATTAACTACACTATGTAAACATGAAGTATGGGCAATTAGAATATTTAATCCTTATAATAAAATAGATGTAGTATTTCATAGAAAGAAATTTGATAATTATGTACAATTTTTGCCTAATAATAAACCCATAGAAATAAAAGAAAAAAGGTTAATGTTAACAAATATGGTAAAAAGGACAATAAGACAAAGATTGATAGATAATTATGATGAAAACTCATTAGTACATTGGGAAAAATCAAAACCAGTGGCAAAGATAGAATTAATAGATTATAGTAAAGAAATAACAAGTAAACCTTACCCATGGATAGAAAAAGATAAAAAAGAATTCATACTGCATATAAATGAAATGAAAAAAATATGTTTTGATAAGGGAATACAGATCAAATTATTGTTACAACATAGTGACCAAAAAGTGAAAAATCTAGAATGGTAATTAACTGTGAAAAATTAAATGAAATAGCTGTTAGAAATATATATATCTAATACAAAAAATAGAACTACTATTTAACCTTATAAAAGGCAAGTGAATATTTAATAAACTTGATTATAAGTCAATATTTTTTCAAATAAAATTAGAAGAAGAAAGTAAAAAATATGCAACATTTACTACTTCAGAAGGATTATATGAATGAAATGTGCTGCCCATGGGATTCCATAATAGCCCAAGTATATTTCAAGAATATGTTATGAAACTACTAATACCTATAAGGGATTTTGCAATAATATATATAGATGACATACTAATATTTTCAAATAATGAGGAAGAATACAAAAGTCATTTAGTACAATTTACGAAATTAATAACAAAAGGACTGAATATATCACCAAAAAAAAGTAAAGTTAAGAAAAACTAGAATAAGATTTTTAGGTCATTATATAACAAATGATGGTATAGAATTGCAACAACATATAAGTAAAAAAGCTGAAAATTTCTTTGAAATAACAGCAAAGAAAGAACTCCAATCATTATTAAGAATAGTAAATCAAGCCAAAAATTTTATTTCAAATTTATCTAAATATACTACAAAATATCTATATTACCAGGAAAAAAAAAAGGCAATGGGATGAAAATGCAAATAAAATAACATAAAAAATCAAAAAATTATGTCAAAATTTACCAAAATTAACTATACCAACTAAAGAGCCTATAAAATGGATTATTTATACATATGCATGAGAAAATTATTGAAGTGCAACATTATATCATGAGAATGAAGAAGCGATAAAAATAATTACTGGATATGCTAATGGCAAATTTAATGAAAACTAAAGTAAATACCATTCAAATTGGAAAGAATTTTTAGCTATATTAAAAGCTGTAGAAAAATTTGAATTATTAATAGTAAATTCTCATTTTATTATAATAACAGATAACTCCTACGTATGACATTAGTTGGATAATGGAATAAGAACTTCAAAATTAACTAATAAAATGCTAATAAAATGGCAAACTGATTTAGCCCATTATGATTACGAAGTTGAATATATGAAAGGAAAAAATAATTTGATTGCTGATTATATATGCAGGCATGGAGCCAAATGAAGATCAGGTGAATAATAATCTAGTAAAAAAGATTCCAAGCATGAATCTTCAAAACATTAGTATTGAACAAATAATTATGAAAATTAATATTATTGAGATGAATATGGGTTTACTCCAAGTCTATGTAAATTCGAGCCTTATTAACTTAAGTACCTCATTGGGAAATACTATAGCTCAAGTAGAGGACTTAAGTAGAAGGATGAATATATTGGAAAAATGAATAATAGGCAAAGAAATTCCAAAATCACAAGCCAATCTAAAAAACAAAATAGTACCCTTTACAGAAGTATTGAAGGCCTAACAAGACGCCTAGAAAAAGGAAAACAAAGACCAAAGAAGTCCAAACCGTTTTCTTAAATCTACCGAGCAAATAACTAACTCTAGTAAACCCCAACCTTTAACTTTAAGTAGAACCAATCGTCCTCCTCAACTAATATTAACTCAAAAACTCTTGAACAATTCCAATATCTTAAACTCCTTATTAGTAAGATGAACCACTTAATACTCCCATCAAAGACAATCAAATATGTATTTCACTATGTAATAAATAAGGCCATTATTGTCACATGAACCAGTCCAAAATTAGTAAAGACATTGTTTATTTATGGTTTAATCCAAACAATATATCCCTCTCCCAATATAAAAGAATTATCCCAACTACCAAAATCCATCCAAAAAGCAGCTAAGTATTATTTTGGAATAGTAACCCAGTATAGAGTTTATGTCAGATATTATTCAACAGTGGTAGAAGTAACTCCAGAAAAATTTTATCCTTCAATTAATCTAATTAAATTTAGGACAACTAAGAAACTATATGAATATGAAGAAGAAGAAGAAAATGATGACATTGTAGAAGAAGATTTTGTCTATACCATATGCAAAATAAGAGCACAAGAAGTCAACATAATATTTTCAGAGATGAATAGAACATTAACAAGTGATGAAGCCCAATGGACCTATTTCACAAGACTAACTACTTGTGTATACTTAGTAGGAAAGATGAGTAGACAAAATCAAAATTTTTCCATATGGTATGAAAGGATAACATCTAACAATATGGACCATCTAGAAAGGACTAAGATGAGAATATGCTAGGAGTTATCAAAATATACAACTCACTATTCCAAGTATTGTGAAGAAAGAGCAAAAGAAGAAAAAGATTATAAAGAGCCATTAACATCTTTTGATGTGATAAATCGAGATGACAAAAAGAGAAGAAGGCAAAATAACAAAGGAAATAGAAGGACAATAATAAAGGAATCAAATGACAAAGGACAACAATAATGGGAGACAAGAAGAATCACAAGGACAAAGGACAACATATTAGAAGACGAGGAATCACAAGGATAATAATGGACTAAAGGAAAGTAACCATGGTTGATCTTTAGTTGTAATAGTAAGACTAAAGGCTAGGTATGCCTAACCTATAAAGCCTTGTAACTTGTAGTAAAGAGGCATTAAGCATTTGAGCTTTCAAGTTATTCTATAATCTTTGGATTTGCTTTGAATCCTCTCTAAGTTCCTTATTATCTTGTATCAAGTATTAAATTTCTGAAATAAAAATATTTTCTATATCCTTGAGATCATCTATTTTTAGAGTATTTTCTCAACTTTCATAATCTTTCCAAGAATAGCAAAGGATCATTAAAGTTATGGAATTTTAAACTCCTTATAAGAGATTAAAGGGATTATTTTTTGAAATCATAGTCAAGCAACATGATCTTGTAATCTAACCACTGATTATACTATTGATGCATTAACATTAGTTAAGCCAAGGGATAAGTACACCTCTTGTGGGAAACGAAAGAAGGTTGTACTGAGCTAAACTGAGGGGAAAAGGTCTTTGCAAAATGACACTAGAAAAGATCTATGCATGAAAGTGGGCAGGGTTCCTTGCAAAACCCAGTTTAGACTTAGTTAAAAATTATTCAATGGCTTAGTAAATGTTGTGTATCAATAGTATGGTTAGCTATAGCAATTATGGTATCGGAGCATAGTTCGATTATAATGGAGGAAAATCTAAACCTTAATCACTTATCTTAAATTATAATTTCTTTGTTTGTTCAGCTTCCTTGCATTGTTTATTTAGTTTCTTTACTTAGTGAAGGTCTTAATTTTTAATTATTTTATTAATGGATGCAATAAGTATAGTAGAACCATTAATATATTGTATAGATGAAAATAAATTACTAAATAGTTCTTATATACCACAAGATTAAGGTACACTAATAGCTACACCATTTATATTAGGAAGAAATGAAGATAGTACTTATAACCAATTAAATTGGATGAACATGTTCTTAATGAAACATTTAGGATGTCTAATAAATCCAAATATAGTAAACATTTATGATTTAGATAGAGCTATAGAAAGAGTTCCAAAAGAAACTAAAAATGTAATAGACAAAGAAAATTTAAAATATGGAATGAAAAGATTATGTGAAGTAGCAAAACTATTAGAACAAAAAATTTATGAAATAAAATCGGAAATAGTAGTATTAAGAAAAGAATTAAAAGACATAAAAGATTACATAACTAAAATAGGTCAAGCTCTAAGACTAAAAAATAAAGAAAATTTAATAGAAATTAAACAAGAAAAAAATAAATATGATGAAAGTCATAAGAGAAATAATATTTGAAGAAAAAATAGAAGAAGAAATCAAGAACCAATCACTTAATGAAAATATATACCAAACAAGAATAATAACAGAAAAGATACAAAAAGGACAAGAAATAATAAATAATAATTTATGGACAATATTTGATGAATTGATAAAAAATGAAAATCTACTATTAGATAAAAATAAAGAAGATAAAGAAGAAAATATGGAAAAAAATAACAAAGAAAGATTATGAAATAATGGAAGTAGTAAAGATTATGAAATAATGGAATTAACATGTCAAATAGGACCTGATTTACCTAATTATCTTAGTATAATTAAGCCAAAAAAAAATTAAAGAAAATAAAACTATAACAATTAGGCAAAGAAATCTGATGAATGCAATAGAGGAATTAGAAAGAGATGAAATTGAAAAGAGGATAGGACAAGAAGAAGAAAAATTAGAGGAAATTAGGAAACAATTAGGACATATGACAATAAGATACAATGAAATAGGACAAAAAGAAATTAACACAAAACAAAGTGATATAACATCAAGAAATTTTGGAAATCAAAAACCTTCAAACACACCAAATCTAGTCTAGAATACAATATAAATAATGCAAATAGTAATAGAATAAATATGGAAGCATAAATAGAAAATCAAGAATTAAGACACAAAGAACCTGTTAGAACACAAGACTTAACACATTTATATAAAACCACATGTAAACCATCTAGAAGTAGTAACTATACACCTACACCACTAGAACAACATGAAACAAGACAAATACCTAATGCAGGATTATGGCTAGATTTAGACTGTAATCTAGATAATGAAAAGTGAATAGAAGAATGGACAAAGGCACAATTAATAGCACTAATAACTAGAAATATTGAGACTAGTGCAGCAAATTTATAATAGTACAATACTAGTAGAAAAGTAAACCAGAAGAATTTAGAATAAAAGTAAGAACAATAAATGTATTTTCAAATAGAAAAGATTTTTTATTTTTTTGATTTTGTACATTCTGTGGATATATGTCCTTATTGTCTACAATTATAACATTGGTATTTCCTTACATTTTTTTATAATTAATTTTTCTTCCTTTTTGGAAATATTTTCTTGGTTTATAATGTCTCCTATTTTTTGGGTACCTTTTAAATTTATATTCTTATAGGGTTTTAAATATTTCTTTTTCTTTTTATATTTTCCTTTTTATATTTTATAGCCCACTTATAGGGTGTTCTAATTCTCCACATTTTAATGCTAATTTATTTGTTTTATAATACTTAATATTTTTTCATGCTTCTTTGCATTTATTTAATAAATATTCTCTTAGAAAATCTTCTCTTCTTCTCATAGTATCTATAAATGGTAATAATTCTTGCCTCTCATTGAATGCCTTTTTATAATCTTCAATTACTGATTCTGATATCAGTCTTGGTAATTTTCTATAAAATCATATAAAATTTTTGTTGTTCATATGTATGTAGTCCAGCTTTATAATAATATGTTTTATATTCATATATACATTGATTTAAATCTTGTGGATCTAATGTATATATTTCTATTTGGTGCAATTTTGTTATTGCTTTTTTTTTTTTTGGGTTTTGTTTGCTCCTACATTTCTTCCTACAAGTTCATTTCTTAATAGTTGTTCATATTGGCTAATTAAGGTAGCATAAACTTCTTTTATATTTGAATATCCATTTGCTGTTCTTGCTTTTATTCTAAATTCTTCTAATTTACTTTTCTACTAGTCTTGTATTATTCCTATAAAACTTGTTTCTATTAATAAATTTGATGCATTAGTTTCAATATTTCTAGTTATTAGTGCTATTAGTTGTGCTTTTGTCCATTCATCTATTATTTTTTCATTATCTAGATTATAGTCTAAATCTAGCCATATTCTTGCATGAAGTATTAGTCTTGTTTCATACTATTCTAGTGGTGTAGGTGTATAGTTACTATTTTTAGACGGTGTATATGTGGTTTCATATAAATGTGTTAAGTCTTGTGTTTTTATTGGTTCTTTGTATCTCAATTTTTGATTTTCTATTTCTGCTTCCGTATTTATACTACTACTATTTTCAATATTTATATTATATTCTAGACTATTTAGATTTGGTGGGTATATTATCAACCTCTGTTCTATAGCCCTTATTTCCATATTTATTATCATTAACCTTTTTTCTTTTATTTCTATGGGTTTATTATTAGGTAAAAATTGTTCTTCATTATCAAATTTTTTTCTACAAAATACTCCATTTGTTTTATTATAAGGATTAAATATTTTAATTGCCCATGTTTCATGTTTATATGGGCTTTTTATACAAAATTTAAAGACATATATTGTTTTAAAAAATCTATTCCTAAAAGTATACATAGAGTAGATTCATTATACTAGTATAGTATTAGTATTTTCAATTCATTTTCTCTTATTTGTATTAGTATGTTTTTGGTTGACAATGCTATTATATGAATTTCCTTTTCTGTACTAGTAATTCTTATTGGCTTTTCCTTTTCCTATAATTCTAAAAGTAATTCATTATATTTTGCTTTTGTCATATTAGTCCCTATGTCTATAATGACATGATATTTTTTAGATTGATATTTTTCGTCCTTAAATTTTACCAATATATAATAGAATTTTATCTATATCAATCTTTTTTTTTAGTAATACTACTTGTTGGTTTATATTTATTAATATCCTATTAGCTTGAATTCTATAAAGTTTTATTTGTTTTAAAAAAAAAATCTTGTGCTACATTAATTTATATGTTTGTCTATTGTTTATTTTTTTTTCTACCCATAATTTAAATTTTATTATGTCTCTTTTATTAAACCTTATTGTAGCATCTGTTTTCGTTGCTTCTTCTTTTATTTTTATATTACTATTTCTTTTACTTTTTAATTATTCAATATATATAATATTACAAAGAGTTTAAAACTTTTTAATTATTCAATATAATTTACAATTCATTTATAATAATAAAAATATTTGTTATGAATTTAATAACATGAGAGCTTTCAGTTTCTTTTTAATATAATCAAGTTTTAACTCAGGCGTATAGACCAATTACATAAATATGTTGTAATATTTTCTTTTAAAGGAAAAAAAAAAACCAACTTGCATCCTCTGGAAAATGAGCGAAAATCACCACGTGTCAGTAGATGGACGTGCCATAAATGAATGAATTTGTCGTTGTCTAGGGTTAGTTTTACGATGATCGTCATCCACTCCAGTGGTAGCCAGTGGAAATTCTTGTCGTGTATGTGTGTATATTATTGAAGGAATCACAGCCTTTTTATATGTCACCGGCTATTATAAGTAAAAGCTATTTCTTTTGTTTTTTTTTTTTCCACTATAGCAAAGGCAGATAACATTAGGATAAAATAAAACCAACCGCCAAATAAAACATAAATAAAATTTATTTCTTTAATTCTGAGAAAACAACTCCAGATTAATTGGCTATATCATTAAAATTAAAATAATTTTCATTTGGTGAGTATTATAACTTTTTAATAAACTTTTGTTGAATTATTCAAAAAATATACTTTATTTGAATGTAGTTTCTTAATATTGAAAGTCATTTTAATTTTTTATGAGTATTTATTTTAAATAATATTTTTATACTAAATTTATCAAAAACTAACTAATTATATTTTATTAATAGTAAATATTTAAAGTATCATTTTTGGTGTATTTACAATTTTAAGTGTCTTATAATGTAAAAATATAATTATAATAATATTAATCATACATTATAATTGAACGTATTAATATATTTAAAATTGTGATTACACCAAAATTTTAGTAATATCTAATTGTCAAACTAATTCTACATTAGATTAATTCAAATATTTTGTTTACTAATTTTTGAAGAGATTTAATCGTGACGGCAATAATAAAGATAACATGTATATTTCAAGAACTTAAATTTTAATTTACGTACGTCTTTTTATAAAAATTATATAAATGATGCATAATTGTCTTTATATTGATTTAGTACTTGAAGTTTTGAACTCATAAGATTTGTGTGTCGCAAATATTCACGCGTTACCGACTGGTCCGGTTGCTTCATTAATTTCGCTGGATACTCAGTCTACCTTTTTGCTTCTAGCCTTTTCTCGGCCATTGGTACTATACCCGCTTTGATTCTCTGTTTTTTGTTCGGTCCTGCTTCGCGTGATTGTTCCTCTGGTTTTCCATTTCTTGAAAGGTGACTCTGTTCTTTGATAATCTCTTCAATTTTCTTGTCTTGACTTAAATTTCTTCCTGGAACTGAGAAAATTCAAAGTTGACTTCTTTAATGTTTTCTTTGTATTTTTTTTCGTTTTTGTTTAAGTCTTTTTTTTGGAGATATTGAAGAGAAAATGTTGACTTATGAGGAGAGAGGAACTTAAACTAAGTTTAGTGGTATGTGGGTTCGCAAGGTTTTTCTATTTTTCATGTATATTTGTTTACTATGGCGCCTAAGGATGTCAAGGGACAGAAAATGTATATCTTTTTTTGTCTCCCATCACCTGAAATACCTGAATTGAGAATTATTTTTGTTCTTGTTGGGGTTGATTATACTATTTCATTTTGTGGATTTTCTCATTATGTGGCTTCTGAGTTTTGATGAGAAGTGACCTGGTAGATGTATCTATGAAAGTCTGAACTATGCTGTTGCTGTGGCTCGTTATACTTGTCTACTATAAAAATTTGAATTTATCTATATAGGTGGGTTGCTATCTATGTCCGTATATTTGTGACATCTGGGAGCATGAATTAACCCTATGTGGTGAATCTTCCAATATTTTATTGGGATTGTGTTTTATAAATTGAGCTGATTTTACTGCTATCCACCTACCTCCAGTGTCATCTATCTGTCCATTTCACCCTTCTTATTGAAAATTTTTCTGATTCCTTTTGTTCTTTTCAACTGTAGACAATCTTAGTACAGAAATTCAAACCATGAAGGCAAGCAAGGGGAAGAGGGCAGTAAAGAACTCAAAGGAAGCACTGAAGCCAGTTGATGATCGGTTAGTTCCCGCATCATTGCATCTTGTTTAAATGAATTTTGGGTATTTGATTTTTGCATATAACTGTGTATCTCCTTGTCCTTAAAGTTATTGGTTTAATGGAAATTTGCTTATTTCTGACAATTCTATTAATATCTGTTTATACATACTTGATGGTGCAAGCCGCTGTTACAGGAATATTGTAGTGATGACGAAACATATATATCTATTGTTTTCAGAAAGGTTGGCAAGCGAAAGGCTGCATCAAAACCTGACAAGAGTAGCACACGGAAGGCCAACAAAGAGAGGAATGCCAAGAAAGATCCCAACAAACCGAAAAGACCGCCTAGTGCTTTTTTCGTCTTCCTGTTTGTATTTCTTGGCTTTCTCCCTTTGTCTAATAGCTTGTTTAGAAAAACTGTCTGACTTACCTACTATTCTGTGTGATAGCGAGGAGTTCAGAAAGACCTTTAAGGCAGAAAATCCTAATGTGAAGGCTGTATCAGCTGTAAGTTTTATGTTCAGTTGCTTCATGTTGTATGGTGATCTATTTTCTTTGAACAAGAATCCAAGTAGTTTATTGTACTTTTTGATTGAAGGTTGGGAAAGCTGGAGGAGAGAAATGGAAATCCATGACTAGTGCTGTAAGCACTTCGATCTTGGCTTCATATTTCGACTTGTTTTATTAGTTTTATCTCCAGTATTCTGAGTTCTTCCAAATTATAAATTTAAACAGTAATCAAATTACTAGGTATGGATAATCAGCTTTGGCTGCTACTATTGAATTCTATGAATCTTGTATTCTGAACTCTCTTATTATAACTTCTCTATTGGGTCCAAAAGGAAAAAGCACCATATGAAGCCAAAGCTGCAAAAAAGAAAGCTGAATATGAAAAAGTTATCAATGCATATAATAAAAAGCAGGTGAGCAACCTGTGCCTGTTGTTTTGTTCTCTAATTCTTTGATTGTCTTGTTTATATGCTTTGCTTTCTATGTACTCACTTTTTTCCTTTTTTGGCCAGGCAAGCCCAGCTGATGACAGAGATGAGGAGTCAGACAGGTCCAAGTCTGAAGTGAATGATGAAGAGGATGAAGCCAGTGGAGAGGTAGGCTCACCAGATCTAGATCCTCTCATGTGAGGGGATAACATGAAACTCTTCTGTGAGGAAAGTGTTTTGTGGGGTCTACCATTTAAGTGAGACCCACGGCGCAAGTGAGTCTATGTCTATTTCTCTCATCGCATGACAGTATCGTGTTATCCCCTTAAATGTGAGGATCCAAATCCAGCCTCACCACTTTCGTCTTTGCCTTTGCTTTTTATTAAATTATTTTGAAAGTGGTCTCTATTCTAATATGAAATTGTCTTCTAGACCATGATAAGATAGGGCTTTGTAATTTATTTAAGGTAGCTACTCAGAGAGTTGCTGTTAAGGAAAAAAATGAAAAAAACTTATGATCAGGGAGTTATTATACTATTTGATAATAGTGTTTCTTGACTAATGGATGTACTTGAACCTTTTGATTCTTCTTTATGTATATTCCTATTTATATATTCTAAAGTTATGAAATTTTTGTTAACTACTAGTTGAACATTAGCATGGATTAATTTCTTATTCTTGTGTTGATTGTCTTGAAAATTTGTGCTTTAATCCATGGTATGTGTCCTCTTGCTTGATAGTAAATTGAGATGCTGGGTTTACAATTGCTACATCTGGAATCGCTTTGGTTCCTTTAGATTCTAATTATTTCACCTGGGTAGTTGTGAAGTAAAAGAAAAAGGTTTCTTCTGATTCTTATATGAGTGCATTAGTCTTTATAATCTATATTTTTATTTTAGATCTTTGGTTAACTCAAAAGCACTAGTGTTTGTAAAGAAATTTTTGGACATGGAGTACACTGTCAATTCCCTGTGATAATTGTCCATTAATAAGAAGCTGGGTTCCGTAGTTTATTCGGGACATAAATGCTGTTGGTTCTGTATTCTATAATATTAGTAGAAAAAAAGAAGTTGAATGTATTGTTATGATCGTATAAGCTTAATTTCATTTTTCTTTGTTTTTCTTTTTAACACAGGAGGGGCACCAAGAAGAGGAAGACGAGGAGGATGAAGAAGAGGATGATGAAGAGGATGACTGAGACTAGTGCTCAGAACTTGGTCCAGGATGTTTCGTGTGGGGGGGCTACTATATAATAAATCGTGCTTACTAGCTGCTAGGATACTTTTGGGAATTTGTGCAGGTAGAAAAGAAGCTGCCATGGCATGATATCTCTTGTTAGTTGCTTGAGCTTACCCCATTCGTCTAGTTATTGTACTCAAGTTAAATTTTTTGCATTGCAGCCTGAGATGTGTAGGCTTAAATTATCATATATATATATATCAACAACCATATGTAGTCAAAGCATCTATCTATTTTGTATACAAGGAAATTGGCATGAATGAAAAATCAATGTTCACCCAACTCAGAAGCTGTACCGTAGTGTACTGTGCTCGGAGCAAATGTGACTCAGAAGTTGGAATAGCTTTGGCGTTGGCTTTCTTGTTCTAAGAGGTTGAGTTTTTTCATAGATTTATTAGAAGATTCTAACCTCCTTAATATATTAGTTAAAGGGATAATCTAAAAGGGATAAAGGCTCCATATTTTGAGAGTTAAACTGCTTCAAACCAAAACTCTAATATGGCGTTGCTTTAAAGTGACTTTCCAAGGTGGATGTCAGAAAAATTTTGAAAGTAACTTCTCAAAATTGTCGGTCAAATTGCAAATCATCCCATTGTAAATATATGATATCAATTTTAACAAGTAGCTCTAGTCAAAATATTTTCGCCAATATAGGAACCTTGAGAATTACAACCATCTAAAATTTTGAATTTGAATAAATAGAACAATATACTTGAGAACATACTTGACAAGGTAAACTGTACCAAATTTGCAACTAAAGTACTTATATTTCTATATTTCTTTTGCTTTCTCGTAATACATTGTGCTATATGCACTAGTTAAATATTTAAGCACTTATATTTATAGCTAAATTAACACAAGAAATCATTTTCCAGACAATCATAATCAAAGGAGGTTGCTTGCATTTTCAGAGCTTTTCTTCATTATTTATAAACATGTGCCTCTCCTTATTACCATCAAAACTAAATTGGTAAAGGACAAAACTTATATGCTATTCCTTGTATACTTATATCAAATTCTCCAATTAAACATTTGGATAATTTTTAAACCTCATTCACTTTTTTATTAACATTATTAACTCTTATCTTTTAAAAAATTATTCACATATCATTAAGTAATTAGACGAACTTGATATATATGTAAAGAAAAACATATAAGTTATTTTCATTGCTAAATAGTTCAACATCTTACTGTAGAGAGTACTTCTTTAACATGCATATTCAATATAATTAGTTAAGATCACCCGCAAGTTAAACAAAACCATGATTCCTTTGGATGTATAAGCCATGTGCTCTCAAAAAAGATAAAGGTACAAGGCAGACAAGATGACTTGCCACACAAGAAAAACATCAAATCAAGAATATTATTATTCAGTTATTAATCCCTACTAAGATCTAACAATCATCATATGTGATTTTCAAAAGCAAAATAGAAGACTTAGAAAAAAAATTCATCCAGAATCAATAAGATAGTCTAAGCCATTACTTCTTTGGCCCTATTGAAAGATAGGAAGGTCATTCTGTGGTGGCTGTTTATAACAAACATCTAGTTCAACTGGGACACAGCTACTTGAGGCCTCTTCTCTAATTTCATTTGCCATCTTCAAGAAATAACTATGCCTGCAAGATTCGATATCTAGAACTTCACATTATATGAACTTGGAATCAGAAAAAAAGAAAAAAGAAAAAGAAGATAAAATTTAGGTAAAATTTTAAGTCTTAGAAGTGTTAGCTATTAATTAACTTCACCAATAAAAACACAAGCTGCGCTGGAGTTTTTTGCATTGTACGAGCACTTGATTGGATCTTTTGAAAATTTCCCCACGTTATGTCTTAGAATCTGATATAAAACACATAAGGAATTTTACCTAAATCTAGTCCAAAACAAAAACTGACCAAGAAGAATTTGTATGTACCATCGAGTATCTGCTGTTAATTCAGGATGGAAAGCTGTCCCTAGTAAGTTCCCTTGTCTCACAGCAACTATAACTTTACTTTCTTCCTCAACATTCTCCTGTCATATCCATAACTAATAAGAAAACTAGTATTTAAACTAAAATCAATGCATTGATTTGAACAGTTCAGGTGACATGAGGTATATATGACGCACCAATAGAGCTGTAGTGAACCCAATACAGGTCTGAGACCCGTACTATCAACCACAACCATAACACCTAAATTCAAATTACATTGAAACACTACATATTTCGTCTATCGTGGTCTCCATATTATGTCACGTCTCATATCTGTGTTAGTATCTGCGCTTATCTATTACACTGAAACAACTTCAAAGTTTCATGTTTATCTATTTTTTTTCTTGTTTATCTTCCCACAAATTTATATATATCCAAACAAAGGACTTTAGCTTCAATAAGATATACTAATCTAGAAGGATGAGACTAAATGATACTTTCTTATTCTCATTTTATGAAACAAACAGAATAATTACTTGTATGCATTCACAATCTCGTTAAAGCATAAAAAGGAGGGAAATAAGGGAATCATTAATTTGAAGTTTAATTGTTCAAACAATAAGGCAATTTTAAAGAAAGATAAGGTCATTTTAATATATGTCCCCAAACTTTAAAAGGCTGCAATTTTATGTCCTTAGAATCACTTATTTTGTTATAACGAATTTCCCTCTTTTTCTTTTCCCATTCCAATTTCTTTTGATGCTTTAACTAAAATTGGTTTGCTTGGATGAATTTTTCATCTCAATCAGCTCAAGCTATGCCATCAAACCAAAGGTGACTCGAAAGCAACACAATACAGGACTTGTACATGTGCCCCAAAGTCACTGTCACACACCCCCATCTTCTGACATCAATCCCCAGAATACCAGTTCTACAAAAAATATATAAGCAAGGTCCCTGATCAATCCCCATATTGTCTATTTGCTTGTGAATAACTTCTTCACAAATAATCAATTAAAAGAATCAAAATAAGTAAATTATACACATTGCAACCTTTCAATCTGACATCCACAATACAGCAGGCTATAATCTTTCTCAGGGAAAATAGGTAATTACCAACCTTTTGATCTTCAAGAGAGGAATCTGAACCAAACAATCTCTTAGAAGGGACAGGACAATCAGCCAGTACTTGAACTTCCGGCCCTACTTCAAGAATTGCTGGAGCACGAATAAATACTCCGCGAAATGTTTCAGGGCCACCTTCCTTGGATGCAAGCACTGGTACTGAAAGCTCTGCTTCAAAGCTTTGAATCTAAATTGACATGGTTTTTGGTTAGAGGAGATCAAAACCATTATATGCATCAAAAGTTTCTATTTCTATTATCTTCAAGACATATAGCTCTCTGCATTTTTCTGAAATCAACTCTTCTTGGAAAAAAGCTCAACTTGCACCATGTTTTCTCAAAAACAGCAAACTTGGACCATTTTAGAATGAGTGATAATTGATAACAGATAAAAGAAATCTCAGTCAAGAGTGGCAGCAGGTAGAAGGGGGGAAGAGGAAGAGAGTATAAAAAAGCTTCATAAGATGTTATAGCTTGCATATTATATCCGTTATAGCTGTCACAGCATAGCCCCAATATCAATTGCAACACTTATGTTAATAGAAGGTTTCATCTGTTAAATATAAGGTCAACTTGAAGAGTGAAGACACGCATATCTTTGCTTCCATTCAAAACATGCACTTTGAAAAAAAATTTCATGTCCAATTTTCCTTTATAGATTTGCTTACCATATGCTTCTATTTATGAAGATTTTATTGTCATTAGTTCAACATACACTATGACATTACCTGGCTGCCAAAGAAATTTCTTTGGATAGTGCAATCAAGTCCTCCAATTAGTTGTTGTCCACCGGTTTTCTGTCCTGAAATTATGTTCAACATTTATTTTGTTAAGTTAGTTTTACATGCTCTTAAAGATAAGTAAACTAAGAACACGACACTTAATGTTGCCAAAAATTTAACATAACCATAGAAAAAGGAAAAGTGACAGAATCCACCTGTTGCTTTATTTGCCAAGAATATAAGCCCTGCACAAGTTCCCCAAACAGGCCTTCCCATTTTAACAAACTGCCTTAGCGCAGGAAACTGTTCAACACCAAATGTGAATTATAAGACCCTTTTTCCTCAACAAAATGCCAGAAGCATACATTAGTTTGATATAATCATTCTATCTTCTAACTCCTTAGTCCATTATTATAATAGAATGAGGGCAAAATGTCCACAGGAGAGACAACGCTCTAACCAAATTCATGATAGGAACTTACATACCTCAAAACGAACATAAGTCACACAGAATACTTAAAACCTTTATTTGGGTGGAGAAAAGATTACAAGTTGGATATGTTGTTTGAGCTCCAAGGCAAGGTGCACCGCAATTATGGATGCCAAACAACAAAGAATCAACAGTAGGAACTAGGAATCAAACCAATGACCCTCTGGTCAACGCAACATTTGAGCCAAACCCTTGTTGGCAGAATATTTAAAAAACAACAGTAAGAGTGTGCATCTCTATGTAATTATTTTACAGCACAAACTAATAGCACAGAGTTACTGATACAGATATGCTACAGAACAACATATATGGTATATAAATGCAATTTGAAGTATTGTGTTATACATGTCTTATACGTATTAAGCATAATACAGGTTTGTGTTTTATAAGTATTGGTGCTTCATAGCAATAAGCAACACACAGCAACGGAGCATGGAAAACATAATGAACTGCATCAAATCAGAGCAACAAGAGACCAGGTTGTGGTACTCAGCGAGCTTCGCCATGGTGGTGCTCTCTCCTCCAGGAATGATAAGAGAAGTGACATTTTTAAGCTGTTCTGGCTTCCTAATCTCCACCCCTTTCACCCCTATCCTCCTAAGGGCTGCCATGGATGAGAAAAAAAGCTAAATAATATAAGCTTGCAAAGAGCTATATAGCTAGTAGACATACAGAGAGAAAGTGAATAGATTAACTTGCCTGCTATGTGCTCGTTGAAAGATCCCTGTAAAGCAAGGACTCCAACAACGGCCATGTTCTTCCCAATACCACCTTACAAACCTCAAAAAGCACAGAGCTAAAATGAACGGTCATAAAATGAACGGTCACAACAATCTGGGTTAGAAAGAGCCCGCGTAGCCGCCATATATGGTTCACCTCGTCAAAACCTAGGCCAAGTGACCTCATTTTCTTGGTGGAAAATAATGCTAAAGTGAGAGGGATAAAGAATCAACCCACTTTCTTAATTTAAAAAATGTAATAAGATTAAAAAAATTAATTATACATTTGGATTGTGTACTTTCCAATATTGCTCTTACGCTCCACCAGATAATAAGGCGCATATTGCTTTAAGCACTTGATGAGGGGATGTGTACAAGTGGGTAAAAAAGGCCAATTCAACTGCTTACTTCTGAAAGAAATGGTACCCTCAACGTTGACTTGTGACCTATGTACATTTTTTTTTTTAGTTTTATATGTAATTTTATAAGGTTTATATGCAAATTTTATTTTATATAGAGGCCATATTTAATTTTCACCAAAATTTTTATATACATGATAATTTTCTTCAAAATATATAATTAAACTTGTCAAATTTGTTCTTGAATTTTTCTTAAAAGAAAGCAAATTATATTTTCCCTGCTTGATTTGATTTCTTTGAGTGACATGTTCCATCATAACTTCAGGAAACAAGTAAATGTGAAAAAACAAAAAAACAAAAGATTTTATAAATAAGAATATGTTTCACCTATATTTGATAGGTCATAAATTTGGTGTCAGGTGGAATATTTTTTAGTTTGATGTCTAATTTGATTTTTTAATTAGTTCGTCATAAAATTTAATACTAAATTAATTCTTCATAAATAAATATTTTTTTTAATTTTCCTTACAAAAAACCATTATCAATAATATTCTTCTATTAGCCTACTATAAATAGAAGTTATAGCAAAGTAATATATTATAGTTAACATATGGTAATTTCATTTACAATAAATTGATAGAAAAGAGATTATTGATAATAATTTTCTTTAGAAGAGAATAAATTAAAAAATATTTATTATAAAAGACTATATTAATACAACAAAATTATGAAATATTAAATTAAGAAATTCCTTATCTATAAATGACTAAAATAAACATTTTAGTCGAAATATCATACTTAAAAAGATAACATATTTTTTTGGCAAAATAAAGATAATATTTTTTATACCACCATGTTACCTGCAATGATGGGTGCTTTTTAAAAATATTTTCGAGCAAATGATAGTGTGTTAGAAAAGTGACAAGAACTTTCAGTGGATAAGAGATGGGTTCTGAAATGACTCCCTCATTTAATAAGAATAATATCACTTGCAGAGCTGCTTCATGAAAACCCTAATGCTCCTAAGATGCTAGCTTGTCAAAGACTTCATTGTATAGTTTCACCCGTAATAGTAACTTACGTCCTATTACGCCCATATTTCATTACTAATGTTAATAAATCTTTAAGTATATCCTTCTAGACAAAAGGCTAAATTGGTAGATCATGAATGTAACACATACCACTTTTTTTCTTGTTTATTCTTTTGACCAGCACATTCCACCTATTTTGAGATATAGTATACCAGAAGATCATTGCCCATCATATACCATTATTTCTGGTATGATATTATACGCACAAATTTCACCATATAATTACATAATAACATGACAAGTTACCAAAAGTAACCATCAAGTTCAAGAATCTAAAACGCCTTAATATATAAGATGGCACAAGATGGTGAGATAGTTATGAGTTTTGTACCAAACAGCTCAATTATTACTGGCACAAAACAAACAAATTTATAGCAAGCTCATATGCTCAGTACAAGTATATATACAATGAAGATGCTAATAAATGTAGATACTTCTTTAAGGGAAAAAAATCCATATGCCCCACCATCCTAAACTGGGATTACCAACTGCGATTCCTCTGTCTTTCGTCTTTCATCTGGCACTTTTAAATGAATAAAGAGGATTTTAAGATTGGTCTCTAAAAATTAATCCTAATGAAAAGAAATTGGGAACGCTACTAGACTGCGATTGCAAGGAAACAACATTTATTTACAGTTTGAAAAATCCCTGCACAAATTGAGAATCACATGCAAATTTGAGGTTTTTAAGCTTATATGAGCTTCTTCCATTATCTGGCTCTCACCAGCGCTGAGGATAAGACATGAAAATAGGATCTGGAACAATGAGAGGCAACTTTTCAATGTACATAAATAGTCTGTTAAGATTCTCCTTGGTGATGAAATCCATGTCATCTATCTCAGTGCTCCTCATGTAGATCCAAAGGTCACCTGAGTTAATTCTTTTCAGACTTCCACGACAGAATGGGCAAGATTGAGACCGAGCATGCCTAAACCAATCACAGAAAGCAGATAATTACACGCAAACTGGTATAGTTGAAGTGTAAAGTACCTTTTCAACGAAAAGCTTGTATGCATAGCAATAATCAAATGATAACAGATATCTAAATGCAATAACAGTAAAATAATAACCTTGTAAGCAGATATACCTGAGAGCATATAACAGTAACAACTATTTTCTTTAAAATCTAAATAGTGTAATTTCACTCACAAAATCATCACACTAACTTCACCAAATAATTTCCATTACACAAATACAAAAGCCATGGCCTATATTTCTTCTAGGTTAAAATTATCTCATTTGGATAAATCTTAATACTACTCTTCCAACGGGACATTTGAGAAATTTTCTAAGCATTTGGACAACATAATACCAAACGTTCTAGTGGTCTACCTCTAACAAATATTGTTACCCAACAAGAAACAGTAGACAGCATGAGAGGTTATGGTATGCTTCAATACCAAAAAGAAAATGTTCTTTATGTCAGGATAAAGCCTACCACTAGGCCAAAACTCACGTTATAGCCGGTATGTAACTCTATTTCCTGAACCTACCATAGTGCAGATGCCAAGTGCCACAGTATAAATCAAAGGGGAGTTCATGGATGTAGCCAATCACTGATCAACCAAAATTTGGGCATCAATCCATCTAGATCTTATAAATTAATATTTGAGTTGTGTCCATTCTTTTTATTCAACTGTTTTATCTTCATTACCAATTTATTCTCAGAAGTATTCTATCAATCTCCAGTTTAAGCAAAGTTGCAGGGCGATAACATATAACACATCATATGAAGATATAAGCACTGAAACATTGTCACAATTTGCTCACCAGTCTTGGTAACATTTCATGCACATTGAGTGATTGCATCTGGGCAATACAACCTTGCTGTTTATCTCCATGCAAATGCCACATTCATCTTCTCTCTCTATGTCAATTTCAGAGATCTTTCCTTCACTTATCGCATCTTTTGACTTATACCTAGTAGCACATAAATCTTTTTGTTTCCTGTCGTCAACATCAGTGATTCTTCTTTGTAGTTGCAATAAAGAGGGAAAGATCACACCTGTTGTGAAAGAGTTCAGAAGCAAACATATTTGGATTGTGAAGCATTTCTCGAAGGGTTTGTTTGGATTGTGAATAACTAGGAGTAAATATTGGCCCGGTCAACTTGGTGAACCCAGCCCGACCTGATCATATCAGGCTAGGTTATGACAGAGCCAAATAAAAAAAATTACAACTTTCACCAATCTAGGTCAAGTCCCAAGGGTGACATAAGACCTAATTCAGCCTGACCTGATATTTATTTTTAATTTTTATAATATATTTTTAATTTGATTTAAAATAAATATTATTTATAACTGAATTTTAAAATATCAATTCTTTTCAAATTTTTATTATTTTTCATTGCA
The DNA here is from genome assembly GCA_037074485.1 of Delonix regia. Taxonomy (NCBI): domain Eukaryota; kingdom Viridiplantae; phylum Streptophyta; class Magnoliopsida; order Fabales; family Fabaceae; genus Delonix; species Delonix regia. The sequence continues at coordinate 3,318,308 of CM073460.1, read as the reverse complement.
AATCTTAAAATTTTTTTAATTCCATTTTATTTCCTTTCAAATCTTTTTTTTTTCATTTTTTGTTTAAAAAAATCATTTTCACAAAATAATTCATATTTTATATTTTATTTTTTTTAAAAAAGTAGACTTGGCCTGACCTGATCAATAACTAGGTCTGGGGTCCAAAAAGTAACCAAGTATAAAACTGGGGTGGGTTTCGAGTCGGCAAAAAAAAAAAAAACTTAGCCTGACTCGGCTTGTGCTTACCCTTGTGAATAACAGAAATGAAGGCAAGGGAAGAGAATTATTCATTGTAAAATTTTCCTTGCTTCAGAGTTATTGATAAAGAGATAATGAAAGATATTCAACTAATCTTCCAAAATTTTCCTAAGTCCTCCTTTTCTTTTTTTGGTTATTTTTAAGTTCATTTCCCCAAACAAAAAGTATGGAAATTCACATTTTACTTCTCTTCTCCTTCTGTTTTCTTTGGATTCCCTCCCTTCTGTTTTCTTCTCCTCCCAACTCCCAAACAGAACCTAAAGGAAAGTAAAATACCTAGCTTGGTTTCAGGCAACTGACTCTTACAATTCAATATGAGAATCCACTTACCATAGAACTCCTTCAGGCTTGCTTTTCTTTCATAAACTGACATTGTTGTCTTCCCATCTTCGTATGCCTGACACAAATCCAATTTTTATCACTAGCTTGGCACCAAAATGGCAGTATATTAGTCTACAATTTACATTATCATATCAGATAATGGATTATATATTTTATAGTGGGTTTTCAAAGGTTAAAGATGTCTAACGTGTTGACAGATACAGAGTAAAGGGGAAGGCAATGCACCTTGTATATGAGAATTCTAAGCAATCCCAAGGCTCCAGCAAGGTGGCAATCAGTCCACGGAACCAGTAAAAGGAAAAATCGAGCAGCTGGACTATAGGACAGTCTCATTTGGAGGCATGCACCATCACAGTCTCTTGGATAATCAGAAGCTCTATATCAAAAACATACTTTGCCTAACGAATCAGAGGCTAAATAAAGTAACAAAATGGGAAATCTGCTTTTCATTTTATTCAGAAAATTAAATTACTGAAACATTGAAGAAGGAACATAAAAGTATTAGTGATTGACATCAAAGAACTCAAATTTAAAATAAGTGCATCATATTTCATCTTGATGTAATTTACCACAAATACAAGTCTCATAAAGTAGTGTTCACACAAAAACGGAGGCTACAGTACAAAAAGCACAAGTGGAATTGAGAGTTAGAAGTGACACTGACAACCATTATTTTTTGTCTTCCTTTTCTTTTTCATTTATTTAAGTGAGAGTGAGAGATATGATGTGCTATTGAATTTTGTACAAAAGCTCCTAGCACTAGAAAACGAAATACCTAAAGGTACACTGTAGTTATCTTATGGATTCTCTTTTCAAAAAGTACCGGCTAATTATCATGGACTGGGCACACCATGCGAAAACATCAAATAATTGGATTTAGATATACAGAACAGACTTAAACAGATCGGACATAATAGTAATACATAAAATTTCAGAGATGCTGCAAATTGGATGAACAGACCGAATACAATGATGCAGAAAAGACTTTACACTGAATAGCTCTGTCAAAAATTTTCAATAATCATTAACCACAAATTATCTTGGAAAATCACACCAAAAAAAAATAAAAAAAATTTACGCACAAGCTCGTATTCCAGAAAAGTGACCATCAATTAAGCATCTTCCTCATTATCCCAGAGTATGTTGAAACGGGAAACGGGAAGGAGACAGAAAACGATAGAGAGAGAGAGAGAGAGAGAGAGAGAGAGAGAGGCTTACATGGTATTGGCGAACTGGATATCAGCTTCAAGAGCTTTGAGGGAATCCTTGGAAGACTTCCGCATTTCTCTTCTTCGTTCCTTCTTCGACAAAATCTTATTTAACAACTCTATCAAAAAACTGAGATTCTTAAAGGAAACAGGCAAAAGTTAAAAGCCAAAAAACTCATAATTGGTGTGATCTGATTCCCTCGAATTCCAAAGAAAGGAAACACCTTCTTAAAGTTGGAGCACACAATAAAAAGGAATTGAATTTGGGAGAGAAAAATTAGCAGCTCCGAAAGGGTAATTCACTCAGAGTGAGAGAGAAAGTGGGGATTTTGCTGGGTTTTCGCTTGGACCACACGTAACTCCTTCATTCACAAACTTCGTCAGCTTCGTCTATATTCTCGGACTCAGTGAAAGTAAAACGACCCGAAATTACTGATTTGCCCCCTTCCTCTTTCCTCGTCTATACTACAAGCACCGACTTTTCATCGCCTGCAGAATCTAACAACTATCTGTGACTATGGACACTTGCCGCCACACTCTTTTTTTTTTTTTTGCTTTTTCGTATTCTAATTCAGTATATGAAAAATTAAATAATAATAATGATAATAACAACATCACTTCTTTTTTACCGACTCCCACTTGGACATTCCTTTTGAGTTTATTGATACGTGATAAATTTGGGAAAATAAATAAGCCTGAAAAGAAGAAATTTAAACAATATGATTTTTTGAAAAATTTTAAAATACGAACTCTTTTTTTTTCCCTAAGTCCCACTTAGACATTTTTATAGAGTTTATTGATATCCGATCAATTAGCGAAATTAAATGAGTAAAAAAACATGTGCGCGTTATGATATTTATGATATTTTATTATTTTTATATATAATTTTTGATCAATTTAAAAGAGTTGCACCTTCATTCTCAAATGATTTAAATAAAAATTTTTCATCAAAATATTCTTCATAGTTTAAACAATATTTTCCAAAATAAATTATGGTCGTTTAAATTAATTTAATTGAAAAATAAATATAATCTTTACAAGATTAAAGTATTTTTTAAATGATAAAAGCTGACGCTTAATTTTTTTTATTAAAATGTTAAATAAAAATTAAAATATATCTACAAATCACTATTTTAATATTAGAAATATTGTTATTTCAAAATCTAAATTCCCAAATTGTAAAATTTGTATATGGATTTGGCAATTGGCATTGCCAACTGGCGAAGATGAAAATAAAATAGCATCTATATGTTAGTTTTTTTAATGAAAGTAAAAATCGTCATCCAAAACTATATAAAAAATTATAAGTACATGTTCTCCTAAAATTAAATTTAAGTGTTATTTTTTGTGTATTTATAATTTTAAATATATTAGTGTATTTGATTATAATGTAAGTATATAATTGTAATAATATTAATTCAAAAATTAATAATATTATAATTATATCCTTATATTATAACTAAATATATTGGTATACTTAAAATTGTGAATGTATAAAAAATTTTACCTTAAATTTAACATTTTAGTATAATAATTTTGTTAATATAGTTTTTTTTTGTAATATGAGGTTTAAAAAAACCCAACCTTTTAAGTATATTGATAATATTTTACTATATATGAATTAAGAGTAAAATTAAATATATTAGAATACCTGTAAATGAGCACTAGTTATTTTTAAACACACTTAAAAAGTCGAGCTCTTTTTGCATGGTTTTAAATTAAAAAAATATATTTAATTTCTAATTAATATTATATCTTGAGACTTGAGCTAAAGAAAGTAGAGAGCTGTTATTCATTATAAATCTTGAGACAGAGTTGGGACTTTCATAAACTAACCCTAAATTTTATTAATTCTTTCTAAAATATGCTTATTAGATTACGCTGAGAATATGAGATGATAATCTTGCCTTTTAAATATTGTACCAATAATAGTTCAACATATATTGTTCGAAATTATTTTTTTACCATTTTTTATCTCTCTAATTTTATAAAAATTATAACTTGATTCTTCTAATTTAAAAAATAATATCGTTCTCCATTTTTTTAAATGATTCAATATTATTCATTTGTTAATATAAATAATCCAAAATTTAATGCTAACAACTCTTACTTAAACATTATATATTTTCCTTTAACTACTAACTCACTAAATTTTAGCATCTAAGTTAACAGAGTATTGGCATTTAATTTGTCTTTTTAATTTGTGATCTAAAAGATACACGATAATGATATATTAAAATATGTTAATTGTATATTAACTTAAAATAATTTATCATATTTATATTCAAACTCCAATATTTTTAGATTTTATTTATGAATACCATAAAAAAATTAATTTACCTCTTATACTTTTATTTTTTAGTAATTCTACAAAATATTAGTTTATAAATTAAAAATAAGAAAAAAATTCAGGATTTGAGAGTTATTTAAAAATAAAAAAATACAAGGTGAGTTAATAAATTTATAAATTAATATTTTATGTGTTACAGAAAAATAAAAAAATAGAATAAGTGAATTAAAATTTTTTTAAAAAAATTGTGTTCATAAATAAAATATAAAATTTATAGGATTAAAATATAAATATAATAAATTATATTAGGTTATATATAATTAACATATTTTTATATATTTTTGTCACATGTCTTATTTTTAATATATCATGATGTGATGATTGTATGATATAATCAGTTATTACTGTTAAGTTTTTTCCCTCTTGTTTTGATAGTTAATGAATAATTAGATCTCAATCTAAACTTTACGATTATGGTCACATATAGCCTCATTATTTAATGCTCAACAATATTGAAATTGTAGTCCTTCGCAATCATGAATCAATCTCTCTGATTAATTGCCCCCAACAAACCCTGAAAAGATCTGATATTGATGAATTAGAAATCTGAGAATTTTAATTGGACACCAAACATGATTATGAGTTAGATTACGACTTTAGATCTATTCATCCACTAATTTCAACGCCTACCTTAAAATAATGATTATAGTGACGTCCAAAGTTAATGGGAACCTCTATTGGAGTGTTATAGGATAAAGGCAGTTTTTATTATAGGAAAAACACAGTGTGGCTTTATTTAAAAAACATAAAGATATTTGTTTAGTATTAGAGTGTTAAATTTTGTTTTAAAAATTATACCCACATTATGAATTAACTATTTAATTCGTATGAGTAATTATAGATAAATCTTATCCGATCAAGTTCATATTATTCCTTTTATAGATGCCACAAAGAAATTCAAAATCTTGAATGAGAAAATGTTTCTGCCAAGTCTAACTTCGTGGCCTTTTCTAATCTTGAGTCGAAAATTTATAAATAATTTAGATCGTTTTAAAATATGCACAATCTCTCTCTCTCTCTCTCTTTATGAATAGTCACAATCTCTTTGAATAAAAAGGAAAAACATTATAGGAAAAAAATATGATTTTTCTGTTTAAAAAATATTAAAATCAAGAATCACAATTCTTAAACAAGTTCTAACTTAACATAACTCATCCTTACCTATTTCATATCACACTTTCCCGCAGGGAGTTCAGTACATTTTATACAAATTCAGTACTATTAACTTTTTGAAGAGGTAAATCAAGGAATATCATACTAACGAATTCCATATAAACATGCATGCAATGCTAATGGTAGTACAGAGCAATTCTCGTGTATATCTAATCTTAAAGAAAAAAAAAAAATTATATATCAAATCAATTATAAATGAACAGATAGATATGTTAAAGATGCGTTTCATGGAGACATGTCTATGATTGACTTGACCAACAAACCTAAGAATTCCTGGCTAAGTATATGGTACTCAGTATGGCCGCCATGATTTCTGCATCTTCATTCGCCAATGTAATTGTGTGAAAATTAATATCTTGCTCCTAGTGCTTGCAACACTTCTGTAAGCATGTCTCATTTGGTTGATCCAAGTTTCAGGCCTCAATTCTCAAGAAGTATCCCAAGGTCATGTCAGTGATGAAACAATCTTAGCTCCAGCGTTTCAGGAGAGAGGGCCAATATCATCAATTGAGATTCCTCGGGGAACCTTCAAACTTAATTGCTGGGTATTCCATCCAGCCGCATTCAACTTCCCGATAAAATCCTCAAATCTATCTTTCAATTCCATTAGGCTATTAGCAAGTTGATCACAAACATTGCCCTTGCTATCCCAGTTCTCATTTAGCCAGAAAGCCTGCCAAAGGCTTCGCAGTACTGAGACACTTGAAGCTCCAATCTGCAGTATGATTCTAAATCGGTATAAAAAAATAAAAAAAAGATAATTTTATTAATGAAAAGACTATTTTTGTTCTGAAAGATGGTGTCATACTATCATAATCAATTTAATACTACGTAGATTTTTGGTATACTTCAGTACTTGAGTAACGTTTTGTTTCAACTCCATTGAATTTCTTTTAGTTACAATAGAGGCAAAAGGCCTTGGAAGTAGGGAATTGGAAAACGGGGCTGTATCAAACTCACATGCATCCTAACTCTTATATACAGGGGAGGTGCCACTTGAACCAAGGCTCTTGGGCAACTCCATAGAGTTGTTAATCCACAAAAGATTGCGTCAGTATTATTTTACTACCGGAGAAGGGTGACTAAACAATACTATCGAGTATTGAAGTGATGCAAAATATATGTAGAGTATCAAATTGATAAATGACACAATCTTTTTTTAGGACCAAAATAGAGTTTTTGTCTAGTTCTTATAATAAATTTAAATACATACCTTAAAAGAAACATAAAACCTCAGATCTTCTGGCTGTTGGTTCACAGTGAGGATATATTTCTCATTCGCATATGATTTTATAAGTCTCTTTACCTGCCCCATATAGATATTAGAAAAATAACGATGAGAATGGCCTCGTGGCTTTATAAAAACTCTACATAGATTTGTGACGATGGCAGCAACAAAGATGCAATATACCATGAAATGAGATCTCTCCACACCATGCATCTTCTCTAATGGCAAGCCAAAAATGATTTTTGGCTTCATGAAGTTCTGCCATGCTAAAATGTTTTCTTCCCTGTTGCAATCCTCACATCCTGAAATAAACCCATCCAGCAAATTGGACATCGCTGTGAAGGGAAATAACTCACATAGCAAAGGACTGAATTTTTCTGAATGTAACCTGGAACAGTAGAGTGTAGAACATGTGATTTTACCAGTATGCGGGCACGCTTAAGATTTATCTGTCAAAAAGAGTTATGTAAAAGTAATATTACTCAACGAATCAATCACTTGAATGTAGTCCTTTCCTTTTTAATATTTTTTCCACATATTAACTACCCAGTGTATGAAATAAACATCAATAGAAGGATACAGAAAAATCAATATTAAGATTTAAGAACATTAAAATTCAATATCTATATTACACTTACACAGGATGCCTCAAGTTTAGATCAGATTTGTCTTTCCAACCACTTCCATGCATACAGAATTGATTGGGTTAGACAACATAGTAGCACAAGCACTATGCACTTACTGTGTTAAACTGGAGGACAGAAAGGGATTCATAGCGAAGCCAAAGATGCAGAAGCCGAATAGTCATCCAAGTCAATGACAGTACAGAATATGATTTTACAAGGTCAGGTGTATCCTGTATTCAAGCACACTTAAAAGTATTAACTTGCTTAACACTTCCATGAAAGAAAAAAGCCATCTTGAAAACTTAGAGTACTATACCAGTATCAATATGCCCAAACCAAGGCCAATGAGCTGAGCAAGCACCTCCCAAACTTCTTCCTGAGAAATTATGATGAACCAATAATATAGGAAAAGAGCTTTACATTTTTCAATAAAGGCATGGAATTTCAAATTTTTTATTTACATATATCAATCCTTCATTGAAGTTGTAAACAGAAAATCATATAATAAAGTTCATTGACCATCTTGGACTTTGCCAGGTGGTAGATGATTGTAACAGGAAAAACATAGGCCCTCTGCATAATTCTTAGCAAGTTAAAAGTTTCCATCGGAGTCCTAGGCTGTCCTTGGCCAGCTTGTCCTCAGGATTAAGTAAACTATTATAAGTCTGGCTTTTAACATGAAAACAAAGCTGACATATGCTGAAAAATGTCAAAGCTGGAATTTGGAAGGTTGACTGTGCACAAATAATTAGAGTAGTCATCAATCAGAGACTTCTATTTTGCATCTGATTACTTACTTATCTACATAAGTTATCACCGTATCTTAGTATAACTACGTGTCAGTCTTATAAAAGTAACTACCTTGTGATCTGTAAAGTCATCAAGTAAATTTTCATTCTAGAATTATCTATTGAGTAATGAGTCCTAGGTATATATCTACCTAGTATCTTCATTTGTACATAAGACATATAGAGTGCATAAGTCCAGAAGTAAAATAGAGTGTTCCTACAAGTATTTTCTGTCGTTCAATCTTTCGGGTTTACATTTGTATTCTTTGAGATTTTTTGTCTTCACCGTTGTGGTTAGAGATTTTGGGCTACCGAGACTTTGGTGGCACTACTGTTCTCTACCAGGTATAATCAAGCCTGCTACATATATTTAAGTCATATCAATCCGTCAAAACCATCTAATATTTAAATTTTTACTTGGAATATTGCAACAAATATGGGGTATAAATATATAATGTATAACTATAACTAACTAAACTGACAAACTAGCTAACTTTATTTATACTCACATATTAAAATCTGTTATTCAATGCTTCTTAGCATACTCAGCCTATTTATGTTAAACTGCTTCACAGAACCTACTTCCTCGGCTCAGACACAAACCTTGTACACAGCTTACTGGATCAATGGCCAAGGACAAATTTAATTGGATTGAGGTAAGAATATAAATAAACGGCGAGCATGACTTACAAGATTTATTGCACCCTTTAAAAGATTTTTTCTTGCTACAAGAACATACATCCATTCATAAATAGGAGTTACGATAAATGCCAGTAAAACTGAAAATGAAACATATAAATGCAGTATGAATAAAATTATGAAGGTTTTACAGAATCTCTAGCAAACCAATCAGAAATGAGAGTAGAATTTTATCTCGAAAAATGTTAAGAGAGTATACCTTTGCTGCTACCTCTCCTAGATTTCCAGAAATGGCAAAATGGTTTTGAATCACACGAAAGGAAGGATCTTTTAGTCCTCTAGCTACAGCCTGCTTGAATGTCAAAATCAAAGAAATTTATACAAGCCTTTAAAGCATCAACAATTAAGTTGTCTAATGCATACAAGAAGTATTACCACCACCACTTATATAATTACTTATAAATGCAGCTTTTTTGCAATTCATGTTAATAGTTATCTTTGAAATATAATTAGTAACCAATTATATGCACTGATTTCTGAAAAAAAAAAAATGTGAAAGCTGCAAACTCAAGTACCTTAGTGAGATTTCCCAGAGATGCCAAAGGAAGGAAATAGGCAGGATATAGTTGGGTTGTCAGATCAAAGATGCTGCATGAGAAATCAACAGACTTAGTCTGACAACAGCCTGATTTTATATACAGGTTTCCATATGAAACAACAAGGTTTATTAGTTGCACAACAGCCTGATTTTATATAGAGGTTTCCATATGAAACAACAAGATTTATTAGTTGACCTTCCTGCACTGCCAATGAAGTCTGCATACATTCTCCATTGCTTTGGATCATCATCAAAAAGATTTCCAAACCACCCACCTGGAAAAGATAGCAAAATCTAGTTACAAATAAGATTCAGCATATAATCTTCTGCTTCCTTTAGATTTATTCATGATTTCCCAGACCAATAAGTAACCGTCCAACAGCTCCAATGCCATCCTTTGATACCCATCTAAAGATACAAGCATAAAACATGCAGTCAGTTGTATAGAAATCAGATAAACAAATGATGGTTGCATAAAGATATGTTTCCTATTATTATATCCATTTAAATACTGTATTTGTATTAACAGACAGTCAGTTAAACTGAATACTCACCTAATGGCAGCAGCAGAAGCAACAGCTGTGGTTCCTGAGAAGGAGCCAGCACCAACAGCCTACAAGTGAATGAGAGATTTTGATACCAAGAGCATACAGAAGCGCAATTGTCATTCATTTCATTTGAATGGCAGAGAGATAGTTTTCAAATAGAACAGGACATTGTTATGAAGCATAAGTGCTCAACTCTTAGCTTGACATGTCCATCAAAAGTATAAACTTCAATGAACAAATTCAAAGGAACAGAGATCAGTGTTAATGTGCAAAATAGAATCATCATAGAACACGTCAGTTTGGTGAAGATAAATAAAGCACTTTAACAACAATCCATAAACCACTTATGCCTCTTTATCTCCTTTTGCTCTTCCTGTGCATGTGAAATTACACAAAACTAATAACCAGCACCTCATAGACTTAAAGCAAACAAGATGACTCCAGCTATGCAGATGAACTATTCTGACATCACCAGATTTATGATCAAAATAAGCTTTTTTACTGTATATCTCAGACATGATGTAATGTCCTGCATTACATCACCATCCTATCAAAAAGTGCTCCAAGATTAATGATAAAGTGGTACTTTTTCAATTCCTAAAATTTATTATGATGATAATGGCCATTTAAGATCGTTTCATTTAGAATACAGAACTTTTCTTCCTACAAATATGGAATATTTCAAGATTCAAACTCATAGCTATCTTCTCATACCCTGGCTTCTTCTTGAATTTAAATTTACTTTTGCAACTATAATTAAGATTGAAAATTGTATTGATGTAGCAAGTAGATGTCAAAATGCCTATAATTACTTTTAAGACTCATTTACACAAAAGTTCACTTTAAAAAGCAAATGGTTCCATTACTGGAATTTAAATCCAACATATACAAAGCAGATCTTAGACACTAGTAATGACCGAACTCAATGCTAAACATGCCAATATGCACACAAAGAAACCATCATAACCAATTTTCACAATTAGAAAGATATTGTTGTTTGGAAAATGATTTTTTGACTATATGGCAATACTGCTGACAGTTTAAGTATTGTGACTTCTAAAAACATCTCAGGTAAAAATTCAGTAGCTTGAGTGGGATTGACATGCCTTCAGGAGACTTGAAGTGACTATGGCATGACAGATCCATCCAGTTACATTGGTAGGAAACTGTAACAACATGTAGCGCAGGTAATCATCTGAAACTGATTCTGCATCACAAGTGAAAAGGTAAGGAAACATATAGGTTTACTCCAAGTTCACTTGGTGTTTAAAATAGAAACTCCAGATTTTTCTTCACAATTTACGACCCACAGAAATAAGTCAAATTACTAATGTTTACTTCTAGTCCTCTACCCATGCGCAAGTTACCATTATGTACCTTTCAGATCATTAGACATACAGTTTTACTCATGTACAAGTCACCATTATTACAGTGGAATCAAGTTCTAATTGTTTCCCACTTTCCTACCAAAGAAGAATAAGCTAATGAGAATATAGAAGGGTAAATATTTTCATATACTGCAATCACAGGGTTTATCCAATTTCTGGAAGCTTTAAAATATAATATATCTAAAAACTCTCAAATCGGATTATATTGATAAACCTTGTGATTTCTCATTTGTTTGTCCCTGCAGAAAAGGTAAAAAACTGTTTGACATATTACTATTATAGACAGAAAGGGAAAAAATGTATGTTAAATTGCCGATGGTCAATCACCTGGGAAGCCTTCAGGTAAAATGAAGTCTTTGATTATATGTGGAAGCCAGGTTAATCTTTTGTCCTGGGAATCTGAATCCTGGAAACTACTTGTTGTAGGCCTATCCTTCTCAACAATAATAGTTCGCAATTGTGATTTATCATCTACTACATATCTGCTCATAAGAAATGGAGGAAAGAACAATAGTAAGCAAAAATTTGTCCTAGCAGAAGCCTGGTTTGAATAAGGCAGTCGCCGCGAAGATTATGTATTTGAGGGATGAAGTTCAACAAGCAACTAGCAAAATTGTAATCAACAAACGGGTGTCTTTTTCATTTTCTTCTTGTAATAATCAATGTGTACACTTCACGAACCATCATTAGCAATGCTTCTAACGTGTTCATTGTTAACATTTAAGGATTTAAACCTATAGAAGTAAAAAAAAAAAAGGAAAAGAACCCCAAGTATGGGTATAGTTAAAGTGAAAACCTCTTAGTAGTACCATTGCTATATCTCTCAATCCATATCGCCTGCGATGATAAGCCTTGACCTCTGGGAAAAAGAAAAAAAGGAACAATTACTGCGGCGTTTAAATTTCGATGCAAACACAATCAACCTTTAATAGGCTTATTTAAATGGCCATTTCAACATAATTCGAATTCAGGTTTCTTTGTTATCTACCATAGATGAATTTTAAATATTTCCGAATTAAAACGGGTTAATGTAATCAACTGTTTCATGAGCTTTCAACCGAAGAACAGATTTAAATGGTGCCCACCCTTCAGCTTTCGCGGCAACCAAACAAATAAACAAATAGGTAAATAGACAACCTCCCACTATCAACTTCGTTTTCATCGTTTAAATTTCGGTGCAACCACAATTAACCCTTAATTGGCTTACTTCAATGGCCATTTCAGCATATTTCAAATTCAGGTTTCTTCATTTTCTACCATAGATGAATTATATAAATTTCTGAATTGAAACGGGTTAATGTAATCAGCTGCTTCATGAGCTTTCAAGAAATGAACAATTTAAAATGGTGTCCACCCATCAGTTTTATCGGCACCCAAACAAACAAACAAAGATGTAAGTAGTAAACCTCCCGCTATCAACTTCGTCTTCATCCCTAGAATTGGAATGTGCAGAAGAGCAAAGAATTTTTAGATAGTGAGTACTGGTTCTCTTAAACTTCCTTGAAGAGCTGAAAGCATTTGCAGGGAATGACAGTTGCAAGCTGTGAGACATCGAAAATGACGTAAGCTCATAGGGGTTTTCAGCTTCTTCGTCTTTAGCAGCTAACAGCTAACACCATCCAGCGAACCCGAAGACGGATGTCGGGTCTTCCTGTGTCTGATTACCTGAAACCATGCCCATATAACCGGTCCGAGAAAGAAATGCTAAACGAAGAAAAATTTGACAAATTTATCTTAATCTATCACAAAAGAAATAAAATATTATATATTATTTAAAACTAAATCATAAAATAATTATGTGTTTACTACGTGATATTTTATATCACATATTTTTAATTTTTGCATAATTTTTACATGTATTTTTTTAAATTGTTGATTTTTTAATGTTAATTTTGATTGATATAAGTAATATTTTTGTTTCTTAAAATAATTTAAGGAAAGTCCATGTTTTAAAATTAATATAGTAAAATTATAATTAAATTTGACATTAGCACGGGGAAAAGCAATGCCCTTCTCTTGCCGGTAGAATGGCATTAGCTAAGTAATAAGTTTGCTGTTGATACCAAATGCAAAATAATAAAATTTCTACAAAAATTATCATTAAATATGAACAATTTTAATATAAATTATCAATAACTGCATAAGATCATATTATTATAGTCATATTTTTATCTAGTAACAACTTTTATTTTTACTGAAAAATTTTCAATAACTATGTGTTAGCAGAGAGGATGAAGAAAGAGATGCACTATCATTCTTCTAACCCGTGCTAGTTCTATTGTTAAATACTGAGTATACTCTGTGAATTGCTTTAATGATATTGAGGTGCATTCATTCATGAGAAAGCTGTTAGGCCAATAATTGATGGAATTCTTCTCTTTATATAGGTGGATCTAGCTATTGGATCAAGAGCTTCACTTGTAAGATTGGCCACTCTTCCTTGGTCTTAGAGTACGAATTTCCTTAAAAGTATACTCACTTGAGAAAAAGAATTTGTATTAATAAAATTAGTTATGAAGAGACATATAAATATTTTAGATATCTGTTTGATATGTTTATAGATCTCACTCGTCCAAATTTTGCTTACTTATCCCTTATAAACATAACTTTATTATTACTTGTGAAATCAATGCATATTTTTAAATAAATCATTAGATAGACACACTTCGTAAAAATATTGAAAGATCAAACTAATCATAGACATATATAAACCTATTTCGTATTTGTCATTGAAAATTAGAGTGTACAAATTAATCCTTGAAAATAGCATGCTTACCATTTGAGCATTCTTGAATCACTCAACATAAGTAGGGTGCAATATACTTGTTAATTTCAAGAAGTCCTGCCTATTCCCACTAAGTTTCTTGGGCTGTATCTAAATAGACCTAAAAATTTGTGTACGAAATTATTAATTTATAATGTAATAAATTATATCCATGTAAGAATCACTTGTAGTCTATACTCTATAGTCAACTTTTCATGTGGTGAAGATGGATGAATTCACCACTCATGAGCCCCTTTGAAAAGATCAACGAAGCATTTGATCATTTGATTGGGGGAAAGTCACTAAATTATAAAGAAAAGAGGGAAAGTATAGGCAGGTTAAAAATACTAGTTCAACTTTAATTTTTCTTTTTTTAAATTAACAACACAGTTTGACATACACTATACCAGAAAAGTACAGCTAAAAACGATTTTAGCAAAAGAACACAAGGTACCGAGCAGAAACTTCTATTCTACATAATTAACAATTCTAGGACGAGGTACGAGGACACCTCTAACCGTAATAACGAAAAAACGAAAAGTTTAACAGCCCTTAGATTCACAATATTAACAGCTAGGGAATTCTCATTACCGCTGCCAGCCAGTTTGAATCCGAAGATCAACATCATGGTTTATTTGTGTAGTTGTTTCTGGCGATTTTCCTCTGTAATTATTTGAAACTCTTTCTCACTAGCTGCAATTACGCGTTTAACAAAGTCATATATGGTAAGCCTGATGCTGCAGAGAGAAACAAGGAAGATATTCAGGTGACAAAGAACAACTTGGTTCAAAATAGAATACAAATAAGCATATAAGTTTTTCCTTCATCAATGTATGCTTAGTTTCAGAAAATGTTTCATCCATTTATTTTCATTAAGGACAACAGACCACCCCAAACAGGGAGTTATGCAGCAAAAACTGGATTCGTCACCAGTGTTTTGAAAAAAATAGAATCTATAATAACCCTAGAAATAAAATCAATATTCAGATAAAGCAAAATCTTTTTAACTACCAAGAAATAAAAATGAAGGAAGTAAAACATGAATCTATGTAGTGCTTTGAGATGATAAAAGAAGGCCGTAACAAAAGTGCATCAATGTACCACATCTTAAAGATTACTGTAGACAATATAAGAAGATTATGGGAACCTGCTGGTAGGTAGGGTTTTCAAAGCATTGGGTAGAAAGCCCCGGTACAAGCCAATAACTCCATCCCGTTCCACAATACCTATATCAATGAAATTACTAAATTGGTAACAGCAGGATTATTAAAGTTGAACGAAACAGATAATTTTCAAGTACGCCAGACCAGAAGAGTATCTATAACAGACACACACAAGGATTTATAAAACAAAATCTATCAAGCAAAGACTAAGCAATATTCCTGGCAAACGTGTCTTGATAGCTCAGTGTTCTGGCTTAGCATGTATGCTAAAGGAAATTTAAAGTAAAGGCACCAATAAAGTGATCCAATCACACCAGCTTAAAACCCAACCACCATGGGCCAAAGACTAACCTGAGTTTATAGACAGTAAACTTAGAACCATGAAAGTTAGATTTCTAGATAATATAGCACAGTTGCACTTATTAACTTCTGAAGTTGAATAACTACTGGCGCTTGTATATCTGTGACTACTGGCTAATGTGCACAAGTACAGAGAGAAATACATGCATGCAAGTATACCAAGTGAGAGGGACACTATAAATTGCAGATGCTAAAAGTAATCTAGAGCAATCCTAACCTGAAAGGGCTTCTAAAACTGTCTTATAAGGTGTACCCTTCAATTGCATCTGCCTTCGCACAGTGTCCAGAGGATAGCATGTAATTGTGGCAAGAGATGCAGAAAGCACAGCTGTTATGAGAGATGTTTCAGTTCTCTTTTGATACTTCTCTGGCAAAGACTTCTTTAATCTATCGTCCATAGAAGATCAGAATGTTTCAGAATCAATATTCAAGTCCATTCTCCTTCAATTTATTAAAAAATATAAAATAAATATAAAAGATCAGTTATGGACTTACAAGTCAAAAACACAGAAGTTCACTGCAATATAAGGAGCTATTCCAATAAGAGAAGGTCCAAGGCCGTAATAGAATGATGCCAAACCTTCCTCTCTTAGCATGCTAAAGGCAACCTGAAAATGCCACAACATTTTTCATCTTGCAAACTAAGATCTTGTAAAGATACAAAAGCAGCTCATATCATACCTCTGACATGGTTCGATAACCCGGTTCAACTGCTAATCTTAATCTCAGGACATCTAATGGGTAAGTTATCTACACATATAACACCACATTAGATACATACATGACATAAAAGATAAATTAAAATTACATTAAATTCTGTTTTGGTTATCTACAGATATATGCTCCAATCCTCAATTTAGTCCCCTACCTAAATTTTTTTTGCAATAAATACCTCAAGAGTCTAAATTATATCAATGTCATCCACGTTTATTAATATGGACACAGTTAATAATACTGTCAATCTGTACTTTTTAAGTGTTACTGACACTCAGACAGTATATAATACCAATGTGGAGCAAAGTCATCTGACTTAGGCACAAGCAAGTGCAACCTACAGAGAATTTTACCTTACTTAAAAACATGAAATCTACTCTATTTTTAACCACAGAAGAGAATAACACTTTCAATTTATTTTTTCTTCAATAGTGTAGACTGCAATGGGTAGTCATCCTTAACCAGAAGACATCTCTATGTTCTTTCATTCAATTTCAGCTGGGAGAAGGGGTTTCTTCAGATCTCACATTTTGCTGGTATGGAGACAGCTCACTATGATTAGCCATCGCTTAATATTGGGGTAACCTACCTTTTATTTTAGAAAAGGAAATTTCTTTTACTCTTTACTTTCTCTCGTTAAGCTATTTAGCACTTGACAACTATCAGATTCAGATGTAGCAAGTTGAAGCTTCAAAAAGATAAGGCTTCAAACACTTTTTCAACATGGAACTACAATATGAGTAATCGAGGGCAGGAAACTTCGAAGAGGGTTTAGTGCATTTTACTAGTAAATTTCCATTATATTGACATGTTGATTCTATTTATTAGTATAATTATGCAGAACTTCCAACTAAGTTTGTAGAATTTCCCTTTGTACTTGACAGTTGCATCAACAGATTTGACAGAAATTAGCTGATCAAATTGAAAAGAAGGCACAGAAACACAGAAGCAGCATTCTGTTGTTTTCTTTTCTAATCTAGTTTCTCTTTTGTTTTACATTATTTCTTCTTTTACTCAAGCACTTTTATTTTCTTTTTGTTTGTGTAACATGTAATTTAAAAATGACTGATAGTAGCAATGTTAATTTTTAATTTTTTTATTCCTCTATGCAAAACAACTGTGACATATCACACTTAAAAGCATACGTAAACATTTAGTGGAGGGAAGACATGATGGACTGGATGGTATGGAAGGATCATATTCATATTACTATATGGTTGAGATACTTAACTGTAAAAATTTGATTATATTGAGAACCACAGGAATTTGGAGGACCAAAACAGAAGTTTACTCATAGAATTAGAATGAACAAGATATAAAGAAGATAAAATTAGATAAGTTTACAAAAATGTGATTACTTTAACTAGTAAGAGGTATAATAATTGATTATTCTTAAAAAGAAAAAAAGCTACGAAGAGGTATAAAAACTATAAAGTATAAGCCCAATAATGGAACATAATAACATGATGCCAACAACCTCAAATAATGTAAGTAATGACCTCCTAATGTACTTACAAAAGTGGATGTCATGCCAGCAAAAGCACCCGCTGCAAGTCTTCCAATAACAGAGAGCTCACCATCCTTTCCTCTGAACATTTTCTGATCCAAAATTAAAACTTTAAAACCAAACAGGTAATTTGGTATTAAAAGATGTTGAAAGATAGTTAGGGGCAACCTTATAAAGTTCGTAAGCAAAAAGCTGGACAGCACTATAAGGTATCACCCGAATAACCTGGAATATTGAAGAGCTAACACTTAACAAGCGAAATGACCATGCAATATTATCTGGATAAATATATACGAAGTACAAATATGATCTCTCCTAATTACAGATACCTGGGGGAGGTTCCCCTTCCAGTAACCTTTAATTCCTTCTTCCTTCCCTATAATTGTTACAGCCTGTGAATCATGTCCGAGTAAGCAAAAAAAAAAAAAAATTAAAAAAAAATTTCCAGTCAGAACTCAGAAGAGCCCAGAATAACTAAGATGGGCAGAAGACAAAAGACAAGATACAACAAGCATAGAGAGAGGGGACATGACATAAATGAACTTACTATTCAGTTAGTCAGCAAACAAATTCATTAAGCATCTACAAACACAATTTTGATCCAATCACCTTATTCTACTTTCAACAAGGAACTTCAAGCAGTTGATAATATATGTCATATTCCAAAGTTCTTAATGAATAAGCCAGCTAGTAGTAAGCTACTTCCATGTATGATTTTATCATATCAACAGATTTGAAAAATATAGAGCCCTTATATTCCAATTCCCAAATAGATTTGAATTGAAAAAAAATAATGACTTCAGGAATGTACCTACTGCTGGTTTCCATGAGAAACCTGACCCAGCAAGCTGGAACTAGCAAAATTAAATGAATTTAAATATTAAAAGAGCTTCAGCCCAAAGGAGAGAGGGGGGGGGGGGGGTGGTAATAATAATAATATAGACAAGCATATTATTATTATTATATACCACACGTACAACTAATTGGCAATTTTTGCAACTTAATAAAAAGACAGCATACTTTAAATAAACCAACCTGAAAGATGAAATTTTGAACCTTTAAACATCTATTAAAGCATAGGGAAAAACATCATGAGATGGAATAAATTATCACCTCAATGAAAGTAATAGCCCTTTTAGCACTTTCTTGCCCAACTCGAACCCCATGAGTCTGCAAATAGATGATGTCATTTCAAAATAACAATCCATTTAAACTCAACAATACATGCAGCGAACACCACAATAAAGCAAAATTATTTCTCATCAGCACATACAGGCACTAAAAAAATAAGTATAGTAAATGAAAAAAATGAAAAAGTTGGCAGGCATCACACGCATAAACCTTAGAGAAACAGTAGAAATTCATCAAATAGAATAAAGACATTAAACAAGCTGAAATATCTTTTGTCACGAAAGCAAATTCACGTCAATCAAAGCGAGGGGGAGCAACTAACAAAATCATACCGAGTTTCAACACTTTATAGTGTAGTTTGGTACATGGATAATCTAATTTCCCAAATGTTTAGAAACTTATTCATAAACAATATGAGTGTGAAGAATATGGAGAAAAAAAGATAATAATTGAGACAAATATAACGCATAGATTTTTCACTATCATGTTCTTTATGCCTAAATATTATAGAAATAAATATCTAAATACTTACTAAACTCGAAATCCCAGCATCACCTTAATGTTCACACAAACGGCTAAGGAAAAGAAATGAAACGGATATGAGTAAATTAGCAATTTGGGATTGCTGGTCTCCGAATTGTTAGATGTATTTAGATTCTATCCCGGAATTAGTCAATGTAAAAGTTGGTTCTCCAAAATAATAAACTCATCACAATCTAATCTATTGTCATCTAAGTTTTGGTCGACAACAGGACTACTACGCATATTTTCAAGTATTAGAGCTATATGGTTTAATAATTCAGGCAGAAATTGTTAGTTTACTCTAGAAATGAAGTCTGAAACAGCACCTGCATAAGAATTTTGATACGGTCGAGCGGAGCCGTAACGGTCTTGGCAGCGGCGCCAGCAATGGCGCCGGCCAGGAAGAGCGCTGCGTCCTTGGGCACGAGTGCGATTACAGCAAGCGGATGCTTCAAGAGCTGAGCCGGCGTGGGTGAGAACCCTTTATCCATTTTCCTTTCTGCCACCGAAATGCATGCGAATTTACAAGGAGTGCCACTGAGAGTGAGAGTGACGCTAGTTGTCTTCTTCTTCCAGAGCGGCTCGCGGTCGTTGATGGCGCAATGAGAACTGTTGAGAGAGGGAATTTTGCGCCATGCAACTACGGCTCTCTCCTCCCTCATGGTGGACATGGAGGGAAATCGAAGAGAAGGAGAGGGGCTACAAGGCGATAAGGCAGAGAGAGAAAGTGGTAGTTGCAGAGTTTTGCAGAAGAAAGAAGAAAGGGGAGCGAATGCCTAATGGGTTTCGGAAGGAGAATATCCTGCAATTGTTATCAACGGTCGGATCGTTTTTGCGGGTTAGATTTGGCCACGTCGCTCAATTTTTGGTCAAAGTGAACTTTCTTTTTTACACGCTGCACAGAGCGCTCTCTTCTCGTATTGCCCTCCATTTCCTTCTCCAGCTCACTGTTCGTTGGTCTTTGTTAGGGTTTCTTCTTGGTCGTCCATCAGCTGCTCGCCGTCGTCTGCATGGTAGTGTTCGTCGGCCTTCGTAGTTTGCACCGCCGGAGAGAAATGTCATTCGCATCTTCCTCTCTTCATCGGGTTCAGATTTTGGTTATGGAAGGTATGTTTCTTTAGATTTTCTGATCGCATTTTTTCTTCTGATGTCATTTTCTTCTACACTTCGTCCCTTGATCGCGGTAGAAGTAGGTGATTATAAGGAATGTATTATGAGGAAGTCATTGCAAGTGTTTTTGCCCACTCTAATTTTTCTCCTTTGTGTTAATTCTATCGTTATGACAATTTTCAAAATTTGAATTGGAGTTTGAATATTAATGGATTCAGGAATGTTAATCTGAATACTATGTTAGTGATTTTTTCCCACGCTAATTTTTTTTTTGTGCTAATTCTATTCTGATGGCATTTTGGAATTTGAATGTTAATGAATTCAAAAATGTTAATATGAATAATGCTAGAGCTTCTTCCCCACTCAATTTTTTTTGGGTGCTAATTCTGTTCTTATGGCATTTTGTGGAATTTGAATGTTAATGGATTGAGGAATTTTAATCTGAATGTTATGTTAGTGATTCTTTCCCACTCTAATTTTTTTTTCCATTGATTCTGTTTTGATGGAATATTTGGGAATTTGAATTGAAATTTCAATATTAATGGAGTCAGGAATGTTAACTTGAGTATTATGCTAGTGATTCTTTCCCACTCAAATTTTTTTGTGCCCTAATTTTGTTCTTATGGCATTTTTAAGATTTTGAATTGGAATTTAAATTTTAATGAGTTCAGGAAGGTTAATATGAATATTGTATTAGTGAAGTTTGGTATAGTTCTTCCCCACTCTAATATGTGTGAAAAAAATTATGGTTAAGTTACTTTCTAAACGTGTGATGCCTTATTTGTTTATGTAGTTTGTTTGTTGCTCTTGTCTCAATAAATCTGTAATATAACAAATTTTCACAATGAGGATAATCATCTTGCATTGCTTAAATTTGAATTGAGATCATTTCATCATGCTTTAAATTTTCACATTAGGCCATTGGTACTTTAATGACTTATAAATAATAATTAAAGAAATGACAAATGAAGGTGACTATTATTGATTTTCATATATTTTAAGTTTTAAATAGGTAATGCATATACTTAATTAACCATGTTTGAATGTCATAATTGTGATGGGGTCACTCTTACTTGATCAAAGTAAGATATATATATTTAACTCTTAATATGCTATTGTGTGGTGAAACAAAGTAGATCCAATGATATAATTGTTTAAGTTGTAATAGATTTTAGTAATGATTGAAGTGATTTAAAATATACAAGTGAGTTTGAGAAATTGTATAGGAGTATTTGATATATTGTAATCTATTTGTAATGTAATGTAAAGTTATGTTGCCGAATGAACATGTTTGTATTTCACCCTTCAGAAATAATACATTAGTAATTTGTTTGCTTCTCTATTTGCGTAATGTTTACATATGCTCAGTATATCAAAAAACACCAATGTTGAGTACTTTTATTATGTACAAGCGCTTACCATGACCAAAAAATTACAATCGTTGAGCATCTTAATAATTAAAAGGAAGACAAAATGAGTACTTATAGAGAATAAAAAACACCAGTGCTGAGCATATCAAAAAACTTGTAGCTACACATGTGAGACTAGATATCTTGATCTTATAGTGATTGAGTGGTAACCTCCAGTGGTTCCTGTACATTAGAAACATAACACATTAGTGATTATGACAATGAATACACATCAATATGTGTTAAATCAAAATTACCATTAAAAGTCTTGTAAACATAAATGGGTTCTTATTTCTAGGAAAATCCTTGCATGATGCAGGATGTGCGAAACACGATACTCTGTAGAATAACAAACTTGACGATTCCTGATCTTGTAGATAAGGAAAATTCTTATTACCATTACATGAGATGGAAGCAACAAAGTTACGAATGAAGAAACACTAAGTTTATGTACTGGATGTGGTGATTGTTGTGAATGTCTAGTTCTTGAAGCCTTTCTCCTCTTATGACCTTGAAGTTCTACCCAAGTCTTCGATCTTTTATGCAACTTGAACCCATATCTTGTCTTAAATCGTTTTATTTGGCCCATTTTTATGAAGTCTGCTACAGTGGGCTGATTGGTTTCATCATTAACGTTCTGTTGTCTTAAATGAACATTCATCACTTTTTTGCATAGGTCATCCAAACCTTTATTGATAAGAGATTGCAACTCTTCACATGTAGCCACTTCATATGCTAATCTAATAGCTTTAGAACATAGTCGTCTATACCATCATGTACTAGCTAGCTTGGGGTCTCCCTCGACCCCCTCCCCTCGCACATTATGCACAATACCGTTACATGCATTCTTTGTCCATCGTCTTAGGATATATTATTCAGGCACTTGTTCAACTTCTAACACAACGAACACCTTTAAAATATGGCTACATAAAATTTCAAATGTCTCAAACTTTTTGTAGCTGCAAGAGACAAACTTCTGAATAGGATTAAATAGGATTTACCATGGAGACAACAAAAAGTAAATCAAACTCCCGCTGGAACAAGTTGAAAACCGTATACCTGTATATTTGGCCAGCTTGATTTAGAATAGATGAATGCTGGTAACTCAATTGTGGAAGCTTATGCCCAGCATTGTACTCACTCTTCAACTCATTATACTGTTTCTCCTGCACTACCCGTTGGAAAAGTTTAAAAAACTATATAATATTCACATATGGTTTCATGGAAAACTTAAAGTCAAAGTTTATACTCTCACTTAACTGTGTGCTTCTCATGTCTAATGTGAAAGCTTGTTTCATATGGCACGCAACTCATTTTGCCTTAAGGGGATATATGGATTTCAACTAGCTATTCTCCTGAGCATTATAGTTTGACTATAGCTGTCAAAGTGGGCCAACCCGACCTATCCGAGTTGACCCACCCAAGTTGATAGGTTAACGAGTCAGCCCGTTTAACCCACCATAAGGTGGTGGGTTGAAAATCTCAACCTACCCCACCTGGTGGGTTAAACAAACTGACTCGTTTAACCCACCAAAAAATTAAAAAAAAATAAAAAGTTATAAAAATTTAAATGAGACTTTTTTTTAAGCATATGTCTTGTTTAATCAATCAATTTCTATATCAATATAAATAAATAACAAAATAACTAGATAAAAAACAAGTTTAAACGAATTAAAACAATTAGAGTAATCCAATAATTCAATGATTCATTAATAATAAGAATATGATTATGAGCAGAATATTCAAATATAGCAAATTACAAAATAATAGAGACAACACAACATATACATTATGGTTAATTTTTTTAAATAGAAAAGTGCAGCGGGCTGGAGCACTAGACTGAGTGAGTGAAATTTTTTTTTTAAAAAAAAACAGGCAACCCATTTAACCCACGAGCTGGCTCGTTTAACTCACGGGTTAAACGGGCTGAGTTGATAGAAGTATACTAAACGGGTTCTCAATGAAACCCTTCAACCCAACCCACCTCTTAGGTAGGTTAAACGGGCTCGACCTGGTGGGTCGAACCTGTTTTGACGGTTCTAAGTTTGACAGCATGTTTGCCTAGGCTATCTTAAAGTGGGATTCATCATCATACTGGTACATGCATTTCTTAAAATCGTTCATGAATCAAGATCCATCATTAATCAGATTACCCATGTATTTGATTCCATTCTATATCAAGTGTCATGTGTACAAGTCATGGTGAGTACTGGGCATCACCTCACCTGTAAGAAAATGAAGTGTTAAAATTTTAATATATGATGTGGTAGTACTATGTTCATGTAAGATATAAACATTATAGGCTCACCTAAAGCTTAAGCGTTGCCTGGTTCTGATTGGTGAAAATGGCCAATGGTTTCTTATTTCCATGATTTGACAAGAATGTCTCAAATAACCACTTAAACGACTCATCAGTCTTATCATACATTAATGCCGCTCCAAATACCATTGCTTACCTGTAATGGTTAAATCCTTAAAATAGTGTGTCTATGCATGATTTGTACAACATGTTGTGTCAAGAGAGATTATGTCACCAAAATGCTCGTAGTTAACAATTATACGTGCGTCTGTCTAAAAAACATTTGTTATCTATTTGTCAGCATCTACTTGATAGGCATGAAAAGATGATGGGTTATTAACTAAATGTTCTTGAAAATATTGCAATGGCATCCCTACCTCTCCATAAACGATACTACATTGTCTTCTACATCTAAGATCATTTTTTGCATCTAATCGAGTAAAACCAAGATTGGTCCTACCGCCAACATGCGTGCTTATCAATTGAAATACGACTTTTTGTTTCAGTCCCGAGTCCTCTGCCAATTCAAGCTCATGTGCCTAAACTTTGGATATACTATGATGGGATGCCAATATATGTGTAGTCTTTGGAAGCCAAAGACGATGATTATGAGACTCTACAAACTCATTGATTGTGTATTTTTCCTTCTTCGTTATAAGGTTCATTCCAACTTGACAATCTGTTTTAGTTTTAAGCTGATGATTAATAGCTAGAGTGTATCTTTTGTCTTGCTTTCATACTTCCTCTTTACAACAAACAAATTTACATGAAGTCACAATTATATCTTTTTTATTTTTGTTCAAGTACTACTTTCTAACTCCAAATCCAACCTGCAAGTCATAGTTAGACTAAAACTGCTAAATGGTATCCACATTATCAAATTCCATACCAACAGTTGGCTTCCCTTCAACTTCGATCTTGTCATCATTGGTTAATTCAACAGTAGAAGTACCTAAGTCTTTGGAAATTGTCAACACAAATGGATTTAGAACACCATGTTCAGTAATACAATTTTTTCATTCAAAATTATAATACTTGCATTGGTTGTTTCATCGTTACTTTTCAAATCCACCTACTTTAAGCAAATGTCCCATGTGAGCATGTATATGTATTATATGCCAAGTCACTCTTCCTGTCACATTAAAACAAAATTTCCCACAATTTATTAATATATTAAGCGGATTCAACATGATTTTTGGAATTAGAAGAATACCAACTACAATTTAACAAAACATTATAATGTTCTCATAAATAACTCAATCTTTATTAACAAAAATTTATTTTAGTAGAAGCCATCCCAAAATGCCAAAAATCTCATGTAGTGTCATCATTAGTACCAAAATAAATACATATATCAAAATGAACATATAGTAGGGGATTCATATAGTTGTGCCATCATTTATGTCACTTGTTTAAGCTTCTTACTGCTCATCCAACAAATACAATAGTCTTGTCAGCCAACTTAATTAACAAAAATTGAAAATTCTAGTAAAAAACAAGTTGTAAAAAAAATCAAGTTAAATATATGCCACAAATTTGTCAACAAAAAAAGTTCCACTAAACCCTACATGTGATAAGTGTTTTCTATAAATGAGTTTACAAAATTGAAACACTATATACATCTAGATAAAGTTTTGGTATATATCTACTCTATTATGTTATTCTATTACTGTATAAAAAGCTATAAACTATTTATCAAACCAAAATAATGGCATGAAACTATACAAGGGAACAATGGAAGCACTAATTGTAGTATAGATAAGCAGATATAGTAAAAATGGTTTTAGTGAAAAATAAAATTGACCTTCCTATCCAACCATCACTCAGAATGATGCCTCCAACAAATAGCTTGTCTAGATGATCCTTTAAATGCACCACAACATTAGACTATGAAGCACATTACATATAAAATGCTGACTGCTAGTGTAATTTTTTATTCCAAATACAACATACTTGTTCATTGAGTGATAATAGGATTATATAACTACAACAAAGGTAAAACAAAGACTCAATATAGATCACAACCAATTGCAAACTATTCAACAGAAAAATGCACATATGACTGGGTCTTTATCAAGCATACATGTTGATGCTTTATTCTATTTCTATCCTTTATGAGTACCCTGTTAATGGTGTGCCTTCTCTCTCTTTCTACAATATTGACCTTTTCCGATGTGGATTCTCTTTGGCCAAAATGAGCGTCTTCTGCTGTGCCTTCTTTATCTACAAAATGGACTGTAGGAATTGTCACTTTTCTCTCCGTATAACATCTTCCTTCCTCACTACTTTCTCAACAAAACATAAAGTAACTGGAGGCTTCTCTCTCTATGAACCAAGTGTCCTCCTTTGTCCTCTATTTGCAAAATGAGACCTCAGAGATTGTAATGAGCACGATGACAGGGACACCATCAAATTCTTGCCTTTGCTTGTAGTGTCGCCTGCCAATTTTTCCTCTCCCTATTTTATGCCAAATATGATGCACCAGAGCTGAGTCGAAGCAATAAGACAACCATTCATGTAGATGGCCAATGACATCATTTCTGTGTGGCCAAGTTTTAAAAAAAAAACATTTAAAGAAAAACAGCATCATTTTATGCTACATATATATATTTTTTTAAAAAGGGTCAAAACATATTATTTCACTTAAGTGAAACGGTGAGTTTTGACTCCTTTGTAACGTGGTTTAATTAGAGCCATAGGATGAATCATATAGTTGGGGACATTTATGGGAGACATTGTTTTGCATGGAAGATATTTTAAAAAAATAAAGGTCAAAATGCAGTGAGACGGTGCGTTTTAATATCATGTGTGACGTGGCTTCATTTTACCCGCTGGATGAATTGAATGGTAGGAGATGTTTACTGGAGAAATCCATTGGAGAAAACTACAGGAGAAAATTTGAATCCAAGTGAATGAAGAACGCGAAAAGAGAGGGGTTCTTTTCGAAGTATAATTCAGTAACGTTTGTGATTCTGTGTGCACAGGTTAATGTTAGATTTGGCTACTCTGTAGTCCGTAGATTATTTTGACGTTGGAACCTAAATTTTTTTATTTAAATTTGTTTATTGTGATTCCATTTCCTTTAATTCAAGATCCTTAACATGGAAACACGGATCACCATTAAATTATCATAAAGATTTATCTTTCCACCTAATTATACGATAATTATTGTAACATTTTCCAAATGATATGTGATTAATTATCATAATTAAAAAATAAAATATCTGCCTATTAAATCCTGAGACAAAATGGTTTTAACAAATTTAGATGTTTTTATGTAACATTCCAATTATGTAAAAACTAAATGAAAAAAGTTAAGTTAAAGAAAGTAAAAAAGCATGTCATAAAAGTGATTTTTAAATCATGCTCTCTTTTCTTTATCTCTCTTCTTTTATTTAATTTCATCCTCAAATGTAATTTTCAAAATACTAAATATTATATTTCTTTCTTTCCTAATATGTTAATTGTCAATTCTTTGCGGTCACATGAGAAAAATTAAATCGGAAGAAATATGAGTAAATTAATGATTTTGATTTTAAAAAATATTCCTTTCTTAGTTGGTTCTATGAAAATAAAATCTCTTAATTCGGTCATTTAAACATTTTTTCTATTAAAATATAATTTGGATTTCTTTTGGGCCTAAGAGAAGAACAAACCAAGTTCAATAAAATAGTGTCTGAATAAAAGCAACAAATGCTTATTAGAATGATCATATTGATTAAAGAACTATTTAAAGAAAATTATATATCCAAGACTAAATTAAAAATGTTTATTTTTGGATGAGCAAATTAAAAAGAAATGATCGAGTCTAAATTGATTCTTAATATAGTCATTATAATTTACAATTTTGCAATTACGTTTTGATAGTTTTAAATTTTTTTAATATTGTATAATCTACTAAATGGGCAACCATTTTACATCTAGACACTCTAATATGTGAAACAGAATTTGCATTTAAAGCTTTAAATGGCAACTGCAGTTAAATTGTCATTATCCGTTAAATTAAGATTTTGAAATATATGCAGTCAAATCAAATATTTTAAAAGTTATTGATTTTAATTTAAAAAAATTATCATAATCAGTAACTTAATTTTAAATACGTATTATTTACTCGAATTCAGATACGTGTGTAAAATGTGATATCAATTAACTTACATAGTTGTAATAAATCAACATTATGCAATTTAAAATGTTAAAATAACACATAGTTAGCCACATGAGCATAATTTAATGGTACAATAACATTTAATAATAAGGATAAATTAAATTTTTTTAAAAATTATAAGAACTTAATTACAAATTTTAAAACTACAAAGACCAAGTTAAAAGTAAATAAATAAAATTCAGAGGACAACAAAATAAGTTAACCAATACAAAAAGGAAAAATATTTTCAATTACAAAACCAAGAGGCTTTCTCATATGTCATTAGAACAACACATCCTCTTTTTAGTTAACTTGAAAAAATAAAATTCACTCCTAAAATGAGGAAGTCAATGCACATGCAAATGTTCATATCATAATTCCAAGCACAAGAGATTTAATTATTTATAACACTAAACAATTATCAACTATGGTCAACTTCTGCCAAACACATGCCATTTCTTCTTATTATTATTGTTTAGGCCAAATCCATCACATTATCATTGGCAATCACTATCACAAGAAATGAGAAGAATAAAACTCGAAGGAAAAAAAAAAAAAAAAACAGAAATAACAACCCGAGCTTCTGAAGACGATGGATCATTGGTGCCTTTAATTTGAAGGCACCAATGCCTTGAATAAGTGAATAAATGAGATGTTGTCAATTGGATTAAATTAATGATTGAACTTCAAAATCTTAAAATTGAAAAAAAAAAAAAAAAGACTCCAAATGTTTTTATATTTATATTTTAGCCCCCAATTTTTTTAAAATTTTATATTTATTTTCTCAACTCCATGAAATTATAAAATTCACAACTTCACTCATATACTTTATTGATTTTATTGATAACTCATTCTATCATTGTTTTTATTATTCTTCATTCATCTCTTATTGTTAATCATCTTTATCTTTTACGATAACTTGTTCATTAAAATTTTTATCATTCAACAAAAGATTTTACATGAAATAATTTTGGAACTAAAATATATCTCATAATTTTTATCATTTTCTATGAAAAATAATTTTGGGTTAATAATAAAATAAATAAAGTATAGGGGTAAAGCTGTGAATTTTATAATTTAAGAGAGTTGAGATAATAATTGAACAATTTTTAAGAAAATTAGGGGCTAAAATATAAATTTTAAAAATTTGGGGGTATTTTTTTCTTTTAATTTTAACATTTTAATATACCATCATCCCCATAATTCAGTCAGTATTGTATTGGTAACATCCCATTAGTATGTTGTTGAAGGCACTTAAGCATCCACCTTTGAAGACAAGAGGAGAAAACACATCTCTCAAAAGAAACTATAAATAAAAATTATTACAAGTCCTGCAATTTCATATGTAGAAACAAATGCATCTTGAGCTTTTGTACAATTACCATGTGCAAGGTGAGAAAGTGACTTTTGAGAGGTGATGTAACACAAGATTGATAAACTTTAAAATATAATGATATGTTGGAGCTCGGTTGTATGTTTGTATTATTCAATTTAAAAGAGAGCTGCCACTCTTAGAAAGAGGATGAAGCTCTAGAAAACAACTAAAGAAAAGGAAGAAAAAAACTTTCCCTGGCTATTCGAGAGGCTAGAGTCCCTCCTCACTCTCTAAATCTTTCCTACTCCTTCCACAGCTCCCTCCTCACATACAAGAAACCCTTTAACCCATGCACTTGCACCCTCATTCTATTACATTAATGACTTCCACATTCTCTCTCCTGCTCTACCTTTTCCCCAAGTGGCTTTCTGTTTCTTCTTTTATAAATCAAACAACCAGGCTCATTAATATTCAAGGGTCCATCATTTCCCCTTTCTGCAAGAGTCACCTTGTCCTCAAGGTGAAAAGCAAGAAATTGAGTTTTAATGATATTTGCACTTTCCCAAGTACTCTCAAAAGTAGGGAGATGCTGCCACTGAATAAGAACCTTTAAGTTTCCATCAATTAGAGTCAGATCTTAAGTACTTTCTCTGGAACCACTAGCAACTCAAGTTCCTTTGACAGAAAAAATGGTATTTCCTGCGTAGGGGTTGTAGGATGTAATGATTTTTTTAACTGAGACACATGGAACATGGGATGGATTCTAGTAGTGGTCAATAAATCTAACCTATAAGTTACCTATCCAATCTGTTCCACCACTGTGTAAGGTCTATAGAATTGAGGGGCTAACTTCTCATTAAGCTTTTTAGAAAAAGCCCTCAATTTATAAGGGTGAAGCTTAAGAAAAATTGAATCTCCAACTTGAAACTCCACATCTCTTCTCTTGGCATCAGCTTGGTGCTTCATATATTCCTGTGTCTTCTCTAAAGTCTGCTTTAGCTCTTCTAACATACTGTTACGTTGCCTTAGTTGCACATTAACATCCTCTACTGCTAACTGATCATCACCCTACTTGAACAATATCGGAGGATATCTCCCATACAATGCCTTGAAGGTTGTCATCCCTATAACCTTGTTAAAGGATGAATTGAACCAATATTCTGCCTATACCAACCATTTACTCCATAGCTTAGGTTTGTCCCCAATAAAGCATCTCAAGTATGCTTCTAAACTTCCGTTCACCATCTTAGTTTGATCGTCTATCTATGGATGGTAGTTAGAGCTATATTTAAGCACTGTCTCAGCCATTTTAAACATCTCCTTCCAAAATAAACTAATAAATACCTAGTCCCTATTTGAAACAATGGATTTTGGAAATCCATGAAGCCTTACAATCTCACTAATGAAAATTTCAGCCACCTCTCATGTAGTAAAAGGATGAGACAATGCAATAAAGTGGTTGTACTTGGCGAATTTGTGTACAACCACCATTATTGTATCACATTTAAAGGACTTGGGTAAGCCTACCATAAAATCCATGTTGATGTCCTCCTAAACTTTTTGAGGAATAGGTAGTGGCTGAAGTAAATCAGCTGGGCTCAATGATTGATGTTTATTCCTTTGGCATTTATCACAATAAGCTACATATTCTTGCACTATTTTCTTCATTCCTTTCCAATACACAACATCACCTAACCTTTTATATGTCCTCAAATACCTAGAATGTCCACCCATTGGAGCATCATGAAAATCTTGCAACAATGCTAGAATTATAGGTGACTGTTTAGGTAAGACTAACCTCCCTTGAAATAGTAGACATCCCCTGGATGTGGTGAACCCAGTAGAAATCTTCTTTTCCTAAATCACCTTTTTTATAATCTCCTTTAATTTGGGATCTTGCTTAAGCTAATCTTTTAAGGATTCCATACTCTCATATACCATAAGGAGAATGCTTTTAGTTCGATATCATAACTTCACCTAGAGAGAGCATCAACAACCCTATTCTCATATCCAAGTTTATAATGAATTTTAAAATTATATCCCATTAACTTTGTCACCCACTTATGTTGGTCAGGGTCCAATAAGCATTGTTCCAACAGGTATCTTAGAGTTTTCTAATATGTCTGGATAACAAAGTGGTGTCCCCTTAAATAATGTTGCCACTTTTTGACTGTTAGCACAATTGCCATTAACTCTTTCTCATATACTAAGCATGCCTTGGCCCTCTCTAACAACTTTTAACTAAAATAGGCAATGGGCTTACCTTAGTGCATTAAGACTGCTCCTACACCTTTACTTGAAGCACCTGTGTCCACTTCAAATGGTAGACCAAAATCAGGTATTGCTAATACTGGAATAGATGTCATGGCCTTTTTTAAAGTTGTAAATGCACGTTCAGCCTCACAGCTCCAGCTAAATGAATCTTTCTTGAGTAAATTTGTAAGTAAGGCTGCTAGCTTGGCATAATTTCTTAAAAATTTCCTATAATAACTTGTGAGCCCAAGGAACCCCTTCAAAGCCTTCATATCCTTAGGCACTGGCCATCCTAACATTGCCTCAATTTTATTAGGGTCCACCTCTACCCCAGTCAGGGAAATTATATACCCAAGGTACTCCAACTTTTGTTGGGCAAATGCACACTTTTTAACATTGATTATCAGCCGGTTTTGCTGCAAAATATCTAATGCCACCTCTAAATGCTTCAAGTATGGGTTATAATTAAGGCTATATATTTAGATGTCATAAAAAAACACCAATATAAATTTCCATAAATAAACTCCGAAAATTTCATTCATAAGAGATTGAAAAGTAGAAGTGGCGTTAGTTAAGCCAAATGGCATAACTAGAAACTCATAGTGCCCCTCATGAATGTGAAAGGCAATTTTATTCTCATCCCCTTACTGAATCCCAATCTAATGGTAACCAAACTTAAGGTCCAGCTTAGAAAAAATAGTCGCCTTCCCCAATTCGTCCAATAATTCATCGATGGCTGGAATTGGAAATTTGTCTTGTACACCTTGTTTAATGCCCTGTAGTCCATACAGAATCTCCAACTCTCATCTTTTTTGTGAACTACCAACACTGGACTTGAAAATGGACTCATACTCAGTCTAATAATTCCTACCTCTAACATGTCCCTTACCAGCTTCTTTATCTCTGCCTTTTGGGAATGCGCATATCTATATTGCTTCACATTGGGTGGCTATGCACCAGGTTTCAACATAATAGAGTGGTTCCTCGATCAGTGAGGAGATATCCCTGTATTCAGTCAATATACCTTAGAAAATTTTCCAAGCAATTCCTTAATTTTTGTCAGAATTTCCTCCAGTTCAAATGCTTTGTCAATCACCATTTCTCTGAATTCCATTAAAAGTACTTCCCCTCCTTTTTTTTAAAGCTTTAGACACTGTTTTGAGGGGCCTTTCAACCTTGGTTAGCATAGGATCACCTTTTAGACACACCTACTCATCAGTAGCCTTGATCTTCATAGATAAAAGCCCCCAATTTACTTTACTTCTCCTAAACTATCCAGTCAATCCATTCCCAGTACCATATCTACATTATCCAATATAAAAGGGTAAAAGGGTTGGATAATTGTTAATCCTTGTACCTCCACTTCCACCCCTTTACAAACTTTACAACTTGTTTTTTTTTCTACCATCACCTAATGTAATTGAATAACATCCTGTAGGCTCTACCAACAACTTTGATTTATGAACCAAATTTTCAGAAATAAAATTATGTGTTGCTCCACTGTCAATAAGTATTAAAACTTGCTCCTCTTTCATCGTTCCCTATATGGTCATGTGGCTCATTATTCCCACCACTTAGTTCATTGGCAACTCCATAGTAGCCAACATCCTTTCTGGTTCTTCCTTGACATCCTCTTCTTCGCTTAATTCTTCCTTCTTACTAGTTTCCTCCTTCTCTGCCATAATCATCATATGCAATTGCTTCCCTTTGCTCTTGTGATTTGACCCAAAATTTTCTTCACATTTAAAGCAAAGCCCAAGTTCTTTGCTCCTATTCACCTATGCTTTAGATAGCCATTTAGAATTCCTACTGCTTTGAGATGTTGTGATGGGAATCACATGGGTGGATGTCCCTTTCACAGTGTTGTTCTTATCTTATGAGCATTTAATAGCTCCTGCCACTGGCAATGCACCACTGCTACTGCCTGTATAAGTGACTCGTATAGTATTTACAGATTTGACATTACTCTATATACCTTCAATTTAGTCCATAAGTTCTAGTAAGTTCTTTGGCTATAGTATTCTTATCTTAACCTTAATATCATCATAGATGCAATTTTTAAATGTTGCCATCAATACATCATTTGGTATATCCTTTAAAGGAGCTGACAGTAGCTCAAACTTCTTTCTGTATTCACTCATAGGACCATCCTGCTTCAGTGACATAAGCATTTTATAACTATCCCCCATTTGATTGCAATGAAACCTGGCAAGCACCTCACATTTAAACTCCTTCCACCTTTAAATCGACACTCTAGTTTCCATCCACTGAAACCAATTCAACGTTCTGCCTTCCAAGCTCACAGCTACCGCATCTAGCTTCTCAGCATCACACACCCTGTTCACCTTAAAATATCGTTCAATTCGAAATACCTAACCAATAAGATCATCACCATTGAACAAAGGCATTTCCATCTTTCAATACTTATGTGGTTCCACTTCACTTTCACACAACTCCATTTTCTCCTCCATTTGACTTGCCCAAAACCTTGACTACTTCCTTTCCTTTCTCAACTTCGCTAGGTGCCAATAACACACCCAGCTTATCATGGATGTCTCCCAACATCAGCTCGAAAGATGACATCCTCTCATTCATCTCACCAACCTTTCTTTCCAAAGAATCGATTTACACCTCCATTCTTGTTGCTACCATGCCTTGGAACACTACTTTGAGACCAAATTTGTTGGAACCTGGCTATATGTTTATATTATTCAATTCAAAAGAAAGTTGCCACTCCCAAAAAGGGGATGAAGCTTTAGAAAACAACTAAAGAATAGGAAAAAAAAAAACTCTCCTTGGTTATTCAAGAGGCTAGAGTTCCTCCTCACTCTCCAGATCTTTCCTACTCCCTCCACAACACCCCCTCACATATAAGAAACCCTTTAGCCCATGCTCTTACGCCTTCATTCTGTTACACTAACAACTTCCACATTCTCTCTCCTACTCTGCCTTTACCCTAAGTGGCTTTCTATTTCTCTTTTTATAAACTAAACCACCGAGCCCATTAATATTCAACGATCCATCAAAGTACATTATCATCTTATAAATATAATACTACTTCATAGTTTAAGCTAGATCTTTCTCGTGGCTTATTAGACCATTACCTCTCTTAACTGTTGACTCTTTATATCCTTTTTCACCTTACAGTCACATAAAATGTTGATTACTTGCTACCTTTTATGACTCTAATTCTATATTGCTTATATCAAGCTTCACCAAATTTCACCAAAATTCTATGTTGAAATGCAAGATTTTAACAATTTTCATTATTGAGAACAATTGTAGTACAAGAACAAAATAATCCCAACCTACATATGAATAACTAGCAGGGTTGTTGATGCAAAACTATTTCTGCTTTGAATCAGTTTTAACTATGGATGTTGCTGTCATTCATCTCAGGGAAGGATCTCCTTCTGCATACGCTAGTGATCATGAACTTACTAAGCTCTGAAAATTGTATCAGTTGTTGAATCAAGTGATATTAGCTTGGTCTGGAAAAAAGGGTGATCAAATTTCAGATAAGAGTTACAATTTAAGGGGGCATGAAGAGGCATAAATTTTTATAGACTCAACTAATTACCATATCGAGGTTGTTTGCAAGAAAAAGCATGCCCCGATAATAATATAGCAGAGCAGGAGAATAAGGCCTTTCAAGTAATGAGAAGTTCCATCCTAGAACAACAACAATGAAAGACGTCAACTTCACCGATGTGAACTCAAAACATGCGTACTATTAGGCTGTTTGAAATGATGGTACTCATACCTGTAAGGAGAAGAACGTGGCCATTATTGCCAGAGCAAGAGAGCTGGTCTCCAAGAGATTAAAGTTAAGGTCCATATTGATGCCCATTAGCCAAGCAACAATCACACAAAGGGGAACCTATATGGTAATTTCATTTGGTTCATAATGGCACAAAATAGATGTGAACTACAAAATTATTTTGTTATCAAGATGTATTATTACCACAAACATGGCAATTTGAGTTGCAGAACCCAAGGAAATACTCAATGAGATATCCTACAGTCACGCCATTAGCTTAGTTTCATGGAACTTATGCTCAGATGGTAGAGGGAATGGAATTAATAAAACTTGTTAAAGTTCTAACCAGTTTATTCCTCAAAGCAAATATTATTGCTCCTGCATGTTCAGCTGCGTTGCCAACTATTGGTAGCAAGACTATGCTTAGGAAGCTAGCAGACAAGCCCCATGAATCTGATACATGCTGTTAAGATTGGAATTGTTATCAGAATTATACTAGTCTACATTGAGTTATTTATTTTTACTACGTAAATAAGTAGGTAACTTCTTGATATCCTCTCAAGTAGAAAATAATGGTATCAAAAAAATGTGACATCACGCATTTTAATTACCTCAATTGTCCCCACCACGTATTCAGACAAGATAGTTATAAACAGAGTCATTCCTACCAGCCAAGCAAACCCACTCCAGAATCCTATCACTGCTGTTTCTGCTGACATGGTGTCATCATCTTCGTCTTCCTATTCATTGAATGATAGCATGGTTGTCAAGATCTGAGTTAACTCGTAAACACAGATGAGTTTAAAAGTTGAGGGTGAAAATATGTCTAAACTTGCATTTAAACTCAAATTACTGGTCATGAAATTTTTTCATGGAATGATGGTACTAAGTCTATTAACTATTAGCTAGAGATTACCACAAATTACAAATACAATAAGCTTGAGGTTTTATAATTTAAAAATGCATACAATATTAGGTTCAAATATTTGGCAATGTGTCCGCAGCTGGAAGACAAGGTAAGCCAAGTATGCTATCAGCATCACAATGCTAGCAGCCCTTGAAAATTGAAGAGATGGGACTGTAGTTAGAGCATCCGAGTTACTGGCAAATCTGAAGAGCATTGGCAGGAAGTAACAGAAAAATGCAAGCAGCATCATAAGTGAGTTCACGTCTGTTTGTCTCTGCAAAAGAAATATAGCCTAGGAAATTATTTTTACTTATAAATAGCTATAGTTTCACTAGGAACAAGAAAACCTGCTAAAAAAGCCCACTTGAATTATCAAAATATATAGACTTAGACTAAAATAGCAGCTTGAATGGCTTGCAGGGCCTTACTCTATCATATTTTTGTTGCAGTCTAAGGTTTGCAAGGCCACCTACGAATAGAGAGGTTCCAAGAACCAGAAGAAGGTTTGAAAGGATGGAACCCAGGAGAGAATACTTGACCACATCTATCTTATTATGTTTAAGAGCAAATATTGCTATTATAAGCTCTGTAACATTGCCACATGTTGCGTTCAGAAGCCCCCCAACTATAAATTAGAAAACATTAAGGATCAGCTTTAATGTATAACACAGGTATTTCAGTATCAAGATTATCAGTTGTACTACAATATGTAAGTGCATTATCTAACGCTATGACTAGACTGATTCTAGTAACAAAATATCACATGGTCTTTCAAATTAATTTTGATCCTTTAGAATTTGACTACCAAAGAGACAATAACATGTAATTGGTACAACACCATGACGAAAACTGAAGGGGAGAAAAGTAAGATAGTTATGTCATTTTATATTTTAGTAGTGACCAGAGATGTTTGAAAATAGAAAATTGGCACTGTGAAAAACGTTCAAATGCCTCAATAGGATGTATGACAAAAGTTTCCAAGTTTTATGCCTTCACTCATGGAGGGAAACTGAAAATAAACCCCACTAGGTTCAAATACCCGTGAAGTCTGCAGGAAAACAACTAACCATGCCATTGTCCAGAAAGGCAAAAACTATACAAATTAATTAGTAAGAGGTTGGTCCCACCACTTTTATAATTATTCTTTTTCCAGGAAACCGTCAAAGATCAAACTGTCAAACACAGATTTATATTCTTTTATTTTCAATGATCAAGTTGCGACTACAATGTGGCTACATTGTTTGCCAAACTAGAGAAGATAATATATCAGTTACTACATACTAATTTGTAGATTAGAAGTAAACAAATTGTAGGTTCATACCTGTGGGACCTGTGTAATAAGCAACTTGTCTGCAATAATTGAAACAATGAACAAGGGAGTAAATAATTCAAACAAGAATAAGTATTCGACCTAGAAAGAAAGAACCTTGTACAACGAATTATCTGAGGTAAACAATTCAAAGGGTTCATCAGGCTTTCTTACTCAGTCAAGAAGCTGACGCGTTCAGAAAGTGCTGTAAGTCCAATAAGGCTCAACAAGAAAACCCAGGACTGTATGCAATAAAATAGAGCAGTCACAACTCATTATAATATTGGTCATAAATGAAGTCAGTTGTTACACGACACAGTAACACTCAATCATTGAATTGCACAGCTCCTCAGTCATTCCTCCAGCATTAGATGACAAGCATGCTCACCAAACATCAAATTTAAGTGCTCTCAATCTCAGATACCCATATCTTGAACTAAGATTTGGTAAAAAACAAAAAACTAAAATTTGGATGAGAAATATATTTATAATGGATAAATCGAGTAAACTCATAATTTAGTCATTGAATTGTTGAGTCTATTTTTAGTTCTTGGAAAGTAAATGTACATGTTAGTTCTTCCATTATTCCTTATCATGACAAACGGACAAATTATGCATAAGGTTTGCTATTTTCAGAGACTCACTCATACACTCCTCTGTCCCTACTTTTTTGGGTGCCAGATGGTTAGACTAGGTTTGATGATTCCATGTCTCTCTATCTTCATGGAAAAGTTTCTTATATACCTAACTTACTATTCTTCTTCTCATCTGCCAAACAACCACATTTACATCAAACAAAATGAAAACATTACTGACCCGTCCAAGACCATAGCAATCGGCAACGATGGCAAGCGGAACCCCTATGAACAGAATCGAAAGCTGGGTACCCAGAAAAATCTCTACAAGGTTCTCCAAAAAATCTTTCAGAAACCCGCCGTGAATCTTCGATGCTAAGCTAAAATCAGACTTCTTCCGCAAGCAGGAGGCGGACTTCTTGTGCGGGAGGCGACCAAGCCTCATGCCCTTGCTCGATGCCGTGCGGTAGTTACTCTCCAAGAGGCATTCTTCTTCGTAAGAACCCATTTTGATGATGCTTAG
This sequence comes from Delonix regia, assembly GCA_037074485.1. Lineage (NCBI taxonomy): Eukaryota > Viridiplantae > Streptophyta > Magnoliopsida > Fabales > Fabaceae > Delonix > Delonix regia. The sequence continues at coordinate 3,279,397 of CM073460.1, read as the reverse complement.
CCAACAATAGAATATGACCTAAAGGGCAAACAATGAAATCGCTAAAGATGCATAACAATAACCAGGTGGAACAACAATAGGTTCTGTATGCCCCAAAGATAAATCGCAAGAATAATTCTTGGATTCTGGCTAATTTTGGAGGTGCCGGAGGCCTTGATTGGTCTCCGGCGATCGGCCTCCAATGATCAGATTGCAAACGGGAAGAGGGAAGACTAAGGAGAATAGTGATTTCTGCGTGACGAGGATGTCAAAACTTCAATGTTCTGTCCTTTTTTTGGATAATGAAAGATAGATATTCCAAGTGTCTCGACATGCATTAGTTGAGCCTGTTTACAGTTATTTCGAGCGTTATACCAACGTGGCAAACCAAAAAAAAAAAAAGAGCGAATGGATCCTCTCCTACATTTTACTTTTTTATTGTTAAAAATTTTAAATTTTAAAATAAATAAATTATTAAATGTTATTATAAATATTTTAATTTTTTTAATAAATAATAATAATTTATAAAACTATATATGTAATATTTAAAAAAAAAAAAAAAGGAACAGAATTTGCAGTGTTCAGTTTTTATATTTTGTTATTAAATTTTTAATAAGATTATAATTGTTTTAAAAATTTAATCATTTTGAATTGTATGTCAAATTCATATGCTTACAAAAATATCTCTCTCTCTTTTTTTTTTTTTAATATGCGCAAGTACCATTTTTAAACTAATAGAACTTTTTAATTTTTGTACAAGGGGAGAGCGGCACACGGTCTCAATTTTTTTTTTTTTTTAAATGTGAGTGCATAACTATAACAGTGAAACAGTTTGATAAAAATTAGGAGAGCGTGTATTTTCAGTGACATACGTCCAAGATTTAAGAAAAAAATTTCAACATGTGTTATTGTTACATACAATATTTTTTTCCCTAGTGCATTTTTGATAACTACTCTATATATATGTTTTTTTAAAAAAATTTTAAAATATTAAAAATTTAAAAGGCCACTGTCAAAAAAAAAAAAAATAGATGCAAATTAATTTATCGTAAAAGTGTAAGCTAAAAATATATAGAAGGTCCACTTGTTGACTATTAGTGGCTGAATTAACATTTTGATCTTTGAACATTTAATTTTATTTCTTTGATTTGGTCATTTAAATTTGAATTTTATCTTTCTTTCTTTTTTGTTTCTTTTTCTTTTTTTTCCTCAAAGATATTGAGCTCTCTCATTTTAATCTTTTGAAGTGGTTTCAATCTCTAATAAAGTTCGTTTCCTGAATAGTATAACATCAAACGAACCAGGATATTAGCATGACTTGACAGCATGGTCACATGTTGCTCATACATTAAATGCTGAATTGTCTAAACTTATAAAATAATGTTAAAACACATGCCACTAACTTCAAACTTTTAAGATTAAAATTCTTCTTGTGTACAATATACATGTAATAAACCAATCAAAGTAGATCTGTACGCAACACCACACGTACAGATTAAAATTAAACTGACGTTGATGTTAATAATTCAATTCCAAGTTTCCAACCAATGTCTCCATACTTCTTACTCCTTAATAAAAAATAGTGTCATAGTAGTTACACTGTTATTTTCCAAAAATTAATAAAATATACAGTTATATTATTCAAAATCATTTTTTTTATTCTAACAAGATATGCATATCAGAAATATATTGTCAGTGTGTACCAGTAGTGTCAGCCTCTCTGTTTTCTAGCCAACGAGTACGAGATCGAACAATAACTGCATGGAATTAACAGATTCAGCAAACTCAAGGGAATTTTGCTAATGCCAAAACGATTAATATATCTTTTGACCATCAGAATGATCGAACTAAAATGAACAATTTTCATTTATTGAGAATTATTACAGTACTACAGAAACGAAATATCCCCTTCAACCTCATGTAAAACCCAAAACTCATTTTCGGTATTTGTAGGGTACATGATGAAGTAGAGGATTGAACCTAAAGCATCTTGCTAAGCTTTCACCACTAGACCACACCTAATACCTTTTGATATTACATATACAAGATGAAAATCTCGGACCCAACAGCGCTTGGAGAGATCTATACAAGGCCGGCAATCAATTTTCCAACAAAGCTAATGCAATTATGCAAACTCCTCCTGATTTCTGTTCGGAGATGACAGACAAATCCATTGAATCTGCTTTTACTTTGGATGGTCTTATCCATCATCGCAGGGAGAGTTCTTGTGTAGGCCCGAGCATGTGCTTCTGAACGTGAACTTACCCACTAAGCTCTGAAAACTGCTTCAGTTGTAGGTTTAAGGATCATGTTGGTAACATCAGCTTGGTCTGGGAAAAAATGGTGATCCATTTTTAGGCATGACTGACATATTTAGGATGCAAATGAACCATTTGGATGCTTGAAAGATGCATGTCCTCTTTGATCTTCTACGATAATTTAATGTCATTTGACTCCAAAATCTTTAAAACACATGAATATACTGTGAGATTTGTTAATTATTAACTATAGTCCACTATAGGATCTTATTGATTGGTTGGACTACCTTAATAGAACATGTACCTTTCTGGGATCCAAATAGCAGTTACCTGGTTTTGAATATTTATGTAACCCAAAATAAAATAACATGTAATACTTACTAAGCGGTGTTCTTTGAACATAAAAGCATGCCCCAATAACAATGTAGCAGAGCAGGAGAATAAGGCCTTTCATGTAGTGAGAAGTCCCATCCTATAAGATAAATTTTAGAGTGTAAGACATTAATATCATCTACAGATTGAATGAAGAAATGAAATCCAAATATGAGTGCAGTTTGGTTGTTTTTGCGAATAGGTAATTAAGCGGTAAACTGTACCTGTAATGTGAAGGTTGTGGCTAAAATTGCCAAGGCAAGAGAACCAGTCTCAAGTAGATTGAAGTTGAGGTCCATTTTGATACCCATTATCCAAGAAATAACCACACAAAGAGGAACCTAAATTGTAAATGTATTTTCTTGCAGTGAGCTTTCATTGATTCAAAACAGAGCTAAAACAAAACAGACATTTTGTTATTAAGGTGGATTCTTACCAAAAACATGGAAATTTGAGTCGCTGAACCTAAAGCAACACCTAATGAGATGTCCTGCAGTAATCCCATTGGTTTAATTTAAAGGAATATATATATATATATTAGGAAGGCAGTAAGTAAGGAATTTCATAAAATTAGACAAGTTCTCACCAGCTTGTTCTTGAAAGCAAATATGATTGCTCCTGCATGTTCAGCTGCATTGCCAACTATTGGCAGCAAGATTATGCTAAGGAAGCTAACAGACAAGCTCCACGATTCCGAAGCACCCTGTTAAGATCAGAATTGTAGTTACTGGCAATCAAGTATATCAAGTTTATAACAGTCAAGATAAAGTTCATAGTCATTTCCATATCATGTCAAGTAAAGAAGAATTGTTGTTTCTATATTAAAGTGATGCCTAATCAAGCATTGAAAAATTGAACTCAGTTACCTCAATTGTGTCCACCACAAATTCAGACAAGATAGCAATGAGCACAGTCATTCCAGCCAACCAAGCAAACCCACTCCAGAATCCTATCACTGCTCCTTCTGCAACATTATCATCGTCGTCTTCTTCCTGACCAAAGAATGATGGTATTAAGTATTGGGCAGATACATACAAATACAATCAGTTTTATGGTTTCATAATTTATGAATGCCTACATCCTCAGCTTCAAATAATTGGCGGTGTGTCCAAAGTTGAAAGACAAGGTAACCACAATATGCAATCAGCATCACAATGCTTGCAGCTCTTGACAAGTGGAGAGATGGGTCTGTAGCGAGAGCAGCCGAAGCACCAGAATATCTGAACAGTATAGGCAGCAAGTGACACAATAATGCCAGCAGCAGCATAAGTGAGTTCACATCTGCCTGTTTCTGCGAGTTTATTAAAAAATTTTAATGAGTAACATTAGTCATCATTTACTGAGAAGGAGAAAATAGAAAAGGTTCACTTATGTGTGAGTGTGTGTGTGAAATTGGTCATAAATGGGGCTGCAGGGCCTTACTCTCTCATACTTTTGTTCTACTCTAATGTTTGCTATTCCTCCACAGAAGAGAGAGGTTCCAAGAACCAGAAGAAGGTTTGAAAGGACTGAACCCAAGAGAGAGTACTTGACCACAGTTATTTTATTATTGCTGAGAGCAACTATTGCTATTACGAGCTCTGTGACATTGCCACATGTTGCATTTAAAAGTCCTCCAACTGTAAACCAAAAAAAAGAAAAAGAAAAAGGATCAGTTCAACAGCAATAAGTGTTCGAACATCATGATAATTGATTGTGGTACGATTTGCAGGAGCATTATTTCTCCTATTGTGATTTGACCATTTCCAAGGACACAAATATCACATGGTTGCGACGTTATGACCTAAAACCAAATAAAAGATACACTTCGATGTCAATTTACAATCCAAATTGAACAGCGATGGCAATGAACAATGACAGAGACAAATTTACAAAAGGCCTTGACGTAATTCTCTGACTCTGATAAAAATTTTTTGGTTTTGTGTCTTAATACTTATCATTGAGAAAAATTAGGAATTAACTTACAAGGTCCAAATAGTCGTATATTCCTTAAGAAACCATCTAATTAGGTGGAGTCCTGACGTGGGTAGCACAATAACTTTGTTAAATACTGACTTTCGCTATGTGGCAATGTGGCTGCGTCATTAGCCATAACAAAATATGATAAATCTTTCTTAGTCCCTCAACTCTATTATTATTCTGTGTTTTGCAGCCTCATGGTTTTGTTAAAATTAACGAAGCGTCCGAATTAAGATGCCCAACAATTAGATTATCGCCAATGATTAGGAATAGTCTATGAGAGGCGAAAAAATAAAATGGTACGTTCATACCTGTGGGACCTGTGTAATAAGCAACTTGTCTGCGATGTTGGAATTAACAGTCAGCAAGGGAGAAAACAAAACCAGAATTATAAATTTATTCAAGAATGAGGAAAAAGTTGCATAACCAAAAATGGAAGAACTTCATCTGACTTCCTTACTCTGTCAAAAAGCTGACACGTTCTGCAAGTGGTGTTAGTCCAAGTAAGCTCAACGCAAAAACCCATGGCTGTAAGCAACAAATCACAACCAAACATTAATTGATACAATCTATTGCCAGATACCCAAATTTTAAAACTATAACTTTTCATACTTGCTTTTTCCTTACACCCAGTCTCGCCTTTTTTTTACAATTCTCTCCTGCCAAACAACCATTGTCTCATCTCATTCAAAATATATTGACATCAAATTAAGCATTTTGCAGAACTTACTCTCCCAAACCAAGAGACTTCGGCAAAGATGGCAACAAATCACAGCCACCATGATCACGAGATGCACTTCTCAGATAGCCAAATTTTAAAACATTTAAAAGTTTCATAACTGCTTTTTCACACGCCCAGTTTCATTTTATTATTACCATTGTCTCGTCTACGAAACAACAAATCAAGCATTCTGCATCACTTACTCGACCAAACCTATAGACTTCGGCGACAATGGCGAGGGGAATCGCAGGGAAGAGAATCGAGAGCTTGGTCCCAAGAGTGACCTCCTGAAAATTGACGAGCAAATTCCTGAGCAACCCATATCGGATCTTGGAAACAAGGGTGAGGTCAGACTTCTTGCGCAACGAAGAAGAGGACATGTTATGGGCGGTTCGGCCATGCCTCAACTCCTTGCTCAAACCCTTGATGTTGCCGTTCTCCAAGAGCAATGGCTCTTGTTGAATACTACCCATCACTCAATTTTGTGGGGTTTAGCTGAAAAATCTGAAACTTGCCTATGATACAAAGGTGATCGACGATGACTTGATGATCGCTTTGTAGAAAGTGACAGCGAGCTACACCTTTAGCTCTGTCTGTTTGAAGCAAAACTCTACTTTAGGACTATAGTATTCGAAATATTCTGTGCATCGAAGTGCGGGAGAGAGTATATTTTTTATAAACAGCCAGAGGACGCAACTTCCTCGAAGCTTCAATTTTTTGATAGTCTATTCTTTTAGCATGGAAAAAGAAAATTAGATTATTGATATCAAATAATATATTTCTTAATTGTTTAGTTTAAGATTATGGTCTAATACAGTTCTATTAAGTTTTTTATTAACCTGTAATAAATATATAGTTAGTTAATAATATCATGAAATTTAATTTTGAAAGTGCATAATTATTTGTAATAATCATAAGTAAAAAAGTATATATTTATTATATTTTAATTAGACATTAATATAATAAAATTATAAACTGCACATAATTTTTTTTTAGTTTATTCTCGGGAAAATCACTAATCTCATGATATTAGGCGGGCTCATGGAGATTAGCAAACCGAACACTACCGAGGGGAATTTAGGGGGGGGGGGGGGGGAGGAATCTACCTCTGGTAGGCATGATATTTTAATCATTAGTGTCATTTTTCTATTTATATAATACTGTTACTTTAATAACGTGAATTAAAGCTGTAGAGAAAATGAAATCTAATGACTAATAAAAGTTATGAAATAACAAAGAGTACAAGGTTTGTGATATTTTATTGTTTAAAAATTTAATAAAAAGACAAAAAATATTCTTAATAGAATAAAATAGTTTATATATTATTCTTAAAATATTACTTTTATAAATAAAATATTATTAAAATAAATTTTTAGTCAAAAAAAATATTCTAATAATTATAACAATAGGTCATTTTATTCAATACTTAACCCTTTAATTTAAAGAAATAAAAAAAAAAAGTTTTGAATGATAAAAAAATAATTTTGAGTCTTCTCTTTGCTCTTTCATTTCATTATAAAATAAACTTACAAATATATATATATATATATATACTCCAATTCAATCATTTTATTTATTATTACTTCTTTTTAATCATCCATCCAACAATTGTATGTTTTAGATCCCTTTTTAAATACATACTTTCATATCTAAAAAAATATCAATAATTCTCTAAAACAAGTTTGACCTTGCCGCGTTATGTAAAGAGAAATTTTTGTTTTCTAGTATCAAATTAGTTATTGTATTCCGATCTTTCTATATTTAGCTGTCAATAAGTTGCAGTTGCAATTATACTTCTCTTTTCTTTGAGCAGGAAAATTTAAACTCTCAATAACTATTGCTTAATCTTTCAAAAATAATTGACTGCCTCAAACATGATCAAATTATAATTTATTTTCTCTCGAATTTTCAGCCATTTTGTCTTCTATGCCATGCCTAATATGGTGGCCATCAAATTGCTTCCTAATATGGTGGCCATCAAATTGCTTCCATATATAGCCTGAATAACTTGATTATGTTAGACTAGACAGATTATATTAAGCAACATCAATGTGCGTACATGCAAGTATATAAAATATGCATTTATAATGTGTAAAGGAAAATGAAATCATCAATTAATTAATCACTTAATTAAAGAAACAATAAATCAAATGTAATGATTTCTACCAGCAAGTTTAGCATTACTTTATGAAGAGTTGACGAACTCGAGTCCAAATAAGCAAAAAATTTTAATAATTTCCATAGAGTTGGAATGGATGGTTAGCCCCAAGTATTTGACTGCTAATTGATCTAGAAAGCAATAATAGTTGTTTAAAAATCCTACTTTATGAAAGGGCTTGGGTTAAACTAATGGTTTAGTCTTTTAATTTTATTTATTATTTTAAATTGGTTCTTTAGTCTTTAGATTTTAAATTCATATTAAATTTGCCGTTAAACATACTATATGGAAAAAAATTTTTAATGAGTTTGAAACTTAAAGAATTATCTTAAAATATTTTAAATTTAAAAGATTAATTTTTGAAAATATATAATTAAGGGACTAAAATATATTTTAACTCATATTGTTATTACTCAATATTTGACTATTTTTTTTTTCCATTTTGTTCTTTTTTCCTTTTATTCTGTATTATTTTTGTTCATTCCTCCCTTTTCTTTTCTTTCCCACCATTTCATTTTTCATTTATGTTATTTTCTTACCGTATGCATTATATGCCAAATGAAGAAATTAAGGAAAGAATTATTTTCTTTCTTTCACGTTAATTAGCTTTATTAGATTACATACACAACAGATGTATTAATAAAAAGAAGAGATAAATAAAAAATTCGATAAACAAGTAAAAACAAATAAAAATCTTCATCAATGTCGATGACATTTCCTATGATATCATATTTCAAATGATCATTTCCAAACTTTTAGAACTGGCAATAGTATGACAGCATCTATCTATCTAGGGATTTTATATGAATAATGGTGCATCGAAAAAGTGAGGACAGCAAGCGATGGAGTGAGTCAGTCAAAGAATGCAAAAGCGGCACACTATGCAGACAGATGAATTAACGCATTACCAGAAGGTAACATATCTAAGTACGACGTACAATTACAAGTACACACATCGTACGGAGGAGCCAAAAAGAGTCAAATAGTGCAAACAAATTTGGCAAAAATATACTTTGTTGATCTTGTAATTTTACTTGCATATTATTTAATTCTAATTTGATACTTTAATTTTATTTTAAATTACATTTTTTCCCTTTAAATTCAATTGATTTTAATTTAATCTATTAATTTGACCTTAAGTTATGCTTTTGTCTCCTAATTTTATTTAGTTCTAATTTTATTCTTAATTTTTAAAAACTTCTTGAATGTTTTTTCCTCTCAAGCACCGCCAAATCAAAATGCTTTAAATATTTAGATTTTATATGAATTAAAAGTTATGACCACTAAAGAACAAAGAAGGTGAAGAATATCAAAGTGAAGAAAACAAATTCTGCTAGTAAATACTAATTATTTTAGTTTTTGAAAAAATAAAACGAGAATTAGATCTCAAAATAATAATTACTATAATTCATGAAATTTTTATATATCAATGGATAAATGAAAAACATACAAAAATTGGAGTATTTTTTAACATTAAAGTCAAATTAGAATAAAATTAGATAACATAATTGAAACTTAAAATAAAGTTAAGGAACTAAAATTGAAACTAAATAATTTTAAGAGACGAAAATGAAACTTAAAATAAAATTAAGGGACAAAATAAGAACCAAATAAACTTAAAGTGAAAGTGAAACTTAAAGTAAATGTAAAATGACTAATTAAAACTAAGTGAAATTAAAGAATGAAAGTAAAACTTTACATAAAATTAAGGGATCAAATGCACACTTTTGCCAAGAAATTAATAAAAAAAATTCAAATAAATTACTTTTACTACTTCATTTATTATGTAATTATTAATTTTATCTTTTATGTATTTTTAATTTGTTATTTATTTTTATTTTTAATTTTATCACTCACTTATTAGAATATTAGCATTTCTAGTCTCTTATAATTTGAACATTAGCACATTTTATCCATATTAATTAAGAATTAAATTGAGAATAAATAGATAGATAAGAAATCAATGATAATATTTTAATAAGTGAGGAATTAAATTGAGAATAAATATTAATAGGAGACTAAATTAAAAATAAAAATCTAGACTAAGATTAGAATATACCCCAGGGACCTACCTTATACTTGTTTACATGCTATGGAAGTTTAACTAATTTGTGGAATATATTAAATAAGATGAATTATTTTTTTATTCTAAAGGGGAATCGGTCTTAAACGTGAGGATAAGAAACGAAGCAAAATAAGAATCAAACACTATCATGGTCATATCAACCTCAAAAGTCAAATTTTATACAATTATGGGTTACAGCTCACTTAGTATGATAAAATTTATTTATATAATGGCTTAAAAATATTAAGGATAAATTGTCTAATCTTTCAATTTGTGTTGGTTTCAATGTTGCAGATTTTCAAAACATTCTAAAATGCCATGCACTTTGTATATTCACACTACGCGCACACAATATTTAACTATAACCCATGCATTATATGGGATTTTTTTTTTTAAAGATGAAAAACACTATTAATCAAGATTGATTAAAGACATTAAAAGATATAGTTATTATAAGTATAAAATTTTGACCACTTAATTATTATTGGTTAAATTCATCAAATTTTGATGAGTTTGATAAGTTTTTTGGTAGGCCAATTTGGACCCGAAACCCCAATCGACTTGGTTCCAAGTCCAACTGGACAAATAATCGTCTCTAAATTTTTTATTCATGGTTATATTAAATTATAAATTATATTATACATTATTTTCAAGCAAGTTGCTTAGTGTCTTTTGATCGATTTATTGTAATATATTAAGAAAAATTTTTGCCAATCTCGAATACGTTAGCGTTTACTAGCCCATGTATAAACCTTATTTCTTTTACTTCTTATTACTCTACAATTTTCTTATTAAAAGTACCCTTAAAACTTAATTATATATAACTTAACCAATTGGAATCCTTTGCAGTAAGGAATCCTTCAAGTTTTCTCTACTAAAGATTTAGATGATTAGATGTTTGAAAATTTAGCGGTTCAGATATATTATTATAAAATATTAATTTTCATAAAAAAATATCGTTGGATTTTATAATATTAATTCAACAATCTAGATTAAAATTATCAAACTCGTAAATTTAACTAAACTTGTAAAATAGAAATAAATTTATAATGTAGACTTGTAATATAAACCTGTAAAATTTTATTTCAGTCAATAAATAAATATTAAAATATATAATTATATAACAAAAATATAATATATAATAAAAATTATTCAAATGCAATTCAAATTATACTAATTCAAACAAAAGTTATTTATATTTCTTAATTTATAATAGTCAACATAAATATTTTAACATAGTCTTACATGAACAATCATTTAATATAAACAACTAAATAATATTTATTTTATTTTTATTTTAATAAGTACATATTTAATGTAATTTTATTTTTCAAATATATTGTTAAACTAGGAATATAATTGATTATAATTGCTTCCTAACAAAATGCTTGTTCATATTTCTTTTTCATTCAAAGTTTAAATCTTTATATTACTTACTATAAGTTATTGACATATTTTTTTATTAAAAAAATCGTATACTCAATGAAAACAAATCAACTCCTTAATCTATCTAAATTTGCAGTTTCTAAATCAACGCTAAATTGGACTCTCTTTTTTTTTTCTTTTTTTTCAAGTATAATTATACACTTAAATAATAACATAATTCATATACCTATTAATGGAGAAAACTTTAATGGGATCCCGCTGGATGATTTAATCTACTATGCAACTGTACTACATGTGAACTCTTTTTTATTTTCTACTTTTCTTAATTTCTGCATTCCCCCATTTGAATCCTTTTGACCTTATGACAGACATACACAGATTTTTGTTTCATCTGTGGCCATATATGCAAGTACGTACAGTACAAAATCATTCTTCTGAGTTTGTTTTTGCTCGCGTGAAGTGAAAAGAAGCCATGACGGGAGGGAAAGTAGCAAGAAGTATCGTAACAAGAATGAAGCAAAGAGAAGTGTTGTTTATGTGCCTTATAAATTGCAGGTATATCCCAAACTGCATTAAAAAGCGGAAATATATATTGTGGACGAGAGAGGAAGAAGATGGAAGCAAATTAAATATCCCTTAAGGTACTGTCCAACATTTCCTTTTACGTGTTAGAGTTAAACTCTTCCTCCTCCTGTATAGATAACAAAAACCAGATATTTGTTTAATTTTATATTTTGATTAGTTAAATCAAATCAGGTATGTATTATTTTAGTTAAAGTTAATACTGGGGAAACTGGTAACTGCCTACCTTACAAATCATCATGTAAAAGTGAAGCCATTCTTCAAAACTATGTAAGTCTTCTTGCATGATCTTCTTAATGATCAGATCCATAGTTTTCTTAGAAATAATTTTTTTTAAAAAAATTCATCGACATATAATATATTAATATTAGCAATCTTTACCTTCTCTCAGTCCTTCTTCATGCATTTTTTCTCGTGATTCTAGATAGTTACTAATTAAATTAAGAGACGTGTGGCTCTTGGTCTCAAAAGTCTGGAATGCGTAGAATGTGACTTTATGAAGAGTTTATGAGAATGTTCTTTTGTTTTCATATAAATGAATAATATATATATGTGTGTGTGTAGTACTACCATCACTATTATTATAATCCTAATTTTGATCATTCAACTTGTTCATGACAATGATTTAGGGAACTTGATCGAAATCAAACTCTCTTATTATTAAATATTTTTTAAATTTAAGTTTTTTTTTCCTAATACGCACATAGATCTTGACCTAACAGTGAAAAGTTCAACCTCAAAAAAAATGGAACTCTTCGTAGCAGAATTCAATCAGACTTGAACCCAGGTGAAGAATATATCATAATGATCAATAATGAAAGTTACTTTAATAATAACGAACCACTCCTCAAATGAATAATTTGTTTTGTCAGACATGGAACGGGGCAGAAACGTCAGTGTCATAAAAAGGACAAGTAAATCACATGCTAGTGCTAGCTAGTTGAAGAAGCAATTTGTTTGATTCTCTCTTTGTTGGTGTCTTCATCAATTAGTTAATATAATTGTAGGCCAACTTGCGAGTGCTCCTCGTGACCTGCTGTATAGATATCCTTTTATATAGTACTAACTGTAGCTCCTTCTTATCACAATTATATTGTCTCATGCACTTCTCCCTCCAGAAAATCCACACATATATATATATATATATATATATATATATATATATATATTTGATGATGTCAAACTTTGATCAAGTAGTTCACAGTTCAATCCTTCCAGAAAATAAAAATTATATATCCAATTAATTAGGAACGATATGGGCATGTGTTGTTTCTTACACTGCGGACACAGTTTTTTTTCTTTGGTGTAAATAAGATCATTCAGTAACTCTATTTATGTCATTTTAGTCTCTTATTTATTAAAATATTTAAAATAATTTTTATTTATTAAAAAATATAATATTTAATTTTTTATTTTTTTTAAAATATCAAATTTAGTCTCTAAAATTTAGGATTTAAGGTTTAATACAAAAATTAAATTTAATAATTTTTTAATACTTAAAGAATCAAATATAATATTTTTCAATAAGTGAAAAATAAAAATAATATTTTTTTAATAAGTGAGGGAACTAAAAGTGTATTTTTCTATAAATGTGTTCAAGATTTTAAATTAAATAATAAATTTTTACTATATCTATACTTGAAAAATGGGATTGCTAAAGATTATGATTCATTCGGATTTTATACTTTTTATGATACCAAATTGATATAAGCAGATAAATATGGAATTGAAATTAAATTATATAGTCATGAACATTAAAGTAATATATACAAAAAAATTGAAAAATATTAATATCAATTAATTAATAGCTAATATATATATATATATATATATATATTAAAAAAAATTACGAGGTTTCCTGGAAATTTCCTCTGTCACTATAACCGAAGGCCATTTTTTGGTTTTATTGGGTTGGTGTTCCTGTGTTGACACCAAATTTTGAAGAATCTCCCAGTTCAATGACACGTAGAATTTCATGATTAATTATTATGTGGTCTATAAGTATTTCAACTCAATTTGTAGTGTTTTTAGTTTTTTATTTGGTATATACAAATATTTTTAGTTATTGATAGCTATAATTAGCGGTGACTATTCATGCCATCTATTTAAAGCATAATTTGACTAGCTAAAATTTATTATTAATTATATGCGAGTTTTATATGTGATTACAAATGGCGAAGGACAAATCAAAGATGAGGATGATGATTTTTTTCCTTTAAAGAAACAAAGAGAAATAATTATATTGCATGGGTTCCAAGTGATTTAATCTAATTAATAATATTCGGTTTGAAGGTATTTATATATATATATATATATATATATATATTATTGAATTTTATTAATTGAAGGACAGTTCATAATTCATCAATTAATGGTGTTGTTTTAAAGTCACTATTTTGTAGCCTTGTATAATTTTAATTAATTATATAGCAATTATTGGTACAAAACTTGTCGTGATTTAATGTTACATATTATTATAATTTTTTTCTTGGTGAAGCAGATTATGATAATTTAATTTAAAGTAAAGAAATGCCTAAATTACACAATCCCCTCAATTATTATAAATATATATAGAAAACTTTCTTAAGTTAGAATATGACTTCAATACCTTTGAGAATAATATTTATTTCTTTATTAAAAATGTAACTTAATAAAAAATATACTTTAAAATTTTATTTTAATAGCATTTATTTTGCATTGAAAATTACAAATCTAATTTATTATAAAATTTTTAAAATTGACTACTTTATAAAATTAAATATAATTATTATTTTTATATTTTTAAAATAATATAATATAATGATATACATTTTAGTAAAATTATATATAATTGTAACTTATTCTTTTTTTATGAAGAAATTTAGTATATGCTAATTTGAATGGAGAGAAGTCTAATTTCTCAAAATAGAAGGAAAGTTAGTATATTTGAACATATCTCAAAAGAAGCAAGAGTAATTTACAATATAATTTAGGAAAATGTTTTTGTAAAATTATAAAATTGGTTATATTGATATGATCACTACATGAAATATTAAGAATAAGACACTTAATAATTACATGTCATATTATGTTTATTGTATAATAATTTAAAATAGCTTGTTATATTTATATTTTGATCATGTTATTTTTATATTTTATTAATGAATCCAAAAATTTTTTAAAAAATTTCAATTTATTCCATTTACTTTTTATTTTTCAGCAATCCATATGGAAATATTAGTTTATAACTTTTAACTCATTTCTATACTTTTTATCTTTATGAACTAATATTTTTGAAATTACAAAAAAAAAAAGGGGCAAATTGAATTTTTTAAAAAAATTTTGGGTTTGTAAATAAAATTTATTGAAATCAAAATATAAAATTTAACAAATTATTTTAAATTGACATATTATTAACATATTTCAATATGTCATTTTCACATATTTTTTAGGAGTATATTACATAATGATTGTACTAGTACAATTTTATAATTGCACTAGTGTTGCACATGAGAGATCATTATTAAAACATAAATCAAAATAATTAATATATAATACTGTAATAAAACTAATTTCACTAATTTAATTGTCACTAAATGCTTTGTTTATTTGATTAAAAAATTATTAATATTTGGAAGCATACCAGATTTGATGAGAACTGTTATCATTTAATTATCATAATTAGTCTACGAAACAAAAATTAACATTGTTAACAGATTTTCCCCCTCACCATTAAATGTATAAGCTTTTACCAAAACAAAAAAATTATAGTTATCATTTCTTAAAAAATAATGATGATTAAGGAGGCTGGGAGTAATTAGATTCCAAAAGCAAAAGCACAAAAACATTCGCCAAATCAAAAGAACTTTGGTCGGAATCTTTATATCCGTTAGAGAAAAAGGCACCGATTAAGTTTTTTATTTTTTTCAAATTATTTTATTTGCCAATTTAATTAAGCCCATCACATGCTTACCATTTTCGTTGCATGTGCATTAATGGAGGTGGGTTCACCAAATTATTAGAATAATTTTTTATTTTCTCTTCTTTTATTTAATTTTTGTACAAACCACAGGCACTTAATTATCTCTATTTTTGCTAATAAAATGTCCTTTTTTCATTTATTTATTAATTAGCATTTGACTACATATATGATTCAAAATATTTCATTATATAAAATTTCAATGTCTACTAATTTACCAATATATTTTAAAATGCTTTGAAGAAAGGCAACTTAAGTGACATTTTTCTATTGATTACAAGAATCAAGAGATCTTGGCGTACGTAAATTCAATTTTTATTTTTTTCTCTCTTTTACTTCTTATTATGAAATATAGCTCTTTTGTAATTTAAAAAAAAGTTATGTTTGCTTATTGCTTTACACAAGAAAATTTGAATTTTATTTTTATTATTAATTATAATTGAAAATTTTTTTCATAATAATTTCTTAATTTAAGCATGAAAATGCTAAAATTAAAAATAAATAAAATAAAAAAATAAAAATAAAAATATAGATAAATTAAGGGATAAAAAAATAATATTTTTCTTATTTAATTCTACAATCACAAGTTGACATCTACCTAATATTTTTACCTTTTTCTTTTTAACAATTCGTTGATGTGGAATTAAAAAATAACTATCACGTCGACGATCAGTTTTAAAAAAAATTACCTTTTTCTTAATGCTTGTTCATTTTCACATTTGTTACTGCTTTTTGTTTTCAATGAAAGCAACAGATACATGGGCGTGGGCCAATGTTAAGTGTCAAACCTCGGTAATCGATTATAATATTAGGTTACAACAGATTTTGTCTTAAAATTTTAGATGTTTGGTGATAACATAAAAGCTTAAAAAAAAAAAAGATAGTGTTTAATTAATTTTCAAGTTAAGTGGTAATTAGTGCAAAACCAATCACATACATGTATAGTTTTCCGTTGATCATAATTCATTTTTAATTGAACTAAAAAATTTGTTTTATTTTCTATTTCCTTTGTCTCATTTTCTGCCTAACCAAAACAAAACTTAGTTAACACCTATGACCATCATTACTGCAATGAAAAACCCTCATAATATTAATGCTTGAAAGAAACTCAACTTGTTTCTAAATTCGTTGGCAAAAAAAAAATTCTAAATTTATTTGTTATTTGTAAAATTTCTACCTAAATTTTTTGTTTCAATAGGGTTGTTAGAGTATAATCAAGAGAAAAAAAAAAAAAAACTGCCCAACTCCTTGAAGATTATAAGAAAAGAAGGTTTTGAATAGGTGCTAAATAATTATCAATACTTAAATTAGAGTGTCCATGAGAAAAAATCTTTGTTTAAAATACACCACAAAAATTTGGTTAATTAAGAAACGAAAATCAGACCTTTGGCAACGGTCAAATCAAAACCGCCGCAGAAGTAATTGTTTAAATTATTTAAAAACATTTACGCCTTAAATAATTGAATTAAAAAATAGTTTATGAAGAATGAAAGTATCGATTTACTCAGCAGAGAGAAGGTAATAGAAGGAGAAGAAAAGGAAAGGAAAGGAGGGCACACTGTAGTCATGTGAGAAATGAGTTTTTTCGGTGATATTATAAACAAAAGGCTTCGGTTTCTTTTGTCATGGGAAACATTCAAATTAATCCACTTAGTTTTAGTTGAGTTATTATTGTTGGCATTATAATTATAATTATAATTTTATTTCCCATTAACTGACTTGCAAGGATTGTCTTGCCCTATATAATGGTTTTTGAAAGAATGAATTTTCCATCGCTTAGGTTGAAAATATAGAAAATAGTTAGAGTAAAAAAAAAAGATCAAAGTTAAGTGACTCAAAGAAATGAGCATGTGTATGAGATTTTTTTATTTTTTTATTTTTAGAGAAAAATATTTTTTAGTCTTTCTTATTATAAAATTGTTATTTTAGTCTTTCATTCATTATAATATCTAAAATAATATTTTATTTATTGAAAAATATCATACTTAGTTCCTCATTATTTAGAAAGGTACCAAATATAATCCTTTTACAAAATTCTAAACCCTAAATTTAATAAACTAAATTTGGTATTTTTTTTGAAAAAGTGTTGGACCAAATATGGTATTTTTCAATGAATGGGGGTCATTTTAGACATTACAATAAGTAATAGATCAAAATAGCAATTTTGTAATAAGTAATGGACCAAAAAGGTATTTTACTCTTTTTTCAAGGTAAAATTTCAATGTACTCACAATTTTGAGTACACTAGTGCATCCAGTTATAATGTATAGACAAAATTGTAATCTTACTATTATTGGGTTGATATTATTATAATTATATCCCTAAATTATAATTGGGTGTACTAGTGCACTCAAAATTATGAGTGCACTAAAGAAGACACATTTTTTTAAAAATAATATTTTTTACTGGGATATTTAACTAACTATATATGCTTTTGTTTCTATTAAAACCAAAATGTTTATTACATGCTTTTGACAATGTTTTAGCTTGTATTTGTCCTTTGGTAACAACAAGGTTGTTAAAATTGTGATTTTAGACAGACTCGTTGGGACAGGGGGTAAATTTGTAACGTAAACTTGTAAGAATTTACGTACATCTGTTATGTTGAACATAACCATATCATAAAAATATAAATAAAATTCATACATAATCCACAATCCATAGTTCAATACTTGTCATTCAAGTTTATTAATAAATTTCAATAAACTCTGTACATTAATTCTCATTCAACATCACTAAGTCTTAAAATCAACAATAAAATTTCACTATAATTCTTCAAATCTTTCTAAATTGTCATCATTTCCAGAGTCTTCACCTTCATCATCTCCATTACCTACCTCATAATCATCATTTTCTTTTTTCTCATCCTCAAAGTCATCAACTAATGCCAAACTTTTAGAAGGTTCACCACCTATAATAGCATTCAAGTCAACCACAAAATCATTACTTGTTCCTGCAATGGGAACAAGAGGTTGAAGAACCTCATCATCATCATCTTCTTCCTTATGCTCAACAGTAACATCACTTTTCTCCCTTCAGTTATCCATTCATCATAAGAATGAATATCATCAAAGTCATATTCATGAGTTCTCTTTGATTGTTTGCCTTTTAACTTCAAATTGCACATTACAAATGCCAAGTCGTTCATCTTCTTTTGAAGCAAGCAATTTCTTCTCTTGGTATGAATCTAAACATAATAAAAATGTTCAAGTTAAGTATTATAATCCCCTAACAAAATGAAAATAAAAATGAAAAAACAAAGTAAATTACAATTTTATATTAAATCAAATATAATTACTTACTATCTCAAAAGCATCCTAATTACGTTCACAGTTAGAAAAGCTACAACATAAGTTGAGAATTTGCATTGCAAATTTTTTGAAGCTCGGGAACATCCGTCTCTATAGGCGTCCCACCATTTTACTAGGGGTATTTTTGTTCTTAATGACTTTGCTTCTTCACGGCCAAACATATCTTTTGCATAATGGAAGTTAGCTAGTTGGAACTCAATTTTGTTTCTCTCTTGAGGATCTTCAATAAGGAATTATACAACCTTTGCTTAATCTCATAATAAGCTTTGAAGTCATGGTTGCAGTGAAAATAGGGATAAAGGTAGTATGCAGTTGAATGTAGAGAGGCCTAAGTAACTGAGCTTTTCACCTCTCATCAATGATATTCAATATAGGTTGGTATTTGGAATGATTAATTATAAAGTGAAATATATATATACAAAATTAATGAGTAAAAACAACAACATAAGGTATTCTATATACCTATTCGAAACGTTATTGAAGTTCATTTTAATCTTCACCTTTGCACTTTCCAATGTTTCAAATATAAATCCCATTGCTAGCTTCTCATCAAAATCAACCAATTAAAAAACTTAAATGAGAGAATTAGTAGCCCTGAGGCAAGTCACAATGTTCTTCCAAAACTTATTATCCATGATATTTTTTGCCACTTCTTTTCCATCTTTGGTAGAGGGAAACCTATTGTCTTTCCATTCATTAGAATTGCACATATTTATCAATGCTGCTTTATGCTCATGAAGACAACCTATTGTCAAATAAGCTATGGCAAATCGAGTTACATTTGGCCTAATCAAGTCCTTCCCTTTTGTGAAAATTTTTGAAATGCTAATGAGCATTGTTCTTGTGTAAATATAAGTTATGATTTTTCTATCCCTGCTTATGGTTTCTGTATGCAACTTCAATTTTTTTTCAAAGTTCTTCAAAATCAAGTCAATGCAATGAGCTACACATGGAGTCCAATACAAGTGTTTTCTTTTCTCCATTAATTTCTATCCAGTTGCTTTATAATTTGCAACATGCTTGTTATTATTTGCACAACATTCTTCTCTCCCACTTTATCAACAACTTTATCAAGCATGGTAAACACTTTATCAATAGTTTTAGATATATGAGATGTATCTAGTGAAACAGTCCCTTTCAGACTATTGATCAAGAAATTGCAAATGGAACATCGTTTCTTGTTAATCTACCCATCAGACATAATGGAACAACCTACTTTATCCCATTCTTTTTTAAACTCTTCAAGCATAACTTTCATGTTTTTCACCTCCATATTTAAGTACTTTTCTTTGATTTTATGATAGGAATAAGGCTTAAACCCTTGGCCATATTTTCTTATAATCTCACACATCTTGATAAACTCAGGATTTTTTTATGCAATTAAAGGGAATGACACTTGTGTAAAAAAAACCTTGCTACCTGTTAGCAAGCTTCATCCCTTAGATATTTCTTAAACATGTTATTCATGGTTGATTGTGAGCTACCAACCCCACTACTATTTTTTTCTTGAACCTCTTAATAAATTCATCAACTCTTGAGTGTTAGCTTGTGCTTAGGTACTTTAAGTTTCCTCATCACCAACATCTGCCCATTGTTTCTTTCTTTTAATTGATAAAGTTTTAGCCTCAATGACATGTTGTAACATTGTTGCCCTTACATCATCTCCAACACTCACACAAGGTTCAACATTAACTTTAGTGTCAGTTAAGTGATGTTTAAATCTATAGATCCCTCCACTTACAACTTTGACACAATGATTACATTGAACCATTTTACCATCCCCACCAATATCCATACCATGTTTCCACTTTATATCAGTCATATTACCAAGAAAACTCTTCCTTCCAGCAAACTTATTTTTTTAAGCAGGGGTAAGGCCACTCCCACTAGCATTTGAAGAAATATTTCCTTGCACTAACTAAAACATGTATTGGAATACAAAATTTCAGATTATGTAATGGGTAGAAATACTACAATTAGATTAGGATAACTTGCATACCAACTGCTTTATCATTAATTTTTCTACATCTAGAGGTTTCTTTATTTTGGAATGTAATTTATAGATCATAAACTGGCTATCCACTAACTAGGATAAAAAACAAAGTGAAAACGGCTATCCACTTATCATTTTGTGCACTACAACGCCTCCTGCTCATAAGATTATATTATCTCTTTGTCACATCTAATCTATAATAAATACTTATTTCAAATACAAAATAAAACAATCGTGTTATTCAATTAATGACCTTAAATTTATTCATAATATATATATATATATATATATATATATAAGTCGAAGCCACTAAACTAGTTCATTTCAATTCAAGAGAGACGTTAACAAGGGAGCACCAGTAGTCCAACACCACAGCCAATAAAGAAAACAAGGAAAAAAAAGGTATTGTAATTGTAAAATGTGAAGAAATAGCGAAATAACATTCATTAATGTGAAGATAGAACATTAAGCTTTATAATCTATTTCAGCTACCAAATTGTTGAAAGGGAAGGGGATTAATGTGAAGAAATAACGAAATAGAGACTTACAGTCATAGATGGCAGTATATAGAAGTTAGAACAATCTTTGGTGAAATGAAACTAGAAATCGTGAACTGTAAAATGCTTCGATAACTATGAGGTTACAAAAAAGCTTTAGCCACTACTACTTTGCTACAGTGTGGTAAGGCACAACATAGGGGTTCATCTGTAAATAAGGAAAGTTGATGTAGACTTCTTATATTTTTTGGTCTTTATCTCTGCGATGCGTTTTTGCTGAAGGAATTTGAAGAATTTCTTATCCGCGTGTTATGGGTCAGTGAATAGTTGAGTTTTTTTTTTCTTTTTTTTTTTTTTTAAATAGGTTTGGTTTACTTGATTTCGGCCTACAACTCAACTTGACAAAAACTTTTAGATCAGTGAGTCCAGCGATTTCAACTGAGTCATTAGCAAGTTTGAGTGAGTCAACGATGATTTCGAGTTTATGTTTGAGTTAGATCATTTTGGTCACCTAAAAATGTAAACTTGGCTAGTCAACTAAGTTGACTTGCGAGTTTGACAACAATGGGTAACAAAGGCTAACAATGTTAAATTATTGAAGCCAAATACAACTTCATAGGTCAATGAAGCAATGTTTGAGTTAAGTGACCTTAAAGCTTCAGGACTGAATGGATATTCAGGTATATGTACCAAAAATCTTGGCTGACGGTGGGGGGCTAGTTTTTTCAATTTGTTTTTGATTTTTTTTTTTTTTTCAGTTTGCTAGTTCTTTATCCAAATTGAATGAGATGAACATAGTTATGATTCCAAAGGTTGATCACCCAGATGAAGTTGGTAGTTTCCGTTCTATAAGCTTGTATAACTTCTTTTATAAAATAATTTCAAAGATCATGGTGAATATAATGAAGCCATTACTTAATAAAATTATTTTAGAAAATCAACAGGCCTTTGTTCCTGGAAGACAAATTCAAGATAATATTGTTATAATGCATGAGGCTTTCCATTATATAAAGAATGAGAGAACCAGTAAAAAGTATGAACTTGCAGTGAAGTTAGATATGAATAAAGCTTATGACAGGATAGAATGGGATTTCTTGGTTGCAATGTTGAGTAAGATTGGTTTTTAAGAACTATAGGTTCAATGTATTATGAAATGTGTTTGTTCAGTGAATTTTAATTTTTTACTTAATGGAAGGAAAGTGTTACATATTTAGCCTCAAAGAGGATACCTTTTTCAACCATACTTATTTATCATTGTGGCTGATGTTTTTCACGATCTTAAAGAATGTTAATTGTGTCACTTTACAAGGAGTTAAACTTGCATGAACATGTCTTGTGTTATCTCATTACTTCTTTGTAGATGATTCTGTATACAGGCCGCCAATGCAAATTGTCATAAATTAAAGGACTTGATTAATGCTTATTTCTTGCTTTGGGGTAATAGGCGAATTTGCATAAATCTTGTTTATTTTTCCTTAAGAATATGTCGTTTGATATTCAAAGAGCAATGGGTGTCATCCTTGGGATTTCCACTTTAGCTTCCCTAAGCAAATATCTTGGTCTTTATATTTTATGGGGTAGGTAAAAAAGCGAAGCTTTGGATTTTGTTAAAGATCGAGTTAGATGTAAGGTACAAGGTTAGAAAAGTAAATTGCTATCTTTGGGTGGTAAGGAAGTCCTTATAAAATCAATGGTAAACACTATCCAACTTACCCTATGTCTTGTTTTAAGTTCCTTAAATGAGTTTGTCAAGAGTTGGACAACATTCTTGCTAACTTTTGGTGGGTTCAACATGATAGGGAAGGATGGATTCACTAGTGAGCTTAGAGTGCTTTAGGCTACGTTTGGATGGAGGGTCAGGGAGGGAGTAGCAAATAGTGGAATGGCCAAATTTGAATGAATGCATGTTTGGATGTTTTCATGAGGAGGGAATGGAATGGCAAAGAAGGGCTTCTAAGACCTTTCCTAGCCATCCAAAATATTATTTTTGTTATCCTCCTAAATTGGGGGGTCAAGGATGGAGGGGAGTGACTCACTAATTAAAAATACTATTATACCCTTCCAAATTTTTTAAAATTACAAGTTTATTAAATGTTTGTATCATGAATAACAAATTTAATCTTTATCCCATTCTTCTATTGAATCATTAATTAAAATCTTAAATTTATTTATTTAAAACAATTTTAAAACAAGTAATTTTTACATATTATAAGTTGTTTACATAAGATATATATATATATATATATATATTATTTCATAATTATGTTGCATTTTGAGAATTGAGAAATTAAAAGAATAAACAGAAAAATGAGTCACGTTCTTATTTCATGTATTGAACAAAAATAAAATTATTAGATATATGTTTATGTTATAAAGGGTAAATTGAAAAAAAAATTAATAAGTCATTTCATTCCATTCATTTAATTGTAACTTCCAAATAAAAATTTTAAGAGTCAATTCTTTTCCTCATTAAAACTTCCAAACAACATATCTACTTAAGTCATTCCACTCCATTCCATTCCATTCCATACCATTCCATTAATGACCACTCCCTTCTATCCTCCCTTAAACTTCCAAACATAGCCTTAGCATTTGATCAGAACAGCAGAGATCTTGTATTTAAAGACTTTAAAGCTTATAATCTTTTTTGTTAGCAAAACTTGAATGGAGAATTCTATCTTCCCTTAATGATCTATGGTTGCATTTGGTTGGTGGAAAGATCATAAGGGAATAGGAATGAGATACCCACTCCTGCGTTTGCTAAGACAGGAAGGATTCCTTCACTTGTAGGAGAGCTCTTTCCCATAAATAGAGGAATGTGCACTCCATCCGATAGTGGAGGTAATGCAATGCTCTCCCAAGAATGTGAGCTTTCATCCTAAATATACCCTTGTCCTTACTCTACATCACTATAATGAAGCAAAGGAGAAGGTAGTGATGGACAAACATCCACCAATTTCCTTTTCTCCACAATGTGAGGCTACATAGCATCAGAAAAGGATTGACTATACTAATTTTGATAATCTTCATATTGTTTGCCCGATCTAAATAGTGCTTTGGTTAAAAATCACACAGCCAAATACACTGATAGAAAAATCCCATAATAATATAAACGGAGCATAACCATTCAATATTATTAACAAAATTTCAGTTCAATGTAAGATAATTCAAAGACAACAAAATAGGATAGAGCATACCTTGAACTAAGTCTGAGCATCTAAAGGCTTCTCATTCATGCTTCTTTGTTTTTAGCTTCCTTGTTGCTCTTTCATTTCTTTTTCAGTGGATATTCTTCTTTTATGTTTTATTCACTTCTATTTCTTCAGTCTCTTAGGCTAGTGTTCTTTTTGTGCTCTTGACTACCTTTCACACTATATTCTTCCTTCCATGTTTAGTTTTCTATTTTTTTGGTCACAAAATAGGGGCCCTTGTCTTTCCCTTCATTATCTCCTTCCTTGGTCTTTGCATCTCTCATCTTCCCCTTCCCAGTGACCATTATTGTGCATATCAAGCACGGATAAGGAGGACATGTCGACAAGAGCCTAGCACCATGAAAGCTCAGCAACCACGAACAAGAATGTGCATAAAACAATAATGTTTTAGTCTACCCTATGACACGTGGCTAGCTAAGGTCTTCTTGAAACCATTTTTTTAATTTTTTCTTCAGGTTTAATATGGTAATTTAGTTCCCAATCCTTATCTCATTTTCATTCATTTCTATGTGCAACCAAACCTCCTAGTAGTCTAAATTCTCATTCCCATTTCCTTTTTCATTCTCATTCTCATTTTGTCTCCTTCAACACCATTTATACTAACCAAACGGCCGTATAGGTGAAGGTCCTACAAAGTGTCTATTTCCTTAACTCTACTTTTCTGGATGCTAGAAAGGGTTCAAGGGCTTCTCGGTTATGGATTAACATTCTTGAGAGAAGAAACATCTTACAACATGATCTTGTTTGGGTACTTAGTGATGGCAACAACATTAACTTTTAGATAGATGCTTGGATTCTTAGTCTTCCTCATCACACATTGTACTCATCTCTCCCTCCTTCTAGTTCCGACTTTGTAAGTGTGTCAATTTTTATTGTTGATGACAACTGGCATTTCTCTAGTGTATCTGATTGGTCGTATTAGGAGGAAATTTTGGGTATACAACGAACACCCATCCCGCAATATGGCCGTGGTGATAATCTGATGTGGGCTAGTACTGCCAATGGTTTGTTTACTGACAGGGATGAGTATAAATGTGTCACGCATTGTAGAGCTTTAACCTCTGGTATGTCCACTACTTCTTCTTATTAGCCACCTATGGAGCTCTAGAAATCCATTTGGAAGGGGTTTGCAAGGCCTATTATTGAAAATCTTGCTTAGCGTCGGTACACTACTTCACCTTTATGCCCAATTTGTGGTCAGCAGCCAGAAATAATTGACTATTGCTATTAATTTGTGCTTGAGTAAAGTGAATTTAGTTTGGTAGCTGTTTGATGTTTGTTGACATGAATGAACGAATTACCCGCTTTGATGATTGGTTGACATCTGTCCTCTGTGGTTCTGAGTTTATCCTCGATCTCACACAATTGTTGCTTTTATCTACTAGTCTCTTTGGCTTGATAGGAATTCATTTCGCTTTGATCATGTGGAGATAGATCCTATTTACATGTACGTTCAATCCATCCAAAACCTATCTTGTCCTCAAAATCATTTTTTCCAGTTTTCTAAAATGATTATTTCAAGCTTATTTGGTAATTCTATTTTAAAAATAAATTTTTTGTAGTGACTCAAATGAATTATTTTTTAAAATCAATTTCACTTTTTCTTTTTTCACTGTGCATGTCATTAAGGGTGATTAAACACCAACCTGAATTGAGTTTTACGTTAACTTATGTCCCAGTCTTAGTACTCATTGGCTAAATCTGTGGAACATAACCAAATTGGATTGGACTAGGCCATGTTATCTAGATTTTACTATTTTTTTTCGGAAAAAAATCTCTTTCATAAATTTGATTTTATAATTGTTATCATGTTAAAAAAAAAGAGTGTGGTTTATATTTACTGTTGTAACCTATATTAATAAAAATGTTTATATCTAATGTACATAAAAAAGTAGTTAATTTTTTAAGAAATGACCAATTTTTCTAGAAAAATAAAAACAGAAAAGCCACAAAAATTAGAAAAACAGAGAAACGTATATTGAGCCTCGTATTTTAAACCATGGTCTCTTGGCCTAGAGTGGGCATGACCCAGCCTGGCCAAGGGCTCAAAATGATCGGACCAATCTTGGTCATGCTCACCCCTACAGGTCACATTTGTTCCTTTAGAGCATTAGGTTTTTGCATGATCAAAATTAGAATATTTCAAAATAAGTTGCAAAAAACTCATCATAAGAAAAGGAGATGCGGTGAAGGAAAGAATGGTGAGGAACTGGAGAAAATAGAAGCACCGGAAACCAGAAATTGAAACGAATTGGAAAGGACAGCTACAGAGAGGAAGAACTTGGAGGACTAACTAACAGTACACAGAGGACGCTTTCATTTCATGGATGTAAAGGCGAGGAGGAAGGAAACAAATTGAAAGGACAGCAACAGAGGAATCTTCTCTCTTCTTCTTTTAGTATCCCGACCAGCGTGCTTGTGTGTTTTAAAAGTGCTGAAGAAATTTTTATCCTTTTGTTTTTTCTTTTTTAAAAAATAGCTTTAAATAGGAATATGAGCGTGTGCTTGCGTATCATGGATTTGTTGTGAAGAGCCCCAAGATGTAACTCCAATTGATCTGCATGTTTACTGTTAAAGAATGTGGTGTGGAAGTTAGTTCAAATTGGGCTAAGTTAATAACGTTTCTCGTTCAGTTAATTTGATTAGTGTCAATTAGCTTATGTTGACAAAGGGGAATAGCAAGGAATGTTAGTCCTTTGTCTTGTTTGAAGTTTTATTATTATTTTCTTTCAATTTATCTTTATTTCCTTATCTCAATTTTTTTATTTTTTTATCTTATTTAATTTTATTATTTTAATACTTTTTAGAGTTTTAGTGTGAGATCACCTTTCTTCTCGGGTACGCAAAAAAAAAAAAAAATCAATAAAAGTCATGTAAGAGCATAGTTTCCTCAATCATTGGAAATTGATATCCAATTTTCAAAATTCAAAGGAATTGTTAAGTCACCAAAACCTATTTCTTAGTTTTTTCATTTATTTAGTTGTTGCCATGTAATTTCTAAAATAAATAAACAAATAGTAGTAGAGTAAAATTATCTCTAAGTCATGAAAATAATTAATTTTTCCTTTCTTTTAAAAAGCCATTGTGTGAGATTATTAGACTTCTCAAGCACTTAGGAATTAATCAATTGAAGTAACATGAACTTTTTAGTCTTCTTAGATTCTAAAAATCAATATATGATTTTCATAAAAATACAAAAGTAAAAATAATTCTTTTGTCGCAAAATAATTTATTTTGCTTGTTATTGTAAACCACAAGTCTCAACATTTTTTTTCTAAATGATTTCATTCCTTTTGGGAACTTAAAATAAGGAGTCATAATTTCAAAAGTAAAAAAGAAAACATAAATTCAAAAACCCTAAAAAATCATTTCTCACAATAATTTAATTCCTTTGGATAATTAAAAATAAAATCCTAATTTCAAAAATCCAAAAAGTATAAATTCCAAAACTCATAAAAAACCTTTACCTCAATAATTTCACTCTTTTTTTAATTTAAAATAAAAATTCCATTCTCAAAAGTTCCAAGAAACAAAAATTCAAAAATCCTAATCATAATTTCATTTCACTTCCAAAAATAAAAGAAAAATCCAAATTCCAAAATAAAAAAAAAAGGAGTGAAAATGAAGATAGCAAAGGAGCGAGATCAAGTCAATCTTGTAAATTAAAACATGAACTAAATTTCCATCTAGTTTTATCAATGAAAATCTATTTGGTTTCAATTAACATGTTCCTTTTGTAAAAATAAAAATCACCAAACAATGGACAAGCCTTTTTAGTCGAACTACGTGGATTTTGATCCCTATCATTGGATAGGCTTTAGGCTCTCATCCTAAGTCAAGTTTGCCATTTGTAAATATTCATTTGTTTATTTTCATTATTTCTATTTATGTTTTCTTGATTTAATGTGCATGCATTTTGATATGGGTAATTGAAATAAATTTAAGGTCATATTACATTAATTTCACTTAACTAGTTTAGGGTTACCATCCTTACGAATGAGTGTTGTAGGTGCCTAACACATTCTTTGCATTCAAATAGAATCCTGATTCCATTTATATTTTTGCAGACCATCCTTCCATTATTATATTCAAAAGCAGTTTTCAAAAGTTTTCTTTTAAAAAATTTTGGGCCGACTTCTAAATAAAACAATTTTTTAAATTTAGTTTGAGAGTTGATTTATTTCTCCTTTCTTTTTATGCCATTCACAGCACACTGAACCTTTCGATAGGTCAAGGTGTGATAATCACATTTGCGACCATTAATGTGCAAGTGTTTCATTTGTGCATGGTAGTTGGGTGCAACACCTGTTGGTTCAACATAATGTGCTACATTTTATGCATAAAAAATCTCCCAACAGGTTGTTCTCATACTTTGTCTTTAAGCATCAATTTCAATAGTGTAAGTGCAATACAACATTATACACTCTTCTCATGAATGCAAGAAATTCCAGCAATGTCACCCTCTATCTCTTACTTAATGCCCTTGTTCCCTTACTAATTTTTAGAGTAGCATTCATCCCCACAATTCTCCAACAACTACCATAATCACTTTTGTCTGATTCCATTTGGGGTGACTCCATCATCATCCTCTTCCTTTCTCTCATCATAGGTATCTATCTCCTCCCTTTATGATGTCTTTTCCAACACTAATAAGGCTCATATTATCCTTGTTATTTTTTTGCTAGTACTCCCATTCTTTACGCCTGGCATTGTGCATGCTAGGGAATGGACTTGCCTTGTTATTTCCTCAGGCTTTTATCTGTATAACTCAAGCTTCAATGGCATTGAATCTGCTAGTGACAATGATGATGATAATGAGTTTGAGCTTCATAAAGAATTGACTAGTGATGATGAGGAAACTAGTGGAATTAGTAATTCTGATGTGAGTTTATGAGAGAATAAGTGCAATTTTGTGAAGGTGATGATGTAGAAAGACCAAATTATAGTGCTTGGTGAAAAGCATTATGCAAGATTGTTGGTTAGAATATGAGATTACTAGTTGTACAACCATGCATATTTGTATGGAGCTACAATTGGATTGTCTTATAGCAGCAACTTACAGCAAATTTCTCAGTCATTGGGATTCAGTTCATTGACTAGTTCTTTAGTCACTTTATACTCCACCAGTTCCTTCTTTGGTCGACTTTTTGTAGCTGCCCTAACTTCTTGAGCAAGTATGTGACAAAAAATACCATATCCTTTTCCTTTATCACTAATGCCATAGATAGGTAAATTTTTTATTTAGTCCATCACAAATTAACTCTTTTTTATGTACTCACCATAATTAAAATACTTGTAAAGTTGCCCTCGTATTATATTTATATTTAAAATTTAACACCAAACTAAACAATTTACTTAGCTGACTTGGATGGAAAATGACATTCAAGTTGCTAGATAGTTAAGTTAGTTAGAACTTGTTATAGCTGTTAGACCTAACAGCTAGTGTCATAACTAACTTTAGGGTAGATGGAAGAAAGGAAGAAATATTAATTCCAAAACGAACTTTGAAAATCAATTCATTGGAGTCACCATAAAAAATTTTAAAGGAAAATTTTAGAAAACCAAATAGACTAAAAAGGGTGGTTTGCAAAACCATAGATAGGTTCGAGAGTCTATTTGAGTGTGAGAAAGGTGTTAGGCATCCTACAATGCCTATCAGTGAAGATGATTACCCTAAATTAGTCAAGCGAAGTAAAAGATATGACTTTAAGTTTATTTAAAATTGCCCATATTAAATATGAATGCAAAATAACATTGACAAATAAAACAAAATTTAACATAAACAAACAAAAAAGAGGATATTTTCAATGGGAAAACTTAACATATGATGAGAGCCTAGAGCCTACGTATCCTATGAGAGGAATTAAAGTCCATATAGTTTGTTTATAAATGCATGTCAGTGGGTTGGTGTTTTTTCAATTTTGTGAAAGGACCAAAATAGTTGAAATTAAACCAATTTTCGCAAACAAAACGATTTTGAGATTTGTTCTATGTGTTTTAATTTACAAAATCAGTATAATCTCACTTCTTTTACTCTCTTCATTTTCTCCAATTTTTAGAGTTTTGAAAACATGATTTATTTATGCATTATTTGAGAAAGAGGAAAATATTTTTTATTTTAAAATTTAAATTATTTGAAAGGTGCGTGTAATGGGCTATTGGAACAAAAAACTTATTCAAAACACAAACGGTTAAAGATGGGCCATTGGAACCTAAAATTATATTAAATGCGTGCAACCAATATCGGGATATACGTACGGAGTCGTTAGATCTCATATGACCTCACTAGTGAATCATTAGGTGCTCATGGAGACGTTAGTCTCACACAGCAACACTAATGTCTCATTATGTGCTTATGAAGACATTGGTACCATACGACAACATTAATGTGAAGAAAAAGATAAATGTTTGTAAGATATACTTATGGAGGCATTGGACCTCACATGGCCCATTTTCAACAATACTAAGCATTGGTGTTTAATATGTGTGGGTGTTTAATTACTCATCCAAGGATGTGGGTGTGTTTTGGTGTGAAGTAAAACATTCATGGGTATTTGTGTGTGTGAGTATCTAATTACATGGTGATTACAAGGGACAAAGAATACATCAATTATAATTAAGCCTAAAATTTTTGTTGACTTAATCTTTCTAGTCTTCTAGTAAGTCATCCTTGCTTGTGTGTCCCTTGTATCTTAATTTGAATGCCTTTTAGCCATAATTCTTAAATTTAAGCCTCACCATAATTCTATATCATTTGGATAGCCAATAGATCATACATTAAATATCACCAACATTAAGCAACTTAACTATTTATCATGTCACAATAACATTAACACCATAGGAAACACAATTAAACCCAAGATCTGACACCAAAGTAAACTCCATGTGACACCGTTGTCATAACTGACATCCTACTGGAAAAGGAGAACCAAAGATGTGTAAATTAATTCCTAAAAATGAATTTTGAAAACCAATTTACTGGAGTCACCCCCAAAATTTTTAAAGGAAAATTTTGGAAAAATGAGTGGTCTACGAAATTAGAGATGAGTTCAAGAATTTATTTGAGTGTGGGGAAGGTAATACTTGCTCATTAGACGATTACCCTTAATTAGTCAAGTGAAGGAAAAAGATACAACCTTAAATTTATTTAAAATTGCTCACACTAATAGAGCAAAACAAACAAAATAGATATTTACAATGGGCAGGCTTGACCTAGGATGAGAGTCTAAGGCCTACATACCCTATGATAAGGATCAAAGTCCACGTAGTTTGCCTGAAAATGCATGTAAGTGGGTTGGTATTTTTTATTTATATGAAGAGAACAAAGATAGTTGAAATCATGTTAATTCTCATAAACAAAACAATGTAGAGATTGGTTGATGTGTTTTAATTTGCAAAATTGGTTTAATCTTACTTCTTTATTCTCCTCCCATGAATTCTTTTTGAATTTGGAAATAAAATTTGTGGTATTTGCATTAAAATACCTTTAAAAAATATGAACATTTATTTTTTGGTTTTTGTCTTCAATTATGAACTTTGAAAAACAAAGAGATTTTGCACTAAATATTTTATTTGGAAATATTCAAGGAAAGAAACTTTTTATTTATTTTAAAATTGCTTGGCTTGAATTTCAAGATGATAAAGATGTGAAAATATGACGAAAAAAAGGAATTTGACAAAAGAGATTTTACCCAAACAATTTTATTTAAATTGATTTAATTTTTCTTTTGCAAAAACCTTGATTAAATATGGTTTTAGAAAACACGTATAACAGGGTGTGAGCTTTGGGAACCCAAAATTTTTTAAACACCTTTAAACTGTATCGGGATATGCATATGAAGTTGTTAGATCTTATATGGCCTCACTAGTGAATCATCTTATACTCATGAAGATGTTGGTCTTACACAACAATACTAATATTGGAAATAAAGATTCTAAATTGGGCTTATGGAGGTGTTGAGCCTTACATGGTAAGAAGTCAAATATACCAATGGAAGCATTAGACTTCATATGGTACTGACAATAAAACCACGCATTGGTGTTTGTGTTAGTGTCAAATAAAGTATATGTGAGTGTCCAATTAAATATCCATCATTACATTGTAATTACAAGAAGCCTAAGAATACATCAACTACAATCATGCCCAAAGTAATTAAACAACTTAATCTTACTAATCTTCCAATTTGTCATCCTTGGTTATGTGTTTCTTGTACCTTGATTTGAATGCCTCCTAGCCATGATTCCCAAGTTTAAAACTCACCATAATTCCACATCATTTAAATAGCAAGGAGCTCACACATTCATAGCCAAATAACCCAAATATTCATCATGGCATAATAACATAGAACAACATTAATGTAAAGTGCTAGTTGGATGATAAGAAAGAGATAACATGCAGTCAATATTAACACCATAATGTACCTATATACCATACCATCATCTTAATTAAGATATGCAACCATTAGCATCACCATATGAGACACAATTAAATCCAAAATTGCATATCAAAGTTGAACAAAAATTGAGTCCCACTACTCTATTTTCTCTAGTTGCTGAGTTATGTATGATAATTAGTAGCAAAGTGCTATATCCTAAAAGAAAATCCCCAACACCAATTTATCTATAAGCTATACATACAGAGGGTTCACATACTCAAAAATAAGCTCAAAATACCTTCGAGATCAATTTCAGAAAATCCATAAAATTTACTATACCTTTGTTATCTGGTCACAGAGTTGTGTGTACAAAGTTGTACACATGGTGTAACAATTGATCACCATAAATTCCAGAAAATTTAGTCAACAACAATGACACACCAAACAATATGTATACCAAAATTCAATAAGGAAGTATAGAGACTTCCTAAAAAATTCAACAAGTTAACCTATGGTAAAATTCGCTAAAACAGAATATGCTCAAGACAAGCACTAAGGTTCACCACTTTTCCACTACCCATGCAAATTCAAAAATTAGTGAAAAATTCATCAAGAATTTAAACATATCAAATAAATTTGACACAAAATTTCAAGGCAAAATGGCATCAAAATATGAGGGTAAACACACATACTTTAGCAAGATTCATGATTGTAAAAATAAGCACAAAATGCATAGCCAATCGTATGCTAAACAAGTTGGGATATTAAGTATAAAATGTACAACCATTTTAAGCTAGACATACAGCAAAATTAAGCTCAAAAGTAGACAGCCATGTAAGCTAACCATGTAGCGAAATTAAGCATAATTCATGGGAGTGTAAAAGAACTAAAGTGCTTTAAAAAAAATATACCAAAAACCTTAGCAACAATTCATCGAGCACCTTAGCAACAAAGCTCACATGCATCTAATTTTTTATTAGCACAAATTGACAGAAAATAGGAGAGCCTTTTGCATCAAATTTTTCAACACCATTTGAGAAGAAATATGAGGGTATTTCCAGCAAAATTTGGGCAACAAATGGAAGGGAAACAAACATCATATTTTCAACATTAAAAGGCAGCAAAATGAGAGCTAACATGCATCAATTTTATTTGTTTCTTCATTAAAAAAAAATGAAGAATGTAGTAGATATGTTACCTCATTTCTCTTTCGTCTTTCTCCCTTTCCTTCAGCTTTCTCCACACTTTTCACCTCAGCATGTTTTCTTTTCCTTTTCAGTGTGCTTCAGCCTTCTTCTTTCCTCCTTCTAGAATTTTCTTCTCCTCTCTTTTATTGTTTCCCTACCCACTCATTGCTACCTTTTTTTTTTCCTCCCCCTTCTAGCCTTTTCTTAAAACACCTCTTCTTCTCTCTTATCTCTGCCTTTTTTTCAAAACAAAAAAAAAATTATTTCCAATGTTATGTCCTTTGTCCTTTTGTTTTCAACCTATTCTCTCCCTCATGTTGTGTACTCCTATCCTTCTTTTTTTTTCCAAGAATTCCCTCTCCCTATGTCCTTTGTCCTTTTGTTTTTAGCCTGCCTTCCTTCCACCTTGCCCCTTTTTATGTTATTCTTTCACCTCTCTTATTGTCATTTTCTCTTTCTGCTCTCTCCCATTCTCTCCCTCATGCATGTCATTCTCTCTAAGATGACTCCTCTTTTTTAGGTGAGTCCATTGTGAGTGTGTGCAAGAGTGTGTGTGTGAGTGGAGGTGTGAGTGAGAAAGATTTTGAATTCTAATTTGATTGCTTTTGATTTTTTATTTTGATTTTAATTAGATAACTTTTTTTTATTTAGTTTAATTTAATATTTTAACTTTATTTGACTTTTCTTTTTCTTAATTTGTAAGATAATTAACATGTCTTTATATTAAAATACTTATTTGGAATTTGTTTTACTTTTCTCTTCTATTTTTTTGAGATTATATTACATTTGTTATTTTCTTGAGTTTCATCTCTATTTTTGAAATTTGAAATTTTTTTTATCATTTTTTGATTTTCAATACATATTTTATTTTTTCTATACAATTATTTACTTTATTTTTGAATTTTTGATATTTTCCCCCTTTCATTGTTATTTGCTTCATTAATTTTTTCTTGTTTTATTATTTTTTATTCCATTTTTTTTTTGGAATTTTGATATTTTCCAGATAAATACAGTGTTCACAACCATCATGTTAGCTAAGATGGATAGTCATGTGCATCATAAGAGCCTAAATTTATCTCAAAATTGCACATAAGAATGAAGCAAGAGTCTCTAATTACTAAGTTATAATTGGTAGCAAAATTCTATATCCCAAAAAGAAAAAACCCCAGCACCAATTTATCTTATGTACTAGATCTATAAAGGCTTCACATACTCAAAAATCAGCTTAAGATACCATCTAGATCTTTACTAGAAAATTTACAAAGTTGACCATACCTAAATTGTTAAGTCACAGAGTTATGTGCATAAGGTTATACAAATGGCATATCCATTGGTCATTATAAATTTCAAAAAAATTTGAAAACGACAATGACAGACCAACAGATAAGTACATAAAATTTCAAGTAAAAAGGATGTATAGATACTTCCCAAAAAATTCAACAAGTTAACCTATGGTAAAATTTACTAAAACAGAATATGTTCAAGACAAGCACTATGGTTCACCATTATTCCACTACCCATACTAGCTCAAAAACCAGTGGAAAATACATCAAGAATCAAAACATATGTGATAATTTTGACATCAAATTGCAAGTCAAATGACATCATATGAAGTACTAAAAAATTCACAAAAATTCACATTGATTGTAAAAATAGATATCTATGGTGAGCAAAACAATTTATCAATCATCTTGAGATCAAAAATCACTACCACACCAACACTTCCATGGTGACTAATTAACATATAGCCCATGGTAATTTCAACCATCAAGTGAAGAATTTGAAACAAAGAGATCAAAATTGAAGAGAAGTCATGAAGGATTAACTAGATGTCCTCCCTTAGCCTCTTTCCTTGCCTTCTTCACTCTAATATTTCTTAGCCTCTCAAAATCTGTCCTTTAAGCCTTGTTTCTTCTTCCCTCCTCTCTTTCTTTCTTCTCTCCTTCACTCTAATCTCTGTAGCCTCTCTAAACCTCTCTTTTTTAGCCTTGTTTCTTCTTCCTCTCCTCTCTCTTTTCTCCTCTTTCACTCTAATCTCTTTAGCCTCTCCAAACCTCTATTTTTTAGCCTTGTTTCTTCTTCCCCTCCTCTCTCCTTCACTCTAATCTCTTTAACCTCTCAAGAGCTCTCTTTTTAAGCCTTGTCTCTTCTTCCTTTCCTTTCTCCTTTCTCCTCACCCAATCATCCTCCCTCGTCAAAGAAAAAATCAAGCTCACTTTCTATTCCCTTTCCCCTCCTTAACCACTATCCAACTCAACATTGTCCCTCATTTTCTCACCTTTTGTTCACTTTCCCCTCTTGTTTCTTCACATACTAGCTCATTTTCTTTTTCTTTTTTCTTTTTAGGCTTTTCATGTCCCAATCCACTCATATTATTTCTTCACAATATCATTTTGCCTCCTATCTTTGACCATCATGTTTTTTCTTTATTTATCTTCCTCTAGGATGCTCTTCTTCTTCATTTCACATGCTTTCCTAAATTTTTATTTTGAGTTTTGATTTATTTTAAGTTTTTCTTTCTCTTTCTTTTTTTCCTTTGAGTTTACTTGATTTTTCTTTTTATTTTGAAAGATAATTAAAGTATCTTTGTTTAAAATTCTTGTTAAATTTTTGAAATTTGAAATTATTACATTTTATATTTTTCATTGCTACTTTTCCTTTATTTCTTCTTCATTTTAAAAAAAAAATTATTTGGCATTTTTTTTTAATCATTGTTATTTTCTTCATTTTTAAAAAAAATATTTTTGACATTTTGGCCCACTTGTTTTAGCTTTTCCCTAATTATTAATATTTTCTAAATTTCTAGACATATTACAGTGTTCACAGTTAGTATGGTGTTAATTAAGCAGAAAGGTCTATATACATGTACTTTTGAATATACCAATGTAGAACAATTCAAATTTGAAAGACATAATTAAAAACACTCATATGTGGAAGGCCAAAATGAAAGTTCTTGTGAAAAAATATATATATTATGGATTAATTTATGGAAATGAGAAATAAACCATGAATGTTGTATATTACTACAGGAAGATATACTTTGCAAGGATGGGATGGTTTGCACCAGCTCTAGTGCCAACACCTGTAGCATTCATTTTGTTGGTTGCATCTGGGAGCAAAGCTTGTCTGCAAGTATGCACGAGCTTCATAGGGTTAAGTTGTAGGTTTATGTTTTCTACAGTAGTGTCCATTTTTTCATAAGTGTTTGGACTAAACAACGTTGCTGTGAACCACGACATCCTTTTTATCAACATACCTATAGGCTCATGTTTTTATACCTTTCTTGCAACATTGGCTATGGCTCTAATGCAAAATTGTCAACCTCCAAAAGCTGGTGGCTTCAAATGTCATTGTGCAGGGCAGGAAGTGCTACCTCCAAAACTTTAATATGGTTGTCTTGCAACTCCAAGGTGGGATTTGTTTCATGCTTTTTACTTTTCCTGCACACTAGGCTTATGACAATTTTGTGAGATATTGAAATACAACACAGAGCTCTTAGCTTAGGACTCAATGTTAAACTGTCCACAAATAAATCATAGGATCAAGCAAGTTAGATTAAAATTGTCACAAAATCATAGTCACAAGTATATTATGTGAAACATCATCTTTTGTTGAAGCAAGTTTTGGGTTCACCGAATCACTATGTGATTTAGTGGTAAGAGGTATGAATATGTAATGAAAGAGAGAGTTTTAACACTTCCCCACTCTTTGTATAATGTTGTAGCTTACGACAATTTTGAAAAAAAAAAAGAAAAGAAAAAGAAAGAACATAAGTCTTTCACCTTTTAGCTTTAAAACTAAGGATAAAGTGTTGTAATATGCTCTTAAACTTCAAAGGATCAAGCAAACTTATAGAAAAATTAAATTAAATTTCAACATGTCATGTACTACAAAATCTTAGACTGTATCTTTTTTTTTCTGGGATAAAAAAATCATAAAATATATATTAGCAATTATAATCTGCGTAAGAAAAATTAAGTTTTAGGCTAGACAAGCTATTTTGTGTGATTTATTGGCAAAAAGTGTCGATAATTAAACACACAAAAAGAAGTCAAGGAACCCTTATGACATCTCTAAAAAAATGTATCGCAAAGGAAAGTTCAAGGTAGAAAGATAACAAGATAGAACCTAGCTCAATGCATACTAAACCTTCACCTTTCTTCTAAGCTATCCTCGTGCTTTGTTTCTCCTTGAAGAAGATAATTCTCTCCTTCCTTATCCTTCTTCTTTTTTATTGTGCTCTCTTGGACCCTTTGTTTCATTTTTTGTATTCTTTAAATTTCTTCAGCCTTTTGTCATTGGTTTTCTTTTATCTTTGTTAGAAATCGCAGCACTTAACTGCAATATTAAAGAATGAGAAAAGAAGAATTGACACAAGATATTTACGTAGAAAACTCTTTTGTATGAGGGAAAAACCACAGAAAATATTGGAAAAGGCTTTCACTAACTCAATAAATTGTACAATCTTTCTTTGAATGTGAGGAGAGAACAATCAAACTTTCTTTCTCAAAAACAAGAAAACTCATAATTCTCTCTCTCAAGTGGAAAAACAACTACTTACTCTCTCAAGTCAAAGGAGATTTCACTACTCTTGTAACTCTTCACACTCCAATGCTAAACCCCAAAGGGAAAAGTCATATTTATAGGCATCCTTTTCAAAAATTTTCAATAACCTTATTTTTCAATTTGTCAAAATATGACAACTTTATCTTCTATTTTGTCAAAAGGTGTCAACCTTATCTTCCACTTTGTCAAAAGTTGCCAACTTTATTTTCTACTTTGTCAAAAGATGCCAACCTTATTTTTCACTTTGTCAAAAGGTGTCAACATTATCTTCCACTTTGTCAAAAGTTTCAAACTTTATCTTCCATTTTGTCAAAAGTGACAACTAACTTTATTTTTGTCAAAAAGTAGGAACAAAATTTTTACCATATTTTCTTCAATGTTAAAAAGTAGACACCAAATTTATCTTTTACCTCTTTAGAAAATCTGTGCTTTCTCGGCACTTTTGTGCTCTACCTTACTCTTTAAACACTAGGACAAAGCTCCCTTCTCTGAAGATTCTGTTTTCTCTTATATCCCCTTCACCTCTCTTCATTTCATCTCTTTGTTTTGCCATTTTTTCTTTCTTCCTTATTTTTCTCTCTTTTTCTCTTCTCCTCACCGAGCTTCATGTCTCAACTCTCTTGGTAGCTTTCTATCTTGGGCTTTTCCCTCTTTCACTCTTCTCTTCCTTTCTTTTTCTATTCCTATTCGTTTTCCACTTCTTTCTTAGCTCCCTTCATCCTCTCCCTTTTTATACTATTATATTGTGCTCTTATCTCTCCCTCAATCTTATTTCCTATTCATTCTTGTCTAAATCGAGCTTTTTCTCTTCTCTTTTTATCACTGGACACTCTTTCTAAAGCTCTATCTCCTTAGCAACCTTTCTTTCACTCCCTTGTTCTCTTTAATTTTTTCTCTTTCCATCCATTCTTTCCATTAGTCCCACTCTTCATTGTTTTCCTCTTTCATTCTACCGCATT
This sequence comes from Delonix regia, assembly GCA_037074485.1. Lineage (NCBI taxonomy): Eukaryota > Viridiplantae > Streptophyta > Magnoliopsida > Fabales > Fabaceae > Delonix > Delonix regia. Next base: position 3,239,859 of record CM073460.1, on the reverse strand, counting down.
TTGCCTTTCATATGTCTCTTTTTTCTATTTCTTCAATCTCAACTCTCAATATCACTTTCCCTTTTCTCTCTTTTTCTTCTAACTTTCTCTTGGTCTGCTTTTCTCCCTTTATTCTGTCTTTCCATTTGAAATCTCACCTCCCATACTCCGTTCTTTGGTTTCATCTTCCCCTTTAAAGCTCTTGTAAGTTCCCTCCATTTTCTCTCTTCCTTTTGTTTCTTTTCTTTTAGTCTTCTCCCTGGCAAAACCCCTTATTCTTTCTCTTGGTCCATTTCTATTCTATATATCAGAAAACAAAAAGCTTGTTTTCCACTTTCCTTTCTGCTTTTCCCGCTTTTTTCACTCCAGCTCTTTTCTAAATCCTTCTTTGCGTTCACCCTATATTATAGATAGTTGTTATCTCTCACGTCCTTGCCCCATGGGTAGCATACACAGTATAACATTGGAGAAGGATTTGTCTCGCTACCATTCTATTACTGCAATCTTGTCTTGTCACTTTCTCATTTCTATTTTTGTCTTTGGCTGGTTTGACTTTCCTATTTTGTTATCTTGCTTTTGTTTTCTTCATTTTTGGTTATTTTAAGATGCCTCTTACTCATCCTTTTTTTTTTTTTTTTTGCATTTTGCTGTTTTAGATTTTACCCAAAATTTTAATTAATTCAATTTGAACTCATCTTTATTGTTTACTTATTTCTAATTTCTAAATCACTTTTAATTTTAAAATTTTTAATTAATTATTTAAATCTATTTTAACTTTTTAAATAAAAATCTTTAAAAGATTTTTTTATTTTTATTTTTGAATTTCAAATATTCCATTTTCATTATTCATTTTTTATTTTATTATTTTGAAATTTGGGTTAGGTGTTCACAAAAAGCTTGGCTAATATCAAAATAATCTAAATTGAATCACTGTAAAATTATACAGAAAGTTCTCAAATATTTGTGAGAAACATATAATTTTTGTAAATTCACGTGTTATAAGTGATTGATATATAGACTTAGATTATACTTTAAGTGTACTAAAAAATATTTACATTTGGTTAGTTGCCATTTTTTTTAAAAGAAGTAAAACATAAATTTGGTTCCTTATTTATAAGTTCAGTTTTAATTTGGTTCATCACTTATGAATCCAAGTTCAATTTAGTCAGTCACTAACATGAAATTTTACACATTTATTCCCTCAATTTCGACTAAATTTGGACTAAATATGCTACATTAGGCATTAAATCGAGATTTAAAATTAGTAAGTAAACAAATTGATACTAGACTTATAGGTTATTCCTATTCCCATTTCTTTTCTCGTTCACATTCTCATTCCTTATGGCATGTTTGGTAGACATGAATGGAAGGGAAAGGTAATGGTAATCACGCCCAAACTTTGTTTTGTATGAATGAATGGAAAAGCAACAGGAAAGCCCATTCCTATATGTATGGGAGTGAGCATTCCTTCCAATATATGATGGAATCAAACTCTTTTCAGAGAATAAGGTTGAAAATGACTAAACTACCCTTATAAAAAAAAATAAACACCCACTAGATTCTTCATCCTCTTAACTAACATTTGCCTTCATCTTCTCCAGTCACCATTTTCTTCATTGTCTTCAGCGACCGTAAGTCTTCCGCCCTCTACATTGACTCTTGTTGCTGCTGCCATCGCCGACAACACCACCGTTCCACCCCCGTCCTCACCCTTTATGGTCTCCGGCACTCTACCCGCTCCTCCCACCTCCTCAACGCTGATTTCTTCATCTTCTTCGGTGACCTAAGACCAAAGAAAAACATGGCTTTTCCTTATTGTAAATGGGTTCATTTTCTTGTATCGACCATGGACATTAATCTTCTTGAGCCTTTTTTTAATTCTAGTTTTCTTTTTTCTCCTTTATTATTACATTTTCTTCTTGATCTTGTTGCAAATGGTTCACTAAACTGAAGATTTGAACAATCTATGACATTCGTCCAAATTTGAACTGTCTACCTGAAGAAGAAATTATTCTTTTTAATAGTAATATTTTGTTATAAGATGAGGGATATTTTGGTCTTTATCCTACATATTAAAAAAAATACTATCATTCCTTCTCCTTCCTATATCATATCAAACATAATTTTGGGCTATCTGATTCCATTCCATCAGGCCTATACCCACTCTTACTCTCATTCTCATTCTCATTCACATTCCCACAATTCTACCAAATTGGCCCTTAAGGAATCAATTTACTGCTTTTTGGTTCTATATAATACCACACTTATTCATATTCCTATTCACCATCACATTTGATCACAAGAATTCCAACAACCAAACTGATCCTAATGTTGCATTGTCCACAAATAAATCATTGGATCAAGCAAGTGTCACAAAATGTTGAAGCTTACGATGATTTTGAAAGAAAAAGAAAGAGCAAAGACGTCTCTCCTGTTACGCCAGAACTGAGGACAAAGTGCCGTAACGTGCTCTCTTACGTCAAAGGATCATGCAAACTTAAAAAAAAATATAAGTAACTTTCGACTTTTCATGTATTATAAAATCATAGAATGTATATTTTTTATGGGTAATAAATTATTGAATGTATGTTAACAATTATAATCTACCCAAGCAAATTAAATTTTAGACTGGACAAGCCATTTTATGTGATTTATTGGTAAAAAGTATGGATAATTGACAATTCTCCAGCAGCTTCCGGTCACCTGTCACTAATACGTCTTTTCCTCTTTCGTAACCTATTTCATAACTCCCTCCTAGTAACTTCACACAATAACTAACTCACAATTGAGTTGTTCTTTAAATAATTTTTGAAAATCAATTTTGCTATTCTCTTTTTTTACCTTACACATCACGTTTGTTCCTTCCAATATAGATATTTATGTGATCAAATTAAGTCACAAAGACCGTCAAAGTCTATATATATTAGTATAAATTATGGAGACATTAGTTAGTATAAATAAATGTTCAACAAGAATAATTGCAATTTTGTTTGAAAAGCTTAGCCAATATCAAATAATCTTGATTGAGTCATTGAAAAATTATAAAGAAAGTTCTCAAATATTTGTTAAAAAAAAAAAAAAACGACTATACACATAATTACTATAAATTTTAGGTTTTAGAAGTGATTGATATATAGATTTAGATTATACATTATGAGTATGTTAAAAAAATATTTAGATTTGGGTAGTTGCTTTTTATTTTTAGGTGAAATACCATTTCAGCCACATATTAATAAGTTCAATTTTAATTTAGTTCATCACTTTTAAATTGAGTCACAATTTAGTTTGTCACTAATATAAAAGTTAGCACATTAACCTTAGTTTCAACTAAAATTTGACTAATCATGCTGCGTTAAGGATATAATTGAAATTGAAAATTAATAAATAATCAAACTAAGACAAGGCTCATAAGTAAGGAACCAAATTAAAACTAAAATTAGTAAGAGACTAAATTGAGATTAAAAATGAGTGAATAACCAAATTAGTGTTTTATTCTTTCTTTTCAAACTATATTACTTATATTCACGGAGGATGTTTTTAATTACTTCAACTGGGATGAAATAGTCAACTTGTTTTGACACATGCTCTGATTTGAGAGAGAAACGATTGAAATCCGTTGCAACAACTCCAAATTTTAGATATGTGCTTTTGAATATTTTTTTGAAAAAATTAATCATTTGGAGCCAATGCTTTATATAAGTTTTGAAATTAGTTCTTATACTTTAATTTTTCTTTTAAATCAATTTTGACATTTTCAAAAACTTACAAATATACCCCTACCGTTAACTTGTTAAGTAACTCTGTTAGGATCCCTGATGACATGGAATTTTCAAACCACATCAAATCATTTTAGACATCCTGAACCCAATAACTAAAAGCTAGCCACAGCATCGCACACTAGGAACCCATCACGAAGCGTTGCAAATCGGTGAAGTTAAGGAGTGACTTGCCTGATTTCTGTCAAAGATGAAGCCATCAAAGCCATTGCACACGAGGAACCCATAGAAGCTGCTGGCAAAGATGAAGTCACCCGACTTGTTGCTCGTGATTTTTCTTAGAAGGCAGTAGAGTGTCGATCCGAAGGTAGGAACTGTGATGGTGATGATACGTGTTCAAATTTGATCTCTGCTTTTTGTTAAAGCACTTGGCGTTTATGCAATTCTTGAAGATGACCATGCTGATTACTGTAATTGATGCTTTTTGGTCTCTATTTTGATATGGCAAAATTCGTGAGTCAATTGATTTATCTGAAAATATGGATGCTTATAAAATCCCTTTCTTTTCCATTGTAAATTTGATTGGTCCAGCTGCTAGGATTAGAGAGATATTGGAGAATGTGGGATTGGCCCACGAAAGTTTGCCTTCAGATATTAAAGAGATATTTGTGAGTTTAATTATTTATTTTTGTTTTACTGCTTCAAATTTTGATCTCTGGAAGCTACATTTAGCTTTCCTGTGCCATTGGCTAATATTTCCTTCAGGTAGCTTTTGGTTGAAGTGTTAATGGCTTATTCTGGAAATGCCATTCTGGAAGGGTGTAAATATTACAACCTTCAATTGCCTTCAGACCAAGAGAGGTGAGAAATAGAAAGAGTAAATGAGTATGCATCCAATTATGATAATGACATGCCATTATTGGTCAAATTGGTAACCTTTATGATAACTATGTACTCTATACAAAGCAAATATTATTGTCTAGGTAATGTTATGTGATGTGGACTGGTAGGACATATGAGTCCGGCCTAACAAACATAACGTAAAACGTTCGCTCGGCTTTATGAGTTCGGCCTAAAAAAAATAAAGTCCGAATATAAAGACCGGATTTGTAAAACAAGCCAGACTTGAACTTTTTTTAAAGCCCAACTTGAGTCTAAAAGTTTGAATAAATATTTTTTAATTAGTAAAAATTTATTATATAAAAAAAACTTAGTGTAACATAATATTTTTATAAAAAAATAAAAACTAAGTCCTTTTATTTAAAAGATTTATGTCAATACAATAACTTATTTATATTTACAACTTTTCTATATATAATCTTACATGTAATAATAAAAATTATTCATGTTATTAATCTCAAATCTTAAATAAAAAATTGATTTGATCATTCTTTAAAAAGTTCGATTAGCCTAATAGGTCTGGCTCGAAAATATGGATAAAAGTTCAAATAAAAAAGTCTGATTAAAATAAGGGCTCAAGTTTTTTTTTTTTAAAGTTTGAATTTAAGCCTGATTTTTAGAAGTCTATCCCAATAATTTGATCTAGTGGGGCGATGCCTTGTGACTAGCACAATTGTGCGATGTTGTTGTCCTAGTTTTTAATGTGCATTTAGTTATTTGGTCCATGGATTCTAACCTTTTGTTCTGTTAAACTAACATGGCACTTTACTAGGATTTAATGTGGCTTAAAAATAACCTGATTTGATTTAAAAGTTTTCATATCATCGGGGGTCCTAATAGAGTTACTTAACAAGTTAACAGTAGGGTTATAATTGTAGGTTTTTGTAAATATGAGGACTGATTTAAAACAAAAATTAAAATCTAGGGACCAATTTTAAAAATCATGTAAAGTATAAGGACCAAATGATGAATTTTTTCATTTTTAATATTTCTTTTAGATAGTATGTGTCAAATCAATATCAGATAGCAGTCCGGCCACTATAACGGTTTAAACAAAACCACTACGTTAGAGGGGAATGGCCACATAAAATATATTCAAAGAAGAATTGTATTTTTTGTCCTTGTAATTTTATTCTATTTTTAATTTAGTCCCTATAATTTATAAATTATAATTGAGTCCTTATAATTTATAAATCTCTCAATTTAGTCTGCATAATAAAAAATTCTAACTAATTATATACAATCTTAATTTTTCGAATATATACGGTTTAACTAACAATAAAAGTAAAATTAGATAATGAATCAAAATTAACTATAAATCAAAATGTTGACAAAATAATAATAATAGAAACTAAATTTTTAATTATTTAAACTTTGATGACATTATTATAAATTATGGTTGATGATGGAGAAAAAGGAATTTGAGAGTTCTAATAAAAGAAATTCTAAAAATTAATTAATTAACTAATATAATTTAATTTAAAATAATACATTATTTTGTAATTTAGTTTTTCTATTGATAATGAATATAACATAAGGAGTTAAATTTGAAACTGAATATTTAACTATTAATTAGATATTAACAAATTTTTTTTTTCCTTCAATTACTATTTTACTAAATTGTTGATGTGAAAAGTATGTATCAAGCTATTCTTTTTTTTTTTTTTGCGGAAGTATTTATTAAACTATACTATCTACATAGAACTACACTCATTTATTTAAAAAAAAAAAATCAAATAATATTAAACATTAGAAATATAGAAAAAATTCTAATATCAATCATGCTAAAGATGGCTTTCGTAAATTGGGATTTCAATGAATTGGGACAACCAACAACTAAACTTGAACATAACTTAAAAAGATTGCCTAACTTGCTGAGTCTAAATCCAAAAAAATAAAGCTCGAACAAAAAAAATGTTAATTAAAAAAGTCTTATCTATAAAATGGGTCAGATTAGAACTTTTTGTTTTAAGCCTTGTCCAAACTTGAAAAGTCCAATTGAATGCTTTTTTAATAAGTAAAAACTTATTATTTAAAAAAAAAACTTAGTGTAACGTACGCTTTTATAAAGAAATAAAAATTAATACATCTTACTTAAAGAATTTATACCAATACAACAACTCATTTATATTTAAAACTTCTCTATTTATAATCTTAAATGTAATCATAACAATTATATATGTTATTTATTTAAAGTCTTAAAGTAACAAATTAATTTGACTATTCTTAAAAAAACCCAATTGCCCGCCCCAAAAAATATGGATAAAAACTCTAATTAAAATGCTAGATTAAAATATGAGCTCAAACTTTTTTTTTTTTTGCTTAAATTCAAATCCAATTTTAAAAAATCTGGCCCAATAATCAGGTTTACTAACAACTATTATGAGAACCAAAAAGTACAATTAAAAAAAGTGGGACTAAAGCTAGAGATATTTCTATTTTTGTATCTTCTTGTTTTACTCCATTTTTAAGTTAGTGTTTTCACTTTAAAATTTTATGCTAGGTACTCCACTAATTTGGATCATCTAAGTTTCTTTTCTTATTTTCTTGTCATATTAAAAAGAGATAAACATGGAATGAGTATGACTTCCTTAAAAATGTATGAAATACTTGAATGATGAATTTCACTTACTTTGTGTTCATGTCCCTTTAACATAACATGAAAGTGAGAAAATAGAATATTAGATGATTCTACTTGGGCACTGTGCCCCTTACTCTTAACAAACCTGGATTACCTCCACTTGAGGTTCTCCTAAATCTATTTGGGCCAGTAGATGAGATTTGATTGCTCAAATTGGTTTACAATTTTTATTTTAGCAAAAATTAATTTTAAAAAAAGTACAATGATATGCAAATATTTATTAATATTTTTTTTTTTATACAGAATGGTATCATGTTAAAGATTAAATGAACAATTTTTCATAGTTTACAATTTATTTGTCATATCTTAAATTAGAAAAATATGAATAGATTCTAACAGTTTACAATCTATTATTTGCATCTTACAATTTAAATGATTTTTAACCAGATATTATTCTATATAAAAAAAATCTGAAATATTATTATTTCACTTGAGTAATTATTACTTTTTCAAAAAGAAACTTTCAAAATAGTTATTTAGTGCATGGGTTTCAACTTAAATGACTGAGGAGAAGTTGAGCTTCACGTGGCAACTTTAAAAATCTAAGAGAGAAAAAAAGAGAAAAAACCTTGAAAGTAAAAAAGTAATCTTTAAGATAATTATTTTGTATTTCAATTTTTGAATAAATTCAAAAGCACTAAATTTTGATTTTTTTTTGTTTTTAATTAATAAATTTTGAACAAAACATCAATTGGGATATGGACCATTAAAATCCAAATTTTGTTAAAAACATGATTAACTAATATTGGATAAAACCTGAGGAGATGCAAATTCTCATACAGCCCCATTGGTTGGCACCGTAGATACTTGAGAAGATGATGGGCCTCATGCAGCGACTCTAGAAAAAAAGAAAAACAAATAGAAAGAACAAAATTATAACCACACATTTTTGTGTTGGTGTGTGTATGAGTCTAATAAGCAACTATATTATTTGACAATTATAATGGCATATAACAAGGATAACTGCAAAAAGTCATTGTTACACCTCCTTTCCTTTCCCATAGAGCATTCTTGAATTGCCTTTGTTCAACCTTGTTCGTGGCTCAAAAGTGAATGAGTGAACAAACATAAATATTGTATTAGGGAAAAACTGAAAAATGCTGGTAACTAAGTCACAAACAAGAATCAATACAACTTTATGGCTTTTTAAGATGCTAATAATACAATATGAACATGCATAACACAATTTGAAGTTGGAATTTAAAATGACATTTATTCACAACCCTTCTTAATGTGACTCTCAAATATAATGGAGGCGCTTTGCAACTATTACTCAACAATTTCTCAAATGGTGGATCAGAGACACAATAGTTTTACTGCAATTTTCAAACATATGGAGAAACAAGAGATATCATTGATTTGACTTACCAATAATTACACTAGTTAAACCTTAGCTTCAACAATTTCACTCAAATGCTTTTAGATACTATCTTGACACACGTACACACTCTCACTCACTCACTATCTGTATTTCACGCAAATGTTCCCCTCTTGTCTCCTTTCGTCTACTCCCCCTATCCATATATATATGTTTTGGTCCCTAGGTCTTCTTAGTTTCTGTAGTTAAGATCTTATAAAAAATCTATATCAAATCATATTATATCATTATGTTTTATTTTGTTTTTTAATTCATTTATTTATAGTCGAGTGTAGTTGAACGACGGATTCTAATTCAGTTATTTTTTTTATTTTTATTCTTGAAAATTTTAAATTTATTATATTTTATAATTTAATTTCAAATTTTTGGATTTTTTTTTAAAAATTTAATAGAAGGAGATGAATTTATTATATTTATATTTTATTTGTTTGAATTTGAAAAGCGATGAGTTTATTTTGATCTTTGTCATATATGGATTTTGTTAGGATTTTTGGATTTTGTTAGTACATGAAAGACATGAGTGTTTTGATTTTCATTATGTATTTTTATTTTCATTTTTTTTTTATAGATTCTGATTTTAAAATTTTGTTAATGTATTGAAGGGAGTTGTTTTGGTTCTATTTTGATATGTGACAAAATCTTTATTTTCTATTATATTTTATTTTGTTTTTGGAGGTGTTTACAAGGCGTATAAACTTAGGTCCAATATTTATACTAAGCAAGTTCACATTGAAATAAAAAATTATCACAAAATATTTTTTAATGGATGACACAATAAAGAATTTTGTTACCCAAATATTTTGTTAAGAATTTCAACATTTTCACTTTCTCACAAAATAAATAAAAGACAAAAAATAGAGAGAATTATTTGGAAAACCATAAAACAAAAATCTTTGAAGCTGCATACTAGAAGAGCTGAGGTGGATACAATCCACAGCATCGTACCAGTTATGCAGATGGTTTTATAAACCCATTAAAAGGATTCTATAGTAAAATAAAATAATTGAGGATTACTTTTATTCAATAATTATATTGATATATATTTGGCAAGTCTCTTTGTGCAAAAGTTATGTAAGTTTAAAAGTTTGACTATAATACAACTTTACCATATTTTGGTCAATCACTTACTGGTGTAGTCTTAGTTCAATTCTTCACTAATTTATAGCTTTAATTTGATTCTTTATTTTTGAATTTAATTTTAATTTAATCCCATATTTCTTTTATTTTCAAATTGATCTCTTATAAGTTTATTTTTAATAGTCCCTCTTTAACATAAAAATTAACAGATTTAGTCTCTTAATCTCAACTAAATTTGGACTAAAAATACTAATATTCATATAAATGAAGAATCAAATTGATAATAAAAATATTAAGAGACCAAATTGTAACTGAACTCATAAATAAGATATCAAATTAAAATTCAAAATTAGTGAGGGATCGAATTAAGTCTGGATTGATCAATGAGGGACAACAATGTTGTTTTACTCTATAGTCCAAAAATGTGAACCCCTAATATCTTTATTTTTATTAATTGTTGTCATAACCCCATAAATAACGTCATGATAGATGATAGGATTACAATTAGGTAAATAATTTTTTATTTTTAAAACAAAAATTAATAAAAATTATTTTTTAATAATGTTATTTTCATCCATTGTTTTGAAAATTTAGGAAACAAATTAATGTTCTAAAGAATTACAAATAAGGAAAATCTTTTAGATTTTAAGACCAAGAGAAACTAAAGATAACACATTTGGAGGACAGTATTCATTAATGATATGATTGTAATTTTGAAAAAACACAAAAGAATTTTAATAGGAAAAAAATTGATTCTATTCTTTTTATTCTTGTGTTCTTGATACAATAACCGAAAAACTTGTTTATATGAAAATTTTGGGCTATTTAATTGTTGTTTTTGGAAATATCTTTTAGCTTTAAAAATATAAAAATAATTATTTGTTTGATAGCATATTTTTTATCAATTGTTCTAAAGAAAGTATTTCTATGAATAAGAACCAAGAACAAATTTTAGATTTATTTTTACCCCTTGTTACATTAGAACCCTAGAATCAATTCTGACCCTCCTCCTTCACGCTGCACTCGCGTTTCACGATCAGAAGCCTCACCCAGCAGCGAACGTCCTTGGCATTTAAAATTAAGCTATTAATTTTGGTAATTTACTCATATGTCTGAATTTTATTCCATTGCGCATTTTAAAGGGATTCAAATTTTCTACCGTCAAGTAATGATAGGCATTTAAAGTTAAGCTATCAATTTTGGTAATTATGCACATGTGTGTGAATTTTAATCCATTGTGCATTTTAAAGGGATTCATATTTTCTTTTCGATTAATGATAGGCATCTAAAATTAAGCTATTAATTTTGGTAATTTTTGAAAACTAAAGTTGATAGCTTTTAAAAATTTTATCTAATGACTACATATATTTCAAAATCTTAATCTAATGGATAATAACAATTTAAATGTGGCTGTGGTTGAAAGCTTTAAATACAAATGATTTATTTCACATATTAGAGTGTCTAAATGTAAAACGGTAGACTATTTAATAGGTTATACAATATGAAAAAAGTTTTAAAACTATCAAAACTTAACAGCAAAATTTTTAATTATAATGACAATATTAAGAATCACATAAAACTCTGTCATCTCTTTTTAATTTGTTCTTTAAAAGATAAACATTTTCAATTTAGACTTGAAAATATAATTTTCACTCAATTTGATTTTTTAAATATGACATTTTTTTTTAGTTCTTTAAACCGTTCTTAATCAAAATAATCAGCCTAATAAGCATTTGTTGCTCTTACTCAAAGACTATTTTAGTGAACTTGATTTGTTCTTCTCTCTTTGGCACAGAAGAAATCCAAACTATATTTAATAGAAAAATGTTTAAATGACTAAATTAAGTAATTTTATTTTTATAGAACCAACTAAGAAGGGAATATTTTTTGAAAAAAATGAAATAATTAATTTACTCATATTTCTTCCAACACAGAGTCAATGGATTTAGTATTTCCATAATTCCAATATTACATGCTTTTTTACTTTCTTTAACTTAACTTTTTTCATTTGGTTTTTCCATAATTCCAATATTACATAAAAATATAAAAATTTGTTAAACCATTTTGTTTTAGGATTTAATAGGCAGATATTTTATTTTTTTAATTATAATAATTAATCACACATCATTTGGAAAATGTGATAATGATTATCCTATAATCAGGTGGAAGGATAAATCTGTATGATAATTCAATGGTGCTCCATGTTTCCTTGTTAAGGATCTTGAATTATAGGAAATAGAGAATATATATCTAAATTAAAAAACTGAAGCTGGAGGAGGAAATGGGTTATTTATATTTAAGAATTCAAATGTAAGAAAATCTAATGTAATATAGACAGATAAATAAAAGCTTAATAGCTTAAATTTTAAAAAGTTATAAAAATGGTTAATATTGATTCAAATTTAAATGAAAAAATTTAGATTCCAATGTCAAAATAATCTACTGAGTAGCCAATTCTAACGTGGACCTGTGCACACATAATCACAAATGTTACCAGGTTAAACTGGAAAAGAAACCCCTCTCTACATTAAAACCCTAATTTAAGAGTTAATCAATTCAGACCCTCTTCATTCACGTTGCACTAGCGTTTCACCATCAGAGGCCTCGTCTAGTAGTGAACGTCCATGGCTCGTGTCGTCTCATCTGAGTAAGGATCGTCGACCCCGGCCCTTTATCAGTGATAGACTATCGATTTGTCATGTAAGTATGTTCTTCTAATATGTTCGGCATCGTCGTCTCAATTTGATCTTCCGTACGGTCTGCTGGTGGACTTCCTTCGATGTCTCTACTTGTGTTTCTCGGTTTTTCCCTTCTTCTAGGCTGAAACCTTTTGACTCAGGGAGAAATAATAAAGCAATAGCTGGGATTTGGCTGTTTGTAGCATCTTGAGTTGCTCTGTTTGTTATCATAGATTGTTTATGCTTTCTAATAACGCAGAACAACGTTTGATTTCGTAGGGTTCATTTTGAGAAGTGAAAATTAGGAACTTGTGTCTTTTATATTCATCACTTTTCTTACTAGCATTTAGTTGTTGTAATTTTAAACCTCTAGGATGTATGAACATAGAAACACATTTATGCATTGTCACAAAAATGGGCAAGAGGAATATAACTTAAGCCCAATTTGTTATCTGCTAATAGTTTTACTCTTGCTACTGATGGTACGTTGGTTGCTACTTCCAGGAGATGACAATTTAGGCTTTTTCATTTTTACTCAATATGATTAATTAAAATTAGTTTTGCATAATGTGAATATTGTACAATATGATATGGGGATCTACATAGCAAGTGGTTGCTAAGCTGGATAAAACACACTATCTTTTCCACCTTTTCCTTTCTCTCTCGTTGTTTCTCTCTCATTTTCTCTTCTTTCTCTCGGTCTCCCAGACCCCCATTCCTTTCCTTCTTATACTAATATCCAATTCAAGTATTCTCATGTCAAGAACTTTCTTGCTTTGTATTTTCCCTTATTTATATCCTAGCAATTGCCTTAAGGTTTTGGACTGATTGGCTACAATTGCTCTCATGAGATTTACAATAAACCATTCACAATTCACAACTTATAAGCAATGCAATATTCACATAATACACTGATTGGATTGACTGTATTGGACTCCTCCTGTGCCTCTCAATAAGCTTCACATAAATAGGGACTAAATGGTTTGAACCCACGACCAGAATTAATGAGTAACAAGATTATGGTAATTTTATCAAATTTCAGAAAAAATAAGCCAAACTCTTTTGAGTGTTTTCAAATGCTAATCTCTGCAGCCATTGATTGTACCTAATTAAATATAGTATGAGTTTTATGAATATCAGTATTATCAAAACTCATATAACGAATTATATACCTCCACAATAAACTTGTACACTTTCAAGACAACAGAGAAGAGGATTTCTTAGTACAAAAAGATGGGCTACTTGGCTAAATGATTAAAGCTAAGCCAAACCAACTCGGTTTCTATTCACACATTCAAAAGTACACTAAACTTATACTGTAGATATAGTACGTAATTAGCTCTGATTGTGACTTTGGGTTTTAGCCAAATCTTATGCAAAAATGTTTACTTGAACACATGTATTGTTTACTTTTATGATAAATTTTTTATCAGAAGATGACAGTTTTCTTTAAGTAGGACATATCAACTGTACGCGATGTTGAGCTTGTTAGAGGGAGTACTAAATCAAGGAGGTAATTATTCCACTGCAAGCTTGAGTATACATCAAATTTCTAACAGCAAATGCGTACATAAATTTAGCCAACCTGGTCCCCTCATCATTATACTACGGACACTATGATCTGGATAGCCTTTCACCTATATAGATAGGTTCAGAACAACAGACATAGTTGTTCATGTTGAATATATGTGGCGCTTAATATATATAATTAACATTTATCATAAAAAATCCACTTCATGCTAATATATAAAATTAATAAAGCTCAACCTTTAAAAATCCAAGCGTATCTCAATCTTTGTATTATATATAATAAAATGATGTGAAGCATTATATTTTATTTTTTTGAGGAAGATAGTCCTCTCCTTTCTTATCCTTGTTCTTCCATCGGTTTCTTTCATCTTTGCTTCCTCGTTCCTCCCGTGCTCTGCCTTGCTCTTTAAACACTAGGATGAAGTTCCCTTCTCCTTTTTCATAGCTTCCGTTTTCTCTTGGTTCCCTCTCATCTCTCTTGGTTTCATTTCTCTATTTTGTCATTTTTTCTCTCTTCCTCATTTCTCTCGTTTTCTCTTCTCCTCACTAAGCTTCATGTCTCAGCTCTCTTGGGCTCTCTCCTCTTTCACTTTTCTCTTCCATTCTTTTTCTATTCCTGTTGGTTTTCCATTTCTTTCTCAGCCCCCTTTTTCCTCTCCCTTGCTTTTCTATTATTTTGTGCTCAACTCTCTCCCTCAGTCTTCTTCCCTGTTCATTCCCCTCAGGATAGAGCTTTTCCTCTTCTCTCTTTATCACTGGACGCTCTCTCTCTGAAGCTTTATCTCCTCAGCAACCTTTCTTTCACTCCCTTGTTCTCTTTCATTTTTTTCTCCCCATCCATTCTTTCCACTCGTCCCCAGTCTTTATTGTTCCCCCTCTCTCCTTCTGCATCTTTTTTCCTCTCATATGTCTCTCTTCTGTTTCTTCCATCTCACTCTCCCTTTTCTCTCTTTTTCTTCCAGCTCTCTCCTAGTATGTTTTTCTCCCTCTGCTTTGTGTTTCCATTTGAAACCTCTCCTCCCATACTCCGTTCTTTCGTTTTATCTTTCCCTTCAAAGCTCTTGTGAAGCTCCCTCCATTTTCTCTCTTCCTCTCGTTTCTTTTCTTTCGGTCTTCTCACAGGCCAACCCCTTATTCTTTCTGTTGGTCTGTTTTTATTCTATATATCAGAAAATAGAAACCTTGTTTTCCATTTTCCTTTATGCTTTTTCGCCTTTCTCACACATCCTCTTTCTGAATCCCTTTTTTCATCCCCCGGTATTATAGCCTCATGGATAGCACGCACAATATGGCATTGGTGAAGGATTTGTCTTGCTGCCATTCTAATGCTGCAACCTTGTGTTGTCACATTCTGGTTCCTATTTTTGTCTTTGGTTGGTTTGACTTTCCCATTTTGTTATCTTTCTTTTGTTTTGATTATTTTAAGAATCCTTTTACTCATCCTTTTCTGTATTTTGTTGTTTTAGATTTTTACCCGAACTTTTAATTTGTTCAATTAGAATTCATCTTTATTGTTTAATTATTTCTAATTTCACAATCACTTTTAATTTCAAAATTTTTTAATTAATTATTTAAAGCTATTTTAACTTTATTAATAAAAAATTTAGATATTTTTTAATTTTGAAATTTTTATTTTTGAATATGAAACTTTCGTTTTCATCATTCAATTTTCATTTTATTATTTTGAAATTTGGGTTGGGTGTTCACATAAGCTTGGCTAATATCAAAATAATCTAGATTGAACCGCTGAAAACTTATATAGAAAGTTCTTAAATATTTGCAAGAAACAAACTATTATACACATAATTTCTGTAAATTTTATGTTTTATAAGTGATTGATATACAGGCTTAGTTTATACTATGAGTGTATTAAAAAAAATTTACATTGAATTAGTTGCTTTTTTTTTTTAAAAAAAAGTAAAACATTATTTTAGTTCCTCGCTTATAGATTTAGTCTCAATTTGGTTCATTACTTATGAATCCAAGTTCAATTTGATGTGTCGCTAATATGAAAATTTACACATTTATTCCATTAATTTCAACTAAATTTAGATTGAATAAGCTACGTGAGGAGTTAAATTGAAATTTAAAATTAGTAAAGAATTAAATTGAGACTAAGCTCATAAGTGATTGACCAAATTAAAACTGAAAATTAGAGAATGACCAATAAGTATTTTACTTTTTCTTTTCATACCATATTAATTGTACTCATGGAGGGTGTTTTTAATTACATCAATTAGGATGAAATAGTCAACTTGTATAGAAAGGTGCATCATCTAAGTTCCCATATATAACTTGGTACTTAAAATTTTTAGTTTTTTCAAATGTCTGATAACAACTTATTTATCATAGAATAGCTTCCAACCGGCAGCTCTTAATTCACACCAAACAAACTGCATGTATCAGCAGAGTGACTTCAAATTCTAAGTAGTTTAGAAGTCTATTTTATTATATTGAAGAAAGCAAATCAATATGCCAATGGTCTCAAAACCTTATGCTTGGTATTACACTAATTTGGATAATCTAATATTCTTTTCTTACTTTCTTATCATGTTAAAAGAGAGATAAACATAGAATGAATATTACTTACTTAAAATAGTTTGTTTTATTCTATGTTAAAATATTTTAAATCAATAGTATTTGTAAGTCTTAGTAAAAAATTGAATTTAGCATTATATTGTAATATAAAGAAAACATAATAAATTAGAAAAAATCCATAAGAAAATCCTTATATTTTGAACAAAAAGTTCATAAAAGAATCTTTAGATTTCAAAAAATAATTCATTAATTTTTTCATTTACTTCAAAAAAAATTTTAATTTAAGAGGCAGTTAATCAAATCATTAACTAATAAATTCATTATTTTTTTCATTAATAATGAAGAATTTACACAAATTAATTACTTGATTATTTTTCTCTTAATCACTATTGACATAGGTAAATTTTCAATTAAATTCGTCACAAATCAACTATTTCATATCTAGTCACTATTAACATACTTGTAGTGTGTTTGTTTGGCCTTTAAAAGGCTTAAAAGGTCATTTTCACACCAAGATAGCAGTTTGTCTTACAAACAAATTTGTTTGGTTTAATGTTTAATTTTCTCCAAAATCGCTTTAGTCCTCTAAATCTTGGTTTACATAGAAGCTAAAAAAAAAAAAAAGAAACTTGCTTATGCATTGATTGAACTGTATTAATGGCAAAAATCAATATTCATATAAAAGTTTTTAAACATAAATCTCAATTTTGCAAAATCATGTTTGATTAAAATTAATTTTAAAAATCAAGTTAATCTAAAATTACTTTTGGCCAACTTAAATCCCAAGACACTTGCAAAATTGCTCTTCTATTCTATTTATATTCAAAATTCAACATCAAACAAATAGTTTGCTTTGCTGAATTAGATGCTATTGGATGGAAAATTACTTTCAAGTTGTTAGACAATTAAGTTAGTTAGAAGTTGTCAGACCTAGCATTTAGTATTTTGTTAAGCAGAAGGGTCTATATGTACTCGTGACTATGTCAGTATAGAAGAACTCATATTGCATTCTCAATCTAATACATTTTCCTTATCCTCTCTCATCTTCTTCCTTCTGTACCGTGTCTTCGACAAGTCAAAATACAGTAAAGCTTGACTCAAAATTTTATATGATTGAAAGACATAATTGAAAACTTTGATCTGTAGAGGACCAAACTGAAAGTTCACTCTGAATCAGAATAAGGCAATGGATTATTTTACATAGATGTGAATTAAACCATTAATGGTGTAAAACACTACAGGAAGATATTCTTTGCAAGGGCAAGATGGTTTGCACTAGCTCTAGTACCAATACCAGTAGCATTCAATTTACTAGCAGCATCTGGGAGCGAAGCATATCTGCAATCAAGCGCAGGCCTCATAGGGTTAATTTATGGTATGGGAATGGCAACCCCATTTTCATGTTTAGTTGTTTTTAATTCATGATATTTCCATTGCCTAAGGAATCAATTCATTGTCTTTTAGTTTTACATAATATAACACTTATTCCTATATCTATTCTTATTCTCTTTCTCATTTCCATTCCCATTTCCTCACAAGAATTCTAACCACCAAATAGGTGAGAGGTGTAAATACGTAATTGAAAGAGAGTTTTAACACTTTCCCACTCTTTGTATAATGTTGAAACTTACGATGATTTTGAAAGAAAAAGAAAGATTAGATACCTCTCACTTCTTAGCTTCATAACAGAGGTCAGAGTGTTGTAACGTGCTCTCTTACGTCAAAGGATCAAGCAAACTTACAAAATAAATATAAGTAAATTTCGACTTTTAATGTATTATAAAATCCTAGAATGTGTATTTTTTATGGGTCAGAAATTATTGAATGTATATTAACAATTATAATCTGCATAAGCAAATTAAGTTTTAGGCTAGACAAGCCATTTTGTGTGATTTATTGGTGAATTGTGTGGGAAAGTTTAGTCTTTTAATTTTTCATAATTTAAATTTCTACTCTATTAAAAAAATAAGGTATCTGGATGAACTTAACATTTAACCGATTCTCGGAACAAATGGAGAAATTGATAAAACTACAATCACCTTCAATAGTGACTTTAAGAGAAGAATTTTCAGTAATAGGTTGGGGATTATTGGATAAAGATTCGCATGCGGTCATTAATTATCATGCGCGATAAAAAATTTAAAACATTAAATTTCTATTAATAAGTCTTTATTTTATTTAAGTTTCTCCAGTAGCTTCCGGACTCCTATCACTAATAAGTCTTTTCCTCTTATGTAACCTCTTTCATAACTTGCTCCTACTAACTTCACATAATCACTAACTCACAATTGAGTCGTTATTTAAATGATTTTCGAGAATCTGTTTTGCTATTCTCTATTTTTTTCCCTTGCACATCAAAATTGTTCCTTCAAGTTCAGATATTTATGTGATCTAAATAAGTCACAAAGACCATTCAGTCTATATATATTAGTATCAAGGTTGTTAAACTTGCGAGTTTAGATAAACTCATAACATAAACTTGTAACGTAAATTCGTAAGAGTTTATCTCGATTAAAATATAGTTATTAAAATATGTAATTTTATAGTTTAAATATTATATAGATTAAAAAATTATTTAAATGTAATTTAAATTATACTTAATCAAATAAAAACTATTCATATTTCATAATTTGTAATACTCAACATAAATATTTTAAGATGATCATATATAAATAATTATTCAATATAACTAATTAAATAATATTTTTTTTATTTTATTTAATAAGTACATATTAAATGTAATTTTATTATTTTTTATACATATTTAAACTTGTAATAAAATAAATTGTAAAGGCTTTATGAAAAAGAAGTTTGTCTATATCTTATTTAATCTTGAGTTTAAGTTATTATGTTACTGACTTTATAAGCTAGTTGACATGTTAAAATCGTAAACTCAGTGGACTCAGTTAGTCAACTCACGAGTTTACCCAAGTTTGTATTAAGTCTGAATTTACAATGAATTAACTCGTTTTCTTCATGTACAATCGTAAACTCGTAAAATCGAATAATAAACTCGTGAATATGACAACTATTATTAGTATATATTATGGAGAGATTAATTAGTATAAATAAATGTTCAACAGGAATAAATGCAATTCTATTTGGAAAGCTTGGTCAGTATCAAAATGATTTAGATTGGGTAATTGGACAATTATAAAGAAAGTTCTCAAATATTTGTGAAAAAAAAAAATCATACATATAATTGAAGGAATAATAATTTCATATCACAGTAAGAGATAAATAGATAAATCAAAATCAAAATCAATAAAATTGTACTTACCTGATGAAGCACCCAGTGCAGCTATAATTTACAAATAGAGAAAGCAGCTTGCTTTGCCTAAGTTTTTCATACGTTAAAAATGAGAGTCATACACAGAGAAGTTTTTAATAAGCCAAAATTATTCTGATGAGTCCTTAGAATGTGGGAAGTTATGTCACATTTAGAGTACTTATATGTATTTAATAAATACAATAGTATTTAATAAATAAAATATTCAAATTATTTAAACGGTAACTTCTCACTTCTTCTCAACTGCTCAGATTTTAAATTGGTTATAAAATATTCTTCTTATCCTCTCAGTCAGCAATATGATAGGATAATTACTGACAAGACTTGGGCTGCAAGTTGGGACCTCTATCCAATGGGCTTGTAGGTAACCTAACCTATCACTGATTACTCACAAATAACTTGGACTCAATCTATTCCTAGTTTATATATATCAAAATTTAGTTGCTTAATTAATTAATTAACCCAATAAATTGACCTAATAATAAATTAATACCAATCGACATTATTTTAATATATTTCATAAAATTAATTCGACAATCTCCCACTTGGATGGTATTAATTGATTATTAGACAACTAGTTAAATAAATATCAATCAAAATTAAGAAACTAAAATAAACATTAAAAACCATATAGAGTTCATAAATAAAACATCAAAATATCATTGAATTCAATAGGGAAACAAATGATATAATTATAAAATGAGGTTAATATCTAAACTGAATGGATCATAAAATTAACATTTAATATGTCATCTTACAACGCAATAGTCTTTTTAAGATTTAACTCAAACTCTTACTAGACCAGGACTACATCAAAGTTTAACAACACCATACAAGATACATAATTTTTAAATACTCCCATAGGTAAGCCGTTGGTCAATGGGTCCGTAAGCATATTTTCACCAGAAATATGAATCAAACGAGTCAAAGATTCAGTAACATTTTCTCTAACAAATAGGAACTTAACATTAAAGTTCTTTGTACTACTGGAATTCCTGTGGTTTTGAAAAAAGCAAACAGTAGATAAACTATCGTAATATATGGTTAGATCTTGATATTGAATCAATAAAATGCATGCCTGATATCAGTTTCCTCGACCATATGGCTTGGTGGGTAGCCTCATAACAAGTGATATATCATGTTTCCATAGTTGAGGTAGCTGTGATTAATTGCTTATCACTTTTCCATGAAATAACTCCTTCACACATCATAAAGATGCATCCCGAAGTAGATTTACGATCATTAATGCATAATACATAGTTTGAATCAGAATAACCCACAATCTCTAATGAATCAGTCTTCTTAAAAATTGACATATGATGCTTTGTTCCTTGAAGATACCTCATGACTTTCTTTGCAGCTCTTTAATGATCATGGCTAGGATCACTTATGTAGCTGCCAAGCACACTGATTGCAAAGACAATGTCTAAACATGTGCATACCTAAGCATACATAAGGCTGCTAATTGCAAATGTATATGGAATTCTTTCCATTGCAATCCTTTCATTATCATTTTTGGGACATTGTGAGTTCAAAAATCTTTCACCTTTCTATACAAGTGCAGCACAAAGGGTGCAAAAATGCATGTTGAACTTCTTTAGCACTTGATCAATATAGGTTATCTGAGATTAACCTAAAATTCCACATGATCTATCGTAGTGAATCTAAATTCACAAAACAAAATAAGCTTCACTAAGATCCTTTATAACAAAATGACATGATATCATATGTTTGGTTTCATTCAATAGACCCACAAAATTATTGGTTAATAGGATGTCATCTATATATAGCACAAAAATTATGAAGTTACACCCTTCAAATTTCTTATAAATGCATTGATATGCAATGTTCTCAATGAATCCAAGTGCAGTAATCACCTCATCAAACTTCAGATGCCACTACCTTGAAGCTTGCTTCAGTCCATTGATGGACCTATTTAGCTTACAGACTATATGCTCTTTCTCTAATTCTACAAATCCATTAAGTTGCTTCATATATATGTCCTAATGCAAATTTCCATTTAAAAATGCAGTTTTGATGTCCATCTAGTGAAATTCAAGGTTAAATTGTGCAACATGAGCCATGACCACCCTAAAACTTTCCTTAGTAGATATAGGAGATAATGTCTTTGTATAATCAATGTCCTCTTTTTAATTGGAGCCTTTAACTATGAATCTGGCTTTATACCTTTCAATTTCACCATCTGCCCTTCTTTTAGTCTTAAAAATCCATTTGCAACCAACTGGTTTATGTTCATCTGGTAGTTCATTAAGTACCTAAACATCATTATTACGCTTGGAGGTAATCTCTTCATTCATAACATTTAACCACTCAGATGAATAAGGTCCTGTTATTGCCTCTTTAAAATAGATAGGGTCAGTTCCATCAACCACATCAATTCAAACTCTTATAAGTAAACTATATAATAATCTCAAATGGCAAGCCTATAAACTCTTTAAGACAATCTCAATTCATTAGCTACTACCTGCAAATCTTTTGCAGGTTATTCAATGTAAAAAACTATTGGATTTTCACTAGTAGAATCATCTAGATCAAAGTGACCAAGGAATGATGATGAAGATGAAACAGGAAAAGGCAACATGGTATCTTCTCTATGCAGATTAATTATCCCTGGGCACATCACTGGGAACTTGATTCAGAATATAGACTGCAATCTTCAATGCATCACCCTATTGAAATTCTGGCAGGGAAGAATGATTGATCATGCTTCTGACTGTATCCATTAAGGTACAGTTGCGTCTTTCAGCAACTCCATTTTGTTGAGAAGTGTCTGACATTATATACAGAGCTTTAATCCCATGTTCTTGCAAAAACAAGATAATTAGACTAAGATTCTTACCTATTTCAATAAATCTGCCATAAAACTCTCCTCCCCTATTAGATTTCACACATTTAATAGCATTCCCAGTCTTCAATTTAATTGCTGCCTCAAATGTCTTGAAAGGATTTAATGACTCTAATTTCTCATGTAATAAATTAATCCACCCATACATGGAATGATCATTTATAAAGTTGATAAAGTACTTGAATCCACCAATTGGTGTAATAGGTCCATATATATTTGTATGGATTAAGTTTAAAATGTTCTCAGATTTATTTGCCACTTTAGTTTTAGCCTTAGTGGGAAGTTTTCCCATTATACAATTAGCACATATCTCTGAGTCAAAAAAATCCAACACCTCTAGTATATCCTGTTTGACCATCCTTTCTGATCTCTCTCTAAATATATGGCCCAAACATCGATGCCACAACATAGAGGAACTATCATCAAATCTTTGACTTTTATGCCCTATTGCAACATTAATAAGCACACTATAGGACAAATTTGGACAAGTGTTCATATTTAAGCAATATAAACTATTCAATAAAGAGGCAGACTTAATCATAACTAAATTAAACAAAATATCAATCTTTCTATTTCCTTTCCAAAATGAATAGCCATGTCTATCCAAAACAGAACTAGAAATCAAATTCCTCCTAAAAGAGGGTACATAAATAATGTCATTTAACACTATACAATGCTCATATTCTAAATTTAAAGAAATAGTTCCTATGCTATTAATTGTTACTGAACTTCTTTTTACTCATATAATGGTTCTTTCTTTCTCACTTGGCGTCTTCCTGTTTATGAGCCCCTATAAGGAATTTGTCACATGAATAGCTGCACCAAAATCAAACCATCAAGAATTAAGTGAAGTTTCAAAATTGTTAGACTCACAACAAACTAGAGCTTAGGGGCATACTAGACTTGAAAGAGCAATTTCAGAAGTACCTTCTTGTTTACGTTTATTCTTTAACTTTAAGTAATATAATATCTTGTGACTAGGCCTCTTGCAGTAGTGGCAATCACCCTTGAATGACTACCTTTTTTTACCCTTATGATGCTTACCATTCTTCTTTGGTCCAAAAGATTTCTTATCACTAGCTCTACTATCTTTTTTTTTTTTTTTCCCTTTTGTTTCTTATTACCACCCTTACTACTTGAATCTTGAGAAATATAATTAATGTTGTGAGTGAGATCTAGCCTTCTTTAATGTTTCTTCTTCTTGAGTTACTATGGAAATCATTTGGTCAATGTTCCACTAGCTTCTTAAGAATTATAGGTGGTTCTAAGAACCCCATATTCAGTAAGAAGAGACTTTAACACTTCATTCACCAAGTAACTCTCCCCTAAGTCTACATTATATAATTTCAGCTTATTGTAGTAGTAAGCTTCATTATATGCTCTCGCACACTAAAGACCCCATCATAACGTGTATTATCTAGCAGTGAAAGATAATACGCTTTTTGAGTCTTTCAAATTTCTTGAATTTTTCACCAACAGCCTTAAGATATTCTACGACAATATCCTTCATAGGAAAACTTTGTCTAATGGTCATATTAGTGGTGAATTTCATAACTGTTTGGAAAATTCTATTTAATTCATGCTAGCTATTGTAATAAGTTCTGCCAGCTGCACTTGACTCTGCTATGGGCTCTGCTGGTCTTGAGACTCTTAGAGCTAAATTCTACTTAGTGATTGTTAAATACATGTTTATGGATTCACTCCAGTTGTCATAGTTCATCCTATTAAGAGTTTTCACTGAAGATAGTTGTTGGAACACAGAAACTAAAAAAGCCAAAATATAGGAAACATTAATTATTTCAAAGCAAAATAATTATAAAAACAAAGTTTCCTTCATAAACTTAATTCATGCAACTGTATACAAATTTGTTTATTGCAATCCTACCTAAGGGTCCCAGATTACAATAAATCAAGAAAAACTCATTCATGTTAATTTGGATTTAACTTATGATAAGAATCACACAAAAATGCATTCATAGTTTCCATATCAATAAGATACAAAAACTATGAAAACATTAATTAAAAAAATGTTGCTAACAAGTCATAAACAAACGTAATTCACAATATTATATTAAAAATATCACATTGATAGTGCATGTCCATTTTCAATATAAATAAAACTCTCTAGACCTTACTTGGTGCTTAATTTTACCCTTAATAATTATTTAAGGGTATATACCAATAATTATATGACATGAGTCATAATTACTTTAATAGGAGGGGCCTTAAACTTGATACCATCATAGCTGGGCCCATGATAGGTGGACACTCAACCATTAAGTGGAATACCTTCAGTATTTATAGATTAATTTCACAATATAAAAATAGGAATGAAATTAACTAATTATGCAAAGTAAATTCATTTTAATTTATTTAGACATCATTAGGGAGAGTAAACTCAATATTCTGTTCCTCACTATGTTTAGTTGATACAAAAAATTTCTCAAGTTAAAAAACACCTCAATTACATACTATTTTGATATCCTAAATCTTCAAGAAATTTCAAAACTCCTATTTCTAAGGCTTAAAAAATTATGAAAAAATCACCAAAAAATAACAAAGGGCAAGTGGAACAAAACTGTAAAAGTTTGGAGAACAGATGACCATGCGCCATCACACACCGATGGTGCATGTGGGCTTTGCCCTATGCCACTATTCATCTTCTTCAACCTCATAACAAGTTGACTCGACTCGATTCCGGATCCTACACCTGACCCAACTAAATAAAAAGCCTCAGGAGATAAGATTGGTACCATTTTGTTTGTTTTTCAATGATCTATCGATCCCCTCAAACAATTTTAACAATCAATGTAAAATTTAGGACGAATTTCAATATAAGGGAATGAAGTTTTCACATGACTTGTTCTTCAATTGAAGCCAAAGAAATTTTGCAATTTTTAAAAAATTTAAATTGTGTGAATGTATTCTAAATCCTTCGATGAAGATAGCCCTAAACTTATTATAACATCAATGTACAACATGGATAATGGTAAGCCGTGAATTCTTATGTCTTTTTATCCAGTTCTATTTTTTTTTATTTTGGATATAATTGGCAATATATATTCTTTCATATTATTCATGATCTTCAACAACTATACAACTAATAGTACACAAGAAAAGAATTTACAGAAACAAACACACAAAATGAACTTTTCTAAAACCCAAAAGGAAAAACAACTGTTCAATTTCTCTCAATATCATTTACAACATTTGTGTTCCAACAAATAATTTCAAATGAAAGAACTGATAAAAAATTTCAACCTAGCTCTAATACCAATTGAAGGAATAATAATTCCATATCATTGTGGGAGATAACTAGATAAATCAAAATCAATATCAATGAAATTGTACTTACTTGATGAAGCACCCAATGTAGCCATAATTTACAAGTAGAGAGAATAACCTACTTTGCTTAAGTCTTTTGTACGTTAAAAATGAGACTCACACACTGAGAACATTTTAATAAGCCAAAATTATTGTGATGAGTCCTCAAAATGTGGGAAGTTACTTCATCTTTAAAGTACTTATCTATATTTAATAAATAAAATATTCAAATTATTTAAAATGGTAACTTCTTACTTCTTCTCAACTACTCAGATTTTAAATTGGATATTCATATAAAGTTTTCCTAGTATCCTCTGAGTTAACAATATGATAGGATAATTACTAACAAGACTTAAGCCATAGGTTAAGGCCTCTACCCAATGGACTTGTGGGTGATCCAACTAGTCACTGATTACCCACAAATAACTTGGACTCAATCTATTCCTTGTTTATATATATCAAAATTTAGTTGCTCAATTAATTTATTAACCCAATGAATTGACATAATAATAAATTAATACCAATTCACCTTATTTTAATATATTTCATAAAATTAACTCAATAATAATTACTATAAATTTTATGTTTTAGAAGTGATTGACATATGAATTTAGATTATACTTTATGAGTATATTAAAAAACATTTAGATTTGGTTAGTTGCTTCTTCTTTTTTTTCCTTTGGTAAACTACCATTTTTGCCACATACTTATAAGTTCAATTTTAATTTAGTTCATCACCTATGAATCAAGTCTTAATTTATTTTATCATTGATATAAAATTTAGCACATTTAATCTCTTTGTTACTAAATTTAGACTTAATATGCTACGCGAAAGGTTAAATTGAGATAAAGAAATAGTAAAGAATCGACTGAGACTATACTTATAAGTGAGAGACTAAATCATAACTAAAAATGAGTGAGGAACTATCATAACCTTAACTAATAAGACATGACCAGCATGGGGAACGAGGTAACCCTTATCCATATAAGCTTATTAGATTCCTCAAGGACAACAGAACTTAATCTAATACATAAAGCCTCATCAGATAAAACTAAGATTAATATATCTGTATATAAATATCAAAAGAATTAGTTTAATTTTTATGTAGAAATTTTGGCAAAGTCTCCTCTAAAATATAGACATCATGAAATTTCTACAACAG
Source organism: Delonix regia (assembly GCA_037074485.1). Classification (NCBI taxonomy): domain Eukaryota; kingdom Viridiplantae; phylum Streptophyta; class Magnoliopsida; order Fabales; family Fabaceae; genus Delonix; species Delonix regia. Next base: position 3,212,780 of record CM073460.1, on the reverse strand, counting down.
AACAATATGATATGCAACAAAATGGAAAGAGCTTCGCTCTCCAATAGTTGACTGGCCTTTGGCTCCAAGTAGATTGTTAGACCTAATTTCTTAAAGGGATACTCTTTGAAACCACCCAATCGATGTCCGCTGCTTATCAGTCGACTGTCAAGGAATAAAGAGATGCTAGTTGACTAGCCATCCCTTGGCAGTCAACTGCTCCCTTACATAAGGCTCTTATTTGACTGTTCTTAGCTCCCCATGTTGCTAGCCTTTTTTAGAGGGCCATCAATTGAATGTTATCCCTTACGCAGTAAATTGGTCCTTGCCTAAATGGAACTAAATATACATTTTTTTGACCATTTACTTAATTTTTAACAAGCCCTTCTCCTGTAAACCTATCTAAGGTTAGATTTCTAGCAAAACAAAAGTAATTTCATGTCATTTAAAGTAAGAATCTTAAATTTCCTACAAAAATAATTTGAGACCGCTCTAATGCTTAAGTTTGTTAATATTCATAAAAAGTAAATGGTGAAACAATTTAGATTTTTATTTTTACAATTCATTAGGCACTTCATATAAAACAAAATCTATCAGTTGAAAAAGGTTTTATGAAGATGTCAGCAAGCTGAAATTCAGTTTGAAAAAAATTTAAGAGTGACATCTTTCTTTTGGACATGGTCTCTAATAAAGTGATGCTGAATTTCAATATGTTTAGAATGTGAATGCATAATAGGATTCCTGCTAAGGTTTATAACACTGGTATTATCACATTTGATTGGGATTTCTTTAAAGTATACACCAAGATCCTCAAGTTATTGCTTTATCTAAAGGATTTGAGCACAATAATTATCAATTGCAATATACTTAGATTTAATAGTGGATAATGCAACACTATTTTGTTTCTTACTAAACCAAGAAATATGGGAATTTCTAAAGAATTAGCATATTTCACTGATGCTTTTCTGTTGGTTTTAAAACTAGCCAAATTAGCATATGAATATCCTATCACGGTATTATAGAGCCTTTTGGGTACCATAAACCCATTTTAACTGTGCTAGCACTATATTTAAAGATTCTCCTTACTGCAGAGTAATGTGATTTTTTAGGACAAGCTTGAAAACAGGCACATACATACACTAAATACGATTTTTGGTCTAGTTGTCGTCAGGTATAGAAGAGATTCAATCTTACCTCTATATTTTAAGATGTCATATGGTTGACCTTTCTCGTATAAGTCTATTTTTTATGTTGATCCTGTTAGCGTGTCTTTGACTTTGATATTTTCAAATCCATACTTCTTAAGTAATTTTTTTACATATTTGGATTGACTCACGAATGTTCCATTCTTTTATTGTTTGATTTAGAGACCCAAGAAGAATGTGAGTTCCCTTATTATAGATATTTCAAATTCTTCTTGCATCATTTTAGCAACTCTTTACACAGAATCTCATTAGTAGTATTGAATATAATATCATCCATATATATTTGAACAATTAAAATACTATTTCTTTTCCTTTTGAAAATAATGTTGCATTAACTTTTCCTCTCGAGAACCATTTTCAATTAGAAATGAGCTCAGTGTTTCATACCAAGCTCTAGGTTCTTGTCTAAGACCATATAAAGTTTTTTCTCAATTTGAAAACATGGTTTGGAAGATTTCAATAATCAAATCCTGTAGTTGTTTAACATAGACTTCTTCCATTATGTATCCATTGAAAAAGGCACTCTTGACATCCATTTGATACAACTTAAACCTTGTACATAAGTAAATTCTGGTAAACCTCTAATCTATCTACTGGTATAAAGGTTTCATCATAATCAATTCCTTCTTCTTGATTGTATCCTTTAGCAACCAATCTAGCTTTATTTCTAGTAACAATTTTAGACATATCAAGCTTGTTTTTAAAAACTCATTTAGTGCTAATGACTGGATGATTATTAGGTCTAGGAACAATTTCCCAAACTTGTCTTCTTTCAAATTAATTTAACTCTTCATGCATAGCCAAGACCCAATATTTATCTTTCATCGCTTAATCAATTTCTTTTAGTTCAATTTAAGATAAGAATGCATGATGATTATAGATATTTCTTAAAGTGTTTTGAGTTGATATCCCTTTGGAGACATCACCAATTATTTGCTCTTGTGGATGATCCTTCTTGAAATTCCATGCCTTTGGAAGATTTTGAGTAATATCTTCTTCTCTTTCTTGGTCAAACTCTTCTTGTAAGGATGGTTATTGGTCTATCTTGGTGGACTCACCTTCATCCTTGATCTCTTAAGCTTCTTGTTTATCATTTACTGTAAGATTATTAAATTATACTGCTAATTCTTTAGAATATACCTTTCTTAGTTCAAGAAGGTTGGATCAATCAAAATTACGTGTATATATTATTCAACAATCATAGTTCTTTTATTATACACTTTAAATTTTTTGTTCGTACTAAAATATCTTAAGAAGATTGTTTGATTAGATTTTGCATTAAACTTACCTAAATTTTCTTTTTCATTTTTATGAGTAAAACATTTACAACCAAACACATGAAAATGAGAAATGTTAGGCTTCTTGCCTTTTTACAGTTCATAAAGATTTGTCTTTAAGATTGGTCTTATCATGACTCTATTTGTGACATAACATGTAGTATTTACTGCATAGGTCCATAAATACTTAGGAAGGTTCTTTTCATTGAGCATTGTTTTAGCCATTTCTTTTAAAGTCCTATCCTTTATTTTTACAACACCATTTTATTGTGGTGTTCTAGGTGTAGAAAAATTATGCTCAATTTTATTTTCCTTATAGTATTCCATAAAAAAATATTTTCAAATTATCCACAAAGATTACTTCTTATTTTCATAATGATTATGCCTTGTTCATTTTGAATAAACTTTGCTAACTTTAGAAAAGACTTAGAGGCTTGATCCTTGTGAGATAAGAAAAGTGTCCAAGTGAATCTAGAATATTTATCTACAATCACAAGTACATAGTAATTTCCTCCAAGACATATTGTCCTTGATGGCCCAAAAAGATCCATGTGAAGCAATTTTAGAGGTCTAGTTGTGGAGACAATTCATTTGGGTTTAAAGGAACTTTTAGTTTATTTTCCTTTTTGGCAAGCATCACAAAGTTTGTTTTTATTAAATTTTAATTTGGGCAGTCCAACTACGTGATCCGTCCAAGCTAGTTTCTCTACTAGACTCATACTAGCATGTACAAGTCTTCTATGCCATAACCAACTTCCATCATTGACACTTATAAGACATTTTGAATTAATAACATGGACATCATCTAAATAAAAAACATATACATGGTTGACTCTATATCATATTAGTATGGTTTTCTTTTCATCCATATTTTCAAATAGATAATGTTTTGAATCAAATATAACTCTATTGTTTTTATCACATAATTGACTGATACTAAGAAGATTATGATTCAAACCTTCAACAAGAAGCACATTGTCAATGGAAGTATAATAGTTCTTACTAACTTTTCCTATTATGATAATTTTTCCTTGTCAACTACCTTCAAATGTGACATTCTCTCCATTCTTTTGCTGAAGAGTGATGAACTTGGATTTATCTCTAATCATGTGTTTGGGGCATCCACTATAGGTACCATTTGGCTTCGACAACTTTCATACATACCTGTAAAAATATTAAGTTTTATTCTTAGGTACCCAATTCTTTTTAGGTCCTTGAATGTTAGTTGTTCCTTTAAGAACCCACATTTTCTTTCCTTACAGAATTTTGTTCCTTCTATGAGAACATGTAGAGGAGTCATGTCCCTTTTAACTACAATAAAAACAAGTAATAAATAAAGTACTGATTATGACTATTGGAAGAAAGAAATTTTTGTAAGTAGCACAGACACCAAGCTAGAAAATAGTAAGAAATACTTGAGAACAATTCTAATCTAAGAGTTGCTGATGAAAGGATTTGCTACGGAGTTAGGGCTCTTTTTAGAGTTGTTCCCCCTCTGAACTCTTCCCTCTTCTTCTTCTTCTTCTTGTCTTCTTTATGCTTTTCTTTTCATATTTGATTTTGCACCAATGCCTATGAGTGGCTAGTAGGTTTTATCTAGGATTTTGACTAAATCCTTCGTGGGGTTATTTTTGTATGACAGTATATTCTTATTGATGTTTTGAATTCAATTTACTTATTTTCATTCTTTCCTTGATGCTTTTATAAGCTTAACCACCTTAGAATCAAACTAGGATTTAGGATAACTCAAAAGGGAAATCCTAAATGAAGAACTGAATGAAGATAATCTCTATTTGCATACTTAAATAGTAGTAAGTATATTAATTTGTAGTTAAGATGACAATACTTGACTATCTTAAATAACCAAGATTAAGGCAACGATTTATATCAATTATCTTTTCAACTAATTTTCATAGAAATATACGGAATCAGGGGAAGCAATTAGGTTTATGATGATTTGACTAATTTACATAAGCGGTTGAATCCCTAAGTTAGTAAACTAATTCATAACTTAATAAGGAGGTAAATGTTAATACAAAATAACTACACAACGGGGTGAAGTCAAAGTCCTAGATTCATTTAGTTTATTATTTACTTAATTTTACATTATTGTCTAGTTATTCAATTATACATTCAATCTATTTTCTTGAGTTAAAAGTTTAATAGTAGTATCAATCCAAAATTAAAGCTAAGTCCTCATGGGAATGATATCATATGCACACTTTATTACTTATCGTGATCATGTGCACTTGCGTGTATAGATTCCAACAAAGAGATGCTAGGGTGCAAGGGCTTATGAACACTGAATAAACTAGTGGCAATCAAAATAAGAAGGGTGTGAGGGCTATCTTCTGCATATACAAGCAGTTTAATGTAGCATTCAACGAAGGTTACAAAAACCCTCGATAATAGTTCATTTAGTAGGGTTTTAATACAACCCCCATTAAATAACCGTAGCAAATACACATTTTTTTGGTAGTGAATTCTGCAATAAACACTTTAAAAATCTCCTTAAAAGGTATGGTGTGCATTATAAAGTAGCCTTAGCTTACCATCCCTAAATGGATGGACATGCTGAAGTTTTAAACAAAGAAATTAAAACTACTTTAGAAAAAATAATTTGTCCATCTCGAAGGGATTCATAGCAAAGTTAGATGATGCTTTATGGGCCTATCGCACAGTATTTAAAACTCCCTTTAGCATGTCTCCCTATTAGTTAGTGTTTGATAAGGCACGTCATCTTCCATTTAAGCGTGAACACAAGGCCTACTGGGCTATTAAGAAACTAAACTTTAACTTGAATGAATGCAGGGAAAAGTGGCTTATACAACTTAATAAGCTCATTGAATTTCATTTGCATGCTTATAGAAACAATAAAATCTATAAGGAAAAAGTAACACATTGGCATGATAGAAAAATCCAATGGAAGAATTTTGAATTTGGCTAAAAAGTGTTACTCTTTAATTCCTGTTTGAGACTTTTTACAAGAAAGTTTGAGTCTAGGTGGTCAAAACCATTCACTATTATAACAATGAACCCTTAGGGTATAATGGAACTCCTTGGTGAAAACTCTGAGCAAACCTTCAAGGAGAACGGATAACGACTAAAGTCATATTGGGGAGGCATAGTTCTAAGGAATTAGGCCACAATCCCACTCACTCAACTATGAGAGGAATCAATAGTCCAGCTGACAACTATGATTGAAGTTGTTTGGTGAAAGACTACCAAACCCTCAAGTCTGAGGAAGTGATAACTCTCTAAAAGATAGTTACCTAGGGTAATATTGATAGTAGAAACACTTAAAATTCTAGATAAACTCTCATTGATTTCAAAGAATTTTCATTTAAAACTTGGAAGTTTACAACTGACCTTTGTTAAGCAAAGATTAAGCATTCTTGGCAATGAATTTTCAAGAAGTAGAGTTGGAACAATACTCTAGAAAGGGGGAAAAAGTCAAAAAAACATGTAGAAGACTCTAATGCCCAGACACTAACACTTCAACACCTGGGTGTCAAAACCAAAAACTTAGTGCCCAGACGCCATAATAATAGCACCCAGGTGCCAATTATTGAAGAAATTCAAATTTGGGTCAAAAGAAATGACACCTTGGCACCAGGATTTCAGTGCCTTGGCATAAATTCCAAAGACTTCACGCCCAAGCACTAGGAAAATAGTGCCTAATAGCCATAAGTTTCTAGAATTCATTGTCTAGGCACCACAAAGATAGTGCCTAGGCACCAAAAACATAGAGTTGGTGCTTAGGCATTAGAAAGTCATTGCCCGGGCATGCCGTCAGAGTCCTTAACAGGAGAATTAGAATTTTAGTTGAATTGAGACACCTTACACCACTCAAACTCGAACTCCAGAGGTTTTTGAAGCCTATAAATAAAACCCTTGGGGTGTGCTACAGATATACCAAGCTAGAGATAATATTGAAGACACTACGGAGGAGAGACATCCAAGTAAAGTTTCAAGGCGACTAAGAAAGGGTTCCACTACATAGTTGGCTACTCATTCAAAGTTATACCTCATTTGAACTTTTCACTCTTCCCTCTGTTTTGTTTTATTTTCTTTTCATCTTTTTTATTCTAAACATACGCCAATGATTAGTTAGTAGGTTGCTTATAGGATTTTAACTAAAACCTTGGCTAGGGTTGCTTTTTTATTAAGATTTTGTTTCGAATTTACTTAATGAATAATTGTTTATATTCATGTTGCTTTCTAAGCCTAATCATTTTAAGATAGAGTTTAGAAATTAGGTTAACTATTGAGGTTGTTTTGATGATGATAAACATGTAATATATGAATTACAAATATAATATTAATATGTGCTTAATTAATTAACCATGTAGACTAACAATTTTGTTAACAAGTTAAATATCTATTATGTAGAATTGTCTAAAGAAAGAAGAGTGAGCATAGAAGTGAAGATAATATATTATCAATATCATGCTTCATACAAAGATAGCAAAAAGGAAATATGCTTTAAGCAAAGAAAAAGTTAAAAATTTGAAGATTTAGAAGCTTGGTTGAATCAAGATAGCCAATAGATTAAATAGGTATAATTATCATAGGTTAATTTTACAAAATTCAATGATTTAGATTTACATTTATTGGCTCAAGAATATTTGGTTTTGAAAATATAAGTTTAGATTTAAAAGATAGTCAGATATAGATTTTAGTTAAAATCGTTTTTGACCTTTAGTCACTATTTTGCTTATATCTCACACATCATATAGGATTTTGTTATGAAACATATTTCATTAGAAAATGGACTAAACGAGCCTTTCAATGATAGGTCATTTATGTAAAACAAAGTTCAATTGAAGAATTTAAGACCATCTAAATTTGAGTGGTGAGATATGGATTTTGTACAAAATTGTTTTTTGACATTTGGTCACTCTTTTGATCATATATTCCAAAATATATTGAGTTTTGATATGAAATTTATTGCATTTAAAAATAGACCTAAAGAGCTTTACAACAATAGGTCATGCTTTAAAATATGAAAGTTATGACTATTTAAAGTTGGGACTGTGACATTGTAAGTGATCAGTTGACTGGTCCCTTCAGCAAATCAACTGGGACAGTACAGATTCAAGCTAACGGTTATATTCTAATGAGTAGTTGACTTGAAGACCCCTGGTAGTCAACTAGCATTTCACATATTCAAAATAACAGTCATATTTTGAGGGGTAGACAACTAGGAAACCCCAATAGTTAACTGGGTACATGTAGACAACTTTTTCAAAAGTGACCAGTTAACTGGTCCCTTCGGCAAGTTAACTAGGACAGTACAAATTCAAGCTAACAATTATATTCTGATGAGTAGTCGACTAGGGGACCCTTGGTAGTTAACTAGCATATCACATATTCAAATTAATGGTCATATTTTAGGGGACAATTAACTAGGAAACCCTAATAGTCAACTACGTACATGTAGACAGCTTTTTCAAAATTGAATAATGGCTATGTAACGACTTTTTTTCATATTGCTTTATATATATGACCTTCAAAACATATTTCTAAGTAGAATCAAAGGTTATAATGTGATCTTAAACTTATTTTATGATCTTTGAGAGAGAAACAAAGATCATTGAGTCAAAACTTACATATTCTCTATCATTTGAGTTCTTAGAGCTTTTTCTTGTATATTTTCTCTTTGAGAGAGTTTCTTTAAACAATATTATTCTTCAATCTTGTAAGACAAGGGTGGTGTATCCCATGGGAGAGAAAGCAAGAGTGAGGAATCTCTTGGAATGAGAAACAACTCTAGTTTGAGTTGAATGTTGTAAAGGCCTATAAGTACCCAATTAAACTTGTAGAATTAGTATAGAAATCTCAAGTGGGAGCTTGGAGACTGAATGTAAGCTTAGATTGGAGCCCTACTAGGATAAATCTTGGAATTTGATTACTCTATCTTTATACTCTTTATACTTTAAATTGTCATATTTATGCTTTGCTTTTGTTGTTGATATTTTACTTGAAGTATTGTGATATTATACAGGATACATTCTTTTATGTTTACTTTAAGTAATCCAATTGTTGAAGTGATTGTATGACTTTCTAATTTCCAAGGAAATAAGCTTTTGAATCAAGATAAACTATATATTGTTGAGTACTATGTTTTTGGAAAGGAAACCTATTATCTTCACTCCAAGCATCAATATTAAATCTCTCTTGATTGATATAATTGTTATTTCGCTTCATACTCTTCTAAGTATCTTTCATAACAAGTATTTTGCAAAGCGATTTCGAAAAGAATCAAAACTTTTGTAAATACCCAATTCATCCTCTTTTAGGTGTTGGTTACCTGGCCTAACATTAACCTGGCAAGGTAACTTTAATTTTAGAACTATATGCATATAATCATTGTTTGCCCCAGTGCAATTCGTAGTCAAGATGAAATTACTTGATTGTTTTTTATAACTAAAGTTAGGAACATAACTTATGAGGAAATATCTCTGTTAGTTCCATAAACATATAAGGAATTAGGGGATATTAACCTAAACTATATGAATTTGATAGAAACATATAGGCAATTGTGATTCCTAGGTTAACAATTCAAACATTAAGTGATATGAAGCATTAACTGCAAAAGAAAGCAATCCTACAAGTGGTAAGACTTGAAATCCTAGGTTCGTTAGATAGAGTTAATTAATCAACATTTGAATTTCTGCTTACACTTAGTTAATATAGTTCTAATAATTAAAAAGGCTTAAGAATAAGTAATCAATAGCAATTAAGACCAAGTCTCTGAGGATTGACACTCCACTTATTATTATATTGTTTGATTGACTATGTACATTTGCATGCAAAATTGTATCATTTTGCATCAATAGTAATCGTACAATTATATAAATAAACAAAAAATTATATATAACTATTTACATCATTGATATATTGTTCTTTAACTGAAACATAATAAATATAAAACATTCTAATAATATCGCATATAATTTTTATAAACAATTATATAATAATTGAATTAAATTTTATATCTATCATATTATTATTAATTAACCCTATGCTGTTCTAATTAAAAAGTTACTTTTCAAGATATAATATAAATTTTGTAAGGATATAATATAAGTGAAAGTGGTCTCGAAGCTATGGGACTTTGACACGAGTTACAAGCCTCAAAATGCTACTATTCTCAACTATGGTCGTGATATTACGGTAAACACCTCAAATATAACTTTCGTTCACTGTACGCTTACTTTTGTCACATCCACTCCTGCGTACTTATTTAAGAAATTAATATTTATATACGTACACATGCATTGCATGGAACTTATAGGATATAAAAGTAATCGAATCATATATATATATTGCTAATTTGGGGTTTATAAGTGGGCGGATTCAAGTGACAAGGGAGGGTGATGCGGGTTCAATAGAAATCAAAGAAACCCAGTTCTTCCTCCAACAAGCCCATTGGCACTGGCCTACCAAACACACCATCAATGGCAGAAGGTTCACTCCTCTCCCTATCAGATCTCTCTCTCTCTCTCGCTAAACCAGTTCTTAATTTTTTTAATTTATCAATTTATGGCTGAAATTAGTTTCGATTGATTTTCCAATTATTATTAGGCATGACTTGGAGCTGCACATGGTTCATGGTAGCTCACAACCTGATGGGACAAACAAGACTGCCTATTTACTATTGCCTCTTTGCTTTCAACCTAAAGGGGTTTTTCATTATATCTCTTTATCACTGAATATGTCTAGCTTAATTTGTGAGTACTAAACAATGGAGTTTATGTCTTAGTTGATATGCAATTTTCATTTTTGCCTAGCATTATGAGTTAAACATCTTAGCTAGGTTAAATCATTTGTGTTCAAAATTAGTGGACTTGGTTTGTAACTCTTTGTATTTAACCTAATTTATAGTTGAGTCATAGGGTGCCCAAGTTAGCCAATCCCTTTTGTTATTTTCACGTAACCGTTTCTCTCTGTTATTCCCTTGTAGTTGGAACACTCAAAATACATACTATTTCAGTATATCTTAACTTTAATGATTCAGCTTTTACCCAAAAACCAGAGAAGTAGCAAAGCACGTTAATACATTGTCACAAGTAAAGGCAAATGCCAAGCACAATGGGATCTTTAACAAACGTACCTCAGCCTCTAGTTTTAGTTCGCTGGCATCTCCCTTTGTCTCTAGGCCACCATTCCCATTCTTTGAACATCTTATCGCGTCGGCAACCAAATTTGAATCAGGTGAGGGTGGAGTCACAGCCATGTTGCATTCATCCTTTCCCTTTGAGCTTGATGATTATGTTAGAATATCGTATAATGTTTAGGGTTTAAATCTGTTAAGATATTATATAGTGTCTACCTATAAAGCGTGCTCATTGAATAAGAGTAAAATAGTAATTATAAAAATTACTACTAAACTCTAACTCTATCTAGCCTTTATAAAAAAGACTAAACTATTATACGAAAAACAATTTAGATAAAAAGAGAATAGTTTATAGAGACTTGAAATACTCTAAGAGAAATACTTGCGAAATATTTAGCAGTCGCATTTGAGAAGAAATTTAGACTGTAAAAACATGAGATACACCCAATATACTGTGAGTATCTCATTCGATCAGTGATTCCAGCCAAAATTCGATCAGTCGCAATCATGAGAAGTATGTAAGTCTCCTACCCTAAATTATCTATAAATGTGTTCATTATTTAATTCCCTTCAAGTTCCATAGCAACGTTCAACCAACTTGAATCTGTGTGTCCTGATGTTGCTAGAAACTTTGTGCGATTGTTGGCGAATACCCATACAATAGTCTGCACAACCATTATATTTAGTGCCCGACGTTTGCCACGATCATCAGCCTCTGTCACCATGACCGCATGTTCTCAAGAAACCCCATATTGCATGGAGTGGATGCTGGGTTGCTTGAACGTGACAATTCTCTATTTTTTATTTAAAAAAATAAATGACCCCAAATGTCTGAACTTGGATCGCATGCTGTGCCTTTTTAGCGTATATCAAGGCATCCAAAACTTCCCTCTTCTTCTTTGACGCCGAACGATTTGCTTAAGACATTGAATGGCGCCAAAGACAGTATGCAGCTGCCTACCTAAACGCTTCGTTTACTGCTCTGACGTTTCTCGTTTAGGATCCGCTGCTTGCTATGCACCCAAACGACAGTGTTTGGGTGCACAGCATCTTTTATTTTTTGAATAGTAATAAAAACTATTTTTTAAAAAAATATTAAAATAGAAAAAGTAAGATGTGATTCTCTTGGAAAAAAAATTTATTAGATTGAAATCCTATTTTATTGCGTTAACAAAAATATATTTGCTTCATTTTAGAGAAAAACTGTTCTTTGATATGAGTTTTTGGTCAAGCATTTCATTTAATGTAAATCGTTAGATTAAATTCTAAGACCACATCAAATCAATATTAAAACCTTTTACTATATATGATCACCAAATTTTAATTTGAGTAGTCAAATCTACATGATTTTTTCATAATAATCATTAAATCTACGCATTTTTATTGAAAAGTATCATATCTGAATCACTAAAATAATAATAATATATATTTTATAAAACAAGATGTCAATATCCAAAAAATTTAGTACTGCCTTTATGTTAGTATATTTTGATAATGTTTAAAAATTTAATATTTGTTCAAGTTTTTTAAAAAATTATCTTATTGTGTTATCATCTATTTTTCTTATTTAATAAAAGATTAAAAATGTAGAGTTCAACAACTTTTAATCTAATATGATTATTTTTCAAGGTAATGACATTTTATAAAAAAAAATAACAATCATTTTTCATTTTATTCTGTAAGTAATATTTATTTTAAAAAAATTATTTTTATTACCATTTTTAAGAATATTTAAAATATGCTGTGCACCCAAACGTTATAGACAGCAGTGGATTTAGGTTCGCGTACGTGTTACATAATTATTATGACCACAAACCATATAATACATGAATACATTAGAAAATGAATTTGAAGTTTACCACATCTCATTTTTAGCATTTTTGGTTCCTAATCTCCAAACTAAGATAATAATTAGTTATCTAAGTTCAGCCTATCATAGTCTAAAGGTTAATTGTACATAAATAATACAATAAACTATAGTAAATTATACACCATGAACCAGTGTTCTATCAAATTTTACATTGATACCTGAATGAATCAATTTATAAATCTTAAATTTAATCTCTTTGAACCAAAGTATATAGTAATATCTTTACAAACTATTGCACCTGATGGCGGTAGAACAATCGTTGTTGACCCATTAGTCAAATAAACAAAGTGCATTACTATTAATGTGTCGCCTAGTAATTATAATGGTGCAACTGATTTTTTTTACGTTACATTTCCCATTTTACATTGTTATTTTATTTTGTCTACATAACATTCTTTCCTCCAAACTTTTTCATTAAACTACAAGAGTGTAAATTTTATTCAATATTATGATTTTTCCACAATTGTGTTCTACATTTTTTTTTTCCAGAATTGTTCAAAGGTATTACTAACATTAATATATTAACATTTAAACCTCCTTATGTTGTCAGTACTTATTGCAACAACACCATTCACAAACCCGCATCATCCAATTATAGTACATGCATGTTCAAGATGCGTTAGCCATAAAATGAAATTAAAAAAATAATAATAATCTCCCCTAATCATCCAAGATCTGTGTGTCACTTTTAGTAGGCTAACCAAACTAATGATATGTGCTGCGCACAAAACTATAATTGAATACTGTATACATTCAATTAAGCAAAATCAATAGAGGGTATGGAGAACCTCCCTTACCTGATACTATAGCCAATGTTCGTCAACTACTATGAACTCAATAACTTAATAACATTACTCTGAGTAGTTTGTGCCTAAGTAATATTACACGATATATTTGTAAGAAAATAAATAATTATGTCAACAGAGACAACAATTGTATATAAAGTGTTTCACCATTACTATGTCATCTAGTGATTACAATGGTGAATCACACGAAATGAATCAACTATACAATGTGGACAATGGCGAGGCCAAAACGCTCAATTTGTGGGGCTGGGAAGAAAAAAACTTATCTACAAATTTCTTAATTATATTATGTTACAAAAGCTATTTTTTATTATTTTTTCCAAAACTGATATGTATGTTCTTTCCATAAGGTTAACAAAATCCCGAGTTACATGGAGCATAAAATGTTACCACAAACACTTCACATAATACATCAGACTATTTTCAAAATATCGAGCCCCCAAATACATGTAATGGAAGGTAAAACAATTGATTTATATGATGTTAAATTGGGAACTAGAATGATTTAATCTTTTTATAAAATAAACCTATATACCAGATACTACCAGTACGTAAATATGTTTCGCTTAACATACTACTAATAGATTTATTTATGTTGCTAAATAATACTATTAGATTTCTTTAAAATAAACTATTTTCCATAAAAATATAATTCGTTGTCCTTTATTTTTCTCCAATCCATCACTTCTACGACTTCTAAATCTCCAATGATACATTATTTTTCACATTTATTTAATATATATTTAAATATCAATACTTCGTATACATTATGCTTAAGACGACATAATGCATTATAATTTGTAATTTTGGTCCTTCTATTGGTAGAATTTAGCCTCGACTACTGTCGCCATTCACTAACTAGTGCATTGTACGTAACATTCCTTCTATCCTTATTTTAAAACATATAAAATCTGTACAATTCACAAATATGTATTCGAAATTGTTACATCATTTCATTATTTATATATAAAATACAAACTTTATACCGTTCAACAATAATTTTCTTGTAAGTTAATCTATAATTTTAAGTGAGTGATTAATTGTCCAAATATACAAACTAATACATTATTTTTTCAATATGCAGTAATTTTTATTTTAAATAATGTTGGAATTAATACGTTACTATAATACTATCAGGTAACATGTTTGAAAGGACAATCGTGGGCTGGGATTCGAGAAGAGTGGCTAGTGAGTATTGAGAGAAGACTGGTAGTTGAACAGAATGAATTCGGTCCAACTTTGATAGGTAGTTGTGCAATTCGACGTTGGTTGGAAATTACAAAAGGGAAAATTTTCCTCCTTATTCAAATCTCTGAACCTATGTTCTTGAAATATTTGTTTATTTATTTTATAGTAAAGTATATTAATTTCTTTCAAAAAGTCAAATTATTATTTTCATTAATAAAAATATAATCCCATATTGTGTAAATATTAAATTTATTGGCCAAAAATGTATTTTATATATATATATATATATATATCAAAATATTATAAACAACCAAATGTGATAATAAAACAAAAAATGTCTTAAATACAATTTAATTAAATTTTAAAAAATTAGCGTAATCTACTCTTGAAACTATTACTTTTTTGTTTTGCTTTGAGGTTTTGTTCATATTTCGCCTCTATATTTCTCAATTCTCAAGCCACTCTGAGTAAAAGTTGTGATTAAAAAATGATCATCAAACTCAAGATACAGTGATTGAAAATTTTACATTCAAGTACTGTCCCATGAACCTAAGTTTGAGTTCCCTGGATGTTGATTTAGTGGGTACTTAGTATACTGCCTATGTCTCTTCATTAATTGAGAAAATGCCAGAGATGAAATAAACAAATCTGAATCTTCATAAACTTATTTGATATTCAATTTTATGATGCACAGAGGATGATATAATAAATATTCATCTGGTACTTGTATCTTTCTGTTTTCAATTAAATTACTATCATTATCATTTTATAAATATGGGTCTGTTTCTCACACCAAATATACTCTTTCTTAGTCTAATCTATTTTTGTTTTGACGATCGTCTCTCAGCTCCTCACGAAAAGTGAGGGAAGATGTGACGGCATATTACTATTAAAAAAAAACCTAGTCGGATGAACTACCACTATTAACCATACAGAAAGCACTGTTACTATTCATTCGTGGTTGAACTTCACGTTTGCCATAATAGGACTCTGCATCGCCCAGCACATTCTATACTCTTTTCGAGGTGTTGGGTAGAAAGGGCCAAAGGGCTTTGAGTTTTTCAACATCATTATCCACATAATTTAACACTTATTCGCATTCTATAGTCCCGATTACACCCGAGTAAACCAAACTCCACCTCAAATGCTAGAAAGAGGCGGTGAGTAATACTCTAAAGAGATAAGAACGGCCACACTATTTAACTCAATGAAAGCCACTTGATCCTCCAGAAAGATAAATTGTGGAAAGATCATCCTGTATCCCGGTTGATGATTTATTGATGGGGTATCATCTTATCCCCAAAAATTGAGCATATGAAAAGAAAAAGACAACCAGTAATTAGCTTAGACAGAGACGCACAAATGGATGAAAGATGACAAATTTATTAAAGGTGTTTGTCTTGCAAAAATACATATAATCCCTACCACTTAAAAGATAAGCGAACAGTAGATTATACAGAACTAAAAGCTAATGCTACTGATTGCTAGAGTTCAAATCATATAAACTACTGCTATTAGGTGCATCTCTGGGCAATATATCGAACATTAAACTGAATAATCCACAGTTGCTAAGGCCTTAGAAACCATGAATCTTGACATGCTCCTTCTTTACTATGCCAGCTTGTTTGTGAAAAGACTCTCATAACTAACATTAGGGTGGAAAGAGTAAAAAAAACAAAAACAAAAATTAATTCTCAATGAATTTCGAAAATTAACTTACTGGAGTCGCTACCAAATTTTAAAAAAAAAATTGAAAAACCAAATAAAAACAAAATATAATCTGCAAAATCATATATGAGTTCGAGAGTCTATTTAAGTGTGGGGAAGGTGTTAAATACCTCACAATACTTATCTTTAAAAACGGTTACTTTAAATCAATCAAACGAAGTAAAAGATATGGCCTTAAACTTATTTTAACATTGCCCACATTAAACATGCATGAAAATAACAAAGAAAATAAAATGATATTAACACAAACAAAAATGAATATTTACAGTTGGTTGGCATTTTTATTTTCTTGCGATGGAAACAAAGATAGTTGAAATTGGGTCAATTTTCAGGAACAAAACGAGGTAGAAATTGGTTTATATGTTTTAGTTTATGAAATCAGCTTAGTCTCACTTCTTTATCTTCCCCTTTTGAATATTCTTTGAACTTGGGAAAACATGATTTGCAGGTATTTACCTTGAAATAGAAATGAAAAAGTGAACACTTGTTTTGATTTTTACAATTAACGAAACAGACATTGGAAAAACAAATAGAAGTTGAAGTCAATATTTTATTGGAAAATATTTCAAGAAAGACTTTGTAATTTATTTAATTATTTAAATTTTATTTATTTTTGTAAAAAAATATTGATCAAACATGGGCCAATGAAACCTAACTTTATAACACAAGCTGTTAAAACCCCAAGTTTAATTCAAATACATGTGACCAGTATTAGGATATGCTTATAGAGTCATTAGATCTCACATGACCCCACTATTGAATCATTAAGTAGTCATTAAGACGTTGGTCTCATACGGCAATGCCAATATCTCATTAAATGCTCATAAAAATGTTAGTTATACATGGCAACATTAATGCTAGGAGAAATCATATAAATATTTGTAGGAGATGCCTATAGAGGCATTGGACCTCACATGGCAAGGAAACCAAAAGAGAACACTTATGGAGGCACTAGACCCCACATGGCACATTTTTTAAAACTAAGCATTGGTGTTTGATGTGTGTGGGTGTTAAATCAATCATCGATGGATGTGAGTGTGTGTTGGTTTTAAATAGAACATTCATGAATGTTTATGTATGTAAATGTCCATATATTCAATTTAGGGTGATTACAAATGACTAAGAATACATCAATTACAATTAAGCTTAAAGGAATTTGATGACTTAATCTTACTAGTTTTTCAATTTGTCATCCTTCTTTGTGTATCCCTTGTACCTTGATTTGAATGTCTCTTAGCTAAGATTCTCAAATTTAGAACTCACCATAATTCCATATTATTTGGACATCTAATAGATCACACATTAAGCAACTTAAAGATTAATCATGTCATAATAACATTAACACCATAGGAGACACAATTAAGCCTAAAGTTACACACCAAAGTAAAGCCCATGTGACACCATCATGTTAGCTAAAATGGACACTCATGTACATCATCTTGGGAGATGAAATTCAACTCAAAATTGCACTCCAAAATGAAGCAAGAGTGAGTTCCACTACACTATTTTCTCTAGTTATTGAGTTATGTATGAAAATAAGTGGCAAAGTGCTATATCCAAAAAGAAAAACCTCAACACTAATTTATCTTGTAAACTAAACAAATAGAGGGTTCACATACTCAAAAATCAGCTCAAGATACTTTCTGAATCAATTCCAAAAAATCCACAAAGTTGACTATGTCTAAGTTGTCTGGTCATTGAATTGTGTGCACAAAGTTGTATAAATGGCATATCAAATGGTCACTGTAAATTCCCAAAAAAATCAACAACGACAATGATGTACCAAACGACATGTATACCAAATTTCAACTCAAAGGATATATAGATGCTTCCTAGAAAATTCAACAAGTTGACCTATGGTAAAATTGGCTAGAATAGAACATGTTTAGGATAAGCACTAAAATTCACCACTTATTCGATTACTCTATTTTCTCTAGTTGCTGAGTTATGTATGATAATCAGTGGCAAAGTACTATATCCCAATAAAAAAACCTCAACACAAATTTATCCTATAAACTAGACATATAAAGGGTTCACATAATCAAAAATTAGCTCAAGATACTTTCTAAATCAATTCCAGAAAATCCACAAAGTTGATTATACCTAAGTTGTATGGTCACAGAGTTGTGTGCACAAAGTTGTACAAATGGCATATCAAATGGTCACTGTAAATTTTAGAAAAATTCAACAATGACAGTGACATACGAGACAACATGTATATAAATTCAACAAGTTGACTTATGGTAAAATTTGCTGAAATAGAACATGTTTAGGATAAGCACTAAAATTCACCACTTATTCCATTACTCTATTTCCTCTAGTTGCTGAGTTATCTACGATAATCAATGGCAAAGTGTTATATCCTAAAATAAAAACCCCAACACCAATTTATTCTATAAACTAGACATACAGAGGGTTCACATACTCAAAAATCAGCTCAAAATAGTTTCTAGATCAATTCCAAAAAATGCACAAAGTTGACTATACCTAAGCTATCTAGTCACAGAGTTGTGTGCAGAAAGTTATACAACTGGCATATCAAATGGTCATTATAAATTTTAGAAAAATTCAAAAACAATAGTGACATAATGATATATTTGTATAACAAATTTCAGCTCAAAAAGATACATAGATACTTCCCAGAAAATTCAACAAGTTGGTCCATAGTAAAATTTGCTAAAATAAAACATGTTCAAGACAAGCACTAAAATTCACCACTTGTCCAGTACCCATCCTAGATCAAAAATCCATGGAAAATTCATCACAAATATACTCATATGAAATAACTTTGACACTGAATTGCAAGGTAAAATGACATCATATGAGATACCAAAAAATTCACAAAATTCACATGAGCCACATTGAGCCTAATAATGGATATGTAAAGTGAGCCAAGCAATTCATCAGTCATCTTGAAATCGAAAACCACTACCACATCAACACCTCCATGGTGACTAATTAACGTCTAGCCCATGATAATTTCAGCTATCAAAAGAAGAATTTAAAACAAAGAGAGCAAAATTGAAGAGAAGTCAAGAAGAATTACCTAAAGTCCTCTCTTAGCCTCTTTCCTCCTTTATTACTTCCTTCACTCTAATATCTCTTAACCTCCTAAAACCTCTCCTTCCAGCCTTGTTCCCTCCTCCTTTCACTCTTCCTCTCCTCTCTTTTTAAAGAAAACTCAAGCTCCTTTTCTATTCATTTTACTCTCCTCAACCACCTTACAACTCATCATTGTCTCCCATTTTCTCACCTTTTGCTCACTTTTTTCTCTTGCTTTATTTCATATGTTCCCTTAGTCTCTTTTCTTCTTTCAATTTCATTATTCCATTTTCCCTCTTTCCAGCCTATTAATTTCCCATATGTCTCCCTTTATCATTTTTTTCAACTTAGTTAAAGTCAGTAGTGATTAATTCCCTTCACACATCATCTTCTAGTATATTTAACTCACATGCTCTCTCTTAATTTTTTTTTATTTTTTATTTTTAATTTCAAGACAAATTGATTTTGTTTTTTTATTTTCTCTCCTTTTAAATTTTCTTATTAAAATATCCTTATTCTAAATTTTATGTCTCTTTTTATTTTCTTGAAATTTTTTGATTTCATGTTTTATATTATTGCTTCCCATTGTCTCTTCTTTATTTATTGAAATTTTTTATATTTTCAAATTTTTATTTTTTAATTATTGTTATTTTCTTCATTTTGTGAATATTTTATTTTCCTTTTTTCTTAATTATTGTTATTTTTTAAAATTTCTGAGACAAATAACAGTGTTCACAAAGACAAAGGAAATTTTAATCAAAATATTATATGGTAAAAACAATAGATACATCATAATAGTACAGTTAACATATCTTTTACCTGGACAAGGAAAGTGGAAACATTCTTTCTTTGATCTCCCTAAAGCTGTATACCCTCATCCATAATATGATGATAGTTAGACCTTCATCTATGTTAGAACTTTGATGGAGCCCAAATGCTAACCAAGAGATATATGTATATTATTTATGAAAATAAGGGGATTCCAGCTCTAAGAAAGGATCAGAGAAATGGAATTCACAACTGAGCACTATAAGAAAATACAAAAAAGGAATAAGAAAATAGCATAGATGTCCCATTAGTATTCGAAAGGCCAACATCCCTTCAAACAAAACCTTCCTTGACTCCTCTCCCTTTCCTCCCTTGCTAAAACACCTCAGGTCGTTATCCTCTCCCTCATCCCTAGCCTTAAACATGTGCCCAAGTTAGTTATGAGATTCCTCCCCATACTACTCGCCAACTTCCAGCTCATCCATATTAGTCTTAGCCATTCTTCTATAGACTTTTCTAGTAAACTTAGATAATGGGCTAGGCCCACCATTAGCCTCCCCATGTAGTGTCACTGTGACCTCAAGGTGAAATTGAGAAAAATATGTGGATAATATCCCAATCTTCTTATGTGTTGTCAAAATCAGGAAATCCCTCCCACTTCACAAGCAACTCTAGTCTGCTATTATCACACACCTGTGACTAAAGGACACTTTCATGTTAAACTTTCATCTCTAAATCTACTATTAACATTAGGGTCAATAGAGAAGCAATGAGTTTAGGATAGATAGATTTCTTCAACTAATAAATGTGGAAGACTAGGTGAATACATGTTGAGGGAGGCAATTCAATCTTATAGGTAACTTGACCATATTGTTCTAAGACCTTAAACGGCCTATAAAACCTTAAAGCAAGTTTCTTGTTAGGCTTTTTAGCTAATTTCCTATACTTGTAAGGTCTAAGGTTCAAGTGAACAAAATCTCCAATGGCTAACTCCACATCTCTACATTTTTTATCTTCTTGTTCCTTCATGTACTGTCAAGTCAGTTTAAGTGCGATTTTGAGCTATTTAAGAATTAAATCCCTAACCTTCATTTCATTGTCAACATCCTGAACACTAATTGAAGTCTCATCCCTTTGTAACACAAACGAAGGATCTTTGCCATATAAAACACAAAATGGTGTCATGCCTATTGAATGATTATATGAGGTATTAAATCAAAATTCTACCCATGGAAGCCATTTACTCCACTATTTAGATGAATCCCTAATAAAATAACAAAGATAAATTTCTATACTTCTATTCACTACTTCTACTTGGCCATTAGTTTTCAAATGATAGCCCGAGCTAAATTTAAATGTTATTCTAGCAAGTTTGAATAACTCCAGCCAAAAAATGCTAATTAAAACTCGATCTTTATTGGAGACAATCGATTTAGGGAAATCATGTAAGGGTACAACCTCTTTAATGAAAACTTCAGCCACGTTTTTAGCAGAAAATGAATGAGATAAGGGGATGAAGTGGGTATATTTTATGAAATGATCCAAAACTACTAAGATTGTATCAAACCAATTTGATTTAGGCAAACTAGTGATAAAATCCATAATTATGTCAACCAAAACTTGAGTAGGGACAAGCAGAGGTTGTAACAAACCAGGCTGAAGGATTGATGTTTGTTACGCTGACACACATCATAGGCAGCCATAAATTCTTGTACATCGTGCTTCATCCCCTCCCAAAATACAATAGTGGATAACCTCTTATAGGTTTAAAGGTACCCCAAATGTCCTTTAAAAGGTGAAGAATGAAACTCTTTGATAAGTTTTCTAGTTTAATTAGCATTTTTTGGTAAAACTATATGGCCATTGTACAGCAAAGTACCTTTCTTCAGTTTATAGCTTATAGGAACGTCATTGCCACTAACTAACTGCAGTATAATAGACTTAAGTTTAAGAATCCATTGAAGCTAATCTTCTAGAGTAGTATAACCCTCAAACTACCAAATAGAAAATGCCTGAAGAGCCATCTCAGCTTCCTTTCTTGATAACGCATCATCTGCTTGGTTTTCAGACCCAGGCTTATATTTTATCTTAAACTTATAGCTCAAAAGTTTAGCCACCTAACATTGTTGCTCAAGATTTAAAATCTTCTGGTAAAATAAATATTCCAAAGACTTATGATCAGTCTTTATGATAAAATGATGCCTTCTTAAATAATGTTGCCATCTTTTTATTGCTAGGACTTTGGCCAACAACTTTTACTTGAACATTAATCCCTGCTTCACTTTATCCAATAAAAGATGGCTAAAATAAGCTTTAGGCATCCTTATTGCATCAAGACAACACCCAATCCTACACTAGACACATCAACTTCAAGTTTAATAGGTTTGGAAAATTTGAGCAATGCCAAAACTGGAAGAGATACCATAGCTAACTTCAATGCATCAAATGCAACTTGAGCTTTAGACCTTAAATAAATGCATTATTTTTTAGTAATTTTGTTAATGGAGCAGCCATTTTACTATAATATTTGACAAATCATCTATAGTAACCGGTCAAGCCTAAAAAACCCCCAAAGTGCTTTTATGGTTTTAAGAATAAGCTAGTTAACAACCACCTTAATCTTCGCAAGGTCTGCTTCTACCCTGTTAGATGATATAACATTACCTAAATATTCTAATTTCACTTTGGCAAATTTTCACTTTTTAAGTTTAATAACCAAGTGATGTTGTTGTAACACACTCAAAGCCATCTGAAAATGCTCTAAATGAGTGATAAAATCTACACAATACACAAGTAAGTCATCAAAAAAGACAAGGATAAATTTACAGAGGTAATCACAAAATATCTCATTCATCAAAGACTGAAGTTAGGGGGCGTATTTGTTAACCTAAAAGGCATGACAAGAAACTCCTATCTTTCATGTGTCCTAAAAGTAGTCTTGTGTTCATCCCTTACTTTAATACATATCAGGTGATAACCAAATTTGAAATCCAACTTAGAAAAAATTTGGCCTCCTCCTAACTCATTAAGCAACTTATTAATGGCAAGAAACAGTAGGAAAATGCTACAACAACTCCTTAATTTTAGGTTGTCACTCATAGTTGTTCACTGAATAGAGCTTTCTATATGTCAATTGATGAAATTCCAGCAAAAAACCTTCACTAGAGCCTTTGAAAGCCTTAGTAATGGACTTCAAAGAGACTTATGAATGCAATAACACTAGGTTTCCTTTAAAACAAAGTCATTGCTAATGTTGTCAAACTCATGATTCTAGCCTAATTCATGAGGGCAAGGTGAAATTGTAACATAAACTCATAACGTAAAATCATAAAAATTTACATATAACTATTATTGAATAGCTTTTAAACATAACTATATAAAAAAAAAAAACCTAAAATTTCATACATAAATACTTATTTCATAATCCATAATCCATATTCTATATTTCTTATTCAAGTCAATATACAAATTTCAATAAGCACCATAATCCATAATATAATAGTACTCATTCATTATAACTTAGTCTGAAAAATAAAAATAAAAAATCAACAAATATCTTCAACCCCATAATTACCAGTTTCCTATGGAAAGGAATTAAATTACTGATCAAACAAGCTAGCTAGCTAGCTAGCTAGCGGCAATTTAGCCAGTGTAGTGATGATCATTTTTATTTCATAAGGTAAGCCTATAATAGGAGACCAAGCATTCATACTTACTTAAAATGTTTAAGAATTAATATCATTTCCAGAAATGTTTCATCCTCTTCAGCTTCTTTATCCTACCTCTTTAACTATTATATTTCTAATACATATAATGGTAATAATTATTCATCTACTTTCTTGAAAGTAAGATCCTACAATAATGTCCATACTTATTTGTCCAGACGTGAAAAAAGGTTGTGAACGATAGACGTGCAGAAGGCTGAGAATGTTGAAGAACGGTGAGAAAGACAAGGTAAAATAAAGCAACTGCATGGAGTTTTGTCTTTTCTAGGCCAATGGAAGTTTGTGTTTAGGCTAGGCTTTTAAGGTTTTTTTTTTAAGTAAAATAAATGGATTGGGTTGCAAGATTTAGCCTGAAACATTTAGGCCTCTAAACTTATCCAACTTGCTCAAACTCAATGTTGACTCAATGACTTTACTGAGTCTACATGAGTCAACATTGAGTTTATGCGAGCTAACTTCAATTCCAATTCCAAATCCAATTTGACTCGAATTCCTCATCTATAATCATAAAATCATTGATTCTACTAAGTTGAATCATGATTTTGACAACATTGGCCACTGCCTATCCGTCTTAATCATCATAGACAATTGCCCCCAATCTACTCTTACTTCTCCTAATGTTTCTAACCACATGGCACCCAATACCAAATCCACTTCCTCTAATAAGAAAGGGTAAAATGTTTCCATAATTTGCAACATCTTTACATACACTCGAGCTAAACCTCTTCCTTCCATCTCCCATTATGATAGAATAACACTTAGTTAGTTAAACAGGGAGCTCTAATTCTTTAACTAGGTGAATGGAGATAAAATTGTGAGTTGAGCCGCAATCTATTAGAATAAGCACCTCAATATTCTTTATAGCCCCTCAATAACTTCATTGTTCTATGGTTGGCAATACCAACAATGGAATTAAGTGAAAGCTCCATCATAGCTACAACTTTTGCCTTCCCTACTACCTCTTCCTTATTGTCTCTTGTATCTTCAACCTCAATATCATCCTCAACCAACATCATCATCTACAATTTCTTCTTCTTTCATTTGTTAATAGGGCTGAACTTCTCATCGCACTTAAAACATAATCTTAATTCATGTCACTTTTTTATCTTTGCTTCTGTTTGACGTTTAAAAGTGTTGCTACTCTAGGAATTCGTAATGGTAATGACTCTAGTAGTAAAAATTTTGTTATCCCCACCTCATTTTAACTTTACAGGTTTATTTTTTGAATTTGTACTCACAGATTTAAAGGCCTCTACCAAATTAGAAGTCTTAGATTGAAACATACTAAACGTATAATTATTATCAGGAAATCCAAACTTCCAATTTCGTGTAAATCGTCTTTCCTTGCTCTTAGCTAGTGTCAAATTCTGTTCTTCAATATGAAATGCCATGTCCATTAACTAGCTAAGTGAAGTAGGATGGAACATCTGAACCTCAACCTTAATTTCCTCTTATAAGCCATTCTTAAAAGTACCTATTAACATAATGTCAGGCATATCTTTTTGTGGTGTAGATAATCGTTCAAATTCCTCACAAAACTCACTTACAAAACTTTCTTGCCTCTGCAAAAACAACAATTTATATGCATCCTTTAGCTAGTTATTATAGAACCAGGTCACCACCTCTTGTTTAAACTCTCTCCAAGAACTCACAGGAGCACACGATTCTAGCCATTAGAACCAATTATATGCACACCCTTCCAAACTCACTGTAATCACCTCTAATTTCTCTGAGTCAGAGAATCCGTTAATTGGGAAATAATGCTCCATGCAAAAAAGTCACCCAATCAAGTCATCACCTCCAAACAATGGCATCTCCATACATCAAAACTTATATGAGTTACTGTTGCACATGTTTATAGGCTCCACTACGACTTCCTCTAGACCACCAAAGCTACTTGTTAACTCTCTAAGTGAATCAACTGGTTATTTGCCTTGGAATCCCTGAGTGACGATTATTTGCAAACTATCAAGTTTATCTCTTAGTTGCATCAACGCCATCTTAATCTACAACACATCATCCTTCATGTTGAAGAAACCTTTTTCTAGAACTATCAACTTTGTTATCTATCATTATATACATTATGAGCAAGAAGGATAGGCATAGATACCAAATATGATGAAGCCTAGATGTTAACTGAGAAATATCTGTATATTATTTATGAAAACAAGGGGATTCCATCTCTAAGAAAGGATTTGAAAAATGGAATCCACAGTTGAGCAATATAGGAAAATACAAAAAAGAAATAAGAAAACAGCAGAGATGTCCCACTGGCTTTTGAGAGGCCAGCGTCTCTCTAAACAAAACCTTCCCTAACTTCTCCCATTTTCCTCCCATGCTAAAACACCTTAGGTCCTTATCCTCTATCTCATTACTGCCCTCCAACTTCCAACTCATCCATATTAGTCTTATCCTTTCTTTTGTAGGCTTTTCTAATAAACTTAAATGATGGGTCAAGCCCATCAAACCCCTAGTTAAAAGATATAGGGTAGTTAAATAAGAAATGGGCAATATAGGTTTGATCAATTGGTTACCTAACTACATGATTTTATGGTGATTGAGGGACATGTGGAAGGCGAAGAGGACTTCTACAAAAAGTTAGTTTACCTAGTAAGAATATATAAGGGGTTAGGGTAGAAAAGGAGATAGGTAGAATCAGGATATTTATGTGGGAGGTTCAAGCCCCTCGAAATTATCTTGTTCCATATATGTGATTCTCCATCTTTAGGTCTAATTTCTATTGAACTCAAGAGAAACACTAGGTTTCTAACAATCGAAAAGGATGAGTCATAACTATGTATTGATGAATCAACTAACAAAATTTTGAAAATAACACAGAATGATAACGCCTATTTGTTAGGGACAAAAAATCCATATGATGATAAAATATCATAATCATGTCATTTCTACCATAAATGCGTTTTTACTAAACAATAACTAGTGAAGAATAGAACACTAACCTGTCCCAACTTAATGTCCTAGACGACAATAGCATTACAACAGAACTCCTTCTTAAGGTCCTTGAATATCTTGCAATAATTGTACTCTTTCTTCAATCCTTGAATAGTTGTCAAGTTTTTCCTTCCATTACGCTATTCTACTTGCACATGAACATACTCTTTTGCCCCTGGACCCGAGTCCTTAGTGTTTGCCTTAACAAAAGGATATGTCTAAACATCCAACTAAGTCAACAACTAATGAATTGAATTATCAAATACCATTAAACAAATGTTAACATGCATGGATTAAGAACCTAGTAACCTACCAAAAGCAATTATAGAGTTCATGTTGAACTCAAACATGTTTGCATTGTCACTAGTATGGTGGCATGTTTGAAAATGCCACCATACCAGTGATGATTGAGTAGCATGTTTGGAAATTACCCACCTATTCCATATATCTTAAAACGCTCTCATCTATAAGCTCGTTTCCATTTTGGTTGATAACATGGAAAACTAACAATCAAGTGACTAAAAATTAAGATTAAAATGAAAGTGGGAATATACCCAAACCAATAGGTGCATTTTAGCAGAAAAAGAAACATGAAAATAGGTTACTATCTATGAACCACTTGCCATTAGAAGATATGTATGCCTTGTTAATGCAAAGGTTCAAATCAGTAAGAACTTGTATGACATCCAAGAGAATACCATGTCATTTCACACTATCAACATGTGAATTCAATCAAACTATAAATTATTAGTATTATGATCAACATGAGGACTAATGTTTTCTAAATTTGACATATTTTTGTATAAGATTACCTTAACTAGGGTCGCTGTGGAGTAAACACCATTATCGATCACAACTTTGTTTCACAAGATCGGTTGATATTAGTGAAATTACTTTTTTATTTTCTGAATTTCAAGTTTAAAACCCACAAGTATTCATATAGGAAATAAATAAAAGTCTAAAAAAGAAGGAAGACCAGACAACATACTAAAAGTCAATATAATGCCAAACTATTGATGTTGAACAAATTAAGTTCAAAGGTCAATAGGAACAAAAAAGTTCTCTTCATTCATCTTCACACCATTTCTAATTATGAAATCGAATTATTATGAATATCAATCATAACACACTAAAGATAGCATGAAGAAGTTTGTTGGGGATCAGAGGCCAAAAACATTATTGTAAGGAAAAACATGTATGCAAATGAAAGTCGTAATGGCTCTTTCCAGAATATGAATAAAGATATTTCTTTGAAAAGAAAGTAATTAGTGTAGAAAAGAAGGAAATATTTGGAAAATTATATCGAATATTTCCTTTAAACTTCTGTCAAAGAAATTAGGAGAATTGCAATTTGAGAATATATAGCATAGAACATCAAGCAAAAACAACATCAAACATTCAAATTTAGTTAGATTTTACGCAAAAGCAATATCCAAATTGTTACACAACTCAAACTTATAGCCAATAATTAGACATATCAAAAAAGAAAAAACTAGAAACCTTCCCAAAGGAAGAAGAAGGATAATAGACAGACCAGAGGGAGCTCATGCATAATACGAGCTTCTCGTATTCATCTATACAGGTAGACTACTCCATGCTTGCGATTATTATGGAGGAATTTCCCTCCAATCTCCAAAAAAATATTGAAAAAGAGAAAACCTCAACACGAAGAACAACTTTAAAACAACGACCCTAGAAATTGTGTCCCTCAACCATGAGCAATTAGAATAACAAGAGGAAGATAGATCACTGGTGCAACGGCGAAATGCAATCATCTTTCTATATCTTCACAAACAAGAGATGAATGCCTTATGAACTAAAAAACCCCTCTATCTTGTAAATTTCCTTTAGCTAGTGCAAAACATGCCTTTATTCTTAACTCTTGCCTCTTACATGACATTATATATATTTAGAAAAACCTCACGCAATAATGTTTATCTCATAATGGGAAGATTAGCAAGGGATTTAGGTATGAGATTCCCCTGGCATAATATGAGATTGGAATGAAGATCATGTTTATTTGATAATGGGAAGATCAACAAGGGATTTGGGTATGAGATTCCCTGGCATAATATAAGATTGGAAGGAGAGTTATTTGATGAGGGAAAGATTGCTTGTAGGTCTATAGTTGAAATATCAATTCATTAGTGTCAGATATGTGATTTTATTTATTTTAGGGCGATTAGTAATATAACAAAATTATATATTCAGGTATATAATTATAAAAGTAAAGTGCTGTTGCCGACAATGAAAATCTAAATTTTAGTAGGCTTTAAATATAAAATATAAAATAACATTAAGTTGATATCCAGTCAGCAATAGTATCCATATCAACATTATGTGGCATCTTCTCATCCTACCATGTCGTGAGTGCACCAGTGCTCCAAAAATTTTACTTAACTTTCATTTTAAAATTATTTAAATATATTTTATAATTATTTTTTCTTTAAAATATCATTTAAATTCTTGCTTGTTATATACCTTTTGTCAATAAAATAAATTTTACGACTAACAAATGATTTCTTATATGATAGTAAAAGTATTTGGGAAATTTTATGTTTTGGGAAAAAATGAATTGTGTAAAAAGCTAACTTTATTAATGAAACTATCTAAAAAGTAAAAATAATAATAATAATAATGCTATTTTTGAAATAAAAAATATTAAATATAATTTAACTAAATCACAAGAAGTTAATAAAGTTTCCTGTGTGTCACATGCGTGACCCTCTAAATATTATGCCAAAACAAGATTGGATTTATTGGCTTGATCTATCAAAGTGGGATGGGCCAAACTAAATCCTAACCCAGCAAGAAACTTGTGGTTTGACCACCAGATTTTTTTTTTTTTAATTAAACAGACTCATCCCTATAATTGAATCCCACAAGTCATAACCTAATCCATCATAAGATCTACAACTTTTGGGCCTTTCTATTATCCTATTTGCTGATTTTGAAGCAAAGCTTTTCCGTTTTTGTTCCCTCCTTAATGCCTCTTGGTTTTGTTTTTGGAGGCCCATGAATATATATATATATATATATATATATATATATATATAAATCTAACACAAAGCATATAATTTTAAACCATTGGGATTTACTTACAGATTCTTAAATTATAAGGACTAAATTAAAAATTAAATAAATTTATAAGGATTAAAAGTATAATTTACCTTAATTATAAATGGTATTGGTGAAAAAAAAACTATAGAGGATTGTCATTTGCCATGGTAGGAAAAAAACTTCATAGGACTGCCATTTGTCACTTGTTAATGATAATATAGACATAAGTTTTTTTTAAATAAAAGCATGACATATATTTCTTCATATATCCAGTTTCCTTGATCTGTTTATTTAGACATGTTAATTTCTAATTATTTTACTAACAGGTGCAACAAATAGAGTAGAACCAAGAGAATATTATATAAATGAAAATAAATTACCAAATAGTTCTTATATACTCCAAGAAAAAGGATCACTAATAACTACTTATTTATAATAGGAGAAGATGGGGACAGTACTTATAATTAATTAAATTAGACAAATATGTTCTTAATGAAACATTTAGAATGTTTAATCGATTCAAATATAAATGAAGAGATAGACATCTACGACTTAGATGAAACTATAAAATGAGTTCCTAAACTAAAAAAGCAATAGAAAGAGAACAGCTAAAGTATAGAATGAGAAGATTATGTGAAGATGCAAAATTGTTATAACAAAATATTTATGAAATAAAATTAAAAATGAATGAATTAAGATAAGACGTCAAAAACATGAAAGATTATATGATTAGAATAGGTCAAACTTTAAAAATAAAAAACAAAGAAAGCTTAATAGAAATAAAACAAGGAAAAGAAATAAATATGATAAAAACTATAACAAAAATAATATTTGAAGAGAAAATAGAAGTGGAGATTAAAAATCAATCACCTAATGAAAATATATACCAAACAAGAATAATAACAAAAAAGATACAAAACTGACAAGAAATAATAAATAATAATTTATGGAGAAAATTATGATCAATTGATAAAAAATGAAAATAAAATAATAGATAAAAAGAAAGAAGATAAAAAAGAAAATATAGAAAAGCTAACAAAGAAAGATTATGTAATAATGAAATTAGTATGTCAAATAGGTTTAGATTTTCCTCATTATCTTAATATAATTAAGTCAGAAAAAATTAAAGAAAATAAAAATTTAACAATTAGGCAAATAAATATGATGAATGCAACAGAAGAATTAAGAAAAATTAGAAGAAATTAGAAAACAATTAGGACATATAACAATAGGATATAATAAAATAGGACAAAAAGAAATTAATATGCAACAAAGTGATATAACATCAAGCCTGGAAATCAAAAACCTCCAAATCTAAGTAGTCTAATATATAATATAAATAATACAAATAATAGTAAAATAAATAAAGAAGCTAAAATAGAAAATCAAAAATTTAGATAGAAAGAACCAATAAGAATACAAGACTTAACACATTTATATGAAACTACATATACACCTTATAGAAAATAGTAACTATACACCTACACCACTAGAAGAATGAACAATGGCACAATTAATAGCACTAATAACTAGAAATATTGAAATCAGTGTAGCAAATTTTATTAATAGAAGCAAGCTTTACAAGAATAGTATAAGATCGGTGGAAAAATAAACCAAAAGAATTTAGAATAAATGCAAAGACAGCAAATGAATATTTAAATAGAAAAGAATTTTTATGCTGCCTTAATGAGACAATATGAACAATTATTAAGAGATGAATTTGTAAGAAAAAGGATAGAAGCAAACGAAATTACATCATATAGAAATATGTACATAAGATCCCTAAGATTTAAACCAATACATGTGTGTATAAAAATTATTATTATGAAGTTAGGTTACAAACATATGAACAACAAAAATATTATATGGAATTATTTTATAGAAAATTACCAAAATTAATATTAGAAACAATAATTGAAGATTATAAGAAAGCATTTAATGAAAGGCAAGAATTAATACTATTTATAAACACTATGGGAAGAAGAGAGAATTTCTTAAGAGAATATTTATGAAATAAGTGTAAAGAAGCACAGAGAAATATTAAGTACTATAAAACAAATAAATTAATATTAAAATATAAAGAATTTGAAACACCTCATAGATGAGGCTCTAAAGTAAATATATATATATATATATATAATGAAAAAAAATATTCAAAGCCATATAAAAAATATAAATTTAAAATATACCCAAAAAAATGAAATTAAGAGCCATTACAAGCCAAGAAAATATTTCAAAAAGGAAGAGGAATAAATTATAAGAAAAACCCAAGAAAATGTCAATATTATAATTGTGGTTAAATAGAATACATATCTACGAAATATACTAAACCAAATAACAAAAAAGTCAAAATATAATAGAAATAGCTAAAGAACAAGGGCTAGAGCCCATAGAATATAATGAAATCTAAAGAAGTGAAATAGATAATTCAGATTTTAAAATATATAAAACGACTATAGAAACTAAAGGTAGTTCTGAACAAGAAGAAAGTAATTCAGAAGATTCTGAATATGCCTTAATAGAAGAAGAAAATGAGATATATATGAAGCAAAGAGAATCTAATAATAATATAGAAGAAAAAGAACAAGAATATGAAGAATTAAATGAAGGGATTAGATTAGCAAAAGTACCTATAACTTCAAATTTAGTTGAAATAAACTTAATCGATAAATAAGATGATTATGTATTATTAGAAATATAAAAAAAAAAAGATGTAATATGGATAGAAATAATAGCTCTAATAAAATCATAATACGAAAAAAGTACTATACAACTAGAATATACAGATAATAATATAAAAATAGAAGAAGATAGACAAAAACAGATGCCACAATAAGATTCAATAAAAAAAGATATAATAAAATTAAAATTTTTTGTAGATACATAATTAAATTATAGATTGACATAAATTAGGTTTAACACAAGGTTTTTTAGAACAAGTAAGACCTTATAGAATTCAAGAAAATAGAATATTTATAGATATAAACTAACAAGTAGTAATATTAGAAAAGCTAAGATCGAAATAGATGAAATTCTATTACATATTAGTGAAATTCAATTATGATAAGTATCAATTTATAAAATATCATGCAATGATAGGTACTAGAGTTAATATGACAATAGCTAAATATAATGTATTACCTTTAGAATTATGGAAAAAAACAAAAACCAATAAGAATGACTAGTGTAAGAAAAGAAGTACATGTGATAGAATTATTAGTTAAAAATATACCAATACAAATAGGAGAATATAAATTAAAAATTCCAATATTATACCAATTTAATGAATCTAAACTGAACATTATAAGAGGGATAGGTTTTTTAGAACAATATATGCCTTTACATTTAGCACAAAAGGCCTTAGTATTAACAACACCATGCAAACATGAAGCATAGGCAATTAGAATATTTAGTCCTTATAATAAAATAGATGCAGTATTTGGTAGAAAGAAATCTGATAATGAAGTATAATTTTTTCCTAATAATAAACCCATAGAAATAAAAGAAAAAAGTGTTAATTATAACAAATATAGAAATTAAAAAAATATAGAACAATGATTGATAATTAGTACATTGGGAAAAATCAAAAACCAGTAGCAAAGATAGAATTATTAGACTATAGTAAAGAAATAACAAGTAAACCTTACCCATGGATAGAAAATTAAAAAAAAATATATAACGCATATAAATGAAATGAAAAAATATAATCTGATAAGAGAAAGTAGATTTAATTATTATTCACCAACAATGATAGTAATAAAACATAGTGAAGAAAAATGAGAAAAATCTAGAATGGTAATAAACTATAAAAGAAAATGAAATAGCAGTTAGAAATAAATATCCAATACAAAAAATAGAACTACTATTTAACCTTATAAAAGGCAAACAATTATTTAGTAAATTTGATTGTAAGGAAGACTTTTTTCAAATAAAATTAGAAGAAGAAAGTAAAAAAATATACAGTCTTTACTACTTTAGAAGAATTATATGAATGGAATGTGCTATCCATGAGATTTCATAATAGTTCAAGAATATGTTATAAGAACTACTAATACTTATAAGGGATTTTGCAATAATATATATATAGATGACATACTAATATTTTCGAATAATGAGGAAGAACACAATAACCATTTACTACAATTTATTGATTTAATAAAAACAAAATGGACTGAATATATCACCAAAATAAGTGAAGTTAAGAAAAACTGGACTAAAATTTTTAAGTTATTATATAACAAATGATGGTATAGAATTATAAGAACATATAAGTAAAAAAAGATAAGATCCCTTAAATAAAAACAAAGAAAGAACTCCAATCATTTTAGGATTAGTAAATCAAACTAAAAATTTTACTCCAAATTTGTCTAAATATACTGCAAAAATATCAAATTTAGCAAGAGAAAAAACAAGATGGCAATGGGATGAAAATGCAAATAAAAAAATAAAAAAATATTATATTGAAATTTACCACAATTAACTATACTGACTAAAGAACCTTTAAAATAAAATATTTATACAAATGCATTAGAAATTATTGAGGAGCAGCATTATATCATGAGAATGAAGAATAAATAAAAATAATTATTAGATATGCTAGTGGTAAATTTAATGAAAACCAAAGTAAATACCATTTAAATTGGAAAGAATTTTTAGCTATAGTATAAGATGTGGAAATTTTTGAATTATTAATAATAAATTCTCATTTTATTATCAGAAAAGACAACACCCATGTATGACATTGATTAGATAAAGGAATAAGAACTACAAAATTAACTAATATAACGCTAATAAAATGGTAAGCTAATTTAGCTTATTATGATTACGAAGTTGAATATATAAAAGGAAATTTCATTGTTGATTATTTGAGCAAGGATAGAGCTAAATAAAGATCAGACAAATAACCAAGCATGGATTTTCAAAACACTAGTATTGAACAAATAATTATGAAAATCAATATTATTGAGATGAATGTGGGCTTACTTCAAGTCCAATAAATATGAGTCTTAGTAACTTGAGTACCTCATTGGGAAGCAGTATAGCCTAAGCAGAGGACTTAAGTAAAAGGATGAATAAATTGGAAAAAATGAGTAATAGATGAAGAAATTCCAAAATCACAAGCTAATCTTGTTGCGAGATGGATAAAAAATGTTTAAATTGATTCTTAAAATGAAGCTTAAAAATTAATTTATTTGGAGTCACCACCAAAATTTTTAATGAAAAACTTTGGAAAACCAATTTAAAATAAAAAAGGGAAAAGGCAAAATAATCTACGAAAACAGAGATAGATTCAGGGGTCTATTTGAGTGTGGAGAAGGTGTTAAGCATCTCATAACACCCGTTTATAAGGATGATTACCTTAAACTGGTCAATTGAATTAGAATATGACCTTAAATTTATCTCAATTACCTTTTTATTGACAGGGATTCATGTTAAACAAGGAGGACAAAAACAATAAAAACAACAAGCAAACAAATAGATATTTACAAAGGGTGGACTTAACCTAGGATGAAAGCCTAGGGCCTACGTACCTCGTGATAGGAATCAAAGTTTAAGTAGTTCAACCAAAAAGACGTGTCTATTAGTTAATGATTAGTAATTTTTGTGATAAGAATAAAAATAGTTTAAATTAAACAGATTTTTGTAAACAAAATGGAATTGAAATTTTTTTTTGTGTATTTTAATTTACATCAACCTGATTAATCTAGCTCTCTTGACTTCTTCATTTTTCTCTTTTTAATTTTATTTTTTTATTTTTTTTGAAATTTTTATTTTTATTTTGAAATTTAAATGAAATAATTATAAAGAACGAACTTAATCACGTTGTAAAAAATTGATTAATTAAGATATTTATTTTTGCATTATTATCATTATTGTTATTATTATTTTAAAATAAGTATGTACTATTTTCAAGGTTCATGGAGATTAAAATCTCACACGACCACAAGCACTCGAGGAGAACGATATTCTCACACGATGATTTCGCAAATAATGAAAAATATTTAATCAAAGTATTTATTTTTGCATTATTGTTATTTTTGAAACAAATATGTACTAATTTTTTAGATCTAAGGAGATTAAAATCTCACATGATCACAAGCACTCAAGGAGAATAATATTCTCACACGATGATTTCATAAATAATGAAAAATATTTAATTAAAGTAGTCATCTTTACATTATTATTATTTTTAAAACAAATATGTACTAATTTTCGAGATATAAGGAAATTAAAATCTCACATGATCCTAAGCACTCGAGGAGAACAATATTCTCATACAATGATTTCGTAAATAATAGAAAATATTTAATTAAAGTATTTATTTTTGCATTATTATTATTTTCTTAAAACAAATATGTATTAATTTTTGGGGTCTAAGGAAATTAAAATCTCACACAACCCCGAGCATTCGAGGAGAACAATATTCTCACCTGATGATGTCCTTAAAACCTTGTTTGTAAGGCTAAAATTAGTCTCACATTGACATAAATAATAATAATAATAATAATAATAATAGAACGCCAAAAATGAGGTCGAGTTACTGAGCATGCATGCACATAACGTTGCTTACCTCTCCAAATTTCCTTTGCTTTAACAAGATTGATGCAATGGACCTCTGCGAATCCTCCTATGACCACCTTTGTTAAGCCATTGGCCACACATGTCCGATAGTTGTACTATATTGACAAAGCACCCCTGTTTTGCCCCATGCACGGTACGTGTACTGCTGTTGAGTACCTATCTTCCCTCCATCCTTGTTTAGTTGCTAAACCCATTTTCATGCACATATCCTACACATGGCAAACTAAGTCTTGCATGTAATCATCCATAAGTCCCACGAATGTTACTTGCTCCACTCTTTGTCCTTGGCTAGTGGTCTATACAAAAATGTTTTTTTCGGCACTTAGGGTTGAAAATCTCAGTATCTCGCATTCTTTGGTTTCCCCTTCCATCATTGGTAAAGCACCACATTGATCCTCGAAAGTTCACTGCAACCTATGCATAAGCTTTCAGCCTGATATACGAGGGCATCACCATTTTCTTTATTGTTTCAAGCTTTAGAGATAGGGGTATGTAGAGTGGCTCCCCTTCCTCTTGCCTAGTCCCTTTCTCCTCCCTCTTAGCTTCAAGGTCCTTTTCTCTCTAGCTTGTGCTCCCTTCACTGTCTTCTTTCTTTAGTCTCCCTTCTTAATTTGTCTCCCCCGTGTTTCTTCCTCACATCAGCAACTTTTCTTCTCTCTTCCTCATTCTCTCTCCTTCTATTCTCAGTTCCAGCTCCCTTCTTCTGCTCTTGTCTCGGTCTTGCTGTTCTCGGCCCGTGACCTCATGGTCTTCAGCTCGGGCTCTATCACTCTTTTCTTTGGTTTGTCATCTTCTTCTTCAACTCCCTTTTTTCTTTTTCATCTTTGCCTTGTTATTTCTGCTTCTTGCGAGACCAAAAGCTTTGTTTCTTTTTCTTCCTTGTTCTTTTTGGTTCAGAATGCCAAAGACATGGATTCCTCTTATACGTTCTTCTTCTTTTGATATGTCCTTCTTGATATTTCTCCACTCATCCTATACTTTTCTACCTTAACTTTCTTCACATCTTCTTTGGATTTTCATGACAGCTCTCTCCCTCTTGTCTGTGCTTCCTTCCTCCTTCTCTTTGTGTTACTTGCTCCTGGCTTCTATCATTCGCTCCTCATTGTTTCTTCTCTCTCGGTCTATTTCTTCCCACTGCTCAAGGTTTTCCTTCCTAGTTGTTCCCTCTCTTTTCTTCACTCTTTGTCACTCTCACCTTTCTTTCCCTCCTCCATTCTCCGTTCTGCCCTTCCTCTATTTCGGGTCATTCAAATAGAGGTGAACAGAGTGATGGCTTGGTGTGTATGTGAAGCCTTTTCCTCAGCAGCCCCCTCTCCTTGGTCTATCTCAGCCCTTCTTTCTTTGTCTCTCTCCCAGCATGGCATTCTTAGCTTGTCGCTGCTTTCCCTACCCGTGGATGTTAATCTCTAGAAGAGGAGATTGAGAGATCATGGAGTTAGAAAGAAGGTTCTGCAAATAGGATTCGAGGTAAAACCCTAAGAAAACTAGTCCTCCATTCTTGGTTCCAACTCCCTTCCTCTGCTCTTATCTCGGTCTCCTTCCTTCTTTGTGATAAATAGGGCTCTGAAAAAAGCAAGCTTCCTCTTGGAGTCCATGGAAACGAAACTACTTTATACAGAACTCAATTGATCCAAGGCATGTCAAGGAGGAGGCAGGATCATGGGAACCGAGCCCCTTAGAGATGAGCAAGATGTCGATTTTTTCCAAAGAGAGATGTACAGAGTCGTATCGAAGACCCCGTGATCCTGGAAAAAAATGTTTTTTTACTGATAACACACAGAAGCACAGTGGAGAGAGAATGGAGAGAGAACAACACCCTTCCTCCTTCTTGACTCTTCTCCCATCCCTTTCCTCTGCAGCTTTCACGGTCCTCTTTTCCCCTTTCATGCAAGTTGCAACCTTTTTTTTCTTTGATTTTTATTATTATTACCATTATTATTAATTAATATTTTTTGAGTTTTTAATTTTCTATTTTTGTTTTGTTATATATTTATTATTATTATTATTATTATTATTTTATAATTTTACTTTAATTTATTATAATTATTTTAATTAGCTAATTTTATTTTTGGGATTTGAGTTTATTTAATTGTCTCCCATGATTTATTTTTAATTTCAACTTGTCCCCAATTGAGAATATCATTTGAAGCTTTGTCATTTTTAATTTTTCCTATTTGCTTAATTATTAATTAATTGGTGTGTCAATTAATTAAATAATTTAGTAATTTGGGATGGGGTGTTCACAAATCCAAAAAACCAAATAGTTCTCTTCACAAAGATATTGAAGGCCCAACAAGAAGCCTAGAAAAAGGAAAACCATGATGAAAGAAGTCCAAGCCATATTCCTCAATTTGCCAAGCAAATAACCAACTCTAACATACCCCAAACTTCAACCTTCACTATAACCTAATTGTCTTCCTTAACTAACATTGACTTAAAAACCCTTGAACAATTCCCATATCTTAAACTCCTTATTAGTTAGATGAACCACTTAAAACTCCTATAAAAATTGCTCAAGTATGTATCAGACTATGTAATAAATTAGGTTATTATTCTCCCAAGAACTAGCCTAGAAATTAGTGAAGACATTATTTAGTTATGGTTTAATCCAAACAATATATCCCTATTCTAATATAACGGAAATATCTAACTACCAAAGTCCATCCAAGAAGTAGCTAAACATTATTTTGAAATAGTAGCCAAGTATAGAGTTTATGTCAGATGTTATTCAACAGCAGTAGAAGTAACTCCAGAGAAATTTTATCTTCCAATTAATTTGATTAACTTTGGGATAACTATGAAACCATTTGAATATGAAGAAGAAGAAAAGGATGCCATTGCAGAAGAAGATTTTGTCTATATGATATGCAAAATAAGACCACAAGAAGTTAACATAATATTCCCAAAGATGAATAGAACAACAAGTGATGAGGCCTAATGGACCTATTTCACAATACCAACTACTTGTATATACTCAGTAAGAAAGACAAGTAAACAAAGTTAAAATTTTTCCATATGATATGAAAGGATAAAAGCCAACAACATGGACCATCCATAAAGGATTAGGAAGAAAATATGCCAAGTGTTATCAGAATATACAACTCACCACTGTGAGTATTGTGACGAAAGTAAAAAAGAAGAAAAAGATTATGAAGAACCATTGACATCTTTTGATGTGATAAATTGAGAAGACAAAAAGAGAAGAGGACATAACAACAAAGGCAAAATAATGACAATAACAAAGGAATCAAATGACTAAGAAAAAGAAGATAAAGTAATAAGGACA
This sequence comes from Delonix regia, assembly GCA_037074485.1. NCBI lineage: Eukaryota > Viridiplantae > Streptophyta > Magnoliopsida > Fabales > Fabaceae > Delonix > Delonix regia. Next base: position 3,173,190 of record CM073460.1, on the reverse strand, counting down.
ATAGAAGGACAATAATGAGAGGAATCAAAGGACAAAGGACAATAATATTAAGAAAAAAAGTAACCAGAGTGGAATAAGAGGAACTATGGTTGTAATAGTTGAAAGAAGTGTTAGGTATGCCTAGCCTATAAAGTCTTGTAATAAGAAGTAAGGAACATTGAGCCTCATAGCATTTCTCTTTTGTAAAACTTCTCTAAAATGTTCACTCTCTTGTCCAAAATTATCTTTATTGAATAAAGAGTATCTAATTCTTCATCAAGTTATTCTACTGTCCATCGTTATCATCCTAACAAGAACATCTAAAGTTTAATAAGGTGTGAAATTCTAATTTTCTTATAGGAGATTAAGGGGATAATTTTATGAAATTATAATCAAATAACATGATCTTATGATTGAAATAATGAATATATTATTAACACATTAATAATAGTTAAGTTAAGGAATAAGATATATCTCTTATAAAAAATAAATGAAGGTTGTGCTAGTCTAAATTGGGAAGGAAATGTTTGTGCATTGCAACACTATAAAAGACTCATGTGAAAGAGGACAAGGTTCCTTCTATAACTCGATTTAGATTTGGTCAACAATTATTCTGTTACTTGAGATATATATTATTTTTGTTAGTTCTCTATAATGGAAGTGCATGATAATTTTCTTAAAAAAACTTATCAACTTGCTTATAATAGAGTTACATGCTTTTATTATTAATTATATTCATAAAAATATTGTGTTAAAATAAAAATGAATATCTTTAAATTCAATAAAATAAGAATAATTTGTATAAACCTACTTAAACTTTGCTAACATAGTGCACATTTTCCTTCTATTTTAAAATATATATTTTAATCTAATTTTAAATTTTTTTGTTAAAATTTTTTTATAAAAAATATGCTTTTAAGTTGATAAAAAATTGATAAAATATAAATTAGATTAAAATTTAATATCAATTTAAAATTTTTAAAAAATATTTTTTATATATTTGAAAAATTAAAAAATTATATAATTTTAACAAGATTGTATATAATTTATGATAATTTATTCGTAAAAATAATGAGAGCCGTCTTTCACATGTAATACACGCTTACTTCGCGGCCCCGAGCTGACGAGCGGTTCTGCCTTCGCAAGTTACAACGTTGGGAAAACACTGTAAAAAGGGAGACCCTTGCCTCAGTTTTGGACAGGTTGGTTTGGCACTGAAATTTCTGGATTTACCTTAATACCCCCGGACCGCCTCCCTCATCCACCATATGCTTTGTCTACCTCTGAGGAGGGCATAACGGTAATTTTATCTTTTCCTCATCAAAATCACCGTTTATTCGAATTTCGAAGCTCCCCAGCAGCGAAAAACCACCCCCAAACGGAGCCAAATCTTTCTTCTCTTGTTTATTCAGATCTGCGAACCCTGAAACCCTAACATTGGAACCCTTAATTTTCCTTTTGATCTCTTCGATTCGATAGGGAATTCGTCGAATCGAGAGCTCAAAAAGCCATGGGCGATTTCAATCTCGCTCTCGTGATCGTCGCCATAGTCGTGTGCATCATTGTCTTCATCTTCAATGTCTACCTGCTCGTCAATTACCAGCACCCCGACGACGCTAACCAGGCCTACTTCCCCAAATTCGTCGTTGTTTTGGGTCTCTCCATCGCCGCGATTTCCATCCTGATGTTACCGGCGGACGTGGCGAACCGGCAGGCGTGCCGGAACGCGATATACAATGGCGCGTGTCATCTCACCTTGCCGATGAAGGATCTGTGGCTGGCGGTCTACATCATCGACGCTGTGCTCGTGTTCTTTGTTATCCCCTTCTCGATGTTCTACTATGAGGGGGACCAGGACAAGTAGGTAGTTTCAGGTTGTTGTATCAATGTTGCATGTTTGTGTAGTAAAGCATCCGTTTTGAGCTGCTTTTATTCGGAATTGGTGATAGATTTCTGTGCTGATTCTTCATCTGGGTGCAGGAGTGTTGGCAAACGGATTAAGAGCGCGCTGTTGTGGATGGTGATGACAGCTATCGTGTGCGCTCTCGTTCTGGGTATCTTATATGGTAAGCTCTTGTTTATTTTCTCCGTCCACTTATATTCACATCCCTTCTTCAGTGTGTGTTGAGGGTAAAACTAAATTAGGCTGTAGATTTTGAGGGAGTTTAATTGTGTTTTCACGACTAAATACATTTACTTTGTTATGCACTTCAATAGTGTCGTTGGATAATATCAGGCATGCAGTTGTATTGACTTCATTTTTCGTTTGTCAATATTCGGTGGTTGATATGTTTGATGATTATTGCGGTGGAACAGTCTTTTCACTTAAAACACAGTCTGTGTGATTAATGTGTGTGAGCTGATAATCAGAACTAGAAAAGAGTCGAAGTTGTTCCGAGGGATTGCAAGTTTAAGTATAAAAAGACATAACAAAGAATTTTCTTTCTGTGCTTTATAGGGAAGCTTTAGGCTTCAATAGATTAAGAAAAGAAAGGAAAATTATAATTGGAGTTGCTATGTGAGTGAATTCATGTGGGCATTTTGGGATTTGTAACTCATGATTTAGGATGGACTAGCTGGAATGAGCCTTTGGCAGCACGGTTGAAGAACAAAGAGGAAGAAGAAACAATTAACATAAGTTTGATTAATTTAGCTGAAAAAGTATGCTTAGATCTCAGAAGTGCTCTCTTAGAAAAGAAAAATGGATGGATTATTCTTCCTCTGAAGGATTTCTTCGTGGAACAATTTTTTTCTTAATAATTTCAAAGAGGAACAAAACATGGGTTATAATTATAGAGATAATATTTTACACTTTCACTATTTCATACACGGTTGTTTCTATTAAATTTATATAACTTGTAATGTGTTTGCTACATAGATTTATGCACTTAGTTGATATATTTGATAAGAATCTATAAAGTCTATATTTCACACATTGGAATATCCATTGGATGCCTTTAATTTATGTAGATTTTGCTCTTATTATCAATAGTTGATTTTAGGATTTTGAATGTATGTAAAAATTGAAGGATATCCGATATTATATATAGTGGAGGTTGACATGCATGGTCATGGATCAATATTAAATTCTTTGGAAATGTCTTTCATGCTTGCATTTACGTATATTGTTACCTATATTTTCTTGAGATATAGGAATTTCATTATACTTTGTCTGAAAGAGTTCTATTCTATATGACTCTTGTTAATAAATGGAAGATAATATACTCAGCATGAAATCTGAGCGTTGAATGGTAAACCACTCTCAATCTTGGATGAATTTTTTAACTCCAATGTGGCTTTATGTTTGATTAACCTGTATCTGACTCTGTTTTTGTCCTTTAAGTTATATATTAGGTTGACTGTTGACATGCATGTTCATGGATCAATATTTAATGCTTTGGAACATGTGTGCATTTCTATTTATAGTGTTTATGTAACCTATATTTTCTTGAGATGTAGGATGTAGGATGTAGGATTGTTATTTGTACTCCATTCTGCTTTTGTCTGAGAGTTCTATATGACTCTAGTTAATAAATGGAAATTATGTTACTCAGTGTAAATTCTGATGTTCAATGGTAAACCTCTCGCAATCTTGAATAAATATTTTAAATCCATTGTGGCCTTAAGTGATAATTATCCTGTATCTGACTGTATTTTAATCCTTGGAATGATATATTAGGGCTGGTTGGGAAGGTGGACTTTACTGTTAGGCATCTCTCGTCATCCACAACCACATTTCCTAGCTCATGGGACTTCAATAGTGGTCAACAATGTATTGGAAATGGCGTCCATCAGGTCTTAATATCCTATAGTTCATTTTTTGATAGTTTTTGTTGCTTTCAGGAGCAACTTTTGCTCTTCCTCATTCTGCTTTATTCCTCTTGTTTATAAAACAGTGCTCTGCCTACTCTGCTAGTGCATCATCAGAGAAAACATGGACCATGCGTACAACCTTTCCCGAATACGTTGTTGCACTCGCTACTATTGTTGGATCTGTGCTCTTTGCTGTAAGCTCATCCTTCATGAAGTTTAATTACTGAAGTTAAAAGTATTACTTTATTCAGTCTATGTAACAGGCACAAAAGAACAAGATTCTCTCCCTTTTTGTTCAGTGCGAAAGAAAATACTTTCTTTTGGTTATTATTTTTGTTGCAAGTATATGAGTAATGATAATGTTGTTTTTCTTTTATCTTCAGCCTCTCGTGGTTTAAACTTATATCATTATGTTAATACTTTATAAAATATCAAATTGATGTTATAAACTATTACTACATACTAGAACAAAAGTTCTTTTGTAAGGAACAAAATGCAGCTTTTCATATGGGATTATGTTATGATATTTTTTTTCCACTCTTGTTATAAAATAATAAGTATTAATCTGTATTTTCACCATCCAATCCAGATATTTGGTGGCGTTGGTATTGCTTGTCTGCCATTGGGACTTATATTTTCATTTATCCGTCGTCCAAAGGCTGTTATTACTCGCTCACAGTATATCAAGGTGCTATGTAGCTCTATATAAGGGGACTTCTTGATTGCACAGGCTTCTCTTTTACCCATTATCCCTATGCTATATATATATAAGGTTTGTTTGTTTGGTTATGTTAGGAAGCAACTGAACTAGGTAAAAAAGCAAGAGAATTGAAGAAAGCAGCTGAGGCACTTCATCAGGAAGAAAGAAGTGGTTCAAAGGGTAGAAAATTTCGTAAGAATATAAAAGCTGTAGAGAAGGTAACAAATATTGGTGATTTAGTGGTAGTATTTAATAATGTCATTACATATATGTATCTGCAATGCAATTATTCCATCTATAATATCATGTAGACATCGTTGATGCAGTGGCACAGGCTTTGTATATCATAATTTGATGTGTGCTATTCTAGTTTGTGGTGCAAAGCTGCATACACTTACTCAAATGTCCTTGTTCTATATTATGCTGTTCTAATTGTATTCTCTTCTATCTTGCTTAATTTGCCAGGAGGTGTTTCAATTAGAAGAAGATGTGAAACTTCTTGAAGAGATGTACCCACAAGGGGAAAAGGTAGACAATCAACATTGTAACTTTGAGTTCTTGGCAAAACTGTATAATTTTCCCACGTCCTGATCCTACTCAAATGCAGGCTGAGACCGCATGGGCACTAACAGTTCTTGGATATCTGGCAAAACTTGTGTTGGGAATTTTAGGGTAAGCAATATATATATATATATATATATATATATATATATATATATCCCTACAAGGAATAATATCATTTGTATATTTTTATTTCGTCTTTTGATATTTAATTAGAACAGAAATTAAGGTAATGGAAACATAACAGCCTGGAAGGGCATGTCTAAACGGACTTAGCACCCTGTTACTATGAGGACTTTCAAATGAAAAGGAACTTACTTGACATTCATGCTGTACAAGATATTATATCTGTTACCGTTAATAAAATGTTGCTTAGGATAATTTCTTCTTTTCTTTTTTAACCATTTTAATGGGTTGGAAATTTGGATTATGCATACTGAAACTTTGTATTTGTGTTAGTTAAAGATGCATCTCATTTAGGTTTTTATGCATTATTTTCAGCTTAGGTTCAGGTGAATACTTTTTGGCGACACTGTCATTGACATTATTCTTGTTCTTTCACTGTACTCAGGACTGCTTCTAGTTGCAAGTGTAATGTTTTGTATGTATGAATAACCTAATATCTGAAAACTGGACCAGGTTGATCGTTTCAGTGGCATGGGTTGCTCATATCATCATATATCTTTTAATTGATCCTCCTCTTTCTCCTTTCCTGAATGAAGTTTTCATCAAGTTGGACGATATTTGGGGTTTGTTAAATTACTCCTTTGTTTTTGGGTCTTTACATGTTAGCTAATTATGATTATAGATACAGCATATTTTAGCTTTCATTCAGTTGTTGTGGCTAAGATTCATATTCTGCTTCATTTTTAGGTCTTCTGGGTACTGCTGCATTCGCATTTTTCTGCTTCTACCTTCTCCTTGCCGTGATTGCGGGTGCCATGATGCTTGGGCTGAGACTAGTTTTCATTACTATTCATCCCATGAAGTAATTAATTTGTGCTGTCAGATTTGTCATTTTTCTTTGCTTCGAATATATATTGGTCAACTAATTTTTGACTGCCATAATTTATTTATTTATTTTTTTGCAGGTGGGGAGCCACTTTGATGAACTCTTTTCTGTTTAATGTGGGACTTATCCTTCTCTGCTCCATTAGGTGAGCATAGCCAACATTATATTTCTAAATGGGATGTTACGTCTATAATTTTTTTATATAAATATTACCTTTATAAGTGATTCAAGATTCGTGTTTAAATTTTGTACTTCTGATCATGATGGTAAAGTTTAAAATGTTGTCTATTCTATTTTTTGTTGGTTACAAAATAGGAGGATATAAGTTCGAAGGATTGAGAATTTAAAGTGGGTGATACTTTTAGGCTCTCTACTTTTTACTTTTGAGATATATCATGTGAATGAGCAAAGAAAATTATTTGTCATTTGAAAAGCATTTGTTATGCTGTCATGTCAATGTCATGCTGTAGCAATGCTGTTGAAAATATATGGTTTTACTTTACAGTGTTATCCAGTTCTGCTCCACAGCATTTGCTTACTATGCTCAAGCAACTGCAGCACAGGAAATATTTGGCCACACTTTGCAGTCTCTTCGTGGAATTAAATATTTGTACAAGTGAGTTAATCTGGATCTCTCTTCAGTCCCGAACCCACAAAAGGAGTGAAAATGAAACTATTGATTCTTGGATGGCCTGTAAATTATGGCCCTTCTTTTGTTCCAACTTCAATACATCCCATTTTTCAGCTGAGGTTCATTAATCTATATGATTCCCATATTAGATTAGTTTGTTACCTGTTACCATTATTCTTTTGGATGGTATTTTATTTTGTATTTTTTAGTAGTAATATCATTTATGGTTTGCTGATACAGTTTGACTCATTGGTTGTCTCATTACAGGTACAACGTATTTCAGATTGCTTTTGTTGTGCTGGCTGGATTAACCTTTATATATTATGCTGCCTTTGTAAGTTCTCTTTTTTTTTTTTTGTTCCCCTTTTTTTCCTCTTTTTTTCTTTGGTCATCATTGTTGCTGATACTGAAGAGTTAATTTGGAAATAATTCAGGGATGGAAAAGAAAAAAACCTAGTGGCAGGTTCCAATTGTCTACATGAGTTATGGTTTAGCCTGTAAAAGTGTCATTTGGAGGGAGCCATCGTGGGTTTCTTGTCCTATTAAAATCTCATTTGGAGTGATCTTTATATTCGGATGTGTTTTTGGCCTAGTTTTGCTTGCTGTTGAAAGCTCTAGAGTAGGCCGATAACCATCCAAGTGTATAATCATTTCATGGCACAGATGAATCATTTCATGGTGGGTGCCGGTGCTGCCACTAATCTTTGCTTCTTATCACGCCCTTGTATGTATTATTCCTTTGTTTGATTTGTGTTACACATTTTTTTTTCTGAGAATATAATTTAAGCTGTGAATGAGGGACAAACTGGGTTTCTGTAACACTTTGATGTAATGCAAACCCTTGCCGAATAGAAAGTTGTGTATGAGCCAGTGTTTTTGCCTGTTTCTAATTTCACTCTATTAAGCTTCGTGTATTTGTGTGTTTTTGAGATTTGATTTATTCACTGCTCCTCCTGCCTGCATGTAATTACTATTTAACTCGCTTGAAATTGGGTGAGAAATTGGGCCGGCCTGGCCCATAAGGGCATTGGAATTGGTATGTTGGGTCTGGCCAGTTGACTGTTACATGGAGAAAACTGTTTTATTTTTCTGTGGGCAATGTAATTTTGCTAATTTTAATCTTTTATAAGTCTTGTAGAAATTAAACATGGATTCTTTTCTTTTCATTTTAAAATATACAGATTTTTTGAAAACAAGTCAACGATCAAGAGAGATCTCAAGTATGACAGCATTTACAGGGATCAGTGTTTATTCTCTCGAGAATAATTGTTAATTACAGCAATGGTATAAATTGTTTAATAGGTAATTATAATGAACAAGAAAAAGAAGAAAATATTACCTAGAATTGAAGGTGTTAAATGGATTAGTGGAGTTTGGCTTGCATGATTGTGGTCCATTGAAGATGACCTCTCGGTCTGCTATCTTTGTAGTTGCCAAAAACAAAAAAAATTTCTTTTTCGAACAAAACAGAGCTTAATGTGTCTTGAAAATCCATAGATACTTCATATTGCGTTACCGGAGAAACAACGTCAATTCTGTGTTTTGTTTTGACAGTTCTATTATTTTTTAAAAAATTTAAAAATAATAATAATTCAAAAATAAGTTAAAAAAACAATTTCATTTAGGTTTTTGTTTAGGCTAAAATGTACGTTTAATCTCTCTACTTTGTTTCAATTTTGTTGCTTTAGTTTAAAAGTAATTAATATTGTCATTCTAATATCTAAATGGATCCACTTTTGTCATGAAGTAATTCATTCTGGTTATTTTTTTCCGTTGGAAAAAAGAAGTACAAATAGTAATAGAAAAAGAAAACATTCTTTTAACTTTGTCAATTTCATGTACTCTCCTCAAATTTAAAAATAAGAAATGAGCTCATTCTCACCTTTTAACATTTAAAATTTTATATCTAATTGTTGTCAATAGAAAAGTTAAATAACTCCCTTTTCTTTTCACGCTGACATGTAAGTAAAGACACTCATTAGTTTAAAAGTAAGCTCGTATGTTTAGAATATTAAACAATGAGGGTTTAGGAATATAGTTTTTTTTTTTCTTTTAAGTTAAGAGAAGTATTTGAAGAAGTTAAAGCAGTGTATTTGTAATTTTCCCAAATACCAACATTCTCAAGCTGTGGAATAACAAGTTAAACAAAGAGAGAAAATGGAACTCTTATATATAGTTGAGCATGTGAAAACAGATATTTTGCTAACGTCATACTGCAAAAGCCTTGTTCTTGGTATGCTAATGCTGGGGACATTTATTGGGAAAATTCTAAGATACACTAATGGTATGTATTTCTAAGGATCAAGATCTTTTTTATATAGTGTATGGAATATATTTTTGAGTCTCTAAAATAAATTCTGCTTGTTTAGAGTAAATGCAGCTGGTGTATGCAAGAATCTCTCTATATGTAGTAATGTGGAATTTGGATCCCTTCCAATTTTATTGGAGGAGAATTTTTTCCAGTAATTAACTAGGGCCATTGGAGTGCTAAATTTTTTTATAAAATATCTTTTTTTAAAAATAAAAATTAATTATTTTTATAAATAAATATATGTTAAAATTTTAAATTTTTTATATACAATAATATTAAGTTGAAGACATAAAAAGACTGAATTATTTTTAATATTTCACAATTTATTCTGTATATTTAGAATTTATTATATTTTAATTAAATATCATTCTGTATAAAAAAATCTACAATTTTAATATATATTATTTATAAAAATAATTAATTTTTATTTTTAAAAAAATACATTTTATAAAAAATTTAAGTTCATCCCTGGAAAAAATACCTCCAATAACATTGGAGGGATCCAAACTTATGTAATGTCTCTGACTACATAATTTTGAGCTGCAAGTGATAATATGACGAGCACCAAATTGTAAAAAAGTACAGACCATAAACCTTGAAGGATTCACCACCCACGTGCTATGAAGGAGTTCCAAGCCACGTGAACCTGACTGCAACTATGCCACATGGCTAGCAAGTAGCTGTTGTAGTGCACTGAGTTATTCACTATACCTACCTGTGGTAGCATGCAACCACACCACTCCTTTGCATAGCCACACATTTTGGTTGTACATAATGATAAACAAATTTTTGTGTATAGCAAGTGTTTTATTGAATTAGTCTCCCTAATTTTACATTATGTGATCATTTAAGTTTTAATAAATTAATCATGATAAATTTGTCTTTTAGAAATATTATCTTATATATAATCAATTCTTTATTAATTTAAATAAAATGACTAATTTTATATAAATTTAAATTTGTAAAAAACTAAATTATTCAAAAAATGTAAAAATAAAGAATCAATTTTGCATATCTCACAGTCTTTTGTATATAAATAAAACAGTCATTGCTTGTATTCATTATTGGAGTAATTACTCTAATAAATTTTTAAGTATTACACTGATATCATGATTCTACTATTTATAAGGTAAGAAAATTCAAATAAATCATCAAATTTTATAGAACTTAACTTCAAAAAGTTGAATACTTTTTTTAGGATTGTGTACATATTTAGATTTTCGCATTGAAAATTGATAAAAGATAGATCAATGTGTTCCATGATTGAGTAATTCAATAAAAAAAAAAAAGTTACATTATGATTTTATTGGCAAATTTGATAATAAACAACTAAGAAATATTATGTTATAGGCAACAAATAATAATAGAGAAAAAAGAAAGAGGAAGTATTATTATCACAATAATTATTTAGTGTAGTAACAGAAAAAGAGACATAAATTGGGAGAGGGGAAGAGTACATATACAAAAGAGAAGCTCAAATTCACCACACCCTCTCAACTACAATTCCTTTCTCTATATAGCTTCAGATTCCCTTATCTTCCACATGGTTTTCTTGGCCCTATTGCTTCTATGTAATACCGACTTCTCCTTGATATTTGGATCTCTTGCCACCTGTCCAAGTTGACTAACTAACTCATATGGCTTGTTTGTTATAACATTACTCCCCTGGTTCAGATTGACCTTGTCCTCAAGGTTAAAGTTAGGATAAGCTGCCCGAAATCCATCTAAGTCTTCTCACGTGGGCTGTTCATTATTTTCCCAACTAACTAGTATCTTTGTAATAAAGTTGATACCCATCTTGACTCATTTGGAATCGAGGATATGTGAAGGTCTTAACAGGGGTCCATCTTCAGATATGAGTAATGGTAGAGGCACAAATTGGGATATTGGGTTGCCAAAACACTTCTTGAGCAAGGAAACATGAAACATAGGGAGGATTTTAACACTCTCAGGAAGTTGAAGTCTATAAGTGACTCATCCAATACGATCAAGTATTGGGAATGAACAAAAATATTGTCTACTAAGCTTTTGACTATGTTGCAGCTCTATTGACGATTGGCGATAAGGCTAGAGTTTGGCAAAGAGCATATCTCCTTCATAAAATTTGCACTATATTCTTTTAACATAAGCATGTTTCTTTATTTGGTCCTGAGCTTTAAGCAAATTGGACTTCAATTGCTATAGTAAACATCATGTTCTATCAACTACTGATGAATATCCTTAGGATTGGATTGAGTGCCTACAAATCAAATCAATGGCAGTAGGTCTCAGCTATAAAGGGCCTTAAAAGGAGTCATTTCGATTGAAGTATGGAATGATGTGTTATACCAGTACTCTACCTATGCAAAATACTTGAACTAAGACCATGGATTATCAATCACAAAATTGCAAAGACATATCTCTAAGCATCAAATGAAAGCCTCGGATTAGCCATGGGTTTGGGGGTGGTATGAAAAACTAAGCTTGATTGTGGTCCCTTGAAACTTGAAAAGATTTTACCAAAATTGACTTGTAAATACTTTATCCTTATTAGAGATAATCGAATGTGGCAAGCCATGCAACTGCATGACCACTTTAAAGAATATGTCTGCTACCTAATGGTTGGTGTATGAGGTTTTTAAGGCCGCAAAATGTGCATATTTGGATAGCCGGTCTATGACTACTAAAATAACTGTATATCCATGAGATAGGGGAAGATGAGTAATAAAGTCCATGGTCACCTCTTCTCAAACTTAGGCCAACAATGGAATGGGTTGTAACAATCCTTGAGGATGTAACTGTGATTGCTTAGTATGTTGACAGATGAAGCATTCGTGAACATACTTTCGAACATTGTCATATAAGTGAACCTAGTAAAACTGAGCAGCGATTCAAGCAAACATTCTAACTTCTCCTAAATTCCCCCTATTGGTGAAGTATGTAATTCATTTGAAATTTTTTGTTTCAAGGTGTTTGCACTTGGAGGAATAAGGATTTGACCTTTCCACAACAACAACCCTTCTCACATAAAATTATTAGGAACTAAGCCTAGCTTCGATATACACTTAAGTAATAAGTAATGCAAGTTCTTATCTTGTCACAAGGCTTCTTGCACTTTCTAAGGAAGAATGAATGATTGATTGTGCAGACAGGAAACATTAAGATAACACATCTGTAACAACATTGGAAGTTCCTAACTTATACTCAATAGAATAATTGTAGCCTAATAATTTATGAAGCCATATTTCCTATTCAAGAGTTTGAGTGGTCTGAGTAGTAAGATGTCAAAGACTTTTCAAATTTGTGTGTATAATGAAGGGGTGGCCCACTAGATAATGCCATAACATGGCTATACCTTCTATTATAGCGAACATTTCACATACATAAGTCAACTTCAGCTGCATTCAAGGAGTTAATTTCTTAGAAAAGAATGCAATTGGGTGTGTATTTTGGTTGAAAACTGCTCCTACCCCTACAGTAGGTGCAATATTTTCTAAGATAAAATGTTTGCTAAAGTTTGGTAATGCAAGAATAGAGGCTTTAGTTAACTTTAATTTCAACGAGTTAAATGCTTTCTGAGCCTTCGTTATCCAATTGAAAGAATCCTTTTGTAAAACTGTTTTTAATGCGCAACAATTTGAGCATATTGATGAATAAACTTCCTATGATAGCTATTTAAGAATAAGAATCCTCGTAATTACTTCTGGTTCAAAGAAGGAGGCCATTGTACAATTGCCTGAATCTTAGTGTTGTAAACTTCCACATTAGAAGCAAGGACAATGTGCCCCAAATGTTCCATTTTAGTTTGGCCAAATGAGCATTTTGACATTTTAGCAAATAAATAATTGTTTGATAAAATTAGTAGAACAATGGTCAAATGTTCCAAATGCAATTCCTAATGAAGGACTATAGATGAGAATATCATCGAAGAACACGAGTACAAATATGCGAAGGTAAGGCAGAAAAAACTATTCATCAAGTCTTGGAATGTCGTCAGAGCATTTGTAAGGCCAAAAGGCTTTACAAGCCATTCGAAATGTCCATGATGTGTTTGAAATGTTGTTTTATGGCGATCTTTGGGTAATATGATGATAGCGAACGTAAGTCAAGCTTAGGCAAAAACTAAGCACTAAATAATACATCTAAGAGTTCATCGACTGTTGGAATAAGGAAGCTATCCTTAATTGTTATAGTATTCAAAGCATGATAGTTTGTGCAAAAACACCATGACCCATATATTTTTTGACATGAAAAATTGAAGCTGAAAAAAGGCTGGAGCTTGGTTGTATAATGCCCTTTGTTAACATTTGTTGAACTAGAGACTCAATTTATGTCTTCTTAGCACGTGGATGACAATATGGCTTAACCTTTACTGGATTCGTACCCTCTTGTAATTTTATACAATGGTTGTAAGCTCCAGGTAAGCGATGAAGAGCTTTAAAGGCACACTGATATTGTTGAAGTAATTGCTGTAAATTTGATGGCATATTAAGGACCCCATTCACAGAATCGCAACTCTTGTTATATTGCAAGGTATACAACTCAACAATAGCTTGAGTAGCATACATATACCTGAGCATATGAAACTGAGCCATCGTAGGCTGTGCATTGTCATCCCCATGTAAAGTGATGAATATGCCATTCAAATAGAATTTGATTATGGACATGCTATAATCTGCCATGTGGGGACCTAATGTAGCTAGCCAAGCTGTATCCAAAACCAAGTCAGAACCTAGAATAGGAAGAACATACACAAGAGGAGAGAGTTTATGGCCTTAGATATGGACAAACAATGCTTTTATTACCCCTTCGCTCACCAAATGCCTACCGTCACCTACTAAAACTAAAAAATTAGGTGACGACACTATTGGTAACTTGAGGAATTAAGTTAGACGAGGTTGAATGAAATTGTTGGAATTGCCTCCATCAAGTAGTATTGTTAGGGGATGTCCATCAATATAGCCCTTGAAACAGATAGGCCTAATAGCCTTTGTTCCTCGTAACACGTCGAATGAGATGTGATGAACATTTGATTATGGCTCAGTAAGGTGAAGGTACAATGGAGTGTTTGGTTTTGGAGGAGGCTCATCTTCGGCTTGCAAAATTAAATAATGTTTGTTCGGGCACGTATGATTCCATGTGAATTTGTCATCACAAGTGTAGCATAACCTTTTCTTACGACGTAGTTGTATTTCTGCTAGAGACAACTTCTTTATAGGTGGAAGAGGCTTAGTAGAAGGCATAGGAAGTAATGGAGTCAGAGAACAGTGGATGCCAAGCTAACTAATTGACTCATATGGCTTGTTTGTTATAACATATTACTTAAATAATGTCCCCTAAAAAATTTAAATTGAGAATCCCAAGATGTATCTTATGTTGAGCTCTTTGTAAAATTATTTCATAAATTAATCCCATTGACTAAATCTTGAGAAGCACTAACAAGAGACATTGATAGTGAATTGTCCATAAGAACCAAGTGGATCATAAAGTGAATCATGTGCATATTCTTATGATTGTCTCTTACCTGATATTCCTTCACATATAGAATCCATTACTTCGTTTCCTACCCCCACATCCATTTATACTAAGTCTATTCCTTTGGTTAATTCTACCGATCTTACCACGACATCCATTTCATCTAAATCTATTCTTTTGGTTGATTCTACTAACACTTTATCTTTTGATTCTCTCAGACATAGCACTAGAGTTTGTTAACAACCTTCTTGGATGATTTTGTTATTGGATCAACCCATGTCACTTCTCCATACTCACCATCTACATACCTTTTTCATACTTTTCACTAAGTTTTCGTTTGCATACATTATCTTTTGGCGTAGGTATCCAGTGTTCAAGAACCTACTTCTTACTATCAGGTGAAGAAGTGCTCTGAATAGGTCACAACCATGAATCAAGAACTTGCAACCCTTGAATCTAATCATACATGGGACCTTACAACTTTACTTGAAGGCAAAAAGCCAATTGGATGTTGATAGGTTTATGAAGTTAAATTAAAGCCTGATGGACAAGTGAATAGATTCAAGGCTCATTTAGTAGCCAAAGGTTACAATCATATTAAAGGCCTTAATTTTGTTGATTGCTTCTCTCTTATAGCTAAAACTATTATTGTTCACATTATGCTAGCTTTATTAGCTGCTTATGCTTAGCTTCTCTTCCAATTAAACATCAATAATGCCTTTTTACATAGTTATATTCCAGAATAAGTCTACATAACTCCTCTAGAGAGATACACTTGAGCTCAACCAATACATGTTTGCAAACTTAAAAGGTCTCTCTATGGCCTCAAGCAAGCACATTGGAACCTTGAGCTCACAACAAAACTTTAGCAATATGGTTTTATCCAATCTCACCATGATCATTATCTATTCATTTTGTAGAAAGCAAAGACTTTTGTTATCTTACTAGTTTACCTTGATGATTGCCTTTTCATTGGTAATTTAGTTACAGTCATCTAAGACATTAAATCTTACCAGCATAATCTTTCTACTATCATAGACCTTGGCTCGACCAAGTATTTTTTAGGCCTTAAAATAGATTAGTCCTCTTTAGGCATGTACATAACCAAAGAAAACATGTCTAGGATTTTCTTCGTGATATTGGCCTAATGGAAGCTAAACAAGCTTGCACACCTCTATTTAAGACTTAAAAGTTCATTTTGGATCAAGGCCCCAAACTTCCAAAACCATAACAATATAAGAGAATCATTTATCCTCTCTTGTATTTAAGCTTTAATCAGCTTGACATCACTCATTCAATTAAGTAATTAAGTCACTTTGTCCACTGTCCTTGCTAAGCTCCCTAGAATGCTGCATTACATACATTAAAATATCTCAAAGGATGCTTATCTAAAAGGCTCTTTTATTTTATCCTGTTTAACAGCATCTTTCATTTGAAGCCTTTTGTGATGTTGATTAGGCTTTCTATCTTGATACTAGATGAAGTGTAATAGGTTTTTGCAAGTCTCTCATTTCTTAGAAGACAACAAATCAATGAAACAATGTCTAGATCCTCTGATAAAGTAGAATATTGGTCTCTAGTAACCCTAGATATTGACTATCATAGCCAACCCAGTCTTTCATGAGCGTACAAAGCACCTAGATATTGACTATCATGCGGTGAGGAATCAGTTTAAAGCTGGATTCGTACATCCATGGTACATTTCGTCTTTGGACCAATAGGTAGATTGTTAGAATATTTTAATATTATATAGATTAGTATTAATTATGTTATTAGATTAATTTCTTGTGATGACTAATTGAAAAATTAATATTATAATTATAAACTAAGAATGGATTGGGTTCATATTCATTGTGAGTAATTAGTAATGTGTTTGATTATCCACAAATCCACTGGGCAGAGACCCTAACCTACAGTCCAAGAGTATCAGTAATTAGCCCATCAAATTGTTAATTAAGAGTTAATTACTAAAGAAGAGTTAATGGACTTTTTCTATTTAAATAATAAAAGATAAAACTATTTTAATATATATCTGAGTGTTTTATTTAATTATTTAATTAATTATTATTAAAATGAAACTCTATCAATTATTATAAAAGAAGCCCTAATTTTAATTTTGACAACAACTCTCTTTCTGATGGTTGTTTATTCTGAGAATTCTCTCTTAAATATTGTGAATTGATATTTCTCTACAAAACTATAATATGTCTTCTTTAGCATCAATTGATGTCTTTCTCTATCAGAAATTAATCTGCACTATGTTATTTTCATTATTAGAATAGATATTTATATTTTAATATCTCATGTATTTATAATAAATTTTACGTGACTTCATCGATCTCTTTACTAAAATTCTATTAGTTCAGCAGTTCAATCATTTGATATCAAGTTGGGGCATGATTGACTATCATTCTCCAATTTGAGGGTGGACGAAGGAATTGCTACCCACGTGGTATGGAGCAGTTACTAGCCACGTGAACCTGACTGCAACTATGCCACATGGTTAGCAAGTAGCTGTCGTAACGCAGAGTCATTCACTCCAGCTACTTGTAGTATACAGCCACACCGCTCTTCTGTATAGCCACATATTTTAGTTGTACAGAATGTCAAAGGATTTTTTTGTATATAAATAAGAGAATCATTGCTTGCAATCATCATCCGAGTAAAAATCATGATTCTCTTCAAACCTGACGACTTTATAAGGTAAGAAAAATCAAATAAATTATAAAATTTTATAGAGCTTCACTTTTCAGAAAGTTGAATACTTTTTTCATGATTGTGTACATATTTCGATTGTCACTTCGTAAATTTATAAAAGACAGATCAGTGTGTTCCATAATTGAATAATTCACTTAAAAAGTTACGTTATGATCTTATTGGCAAAAAGTTTATAAAGCTTCACTTTTCAAAAAGTTGAATACTTTTTGACAATTGTGTACATATTTAGATTGTCGCATTGCAAATTAATAAAAGACAGATCAATCTGTTCCATGATTGAACAATTCAAAAAAAAAAAAAAAACTTACGTTATGATCCTATTGGCAAATTTGATAATCAACAACTAAGCAATATTACTTAAATATTGTCCCCTAAAAAATTGGATTGAGAATCCCAAATTGCATCTTACAGCAAGCTCTCTGTTAAATTATTTCATAAATTAATCCCATTGATCAGGTCCTGAGAAGCACCAGGAAGAGATATTTATAGTGGATTTTCCATCAGGACTGAGTGGATCATAAGGTGAATCTTGTGCATATTCATTTGCCATTGATTTCCAGTGTAAGCTTGGTTCCCACTCTGCTTCTCTCAAGACCTTCAGTATTTCTTGTACCACTATCTTGCTTCCCTCACATGTAAGATGAACTCCATCCCTGAGGAAAAAATTCAAAACGTCAACCAAACAAATAGAAGTGTTGATCACTGTTTTGATTCAAAGTTTGAGTTATTAAACTCAAAATATATGAATGATGTTATTATAATCTCTTATGCAACTGCAACCCTTCACAAAAATGTTGCTTGGGCTTGAAACAAGGCATAGTTTCCTCTTGTGAAAATTTACATGGAGTTTTTATGATATTTAAAGATACATTTCAGCTAAATCATTTTGATGAAAATGGTTAAAATAACCAAATTCCTTAAGTTCGAAAATTTTAAAATTATTTACTAAAAATAAAGAGCACATTCACAAACTATTTTTTTCTTTAAAAAATTATAACCAATCAAAAGAGAGTAATTAATAATGTTCAATACCAACATTAATTTAGTATTACAATTATAATTAATTTAGATGGAGTTGAGTTCATCTTTAATTCAAATAAATATTATACTTTTTCGAAAAAATAATTTTTTTAAATAAAAACCATCACTCCTATCTTAAAAGTATTTTTTTCAAAATAAGTTTAGCAAAAATTACACTTAAGGACCATAAATTTAAAAACTTTACTGTGAAGACCTAAATTTTAAAATTATTCTGCATAGTATAGGGACTAATTCTCTTTTTCCTCTAAAGGACTCTATTTTACGACTCTGAAACCCTGCCCAGTAGCTCCTTCATTATGTGTTTCCAGAATTTTGAACAAGGTGTTTTGCAGTTTAAAAAAAAAAAAAGGTTGGCTCTTAAATCCTTTAAAATAATTTTAAAATTTATAGTTCTTTATAACAAATATTTTAAACTTATTATCCTTAATTGTAATTCTCCCATATATTTACCAGTATCATATATTTTGGTTCAAGGAATGGTCTGTATATATTTTAAAAATATAAATAAAAAAATTGTTACATAATTAAACTATCTTTTATTAAAAAAAAAAATTATCTATAACTTTATTATTATCAGAAAGCATGAAAGGTTTGACTGTGTCTTCATGAATAATATAGACACTTACGTGAAGCAAACATCAAGCCAGTCATCCCTTTTCTGGAGGGCATTCCAGAGATCAATGGCTTTTACATTCATCTCCTTGCAAAGCTCCATACATGCTTCTGAATATATTCGACACCTTTCATTTGTTCGCCATAACTGCCCCAGTTTATCACTGCATGCATTCACTTCAATCATTTCCTCAGCAAATATAATTTTAGAGAATTTCAATTCAAATTCCAAAGATGCAAGAAATGAGAATGTCACACATATTCAGAGAGATTGATCCAAGGACAAATCTAAGATTTGATTTAAGGTGGCTCAAAGTTTTCATATCAAAGAAAGTAAAATTTTACAATTCAATAAGAACGAGTTTTTATAACTTAAAAAATTAACTCAATAATATAATATAAAATTATATATAAAAGTTAGAATTTTAAAAATTCAAAGGGAACAATTATTCTCCACGTCTCTTCTTGGATCTATCCTAGATAAAACCCAACAATCTCTTTCTCAAGTGTGACTGTGCATCTTCCAATCTAGTTTGGATTTTTCACTGTGCATAGCAGGACCGTTGGATCAGGGACCTAGCATTCTTTCATTTGGCCCTAATCTAATGACTCTACTATGGTTAGTATAAAGAATTCGGGTTCCTCCCAATCCCTGTTGAGGTGCAAATATATTTAATGATTTTTTTTTTTTATTGGACTTGAGGAGAGAATATCCTCGTGAACTTAACGCAACATCAACATCTTGACCCAAAATTTTAAGGTGAGTCTATATATTCTTTCGATTTTTTGTTTAATTTGAATCTTTTAAACTGTAAACCAGCAAAATACTATTTCGGTCCTTACTTTTAATTTAGTTCTTTACTTATCATATTATTTTTAATTTGATCTCTAACTAATTTTTATTTTCAATTTGATTCTTTATTTATAATACATTATCAATTTGGATCTCTCACTAATATAAATATTAATTCATTTACTCTAAATTTATTTAAAATTGAGGGACTAAAGATGTTAATTTTCATATTGGTGTGAATGACAAAACTAATTAGAATAGTCTGGTAAATGAAAAACTGAATTAAAAATAAAACCCAATTAGCGACCAAAGTAAAGAAAAATGAGATCGGGTAGCCTTGAAAGAAAGAAAATGAAAAAGGGAAAGAACCTGAGTGTTTCTCGGATTTGTGCCTCATTGACGGGAGGAGCACTCAAAAATATTATGCGAGTCTTCTCTGATAGGCTCTGCTTATCATCAACATTTGTAATTTGAGAGGTGAAAAGAAAATATAATTATTATTAGATGAAAATTTAATAACTAAAATTAATACAAAAAACCATTAATGTAAAAATATGATACACATTTAGTACACATTTATGAGAATTTTTAATTAATCCCAATCATTAATTATGATAAAAAAAATTATTTCCTCCTCTTCCTTCTCTCCTTAAATTATTCCTCTCACTTAATATATTAGCATATTAGTAATTGATATTTAAGAATTTAGTTTTCCAAATTTTTAGAATTTTATTGGTATGAGAACAATATATTCAAGTACAGATTAAAAACATAAAAAATGTTATGTCATAAATAGGATATAAATACTGAATGTTCGTATATCTAATACTCAATTTTTTTTATATATAAATTACATTTTAAGCAATTGAAAAATCAGAATAACCACATAGTATAGGTTTTCATGCTTGAAGATATTCAACATGGAATTCGATGTGAGTATTTTTATTCTCCATAGTATAATATGTGTATATAGATATATATGCGCGAACACATATACAACTTATGAATAAGACAGAATACTGTAGTGTGGATGAAAAAGCTTATATTTTAGGAATTCAGATGCTTTAGAATTTTTAGTCTAATTTTTTTATAAAGTTTGAGAGAAATAGATAAAAAAATGAAAGTGGATAAGAAAAGAAAAAGCAGATCTCATGCCCTTTTTCTTCTCTCTGTATTTATATTCATTTTGTACTTTTTAGCTATGATAGGAAAGAGAAAGTGAGTACTGTGAAATGATAAGATTACCTTCAAATGAATTGCAATCTTCCTCATATTGTCAATGTACTCTTGGAGAGGTACATGTTGACCTAAACCAGATGGATGTGGAAGAAGTGAATCATTCCCTCCAAAGTACACTATGACCAATGATGGTTGCACACTAGCCTCCTGATGTACACAATTCAGTTAAGGGAGATATTTAAGTTCTAAAATTATAAAAAATTTTAAATTTTATTTACTCGCATAAGTAATTTTTTTGTAAGTTTAAAATTTTGAAACAATAACAAAATGTTTTTTTTTTTATTGTGTTACGAGAATATAAAGGAGAAAAGGAAAAGAGAAGAGCGAGAGAAATGAGTTATAAAAAGGAAAACAGAAAAAGAATATAAAAGTATCAAAATAATATTTAATTTCTTTAATTTTAGTTATCATTTTAAATTTATTCCTTAAACTTTTCAAAATGGACCATAAATTCTAAAATTTACACAGATACTTTCCACATACTATACTTAAAGGATGAATTTGAGGCGTTTTAAATTTAAGAAAAAATTTAAAAATAATAAATAAAATTAGAGGATTATAAAATATATTTTAATTAATAATTAATTACTTTATAACTAAAATATATAGTCTTTTCGGAAATATAAAATTATTATAAGGTGAAGAGATGAGAAAATGATGGTGGAATCTAATAAATAGGCATTTCAATTACATAGAGTTACTCAATAATTAATTACCTTAGGAAAAACTTCATGTAGAACCTCCAAAGCACGCCTAGAATTCCAACCAGAATATCCTCGCAGTATTATGTCTGCCTATTTCATGGTCATCCCATATATATATATATATATATATATATATATATATATATTTGAAATAGAAAGGATGAAATGGGATTTAAATAGAGTTAGAATTAAGTAGAATAAAGACAAAATTGGAGTAGGTAGAAATAAACTCAAATCGTTGTATTATTTGTTCGCATGATTAAGAAGTAATTAAATTAATTAAATGGGTGGGAGTAGAGGATGTCTTTTACACCCAATTCTCAAATCCTTAATTTGAAAGCATTTGGAATTGCTTGCTTAGTTTTCAAGTAAAATCTTATTCACCAAAATAATAGTAAAAACATATTTTCTTAAAAAAATTGTTAAGATTGCATAATTTTTTTTTTTATCTTTAACATACGCAGTTTAGTCCAAATTTAAATTTTTTTTAGATTAAAATACTCTCCATTTATATAATATATATCTAAGTCAATGGAAAGTGTCATAAAATGTATGATTTATTGAAATATTTATAATTTTCATACATCGAGAAACCCCACGCTGATTCTTCTTCAGGTTTTGTTACAGAACGTTAAGATCTCAAGATCTCAACCTCTCACCTGGTAGAACTCGATCGAGTTCTTCTAATTCTTTTGCATCAAATTCTTGAACAAATTTAAAACTCGAAACTTAAACTCGAATATGAATCCAATCATCCTCTTTCACAAACAAAATTAGAAACCCATAATTTCGCAGACGACGACGAAGACGAAGACGAAGACGAAGAAGAAGAGAGAGTACCTTACGAGCATACAGATCAGCAAGAATAGCACCCCAACCTCCATTACCGAAACTGAGCTGAACTATGGAGGAACCAAACAGCACAAACTGAGGCCTCCCTGGTCCAACCATCTCTCTCTCTCTCTCTCTCTCTCTCAAAAAAGAGGAACACAGAAAATTGATTGGAAAGTACGGAACATAAATTTATAAGCGTCGATCCATATCTTTTTTTTTTTTTTTGTTCTTTTCCTTTTCTTACTTTACGATCCTCTCATTTGTCCCATCAATATTTCAGCCTGGATTTTCTTTCCGCTAAATTATTTTTCATCTTTTTTTTTTCAGAAAACATATTTCTATCACGAATATGCTATCACGTGTACCATTCAATCCCTGAGGGCCTGATTAGAAATAAATTTAAAAAAATGCGAATAAAATGAGAATGAGAATAGGATAAAAAAATTATTATATTTAATTATTTATAGAAAAAAATAAAAATATTATTTTTATAATATTTAGTTGACAGATAAATGTTTAAAAATGAGAAAAAATAAAATAAAATGACCAAAATATCTTTATTTATAAAATAAAAACACATGATTTTTTCATAAAAAATCAGTTCAACAAGTAAAATAATTTTATTTAACAGAAAAGAAATAACATCGAGTATGGTCAATCTATTCTTAGCTTGAGCTTTTACATACAACATATCAATATGAATGCATTTCAATAGTTCATCCCGCAACTAACATTCCAAAGGCAAGTTCACGTTGAAAGAAATTATTAAAAATTATCATTGCATATTTATCAAATAGTTCTGATATGGTCCAAAACTTACAAAAATAAGAAACTGCCTACGAAGAAGACAGATGCATGCCTCCCAGCTCAACTTTAGGCATAACTTCAACGAGCATTAAGGTGAGAAAAGCGGCCTGTCCTTCAAATGTGGGGTAGGTGATTTTCAGACTTTGGGGGCATTTTTGACAACTTTTGTTTGCATGTGGGGGGCAATTTGATCCTAAAAATTTATTATGTAGAAACTCAACACGTTACCTAATTTCTTCAGAGAATGAAGTATCCCTCAAACGAAGTAAAGTAGATTCTCATAAGAATCAACTTTCATGTATGGATAATCAAGTCAAATATAAGAACGAGAACATTTTACTTTGTCCATTTCATTTCATCGTTTCAAATCTAACTATTAAACATGTACTTGATATTTATGTTCATTCTCAAATTGTCATTATTAATTAAAGATAGATATCACAATGAATATTTCAAATTCTCTGTTCGAGGCAATTCACACTATTTTTAAATTTTTATCTAATAATTTATATTTTAATAAATATTGAATTAATTTTAATTATTTTTTAGGTTTATATTATTAAATTCATTTATATTTGAATTCTGTTCTCATCGAATCTATATCTCGTATAATGCAAACTCTGCCCGTTTGTGTTTTTTACCGTTTCATTACTAAGTTAAACTTAAATCAGTATTTCGTTTTTATAACTTCTTTTAATGCTTAAAATATGAAAAGATAGTTCTCAATTTTTAATTTTTTTCCTAAAAGTATGTTAAATCATTAAACCTTTCATAATTACCAAAATAATTTTAACTTTGTTAAGTTAACGTCATATTTTTTACAATAAAACAGTGTTTTTGCCACATCGTTATTGTAACCGTCCGGTCTAACACAATTATTGTAAAAACATTGCAATGGGTATGAAACTGTTGTAGCAACCTTTTGTAACAACTAAAACCGTCGCAAATTTTGTAGAAGTTTTTATGTTTTTATATAGTAATTGACTCTATTTATTGTTTAATTTTTTAAAATTCTAAATTGATACCTAAACCAATTTTTTTTTTTCCAAATTTACATTTTACAATTAAGACTTGATAATTTAGGCATTAAAGAGTAAAATAAAAGTATAAGACTGTGGAAGAAAAAATAAAAGACTAAAATACTAGTTTATCTAAAGAAAAATATTAGCTAATTATAATATACTTGTGTGATAGTTGATTTTGTATATCAATTTTAATATAATTATTTATTTAATGGATCATATTCTTCTTTTTGAATGGTTTTATTAAAACTGTATATTAAATTAGCTGTAATATAAGTGTACTATAACTAACTAATATTTTTTTCTTTATCTAATACTAAAAAATTATAAACCTTTATATTGTTTTGACTTCAAAAAATGAGACAAAAAAATGAGAAAAGTATAAAATTGATTCCTCACATTTGTATTTTATGACAATTTGGTTAATCATATATTAATCATGACAAATTAATCATTCACCAATTTAAATTTGTACAAAATTAGTCATTTAAAAATTTAAATTTTTACAAAATTAATTTTTTACAAATTTAAATTTGTATAAAATAAATCCCTTTATTTAGGTTTAGAGTTTAGAGTTTATTAAAATAAAAAAAAAAGTACGTTTCTTGCTTTTTCTTGAATGAAATACATATTGACAAGAAAACAAAAAACAACTTGGTTCAAGTGGAATCTTTCAATAGATGCATGTGAATTTTATGCTTGTCCTTGTCCTTTTACTTTGACTACTAGTTTTTGAAAAATTTGTTAAATGTGTCTGTAAACATTTGTAAACTTGCAAGTAGGAATCAACTTATCTTGAAGGGTTTGGTGTTAGTTAAGTACTCTCACTGATCAACACAATGTTGATTCCTGCTTGCAAATATTAGTTTATTATACTTTCGATGTTCACAAATATTAAATTCTCTTTACAGATAAATTATGAAATTCTTAAAGTTTATTCATAACTTTGAGAATAAAAAAAGAAAGAGATTATGATTTGATGCATCATCAAATGTTCTAAGTGGTGGTTGTTACGATTCTATTTCTTCTCTGTTGTCAAAATTGTTTTGCAACTAGTTAGAGCCATTAATATATATATATAAAATACATTTTTGGTTTCTTATTGATCACAATATTACGATTTTAATTCTTCGCTTATCATAATATTATTATTTTAATCCTCATTTATTAACAAATATCTTACTTAATTTCTTATTTTTTTAAAAAAAATTATTAAATTTAGTCTCTTTATTAAATAATAAATCATAAATTTAAGAGATTAAATTTGATATTTTTTTAAACATTAAAATCAAATGTAATATTTTATAATGAGTAAAATTTTCTCCTTTATCATTTCAATTAGGAAGGAATCAAAATAATAATTTTATAATAAATAAAAAAAATATTTTACTATATATATATATATATATATATTAAATGCCAATCATGTCATGTTCTATATAGTGCCTTATGAACCACAACATTAATTTTTTAAGGAAATAAAAGCTGTAAGGGAAACTAGAAGTAATTCTTTCATTTTAGTAAAGTTGATTCTCATTCTTAAAGTTCATTTCATTTATATTTTCAATTATTCCTAAATCATATACGCCCTTCTTAATTATATATTCCATTGCTTTCATTTATTCAAAGTTCTTAAGGCTGTTACTATCACTTTTAATTAAAGGGTATTCCTTGTGTTCCAGGTTTTGCTAAAACAAAACAAAATAAAAATAATAATTAATAAATAGTACTTTATATCTTCCACCATTTAAGTTTTGAAATTATAGATCATTCTTTAAAATATTAATGGGTTAAATAGTTCGTTATCAATTGAGGCACATACAAATTGATTATTGTTAATAAGATGATTACGCGAGGAAGATCCCCAAATATGGTTCAGGAACCTATTTTTGTTTCAGTTTTACACTTTAAAAGTTTTGTAATTTTTAAATTTCTATATTTAATTATTGTTAAACTTTTATTAGAGTGTAGTTCAATTTTATTGACATAATAAATTATGTATCGTGATAAAATTATTCACAAATATTCACATAGTAATTAACAAAAGATCTCTTGACTTGGAAAAGCTTCAAAACCAAAAAATAAAAAAGACAATGTACATCGAATTAATTATTTTTAAAATTAAAAATGTATGGAATAAATTATAAATTTATTTTGATGAAAAAGATGTGCACAACACTGTTAAAAAAAAAAAAAAACTAGCCCAAATGACAAATAGACCATAAGTCATGTGCATGAGTTTTCTATGATAATTTGAAGTTACATCTCAGTTTCATCCGAACATTGTACCACTCTCTCTTCAAAGCACCTACAATTTTCCATCCAATCTTGACAAAAAAATTGATAACCTCTGACTTCATGTTGTCTCAGATCTTTGAATATTGAATCTGACGAAAGCAACTTAAGAATTCTCACCACAAATTTCAAAGGTAGATAAATTGTAACGTGAGTACAAAACACAAGGGCACGAAAAATTAGTTGACTTTATCAATTATAAAAATAAGAGCAAAAAATTCAAAGAATCACTCTAAAATTATGTGCTCATGTCAGATTGTTTCGCCTCCTACCTAAGACACTTAACATTGGCCAATTTTCGTGGCAGCAACTTTTTAACCTCAAACAAACGACAATGAATTAGAGTTTAGGATTATGAAAATTTCAATTAAAAAGAAATTTTACCTGTTACACGCTCAATTCAGAAAAGATTAGTCTCCAATACAAGACATATAAGCAATCTTCGTTGATCGATGCAATTCGTGTAAAACGAATTGAGCTAGTCTTTATTCATATGGATGAAGATGCAATGATCAATAACATATGGAAATTTTATGGTTGGCTTTAAGATTTCTTTCCAATGTTCTTCATTGTTTTTGTTTTATAGTGCCTTGTGAGGTTGCTCAAAAGCCATCATAGCTAACAGAATGTAGTTTTCTATTGTGTTTGTTGATTAATATAATTAGTTGGCTACTTAGTTGTAATAATGGAAAGTAGGAACTGAAAAGACTCTTATATGTTTAGTCAAATATTTACCACTTTTAGGGTATTAATTTTCCGTTTTTGGTGTAATTTATTTTATTTATTGGTTGCAACTTGCAAGCCATCCAACTCTTTACACCATTTTTGCTGTAGAAAATATCTGGACGTGTTACTTACCGATATAACAGTCAACGTTTAAGGTAGTAATTGATTCTTTCAACATTGTTTTTATACTACGGAATAGAGCTTTAAAATTAAGGCCTTTTACCAAGTTCTTCTTTTATTTAAAAAAATTGTTAATATATAAATATTAGCAAGAATTTATTAGAGCGGCTAAAGTAAGTCAGCCTAACCATCTGCCCTGACCCATCTGTGCCCATTTAATTTACAAAAAAAAATAGTTTAAAAATATTGTCATTGTCATAACTTTAACCTACAAAAAAGTTTTAAAAAAATTCTAAAAAAAATCTCAAACAAGACAAACTAATCATAAAAAATTCTTATACCATAAATTCAATCCAATCTAACATTGAATGTAGGCAAATTACAAATATGATTTAATATTTCAATGAATTTGAATAAGTGAGTGTCAAGAACTATATGCAAGGAGTGACATGTATGTATCAATTAGAGTATTTTATTTTTTGAAGACCAAACATAGTGCGACATGAGAATTGGGCCAAGTAATCTGCCATGATTATTCAAATGAAAATTGCATTTTACACCAAGTTGGCTCATTTAACCTGTGTGTTAAATAAATTGGGTTCATATGATCCTACTAAATGAATTATCAAAAAATCTCTCAAACCAACCCATCTCTTTAGTGGTAAAATGGATATAATCCCATAGGTCAAATATGTTGTGATACTAAAATTTATTAAATTATTGTTTTTCTTGTAACTATATCAGCTCTTTGCTATGCCATTTTAGGAATAAAAACAATTTATTTACAGAAATTTCTAAAACAAAATTGATTGATGAGCAAGACTGGAAACTACTTCAAATTAATGTATTTAAATTATTGTTGTTGTTGAAGTTGTTAACTACTTTTCGATCAGCAAGAGTCGGAATATAATGACCTTATTTCAAAAACTATAAACAGAATTGAGTTTGCTAACAAAAATTGACCGTGTGACCGTTGACTAAACTGTTTTAAAAAAGTTGTAGTTTTTATTATTATTTTTAAATAGAATATTGTAATTGTTTCAAAAGTAGTTGTGCTAAAAATTACTGTTTAAAATAAAATAAAATATGATAAAAATGTTATAAAATGTGTTTTCAATATCAAAATTGATTGACAAGGTATTTGATTGCATTAAATTTCTGTAAACACGTCAATTTACAGCGATAAATGCTGTATTTATTTATTCAAGCAGGTTTACTTTGCACCATTAATTATTTCAAAGTGACTCTTAACCAATAACTATATTATTTAACAATAAAATTAAATCATATATTTCTGTGGCAGGAGTGAAGGATTTTTAAGACTGAGATAGTGTTAAGGCTCGAAATTACTCAAAGAAAAATATATAATTTATAATGAAATTAGAAAATGTTTTAAAATTTTGGATGATATTATATATATTTTTATTTTTAAGATATATTGCTTGGTCTAATTTTTTCTTTTACCAAAAAATCTTCAAGAAAATATGTTAGGCTATGTTTGGGAGTTTAGAGAATAATGGAATAGAGTGGTCATTAATGGAATAGTATGGAATGGAGTGGAATGACTTGAATAGATATATTGTTTGAAAATTTTAATGAGAAAAAGAATGGACTTCTAAATTTTTTGTTTGGAAGTTATAATTAAATGAATAGAATGAAATGATTAATTGATGACTTTTTCTAATATTACCCCTTATAACATAAACACACAACCAATAATTTTTATTTTTGTTGAATACATGAAATAAGAATTTGACTTATTTTCCTGTCCATATTTTTTTACTTTCTTTTACTAGTTCTCCTATTTTCACTTCCTTTTGATTTTCAACTCACAAAATGCAACATAATTATGAAATAAAATTAAAATATATATGTATATATCTTATGTAAACAACTTATAATATGTAAAAATTCCTTATTTTAAAGTTATTTCAAATAAATAAATAGACACTCTCGATTTTACAAACTCAGCTTCATTTAATACTTATTCTCATATTGCGAATATAAACAAAATTTATTAGTCATAAACTGCACAACAGGCCATTATCAAAGGCATTATATTGATGAAATATGCATAAACTGATAGCGGAATTAGAACATGTAATTAAACATGATCACAAATTGGGAGAATAAATAAATCAATAATCTAACCTGATGAAGACGACATCGTTGATCTGAGTATTGATTGAGTCTAATAAGTTCAACCCACAATGCCCAAGAGCATTTCTCAGAGTGTTTTGACGACACAGAGAGAGTGACAGATTTAGTATGTGAAAACTAAGGCTTCATTGTGTTATTTATAGGGTTTTATTTTAATAATATAATTGATCAATACTATTAAAATAAAATCCTTCAAAATCTTTAAAACAATTTCTCATTTAATTAATTAATCAAAATGGGCCCATTAAATCTCTCTCTGGGTAACAATCTCAAATTAGTAATCTGACAGGATGATTACTAATACTCTTGGGTTATGGGTTGAGTTTCTACCCAGTAGACTTGTGGATAATCGAACCTATCACCAATTATCCACAAATAAAATAAAACTCAATCCATTCTTAGTTTATAAATTATAATATCAATTGCCTAATTAGTTATAACATAAAATTAATCTAATAGCATAATTAATGCTAATCCATATAATATTAAAAATATTCTAACAATCTCCCACTTAGATAGTATTAATTAAATTATTAGGTCAATAAACAAATACATAATTAGGCAATTAATATTCACATAAACACATGGATATGTGTATATCTATAAACCATACAAAATTCAGAAATGAAACTATACACAAAGATCACTGAATCCAATAGGGAAACAAGTATATTACTATTGTCATAGATGAGTTTCAATATCTGAATAGAATGGAATACAAAATGACATTTGAAGCATCATATTACAATGCAAAAGTCCCCTTCGGACTCAACTCAGAGATTTCGTGTCAAATTGTACCGCAAAAGCCCCTTAAGGACTCAACTCATAAATTTGTGTCAAATTGCACCATAAAAGCCCCTTAAAGACTCGACTCATACTCCCACTAGACCAAGGCTACATCAAAATTCAACAAGACCTATATGAGTTATACAATTTGAATTACTCCTATGGGTAGGCATTGGTCAACAGATCCGTCATCATGTGCTCACTGTAAATATGAACCATGCGAGTATAAGATAACAAAAATTCATAAATGAAATCATGGATCAAGGATATTGAATCTGATAAGGAAAGCATTGTTATAAATGCCAACAAAATTTCAATTCTGAATTATATCTAAAATTTTGACATAACCAAAACATTGAATCTTATAGGGAAACAAATGTTAAAAGTGCCAAAATATGCCAAAGTGTTCCTTAAGAACATAACTCAGATTCTCACTAAAACAACACATCAAAATTTAAATATACCCAAAAGTCATATGTTTCCAAAACTCTAATGGGTTTGTGTTGGTAAACGGATCACATAAAATGAGTATGAGATATATAGATCTTCTTTCCAACAAACAGGAATTGATTGTCAAAATTTGATACAACTGAAATTCCTGTAACTTTGAGAAAAGTGTATAATAGAGTCATGTCGCAACAAAATGGTCAAAATTTAAAATATACACATAACAGAAATTGATTTCCTTGACCATATTCCCTAACGAGTGAATATCACAAAATTAGCGACATACTCTTCACTTATACTTATATATATATATATATATATATATATATAAAAGGCAGCTGTAAATGTCCATTTGACACTTATTAACAAAACAACTCCTTCAAAAACATCGTATAGATGTAATCAGAAGTAGGTTCAGGATCATCATAATTGTTTTTGTAGCTTTGTAATGATCATGCCCAAAATTACTTAAATATATTTGTCAAACACACTAACATGGAAAAAACAATGTTCAAACATGTGCACGCTTGAGCTTATATATTAGGCTATTAATAATTGATTCACATGAAACTTTGCCCATCAAAGTTTGCTATTCATCATTTAGGACATAATGATTTAAACAACCTATCACCTGCACAAGTGCACAAGGAGTGCAACAATACATATCAAATTTCTTAGGCACTCATTCAATATAGGTTACCTGAGACAAACCAAGAATACCACAAAATTTATCACGATGAATTAAAAAAAGATTCACCTAAATCTTTCATATTAAAGTGGCATGACAAATGTGCTTTGTCTCATTTAATAAGCACACTGAGTTATTGGCCAATAGGATGTCATCCACACACAACACATCCTCATGCAAGTCTTCATTTGTGATTACTGTGCCTATAAAGTTAATTGTAATCAAACTTCCTTCCATTCCAAGGATGGTTTATTATTCTTATTGCTTTTCTTGAGTCCATACGATTTCTTGCTATAGGCATTGCCTTCATTTTTTTTTTCAATTTCACATTTCTAGCCTTGTTGGATGAACCATGTGAAATATAGTCCATTAATTATGAGAATTCACCTTCTTTATTGATTCTTCTTCTTGGGTCATTTTAGACATCATATGATTAATAGACCACTCTAACTCTTGGGAATTATAAGTGGTTTTCAAGACCCCATATTCAACAGAAAGGGATTAGGGAACTCTATAAATTAGGTTGCTCTCATCGAAGTCCACATCTAGGATTTCAGCTTGTTGTAGCAGTTAACAAGCTTCATCATATGCTCACACACTCCTGACACTTCATCATAGTGAGTGTTATTTAGCAAAGAGAGATAATAGGCCTTTTAAAGTCTTTTCAAACTTTTTAATTTCTTATTGACCACTTTAAGATACTCAACTGTGGTATCTCTTTTAGGAATACTTTGTCTGATAGTCTTCTCAATCGTATACTTAATGACAGTCAGACAAATGTTATTGGACTCATACCATTGCTTATGGTAAGCCTTGTCAGCAGCACTAGACTCAGCAGTGAGACCGTTGGCTTAGGTTCTCTCATACCTAAACTTCCCTTGGTGGTCACTAGATACATATCAAGGGACTCAATCCAATTATCATAGTCTATTCTGTTCAGAGTTTTCACCATAAATAGTTACAAGAATAGAGAAGCTGAGGGAAAAACAAATAAGAAACATATAAATATGTCACAGACACATAATTATATATATAACAAAGTTTCCGTAACAAGATTCAGCTTCAGCAACTGTGTAACAAAATACTCATCATATCCTGCCTAAGTGTTTGGACTATGATAAATCAAGAAAACTCATTCATACCAGGGAAGCTCATTATCAAGAGAAACGACATAAAATGCACCCATAATTTCCATATCGATAAGATATAAGAAATCATGAATACATCAATCAGCAAATCGTCGCTGACAAGCCACAAATAGGCCTTATTCACAAAATTATATTGACAATGTCACACCAATAGGGCATATCCATTGTCAACCTAATACTACATACATTCTCTCTAGTGGACTTATCACAATATTTAGACTCATCCCTGATAATGGTAATTAAATTATTCAAAAAATGTAGGAAATTAAATGACAAATAGGGTATTAATATGTAAAAGACATATCACCATGATTGGGCCCATGATAGGCGAGCACACAATCAATAGGTGTATGTGAACTAAAGTCATTACAATTTCCACACGCAACATATTCCTTTTAACGCATGTGCTTAAATTAGGAATAAAATCTAATAATTAACACAAAGAAATTGATTATAATTTATTTACACATAACCAGGGAGAGTGAACTGAACATATTGTTCCGTATTATATTTGGTCTTTACATAGAATTTTTTTTTAGGTCAAAATACCTTATTTCCACATTATTTTAAGGCCTTTAATTTTCAAAAAATTTCAAAAAACTCCTATTTCCAGGGCCCAAAAATTCTGGAAAAATCACCATAATTTAGATCAGGGCGAGTGGAGCTAATTTCAAAATTTGAAGTTCATCTGACTGGCGGTGTGGCCGCACACACCAAGATAATTTGGAGCTAATTTTATAATGTACAAGAAAATTCACTCGTCAAAATTCTTATCCTAAGCTTGTTATAGCTTACACAATATTTCCCTAGATATTTCAAAATATTTACCTAGCCTTATTCTTCTTTAATTCTACCATTCTTTGACCTTCAATGGGCTCATGGAAGGTCATGGTGACAAAATTTCAAGATAAATAATCATAGGCCAAAAGGGATTAGTTATACAATATTATGGTATGTTCTATACTCAACTATATTTTCACACCATAGCCAACCTTTTTTACCTTTACATTACCATGAAGACCATTTAAAAAGAAGAAGAAGGAAAAGGAAGAAGAGAAACTAGAATATGCTAAATCATGTTATGAAAACAAGATTAAAGAAAGGAAATTTAAAAAATTTCATAGTCCATTAAACCGTGGCTCTGATACCATTTGATAGCGAAATTAGAACATGTAATTAAACATGATCACAAATTGGGAGAATAAATAAATCATCAATCTAACTTGATGAAGATGACATCGTTGATTTGAGTATTGGTTAAGTCTAATAAGTTCAACCCACAATGCCCAAGAGCGTTTCTCAGAGTGTTTTGACGGTAGAGAGAAAGTGACAGATTTAGTATGTGAAAACTAGGGCTTCAGTGTGTTATTTATAGGGTTTTATTTTAATAATATAATTGATCAATATTATTAAAATAAAATCCTTCGGAATCTTTAAAAAAATTTCTCATTTAATTAATTAATCAAAATGGGCCCATTAAATCTCTCTCTGGGTAATAATCCCAAATTAGTAATCTGATAGGATGATTACTAATACTCTTGAGCTGTGGGTTGGGTTTCTACACAGTAGATTTGTAGATAATCAAACCTATCACCAATTATCCACAAATAAAATAAAACCCAATCCATTCTTAGTTTATAAATTACAATATCAATTGCCTAATTAGTTATAACATAAAATTAATCTAATAATATAATTAATGCTAATCCATATAATATTAAAAATATTCTAACATAAAAAATAAGAAAGAAAGGATATAAAACTAATAAAATAGGCATACATCATATAGGATAATACCAACAGAGTATAGACACCGATGAAAAATAAGGGTATAATAGTAATGTAGATCATTGAGCCACTCCTTTCCACTCTTGTCCCCCTAATTTGGGGGATAAAAAAAAAGCTACTTTTGATAGTCAGAGAGGGTCTTGGAGGCTCTCCCTTGCCATTCCACTCTCTTTAAAAAAAAAAAAATCATCAAAACATACATTTTGTTTAAATTGACCATTACATTTTTTGCTCTTCCATCGGTGACTCCCCATCCAAACATACCCTTAGTTAAATATAATTTTATAAAAAATTTAAAATTAAAATCGAACAAGTTCTTATTATTTGTGAGTATTTTATAAGTAATAAAACTATGTTATTTTAACCAAATATAAGAACAAATAATTACTTTGATTGAACTAATACGCAGTTACTTAAATATTTATGATAATATTATTCAATTAGAATATGACAAGTGTTAAATTAACCAATAATAATGTATAATTTAATTTAAAAGTAAAATAATTATTTACAACAACCATACACATGTTATAATATTATTAGACAATTATACACATATCATATTGTAACTAAAAATCAATCTAACAAAAATATAAAGAATTTTATATAAATTTTTTCCAATATAATACACACAAATTTAAACCAACCTTAATTTTAAAGAGCTTAGCAAAAAATAAGTGAAGCTATTCCTAAATGCCATAGAATATGAGATTCCAAGTATGAAATAATCGTCACTCCCTCTTCCTAACTACCATTCTCACCTTTTATCTATATGGACCTTCTTCCCTGCCACCTTTCTCCAGGTTCTCTTCTTCTTATTCTTACCATTTTGGTTATAATATTTTATTTTCCTTGCATATTTGTCCTCTCTCTATTCACTCTTTCACTTCCTTTCCTTCCCCTTTTTCTAGAATGGTACATTCTGCTGCAACCTCTTCTTCTTATTTGGTAGGGCTTAATTGATAAGCTTCCGGAATTGCTTCATTATCGTCTAACACTTCACAAATTTGAGAGGAGGAAAATGGAAATAGGAATCCGTAATTTTAGTCCCCTGACTTTGACTTGGAACCCTAGCATATGGTCGTCGGCTATGTAAGATTCAATTGTGGTTTTGATAATGTGTCTTGGACGGTTAGGGATGATACATTGTCTTACATCATGGTATCCTTGACCTTTTGGTTATTTGGTACGAAACCTTTTAGCTTCAATTATGCATGAAAAATCTATGATTTCAATGTATTCTTGATGTTAACCAAAAAGTGATTGGCCCAAATCTAAGTTTGATTTATGACAAACTAAATGTAGAAAAATAAATCTAGCCCACATGAGAAAAATGAGCAAGTATGGATACTCCTTCTTAACCCAAATCAAAATCCCATATCAAACCTAAAATCTTAAATAATGGAAAATAGCTCATAATTCTCTCTCTCCAATAGACAGTATGTAAAAACTATCCTAAAGAAACAAGTTTCAGCATCCTCTTTGCACCCTCTATTTCGCTTGGAATTGTCAACAAAAATAGTCATTATGGCACTTTCATCTTTTCAAGAGGAACCATGACTATTGGAGTTGCAACCTGTATGCAATGGAGGTCAAATGAGGAACAACCTGATCATTTCCTCAATCATAAAGATCTGTAACATTTATTGCTCTCCAACGACTATTTTTTGAAAAGCTATATATATGTGTGTATCTGTTACCCTTCGTGAGGTATTGAGAAAAGAGAAGAGAGATATAGATATGTAATATTCAAAAAGTCTTCTTTCTTAAGCTAAGTTTTCAGTTTATCTGCTTATCAAAGCATTTTGTAAGCTATTAGTGAATACTAAGTTTATAAGGGTTTATAAAATTCATATTCTGCAATTGGTTTTGACCCTCTATCTCAGTGGAGAATATGAGTGTTTTAGAGTGAGGTACTCTACCTAGTTTAAGGTTAAGCTTGAAAACCTTATGTTTGGAGTGAGCACATTGAAACTCCGTGTGAAGTTGTAAAAGAACTGTTCTTAGTGGAAAATCCCTTGACGAAGTCAAGGGGACTAGAAGTAGGCATTGTTTTTTGCCAAACCAGGATAAACTATCGTGTTTGATACTCTATCCCTAATCTTTGCATTTTCGACTTATTTATAGTCACTTGCATATCTTATAGTTAACTATTTTCTCTACCTGTCTTTTATCTTCAAGTTGTTACTTTACTGAAATATTTATAGTTAACTTTCTTTCTTCTAAAAAGAGTAAACAAATTGCTGAAAAACTTTGTCAACTATATTTTGTCATAGTCAACTATTTATTTCAATTTATAGTCTATTAAAAATATTTTCAGTTAACTATAATCTTAAAAATAGAATTTATGCAAATTTTTAAAAGCACCTATTCACTTCGCTCTAAGTGCATTGTCACTTGATACACTTGTTTACTTAATGCTAAATTTAGATTGTATTGTTACAATTTTGATGATTATGATTTTGGGGGTTGATGGGTTTGTAAACCTATTGTTTAGCCATAACTCTTCCATTCTTCTCCAAACCAACCCTATATTCGTCTAATCTATAAAGGTAAGTCAGTCACTACTAGTTGCTACTTACCAGTATATCCTTGCTAATTATTTTGTGGACATTTATAGTTTACCCCCTGTGGTTTGTCCCATTACTACATAATTGGTATTTTCGGTCTTAATTTCGAATGAAATAATAATTTTGAAATTTAAATTGTTTGCCCCAACGATAGTATTAGAATATTCTGAAGATATAATCAAGATATAAGTGAAAGATATATTTATAATATTGTTCATTGTGTTAATGTTCATGCAATTATTTTTGTTAAAATCTAGATGTAAGAAACCACACGATGGTTGTGAGGTAATTGGGCAAACCACGGGAAAATTTGAAAGACACTTTACCACTATGAAATTGAAATTTTCTACTCCTAGGGATCACATTCAAATATTTTGAAGATATTGTGAAACATATATTTAGTAAAAATATTGTTCATTTTTTTAATGTTCATGTGAATTTGGATGTAAGAAACCACATGTTAGTTGAGAAGTAATTGGTCAAACCACAGAGGGATTAAATGACACACTTTAAACTATAGAGTCAAATTGCTTTTAGACCAAACCATATTAGGTGCAATGTAATTTACCCTTATTTTATTTCTAGTAGTATCTGGACGTGTAATTTTGGGATTTGTTTGCACTAGGTAGAGAACTTGTATGAGTCAAAACCGGGTATTATGCTATATGGTACATATGGATCTCCATCTCTTGATGTTGTTACCACTTAGGAAGAAAGTTGTGATGTATCTATTCCATCTCATTCACGCAAGGTGAGTATGTTTTCATTCTCTTGTTTGTTGTTTCTCTTATCTCTCATTCTCATGACATGATACTAATGTCCTCACTTTAGTTGTCAGAGAACAGCGAAGTTATCATTTGAATGTTGAAGTTTATTACTTAAACCCTATGTATTTGTGATTGGGCTAATACTCCCTAAACTTATTTTCTCCAGGAATGGAAATTTAACCTAAATAGAGGGTTTCAACTGAATATTTCATATTCCTCGAGCTCTAAGAGCTCCTCTATTTATCTTGAAATTATAGAAGGTAGACTTTCTATGAGAGATTGTTGCATGTTTTTTCTTTTCTTTATTGTGAAAACACTATATCAATAAAAGCACTGCTTTCTTAACACAACTACTGGGAATTACTACACAGTTTGCACCTTTATGAAGTACCCATTTACATTAATAGAACTTTCATCATAAATTCTTGAAAATTAGATACACCATCCAAACCAGCGTTACTTAAAACAAATTAAATGAGCATTTACAGATGACTTTCCTTATGACTTCATTAAAGAGTCTTTCTAATTTAGCTAGGCTTCACTTCTTGTCAAGACAAACTGACTCATGAATTATGACATCATTCTAATTTGAAAGTAACATTGTCGAGTCCAACTTGGTTTTAGCCATCATTATGACCTTCACATTTATAACATTACTCCATTTTGTTTGATTTTGTTCTACTGTAGCATACTCACATGCGATTATGATTTCATTTGCACCAAATAATTGCAATCATGAATCCAGTGAGCATGCTATTCTGATGCCCTTTTTTGCAGGCGATGATGGCTTTACCCAGTGGCTTCAGGGCCTGACATATCCTAACAGCACTCTCTTGTGGAACATAGTCCATGGTAAAATAGTGATATAAAGCCCTATCCTTATTTGTACATGTCTATATTGATGTTGATTGCTGTTGCATTACAGGAACTGGCATGATTACGCATGACATATATAGGTTTTCAAGCTATTATATGGCACTGGCAGTGAGTAATTCAATTAAGGAAGTGGAGGTATTTCTACAAACCTTTGACTAATTTGCTCTTCTTGTTGACTGAATTTATTATAATCTCTAGAATGATTGGAAGAAATAGCTTTAATTGATAATGAGTTCATAATGTGCTAATTTTTTCTATGTGGAATTTCAAATTACGGTAAAATATCCTTTCACATAATTTTAAGTTTATTAATTTGTAGAATTTTTTTCTTTGATGAAATAGTAAGAGTCCTCAAGAAGCTATGATATATCATTTGCACTTTAAGTTCATAAATAGCAAGATCAATCTTTC
Organism: Delonix regia; assembly: GCA_037074485.1. Taxonomy (NCBI): domain Eukaryota; kingdom Viridiplantae; phylum Streptophyta; class Magnoliopsida; order Fabales; family Fabaceae; genus Delonix; species Delonix regia. The sequence continues at coordinate 3,134,177 of CM073460.1, read as the reverse complement.
ATAGTTAGTAACCTCCCCTAATGTATAGAAGAAAGTATATTTATTGGTTTAACTGTATTCTATATTTAGATACTAATACTATTCTCAAAAAAAGCATAACATGCAATTGTTTTAGGTCGAAAACAATGAAAAGAGATTTAGAGTTCTATTATACTCGAGGTGAAATTAAAACCAAAGGGCTACACTTAAGAGTTCCTGGATAGTAAGACTTCTAGTGGAAAGAATTAGAAATGCAAGTAATGGTTTTTGTATCTGTGATCCTTGAGTAACTCCTCATGCTTTATTCATAAATTTAAGGTTGTTGCACACTTAATACTTGCCATTATAATTGATGATTGGTTTGGGTTTTTTGTATTCAATCCAACTGCATAACAGCTCTTGTGCTGAAGGGTTCTCATAGAAAAGAGTTATGATTTTGTATTTATACTGTGAAAATTGGTAGGTGAAAGTAATAAGTTACCTGATGTATCTCATCACCTGAACCCTAAATCCAACATGGAAATGATCATGACCAATGTACGATGGCTCCTTGACTAAATTTTGTTGTTCCCAGCTTGGAGGCACCTTGGGCCTTGTCTTAGCTCAAGACCTTTGCCTTGTATTGCTTGGATGTCTCTAAGGTGTTAATTTTTTTTTTTTTTTTTAGTATGTATTAGGGTTCTATGGTTAGGGATGTGCATATTCCACTAACCTGATTTCCGAAAAAACTAAATTATTTTAGTTGGTTTCAAGCAAGTTAATGGGTTCGTATAGGTGAAATTTTATGTAAAAATCAGGTTCGTTCAGTTTAATTGAGTCTAGAAATCTAAATGTCATGTATTGTTGTAGCTGTAAAAAATGCTTTGTGACATATAACCTTATTCAAACAATCTCGAAAAGTTTGGATTGTTTAAACCTACTCCTGTGAAGAGTAATTTTTTGCACCTTATTGATTGCATTACGTTTTATGCCTAACCTAATCAATGTTCTCACCGAGCTGTGGTAACATGCTTATTCCCCAGGGTGCCTAGTTTCCCAAACTTGTATTCATAGGTAAGCATCAGGTCTCTGTAGGAACAATAATTAAATTGGTGCTAAGAATAGTTGTAATTTGGATTGGTGTTACAAGTGAGAATAAGGTGGTTTTTGATGCAAGGGTTATTATCAAATTTCTTCAATCATATATCTCACAGATGTGGATCAAGTTTTCCTCATAGTGATTTTAACAGACTTACATTTGTAGTTTTTTACTTATCTCTGGTTTTCACTGTTTACGTGTTCCAATCTTCTCATTGAATAGGTGAAATTAAGCATCAAAGTAAAAGTCTCCTTGTATAATACAACCGATGCTTATTATAAATGTGCTTTAACAAGTAACCCGTGTGATTTTATTGTCTTCATTCCTAATGGAAATGCAACTGTTTTAACTATTGACTTTCAACAGGTAAAACAACTATTGTACATACTCCCTGCAAAGAGAAAATGTATTTAGTCATCCTTATATATTTTTAATTATGTTTTTGAAAATAAGAGATAGAAAGAACATAAATCAAAGTATGAAAAGCTGAAAGGTAGTACTCATGTTTGGAAGTTGATTTCTTTAGAATATTGTGAGTGGCTAATTTATTTCAGTTAAAGAATCATGTCAGTTAACTATAAAACTCAATAATTCTATGAAACTCAATCCTACTAAGATACTACTGTGGGATAAGATATCCTTAGGCTCCAATAACTCTATTGATATCCCTAACTACTGGTTATAAAACTTAAATTATCCAACAGAATTGCATCGTAACATAATTACATATTCTATGACTTTATCTTCTCAGTCTGCATTAGACTGTCTCATGTTTCCTTTTCTTTGGTTCAGAACACTTTTAAGTTACGCGTGGCACGCCGAACTGTCTTATGGGCCAAGATGGATCTCATATATTTTTGGCATAAGTATACTCTTCATTCATATATTTAAGTCTCCTATTTACTGCTTGAAGGTTTGCATGAATTTATGGTACTAATACTACCTTTTCTGTCACAGGCGGAATGACTTTGCTTATGTATTTGGCTTTCAACTTCTCAGAGAAGTTCCAACATGCCCTTCCAAATAGAGCAGGAGTACAACATAGGGAAACAACAACTCAGAGAGTTGCTTTGCTTTCTTACAAAGATGATGATCTTTCTAGTTGGGGTTCATCTTATGACTTTGTCACATGATGAGGAGGATCTTGACTTTCTCACTAGGGGTTCCATTAATGGGAAGTCTTTCGGTGATGGTGAAACCAGTAATAATACTAAGCGTCTTTGTGCCATATGCTTTGATGCTACAAGGGACTGCTTCTTCCTTCCACGTGGACATTGTGTGGTTTGTTTTGAATGTGGAACCAGGTAATTAATTGTCACCTTCTAATTTGAGTTAGATCCTAATGTTCAAATTGCTAGTTCTGCTACAGCCACAGGTATAGGTCCCAAAAATTGGCAGTAGATTCATATTTATGACTTGGACATATTAGGTCCTGGCTGTCCATTTAACTTGCTTAGAATTTCATATTAGCAACTTAATACACTACATGCAGCCAAACATGTTGATTGGCACAATATAAATGTGAATTGCCAAATTGGCATTAATGTGTGACTTAACACACCATTAAATAAATTCTCCTAAAATTTTATTTTCAATCTAATTGTTGAATTAAAAAACACCATGATGTTGATAACTTATGTCAAACTTTAAAAAAATTGGACATCAGAAAGTAATTAATTAAATAATTAATATTTTTCTTGGAAAAGTACCTAAGGTAAAAATAGAGACAAGAAGCTAAATCACTGGTACATCACTTCTTCAATAGCTTTGGAGAATTCATGCTATGATGTCTAAGATGAATAGGGAACACCTTTCCAACTAAAACTGCCAAGTTGCTAAAGCATATTTGCTAGAAGTAGCTTCGACCTTCAACCTTCTTGGGTAAAAAATAAGAGAGGAGACTAGTGAAGGGCACTTTTTTTTTTTTTTTCCCCCTAATTTATTGGGATGTCCTTATCATGACCTAACCTAATGCCTTTATTGAATCCCTACTACCTAACCCCCACCTAAGCCAAGGACAAGTATTATTTTCATCAATTTTGTTCTTAAAAAATGATTTTGACATGCATATCAAATTGTATTATCTTTTCCACTTTGCTAGTCAATGTATTAACAATCCTGTTTTGTAGAATGCATCTTCAATTCATGCATAATTTTAGGCGGTGTTTGGTATGTGACAAATTTTAATTTCCCTAGCATTTGAAACATTTTTATGAGATATTTGAGTATAATAAATATAATATTGTTAAAATTAATATGTTGTATATAGTTTTTCCATAAAGTAACACTTTTAGATCACGAATCAATAATTGAAATTAATACAAAAATATTAATGCAAAAAATTATAGTAGATATTAATCACACAATTATGACAACTTTTGCATTAATCTCAACAATTCATTTGTGATCTAAAGATGCTTATTTCCTCCTCTCATAAGATCACCACTTTCGCTTGATATTTTCACTTGATATATAAGTCTTATGTGTGTAGAATTTCAACTACATGGAAAATTATGATACCCATATACCAAATGCTACTTTAGAGAATTAGTTGGTGGAGAATCTTGTATGGTCATAAATACAACGACCAATCTATGTTTCCAGGATCGCAGAAGCAACTGGTACTTGCCCTATTTGTCGTAGGAACATCAAGAAAGTGAGGAAGATTTTTTCTGTTTCAGCATTGCACTCTCAGGATAATTGAATGAGTAGATTCATAGACTTATTAGTTTGTGCCTTTATACCTCATTTGTTTCTTCCTTAATTATCAAGCTCATGGTAGCTAGTGGGGAGGGTTATGTTGTTCGTTTGTAGGAAAATATGCAGGGATGAGGTGTTACTCTTTTGATTTTCTTTTTGGAGTAAATAAATATGTCCTTAGAAAACATATCTCCTTTTGTTTTAGTCCTCATATATATAAACTCATGTAGAGAAATAAATCTAAGAACTAAATCATTAGAATGGAATTAATCCAAGCTTTCTACCATTGGATGCATAGGTATGAATGTCATGAATGCACATCATTTACAAGGATTGTAATGTAATGAAAAGGTGTTTTATGCCATTATCTTGTCATTTCTTCTTCTTCCAAAATTTGTATCAGGTAGGCATTTGGTACGAAGCATACAGGTTTCTGAGAATGAGTTGTCCTTGGACAGATAAATGTCTGATGTCAGGCATACTGTTATTGAGATCTCCTATTTTCAATATATGGATAGTAAAAGGTATTTTCTCACCAAAAATGGACATTAATTTTTTTTCTTTAAATTTTCATCTGTTCTCTCTGTCATATCATTGTTTATGTAAAAATTTAGGTTGACTGGTTATCTAAAACACTTATTATCAATTCAAAAGTCTTGGCAAATAATAATTATAAAAAAAATATGTAAATTACCATTATCTCATCTGAGAGTATGCACACGTTGTAGATTTGGCAGGTATAACCAATAAGATTTAAATAAAATAATGATATAAATGAGCTATTCTAATAATTCAATTACATCAATTTTATCTTGGTTGTTTAATTTATCTATTTTTTATAAAATGATTTTGTTAATCTAATTCCTCACAAATAATATATTATAAATAAAATTAATAGAAGCGATGACCAGGTTATTGTATTGGTCACATTATATAATATAAAACTGACTTATAGTTTTATTGAAATAAGAGTGATAGAAAAACATTATTAATATAGTTCTATTTGTCATGGATTAGATTGAAAAATGCTTATATGTAAAGGATTAAATTGATACTAAATTAAAGAAAATACACTTTTAGTATTTCACTTATTATAAAATTATTATTTTAGTCCTTCACTCATTGAAATGCTTAAAATAGTTCCTTACTTATTAGAAAAAGTCATATTTAATCATCAACTTTTAAAAAAATTATTAAATTTAGTCCCTTTATTAAACCTTAAACTTTAAATTTAAAGGATTAAATTTGGTATTTATTTGCAAAGTTGAGGACTAATTATGATATTTTCTAATAAGTGGAGGATTATTTTAGACATTTTAATAACCGAGGGACCAAAATGATACTTTTATGATAACTGAAGGACCAAAAAAATATTTTACTCCTAAATTAAAAAATGATTATCTATAAGGGACCAAAATATAATTTTAATCAAAATTAAGATAAGGTGCTACATTGCAAATCTGAAGTGTATAATTTTTATAATATGATCTTTATGAATATGACTGCTTGCAATAAGACTGCTCATATAAATTATGGATGAAAATTAAAACACAATTCATTTTGATTTTTATCTTAATTTTTTTATAAATAATTGAAATGAAGATAAAAATTTTATTGATAGAACTATTATTTTGATCTTTGGAAATACCACTATGACACTATCATCAATTTGATCTTCCAAAAATTTATTGATATTAATTTAATGGCAATGCCTTCAATTTTATTTTAACTTGAAAATGGCCAAAGTACATAGATTAAAATACACTTTTAGTTCCTCACTTATTACAAAATTATTATTTTGGTCTCTCATTTATTGAAATGTCTAAACTTGTTTCCACTCACTAGATAATATCATAATTAGTCCCTCACTTTTAAAAAAAAAAATACCAAATGAACTCGATTTAATATTTAAAGTTTGGTAGAGAAACTAAATTTGGTAATTTTTTAAAAATTGAAGGATCAAGTATAACATTTTCTAATAAGTGAGGAATTAATTTTAGTATTTAATGAATGAAAGACTAAAATAAAAATTTTATGACAAGTGAGCAACTTTCTCAAAGAAGATATGATATATTTTTATAAATATATATACACTTTTTTTTTGGCCAAATAAAATATATACACACACTTGACAAGAAAAGTAAAAAATAGAAGTGAATCTATGTTTGAAGAAATAGACAATTTACAGTTGGGCCGAGCAATGACATTGCATTATCTATCGGGCGAGAGCCCACTTGTTGATGCCTTCCTGTCGATGAGGTCCTTCCCTTCCAATTTTTCAGACCGGTGAGTAGACCCACCACACTCCGGCCAGAAATCGCAGAGACGGAGAGAGAGAGAGAGAGAGAGAGAGAAAGCATGGGCGTCGACTACTACAAGATTCTTCAGGTAGACCGAAGCGCCAAAGACGATGATCTCAAGAAAGCCTATAGAAAGCTTGCCATGAAGTGGCACCCTGATAAAAACCCTAACAACAAGAAAGAGGCCGAAGCTAAATTCAAGCAAATCTCCGAGGCTTACGATGTATGTTTCTGTAATTTCAATTGTTATCTTTATCTCTCAATTCAATCTCAATGTATTGGGCATTGCGTTAAAAAGAGGAAATTTTGAAAACTACTCAATTACTCCGAATTTGATCCTTCATAGTTTCCATTTTTCTAAGGAAATTGAAACTATAGCGTCGGTATGAATTCGTGGTTCTTGAATTTTAAACAGGTTCTGAGTGATCCACAAAAGCGAGCAGTATATGATCAGTTCGGTGAGGAGGGATTGAAGGGACAGGTACCACCCCCAGGTGCCGGTGGATTTTCCGGTGGACCTGATGGTGGCCCAACAATGTTCCGGTTCAACCCCAGGAGCGCGGATGATATATTTTCAGAGTTCTTTGGTTTTTCAAGTCCCTTTGGTGGAATGGGTGATATGGGTGGTCGTGCCGGTGCTTCTGGGTTTCCTCGTGGCATGTTTGGCGATGATATTTTCACTTCATTTAGGAGTGGAGCTGGAGAGGGCTCTGGGAATATGCCAAGGAAAGGTGCACCCATAGAACGAAACCTGCCGTGTAGTTTGGAGGATTTGTATAAAGGAACGACAAAGAAAATGAAGATTTCGAGGGATGTTACTGATTCCAGTGGGTAAGCTGTCTACTTTAACTTAATTGTCCCTTTGCTCATTATTATATGAAGAGAAAAAAAGAAATTCTGCTGCTCTAGAGTTTACTTGAATTGATGTGTTAGTTGGTCATATTGGACCCAAAAACCGAGTTAATTTTAAAAATGCTTAGTGCAAATGAATCTTCCGTAGTTATTTGCTCGTTTTTCTGATTGGTTGAATTAATGTGCTAGTTGTACAAATTACCTATGCTCTTTATTGTGTTTTAAATTCATTCTAGACAGTAACCATGGCAGAATTGTATGTGTAATGTTTACATCATCTAGTGAAACCTTAGTTGCAATATATAAGAGGCTATTAAAATAAGATAACAACTTTGAATCTAGACTACATGTTATATAGATTTTTTCCCTCATTTATTGTTTTTACATAACCTAGGGTTATGTGACAGTAACAGATGTAGATTATCTTTCATTTGCCTTTTCTGTTCAATTAGTAGGATTGGAGATTAAATATGTAATTATGTTGTCTGTATGTATCTTTTTATGGATTAATGATTTAAATCCAGAGATAGATTGTGAACCTCATCTCTCCACCTTTATTAGGATAATACCATGCCGTTTAAGTTGGATAAGTGCAAAAGTTCAAGGAGAAAGGGTTCCTCTCAATCCTGAAGCGCATGTTTGTGCCATTGTGCTGTTTTCATTCCTAGGGTTTATGACCTGTACATGTCTAAAAATTCCTCTTGGTTTTCTGGTGGGAATTCTATTACTATGGGATGTGGCGCAGAATAAAATGTGTTATTCTGTATGGCTAATAGGAATCTAGATGGAGGAAGTTCTGAGAATGAATTATAAATGCTGACTGCCAATTGTTCCATATGCCTTTGATTTATTCAAGTTTTATTCCACTGTTGAATCTAAAGTTTATGGGTGAATGAGTTGGTCTGTCATTGTGTCATTCATCCGGATTTTTGTATATTTATTTTAGTTCCGGGGTCATTGCTTTGGTCATTTGAGTTTGGTTCTTGGCTTGGCTAGAGGGGGAAAAAAAAAGGAGTGTTAACATTGGATTGTCTTTGTCTTCTATGGACCCAACATTTGCCAAGCGAGACACAAATTATTGAGGGAAATTAATCTATAACTTTATTAGATGTGGAGGTTACAAAACTCACACTACTGGTATTTGTCTATTTGCCTTAGTAACTTTTTCATTGCTCTAGGCATTTTTTTTTTTTTCTGCTTATACTTGAGGGAAAAAGCTGAATTGTCATTTTCTTATACGCATCTTATCTTGGATAAGCTAGAAACAAAGCATTTAGGGAAATCAATCTGTCTTCTGTAACTTTATGATGAGGATATTAGATGTTGAGATAACTAACTAGCACAATTGGAATAAAGATGAAGGGGGATGTTAGAAATGGAAATGTGAAAGCTGCCAAGCTAGAATAAGGATCACGATTTGTTTATAAGTTATTGGTATTGAAAATATAGAAAAGAATTTAGTCTTGTATGAATTCTAGGTTAAAGACCATTGTGGGTGAAGAACAGGGTCACTTATGATAGTATGTTGAAGACCTATGGATGGGTCAATTATAGATCAGAACTTTGGAGTTTATAGCAATCAGACATGTGATGAAGCGTATGGCCTTGGTTAGGTAGGACATGATTAAACAAAATGTATGTGAACTGTGACATTTTTAGAAATGTGTTATGGGCCTTGAACTTGATTGAGACCTAGTTTGTTTGAAAAGTATTCATCTTATGATCTGTCTGTTTTACGTTCAGTTGGTTTACACTGTGAATTAACGTGGGTGAAGGCCTCTTACATGTGGCTAGGGAATTGTATTGTCACCGTAGTGAGGGAGATGAATGGATTGAAGATATGATATTTTTGGTCTTTGTTCACATGGTAGAGATGTCGAGGTCTTTTGAGTAAATGGAAACTTAGTGTATGTTTGAATATAGTTCTGAATAATATTTTGTTTCTAGAAACAAGAAAAAGGTAGAAATAGTTGTTTGATAATGATATTTTCATCCATTGTTCAAAAAACCTAAAAAACATAATAGTGTTTTAAAGAACTAAAATTTGAGAAAATTTTTTAGCCTCTTATTTTTAAGAACCGTGAGAAAACAAGGAGAAAACCTTGAGAGAACATCTTTTGTTGGTGGCATTATTGTAATTTTGACAAAAACACAATGGTCATCTCAATAGAAAAATTCTCATTCGAACAAATTTTTTGTTTTTCTATTTTTAAAACTTATTTTTGGAAACAATTTGACAAAACTGTTTTAGAACACTAAAAGAAAAAAAAAAAAAAAAAAAACAGAATCAAACAGGCCATTATTGTGCTGTAGGAAGCATGTACAATAACAAAGATGCAGGACGCTACTTTGACATGGTCACTGTGACACAACAAAATTTCAAATGTCCATAATACTTAAAAAAAAAAAAGGAGTTATGTTTGTGTACGACATGTATCAAATACTCGTTTTAGATGCTCCACAGTACTTTGCAACACTTTAAATTACATTTGGACACAAATTTGTTTGTTACTGTGTCCTAGATTTTGCTTACTACCCTTGTTATTGGTACTGTGTAGTCCCAGAAAGGTTATTTTGTAAAATTATGAATCTTCTGAAAGATGTCTTCTGGTAGGCTTAAACTTAAAGTACCTGCATCGTCTTATTCGTGCTTGTTTAGAGAGAAATCATTATGTAAAACCGAGATCATGATGTGAGATGGTTATATTTCATATGGATGAATTTCATGTTATTTGATGTGCATATCTACATAATAACTATAAGGTCTTAAAGAGTGACATGCTTAACTAGGTAATTTAATTGTCCTGAGTAAGTATTACTGGTCATGTTATGGCATATACTCCTCTCTGTTCCCTCTTTCACTGAACTTATTGGTCAAGTTAGTGAACATAAGACAGATAATGGGAATCTTTGGTGGTTTCCCATGGAGGCTTTGGTGTAGGAAGATTACGATATATGGGTTTGTGATTTCTACAAAAGATATGTCTGAACTTTGAAGTATTTAGGGTATTTTTAAATCTGGAGTGGTCCAACCCTGTTACCAGTTGAGCTCACTGGCAACAACAGTGTCTTAAACTTTTAATGGAGCTGGAAGCTTAGATGCTTAAATTATTAATGACTGCAAGCATGTTACTGGCAGTTTCTACTCTATTGCTATTGTTTCTTAAAGCTGGATGAGGTGCATACAGTAGATTGGTGACTACCTTATAGTTGTTGTGCAATCTTGTGTCTACTCCGTGGAAAAGTGATATCTGTTGATTCTTAAACATGTAAAGTTATGTCTGCTACTAGTTACAACTCTATGGTGGAGTTTAGTATTGACTTTATACAAGTTAGCTACCCAACTGAAGGGTTATTGATTAAATGCTTTATCAGAAATTAAGTGGTTAATGGCTGTAAATATATCAACTTTTAACTATGCTTAATACATATACTAGGAATTAATGTCAACCCTTTAGCACCTTATAAGTACAATTTGAAGTGTCATATTTGTTAAATGTTCCAATAGTTATTAAACACAATACTGCTCTGGCTTCTCAAGTATCGGTGCTTTACGGGATTTTATATATCAAAATATATGAAAATTTGCTGGGTCACTGCACGATTAGAATAGTAAATTTAGATACTCTTAGTCTACCATATCTTTTCTTCTTGTGCAGGAGGCCCACAACAGTAGAGGAAATTCTTACAATAGAGATCAAGCCAGGTTGGAAGAAAGGTACGAAAATAACATTTCCTGAGAAGGGAAATGAACAAAGAGGGGTTATACCTGCAGACCTTGTCTTTATTATTGATGAGAAGCCTCATAGTGTCTTCAAGCGGGATGGCAATGATCTTATTGTCACCCAGAAGATATCTCTTGTAGAAGCACTGACAGGTTACACAGCACAGCTGACGACACTTGATGGGCGGAATCTTACAGTACCAATCAACTCCATCATTAGCCCCACATATGAAGAAGTTGTTAAAGGAGAGGGTATGCCCATTCCCAAAGAACCTTCCAAGAAGGGAAACTTGAGAATCAAGTTTAATATAAAGTTCCCTGCCAGGCTTACATCGGAGCAGAAAAGCGGCATTAAGCGATTATTGACATCTCCATAAACGCTGGAGGTAGCGCTCCCTAGTACCATTTAACCAAATCGTGTAAGATTGCAATTGTTCTACTTGCTGATTTTCAATTATAAATGGAAATTCTTGATTTGGTGAACTGGATATCTATTATAACAGTTTATTAGGAGTTTGGTATTTGTTTTACTGTTTATTTCTTCTTATATTATTTAGTTTCTACTTTCTGGTCTTCCTTGAGTGTTAAGAATTTTGTTTATCCATTATTTCTGTGAAAGTGTTGGCCAGAATGGGAATTTCTTTGTACTTCCACATTAAGACCTTTCTTGCTGTCTACTTAATTTCCCACTTTATTTCATACCTCTCATGCTTGCAAATTAGGCATAAAAGCAAGTTATTTTGTTTTATTATTATTAATTTTTTTTCTGGTGGTCTTACGGTCAGGGTAATATTGAGCTTTGCTCAAGTGAAGTCCTTTCATTGAGCTCCCTTTATCGGTTTGGTAAATTGAATCTAAGTATTAGCTGCTCTTTAACAAATGAATTTACCTAACCCCTTTGCAAGCTATCTATACAGCAGTGTGCGTGAACAAAAGTCCAAGGGAAATGCTAGTAGAGAAAAGGGAGAGATGGTTAAAGACCATTTTTCTTTTGGTGAAAATTTTTTTACCATTAAAATTTCTTTAATGGGGAGAATTGAATGATATAAAATGGCGAAGATTTTAAAAGCATTAGTTAAAAATCTTTTATTAATTTTTTTCTCCTAGTCAATAACTCCTAGATAGGTGAGGAAAATACATCAAATATCTCGTCCTTCCGTACTTTTGATGGTTGACATCTTACAATTAAGGAAAATTGTATAAGATGCACTAAGAGAAATATAGAGCAAGACACAGATTGAATCTGAACATATGGGATTCAATCAGTGGGTCTCATCTCTCACTTTCGTACTTTGTTTTTTCTTTAAATGCCACAATATATTCAGTGTCCTAAAAGCAGGGAGATATAGATTCAAAGTTGAGCTTCCATGTTGCTCAATAGAAAGTAATCTATATTTCATGTAAGAAAGTACCATTAATAGAATCTAGATGTGGCTATATCTCTCTCTGATCATGGCTTATTCTCTTTCAAGATGATGAAAAAGGGATTTAAAAATCAACCCATAATGAACTCTTAATAGGGCCAAGATATCTTGATATGAAGACAAATTTGTATATAGATCTAATTTATTTGTGTCAAAGTCAAATTATTATTACAATATAAACTGCATGTTATGTTAGTTTGGAATATTAATTACCCGTTATTTTATATTTTTAGGTAAATGGTATGTGGAACTTACCACTCCGACCCTTTGTACTATTACAAAACGATTCCGCCATCGTTGACTTATTAAGCTTCGTAAGCTCAAAAAGTTTACAAAAAGTATGGTGAGCGCACTTTGACTTGGTGTTGGACCCAAAAAGAAAAAGACTTTGACTTGGTGAATTTACCCCAAAATTTATACGTATTTTCTTATATTTTTTACAAGCATATAATTTTTTAAATAAATATGTAACTTTTACTGATAATAGCATTATTTTTATTAGATCATATATTTATTGCATTTAATTAGAAAAATTGATGGTGAAAATGTAAAAAATTGTACTTTTAATCCTTTAAGAAAATCCAATCATAAAATTCTTTTAGGAAAATAATTGCAAATACTCATTTTTGGTATATAGGTTGCATCTCAGTTTGAGGTGTAAAAGTAAAAGAGCTTGAGTTACTGGGATATTCCAAAAAATAAATTTTAACTTAAATTGGAGTTTGATATATTTGTAATAAATAAAATTGAACATATTAAGACTTAACCTAGTTATAGTCTTGGTAAGCATATTTAGTATTACACCTACATGTAGAAAGCAAAAATAGTGATATATTATGCCTCATTGGGAAGAAATTAGTTTGTACCCATCACTCTTCATTAAATATGTATGATGCACAAAAGTACTTCATTAAATATGTATGATACACAAAAGTAAATAATAAGAAATTATATTTTAAGAAGTTAGCCTCCTAACTTTAACCGTTAAAATGCTAAAATAATTTGTTAAAAAATAATAAAATGTTGGAAAACATGAAGCACCTCTTGCTTTATTCCCTCTTTTAAATAAAAAATTAATTAGAGCAGAGGGGTCAAACAAGAACAATAAAAGTGACAAGAGAGAAAGGGCAAAAACGACAAGAAAAAGAAGGAGAGGGTGTAAAAACGACAAGAACAGGAGCCTATAGCGTTATTTACACACACCCCTTCTCTTCGTTCTTTTTTTCTCTTTCGCTTCCTCTTTTTGCCTTCGTCGTTTCTTTGTACCGTTTCTCACAAATCACATTCATCTCTGTCACCTTCGATCTCTTCGATCCTTTCTTCTCATGATCTCTTCTTCTTCTTCCCTCTTCACTTCATCTATCCTGATAGTGTAATCAATTTTAACGCTTTCGATTAGATCTCAATTGGTGTTCATGGAAATGGCTTCTAGTCCGCGCACCGTGGAGGAGATCTTCAAGGATTATAGTTCTCGAAGAGCCGGTGTTGTTCGTGCTTTGACTCAAGGTACTACTTCAATTAATTTAATCAATTTCTTTCTTTGTTTCTAAATCACTCTTGAATGTGAACTTTTTTTTTTTCAATTAATTTATCTGTTGCATCTGACAATTTTCTTCTTCCCTTGTTTTCCTTAGATGTGGATGAATTTTACGGGCTCTGTGATCCAGGTAACGCGAAGTCGTCGATCTGCTTTTCGTTTAACATTATGTAAAATTACGCAATTTTTTTCTTTTTTCTTTTTTTGGCTTGCATCTCTTGTAGCTGAATTTCGTTATTCTGTTTCTTGTTTGTGTGTGAATTATGGATACTCGTTAGAATAACTCATGTTGACTTTGTTTTTGCTTGAGAATTTGTGGAAAATAAATTAACAAAAGTCAAACTTTTGCATGCCTCTTGCTTTATAGTTCTAGCGAAATCTCTAATGTAACTAGGATTAGAATTGTTATAAGTTCCCCTGTTTGACTACCTTGCTGGATTTTAACATGAAATTTGAAAGACCTGTAACTGTTTGAATTGAATTTTCAGTATGTTTATAATTTTGGATTTCCAAGTTAATGTCAACTCAACTTATTGAAGTTTACTGTCACTTTCTTGTCTTAAATCTTCTGATTCCACTAGTTGCAGCTCTGCTGGAATTCTTTCTTAGTTCTTATGTTTTAATTATTCCAATCTCTTATGTTCATCCTGTTAAATTTAAAGTTCCCCGTATGTCTGTTTAAGAAAAGGAGAACTTGTGCCTTTATGGACATCCAAATGAAACCTGGGAAGTAACCCTGCCAGCAGAGGAAGTGCCCCCAGAGCTTCCTGAGCCAGCTCTTGGAATCAATTTTGCTAGAGATGGCATGAATCGCAGGGACTGGCTTTCTCTGGTTGCTGTCCACAGTGACTCATGGCTGCTTTCTGTGGCTTTCTATCTTGGAGCCCGCCTTAACCGCAATGAAAGGTATAATCTAGCTTATGTGCAGGTTCATGCATGTGATAATTCCAGTTTAGTGTGGCTCTTTATCTGTTAAGGACATGTTTAAGCACCCTAAGAAATATTGAAGTGGAAAAAAATAATTGGAGTTGTTGCTCAAGTGGCGTAAATATGATTGCAAATGGTTGTCTGAAAAGAAATCAATTGTTTATTAATGAAATGGTGCTGACCATAATTGGTCTCTGGTATAACCTGAAGCTAGATAGACAGGCTTATGCTTGCAAGCTTGAAAACATGGAGCCACTTAAAGTGCAGCAGTAAATGGTCTGGTAAGAAAAATATATATATATTTTACTTGTAAACAGCAACAGAGGTTTCCGTCCAAACAAGCCAACAACATGAAAAAACAATTTGGCCCCCAAAGTTGAAAGCAACATGAAAAAATGACTGAAAAAGAAAAAGGTAAATTTGTGGTTGCAGACAAGAATTTAGTCTAATTGCTATCTCTGAGAAACATGATGACGTTAACAGTTTGGGTTTGCCTTTTGCTGAAGGTTATGAGTTGGTTGGTTTGTTTTGATATATAATCCTCAGTTATTTTTAGTAAATAAGTATTACAAATATCAGCAAATTTTAGCAGACAGCAATTATTTTAAATGTTTGATTAAAGGATCTTTATGAGGGGAATAAATTGAATCACTTGCCCTTCATTTAGAAACTACTGGAATAGGCAGGGGTGTTAGTAGATGTGATATCTTTGTGATTTCTAAAATTCTTGCTTTAACTTTTTTCCCTCAATGTCAGCTGCTACTAGGCATATGGCTCTTTCTATTGATGGTTAATCTGATTCTTTTTGGCAGGAAGCGCTTATTTAGCTTGATCAATGATCTTCCCACTGTCTTTGAAGTTGTGACTGAGAGAAAGCCTATAAAGGACAAGCCAACTGCGGACAGTGGAAGCAAGTCTAGGGGCAGCACCAAGGTCAGCAGTTTCTTTGTTAGGTGATAATTGCTTCTTTGTTCCTTTTGGACGGGTCACCTCAACTTGGTATTGCCTGGGCTTTACAAAAGATGATTTTAAACAACGGAACTTAGTATGTCAATGACCTTCCCTTGTTACTTTTTTAAATTGCTTAGGTCTTTTCTTTCTTTCCCTTTTGTGTGAAAAACAAAAGCACAAGTAGCTTCGTAAAGTATTCTCTGTCACGCTTTTAAGTAGTGATTTGTACCTTTCGTTGTTAAAAAAAAAAAAGGGATTATATTTCAATAAAATGTGATCGACACTTATCTGTTGTAATTATTGTTGCCAACTTTTAGAAACAGCTTTTGAGAATTATGGGTAGCAAAATACTAAACTAAGACTTTTCTTTGAAGTCCCCTAAATCTGCAATGAAATTGAAACCAGAAAGGATTGTAGTGGACTGAATTGTACGAAGCCTTTTGTATAACCATGTTGGTTTTCTTATATTATTGTGCCACGTGAACAACAATTACTATAGCACTCAATCAAGACTTATGAGTATGCTATAAACAAATTTATGGTACGCCACTATAGGTTGTTCTTATTTGACGTGCAAGTAATTATATGCAGAGATCAAGTGATGGGCAAGTTAAAAGCAATCCAAAGTTTGCAGATGAGGGTTATGAGGAGGATGAAGATGAGCATAGCGAAACCCTTTGTGGGAGTTGTGGTGGAAATTACAATGCAGATGAATTTTGGATTGGCTGCGACATCTGTGAGAGGTGGTTCCATGGAAAATGTGTGAAGATTACCCCGGCCAAGGCTGAGAGCATAAAGCAATATAAATGCCCATCCTGCGTGAGGAGGGGCAAGCCCTAGATCACTAGAGCAGATATGTGAAGGAAAATCATGGCTGACAGATTCCCTTTTACTCAAGGCAAGTCCTGCAATGGATATGGTTTCAATGTCTAATAGGTAATTTCTATAGGGTTATGTTTAATTTCACCCAGATGATTTTTAGTGTATGATATATATATATATTTATAGATTAGAATACGATATATTCTAATTTGTTAATCTGTTGAAATTTGCTTGAATGTAGAGTGCATGGTTACTTATTTTCCCTCACTTTCTTCTTCTTGCACACGATATTATGTCTACTCTATCAGTTAATGAGATGGTTGTTTCATTGGGCAAGTAAGAATAATTCTACGGAGGGGTTGAATTTTTTTCTTTTTGGTCGTTAAATTCATCTAAATTCTTAAGATTGTTGAATTATGAATTAAAATATTGGTGTGGGGATCTTAAGGTGTATTTAATGGACTAACGGGAAGAAACTTAGCCTCGAGACTAGAGCAAGAGGAGAGTTTTGAGTTTTTGAGATGAGAATGTGGTGCTGAGCATTTTTTTTTTTTTTTGGGTGATTAATTTATGTTCTTTCTTGTTTATTGGGATTTGTTCCCTTTTAATTTTCCCCTGCTTGTTATCTCCAAGAGATCCACAAAACAAAAACAAAAACAAGCTCAACCTCTTTAGGATTACTCAACTTTGAGGGAGTTCCCCAACAAATGCAGTTGGAAAAACAAAATCAGTTCAGTGTGTAATAATTAACAGGAGATTTAAAAAGATTGCTTCTTAGTATAAACACATTCATATAATTTCCCTGAAGCATAATCCAACATTTTTTCAATAATGATCATTTGTTCAACATGGTTTTTATAATTATTTATTTATATTTCCTTGAAAAGTTTGCATTTTGACTTATAATAAGATTACTCATATTGATATGACACAATACTTCTCAGCAAAAATATTTTTATTAAAGTTAGGTGGTACAATAATAATTGAAACATTTGTATAATATTTATTAGTAAATGAAGAATGTAATGTATAACGTACGATGTGTCATACAGTAAACAAATTAAAGGAAAAAAAATTGCATCTTTATGAATGAAAAATAACCAAAGAAACTTTGAATTAGACCAGGAAATATCTTGACTTTTTCTTTGGAAATAAGGAAGAAAAGAAAAAACATAGATCGATTTTGTTAAGCGAATCTTTTGGCAAATACTTATCTACATGTTCTCTAAGCTATCTCTTAGAAAATGTAAAGTTGAAGCCTGTGGACGGTTTTTCAAGATTGTTGAACAAAGCTTTTATAACCAAGACAAAAAATGGCTATAGAATTAAAGGCCGACCAAGACGACAGTGGGCCCATAAATTGGGTCGTTCCCCATTTAATTCCTTAAGTCAAGAACACTACACAAATAAATGGACAATTTGGCCCAAAATGACAATTTAAGAGCACCAGTATACCACTTTATATAAACAAGGAGAATACTGATAAAATTATCCCTGATTCGCCATAATAATAATAATAATAATAATATATTACTATTATCTGTATATTTTTGGACTAATTGAATTATTGATATATCGTATTTTCATTATAATAGATAAAAAATTGGAGTATAATATTTTAATGGAGCATCACTGTGGCGTGAGAAGAAAAGTCCATCCGTTTGGTAGGAGGGAGAAGGGAGTAAGGGGCAATGGGAAGGGAGAGGGAGAGAATGAGATGAATGTTTGGTATAAGGGATTCCATTCCTAATGGCATACGGCAAGTGGGAGTCTTCTTTCCATCAAAAAGTGGAAGGAAAGATCAGGATTCCAAGGGAATGGGGGTCAAATTACAAAAAGGTCCTCAAGCTCTCTCTCATGCCAAACTCCTTCATCATCTGCGTCGTCGGCGTTTTAGTCCATTGGTACTGGCATTTCCGGCCATCATCGCAGCATCTCCACTTTCATCCTTGGGGTTCCTGTTCATCTGCAGATTGGGTTCACAAGAGACCATCAAGGCAATGTAAGATGAAAGGGCAACAAAAAAAAAAAAAAAAAGCCATTGAGATAGATGAATGGAGAGATAGGTGGCGTACCAGTGAGGGGGATGTATAATATTTTGGTTTTTATACATCTCACCTAACCAAAAAAAAAAAAATCATTTATATTCTTTTTTTTTATCATACTATAAACATATTTTTTTTAATTCATTTTCATTCTCATTTTCACAAAAATCACTCCATTGGTACCAAATGGGCTTAGCAATGGCAATATCATTGCTAGCTAATCCGTTATCAAGGTTATCATTTAATAATAAAAGGATAATTTTATCATCCAAAACAATATCTTTCACTAAAGTAAAATTTTAGCATGGAATATTAAATTTATCATTAAAATTCATGTCTAATTAATTTTTTTTTTTTCGTAGAGGACCTCCTAGATCCACGGTTTAACAATGCAAAGAAGCTATATGTACTGGGAGACCATTATATGCCCTTGCATGGGGTGTCAATGTATAAAAAGGATGATAGATCTTCAGCATTTCATACATAATATAAATGTTCAAAATATCGGTATAATAGCCTTTGTAAATATCCCATTAGCATCAATAAACAATACAATGGCTCAATTTAGAATTAAAGGGCTTCATTGGATATCTAATCCAATACCTGAGAACTATTAGAAGCTTAATCACTACAAAAAAAATGCTGTTTTAGTGGTAATTCATTTTGGCATTACCAGCGGTTAATACAATTACTTATAATTACATAAACAATGAGAAAAATGTGCATATTTAAATAATTATTACCTATGGTTTATGTAACCGTTGGAAAAACGTTGTAATTAATGTTGAATTAAATCAACAGAGTTTATATCTAACCGCACCTTACTTAGTAATAGGATTTGCCGTAGTTTTACTAATCATTGGCAATTTTGCCATGAATTTGGCAAGGATTTTAACCACAGCTAATCTGCAATTTTTTAGATAAAACTATATAAAATATATACTTTTCCTTTTTTTTTCTTTCAATTTTAATACCATAACCAACTAAATAAAATTATACACTATTATTATCTCAAAATAAATCATACATTCAAAATAATAAACGTCATCCTTATCTCAAAATAACACACATAACTACATTAACAACAATAACTACATTGTTATCTTAAAATAACTTAAATATAATTAGGTAGTCACTTAATACTTTATTCATAGCATCTAAAGTATAGTCCTAATTGACACTAATGGTGAGAAATGCTAAACAAAATTCGCAATCTACTCTTGTGGTTGGTTGGATTGGTTTGGGGAGAAACTTCCATGTCCACTTGTTTGATCAGGTGATTACAATAAGACATATAAATAATGCAAATCATAAATAACATTGGACACATAGCTATGAACAATAGTAGATAAATTTGAAGAATTACCAATGATGGATGAACTGTGATATATTCAAGAGGTAGCTCTCTTGGATATTTTTGCATGAAGAGATTCATCATCACATGAAGCCTAAACTCCAACTGAGTGACCTTATTTTCCAACTGGCATAGGTAGGAGCAGATGGATTGAGTCGAATATAAGACCGTGATGGAGGTTTAAATACATGAGATGAGGTTGGACCCAATCCTAATTCTTGAACATGGCCACAATGCTCTTGACTCCCTAAAGCCAGGGCCAAGGAATCTTGAGTTGATATAACTTGTAACACGAATAATTTAGTTTCATGTATAACAATCTTTTCCTTTATTAACCAAATTAATTTGGAAATTACATGAAAAGAATAACCAATGACATAAACTATGTGTTTACAATTGGTTAAACAAAACTTACACTGATTTCATTAGCCTCGTCACTCATAAATGACCCATTAGCATGCTTATGCGTAATTGTCTAAACTTTTCTTCTGCTGACTGGGCGGCCATATTCTAACTCTTACACAAGTTGGAAAAATTTTAATACATACATATGAACAACAAGAGTACAACATGAGTAATAGAAAACAAAGTTACCATCTCAAGCTTCCAGCTTGCAAAGCTCTTAGATCCACCAGTGTGGGTCATTAATTGCTTCATTCTATTGTTTTTATTTTTCATGACGTGTTGCCAAGCATTACATAAAACATAATTAGATGCCAATTTAAATGAACTAGTGACAAAAAGTTTCATTACCTTTGTTATTGGGTTTAGTCGATAGTCAACAAATAAAGCCCAGTGGTATTTGTTAACGGCTTTTGGAACTTTAACAATCAATTGATCTCAGTTGCAAGTGCTGCCATTTGCTTTTTCCCACAATTGTTGTCTTCGATCCTTCCACTTCATGCTAATAGATTTTAAGATATAATTTTTATGGAAATCATCATCAACTACAAATTTAGCCTTCAAGGTACAAGAATACGATTAGCATTAATTCATACATAGAGTGTATATTATTTCAAAAGTATATAAACATTACTTAGATAGTGTTCCTGTACACAATGTCCTTATATTCATATGGAAGTTTCTTCCAACTAGGAAAGCTTATGGGAAACAAATCAAAATCCTTTCTAAGAGCCCCCAAAAATCTATTATTTCAAAAGTATATAAACATTACTGTCACCAGTTGGTTGGAAGGTTTTGTTCCAATGAAGTATAACCCTTTCCCCTTGAGGAAGTGATCATACATCATTATGTGTCAGTTCCTTTTGCTTAGTTGTGTCGCTCTCATATGCAATTCCAAAGTTAGCACACAAGAAATAACTGTATTTATGTCAAATACATCATAATTATTTGGCATACTTACCAGCCACGTCGACTAACCAAGCCCTCTTATGTGAAGGCATACGTGTAGAGCATGAAGGTGCCATATCTTCATGTTCATCATCATCATGTGCTTCATGTGGTGTTTGAGTACTTCCAAGGTCGATTTGCTCTAAAGGATTACTCAAAGTAGGCAATAATTGCCTAGAAGAACCACCCTCAGTTTGCGGTGATGCCATTCAACCATGAGCAAGGCATGAACTACTCTTCTTCATGGTGTAGAATCGTTTCATCTTCAGGATTCTTGCAAATTAATCATATGGACACATTAGATAATTTACATAAAGAATTGTAATTAACAAAAGTTAGTATTCAATATGACATAACTAATAAAGACAAAACTAAACACCTTGCTAATGGTATATTTTCTTCTCTTTCTGTGAATAATATGTCCAAGTTTTGATGTTCGTATGGCTCATTTTCATAATACACATTGTCTTCCATTTCATATAAATCACGTGACTTAAGATGTATGAGGATGCTCCAATTCTTATCTACCTCATCTTAAACATAATAAACTATTTGAGATTCTAAAACTTAGATGAATGGCTCATCATCCTCATAGTTGTCGATATGTATTAGTTAACCAAAATTTACACACGTAAAGCCTAAGTAATCAGTTTTAATTCTTTTAGGATTGGTTGTATTTGCCTATATACATTTAAACAATGTAATTGTAAAATGACCATGATAATTTAGCTCAATAACATTAACCAGTTTCCCATAGTAGGGTACACCGCCAAATTGCAAATTACCATCACTATTACTTGAATAGCTCTTTATTCCAAATATGCCATAAATCCACTATTTTGTGTTTTTAGTTAGCCTTTGATCTCACTCTGTTGTCTGAAACTTAAACCCATTAACATTATATGCATTATATCGCTTTGCAAGATCAATTGGACCTGTGGCTAAATACTTGAAATCATTTGAGTGAGATCTAGTATTATCATTTATTATCTAAAATGAGACAAAACAACGGTTACAATCATCTTAAAGGTGAAACAAATGTCGACTAGTAAATGTACTTGCATGGCAATAGAACCATTGAACAAATTCTCTGTGCACCTTTTTATATATCTCAAATGAAAATCGAGTACAGCTTCTTAATTGTCTTCGTGTGATGTTCCTAAATTCCCTAACATACATAATTGTTTAATGAAATATTAGTAAGCAAGTGGTTTAGGGTGAGTGTATTCAATGGTCATAAAGATGTGATTTACTTATTGAAGGTAAGGATCTACTTTTCTATAGTTGGTCAGATACATATCGATGTGCTTGCATCTTTTCCATTAGAGATAAATTAAAGTAACTAAATCCACCAACTACTTTTCCAATTTGTGGGAACAATGTGGGCACATTGAAGGACCCAACGTTTGGTTGATCATTAACACAACTTGGTCGATTGTATGTAGTCTTAATTCCCTCTAAATACCTTGAGCAAAAAAGTAAGACCTCTTGGGCCATGTAACCTTTAGCTATAGACTCTTTTGGCTGAGCTTTGTTATGTACATACGGTTTTAGTTTCCCTAAATATCTTATGGACAATGAAAAAGTATAAGCCATGATTGGAAGCTAAAATGATTGAGAACAAAGTGTTTAGATTTTTACTTTTCAATTGGATACATCCACTGATATTGGACAGGACCACCTAATTTGGCTTCATCCGCATGGTGCACAATTAAATGAACCATAACAGTAAAGAATAATGATGGAAATATCATTTCCATATGGCATAACGTCAAAACAACTTTATTGTGGAACTAGTTAAGTTCATGTACATTCAATACTTTACTACACAAGTGTTTGAAAATCAAACACAAATCAATGAGAATTGCAAACACTTGCTTGGGGAGTGTCCTTCTCAAGGCCAAAGGTAGAAGTTGCTTAATAAGAACATGTGAGTCATGACTTTTCAATCCACCAAGCTTCCATTGCTTCAAATCAACACACCTAGATATATTGCTAAAGTAAACGTCTAGTACGATGATACTCTTTAATGTTTTAAGAAAAATATACTTGTTTGCATTAGTGAAGGTAAAGAATGCATGAGGATGGATATGTACCATTCTCATCTGGCCATAGATTAGACTTAATCCTCATGCCCAATATGTCTCTACGTGCATTTAAGTGGTCCTTTGATCTTCCACCATCATTTAATAAAGTAAATACAACATTGTTAGACATTTTTTTCTCAATATGCATGACATTAGGATTGTGTCGCAGTAAGTTGGTTGCCTAATGTGGAAGTTGGAAAAATTTACTTTTTTTTCACCATTGTTGAGTCTCAACCTCCAAGCCACCAACTCCTTTGGGTCTTCAACCATGTCCTTTAATTTCTACTTCATTTCCAAATATGATGTTAATATTTTGAACCTGTTGTAGAACTTGTTCACCACTTATTCGTTTAGGTGGATTTCTCCTCTCTACTTTTCCATCAAACCAACTTTGAGCCAATCTAAATTTATGTCTTACATTCAAAAAGCATCAATGACCCCATAAAACACCACTTTGGATTGTAAGTAAGACGCATGGGATTTGAGACAAAATTACATGATGGACATGCTAACTCAGTATGTGTATTCCACCCAGACAATGTTCCAAGTCTTGGAAAGTCATTAATTGTCCACAATAGAGCTGCATGTATATTGAATTTTTTGTTGTTGTATGAATCAAAAGTGTTAATACCAACGTCCCACAACTCATTTAACTCCTCTACTAATGATTGTAAATAGACATCTATATCATTTCTAAGTGCTCGCTTACTTGGAATTATCATTGAAAGAAGAAAAGAACTTTATTTCATGCACATCCAAGGTGGAAAATTGTAAGGTATAAGTATCATTGACTAAATACTATAACTAGTGTTTAGGTTACCAAATGGATTGAACCTATCAATAGACAACCCAAGACATATATTCCAAGGATCTGAGGTAAATTGAGGATGCAATATGTCAAATTTCTTCCATTCTTTGGAGTCTCTTGGATTCCTTAATATGCCATCATCACTCTTGTCCATTGCATGCCAATGCATGTGTTCAATAGTCTTCGAGGACATAAACAATCTCTACAACCTTTGGTTTTAGTGGAAAGTACCTCAAGACTTTTGCAAGTAATTTTTTCATCTTCTTTCATCCATTGGAAATATCCTTACCCTTCAGTTTCCATGTAGATGTATTGCATTATTTACAGCTATCCCTATTTGCATCCTCTCCCCTGTACAACATATAGTCATTGGGGCAAGCATGAATTTTGATTTAGTTAAGTCCAAGTTTGTTGATTGTATTTTTGGCCTCATATAATAAAGGTGGAATTTTAGCATGTTCAAAGGCATCAATCGACAACTTTAGTATATGTGACATTGGCTCGTTACTCATTTTGCATATAGACTTTATATGATACAATTTCACCAAAAAGGATAATTTTGCATACTTCTCACACCATTCATACAAACTTTGTTATCCATATCTAATTAAGTCTATCAAATCTGTATTATTGTCTGACACTACTTGGTTTGGTGATGGAGACATTACTTCATCTTCTTCCATATAATGGCTACTAAGATGTTGCCTAAATGCATCATTAACCATGTCTTGAATAGGGTCATTAACAATAACCCTTTCTTGAATAACTTGTGGCATTACAGGGGTTTCAACTACGGTTGCCACATCACTTATCTCTCCATGTCTAAGCCAAACAGTGTAACCTATTGGAAATGACTTAATAATTAAGTGATCATGCACTACTTGTCTAGTTTGCTATTTGTTGAACTTGCATTTAAGACATAGGTATATAATCATACCCTCAACACTTTGGTTAGCAAATGCAAAGTTTAGAAATTTATTTAATCCATCAAAATACTCAGGAGTGTTTCTAGGCTTATCAATCCAAGTCTTGTCCGTGTTTAGAAATAGATTTTGTTTAGCTTCAACTCTTCTAATAAAATTAAGTACTTTAAAAGAATATCTAAACAAAAAGAAACAAGTAACATTGCACAAAGAAACAAATTGAATTTTTGCAAGTGACTTAACACACATGACAATACAATATAATTACAATTTCAAACTACCTTAACAATAAGCAATATAATACTCCTATAATAAATTGTTTTATCATACATGCCATTACAATTCCATACTATCATCATAATGAACAAATCTACAAACTCTTTGCTGATCTTAACATTTCATCTTCACTACTAACAGCCCCTATAAGGCTAAGTTTTCAAATGTATCATGTATTGTCCTAAGTCTTAATTATCAACAGAATTAAAACCATCCCATCCAGTTGTCATCTAAAGATAAATTCTTAAGTTCCAAAACAGGCTAAAATACATTTTGTTTAGATAGTTTGGTTTTTTCAATCAGTTATTTTCCTTCTTATAGCTTCCTTCTTTTCCTTTTACATTTTAGTTACTACTTCATAGACGTGTCATTTGTGGAACAAATATGATAACCTACTGCATTTACACATGCCATATCTATAGAATATAAGCTTCAGTAATAGCTAGAGAAAGATCAGTGGAGATTAATTTTTTAACACTATTTTCTCTGTGACTTCATTATGGAAAAAGATACTTAAATGTTATCACACCATGTGACATTCTACCAAACTCAGTGTCAATATTTGGATAAACATGCCTTAACTTTCAAATTTTGGTACTACTTAGAAAACTAAAATATTCAACACACTACTATGAGAAACTTTTCTTCTACCATGACTTCATAACTTAACAATAAGGAACACAAGAACAGACAATTACAAACTTGATAGTAAATATATGATCAAATAGAAAAAGTCCCTAATCTGTGACATTATTTATAAGACCATAGATATCTAAGCTAATACTAAGCAATATGCAATATAACTAATAGCATCATCCTATATTTCTAGCATGTCAATTTCTTAATTAACCAAGATGATCAACGTGCATATTTCCTTTCAATTATTTGTTCATTTTATGCTTAATTCTGAAGGCTTTAACTTTGCAATCACATTGTATAGAATAGATAAATATGGAGAAAAGGAAGATGAGAGTTTCTATGTTACCTTGTCACAGTGAAGCTTCTCTATCCCAATCTAAGACAAAAGATTTTGCAACAAAGATAAATCTTTAGAGAGTCTGAAACTTAAAATTTGAACGAATTCAATCAACCTCTATCATTTCAAGAAAAGGGATAAAGGAACATCATACTCATCAATTAGCAATCAAAAATGGAATTTAGTCTACCTAATTGCCAATCAATATAAGCAGAAAATGATGATTAGAAGAGATAGAACGCCAAGTAAAATCGACCATAAAGATCAGCCAGTTTACCAGCGGCAGTGCTCTAGACAATGGCAGTAGTGCTCCAAACGCTCCTCCACAATGCTCTGCTATTCGCTCTTTCGACTATCTCGCAATGCTAAATGGTGACGTAGGAGAAGAGGTTGGCTTTAAACTTGATTTACCTACGATTTGTTAACAACTACTGGTATTTCCTGGCGGTTTACCTTAAATTGACAGGAAATATCAACGGTTTAATTACCAAAAAACCATGGTTATATAATTGCAGCTTGTTAATTGCAGTTAACTTCAAATTGCAGTTAATATTTTACATTCCCTGTGGTTAAGTTAATCGCAAGGAAATAACTGCTAGTGATGCAGCGTTTTTTGGTAGTGAATTAACCTAAAAGTGTATGATGAATATTTATGTGGAATTACATGGATCACTTCCATTACTCTTTATATGTTGATAGAACTTTTTTGTTTTGGTTGGTTACATATGCAAACAAAATTCTTATTTCGTAAATATAATTAAAGAAAATTTAATACATTTTGGTTCATGTTTCTCCATCCCATTTTGATTGAGTCGAGTGTGAGTAGGAGTGGAATGAAGTCCTACTTTGGATAAAAATATACTAGGAGAGGATATATAATTAGAAAGAACTCATAAAACTAATGTTTTAAGGTTTTGAGTCAAGATATAGTGTCAAGCTAACAAGTATATGTATTCCCATTTCAAGTTCAATGTAAAAGGTTCGTTGAAAAAATTCTCTCCAATGTTGTAGACTCTTTGGACTGTCGACCTAGGGCAATGTGAAATTAAGGTAGTGGTCCAAGTTGAAAGACAAGTGCCTAAAGGACTAGTAAGGCATGGCCCTAATTTAAAATGGAGTAATCAATCATGAAAAGATGGATTTGACTATCCAAAAAAAAAATGTTAGGAGATTATTAGGATCAAATGTGAGTGGGAGAGGATTAAAATCTTACATCTAATAAAATTGGACTAAGAGATGGATATATAATTTAAAAAGAACCCATATGCTTAATGCTTTAAAATTATAGTTTAAAACGTCTTGTTAAATTGATAAGTATACTCTTTCTTCAAATCTAATAAGTTCATTGGAAAATGTTCTTCATAACGTTGTATGTTCCACTTCTAAAATCCTTATTAAAATGATTTTCCACGTATAAAATGAAAGGGGATTCAATGTTTGTACTATGAACTATTATGATATATTTTACAAAGAACAAGATTTTATATATGATTCAGATATTAATTATTAGATAAAATATGTGCAATTGGTGCATGTTAAAATTTTCCTAATATGAAACACAAAATGTAGATTATGGTGTCAAGTCAATATCTATCATGTTAAATCATCAAGAAGAATAAATTAAATGTGAAAGTGTATCAGAATCCATATTGGTGACGATCTTGCAGCTATAGAACTCCCAAATTGATGTGTATGAATATTAGGAGAAAGAACTCTCTTCTACTGATGTGATATTATAAAAGAAACATCATACATATAAGTTGAGGACCATAACCCTTTTTATAATGGTACATTTTGCCCTAATTTCTAATTAGACCCATTATCAAATTAGGAATTAGATATTTTAGGAAATCAACACATAAATCTATACTTTATAATATACTTTAAGCCCATTTTAATTTTAAACCTAATTCAATCACTATTAAAATTTGGGTTTATTCTTTTATAAGATAGCATATAATATACAGTCATTATTATCTTTAGTATATATAATATATGTCTATAAATACTAACAATTTATCAGTTTGACTATGTATATATACACACAACAATCTCGTCCATTAATTATGTCAACATAGAACTAAGGTCACTTTCATTACATGTTCCATAACTAAATCTATCCTTGATCACGTATATCAACATAACCAAATGATATAGATCAAGTATGGATGTGTAGCATCGAAATTACATGCAATGTGACCTATACATGTCTATTTCTAACTGATTTACCTTAAATTTAGTAAAATTAAATCATACAGAAATCAAAGTGTGAATAAACTAAAAAAACTATATAAAATAGCTTTAAATATTCATGCCTAAATTAACTAAAGAATGAGTCTATAAAGCAAAATTATAGACTCCCACTGAAACTAATTATCCTCAAATGGCATGTAACCTATATAAGCATTCTGCTTATGAAAGACCATCGGTGGTAATCCCTTAGTAAGTAAATTTGCAACTATGAAATTCATGCAATATGCTTTATAGACATATGACAACTCTGAACTCTTTCTTTATCAACATGTAACTTAATGTTTATGTGTTTTGACTTCCTTAAACTCTTGTTATTATTGGAATATAAGATTGCCAACTTACTGTCACAACATATCTTAAGTGGTCTTTCAATTTCATCCATATTTTGTGGCTTAGTGACAAAGTTTCCCAATTGTATTTCATAATTCAATGCTTTATAATATGCTATAAACTTAACAACCCTCGTGTAAGGAGCTACGAGTGTTTTTTTGGAACTATCCCAGATAGCTCTTTTAATAAGCAAATAAATATAGCCTACAATAAATTTCACACTATGTAGGAATCCAACAAAGTTAGAGTCTGAATACTTGATAATCTCTAACTTATTTGACCTCTTATATGTGAGCATGTAATATTTTGTTCTTTATAAATTTCACATGAATCATTTAACTATTTTCCAATGATCCATTTCTAGATTGCTTAAATATTTACCAATATTCTCATAATGTATGCAATATCTGGATGCGTTCAAACCTGTGTGTACATCAGACTCTCTGTTGCTAATGTATAAGGAATCTTTTGTATCATTGTTCCATAAAAGCATTATTAGGGCATTGGTCAAGACTAAACTTATCTCTTTTAGCCATAGAGGTATCTCTTAATCTACAATTATACATGCCATATCCCTTGAAAATCTTTCCAATATAAGCCGTTTGTGATACTCCAAGGTTGTCATGAGAGCACTCCTGATGTATTTGAATCCATGGCATAAGGGTTGCATCACCAAGATCTTTCATCTAAAAGTTTCACGTTAAAAATCTCTTGGTTTCATGCAATAAGCTTATATTGTTGCTAGCAAGTAGTCATTAACAAATAAAACCTCAAAAAATGATTACTCCCACTGAGTTTATGGTATATACAATCATTTACCAAATTCATTTCAAAACCCATTGACATAATAACCTAGTAAAATTTGATAAGGCACTTGCTTATGCCTATAGATGAATTTATTTAATTTTCAAAACATTAACTTCGCATCACCCAATACATAGTTTTTTAGTTGTATTGTATAAATTGTTTCATCAATGTTGCCATTGAGAAACATAGTCTTGATATCTATATAATGTAACTTAAGATTAAAATATTCCACTGCAAACATTATAATCATGAAAGACTCTTTTGATGAAACCGTAAAGAAAGTCTCTTTATTATTGATACCTTCCTTTTATGTGAAGCTTTTAGTAACAAGACGTGCTTTGTACTTCTCTACATGGCTTTTCAAATCCCTTTTAGTCTTAAACATTCATTTGCAACCAATGGGCTTTGCACCTTCAGGCAATGGAATAAGATCTCATACATCATTATCATTCATGGACTTAGTCTTGTCATTCATGGCATTAATCTACTTTCAAGATTTATAACTTTTCTTGGCTTGATGAAAAATTGATTGGATCATTCTCTGTCATTCCAATGTCAACATCATGTCCTTGGAGAAATACAATGTAATAATCCAAAATTGCATTTATGCTTTCTCTAATGGATTTCATTAATAACAATGGTTTTTAAGGTTGTAGAATTCATTCTTTTGTAATAATGTTTTGAACTTATGTGAGAGATTTCATAACATTGTCTTAATCTAGAATATCTTCTTGAACAATAACAAGTATATAAACTATTCCTAACATTTTCAATTGCAATCAAAGCAATATCAATATATTTCTCTTTAAAGACAAAGTTGTTAACTCTTTCTCCCTCTATAAACTCAACATCCTCAAGGAATTGTGCAATATTTGTTTCAAAAATAAACATAGTTGTGGGATCATAAAATTTGTAATAAGTGGATCCTTTTAAGTATCCAATGAATTTTAATTGATAATCTTAAAGTCAAATTTCCATTAATTTGGCCTATATGGGCCTTACCTTAGCTAGACATCCCAAATGTTAAAATGCTTTAGACATGTTTTTTACTTGTCAAAAATTCATAAAGGGCCTTTCAGTTGCCTTAGTTTGAACTCTGTTGAATATATATATATTATGGGTTTTTCTTTTGTTTTTTTAAATGTTTTTCCCTAGAGTGATTCAACTAAGATAGAATGACCAACTATACTCCTCACCATGTTATAAAGTGTTCTATTTTGTCTTTTTAAAACAACATTCATAATAGGCAAACATAGCATAGTGTACGGTGGACGTTACTGTATCCTTCTAGGGATTTCATATATGGTCTTAAACATTTTTCACCTAATTTGTCATATTTTCCACAGTATTCACAACCACAATTAGATATGATGCTTTAATTCTTTTGTTCAGTTAATTTTCTACTTCAAATTAATAACCATTTTGAATATATCCACCACCTATGTTTAGGTATTAAAGTTAGTTAACCTCATATCAAGTAACATTAAGAAGCATACATTTTTGTACATGTCATGCGTGATAAGTGGTACACTACTTCCTTTTATGACTTGCAGTACCATAAAAGAAGCAACTTTATTAAATTTGTCCTTTATGTTGTTTCTCATGCATGTCATTTCCTTAACTTCTTTATTTTCTTTCTCTTATTGTCTTTCTTCTTGTCCTTTAAAGTGGAGGTCAAGTGTGTTATCCCATGATACTTCAATCTTTCTTCTTCCTAAACACAACGTCAGATGACTTTATTACGTAACCAAAAGTCATTTGGCAATTATTGCTCACATTAAATTGACTGAACTATACCGAAAGGATCAGAACTGAATGCACTATCATGTTTATAAACTACTTCAACTTGAGTGCCTTTAGTTTTTGAAGACAAGACATTTCAAAAATATACTTCCTTATGTTTTCGTTTATGTGTATACCTCGTAGAGATAAGTTTTGCTAAAATTATACTAGTTTCAACCTTTTCATTCTTAGCAAACATTTTCTCAAGGTCCTCATGGAAACCCATAGTTATATCTACTTGATCAAACATAGTGCCCCTAAAAGCTTTTAGAATAACATGGTTAAGGACCATAAGACTTATGCAATTAGACTTTTCCCACATTCTTTTTTGTGTCTCCCTATTTTTATATTAGGTACTCTGTTAGCGAGTTTAGAACTTTAATGCTAGGTCTAGATCCATGACTTTAGTGATTATAACACTCTCTTTCCATGCCTTTATTGTGAGCAAAATACCATGGTACAAATATATACTACCAATAATTAGTAACAAAGTGAAAAAGTATCATCCATAGAAAATTCTAGTCTTAATTGTTATATATTAATAATGTGTATATAGTTATCTAAGCTAAATGATCAATTTTTTTAGATAAACATAAGAAAATTGCAACTTAAGTCACCAAAATATATACTACCAAGACACTTCGACTGTGATTTAGTTACTTTCCTAACTCAAACTTATGAATTTATGAATTAGTCTTAGCCTTTAACATTATTATAAGAATCCATTGATCCCTTAATAATTTTATCATTCTAAATTATTTCTCTATAGTTCTGTGAAAACAAATTAAAAAGTTGCATTAAGTATGATTCATTACAATTTTTCAAGTCCTATAGGTATATGCCTATCCAAATGGCCAACTGAGTTAATTTAAGCAATTTACTAACATAAAACATGCAGTTTTCAATTCAATGACTCTTCTTTTTTAAAATTCCTTAAATCCTTAACATAAACCCTAATTGTTGACCAATCAACAAGGGAACAAATAAATATTCAAATTCAATAAATCCATTCACAATAAAATTCAAGTAGAATGTAACAAAAATCAATAATTTACATGCCAAAGGCCCACAATCTCAAAGAAATAAAGTTTTAGCATAACATATCCATAACTACAATCCAATACAAATAAGAAAACAAAATAAAAAAAGAATAAAACAAGAGGAATAGAAGACTCTATTTCTAAAGCTTTAATCAGTTTTCCCTTTGTATTTCCTCATGAAATGTCTTCTTTCAGCAATTCTTAGCCATAGAATTCAAGGTCTTAGCTTCCTTTGCCTTAGAACATTGCTTCTCCTTGAAAAAACCTTAAGAAATTTTATTTATATTGCCTTAAATTGCCAAAAGACAAGTTTAACCATCACTTTTTGTGCTTAGGCATCTTGGCATCGCGCTGACCCCTATGCTCATTATGATGCCTTATTGCTAAGTTATTGGAAAATACGTTATGATTGGCACCAACTTGTGGTAACTTGGTGCCAAGTCCTGCTCTTGAACTAGCTTCAATGTTTTAGCCATAACTTTACACTCTAACATTAGATTTCAGTGAATTATGACTCATTGGAAAGATCTCAACGAGCTTTACAACTTTTTGTGAGATGACCATCTCTAAATTTTGACATTTGAAGGGCCAAAAATTGTTTCAAAGTTGGGAGTTCACTAACTTGATGTCAAAACCTTCATTTCTTCCTTTCACAACCTGGGTAAGATATAAAATCACATGAATAGTTTGTAATTGGCTAAAAATTTGTCAAATAAACATAAAACAACACTAAAAAACTTAAAACCTTAACTTCTAAAGATACATCACCTAAATTGACAAGAGAGACTTAAAATTAAACTAAAACTAACAAGGTAACACAATAATAAAGCATAAAATTGACATGAATAGCTTTATTATGTAGATTAATTACACCCCCCCAAACTTGAACTTTTGTTCGTCCTTGAACAAAAGCAAAGCTACACAAATGTTTGTGTTATTCTTGCAAACATCCATGAAAAGCCAAAATTTTCATCATCAAGAATTATACATAAGAATTAACTTATAATATTAATCACTATAGAGATTAATAAGTACTCTCATATCTCTTCCAACATTGTTAGGATGTGTGTGTGTGTGTAAGGTAGCTATACAATCTTGTCAAGCATGCAATGTATTTTATTTTCAAGCAAACCAAATATTTGATAAATTTCAATAAAATGTTTTATATGCTCGCTTCTCCACCTTCTCTCCATTATTAAATGCAATGTACAAATTAATGATTATTAGGTCTTTACAACCTACAGCACGACCTTGGACTATATGGATAAATAAAATTCAAAAATTAAAAGAAATAATGCAAGACACACAAGCAATTTACAAAATATAAATTCTTCCATCTTCTCACTACCACTTCATAAGTTTCCTTCCCTTTTTTTTTTCATTTTACTC
The DNA here is from genome assembly GCA_037074485.1 of Delonix regia. Classification (NCBI taxonomy): domain Eukaryota; kingdom Viridiplantae; phylum Streptophyta; class Magnoliopsida; order Fabales; family Fabaceae; genus Delonix; species Delonix regia. The sequence goes on along the minus strand of CM073460.1, from coordinate 3,100,463 downwards.
AACTTTCAAATTTTCTCCAATTTTATTATTCTCCAAATTTTTTCAAAAGCCCTTTAAAATCAAAGCATATATGAGTTTAACCTTCAGTTTCTTCTCTATACCCTTCTTCTTGTTGTTCTTCTTTTTTCTCACAGTCTTTGACTGCGATTGACCTATCCACTTTTTATTTACCCTCTTTTTCTCACAATCATGACACTTAAGTCTTACTCTTGAACCATCTTCAATATTTCAGCCATAACTTTGTGCTTTGACATTAAATTTTAGCAAACTACCACTCATTAGAAAGAACTTGACAAGCTTTACAACTTTCTATAGAATGCCATCAGCAAATTTTGGTATCTGAGGGCCCAAAAGTTGCCTTACATGTTCACTTACTTGATGTTAAAACCTTCATTTCTTCCTTTCACAACCTAGGTAAGTTGTAGAACCACATGAATAGTCCACAATTGGCTAAAAAATTATTAAATAAATATAAATCAACATTATATAACCCCAAACTTTAATTTCCAAAGCTACATCTCAAAAATTGATAAGAAAGACATGTAATTAAACTAAAACTAATAAGATAACACAATGGTAAAGCATGAAAATGAAATCAATAACTCTATTCCATAGAGTTATTAGCTTTAAAACTTGTGTCATACAATATAAAAGTTGAGTTAATGCAAATAGCGATATTAATTGAAGTATAAACTGAATTGAGAACAATATATATACAAAAGAAAAACTCACGTATGTAAGAAAGTGAGACTAAATAATAAATTTGAATGAAGTTATACCTTGCCACAAGATACTAGGCACTTTGTTAATATTTCATCATTGGACAAAATATTAACTTAAAAGTGACATCTCTATAAAAACAATCAAAACTTAATTTCTCATCCAATTGCGTCATTTAATAACATAGACAACATATTATCACAAATAAAATTAAAAATATATGGATTGAATAATCAACATGTACCTAAATTAATTTTGTGGCAACATGTCTACCAAAGATATGGAATGATGTTAAATTCCATACTATTATAAATAAGCTTTATGCTTATGTGTGTGTATGCGTGCGTATATATATATCATATCACACCCATATAACTATGAATGGAAATCCCATGTCATTTTCCTCATTCCATTTTTTAAAAATTAATTTATATTGATTTTTTATCAATCCATATTATTGCAACAATATATATATATATATATATATATAAAGATACGTCATATCCCACAATGCTGCAGGTCATCATAATATCAATTTCTTATGATTAAATGGATTAAAAATATGTGAGGCATATTGCCTCAAATTAGATATACCAAAAAATAAATGTTGTTGATCAATTAATACAAATCAAACACTTGAAACTCAAAAAGGGAATTTATACTACCACATATTTGAAAACAACTTGATAACTAATTCTTAATGATTTAATAAAATCCTGACTCTGATACCATTTATTGGGGTAAAATTTAATTTTAATGAAATCTTGATCAAGTTAATATTCACCATGTTAAATCATCAAGAAGTACAAATTAGATGTTGAAGTGTACCTAAATCTATATTAATGATGATCTTGTAAGTATAAAACTTCCAAATTGATATGTGTGAATATTAGGAGAATAGACCACTATAACAAAACAAATCATTATGGTTTGTATGCCAACTAAATGCAGTACCTGTGGTTGGGCCAACCATTGGTAAACACATGCGTGGCTAGAAGGATTACCTGCAATGGAACAAACTATAGGTAATTCACACTTTTGTTATAGTAATGAAATGTGTACTTTAGTTGCAGTGGAACAAACCACTACCAAATAATTAATGGCATAATTGTTATCTACATAAGCCATGGCTAAAGTATTAGTTACTTAGCCACAATTGGTGTGAACCACTATTACAAGAAAACTATTAAATTATTAAAATAGCAACCATTTCAATCGTTGCTAATGATCACATTTTTTGTTTAAAATAAATTAATTGTAATTATAACTTTTTTGGACATATGCTTATTTCCAATATTACAATGTAGTTTCAACTAGTAATAATACAAAACAACATTCATATCAACCATCAACATTGTCTTTAAACAACAGGGTCTAACATAATTAAAATACAAACTTAATCTACCAATATTCAAAAAACATTTTAACATAATACGTTTTTACTAAGTCCAACATCAATAATAACCATTATAAGTTGGTCTTAAAGACATTTTAACATACTAAAATTAATTATCTTCATGATTAGAATGTTTTGGAGGATCATATGCTACACTCAATAAATATCCACTTACCCAATCAAGTACCTAAATTATAATATAAAAATTAGTGGGGAACATATTGAGAATATATTAAAAGACATAATTAGTGATGTAACATATAAAAAGCAACTATAATACAATGATTAAGAATATTACTAGTGATGTTTGAAGTGCGACAATATCAAGAGGCAATTGACCTTAAAATTTATATATAAAGAAACTTATAATTGTCTCAAATCTTTTAGTTTAATCTTTAAATCTTTTATCTTCTACTAATTTTTTATTCTACTATTCTATAAATGATTTCATTTTGATGACTTGATTTTGCAAATTCGTATTAGAAGAACATGATAAGTTATTTATGCTATAAGTGCATAAGGGACGTCTAAACACTTGGGATGGTGATGGATCCAATTCCTATCCTTAAACACGACCCTCATGCTCTTGCCTTCCTAGAGCAAAGGCTAGGGAGTCTTCCATAGATATTTCATTGGATATAGACATTGAATTAGATTCACATACAACAATCTTTTCCTACATGAACTAGATCAACTTTCATGTATACCCATATAACCAGAACATAGTTCAACCATTTCTACTTCCAAAAGAAATTAGAGAATACTTACACTATTTGTTCTAGCCTCATTATTCACAAATGACTTATCAGTGTGCTTACACTGATAGTTCAACCAGAACTTCCAAAAGAAATTAGAGAATACTTACACTATTTTTGCTAGCCTCATTATTCACAAATGACTTATCAGTGTGCTTATGTGTGGTTATCCACACTTCTCCCCTGCTGACTGGATGACCTAACTCTGACTCTTACAATTGACAAGAAAATAAAGACACATATGCATGTTACAAGGAAAAGTACAATATAATTACTAAAATTGATATTATTATCTTTACCCTCTTGCGTGCTCTTTGTTGCACCAGTGTAGTGGATGGTTTACTTCTTTATATTTTCTCTATTTTTCTGGGCATTTTGCTATTCATTGACAAAAATATAGTCTTAAATTGGTCTTATAAAATTTAATTCAAAAAAATTCATATTATTACTTTAGTTTGTGAGCTAAGACAATATCAACAAATAATATCCAATTATCTTTATCAATGTCACTGGGGAGTTTAACAATCAATTACTCTTAAGTGCAAGTGTCATCATCCTTACTTTGTCATAATTCTTAGATTCTTTCTTTCCAATTCATTCTAATATGTTTTAAAATATAATTATTGTATAGATCATTATCAACTACAAATTTAGCTTTCAGAGTTTAAGCATACTATTAGCAATGATACATTCAAAAAGCATTGACATATTTAAAAGTTAACAAATATTACCTAAATAGTATTCTTGTAGACATGATCTTTATAATCGAATGGAACTTTTCTCCAAAATAGCTAAGAAGAAATAATTTAAAGTCTATAGTAATATACCCTAAGAATCTATTTAACAAATCACAACATCATCTCTAGTTGGTTGACCATTAGGGTTCCATTGCAAGACAATCTGCTCACCGTTAAGAAGAGACCAAACATCTTTATAAGTTAGTGCTTTTGGCTTCACTATACCATTTTAAACTATGAACCCAAATTTACAACAGGAATTTAAGTGTTTTTAAGTCTAACTTATTGAAATTTTCAAGCATATGTACTATAATATCAATAAGCCAAGCTTTCTTACATGATGGTAAATGTTGAAGCTATGAAGGAGTTTCATCTACCTCATCCTCATTGTCATTGCTGAAGTTTTAAGTCCAATTAGGTAGAAGAGGAGTACCTGCACAGGTTCTCGTCTTAAGAGGAATGTTTAAGAAAAAAAAAGGATCTTAACTAAAAGAGCCACCTTCAATCTCTAGTGATGCTCTTTGAGAACAACAAATGGCACCACAAAAGCATCTTGAACTATTCTACTTGCTAAAGAATCATTTCTTCTTTAAGATCCCTGTCAAGAGTTGAAATTAGCATAAATTAAAACATAGACATAGAAAGTAAATATACATGATAGATAATAACACAAATAAACAAAACTAAACAACTTGTCAATGGTATATTTTTTTCTCCCAGAAATAACACATCCAAGTTTTGAGATTCATATGGCTCACATTTATAATATGTGTCCTAATCACAATCTCCCATTTCGTATAAGTCATGTGGCTTATGGTGTATGACAACACTCTAGTTCTTATGTTACTCATCTTTCACATAATAAACCATTTGATCCTCCAAAGCTTGGATGTACAATTCATCATCTTTGTGATCACCATTGTGTATCAACCGAGCAAAATTTACAAATGTGAAACCTAAGTGATCAACCAAAATTCCTTTAAGATTAGTTGTATTTGCCATTTATATTTGAATAAAGTAACTGTAAAATGATTGTGATAATTTCACTTAATAACCCTAACTAACTTTCCATAATACGATACACATCTAAACTGCATATAGGCACCACTATTACTTACATAACTCCTTATGTACTAAAGAGTCCATTATTTTGAGTTTTTTAGCCCTTGGTCTTGTTCTAAGGTATAAAACGTGAATCCATTAACATTGTATGTGCTATAACACCTTGCACAATTAGTTGGTCATAGTATCATCATTTGAATTGGATTTGTTTATGTCATTTCTTATCTACAGTAAACAAGATTAACAATTCCATTATATCGTAATTTATAAAGGTAATAAAGAGAGAGGATGTAAAAGTACATACATGGAAAAACCATTTAACAAACTCTATAAACTCTTTTGACAATCTCAGAAGAAGATTATGTATGATTTTTCAATTTTTTTCCACAAGTGGTCCCTAAACTCTCTATATAAAAATAGAATATGAAGATATTGTATGAAGTTGTTGCATTGTTATGGTTAAATAAATAAAATTTACTTATTAAAGAAAAGGATCAAGTTCTCTATAGTTGGTTAACACATGTTTGTGTGCTTGCATTTTTTCCAATGCAGATAGATTGAAATAACTATAACCACCAATTGATTTTCCAATAGGTTGGAATAAAGTGGAAACATCAAATGACCCTAGATTATGTCAATCATTAACACGAGTTGGTCAGTTGAACATAGTTTCAATTCTATGTAAATATCTCAAACAAAATGTTGAAACCTTCTAGGCCATGCAACCCTTAGCTAAGAACCCTCTAATTGAGCTGTATTAAGTACATAAGACTTCAATTTACCTTGATACTAATGGTAAGCAAAGAAATATAGGATTTCAGTCTAACTTGTGCAAACTAAAACAATTACTATAAAAGAATTAATACACTTACCTATCAAAAGTATAATCCGTCTATACTAAATAGGTTTTCCTAGTTTGGCTTCATCAATTAGGTGTATAATCAAGTGAACCATAACTATAAAGAATGCAAATTGGAAAAATCATTTGCATGTGACAAAATGTCACAACCACTCTATCCTATAGTTGGTCAACACTTTATTACATAAATTTCTAAAAAATGAAAACATGTCAACTAGGATTACAAACCTTACTCCCATTTCTGGTAAGTCTTTTTGTGTATTTATATGATCTTTTAATTTTCCAAGTTTATTTACTAAAGTAAATACAACATTGTCACAAATGTTTTTGGTCAATATGCATAACGTCAAGATTGTGGTGCAATAAGTAGTTTACCCAATATGAAAGTTGGAAAAATATACTTTTCTTTCTCCATTGTTAAATACTTATATTAGAATCACTAATTCTTCAACTTCTTCGAACCCGTCCTTCAACTTCCACTTCCTTTCCAAATACAACATTGACATTCTCAATTTTATGTAAAATGTCTGATATATTAATTGCTATAGGTGGATTTCTCCTCCTTACATTCCATTAACTTGATTCCAAGCAAGTATAAATTTATGTCATGACCAATAAAATAACATTTTTTTACTATAAGGACAACACATATATGATGAGTCAAAATTACAAGATGGATAAGCTGACTTAATATGCGTATACCATCTCAATAATGTTCCAAGCCTTGAAAAATCACTGATAGTCCACTACATAGTTGCATGCATTTTAAACACCTAATTGTAGTAAGTGTAACACCAACATTCTATAACTTATTCAACTCTCCCATTAATAGTCGCAAATAGATATCTATATCATTTTCAGGCATCATCGTTGGAAAAATAAATGGATTTGTTAGATGTTGTCACTGGTTAGATGCTATAGCTAGTGTTTAAGTTAACAAATTTATTGAACCTATCATAGGCTAACCTAAGCCTTACATTTCAAGGTTCAAATGCAAACTGGGGATGCATTATGTCAAATCTCATCCATGCTTCTAAGTGAATGCCTTAACATGTCATCATTATTCTTCTCTATTGCATGTCATTACCTATACTCAGTTATTTTGGAAGACATGAGTATCCTCTGTAATCGAGGTTTCATTAGAAAATATCGCAAAAAATTTATAGGTAGCTTCTTCTGCCTTTTACTACTAAATCTTATAAAGAAACTACTAGACTTTGCCAATACACCAATAAAAATTAATTAAATAACCTATGAATTCAACACATACATATTCATTAAAATAACAAATTATTCACACAAAAATCCATAATTTTTCACAAATATTGAAACTTAGGAAAGGTATGTATTCTGAAATGAAAAAGAAAATAAAATAAGGCAATTAATGAAAGTTAGATAAATAATAATAAAACAAACAAACAAACAAACCTACCTCAAATAGTAACAGAGGTCAGTGACAGTGGCAATCTTCCTTCGATGCAAACAATCTGGCCTAGTGATGGTTCGGCAGTTGGCACAGGTAGCTAGTGGTGGGGTCATGTTAATGAGTGGCTAGTGACTGCAGAGGCAGTAGTAGTTAAGACGACGATGGCTAAGAGAATGACAACTGTGAAGATAGAGATGATAGAAGAAGAGGATAGTTATGCAGCTAGAAAACAAATAAGGAGAGAAGGAAGCATATTAGGGCTATACAAGAAATGCATGTGGAGAATCACAGAAATTACTTGCGGTTAGCAATTGCAAGTATTACTTGCAGTTACCAATCGCAGGTATTTCTTGCTATTTATACTAACCCATAAGTAATGCCTGTAGTTATTGAATAACTATAGGAAATATTTGCAATTTTTTGCATAACTACAAATTATTCTTATGGTTTTATTTTTAACTGTAGGTATTTCTTGTGATTATATGAACCACAAGAAATGCCTACAGTTTTTGTTATGAACCGCAAGTAATGGTTGATTTACTTGCAATTTTCATAACTGTAAATAAATCTTTATTTTATTTTTTTGTATTGAACTCTCTCTCTCTTCTAACAATGAAATGTTATAAAAAAAAACCTTATACATATAATTTAGGGACCATAATCCTTTTTATAATGACACATTTTGTCCTAATTTCTAATTAGACTCATAATCAAATGTTAATTTAAATATATTAGGATATCTACACATATAAATGCACACTTTATGATATACTTTTACTTCATCCTAGTTTTAAAGTTAATTAGATCACATTTCAAATTTAAGTTTATCCTTTTATATGATAGCATTTAACATAAAATTATTATTATCTTATATATATATATATATATATATATATATATAGATATATCCATAAATACTAACATTTGCACTACTAGAAACCACAACATTAGCCATGGTTTTTTTGGCATTAGCCGTGGTTTAAACCATAGCTAAACTCATTATTAGTGGTCGTAGAAACTGCAGGAAATGTATTTGTGGTTAATTAATTACCTATAGTTTTCTCCAATCGCTAGAAACATAGACATATACCTACAGTTTATAACCACAAGTAAATCCACTAGTCATTAGCTACAACTTTATTATAAATACAGCTAATGAGGTAAAGAGTTTCCCTATGATCATAAATGACTACGACTAATATTGTGGATATTTTTTTCTCAAAAAATAGCAATTTAAATTGCCACTTATATGTATTTTTTTTTAGAAAAGACATTATTTTCGTTAGCTCCCTAAGGTCTTCGATCTTGTCCTTCAACTTATACATCTTTCCCAAAAATAACATTAATATTTTGAACTTTTCTTAAAACTTTTTTGCCACTACTTGGCTCCAGGGAATTTTGCCTTTCCACTTTTCCATTAAATTTATTTTAAGCCAATCTAAATTTGTCTTACATTCAGGAAGTGTCTATGACCTTCAATGCACCACTTTCAACTATAAGGAAGACGTATAGGCTCTAAATTTAAATTACAAAATAGGCATGCTAACCCAAACTGGGTATTCCAACCAAACAATATGGAAAGTCATTAACTATCCAGAACAGTGCTACATACATATTGAACACTTAACTGCTATTAGAGTCAACAATTTTAACACCAACATTCCATAACTTATTTAAGTCTTCCACTAATAGTTGCAGATATATATCTATATCATTTCTCTATGTTCGCTTACCTAGGATAATTATAGAAAGGATAAAAAAAACTTTGGTTCATGCAGTAATCCATATATACATATATATATATATATATATATATCCACTATGTTCCTTCAAGTGGTTATGAATGTCATATTAAATTTATGATAAAAAATTCATAAAATCTAACATATATTAGAAAAATAAAAGTTACATGATTTCTAAGAAATCTTGCTACACAATTTCTAATTAACAGTTTAATTTTCTAAAAAGAAAAGGAAAATATCACTTTGCTGGTGAGTTTTGTAAAATAACCTTAAGGTTATGTTTAGAATGGCGATCTTTAGGGTGTTCAAAAAACTAAATTTCAAAAGCCGAAATTCCTAATTTCCTATATCATTAGTTTTGGACAGAATTTGGGCAACTTAATTCCAAATATATCAGTGGTATTTCTATTTACTCATATAATCTCCCTCTTCTAATATTTATTCCATATATTGTAAATTAATTTCCGGGGTATATAATTCCTTATCCCTTTGTGTATAATTAGTTGGATTATTTAAGTAAAATAACTAATTAATATATTTTTGAGATTGAAAAATAATTGCATATGTTCTCTTTCTGCTTGTAAAAGCATGTTAATGAACCAATGAACTTTGCTAAGTGATACGAGTGATCTGTTGGATTGAAAAATAAAATCAGAGTTTGAATCCCAATATGAAAGCTAAAATAAATTAAATAAAAAAGCATGCTAATCATTATTATTTGGTCTTTCTTTTTACAACTCATCCATTTCATGAGACATTAACGTTGATTGATTATAATCAAGCAACTATCAGTGTGAGGCTTAAACAATTGGACCAAAAAAATTGGAATACTTTTAACACTTTGAAAGTATAAATTTTAGTAAAAAATTACTTTTTTTTATCCCTCACTTATTGTAAAATTACTATTTTAATCCGTACTTATTGAAATATCCAAAAATAATCTCTCATTCATTAAAAAATATATCACACTTAATTTCTGCTATTTTAAAAATATATATATCAGATTTAGTCTCTTTAATAAATTCTAAAACCTCAATCGAAAGGCTTAAATATGATATTTTTTTTAATAAATAAAAGATTAAATGTGACATTTATCAATGAGTAGGGTTTAAACATTACAATGAATAAATGACTCAATTAACAATTTTGTAATAGAGAGATACAAAAAAGGTATTTTACCCAATTTTTTAAAAAAATTTAAAATAATATTTTACACTTTTTAGAAAATTAAAGATTTCATGAAATCAAAATAAAATCTTAAAGTGATATAAAAAGTTGTGTATTAATAAACTATTAATAATATCAAATAGAATTTTTGTAGTCATATGGTTTCATTTCAAATGAACAATTTAAAATTCTGTTTAAATTAAAATATTGTTTTTTTGACAAACACTGAAAGAGAAGGGTTTCTAGCGTCAATTATCTAACGTCTGCTAAAAACTAACGCAATGTGTTATAAGATGGGAAAACTTGGTGTCCGTTACTTGACGTCGTTAAACCAAAGTAAAGTTTTTTACCTTATTTTCCTTTTTTTTTTTTTTTTGAAAAAGCACAAAATTTGGGATCTTTCGTTAAGCATATTTAATTTCAATTTTTTTGGTTCTGCATCTTCAACTTTCTCATCATCTCTTACCACCAAATTAGATTTAATTATTTGCTGAGGTTTTAAAAATTGAACACGAATTCATGCTAAAATAAATTCAAGTTTTTATATTATTTAAAATTTTATTTATATTTTTCAAATCAAATCTATAGGGTCAATCACATCTTTTTTAAATTATGATCAAATAAATTTGTTAGAGATAAACAATATAATTAATTGTTATTATTATTTGTAAGATTATATAAATAAAAATTATAAATACAAATAAATAGTTGCATTAACAAAAATTATTTAACTAAAATGTATTAATTTTTACTTTTTTAATCAAAATTTTATGTTATATAAAGTTTTTTAAATAATTTTTTTTTATTAAAACATCATTCATGTAGACTTTTTAAAATTCAATCAAACTTTAAAAATATTCATTGACTTTATTTTTTTTTTTTTGTAACTAAACTTATTAAACTGAACAAACTTTTTAATTTATACTGAAATTTCGTCAAAATCCCAAATCAAAGGAAAAGTGCTTCATCATAATGTAATATATTATATGGATAATATTTTCACAATTAAATTGAATTTCACGTTAAAGAATAGTAAAACCGCCGCCAAATTATCTACATTAATGTCGGATATTGGGATGCTAAACAAATTCAAAATCAATCCTCTGTATTTCTATTTTATAATCTTTTTTGTAAATTTCGAAGAATTATTAATACACAAAAAAAAAAAGTGTATGTAATTCAATTTTTTTATTCATTTATTCATTTTTTTTTCTATATCTTTCTTTAACTTCATAGAAAAATTTACACTAAAAACTTTAAAGAATCCAAATTTAAAGAAATTCGTTCTTATTGTCACTTATTCTAATGATTGTTGCAGCTGTTGCTAAAGGCTAGTGCAACTAAAAATGGTTTTTTTAATTGTAGAACTATTATAAAATATCATTTAGTTCATGTTTATGTTTCAAGTTACATCAAATTTAATTTAAATCCTCTTGTATGAAAACATATGATTATATTTGATTATAATATATTTTTGAATAAAAATTTAATAATGCTAATTTATATTAAATTAATATAATCATATTTTTTATCTATAAATATAGACTATTAAATTTTTATTTAATAATCTACCATGATAAAATATAATCTCATGTTTTTGTTAGATTCCCAATTGACATCAAATTCGAATGGTAACATAATTTCTCTTATATATATACAAAAGTTGGCCATGTATTTAATTTAGCGTATTTGACAAATTCAAGTTGTAAGTTGCTAACATCAATTATTAAATGTATTGTTTATTATAATGGTCGCACTGTCAAAGCAAAGTGTTTCATCAGACTTTATTATACGATTGCCATTTGCCCATTTTCATAATCAAATTGAATTTTCAGGTTAAAAAGTCAGAAATGAGTAGAGAAAAGTATTATTTTCGTCTTTTTTTTGTTGTAGGATCAATTTGGTTTTTAAAGATAAAAAAATATTCAAATTGTTTTTAAAAATAAAATTTTTTTTAAAAATAAAAGTCTTGTAAAGATTAATTTAGTCCTTTAAATAAATTGAATTAATTTAATTTTTTATTTTTAGAGAATTATTTTGATATTTTTCATTTTATGAAGACGAAATCAATATTTGGACAAAAATTAAAAGATCAAAATTATATTTTTCTTAAAATGAATACTATCAATTTGGAATATGTGAACGCTTTTTTTTTTTTTTGAAAAATTACAGTTAAGAATCACAAGTCTAAAATATTTATTATAAATGAACTTAAATTTTAAAATTATTTAAAAAATATTGGATAAAAAGAATTTTATTAAAAAAAATTATTCTCTAAGGTTCTAAATTCTACACTAAAATTAGATATGATAATCAGGTTGAGCATTTAAAAATTGAGTTTGAATTCAGACTAAAAAAAATCTAAACCTGTATTTTAATCAAACTTTTATCAATATTTTTTGAACTAACCTATCAATTAAGTCATTTATTACTTAAAAATTAAAATAAATAATATAGTTAATTATTATTAATACTTGTAAAATTATATATAAGGAAGCTGTAAATATAAATAAGTTGTTGTATTAATATAAACTCTTTAAATAAGAGGTAATATTTTTCATTTTTTTACTAAAATATCATGTCATATTAATTTTTTGAAAAATAATAGATTGTTTCTTATTAATAAAAATATTCATTTGGGCCAAACTTTTAAAACAAATCAGATTCTGACTTATTTATTAAATCAAATTTTTTTTGTTGAAATTTTATTTTATTTTTTGTAAGACTTATCAAATTAGACAAGCACTTTAAGTTATAATTAGATTTATCTTAGACTCTTCTATTATGTATCCATGGAACACCTTCAAAAGAAGTAAAATTTAGACCTATTTCTCTTGAATTTTTATTTAATTATTTCTCATTGATAAATATCACTAAAATAATAATGTTCATCATTGTAATAATAATAGTATGGTGTTTAGCGTTTGTGGTACGGTTGTCCCAATGGAAAGGGAAAGTGGCGAAAAAGAAAGCCGATTGACGGTTTGATGCAATTGGGTAATAGTGACGTGACTGAAATGGAAATTACTTGTCAACTCCATGTTAGTCTTAGTGGGATTTGATTATTTCCGATTATTAGAGAATTTTTTAATAATTAAAATAATAAAAAATTATTTTTTAATTAAATATATATTTTTTAATTTAATATGAATAAAATAATAATTTTTTACTATTTCCAATTAATGGAGATTTTCCAATAATGAAAGATAATTCTCATCCGCGTCAGTGTGTTATTACAATCTCATCCATATGCTTCAATATTATAAACGTGGGAATTAGAATCATACGGACTTTGAATTTTCCACCACCTTTAATTTTGTTCCCCAATCACTCCGAATAGTGAAGGAGGACTAGGACCACACGTATCATCCATGTATCTTTTGCATTTTTGGTTTGGTTTTTTTTGTTTGTAGAAAAAGTGGTCACCACTTTTATATTTAATGATAATTTAATTTTTTTATAAATTATTGTAATAAATTAATTTTTTTAAATTTTATTTTATGTAAAATTAATATTTCATTAATTTAAATAGAACAATTGATTTTATCTAAATTTAAATTTATGAATAATTAATTTGTACAAATTTAAATTTATAAAGAATTAGTTTGTTACAGTTAATTTGTGAAGGATTAAATTATTATAAAATATAAAAGTAAATAATCAATTTTATATTTTTTTCAATAAAAATATCATTGAATTTATTTATTTAGGTTAAAAAAATTATATATAATTTTTCTATATATTTGTTATATTGTTTAAAAATCAAAACACGATAGGTATATAGTTTTATTGTTATATCATAACCGGTGGTAGAGTGACGACTTCAGTTAACGGGGCGTAAAATTTATTTAAAATTTTTTATATTTAGTTTAAAAATTATATATTTTAATATTATATTATTTTAAATGAAATTCTTCCCTTTAAACTTTTGAATTAGAATAAAATAATTAATTTATTGATAATTTCTTAACTTTTCCTTTCTTAAATTTAAAAGTAAGGCTAAATTTAAATGAGAATTGAAATATATATTACTTTACACATAAATTAAATTTAAAAATATATACATAGTCTAATTGACTTAAATTAAAATATTTACATAATAATAAAAAATAACATAATTCAATTATATAAGATAAGTGATTTCAGTAAATTTAAAAAATTAAAATACATGGAACGTAAAATTATAATTTAATACTATATAAATTAATAACAAATTGAACAAGAGCAAGTGCTCACAGACACGAACGATCTTAACAGTTGTGTTAAATTATTTTGAAAATAGAAAAACAGATATATCTGTTTGAATAAAAATTGTTCTAATAATATGTGCTTTGTGTTTTTTCTAAAATTACTATAATGCCATTAAAGAAAATTGTCCTTTTATTTAAAAAAAAAATAAGAGATCAAAATATCTAAAAATATTCTTCTTTTTTTTTGTTCCTTAGAATAATATTATGTTTTTCAATGGTTTTAGAACAATGGATGAAAATAATACTATTAGATAGATATTTTAAATTTTTGTTTTAAAAAATTAATTATTTTTTAGAAAAATTCAAACTGGCCCATATCTTTTTATTAATTTAATACATTTAATAAAAAAATCTTTTAAAATACTGTAATTACATATAAACTAATATTTTATTAAATAATCTTTTAAAATATAAAATTATTTAATAATCAATAAATTCAATAAATTTTACATAATTAATACTGTAATTATAATAATAAATTTATTTTTTTAAAAACCACCAATTTTGTGATGCCTTGACAATGAAAAAAAATAATAAGTGGTTGCAACAAAAACCATTAAAGGAGTTGGAGCACTAAGTCACTAAATAAGATGACCATGAAAAGTTGGATTGGAAAAGCTATAATATTAAATTTGTGGTTATACTATTCATGAGCTTCCCTAATTCACTGAACCCACCACTCAATAAGGTGCTTCCTACTACTCAACCAACTATACATTCAACTTGTGTCATCCTAATTTTGCCAACTCATTCACTCCCTCTTTCTCTTTCCTAAATTCTCACCTCACTTTATAATACAAAAATTATAAATATATATATATATATATATACAAATTGAATAACTTTTAGAACTTCTTAAATCTTTTTTTTAAGTAAATAAAAAAAAAAAGATATCCCTTCACTTAATATAATTATTTTTTGATATATATTAATATATAGATGGGTCCAGCGAATAATTAATTGACTGAGTTTGACCCATTTAACTCAAATTGGTTGATTCATTATTCACATGTTTGAAAGTGCCAAAATTGTATAATATATCAAAGTCCAATCAAATTATTTATTGAATAAAGCAACCACCAACGACCTGGATGCAACTAGTTAACCCAACTAGATTGAAGTGACGTCATAAATCCATACTTTGCAATGAAATAAATATTTATTGTTAATAAAAGAGAAAAATATTTTTAATTCTTTATTTATTACAAAATTATCATTTTAATTTTTTATTCATTAAAATATTCAAAATAGTATATTACTCACATGAAATGTCATACTTAGTCTCTTACTTTTTAAAAAATAAAAATCAAATTTAATCTTTTTTATGAAATTTTAAATCTTAAATCCAAAATGTAAATCTTATTTTTTTAAAAAAATAAAAAATAAATTTACATGTTAGGAAGTGTAAAAATTCTATAATATATTAAGGTCCAATCAAATTATTTATAGACTGAAGCAACCATAATCAAGTGACGTCATAAGTCCATACTTTGCAATTAAAATAAATATTAATTTTATCCTCGTCAAAAATATTATATTTGATATCTTATTTTTTTAAAATATTAAATTTAGTCTCTCTTTTAAATTTTAAATCATAAATACAAGAAATTAAATCTCATAATTTTTTTAAAAAAATAAAATATTAAATATGATATTTTTAATAAATAAAAATTATTTTAGATATTTATAAATAAAAAGAATTTAAAAGAATATTTTACTTGTTTAATAAAAACTGTATTAAATAATAGAGTGAATACTGTCATGCTAAAAACGTGAGTCTCTAAGTCAGGATTACTTTTTGTTTCTTCCAATTAGAAATAGCAGAAAGCATCTGCCAGCATCCCACTTGAGGCAGCTTGAGAAGGAAGGTAGAACCTTATCACATTTCATCAGTCATTTTACTTCCTGAACTGACCCAAACATTATTGACTTTGTACTTTGAGATAAGAAACATATAGAACAGGAAATTTGACATGTGATCCTTGGTTTTTTTTTTTTTCCTCCCTCTCTCTCTCTCTCTCTCTCTTTTTCTTTTCCTCTTTTAACTTCAACCACCCAATAATTGTACATGTCCTTGGAAAAAATGAGAGAAGATGATAATAGTAATATATCAGCACATATGGAGGATAAATATGCAAATTTAGTGACTAATATATAAGAAATTGTGCAATTTAATAATTTGAATTAAATTTAAATGATCGTATGTGATCAAAAATTCAATATTGCACACATATAGTTTTAACTTCTAATGCAACCATCCATGACAAAAAAATCGTGCAAATCAATAAATGACAATTTTTTTTTTTAATCAAGACAATGTTTTTTTTTAGAACGATAAAATAACTCAAAAATTTAGTGATCGTTTATTATCAAAAATTTAATATTGACCACATGTAATTTTGAATCTTAATCTAACGATCTAAAGTAAAGAAATTATGCAAATCAATAAAGAGTAAATTTTTTAAGAATGACAAGATATCCATCCACTCTCATTTTTTTTTCTCAATTATTTAGAAGCAAATCGATGTGGTGAAAAAGTATCCTAAAACACCAATTAATGACACATCGATTTAAAATAATAGTTTGAAATAAATTTAAGTGATCGTATTTGATCAAAAATTTAATATTAACCACATACAATTTTAATTTTTTAATCCAACGATCCATGGTATATAAACTGTGCAAATCAATAAAGAGTAAACTTTTTTTAGAACGACAGGATATCCACTTTCATATATTAACTTACAGGCCTGCCAAAAAAGTGGGAAAAGCACAAGAGGAAATTCCAATTATTTAGAAGCAAATGGGTGGGATGATAAAGTGTCTTGAAACACTAATTAATGACACATCAATTTCGGATCTTTTTTTTTTTTTTGGGCGGTTTTGAAGATTATGTTTGGGATGATGATGGAGTCAAGGACTCAACTTGAGCTTTGCCACAGGGTCCTTTAGTCCTAATGTAAAGTCTGTACTCATCAAAAGTCATTGGAGGGTAGAGACTTGGCCTCTCCTCTGTCACAAGCTCCTTTGCAGGCTGAATTAGCAAATCACTCTTAGGGTTGTAGAAGAAGGCCAATGACACTCTGTCTTTGTTTGAGTTTACTATCACTCTGTGTTCTATGCTCTTGTACATTGCATTGCTCAGCACCTACGTCACCCAAACATAGAAAAAGATAAGCATTTATCATGCACATAGCTATAATGAAAATAAAAGGATCAATAGAATGAACATAGCATTAATCTGAACACTTAGACCCGCTAGGTCTCTTAAGTTTAATCTAAATTATTACATCATGCATTTATTTTAATATTAACTATTAGATCCATACATTTTCTTACAAAGATAGGAAATTCAAATTGATTGAATTCTCTTGTTGATTTTTCAACTTGAAATTCCATAATTTAAAAAGTATAATGAGTGGATGTGAGTGGTGTGCCCATAAAATTTTCTGGAAAAAGGAAATTTTAGTTTGAAACAACTTGGAAATTCAATTGTTGTAATAACAGAGAAAAGTAAAACCAATTTACCTCAATTGGTTCAAATGTCTTGTTCAACTCCTTTATGGTATTTTGCTATTTAATTATAACAAAAGAAACCATGTGAATGTTAAAATAATGGGCAATTTCATTATTCAAAATCTGTCTCCATTATACCATGAACGTGTTCCATATTGTTTTAAAAATATTATTGAAATTATTTAAAATGTAGGAGAAATAAATATTTAACAATGAAACTTCTCATCATTTTGAAATTCACACTTTGAATCACAACAAAATTAGAATAGATCCCCTGTAGTTAATTGTATAACCACAAATTATGAAATTTTTTATTTGTCTATTGAATGAAAATTTTAACAGTCTATATTTTTATTAATGATCACATGCAATCACATTTATTATCAGTAAATCTAAATTACTAAATTTTTATTTGACGATTCATGTAAATTTACAATATATATAGTAGTAATACTAATTGTAGACTATCAGAATTGACAACAAAACATACTAATTTGCCCATTCACGGATAAAAGGAAAGTAAAGAGAGAGAGAGAGACAAAGAGAGGACCTGAATTTGGTCACCAACGTTGATGATGAAGGCATTTGGGAGAGGTTTAACAGTGATCCAGTCATCTCCTCTACGAACTTGAAGGCCAGAGACATGATCATCAGGAAGAAGAATGGTCATACCACCAGGGTCTGAGTGAGGAGAGAGACCAAGAGTGAGGTCAGGCTGGGGACAACTAGGGTAGAAGTTGACCCTCAAGCACGCTCCAACTTCATCTTCTCCACCAAATGCATTCATCAGAAAATCCTCACTTAACCCTAGATTTATTGACATTAGCTTGAGAATTCTGCCTCCTAGCTTCACCACTTCCTCTCCATACTCATCTATCACTTTCCTACACACAAACACATAGCAAGAATTAGGAGGATTCACTAGAATTTTTAGTGTATATTTGGAAACTAAGTAAGCCATTTTTATTTGTTGATTAGCTTTGAGGATTTCCAATATTGTTTTTTCTTGGATTCTCTAAGAAAATTGGAATAAGGACAAGTAAAATAATTGGCTAAGCTTTTGGCATTTTGTTTGTGTAGCCATGCATGAATTGTTCCACATTTATTATTTTACTCTTTTTTTTCTTATCATAACGTTTGGAATAAAATAAATCTGAAAAGTTGACTTAGTCATCCAATAAATGTGGGGAGAGTACACAAAGGAAATTATTTGGACAGAAACTTTGATTTAGGGCAAGCATGAGAAATAAAGGTGTCAAAATCTCATCCCAAGTTAGATTAGCTTATTTAATTGTTGAAAATTTTAATTAACTCAATCTACTAATTGAGTTGAACGATTTGTTTAATTTATTAAAAAATTAATTGTAACAATAATATTTTAAAATCTAAACAATTAAATATAAATTTGATACACTAAAAACAACTCCTTGTACTTTAGCAATCAAATCAAAACAACTATTTAAGCTGCTCATGTCTCATTAAACAAGTAAAACAAGATAAAATAAATAATGAAATTTTTTAAATTTCTTCTTTAAGACCATCCAAATCTTGTCTTTAAAGTTTAATTATTCGAACAAAAGTTTAAATATAATTTCAATTCTTAAAATTATTATTAATAAAAAATTGAAAAAGTCAAATTGAATGAGTTTGTCCACTTAACTCGTAAATTCATAACTTGTTTAAACTATATTTTTCTTTAAAAATAGGGATAAAGGTGACAAATAAAGCATTCCAGCCACACAAAACTGGATCACGAGTGTTGCATATATTTAGTGCCACACATGACCTAAAGTAAGTTTGGTACAAAACGCATTACTAAATGATACAAATTCTTCTTGGTCCAAGTTTCTTTAAAACTATAACAATAATAATTGTATGTGTCACCATCCAATAGTAAAAGATTCCTCTTTTATGTTGCATGGCACATGTAATGAAGGTTCAAAAATAGAAACAAATTTGTGAGTGACCGAATATAATACAAAAGAAATAAATATTTAATAAAAATATTTTATGAACTTTTATGTAAATTTATTTTTCAAAAAGTCATATTTACTTTTAAACAATAAATATATATTTAATTAAATACATATATTCAATATCTTTCTTACTCAGGAATAGTATTAAAAAATTATATTGGCCAAAAAAAATAAAGTAGAGCAAAATTTATCGACCCTATTCTAGAGATTTAAATAGTTATTTTATCTGTAAGTTTAAATTAATTGGTTAGATATTTGACTTTTCCCACACACATACAACATTTTATATATATATAACCACGTTTTAAATGTGGGCGGTACTGTCGCTGTGTTCACGGTTCCAAGAAGTGTCCAACAAGCATTCATTACTACTAAGTTTTAATTACGAAACCTACCATCTCTGTTAGGTTTAAAGCTTCCAAGTTTGAATCTTCTAACTTTCCAAACCAAAAGTAAAAAAATAATAAAACTATTTTCTTGACTTCTTTCATTAGAAAACAAAGACTTGTAAAGTTGTACCCATATTCCTCTTTCCACCCCTCTATAACTTCAAATAAAAAAAATCCACATGTATTTAATTGCCACCAAAAGTATTTTTTGACTGTCTATTGCAAAAAGGTTTAAAATTATTTCAAAAATCATGATTTATTCAGAAAGCTATACTATGAGAGAATATAAAGTTATGGACAACTTGCAGTAAATTAAACGTTAGCCTTATAAGAACTATATGTGCCTCTGTTATCTTCTTTCCACCCATCTAAATAACAAAATATATGCTTTTTCCTTAAAAAATTCCCTTTTTGGGAATTTTTCCTTGATAAAATATTGAAAAAAAATCATATTTCTAGATAGATTTTTAATTAATCTTCATTTTCAAACATAAACTAACCAAATTAAACGTTAATAAACACATTAACTATATTAAATTTTGATTCTTTTCAAAAACTATATCTTTTCCCGTTTTTTTTTTTTTAAAAAAAAAAATGTAAGGTTGATAGTCAATTAAGTGGAGTTTGCTCTTGGTTCTCTCTTGGTTTTTTTTTTTTTTCTTGGTTTACAGATTCTCATGAACTCACTTTTTGTTCTCCATCTTCACATAACTGCATTCGTAAAATATTCAAATATTTATACATAATTAAATTTTAAAACACTCAAGTTAACCCATTAACAACCACAAAGACAAGTCCCCATATATCATACCGAACGAAGCAAAAAAGAATCACAGAGAAGAAGAAGAAGAAGAAGAAGAAGAAGAAGAAGAAGAATACCTCAAGGATGCAGGAAGACAAGGCCACTTGGCATGGTTTCTGAGAGAAGCAGGCGTGTAATGAAGAAAGAAGTAGTCGCTCCAATCCAATGAGGCTCCTTTCTTCACTCCCAGACGGCTTCCATAGCCTTCATACGTAGATGGAGAATTGGCGTACTGCTCCTTCACCTCCAATGGCTGCTTGAAGAACTCTCTCCACACCTCCTTCGCACTCCTCATCAGCTCCTCCTTCACTCCGTGGTTCAGCACCTGAAAGAACCCCCATTCCCGGCACGCCTCCGACACCCGCAGCAGCGTTTCCTCCCGCCGCCCCGGCTCCCCCAGGTGCTTCAGATCAATCACAGGGATGTTAATGTCATCACCGTCAACAATAACATCAGCAAAAGAAGAAGAAGAAGAAGAAACGGGTTTAGTTTTTGTAATGGTGGTGGGTCTGTGAGACTGAAGCTTGATGAAGCGTTCGGGGATCTTGCTTATGCCACTCTCGGCTAAAGCTTGGACTCGAATCACCGGCTCCGGCCACGCTTGACAATCCATCTTCTCCGGCGAAGAAAGAACAGACAGTGTGTTTGTGTTTGTGTTTGTCTGTTATGTTTTGCTGTGAGATTGCTTAAGAGAAAGCTATACATACACATATATATATATACATAACAAGCAGAGACTATAGAGTAGGACGAGAGGGAATCATGATTTCGGCGCCGTGAGGAAATTGATTTGCTCGTGGGTTTTAACGTTTTTCCTTTTTTTTGGTCACAGTCGACATGTTTCTGTTCAGATATTTCTCTAATTCAATCAATTTTAACTCTATAATTTGCTGTCTAATGAATATAAACCGTGCGAAAGAGATAGACTTTAACTTTCAACGTTAGAAGCTGAAAATAAAAATATCTCTCTAACTGCACTGTAAACTTAATAGAAACCATATATTTTAGAAATAGGTAGAAGAAGAAAGGAAGGGAAAAAGGGTAGGCATAAAAAATAAATAAATAAAAGAGAGATAATTTATGAGAAATATTAGAATGATGTGAGCTTAGTGCTTAAGCAGCAGTGGTAGTGTGTGATTAGGACACAAGAAATGGCGATTCATGACAACACAAAGCAAGGGGGTCCACTTGCTCTTGTTGCTGTTACGTGCGTGTCTCTGTCTTCCAACTTATTACCATGTTAATGATTAGTATCATTATACTTGAATAATATTGACTACTCAATATACAGCACTACACTAGTCTCAATATTTATTAATATTTTCAACATTATGTATAGTGTAAGATATATATCAAATATTATGGTTTAATTAGATGTCATATATATTATTATGATCTTATCTCTCATTTGTTATAATTAAGAGTTGTTGCAAAAGTGATAAATTTATTTAAAATTTAATCCATCTATAACATAGTAGTCAAGACTTCTGTTCTTATATTTATTAGTGAATGAGTCTCACTTAAAAAAAAAAAAAATAGAAAAGAAGATTTTACTATAGTGGTTTAGCAACAATTATCAAAAGGTTGATAAATTCTATCATAACCTCAGTGAGAGAAGAAACTTAACGACAGTTATAACATAAATCATGACTAGCCCACAGGTTTAGCCGCAATTATGATGTAATGGCGAATAGATCACACTAGAATATGGTAAAGGCATGGTCTAAGTGTCCATTTTATTAAGCTATGGTCAAAGAGAGTGCCTTAGTTGAATAAGCTGGCCACGACTCTCGTGAACAATGGAGAACCATGGCTAGGTAGAGGCGTCAAAATGAGTTCAACCCATCAGGTCAAATCCATATAACTGACCTAATAGGTAGGTTGAGTTGAGGAGTTCCTTTGAAAACTCATTTATTATACTTCTATCAACTCGACCCATTTAACCTGCAAGTTAAACAAGCTAGCTCGCGAGTTAAACGGGTTGTCCATTTTTCTTCTTTTAAAAAAATTTCACTCACTCAGTTTAGCGCCCCAATCCACTACACTTTTCTATTTAAAAAAATTAACCCTAATATATGTGTTGTGTTGTCTCTATTATTTTGTAATTTGCTAGATTTGAATATTCTGCTCATAATCATATTCTTATTATTAATAAATCATTGAATTATTGAATTATTCTACTTATATTAATCTGTTGAAACTTACTTTTTATTTATTTTTATTTATTTATTTATACTGATATAGAAATTGATTGATTAAACATAACATGTGCTTAAAAAAAGCCACATTTGAATTTTTATAATTTTTCATTTTATTTAATTTTTTGGTGGGTTAAACAGGTTAACATGTTTAACCCACCAGGTAGGGTGGGTTAAAATTTTTAACTTACCACCTTATAGCGAGTTAAACAGGTTGACTCGTTTAACCCACCAACTTAAGTAAGTTAATTCAAGTGGGTCAGATTGACCCACTTTAACAGCTTTTTAGCTAGCCAATAGCCTAACCAAAGTTAGAGATAACCATCGCTAAACAGCCTAACTATGGTTCTTTTTGAGCCACAACTAGGCTCGTGGCCTAGCCACCAATGTCTTATAATGATGCTAGGCTCATAGTTTAGTCTATTGATCCACAAAATTTGACTGTAGATGTTTAAATTTGAGATTATATATAAGTAATTCCTTTCGTCATTTAGTCTATTATTCACTAATTAAAACAGATACATGAACAGTTTTTTTTACACATAATTTAAAATTCAAAAGAATTATTGATGCAAAAAAAAAAAAAAGAATTTAGAAGATTTATTGATTTAACTTATCATATATTCATTGATAAGTGAACTAATTTACTAACAACAAGGTTATTTACATAAATTTAAAATTTCAAGAGAATTAATTCTCAAATTTTAAAGATAAAAATACCTATTTTTACATGATCCAAAATTCAATCAATTTTGTGTCCCATTTAGCCTTCTCCTAAGTATGAGTTACATTAATGCTATTTGACCAATCATCATGGTGAATATGAAAAAATTTTATTGCATGAATGAGTATGAATCTTGAAGTTGAATATATTATGTATTTAAAAAGAGATAATAAATAATAAATAAAAAGGTTAATCTTTTTTATTTATTTGGTATTATTTTTTTCTAAATGCACTTGCAGTGCATCCATACACAGAAGTTTTAGGTTCATGGTCGATGGACTGAATATTCTTGGAGTGCGTTTTAAGTTTTTATACATTAAACTTTATCAAGATTTAAGTTCTGATCTTATATAATATTGTTATATATATATAGCGTAACTCGCCTCCCTCATGATCATATTTATTAAGCTTGTAATGTACATAGCTTCTTTTCTTTTTATCCTTAGTTTCATTGAATATTAAATAAATGCAACTTGCCATTGGACTTTATATAAGGTGGTTAAATGATAGAATTAAAATATAAATAGAGTTCTGGAGTAAAATTTCTGAGGGACTCAAGAATACAAAAAAAAGATGTTTTCAAATATTTATTTATTTATAAATACACATAATTTTTATCCCTAGTTTCATTGATGTTTATATACTAATTAATACACATTTTTATTTATATATCAATTAAAATAATTTTTTTCAAATACATATATACATGGCATGCTTACATTTTTTGTGGTGCAGGCATAATTTATCTAATATTGGCCCCAAATAACAAAAATAAACAGAAGTAGAAATGTTTTAAGGTACCAGCACACTACCCAAAATAAGTGGCATTACCCGCGGTTAATAACTGCGGTTTAGCCAAACACAGGCAATTCAACGATTGCCTGTGATTTTTCAATCAACTGCTGTTATGTCTTCGGTCACCAAATATTCTAATCAATACACGTATTTATGTACAAATCAAGAACAGCTACCACTTGAATTTGGAGCATTTCAAACATCATCCACAATTATCCAAATTTATCCAATATAGTTATATTTATATGTTCAATAATATTATGACTTATATTATTCTTATCTTTTATTACAATATCAAACAAGTGGACATACAAACTTTTCCCCAAACCCATCTGACCTAAATGAAGGGTAGATTTTGCAAAATTTATTAGACTTCTTTCTGTATCAATCCTAATTTAAACCATGTTCTAGATGTTATAATTAAAAATAGGACTTTATAACACTTTGCTTGATTATGATAATGTCATACTAATCACAATGCATATAATATATAGATAATGTCATACTGATCACAATGCATATAATATATAATGACTACGTGGTTTTTTGGTGTGAATGTAATTTAGTAGAGCTTATTGGTGTTAAAATTGGGCAGGCATAAAAATATACTTGAAAATATATAAATATAATTATTTTAAAGAATTGGAATCATGCCTTAATAATTACAGCTAAAATAGAATAATTGAATTTCAGACCTTTTTTGGCTAGTTGAGCTAGACCGTGGTCAAAGCATGCGACAACTTTAGCCGCAAGTATAACCAACTGTAGCTAATCTGATTTTGTTTTTAACGGCAGCTAAACCCTTGGACTACAGACCTTATTCACTGCAATTTGAGTAGCTGTAGGAAAATGTTTTAGCTACGACTAAACCCGCCGCTAAAGCCACAGTTTTTTCTAGTGACATTTGCAATGAATAATTTTACAGAAGTTAATATGAAGTAAATGTTCACCATTGCAATAACAACCAATAAAAAATTAAAATAAAATTCACAAATAAATTCGTAGTAATTTTTTTATAGAATTTTAAAATAATAATGTTCTTCAAGTAACTATAATTTAAATATTCTTGTAACATTCTGAAATTTATATATTAAATACCTTATTTTAAGTGGAGAAATTTTTTAAAAATGATTTTATGTATTGGAAAAGTAATAAAAATGCAATTCGGATATGAATAAAATTTTATAATTAAGGAATATTTAAAAAATTTTAAAAAGACTAAATACCAAATGAGTTAATACTAAACTTAAACTGGAGGCTGGAATTAGTAGATAAGTCTCACCTTATGCAATTCAAACATCTATATTTGAACTTTAGAATGTGCAAATCAAACATTTATAAATTTTTTTAACCTAATGGTGCCAAGTTGCTTTATTAAAATTACCTAAACGCCCCTAAATATAACATATTCATTAGAGCCACCAAAACGGGTTTGATCCACCGGGTCGAGTCCGTTTAACCCATCTAAGAGGTGGATTGGGTTGAGGGGTTTTTTTTAGAACCTGTTTAGTATACTTTTATCAACTCGGTCCGTTTAACTCGCAAGTTAAACGAGCCAGCTTGCGGGTTAAATGGGTTAACTATTTTTTAAAAAAAAAAAATTTTCACTCTCTCAGTCTAGTGCTCCAGGCCACTACACTTTTCTATTTAAAAAAATTAACTATAACGTATGTGTTGTGTTGTCTCTATTATTTTGTAATTTGCCAGATTTGAATATTCTACTCATAATCATATTCTTATTATTAATAAATCATTGAATTATTAGATTACTCTACTTGTTTTAATTTGTTTAAACTTGCTTTTTTATTTAGTTATTTTTTTGTTTATTTATATTGCTATAAAAATTGATTGATTAAACAATACATATACTTTAAAAAAGTCACATTTGAATTTTTATAATTTTTTATTTTATTTTTATTTTTTGGTGGGTTAAACGGGTTAACTCACTTAACCCACCAGGTGGGGTGGGTTGAAATTTTCAACCCACCACCTTATGGTGGGTTAAACAAACTAACTCGTTTAACCCACCAACTTGAGTGGGTCAGGTTGGCCCACTTTGACAGCTATAATATTCATCATATTTCTTTCTTTTTCCCATGTAGCATGTCAAACGTAACATCCATATCCTTCCTTCTTCTTGTTCAATTTGGTCACCATGTTGGATGTCTGACCACTATGCATCATCGTTGGCCTCCCATCATGCTCACCATTAGGGGTGTGCATGACCCAGATTGGCCTGGTGAACTCAGTCTGACCTAGTTGTTTAAAGTCAAGTCAAGTTGGGTCATACACACTCCCTGGGATCTGGACCAAGCTCAATATATAAAACATGGTCTGGCCTTATATATATATATTTTTACTTTTTATTGTTTTTTCTTTAATTTTTTTATGTTTTCTAATAACATTAATGATATTTTAAAAGAAATAGCTACTTTTTATGTGTGTTAAACATAAATAATTTTTATTAATATAAGATATCTCATTTATCAAATGTAAACCAAAATTTCTTCTTTTTTAAAAAATTCTAAATTTAAATTTGTAAAAAAAAAAAAAAAAACTCAGATGACCTCCCTTGACTTGACCTGATTATGTACTGCATCCA
This sequence comes from Delonix regia, assembly GCA_037074485.1. Lineage (NCBI taxonomy): Eukaryota > Viridiplantae > Streptophyta > Magnoliopsida > Fabales > Fabaceae > Delonix > Delonix regia. Next base: position 3,073,347 of record CM073460.1, on the reverse strand, counting down.
AGTTGTTCGAGTCCCAAAACCGGGCCACATCTATTTGTCTAGTGTATACCACAAGCCTGGCCCAGCTCGAGGTTTGTTCAACTCTAGTCTTCATCCAAGCCTCACCTGTATTTCGCCACTAGTTGTTGAAAAATCATGTTAAGGTTCCAACAAATTTTTGATGCAATTTTTACTTCAAATTGGCTCAATTGGTTAGTATTCTTCCAATTTTTGTTGGGGCTTCACTTTTAAAATGAATTTCAGCCCCTCTCTCTCTCTCTCTCTCTCTCTCTCTCTCTCTCTCTCTCTCACATTTCTACTAATCAATTTCATTCGTATGGCTCAAAATTGAAACCCCAAATTTATAGTGTTCATACACGAAAAGTTTGAATTTGGAGCTCAATTCGGTGTGAACTCATTAAATTGAGTCAAGGCTTTATATCTTAGATAAATGTTAGATCTTTCTCACCTAAAATTAGTGATCAATTTCATGTTTTAGCTCTAGGATTGAAAAACCAAGCTATGTGTGTTCATACTTGTAAGGTGAGAAAATTCAAAGTTTTTAGACTCTTCTAACCTCATTGAATATCTAAGAGAAGGCATAAGGCCAACAAGAGTTTTGTTTTGAGCTGTAAGTGGATTTCATAATTTTTTAAAAACTTTTCTTAGATTTTTATTGATGTAAATGGGAGGAAAGTTGAATGGAAATCTTGTTCGAGTAAACTAGGTGGCCTTAGATAGTAAGCCCAATTTAAAGACTAATTTATGAACTTAGTTGGTTAATTTTTAAGCCACATAAGTGAAGTTGATTAATTCTTGAATATAGACAAAGGTATAATAAAGAATGTTGGAAAAGGTGTTATAGCATTTAACAATGTTTAATATGGTGATTTAAAATGGAATTTAGATAGTGTAATCTTTCTAAGTCATTGGTGTGTTGGATAACACTTGATTATGGAGAAGGAAGTCAAAAGGAAACCTTGTTGTAAGTATTATGAATGACATGGGCAATCTTAGTTTTAAATGAACTAAAATTTAAGCTAATCAAATGGTTCAAAAAGTCTATGAGTATTCATATTTGGGATTAAGTTAAGTGTGTCATCAACCTTCTTGTTTATTTAGTTAGCAACTTTTGGTAGAGTTGGACTTCAAAATGAGAAGTAGGAATTGCAAATGACGTTAGGGATAAATTGTAGAAAATTATGCTGGGTAATTCAAGAGTTGCTAAAAATAATATAGGCTTATGTTTATAGTTCAGAAGCAAATAAATAAATTGATAGATTTAGTTGGAGTATTCCTCAATAATATAGGGGTTAAAAACTTGTTGTTTGATTTTTACAAGTCCTTCAGACTAATTGTGATCAAGTAATTTGTGGAAGGCTTTAGGAATAGGTTTATGTGCCTTTCTTCAGGTGAGTAAATATTACTAGTTATATTTATTTTTTTGTATTTCAAAATATTCATTTGTGAATTAATGCATTATAAACATTCTAATGCTTGGGAACATACATCTTATGATATAATGTTTCCTTGAAAATTTCTCTTATTGCTTCATAATTCTATCAGATTTTATTGTAAAGATCATTCACAACTACATTGATTTCTATACAATAATTCAAATATTGTTGCAGTTTCTAAAATCTCTTGCTGAAGGATATTATATTTTATTATAACGATTTTCTAAATAAACTAATGTCTTATAAATTGACTGTAAATGTAAACATCATTAACTATAATGATGGTGGTAAACAGGGATAATGGTAAGTTGGGATGGAGACAGAAGTCCAGCGTGCAGGCTCATGATTAATTTGAATATTCTTCTATTTGAGAACCTAATGATTTTGTTTATCGTATGACTTTTAGAAAGTTATTGAATGGTTTTGTTTACTATATGACTTCAGGGAACTTGAGATTTACTTATCAAAATATATTTATGATGATTTATACTGTTATGAAAACAAATGTTTTTTTGAAAATTCATCTAGCACATAACCCTGTAGTTAACGACAATATGCATTAGTCATGGTGCACAATAAATCATATCACTGTACTGAGACTTTAAGTCACATCACTAACTTATCATGAGTCATCTTGCTCACTATAAATTAATGTATTATATTGTTATCACCAGCCTATAGCTAGTATCTATTTATTGTTACCATTAGCTCAGTGTGATGTTTTCCACTCCTGTATTTTAAATTCATGAACTTAAATGTTATTCAACACATTATGTTTTGCAAGAAAATCCCTTATTTGGCATAAAGATTATGATATCTATAGTGGTAATTCATGTTTTCCCATTTAGAATAGTTCTAGTTTACAAAAAGATTTCTATGGTTTAACTAGATGAATGACAAGGTTTGGGAAAAACTCATCTATTCTCATCCTAATATAATTAGTGATATTTATTCTTTGAGTGTTTTTACTCATTTCTTTTATCTTTATATTAAATAATGTTGACCCTAGACTCATTGCTTACACAGAGTCAACTTAGATACTCCCCGGTGAGTCCTGTATTGCCTACAAGAGAAATGTTGATTTTATTGTTATTTATTATATTATTTTGTATTCTAAAAGTTCCTATTGTCACAAGTAGGGAATTAGTGAATGTGTTGTATATCTAGAAATGTTAATTATTTCGCTTGTGAAATTGGAGCTCTCTTACTTTTTAATCTTCAAGTTTTAGTTGTAGAAATTTTTGGAAGTCTATGTTTGAGATAAGACTATGCTAAAATTTTCACACAAAAAACCAAATAGTGAATATTATATTTATGGATTGACATAATTTAGTAATTGTCATTTAGTAGCCTTGTCATTAAACTATTTAGGTTCCCTAACTTTTTGGGTTTGTTGATTACTTTGTTCTCCTACTTATCACACTTTCTTAATTAGGGATGTGATAATTTTATTAAAAAATAAATAGTAAATCTCATTCAAGTTTCAAAATACCTATATTATACAATAACAAAAATAATTTCCTATTGAAAAGTTGTTCTCAAAAAGTACATTTTTTAGAGAACAAAAATCTTTTCCGCTTCGTTGTTAAAACAAAAAAACATCCCTCTCTCTTAACATCAATTTTTTAATTATATTGTTCGACCAACTTCTGTTAAAACTAATTTTTAACTAACTAGCCGAACAAAAAAAAATAATTTTTATTTTATATTAATAATTAATATTAATATTAATATTATTTTTTATTATTTAATATTTATATTAAATTTGCTATTTCTTTATGCTTAAAATAATGCAAAACCGCATCATATATGTATATGCTCAAATATTACTTTCTCATTAAGGAGTTCACCAAATTTGAAAAGTAATTAATCCTAATTCCAAATCATTCCACATGTGTATTTGTAACTTTTCAACTTTTAGATGCAGCTTTAATTTGGTGCTTACAGTTTTTGTACTCTAATGCTTATAATTTGCCAAAGGTTGCTTTCATCACTTATACACGAATATGAACATTATGTCTCCAAAATGAAGTAACTGTATATAGAGTTTTTCAAAGTTTAAAACCAACCGATTTTATTTCATAAATTTTTTTAAAAAATTAAATTCAAGCCATTGCTTATAATCTAGCTAGATAGTGTAGCAAGTCTAGCTACCTTTAATATATTTAGGCCTATCTGGAAAGAGTGTAGCTTTTATTTTTGGTTTTATCCACATAAAAATTATAATTTATATTAGATTAAATATATTATGGTGTTTCTTTTGGTATTTTTTATTTAAAAGTTACAGTTACACAAATTATATGAAATTAATGCTTTTAAAGCGACTACTTCTGATAGAAATTAAAAAAAAAATCTTATTTAAAAAGATATTTATTTCTTAATTAACAATTTATTTGCATTGACAAATTCGCTTATAATGTTATCACTTCTTAGTGGAGGCAATTTTTCTTGGGCATATTTAATTTATTTTAAATAGTTTGAATGAGTAAAATCGGATTTTCTTTGTAATTTTCAGGTCCCGGACCAATTGAATTAAACAATTAAGGTTTATATTTTAAGTTATTTTTAAATCTTAAATGCCTGTAACTTGTGAGATTAAGTATGTATCATTTAAAAATTTTATTAAATACAAAAAATTACATACAAATTTAGAAATTATATTACGAAAATATTTGTAACTATCTATGTTTTGATTTGGTTCTATTTTAGTTCATAAATTTTTCCATAAATCATTCAACATTAATTCATCAAAGCAAATCAAACTAGATGAATCCCATAATCTGCTTTTAAATTTCGATTAAATTAAAAATGTTCGATTTTTAAAAGTTTAATTAATTAGGTGGAATAAACAGACAGCCCACCTCCCTCTGGCTGGGTGTCGTAGTGAAAATGGCAAATCACCTAATGAATGATCTTGTCTCAATCTCTACACTGTAGGCTCAAGTATATTAAGGATGAAATGCTTGATATATATATATATATATAAAAGACATTTTGAAAGGTCTTTTACTATTCAAATTTAATTTTATTTAAAATGGAATTATTTTGAATTATATTTTAAAAATAAAAAATTATTTTAAGACTTTCAGTTTATAAAAAATTTAAATTAAATTAATTTTAAAAGTAAAAGACAAACAAAATTAAGTGTATATATATATATATATATATATATATATATTCCTTTTCATCTTGTTCCTATTCACCATCAACAAATAACACACGCGGAAAATGGGGAAAATATTTGTAAATAGAAAGAGGAAAAGATGTTTAGTAGAGACAGAACATCAAAACGTTCCATTGTTTCCAATCGTTATCTGAATAGTGGAAAAAGTTAAGAAAATCACTTTCAACCAATCTTTATAAAATAATATAAAATTAATATCAATTTGCAAAACCAATGGTTGAAATCTATGACGAAATCATTTTGTTGGTATAATGAATAAAATATAAACTAATTTATTTGTTAGTGTGATACACGAGTTTTAAAAAAAATTAATTTATTTTGTTATATGCATATATACCTTGATACATATATATTTTAGAAAGCTATGAAAAAATAATTTTATTAATATAATAAATATTTGCTCGCTTATTGTATAAGTTTTAGAAAACAAATTATATCTTGTTATATACATATATATTTTAGGTTAACAGTGTTTGTGAATGTTAGTAGAAAATTAAATTTAATAATATATTATGATATGAAAAAAGTATAATAGATTTGAGAAAATGTATAAAATTGGTTTAGTGATGTTGGTGAGAAAAAAGACACAACCATAGGTTCATTGAAAATGTACTATTATATGGGATCTTTTTTGTTATACGAAGTAACCTCGTTGTTGTTATTATAAAAAATTTTAAAATATCATAAATTAATGGAACCATATTTAAGTTTACCTCTAACTTATGTATGATGATTGTTGATCCAAATTGTGAATTCTTTGAAATCTTAGAATTTTGTAAAAGTTAACAAGAAAAATAATGAATTAATTAATTAATTAATTTCTTTTTAAATTTCTTAATAATGGACTATAAATATAACTTGATGTAATCTAAAATAAAAGCAAGAGAAAATAGTATATGATTGAAATTTAACATCTATCATCATACATCACTCAATATCAGAGATAAAGTTAAATATAGTTCTATCAATTTCTGAGTCAAATATAGTTATATCAATTTTTAAAATTTTATAGTTCTTCTTTGGAAGAGCGACAATGACGATTGTTTCGTATGACAAAGAAAATCTCTTATAATGATGTTATTTCAATGAATTTATCATCATCATTTCTCTTTCACTAATATCATAAAACCAATTTTATAGACTTTTTTCAATATATCATAATTTCTTTATGTCACAATATATTAGTAAATTCAATTTTCTACTAACATTTGTAAATATCATTGATCTAAAATGTATAGCATATAGCAAAATAGACTATTTTTTTTTAAATATACTGTTTTATATTTTGCTATATAATGTTCATTAAATATATTGCTTTTGCATATTTTAATGCTTTATCATATAAACTTTTTACTTCCTTCAACATACATTTTAGAATTGTTTATTGAATTATTATGAAATTATCAAATGATGATATATTCTTATGCTGTATCTTTGTTAATGCATTCCATAAGTAGTGAATAGATACAATTTCCTCATGAGTATTAAGGTAGTAAAGTTAATATTAATATAAAAAGTAAGATACAGTATAATATTCATTTAAATTTATATATATTTCAAAATTTAAAAAGAAGAAAATCAAGATATTGTTAGTAACTAAATCTAATTTAGTTTAGGCAAAAATATACCTTTGGTGCTTTCATTTTTCCTCAAATTTTACTTTCCCTTTATGTCATTGAGTGTCAATATAATCTCTTAACTTTATCTTTATGTTTCTTTTCATCCTTAACATATTTTGGTTCTTATTTGAATAACATTACCATATATTTCACTTTCATATCTTACTTTCATTTGATTTCAATTTAATCCTTTCCTCTATCTCAAGTCTCATTTTTATCCTTTTATTCCACTTTTTAAATTTAGCTTTCATAAATTATTCATGTATTTTTGTCTCATTTTATTTTTTTATTTTTTATTTATTTATTTATTAATATAAGTAAGCCCTACTAATTTTTATTTAGAGGTTCAATCTTCCATTTTATTATTCCACAAGCTAAATTTATTAGTGTAGCTAAATCTAATTTTATCTTAGCAATTTCTCATTTGAAGGTTATTAGCCCAATTTGTTTTTCACCAGCTTTAACTCTTATATCATTCAAATCTTAAATATTTAAATTTTTTAATTTGATGGTGTTTTTTAAAAAATAAAACATTTGAATAGATTTTTAAAAGGGCCAGATTAATATAAAATATATAACATTAAAGGATGAAAGTGATACGTAAAGAAAAGATTAAAAAAAAATCAAATTGAAACTGAATAAATTTAATAAATAAAAGTAAAACTTAAAGTAAAATTAAATTACCAAATTAAAATTAAGTAAAGTTAATGAGCAAAAATTAATCCTAAGAAAAAGTTAAATGACTAAATTAAAACTAAATAAAATAAAAGAACAAAAATAAAATTTTTAATACGATTGAAGGACCAATAATATATTTTTGAATTTACTTTAATTCAAAAATTTAAAAGAAGAATTTTAATAAAAACTATAATATTAAAATATAAGTTTTAAAATAAAATATAAAATTAATTTTTTAACACCCCTGCAAGTTCAAGGTCCTAGCTCGGTCACTAGCTAGGATGAATTACGCCTCTTTAAGACTTATTTGAATTCTTGATTATAGTTTAATTTTCTTAAAGTATTGGTTGATACTTCATGTATTTCTTATTTCTTAGTTTTATTTTATTTGAATTATTCTTTCTAGTGTTTGCTGCAATGAATTATCTTCTCATTGGAGAAAAAAAATTATCTTGCGAGATTTGCAATATTATTTAATATAAATAAAAAATTGTACGCAGTATCTGAACAATTTTGAAACGAGTACAATTATTTTTAAACACAAAGAAGGCGTACTAGTTTGATTTTTATTTATTATTAAATAAATTAGCTATCAAGCTGTTTGTGTAATTGAATTATACGCTCATATAAATTTTTAAGAATATGGTGATCAAATAATATAATAAATTAAAAAATCTATAATATAATCATACCTAGGTTAACAGGTGATTTTGTGATATATTATTATTGTTCTTATTTAATAAAAAAATAAAGAAAAAATATTTATAATATTATAAAAAGCAATTAATTGGTTTTGCCGACATCAGATAGCCATGAGCAGGGGAAGTTGTGAGTTTGAGATTTGTTGTCACGTGGGAAACATTCGTCCATGTTGTTCTAAAGTCACGTGATAATACGAGGGACATGCCTACTCTATTATTATAGATCATTTGTCTTTGTCTCCTGTTTTAAAGAAAAAGTTGATTAGATTTATATCAAATAACATGCGTATATAGCAAGAAATGTTATAATTTTTTAGATTAAAAAAATAATTGTGCACGAACATTTCAAACTGCGTCGGTTATTTTTAAATTATAAAAAATCATGACATCTTATAATAAAGAGATTCGAATTTCATATGCACAACAATTTTTTAACAACTTATCTTCTGGAAACTCAACATATATTCAATATTTTGATAATATGTGAATTTTTTAATTTATATGTTTATTGGACTAGAAATAATTATGATGCTATTTTTCCAGTTAAAATTTATTAAAATTGAATTAGTAAAAGTAAAAATTATGTAAAAATTTTCTTATATTAAAAATATATACTATAGCTAGGTGTCGAATAAAATGAAATGATCTTTATAATAAAACCTAATAATCCGACGATATATTTTGTAAAAACATCATTTTATAAAAGTTACCCAATAATAATGTTAAATTATTTTGCTTCATACTAATGTTAATTTTGTGTGTTGTTATTTTCTCCCACAAAGGTTAGCCTGTGCACTAGCTTAAAATGTTTTATGTTATCACCCTTCATTAATTATCTTTCGTTTTGAGTCTTTTTTTTTTTTTTAATCTTTTATCTTTTTATATATTTTCTTTTTTATATTCTCACTGATAAGCATCATCTGTAAATAAATATTTCAAAAGCCTAATTCTAAATTAATCAAGGTAAAGTGAACTTGCTTAAATTATTGGTACGGTCTTAAGTCAGTGGTTCTTACTTGCCGGTCAATTTTTTCATATTATAAAAACAACATGAGTATCATGTTTATTTGATCTGTCCATTGGTTCAGAATTTAATAATTTAAATTTTTATTAATAAAGAATAATTATATATGATTATTTTTTTTATAAATTTAAATTATTAAACTTCTATGTGAGTCAGGAAAAGAATTCCTTAGTGGCTTTTGATATTGTTTCTTCCGAAGAATCACTATCATGTGTAAATGTGGGTACCAGCTTTGTCAACGGATCCATCTTTGCTAGTCCACCACATGTCTCATGTTCTGAAACTGACCACCATTAATAATTTTTTCATTAGACTTGTACACAACTTTTTAGATTTTTGTTATATTTTTATCTAAATAAAATATAATAAATATTTAATTAATAATAATAATAATATATTTGAATTTAAAAATAATATAATTATTTACAATAATCATATATGTATTGTGATATAATTAAAAATTAAAAATTTATTATTTTTAATAAAAAAATAACATAACAAATATATAAACAATCAGATATTAAGACATGATTAATTAAAATTGCAAATTTTTGTTAGTTTTCTAACCTTACAATTCTTATCTTGTACATGTATAATTGTATACCTTGGTTTTTGTGCTCTTAGATATCTAAAAGTCGATATCAAAATTACAATCAGAGTACTTTCAATGAATTTATCATACATCTTATTCATGTATTTTATATACGCCTTGCCCTAAATTTTGTTAATGGTCATCATTTAATGGTCAGTATTAATCTAGTACAAGTATAAGAAAGAGTTTATTTCAAAAGATTATCATCTTCTAGGTAAGAGAATTTGTATAAATTTTATTTTAAGCAAAGCTCTTAACATAAGACTTGTAATATATCATTGTCAATCGAAGAGCACATTGATATAATATATATATATATATATATATATATATATATATTTCTATCATCACTTTAAAAAGAATTAACCTAACAAAAAAATTTAGAAAACAAATTTATTTTGTCATATATGGTAGTATTACTACAAAATTAAAATAATAATTTAGTGACAAATGATTTGGCAATGATTGTTAAATCACTCCATCACAACAATTAAAATAATCATGTTTAAATTAAGTAATTGTAGTTAAATACAATTTTCAAAAATCGTGGCTAAGCCATGTGGCTTACCAACAGTAACAATTAATTATGAGATTAATTTCTAACTAACTGTAAAGTAAGTAATTATAACTATCGCAATGAATTGCTTCTCTTTATAGAATAAATATGAGATATAAAATTCTAACAAAGAACAACGTTATGATTATACAATTATATTTATACTAATTTGAGTAAGGATTCACAACAATTGATTTGACCCAATGATAGAAAAAGCTTAGCCGTTCAATTATTTCAAATTAAATATTAATTTACGTTAATTAGGTGGTTAGGTGTCACATCTAATAATTATCTTGTTTTGGTGAAATAATACAAGAAAAAGTGCATTCTAATTAAAATATATTCCATATTGGGATTTCGTTCACGAAATTTCATATGTTCAGATATCATTTATAAATTAAAACAAAAAGCAAAAAAACAATAGGTTCAGTGTTACCATTTTTTTTTTGCTTGAATTTCACTCAAATAGAATATACTATAAAATTATGGTATAATTTTTTATGTAATTATAAAATTAGTTATATAAACGTAATTATTATGTAACACAGTAATAAGAAGACATGTAATAATAATATGTTAAAATATATTGATTGTATGTCAAATTAAAATACTTTACTGTATTTATATTTTAACCCCAATATTTTTATATTTTATTTAAGAACCTAAAATTTTTTTTAATAAAATTAATTTACTATATATACTTTTTATTTTTTAATAATTTCATAAAATATTAGTTCATAAATTGAAAATAAAAATAAAATTAAAAAGTTGTGGAGTTATCGAAAAAATAAATAGAAAACAAGAGTGAATTAACAAAGTTATAAATTACTATTTTTTTATGGATTATTGAAAAATAAAAAAATAAAGAGAGTATATTGAAAATTTTTAAAAGAATTTTGGGTTTATAAGTAAAGTTTAAAAATAAATAGGTTAAAATATAAATACAATAAATTATTTTAAGTTATTATACAGTTAGATAATATAATATGTCATTATCACATATTTTTTAGTGTGTCATATATTGATTACATATGTTCAACTAATTTTATAATTATATTAAAAATTTCACCTAAAATTAATCGTCTTGTCTCCACAAATTTCGAATCCTGATCTGATGTTCCGTGAGAGTAGAATATTTTTTGTACCATAATGAAATATCACTCTAGAATTATTTGAAATAAACCAAAATTAAGTACTAATACAAATTTAATAACTCAGGGAAAAAGTGAATGCATACGCATGGCAACATTATAATTAAAAATAGTATGAATTTTTTTTTTTTGTTTATTTAACTTTGTTTGGCTTTGAAATTAATTAAAGAGATTGGCATCAGAAAATTATATAGGTCTCCATACCTTATTAGCAACTTTATTACTAACAAATTGGGACAACTTTTTCAAGCAAAACACTACTAAGGTATAGTTCTAATAACTAAAATGATAAAGAATTATGCAAATTTCGATCCAATTATATGTGTTTTTCTTATAATGATTATAAAATAAGTTTTAAATCATATTACAGAACTTGCGAACTTGGTGTTACTTAAATCCCCGTTTGAAATGTCACATATATAAAAGCACGATAAAAATTAGCCAATTTCAAATTTTTTGACTAAAATACCTTTTATTTTAAAATTTTTTTCCAAGTTAAAGAAATTATGTATTTAGGTTAATGGAGGAGAAGTTCGCGTAATTTCAACAAAACGTAAAGGAGATTTCTGTAATTTACTCTTATCTTAATAAGATTTAGGTAAAATTCGCATCTTAAAATCCTTGTTAAGTTCAACTAATACCTAGAGAATTAAAATGTCTTAAGTTAATAAATAATTTAAATGATTGAATTTTACTAAATGCATCTTTAATTTATAAAAATAATTATACTTATTTGAATTTATTGGTTATTAAATACATAAAACTTTTAAAATTCCAAATATTTAAAATGTTTAATTCTTAAAGCATCTTTTTCCTACTTTTTTTATTTGAGTAAAGCATGATAATGACATTAAACCCTCCTCAGTTTCCTTCCATGACTTGACTTGCATAAAAAATTTAACATACAGCTCAAATAATAAATCCAATTTATATTTAACAATTTGCTTGACTATGTAATATAAACAATCTTTTCATGCACATAAATCTTTTATAGTCATATATCTATTCTAACTTTATACACACACATCATTTTATAAAACCAATTACAAAAAATTATATTTAATTGTTAAGCAATAAAATTATAACACATTATAAGTTAATAATTGAAATTATAGATAAATCATATCTAACAAGTAAGCACATAAAACTATTAATCATTCGTAATGAATACTTATGTTACAATCCACACCTCAGTTTGAGTCCAACTAAATAATTTAAGAACCAAATGTCTTAAGGTAATAAATGTTAAGTATGATTTTTGGTGTAACAATAATATTGAGTATATCGGTATATCCAATAGTATAACAAAGTAAAATTTCACCATATAATGCTAATATGTAAATTTTTTAACAATTAGATGCTGACTATGTATTATTTTTCAAATTTATTATATAATTTTGTGATTTTAATTTTTAACTCAAATAATGATAATCATAAAATTATGTAATTGTTGTTATTCATGTTAGTACCATGTAATATATTTTTATCATGTCATGTCATGAGTGCATTGGTGCATTTAGTATTGTGATTGCACTAAAAATTTTACTTAAATGTTCATATAAATTATTGAATTTTACTTAAAAAATTCTTAGCTTATAAAATATATTCTTATTTAAGTTTATTGGTATCAAAATCCAACCAATCTGTAGCATCTTTTTTCTCACACACACAAAAGACTAAACTATATCTATAAAGTGAGCACATACGCACACACACTCAGAGATTATACATAAGACTATAACATATCTACAAAGTGGGCACATAAATCTAGTAGACATCATAGTGAAAGCTTATAAGATTGTGAGTGGATACCCCATATTCACGTGCATGGTTAATGGCAATGGTCCCAGAATGAGTAACAGAGGCAACTAAACACAGAGACACACACACACAAAAACACAACATCATCATCATCGTCGCCGACTTTTTTCATTGTTGAAGAGTGGCATTACCACACTACACAACAACATCATCATCATCGTTACCCACTTCTTCATCTTGTCAATTCCTTGATTTTCTGTCTTTATTATTGTCCCGTTTTAATCCATATTGCAGCACATGAGTCATGAGTTTCATGGTTCTTATGACTTTTGCTTTAATTATTAGGTAGGCTATTTTGTTTTAATTTTGTTTAAAGCAGACCATGCTTTAACCATTGTAAAAGTATACTTTTTTTTATAAAAAAAAATTATAAGTGACCTAACCTTCTTGGTTGAAGTCATATATTAGTTGTTCTTGTATGCATGAATTCTCCAAATATTCGTTTAAGTTGGTAGTAGAACTCTATTTTAATCCTTCATTTATAGGATGTTTTTAAATTTAGTCCTTTTTAAAATTTCTTTTCGAGTATGGTCCTTGATTAATTGATCTCCTAAAATCATAATCATGCTTTGTAGTCGTCGTAATTCACCCCACGCACAAAGCACGATTATGATTTTAGTAGCAAATGTGATATTGGAAGTAAAATTTTAGGGGGAAATTCTTAAAGTATTTTGGAATTTTCATCTTACAAGCTAATTTTTGAAATATCACTCTCCGAAATGCTCAAATCATCATGTATGCTTTATCTACCCAGCCAATCACCCTAGTGAAGTTAATTTGATGTACACGTCAAAAAAATCTTTGACTTGCTAATTACCTAGCTTGAGCAAATGTTAGATCATGATCAAATCATGAATTTTAATGTTATCAATTTTTTTGTTAACTAAGGTGTGTAATAGCAATTGTTCTATAATAGAGGCTCAAGTGTGGTGCCGAGTTATAGTCAAAATGTGATGCTTATACTAAGTTTTTGTTAAAAAAATGGAGTTACGCTTTGACTAACAATTATAACTTTTTAGTCAAGTAGCAAGCCTTGGATCCTAAAATTAGTATCAAAGTCGCAGTCATATGTTCGATTCTCAACAGGGTAATTTTTAAGGGTGAGATTGTTAGCTAAAGTATGTGGCAATAATTGTCTCGTGACGAAAGCCTAGGTGAAATGCGACACTTGTGTTATGTCATAATTTTTAGTCTAGTGGTAAGTGCTCAATTCTACCTTTTTATCTAAATACAATATTGACAAAATTGCATGAAAATTAAAACCCACATTTAGCCCTACTTTAAGTAATTTTATAAAGTTTTTTTTATATTGATATTACAATCCCAGTTGAGTTAAACCCTTTTCTTTAAAAAATGACTTTAAGAATGTATTCTTTCACTAAATTTAGAGTTTTATTTCTAAAACATTTTTATTAAAAAATAAATATAAGGCATATATGTAATCTCTTATCATTAAATGAGCTGATATTTTGCAATGATTATTTAAAATGGTCACAAATTATTTATAGATGGGAGATGGAAGTGCGAAAATGGACCAAAGCTTTGAATTATTTTTTTCTTTTTTGTCCCAAAAGCATGCTAACATGTAGACAAAGTCAGTTTTATTTTTGGTTCATAAGTTAATTTGTGGACTCACCAATTATAGTAATCTCGCTTGTATAAGATAAGAAGGCAGCAATATTAAAGTTATATATAGTGTGACATCCATTATAAAAATAACATTATATGATGTGACAACTGAGGGATCATGGGACCTAGAATGTGTAAAATGTGTTTCTCATTTTATTTTTCTTCTTAATTTAGTTAAAGAGAATATAATTTGAGTTTTTTTTTTGGGTGTAAAAATAGATATAGAAGAGTAAAATAATTAATTTCCTTAGAGGAATGAAACATAAAAATTACAATGCAGAATTATTGTCTCAGTTTAGGACAGTACACCTATCATAATTAGTAGAGATTAATTAAAAAGAGAATTTAAAAAAAAAGATATAACAAGCTTTTTTGTTGACAAGAAAACAACAAAACAGTCATTTAGTTATCAAAGCATTAATTTGTTACCAAACATATTTCCTCAATAAGATCAATATTGATCAAGAGGCATTCCTAGCTCTCTAAATTGAAGACTCCATTGATTGGAAGAAAATGTCTGAGAGGAATAGAAAAACTTTATCTTTGGAGAATAAAGGAGAGGAGGGTGATTTTTGGTAGTATATAATTAAAAAACTTTAAAAGAAAAGCGTTCTTTAAAAATAAGTTGTTAATTTATAAAAATTGTGTTGTCCACATGTATTATCTGCTAGTAAACCCACAAGAAACATTTTAAAACGTAATCATCCAAAAGTAGGCCGATTTTGATGACTCTCGTACCACTCATTTGTTTAGAGAAAAATATAATTTTGATCCTTATTTTTTTGTTTAAATATCAATTTGGTCATCTAAAAATAAAAAATATCAAAATAGTCCTTGAAAAATGAAATTCTTTATAAAAGAAAGATCTTTCAAAGATTAATTTAATCATCTATAAGAATTAAATCTATTTTTTTTTTAATCTTTAGAAGACGATTTTGATAATTTATATTTTCGAAGGATTAAAATAATTCTTTAACCTAAAATAAGGGATCAAAATTATATTTTTCCCATTTATTAATTAAAGCCAATAAAGTTGCGTACTAACGATCACTAAATAAGGTTGTGAAGTAGTGCAAAACTACAAGAAGTAACTTCATTGCATATTGACATGTATATTCCACTATCATACAATTAAATTGACCATATAATTATATCTTAGCTTGAGAACATAAAACAATATAGATTAAAACAAAAATACTGTTCGTCCATTGGTACAAATGTTAGCGCCTTCTATCTATTACAAGTGCTATAAGCACAAGTACGACAAGTTATTCATCATTAATTTGTCATAAGAAGTCATACGATATGCATCAAGTCAGTTATTCATGATATATATATATATATATATATATATATATATATATATATATATATATATATACAGACGATCATAAATGTTAAAGTCTACCTGTTAAACATAGAAAAATATAAAACTAAGCATTGAATTTTAGATAAGTGCTTGAAGACATAAATTTGTTCAACATTCAAGAAAAATGTCACAACATCATATTTTTATAATATTTTTTACATATAAAATAAAAATATTTATTTGTTAACCTTTAAAAAAAAATATTGCTTGAACTTTCAGTTAAACTATTAATTATGTAAATATTAAATAATGGCTTAATATCTTGTGTCACAGCACAGAAATATTAAAATAAGAACTAAGATGTTGCAAGAGAATTCTACTAATTTACAATCATGAATTCCTTACAAAATATCATATATGATACAATAATTTCTCCTATTCAGTCTTTGACATATAGACAGACAACTTATTAAGAATTAGGCAAACAAAATTTTTAGTCTACAATTATTCAATAGAAAAGATTTCAAAATGGAAATGAAATTGATAATATATACTTTCAGTCATAGTAAAGATAAGTTATGAATACAAGGACGTCCACTTAATTTTTTAAAACTAAACTATTCTAAGTTTCAATTTTAAATGTCGTGATTCTCATTTTCGGGATATAATTCTAACAACCATATTCTTAAATAGGTAATAACTATAAGATAACAAGGTAAAACAACCAAACCAAAAACCCTAGTCCACGTTTAATATTCAAAAATCCCTTTTTGTTGGAATAGAGAAGGAAACGAGGAATGGAATAGAATGATGGAGGCAACATATATGTTTGGTATGTAATGAAATATAATACGTTTTAAAAAAGAGTTTGTGTTTGGTTTGATGGAGATTGAAAAAGAAAGGGAAGAGAATCCATAAAATACACTTGGAAAAAATACAATTAAATTGGCAGTGTCTCATTTATAAGGACGAACACTGATAGAGTGAAGTTTTTGTATGACCTGTGAGACCTAGCTCGATTTTGGCCTGATAAACGACTAGGTTTATCAGGTTACACTAGACTCAAGCTGAGTCTATTTATTATTTACTTTTAATTTTTATTTTATAGAAACAAATTTTTTATTCTTAAAAAAAATTATTTAAAGAAAATACAAAATATAAGATTTGAATTGAATAAAAAATTAAATGAAAAAAGAAATTAAGATTTTGAACGAAAAGTGATCCAAATTTAAAAAGAATTAATAATTTGAAAATTTATGATAAATAAAATAAAAAAAATAACCAAGTTGGGATGTGTGTAAACTCATAACCTAATTTGACTTAGTAAAATTTATAAATTTTTTTTATTTTGACCAAGTTGAAGCACTCATAAAAGAGTTAGTTTTATCTTTTTCTAATGGTTCATTGAAAAACAATCTTACTCTATAGGTTCTATAAAGGAATGAAGATTATCACAAGTGAGGGAATCTTGTCTCTTGAAGGAAAAAGGTAGAAATTCCTTTCTAGCATACTAAATAAACTATCCAAGGGAATATCCTCTCTCATTCTCTTTCCATCATAACCTTTCTTGCATACCAAACACATTGTAAAAATTGTCAAAGTAATTCATATATAATTATCAACGATTCTCTTAGACCTTGTTTGATTGCAATAATAAGGCTAGAAGATTCCATTCTATCATACTCTATTCTCATTTTCAAGTTCATTTTTATTTTCATTATTAAGTCATTTCAACAACAAAAAAATATTGGTTGGTCCTGATATACTTAGGTGGCAGTCGATGTGGTATACGAGTTTCAATAATATCATTCATTTAATAGTTTTCACTTTTCTTTTAGAATGACTTAATTGAAACTGGTACATTAAATCAGTTGCCATTTAAGTGTACTAAAACTAGTTAATATTTTTTTTTTCAACAACACCATAGGATCATTTATTATTATTGTAAATGTTGTATGAATTTTGATTCATTAATTAGAATTGAATTATAGTGACTGCATATCATCATCACGATCCAAATTCTTTTAGCAACCATACATAGCCTTACAACAACATAATAACCATAATACAACTTCAAAACCCTAAATTCCAAAATACGTCATCGGAATAGCGATTCTCATATGCAAGATTCCCCTCACAGAAACGTTAAAGAAGCAGAAGATTGTGGTGGACATGAGAGAACATAGAGGCTTGAATTAAGCACATCAGACATGTATATTCTACCATTTATCTATAGTCAGATTCTGAGGTGTGGGACAAGGATGACACAAACAAAAGAACCAAATTATTGACATCTCAGAATATTTTTTTAATGATGTCGGATTATATGTGAGGCATGCGTTTATATAGATAATATAGTACCACATATGTTATGCGACACATCTACATTTTATGTAGACTTAGCAAAATTGCTTTGGATAAAATTTAATTAATTCCATATTATCTATATGCCATTCAATGTGGTTTCCACGTAAACATGACATCAACATATACGATCGAGACTTTTGCTTTGATAGGTTCGGAATATTGAAGACAAAGTATGTCAAATTGATAATATGTAAGGTAAGTTAATAATAAATAGATATATAAATTTGTGAGACATTTTAATTTTATTTAAGATTCGCTTTATATGAAAATATTTTGATATATAAATATGTTAGATTTATATATTTTATTATAGAATTCAACTCGTTTTTAATATGTTTTATATCCCTTTTTTATGATTTTAGTTAAATTTATTGTTAAACGTTTGCGTGAAAAGTATTTTTTTTTTTTGGAATAATTTTAAGGGTGTATACTTCTATATTAACCTAACATATTTAGCATTTTACTCAAGCTTTTGTAAAATTAAATCTCTTTTCCACATTAATATAATGTATAAAAAATTTTACTCTAAAAATAAACTTATAATAAAAATAAATAACTTTATAAAAAGAAATAGTATGAATTAGATATGGATCCAAGGAGGCGTAGGATATGTTTTTTTTTTTGTTGGGATTTTTCAAATTTTAATTTTCATATATAATTTTTTATATTTTTATTTAATTTTTTTAATTTATAAGAGATCATCCCTTTAAGTTGTAAAATTTTGCTTCCTTTAATTTAAGGTGTCATGTTTGGTGCACTTTCAATTTTGAGTGTATTGATACATTCATAATAAGTTATATAGTTTTATTATTTTAAATATTAACCCAAAAAATAATAATCTTAAAATTATGTAACTACATTATAACTAAGTGCATCAAATATTTTACCTTAATTTAAATATTTGATTCAAAAAATTTTGTCCTCCTGAAATCAAATCCTATGAATTTTCAAACAAAATTAAACTAAATTCTTTACTTATATATATATTTCACTTCATCTATTATTTTTATTGAACCACGTCTATATATAAATATTAATTAATCTCTTTCATGTATTGAGGACTAGAAGGTGGGATGAAAGAGCAGGAAAGCATATATGCAATTACGCACTTTATGAGAAAAAGTTTATGGCAGATTAAGATGACAAGTTGTTGATTGCTCCATTAATGTTTTGCAGCTTCTTCATATGATTGAGATTGATTGAACTCAACTCAAGACCTTGCACCTTACCTTTTGAGGTGCTTCCATAACAAAAAAAGTACTGTGTATTATTATTATTATTATTATCCAAAGAAATTATACATATTTTGTTTGAGTTTAATTGAAATCATTTAAGTTTCTTTTTACTTTTAGAAAAGAAAAAATTGATCAATTAATTCCTAGACTTTAAACTAATTTTCAAGTTAGTTTTTATAGTTTGATTTTTTTTTTTTTCTGTTGATTCTCTATAGTTTGTAATTGTCTTGTCACTCAATGTTATAATGCAGTTAGACATATGCCGAGGTGGAGGACGAAGCACACATATGAGGTGCACGTGGGTGTCACATGATTGCAAATTATAGGGGGCCAATAAAATTAAGCATATATATACGGTGGTGTTATAACATTGAGTGACGACAAAGAGTAAATTTCACACAATTAAAAACTATAATGAGTCAATTAAAAAATTAAATTATCTTTTCAAAAAAATTAAAAAAATTAAATTATGAGGGTTGGATTAAAAACTATTGTAAAATATAGGAATTAAAAGATTAACTTTTTCATCAAAATATATTCGAACTTTCTTTGGAGTAAAAAGTTGTCTTCCACTCTTGTTCAATTTTGAATTTTTTAATTAAAATATTCCCTATTTAAAATTTTTTTAACTTAAAAAATATGTATTTAGATTAATTGAGGATATTTTAATTTAAATTTATAAAATTAGGTTAGAGTACATAAAAATTTTAATTTCAAGGAAGGTACATGTGTACTTTAAAAATAGAGAATTATCTATATACGGTTATATATGTTATTTACGCTTGTAATTAAGAATTCTTTTTTAATTTTTGAACTTTTTTCCTTCCCATTATCTATTATATATAAAAGTAAAGTAAGTTACTTTCAAAGTTGGAGCTCCATTAATGGATCCATGCAATAATTTTTCATATCTTTTATACATGTATTAAAAAAACTTTGAAATATGTAAATTTTTCATAATCAATAAAAAAATAATAAAATAATTAATTAATTAATTGTCTCTTTAATAAAAAAAGTTTTTAAATTGTGAGAATTTTTTAAAACCAACTAGCAAATTAATAAATTATTTTTCGAAATCTAAGAATTTTTAGAGTGAACAAGGAAATTAATAAATAAATTAATTACCTCTTAAATAATTTTTTTTTAAAGTTTAGAAATTTTTTAAAATTTATGAAAAAAATATTAATATATAATAAAAAAATTACTTTTTTTTGTAGACCTGTGCAAATAAACTAGATGTAATACTGACATAGGTTGTTCTAACATCGTTGATTTCTGATTACAAGTTTGTCTGTCCTTTATTGGTGTATTATGCTTGGTCTTATCCATCCAATTACAATAAAAGCCACCATTTTCCCGTATTCTTTTGTTAATATCAATAAAAAAAAAATTCGTAATGTAGATAGGGTTGTAAATATGTTATTTTCCATTTTCTTCTTGATCTTTTGGTTGGATCAATTTAAAAATTATTAGAAAATTTTAATTAATGATAAATAGATAAGTAATTAGTTGTGTCGTCTACACTATTACTATTACATTTTCCACAGGTGCCAATGTGTCAGTATGTTATTGTGAGCCCTACAATATCATATTTATCTTACAAAATAATATCTGTTCAATAATATTATCACCGAAATTTAATTAAATTAATATAGTCACTTTTAATAACCCAGTTCTATTAAAAAAATCTCTGGCCTATCAAAAGCCACAAGATAAGGCAACAATGCATTAAGAGGGAAATACAATTAAAGATCATAAATTTAAGACATGTACTTCGATCCCCTCAATTTAAAATTCCTTGATTTTTTTTTCAATTTTAAGAGAAAGATAGATACAAATAAGTAGGTCTCACTACTCAATTGATCTCACATATTCAATGGGACCGACAATTATATCTGTCTCTCTCTAGGCAACTTGAGGAAGCAGGAATTCAAACTAAATTAAAAGAAAATAAAACATTATTTGAAATATCTTACTTATCAATTTATTTTTAATTTGGTCTCACATTGATTTCTACTCTCAATTTAATTCATTATTTATTAAAATGTTATTATTTTTTATTTCTCACTTATCAATATATTCTCAATCTAATCTTTTACTAGTATATATTAAATACATTAATATTTAAATTAGTGAAAAAATAAATTAAAAAAAAAATAAGAAATCAAATTAGGAATAAAAATTAGTGATAAGTCAATTTGAGATTTAATTAATAAGTGAGAAGTCAAAATAAAATTTCACTCATTAAAAGTTTTTATAAAAGAGCCTCAAAATAAAAAAAAAAATCTTTTAAAATGATTTTAATTTTACAATTTTTAATAATAAATATTATATGTGCATTAAGTTACCGATAAAAAAAGATATTAGTTAATCCTAATATACGTACATGACAACTAATGTTATATATCAATATCAATAATATTATTCTTTTAATAATATTTATTTTTTAAACTAATTTTATTAAAATTAATATACCAAATTAACTACTATCATGTTCAAGAACTAACTAAAATTTTTTCTACTAACAGTCTTAATAATATCATTTTTTTAATAATTTTTATTTTTTAAAATAATTTTATTAAAACTAATACAATAAATTAACTACTACCTAAATGTTTTAATACTAACTAATATTTTTTCTACCGACAGAGGCACGGGAAGGTTGAAAGCCACGCAGTGACTTGGGTTGGTTGGGACGCTAAAAGGTCGAAGCTATGATGTTGTAGTCAAATATGTGCACTAGGCACGACTGGAATTAGAATTAGATTCAATGTAATGCTAAAGTGCATTTAATGTGCTCGACGAACGTCGAATGAATCTGATCAACCATGGACATGTTGTTTAGATAGAAAGTTGAATAATAATAGTAGACAAGAGAACTATCAGCTTCACATCCACAAATGTGCATAGTGCCGAATAAGATAACGATGAGATTGAGTCAAATGGAATAATAATATCCCTGCAACCTGTGGATGCCACCACGTAAAGCATTACTTTGAAAAGGCTTTTCATCCCATTAACCAGAGTGCCACCTTGAGAATTGAGATACATACATACACGAGGGATAACAATGGCCACATTTATTGGCATATATATTCTTTTACTTAGATTAAGTGTATCAGCATCATATATTCAATAAAAAAATATTAATTGATCTTAATATATTTATATAAAAGCTAATTTAATATATCAATTTTAATAAAATTATTTTATTAAGACTAATATACTAAATTAGTTATCATATAAGTATATTAAAATCGACTAATATATTTTTATATTCAATTGTTAATATTTGACTTATATCAATGCGCAAGAAAAATTCCTTTATTTCTTTATTATTTACTTTGTTTGTCACTCTTTCGTCTCCCTTTTTTTTTTTTTATTGTAAGGGATAAATATTTTCATTTCCCTTTACCATTCACCTTTCATATCTTAAGAATGTTATTATTGAATAAAGCATTATAATGTTAAAGTAAACTTTAAAAGATTAAATTTAAAATATGTATGCAAGTTATCATCCCAAAGAATGGCAAGATGAGCAAACTATTACTGTTTTACTTGTGGGGTATATCTTGAGCTACGGAAGGGAAACACGTATCTTATCTACTTGATATAACCTTTGATAAATATCAGTGCTAAACAAAACACAATATCGATACGATATGAGTACTATAGAATTGCTTTGGTTATGCACAAGAAAATGGTCCAGAAATCACAAACTGATAATCAAAGTTCGAAACTTTAATCCAGAATAGTGGCATATCATCGCCGTGGATCATTTAGCAGAAAATCCAGATGTTAAAGGTTCATACACATCCATAGCCCCATTAATTTGTTGATCTCAATGCAATACCTAATGTTAGGAGCAGTGTGAGAGCCCAGTAATAGCAAGCCAGCATAACTAGCCTCGGCAAACTGTAATGGCTCTACAAGAAGATACTCGTTCAATTAAAATAGCAACTATTTTTTTTTTTAACAACTTAACTGTACATGATTATATTTTTTTTTAAAACATTTCACATAATATTTTTGTATTGATGAACTTAACAACCTAATCAATATGTATGGCACTGCAAATTAAAAAAAAAAAAAAAGCCTTGAAACATTAAACGGGTACATAACAGAAGCCTTTTTCTTTTTTTCCTTTCGCTGAGACTTGCTCAGTCCAAGTCAAATACTGATGCAAAGGACCAGCCCCCTTAAACATAATGGGTTCGAATCCAACAGTGGATTATACAGGAATCAGATCTGTTATTAGCATACGCAGCTCATGCTTTAAGACGATGGACGCAAGATTAAGTCAAACCTGAACAGTAAAATATATTTTTAATCTTTTATTTATTACAAAATTATTATTTTAATTCATTAATTAAAATGCTCAAAATAATCTCACTCATTAAAAAATATTACATTTAATTCTTCACTCTTAAAAGAAATATCAAATTTAGTTCATTAAATTTAAAATTTAAAATTTGATAGAAAAATTAAATTTGATCACCTTTACAAAAATAAAAAGTTTCAATGATTAAATTACTACTTTAACATTTCAATAAGCAAAAAATTAAAATAATAATTTTGTAATAAATAAGATATCAAAAGTATATTTTTCTATCCACCTAAATATTGTCGCTCCAATAAAACCTACCTGAGGTATTTATATGTCTATTTAAGATTAATTTGATCAATTCGCTTTCTGTTGATCAAATCCATCTAAAATTCTCTTCCTTCCACAGGAAACAACTGATTTCTAAATAATGAATGACCAAAAGAGAGTCAAAAATACAAACAAGGCATTCATTCCCATTTCTTTGGTAAACATATTCTGACTGCACTAAACAGTTTGATTCAACATTGTTAACCAGAACAGTGGGTGAGAGAGGTTAAAAACACCAGAAGGAGAAAGGTTAAAAAGACAGGAATCATACATGTCACACCAATGGCTCCAACGCACCGTGTTTTATGGAAGTAGCAAGGGCGTGTATGCAGGTGTGTGCACTCCTTCCCTGACTCGCACAGCACCTGGTAAATAGGCACCATCTAACAAGGGAACCAAATCATAATCACAAAGAGAGTAAGTCCAGCATCTAGGAGGAATATTACACTATTTGTAACGGTAGATTGAATATGGGGCCACAACCACACTAGAAGACTACTCAGTCCCCAAGTTTACAGAACCATCTTTCATCAACTTTAAGCTCAAGCTGTTAAATCTCCCTCGTGAATAATGTCTAGAAGCTTTCCTCCAATCTGTTCCAGTTTTCATCATAGCCACAAATTCATCGTAGCTTATACGGCCATCCTGTGATTATATAATGATATAATCAGATCAAGGGATGAAAATTCAAGTTCAGATTGAATAAGGGTAAAACTATGTGAACTACGTACCTTGTCTGTGTCTACTTCCTGGAAAATATCATTTGCCACATCTGTACAATCATCTGCACCATCTTCTCTCAAGGCAACCCGCAGCTCATCTGGTTCAATATAGCCATTCCCATCTTTGTCAAAATAGGAGAAGGCTTTGCGAAGATGCTCATCATTGGCCATCCGTTTTAAATGCAGGGAAACAGCAACAAACTCTCCATAGTCAAGTGCTCCCTTCCCATTGGTATTTACCTGTTGTCAACAAACGTGGTTCAAAGACTAAACAAGAATAGATTTTAGAAGACATTAAAAGGGCCCGATTTGATAAGCAGAACACTGCATGCCAAGTCCTAACTACAAATACAAAATTACAGCTGCAAGAAAACAATATATTGAATCTCAGCATTTAAACTCTCTTTTGCATGTTGATGTGTGGTGGAGTATCACATAGTTCTTAGGTTAATAAGCTGTAATACGAAAAAAGATGAGTTGTAACTTTAGATATTGTAAGTTGTAACTAATGCAAGCGAGAAGTAAAATGAGAAAGTTGACCGTACTCACAGCTTCAATAAGCATCTGAACTTCAGACTCAGCCAGTTGGGATCCAAAATTTTGAAATCCAGCCTTTAGGTCTTCAACAGAAACGATACCATCATTGTCACCGTCCATCTTCTTGAACATTTCTTTGATGTCTTCAACTTCTTCATTAGATAAGAAATCAGCAATGACCTAATTTCAATTGTACAAATTTAGCTCTATTTTACAGGGAATATACAATAAAATCGCAGACTAAAGATCAACAGATGCAACCAACCCTCAGGGCTTTTCTTTTGAATCTGTTCATCATTGAAAACTGCTTAAGCCTAGACTTGACTACATCACCAAGAGGAACATTAGGAGCCTTCTTAGCATTTAGGAGCCAAGGATGCTCTGCAAACACGAAAAAAATAGCAAATAATTAATATGATACACGCATGAGACAAAATACATTATATATACTAATCTAATTATGGAAGCAACCCAGACAGAGTAGCAACATCACTAGTTGCAACATCACACTGGACAACTTTTGTTGAAACAGCATCTTATATTTAATTATGCTATGGACATTAGTTTCAATAACAACTTATGTTCATTGATGAAAATAATGGAATTGGAAACATTGCACCACAAATAAAGGGAAGGATGAATTGAATTAAAGAGGCCAACATGAAGCAAACATTAAAAGGAGCAGCAGTTAGCCCCTACTACAAAGCAGTGTGTAAAACAGCACACGAATACAATCCTAATGTTAAATTTCTGCACTAACCTCAGATTATGAAATTTAGCACGAAAAAATTGGAACATACCGAGCACCTGCTTAGCAGTTAGTCGAAGCTTGGGATCTGGTTCTAACATTTGCCTAACAAGACTTTTAGCACTTTCTGAAATACTGGGCCAAGGTTCCCTTTTGAAATCTATGAGCCCTCGAAGAATGGCCTGTGCAACCCCTTGTTCAGATTCTGCATTAGAATTAACCTCATGGTAAAATAAAATGGTTTCCTGTGAGTTAAGAAATACAGGACTGCAGTTCAGAAGTATGAAACAACCTGACATGAATCAAATATGTGATAAATAATACACATATGGACAAAACAAGAACACAAAAAGCTTGTCAACTAAAACCCTGCTTTACACAATTTAGCTTCTGTCAACCTCTCCTATTCTAAAAAGAAAATACAGAAACAAAGTAGAGCTTTGATATATATAGGTGTGACCATTGATACAGAAAACAGAGGCATGCATGAATGTCCATACCCCATATATGGTGACTCACACAGAACAGCATGCAGAAAGCACCAATAGAAAGGAATGCAGTTACCTGCCCAAAATGGGGGAACGCCACACAACAAAATATATAGAATTACTCCTGCACTCCATATATCTATTTCTGGCCCATAGTTCCGCTTGAGCACCTCTGGGGCCATATAATATGGACTTCCAACAATTTCGGAGAATCGCTCACCTGAAAATTCAAATAACACCCAAAGTATAACATTATTGAACACATGCCTGGATTCTTTAAGTAAGGACAACAGACCAAAAAATAAGTATGCAATCTACTGCTATGGGCTATCAGACGGGTGGTGTGATTGCAGGCTGTCAGACTGCTATGCAATCAATGACTCTGGAGTTAGCAAACAAGTAGTGTCTTCCCTGATAACATTCCAACTTCAAGTACAATGGCCCAAAACAAACCAGTTCCATGTTTAGAAATTAGAATTGTGATTGCAGCATCTTAAAACTTCCCAGCACAGTTATAGTTATTAAAATGAACAGTTAAAGGCAGAAAATGGAACAAAGATAGCATCTGGTTTCATACTAGTGTACTTCTGAGAATCCCCATGAAAATAGAAAAATGTACTTTCTGTTGTTTGTGCATCTCCATGCACTTGCTGTGGGGAAAAATACTTATCACATTATCACTGAAGCTCTTGTCAGAGATATCATTTAAAACTGTCCATGGGCCTTCTAATAGCATGATTTCAAAAATAACAAATTTTTTTGACACGGTATCAAATCCTTTTTGACCAAGTTGTAGAGTTTGCTACTTTTCCATAATCAGCATTAAACCAGATCTAAGGTGGACTTTTACATTTCTAATTTAATTTTACAACAGTGTACGTAAGGACACCATTGACACAATTTCTGTTTTTTTGAAACATCCATTAACAGAGCTTCAAAGTTGAGGCAGTGCTTTAAAGAATGCAGGATATGGTTCTTACTGGCTGATTAAGAGTATATCATATTGTCCTGCCCAGAGCCAGGCTAGACCTCTGACATAGGCAGTAAATATTTGATAGGTAGGAATTTGGCCATTAAGTCTGTTCACTAAGGGCTTGTATTAGAAGAGTTCACATGACTCTAATCAAATTTCACATGTCCTGCACATCACATGTATACTAGCTACGTTTTTCTTGACTCTTTCATACTAGCACTTCCCCCATTCTGTAACTACCTACTATATATAACATTATCAATTATTCTTACATCATGGGTCATGACTTTATTTAAAGTTTTCCCATTGATTCATCTCAAACTCTTATGAAACAACAATTATATTGACAGAAACTTTGCCAGAAATCAAGAGTGCCCCCTTCCATTACTGGTTTGCTGATAAACTAATTTTACTGTCACTTTTCTGCTACTTGCTCAGAAATGCATAATGCCATATTAATATGTTGATGCCCTCAGCATTCTTCCTGCTATGGATAAGTTTTTTTTAGTATACTGAAAAGATTTTTACTGGATTACAAGAGAAGAGACTAACATGGACCTTTCCAAGAAGAAACCACAAAAGACATCCAACAATAGATTTTGGATGCATTATGAGTTTAGAATCCTAGTGATACCATATAGCACCTAGCGCTAGCCAAAAGAAAGACCTAGACAGACGGAAACATTGTGATTCCTCTGCAAGTGATCTTACTGACTTCAGCCCATGGTACGTTAAAAGTGAAAACTCATTATCATAGGCAGATAGCTTATGAAGAGTAGGTTGCCTATTTTGGTTCAACATACTACTTTTGACAAGCGTCATCCGCGCAATTTCACTTCTCTGCATCATATTTGGGGAATATGGAAAATATAGAGAGACTATTTGCATCGAGAACCTAGATAGGAATCATAAGTATCCCTAAGAGTAGCAGCCCACTAACAGAGTTTTCTTCAGAACAAAAATTGCACAAGATCTATAATATAACAATGGTCGGGAACCATATGAGGAACTGTACACGCAACACAAATCCAACTCAACAGATATCAAAGGATGATAAAAAAATAAGTACTCCTCCCCACCAACCCTTTCCCTGTCAAAAAAAATGCAGATTAAGCATGTCTTATTTAGCTAAATTCAAAATTGAGCACTAATTAACATAATAGTATCATGTTATATCTGAATTGTTTATAATTCATCATTCCTAGCTTCCTACGCCTGAGATTAAAGTTTCCACAAGGTACAATAAGCAACCATATTCCCATATCGGAATTGTTACCTGGCTTGAAGAATATAGACAAGCCAAAATCGATAGCCTTCAGAGGCGAATTCTCTTTCTTATTTGCGAACAGAAAGTTCTCCGGTTTCAAGTCCCTATGAATAACCCCATGTTTGTGACAAAGCTGTACAACTTCCACAATCGTCCTTGTAACCGCAGCAGCAGCTCGCTCTGTATAATGGCCACGTGCCACAATCCGATCAAACAACTCACCACCCTCACACAACTCCATGACCAAATGCACGGCATTGTCATCCTCACAAGCTTCCTTCAAGCTTACAATGCTGGGACTCTTGGGCAAGTGCTTCATTATGGCCACCTCGCGCCTGACATCCTCAATGTCCACTGCAGTCCTCAGCTTCCGCTTGGAAATGCTCTTGCAAGCCAGTAGCTCCCTGGTTTCGCGCTCAATACACAGATAAGTCACCCCAAACTCGCCTCGGCCAAGCTCCCGATCCACCAAGTACTTCTCCTCTATATTCTCCTTGGGCACGTCCGTAAGAACCGTAACCGGAGCCTTCTTGCCGGCGTTGGAGTCCCTCTTGCCGTGATCGTGGCCTGAGAAGTTGGATTTGACGTCCTCCCTCGCGACGGCAGCCGGAGATCTGCAACAATTCCCCATCCCGCCACCACCCCCACCACCACCACGAGCTTGATCTTGTAGTACTGATCTTGGAAACCCTCAGAAAATTTAGCTTCTAGGGTTTCACATCATAATGCAGACAGAAACCCTAACCCTAAGTAAGAGAGAGAGGGTTGTTGAGAGCACTGTGGCATCAAGCTAGAGAGAGAAAGAAGAGATAGAAAGAAAGAAAGAAAGAAAGAAAGGGAGAAGAAGGGTGACAGTGAAATCAGTGAGGGTGTACGGTAACGGCTGGGGATACTTTTTTAGCAACGAGCTCGTCTTTTCGGTAATTATTAAATATTATTTTAGAGTATTTTTTTAATTAATTAAATATTTTTATAATTTATATATTTTTTAAATCGTCTACTATCTTAGGGTCTGTGAGTCTTGTCGGCTACACGGTCGGAACGGGACGGAGAGGTGAGTGAGAATGAAGAGAAGAAGAAGAGAGTTTTAATATTTTTGTATTTATTTATTTATTTTATCTTTGGTTATAAATCGAAAATATTTAGATTTTATGGAAAGAGGGGACGCAATGTTGGGCGTTTTGAATTTATAATGATGTTGGTTGTTTTTATTTATAGAAATTTTTCCACAAATAATGAATCACTTTTTTTATTTGGGCCTATTGGGTTTCTGAATCAGGTTGAACAACGAGTCCAATAGGCCATCTAATTTATTTTGTTTTGATCACTTGTTCTATTATTTATTAGTAAATAGAATTAGAAAAAATTTACCTATGATTTTTTATAGTTTGTTATCAAATTATTTTTATTAAAATATGATAGATGTATGGTATTTTAAAAAATATATAATTAATTTATAATTTTCATAGCTTAGTGTCGCATACTTGGATTCTTTAAAAAAAATGTTCAATTGTAATAATTTTATAAAAAAAATATGATAAAAAATATTTAAAAAATTACATCTACTTTACTATGTATTTATATTGAAGTTATACAAACTTAATTTTGAATCAATTTAATTTTAGTCCAAAAAAATTGCATAGCCATGTGTTATATTTGGAATCTTTTTTTTTTCTTTTCTGAAACGTAAGTTTTGTTTTGAGTTTATCAAACTTAAAAACAAATTTGTTATCTCTATATAAATAGAGTTTGAAAAACACACATAATTTAAAATATATAATACTAAATTTAAATCCTAAACTCTCAAATTTGAATATGTAAAATAAACTAAAATTTTTTTTTAAAAAATTTTTTAAAAACATATTGTAGAGTGAGTATAAAAACACATTTAAATTATTTTGTCACTCACCTAGTAACCTGAGTATAAAAGCATATTGTAGAGTGAGGGCCCTCTTATGATAGCACCTATCTTTCTATTTTAAGAGCTAATAGGGAATAAACAATTTGGGGGCTTGTTTGGACAGTTTCCTACCTATAAGCCAATCATTAATTCAGTAACATCTTTGTACTTTCCACGCTTTTCTCTTCATTTTTCTTTTGAAAGAATATGTGATTTGCTATGTTGTAGGAGAAAAATGGGAAAACATTTTTCAATTTTTGGTTTTTATAATTAATTCCTCTTATTTTAAAAATTAAAAATACCTTTGTAAATTATTGTTTTTCCATATCTGAATCATTCTATTTAATGCCCTTATAAGGGCATCGTCACATAACAGTAGTAAAGCTGTCAACTTGTGGTATGAGTTAAGTGGCCCAAATGATGTTTATTAAATAATGAATTAATTTAATAAATAATTAAATAATTAAATTTTTAATTGTTTGTAATTTCTTTGTATTTATTTATAACTAACTACTTAATAAAAGTGATTAATAAGTTGATATATAATAGTTTGAGATTTGAAATTATTAGATTGTAAATGATTCTTAGATAATTATTACCATTACTTATCAGGAAACAGGTTTATATTTCTATCTATAAATAGGATTACATATTCTTTCTTTATCCATTACTAACACTTGCAAATTAAAAGAAACTAAGAAATAGAAACTCAAATTTTCTTCTCTTGGGTTCTTGCTAATTGAGCACGTCATTTGAATGATAGATCAATGTATGGATCATTTCTTGAATTGATAGTATTTTATATTATATGACATGTGAAAATTTATGAGTTTTCAATATTTAGCAAACTATAATTGATTGATTATTTCTATCATCCAATATGTTATGTATAAATCATTATAATATTTCAAATTTTTAATATCCAACAATTAAAATTGTGGAAAAAAAAAAGCCAAAGAATTAATATTTTCTACAAGTTGAAAGTTGAAAATATCAAGATAAAAAAAAATTTGTATTTGGTGATTGGTAACTTAAATGCTGTGATCCACAAGCAGGCCCTTAAGATAATAAATATAGTGAAACCTTAAAGAATTTAATAGTTAAGAGAGTGTGAACTAATGTTTACACTCATTCTTGATTGCTATATTTCAATATAACATTTTTTTTTCTGCTACAAAAATTATATTTTAAGTTGTTTCAATTTTTTGGTTAGAGATCATATTTATATTGCATTAATTGAAAGTCAACTTTAAAGTAACTTTAAAGTGAGAAATTGCTGAATTTCGAACCTAAGTATTGACAAATCTCCAACTTCAATTATTACAATTAGCCAAATCCTTGTCACATTACAACATTTGGGAATACGAATTTGAAAAACAAGCCCTTAGATTAAAGGATGTTTAATATATATGTGAAGATTATCATTGTCAAACAATATTTGTTAATTACTTGCCAAGATATTACTGCTTTTTAAATACAATTAAAAAGAATATCATAAATATATTCATTTCTCACATATGCACTCTCTCACTTTTTCTCTTTTCAATGGTATTCTCACCTAAACACTTAATTAGATTAATAAAGGATATATTTTTTTTATTTCATATAATTGATGTCATGAATAATAATACCAAAGTAACATGTTCATATTACAAAGTAAAATATTAATTTGATCTCTCATTTCTCAAAAAATTATCGTGTTAGTATCTTATATATTGAAATGTCTAAAATAAGTATTCATTTATTAGAAAATATCGTATTAAATTCCTTACTTAAAAAAATACTAAATTTAGTATCTTAAATTTAGAGTTTAAGATTTGACAAAAAGATTAAATATGATATTTTTCATAAAAATGATGGACTAAGTATGATATTTTCTAGTAAGTGGAAGGACCGTTTTGAGCATTTTAATGTATAAGGGATCAAAATGACAATTTTTAATAATTATGGGATAAAAAGATATTTTTTCTCATATTATATTTTTGCACTGCAAAATGTAAAAAGACATTTTTCTTCTAATTTAGAATTGTAAATCAAAGTGGCTGCGGGTGCTTTTCACATGTTCACATATTTTCTTATAATTTGGAGATGTAATATTGGGTTGATGTAGATTAAGAAAAAAAAACTCGTTATAATTAACTCTAAATAGACGTTCACACTAAGCTTTCGCTATACAATAATTAAGGAATCAATTATGCTATCACACTATAATTGTATGTGTGAAAACACACATTATAGTACATTCTTTACAGTTATGTAATAATAATTATCTTTGTTAAATATTTCCACTTTTGTATGAAAGCTTGGATTTAGACACAGTTTTTTGTTTTTTCGATTTTTTTATGGAAACAAAAAATCTTAATGAAGATATGCTAACATGTGGGATCTTGGAAGAATGTTTCACACATGCATAAATTATAAAAATATTTGGATTGTTTTATGTGATCTGTATCTCGATTCTCATGCATCATGTGCATAGTTAGCCTTTATTGAATAAAATAATTTTAATATGTTATTAATTGTCAAATTATCACGACCAAATTGTCTCCTAATTAATGAACTTTCAAATATGATAAAAAAATCAATATATATATATATATATATATATTTCCAGTCTTTGTAAATTTATTTAAATTTTAATTTAGTTTCTGTAATTTGAAAATTTATAATTAAATTCTTAAAGCTTTCAAATGTTTTAGCTGTCAAAGTTAATAAAAGTCTTTGCTAAATGGTCAGCTTCCACGTTCCACTGCCTACGGGTTCATAGACAGGAAAAACTGGAGAAAAAGGAAATGAATTCCTTACAATCCTGAATTACTAAACCAAACTACGAAACATCCACATCTTCCGAATAGATTGCATAGAATACTTCTTAAGCATTTGTTCTGAAGGTGCCACTTGTTAAGAGATTCAAAATTGCCCAAGTTAAAGCTACCCGCAAAGCAATTGCTTCGATGACACGAAACACTACACTAAAGCCAGATTTGTTTTGGGATGCGAAGACTGCAGCATCTGTGTTACAAAGCCAGAAACAGATATCTGTGTGTGAGGGTAGTGAAACATTAAGGCTATATTGTGCATTGCTGGTTCCTGGAGAGGAAGTGGCAGAGGCATTCCTCCAATCCAAAAGAAAATGCATGGCGTCCTCGAAACACTAATGAGGCGTGGTGACAGTGTTTTTCCACAGAAGAATATTTCTAGCCCCTCAAATTCTCCAAATAATGATACTGAACTCTTCCACCTTATTTCTATCATGACTCTCCATTAATATCTTAAGGCACTCCATGAAATTCTGCTGAACAAACAGGTCAACTTTATCCCAGAGATGCCAAATGTTCCTAGCTCTTATGCAGCTCAACAGAGCATGGGATATATCTTCCTCTTCGCCACAACTTGAACAATGAGGGGAGCTAAGAATTCATTTCGTTGCCAAATTCATTTTCACCGGGAGAATACCTTTATTGGCTCTCCAAAGAAAGTCCTTAATTTTTGGGGAGAAGTCCAAGTGCCATAGGTGACCCTAGAAAGCATTATCATCAGCTTCTTCAGTTGGAAACAAGTTTTGTGGAAAACATGATAACCTATTTTAACAGAATAGACACCTTTCTTGTTATAATGCCAAATGAGCTTGTGGCTTTTGTTTGTGGTGCTGATAGGTATGCTCAATATGATGTTAGCGTCCTTATGGGAGAAGAGACTACGAACCTTAGAGCAATCCCAATTTAGGAGGTCCCTACAGAAAAGGCCACTAGCAACAAAAACATCATCTCCACGAGTGGATGTCTCATGAGCCTAGAAGTTGCCATCTCTAGGGAGCCAAGGGTCTTTCCAAATTATGATATTATTTCCATTGCTTACTCTCCATTTGACTCAACGTTCCAACAGACACCTTGCTGAGAAGATGCTTCTCCAAGTAAAGCTTGGGTTGGATCCCAACCTAGCCGACATAAAATCCTCCTGCGGGAAATATTTAGCTTTGAAGGTCTTGAAGAGGAATGAGTTTGGTGCCATGTAGAGATGCCACTCCTACTTTCCCAGTATAGCTATGTTGAAGCAATGGAGGTTTCTGAATCCTAGGCTACCCTTACTCATACTGCTACATATTTTTCTTGTCTGAGCCAACAAATGCCTTTATTACCTTCAAAGGTACTACCTCACTATAAAGAATTCATCATTCTCTGGATCACTTCACATGTGGATGTGGGAATAAGAAAGACATTCATACGGTAAAAAGGTACAGCCTATGCCACTAACTTAATAAGTACCTCTTCCCCTACACATGATAAAAACATGTTATTCCAATTTTGTAATTTTCCCCATATCTTTCTTTTAGGAACAAAAAGACTACTTTCCTGAACTTTCCAATCAACGAAGGAAGGCCAAGATATTTGCCATGGTTAAGAGGTGGTGAACTTCCGAAATATTACTCTAATCATCCCATCTTGAAAGGGTAACATTTAGATTGAACATAATCCTTGATTTTTGGTAATTAACAGATTGTCCTAAAGTTGCTTCATATGTATTGAGGATATGTTTAAGGTTTCTGCATGCCACAGTATCAACCTTACCAGAAAAGATAGAGTTATCCACAAAAAGGAGATGAGTGGCTTGAGGGCCTCTAAGGCTAACTCTACACCCATGAATTAGGCCCTTGTCCTCTACATGTTTCAACAAAGCTGAGAGACCTTCTGCACAGACATTGAAGAGATAAGGTGACAAAGAGTCTCCCTGTCTGAGTCCTCTATGAGGGGTGATAGGTTCTGAGGTCTCACCATTTAGAACAAAGGAGTATCTAACATGACGAACACAGAGCATCATCTTGTGATCCCATTTTTTTTTCAAAGAAACTTTCTCTAAGTAGCTCCAGTTCACCCAATCATAGGCCTTAATTATATAAGTTTTTATAGCAATAAGCCATTTTTTTCTTCTAGTTCTTCTCTTCATTGCATGGATAAGCTCAAAAGCCACTAAGATGTTGCCCATAATCAAACGTCCAAGGATAAAAGCTGATTGAAAATCTGAAATAATAGAAGGTAGAATTTTTTTCATTATGTTGGCCATAACTTTTGAAATAATATTAATTACATTACATAAGGAAATAGGACATAGGCCCATGATCCTTTTAGCCTTTTTCACCTTTAGGATAAGCACTACAAGAGTGTCTACCAATTCTAGTGGGAACAAGCCATTTCTCAATCAAGATTGCTAATGCCTTATAACATTAGGACCAACAATATGCCAAATTCTTTTTTATCAAAAGCAGGTTTGAATCCACCAGGTCCCAAGGATTTATCAAGGCGCTTTTGAAATACAGGTATTCTAAATTCCTTTACTTAAAAAGGTTTGAGTAAAAGATTATTATGTTCAGGGGTTACCACTTCTGCTATATAATTAACTACTGGGTCAGAGGCACTTAGGCTTATAACAGAGAAAGAAGAGAAATAGTCAGATATCAATGATGAAGCTCCTCTGTTCCCTGAATCCAAACACCATCACCATTTTTGAAAGCCTCAATATTGTAGTTTCTCCTTCTGGCAGATGCATTAAGATGGAAGAATCTTGTATTATGGTTTCCATGTTGAAGCCAGTGAGTTTTAGCATGTTGCTTCCATTTTATCTTTTATCCCTTAAAGATCTCGTCTCTTCTATCTCAAAGTCTATAATAGTTCTGATTCGAATAAGTGGCACTAGATCTCATCTTAGAGAGAGACATATCAATATCTTTTAGTTCATTTGCAATTTCATGTTCCATTCTGTTAGAATATCATATAATATCTAGGCTTTAAATTCTGTGAAGATATTATACAGAGTCCACCTATAAAGGGGTGCTCATTGAATAAGGGTAAAATAGTAATTATAGGAATAACTACTAAACCCTAACCTTAGCTAGCCTTTTATAAATAAGGTTAGATTATTATATGATAGATAACTTTCATAAAAGAGACACTTGAGACGCTCTCTGAGAGTAATAACTATGAAGTATTTAGCAATCACATTTGAGAGGGGATTCAGGTTGTGAAAACCTAAGATACACCCAATACACTGTGGGTATCTCATTCGATTAGTGATCCCAGTCAGAGTTTGATTAGCTTCTGCAATTAGAAGAAGTATGTAAGTCTCATACTCTGAATCTATGAATGTGTTTATTTATTTTTTTATTCCCTTCATTGGTATCGGAGCCATAGGCTGGTTTCCTAATCATTTGTATATTTTATTGGGATATGAGATATTTTTTAGGGCTTTATTAATTAGGATTTTTTAGATAAAATTTGTTTGAAAATTTTCCTTTGAAATTTTCATTCCATCTAAGAACTCACCCATCGATATCTTAAATTAGGGTTTCGAAAATTAAAAAAAAAAATTGAATTTTTTTTTAAGAATACATTGTGTTTCAAGATTGCTTCCCTACTGGTGCACAACTTCATTAGTTCCCCTTTAATCCCATCACTGTTATTGGCGATAATGGTCGCCGACAACGCCCCGTGACTGGAAAACATAGGACTTTTAAAAACTCCTTTCAAATAAAGGCAACAACAAAGTGGGGAGGAAGAAGAAGTAGAGAGAGAGTGTGACTCTCTCAACATTTCACAATAGCTTCTCCTTCCTCTCCTCACTGTCGTCGGCAACATCAGATGGAGCCTGCAATCGTTGGCAATGTGACCTGAGCCACTAAAAAAGAAAAAATCATCTCCCTTGCATTGCGAGCGAGAAAGAGAGGTAAAGAGAGTGTGTGTCTCTCTTTGCCTTGTCGCCGGTGGTGATAGTCACTGTCACTCTCCCCGTCAATAGGCAGCAGCGATGAGCAGAGAAGCGGCAACAAAGAGGAGGAAGGAAGGTGTTGTAGCATATTTTTTGGAAAAAAAATTTTGAAAATTCAAAAAATTTTAAAAAAGAAATTTTTCAAAAACCTTAAAGTTTTTTTTGGATCTAAAACCTAAATTATTTTTTTTGGTAAATGGCTTATAGGGTTTGATCTAGGCTCATTACTAAAAATTTTGTTTTGGGCCTTATATTCTTAAAAGACTTTTTTTTTTGTCATTTATTTTTTTAGAGTTGGGCCTTGTTCATTTAATTGGGCATGGGGCCCATCCAAAATAATAATTAGAGGACTAATTGTTAAATTCCTAATTAATGAACATCTAGATATGTTCAAAAATATAAATTTTGTATTTATATTTTAGCCCTAAATAAATGCAATTAATTTTTTTGTGAAAAATTAATTTTTTATATCCCAATAAATTTTAGTCAAGTAATATGTAATTACTTATCATTATGTTAATTAGTTTAACATTGTTTTTTATTTATTATTTTGTGAATTTTCTTCCAATAGAAAATCTACACATATAACGTTAGCTTAACATTATGCATTTAATTATGCTAATTTGTTTAACATGCGTAAGCCTTTACACTTTGGTTTCGTATATCGGCTGGAAACCCAGAACTATGGGCTACTGGTTCTAAAAGATTTTAGATCTATGTTTTTGGTCTAATAATGCCGCATATGGGATCCGCTATTTGTTAAAGCCTTAAATACATATATTAATTATGTTGATTAGTTTAACATGTTTATTAATGAATGTTAATTAGTTTAACATTACATAATTGATTTATTAATATGTTGATTAGTTTAATGCATTAGTTAACAAATGTTAATTTGTTTAGCATTTAAAAAATCATGATTTACAATTTGTTTGTAGCATGATTAGGACACTTAGTTATGTTTTGATTTCGTTGATTTACACTTTACATACAACCTTAGAATGGTGATTGGCACTTAGTGTTCTTTTAACTCTAGGTTATGCATAGGTTAATTAACTTAATCATGCGATATTTAGTGTCATAATTTGTAAGCATGGTGAACATTAAATCTTGTGTGTTTTTTAATTATTTGATCCTAATTCAACTCTATTTTTCCTTTTATGTAAAGAATGTCTACAATTTCTAAAAGTATTGTTGCAGAGCTCAACAAAACATTGAAGCTAAATGACAACAATTATGAGATTTGGAGTATGAAAGTCTAATATATCCTAGAAAAGCAAGAGGCTCTTGAGGCTCTTAATAATGTCATGGAAGAGCCAAAAGTTGGAAATACAACCCAACATAGGCAGGACCATAAGACTTATAAAGCTTGGAAGAAAAAGAACTTCCCTGCTCGCATTACATTGCTGAGCATGTTGGATAATGACATCCTAAGGGAGTTCAAGGATCACCCAAGCGCTAGGGGGCTTTGGAATGCTCTGAGAACAAGGTTCGAAACTACGTCCGTATCTAAATTATGTTAGTTGATGATCAAATTTGACTCATATAAGAAATGCCCTGAACATTTGATGAAGAAACATCTGAGGCAGATGTCAAATATGATCTCTAACCTAAAAGATGCTGGAAATGTCATAACAGACGAGCAATAGATAAAAGCTGTCATTCGCTTTCTGGCTAGTTCTTGGGAGCATATGAAGATGCATATCACTTACAATGATATAATCATGGCTTTAGAAGATGTCCAAAGATACCTTGAACTCGAGGAAGAAATGCTTGAATCAGCCAAGCTGATACCTGAGTTGCATATGGCAACTTCAGGTGAAATACGTGGTTCAAAAAGAAATAGCTGGGGAAAGAACAAAGAACCAGCTCAACCTAAGGAAAAGCCAAAGACTAATCAGCAAGAAAAAAAAAGCAGCAAAAGGTGAATACGACAAAAGTTCAATGCTTTAAATGCCAAAAAAAGGGACATTATGCGAGTGATTGCCCTGAGCCTTCCAATAACCTACACTACTTATGCTAGTGAACTTTATGTTTCTAGCTCTATTATGCTTACTGGATCTTGTTCTATGTGGATTGTAGACTCAGGAGCCACGAACTACATAGCAAGGGACTGTGAAGCCTTTGTTGACTTTTGGTGAGTTCTTTAAGGAGCATTCTGCATATATGTAGGCAATAGCATAACACTAAGGTTGCTATTAAAGGGATCGGAACGTGCAAGTTAGTCTTGTGTAGTGGTCGAGTCCTGATCTTACATGATGTCCTTTATGTGCCTTAAATTTGTTGGAATGTTATTTCAGTTTTAGCTTCACTTAGGCTAGACTATGATTTGTATTTCTATGACAATTGTGTAAATTGAGTTATAACTTAGTTTTTTATGGTTTTGGTTATGTAGCCAAAGGTTTTATTTCTATGAATTTG
Organism: Delonix regia; assembly: GCA_037074485.1. Taxonomy (NCBI): domain Eukaryota; kingdom Viridiplantae; phylum Streptophyta; class Magnoliopsida; order Fabales; family Fabaceae; genus Delonix; species Delonix regia. The sequence continues at coordinate 3,033,576 of CM073460.1, read as the reverse complement.
GATATTGAATCTTACATTAATAATAATGTTTGTTTTTCCATGTTTGCCTCTACGCATGATTATGATCACGATGTAAATATATGGTGTATTAGACTTGGTCATATTGGCACATAGAGAATGCAATGGTTAGCAAAGGAGGGTTTGGTTCTCGACATTAAATGAGTGAATTTGTCTACTTATGAATCTTGTCAAGCAGGAAAATCTGCAAGAAAACCCTTTAGTAAAGCAACTAGAGCCAATTTTTCACTACAGTTAGTTCATTTGAGCTCTGTGGACTTATGAATGTCAGGGCTAGGCACAGAGCAAATTATTACATCACATTCATTAATGATTATACTCGTCTCGGTTATAACTATTTAATTTCTCATAATTCAGAAGCATTGAGCTACTTAAAAAACTATATGACTTAGTTGAGAATCAATTAGATACGAAGATTAAGGCTCTTCAAACTGATCAAGGCCAAGAATATTTGTCGCTTCAATTCAATGAATTATGTGACAAGAAAATGGATAGTTCATCAGTTGACTATTCCAAGTACTCCACAATAAAATGGTGTTGCAGAAAGAAGGAATAGAACGTTCCTTAAGATGGTTAGGTCCATGATGGCACATATTAATTTGCCAATCACCTATTGGGGTGATGCATTGATGTCTGTAGCCTACATACTTAACCATGTGCCTACAAAATCTGTTGAAACCACTCTATATGAGTTATGGGCTGGGCGAAAGCCTGACCTTAGTGTTATGAAACCTTGGGGATGTGCTACTTACACACATAATTCCTCTTACAAGTATGGCAAATTGGGCCCAAGAGGAAGGAAAAGTATCTCTATTAGATACTCAAAAACCTTAAAAGGTTATATGTTTATAGGTCAGTAAAACCGTGGAAGCGTGTCTAAATTCGAATCTAAAGATGTTACATTGTTAGAGAATGATTATCCTAAAAAGGGTGAGGTAGGTAAAGACCTATTCTTATTTGAGATAGATGATTCGAATGCACTAGGACTACTTCATTCGAGTCGGAGGATTACAGCAGAAGATGAAGTAGTTTCTCATCAGCAACCTTCTTCATCATTTGATGCGAATGAGAGTGTTCCTGAGCTAGTTGCTCTAAGTGGGAGTGACCAAATGGATCTCATTCCAAGTAAGAGTGGGACCAATGTTCTTGATCCAAGTAGGAACAATATTTATCCATATGAAAACAATGAAGTAAGATTCAATGAATCACGCTGAGACGTGGTTCACATAAAGACTCCTCACCAATGATATAAGATTAGAGGTGGTGAACTTTTTACAATGCTTCTACAAAATGAAGATGAGCCAAGAAATTTGAAAGAGACTCTCTTATCCTCTTTAAAAGATAAATGGACTAAAGCTAAGGGATGGGAAATTGAGTCTATGAGAGTCAACAATGTTTAGGAACTTATTCATCTTCCATGGGGATGCAAGGCAATTGAGAATAAATGGGTTCTCAAAATCAAGAAAATATCTGATGGAACGATTGAAAATTTTAAGGCTCGACTAGTAGTAAAAGGGTATACACAGTAGGAAGGAATTCACTATAAGGAGACTTTTTCTCTTGCTGTACGATTTACCTTTGTTCGCTTACTTCTAGCTATAGTGGCTTATTTAGATCTTGAATTACATCAAATTGATGTAAAGATTTCCTTTCTCAATGGAGAATTAAATGAAGAAATTTATATGGAACAACTTGAGGGTTTCATTAAAGAGGTCTAAGAAGAAAAAGTTTGTAGACTTCTGAAGTATATCTATGGCCTTAAACAATCTTCAAGGCAGTGGTATATTTGTTTTCACAATGCAATCATCTCTAGTGGTTTCACTACAATAAGTGAAGACAAATGTGTATATACCAAAAGATCTAAGGACAAGTATGTAATTATGACATTATATGTTAATGACATACTTATAGTTGGAAATGATATGGAGCTTATCAACGAGGTAAACTGGTTGTCTTCTCACTTTGAGATGAAGGATATAGGTAAAGTTGTATACATTCTTGGAGTTAAGATTTCAAAAAATCATTCTAAGAAACTCTTGTATCTCTCGTAAGATAATTACATCAAAAAGGTTTTAGAACGTTTTAGTATGGAAAGTTGTAACCCTGCTGACACTCCTATCAGTACAAGTCGAACCTTGAATACTGAAATGTGTCCTAAGACTACCATATAAAGTGAGCATATGAGCCAAACTCCATACAGGAATGCAATTGGTCTAATATACGTTATGATGTGTACTAGACCTGATATCTATCAAGCAGTTGGCTTAGTGAGTAGATATCAAACTAATCTAAGTCCTAAACATTGGGGAGTTGTAAAAAGGATCTTAAGATATCATAGTGGGATTGTTGATCATATGCTTTGCTATCAAGGTGGCAGAGATCTATGATTAGTAGGATACACTGATGCTAATCATGGAAGGGACTTAGATGAGCGAAAGTCTACCTTAGGATATGTTTTCTTACTCAGTAATGCAGCCATATCATGGAGTAGTAAGAAACAATCATGTGTATCCTTATCCATGATGGAGGCAGAGTTCATGGCCTTATCTTTAGTAGCGCAGGAGGTTGTTTGGTTGAAGAGGTTCTTAGATCACTTGTTGTGCAAAGCAGAAAACATTGAACTAGTATTAGTGTATTGCAACAATAAGATTGTGATTACATGCACCAAGTGTCGTATCCAACCTTTCGGCAAGAGAGAATAAAATTTTTTTTAAGAAATTGATTCCTAAAACGAATCTTGGAAAGCAATTTATTGGGGTCGCCACTAAAATTTTTAATGAAAAACTTTGGAAAACCAATTCAAAACAAAAGAAAAGGCACGGTGGTTTACAGAAATAGAGATGAGTTTGGGAGTCTATTTGAGTGTGGGGAAGGTGTTAAGCACTCCATAACACTCGTCTGTAAGGACGGTTACCCTAAACTAGTCAAATGAGGTAGAATATGACCTTAAATTTATCTCCATTACCCTTTTACTAATATGCATGGTTATTAAACAAAGAAAACAAAAACAATAAGAATGAAAGCAAACAAATAGATATTTACAAAGGGCAAACTTGACCTAAGATAAAAGCCTAGAGCCTATGTACCCTATAATAGGGATCAAAGCCCATGTAGTTCGACCAAAGAACATGTGGTAGTCAGTTAGTGATTTATTTTTTTTTTCATTTTTTTTTGTTCCTTTTAGAATTTTGGCCTTTATTTTGGAGCTAGGATGTTTGTGTTAAATTCCTTAAGTGTTTCAACTTATAATCAACAAGCGAAGGAAATAATTATTAATCTCTAAATGCCTAAGAAAACTAGGGTCTCATACAGCCTTTGTGATTAACTTCTAAATACTCACAGATACTAATGATCTCACACAGCCTTTAAGAATCATTTGATTTCACTATTATTTATTAATATTTGTTTACTTGTTTATCTTAGAAAAATGTGTATTAACTTTCGACGCCTAAGGAGCTTAAGAATCTCACATCGCCTCTACTTGTAAATTCCAAAGTGCCTAGGGAGGTAGGTAGCCTCTCGCGACAACTTTCCCAATGTAACGCCCAATTAAAAATCATGTCATCTACTTATTCATTTATCTTTCCATTATTATTCATGTTGTTAAGGTGTCTTTTATTTTTATTATTGTCATCCTTAATCATCCTTTATTATTATTATTATTATATATACATTTTTTATTCTTGAAAAATCATTAATTTTTATAGGCTAAGGAGACTAAGGTCTCACATAGCCTAAATATCTAGTGAGATTAATGGTTTCACACGGTAACTTCCTTTATTATTATTTTATTATTTTTTTATAAAAATAAATAAATAAAATTTAGAATGGATCATTCTTGCATATTAAAGTGATTTATTTATAAAATAATTATGCACATAACTTCTAAAGCCTAAGGATATTAAAGATCTCACGCAGCTTTTACTAGTTAACTGTTGAGTAAGGAGATTAGGGTTCTCACATGGCTATTAAAACAAAATGACAAATTGTAATGGTGTGCATATGTTTACACCAACATAATGATCCAATTTTGTCTATGACAATACCCTATAAAAGAGTGAAACACCAAAGAAAGAAAGAAAAAGAAAATTAATAAAATAAAATAAAACGAAAATGCAAAACAACAAAACAAAAACAAACAATAAACCTTCTTATGGTTTTCTTATTGTTATCCCTTTAACAATAAAATAATAATAATAATAATAAAATAAATAAAATAAAATAAATAATAGAAAAACAAATTTCATGGGAAGTTCAAACTAGAATTTAAATCTTCACACTGCTCATGCATTGCGCACATATCCGCAAACAATAATTCCTTAAATGGCATGTCCCAATGAATACATATGTATATATATATATATATATATATAACACACCTACATATGCGAGCATTAGTAAAAATATCCAAATCAATTGGACCAATCACAATAAAAAAACAAATAGGAAACCACAACCTTATCAAAAAAATTCAAACTCGGGGACCATCCTAAACAACTATTCCTTCATATATACTCAAAGGATGCCAAGTTAGAGATAGCAACAGATATCATACCAAGATTGAACAAGATAAACCGAATGGACCCTTGTAAACACATGGTTTAACTCCCTGAAAACTACCAACATTTTAGACAAAAGGAAAACCATGAAGCCATTTAAACAAAAGGATCAACAACATCATGAAAGGGCAGGGAATCAACCTACATGGTTTCCATGGTAAAAAAATGAGAAAGAAAAATGCAACAACCAGATCACATTATGACTAAAAGGGAATACACAGTAACTGTCCTTTGCTCAGGTTGGCAAAAATAGAGACCTATTAGGCAGCAAAATAGATGACCCATGAGAGACAAGAAAACGAGGGAAAAGGTAACACTATAAATAACCTCCATGGCAGCCCAAGCAAAAGGGGGATATGCAACAACTAAACAAGCTTCGAGACAAAAAAAAAATGAGGAGGAAAACCGCATAGAAACCTACCTTGAAGCTCATGGAAAAAGCTTATGGAAAACTAATGCAGTAATGAACAAAGCTTGATAGAAAATAGGAGGGATTTTACGGAGTGCATGCATATTTTTCCTGACAACAAGGAGTATGAACTTATGTAGTAACATATTCCGATGTTCATGACAATAAATGGGATGGAAACTATGCAACAACACATAAAGTTCCATGGCAGTGAAAAGAGAAAGATGTTATGATAGTTCATTCCAAGATACATGACAGTAAAAAAAGGCTTATTGCATCAACAAACCATATACCCAAGGCGACCAAAGGGAGAGGAACATGCAACCCAAATCCCCACGTAAATCACGACAGCCCAAATGAGGGAAGGGTTCAGTCGAACTCCCGCAAGAAAAACTTCATGGCAGTCAGAGGACCGAAAATAATGTAGTAACATACCTTTGACTATAAGATGGCAGATGGAGAAGCACTTATGTTGACACTCTCCTCCTTCTTTGTTTGCTTTCTCCTTTCCAAGCTCATCTTTCTTCAGCTCGTCTTGTACTCTATTTTTTGCACGCCCAAATAGGGGTTGGTCTGCTTAGCTCCTCTTTCTCCCTTTCATTTTCTTTCTCTCGGCTCTCCCTTTCTATTTTGTGGGTGGAATTCCCTCTTTCTCTAGCTTTTTGTTTTAGATTTGGTTGCCAAGTTTCTCAGTTTCCTTTAGCCTTGAGTTCTCTTTCACCTTTAGTTTTTTGTTCTCCCTTTTCTTCTTTTTTCGGTTCTCCTTCAATCCTCACACTAAGCTTCTAGTTTTTCCAAGACTCCTACCTGTCTCCTCAGCTTGTTCTTCTGCCTTCCTATTATATGCTCTTCGGCTCACACTTCCAGCTTTCTTCCCCCTTCCTTCGATTCTCCTCTACCATCCTTTTATAGCAGCCTCCATCATCATTATATACTCTATTCCTGTCATTTCCAACGGCCTACAAAAGGAGGGCGATGGGCTATAATGGCGATAATTTGTAAAGGAGGTGCTTCTTTCTCTTTCTTCCTTGTTAGGTAAGTGCACGTATACTCTTCGTTATGGTTTGGCCGGTTTATCCCTTTTTAAATTTTTTTTATTTTATTGCTATAACTATTAATATATTTTTATTTTTTTGGATTTTCTATTTTCTATTTTTGTTTTCTTATATACATATAGTTATATTATTTTTATAACTTTTACTTTGATTATTATTATTATTATTATTTCAATTAGCTAACTTTATTTGTAGGTTTTGAGTTTATTATCTCCCATTATTATTTTTAAAGTTCCAATTTTCTTCATTTCAAGATGTCATTTGAGTCTTGTCATTATTTAACTTTCCCCCTTTTGTTTAATTATTAATTAATTGGTAACTCAATTAATCAAACAACCTTAATTAAGGATAGGGTGTTACACTAAGGATCCAAAGTACCATTGCAAAACCAAACACATAAATATCAAGTATTACTATGTGAAGGACATGGTTACACGCAAGACTGTGAATGTAAAGTATGTGTCTATGCATGAGATATTGGTAGACCTGCTGATCAAGCCTATTTCTAGATATGTGTTTATGAGACACGCTAGGTCTTTAGGATTGCGTAGAATTTAGCATACTTCATTTGTATTTTTAATTTTTCCTATTGTTCAAAGACAGATGTATTGATGTTCTTTAATAATCAATAAAGTTTGATTTCTATGCTTACATATCTTTGAATGTTGTGTACATTCTTATTTATTAAGTATGTTAGGTAGACAAAAGGGTTAGTCTTCTTACACAGGTAACCACCTTAATGTCTTTATGACATTGGAGATTAGACAAGATTTTAAGAAAAATTATCACAAGGATAATTTAAGAGCAATGACACTTAAAATCATTTAAGTCGCCTGATTGATGACATAGGGTTATTAAAATTGATTTGATGAAATAAGCTCATCATTTTTAGTCTACCTTAGTTGTCAAATGTGAGTTCAAGACATTGTGTAGATCTAGGAACTCAATTTTAGACTTGTGGTGTCTAAAATATCATCTGTACAACATTATTTGTGAAATAGAAATACACTCCCCGAGAAAAAGAGGAATGTTATAACACATGTTTAATACCATGTGTGCAAATGTCGGCCATATAGGTAAACATGAGTGTCAACTCATGATTGTGTGAGACCTTTGAGCCTTTACACTGGCTCCATATTTGTACCCTTGAACTCCAATCAAATACTTGAGATGCAACTTGATGTTTGCTATCTTAGCATGTTGCCTAAGGACTATGAATAATGATTCAATTTGACAAGACATGTCTAAAAAGTGAACTAAGTCTGTGTTGATAGGATCATGAGAAAAGGAAGATCATAAAGAGAATCTCATTATTCTGTATTCACTGGTATGTCAGTTATGACTTGTGTGTCATGATTGTGAATACAAGATATTATGATAGATGAGATCATCTAAATGTGATTCTTATGATTTAGGGTGCATGCATACTTTATGATCTACATACATGTGTGTTTTCGACAAGAGGCTATATATTCATAACTGATGTATAGCATTGATACTCTCATAGTATGCTGGTCGCACGGCCTACTTTCCTTGTGTGGACAATTGCAGATTATAAAGAGAAAGTGTTCTCTTAATTTACTAAAAATATATTTCTTAGGTTTAGAGTGTATGAGCACTCTCATTATGTGTGAGTAAGAGATGTTATAATATCGTATAATATCTAGAGTTTAAATCAGTTAAGATATTATACAGAGTCCACCTATAAAGGGTGATCATTAAATAAGGATAAAATAATAATTATAGGAATTACTACTAAACCCTAACCTTAGCTATCCTTTTATAAATAGGGTTAAACTATTATACGATAGATAATTTTCAAAAAAGAGAGAATTGAGACACTCTGAGAAGAATACCTACAAAGTATTCTGTAATCACATTCAAGAGGGCATTTGGGTTGTGAAAACCTGAAATACACCTAATACATTGTGCGTATCTCATTTAATTAGTGATCCTAGCCAGAGATCGATTAGCTTCCGCAATTAGGAGAAGTATGTAAGTCTTCTACTCTAAATTTATGAATATGTTCAATTATTTTTTTTATTCCCTTCACATTCCATTACTCCACCTCTTTAGAGTCTTCTAACATCCATGCAATTAGTACCAGACTCCGATTACAAGATTCTGTTCAATATCATTATATTGCTAAGAAAATGCTTTAATCTAAAAGCTAACAATATTCAAATTGAACTCTCCTTTATATCCTTTTAGATGGCTTCGAAAATAGCTCTACAATAATAAGAGAGTGATTTGAGTAACCCATTACAGCCGCGTTTATGCTACTATCGAGGAAACTAGTGAACCAACTATGAATGCCCATTGCACATTCCAACTTCTCTTTAATAACATTTTGTTCATCTTATTATTTCTTCCATGTAAAAGGAAAGTCAGAAAAGTGAAGATCACGAATACCACAATCTTCAACAGCATCTCTGAACCCCTGAATCAAAGCATTAGGATGAATGGTGCTCCCTTCTTTCTTGTTTGGAGATAACATGTTGTTACAGTCACCAAGGCAAAAGTTAATTGATTTTTTAGAAATTCTTAGGAATCACGTTTGTGAGTTCTCTCTAGGTAGCCATAAAATGTTGTTAGTCTCCAGCTTATGTCTCTAGGTTCTTTTATAATTATGTTAATAAAGTTCTAGGAAAAAGAATGAATCTACAAATTAATGTGCTCTGTCTTGAGGATTGCTATTCCTCCACTTCTCTCCATTCGATCAACAGAAAAGCATCCTTCAAACTTAAGCTTCCTTTTAGTTTTTTAATTTTATTCATATGAACCTAAGTTTTTATCAATATCATCACATCGGGCTTCTTACATCGGACCAACTCATTAAGACAATAACTGCTCGAAGATTGTTGAAGCCCCGGCAGTTCCAATTAAGGAGAATCATAGCTGTTGACAAGCCTGGTTCATAGAACCTACCGATTGCTTCGATGCATGAGTGTTCTTTTGAGCAATGACCAGAGCATTTCCTTTTGCAACAAAACTTGAGCTTTCAAGAGTCAAAGCTTGTTTGGGCCTTTTCTTAGCATCAACCCACTATATTGGAAGCTCTTCCACGTTAAGATCCAAATTATAGTTTAAAAAGGGCCAGCCCTCTTAAAGGCACACGTGGAGTATCAAGATGAAGGTCAGCTACAACATTTACTCCTCCTACGTCAACTATTTTGGTTAACTTGTATTCAAATTTTCTAAGATTTTCTCCCTCGATATTAACACCCTAAGATTGTAACTACCCGTCTTTTTCATCTTTCGGTGAATTGCTTAGTGTGAGTTATCCTAATTGAGTACCAGGTCTCTCTCTTCTCCTTCAATAGTCCTTAGAGCATAATTAATTTTTGAATGGCTAAGATGACCACATAAATAGCAGAAATGGGTAATCTTTCATAACAAAGAACTCCATAACAGTTGTGACCATTAGGAAACATGACCTTCTTTTTCATCCTTAGGGGTGATCTAATATCAAGCTAAACCCTAAATCTCATATATGTCACTGTGCCCAATACCATAGCCTTTGCATCATACTAGAGGAAACGTCTGACGAAGTTTCCAAATTGGATTGCCATATTCTCAAATATCAACCTACCTAGTAACTCGTATACCTGCAACCAAATATTAGTAAAAAAACAAAGGTACCTGAATTGGATCTTCCACTTCCTTGTGTTTATGTGTGAGGAGTAAGTGATTGTTGAAAGTCCATAGGCCACCATTGATAACCCTTTCAACATGCACCTTATAGAAGAATTTAAAGAGGATTCATTGTTCACTCATTTCCTTGATGCAGACCCCTCCAATGGGGTGCCATAGGTTAGCCAACATATTCCTCATTGACGTGAAGTGGATTATGACAATGCACCTAAAGAGGGTGAATAAATGCTTTTAAAAATTTCAAAATTCATGTTTTAAAGATTATAGTTAACTGAAAATATTTTTAGTCATGTATGATTTGTAATAAATAGTTTACTGTAATAAAATATAGTCCACTAAAATTTTTTAGCAGTACATTCACTCTATCAGAAAAAAAGATAATTAAATGTAAATAGTTCAATAAACTGTGTTACTTAAAGAGGAAAAGACAAGTAGAGAAATTAGTTAACTATAAAATATGCAGTTGACTGTAAATCCAAAATGCAAATTTCAGGATAGAGCCTCAAACACGATGATTTATCCTGGTTTGGCCAAAGCAATGTTTACTTCTAATTCCCTTGACTCCTTCAAAGGAATTTCCACTAAAAACAATTCTTGTACAACTTCATACAGAGTTTTCACATGCTCACTCTAAACACAAGGTTTTCAAGTTCAACCTCAAACTCTAAAACAACCCTCTTCTCCACTAAGATAAAGGCTCAACACTAGTAGCAGAAGAAAAATGAGCTTTATAAACCCTTATAAACTATGTTTGCACTAACAACTCTAAAACATGTTCTAAAAAGCAAATAAACTAGAAGCTAAGCTCTAAGAAGTAAAACTTCTAAGTATTATAGTATGATTTCTTTTGTCAGTTCTTCTTCACTCCCTTTTTTTTAAAGGCAACAACTCCACATATATATAGCTTTCCAAAAAATAGTCACTGTCGATCTTCATAATGAGAGAGATATTCAGGTGGTTCCTTCTTTGACCTCCATGAGGTACAGATTTTAGCTCCATTTGCATTGTTCTTCTTGGGAAGCTGAGAGCACCGTTAATGGTCATTTTTGTCGGAAACTCCAGGCAAAACAGAGGGCGCAGAGAAGATGTAAGAGAGAGTGTAAGAGAAAGGCTAAGACTTGTCTTTTTTAGGATAACTTTTTCATATTGTGTTTTAGAGAGATAGAGCAATGAGCTATCTTCCATTATTTGATATTTCAAACTCGATTTTGGGCTTTTGTTATATGCTGATATGAGTGTCTAGACTTGCTTAATTTTTTTATTTGGGCTGGGCTTATTTTTCAACATTTGGTTTGTCATGAATCGAACATAGGTTTGGGCCATTCACTTTTGGGCCAACAATCAAACATGGGTTTATGCCCTCTTGTCTCTAATTAGAGGTATTTAACTGGCTGTGAATAATGGCTAGCTCGAATTGGACTTCACCCAGTTGGGTATGCATGGAATCTATGAGGGTGAGCATCTGAGTCTGATTATTAAGCAGTGCGCTGAGAATTTATAATGGGTTTGGAAGAAAGCTACCCACTGTAGATAATGGTCCTATTGGAAGTTCAGAGGAAGATGGAGAGGTTGATGCTTCAGGAATGTCAGATGGTGCAGGAACATGTTGGACAGGAAGAGTTTCAAGGTCAGTCATTCTAATTCACCTCTCATCCATAAACTTGTATTTCATTAATTTGAACAAGGATGTATTATGGGTGGCTGTGATCCTCTTGCAAAGGTGCTTATCTAAATCTCCTCCCTGATCTCTGAACAGTCTAGTGAGAAGCATTCCATAGGGTAGACTAGAGGATCGATCCAAATGAGTGCTGCTTTCCAGCATGTATTGTAGTATCCAATGATGAATGTTGATAGGATGTTGAACATGCAAACAGAATAACAAGAGCAGTTCCCTTTTACTTAGTACTTCTAAGGATCTAATCCTAGGTAGGACACATGTAGCAATCATATGAGCTTGTACTCTATCGTTAAAGGAGAATGCTAACTCATTTAACTTTTGGCCTTGAAGGAATTCACTCTGTCCTAACAATTGATTTTTGACTTCCTCAAAAGTGAAGTTGAAATTTTTAAGCCATTTACTTTTGAAAAAGAATTTATCATCAGCCTCAAAATGCATATCCAGAATGCTAGCAATAATCCTTTCATCTACTATTATCCTTACTTCATCAACCAGTGATTCTAGAGTTGAATCATCACCCAACACAAATAAGTTGGTATAAAATTTCCTAACATGATCCTCATATATAGGTTCAGATAAAGAAAAAATTGGAGACCATCCTAGGTTCCTTATTTTTGGTACTATTGGAACATGGAGATTTGCCAGTCTTTCAAAGAACACAGTGTGTCTATATGCTATAGGCTTAGAGGAGAAAAATTGTTTATATCTAGCCTCATACTTAGTAGACTTAAACTATCTTAGGATATGAGAGGATGAAGTACCTTTGCCTTTTGAACTTTCAGGGAAAGAAGAAGATGTGTAATTTACTAAATGACGAGTGACCCGAAGAGGCAGAGGACTTTTAGCTAAAGGACTTTCCATCAGTATTTCTTTAACTATTGGGGTTTCTTCAATGGCTATAGGACACTCTTCTTCTTCTTGCAAGGAAGAGGAAAACACAATGCGTCTTTTGCCTTAGGAGGATGCCATTTGTGACGCATGGGAAGGTGCCTATTATTTGGTGGCCATGGATAGAGCGTCTTAAGTTATAGAAGGAGGGTGTTCATCGGTGGAGGTCGTTGGTTATTGCTGAGTCACTATAGATCATCACGAAGACCAATGATGTGAGAATGAGTTCATTCCTTCCATAGTTGTCGGTAAACGAGAAACAGAGAGAGTTGTCGCAACAAGAGAGAGAGAGCTGAGACAGAGGTTTCACGATACTCCTAAGGCATGAAAGTGACATTGAGAGTGAGAGAGTGAGAGAGGGAGTGAGAGAGAACCTGACTTTTTGAGTATTAATAAAGTTGATAATTATCTTCTTTGATCAGTGTGAACAGTACCATTTGCATAGAGAGGTTCCCAAGAAATGGCTAATGATGTAACTGACATGATGGAGGGACGACAGAACATCTAACTGATTTGACTTTGAGATCAGTGAAGCACACCATTATGGGTCTCCCAATTAGATTGATAATTTTGGCCTCAGAAAAAAATTCAGTTTACTCAAAATAATATAGTCAATTAAATTTAAAATAGGTAACCAAAAAATTTTACAGTTAACTATTTGTCAAAACTTTAGTTAATTGAAAATTTTATAATTAATTTTGTTTCTAAATTTAAGTTAACTAAAAAGAATTTCAGTTGATTGTTTTACAAGATTTCAGCTATCTAAGAAATTTTAGTTGATGGAAAAGACAAATTCATTTAACTGAAAAATTTATAGTTTACAGTAAAAGTTTAGAAAACTTAATTTTCATACAATATATTTGTTCCAAGTTCTAAGTGTAGAAATTTGAACTTATCTTCATGAAGAGGCTTAGTGAAAATGTCAGCAAGCTGATATTCAGTCTAAACATAGTTTACCTTAATGGTTCCTTGTTGAACATGATCACGAATAAAATGATGATGGACCTCAATGTGTTTTGATCTTGCATGATGAACAAGGTTCTTTGTTAGGCATATAGCACTTGTGTTGTCATAGTAGATAGGGATTTGTGAGAAGGATAATGAGCTTCAAGTTATTGCTTCATCTACAAGAGTTGAGTGCAGCAACTTCCAAATGCCATATATTCTGCTTCAGTGGCGAATAGTGTCATTGAGGTTTGCTTCTTGCTAAACTAAGAGACTAAGGCTTTGCCAAGTATTTGACAAGTTCCACTAATGCTTTTTCTAACTAATTTGTCTCTCATAAAATTAGAATCTGCATATCCAACTAGATCAAGGTAATTAGTTCTAGAATACCATAAGTCATAATCTTAAGTTCCTACTAGATATCTAAATATTCTTTTAATTACAACATAGTGTGATTCTTTAGGACTAGTTTGATATCTAACACACATACAGACACTATTCATAATGTCAGGGTGACTAGCAGTAAGATATAAGAGAGAGCCAATCATACCTCTATATGTTTTTTTATCAAAATCCTTACCATTCCCATCCTTGTTTAAGTGGGTGGAAGGATTCATGGGGGTTCCCATAGGTTATGCATTTTTAAATCTAAATCTATGAAGCAACTCTTTTATATACTTAATTTGATTGATGAAGTTTCCTTTAATTGTTTGCTTTATTTGAAGACCAAGGAAGAATGTCGTCTCACCCATCATGCTCATTTCAAATTCACTTTGCATTAGTTTGGAAAAATCCTTCCCTAATTCATCATTAGTGCTCCCAAAAATAATATCATCAATATAGACTTATACAAGTACAACTTCTTTGTTAGTCTTGTTAATGAACAAGGTAGTGACAACATTTCCTCTTTTAAAATTATTTTATATAAGAAAATTGTTTAACCTCTCATACCAAGCTCTAGGAGCTTGCTGTAAGCCATAAAGGGCTTTTGAAAGTTTGTATACATAGTTAGGCAGTTTTTCATTTTCAAAACCAAGAGGTTGTTTGACATACACTTCTTTATTTATAAAACCATTCAAAAAGGCTATCTTGACATCCATTTGATATAATTTAAAATTCATGTGAGAAACATAAGCAAGTAACATTCTAATGGATCTAATCTATCAAACAAGTATAAGTTTTATCATAGTTTATACCTTCTTGTTAAGTGTATCCTTGGGCTACTAGATAAGCTTTATTTCTTATCACTTTTCCTTGCTCATCCAACTTGTTTCTAAATATCCATTTAGTCCCTATCATGGAAGCATCCTTTAGTTTTTCAACAAGAGTCCATACATCATTTCGTTTAAACTGGTTCAACTTCTCTTATACGGCTAGGATCCACCCTTCATCATTTAATGTCTCATCTACTATTTTTGGCTTTATTTGAGATAAAAGGGCCAAATTGTAATTTTGCTTAAAGGATGATCTGGTCTCAATCTTTCTTATAGATTTCTAAGAATGAATTGCATAGGATAGGGGTGAATGCTTCCATTCTCTTGGAAGTCTCTATTTTGTTCTAAATTTTTTCAGTTGACTGAAATTTTGATCCGCAGGAATGTTTTGATTGGAGTTTAGTTGACTACGTTCAGTTTTCAGTTGACTAAAATCTTAATCAGTTTGATTTTTTTTATTTTCTTTCGAATTAGATACATTTTCTTGATTCTTCTGAATTGGGTGCTGAATAGAGATGGGTGTAGTTTCTTCATCATCATCTATGACTACAAATTTCTTAAAAGTAGAGTTAGAGTTATTAAATATCATATGCATAGATTCCTCAACGACTAGTGTAAATTTGTTGTAAACTCTATATGTTTTACTGGAGGTAAACTACCTTAGAAAGATACCTTTATCACTGCAAGCATCAAACTTCCTGAGGTTATTTTTACCATTGCTGTGAATAAAAAATTTATAGCCAAAAGCATGAAAATAGTTAATATTGAGTTTTCTTTCTTTCCAAAGTTCATAGGGTGTTTTCAAGAAAATATGCCTCATTAAGCAACGATTCAAAATGTAACAAGCAGTATTTATAGCATCAGCTAAAAAGTATTTAGGAAGATCATTATCAATAAGCATAGTTCTTTTCATATCATGTAATGTTTTATTCTTTCTTTCTACCACACTATTTTGTTGTAAAGTTCTAAGAGAAGAAAAGTTATGGCTAAATCCATGCTCATTGCAGAAGTTTTCAAAGAGTTTGTTTTCAAATTCACCACCATGATCACTCCTAATACATGATATTAAATACCCTTGTTCCTTTTGAACTTGTTTATAAAATCTTTCAAAGAATTTGAAAGTTTCATCCTTATAACTTGAAAGTATACCCAAGTATATCTTGAGTAGTCATCAATGATAACAAAATCATAACTTTTTCCACCAAAGCTTCAAGTTTGAGTATGTCCAAATAGGTCCATGTGTAATAGTTGAAGTGGTCTAGAAGTAAAGACACATTCCTTTGGTTTGAAAGAAGACTTAGTTTGTTTGACAAGTTGACATGCATCACATATATGATCCTCTTCAAAGTTTAATTTTGGAAGACCTTTAACAAGGTCAAGTTTAGAGAGTTTTAAAATGAGATGCATGCTAGTATGACCTAACTTTTATGCCATACACAAGAGTCATTACAAATAGAGGAAAGACATGTAACATGTTTTGCAAGTAAATCTTCTAGGCTTAAGATGTAAATATTTTCATGTCTTTGACTAACAAAAAGTGCTTTTTCACCATTGAAGACTCTACAGTGAAGTGATTCAAACATTACTTTGTAGCATTTGTCATACAATTGACTTATGCTAAGAAGATTATGTTTAAGTCCTTATACAAGATACACATTTTCTATACAGCAATCAGGAAGTTATTGTACCTTACCTATACCAACAATTTTACCTTTATTGTTATCTCCAAAGGTGACTAAACCTCCATTCTTTATTGATATGGATATAAACTTGGAAGGGTTTCTGTCATATGCCTTAAGCAGCCAATGTCCAAAAACCATTAATTTCTAGAAATTTTTCCTTTAAGGCAAACTACATAGAAATTCACTTTGTTTTAGGCACCTAAACTAGCTTGGGTCCCTTCTTATTAGTAAAGGCAATAAAGGTGCCTTTAGGAATCCATATCGTGCTATTTTTGTGGTATTTACATTTATAGCAAACATGTCATTTTCTTTGACAGTTTATACAAACAGTATTGGAAAAAGATTTTACAAAGAAAATTTTGTATAATTTTACAAAATTATTTTTATCATAACGAAAACCATATTTGTCAAAGCTACATTTCTATTTTCCTAAAAGCAAATTTAAGTTTTCATCTCCTTTGACAAAGTTTGCTAGTTCTTTAGTTAATGTAGAGACTTTAAGTTGTAAATCCTTATTTTCACGTAAAACCTTTTCACTTTCAGTTTTTAGAGTTTGAAAATTTTTCTCAAGTATTTTTTTTTCTTGTTCTAAATTTCTAAATTTAAAAAATAATTTCTCAAAGTCATCAAACATTTTGTTTAAAGTATTTTGTAATTCTTCTTTAGAGGGATTGGCAGTTACCTTATTTTCATATGTAGCCATGAAGCATAGGTTGGCTATTTCCTGCTCTAGCTCCTCTTCTTCTTCATCTTCTTCATCATCACTCCATGTAGCAAGTGCTCTTCTTCTATTTGATGCTTTGCTGAATCTCTTCTTTAAGAAAGGACAATCAAAATAAATGTGGCCATTTCTTCCACATTCATAGCAAGTTATGGTATTCTTCCCTTGATAATCTTTCTTGAACTTCTTT
Source organism: Delonix regia (assembly GCA_037074485.1). Taxonomy (NCBI): domain Eukaryota; kingdom Viridiplantae; phylum Streptophyta; class Magnoliopsida; order Fabales; family Fabaceae; genus Delonix; species Delonix regia. Next base: position 3,016,563 of record CM073460.1, on the reverse strand, counting down.
TTAGGAAAGTTCCTTTTATTTTTGAAGAGCTTGCCTTTTTGCCTAACATATTTCTCATATTTCTTTGAGAAGAGGGCTAGGTCTTGTAGGTCTACATCACTTTTATCATCCTATTGCTATTCAGAGGTTACTGTAGCTTTTAGTGCCATATTTCTTTCCTTTTTGAGCTCGTAGTGTTTGAGGTGATTATTTTGATAAGCGATAAGAATTCCTCTTAGCTCATCATAGGTTAACTCTTTGAACCTAGAGCTGCTCTCAATGTTGTCCACCTTGGATTTCCAATTTTCTGGGAGAGACCTTAGCATTCCTTTTACAATTTTGTGACTAGTGTAGGACTGTCCAAGTAGTTTTAGTTGACCAAAATTTTAGAGAACCAGTTGAACATAGCTTTTATGTCCTCATTTTCTTTCATTTCAAACAACTCTAACTCATATTGCAAAGTATTAATTTTAGAATCCTTCATGTTTCTTGTTCCTTTATGTATGACTTCAAGTTTGTCCCACATTTCCTTTGCAATATCACAAGTTGAAATTTTATCATATTCTTCACCGCTGACAGCACAATAGAGAATGTTAATAGCTCTAGCACTTACCTAAATCATTTTGATGTCATCCACATCATACTCCTCATTCGGTTTGAGTTCCCCATTTTCTGTTTTAGGAAACTTTGGACCTTGCTCAATGACTTTCCATACTGGACAGTATGTGGCTCGTATGAAGATCTTCATTTTACCTTTCCAATGTGTATAATGATTTCCATTGAAGTAGTGTGGTCTTAAGGTTGAGTATTCTTCACTAAAATAAGCTCCTTCAAGGTTTTTTGCAAAATGAATCTTTTTTACTGGCTGTAAAGCACAAATCAAGTGAAACTAAAGCTCTAATACCAATTAACAACGCACCTAAAGGGGGGTGAATAGGTGCTTTTAAAAATTTTGAAAAATTACGTTTTTAAGATTATAGTTAATTGAAAATATTTTTAGTTAACTATATTTTGTAATAAAATGTTGATTGTAATAAAATACAATCGACTGAAATTTTTCAACAATACATTCACTCTATCAAAAGAAAATATAGTTAATTATAAATATTTCAGTAATCTTTGTAACTTGAAGAGAAAAGATGAGTAGACAAATTAGTAAATATGCAATTGACTGAAAATAAATCAAAAATAAAAAGTTCAAGGATAGAGCATCAAACACAATGATTTATCCTGGTTTAGCTAAAAGCAATACCTACTTCTAGTCCCCTTGACTCTTTCAAGGGATTTTCCACTAAGAACAATTCTTGTACAATTTCATACAGAGTTTTCACGTGCTCACTTTAAACACAAGGTTTTCAAGCTTGTCCTTAAACTCTAAAACAATCCTCTTCACCACTGAGATAGAGGCTCAACACTAGTAGCAGAAGAAAAATGAGTTTTATGAACCTTTATAACCTGGGTTTTCACTAACAGCTCTAAACAATGCTCTAAAAAGCAAATAAACCAGAAGCTAAGCTCTAAGAAGTAAAACTTTTGAATATTACTGTATGATTTCTTTCTTTAGTTCTTCTTCTCTCCTTTTTTTTCTCACAGGCAATAACTCCACATATATATATGGCTTTCTAAAAATAGTCGTTGGAGAGTAATTAATGCTACTGATCCTTATGATGAGAGAAATATTCAGGTTGTTCCTTCTTTGACCGCCATGAGGTACAGATTTTAGCTTCCATTGTGCATGGTTCTTCTTGGTAGGCTGAGAGTGCCATTAATGGCCGTTTTTGTTAGCAACTCCAAGCGAAACAGAAGGTGTAGAGAGGATGTAAGAAAGAGTGTCAGAGAATGGTTAATAATTGTCTCCTTTAGGACAGCTTTTTCGTACTATGTTTTGGAGAGATAGAGCAATGAGTTGTCTTTATTATTTGATATTTCAAACTTGATTTTGGGCTTCTATTATGTACTGAGAGGAGTGTCCAGACTTGCTTATTTTTCTGATATAGGCTGGGCTTGTTTTTTAACATTTGGTTTTTCATGAATCAAACATGGGTTTAGGCAATTCACTTTTAGGCTAACAATCTCCCCATTTTGATGATGACAAAACCAAATAGAGAAACTGCAAGAGCTCCCCCTGAAACTAAGAATCTCTCTATTTTCATAGGGTAATGTATATAACAGCCAACACATAGTACGTTATAAACATAGGATAGTAACATCGCAATAATATCACAATAATATTTATCATAATAACATCACAGTAATATTCATCACAGTATTAGTCATTCAAGTATCATCACAGTATCATTCATTCAAGATCAATAATTGTTAAAATGTAGCAAGACAAAGCACTATCAGAGCAATGCATAGTCCCAATAATATAGTTCATTGAAAGTAAAGGAAAGGAAATTAAAGTTAACTAAATTTTTCTCCCCTTTTTTTGTCATCACTCAAAAAGAGGGTGAACAAAAAGAAGGGTCATCATAGTATATGAACAATTTTGCCAATTAATAAGTGAAAGGATTGTTTAAGTTAAATCAATTTATTAATCATATAAAGAAAAAAGGTCGTGAGAAGAGGGATTGGTGTGAAATGATCTTTTAGTGGGCCATTTGGAAGGGCTAAATGATCAGTCTATGATTAAATAATCTTAATCCAAAACACTAAAATGAACCATTCCTTTACTCTATTCTAAATAAAACTACAATGTGTTCTATATATTTTTTAAATTATTATAAAAAATAACTTTATTTATAAAAAATTAAATTGAAAAACATTAATCTTTAAAGAACAAAATTGATCATATAGATCTATGAATAACTAAAATGTAGAGAGAGTGTGTCATGACCTGAGCTAGAAGGATGTGAACGGTATGGGGATGATGTGTTTTTCATCCTCGTGAACTCATCTGAACCTTTGTAATAGTAGAACTTATATAAATTCACATTAAATAAACATATATCTCATAACTCTCTATACATATAGTTTTTGACACACCATAGTTATACATTAAACAGCCTGTATACAAGGGAATGACTAGATTTAATCATAAAAATAAGGATAAACATAGCTCTAGTAGTAGGCTAAGCTCACCAAAAAATTAATCACCAAGAATAAAATTCTGAAGTGGACGTTCTGAATCGGTGTTGAAATATGAAAAATGTTAAATAATGGGGTGAGTAGAAACTTAATGAGCAGATAATTCTAATATTGCAAAAATTAAGACAGAGTTATGGTGGCATGTTTTTCAAAATTTAAAACCAGATATCATACAGACATAATTCAGTAATATTAAATAGAGAATAATTATCAATAGAATGCATTTAGAAATTTCCTATAGAACCAGTCATAATTTCATAATATAGAGCCAGCCCAAGGCTAGTGATGACAAATCAAAACTTATACTCATTCAGGCATAGGCTTTATGTAAATATCAGGTTGACCCTAGGCATCAAATAGAATATAGTGGTAATGGTATCATGTCAAACCTTATCAGAATACCAATCGCAGTGCATTATGGCTAACGTCAACTGCCATTAGCTACAAAGTTCTGTTTTGGATATATTCCCAATATTTCATAAATAAATAATTATCCATGTATAAATATTAGAAATTTTAAAATCGTACCACTTCAGAATTCAAATTTTAATATTTCTAATAATTCAATATTCAAAATCATCATAAATAATTTAAAATAGTATTCTGCATAATTAGGACTATCTACTCACCTGAGAGAAGTATACCAACCTCCTTCTATCCTTTATTATAATTCCTTTGTTGAAAAATTGATAGTCACCTAAAATATTAAATAAAATACTTTTATCATCTAATCCTTACAAATAAATTTAATTATTTTAATTCTATCACATACTTAATTAATTATCTCTCATTCATTTTTATCCAATTACCTCTTTCTTTTATAAATTTTGGAAATTAAATTTATGGGTCACTTAAAGAATACTTTAAAACACTTATAACTTATATTTTATTTTATTATCCATATTATCATTATTAATACTATTATCATTATTATTATAATTATCACTACTACTATTATTATCATTATTATTATTATCATTACTATTATTATTATCATCATTATTATTATTATTACTATTATTATTATTTTATTCAATTATTCCATTATACACTTATTAAATTTCTAACACCTACCACAACACAAATTTCACTTAAGGGTCATCTAATAAATTCCAAATTTTCCATTTAACCTTAAACAATATTGATTGTTATACAATCAAGCCATTCTAATTTTTCCTTCTAATTTCCTTCCTTTTTCTTCATGAAAAATCTAGAAAAATTACTAAAAATTTGAATATTGTTCTAAAATTTCAAAAAATTCTAAATCACTCCGTAGATGCATAACAAGATTTAAGAAGTCCTAAGAACGTAATTTTAACCAAATTTCCAAATTGCCCCTAGACCCTTAAAATGGGGTTTTTCAACCCGAAAGCCAAATCTCACAATTGATAAGTAATTTCAAGGGAAAAAGGTGTAAATTCACTTATGAAGTGTAATCTTAACTCAATTTGAAGCAAACAACCTGAATTGAGCTCAAATTCGCCTCTTTTTTCGATAAACAGTGCCGAAATTAGGGTTCTTCAATTCTGAGCAAATTAGACCTAGTTGATTAGTGTAAATGAGGGAGAAAGGTGTGAAATCGATGCAGATTGTAAAGCCTTATGCTTAATTGGATTAAAAACACACCAATTTCACGTTACAAGAGCTCAGATTTCACCCTTCAAACTACTGCCGAAAAAATCACGAAATTACGGCCAACTAATAACTGTTGCCAGTGGGGAATATGACGATAGAGCTGCTGACATCGAGAGGAGACACTGGTGACCCTTTACAGTGACAAAGCAACCTTGGTTTGTCGATGGAAAGCTTGCATAATAAAGGTAATGGCTTACACAATTTTTCAGTGGCTTTTGCCGATAGGGAGGCTAACGGTGGTCTGGGATGGGCCAATGATGTTGCTGGAGGGTCACGAGTGCTCGCCAAAGATCTAATTTTGGATAGAATTTCAAATGGACTAAGGTATTTGGGACTGAGTTTTCTTGTTTTTATTGATCGACTAACCCCAGTGACTAGAGACACTTTAAGAAACACATGGTCTCCTACATCAAATTCCAATGGCCTCATTCTCTTATTTGCATACCTTTTTTTTCTGCTTTGAGCTATAATCAATCTCTCTCTGATGGATTTAATTTGTCTTGAGGTTTGGTCAACTATCTCTAGTCCTATCAAACTTCTCTCCCCAAGCTCAACCCAACAAAAGGGTGACCTACATTTTCTCTCATACAATGCTTCAAATAGGGCCATCTTGATGCTGGATTGATTATTGTTATTATAGTTAAACTCTACTCAAGGAAAATACCCATCCCAATTTCCTTTAAGCTCTAAAATACAAGCCCTTAACATGTCTTCTAAGATTTGATTAACTCTTTCTGTTTACCCATCAGTTTAAGGATGGTAAGCTATGCTAAAACATAATTTGGTTCCTAATGCTTCTTGTAAAGACCTCCAAAAGTTTGAAGTAAACTTGGGATCTCTATCTAACACAATACTGCTAAAAACCCTATGAAAGCCTCACAATTTCTTTGATATAAAGCTAGCTTAATCTATCTAAAGTATAAGTGGACTTAATTGGAATAAAATGAGTCAATTTTGTTAATCTATCCACTATAACCCGGATAGCATCATTCCCATAAAAAGTTATAGGCAATCCCATAATGAAATCCATAGATATACTATCCCATTTCCATACAGGAATGTCTAAAGGCTGTAATAGTCCAGCTAGCTATCGATGCTCAATCTTTATCCTTTGGCAAGTTAAGCATCTAGATACATATTCAGTAATATCACTTTTCATTCCTGGCCACAAGAAAATATTTTTCAAATCATGATACATTTTGGTAATACCAGGATTAATAGTATATTTACTTTTAGGTGCTTCATCTAAGATCCTTTTCTTTAATTCTTTGTCATTAGGTACACAAACTCTCTTATAAAATCTAACCAAACCATACTCTCTTACATTATACTCTCTTGTTTTTCCCATATTCATTTATTCTTTCACCTCAAGTAAATACTCATCTTGCTCTTGAGCTTCTTTAATCTGTTTCATGAATTCATTTTTAATTCTCACCTCATTGGAAAGTAGTCAACTTGGTTGTACCTCCTAAGACAGGTTCATGTCTCTTAAGGATTCAATTAACTCATGCTTTTTAACCATCATCATGGCCAGATGGATCGATTTGCAGTTAAGTGCATCGACTACTACATTAGCTTTTCCTGGGTGATATTTTAAAGTAACATTATAATCTTTCAAGTATTCCATCCACCTTCTTTGTCTCATATTCAACTCCTTTTGGTTGAATAAATATTTCAAGCTTTTGTGGTTTGTATAGACTCCAATCATGGCACCATACAAATAATGCCTCTAAATTTTTAAAGCAAAAATTACCATTGCTAGTTGTGTCATGTATAGGATAATTCTCTTCATATGGTCTTAATTATCTAGAAGCATAAGCTACCACTCTACATTGTTGCATAAGTACACATCCCAAACCCTTTTTGGAAGCATTAGTATAAGTAACAAAAGTGTAATATGCATCTGGGATGATAAGTACTGGTGCGTAAGTGAGTCTTTGTTTTAATTCTTGGATACTCTTTTCATATTCACTATCCCACACAAATGGTCTTTCTTTTCTAGTCAATCTAGTTAGCAGTAAAGCAATTTGAGAAAAACATTATATAAATCTTTTATAGTAGCCTGCTAAACCTAGGAAACTTCTTATTTTAATAACTATTTTAGGCCTCTCCCAATTTAAGATTGCTTCAACTTTGTTAGGTTCTACTGCAATCCTTTTTTGAGAGATAACATGGCCTAAGGATCTTACTTCTGTGAGCCAGAATTCACATTTACTAAGTTTGGCAAACAACTTCTTTTCTTTCAAAGTTTATAGGACAATCCTTAAATGCTTTTCATGTTCTTCATGGTTCTTTGAATAAATCAAAATATCATCTATAAAGACCATAACAAACTTATCTAAGTAAGGCTTGAAAATTCTATTCATGTAATCCATAAAAATAGCCGATGCATTAGTCAAACCAAATGGCATAACCAAGAACTCATAATGGCCATATCTTAATCTGAAAGTTGTTTTAAGGATGTCTTCATCCTTTACTCTCAATTGATGATATCCTGATCTTAGGTCTATCTTAGAAAACACTGAAAATCCTACAAACTGATTAAGAAGATCGTCAATTCTTAGTAATGGGTACTTATTCTTTATGGCTATTTTGTTCAGTTCCCTATAATCAATGCATAACATCAAACTCCCATCCTTCTTTAACAGGAGCACCACATGGAGAGACACTAGGCCGAATAAATCCCTTTTCCAAAAGTTCTTCTATTTACTTTTTAAGTTCGACTAACTCTGTGGGTGCTATTTTTAAGGTGGCTTGGAAATAGGTCCCGTCCCAAGTACTATATCAATAGCAAACTCTATTTTCGTTTTAAGGGGTAAGCTACTCACCTCAATAGGAAAAACTTTTGGGCACTTTCTCACAGCTAGTATGTCTTTTATTCCCTCTTCTACTTTGACTTCCATTGAAAAAAATATTAAGAACCCTTGACATCCTTTTTCCTAAGCATTTCTCAACTAGGGCGAAAGGCATAAAGACAAGTTCAAACTGCATACATGTTATAGACTTACAATTAGGAATAAAAATGGTTTTATTAGTGCAATCAAGTATGGCATTATGGGCAATCATCCAATTCATACTAATAATAACATCAAGTTTATGGAAAGGCATAACTATCAAATTTAGGGTGGTAGAACAATGATTAAATTGGATGATACCATTCAAACACACAGAAAGTCACAACTTTGCGTCCAATAGGGATAGAAATAGAGAGGTCATATGGCAAAGTATCAATATGCAGTCCTAACCTCTTAGCACAATCATATGATATGAATGAGTGGGTAGCACCTAAATCAAACATTGCATTTGCATGACAATTATTAATTGTAATGTTACCTTAGATCATAGAAGGAGATTGGATAGTTTTTTACTATGTTAGGGCAAAGATCCTTCCTTGGGTCTGTGATTTGGAAAGGGGAACTGCTTCCTTCTGTTGAGGGCAATCTCTAGCCAAATGGCATGCCTTTTCCCATATGTAACATGCATCTTACCCTACTAGGCATGGCTTAAAGCCATGATTTTTACCACATTGTAGACAAGTGGGGTTCTGGAAGCTTCCCTGTGTGATAAGTGTCTTATTCCTTCCCTTATCATTCCCTCTTTTACGCCACACATTTTTACTACCTCTTCTATTACCTCAGGCACTACTTTCTTCCTCTCTTGGCCTCTTAACTTCAAAGAGAATTTTAGATGTGGACCATATCATTCTTTTCAAATTACTTTTCATCACCCTTGCCACTTTAACTAATTTATTAAATAATCTAATTTGTTAAAGGGAAACTGTATCCCTAATCTCTAGTTTAAACCCCCTTTCAAGCCCCTTCATACCTCATCATCAAATTTCTTTAAATACAAGGAATGCCATGAAAGTTCAATAAACTTAGCCACACAGGCATCAACTGACATATCTCCCTCTTCTTGTTTTAAATTTATAAATTTTGTTTCTTTTTTGTCTCTAATAGACCTGGGGAAATATTTTCATAAAATTCTTCTATAAAACTAGGTTACTGGTACATTTCTTACTTGTAAAACATACCTAGTACTCCGCCACTAAAGTTTTGCTTCCTCAATGAACATAAAGGTAGTTAGGATCACTTTTTGGTGATTAGTAACCTCCAGAATTCCAAAAGTCTTCTCCATTTTCATGAGCCATGATTTGTCCTTTTGAACATTGAATTCTGGGAGATTATACTTCTTAAACTGACTAAGAGCTACTGTATTGGTGAGTTGGGCAGATTTACTAGAGGTGAAGGGGCTCGTGGTGGTTCCTAAGACATTGTAGGAGGTGGAGTAGCTTGAGGTTGATTTTCTTGCTTATTTTTAACTCTTATACTACTCCATTGCAGTCAAGTAGCCCTCTCCTCTCTTTCTTGTTCTCTTTTAGCTAGGAGTTCTTGTAACTGCTAAATGGTTTGTTGTTGTTGATCCATCTTAGCCGTAAAATCTTGCAAATTGTGATCCATAGGGTTAGTTGTTCTCTTACCTCTTCCTTTAGTGTCCAATATATATATATATATATATATTTGCTAAAACATTAACAAACTTTAATTTTTCTCATCAATATATGTAACATTGAATAGTCCAACTCACTCATAACAAAGAAATATATCTATTCTTCATGTCAAAGTATAGTATTATTAACTTTCTATTTCTAATCTAGGTGCCTAAATCGTGCTCTGATACAAAAAATGTAACACCTAAAGCAAAATAAATATTAAATACATCTTTTCTATAATTTAAAACTTTATGGCTATCTAGATCTTTTAAAAATAATAATAATAATAACCATGGTAGATAGAAATCTTATTTATTTTCTTAAACTTTACTGTGTATTTAGTTTTCACTATTTTAAGTCCAAATTAGTCCAAGAGCCTTTAACATTGTTCATATTCCAAGATGTTTCTGACACAGAAATATAGTAACTCCACTTTCCAGTGACCATTTAAGTGGTATAAGAAAAATCTACCATAGATTTCAGGAGTTATGGGATTTGAATTAATCATTTATGTGGCATAACCTGCCATAATCTTATATGTATAAGGTTCATAAGTCTCCTTAAATATACTATTTAATTTTATTTTAATGTCTTATTTTACTCATTCCATTAATTTGGATTCCACCACTACCATGTACATAACATGTAAAAATTTATATAAAAGAAATAGCCTAATACTCTAAAATGACTAGGTCTCATACAAAATTAATATTAATAATAATAATAACAACAACAACAACAACAACAATAATAATAATAATATTTGGCATAACATAAATCAATTCTGATTATTCATATATAAAGTCTATATACCGAACATCTTATATGAAAACATACATCTTATTTATAAATACAAATAAGTTTGTAGTAGTCACATAATTCAAACATATTATACACATTATTTTCTTATAAAATTACAGAAAACTACATGTTCCTAAAGTCTATTACATAACTTACTTTCTTTCATCTACTTGAGAGTTTTCACCTGAAAAATGTTATTCAACTTGGATTAGATTACAAATCTCAGTAGTCATATTTTATTCATAATATATAGGTATCATTAACATGCCTACTGTAAGAAGTAGGAACATTAATATGGGCTATGTATGATAATGCATGAATGCATATTTGGTTTCTTTTGTAACCATAATCCCATACTTATGGCTACCTCATCATATCATCATTTTTATGATCATTATCATATCTAAATATTGGCCAATTCATCATCGTGGTGAGTTTAAAAACTCGAAAGTTCATTTTGCCTTTAGAAATTACCATGCGGCGATTTACAGATGAAAAAACTAACTAAATACATACATAGCAAGATATACTGAAAAATATTAATAAACCAGTTCTTAAACAGGTATATAGAGAATAAAAATATAGACTACCTTTAATGTGAGTTTGAAATCTGAATTTTCTACAAACATTTCCTCCATTATTTCTCCCTTTCTCTTAACTTCAAGTGAAAAACTTAAGAAATATTCATCCTATTTATAAAAGTTTTTCAATTTACTATGCATGTTACTGTGTAAATAGTAAAAAACATGTTTTCGACATGTTAGCCACCGTTTACTATGTAGTTACTATGAATGGCTAAAATTATATTTGTATCTTGACAATATATTTTCTTTTCATTTTAGTTTCTGTTCAAATTTTCTTTTCATTCTAGGATGTTACAGTGACAGTGGCTGCAAAAGGGAGAATGCTTGAGTTGTGTGAGAAAGGGTCTTGCAAGAATGGTATGAGTGGCATTTGTTGTATTATTTGCAAATAATTTGAGGATTAGTTGCATAATTGGGCAATAATTTAAGTTAGGTGGAGTTAGTAGACATAATTGAAAATGTTAAAATATTTTAAATGGAAAATATTATTATTATATTTTTTTTTTATCAAATCAAAATTTCCTCACAGATATTTGTTTACCATATTTAGTTGAGTTACAAATGCTAAAAATGCACAAGGTGAGGTTTAGATACTAACTTTGGTTACAATTTCAGATAAAATTTTATATGCCTCTATATTTATTTCTGACTAAGTTCCCTTTTTGAGTATATTTTTTATGAATATTACATATATATATATATATATATATATATATATATATAAGGATGAATTCATGGGTCTAGTTGCCTTTCTGGATTTTAATATTTTAAATTTTATATATAATTATATCTTATATATTTGATTTGGTTCTTTAATTGATAAGGGTTCACTTTTTGAATTATAAAAGATTTATTTTCTTTAATTCAAATATTTAATTTAAAAAATTCCGTTACTCTTAAAATCAAATTTTAGATTCATCCATATACATATATATTTCTTGTTTACTTCTTGTTATGAAAGAAATTTTCCTATCTCCCTCAATTTTCAATCTATTTGAAAAAAAATTTAAATAAAATAAAATAAAACATTCATTCTAGTATGAGAAAGAGAGAGAGAGAGATTCAAATTTTCTGTTTTGTATGTATTAAATTGTATATATAAGTAATTTAAAAGTAATAAAAAAATAAAGTTGCGACCCAAATTAGAGTCAAGTCATATTACACTGTGATGGCATTAAAATTTTCTGTTTTGTATGTATTAAATTGTATATATAAGTAATTTAGAATTAATAAAAAATAAAGTTGCGACCCAAATTAGAGTCAAGTCATATTACACTGTGATGGCTTTTGACTTCATAATCCCTTCAGGAAATGACTTCTGAGAGTCTTTCTATAATGATCAAATTGTCAAAGCTAATCAATTTTATTTTTCTTCTATGTGCCCCCAAAAAAAAGGTATAATTTCTTTTAAGACAATGACCCATTTATATATCTCCACACTTTATAATTAAAAGTCACATAAACACAATTTGTTATGCAAATGGGGAACCTCCTTCGAGACTTTTTCAAAATACTAGACGTCATTAATAATTTCCTGAGTGGAGGTTTTTGAAGCCCAACTTGACTAATAACTATGAATTATATTCACATGAAAATTATGGAATAGATTACTAACTTTATTTAATAATTTACTCTACTTCTTTAAAAGAAAGAAAAAAGATGGCCAGTAAAAACACGTGTACACGCACAACCACACTATATATGTGTGCGTGTGTGTATATATATATATATATATATATATATATATAAAGAATTAATATTTGTGTTTAGTAAAATTGTTCAATTTGTGTTTTCATCAATGTTATTGTGTTTAATAAATTTTAATTATGAAGTGCTTTTATAAAATGAAATGTATTTAAAAAGGTAAATAACAAAGATAAAAGATACTTACGGCAATTAATGATTTTGAGTGGGGATATTTTTATCTCTAAAAATAATTTTTTTTGTTTCTTTAAAGAAAAAGGTTTTTTTGAAAGTTTTATTTAATTATTTATTTGGATCTTTATAATTTAAATATTATTTAATTTAGTTCTTATTATTATATTTTTTAATTAATATTTAATTATTCATATGAGTCAATTTTAATTTATTTTTTAACCTTTTTTGCTACTATATCTTATATATATTTAAAGTGCAAATACTAACAATATTTCAACATCAAGAATTAAATTATAAAATGTGTAAATCATAAGGACCAAATTATATATAAAAAAAGTACAGTTTAATCTATCACTTATCACAAAATTACCATTTTAGTCCCTCACTTATTGAAATATTCAAAATAGTCTCTCATTCATTGGAAAATGTCATACTTTGTCCCTTATTTAGAAAAAAAAAAAAAAAGTATCAAATTTTGCCCCTCTACCAAACTTCAAACCTTAAATCTAATTGATTAAATTTGGTATTATTTTAAAAAGTGAGGGACCATTTTAGACATTTTAATAAGTGAAGAACTAAAATAGTAATTTTATGATAAGTGATGGGCCAAAAGTATATTTTTTTCGGTATCATCTTTGGTGCACTCACAATTTTGAGTGTACTGGTACATCCAATTATAAAGTAATGATATAATTGTAATATTATTAACCCAGAAATAATAATATTATAATTATGTCCCTATATTATAATTAGATGTACTCAAAATACACCAAAGATTTTACCTTTTTTTCTCCCAAATTATAAGTTTTGACACCAAAGGAATATATAAATAAATAAATAAATAAATAAAACTATAAAGACTTAAAGTATAATTGACTCTTTTTTTAATAAATAACTTTCTTAATAAAATAAACAACTCCACCTAGGCCTCCAAGCATGAGAAGCAGGAAAATCTATTTATCACAAAATAACTAAATAAATAAAGCCACAAGATCTAGATAATATCAATTAGGTATATGTCATGTTTAACATAATATTTTTTGTCACATGTAGAATCTAAGTTGGTCAATTTTGATTTCGGTGTCAATATCATACATTTCACACAAGCACCAAAATTTATTTATCTTTTTTTTTTTGGGAATAATTTATCTCTATAGTGTGTAACGCATGGCTTATTCTTTTTTGATTATTTGGTACATAAAATATTCATCTTGATATACTCAATCTGACTCGTTCGCTCTTTGTTTTTTGTCAAAAGTGAAATTTTGGGGTAATTTTTCAATTTTTTTTATTCATCTAGTGTATTATGGAAATTTAAAAATATAATGACAATGATTAAATTAAAAAAGAATTTAAATTCTAAAAACTTAATTAAAAATTTATAAATTATAATGACTAAGTTAAAATTTATGTAAACTTGTAAAGATCAAAGTATATTTTTTTTCCCTAATTTAAACTATACATGGATGGCTCGTTAGATAATAAATAATTAAATGAGCTTATCATAAGATTCACTCATATTAAGTATGAGTGGAATATAAATTTGAGAAAAAGATGAATATGTGAATAAAGTGTCACCTTATAACCTGTCATGTATCTAACGAATTGACATGGACCCTCTTTTAAAATAAAAATCAACTGAAGCATTATTATTTTTCGTTATCATCACATATGACCATAATCAAGACAAAAAGGATTTAATTTTATTACATGGAACTGTTAAAAGATGTTAAAACTTGTACAATATTAATTAGAAGGACTTGAATCAAACTTCTTCAAAATAATTAATAATATAATATATTTGCTAAGACGTACTTACTTATCATATTTTGTATATAAATCGGATTAAAAAATACTTGAAAAGCTGAACGTATATTTATTTATTTTTGGTAAAGTCAGGTTCTTCTTTTTACTTAACTATCGAATTAAATGTCATTTTCTCTAGGTGTGTTTTATCTAAATACTATTTTTAGTTTGCACGAAAAGAGTACCACTTTATGAAAAGGTATGCCCCAGAGAGCATTAACAAAGAAAGAACATGAAGATTTTTTATTTAAAATATATATCCCTATTCTTTTATTTTTTCAAATACCCCAACCTCCAATATGTAATTTTTTTTTCACATTTATATTCTTATATATTTGTGTGTAAAGGAACAACAATGAAAAGTTAGGTGAAGTTTATATATATGTACATATATATATATATATATATATACCCCACAATTGGAGAATGAGCTAATCAATTATTATTAGTTTGGTGATGAAATGCCAGTCTGTGTCTTTTTGCTAATACCCTTTGAATTGTCCTTTACTGCTTCTCAATCTTAAATAATATGCTCACATGTTACATAGTGATTATCTGAATACAGCATAATAATATAACTTTTATAAATTGGGATTTATTTGAAAAAAAAATGTATTCTCAGACAAACAATAAGAGTTTTATTTTTTATGATGTCTTAATATATGTGATTTTTGGTTATCTTGCATCAACCTTTCATACACCAAATTCATGTAAAAAATTCTCTAAACATAAATCGTGAAAAATTATGGTATTCACTTGTTTTTAAAATTTATTAAATCTACGAGAAACTGTAATTTCCTAGGAAATTATAATGTTTTACTCGTCAACTCTAAACATAATTATGTTGTTTAGGAAGCGACAAAGACAAATACATGAGAATCGGAGAAGTTTCGAGAGACTCGAACTTCCCATGCAATCACTCTATAATTATGAATAATATATATATATATATATATATATATATATATATTACGTGGTTTATTAATAAGAATTAAACTCAGTTAGCATAGCAAAACTGTATTGATGTAAACATTTTAAAATTGAATTTTTATTATTTTATTGGTAAAAGTTCAGTGTGTATTTACCATAAAGTTGGATGAACATATTTGACTTTTAACATCTTTACACAATAATATATAATGTGATCATCTGAGTGAGGTATGGGTAACGATAGTTTAAAAGTCCTCCTTCTAGAATAATTTTTGGTTATCAAATTTAATATAAAAATATTTTATAAAAGCAACTCTCAATAGACTTTTATCCAAAAATCAAAAACCTCTCAACAGAAACAGCCCCAAGTATAATTTCTCATATATTTATTATTATGCTGTCTAATAAGTTATTAACACGTGTAAAATTCTTTTCAAGAAACTTAACTACACAATATTAAATTGTATAAAAGCCATCAAATTGTTATATTTTAATAAAAAATAATGCACTTAATACATTTTAATTGAAAAATGTACCAGCAAAGATATAAAATAAATTACGTTTGTACCTTTTATTTCTATATTCTCTAATAATCCAATTCCATAATGAATTTCAAACTTTTTGGATTGTAATTTTTCATTTCATTTTACTAATTATAATTATAATTATTCTTATTATTTCTTCCCTCTTTGAGTTAATGGTCAAAAACTAACAAAGAGAATGCCAAATGAAATATCACAACAGTCAATCCGTTTGTAAAATTCCAGTGAACGGTCAATGCAGAGGAAAATTTCTCCACCGGTGTTAGAATGCCAAGTTAACTTTTGTTAATTTTGGGAAAAAAAAAAAAACTTTTTGTTAAGGGAAACGATTCAGTGCTCCGCTACACATTATAACTATTCACATGTCGACCATCTGGACCCTAGAGTTGCTCCATTCACCAACCACATTAGATATTCCTATACTTCAACCTTGTCGTCTGAAACGTGTCTCGTTCTTAGTGGGTAGAAGGGAGCGCAAAGGTTTTCTGGGTCAGAGGCGTGACGGTGGACCCGTGGGTCCCACAATTCTTTTTTGAGGACACGTGGAAGAAGATGGTAGGCGGCCACAAGTGGGACATGGCAGAATACCGCGTATGTGGGGCATACCCAAAATGATCAAATAATAAATTCGAAAAAAATAATAATAAACACCTTTTTAATTATAATAATCAACAAATACCGTTTTTGTACATTCGTATTTACATTTATTTATATACTTTTGACATATATAGAATTGTTTAGAGAAATATAAATTTAATCCCTCGTTCTTATACTTTATGACAATTTAATTCTTTACAAATACATTATAATAAATTAGTTTCATATAAATTTAAATCTATACAAATCATTTTTATGTTTGGACTAATAAAGAACTAATTTTATATAAAATAATTTTTTAAAATCTAATTTGTTACATTAATTTGTTAAGGACTAAAATGTCACAAAGTATAAAAAGTAGAGAACTGATTTAATACTTTTCTCTATAATTTTTTAATCATATTCTATTTATTTCATTTGATATGATTTTTTTCATTTAAAAAAATTACATTAATAATTAACTTTAAAAAATTTTATATATATATATATATATATATATATATCATTTGAATCGCACCTTCAACCCCCTTCTTGCTTAATTTTTGTTTCAACATTAATTATACATGTATTATGTTTATGTCTATAGAATTGTATAACGTCATAAATCATTTCAAACGTAAAAATTTTATCAAGATGAAAAAAAGGACTCAAGGAGTATTTGCAAATGATAGATAATAAATTGAGGTATTTCTATTTTTTAATTATTTCTTACCCCAAAAACATTTTCCCCTCGTTTTTTCCTTTTAAATATACTAAACCTAAGTTTGACAATTGATAAATAGTCCCATTCCTTTGTCAATCCAAACGCGGCAAAACCAAAATAGAAAAAGAAAATTATGGCAAAAAGCAATAATATCAGTTTTTTTTTTTAATCTAAAAACTTGTTTGTATTCATAATCATTTTAAATCATTATAATTTTTAAATAAAAACAATCAAGAATCTAAACTATTGCATTGTATAAAACTGAAGTACTGGATTAACCCCAAAGTTTGGTACTATTTGATTGTCATATTAAAAATAATTCATATAAAAATAGAGTTAGATTAAACTATATATATGTATATTTAATTGAATGATATATTAGTTAAAAAATTTCAAATTAGAGTAAACTACATATTTTTAACTAATAAAATTTATGTAATTTATTCTAAAACAATTCATAAATTTATACAGCTTACAAATTATGAGTTAAAGTACATAGTTTTTTAATATATGTCAAAAGTTTCACTATCTAATTATCTTAAATTTATAATAAATATACATATCTTAAAACACAACTAAATAAAAATTCGTATCCCACTCCAGCGAAATAAATATATCCCAAATAATTTTTTTTATTTATATAAAAAAAGAAGGTAATGCTTGCAATCCAAGCTACGTTATGTGGGCCGCAGAGAATACAAATCCCTACGAGTATTTTCTTTTAATTTTTAATTATTTTTTATTTTTGGTAATATGTCCTCACAAGCATGAGGCAGCATCATGAGACTTTTCTCGTCATCATGACGTCACATACACGCAATGGGAACGCCACCAAAAAGTTGAAGAGAAAAGAGAGAGACACACCAAAAAGTTTCCGCGTAGACAGATGAGACTGTGATGGGACTGTACTCAAACACAACACAACAAATCAAAATTAAAAAAAATAATAAAAATATATAAAGATTAAAAGAGAAAAAAAATTCTATCTCTAAAATATATTTTAAAACAATTTTACATAAAATCTTAAATACATTCGTATTTAAATATTAAAATATAATTATATTATTATCATTTTTAATTAATAATATTATAATTATTTTTTGTATCATAATTAGATATATTGGTATTATAAGTACACAAAAAATGATATTCAAATTTTATTATAAATAAAATTTAAAAATTTAAAAATTTAATAAATACCTATAACTTAAAAATATATATAATAAAATAATTTAAATTTTAAAATTATTCTAAAAAATCTATAATCCTAAATTTTTTACTCTAGATAATTTTATTCTAAACTTAAAAATCCTGTTGAAAACTCCCTTGGTAGAACACATTTAAGAATGATTTTAAAATTTAAAGTCATTTATAATAAATACTTTAAATTTGAGGTTCTTAATTGAAAATTTCCGTTTTTAGAAAAAGATAATAATTGTAATAAAAATCCTTCTTGAATTTGACACCTAAGCAAATGAAAATGTCTTCCTTTTATATTTTTCTTCTTACACGATCCACACCTGCCGTTCACACTTCACAACCTTCATATATCTTCTCTCTTTTTCTCTTTCTCTCTCTCATTTCTCTCTCCTGAAAAATAAAAACTCAGAAACTGAAATATTCTCATGGTAGTACTTGGATCAATCACCTAATTTGCTTTTTTCGAATTGAATTGGATGGATCAGATTCATCTTCATCATCTTCACCACCAGCAGCAGCAACAACAGCATCATCATCATCCTCCTCATAGTATCAGCGTGAACGTCGATGTGAGTAGTGTCGACAGGTTGCCTCAATGGAGCATCCAAGAAACGAAGGAGTTTCTGGCGATCCGAGCAGAGCTGGATCAGAATTTCATGGAGACAAAGAGGAACAAACAGTTATGGGAGGTTATCTCTAACGCCATGAAGGACAAGGGGTACCTTCGAAGCCCAGAGCAGTGCAAGTGCAAGTGGAAAAACCTCGTCACCAGGTATAAGGTACGACGTCGTCCGTGCCTGATTCATCTGTACTCTATCCATCTGAAAAGAAATTCCAATAATCTCTGTTTTTAACTTTTCGAAAAGCTACGAGACGGACTCTTTAAAACAGAATCGTATTGGTATGACGGTGTGTTAAATAAACATATATGCTTGGTGTTAGAAGAATACGTGTTTGTGAAAAGTTCTAGCTTGTAGTATCTTTGAGCTCTCATGAGTTTTCATCTATTTTAAAAATTAGAGTCTAACATATTTGATACTAGTTTAAAACTCATTTTTTTAAATATGATGTCTTACTTTAAATTATAATATATTTTGTAGCAAGTATGACTTAGAAATTACCATGGAATACTTTTCTTAAGCTATTTGATATATGTTCCAAAGTCGTATCAAACACCATGTAATATTTCAGATTTACACTTGAACATTGCATATTTCATAGTAGTTTGTAGTAACTATGACCTTACAAGCCATGAAAGATGTAGATTGATACTTCGAAATCAAAGCCATATCATATCTGATTCTTGAATCAGACACAATATCCCAGTGGAAATTATCCATTGATACTTAATACTTCATCGTATTCTTGTATTTGTAAGTTGTATAACATCTGTGTTAATAACGATATATGTTGTTTAGTGTTTCAAGATTTTTGTTTCACTTATGTGAAGTTGTACTGTTTTATGAAATGGAAGGGATGTGAAACGGCGGAGCCAGAAACCATAAGGCAGCAATTTCCATTTTATAGTGATCTTCAAGCGATTTTTGCGGCGAGGATGCGGAGAATGCTGTGGGCGGAAGCCGAAGGAGGAGGAGGGTCAAAAAGGAAGACGGTGAACGTGTCGTCGGAAGATGAAGACGACAACGAGGAGATCAGTACAGAGGGAGAGAGGAGTAGAAAGAAGATGAAAAAGGGTAAGATAATTAGCGGTAGTAATAGTGCAGAGAATAATAACTTTAAGGAGATGTTGGAGGAGTTCATGAGGCAACAGACGCAGATAGAGTCACAATGGATGGAAGCATTTGAGGCGAGAGAGAAGGAGAGGAGGATGAAGGAGATGGAATGGAGACAAACCATGGAAGCTTTGGAGAATGAGAGGATACTGATGGACCAGAGATGGAGGGAAAGGGAAGAACAAAGAAGGATTAGAGAAGAAGCTAGGGCTGAAAAAAGAGATGCTTTAATCACCGCTCTTCTAAACAAGCTCAGAAGAGAAGAGATGTAGCAGTAGTTGTATTTTGCTTGCTTTTATGTGTATCTCAAGGAAATCAAAGGTTTGTCTTTAAAACTCTCTATTCTTGAAGAATTAATTTATGCTTCTTTTATGAGTTTAATTGTCAATCTGTTATGATATCCCTTCTTCTGTTTTCCCCACTTCTGGCAATTTTATTAGATTGAGCAAAGAAATAAGCTTCAATTAGTTCGCAATTAAGGTTTTTTTTCATGGAATCGATGCTTCATATAGCTGTTACGGAAGTGGATCTGGAATACAGGACTCTTATCATCCTCTCACGTGAGGAAGTTACATAACATTGTTACGTGAGAGAGGAGATAAATCTAGTGAGTTAAATCCAAACTTGAAACCTCTATATATATTTGAAAATTTATGAAAAACCAAAAAGTGATTAGAGAAGTGTGGGTGGGACCCATTGGCATAGATCCATTATTTCTCTCTTATTCCGTCCCCTTTTTCCTTTTGATTGCATTGCGAAATCTGCTTAATTGATGGATCTTTCAAGGTGTGTACGAACCCACACCCATTTATTTATTATTTTAAATTGGAAATATGGTTGTAAAAAATTTAAAAATTATGATTTAGTTATGATTTTTTGCATTATTTATTATAATGTTATTCGGTTAAAATATACATGACAATTGTATACTAAATGATTGGACAATATTCCTCCACATGTATGTTAAGGAGACAGTTAGTACTTTGTCGGCAAAAAAAGACACATAATATAAGTACTGTGCTAGCTGCTAGGTTTCATGCTTATGATCTCAAGGAAATTACAGTTGTTTTCACTTTTCTGAGTTCCTGAACTTTTTTGGTATAGCAATGTATCTTTAGCCCAAGCAAAGAAAGAAGCGTCATTTTTTCCCCCAATTTATATTTTCTTGTTTGGCTCTTTCAGCTAGCAATTACAATTTTTATCATACACTTTGCTATAGCTGCTAGCTTTTATGTGTACCAGAAGAAAAATTTGTTTATAGAACTTTAAATTCTTGAAGAGTTTGGGGTTCTTTAATGTTTGCATCATTTACTATGATATCCCTTCTCCAATTCCTTTGCACTATATATGGCAATTTGTTATAATTTTATAGAGAACTTGAAGCATATTGAAAAGCCTCAATCTTTTTTCTCTTCTTTAGTTCGTGGTACTATCAGTTCGCAATTATACCAAATCCTTTCATATATCTCCAGGTAAGCTTAACTAGAGAGGTTTGTTTTACAACTCTCAAATCTTGAAGAATCTGCGGTTAATTCTTATATGTCTTTTTATCATTTGGTTAATCAAGAAATCCCTTCTGTTCATATCTTATTTCCAACTTTGGTCCTATTATTAAATACTAAGTGCCACATTTTCATTTATATATCATTATATAATTTAATTTTTAAAATTATGCTTTAGTTGGATGTTAAATTTCAAGAAATAATTATTTAATATGACAGAAATACATGAAGTATCTTCCGGCTTTGCCCACTATGGCAATTTCTTTAGCACATTCAAAAGCTAAAAAATTTTTTCTTTGTTTGGCACTATCATATCACAATCATGATTTCTATCATGCAACTCTTTTATTATATATCATGGAGTGATTGCTTCAAAGAGTTGTTCTGGTAGTAGGTATGGAATATATATATATATATATATAGATATATGTAGCATAATTTACATTATTACCTACCGATCTTTAGATAATGCTCATCATGAAAATAATGTCTGTTCCATTGAGAAGCACAGTTTTAAGGTTAATGGAGCATTTGCATAAACGGATCATTTCACAGAAAGTGCTCATACTTTCACTTTTGATTATATAAAAGAATAAGAATGTTATTTCTCTTAAACATAGCTTCTTTTGGGTTGTCTATTATATAGCTTATCAGGTTATGCAGCAGGAACTATTATACAGCAGGAATTGTTGGATCAAGTAAGTTTCACATATCAATGTGGGACCCACCATGATCCAATAACTCCTGTTGCAAAACCAAATGAGCTATACAATAAGAGATCTCTATCCCTGTTTGCTTGTTTTGTTATTTATTAACTCACTATGTCAATGGTAGACTCACATATATGATATATATTTGCCACAACTTGAGTTGGGGGATGTGACCGGTACAGGAATGAGGTGTCATTCATCCTTGTAAACCCATCAAAACACTTATAATAGTTAAAATTATATAAATTCACATTAAATAAACATAGATCTCATAACTCTCTGTATAGATAGTTTCTGACACATCATAGTAATGCATTAAACATTTAGCCTGTATACAAAGGAGCGATTGAATGGAATCATAATAATAATAATAAAAGACGTAGCTCTAACAGTAGGCTAGGCTCACCAAAGAATTAATCATCAAGATTAAAATTCTGAAGGTGGACGATTTGGCACAGTGCTGAGTCTAAAAAATGTTAAATAATAGGATGAACGGAAGCTCAGTGAGAAGTTAATTCTAATTTGCATAAATTAAGGCAGACTTACGGTGGTACGTCTTTCAAAATTTAAAACTAGATATCATACAGACATAATTTAATAATATTAAACAGAGAATAATCATCAATAGAATGCATTTTGAAATTTCCTATAGAACCAGTCATAATTTCAAAATGCAAAGTTTGCTGAAGGCTAGTGATGATAGATTAAAACTTATCTCATTCAAGCCTCAAACAGAATATGATGGTAAGGGTATCATACTCAACCTTATTAGAATATTAATCATACTGCACTATGGCTAACATCAACTGCTGTTAGCTATAGGGTTCTATTTTGAACATATTCTCAATATTTCAGAGATAAATAATTATCTATGTACAAATATCAAAAATTTCAAAATCATACCACTTCACAATTCATATTTCAATATTTCTAATAATTCAATATTTAAAATCATCATGAGTAATTTAAAATAATATTCTATATAATTAGGATTATCTACTCACATGAGAGGAGTATATCAACTTCCTTCTATCCTTGATTATAATTCATTTGTTGAAAATTTTCTAGTCACGTAAAACATTAAATAAAATACTCTTACCATCCAATCCTTACAAATAAATTTAATTATTTTAATTCTATGACATACCTAATTAATTATCTTTCATTCATTTTTTTTATCCAATTCACTTCTTTCTTTTCTAAATTTTGGAAATTAAATTTATAGGCCACTTAAAAAATACTTTAAAATACTTATAACCTATATTTCATTTTATTATCCTTATTATCATTATTATTATAATTGTCATTACTACTACTATTCTTATTATTATTATTATTATTATTATTATCATAATCATCATCATCATCATTATTATTATTACTATCATTACTATTATTATTATCATTATTATTATTATTATTATTATTATTATTATTATTATTATTATTATTATTATTATTATTATTATTACTATTATTATTATTATTTTATTCAATTATTCCATTATGCACTTATTAAATTTCTAACACTTAGCATAGCACAAACTTCACTTAAAGATCATCTAATAAATTCCAAATTTTCTATTTAACCTCAAACAATATTTATTGTTATACAAGTAAGCCATTCTAATTTTTCCTTCTAATTTCCTTCCTTTTTCTTCATGAAAAAATCTAGAAAAATTACTAAAAATTTGAATTTTGTTCTAAAATTCAAACTAAAATTTCAAAAAATTCTAAATCACTCCCTTAATACATAAAAAAATTTAAGAAGTCCTAAGAACACAATTTTCACTAAATTCCCAAATAGCCCCTAGACCCCTAAATTGGGATTTTTCAATCTGGAAGCCAAATTTCATAATTGACAAGTGATTTCAAGGGAGAATGGTGCAAAATTCACTTATGAAGTGTAATCTTAACTCAATTTGAAGCAAATGACTCAAATTGAGCTCAAATTCGCCTATTTCTTTAATGAACAATGTCGAAATTAGGATTCTTCGATTCTCAGAAAATTGGACCAAATTGATCAGTGTAAATGAGGAAGAAATGTGCAAAATCACTGCAAAAAGTGAAGCCCTATGCTTAATTGGATTAAAAATGCATCAATTTCATGTTAGAAGGGCTCAGATTTCACTCTTCGAACCGCCACTGAAAAAATTACGAAATTCTAGCCAACTAGTGACCGTTGCCGGCAGGAAATGTGACAATGGAGCCGCTAACATTGAGAGGAGATGCCAATGACCCTTCACGGTGGTGGAATAACCTCGGTTTGCTAGCGAGAAGCTTGCACAGTGAAGGTAATGGGTTGCACGATTTTTTGGCAGTTTTTGCCAGTGGAGAGGCTGACAGTGATCAGGGATGGGCCGATGATACTGTTAAAGGGTCACCGGTGCTCACCGACGGTGGTGACGGTAACTGCCGGAAGAAGAAGCATGCGTTGTGAGAGGAAGGGTCTAGAAAGAGTGATATGAATGGCATCTGATAAATAATTTTGCAAATGATTTGAGGATATTTGGTTAAGATTAGTTGCATAATTGGGCAATAATATGGGTTAGTTAGAGTTAGTAGACATGATTGAAAATTTTAAAATATTTTAAATGAAAAATATTTTTTTTATCAAATCAAAATTTCCCTCACAGATACTTGGTTACCGTACTTAGTTGAATTACAAGTACTAAAAAAGCACAGGTTGAGGCTTAGGTACTAACTTTGGTTACAATCTTAAATAAAATTTTATTTATATCTATATTTGTTTCTGATTGAGTTCCCTTTTTTAGCATAAATTTTATAGGTATTATAATATTATTGATTTATTATATATCATTATATGATAATTTATGTGATAATTTAATAATTATTTACATGTTTAAATCCTACCAATAATTGTGGTCAAAATGATGTTTTTATTTTATTAAAGTGATTAAAAGGTTATTATAATTTATAAAGATACTCATAGCTAAATAAAGTTACTTATCCAAAGAGATATATGAACCGTTTCCTAAAGTAGTTTACATTTATATAAGACATAAGCATGTGCTTATGTATTGATGGATAACACCTTAGCATTAAGTCCTTATAAATACATAACCTAGTCCACCTTTAAGAAAATATGCCCATATGAAAAGTAATATATATTATTAAGTAAAGGATTAAGGGAGAGAAGTCAACAATTCTCCTTCTGAAGTATTGCCTCCAAAAGCATTATGAACAAAAGGTACGTTTCTTCTTAATTCTTAGGAAAATCATAATATTCTAAGAACATGGGAATTAATAGTTTATACTAAAATATTTCATGTATAAACTAATATTTTTTTCATGGTGTTGCCGGATGGTGCAAATATTATTGTACTTTGATGAAAATGGTTAGATGTTAAGTCAATTTTATTTACCCTTGTGTTTATGGATGTACGTTTTGAACTTGCAATATATGATGTTAAATAAATATCTTATAAAAATGGTAGTTCAAAAAATCCTTTTTTAAATTGTGAAAAGAAAGAAAACATAGCATAAGATGCATGTTTGGAGTTGTCGAACAAAAATAAAAATTAATAATTTACATGAAAGGAAATTGGCTTTGGAATGATAAATGGTTTCTTTATTCATAAGAATGAATATAGGTTATAAATTTTACTGTTCCAACCATAAAACAAGAATGGCTCAATGTTAGTTTCATTGAAAATAGGGTAATTAGTAAGAATGTAGAAATGCACAATGGTAGAAGTTCCCTTTCTAGTTGCTACAAAAAATAAATGAACCACAATTAAAAGGATTTCAAAGAAAGAAAATTTGTTATCCTTATAATTACATGGTTTATTTTCACGAGTTATAAATTGATTATGAATTGCAAAATGACCCAATTTCATATTGAATCCATATAATGTGTTGACTATAGTAAGTGTATAAATGACATGGAAGATCATGAATATTAAAATTAATGAATGAAAACCAATTTTATTAGAGATCTCATTGAAACTTACTAAAGGTTATGAAAAAGTTTGCTATAAATTTGTTACGACCTAAGCTAGTAAGACGTAATTGGCACGAAGATGAAGTGTCATTCATCCTCGCGAACCCGTTGAAACTTTCGTAATGACAAAACTTATATAAATTCAAATTAAATAACATAAGTCTCATAACTCTCCATACAAACATTTTCTGACATACTATAGTAATACATCAAACATCTAGCCTGTATACAAGGGAGCGACTGAACTAAATCATAAAAATAATGAAAGACATAGCTCTAACAGTAGGCTAAGCTCACCAAGGAATTAATCACCAAGATTAAAATTTTGAAGTGGATAATCTGGATCAGCACTAAGATCTAAAAAATGTTAAATAATATGGTGAATGGAAATTAAGGCAAACTTACGGTGGTACGTCTTTCGAAATTTCAAACTAGATATCATACAGACACAATTCAGTAATATTAAATAGAGAATAATCATCAACATAATGCATTTAGGAATTTCTTACAGAATCAATCATAATTTCATAATACAAAGCTAACCCAAGGCTAGTAATGACAGATCAGAACTTATACTCATTCAGTCATAGGCTTTGAGTAAATATTATAATAACCTTAGTCCTCAAACAGAATATGGCGGTAAAGGTATCATACCCAATCTTATCAGAATACTAATTGCAGTGTATTACGACTAATGTCAACTGCTGTTAGTTATAGGGTTCTATTTTGGACATATTCCCAATATTTCAAAGATAAATAATTATCTATGTAAAGATATCAGAAATTTCAAAATCGTACCACTTCAAAATTCAAATTTCAGTATTTCTAATAATTTAATATTCAAAATCATCATGAATAATTTAAAATAATATTATATATAATTAAGATTATCTACTCACCTATGAGTATTATATCAACCTCTTTCTATCCTTGATTATAATTCTTTTGTTGAAAATTTTATAGTCACCTAAAACATTAAATAAAATATTCTTACCATCCAATCCTTACAAATAAATTTAATTATTTTAATTCTAATACATACCTAATTAATTATCCCTCATTCATTATTTTATCCAATTCACATCTTTCTTTTCTAAATTTTAAAAATTAAATTTATGGGCCATTTAAATAATACTTTAAAACACTTATAACCTATATTTCATTTTATTATCCTTATTATCATTATTATTACTATTATCATTATTATTTTAATTATCATTACTACTATCATTATCCTTATTATTATTATCATTATTATTATTATTATTATTATTACTATTATTATTATTATTATTTTATTCAATTATTCCATTATGCATTTATTAAATTTCTAACACCTACTATAACACAAATTTCACTTAAGGGTCATCTAATACATTCCAAATTTTCCATTTAACCTTAAACAATATTTATTGTTATACAGTCAAGCCATTCTAATTTTTCCTTCTAATTTCCTTTCTTTTTCTTCATGAAAAATCTAGAAAAATTACTAAAATTTTGAATTATGTTCTAAAATTCAAACTAAAATTTCTAAAAATTCTAAATCACTCCCTAGATATATAACAAAATTTAAGCTTTTTCAATTTTTTTGTAAGGGAAAAAGGTGCAAAATTCACCTAAGTATAATTCTAACTCAATTTGAAGTAAACAACTCAAATTAAGCTCAAATTCGCCTCTTTTATTTATGAATAGTGCCGAAATTAGGGTTCTTCAATTCTGAGCAAATCGGACCAAATTGATAAGTGTAAATGAGAGAAAAAGCTATGAAATCAATGCAGAAAGTGAATCCCCATATTTAATTGGATTAAAAACACACCAAACTCACGAAATTTGGCTCGAATTTGTGCGTGAATACCGTTGGGAATTCTCGTTGTTTTCCAACAATTGACAGCTGATAAGGTTAGCTGAATGGCTGGTGAGGGTAATGGGGTGCCGTTCATCTACCAGAGATCCTTCGATGGTGGTGACAGTGGTCGAAGGTCGTCGGCAATGTGAAGGAAGGAGAAGTGAGTGTGTAGCGATGGTTGAAGCATAATATGATTTTGATGCATTATTTGCACATGATTTAAGGATATTAGGTTAAGGTTAGTTGCATAATTGGACAATAATATGGGTTAGGTAGAGTTAGTAGACATAATTGAAAATTTTAAAATATTTTAAGTGGAAAATATTATATATTTTTTTTTATCAAATCAAAATTTCTCTCATAGATACTTGGTTACCATACTTAGTTAAGTTACAAGTACTATAAATATACAGGGTGAGTCTTAGGTACTGACTTTGGCTACAGTTTTAGATAAAATTTTATCTACATCTATATTTGTTTTTGACTAAGTTTCCTTTTTTTAGTATAAATTTTATGAGTATTACAAAATTTCTCAAGACAAAGAACAATTCAAAATCTAACCTTTGATGATATAAAGCTAGTCATGTAGTCAAAAGCTTTATAATGAGATTAATTATTAGGAGACATTTTATCGACGCCCAAAAAGGACTGTTAAAATTATTATAGTTTTAATGGCTCACTAAGTTTTTGAGTTCCTTCAATTAAATGTTATAATAATTATTCTTTTAAATGGAAATATAGTTGTATAAATTTATGCAAATTAGCTTGAAGGCTTTTCTATTAAAGAAAAGGAACAACGGATGTACAAACTAAAAATATTAATATATAGATTTGTACACTTTTTATATTATTATCTTAAATTTAATGATACAATTACCTCTATAATTAGTTCTTAAAAAAGATTTTTTTTTAAAGAAAACTTCATTAATAAAAAATTAGTAAGAATAATTTTATTTTTCTTGTTCTATGAGTAGACAACGTTTTACTTGTAACTAATAATATTGGTTTCTTACATTTAACCAAGACATCTCTCTCCAGGAAATTTTAAATAAAAGATATGTGTGAGACTAAAAGTTTTATAAACCAGTAGCGTGAATTGGACATATTAATACTAATTTGATGATTACCATTAATTACTTGACAAAAGAAGTATTATTGGATGTTATTATTGATACTTATTGTGTTGTTAAGTTCATCTTTTTGGACACTATAAGCTCAAATTATGAATTGTTTATGATGCTTTCGGTCTCTTACACCTATACATGATTAGGTATGAATGATGCTCATAGAGAATATAATAACTAAAAAAAGACAATTATGTGGACCATTATGTCTTCATTAATGATCATATTAAGTTAAACGCCTAGTACGTTTTAATATGGATGGGATTATGTTTAGTGACGCATGAGTACTCTTATTAATCTTTTGCTTAATTAATGATATTATAACTTTTATGATCATAGGACTTAAGCATAATTATTAGTGTACATTATATGAATTAATTGTTAACCCAAGAAGATATTAGTGTATGGGCCAAATGGGACAATGTAATAATTATAAATTATCACCTATATGATATTTTTGATTTATTAGATATTATTATCTGATCATTTATGTATGGTTTAATTTTTTTAAAATCTAAATTTAAATCCTACACGATATATAGTTATTAAAAGTATAACTACCTGATTAAAATAGGTAGATAATTATTATTGAAAAGCTATCAATATACAAAATGTTAGTTACTTTCGAGACCAAAAACTTCATCTTTAAGTAGTAAAATTAATTTAGAATAGACATGTAATTAAATAAGTGATTTGAATATAATAGGAGTAACCTAATGATAAGGTTTCTTATGTTCATCTGAGTAGTCTCATACTCAAATTCTTACGAGAATAAATACTATAAATTAAAATATAATAGTAAATAAAAAAATAAATAATTTGATGAATAATACTTTGTCATTAAATCCCTGTAAACTAATCATTAAACCCTAAATCATAATCTAATCTCGCTTTAAAAAATACTCTCAGTAATAATATTATGATCAATAATACTTTTTATGTTTTTAAACTTAACATTATCGTATTTAATCTCTTTAAAAATATCCATAAGTAAGGTAGCAATAGTTTTATAAAAGACAAAATTAAATGTATGTTTTCTTTGGTGAAAAAATGGGACAGAGAAATTAAAGAAAAAGGGTGAAGGAATTTAAATCTGCTTACAAATATTTTTTTTTAAAGAAGAGATTAATATCCTATCATAGTATGCAAATAAAATAAAGCATTACTTATTCATCTATATTTAGAAAATTTGCTTCTCGTACATTTGGAGATATATTTCATGAGCTTTTCATTTGCCATATTTTATAAGACAACCCAACCATTAAGATGGCACATGAACTTGGAAGCCTTTATTAATTATTTCAATGTGGACCACTTAGAGTTGCTTCAATTAGGTCACTAGCTAGCTTGTTGTGTTTCATCTAAACTTTCCATAATATTATCATTCCATTTCTGCTATAAAAACATAATTCTAATTAGTTGATAACCTAAAGATTAATCTGGAAGTTTCAAAGCCTTTCCAGCTCGTATATTTACTTATATAATGTATAATTACTAGATAAATATTTAAAAAATTCTTTCACTTCTCAATTATTTTTTAATTTAGTCCATTTTTCACTTTCAATTTATTATCGAATCTCAATTTGATTTCTTAATTATAATTAAATAATGTTATTTTTAGGCTTTTTTTTTTCTTTCTTCTGTCCAAACTATTCATACAAAGGATCATGTTATATGTATATAGTGAATTTGTTTTAACATAATATGTAATACAAATTTATTATTAAATCGAAACAGAAGGAACTCAATTATTCAAAAGGTTGAACTCATCTTCACAGTATTACCTATAATAAAATGTTTTCTTACAAGGAAAAAAATAGTTTTTTCCTGATAGCATTGGCCTCATTTATTTTATTTTTATATATATATGATTTGTCAGAGTTTATCAAGATTGTTAAACTCGCGAGTTTAGATAAACTCATAAGAGAGAAGTAGACTCATCACATAAACTCATAAGAGTTTGCATTAACTAATAAATAGTTATCAAAATATGTAATTTTATAGTTTAAATACTATATATATGAAAAAATTATTTAAATGTAATTCAAATTATACTTAATCAAACAAAAATTATTCATATTTCATCATTTGTAATACTCAACATGAATATTTTAAGATGTACATAAATAATTATTCAATATAACTAATTAAATAATATTTATTTTATTTTATTTAATAAGTATATATTAAATGTAATTTTTTTTATACATATTCAAAGTTGTAATAAAATAAATTGTAAAGGTTTTATAGAAAAAAAATTTGTCTATATCTTATTTAGTTTTGAGTTTAAATTATGTTGCTGACTTTACACGTTAGTTGACACATTAAAATCGTAAACTCAGTAGATTCAGTACGTCAACTCGCGAGTTTATCCGAATTTAAACTAAGTCTGAATTTACAACGAGTTGACTCATTTTCTTTATGTACAATCATAAACTCAAATAATAAACTCACAAGTTTGACAACTATAATTTATTTATTTATTTATGAGGATTAAATTATTGCAAATGGAATAATGGGACGTGGATACTTTTCTCCAAATAAATTTTTAGGTCTCTTTTTTTAAAAAAATATTACACACACATGAAAGAGGAGGAAGGTGTTGAATCCAAAATCACGATTTGTTTCATTATGAAAGAACGCGGTTTTGCAGTAAACAATGTGCTGTCACAGTTACTAATTACAGATCAAAAGTGTACGAAATTTATGATATGATGTGTAAATTTGATTCCATTTTTTGTAGTAAAAAAGTACCAAATTTTGTCCACATTTGTATGCTGCGTATTGCATAATCATTCTTTGTTTGTCTTCTGAAAATTACGATATTAAAAAATTGAGTCAAATATAGCCAGTTGTTGTCAAATAAAATCAATCCTCGTGTTCAGTTTTGAAGCTGGATGATGCTGACTAAATTTAAATATTGGAGACAAGAATATGTTAAAGAATGAATTTTCAGGTAGCAATTATTTTCGTCAGAAACGCGTTTCGTTTGTTTCAGAACCACAAATTAAGGTTCCGCCAGATCTCACAGACTTATTTTATTTCTTTACAAAGAGGATATATTTTAATTCAGTTTCTTTTTATTTTAAATTTCATCCATTTTAAAAAGACATATCTCACAAATTTGTTTATTTTAGAATTTTTTTTATTTCATTTCTCATTAGTAAAATTGTTGTCAATAATAAATTTTTATATTTTAAAATTAATATATTTTTAATAATATTATTAATAATAATTTCATTTGGAAGAAACAAAATTAAAAATAATATATCATTTGATATTATTTAAAATAATTTATTTTTTACATAACAAATATACAGTCGATCACTCACATGACTATAATACTCAGTAAAATCAAACAACTTGAGATTTATTTTTGACTAAAATTTTATTTGAATATAATTTTTAATTTAGTCTCTTATGAATAAAATATTTTTTTAAGTTAGGCTCTCATAAAACTATTTTCTTAATTTAATCCCTCATAAAAAATCAATTAAAAATTTTATATATGTGAGGGTTTAAATAAAAAAAACATATGTATAAAAAAAATAAAATATATAGTATTTGTAAATAAAAAAATTAATATGACAATTTTATTTAGAAAATTAAATTAATGAATACCCCATTTATGAAAAATAAAATTAGAGTTGTACTCTATGACCCGTCTAATCTATGATATGGTGGAAAGTCAATTAGACATTGGTACTTAACTATTGTAATTTACATGAAACAACATTTAACTTTCATTAATTTATGATATGTTGCATTTTCCTTCATCTATTCATCCTTTTTATATAAAATGCTGCATGATTTTATTTCATTTTTTTTCCTGCCATCAATTTAATTAATTTACTTATTTAATAGTTGTCACTGTCTTGATATATTAAAAAATGAATATTTAAAAAAAATTCTATTTCAAAAACTTTTTTGAAATTTTTTTAAGTTAAAGTAAAATATATGTGTATTGGTTAATGAAAATATTTTATTCAAAAGGTTTAAATTGAACTAAAGTGTAGGTTAACATTTTGTTTCAAAAAGATTTGTATGTATATTTTAAAAGTAGACAAAATCTGTATAATTTTTAAAAAATTAAGTGAAGGGTCAGCATAATGTACTCTAATTAATTATACCAAATATATAAGACAAATTTAAAAAATCATTGAAAAAATATTTTTATTAATTGATAAGATACACAAGTTAAATCAATTTCACCAACTGATTTTTTTTTTTAACAATTTAATTATTTTTTTCAGAAAAAATATGAAACAAAACTTTTTATAACCGATATAGTGAATCCAGCCCAACCTTAATTGACTACTTACTTTGAGTGCTAGGCATAATTAAGCCCTCTTTACAAGAAGATTTAAATTTTGAAGGCCCAACTTATCATTCGATAGATTCAATTAAACTCTTTTTGACAATTTTAATATTATCTAATATAATAATCCAAATATGTCAACATGAACACACCAAAGAAGTCTTTAGCATTAGATTGATGCATATTATATTAACCCTTTTTTAAATTATAATTTTTAGTCAATCTTTGAATTGAAAAGAGTTGATTTTAGTAGTATATAAAAGCACTTGAAGTGAAGCCACAAAACTATAAATATGTTTTTGAGATCATTGTCACAAGTGATGACAGGAGGGCCCTCATATTTACGATTTAGTTTGGTGTCTCTTTTTATAGTGTGACATGATCCTTTTATGGATTTCTTGAAGCCTTTGTGCTTGTGGGAAATGTCAAAATTTAAAAACATTTTAATTAGCTTGAACTTGATCTTTCCTTGAACTTTCATTTTAAGGTTTAAAGTTTAGGATTTATGATTAATTAACTTCAACGTGCTTTCGCCTTGAGCTTTCATTTTCTCTGTTTTGACTTTGAGAGAGAGAGAGAGAGAGAGAGAGAGAGATATATATATATATATATATATGTGTGTGTGTGTGTGTGTGTGTGTGTATATATGTAATTTTTTAATATTTAAAACCTGACAATAGATTTTCTTAAAATTTAAATTATTGCTCAAGTAATTCCATACTGATAGTAAATCTGTTATATTAATAGTAAAATTGCGATACATCAAAGATTATTTGCGTGTAACTCAAAATTTCAAGAATTTTTTATACAAAAAAAAAATAATGTGTGCAGAAGTATATAAATAATTTTTTAATATTTAAAATTGTACAATAAATTCTTTAAATTTGATATATTGTTCAAGTAATTCCATATTTACAGTAAATTTGTCATTTTAATGGTAAAATAGTAATATATCACAAGATTATTTGCACATAACTCAAAATTTGTGAAATTATCTACACAAAAAATAAATTTAAAAGGTTTATTTAGTTTGATATTTCATCCTTATATTACTAACAAGAGTTAATTTGTAAAAACTTAAAAGTTATAAATATATTTTTAAGTTTTAAAAATTAAAAAAAAAAACTATATGTTCATGACTCAAAATTAAAAAAAATTTCCTTACGTTTAAACCATATTAAATAAGTTAAATATTCATACAGGATTTCTTGTTCCTCTTTATAAACTCATTCAAGCCTTTGCAAGAGTTTTATTTTTTAAGAACAAAAAGTATACTTGTTGTTTTGTGTTACTTTTAAAATATATATTGAAACACAACGAATTTTTCATTTGGTTTTGGTAAATTGCAGAGGCTAGACTAAAAAAATTTTGAATGAATGAGTCTGTCGTGTAAA
This sequence comes from Delonix regia, assembly GCA_037074485.1. Classification (NCBI taxonomy): domain Eukaryota; kingdom Viridiplantae; phylum Streptophyta; class Magnoliopsida; order Fabales; family Fabaceae; genus Delonix; species Delonix regia. The sequence goes on along the minus strand of CM073460.1, from coordinate 2,981,735 downwards.
ATTTTTAATATAAATAGAGCAAAATTATATTTTCCATATGTTAAAATTATACAATCTTTCTTTCTCTTTTAAAGATTCACATTTTTCTCTCTTGAATTCAAAATTTACACTGCACTTATCTCCTTTACTGCAAGAGATGAGTTACAATTACATTAATTATTTTTTTTAATATTATCTATTATAACATAAATGCATGACTAATAATTTGTCATTATTCAATACATAATGTTGCATAATTCTTGTATTCATATTTCTTTATTCTATTTATTAATTATCATGTCTATATTTTCTATCTAATACATTTATTACAAAATACCTATGTGCTTCAAAAAATTTTAAAAGCCAAAAAGAAAATTATTAACGAAAATTTTTTTAAAAAATATATGAAACAAATCTACATTATAAATTCTTTTATTCTCTTTTTTTTCTATTTTAAATTTTAAGTGAAAAAGAAAAAGAATGACCATAATCATAATGATAAATATTAGATAATGTTGTAATAATTAGAATTAAGTATATTAGTAATAAAATAAAAATATATTAGTAATTTAAGTTTTAAACCACTTTATTCTATCTTTGATCCCCTAATTTAAAAAAAACATCAAAATTAAAGTTTTAAATAACAAAGAAGAGTTTTAATGTCTCTATCTTGTCATCCCTTTCAACTTTCAAAAATGCATCCAAACATAAACTCGACCCATTTTAATTATTCCATTCTTTTATCACTTTTACTGTTCATCCAAACAGAACCTAAAGTTGTTGCAGGCCACGTCATATTCACTTCTCACTCCTATTTTAACTCTCACACACAAGCTAAGCCTATTTATACTTTACACAAAGCTTAATGCTAACATGCATATTTCTTTCTAATCAAAATTTCACAAGTTCACCAACGACCTCACGTAGCAATAAGTCCAAGATTTTATGCTCAAAGAAAATAGAGATTTCCTCAAAACTCTCACTCCCGAACATGCTCTTTGCACTACAATCTTCGGACTCTTTCACATCGTTTTCTGCTAATTTACGAATATTTGTCATCATGTCTGACCAATAGTACTCCGTTTGGCTGTTCGCTTGAGGAATGGCATATCCCTTCTTATTGCTTCCTCTGTCTTCAACACTTTCACCGAAACACCTTTCAGCTGATGATTTTCTCTTTGACTTTGAGGACAATGGGCTTGTTTCATCTGCAAATGTTTTAATTAACATGAAATAGTGTGAGAAGCTAATTGATATATCATCTTTCTATACTTTTCTACTAATAAATTAACATATTTATTGCTTGCGGAATCAGAAGAAAATTGATCCCTCATATTTTTATGTCTTTTATTATAGTCTTTCATATTTATTTTATCTTAAAATAAATCTTCACATTTTTAATTTTTAAAAAATTAGTCTTTTCGTCACTAAATAATCCTTCAATTCTGTCTTTGTAAATTAGCGGTGGTACTAAGTTTTTTAACATTAGAAAATGTGAGGTATTATTTTTGAACAAGATAAGTATAAAGGACTAAATTGTGATAAAGTCAAAATGTAATGGACTAAAATAATATTTTTTTATAGAATTATTTACATAAATTTAAAAATTGAAAAAGAGATTCATTATTAAAATTTGAAAATCAATAAAATTATTAACCCGAGTCAAAGTTTAAAACGTTCTATACATTTTAACCTTTTAATAATAACATTATAAACATATGACTTTATTAGAATTTTTTTGAAAAAAATTTACACATAATATAAATTTATTGGAAACTTAGTATAAGAAACACAAATAACTTCTTCAAATTCTAGTCCTTAAGATTACGTATCACTTTATTATGAAAGCACGCAAAGGTGCATGGATTTTAAAAAATATAAAATATAGCACGAGGAATACAATTTTATTAATTCTTAATATGAAAAAAAAAATTCATTTAGAAATCCGTCAAAAGAAAATATAATTAACATGGTCTTATTTTGAGTATGTCACACTATTTTGTTAAAAAAGTTGTTTACACATTTTTATATGTTAATTAAAAATATTACACTATAGAGTTTAAATTATTTATATACAACTAAAAAATACTTTTTTTTTTTGTTTTTATTAAGTTGATGTAATGACATTTTCCTACATGCATTTTTTTTTTTCTTTTCATTTCCACTATTTCGTTAAAGTCGTTTTCGGTTTAAAAGAAAAATTTGCAATGAAAATCTGATTTTGTCCAGTAAAGCACTATGAATTCGAGAATCCAAACCTGTGAAATTAGTTTCTCTCGGGAACGTAAAGTCGTCGTCGTCTTGAATATCCAAAACTGAAACTGGACTGAGATTTTCAGAGCAACATTCATTCTTCTGCATCTTCTTCAATGACTTCTTGCTTCTGACCCTTTTTCCAAATCTGGCTTCCACAAATGCTACCTTTCCCATTCTCGAGCTCGAACTTCCAGAACCACCACTTCTGTACTCATAATTCTCCCTACGCGTCGAAACAGACCCTCTTCTTGGTTCATTCTTCAGCTTCGAAATCTTCTTCTTCTTCCCTTCATTCTCCTCCTTCTCCTTGTCCCTCCTCTGTCTTCTCGATTCTTTAAAACCCACTTCGGATTTCCTCGCGCTTGGTCGAGCAGCCTCACTAGACTTCGATCTGCTCGCATCGTTCTCGTCCCAGAAGAAAACGACAACCTCGTGGTTCTTCTTCTGCTGCTGAAACGACAGAGCCGTCAACGACGAGGACGACGCAGGGACCTCGCGAAACGACGACGAGGTTCTGACGCGACGATGAGTGCCTTCTTGGTGGGTCGGGTCGAACTGGAGCAAGTAATCGACGAAGTTCACAGACCTACTTCTGGGAACCGAATGCGGGGAGACCCCTTTGGAGCCCCGAGAGGTGTTTGGAAGCGAGTCTAAGCCCATCAACTTGGCGACTACTCCAGGGGTAGCAGGAACGGGAGTAGGCGCGAATGGGGGTTTGTTTGGGTGGGAAGAGAGTGTTTGGGAGGGAGGAGGTTGAGGGAGGCGATCTGAAGGGTGGATAGGAGGAGCATTGTTGGAGTGAGCACAGAGAAGGACGCGTACGAAGCGAGAGAAGCATCCTGATTTTGCGAGGTCTTGTTGATCGGCCATAATGCCAATCTTCCAAACACAGCCTAACGGGAAGTGGCTACTTATGGAGGTAGAAGAAGAAGACTGCTGTACTAGGAGAAGCACACTGAAAATGTCACCAAAAGTGAGGAATGGGTCAAGTGTGAATAAGGCTTAAAACGAGTAAGGAGTTTTATTTTTTATTCATATTTTTTAAATATAGTTGCGATCACGAGGTGTTATTGGAAATTTTACATAGAAATAGTCTGAACTCTGAATGATGAGACCAAGATTGGAGATCACTCTTATTTAAATATTAACATCTAAGATTTCAGGTCAAAGTTGTTAGAATAAAAGAAATTTAAATCTCTTTCAATTTATACCTTCACGTATGTACTATGCGATCTAACTGTTTGAATTAGAAAATAATGATGGTATATATACAATATATAATGATTATAAAGTGACATCTTTCGTGTATTTATAATTTTAAATGTAATAATATATTTATAATTGTGATAATAATTATATTTTTATATTATAATTAAGTGCACTGATATACTTAAAATTATAAATATATAAAAAAAATTATCTAATTTTAATATTAATTATATGTGACCTTAAAATTTAATTCAATCATTCATATTAAATAAACTGCTTAGTGCAATCACTGTATAATTTGGATTCCTGTGTTTACTCTCTGAATGCATAATATTAAAGAGACAACAGTTTCATGTACTCTTATTTCTTGTACCACAAGCATTTTTTTTGGGAGAAAAATATATTTTTAGTATTTTATTATTATAAAATTATTATTTTAATCTTTTATTTATTAAAAAATATTATATTTAATTTTTTACTTTTTAAAAAATTATTAAATTTAATTTATTTATCAAATTTTAAACCTTAAATCTGATTTTAAAAAAAAAGTGAAAGATTGAGTGTGATATTTTATAATTAGTATATAATTATTTTAGATATTTTAATGAATAAATTATTAAAAAAATAATTTTATAATAAATAAGAAACTAATATTTTTTAAAAAAAGTAAGGGACAAAATATAAATTTTTCAATAAACAAATTATTATTAACATTTCATTAAGTAACGTATTAAAATAATATTTTTATAATAAATAAAAATTCAAAAATATATATTACTCTAAAAGAATCATTTTAGTGAGCATATATATATATATATATATATATACACACACGTAATAAGATATTGAGTTTGAAAGGCAAAAAGAAGGATATATTAGAAAAGAAAAAAGAAGCCTAAAAAAGGAAGGATGAAAAGGAAGGCGGCAGGAAGGTGAGGTTAGAAAATATGGAGGTGATTGTGTTCACACTGGAAGTAGAAACGAGGGGAATCACACATCAGAGAGAGAGAGAGAGAGAGAGAGAAGGGGGCAGACACGAGGGTAGTGTACGGAAGGGAAGACGAATGAAGAAACATGGAAGAAAAAGAAAAAGACGGTATATGTTGACTCTGACTAGTATGGTAGGCAACTAGGCATAAAGGCACGAGAAAAGGAGGTAGGGGAAGGTACGTGTAAAAGATGCGTTGCCGTTTTGATACAAAGGAGAAGGAGATGCCGAACTTGCTGACTTTGCCTTCGCCTTTCAATTTTTGGGCTTCTGACATTGACCATCTTGTGGTCCCCACTTTTGGAATTTCCGCCCTTTCCCTCCCACGCTGCACCGACTTCCTTGACTTTTTTGTTCTAGGCCTCCACTCTGTCATTCCGGGCCCAATGGACTCTACTTATAATAAACTCTTTGTCCGTTTATTTTTTAATTATCATAAAGTTATTATTTTAATTTTTTACTTATTAAAAAAAATCACACTTTAAAAAATATTAAATTTAATTTTTTATCAGATTCTAAACCTTATATTTAGATAATTAAATTTAATAATTTTTTAAAAAAATAAAGATTTAAGTGTAACAAGAATTATTTTAAATATTTTAATTAGTAAATAATTAAAATAATAATTTTTTAATAAGTAGATGACCAAAATTTACTCTATAATTTTATCTTTCACTTTTCAATTTGGGATTAATTTTATTTTTTTAAAAGAAAGTGGGAAATAGTTTTCCGAAAATTTGGATTCACTAATCTGAAGTTTAAACGAAATGTTATCAAATTTTAAAAGTTAAAGGATAATATGTACATAATTCAAAATTTAGGGAAATACCTTGAACTTCGGCTGAGGAAAAATAACAGTTACAAGAAACTCTCCAACGAAAAAGAAAAACAATTAAACGTGTGCTTGACGGATTTTTGCTTTTTCTAAAGTAGTTGTTATATGATCATTAGAATGAGAGAATTTCATGAAATAACAGAGACATGGATCCTATCAGTTTATTAATAGTTATAATTGTATTTTATAGATATGACTTTAATATGTGTATAAGAAAAATAAAAAATCGCTATATTTCCTACTATCCTATATATATATATATATATATATATATATATATTAATTTTCTTTTTGTTGAAGCGAAAGCTGAGCTTTAAGGTCTTGCAATATTCATACTCATGAAGGAACCAAAATTTAAAATAAAAAAAAAAAAAACAAGACTATCCTGTATAACGTGATACAAGAGAAGCTCTTACTAGGCTAGCTTTCAACATATTGATAGTACAACCACCGACAAATGTGAAGAATTTTGTGCAAAGAAGATAATGATTGATTAAAAAAAAGTCTTTGATAGATATTTAATTTTTTTAAAAAAAATTGTTAATAAAACACTGATGAAGAATAATTTATTATATATAATAAATCATTTTTATTTAATCAAATTAGTTAAGAATTATTTATTATATTCATTATTAATGATAAATATTTATATTATTATACAATAAATTATCTTTAATCAATACTTAAGGACATTCATTAGAAAATTCCTATAAAAAATATTTTTATAAATGTTTCACCATAGTTAAATCAATTTTGTCTCTTAGCATTTAGAATTGATGTAGTTAGTTTCTCCAACAACAATAAAAATAATGATGTTTAATTTATTTATTTACAAAGATGTAATTCTGTTACGTAAATTCATTAGATGATGGATAATTAAGTGGATTTATACTTCTTTTTTTTCATGTGAACTTCCTTTCATAATCGTTAATATTTAAATTTAAATAAAATTTAAAGTAAGCTCACTTAATTATTTATTAAATATATATTGGGCCAAATCATATGTGTACCAGTTAATCACTTCTTTTTTAGTCATTACAAAATAGAATCACAAAATATTAAGTGCATTAACTTTAGATATTATAGAATAATATTGAATCAATTCAAATATGAAGGACTAAAATATTTAAATTTTAAAGTAACCTTTAAAAAGGTTATCAGGTAAAAAAATTTTCGTTTTAAATAATTAAATTGTTAATGTCGTTCGCAATAATAATAATAATATACTATGCACACCATATATATATATATATATAAGCATTGTAAATGTTAATGGGCTAGGATGGTGTTGGAGTGGGCTGGGATTACATCAAGTTTTGACAACAAATATATAATCACAAATATTTAAAAATGGAATGGCTCAAGTCCATATTTAAAAAGGCCTGTAAGATTTGGACACAGTATGTTTTCATTGTCAAGATGTTTAGAATTTATTATATATAAATAATGTAAGTTTTCTGTAAGAATTTTATTGATTAATGAGAATATTTTGTTAAGTAAATTTTTAACTTATTATGTGATGATTTTTCACTAATGTTATATATGTATCAAGAATTCCTTAAGTGCATAAATTTTTAATAGTCAATGAGAAAAATAATAAAATAAATAAATAATTAATTAATTAATCTCTTAAATTGAGAATTTCTTAAATTGTGAGAATTTTTTGAAGTAAATGAGAAAATTAATAAATTATTTTTTTGAAGTCTTAGAATTTTTAGGGTGAATGAAAAAATAATAAAAACAAGAAAATGGTTGAATTAAGAATTATAAAATAACTTGAAATGATCTAAAAGTAAAACAAGGAAAAAACAAATATAGTTGAATGGTTCATTATGGTACACTATATTGTCGTCACTTCTTTTTTACCAATCTCACATAATCAATTTTATAAACTTTCTCTAATTTGTTATGTTTTTTTATATCACATAATATTACTAAATTTAATTTTTTACTAGTACTTACAAATATTATTAACTTTTTTGTTTACTATAAAAAATTCTTATAATTCAAAAAATTCTTCATTTAAGAGTTAATTAATTAGTTTATTATTAGTCTAATTTATTACAAGGAATTTATGCACTTTCAAAAATTCCTAATATATGTATAAGAAATGTAAAAGGTCGTCGTATGAGAAGTTGAAAGTTTATTCAACAAAACCTTCTCATTAATTAATGAAGCTGTCATGTTAAGAAAGTTTACTTTACTTATATATAATAATAAATATTAAAAAAAACTCATTAAGTTGTATTATAACAATAATATGAATAATAATAACTATGGACGAATTTAGCTGTTGAAGATCTAATTTCTGTTTTTTTTTTAAATCAATTCTTGGATTAAGCTCGAATTAGTCTATTATATAGCCTAATAACCTTAAACACGTTAATAGCATGAATGACATCATGCAAACTTAATAATCAAATTAGTATTTTTCTAATTTGTTGTGTAAAAAAATATATTACTTTAATAATATTGTTATTCAAGATTTTGTTTAAACTTCCTCACTCAAATAATATTAAAATAATACTATACAATATTTCCGTGACTAATTATTCTTCTGCCTAACAAAACCATACTTCAAAACACCAAATTAATACTAAAATTCTTTCAGCAATCCAATTACAACTAAAGTCATCTTTAAATGACCAGACTAAAATTTTAAACTATACAAAAAAAGAAAGTAATAATTTATTCTAAAACCATTATGAGTATGTTTGGCATTTGAGTTATATAAACTTGACTTTAGATTAATTTGATCTTGATAAAAAGTAAATTTCCCAAACCATGATATATGTTTAAAGATTTTTATTTAAATAATCAATCCAACTATTCATGCAATTCATTCATAAATGTCAAAACGAATTATGTGAGTTAAATAAACTAACTTGTGTAAGTTGGTGAATTAAACGGAACAATCCATTTAACCAATCTTATTTTGGTGGTTAAGATATTGAATCCAACTCACTGGGTGGATTAAACAAATTAATTCGTTTAACCCACCAAAAAAATATAATAAAAACTTCATAAAAAAAGAATCCAAAATAAAATTAATTAAACTATGAAGCTAAATATTTCATTATAATACCAAAAATCTATTCATTTTATCTATTATTGATCAAATATTGAAATTTAAAGACAAAACAAAGATAAAATCTACTTGAAACTATGAAATATTAAGCTTTTTACAAACTCTATAAAATCATTCAAGTAGGTCAATCCAGTAACTCACTGAGTTAATATATTTATCTCACAAATTAAGTAGATTAAATTAATTTAACTCACCTATATTAAATGAACTGAAAACTTTAACCCATTCCACCAAAATGATAAGTTAAACGGTCCAAATCCATTAAGCAAAACTTATTTTGATAACTCTAAATTCCTTCAATAAAAATATTTTCTTTTACCCCTGTACAAACAATAATTTAAAAAGCAAACATAATTTGAAACGAAAGTCCTACGCAAATCCAAAAAATTCTTATCTGCAAGACAAAACTACATATTGATATAATACTTTTCAACCTTCCCAATGCTAAACTGAAGACACACCATGTCAAGTTGCTATTGTGGATGAGAGGATAACACAAGATGGGAAATGGGGTATGATATGAATGGTTCAAAACTTTGGTACATAAAATAGTAGTGGCTATGGAGCCTCGTGAGTATGGTCCATTTTTGGACCAACTAGGATAATTTGTCAGAGAATCTTCAATAATTAAACGTAGGTCGTTAAATGAAGTTTTAATGACTCAAATTTAAATATAAACAATTATTTAAGATTGCAAGTGATAATTAATGACCACAGGATCTTTAATAAAAAAAATTCATCCGTTAAATTTTTATTCAATAACCTATATTTTACAGGAAATTTTCCTGTGAAAATCCGGTTCGCGTGGTCCGTGCCTTGCTGCACCAAGCAAGCACTATCACACTTCACAGACTCGTCCTGTTGATGTACATGGGCGTGTGCTGTTGTGAACCATAATTCTTCTTGTACTGTGCATTTGTCATTTGGACACAATCATTCACGACAACTGTAATGACAATGACCTAACTACGGAATTGGCAATAAAATATAAGTTATTAGATTTAAAAAATAATTATTTATTTAAAAGAAAATAAAAATAAATAATAAAATATGAATTATTACATTTTAATCCAATAACTTATATTTTGTTGCAAATTCTGCAGTAAATGAACCTTTACCACTCATGATCTATGCTCTGTTGTTCTCTAATGCTAAATTTATGCGATTTTGAAGGTATAATAATGTGTCTTCAGAGAGATATTAAGAATAAAATATACTCTTTGTTTGGGAAAATAAATTTATTATAATTAAATTAAAAAAATATCAAATTGATATCTTATTTTTACATTTTATTGTAAATTGATCTTTCATAAATTAATTGTGACAAATTTATTCCTTAAAAATTTTATTTTATATAAAACTAATATCTTATTAATCCAAACAAAAGAATTGATTTTGTATAAATTTAAATTTAATTAAGACTGATTTTATATAAATATAAATTTATGAATTATTAATTTCTTACTATTAATTTATGAAGGCCTAAATTATTTATTCAAAATATTTCATGAAATTATATATAATTTTATAATATTAAAAGCCTAATTTTTATCATATCAATCAAACTTCAGTCTAACGAGCACATGACTAAAATCAGAGTGTCGGACGGCCTTTTTCAAACTTTTTTTTTTAATACATCAAAAGATTTGGAGTTTCTGTACTATTTATATCTCAATTTAATCCTTACAAATCCATTTTTAAAACAGGAAATTATTTTATTATTTCAATTATATATATTATTATTATTATTATTAGTATTATTATTATTATTAAATTTGGCAAGATTAATTTGATATCTCTGTATGATACATGTCCAACATGACCTGTCTTCTCTGACAAAAAAAGTGATCATTTTAAATAGAAACGTGAAAAATGAAATTTTATATGAAATGAATTGGCAATAATGTAGAGTTGACAGCAATATAGGCCAAACTGAGGCCACCCCAACAAGCACAAAATAGAAGTAATCTTAATTTTCAACTCAACATCTGATAAATACAATGGAAAGGGAAATCATAGCACTAGTGAAAGTTACGCACTAAATCAAGTCACATCAATTATAATCCTATAACAAACCCCAAAAAAAATTAATTAAAGATAATAAATTTAAAAATTCCTTATCAAAAAATTTGTGTTTTCAAAATTATTTATAAGAATTTAGACATAAAACTATTTTAATTTTAAAATAATCTGTTCTATAATTTTAAATAAAAAATTGTTACGCTCAAGAGAGAAGCCAGTGAGTGGAGCATATGCCCTTGTCACACCAATCACATTTAGTTTGCAGAAACGCATTGTTCTCTATACAAATGAATGACACAAAATAATGCACTCAACTTCTTCAATTCTGTTTCTCTGTTATCCATCAATTATAGTTTTTGCGCTTTGGGCAATTACATCATTAATTTGATCAACATTTTATTTCCTTCATGAATAATCAACACAACATCTAGGTTTCAGTACCTGGAAAATAATGGGATTAATTATGTAACACTCAAAAGATAGAAATTAATTAGATAAAGTTGAAAATTCAAATCCATGTTCGTTTAATAAAACTTAATGATTTAAATTTTAAAAACTATTTTGTGTTGAGAATCTAAATCCAGTTAAAAACATCTTTTATCACTTCGGCACTCAGATATAATTTAGAACCAAATATAACCATTCATACTATACATTTTTTTTCTTGAGAATCATCGTACTCTCGAGTACAATAATGCTACAAAAAATCTTTAGAGTATTCAATTGATAGTACCTCCTCCTTTCAATAACCAAAATATAAATTTTAATAAATGATCAGCGTAGAGACTCCTTCCTCCTCCAAAAGAATACTACTTCCTTCAATAGCAAGCATTTACAATCAAATTACTGAGGCACCCTATTCCCATTATGAAGAATTTTAAACTCCAGAAAAGGTGCAGCAACTCCATGGGTACAATCACATAGCAATCTTCAGAGTTGAGAAACTGTCATGCAGATAGATACCTTTATGGCCTGTGTGTTAAAGCAGATAAGTCTTTTGAGGGGTTTACTTTGATTTAGAAGAGCCACTGAGCTTAGGGTCTGTTTGGTAGTATACAACATCCTCATGGTCACTAACAAAATGGTCCTTCTTCAAGCTTCTTATCAAATCTCCAATAAGGTGAAAGGGTAGAGGGCTGGATTTCTTAGGCTCTCTGTAGTAGTTTCCAAGCACTGGCTTAGCTGCCTCAGTCTACAAACAAAGACAACAAGACAACTCTGTCAATTCTTTCAGAAATGAACAGAATTTGCTATACAGATTTTCACTTTTTGTTATCATATCCTCCAACAAGAAACATGATAAGTAAATATCATTTTACATTTTGACATTTATGATTGGGTATTTTAAGAATCTTACTCTACATGTTATGTTATTTTATAGGAGATTTTGCTAGCAGACACTTTAAGACATTTATTGCAGCCAAGACAAGCACAGTGAAATTAACTATTCTTTGGTTCATCTAAAGAAGAGGATTGGGTACTCACTGCTTCAATTAAGTGATAGTGTGGGATTTGAGGAAAGAGATGATGAACGACATGGGTTCCAATGTCATGGTGAATGTTGTTAATCCAGCCATAGTCACGATCAAGTGTTGTAAGTCCACCCCTCAGGTAACTCCATTCCTGTCCAACAAATGAACCTTAAAGATGTCAGAACAGTGAGACACAAACATTCTATAAAAAGAGCGTTATTGTGAAACATTTTTATGTATGTTCATATCGGTGTCATTGTTTCTTAGTTGTGTGAGAGAGGTTGGATTTTGAAAACTTTGAACCAAAAAAAGAAAAAAATAGAACGTCTAAAAATTATAAATTAATTCCATTTTCTAAATTAAATAAGATGCAAAGAACAAGTTGAACACCGTTTTTCCTGGAAAAGAAAGAACCAGGAAAAAGAAGGGATGAATAGAGTAGAGATGTTTGGTACCTTTCCTCGATACCATGGTAATTTGTCTTCATGCCCATGGTGATGCAAGTAAGTTACGAAATCCAACCACATGACGAAGACCTCCATTCCAAGCAAAGTCAAATCAGGACATTGTTTACATTAAGAGAACTAATAAAAGTGCATAAAGGGAAATATTCCATCGTTGGAAATAAGAAAAAGAAATTACCCAGTATGGAACGCCATAAAGCTTAAGCAATTGAATTGGACCCATTACAAATCCTAATCCTACTAGTAAAGCAGCCATTGCTGTCCAACAAATTGTAGAAGTAATGACATCTTTTCGTTCACTTGGGACGAACAAATCACTGTTTGGGTCAAAGTGAGAACCAGTCTTCCCAGGACTCCTACTCCACTGAATTCAAAGATCAAAACCCAGGTCAGTTACTCCATTAGACTAGAAATAACGGCAATAAAAGTTTAAAATATTTTTCTTCTTAAGAAAAGTCACTTCAAGACTAGCAGTCAAAGGGACAAGCCAGAGGGCAACAAGAAATCTCCCTTGAAGGGCAAGTGTTCTAAAATTCTGACCAAAAGCTTTCAGGCTGCGAAACTTACGAGGTAGACAGGGTATGCAAGCATTGGAAATGGCACTGTAAATCTCAAAGTCCGAGTGATACTGTCCAAGTTCTTGAAAATTTTCTCAGGCAACTGCAAAATTGACATGTGAGCTTTAGATTAGATACTGTAGCCGAAGGAAACCGAATTAAAAGTTGAACTATAAACAACTATAAGCTCACCGGATGCCAAGATTCATCATTTTCAACATGGCCATGGTTTTGATGATGAGTCCTATGGCTGATTCTCCTATGTATATGTTAGCAAAAGGTCATTTTCAAAGCGAGATGAAATAAAGGAAAAAAAAAGAGGAGAAAAAAAAAAGCTATTCATTCAAGAGCATACCATCCATGATAGGGGACTAGAATAGAAGAATGAAGAAGATGCCCAACCACACTGTTCAGCTTATGATTGTTTGAAAAGCTTCCATGACCACTAAAACATTTAAAAATAATAATAACAACAAAATTAATCAACTATCAATTTCAGAATCCACCCAAAAGCCAAAATAAGAGAGACCCAATATCTGAATCAGAAAAAAACAGAGGGATGAAATTGATGAGATTATTACCAATCATGGCCGAGAACAAACAGAGCCCAGAACATAGTCCCCTGGGCAGCCCAATACAAAGGCCAAATGAACCAGTTGTTCAAATAAGCTGCAGCAGCAGCCAATCCGAAAACGACAACAACATCCCTCACCACATAGCTCATTGACCTCCATGGGTCCTTCACCCAGCAATGCTTAGGAATGGCTTCTCTAATATCAGATAACTTAAACGCCGGTGGAGCACCAGGATCGAACTCATTAGCCTCCTTCGTTATTGCATCTTCCTCTCCTTCAATAGGGGAAACTCTCAATGGAGCACTTACCCTCAGCTCCCAACTTCTCGGTTTTATACTACGGCTAGAGAAACTTGATGGGTAAATTTTCAGATCTACCACAGCTTTGGATTTGTTTGTGTCAAAAAATCTAACCTTTGACGGATTGACGGGAACAGCTCCCATTCTGGGTCGAGGAAATGATGGAGGAAGAGGCTTTAAGCCACATTCTGACAAAACCCAACCTGCCATTGGAGACCCAGACGGAGCTTTTCAGACCAGGGGTTGGCTTCCTGGATCACTGGGGGAAGATGGCTATAAAGAAACGAAAAGTCACGCCATAGAAAGAGACAGAAAAAGGCAAAGCGATGTGAAAGAAGATATCTAGCACACAAGAAATACTAACAAATAATCGAAATCCGATTTAGAAATTCAAGAAAACAACTTTGTGAGAATCTGTTTTTCTCTCTGCACAATGCAAGCGTTTAGAGGGAGAAGAAGAAAAAGGAGTCTCTTCCGGGTCTTGTGGTTACGGGGAATCAAGGAAGATGAAGGGATTATATATATAAGGCTGCGCTTGCAGGCGCAATTGGGTCATGGTGTGTGTGTGTGTGTGTGTGTTGGCTTGACGCTACAGAATGTTGCGCTCCTTTATTGGAATTCCTCCGCTTCGTGCCGTGTTTTTGACCTATCATGGAAGTGGAAGCCCTTTTATTACGTTTATTTATTTGATGTCAATTAAAAATATTAAGAATTTTATTTTTAAAATTATTTGATAAATATAATAATTAAGTTCCTTTTAACTCTAAAGAATCATTGATAAAAAAGTTCTAAGGTAGGGTTTCGATTTTTTTTTTAAAAAAATAGATTCTTAAATTTTTAAGATATTTTTTTTAAAATTAAGGTCTTTCGTTATATATATATATATATATATATATATATTAAATTTATAATTCTTAATAGTAAAATTTTCAAATAGTTACTTTGATTCATATTGAGGTGTAAAAATACATGACTCAATTTAATTTCTTTCCATGTTTACTTCTAAATTTTAAAAGTATAAAATTAGTTATCTTAAGTTTTTGACTCATTAAATTACATTTATTCCTTTTCCTAATAAAACATTAACAAATAATGAGTTATAAATTTTTAAATTAAAATATATGGTTCAATTTAATCATATTATATTGTTTGACCTTTCAAATTTGGAAATGTAATAACTAGTCTTTTTCAATTTTTGACTCACTAAATGTACATTCATTTATTTCTTTCACTAATGAAGATTAATAAAAAAAGTTATGGGCTTTCTAAATTAAATAATGTACTTTTGCAATGTATAAATCAAATGATTTATGTACCCGCGCGCGCACACGTGTAGATATATATATATATATATATATACACGCTTGATATTTCCAGTCCCTCATTTCCTCGTGTTTGCCAAATAATTTCTATCAATAAAATCATTTGTTTTCATTTAAATTCAGAGTTCGTATATTGCAATCCAAAGGCACCAACGTCCAAATAATTTAGATTAACAGCAAAAAAAAAGTATGGAGTTCTAAACTTCTAATAAAAAATAAAGAAAATTATTTTAAAAAATTCTAGTCATTATGTTATGATTCTATAACATGATTACTAACAAATTATTATTTATTTTAAACTTAGAATATGATAAGAATTAATTATAGGAAATGAATAAAAATTGTGTTGTAATAAATTGAAGGGGAAAGTCCTATTATTGAAGTATGTAAAACATCTTTACATAAAATAGAGTAGAGTTTCTTTGACTACCTGATTTAGTATTGGTAAAAAATTAGCCCATGTTTTATTTTAAGTTTATTATAATCAATAATTATTTGTATTAAGTTGAAAACTTATAATTGCATAGCTATTGATTTAATGAGATCTAATCTAAATTTGTATTTTTGATATAACAATGATAAATACAAAGGTTTGAGAGAGAGAGAGAGAGAGAGAGAGAGAGATATATATATATATATATATATATGTTACGAATTATTTTTTCTTTCAATTTGTATGATGTTATGTTTATTAAGATATTAGCTCCGACTAATCAGTGCTAATTTTAGTATCTTTCATGCTAGTTAACTTAATGTGATTATATGATTTGAATTAGGAATTGAATACATTCAAAGTATAACATTAATATAGGAAATGAATTTAAAATATGAAATATCATTTTAATCCCGAAGTTGCCTGATTTGGCTTCTTTTTTTTTTTTGTCGGGTCAAAGATTAGTTAGGTGTTTATTCATCTTTGTAGGATTGAACGGTTGGTGATATTTAGACCCACGTGACTCACATGACTATTTTCTTCATTATTCTAACTTATTTTTGGCAAAGAGTGGATGGAGTTATATCACACTAAAATTTTGAGAAAATACTAAATTAGTCATTCAATTATATATTTTATAATAATTTAGCTTTTTATTAATAATTGTGACAAATTAATATCTTAAAAAATATTATTTTATGTAAATTAGTTCCTCAACAATCTAAATAGAATAACTGATTTTGTATAAGTTTAAAATTGTGAATGAATGATTTTGTATAGATTTGAACATGTGAGAGATTGATTTATCACGATTAATTTATGAAAATCAAATATTACAAAGTGTAAAAGTAAGAGGTCAATTTTATACTTTTATCCTAAAATTATGGTAATTTTATTTAATATCATCTTAAATTATATTTTAAAAAAAAATTCACACTCAATTTTATTTATAAAATATAACTTTGTTATCTTTTCTCTTTATTTTTTATCTGGCCATTTTTAATCTTTTAACACTCTAGCGTTAGTTATTATTAATTCGTAAGTTTCCATATATATTGTGAATACTGAAATAGTTGAAATTAATTAATGTAAAACAAAAGAACTAAATTTTTTGTATTTGAAAATTTAAATATAATTGAATTTGATAAAATTTAAATTGTTAGATAAATTTAATAATTCAAATTTAAAAAATATATTAAAATAATTTAAATTTTATTAAAATATAAATTATTAAATAAAAATTTAATAATTCAAATATCCTTAAATAGTAGGAATTCAAATTTTCAAATACATATAATCTATATTTGTTACACCTGAGCTCATAGGGCATGATTGGCACAACAATAAAGTGTCATTCATCCTCACGAACCCGTCAGAATCCTCATAATGACATAATTTATATAAATTCAAATTAAATAGCATAAATCTCACAACTCTCTATAACGTTTTCTGACATATCATCATAATATATCAAACATTTAGCCTGTATACAAGGGAGCAACTAAATGGAATTATAATAATAATAAAAGACATAGCTCTAGTAGTAGGCTAGACTTACCAAAGAATTAATCACCAAGATTAAAATTTCGAAAGTGGACGTTCTGGAGAAGTGTTGAGATCTGAAAAATGTTAAATAATAAGGTGCGTGAAAACTCAATGAGTAGGTAATTTTAATATTGCAGAAATTAAGGTATACTTACGGTGGTACGTCTTTCGAAATTTAAAACCATATATCATAAAGATATAATTCAGTAATATCAAACAGAAAAGAATCAACAACAGAATGCATTTGGGAATTTCCTACAAACTAGTCATAATTTCATAACACAGAGTTAGCCTAATGCTAATGAAGACATATCAGAACTTATAGTCATTTAGCTATAGGCTTTGAGTAAATATCATAATGGCCCTAAGCTTCAAATAGAATATGGTAGTAAGGGTATAATATCCAACCTTATCAGAATACTAATCACAGTGTACTATGGCTAATGTTTACTGTTGTTAGCTACAAGGTTATGTTTTGGACACATTCTCAATATTCATAAATAAATAAATATTCATGTACAGATATCAAAAATTTCAAAATCATACCACTTCAAAGTTCATATTTCAATATTTATAATAATTAAAAATTAAAAATTTATAATTCAAAATAATATTTTGCATAATTAGGATTATCTACTCACTTGAGATGTGTTTACCAACCTCCTTTTATCCTTAATTATAATTCCTTTGTTGAAAAATTTTCTACTCACCTAAAAAAATTAAATAAAATATTCTTAACATCTAGTCCTTATAATTAATTTAATTATTTAATTTTTTTCACATAGCTAATTAATTATTTTTTATTTAACTTTATCCAATATACATATTTCTTTACTAAGTATTTGGAAATTAAATTTATGAGCCACTTCAAGACTACCTTAAAATTCTTATAATTAGCATTTCATTTTATTATTCTTATTATCATTACTATTATTATTATTATTATTATTATTATTATTATTATTCAATTATTTTATTATGCACTTATTAAATTTTTAACACCTACCATAACACAATTTTTACTTAAGGGTCACCTAATAAATTTCAAATTTTCCATTTAACCTCATATAATATTTATTTTTATCCAATCAAGTCATACTAATTTTTCCTTCTAATTTCCTTCCTTTTTCTTCATGAAAAATCTAGGAAAATTACTAAAATTTGAAATTTTTTCAAAAACTCAAACTAAAATTTTCAAAAATTCTAAATCACTCAATAGGTGCATAACAAAATTTAAGAAGTCCTAAGAACAAAAATTTCACTAAATTCCCAAATTGCTTTTAGACCCATAAATTGGGATTTTTCAATTCGGAAAGCTAAATTTTACAATTGATAAATGATTTCAAGGGAGAACGGTGAGAAATTCACCTTGGAAGTGTAATACTAACTCAATTTGAAACAAACAATTTGAATTGAGCTCAATTTTGCTTCTTTTTTTTGATAAATAGTGTTGAAATTAGGGTTCTTTGATTCTAAGCAAATTAAACCAAATTAATCAGTGTAAATGAGGCAGAAAGGTGCAAAATTATTGTAGAAAATGAAACTCTATGTTTAATTGGATTAAAAATGCACCAATTTCATAAATTTTGGGCTTAGAATTCTAGTGTATCGGACTGTCAGAAAATTAATGAAATTTTGCCAGTGTGGCGGTCAGTGGAGGTCGCTGGGGAGTTGACGAAGCCGCTGCAGCTGAGAGGTGGCATTGGCAAGGTGGAATGAGGTCAAAGGAAGCTCTGGTTGGCCAGAAAAAATTACACTGTGATGCTTGCGAGTCGCATGATTTTTCGGCGATTTGCCTGTGGTGGAGGGTATCGGTGGTTAGGGATGGGCTAATTATGCCATTGGTTGGTCACTGGTGCTCGCGCGAGGGTGGTAGAGTGGCTATCAAAGGGAGGAAGTGAAAATTTGTGTACTGAACCGTGAAAAATTTGCAAGTAGGTATCAGATGACTAATTTTGCAGATTATTTGAGGATATTAGCTATAGGTTAGTTGCATAATTGGGCAATAATATAAATTAGGTGGAGTTAGTAGACATAATTGAAAATTTTAAAATATTTTAAATGAAAAAATATATATTTTTTATCACATCAAAATTTCCCTTACAGATACTTGGTTAACGTATTTTGTTGAGTTAGAAGTGCTAAAAATACACAGGGTGAGGCTCGAATACTGACTTTGGTTAAAATTTCAAATAAAATTTTATCTGCATCTATATTTATCCCTAACTAAGTTCCCTTTTTAACTATAAATTTTATGGGTATTACATTATTTGTAAAACTAACATAAAAAATTTAAACCATTAAATAAAAATTTAATACTTCAAATCTTTTCAAATATAAAAAAATTAAATGTTCAAATATATAGAATTGATATACATAGAGTATAGTAGTAGTAGCTCAATAATTAGGATTTCTCACACTCATTTAAGTAATTTCAAACTCAAATTTTATTGAAAACAAATACTATTAATTATAATATAGTATCATAAGATATAGGCCCGTTTAGTACAAGTGCAACTTTGGAGAAAAAGAAATAACTATTTAAATATTTGGTAGTATGGAGCCTGATTTCATCATAATGAAGATTTCATCAATTTAATGAAAACATCTTTCATAAGGGGTGGATAAAATGAAACAAATATAATTAGAATAAGATAATAATAATGAAAACATCCTTATAATAATAATGATAATAAAAATAAATAAAAACATTGATAATAATAATAATAATAATAGTAATATTTTAAATTTAAGGATAGTTTGATTTTTTTCAATTTTTTTTCTCTATTACTCTCTCATTTTCTATTGCATATTAAACATACTTTTCAAAATGATTTCTATTTCTAATCTCATTATCATTTTTATTCATATCCTCTTTCCTCCTTTCATTTTCTTTGGGTATCAAACGCCACAAAAGGTGTATAGTGGTAGCAAAAGCTCGTGACTATGAATATTTTGGAGATTTGATAAAAAAAAAAAATAAAAATTTTGAAGATAGCATGAAGTAAACGTGAGGGAACAGGCAGTAATGTGGTTGTTGATTTTTCATTGGTGCATCACTATATGGTAAATAGAGGTCGGTATGATGTGATGTGTATCACCATGGCCTCACATTTGCTCTTAGGCAAAGAAAGAAATAGCTATATTGACCCATTATTTCATTAATGGTCCTTTCAATAGTCACCCGTGGATTTGTGAACTTGGTGTGAATTTAGACCCAAAAAAAAAAAGTTTAAGATAAATAAATTAAATAAAATAAATAAAGCAAGAATAGTATAAATTATAAACAATACGAGTGACTTACTTTTGGTTCTCAAAATTTTAGAACTTAATTTATTACCATCCTATATTTTTAATTCATTTTTTGGTTTTAAATTTATTGCGTTATCAAACATGTTTATATTTTAAATATTTAACTTCTTCTCCATGTGACCATGTCTTTTATAAATTTGATTATGAATATAGAATAATCATTTTCAGATCAATTTTTCATTTATTCTCTAATTTTAAATAAAAATAACTGAGAATTGAATTGAGTTACTTTATCTTAAAAACATCATTTTGAGAAGAGTAATTTTTAATAATTTAATTATTAATTTCCTCTATAATTAATCTCTTGTTTGAACATACAGAAATTTCTTTTGACATCATTTTTTTACTAATTATCAATAAAAAAATACAAATATTATTATCAATATTGTTCTCATGATCCAATGTGGGAATTTAGGGATTTATTTTTATTTCTTTTATATCACTACATAAATTGCATATTATTTAAAAAAAAAAAGTTTCATCACATAATTTCATAGTATCCTTCAAGGCATTAATCAATGTTGATGGTCACCATGAGACCCCACTACTACTAGTTGCCGGCCATCTATTGTGTGGATAAAAAACCCTTTTTTTTTTATATATATATATATATTTAAAAATTTTATGGTGCTCACAAGTTATGGATACAATTTCAGGAATAGAATGCTTCAAAGATTATTAATGATAGAATAGAATAACAAAAGCATGACTCCAATCTGACTTTCTCTCTCACATTTAAATTGGAGATTTGGATTCTTTAATTTATAAACATGTCAAATATATAAACATGTAAAGTACTTTTAAAATTAAAGAGAGATAGAGTATGGGTGGTGAGAGGAGATCGGTCCTATATACACTCCTATTCCTTGTGTTGCACTCTCTAACTTTAAAAGCATTTCATTGAATTTATATAGTTTAGAGATCCAATTCTCTAAAGTTTTCCAGATATGATTACCCTGCTGTCTTTTGTCAAAGAACTTATTATAATTGTATTCTATTTATAAGGTAAGAGTTAATTGTATTCTATTTATAAGGCAAGAGTGTAAATCTAATTTGTAAATCATTCCACTACTAACCCTCTTTAATTATTTTTTTTTATTAAGCTACAAAACAATGAAATTATACATATATTGCTATTTCATTCCACTTCATTTTATTGTCCTCTAAATTTCTGAACATAGGTTTAAGTAACTTTGTGTGCAAATGATTGGATTAATCTACTAATAATTATAATGTATATCTATCTAGTTATTTTTTTTATAAATAAATAAAAAATATGCTTTATTTGTGATACTCTTGAATTTTATCATGTTATATTTAGGCTAAGTGAAAAAGAAAAGAAAAGTTTATATTAACTTCAGAAGATTAGGAAAATAAGAGAACGTAGATGGATATGAAAAAAAAATATGAACAATTCTTAAAGAATAAATTTTTAAACTAATTAAAAAAAGACCAAAACATTAAATAAATTACTATGAAACTTGAGTTAACCACAAGTAGTTGAGCTTAATCCATGCTCTCCAAAGAACTTAGGTTCAAATATGAAAGTGTACAATTCTAGGAATAACTCTTCTTTTTTAAAAGCAAAATAAAATTTTTCCATGTGTGCAACCCACTTGAAATTACATATGTGCCCTTAGCTTATTATTTGACTTATCTTTTTCTCCCAATGTGAAAGCATGGAAATAAGGAGAAAATTTTTGTTCCTCCTTGTTTTAGTCATTCCATCACCATAAGCGACATTTTTCATCATTTTTCTATCCCCTTTGTCGTGTTTTTGGCCAACGCTAGCATGAACCACATTGAAATTTCAAGAAATTCTGACAAAGGTCTACTCTTCCATATCAATAATGTTAGGGTTTGAAAGAGGAATCAATATGATGTGATTGGTGTAGATTTTCTCCAAATTGTTTTGTACCTCTTTTATGAGTAATCTATCATTTCTCTTTTGTTAACTCCATATAACGATTTTAGGGTTTTTTAAAATGCAAAATTGGGTGTGATTATGGAGAAATAATTAAGTTGTTTTTTTTTCTTCCTAACATCAAATTCATTCTTTCTCTATATAATCTATAATCAATTTCTGACATTGGGGTCTTATCTTGAAACCCTTCTTTTCAATGTGTTGGGAGTGTAATTGAGGGTAATCTTAGTAGAATTCCTTCAAATTAAGTTAGAGTTTTAGTTCTTTAATGAATTTTGTTTATTTCTCTTATAATTACCATGTGAAATTGCTAAGGTTTGGCCTTCAATTTTAAACCCCTCTTGATTGAATTATTTGAATTAAGGATTAGACAAGTATTGTGTTAAATATTGTAAGATTAATTGAATTAAGGATAATTTTTTATATAATAAGTTAAATGTGTTATATGTTATTATAGGACCATAGGCCTTATTCTTAGAAAAGACTGTAGGAAAATGATTATGGTGTGTGCTCTTCCCCATGTGTGTAAATATTGTTAATCATACTTGTTTTATGCATTTTAAATTGTCATTTATGAATATTTTTATTTTATACACTCTGGTGTCTTGAGAAAACACCTGTTAATTCTAACATGTGTTTACTTTTTGAAAAAATTAAAAATTCCTCCATATTGAAATGATCGTTTTGAATGATTTACATGCTATACAATTTTATAAGAACTTTCAAAATGATTTTTCATCATCTAAATTTTTGAAAATTAGAATTTTGCTATTTGGATATATTTTTTATTATGCATACTATTATGGATTATATAATTTTCTTGAAAATACATCCAAAACAAAATATTATAATGGCCCTAGGTTTCAAACAGAATATGGTAGTAAGGATATAATATCCAACCTTATCAGAATACCAATTGCAGTGCACTATAGCTAATGTTTACTGTTGTTAGCTATAAAGTTCTGTTTTGTACACATTCTCAATATTCATAAATAAATAAATATTCGTGTACAGATATCAAAAATCTCAAAATTGTACAACTTCAAAGTTCATATTTCAATATTTATAATAATTAAAAATTAAAAATTTATAATTCAAAATAATATTTTGCATAATTAGGATTATCTACTCACTTGAGATGTGTTTACCAACCTTCTTTTATCCTTAATTATAATTCCTTTGTTGAAAAATTTTCTACTCACCTAAAAATATTAAATAAAATATTCTTAACATCTAGTCCTTATAATTAATTTAATTATTTAATTTTTTTCACATAGCTAATTAATTATTTTTTATTTAACTTTATCCAATATACATATTTCTTTACTAAGTATTTGGAAATTAAATTTATGAGCCACTTCAAGACTACCTTAAAATTCTTATAATCAGCATTTCATTTTATTATTCTTATTATCATTACTATTATTATTATTATTATTATTATTATTCAATTATTTTATTATGCACTTATTAAATTTCTAACACCTACCATAACACAATTTTTACTTAAGGGTCACCTAATAAATTTCAAATTTTCCATTTAACCTCATATAATATTTATTTTTATCCAATCAAGTCATACTAATGCTTCCTTCTAATTTCCTTCCTTTTTCTTCATGAAAAATCTAGGAAAATTACTAAAAATTTGAAATTTGTTCAAAAATTCAAACTAAAATTTCCAAAAATTCTAAATCACTCAATAGGTGCATAAACAAATTTAGAAAGTCCTAAGAACAAAAATTTCACTAAATTCCCAAATTGCCCTTAAACCCATAAATTGAGATTTTTCAATTCAGAAGCCAAAATTTACAATTGATAAATGATTTCAAGGGAGAACGGTGCGAAATTTACCTTAGAAGTGTAATCCTAACTCAATTTAAAGCAAACAACTCGAATTAAGCTTAATTTTACCTCTTTTTTTTTTTGATAAATAGTGTTGAAATTAGAGTTCTTTGATTCTAAGCAAATTAAACTAAATTAATCAGTGTAAATGAGGGAGAAATGTGCAAAATTATTGTTGAAAATGAAACCCTATGTTTAATTGGATTAAAAATGCACCAATTTCATAAATTTTGGGCTTAGATTTCTAGTGTATTAGGCTGTCAAAAAATTAATGAAATTTTGCTAGTGTGGCGGTCGGTGGAGGTCGCTGGGGAGTTGACGAAGCCGCTGCGGCTGAGAGGTGGCATTGGCAAGGTGGAATGAGGTCAAAGGAAGCTTTGGTTGGCCAGAAAAAATTACAACGTGATGCTTGTGAGTCGCGCGATTTTTCGGCGATTTGCCTGTGGTGGAGGGTATCGGTGGTTGGGGATGGGCTAATTATGCCGTTGGTTGGTCACTGGTGCTTGCACGAGGGTGGTAGAGTGGCTATCGGAGGGAGGAAGTGAAAATTTGTGTACTGAACCGTGAAAAATTTGCAGATGGGGGAGTGGGTATCAGATGAATAATTTTGCAGATTATTTGAGGATATTAGGTGTAGGTTAGTTGCATAATTGGGCAATAATATAAATTAGGTGGGGTTAGTAGACATAATTGAAAATTTTAAAATATTTTGAATGAAAATATATATATTTTTAATTAGATCAAAATTTCCCTCATAGATACTTGGTTAACGTACTTAGCTGAGTTAGAAGTGCTAAAAATGCACAGGGTGATGATTGAGTACTAACTTTGGTTAAAATTTTAAATAAAATTTTATCTGCATTTATATTTATCTCTAACTAAGTTCCCTTTTTAAGTATAAATTTTATGGGTATTACAATATTTGTAAAACTAACATAAAAAATTTAAACCATTAAATAAAAATTTAATACTTCAAATCTTTTCAAATATAAAAAAATTAAATGTTCAAATATATAGAATTGATTTACATAGAGTGTAGCAGTAATTGCTCAATAGTTAGGATTTCTCACACTCATTTAAGTGATTTCAAACTCAAATTTTATTGAAAATAAATTCTATTAATTATAATGCAGTATCATAAGATATAGGCCCGTTTAGTACAAGTGCTACTTTGGAGAAAAAGAAATAACTATTTAAATATTTGGTAGTATGGAGCCTGATTTCATCATAATGAAGATTTTATCAATTTAATGCAAAACATCTTTCATAAGGGATGGATAAAATGAAACGGATATAATTAGAATAAGATAATAATAACGAAAACATCCTTATAATAATAATGATAATAAAAATAAATAATAACATTGATAAAAATAATAATAGTAATATTTTAAATTTAAAGATAGTTTGATTTTTTTCAATTTTTTTTTCTCTATTACTTTCTCATTTTCTATTGCATATTAAACATACTTTTCAAAATGATTCCTATTTCTAATCTCATTATCATTTTTATTCATATCCTCTTTCCCCTTTTCATTTTCTTTGGGTATCAAACGCCACAAAGGGTGTATAGTGGCAGCAAAAGCTCGTGACTATGAATATTTTGGAGATTTGATAAAAAAAAAAAAAGAAAATTTTGAAGATAGCATGAAGTAAACGTGAGGGAACAGGCAGTAATGTGGTTGTTGATTTTTCATTGGTGCATCACTAAATGGTAAATAGAGGTCGGTATGATGTGATGTGTATCACCATGGCCTCGCTTTTGCTCTTAGACAAAGAAAGAAATAGCTATATTGACCCATTATTTCATTAATGGTCCTTTCAATAGTCACCCGTGGATTTGTGAACTTGGTGTGAATTTAGACCAAAAAAAAAAAAAAAGATAAATAAATTAAATAAAATAAATAAAGCAAGAATAGTATAAATTATAAACAATACGAGTGACTTACTTTTGGTTCTCAAAATTTTAGAACTTAATTTATTACCATCCTATATTTTTAATTCATTTTTTGGTTTTAAATTTATTGCGTTATCAAACATGTTTATATTTTAAATATTTAACTTCTTCTCCATGTGACCATGTCTTTTATAAATTTGATTATGAATATAGAATAATCATTTTCAGATCAATTTTTCATTTATTCTCTAATTTTAAATAAAAATAATTGAGAATTAAATTGAGATACTTTATCTTGAAAACATCATTTTGAGAAGAGTAATTTTTAATAATTTAATTATTAATTTCCTCTATAATTAATCTCTTGTTTGAACATACAGAAATTTCTTTTGACATCATTTTTTACTAATTATCAATAAAAAATATAAATATTATTATCAATATTGTTCTCATGATCCAATGTGGGAATTTAGGGATTTATTTTTATTTCCTTTATATCACTACATAAATTGCATATTATTTAAAAAAAAAAAAGTTTCATCACATAATTTCATAGTATCCTTAAAGGCATTAATCAATGTTGGTGGTCACCATAAGACCCCACTACTACTAGTTGCCGGCCATCTATTGTGTAGATAAAAAAAGGTTTTTTTTTTTTTTTTTTATATTTAAAAATTTTATGGTGCTCACAAGTTATGGATACAATTTCAGGAATAGAATGCTTCAAAGATTATTAATGATAGAATAGAATAACAAAAGCATGACTCCAATCTGACTTCCGCTCTCACATTTAAATTGGAGATTTGGATTCTTTAATTTATAAACATGTCAAATATATAAACATGTAAAGTACTTTTAAAATTAAAGAGAGATAGAGTATGGGTGGTGAGAGGAGATCGGTCCTATATACACTCCTATTCCTTGTGTTGCACTCTCTAACTTTAAAAGCATTTCATTGAATTTATATAGTTTAGAGATCCAATTCTCTAAAGTTTTCCAGATATGATTACCCTGCTATGTCTTTTGTCAAAGAACTTATTATAATTTGATTCTATTTATAAGGTATGAGTGGAAAGCTAATTTGTAAATCATTCCACTACTAACCCTCTTAAAATTTTGTTTTTTATTAAACTACAAAACAATGGAATTATACATATATTGCTATTTCATTCCACTTCATTTTATTGTCCTCTAAATTTCTGAACATAGGTTTAAGTAACTTTGTGTGCAAATGATTGGATTGATCTACTAATAATTATAATGTATATCTATCTAGTTATTTTTTTTATAAATAAATAAAAAATATGCTTTATTTGTGATACTCTTGAATTTTATCATGTTATATTTAGGCTAAGTGAAAAAGAAAAGAAAAGTTTAAATTAACTTTAGAAGATTAGGAAAATAAGAGAACGTAGATGGATATGAAAAAAAAATATGAACAATTCTTAAAGAATAAATTTCTAAACTAATTAAAAAAAGACCAAAATATTAAATAAATTACTATGAAACTTGAGTTAACCACAAGTAGTTGAGCTTAATCCATGCTCTCCAAAGAACTTAGGTTCAAATATGAAAGTGTACAATTCTAGGAATAACTCTTCTTTTTTAAAAGCAAAATAAAATTTTTCCATGTGTGCAACCCACTTGAAATTACATATGTGCCCTTAGCTTATTATTTGACTTATCTTTTTCTCCCAATGTGAAAGCATGGAAATAAGGAGAAAATTTTTGTTCCTCCTTGTTTTAGTCATTCCATCACCATAAGCGACATTTTTCATCATTTTTCTATCCCTTTTGTCGTGTTTTTGGCCAACGCTAGCATGAACCACATTGAAATTTCAAGAAATTCTGACAAAGGTCTACTCCTCCATATCAATAATGTTAGGGTTTGAAAGAGGAATCAATATGATGTGATTGGTGTAGATTTTCTCCAAATTGTTTTGTACCTCTTTTATGAGTAATCTATCATTTCTCTTTTGTTAACTCCATATAACAATTTTAGGGTACTTTAAAATGCAAAATTGGGTGTGATTATAGAGAAATAATTAAGTTGTTTTTTTTTTTCTTCCTAACATCAAATTCATTCTTTCCCTATATAATCTATAATCAATTTCTGACATTGGGGTCTTATCTTGAAACCCTTCTTTTCAATGTGTTGGGGGGTGTAATATTTGAAATTGGGGGTAATCTTAGTAGGATTCCTTTAAATTAAGTTAAAGTTTTAGTTCTTTGATGAATTATGTTTATTTCTCCTATAATTATCATGTGAAATTGCTAAGTTTTGGCCTTCAATTTCAAATCCTTCTTGATTGAATTATTTGAATTAAGGATTAGACAAGTATTGTGTTAAATATTGTAAGATTAATTGAATTAAGGATAATTTTTTTATATAATAAGTTAAATGTATGTTATATGTTATTATTGGACCATAGACCTTATTCTTAAAAAAGACTATAGGAAAATGATTATGGTGTGTATTCTTTTCCATGTGTGTAAATATTGCTAATCATACTTGTTTTATGTATTTAAAACTATCATTTATGAATATTTTTATTTTATACACTTTGGTGCTTTGAGAAAGCGCCAGTTAATTCTAACATGTGTTTGCACTTTTTGAAAAAATTAAAAAATTATTGTAATATTCTTCCATATTAAAATAATCATTTTGAATGATTTACATACTACACAATTTTATGAGAACTCTCTAAATGATTTTTCATCATCTAAATTTTTGAAAATTAGAATTTTGTTATTTGGATATATTTTTTATTATGTATACTATTATGAATTATATAATTTTCTTGAAAATACATCCAAAACAAAACATAGTATTTGTTTCTTTTGTTTTTGTTGACAAACATATAATATTTGTATACTTTGGTAAGTCCTTTTTGTGACACGCAGAATTTTAGTTTTGATTACATTGTAAGTTATTGGAGAATTGGATTGAATATTATTATTTTTCTTTGTTATATTTGTAATTGGACTAATTAGATTGTTTGATTTAGTCAACTAACAGATATGAGAATTATTTTAATGTTTGAATAAGTCACCCACTACTATTAGGGGGGGACATTATTGAAAGAATATATTCATTTATTCTAATATATATGTGAAGTAGTGTCGGAAGGGAACCATAAAGAAAATAAAAGAAAAGGAACAAAATATTTTAACTCAACATTTAATAACAAAAAGTCTGCAAGTGACTTAATGCATATTCAAAGAAAAGATATGGGTTAATCCAACCCTAAACCTAAGATTCAAATCTTTTATTGAAATTCTTAATTCATTGTTAAAATTTCTTATTAAATGCTAAGTTACTTTGATTGCTTCAAATTACAAACCCTAATTATCAAATAATAATAACACAAGTAATAATAAACTTGTCCTCCAATTTTGTTGCATAAACTCATTGTAACTAAAAGGAAGAAAATCTATCTATTTATTTACTATATAAGTAATTGAACTAGATGGAACCAAATCATTTAAGAGATAATTTGATTTAGTGTTTTCAAAAATTTGTTTCTATGTATAGACGAGAGTTTGCCTTATAAATATTGTTTGGTTTGGCATTTGATTTTTTTTAAAATCAATTTTGTTCTCCAACCCCCTATTTGCACAAAAATAAAAAATAATTATTTTATGTTGAATGAACTGTATAAATAACAAAAATTAATTTTTAAATGAAAATCTTCAAATATAAATCATAGTGATATAAAATCAAGTTTAACTAAAATTAATTTTAAAAATCAAGTTAATCTAAAATCACGTCATTAAGCATCAATACAAACATATATAAAGACCAATTTCATTTGGTTTAATCAATCTTGCCTTATTACTTTCTTTTTTTTATTAATTATATCTGAATTAATATAAATTATAACTAATTATGACATAACTTTTAAAAAATACGTATAACATTTCCTTTTCAATTTTTTTAATTTAAAGTTTTAATCATATAAAGATATTGTAAAATTATAAATAAAAAATATATATTTAATGGTCAGTGGGTCCAGTCCAATCAGTTCTTAAGCCTAACCAAACCTTGAGGGAATCTAATTACATTGCACTGATTTTGGTCGGTAGTGTGAAAGTTTGGTGTGATTGTTTTAAATTATCACACAGAATTAGACGTTCATTTATGATTCGCAAAACCCTAATCATATTAATAATAATAATGTGATTGTTACTATACAGAGCCACATTGACTTGACTTCTGCAGTTTCTGTTCTTACAGGTTTGACCAATAGCATGTCTTTTCTGTTTAGCTTTACATGCAATTGATTAATCAAGTTTTCATTTTAAGATATATATTATTTGTTTTTTTATTGAAGGTGGGGAGTTTATATATATATATATATGCATATAATTATTGTTTATTTTAATTTTATTTAATTCAACCATCAATTAACTTGTGGGCCAGCGACCTCTTCGGGTTATATTATGGTTTAATTTTTTAAATACTGATATTGGATACAAATAGTAAATGCGAGAACATTTTTATAGTAAATATTTTTTAATTTTTTTATTAATATATTTATACCGTTAAATTTTTATTTAATAGTTAAATTTTTTTAAAAATTTTATTTCATAACAATAGGTCTGGATCATCCAATGATCCAAATTCTTGTCGGAAAAAACTTGAGACCCGATTCTAGTAAATAGCAGGTAATTATAGACCTAATTAAAAAATTAGAATAATGTATTGAATTCTGTTCTGTCAACTCTGGGATTGAAAACGCAATGATGTAGAAAGAAATATAAACTAAACGCAAAAGCAGATGATTGTGTACACGATTAATTTGCTATAAACATAATCAGTATTATTCTGCATAAAAAACTATTTGTTTGGCTGCTAGATGGAACCAAGTCGTGCAAAAATAACTACCCAAAAGTTACTCATGGTTTAAATAAATTAATAAGTTTGGTGGCATTTAATTTGTCTCTTTTTGAGGTTGATCTGGTTGGTCAATGATAAATAGTACCATAAGGAAATATTTTATTATGTAAAATATAGTTTCTTGTCACGTACAACCATTCAAAGAAGTATTTCTCAATCTGCCAATGATAGACAGAAACGTTTTAAACTTATAATGGCGCCCAGATAAGAGGAGAAAACGAATTTTGATTCTGGAATCTCAAATAGGTTCAGGCATTTCGGGATTTGATATTAAGATTAGAATAAAATAAAATAAAAATAGTGGAACTTTAAAAATGTTTGGATCCAGTGATCTGGACGTGCAAAATTTATTTTTAAAAATAGTAAAATTAAGGATCATAAATTTAAAATACTAATTATAAAAGACCTTAAATTTTACTTTATTTTTTTTTGAAGAACTTAGGGACTAACTTTCTTTTTTTGAATAACCATGTTCTAGAATTTTGAAAATACATATAAAAGAATTCTATAAAAAGATCCCAGTCCCAAGACATAGTTTTTCAAAATTAAAAAGATTTTGATCCTTAAATCTTTTAAAATAATTTTAAAATTTAAAGTCCTTCATAATAAAAAATTTTAAATTTATAATCCTTAATTATAATTTTTGATAAAAAATGTTGACTGGCCAACCTTTCCCTAATAAAATAAAAGTAAAATCTTTGTTGTACTTGTAATTTTAAATGTACCAATACATCTAATTAAAATGTAAAAACATAAATATAAAATTATAAATACACTAAAGATGACACCAAAAATAAATAATAAAATACAATATTATCAACTCTTGAACCAGGGTCAATCCACAATCCAATAATTTTATATAATTAGTAACTTGCAATAACACTTCCCCCCTTTAACATCTCCAAGAGCACTGAACGCTTGCTCATTCGCCATTTCAGATCAAAAGACTACGTGCCACTTTTCTATATTTTTCTTTTCCAACACTGAAAAATGAATATAAACTAAAATGGAAAAAACAAAAAATGGCTTACAGCTCAATTACATAATGTACAGGACAACAAATATATGTATTTCTTAAGTGAGACCATCAAAGTTCATATTTGCCACCATTTTCGCCTTTCCATTGTCCTTACAAGTTCATTTGCCAGTGATGCAAAGTTCTCAGATCCACTTTGCAGTTCTGCAGTGCGTTCGCTGATTCTCTGAATTAAATAGAGCAGCAAAAGCTTAGTTGAGAATTTTTCTTCATCTTTGGAACAAGATAATACTAATTCAACGTTAGAAATTTAGGACATCTAAAGAGTGCATAAAGAATTGAAGATATTTTATTTAAAGGCAGTTTTCCCAAAGAAATGGCAAATTTCTAAGTCCATGTAGCAAGGTACCACCATACCAGCAACAATATAATTAAAATGAATTCTCATCTTGGTCCTTCAAATATACATTTCTTTTTCAATTTAGTCTTCCAAATTTTTGACTTAATCATTTCAATCTTTCAAAATATATTTCGTCCTGAACAAACTTCTGACGTTAAGCCAATTGACAAGAAAAATTAACAGAAATGGTTATGTTACCTAACTAATAGCCCATGAAGCCGATAAATACAACACTATCGTTGAAACATGAAAAAAAAAAATATTATTATGTTTTGATTTAGTTGAAAACACACTGCATTTGTTTTTTTCACTTTTCAATCATGGCTGTACATTTCATAACCACATTAGGCTCTTGGTTAGGCCACATGACTATTTCATTTGATTTTTTGGTCAATGGGCATTATGTGAGGACTTCATTAAAGAAGAAATGTAGTTTGGAGAATTAATATAAGAAAATCAGAATCTGGAGACCAAACTGAAAAAAAAAAGTATTTTTTTAAGACCCAAATATTAAATTATCAATATTTTTTTGGAGATAAATAAATGGGGCTTACGGCACAAGAATACTAAAAATTCTTAATGGCCAGACCAAGTACATAATGAAGTTTAGATCAGCATGTCCTGTTCATTCCTGTTTTCTATGTTTTTGAGAAAAAATATAACTCATTTTAAAACTCATAAGATGTATGATAGAATAGATAAATTTCTACCTCCAATTTTTCCTGCCTTTCCATAAGCTTGTTTCTTGCTTGGGCAGCAACGGAAGAAGCATCCTGAAATTAGTTATCATATAAAATATATTTAACTCGTTGAAGTCAATTAAGTATGAAAAGGGAGAAAGGTTAGACAGTATGCCGTTATTCATTACCCCAGTTTTTCTGTAAGTAGCTCTAATTTCTTCTGGCGTTCTAAGTCTTGGCTTTATATCATCATTAGTCCCACCTTGGAATAATTTATCCCTCTCTGTTAACTTATCTGCAGGCAAAAAGGCAAAACAGTCACCGGTCTTTAAAATTCATGAATTTAAGACGCAAATGAAATACCTTTCTGTGTATTTCTAACATCAAATGATGTTGTGGAAACCTCAGCCAGGGGCTCATCTATCTCAATGTCATCTGCCAAAACAGATAATGTTGTGAAATTTCTTTCTTTTTCCTTTTTGACACTACTAAAGCGTTGAAGTATTTTAGAAAGACAAATGTAAATAATGCAGAGGCAATTTAGCAGAAAACCTATATTAAGCTCCACTTCATTATCTGTGACAGTAGTAGGTGAATCTGAAGATGGGGGCTTAAAAAATAAGCCCTCCAAATGTGCAAAATTGTGGCTTCGAATTGCATTAAAATCTGTTCGGTTGTTTTTCCCTCCTTTAAATCCTTTGACTATACCACCTAGAATCCCTGGTGCGATGCTCTGTGCCAACATAAAAAAGCTACTTAAGCAATCAATTTTGTAATGACAGTGCCTTAAGGAATTAGGATATAAGCAAGGCAAATATCTCGTAATAAGAAAAATAGCAGCACCACTCAAACCTGCTTTTTCTTCTGGTTTGAAGAGAATCTGAAGGCTGCGTCTGCAGCAGCTGCAAGAACTTTATCGTGGAGACAAGGCAAATTCCCCATGTTCCTACAAAACAAGAGTATTGCTCATTCAATTTCTTCTTCCTAACTTCTGAGTTTTAACCAGAGGTCTACACTGTTGTCTCTTTATTACAGAATAACAAAATATACCCAAATTCATTTTCACTAGCTAGTAATGAGATGAAGGCCAATTCAGAACCGTTTGCCTGTAAGTTGCCAAAATGAGATAGCTGAGTATCTATTAACCAGAAAACCAAATGTCCTATCTTATCTAAAATAAGAAATAAGTAAATGATTTAGTCCTCGAAAGATCACTTTCCTCTTAATTTGGTCTTCTAAATATAAAGTGTCACAATTTAGTCCCTGAAAGATATTTTCCCAATCAAAATAGTCCATCTGCTAGGCAAAGTCATATTCACTTTTGGACTTGCTAATGTGGCATAATTAGGAGCCCACATGACTGAATTAATGGTTATGAATTCGCCCAGATCTCTTATACCCCCAAGACGACATCGTTTTGGCTACTGTTGCAAACCAAAACAGTGTCAAGTGGGTTAGATTGCTTTTGTAAAGTAGCCTTAATGTTGTTTTAGAAGTATAAGATATCTAGGGGCAAAGGATCATTTTGGTCCCTCACCTTCTACCTTTGTGTCATTTTGGTCCATTAGAAAATTTTAAGTGCCAAAATGGTTTCTTAAAAATCATGGACCGTGCAAAAGGTTTCTTAAAAAATCACAAAATGATTATTTTGATCCCTAGCAGAGGGACTACTTTTGCAGGATTCATGATTTTTAAGGGATCTTTTTTGACACAAATTTTTTAAGGACTAAAACGGCACAAAGTCAAAAGGTGAAGGACCAAAATAGTCGTTTCTCATATCTAGGCAAGTCCATGTCATCAGTTAATGGCTGTAAGAGTTCCAATTTATGCCACATCATCAAGTTTTTTAAGTGGTCGTCAGTTGTATGGACCTTTTTAATTGGGAAAATCTTTGAAGGGACTATTGAGAGGGTTTATCTTTGGAGGACCACATTGAGAAAAAAAATCATCTTTTAAGGACTAAATCACTAATTACTCTAGAAAAAAAGAAATGCATGACAACTGAAAGTTCTAAAGAATACTATACCAGTACAATATTTCCATTATCATCAGAACACATGGTTTTATCCATATTCACTTTATAATTCCACCTTAAAATTGACAATAAGGAGCTTTCCTGTACCAATTCCAAGTTCGGTAATGACCTGTCCAAAAACAAGTGTAAACAAGATCAATTTTGTAATGGTCAGAAATATTGTCTACTAGAAAAGAAAATCAGAGCCTCCACCTGATTTCAAACTTTCCAGTCTGAAGCAACGATAACAGCCCACCAATTTTGTCATCTTTTTTTAAAATTGTAGTCCAACAACAAGGTTTAGAAAGTTTCACTTTACAAATTGGTTTCTTATTTCCCTGTAAGAATATATCATAAATATCAGATTAGCTTGCTTAAAGACTTAATCAAATAGGTGTTTGGATAATGGATACAGGACCTGTATCACAGATTCTGCAGAGAACAAACGCAACGAATTCTCACAGCAAAGCAGAACTATTGGATCCAACAATACATCTCCTGAGTATGTGGTTTCTGTAGAAGAAACTTCAATCTCTGATGACTTCACCCCAGTTAAATTACTGTCTGGCACAGGCTCATTGGTGTTAGCAGTATCCTTCAAGGATTCTTCTGGCTGCTTGTCATTTGATACTTCAGGGGCTGAGAGGCTATCATCTAGAGCAGAAAAACCTTTCAGACTTTCAATGATATGCTAAGTGTAACAAAAGTGGAAATATATAGCTGTGACCTTGATGAAACATGTACTTGCCTATAACATACATTGAAATTGCAGTTGATTCCTTCAAGTGTAATGGCTGATTAGAGATCATTTTACCAGTACCACTGTCAATTACATTAACCTTTCCATCATGGGACATGACACATATTATTTCTTCCAGAGAGTTGCCTGCAGTTCTATTTGATTGCTTTGGACTATTTACAGCACTTTGAATAATTGATTGATCTTTCCAAGCTATTGAAGTAATAGGAGAGCTAGAGGAAGGAACACCGTCAATTAAAAACAGAACTGACAATGAAGTCATATCACAGACAGCAACCTGCAAAGACAATCGATCCAGGATTAATTGAGAGATCTGATAGTTCTAACTAGTACAAACTAAGCAGCAATAAAAGAGATGCGAATCAAGAAATTGTCAGATGCTACCCACCTGACCACTAAAAAATCCAACAGCAAGCTTGGTACCAGAGTTTGCAAATGACAATGCCTGTATTGGGGAACCAAGAAGACTAAATATAGCCTTAACTTGAGGCCCTTTCCCTTGGGGTATGTTGTGGACTGAGAATCAAGTTCAACAATATTAGTCCAGAAGCTAAAGACTGTATAAATAAGTACTGTTTTTATGTAAAACCTAAATGACCACAATTCACTACTAAGAAATAAATTTGAATCCTGAAGGGCGTTAATCCAATATTCTTTCAAAATAAAAACCTACCATCAGTGGGCAAATAAAGCAAAACAAGCATGTTGCACAAGATTAAAATCTCAGTTTGCAGACGTGCAAGGAACTCAAAACTATAGTCTGCATATAGCTGGTGTCCTTCTAGTTCATGAATTATAATTATGAGCGCATAACTAATGATTTTTTTCTGCACGCCCACTTACTTACCCACCCACCCATATATATTTGGGCATGCAAGCTACCCAAATGTTGAATCAAGCAAAGGCCAATATCTATTGCCTAGCTAATTCACAATTCTAAGAAAACTCAAAGGAAGAGGACAGCCTTCCTTGATGATGACAGACAGCTATAGATCACCTTCACATTTTGTTTCTGTGACAAAATGGAAATTTGGGCCATCAGAGGGGCTTTTGAGGTTGTAAATGCGAACCTATAAAAATCATCAAACCAAAGGAATTAAGTATAGAAAAATGTCACATAGCCCCAGATAGAATATTCAGTAAAAGAAAAAATTTCTAACAAGACCACATTCATTGCCAACAGCCAAATGTAAGGAAACAGAGCAGAAGTCCAATTTTGTCACTGGCGCACTTGAACCTGCCACTTTTATACCCTGCACCTATAGAGAGGAGACTTGTGAAAACAATCAAAGATGGACCCTATTTGATTTGAGCAACATTAGGGTAATGTTGTGGAATTGATTTAGATTTTCCAGATAAAATATGTTGTTTCTTACCTCTCCCTCTATATAACAGATATATGATAAGATTGGATGCGTGGCATCACACATCCAAACAGATCCATCAGAATAACCAGCTAAATAAATTCTCTCAACTCTGGTATCTTTAGCTGTAGAAAAATGGCTATGAACACCCCCAGTTATGGGCCACTTTAAATGAGTAGTTGAACCAGATGTTGAGCCAGTTCTCATAGTTGCAGCAACCTAAGACAAGACATACAAGTAAACAGCAAAATTAAACACAGATCAGCTACCAGGCTTGACGATAATGAAATACTAGCACATAGACAAAAGATACCTCTGACAGAAGTTTTGATGAATTTAACCCACTGGGCAACTTTATAAGCTTTGCAACTGTTATAGCTGGATCAACTGTAGGTATCACCACTGGAAACTCCAGAGCATATACAGATGGTGTCTTCTTCTGCTGAGATATTAAAGCAGAGAGACTATCATTATTGTAAAAATGCAATTGCCCAGGATTTGTCAGAACAAAAAGATCATCTTTACTGTTAAGCTCCATTCCTCCTGGACTTGACAGTAAAATCATGTCGGCAAAAGAGCCATTAAGGGTAAGATCTGCACGACCAATGCATTTTACAGTCTCCATTCCAGATGACCATTCAAGAGTTAAAACCTGTAGTGGAGAGATGCATGAGTTTAGAGCACCATGACAAACAATGCTAACAGAACAATTTTTTTAGTTTGGGTGCACCCATTTAGTGGCTATGACAAGGGATAAAGTCAACTTGATGTGGGATGGGAAATGGAACCAAAAAACAATCTCCAAAATACTTGATAATCTCATTCAAGTTTGATTATAAAAAGTCAGGCCCCTCAAACAACATTAACTCAATTAGGTCAAGCGACCCAAACTCAAGACTCAAGAAATCCAAATTCAACATAGGAAAATAAAATAATGATCCTTTTAGTAATAAGATATCCAAAGACCCAAACAACTAAACTCTAAATTCCCAAAATATAAACAAAAAATCCCTGTACAAAGGAAGTAGTCCAAGCATTTAAGTTACTAGTAGCTATTGCCAATAACAATACAAGTTAATTGAAAACAGAGTACTAATCAGCCAAAAACAAATAACTCACTGTCAAAACTTCTTCAGATCCAATTTCATCACCACCATAGACAAAAAGCTGCCCCGCACAATCACTTTGGGATTTATGGCTGTTTGACCATTTTAAGACAATGACAGGGAGTCGTCTTTCTGCAGATGACAATTGTAATTTAACAACATTTTTGGATGATAAAGTCTGTTGGCCTTTAGGAGAGGCTGCACAAGATAAGTTCCAGAGAAGGATGTCTCCATCTATGTATCCCACAGCAAGAATGGACCCACTGGAAGATGCCCAGCAGAGAGCACTTATCTCCTTATCTGCCATCTGTTGTTCTGTAGTATCAGCTGGAAGATTGGCGTCCATATCACTAGAAGAATTACTACCTTCATCCTTCAGTTGGAGATCCTTGCCACCACCAAGAAACAGGATCCGAGCTTCTGAAACATCCCAAAGAATAAGCAGCCCATCCACAAATGCAATTAACAGCCTGCAAAAACTCAAAATACAGA
Source organism: Delonix regia (assembly GCA_037074485.1). Classification (NCBI taxonomy): domain Eukaryota; kingdom Viridiplantae; phylum Streptophyta; class Magnoliopsida; order Fabales; family Fabaceae; genus Delonix; species Delonix regia. The sequence continues at coordinate 2,943,024 of CM073460.1, read as the reverse complement.
ATTAAAATTCATTGAATTGAACAAGAAGAATACACTTCATACATCTCAACTTTTTCATATCAGATAAATGTATCCATTATGCAATTAAAATAGTGGATAAAAGAAAGAAGGTAATGCAGATGCGACAAGCATAGTTGTCAAAATCGCGACAACTCATTAAACTCATCAATTCTATGTTTGTAGGTAGGGAAATTGATTTAACTCGGTTGTAGAATCAGAATTAAAGTAGACTCGGTCAATATTGGGTAGAATCAATCAAACTTGTATAAAATCAATTAAACACAGGTAGACCCACTGAGTTTGACCAAAGTCAACCAAATTAATGTTTCTTTTAAAATTTTTTGTCCCAAATATGAATAATCCAACATTCCAATCATTTTTTTTAAAAAGAAAAATTAACTAACTTTAAGTTCAACCCAATTATTTTAACCATTAAACATTAAAAAAAAACTTATATTACAAATATAATTATATTATTATGACTCTACTATATTTTACTTGCAATTAATAGCAAATAACGTATTACATTATGATTAAGTGGTTAACTCTACTTTCAAATTTTTTAAAATTTTTTTCCATTGCATAACTTAAAATACATATATATATATATATATATATATGTATTTAATATTTACTCTAACTTGTTTACATTATTATTACTATTATTTTAAATTTTAATTACTTTGAATTTCTAAATTAGTAAATATCATAATAGCAAAGCTTGCCGTTAATTTTCTTTTAATAGATTTAAACTCAACACTTCCAAGAAAAATTTTTAAACTCAATCTTTACCTAATTAATTATAATTAAAAGTTCTATGATTCAAAAATATTTTTTAAATAATTTTTTTCATTATTCTCTAGTTCTATAATTTAGGTTATTACAATAGTATTTTGTATATATTTAAGAATTTTTATTTGTGTTTTTGAGATTCGGTTATGTTTAATATCTATTTATTAATAGAGATAAACTCTTACGATTTTATGTTACGAGTTTACACCCCCCTTTACGATTTTGCCTAAACTTGCAAGTTTGACAACATTGGTGACAAGATTTCTTTATACTTTGCAAGACCTTAGAGCAAGTGATACCCTCACATAGAGAGACATGACACAAGCATTTCAGCAGAGTCAGCAGTAGGGCCAAAGTCATAATTCTATGAATAATATCTCAAGTCACCATTTATTATTTTATATTGGGAAAAGAAAAAGAAAAAGAAAAAGATGTTCTTAGAACTGTAATCCCTTTATGTTTTATATTTTTCAAGTCCTTCTGACTATAAAAAGTCCATTTTGTACTAGTGTTTGAATACAATTGCATAAACACAATCACTAGCTTCATATATTTTCATCCCCTCTTAACAAGGAGCCCCAAATTAGGCTATCAATATGACAGAAAATACATGCTGTTAATCAAGTAATATAACTTTCTGAGGAGAATATATGGGCATGAGAGTAATATGCAGTCACTGTTTTGGGTGGAGGCTCTAGAATTTATCTAAATGTTCCTCTAGTTTTGAAAACCAAATAAGATTCAAAACATTTAGACTAAAAAAAAAATTACAAATATGAATATTTTAAACTAGTGAGTCACAAATGATTACCTGATTGTACAAAATAATATTTTTCAATTGCATTGATTGGATATATCAATGAATTACCAATTAACCAATATGTCAAGTTCACAAGCAGAGAAGTACTGCAAAGTAGCTACAAAAATTACATGTATCTTACCTGTTCCCAGAAGAAGATGGTTGGGAAAGAATACCAACAATAGGTTGGTCATTGGGATATGATGACCCAATAGTTTCTGCTAAAAGGTAGAAAACAGTAGCAGTGAAAACTCTTGAAGCAAAGTAAAAGTATTATACTCACATGCAGCATAAAGGATGGAGATTGTTAGATGAAATATCAGAGGTTAGAAAGCATAATTTTTCAGGGCACACCATTGTAGACCATAGTTTTGTTACCAGAACTAGTTATAACTTCTAAGGGCTAGCATGTCTGTAATGATGTATAAGACATGTCCCAGGCATTTACGCAAAGATCATAGTCTTCTCACATTCTATGTGTCGTACAACAAATGATCTTACAGAGTGAGACTTATAATAACAGCTCACCAGTTGCATTAGTCAGTTAATTCTAATGATAAAAATTCAAGACATCATGTGGCATTCTAAGTGATGCTTGTCGGCAAAGAATCATGTAAGATTTACAAGAAACTCTTTGTTAAAGCTTAGTGACAGGATATAATTTTGTTCTTCCCTAACACTTTTTGTGCAACTATATGGAACCATAAAATGGGCACTCAACCATATCAAATTCAAAGGCCAACATCTGGAATATAGCCCAAAAAACCAAAAATATATGTTCCAGTCTACCAGTTCTTGGTAAATTAGTTAGTCTTGGTTTTGGTTGATTCATTATCCACATTGTATCTACTAAAAAAGGTCTAGTTCATTATAGAATGCAAGCAAAAAGGGGTATATATAAACATTGTGAAAAGACGAATGTAGTTAAAATTCTAATTGTACACTGATTGATTCCAGAAACTCAAATATTATTTCAAATTTAGGACCAGATTTAAACGTTAGATATGTTGAAGGAGGTGTCTGTTCCCAGAAGCCTTCAACAATTAAAACTTGTTTACCTCTACTAATATCATCAATTTCCTAGTTCAATTCCCACCTGCATTGACTGATAAAGTCAAAGTATGAATAAAAGATCTATAATTGCATCAACCAAGGAGCACAATACAGTAAGCAATATGAGTTACAGCAGTAGAGTGAGGCCACAAAGTTGAGAGCTGATACCAAGGAAATGCATAATCACATGAAAGCATGTCAATTTGAGAAACTCAAACTAGTCCGAGACAGAAAGAGAGATACTTTGAATCCTAAACTTGACTTCACTCCCCTTTAGGAGGGGGTCCGAGATAAGAGGAATGCCCAACTTATGTTTAAGCTAATGATGAAAATGCCACAAACACTTGATTGTTTTGATAACCTTAAAAATAATTTGTATGTAAAAAACAAAAAAAATATATTATTTCAGAGTTCATGACAAACACAATTTGAAATGAAACATTGATACATTGCATGTTCGACTTTCAGAGTAGCAATATATGTACTGGTTATCAATCATTAAAACAAGAGACAACAATAAATTACCCCTGAGAGATTTTGCAGACACATGATATGGTGACTTTAAAAGTTTTCCTTCCTCAGCTTCAAACTTTATCACAGAGACCAAACCATGCTCATCACCAACATAACTGGACATTGTAACACAGTAGTAATGTCACAAATCAAGGGCCATGCAATCCCAACTATTTCCTATTAGCTTCAAGTTACCAAAAGAGCCAAAGAAATTGTGTGCTTAATTTTATTATTTCTACAACATACATAAAATGGGAGCCAGTGATAACAGAAAAAGCAGTAATATTGGACTCCCATTGTAAAGAACAAACCGAGTTCCTGGTCTCAAGACTCCAAACCTGCCACAATTGAAGGAAACTAATTAGATAGGCTTCATAAATGATTTTGAAAAATCTCTTTCCAGAATAAAAATTAGCACTGATTAAGGAGTCATGTAGCTTGCAGTGTATAAGGACAAGCCCTTGTCTTTGTACCCTGCTTAGCAAGCACTTTGAACCATAAAATTTATGATGGGGAAGAAAATCCTAGTCAATCACGTCCTATATCAATTACCAAGCAGAACCAAATATGCTGAATTCTTCATTTAATAAACACTCATCATGCATACTTATACTTTCAACAGTTCATTATTAACAAATAATAAAGCCAAAAAAGCATCCATATAACTCATATATATCAAAGATTGGTCAAAAGTGTATATGGCTCCAGAAAATCTCAATAAGAGATAGTCCATATAGGGGATAAATAGAGACTAGAAGAGGCGGCAGTTGTTGCAATTTCTTAGATCTTTTACTGGTGAATAAAGCCTTTGAGAAGGTTGTCCTAACATGAACAGAAACTGAATTCTGGGCAAAAAACTTGACCTGGATATCATCATCATTTGAGACGCTGACTAAAAACCCCTGGTTTTGTAGAAACTGCAGGTGCCAAATAAAATCCAAGCGTCAATCAGCTGGTAATATAGGAGATATTATAAAAGATCAGGTAGATGAGAAAATACAGCATCATACAATATTGAAAGTGACCTTTTATAGTAAACAAACTGTATTTAACAACATAAACTAAATTAAATTGAGTGGTTCAACCCAAAAATCAAGGTAACTAAAGGTGGTAGCAGATCTCCATTTAAGATCAACAGAACCTATAGATAGCCCTTAAATTCAACAGTATAGAAAAAAAGGACCATGATACCCAACTATTCCTGCCAAAGTATGAGAGTTCTGTATATGCAATACACTGAGGGACAACAAAATGCAGACTTTGAGGGATAATAAGAATGAATGAAGGGTACAGTATGTTAAGTCTTCTTAAGAACAACTAAGGCAGACCTTCCAACTATTATTGGAAATAAAGAAATAATGAAATAGTGAAGACAGTATACTTGTTCTTCGGCTTTTAAAAACAGGGAATGAATCCCTCTGATAATATGATTGTATTATTGTTAATTATAGATTCTAAAATCCTCGCTTTTCTTAAAGGCAATCATGTGAGTAACCATGAACAACTTTTTTTGATAAAATCCTAGGTAGATCCTAAGCCGATGAGACCCTCCTACTTGGAATTAAAACCTAAGCCAATCAAATCTGCTCCCTTCCCATCATATGCAGCATAGGGGTAGAAGGTACCATCAAACCTTTGCATTTACCAGATATTGTCAAGTTTTGGATTGCCATACATTAAACGAAGATAAACCACATTAAGTTTAACTTCATATCAATTTGAGAAGTCCAATCACCTACCTCCAAGTGTTTATAAGGCACTTGCTTAGGAGATATCAGAAGTCCTTCAATATTATCACCCCCAATAACCTTAAGTCTTCCATCCCTGCAATTAAGCTGAGCAATATAAATGCCCACTGTTGCACCAAACCTCAATTTGTTTACTTGCAATGGGATTATGAGTGCAATAACTCATAATATATGTCTTGCATCCAGTCATAATTAGAAATGAAGCATCATGCATTGGGTTTCAATCAAGAATGACCATCAAACACTCAAAAAGGCTAGGAGGATTTATGAAAAATTAGCGCATGCCTTCACTCATGCAAACATATTATGGTCAATCAGACTTTTTCTAAGCAAATATACTATCAAGAACCAGATGTTGTCTTATAATTCCCAAATGATCGTTTCTTGACCAACACCATCTGAATGGCCATGGATGCTTGCAATCCTTCATGCATCAACCACAGCACAACAATTAGTCCCCCAGTTCCAGCCACACCAAAAAAACAAAGCATATTCAGAAATATTAAGGTACTAAATACTTATGATGGACATTTTAATATATGCATACATTATAAGAACCCAAGATTAAACATGTGTCAAGTCACAACTGTCAAACAGTACAACTTTCCTGAATAAATTCATTTTTCATCAATGACTAAAAAGAGCAATTCAACTTCCAATTACTGAAGATCAGCAACTTTACTACTGTGCAATATTCTTACGTCTTAACAGGTTTACAAACTTTAACAATAAGAAACAGCCATTGAACTTACAGCGTCCCAATTGCCAAAAGCCGCTGAACAGCGTCGAAAGCCAGAACCGAAGCCGTGGAGGGAATTCCATAATGAATAGCAATGGCGGGATCCAAGTCACTTGACTTCAAACTTCCATTTTGCAAGTTGTGCTGGACAACCAGAAGTCAAAATGAGAACTGAATCAATCACAACTATCGGCTAAAAACAAGAAGAAAAGTAGGAAATTAAGCCCAGCATAACATAAATCCAATCAATGTATAAGACAAAACTAAGGTTCACTACGAACTCCAGCCCTAGCTGATTTGGAAAAGGAAAAGTAGGAGTTGAAGCAAGAGCAAAAAAGTAAATCGATCGGAAGAGATTAGAGTTTACTATACATGAGAATGGTGGACGGCCTTCTGCAAGAAACGCTTCGCAAACATGGCGGCTAAGCTCCAGACTTCAGAGGTTTGAAATTCTTTTGATGGTTTCAGAGTTTACTTCGAGGAAGTGATCATTCCAATGCGTGCTTTCTTCGTCAACCTTGTGAAATTCTTTTCCTTTTTTTTTCTTTTCCAAGAAAATAGATAGAGTCAATGGAATACAAATTTGAGAGTTGAGAATCTTTCTGTGTTCACTTCACTCTGTGTTTGTTGGTAGCCACGCCTGATGGCTACCGCACCCAGAGGAGCTTTTTTCAAAAATAATATTATATTATAATTAATTAATAATTAATTTGAAAAATGATATTTGTGTAAAAATCATCGTAACACAACAAATTACTCAACTGTGTCAATATATAAACTCAATTGACAGAATTTTTTTGAAAATAAAAGCGGTAATAAACACTGAGTAAATTCAATTGTACTTTTTTAAAGATCATAATTAAGACATGTATTCCTTAAAAATTAAAATATATTTTAAAAATATCATCTTCAAATTTTTGTTTTTTTCAATATTGGGTTTTTTATTTTAAAAATGTATACTAACTTTCTCAATTTTTTTCACCATATGATACTATAAGTTATTTTTTGTGCACCAGACTTTTTAGTTATAATGTAAGGATATAATTGTAATATTATTAATTTAAAAAATAATAATATTATAATTATATTCTTACATTATAATGGGATATATTAATATATTTAAAATTGTAAGTGTACCAAATATTTTATTTATAATTATTAATATGATAAAAAAGAAAATTAAATAAATTTATTTACATATTGTGCAAAAAATAATTTTATTGACAAAAAATAATTAAGGGCAAGCCTAATATAATTTTTCTAAAAATTGCATATACATAATTTAACTAAATTTTAAAAAATAGCAAACTTTATTGTTATTGTTGTTGTTATTGTTGTTATTATTATTATTTAGTCAACTTTGACGAGGTTTGAATTGGATTTGGCCACTTCCAAGATAGAGATAATCTAAGCCAGAGTTATGCCAAATTTTGATTGAATATATACAAGCCAGAGAGTCAGCAATTTTCATTTATAGTACTTCATATGCACCAAATTCTCTATTTTGTGTCTTTATTCCTTTTACTATTATTGTATTTATCTTGTAAATAACTACAATTAAAAGTACAGTATTTATTTTCTTTTGGGAAAAAGAATTATGATTATTTCAATGCTAAGTTAATTTGTCCTCATCAATATATTTTAGATTGTGCCATCACAACTTTGTATGTGGTACTTTAAATAAGACCCCTTACCTATTACTCTCCTAATTATCTCTACACTTCAAAAACTTATGAACAGTAATAATGTAAGTAATGTAATGTGACAAACTTTAATATCAAACAAATCATTACAACAACCCCAAGTTGAAATTAACACATTTTATATTTATATAAATTATTGTACAAAAATCAATTATGTCATGTTATTTCATGCTCTGAAAAACATTAGTGCTATTTTAGGATTGAATAATATAATAACAAATATTTATAGAAAATGCATTTTAATTTCATCTGGTTAAAATTGGGACAATATGAGTAACAAGTTAAAATTCATTAAAAGAAAAAAAGAAATTAGATCACTTCTTCAATCTGTAGATCCTTAAAGCCTTTTTTGGAGCCACTAAATTAAGCCAAATCCAATGTTTTGTTATGATTGAAATAAATAATTAAAAAAATTACGGTTAAAAATCATAAGTTTAAAATATATACTTTGAATAGTCTTAAATTTTAGAATTGTTATGAAAGACTTGGGAATTGAAATTTCTTTTACCCCTTGTTTTGGAATTTTAAGATCTTATTGCGAGACTCATTTTTTTTATGTTTTTTAAAATCTTAAAACATGGTCTTTTATTGTTAATAAAATTTAGTCTCTAAATTTTCAAAATAATTTTAAAATTAAATTTTTTTATAAAAAATATTTTAAATTTATAGTCGTTTGACTCGAATTCTCCCTAAACAATTTGAATAATATATAAATTGCAAGCCAATGCTAACATGTTCAAAACACAGAAAAGGCGACGAAAGTTCTAAATTGAATCCATCAACACAATTGTTCCAATCTATAATGCTGACTACTTCTTATTATTATTATTTTATTTTTATTTCTTTGGGAGGTAAATATAGTTTGCACTTTATAATCTGGCGCAATTTAACTTTAATATTTTGTGTTCTAATTGTTATTATTTGAGTAGTTGAAACTTTAAATCGTGAGCATCTACATATCAAACCTAAAATCTTTTCAAATAATACAATTTAATCTTATAATTAAGTGGATCTTCATTTACAATAAATATACTTTTTAGAAAAGAAATTCACTGAATTTCTTGAGGTTTGTTTATTATAAAGTTCTTGATTGAATACTCTAAAAAATTATGTGTTATGATGGTTCTTTATAGAAAATGTGTTAAGGACATTATTTTTTTTTTAAAATCTAATATAAAATGTGAAACGAATGAATTATTAATTGAATATTCGTAAGGTATTCTGTGTTAGATTCACATAATGGAGACATATTTTGAAGCCTAAACAGTTATTCTGGTTCAAACTTGATGGTCAGTTATTTTATTTCATAATATCAGCTTGATACCATTTATATCACACAATGCCTGCTCCACATATAGAATATGTGTTAAATTCAATATAATTAAATTTATTATTTGATAAAATAAATAATTAATGAATAATAATATCCCCTTATCACAAATGCATGACAAGTTTGAGAATATTGTATGTAAAACATTTTGATCGCTAATGACTAAAAATGTATTTCTATTTCTGTAAATGTCAATGATCACTAACTATCCTATTTTATTCCGAAGTAAAATATGTTCACTTCCTGATTTAATAATTTCATATTTATTCATGTTAAAACAAGGAAGAATTCGTTTTACCAAATGAAGATACAATAAGGGTCATTAAATATCATTTAGGTATATTTTCATATATCATTATTATCAAAATTTTCAACTTAAATATAATATCTACATAATTTTTTACTTATAATTTGACAAATATATAATCGTAAAATTGATACTTTTGTCATATTTCTGTTAAAAAATCATATATTTATCATGTTTCAATTAATGAATCTAATAGTAAATATATAAAATAAAAAGATATAAAATAAACAACTTTTTATAAAATATTTCATATGCATAGAAAGAGAAATGTATTAAAGGATCGTGTAATCACATGTACAAAAATATATAAAATCAATTACAAGATTGAATTACATATTTGCTCTTACAAACACAGTAATCTTAAGAAAAGAATAATCTTATTGATCTTAACCTACAAGAAATTGGTAAATTCGATCAGTTTATTCATAAATAGACATATAAGTGTGGTGTCAAATATTACTGCAAATCACTGTGACATGCTTATACATCTATTTATGATCACTTTGGTCCACAAATATTCGAGTATGAATCTACTGCAAGATAGTAGATCTATTGTCGTGCCAAATCCATACTCAAAACTACTTTGATTTTAAAAAAATAACATCCTACACAAAACAGCAGTGGAGGATCCCAATCGCAAATCTTCTATAGATCGGATCTACCAAAGAATTTTTCAATCATTTAAGCATTTGTGAACACATGCAGTCTATTTACAAGGTCTAGGATGATATAGAGCATATTTCATGCATTTTGCTGGTGATCAAACTAATAATTATATCACAGGAGACCACACAAACGAGGCCTTGAACAGAACTGTCTTCCATTAGCTTTGACAATGGCCATAATTCCTGCTGTTACTCCAGCACACAGTACAGAATTCCAATAATGCTGTACATTTCGGCCAGCTAGAAAGAAAACAAGAAATCCTGCCATGTTTAGTTTATATAAGGACATAAAAGATAAAATAATATAATACAAAACAATTACTTCCTTGTGGTTATGTGGGAAATTAATTACTCTTCCTGTAGTTTAGAGTTTGTCACCTAACCTTCATGTAATTTGTTCAGTTATCATTCAACTACTTTATGATATTTTTAGTCTTACTCACCTGAAAAACAATGAATATTTTCATTGTAAAATAGTAAAATATGTGCTTCACCTATACTTTGAATAATATCAGTGTATACTGAAAACCATTTTTGAGATTAAGATAATATAAGAAGTTTCAAATCGTCAACTTAAGTCTAGTATAACCTCAGCTTAGGCTATTAAGCAAAGCCTATAAATGAACTTATTATACTCTCTAACAAAGAAACTATGAAACTATTCAAGAACAAGTCAAACAAAATTTTAATAATGAAATTATTCATCCTTTGAGCATTCACTTAATTGTTTTCGTTAAACAAGGGATGAAACTACACAAGGTGGAAGTAAATGGATTTTAAGCCAAACTACATGGAAGTAAATTGTAATTTACTCAAAATCGAAAGCCAAGCATTCATCAAGGATCCATTACTCAGATGAGGGAAAAAACACTACATACCTTGATGAAGTGTGAAGGTTGTTAACGTCAAACCCCCTATCACCAAAGCTGATGCCACAGGAAGATACTGCATGTTTACAGTTGGCCATAAGAACATGTCAACGCCATTGAAAATTTGCTCTACAAGCAATCTTAAAAGATGGAGTGCAATAGTTATGTATGTCCACATCCAAAACCAGTTAATCATAAGCGCTCTTTGAAAGAAATTTAGGTGTCTATGTTGAGATTCTCTACTAGAATTATGACACGTGAAGAAGTTTTCATTAAACAATCAATTATATGAAAGATTATTGACACACTCTGTCTTGTATTGGAAAACCTTATAACAACGCATAAAGAACTTTACTTAGGTCTAGTCCATTTAAAAGTGCTTGTCCATCGACGGGTAAATTTAGGCATGCAACACATGCACATTCTGATGTATCTATCTGGTAAAGCAAAATGATGCTGAATGCACAAGGCAGCTATCTTCTTAATGTCATTAAAATAGAATTGGCTCCTTGGTCAAGTGGCCGTGTCATGCATTATTCCTTTAGGGCATCCTAGAAATAATAGGATCTATGGCATGAATTATCCATTGGCATTTTCTTTTCCGATTCCTTGCTACTTTCGGAATGAGGGCAGTAGGAAACCACAAGACTAGGGTGAATTTTACATTACCCCAAGTGCACTGGTACCATGCCATATTGGCAGGCTTATTATCCACTACTTCTTGCTTCTTCTACTTTTTTTTTTTTTGTTTTTCCTTTCTAATTATTTCAATCAACTGGATATGAGCCCATTAAGGCAAGGTACTGGGTATTCGAGGCACCTTAGAATTCACCTCAAGACTAGACCATGGTGTCACTTACAGAGAAAGATTCAAAGCCATTCAGCTGAAAGGGAGAAGGATTGTTTCTACTGACAGTATAGCGACCACTTATCAGATCCAGAGCATCCTGCAAAAGACATTGTAACTTGACATTGAGTTGCCCTCATTTAAATAAGGAAAAAAAACTGAAGACACTGATAAACTTGCCTGCCGAATCCCATCATGAAAATTATTCAGGTAATATCGTGAAAGTGCACTCATCCCATCTTTGATTATTCCAGCTATTGTTTGTTTTCCATACCTGCACCATGATCTCAAAATGTATAGAAGAGACGAAAACACTTGGACATGGGGTTGCAAGACCGTGCATTTCATATTACCTAACTAAGTCCCCTTTGAGGGCATGAGTCCCAGCATACTCAAGGCTTATCTCGTCACCTTGCTCAGCCCACACTAAAAATAGACAAGAATTTAGCTTAAATAAGAAGGGCAATAATACGCGGAAAAAAGAATAATAATAATTAAAGGAATAGCCCAGAAATTTCATACATGTTCTGAAATTTCCATATTCTTCTTCAAACATAGAAATGCACTCAGAGGGAGTAAGAATTCCAATCCTTTGCAACTGTTGATTTAATGACTTCTGGCCCAGATAACTCTGCAAATAGAGTCAAGATAGTCAAAAAGTGTAATGGAATGCTAAAGGCTTCTAACACTACATTTCTTTGAGACAGGAGGACGACAAAATCTTGGGTACAATATGGTGCAGTAAATTGAATGGCTAGTATTCATTTTGCACATATGGGGCACAAGTTGAATTCTTGAAATTCAATCTCAACCATTGCATGTACAAACACAGTATTATACCTAAGAATTTTTACAAGAGAACAAAAAATAAGAATAGAATTAGTCCTAGCAATTAACCAATCATTTATCTGCAAACCTGGGCAACATTTGTTCGATCAAGGCAATCAATGCAATTAGCTCTGATAATTCCTCTCTGTTCCTCTAGGACATTCGCTTTTCCATCTATCAAGAAGTATCTGCTCAGCTGAAATAGCAATGATTAAAAACCTGAACTGTATATGGATTCTGGCAAGTAGTAATACTTGATGAGTTTCTTATTACCTTTGCTTTTCAAAATCCTCTGAGATTTGATCATAGAGGACTTCTAGATTTTCAAAGTTTGAACTACCACAGTGATTATGGAAATCAAAAGACACATATCTGCCATAAAGCATGAGCCAAAAAGAAAAGTTAAACTAAAGAAAATAAAAATATTTAAAAGGTACAAATCACATCAAACATACAGTTATAGCTAAAGTACAGCCAAAAGCAAACAACATAAACATGAGGTATCCTTGGCATAGGATGTAAATAAGTGATCAAGAAAAAAATAAAATAAAATAAGTCTGAACTGCTACCTCACGTTCTGCAGATTTTGCATTGCAGTGGCATATGCTGCACTTAATTGACCTTCATCACCATGCTACAGCAGTAAAATTAACAAGAATTTGCTCAAAAAATGCACCCAAAACTCAAGTAACAAGTATTTAAAATTTTAGGGGGAGGGAAGAGGGGTAGTGGAAATGAAGGACTTAGATATGATCTAATGCATCGAATCTGTAAGGCAGCCAGCTGAGTTAGCATTAACCGCCAGACTGAATTAAAAACAACCACCTAAGCACATTTTCACTCAATCATGACAACCCTTCCTTTCAGGCATTGACAAGATCTTACAAATTTTTGGATTTACAAAGAACTCTGAGAAAGATATTTATGACAGATTCATGGTATAAAGTAGAAAGAGAGAGAGAGAAGATACAAGCCATACTTTATCAGTTAGGTCAACTGCCACAGTCTCTCCATATCTTTCTAATAGATCATGGAAATGGCGCTCCACAATATATGGCTGAAACAGAAATGAACGTAAATAAGTAAAGATATTTGCCTGTGGGCATGCATAACTTACACCTCATGGTTGAAACATTAATGTGCTAGCATAATTTTGAAATAGAAGGGCACCGTTTGTTCATGACTAATTATCCTAAGGTGCGGTTTATAGCTCAGATCAACAATCTGCTCCCAAAGAAGAGGAATTGAACCTCGAATCTACAAAACAATTACAAGGAGTACTAATCACATGAGTGGTACAAAGGAAATAAAAGAATTTTGCTATTCACAGATAAAAGGTGCTCTATGGCTACATAGATATTAAATGTTCATAACCTTTTTTTCTTTCTTTATTTCTTTACCTCAATTTGCATGCATATATAACTGTGATTTTATCTTTAGCCGAACATGTATAACCATGATTAACTGCGAGTTAATGATATTAAATTCCATTGTCTAACAAATCCTCTAAAATTGAGGAACAAATATCTGAATTAAAACTAAGTGAAAGTCAGAAATATCTCCAAACACAAGAACTATTTGAATTTTGTAACGTAGATAAAATAGCAAAGCTATATACTGCAAAATTCAAGTAAAATAGGGAGTTCAGACTATTATAAATTTTTAGGCATAAATTCTTAGATCACCAATCACCAGCCCTCAAACCAGAAAGAAGCAACTGGTTCAGACAACTAAAGAGCAGATGTCATCCTCCTATTACTATCCCTAGATGATATAAAGTCTTATGACTTATAACAAGTGTCAATCCCAAGTATATTTGCTCATCATCAGGGACATTTAACCACTTTAGATCATGGAACTATGCTCGAGTCAATATTCAGAAGTATCCCCAAGAATATAATTTTCTGCAACAGAAAATTAATGATCACCAATAATATTAATGAAATAATACTATCCTTAGGAGTTTTTTTTTTAAAAATAATTTCAGCCTTTCAGGGAGATTTAATAATAATTAAAAACAATAAATTGTGTCTTGCTCAAACACACAAATAGGGTCAAAATTTATTAACAATATTGCAAGAAGACATACACCATCAAAAAACCTCCTTATAGAAAGTACTAAGTAATTTTAATCCATCCAACTATTGAATTATAAATAGTTATCATTTTGATCTAGCACAATTTAACCACATGATAAAATGGTTGATATCTTCTTCTGTTCAGAATTGCATGGTAATTATAAGGTGTGTTGATGGCATACAACACGATAATGAATTTATATATATATTGATGCATGGCAAGTCTTACAAAAAAGTCCAAAATATACTTTTTGTCTCCTAACTTCACACGAAGTTTCATTTTCATCCCCTAAGATTTATTGGTTCCAATTTATCCTTTGGCTCTCCAAACTTCATCAATGTTTTCCTCTCCCCTCATTCATTAGAAATCCTACAGCGAATCCAACATGGCATTCCATGTGTCGAAGATCCAATGCTTCATAAATGATAACATACCAACCATGAGGCAAAATTGTAAAAGGCTGTAATTGTTTTATATATGCATGTTGATAAGTCATTGTTGAATAATACCTGTAATAATGAGGACCTGAACTCTTCAGTCTCAAGCAACTGTTCAGTTTCAATGAAATTGGCAGTGTCACCTTCAAGGTTAGCTCCCCTTCTCCACATTCGTGTTCCTATGTCGTGAGATTGCCAGGTTAAAATCAGTTCTCATAGATTTTTTGTTATGTTATTACTTATTATTTTAAGAAGGAAGCATCTCCAGGACAATGTACCTAGACGCCGTGTACACCTCCGTGAAACTAATGTTATTGTAGCCTGTGAGTCCTTTAGCTTCAGCTCTGCTGCTTGGAAGCTTAGACTCCAGTTAAGGGAAAACATATTTGGTATCTCAAAGTGAAAGTTAAATCATTGACACCATTCACAGTCATTTTTCACGCATGCACACAAGGGGT
This sequence comes from Delonix regia, assembly GCA_037074485.1. Lineage (NCBI taxonomy): Eukaryota > Viridiplantae > Streptophyta > Magnoliopsida > Fabales > Fabaceae > Delonix > Delonix regia. The sequence continues at coordinate 2,927,857 of CM073460.1, read as the reverse complement.
GGGGACAGAGAAAAACTTTTAAAATTCAGGATATTGCCTTGTACAAAAGGGATAATGAATCTGTCAAGCTGGCAACATGAAGATAGGTGTTAAAAGAACAAACCTGATGATCATACTAAAGTGACAAGATGAAATCCATTAAGGCTTTGGGAACAGTCCTTCTTTTAGAGAAAATCAAAGCATTTTTAAATCAAGAAACAGGAAGTAATACCAAATTATCTAACCTTACACTCAATAAGCTCCTCCAAAAGATGTTTGTTCCAGACAAATCGAGGGTCAGCCTGAAAAAGGGAGAATCAAACAACTCTCAGAAGCAGAAACAGATCTCCAAACTAAGGGATATTTCACCATATTCTTATCAGGTTTAGCAACATGAAGTGCTTTTCCTTTTCTTCTTTTCTTTGGTTCATTAATACTTTCAGTAAAACAACAAAAAACAAGGATACATAGCATAGCTTCCCATTGCATTGTGGTTGGATACAATTAAAGCTTTGATAGCACTATCCATGAGTCTAGGTTGTCAAAGAATCACTTAATCACAGCCTGTGCTTGAACTAACATAACAACTTAGTTCAATTATATATGATCAAAAAGTCACAGCCAGAATGCTTCACTTTCAATGGAGACATGAAGAACAAGATTTCAGTTAAGATAATTCATTCATCCAACATCCTAATTCCAGAAGATACAGCAAGCTAACCTGCTTCCACAGTGGCTTACTAATCCAACCTTCTACTAACTTGCATCTTTGCTGCAAACTGGTGAACATAATAAATCCTGTAAACATCAACCTTGCAAATTGCAATAATATCAATCTAATTACAGTATGATAATAACAACCAGACTATCTGAAGACCATGACTCTTACTTTAATGTAATATCTGTATCATACGAATAGTACAATCCTGGCATTGACTCCACTATTTTCAGCAGAGTCATGAAGTAAGCCTCATCATTTTTCTGCAGTAAGATAGTATACAGAAAAGGTCTTTAAAGCAAAACTGATATCTACCATTTTGGTGATGCCAGAATAGACTCAACAAAACCTTACTTCTTGAGCAGTTGAAAACCTCAAAGCCTCATTGCAGGCCAGGAGTCTCATAGACATCAAGCGGTATACAGGAAAACCAAGAAAGTTTCCAACTTCTTTCCGAGAAGTTATAACAAAGACATAAGTTCCTACACCAAGAAACACATCATTGAGTGCTAATGAGTTTATAATAGCAAGTGCTAGAATAGGTGGTTACCTTTAGAAGAAATAAAATGTAAGAAATAAAAAAGGAACAAAAAATTAAGTTCATATCACGTTTTTCAGCTTATGCTAGCTTTTGTGTGCTGTTTCAGCAATGAATTAAGGCAACGTAGCATTTTTACAAGCTGACAGATGAATGACTAAGTATGAACGGAACGGCAAAGCAAATTATATATCCAAACAACCCAAGACAAAAGCATGTAAACATCTACCTACAAGTAATCTTATTGTTCCCACCAGACCATAAATCGTAGAAGTCTTCGGAGAACCTTCAAAGCTTGTGCCATCTGCAAGATAAATATTTACAGAAGTTGAGAAGGTAATTATAACAATAAAATAATGAATTTTGAATGGGTTTCAAATATTCCCAATCATACTTACATGAGACTGAAAATACAAAACTAAGCAAAGCCTAATAAACCTCTAAATGTAACATACAATGAAGCAAACTTACAAATGATCACCTCTTGATTCCCAAAACCAACGCCCAACATAAGTAAATAGCACAATACTCGAAAAAGTTATGTATTTGAAAATTCTTAAGACCCACTTCAGAAATATTATTGTTTGTCTCAAAGCTAAACTATATGCATAATTCATGATACATTTCCAAACGGAGAAAAACAAAAACAAAAACAAAAAAAACCATCCGTGTCAAATAGATACAAGTTAGGGTGGAAAGCACCTCAGAAATAAATTAACTAAGTAGGCAGAACAGTTCCTGCATTTTCTAGAGAATCAATCATTACATGTAGCAACGGAATTGAGTTACATAAAAGCGTATTACCATCTATTAAATTGATGGTCCCGTCAAGGCGGCTAATCCAGAATCCTTGATTTGGAGATTCAGGAGATTTGATCACGAATTTGTCCTGAAATTCAAGCAATTCCAATTGGTCATGAAGCTTGAATCTTTCACCCGAAACCGAAGGTTCTTCCTCAATCTCCATTCTCTACGGAATCAAAACCAGAAAAGTCTCAGAAAATTTGACAGGACAACATGGAATCTCAGACTTCGATAACTTATTTCCTCGCTAACGATTTGTGGAAGGACAGGGAAATGAGGAGAAACCCAGAAAAAGACGACGTTTTTTTTTTTTGGCCAATGAAAAAGACGACCTGTCCTCAATACGTCTAATGATTGAAAAACCAGATCATGAAGGAATTAGAGAATCAAGGCACGTTGACTTATCTGAAAATAAATAAAAGAAAGATAAAATTTTTAGTGAAAATTAAAAGGCTACTAACTATAATTATTTAACTACATTTTAATCCTAAAGAAAATAAAAGGGAACAAAATCATATTAGCGAAAGTCATATTTAAATAATGCTAATGACTCGATAAGATTTTATTATTAAAAGTCCAACGGTTCTATAAGTTTTTCTTAGAAAAAATTAATTATTTAAAAATTTCTTGATAGATTTACTTTCCTAGATTAGCTTTACGTAGTAAATTCAAATCGAACTGTTCACGGATAGGGCTAGGAAAGAAAGAATCAGTCTGAGTTGTGCAAGTTCAATTGATTGAGGTGGTTTTTCTCTCATTACATGTGCAGATTTACGAAGTTTGGAATATATATATATATATATATATATATATATAATTTGTCCCTCTAATGTTTATTCATCTCATTTTAATCCTTTAAAACATGTCCTCAATATAATTACCATATAAAACCAATCAATAGATAGGCAACGTTGCCTAATATGAAGTTAATAAAATTATTAACTGCAGCGTTTTAAGTCAAACACGCCAAAACATTATATCATTTGAAACAGTCACATTACTATATCATGTTTATGTAGCATCAATACATCAGCCAGTCATGTCATTCATCTCTATTAATTATAATAACGTAACAATATTAAAAACCAAATACGAGGACAAAAATGGAATAATAAAACTCTGGGTGAACAAATTGAAACAAGATGTATTTTTCAAGGATCAAAAGATCAATTTGGATTCAAAATATAAAATTGTAAAAAATGGAGCCGATAAAATTTTATTGGCAAGTTGTTTTACATTTATTTAGTACCAGGAAAAAGCATAATAGCGGGAATTGAGATGCATTTTTATTGGGTGTGTGAATTTATTTTAAAATAATTAAACTCATATATATATATATATATATATATTTATAAACAATAGGGCAAAATGTTCAAGAGAAAAAACAAGATTGGCAAGTCATAAATTTAATATAACAAATACCTTGTAAGTCAGTAGTAATAAATAAAAAAAACGAAATTAAGAATAGTATTAAAACACTTGAAAGAAGGTAATTGATTATGACTATGCATAGCAAAGACATCAACAACGAAATTAGCTTCATGAAAGTTGTAAGAGATTTGGACAGACTAATCTAAATTCAACTAACGTCTAATAGCACGAATCAGATGGAAGCTTCCATGTATATTATCTTGTAAGTTTTGAATCATCTTAACCACAATCAATGAATCAAGTTCCACAATTTGAGCCCATAAAGTAAGCCCCACAATTCAGTATTACTAATTGTGCAATTTGAGAGCCTAACACTGAAACCTTTGATAAAACTGCCCATGCTATCTCTTAACACACCACCACAAGCTGCAAATCCCTGATTTGATATAAAGCCATTAGTATTAAGCTTGATAGCATGATCAGGAGGGGGAATCCAATGAATATGCTGAATAGTGAAATCCTTGATGATTTCTTTTAGCAAGTTCGATGAGAGAAAAAGATCAATGATAGTCTAGAACCAACATAACCATATACCTTAAGAAACTAGTGGATTCAATACTAACTCCTTTGAAGATTCTTCTATTTTTTACATACCAAAATTCAACACAAATAGAAGGAAAAGTATAAAGCCAACTCACTCCGTTAAAGAAAGGAGCTCTCTTATTAGGATTTGAATCCAACTATCGAGTAAGGTCTCCTTAGAAGAAATCCAAATGAAGAGAGCTAGGTACGATGCTCTTCCACACCAAACTAAAGATAGTGCAATCGTGAATAGAGCAAACTACTATTTCATCATCCGAGCCACAAAGAGAACAAGAAGAAGAAGCAGCCAAAGACCGACGATGGCGAGCATTGTTTATGAGAAAAGCTTCATTCGCAACAAGCCACATAAAGGCTCGAATACGCTAAGGGACACCTAGTTTTCAAATCTTACCAAAAAGATCATCCTGAAAGTTCCAATTAGTTCGAAAACATGAATCAAAAGCAATTTACAAGAAAAAAATACTAGTGGTATTCGGAAGTCAAGTCACAAAGTCAATATCCTCAGCTAAGAGGGAAACTCTCAGAGGAATAATAATATTCACACAATCAGCAGGAAAGACTTGTTGAAGCTTGAAAACATCACAATTCCCATTTTCAAGAACATAATCAACCACTAAATCATCCTGAATTTTATCATCAACATCGATGGTAGCAAAATCTTCAAGATTATGAACTCTTGACACCCAATGATTGATCCAAAAATAGACTGAATTACCAGTCCCAAGCCACCAAATGAGATTGCTATAAAATGGTACCCAAATTTGAACAATTCCACGCTAGAAATTAGACACGGTACTACGCTGGTAAACAATCAAAATAATTGCATTAGAACAACTATATTTGCTACGAACCACCTTTACCCAGATATCTTTTCTCTTATGAATAAGGTTTTAAGCTTGTTTCATTATAAAGGTTTGGTTGAAATCCCAAGCTATTTGGAAACCCAAGTTACCAAACTTCTTGGGTTTGCAAATGTTATTCCAACTAATTAAATGGATCTTCTTCTTATCTGTGGAACCGTTCTAAATAAAATCTCTACAAATTTTATCCATACGATCACATACTTGGGAAGGGGTTTTTGTAGTTTGCATCACATAAGTAGGGATGGAAGTAAGGGCTGACTGAGCCAAAATGATTCTCTCAGTAAGTGAAAAGGTGTTAGCCTTCTAGCCATTCAAACGATTGATCATTCTATCAATAAGATATTGGAAATCTCTGCATGAATATCTATCATGAGAAAAGGGAATCTGATTCATACACAAAAATTGACTAATCTCATTTCTATTATCTCAGGGGACATTTGCTGAAAAATAAATGCTAGATTTCGAGTTATTAACCTTTTGACCTGAGCTTCTACAGAAAAACCTCCAAAGTTTTCTTAATAATATACGCTTGTTGAGTAGAAGTGATACTGAATAAAATAAGATCATCAGCAAAAAAACAAGTGAGAAAGGATAGGCCCTATCCCATTTAAAGAAATAGAATCCTAACGTTTCTGCTCAACAACTAAAGAGATGGATTGAGAAAGTCTCTTAATACAAAGAATAAAAAGATAAGGAGAGATAAGATCCCCATTGAGGGAAAAAAAAGGTCAGTAACATAACTATTCCAGAGCAATTGCATGTCAGCAGAAGTAACACTCCGCCAAATTAGATTGATAATGTTTTCTGGAAGGCCAATATCACCCAAAGTGTCTCTCATAAAATCCCATGAAGGCCTATCATAGGCTTTCTCAAGATCTACCTTGATAGCTATAAAACCTACATTACCCTTCTTGGTCCTTATAGAATAGACAACTTCCTGGGCAATAATGAAGTTATCGGCGCTATGTCTCCCTAGCACAAAGCTACATTGGTTTGGCCCAATAATTTTGGGCATAACATCTTTAAGTCTAGTAGTAAGAATTTTAGTAACCAACTTGTACACCACATTACATAGCCCAATGGGTCTATAATACTTCATCATCTTAGGAGTAGGAATTTTTGGAATAAGAGAAATGAAGGTATGATTAACAAATGGAATAGAAGCTGGCTCAGAAAACACCTTGAACACCCAATCAACTATGGAGTCATTCACATGGTTCCAATTACAATGGTAGAACATCGCAGGAATATTGTCATGACCAGGGGCTTTCCAGTCACCCATATTAAAAAGAGCTCTATTAACTTCTTGTTCTGTAACCTAATTAGCTTGGGAAGAAAACACAGTATCTATTAGATTGGGGTACATACCAGAGACTAGAAATTGATCATGGACGTCTTCCTTTTCTTACAACTTCTTAAAAAAGGAAATACCCATTTTTTGCAAAGTATTTTGGTCTTCAATCCAATACCCATTTTCATCTCTTAGCATAAAGATTTTGTTTTTCCTTTTTCAAGTTGAAGCCATATCATGAAAGTAAGTAGTGTTACGATCACCATACGAAAGCCATTTACATCTGAAAAGTTATTTCCAATAAATTTCCTCTTGGATAGCCAAAGCCTCACAATCCTTCCATAATTGAGCCTGCAGATTCTCCAGAAAAGTATTAATCTGAAAACTTAAAGAACGACTTATACCTTCTAATCTCTACAAGATTATGTTCTTTTTCTTGATTATATTACCAAAATCATTTTTATTCCAATCTTTAGCTGCCTCTATAAAGGAGTTAATATTAGACTCCAAATCCTCGTTCTTCAACCATGATCTTTGTAGGAGATCCTGGAAAGTATCATGAGTCAACCAAGAGGCTAAAAATCGAAAAGGTTTTTCGACAATATTATTTAAGTTATTGCCTCCATAGTTTAGGAAGATTGGAATATGATCTGACTTAAGCTTAAAAGGTGTTTGACCACAACATTTTCAAAGAGAGTATACCAGAGACTATTAACAACAAAATGATTAAGTCTTCTTCTAATATTATTATGTTGCCAAGTAAAGGGTTGTCTTTGGAAACCTATATTATGAAGGTCATAGTCAAGCAGAATGTCCCGAAAGATAGTAGAGTCACATGGCATATTAGAAGTACCACTAGTATCATCAATAAACAAAATAGAATTAAAATAATCCCCTACACACTCATTGAGGCCGGCCCAAAGATCCTTCCGAGAGGTAGGCAGGGGACTTTTGTAAATAACAGAGAAAAACCATGAGCTATAAATCTCAAAGGTAATTTACATGTGAACAAATTGACGATGAGATTGAAGTACTTGCATCTTCCAATAATTAAGTTTTCACAGACACTAAATACCACCAGAGAAGCCCATACCATCCTGAATATTTTAACTATCAAATTTGAATTTTTTAACAATCTTTTTCGCTTTCTCCCTACTCACATGTGTCTCCAACAAATATAAAATATTAGAACAATACCTATTCATTAGATCACTAATCATGGTAGTGAAGCCTCGCCCTAAGACACCTTTACAATTCTAAATTAAAATATTCATTTAAAGGTTAAGAATGGAGGACTAAGATAGCAAAAGGTGCCAATCCTGTTTAGAAGGAGAGATATTCCCCAAAACAGTCAATACAGGTCCAGTCTGGCCCCAATAACATTATCGATATCTATCACCATTTCCTCAATAAATCCTTCAGATACCTCCATCCTTGTCTTAGGTGCTAAACCATACAAAGGATTAGAAACACTAGTTTTATTTTTTGAGTGTGCTTGCAGTCTTTGAACAAAATCCAAGGTTTCCTAATTTAGGCCCTAAACATGTATGACAAAAGGACTAGAATTGCCTTGCCAGTAAACACAATCCCAAGAGGGATTATCTTTATGAATAGTTAACCCTTTCTTTTTATAGCCTAGCTCCTTAAAGGCTTTGACAAAGGGATTTTTAACCTGGTTTTGCTTTTGAGTGTTTACCATAGGCTTACTTGCAATAACTGACTGCCCATTAAGGATTTCTAAACCAAGAAAAGTCTTCGACCTACTTTGTTGGACCATCTTTTGTTGATGTTTAAATGTGGTTTTGTTAGCAATATTTTCCTTGAAAATATTGCCACCAATTTTTAGGTCACCATTGACCTTCTTGAAAGTATTGTGCTCTTCTTTCTTATTTGACGTATCCACCATGAAGTCATTCTGCAGTAGAGAGTAACGTGTGTTATTAAGACCAAGGTTAGTCTTGTTTATCTTGTCTCCATCAGAATGATATTTTGTGCCCACATAATTTCATTTTGGGCGCTTAACAACCATATATGGTCCAAAGTGATTAGTTGAAGAATTATGTTCTTTCACCTCCTTAGCTACCACACCATTCAGATTATTTATTTGAAGGGAATTTTACCCTTTTTCCAAGGTAAAAGCAGATTCCATAATAGTGTCCTGACCTTTAGCTCCCACATTCACTTGAGGGTCGCCAGAGCCCACCTTTGGGTGTTGTCCATATAACTGATTTGGTTTAACTAGAAGACACTCATCCTTCTTGTGACCATGAGTACCACAACTGAAGCAAATAAGATGCGATCCTTCATATTCCACCAAATGGGTCTTCCCAAATGCAGTAATAGTTGGCACCAGTTGTCTACTAAGATTGACCTCTACACATAATTATGTATATTTATCCCTAGATTGGATAAAGGTTAGCTCATTAATTTTCAGCATAGGACCTAATTTAAAGCCTACCTTCTAAAGAAAATCCTTATTACATAACTCAACTGATAATACAGGAATACAAACCCAAATTTCTATTTTTTTAATTTCCATTTGGGAATAAAGGACGCCAACGTTGCACCATAAGATAATGGTCAGCTATAAACCATGGGCCCTTATAGAAAGCATAATTATAGTCCGCTTTCTCTGCAAAACAAACAAGGAAAAAGTCCTATACTAAATCCATAACTTTAACTGCTCCATTTCGGGTCCATCTTCTCCGAACCCAAAATTCCATAACCTTAAAACTAATTCTCTTCCCCAGCAGCTTCACATATAAGGAGAGCTTCCAAGGGTGACACCATTGTTCATACTCCTCATAGGTGACTTGCACCACAGGATTAAGATCGAAAGGTTGGGCAAGATCCTCAGAAGTATTGTTTTCCTCAATGACATAATCTTGTGTCACCATCTGGACAATCTCATTTGGGGATATTTCATCATTCTCATCATTATTCATCACCATATCTTTGTATGTAGGTTTTCTTGAAACATTGGTTTCGATAACATCTTTCTTAAACATTCCCTCTTTCTCTATTTCTTCCATTGGTGATCTTTCCTTTTCCACATCTATCATCTCAAGAACATCAGACACAACCTCTGATCCTATACATAGAGTCTCCGTGATCTTAACCTTTTTTTTATTCCTTACTATAATAAATTGCTCTCCCACTATAGAGAACCTTTCAGGCAAAGCTTCTCTCAAAGAGATACAAGCTTACCTAGAAATCTCACTGAGAACCAAAAAAAAAGAAAAAAAATAAAAGCAAAGAAAAAAAAGAAAACAAAGTGAAGCAGACACTCACCTCCTTCATGGCGTAGGAACAAGGAAAGAAGCATATAACAAAGTGATACTTGTCTCGTAGTAGAAGGGAATTCTCTCACATCAAAGCTTTACTGGCGACTTACCTCTGATGACTGGTCATGTATCCGACAGAACCCGATGCGAAGGAGCTTGTAAAAGCATATGCAATTTGGAGTAATCGAACAAGAAGAAGGAAGAAGATGAAGCTCACTATAGCTTTTCCACCAGCTCCCCAGCACTCTCTCCTCATGCTAGTTCGTGCAATTCGCTGGAAAACCTCGTTGAGCACTGACCACCCCTAACGATTGCGAAAACCAAGCTTTCAAACAAAGAAGAAAAACGAAGTGTTGGGAGTCTCTTGGTTCCTTCTCTCTCGGCTTTCTCCTCGGTGGCTTCTTGCTCCAGCTTGAATATGGAGCTCGTCAGAAAGCACCCTCCAGGCACTAGCCCACCTTCAACGGTCAACAACAACTAACTCACATAGACGCACGAGAATACATTAAACTTTGTTTTTGTCCCATTAATCATGTCTCTAATCTCTACCACCAACTACATTTTTGTTTTTGTCCCATTAATCATGTCTCTAATCTCTACCACCAACTACATTTTTTAATTAAACTCATATATTGTTGTAGTTGACTTTATTAAACTCTATTGAATAGTTAGTTGTTAGTCTAAATTTTTATAAATATAGTTCATTTATTTAAATTATGACACACCAAATAAATTTTTCTTTGGCTAATATTTACTCAAATTCTTTTTAAAAGAGTTTATTTTATCTTTTAGGAAAAATTTGCATGTAACAAATTATTCTTTAAAAACAAAATATTTTTTAAGCAACTCAAACTAAGTATTTTTGTTATTTTGGCCCCTATTTCTTTTCATCTTGGTCCTATTTCCAAAAATTAATCCTCACTTTCCACTGTTTTTATCATATATCGATGAACAAAAGATCAAAAACCCTCTTCATTTTGACATGCTCTCTGCCTTTCACGTTCTACTTTTAACCTCTCCTACCGAGAAAACCTGCAACCAATCTTTTTAATAGTGATGTATCAGTCTGATGCAAGCTCAGCATTCGGCTCAAGCAAGTATCTCACAGAGATTGTAAAGAGGTGCAGACAAACAAATTGACACCCAAAGATAGCGAGAAAGCAAACTATTTTCACTATCAAATCAATATACATCAATATCTTTCCTAATATCTAGCAGATTAGTACAACTAAACACGAGAACTTCATTAACTCTTGGTTCCCCATACATGGCCTCAACGTCCTCCCATGCTCTCATCTCCTGGAACTGGTTCTTCCATTTTAAAGAATGCCTAAATGCTGAGTACCTTGCACAACTACTTATTCAACAAACTAGCCACTTCACCCTTCTCGTACATAGAGGTCAGTATATCACAACCTCCAATCAGTTCGCCATCCACAAAGATCTGTGGGAATGTGGGCCAATTGCTATACTTCTTAAGAGTCTCCCTTAATCCATAGTTATACTCTTCATCCAGCACATCAACACTCTCATAATTTACCCCTTCACTTTCAAGAATGCCTATCACCCTTTGTGAGAATCCACAGAGTGGTGCACTTCTCGAGCCCTTGATAAATGCAACCACCTTGTTCTCCTTTACCAACTTGTCAATGAGTTCTTCAAGTGGGACAGTTAATTGCACATGTCGACCAGGGGTCAGTCGAAGATCAGGCTTCTTCCTAGGTGGCTGCCTGATCCAAGTGGCATTTCCTGATTCATTACCAGGTGGAACTTTTCCACTGGCTTTTATGTGTTCTTCCATCCACGATTTCCATGCTTGGGTTAGAGTTTCTCTGTCAGGTTCATCTACTACCCCAACCTACAGCAGACAATTTTACAATGAATTCATTGTTAGGAAGGCGATATTACTGGAGAATGGTGCTTAATCGCAGTGAAGAGCAGTACACTACCAAAGCATACGCTTAAAGTAAAGAAGATTAGAAGAAAGGCAAAAATCTTTTATCAATCATCTCACTTCTATTAATATTTGTGTGCAGCTATGCTTTTGTTCTAATCCATTGTTTTATTTTCAGGAAGCAGGGGAAGGGCCAAAAGAAAGGCTGAAATTTTTCAGGAGTTGTCTTGCTTCCGATATAGTTTATATACATCTGTGCTTTTGTATTATTTACCATCTTGGCATACAGAATTTAAAAATCATAAAATAAACTCATCTCAGAAGAACAAATGCAGAGCAAGAATGAAGCCCACCCAAATTCACAATGAAGACCTAGTTCTTACCAGTTACTCTGCAAAATATTGATTCATGCATAATGAAGACATGTATATTTTTTCTAATTACGGAAACAAACAAAAAACACTGGAACTATGTTTTATCTCCATTTTCACTTGCCTTGAGGATTGTATGACTGGCATTTTTTCAGATTTGCACACTTTGGTGCTTTTTAAAGTAATTGTCTATGGCCATAAATTCTGATTCTGTTGTGAAGTAGTTGCCTAATGCTTCCAGTTCTCAACAAGAAGGCAATGGGAAATCAGAATCGTAAATCCCATGTTTTGGCTTGAAGCTTCTAAGTCATTGGGTTAAATTGTAGGACACTATCTTGAGAGGTCATTGATCATGGTAGTTAAGTGCACTCTCATACTACTCCAGCTAAAGAAGGGATAATGTTGTTTCTTCATAATGCATTATTAAGTTGCTGCCAGCTTGAAGTCGGATCAAAAGCAATATCATCTTGACCTTCAAAATTTGATGACACAGGGTTATATTTAAACCACATACCAAATTACTCTCTAGTCCAGTCCATCTATTGTTCAACTAAAATCCATCTTTTCAAGCATAGTGCTTGGTAGTCTTTAGTCATTCCAGAGCTCTCAATTTGACATAGACCATGTTCATGATGTAGACGCCACATTCAGTGATGAAGATATTAAATAAACGGAAAGGGTAGGAATCAAATTAAAAGGGTGACGCTAACTGTACATCATGAGATAGGTTGAACAACATACGAGTGAAATAAATAGGAAGTCAAATGTGTTATATACAACTATAGTTTTAGCCCTACATTAGCAAGCAAAGCACAAGAGTAAAGCAACAATTTGTGTTTTACCTTGTCCTGATTTGCATAAGCACTCGATAACAAGTTTCTACTTCTTTTCCCCTTTCCATTTCCAAAACACGTACTCTACTACCGAACTATGCATAATCTAATATTTTCTTTTCCTATTGCCATTATCTATTGTTTTATCCAAAACAGCTCCACTCAGAGACGTAAGGTGATGTTTAATTTGCGAAAAAATTATTTTTACAAAACCTATTTATAAGATATTTAATAATTATTATTATAATACATATATATCCTGAATAACGCAAGGATATTGATTCTTATATCTATCTCATTCAAATTTGTTACAAAGAAGTTTTCAACTCCTTTAGAAAATAGAGAAAACCATATTAGCCTTACCTTCACGGCGCCGACGAGCTCTGGTAACAATTTCCGGTGAGCAGAAACGCTTGCTGCAATGTTACGCGATAAGCCAATGAACTGAAGCTCATCGTTTTTGTCATAAATGGCATATACGCCGGAAACCGACGGCAGTTCTGCTGCGGCGCCCTCATTTTCCGGAAGCAGAACTATCGGATCCGTCTCCCCGAGATTCTTGACAGCTAAAGCTACCAACCGCGCACGACGCTTATCTGTATTGCAGGGTTTCAGAGAAATGGAGCGCAGAGTTACAGAAGGTTTGGCTTTGGCCTGTGAATAGCGTGACAAAGCAGGGGTATTTTGGGGAAACGAAGGGAAAAACCGAAGACAAGAGAAACTGTGCGCAGGAGAGAGATTGATGGCAGCCATTGACGAATGATGATAGCTCGAAGAGAGAGGGAGAGAACTGAGAACAGCGCTCTCTAATCTCCACTAACCCAGAATGGGGAGACTTGAGCTGTGATATTATTTTAATTTGTTTCTTTCCTCGTTGATTAATTAATTTAATATGATATATTCTTCTAAGTTCTCTATATTACTCCAATCTTCTAATTTTTTGTGGCAATAAAAAATCACCTAATTTTTAATTTTTATCACATTTTCCTTTTAAATTTATTTAGTAATATTATATTATATTAAAATAATTTTTTATATTTTTTAATGTTAAAAAATAATCTCTAATTAATGTAAAAAAACTAGTATGATATAATTTAAAATTTAAGGAAGTAAATTGGAATAAAAATATAAATTTTAAGTATTAAATGTGTCATCTTTGATGTATTTATAATTTTAAGTGTATCAATATATTGAATTATAATGTAGGGATATAATTATAATATTATTAACCTTAAAATTAATAATATTACAATTATATATTTTTATTATAACATAGTACATTAATACATTTAAATTTGTAAATGTTTAAAATTTTACTAGTATATCAAAATATATTTAAACTTATTATTTTTATACTAATTATTAATCAATTCTAAACATGATTACGGGTTTATTATGAAATTAAATTTTATATAAAGGAACGAAATTAGACTATTTTTAAAAATGATAACATTGTTTAATTTAACCTAAAGGAACTAAATTCAACCTAAGAGTGCAAAATTAAAAAATGCATTTAAACCAAAAATCACATAAGCCCAATTGATAACTCAAGTTTTAAGCACAGTAGATACTTAGCATAGCTTATAAATGATCTCTCTTTTCACCAATTCATGCTCTCCATCCCTGATTTGGAAAGTCAGTAGGGTTAGTATCTGATAAGAACAACCTATTCACTTGTTTAGCTAAGACGTTAGGTTAGTCTGTTTCCTTATTTTACTACAGCGTTATTTTAGTCTCTTGCTAGACTAGTTTCCTATGCATTAACTATGATGCTAGATTTGTTTCTAACTTGGTAACCCTATACATAAACACGCACCCTAGTTTATCATAAAGCTCACAACTAAAGATACACAAAATACCACAAGTGCTTCTTTTATTGTCTCCATCTAAAGGTTCACTTATAAATTCATAATTAGGTGTTGCATAACATCCTTTGCGATAGAGCTCCAACATTGAAAACCAAATGACTACCTTCATTACTAGATACAACAAATCACTGGAACAAAAATTTTGATCGCTTATTGTATAGTAAAAGATGCTGTAATTTTTTATAATTTTAAAATGATTGTGTGTAGTCTAAACACAATTATTTTTTTAATTAAAAAGGTCACAACATCCTTCTATATAATAAGAGGTATGTGTTTTAATAAAAACATTATCTGTGTTTTAACAAAAGCATTCTCTACAACAATAACTCTGCCTAGCTCCACTATTTGGCCCAAAATTATTCATCATTAATTAATTTTCACTAAACTTAAGTTATGTTTGGATGGATGACTCAGGAGGGAGTGATAAGGAATGGAATGACCAAAATGAGTTGAATTTATATTTAGATTTTTTTAAAAAGGTGTAATGGGATAGCAAAGGAAGGACATTAAGACCCCTATTTGCCATCAAAAACTCCAATTTTGGATTTTGGTATTCTTCCAAATTTGGAGGACCATTCAAATTGTTACAACTTTATCTAATTTTCATCATTATGATCATAACCTTTCTTTTTTCTTTTTACTTAAAATTTCAAAATAAAAAATAGAGAATGAAAAAAATCTACAATGTAAATTAGTTTCATCTATCAATGTAGATTAGTTTCATCAATTTTTTTTTTTCAAAAATTTTTCTTTTGGCTTATTAAGTTTGTATTTAAAATTTTTTTAAGGCAATATAGATATTTTTTAATAAATGTATTAAACAAAAAATATGAAAGGATAATTAATAAATAAAATAAAGAAATATATATAGAAGAATAACGTAATATTATATATCAAACAAGATAAAATTGTTAGTCATGTTTATATTATATGGAGTGATATTAGAAAAAATAATTAATGAGTCATTTTATTTTATTTATTTTATTGTAACTTCCAAATAAAATTGATAGGTGCCACTTTTTTCCTCATTAAAGCTTCTAAACAATATATCTACTCAAATCATTTCACTTCATTCTATTCCATGCCATATCATTCCATTAAAGATTACTTATTCCATCATCTCTTAAACTCCTAAATATAGTCATATGGTTAAATAATTGATAGTTGATTTATTGGTATATTTTGTAGATAAACCTTAGAACTCATTCCACCAAAGAATCTTAAAAATTATAATTTTGTATATAATTAAAAGTATTTATTTCTCCTTGTATGTTATAAAATAAAGTATTCAATTGCGATTTTTTTAATGTGCAAATTTAATTGTGTTTTAAATAATAGAGGTGATTTAAGTTTAAAATTTCAGTGGTAACAAATCTCTAAAAGACAAAAACCTCATTTTGGTCCCTCGTTCATAGCCTGATCTCCATTTTGGTCCCCCACTCAACCATTTTTCCATATTGGTCCTTCATTCTACCTAATTTTGCTCAAAAAAGTCCCTCAGTTAAACTATCATCAGGCTCCATTAGAGGTGCCAGGTTAAGTGTTCAGCTATACATATATTTGCTAATATGGGATGCCAGATCACAAAAAATGCTACACATCTATGCTAATATATGTATGAAGACGGGTTATCAAAAACTCCAAACCCAAGCCCCAAAGCTCGTCTTCTCCTAAGGCTAAACTATAGGCACTGGCATCTAGGCCCTTTTTACCAAGAAAATTGTCGGCGATGATTCAGGCTCCCCTAAAAAGCATCATCGACGACGTCCCAGTGGCCCCAACTTCGTTTTGGCCCTGTTCAGCATTGTAAGAATGTGATTTGCATAATAAAGGACCGAAGGAGCATAGGTCACAAAGGAAGGAAGGAAAAGGTGGAAGATTCATCTGAATCTCATGCTTCAGTGAGGTAACAACATAAAATCCCTGTTCAAAATACCTCTTCAATATCCCTTATCAAAATCCCTCTTTGAAATCTTGTGACATTGTTTCGATTTGCTTATCGATCGATGATGTGGAACATCATTCATATGCATATATAAATGCTTGTATAGTGCAAAATTAGAGAATAACAAGAGCTATTGACTTTGAGTATTGCTGATATTGTATTTGGTTAAACAAAAGAAATGTAAAGAAAGTGTCTCTGTGTTGGATCCTTTGTCCAAAGAGGGATTATGAAAGCCTGGATCTTCCTACCAAAATGATGTCTTTTATTATATTAATTTAGTTAAATGTAGTAGCAATAACATGCTTTTTGTTTTATAATAGAAATTTTTCATAGATGCTTGATTTGTCGTGAACATATTCTTCTCACCAATATAATGTCTCTTGTCAACTTTGATTGTTGCTGATATAATACTTGATACTTGGACTTATTCTCTTTTTAGTACTCTTCATTTTTCTTTATTTATGCTAATCTATTATGCTTTTCAATTTTGTTGTATAGTTAAGTTAATTATATAGGCATTACTATAATATTAATTAGAAAATAACATATTAAAAAAAGTCATTACTATAATATCTAACTTTAACTTGTTCCAAAATCCTAAAGCTTAGGTATGCAAAAAATGACATAGATCCAAAAGGGTATGGAAAGTGAATAAAAATAAAGAAAGTGAGAATATTGGTATATTGCATTATGTCGAAAGCACTAGATGAAAACAGGTGGTGTGGTTGGGTCTAATCAAAGGGGAAAGTGAATAATTGGTTGTAGATGTTGTGGAAGTTCGTATAATGTGTAAGTTTGTGAGCATGTCTGGGCAATTGAAAAAAGCAAAAAGAGCAAGTCTTATTTTCTTCACTATGAGAAAAAGGCTAATGCCAAACAATAACTCTAAAATGTCAAGTCATGGTAATTAGTAAGCAAAGTACATTATGATGAGAGAGAGAGAGAGAGAGAGAGAGAGAGAGAGAGAGACTATGCAACTTGTGAGTTGTGACAAATTGAAATTCAAGGAAATGTGGATAAGATGCATACATGTTCTCTCTCTGTCTCTTTTTGTTTCAATACTTTGTACTATGCAGAACAAGTATATTTTCACAGTTGTATATATATCCAGAAATTGGTTGATCTTATTTTAAAAACAATTGTTCCCAGACATCAAATTATAAGGTACTTCATCCCTAAAGAACTAAAATAAATTTTTTGTGAAAGAAAAACATCTGTATAGTTAGCCTCCCTAAAATTGTTATGTGTATCTTATGTGTGTGTGATAAAATGACTTGGAATTTGGAATTGTAGTTGTGACTACAAATGCAGGTATAAGGGTGAGCCATCTTCAGTGTCATCCATTTCCAACACTATATCACATCCAAATGATGTATGATGCAACTATGGATTAAGAGCTATAGTATGAGTTTCCACAATTGAAAAGAATCTAGGCAAGAAATTCATGGGTTGTCCTCGGTACAATGAAGGAGTAGGTTGTAACTTCCTTGCTTGGTTGGATGAAAGGTGTCAGAATTGTGAGAAGGAGAAGTTTAAAGCTAAGATTTTGGCACGTATAGTGGTTGCACTAGGGTGTATTACGTTGGTGTGTTTTGTAGTAATATCTAAGTTGCTTATTTAGGTGGTATATTGTTAGTATTGGTTATATGTAAAGCTGTTAGTTAAGGTAGTAGCAACAATATACTATGGTTATAATGAACAATATGTTGTTAACCATTATGTTTTAATGTCTTATAATTGTGTTTAAACCAAATGTGGATGTATCCGGTGACAACTCTATCATGAGTGTATGGAATGAAGGTTATGTTGTGGACCATTTGTGGTTGTAATTAGGCCATGTCGATTCTTCACTTTGTTTAAAGTATAAAAGCTAGCAATGTGATGGAGACAACTTTTGTCCCACAGCTTCATATGATATCTTGAAACAAATTAAAGTTATAGCTTTACTTTTCAATATGAGTAAAACATTTTAACTATGGCATCATAATAACTTTTTGGTATTATACATTAAATAGAATTTTTATATTACATGACGGGTTACCTTTCTATTTTTCATCCATGATAACTAAGCGTTACAACAATTTATATTATGTTTGTAGTAATGATTGTACACCAAATTCTTAATAACATTTGTCAACAATATATGCAAATATTTAATTCTGTATAATATTTGTTCTAAAGTCATTCTTTAAAAAAGTATGACCTTATATAATAATAAACTAAAAATGGTGATACAAAAGTTGCAGTAGCATATTTAAATTTTGAGTTTATAGTATATGTCATAGACAGGTCTTTTTGCATTTTACTTTACACCTTATAGAGTCATTCTTCACAAATTTCACTTTTACCCCTATGTTAATAGCGTAGTCCCTCATAACTTGCTTAAACACCCCTAGATTTCTAAACTCCATTCTAGGCTCAAATTAAACTTCCTTAAAGCTAACCCGCTTATTGAACTGTGGCCATATGATTTTCTTTTTTCCCCCCACTCTCTTCCTCAAACTTTATGTCATTGAGTAGTTCTTCATAATAATATTGCTTCTTCATTTCATTAAGCATAATAATGTCAAATGAATGTCCTTAGATCTCATCTTGCATGGGTATACTGTCTGTGTACCTAAACACATACCCACAACTAGTCTCATAATCTAATATAAATTTTATGAAGTATTGGTTATAGTAAACAAATCATACCAATCAAACAAGTAATCATCTTTTTTGTTTGATTGATCGTCATTGTAATGATTAAACTCATCGCTTCTGTCAGCTTCATCTGCAAACTTTTCAATCTCAATCTCTTCCCTTTTTTAAGTATCATCCACTACAATTTCGCTTTCTTTGTACATATTCTCTCTAAGGCTACCTTAGGAAGTCAATCAAAAAAATCATTACCCTACCATATTATATCTAGCAGACAGGATGAGATTGTACAATTCATATAATACTGGAAAAAATACTTGAATTTAACTAGTAAAAGCTGACGTATGTATTTAAATGTTGTCTTTAGACAGGCTAAACGTAAAGAAATAACTCTTTAAAAAAATCACAATATATGCATATAAATGGTAAAAACTGACATTTCTATATTGGCTATTAGAACACATTGGAGACATTAAGACTATGTTTAGAAGTTTAAGGGAAGATAGAATGGAGTGGTCATTAATGGAATAAAATGAAATTGAGTGGAATGACTAAAATAAATATATTGTTTGAAACTTTTAATGAGGAAAGAGAGGGACTTTAAAATTTTTGTTTAGAGGTTACAATTAAATTAATGGAATAAAATGACTTATTAATTATTTTTTTTAATATTATCCCTTATAACATAAATATATAACTAATAACTTTATCTTTGTTCAATACATGAAATAGCAATGTGACTCATTTTCTTGCCCATATTTTTTTTATTTCTTTTACTAATTCTCTTATTTTCTCTTTTTTTTTTTATTTTTTAACTCACAAAATGCAACATAATTCTGAAATAAAATTAATATATATATATATATATCTTATATAAAAAACTTATAATATGTAAAAATTATTTATTTTAAAATTGTTTTAAATAACTAAATTTGATATTTTAATTAATGATTCAATATAAGGAGGAGACAAAGATTAAATTTGTTATTCGTTGAAGAAAGGAAGCTTCCAGGAGAAATGCTTCATGATGCAAATGTTGGATAAACTTGTAATTTTAAGAAATTTGGAAAGGTATAATAGTATTTTTAATTAGTGAGTCACTACTTTTTATCATTGATCACCTAATTTAGGGGGACAATAAAATAACATATTGGATGGCTTGTGAGGGTCTTAAAGGCCCTCTCTTACCATTCCATTCCATTTTCCATAAAAACATTCAAATATGCATTTATCCCAATTTGATCATTCTACTCCTTGCCACTCCTTCCTTGACTCTCTAGACAAACATAGCCTAAGGAGCAAAAGTGTACCACATAATTAAGAGAGTTTTTCCCATATTGCTATCTATGTTTCAAGTCCAAAAATAAAACCTGATGATGGTCATAAATTGCCCAATTTCAATTTTTTTTTCCCAAAAAGAAAGACTCATAATGGTCATAAAGTGATATCTATGCATTAGAGAATGACTAATTAATTATAACAATTAATTACAACTTCTAGGCATTAATTAATTGACAAACAAAAAGCCTGATTAGAGAGTGATTAAGACTAAACCAAATATAAAATATTGAGTTTGGGTACAAATAATATTGTTAGGAGTCAATCATAATCTGCATCAGTAAAAGAAAGAATAGCCTTAATTCAAAACTTCGAAGAAAAGAAAAGAAAAAAAGACCAGAAATTAATTGAAGAAAATTCAAAAGCATATCAATTATGCAAATTTCTTTTCATTCTTTTACTTTCATAAGCCCAACTAAGGATAAAGGCAACCAATTGGATTATGGTGCATGGAAAAACATGTTGACCACATATAATAGTGGGGGTATTATTATAAATGGTTCTACCATTTAAAAAACTTTTAATATAAAGGATACTTTTAAGATAAAGGTTATTATTATTTAATTATCCAAATGCTACTTTTAAGATAAATGGTACTATTTTAAATAGTAAAATATGCATATGCGAAGCAGTAGCCCTCTTTTCTTTATAGCAATAGGAAAAAAAAGAGGATGATGAGTGTTTTTATTACTGTTCATTTTTACGTATGGGTATATCAACATTAACACAGGGCATTTAGCAATAGTGATCATCCAAGATTCAGATAGCACAACAAAGGAATCTTTCATCTATTAATTTAAGCATACTTTATTCTTATTTTTCACAATCAGACATTACAAGTGAGATAACATAAGTTAGGCTTTCTTTTCACTAGTCATAGGTCTGTCATCAACAGTAAATTAGACAATACATATGCATCTTCCATTAAAATAATACCTCATCTGTATAGTAATATTCCCTGTGCATAAAACAGTAATACATGACCCCACCATGGATGTTTATATGCTCCTTCATAAATACCTTCATCACAGCATACCCCATAGCAAATGGCTTCCATGGGCACAAGTCATTACCCTTTTCAAGAGCAAGAAATCACTACCTTTATGTGACAAATTTGTGTCTCACCCACAAGCAACTCTTATTTTGAACCAAATATCTTCTTCAAGCATGCACAACCACTGTGAAATGCGAAGTGCAAAGTGCTTTACAAATTTGGCTTCTACCTCAAAGACCAACGTCCAATGATCTGTGAAACTTGAAAATTTAGGTCAGTGATTAGTGAGGGTTAAAGTGTCGAATAGATTCTCTAATTTAGGTTAATGTAACAAAATAAATTGAGTGAGATTCTTAATAAATGTTGATGTGGCAAAAAAATTTTCAAACATTGCCACATTACTCTTCTAGATGTGCCAACTAGGATGGAGATTGATAGCAATTTAACTAAAGGACTTCTTTGAGCAAAATTGGGTAGAATGAGGGACCAATATGGAAAAATGGTTGAGTGGGGGACCAACATGGAAATCAGGCTATAAGTGGGGAATCAAAATGGGGTTTTTGTCAATCTCTAAACCCTTGATACTTTGGGCCTAGCAAAGCTCATTGATTCTGTTGGATTTTTGGTCCAAATCAAACCTTGTTGATTTATTAACAAACAAAAACTCATCGATTCTTCGACACTGTGTAAAATGGTTTCGAGAAGCTTTGGGTTTCACTGTTTATCTCACCACTATTTCTATTACTGTTTGTTAAGCTTCTTCCAATATTTCTCAGCACAATCGTTTTCGCGATCATGGTAGGCGATTTTATCTGAGTACGTTAGTAGATTTCATTTTCTGCATTCGAAGAACGAGACTCTTTTACCTTCAGGGAGAATCACCGATTCCTTACCGTCGCTCGCCGCTCCGTCCAGACGCTGGCCACCCACCGTCTTCAGTGTGAGTGTTTTGAATACCCAAAAAGCACTCTTCGTGATATTTGAATATTTCAGCAGAGAGAGGATGAAGGGGATAAGAACGCTGATTTTGATGACATTTTTGTTGGGAAATTAAATAGCGCCAGTTAAATTGGCTCGTTCTGTGTGAATATGCATTTTTTGATCATATGTTTGAGAAAATTGGCTCCAAATTACAAACAAAAGACTTATCAGTTTTTCATTTGTATCTTGCATACTTCATTGCATAGGACTGTACTGCAATGTAGTTTGATGATCTCCAGTTTGCAATTTGTCGAGTTTCCACGTTCCTAATGAATTTAATGATTGTGTCTCTTTAGATTTTAGTTTGATAGATAGCCGAGAAAATATGACAGCTTCTCTTTTAGCTATATTTGTATTTATGTTCCTTTGGGAAATGTTGGTACTGTACCATGAATTAAATTTTTTCAATTGTACTTTTACACTTCTAGCTCATATCTTAGAAGAAGTCTTCCTTTTTAAGCATGAAGTCCAATATTTTAGTTAACTTGGCCCCTGGGCTGGCCCGTACATCTTAATATTAATGCAATGATTTTGTAATTAGATTTGAGGCACAGTGTGGTTTTCCTTTTCTTTTTCCCCAGGATTTCTTTAATTTTAGATGAATGTTTGACTAACACAAAAAATGAAAAAAGAAAAACTGTAAAATGACAGTATTATCTATTTTTTGCAGCTGAGTGCACTACTCCACTTTGTCATACCATCTTCCTTCTTTGTGTTAGGGCTTGGAGGGTTGCAGTTTACCTGTGTATCTACACACTCACCGATCTGGCTGTACATAGGAGGGACAAAATGATGCAGATCTTCATACAGTGTCGCTTCAGCTTTCAAAATTGAAAATTATCAACTTGATCGAGCTATCAAGGAAGTGATTTTGTTTCTTGCTCTTTACTAACCCATTATAAAGGAAAGCGAGTGATCTGAGCCCTGGAGGTTGGAATATGGAGGATAAAACAGTTATTACTCACAAACCATCTACTTCTTCGCTCAACCCCCCTTCTCGGATTATTTGTCATGTGTATGTTCATCTATTCTTTAAATTATAAATTATGACTACTAATCTTGCTCTGATTTTGATAATTAAACTTATTTCTATTTATCACCTGCCGGAAGTAAAAATTATAGAATATTTTGTTTTTTATGATGGTGTTTTTATGAAAATAGTTTATATCATCCCTGCTTTTCCCTTAGTTGTCAAGAGTCAAGAGGTCAACTGCAGTACCTTGATAAGTGAGTTATGCAGCATGTCATGTCATGTGCTAAAGGCTCTTTACAATCAAGGTTTTGGGTGTGAGCTGTCAACAAAAAATTTACTAATGATATACTTCCCTATCTTCTTAGTTTAGTGATTGAATCCAAGACATAACTTCAACTGCTTGTTCAAGGGAAGCCACACAGTTTGTTTAATATTAAGAGAACCTAGTTTTATTGTTCTGCTTTTTTTTTTTTTTTTTTTTTTTCAGATGGGGTGTTGACCAGGTGGCTCACCAAGAAATGGATAATTAGGTTGGAGGAAAAGTTACAAGCACCCTTAGCTCTATGGGTGGACATGTTTATTTCAAAACATTAAAATTTTTAGGTTCGGTTAATTACAGATATAGTTAGAGCTGAGATTTCCAGCATTTGGATTATTTGCTTGTTCGAAGTTCCCTATCATGTTACTATAATACTTTTTGCTATAACTTTTGATCTTTATCTCTTGGGTTTCTTTCGAAGGTTTCTTCATAGTAAGTGTGTTAAAAAATTCTCTTACCATGCCTCCCTCTCTTTTTTTAATGACAGATGTCAGAGGCAGTTTTCCCAGTACACATGCCCTCGATGCAATTCGAGATACTGTTCCCTCCAATGCTACAAAGTAAGCAGAGTATCACAGATACCGATTTGAGCTGGTTCAATATAGTGTTGATTAACCATGTGTTAGCCCTATATTATTCAACAATTTTGGTCACTCATGTTATGTGGCATGTCTAAAGTGTATATACATGAAAAAGTTTTACTGGACAGGGAAGAAGTATGTTTAAACTACTTTATATATTTGGTTGTGCCCTTAAATAATTGGTAACGTATACCATCGTCAAGGATATTTATAAAATGACTTCCATTGTTCTGGTTTATCATTGCATTTTTCCTCTTTGTCTTGCATCTGCTGCCTCAAGCAAAATTTGACGATGGCGTCAGTTCCATTCTGAATTTGTATATGGTTTCTTGAAGCTGTACATTGAAGATCCTTATCAAGCTAGAGAATATTACTAGCATTGTCACTAATTGAATATGTACATATGTATCTGTGTCTTAAATTGTCAAACTAGTGAATGAGTCCAAATCCTCTTACAAGGCTTTTGCTTCGGCAGTTAGTTATTCATTTACTTGATGCATATGATTTGCAATATGGCTGATGCCTACATTCTATTTCTCATATCTATACTGTGATTGTAATTATTGTTTCTAATAACTTTGGTCATTAGTGATCCTTGATTTTTGTAATTTGGACAGTCTCACAGCCTGCGTTGTACTGAATCATTCATGCAAGAAAATGTAGTTCAGGAACTTCAGCAAATGCAGCCTGATGATGAAACCAAACATAAAATGCTAGACATACTGAAAAGATACCATTCAGAAGAGGAATCAGATAGTATGGATGAAGATTGTAAGTCTTCCAATTTTTCACTTTTCTGTTGGTCCTTTTGGAACAATTCTTCAGTCTTTCTTGTTTGAAATTTGGCCGATGGTATTTAAAAAAATATATTCTGATTAGTTGTTTAATAAATTTTCTTTGCTTGCAAATTATCAAGTTTTGTACGAAGCGTACGTCATAATTTTCTCTGTTTCATTTTGATAAAAAGAGAGCTAAAATATGAATGGAAAATTATTTTTACTCTTTTTTTTTCCCCCATTTTTCATAAGGGGGTTGAGCAAGATATGAGTGCAACACTGCTTTTGTGAAAGAAAATGAAATGATTAAAATCTGAGGTCCTTAAAATTTTCCATCATGGTAGAACTATAAAATCACTGATTGATAGCTTCTTTTCCAGGGTAGGTGTCAAACAGAAATTTTTTAATTTTTTGGTGGTT
Organism: Delonix regia; assembly: GCA_037074485.1. Lineage (NCBI taxonomy): Eukaryota > Viridiplantae > Streptophyta > Magnoliopsida > Fabales > Fabaceae > Delonix > Delonix regia. Next base: position 2,902,473 of record CM073460.1, on the reverse strand, counting down.
GAGATTATATTGAAACATTTTTATGTATAAAGTTGAACTTGAAGTTGGTCCATCCCCAAACTCCTATGGGCATGCAATTCAGTTCTTTAATTGTCCATGAAAATAGATTTTCAATGTTCTGTACTTTATTGACCTTCAGATTTAGGATTCATGCTTTTAGTATGAGTGGTTGATTCACTCTTATTGATAATTATTTTCTCAGTAAAGTTGGAATATTGACTGCTTCTATAGTAAAAGGAAAGATACAATATTACTAAGAAAAAAGTCCTGATGTTGCCTCGTGGTTGCCTTTTTTCTGGTTATTTAGTTGTTTATGTTATATAGAGTTAGTTCTTTAAATAGTGGATTCTGGAGGGTTGCAACTCATAGCTGCTGATTGATGCACAGTGGCATTTGACTTCATGTTTGATTTCAAAATTACTGATCCCTGGGTTGGGCTGTCATTTGATTTCAATTTGAAATCTGAATGAATTTTTATTGCAGAACTGTACTGTTATAATTCTGTGTTGATTATTTAAAAGAGTTGTTTGAACTGTTTTGGATCTTTTGAGCTATTTAAAGTGATAATAAAAATCGCTACTAATATATGATTGTTTTCTTGGCTTGGGCAGATCCAACTCTATCTGAGGAGATTATAGAAAAGGTTTTGTCTGGTATGTCCCTGTATATTCTCTATAGTTGTTGACGTTTCTGTATGCTGATATTTTGTTGTTGGTGTTTCTCCTTTCTGCCTTGGCTTTACACTGCTAGTGTACACGTCTCTGCAATGCTAGTCTGTAGTAGGAGCATCTATAATTTGTACTCTTCACTATTATGTTTCTGACATCCCACAGTTGGCTAAGGCTGTTATGCGTTCATTTGTCTTCCATATCTGCAGGAGGCGAAGTCAATTTTGATGATTTATCTGTCGAAGAGAAGAAACGATTTCAAAGAGCTATTGCATCAGGGGAATTGAGCAACATGATTAAACCATGGGATCCATGGTGGTTTAAGCCTTCTGCCAAAAACATGTCTCTGAGTAAGGAAGGAACTCAACTTGTTCAACCCCTCTCAGAGGAGGAAGAAGTGCAAGATGTTATTGGAAGTAATGAATCAAGTGACATCCCTCTTGGTCCTGAAACCCCACTTCCTCCAGTCAGCAGCCTTAGCTCAAGAGAACCATCGCCCCTTTTAACTGTTCACCTAGTTGATATTTTGTATAGCTACTGCTTCACTCTTCGCCTGTACAATGGAGATTGGAGGTTGGACGCCTTAGGGTCAGCCATGGTTGCATTGAGTGTTTCCTCAGTATTGGGGCAAGGTGAGCAGCCAGAGACAATACTTGAAGCCCTCTCTCATTGCTTGGAGCAGGTTTGCTCCCCAGCTTACAGAAACATGGGTGGGCTGCAATTTGGCTTGAATCTCATCGACGATGTGATAGGGTTACTTTCATTGGGAAGTTCTGCTTTGGTGTGTGCGCTTTCCGATATGGAACGGTTGATTCAATCAGGGCAGAAGGAGCTCAAATCAAGTAAACCCAGAAAGCTGAGGAAGGATGAGATTAGAAGTAATCTTAAAATGGCAGAAAGGAAGATTTATTTCATAATGTGTTGGGTCCTTGAGCAGCATGAGGAAGCTTGGTCTTCCTTGGCTGCCATAGTAAGAGCAGAAAAGACATCACTCATGGAGTTTGACTGGAGTAAAAGGGCTGAAAGTTTGAATAGTAAAGCCAAAACCAATAGCAAGTGTTTAATCGAGGAAATAAAATGAGTTAGTTTGGCAGATTGCCCTCTAATTCCCCTTTGATCTCCCCTATTTCTCCGTATTTAGATTAGAGGATGCAAAGGCTTGAACTGGTCGTTGTACACTTAGCTGTTGTAAATATATTTTTACATATTGGAACTGGAATTCTAATCTTGGGTAAGTACTATTTGAGTATTGAGATTGAGAAAAAGATATGACCATGAGTGAAATGGAGATTTTTGTATTCCTTAGAAATGGCTATGAGCTCGTTTGGCTATAGGAAATGGGCTGAGGTCTCCTTAGCCTATTCTTTTATATAGTATCTATATTTACGTGGGATTTTCTCTCCTTAAGAAATATTCCACACTACTGGGAATGAGCATTCCTCTTATGGTACGCTTGGCACGAGGGTTTAGGGTTTAGAAAAACGGAAAGGGGAAAGGTTATTTGTGCAACATTGTATGGTAGAATGGAGAGAGAATGCCAATGGAATGGACATTCTCATGGTTAGTGGGTGAGCTGTTTCCATCGCCAGAATGAGGTGAGATTCTAGGAAATGAGTTTGTAATTGTCCAAAATCACCCTTAAGGCATATTACTATACCAATTGTAGCTCGCAACTGCGTTAGAGTAACACATCCTAGCACAGTGTGTATTGCAACGATCACTAGTGAACCTATTCGACCATTGGCGTCAATCATCCGACGAGGGGAGGGGTTTAGATATTCCATGGATGTTGTGTGAGATCTGGGCTGTGATAGTTGTGTGGTGAATGTTCCTTTGTGTCCAACGTTCAATATGAGAGGGGAAGAAAATAAAACAAGATGGGGGAGGCGATGATGAATCCATGTAAAGGCATGCATGGGAAGGTGCTTCATCCATCTTATCTACACAATGCACAAATAGTGGAAGCAAAGTTACAAAAAGGTAGCTTTTTTATTTCTGCCTTAGGGGCATTTTTGTCTTTTTGGTCATATTTACATTTCATTCTATTATCCTTTCTATTATACCAAGCAAATATTTCAATGCACTTCCTGCATCCTTTCCCATTATATCAGATGGATTTTTAAGCTAAAATATTCCATTCTATTTCATTTCTATTTCTATTCTCTTTCTTATTCACTTTTTAGGAAAATTTACTCCTACATTCCAAATAAGTCCTTAGTGAAAGAATGTAGGTGGTCTCTTGAGAATCCAAAATTGGTAGACAACTTTGCCTCTGTGATTGTATCTTTGCTTTTTCGTTATTATGCATGATCCTAGCGTTGAGACTCTTTCAATTATAGTAGGAAATGAGCCTTAAATTATCAAGTTATGGCATGTTTTGGAAGGAAAGATAATGAAGAATTTTTAATTTACTTATTCTTTGAAGTCTTCATTTTAGTTTGGGAGATTTTGTAGAAGAAATGTTTTAGAATAATACAAATAAGAATTATTAATTAACTGTTATTTCCCTTTTCATTTCCTTCTTTTTTTTCCCCCATTTTGTTTTTCCTCCTGACATATTCTTAATGTGTATATATTGTATATTAGGGGTTGAACTGTAATTTTGTCAATTTTAAAAAGTTTGAATATAAGATTTGATGGGTTTTTGTGCCAAAAGAAAATTGAAATTTATCTGACGATCAATTTACAGGTAGGAGCCCCATGAATAGTTGATTTTGATTTGGCCGAAAGTGATATTTTACAAGAAAACTACAAAAGATGCTTTCTGAATTTTTTTCAAAATCTGCAAAAAGGTCAATTTCAACTATTTTTGGTATATTAAAGTGGATTTACCTAATTTGTCCCCTAATTAGAACAAGAGTGAAAACAAAGGAAATCAAAGGGAACAAAACGTTACCTTCAATTGAAAATTTGATACAACGGAATTAGGTTGAATGTTAATCAATCACCTCTGCATGCAAATTTTGACCTTATTGATATTTATTGTTTTTTTTTCAACACCCAGTAATTTTATAATTAGTTGCTGTCGACCCAGGATTACCTAAATGGTTTTATGTTGTTTAATGATAATCTATGATTGGTTTCCATCTATTCAACTTCAATCTTTCAGTGTCACCCAATAAGTTTCATTATGATGATTAAGGATTTTATTTTAATAATTTTATATGAATACCTTAGTTGTTGTTTAATTTAAGAATGCCAATTTTTTAATGATACAATGTGATTTGGTTATTGTAACAACTGTGGTTATATATGTTTTTAAGTTGTAATGTCCAAATCCAAATTGCCATTTTTTTCAAAGCCAAGATCTTGAGTGGCTTTCACAGGTGAAATTTTCCCACAAGAAAAATGAATTAGGGTTAATGCATTATTGCAGCACTGCAACATTGCAACATTTCTCTGAAAATTTTTTCCTCCATTGGCATTCTTTTCCCTCACTTCGAGTCCTCACAACACAATAAATGTACATCTCGGATCTTATTCTGTTTCTCACTTTCTTATCCTTCTCTTCAATTGTTCTTTTTTAAAAAATTACAATAAAAGATTATGAATTTAAAATATTTCCTATATCTTACCTTAAATTTCAAAGTATTTTAAAAGATTTGGATTACAATTTTTTCAATATTAAATAACTATGTCTTATGACTTTAAAACCTTGTTTTAAGATTCTTTTATTCCGTGTTTTTATAAATCTTAAGATAAGGTATTTCAGAATATAACAAAAATTGATCTTTAGGTACTTCAAGATAATTTCAAAATTTAAGATTATTTTTCAATTTTAAGGTCTATTATAATTTTCCCAATTTTTTTTCTTAACTTCTATTTTGTATTTTTTTTTAATTTCAAAAGTTCTAAGTACATTGTATTTTGACATAGCATCTTCCTTACTGTGCAATTCACTCATCGACTTTTAACATTTTAGGAAGCTTCACTATATTTTTGTTCTCTTTCTAACTATTATTACCTTTTTAATTATTTTCTCTTCATATCTCACAATATAGTTCATACAAATCTAAAACTAAATCTTCTCAACTATCAATTTAAAAGGAAAAATACAAAAACGAGTAAAAATAAAAAAGAGTCTCATATACTTTTTCTTTTCTTTCTTCATATTATAAAATTGTATTTAATTGTGTAACTGAAAAATAACCTTTGACCACCTTTCTGATGATTTTATCCATTCCCTTCATCTCTTGGATCTTGTTTTGTGTAAATGAAAATCCCTAAAATCAAACAAAAGAACGAAAAAAAGTAATTTTCACCCAACAAGGAAAGTTGAGCAAATAAACCAAACTACTACTTCACCCTTTTCTTGTTCCACACAAAATCTAAAAATGCACAAAACATCAAATCCTTCTCAACCTTTAAAATCAAAATGAAGGCCCGTGTAATATCAAGAAAACTTAAGAAAGATTTACATAATTTATTCCTAATTATTTAGAAAAATATAATTGAAGACCAAATTTATATTATATTTTGGTGACTTAACAAAATTAAACAATTACCACATTTAATTATTATTTTGAACTACTTTCAATATGATAAATGAAGAAATAATAATGATTCAATGAATAATCTTAGGACTGAATTTCCCATTTCAAGTAAAACCCCATTTTATTGCTCTAATATGGATCAGAGGAATAACATTGCTCTAATTGAGACAAGGGTTATACTGTTCTCATGAGTCAACATGAGGGACAAGAAAAATAATTAAACCAAAGAAAAATGAAACAAAGGTTCTCCAAAATCTTTACACCAAAAAAAGATAATGATAAATTGAATACCGAAATTATTTCTTAAAAAATGAACATGCCACTTATGGAAGAGAGAGTTGCTGTGACATCTCAGTCCGTGTCATGGAAAAAGAAAAAGAATACTTACATGGTATTGACAGAAGAATAAAAAATCTACTAATCAAATATGAGAGAGAGAGAGAGAGAGAGAGAGAGAGAGTTAACAATAAGCCTTCAAGTGTTGTCCAAAAAAAATTAAAAGCTTTCAAACTGCATATGTTCCTCCTGTTGAATACCTCAGAGTCCTACATATAATTAAAAGCATGGTGACAGGTGTATAATTGCCTAGCGTCCACTGCATAAAAATGATATGAGAGAGAGGTGAAGATGTTAGCCTTCTAACCTATGCTTCAACCTCCAGTATACTTTATCATTAGATGAATCATAATATAACAAATTAAATCAGACTATGCTTTAACTTCACTCCTACTCAATATCCCATAAAACCTCTCACCCCCTTAAACCCTATTCGCAGTGTCCTCATCATTCTGCTGTCCGTATCATATTCTTTCCTTTCCTCCCACTTTCTATTAAGCTTCTCTCATCCTCTTCTTCCCATGATTCCTTCAAGCATAATGAAAGCTCCAAGAGTAAAACTGTCTCTGCCCATCATTATTGCAGCAATATGTGCTCTTGTCTTCATACTCAGTTTCTTCTCTCCCAGTTCCTTCTTCAAGGTCAAAAGTTGTCACAGAAGGAATACCAAACCCAAATCCAGTAAGTTTCAGACTATTTCTCCTTTGTCTGCTCTCTTTTTTATTATATGTTTCTATTATTACTAGCGTTAGAGATTTCATTGGACTTTGCTGGAATTGAATTCTCTCCTCTAGTGATCTTGCCTCTCTGGTATGCACTCTCTCATATCAACTTTTGCTCTCATAGTTCAGAAAAACTAAGTATTGCTGTTATCTATATTTTGATACATAAGAAACCACTTTCTAAAATTTAGTCAATATAATTTGAAACTAGATTATATGACAGCATATAAATGATAGTAGTAAATATCATTCACAAAAAATTAGAAATTATTTTTTTCTTACCAATTTTAGTTATTTCTAAAACCTATAGTTCAGTACTACAAGAAAACAGAGATTGAGCTCCATGAGAGCAATCTAGTATAGATTATAAAGAAAAAATATATCATATCTTCTTTTGAACATGACTAATCTTTGTTAAGTTGTGTTACATTGTGATTGTCCTGCAGATGATAAAAAAGCAGAGGAGGGTGGGTATAGCTCACTAATTGATGACAGATTCGACTTTGATCCAGAAGAGTGCAATGTAGCCAATGGAAAATGGGTATTCAACCGCTCAATAAAGCCTCTGTACACAGACAGAAGCTGCCCATTTTTAGATAGACAGTTTTCTTGTGTCAAGAATGGGAGGCGAGATTCTCATTACCTCCACTGGGAGTGGCAGCCTGAGGATTGTACTCTGCCTAGGTGAGTCTATACTGTTACTGTAGATAGTTTGGTTCTCTATGGATGACAATACGACAGAGCAGAGTCAGGGAGGTCTTTCCTGCTTCTGCCTTCATGATATCGTACTGTAATGCTTAACACAGCGCAACATATTATGTTGTCTTAAATATTATATCAGAGTCTTTTGCTATTATCTTACATTTTCCTATATTTTTTATACCCCTGCACGAATGTCCACTTAAAAAAAAAAAAAAAAAGAAACTATGGGTCACTCATAGGGTTATGGATCTAATGTGGGCTTCACTTCACTTTTCCTACCTTGTTCAAGTAAATCTTGTGCTATATTGTATAAAATATTAAAACATAAGATATATGACATTCATGATTTAGGTTTTTAGTATAGCATATAAAATTTATAATAACAAGAATATAATTTTTATTCTATAAAAATTAACTATAATAAAATGTCACTGATGTCATATTCTTGAATTTTCTTAGTAAATTTAGAATTGTATTTAAATAATATTATATTTTTATGTATCTTAAATAACACTGCCTGTTGTGCATATATCAAAATGAAAATAATAGTATACTAAAATTCTCTAAACATGCATATTTTGATGGCAGAACTCATTATGTCTATATTCTACTTTTTGTTTATTGTATACGTGGATACTGAATAACTTGATTTTGAGAAGTTGATATTTTTTATTGTTAAATAATATTAAATTTTGTATTTATTATAATAAAAATTCTTTCATACAAATGTTGAAAAAATTCATCGATGAGAGAGCTTAACTTTTTTTTTCTTTCTTTGAAGAAGCTGCGCTCCTTATAGTATAATTTTGTGCATATTTATACGATTTAACGAAATTAATTTTTTCAATATAATTAATTTATGTAGCTATGTAATGAGTGACCTGCATGCATATTCTGAAATCTATCATTCAAGTGAGATTTGCCATTTTTTAATTCATCTTTCTCTTCATATAAAGCTATTATGTGAGTTCCTTATCCAGATCCCGAAAGTGACTTACATTGTGACATGACTAAATTTGGCAGATTTAATCCAAAGCTAGCCCTCAAGAAACTTCGGGGAAAGAGGCTACTATTTGTAGGGGATTCACTGCAGAGAAATCAATGGGAATCTTTTGTGTGCATGGTCGAATGGATCATACCTTATAATCAGAAATCTATGAAAATCGACAGTATTCATCCAGTCTTCACAGCCAAGGTATGAATACCCTGCATAAATGGGGAATTATGCTGTTCAAGCATTAATGAATGAAGATATAGTAAATAAACAATTTAGCTCTTGATTTGTTTAATTTATTTAACTTTCATCTCAAAAATTTGGTGACACTTCAATAATAAACTTGCATATAGTTGGAGCTACCAACGATGAAGAAAAATGTGGTTGCCATATGAACAAGAGCCAGCATTGTTATTGATGAAAATAAACTTAATAACTCGTGCATTAGATTGTTATTTTACTAAGAAAAGAGAGAGACTTATAGTTTTCAATCTTGTAATTGACAGAGAAATACAAGAACAGCTATCAGCATTGCTTATTAATAGAATGGGCTAATTCTTTTGTGTCTGTTCTATACAGAAATACAATGCTACTATAGAGTTCTATTGGGCTCCATATCTTGTCAATTCCAACACTGATATCAATATAATTGGAGATCCAAAGAAGAGGATAATAAAAGTTGATTCAATCACAGAGCGTGCCACAAACTGGACAGGAGTGGATATCCTGGTTTTCAATACCTATGTTTGGTGGATGAGTAGTGTGAGGATTAAGTCCCTGTAAGTTTTCTTTTGACCTACCAGATCATATTCTCCCATTCGTTTTCTGCTGTCCATGTTGCTGCTTCATAGTTTTCATTCAACCAAAAGCAGAAAATGGTGTCTGACATCTATTTACATTTGTAGATGGGGCTCATTTGCCAATGGAGAAGAAGGGTATGAAGAATTGGATGCACCAGTTGCTTACAAGTTTGCTTTAAAGACGTGGGCCAACTGGGTGGACTCAACTATTGATCCAAACAGAACCAGGGTCTTCTTTACAACTATGTCTCCTACACACACAAGGTTTCTTATCACTCTCTCAAAAGGAAACCTTAAGCTTCAAGATTTCCTAACAGCTTATGCTATTTCAAGTCAAATAGTTTTTTTGAGGCAATGCATCAGACAACTAGAAGTTTACTGAACACTGGCATTAAAAAACTTCCAATTCTGATGGTGCAAGCTTCAAACTTTAGATTTCTCTTGCAGCTTAGGTTTTTACCAATTCAAGTAATTATTTGACACAATTTATCAAACACCTAAAATTTAATGTAAGCTAACATTCAAAAGTTTACAATCATGACAATACTAATTTTAAGCATTAGCTTTCTCTGATAAATAAGGTTATACATGGACTAAGTTGGTCTGGATTTAAACTTGGCTCAAGACTAACTTGAATAAAATTAAACTTTTGAAATAATCCTGGCTCCAGCCTGATATAAATACTATCTAGATAACTAGAATTTTATGACCAAACTTGTGGCCTAACCTAAAATTTAATTTCCTTTTTAAAAGAAGACCTTGCTCTGCCTGAATTCCTGGGCCAAATTGATTAGGATTTTAGAGTCATCTAGGTTTTAGAGACAACTAGGTTTATATACACTCTGGTAACAGCTCAAGTCATTAAAATTAGTTCTTTGAGGCAATTCTTCAAGCACTTAGAAGCATAGTGACTGCTACTATGGAAACGTTTGTGATTCTTGCAATATAATAACACGTGTTCTTTTTAGGTCAAGTAGTTCTTTGAGGCAACTCTTCAAACACCTTAACTATAGTGACTATTACCATGATAAGCTTGTGATCCTAACAATATAATAACACAATGTGCATGTCTGTTGTTTTCAGAAGCGAAGACTGGGGCAACAAGAATGGGGTGAAATGCTTCAATGAAACAAAGCCAGTAAGGAAAAAGAAGCACTGGGGAACCGGTTCCGATAAGAGTATGATGAGTGTGGTGGCCAAAGTGGTGAAGAAAATGAAAGTTCCAGTGCAAATCATCAACATCACACAGATCTCAGAGTATAGAATTGATGGTCATTCCTCAGTGTACACTGAAACTGGAGGAAAAGTGTTAACTGAAGAGGAAAAGGCTGACCCCAACAATGCAGATTGCATACATTGGTGTTTGCCTGGGGTTCCAGATACTTGGAATCAAATATTTTTGGCAATGTTATAGCAAATGGAATATGAGAAATGATCATTTTCTATCTCTCTCTTTTTTCTTTTTTCCCTTTTAATTTTCAAAGAGAATGTAACTAATTTATGTGTGTCAATATTCATCTTTCGTCGGTGTATGTGAGATATAAATACATAAATATACACATGCACCATCAAGAATTAAATACCTGTGTGGAGGGTGCTGCAATTCATCAGTGCAAACTTGGAATTACCAAATCAGAGTACACTGCTAGTATCACATATCTGTTTTCATAAAAGGAAGAACAATTTTCATTTTTGACTTCGAAATACCAACATGATTGTTACCTATTGTGGGTTAGTAGTAATTAAAGCCCACCTATGCTGTGCAGATCTCGGCCCATAATCGCAAACCTAAGCATATTTTGTTTAAGCTAAAACAAAACTTCTGAAACCAAGATGATTATGGACTTGCCATACACTAGTTTATTCAAGCTCAATCAAGAATTCTGAAAATGTGATAAATGTAAGTTCAATTTGAAGTCCAACAATTTAACGTGATAATTTTGTTGATAAAAGACTTTATTAATTAAATTCTAAACTCTTAATATAATATTTTTTTATACATATATTAAAAATTATTTAAAGTGCGTAAATTTTATATAATTAATAAAAAATAATAAAATAATTAATTGATTTAAATATTTCCTAATCAATAAAAAAATTAATTAACTGTTTTTTAAATTTAAAATTTTTTAAATTATAAATTTTTTTTAAAGTAAATAAAAAAATTAATAAATTATTATTCAAAATATGAGAATTTTTTAGAGTAAACGAAAAATTTATGAATTAATTAACTGTCTAATAAATTAAAATTTTTTTAAAATTTGAACATTTTTAAAGTTAACAAAAGAAATATTAAAATATAATAATTTTTTTTTTTAAAACTCATGTAACGCGTAAGTAACTTTTTATTTAAACTAAGCAAACTCAAGTAAAAAATTCTGATACTCTAAGAAGTTCAATCTCAACTCGAAGCGAAGATTCAAACATTTTTTTTGGGGACAAACTCAAACAAAACTAAAATATTAAGTTTGAAAATAAGCCTTACTTGGGTCCCAAGCTTAATGTCAAGATTTTCTTTTAGTAAATCAGTTTATACTCGACACTAAATCAATTGAAAGTAAAAGATGGCTTATTATTATTAATTTTTTTTTTTTTAAAACACAACTCGCGTCCATGATCAATTTTATCCACCATTTTCAATTTTTCATTACTATCAGCCCCCATTGCGCTTCCATTACTTGTGTTGCAAGATAAACGACTCCGTTGCATATATATTTTTTTAAGAAATTCATACAGGAGAAGAAGCTTTCACAAAATAGTTTTCTCTCTATTTGAGGGACGAGAAAAGTTGATTAAGCAAACTTTTAATTTCTTATACTGTAATTTTTTATTAAATTTTTTATGAAGAAATACTTCAGAGTCAACTCTAAAAAAATAGTTATTAATTTGCATAACTTTTCTATAGTCAATAAAAAATAATAAAATAGTTCATAAATAAATTACTTAATTGACTCTTAAAATTAAAAATTTTTTAGTTATAAGAATTTTTTTGAGTGAATAAAAGAATTAATAATTATATTTTGTAGTCAAAATTTTTTTTAAAATAAACAAAAATAATAATAAATTAATTAATTGTCACTTATATTATAAATTATAAATATAACTTAATATAGTTTAAAATTAAAATAAACATAAATAATATATAATTAAATAACTTAGGAAGGTATTTTCTTAAATTTATTCTCGTTATTTTTCTTTCACCAATTTTATATAACTAATTTTATAGATTTTATTTAATTCATCATATTTTCATTATATTACAATATATTATTATATTTAATTTGTTTATTAATACTTACAAATATAATTAATTTAAAATGTATTTATATATAATAAAATAAATTAATTATTCTCTAAACTTATGTAATGCACAAATAAATAATTAATTAATTTAATAAAACAAATGATCAAAATTGTGTAAAATATTTGATATTTTTACAATATATAATATACCAGTACATTAATTATAATGTAAAAATATAATTATAATAATATTAATTTAAATAATAATAATATTATAATTATATTTTTACATTATAATTAGACATATTTAAAATATATCAAAAATAATATGTTTCTCTTGTTAAAAATGTGTCTTTCACTTTTTTAAATTTTAGTAAAAATTAATTTTTTTAAATTATCATATTACACAACAAACAATTTTACATTTTATATAATGATACTGTAAATGCTTCCAATTCTATTACGAAGAGTTATTAGATTTACATCTTACAATCTCATTTTTTCTTAATAAGATTTCATTTTGTTCATATTAAAATAGAAATAACATGTATATAAAAATTTAAGAGGTTGGTACAAAATAACGGCATGGATTCCTCCGGACGATGATGCTTGCGCAATGAATCCTGCACTTGTAGGTGGCAATTTCGAGAAGCTTCGGGGTTTCGCTGTACGTGACCGCCATTTCTAGATAGTTCGTTCCTCATCTTTCACCATTTCTAAGCCCAATCGATCCTGCGATCAGTATTAGAGATTCTTAGCTGAGTACTTTGATTCCCAACCCTTTCTAGATATCTATCATCACTGCCATATATATATATATATATATATATATATATATATATATATCGTAGAAATTGTGGTAATAAGAAGGAAAATTAATTCTCCCCGGGGGGACTCGATATCTATGTACGAAGTTCGTATCTTTCGGCCTTTCCGTTCTGGTTTTTGCTTGTTTAAGGGCCGTCTTCTTATATTTCTGATTTTATTGCAGCTGTGAATTGAAGCGAGATAAACATGGCCGTTGGTGGGAATTTTATGCACAGAGTCATCTCCTATGTGGTAAATGAATTGGTTGTCAACAGTCTTGCTAACAGGTACCTAGTCTAGCCAATTTTTAGTTTCAGTTGTGCTTGATAGTATGTTTTTGTAATAATAAGCTTCTTTCTCGATTGGTTCGTCCCCACTAAGCGAATGAGCGTCAACTTTCCAGGTACAGTTTCTGACGCAACATGATTGTTCTGGAAAATAAGGGAATTTGAGGGGTTCTGCTGCATGAGTACTGCTCTGAGATTTTAATTCTCAAGAAAGAGATTTTTGAAGTAGGTGGCATTATAAGTTGTTCATAGGACGATGATAAGTGGTGCTGTGTCTCGTATTATTAGGGTGATACAAGCTTGTTTATGCTAAATTGCTAACTGTCAGAAAGTTAATAACATGGATTCAATTCGTATTGTGCTTTCTAATTTTGAGTAGAGTATGTCTTGTAAGATTGTTATTTTCTATAACCATTTGATGTTTTGATCCGTTGGCACTTCACTTTAGGCCTGTAATCAGGACTGATTGTTTCCTGGTAGCTTTGTTCCCAGAAGTTTATGTATCTCAACTTCCGTATTATGGAGAAGCCTTTCAGATTGATGGCTGGGTGGAAGTTCTGTGTTAACTTTCTACGAGGCTTCCCTATGCAATCAATATATTTCTGCAAAATGTAAAAGCCAAAGTTTTTAAAAATATGATGTGATAGTCAATTAGAGACTTCTACTAAGGGCACTTACTAAGGAATAAGTAAAATTTTGACTTTGCAATTAATTCATTGAATTTTGCATTTGTTGTTCAGACTAACAATTTCAATTTCGCTTTCAATTTTTAAATTTGTTTAAATATTAGTGTTGGCTTTTTTCATGGTTCGAACTTTTTATCAAGATTGCAAGTTAGTACACGATTGAATATTCTATGGGCTCATTTGGTTAGAATTGATACAATAGAAATTGGAATTGGAATGAGAATGAGAGTGGGAGTGGGAATGAGAGTATTAAAATATTGTTTGGTTGGGAAGGAATGAGAATGAATATATTTCCTTTTATTAGGTAATGTATATTTTACTATATTATTCTTTATTATAAAACAAAAAAAAAGGGCAGACATCTATTCGAATTATTATTTAATAATATAATTATATATTAATATATATTTAATTAATAATATAATAATATAATAATATATTTAATAAATTAATAATAAAATAATAATAAAATTAAATAAATAATAAATTAGGATTTTGATATATCACAGAAGTATTTTTGTCCAAAAATTATTGTAAGTGGGAATATTTTTATTAAGCATATTTTCATTTCTAAAAGACTAGTCTTATTATATAATTTAAGGTAGGGAGAGAATTTTCCCTTATATAAGGAAGAGCAGATTCTCTCGAGAATGGGAATAAGGACCAAATCTGTCAATCAAACATGAGAATGAGAGTGTATTCTCATTTTTTCGCCTTGATTCTAGCAATCAAACAGGCCCTATTTGTTTTCTGGTTACGTGGCTCCACAAGGCAAATTTACATGGAGTTTGTCTTTTCAATCAGATAGTCGACTGAAGCTCCAATTTTAGGCTGTCAGGACTGACTGTACCTGATAGGGTTGCCCCCTGAAGGAAAAGAATCTCAGCTTCTTTCTTTCCACCTGTAGTGTGATATTTCATTCATGGCAGTGTATGAAGTTTGAGAATATTTTTCCTTCATGGTGAGTCTTTAAGAACTGAAGTTGGTATGCATTTTCAAGTGTTTGAGAAAGCTAAATAATGAAGTCTAAAAAATGGATATGATTTATGTTTGTGATTTCTTCCGAAAATTTAGTGGTCAATCAATAGATCGTGGTGTAAATATACTGTTGAATAATGGTCCCTTTATGTTTGTATTTCATAGCTGAGGTCTGCATACATTTTTATCCTCATTGGAAACTCTTGCCTAGTTATACATTGCCCATGATAACTCGGGAAGCTTGTAATGACTGCTGATATCATAGTTCTTTATGGGCATCAAGCATTATTCTCAATTTTTTTTTTTTATTTCTTAAATAAATTAGTTGAGTCAAGCTTCACGTTTAGGCCGTCAGGACTGACTGTACCTGGCAGGCTTGCTCCCTGAAGCGAAAGAGTCTCAATTTCTCTGTTGTCACCTGCAGTGTGATATGTCATTCACTGCAGTATACAGAGTTTGAGAATATTTTTCCTTCATGATGAGTATTTAAGGGTTGAAGTTGTATGCATTTCAAGTGTTAGAAAAAGCTAAATCATGAAGCCATCTTAGAAATAGATATGATATACGCTTGTGAACTTGTCTCAAACTTTATTGGTCAATCAATAGATCATGGTGTAAATATACTTTTTTTTTTTTTTGGCCAATTATGGTCCATTTATGTTTATATTTCATAGCTAAGGTCTGGATATATTTTTATCCTCATTGGAAGCACTTGCCTGTTTCTTGTACACACTGCCTATGATAATTCTGGAAGCTTGTAATGGCCGCAGCGATCATGGTTTTTTATGGGACTCAAGTATTATTCCTGATTTTTTTATTTCTTCAAAAAATTAGTTGACTGAAGCTTCACATTTAGGCCGTCAGGTTTCAGAACTGACTATACCTGGTAGGTTTGCTCCCTGAAGCGAAAGAGTCTCAATTTCCCTGTTGTCACCTGCAGTGTAATATTTCATTCACTGCAGTATACAGAGTTTGAGAATATTTTTCCGTCATGGTGAGTATTTAAGGGTTGAAGATGGTATGCATTTCCTAGTGTTAGAGAAAGCTAAATCATGAAGCCATCTTAAACATGGATATGATATATGTTTGTGATTTTGTCTGTAAAGTTAGTGCTTAATTATGGTGCAAATATACTGTTGAATTAAGGCCCATTTATGTTTATATTTTGTAGCTAAGGTTTGGATACATTTTTTCCTTATTGGAAGCACTTGCCTTATGCACTTTCTTGTACATATTGCCCATGATGACTCTGGAGACTTGTAATGACCACAAAGGCATCAAGCATTATTGCGGAATTTTTTTTATTCTCAATAAATTAGTCGACTGAAACTTCATATTTAGACTGTACCTGGCAGGGTTGCTCCCTGATGCGAAAGAGTCTCAATCTCAAGTTCTCTCTTGTCACCTGCAGTGTAATATTTCATTCACTGTAGGCTGCAGAGTTTGAGAATATTTTTCTTTCATGGTGACTATTTAAGGGCTGAAGCTGGTGTGCATTTCCAAGTGCTAAAGCTAAATTATGGAGCCAGTCTTATAAATGGTTATAATATATGTATGTGATTTCTTCTGAAAATTTGGTGGTCTATTGATAGATAATGGTGTAAATATGTTGTTTAGCTGAGGGTATTGATACATTTTATCATCATTTTCTAAGGTTATGTTTGGAAGTTAGGAGGGAAGGGAAGGGAAGGGGAAGTGAATCACTGATTTGCCAAAGTTAGTTGCAATGCATTTTTACCATTTTACCCTTTGTTTTGACACTTTATTTCAACCATGTGGCCAAGTATATGGGCCATATGGCTATAGTGGTGTGTAAGATTTTGATATCACTAAAAAAATAAACAATATGCTTCAAGATTTTGATAATTTTACATAAATTAACATAATTCCACATAGGCGCATGCGTTTTCGGATATATGTATACATGTGTGTGTGCTTGCTTATAAATGTGAGTGTCTATATGTATGTATTAGTATATATATGCTTATGTGTCTGTGCGTATTTTGTGTGTGTCTGTCTGCTTGTGCAATTGTGTGTGCCTATATGTGTCGTGCACCTACACGTGGGTATTTGTGCATGTATGTCTACATATATTTATTTATATACATGCACAAATGCATGTGTGTGCCTCTATTTGTGTGTGTACTGTGTACACATGTATGTGTACTAAAATAAAACCTGGATGTTGTAGGTTTTTTTGTGTCTACTCCCATGTTCCTGTCTGCATCTGCATTTATGCTTGTTAAGTTGATTGTGCTCTGTGCCGAGTGATGTTACTATAAATACATGTCAGTGCAACTATTAGTATGTATTTCATCATTTTGGCCGGATTTTAAAGTTCCTATTTCAGTTTTATAGTAAGTTCGTAAATATTTATTATTACAACATTTTTATCTTATATTGATGTCTACTTGTGGATTCTTAGCCCTACATTTCAGAGGTTTGCAGTGAGGACATCAAAAAGAATCGAGGATATTTCACACAAAGGTAGTAGTAATGTCAAAGTGCTGATATTGGTATTTTGGTGGTCGTGTAAACAAATCAGTCTGATTTGAATGCTATATATTGTGGCAGCTACACAGATGAAGCAGGAGCTAGCTGAGCAGATAAAGGACCTCTCGAAAGATATGGAGGTTGTATATTGCCATCATATATTAAATCTCGAGACTTATGAGTGCAAAGTTAGTTGTTAAATTGACATATTCATTGCTTAGTAGGTTTATAAGTGGCTTAGAAATGTTAAAAAAATTAATAAGCAATAAGTTTGTTGTTTTAAAAACTAAATTATCTGCATACGAATCTTCAAGAATTAAAAGCCCAACACTTCCAACAATTTATGGTTCAATCATTTGCTTGCAACGAAATGGTCTTCTTCTATGGTATTTTCCACTATTTATTATTATTTTTTCTTCTACTTCCGGTCCTTGAAGAAGCAGTAATTGCTGAAGATAGTATGACAAGATGCTTAACCTCTCCGCCATGAATGCTGCTGATGGAGTCAAGCCTAGCTCTGTAATGTTTTTGTTTGGTCAAATCTTGTGATCGGAAACTGGAGAAAGGGAAGGAATGTCTGCTAGCATTGTTGGTGAACTGAAAAGGGATTGGTAGATCAAAGCAAAGTACATCTGTGTTTTTTTTTAATGCTGAGTAGAGGTTGGTAATAATACTATATTAATTAGTATATATATATATATATATATATATATATATATATATCCGTGCAATTGATGCAAGTCTATATTTTGAATTATATATATTTCTCTTTATATGTGTAACAAATATGTACTCACGCATATACGCATGTCCAAGGTTGTATGTATATGAATGAGTGGGTGTGTATATAAATTGATAATAATCACATATATTTGGAACACATGGAGATATAGACTTGCAAACAATTGCAATAATCATCTTTTCTTGTAAAAATGAAAATTTAGGTTCCTCTCTTTATCTTGTAGTCTTTAAGAAGTAAGCAAATTTAATATTGAATTCATGAGAGCGCAGTTCAGGCTGCCCAAGAGGCTACTAATGAAGCATTAAAATGTAAATTAAGGTTTAATTTTGATGAGACTCAAAAAAAGAAAAACTATTATTGTGATAAAGAAATCACAATTTGACAATAATAATTCACAACCTAAAATGTCAGGAGTGAACAGTTTTTTATGGGTATTTTCAACTTTTTGCTTTTTTTCCTTGTGAAACTTATTTCTGTGAGTGTGAATATTTCAGGGGTTATCAAAACTCGTTTGCCATTTAAGCACGTTGAAAACATTATGGAGGTATCTATTCAAGCAAAATGACGTACTTCGAACTCTTATATATGTTATGTAATATCTATCAACAAATCCACCAATATTTCGTGCCTTTATACATTATTTGAGCATTTATAAATATAAAGAAAAAGAATGCAGCAAATCCACTATTATTTAATCTTAGAGAAGGTTGTACAGCTTCTTAAGTTGCTCTTGTTTAATCTATTCTTCCTTCTCAACGATTTCAATTTTTGAAAAAAAGTAAATGCCAAAGAAGAGCAATAATCGAACAAAAAAGAGGTCAGGAACTCAAAATATAAATAAATGCAATAAACAGTCGCACAAATTTGAAATCTGAACATATCTTTGGATGAAGTTTCTTATAGAACATTTTTGTAATATTATTGAAAATTTAAATTGTTAAACTTCAAAAAAAAAAAAAATGAGCTCCACAAAAGTAAAATATCATTTATATATTATAATAGATGAGTAAAATATCATTTGTATCATTTGAAATATATGTTATCAGAATATAAAAATTTTAAAGGTTTATCTTCAATCTCTAGTAGGGCAAAATCAATCAGCCATATTTTAGGCATAAGGAGCATAGCAAAGTTAATCACCAGCAATTGCCTTAATACTTCAGAAAATCAGTGCATAATCAGCATTTTTGTATTTACACTATTCTCACTTTCGTCTTCACGCTTTCTTCTGTAAGTCTTTTTCCTATTTCTACATGCAAAACAACACAATCTCCATTCCTATTTTCTCACACTGTTTTCCAAATTTCAATTGGGCGTGTGAGTTTATTTTAAAATAATAAGCTCATATTATTTAGATGTAGCTAGCTCTTTTAAACTCTAAATCTCACAATGTTTGGAATAGCTAGCTATTAGTATCTAAACCCTTATAAAATATAATTCACCTATATAAGTTACATTGTACCAAAAAATTTTCCCTCACTAGTATCTGCTCTTGAGTTCATGTAATTTTTACACGACTCAGACTAAGTTTTCTTTTCATTTTGGTCCTAATTTTTTTTCTTTTATCATTTTGGTCTCAATTTCTATTCATTTTGGTCCTTATTTCCTACAATTCCCCAATCACCATTTTTCTCTTTAGAAACAATGTTAGAGTTCTTCATCTTCTTTTCATCTTACCTTCCCAACCTCTTCTCTTTCCTTTCTCCTTTGCTCATTACCACTACCCTCCTCCTCCCCCTTTTTCCCTTTCTCTCTCATTCTCTTTCTAACCTTGTTCATGGCAAATTGGGGTCTCTTGTGGGACTAGATGTTAATGTGGATGAAAACCCATTCGAGGAAGATGATGATGATATAGTTAAAGCTATTAGGCCAATTGCAGAAGAGAACAACCTAGAAAATAATATCAAGTTTGAGGATAAGTCCTATCAAAAGGAACACAACGAAGTTCTTGAGGAAAATTATTCACAAAGCTCTAGTTCAATGAAAAAAGAAAGGAAAGATTGGAGGAGGACACTAGCTTGGAAGCTTTATGAGGAGAGACACAACGAAGGAGGAAGTGAAGGAATGGATTTGCTTCAGGAAATTTTTTAGGATCAAATAAAGACTAATAATAAGGTTTAAAGGAAGGGAAGCTCAAAAAGTGAGAATGATATGATGAAGAAAAAGGTAAGGTTAAGTATTGCTGTGTGTCGGCATTAAAATTCTCAACACGAAAGATAAAGTTTAGAATGAGAAGGCCAAATCATGTCAACATCTCTAGAGCCCTCAAAAGCATTTGATTTAAGTTCATGTAGAATGATAACAGCTTGATCCGCGTTTAGAAATGGAGTGAAATGAGGTTGTAATTGGTTGTACTAATCATGCTATGAAATGTAGAAGCTTTTTTTTGTGTTCTAAATACTATATCTGGTGGCTTTGAAAGGTTGTAATGTCTTGAATTTAATGTTTGTCTTGTACTCATGATGGAAATGTTTTGGTGAATTCCTTAATTTGCTTTATATTTTATTATTGATATGATATTAGAATTGATATGGATAATGATATAATATTTTCATATAGAATTTAGATAATTAAAGTTATGAGTGGGCTAGTCTTTTGAAGATATCACCAGTTGCTCAGAGCTAAGATCATTTATTGTGTTCTCCTATCTTTCTATTGTGGGCGTTGACACAGTATTATTAGTATCCTTTTAGAAAGCTTTTTCTATGAAATTTGTAAAGCAATATATGAGAAGTAAAATGTTCAATTCTAAATTCTAGTGGAATGAAGCTTCCTTTTAACTTTTTCCATCAATTATTGAAGATTTTTAAATATGTAATATTGACCAAATACTCTTTAACACGTAATTTCTATTCTATAATTGCCTTAACTCAAGAATGGAGAAACATATGAGTACTATTGACTAAATACTTATTATCAATACTAATGCTTTTAAAATTAGATCATTTATTGAATCATAATAAGAAACAATTTATGATTCAATAATCTAATAGCACAAATGTTGAGGCCAAACCATGCATATATATATATATATATATATACATATTTCCATGGGGTCTCATAGTTATGAGATCTATAATTAGCCTAATACAGTCTAATTTAAATCTAAAAGTTAAAAAACTCAAACATTATCATCTATTGATTTTTATATAAAGACATAACGCAAAAAAAATACCAAAGATAAATTGATGACTTTTGTTGTCAAACAAGACCAGAAGCAAAAGCCACAATATTCGTAAACAATGCCTTGGAAAAACTATTTGAAAAGATAGTCATAGGTAATAACAATTTACATATTAAAGTAATACTTGTGATATAGCTAAGTAGCATTTTCTTGTGAACCAACAGTTCCTTGCTGGATCTTTTTCTTGTCCACTTTTATTGTTGTTAGCTACTTCATATTTTTAAAATAGACACCTCTCATTACATATGGTTCTTGACTATGCAAATACTTTCTCCTATGCAGCTTTCTGTGTCTAATAGGAGGCCCTACAAAGTGCAGCAAGGAAAAAAGTAATAATTTAGAGGTCAATAGCAAGAAAATTAAAGAAATATGTCTTTAAAGACAAAATGAAAAGCAGTAAAACAACACTAATCCAAGAATTAGAACATGACAAGTAAAGTCAAACAAAAAACCATGTCTTTTGAATTTAGATGTGCTTATGATAAAACTATATCACCATCCTAAACTTTTCCATTTAGTTCCTCACCAACAAGAAGAAATAAAGCCATACTAGAGGATAGTGGGTTACACCTATAGTCACACTAGCCTAACTAGCCTAAGAATCTGGCTATAACATTAGTATACCATAATTCCCATCCAATGTTAGTCAAGTCCAAGGAAGATACCTAGGTGGAAAATGATTTGTCAAAGAAATGCCCCAAAAGGGAGTAAGTGGTAAACATCCAGATTCACTCAATAATGAAAAATATGTTCACCATCTATCATTCTGATTACTCTGTCAACCATCTTCTTCAAAGAATAATTGTCACTAAAGCACCTCTATGAGGAACCAAATCCATAGGTTTTCACTATTCTTGGCCTTGCTAGCTTTTTTTAGTAAGGGAGGTGCATTGAAAAAAAGGAAATATTTCCCATTGATCAATTATGTTTGACACCTGTTTTAACAAATTAGTCAAATAGGTTGAATTGTATAGGATCATTTATTCTAAACAATGTGACTGAAATAGTAGGACCATTTAACTAAATCAATATCCATTGTTTCTCACTATTTTTGTTTCCATACTTCTACGAGTTTACCTTCACATCTACTCTTATTGGCATATTATTATCTTCAACAAATTAATGTATCCAATTGTTGCCCATATACTATTATAAAAAGAATACATCAAAATAGAAACATAAAATTAAAATTACTTCTTTCAAGAAGAAAAGTTAAATTAACCAACTCATTATAAACTAACTCAGATAAAACAAGCAAAAGGAAAAAAGATGTGTCTTTTAAACAACAAACCAATGAATTACTGACTAGATTATTCCTTTGATGAGCTAGAACCAGATACATTTGAGGATACTGGTTCTTCTTTCAATATGTTATTATAGGGAAAATCAAAAGAGTTTCGATTAAGTTTTCAACAATCTAAGATATGAAAATTTCAAACAAAACTTTTGAAGATTAATTAACTCAGTAAAACACATGTTTTGATCAAATATATTTTGAAAATGCTAATTAAGCAGTCTATAGATGGCAAGTCCAATATATTAAGAATATAAGACCTTTATCTCAATTTCAAAAATAAGAGATATCATGTAGCCATTTTCACCTTTCAAATCAAAACAAATGGTAATCCCAAGGATAATTTTTCATGGAACCATAAATGAGGATGTCAGTGTTCTACATTTTAGAAGAATGATATTAGAAAATTTAATACCTAATGTCTGTATATTGATGTCTATGATTCTATGCTTCTTTCTTAAATTACCTATATAATGAAATTTCACCATTTATTTTTCTTCCTTATTTTAAGAACTTTTTAGAGGTAATAAAGCAATAATAGTTGAGACTTGAGGCTTTAAGTTTGTTTAAATAGTTAACTTCTATTGGGTACATTTGGAGTGAAGAGACAAAAGTTGAAAGATATATAAGAAAAGGAGAATGTTCATTATCAAACCTAATCACTATAAAAGGGCTTAAAGTATGAAAATTGTATAAACAACAACTTATTTCATGTATTCATAAATATTTCAAAAAAAGTAAAATAGAGAATGGTGTAAATGAAGTTAAAGTTTCTTCTCAACTCTATGCTCAATTTCATATTCAAGAAGTTACATATTAATGATACATAACTCACAAAAATTGTATACCATATAAAAATTGACCTGTACTTAAATAAAAAAAGACCATCAACTTATTACTAGTAATTGTGTTTCTATACTATGTAGGATGCTTCCAATTCCATCATCAGAAAGCATAGGATGTAAAACCTTAGTTTTAGCATGTTGAGTTGAATCTTTAGAAGCAGTTAGGTTCTCATAATGTAGAGGAAATGGAGTAACAAAGAACTGTTTCCTACAAAGACTCAATCATATTGGTAAAATTGTCAACTAAGTTTAAGATACTACTCATCATACTACACTCTAAACTACCAAAGGCATGACTTTTCTCCATTCTGTAAAAGCAGCCCATGATATATTAAATATTTATATCAACATCTTCCTGAGCATAGCCCTAAAAGTCTGTGCCTTTTGAAGCTTACCATGGCTAGTTCTAATCTTCTTAAGAAGTCATCAAAGTCATAGCAATTTGGTTTACTTATAGCCTTCCTATAATAACAACATTTTCCTCTGATAGAAAAGGTAGAGCATCTATAACATGCAGTTTCAAGCAGATGAAAACATCAAATTAAAACTAAAAAGAAAAAAATTTGACCATGTAATTATCAAAATATCCATTAGAACAAAGCAAAATGAACCAAATAGCCTAATTAGTTTAATGATTGAAGCAACATAGAGAATAATAACTAAATTACATGAATCCATCACTTGAAGAATATTCCTATTGATCATACAAAAACATATAATCCTCTTGTGGAAATTTTGGCAGAATTTCCCCTGAAATATAGACTTTTCGAAATTTCCACAACTAGGAACTATGATTCTAAAGGAGGAGAGCTCTGCTCTTACAAAGGTTTACAGTCAAATAACCCATTATATATACAATATAAATATTAAACCCACCTTACCTATGACTAAGCTACTAGATTACGATAAATACAAGAGTTATAGCAAGAGAAATGTGGTCACCCTTGCGGACAATGCAGGGCTCACTAAAAGGTAATACTCTAAACACTACATGGAAAATAAAGGTCTAGGGTCAGCAATACTATTTGAAAAACATAGAGAAATAAGGAATGAGTGACAACACTCAGTAAGTAAATACCATTAACTGTATTGGAAAGGGAACAGATGAGATCAGTAGAACTTTTTGCAATCATTTATCATTTCAACAAGAACTTGAGAGGTAGCATAGCCCCAAATGTTTCCAGAGCAGTAAAATTTAAATCACTATATGGAAATATTAAGTTCTAATGTAGATTAAATATACTTTGAAAGATGAGACGAACAAGTAAACATTTAAAACATGATTTAAAACATATAAGGGTGGAAAACATCCAACAAAATCAATAGTAAATTAGTAATCAAGTACTAGTATATGCTAGCAATGACAATACAAAATAATGTGATAATCAATAGTGAGCCAAGAGGCTCACAGTTAATCAGTAATATGGCACATGGCCTTAGTACAATAATACAGTTCATGGTACACGATGGCTAATGCTTACTATCGTTACTTACAAGTTCTACGTTAGACGTATCCTAATATTTTCATTATTAACTATATAGTTAGTTTCAAATAAATAAGTGGTTCTTTGAGTCTAGAAACTTTACTATAACTTAATTCATTTAGAAATCATATAGAGACCTTTCATTTGAATCTTTATGGAAATTAATCAATAAATATATCATTTATCAATGATAAAACTCCAAATTTCTAGAAATAAAATAATAGACAATGTCATTTGGTATAATTAGTTCATCTTAAATTTTCTAAGAATGAAACATAATGCACCTTTATTAAGAGGTTTCAAAAATCATGCAGTATTTAAATCATTATATTGAAATCAATACAGTTGTAAATGAAGCTTTATGATAAAATTCGATATAATTATGAAGAAAATAGAATAATTCTTGAAAAGAAACATTCTATCTTAGAAAGCTTGTTCCCAGGGCACTAATGTGTATAAGAATGCTAATTCGCAAAGGAAAATTTTGAAATATAGAAAACAAGTATAGCCAGTAATATTTACTCACCTGAAAAAGAACACACAAACCTCCCCTTCAAGGTTTTAACAATGCACTTGATCATAATTAGTCTTAAGGACCTATAAGATTAAACAACATAATCATAACCTTTAACATTGGAAATATCCTAACTAGCTCTATGAATCTATTTATTAATTAACTTATTAAACCACTAGTTAACTTCCATTTTTAAAATTGTTTGCTTCACTAAAAGTGATGAGTCACCAGCATTGGTTACTCCATTATGTTATGTTGTCTTTAATTTTCATAACCAAACCTTATCTAAGTATCGCATTAAATAAATTATAAGACATGCTTAACTTAATCATAGAAATCTCGATGACTTCACAATGGCATTTCTAGCTTAAATTTAATTCATTTAAAGTGAGGGCATCCAACATTATTTAAAGCATTCTTCACAAAACTTTTTCCTTAGCTTCCTTCTCCATGGCAAAGAGTTCTCTAACCTCACCAAAGGCTTTGAAAATTATAAAATCTCAATTCCACTCTAAATCATCACATTACTCAATGTCCAAGGCCATGAAATTTTCTCCAACATGGTTTACTTATACTCTTAAGCAATTAAGTAAATTGATCAACTCTATCAAAGTAGCTTAGAGATTAACTAACCAATTCAAAAATTAGTCATTAACTTGATATAACTATCCAAAGTCACTTCACCAACTTCAATAATATTTTCCATTCATGTTTCCTCTTTTTTTCTCTATGGAAAATTCAAGAAAATTATCAAATTAACTTACAACTTGAAACGAAAACTTCTAGTAACCTTAAACCTTCTCTTAAATGCTTAGTGATGTTGACCAATGATTCTAGGGGAGATAGGTTTGGAATTTACCTATGATGTGAAGCCTTAACTCAATTTTATGAGATTACACCGAATTGAGCTTAAATTTCCTACTTTGCGCATGAACAATACTAGAATTGGGGTTTCTGCTATTTTGAGCTATTTGAATAAAATTAATTAGTGGAAATAGGGGAGACATCGCCGAAAATCATCAGAGAAACAAAGATCTAAGTAAAATCAATGAAAAACATGCCATTTGGCTAAAAATCCACTAAAATCGTGTCAAAAAAATCCTTACATTTTTCAACAAATTGAAGGTTAAAGAAAGAAGATCTCAGGTTGGTGAAGATACAAAGACAATGGGCGAGCTCCGATGATTGACAAACAATAGCAGAAGGTAGTGAAATCCTACTTATCAATAAGCACATCGAATGTGAGCAGAGGAAAAAAGAGACACAAAGAGAAAGGGAATCTTATAGTCAAATAATAGAATTAGGGGCATTTGGGCCATTTTCCAAGAGGATATTTTGCTCTATCTGATCAATAATTTTTTTAAAATGCCTGATTTACTCATTCTGGGATTCAATTATAAGTGCTAGGAAATCCATAGAATAAGGCTTAGGCACTCATCTAGCTTCTAACTAATATATAATACTATTTAAATTCATATTTAATTTTCTTAAATTTCCTCTTTTAATGTTCCCCCATTTATTTAAAATTTATACTTGGCTCAATTGTATTTTCTTTGTTTCTCTAACTTATAAATTATTTAACAAAAATTCCACCTATAATAACTTTTTTAATATATGGATTTCATGGGTTTTGCAATAGCTAAATGCTTGTTTAAAGGGTCTACTTATAGTCTTATAATATCATTTAGATAGATGACATTTTCTAAATTCTAATACCATAAGTAGGTAGATAAATATCATAAGAGTGACTAAAGTAATGAAGGAGATCATTTGTGAAATGTTGTCAAAGTGATTCTTATACATAGTAAAACCAAAAGTTAGTTTTGTTGTGATTTCTATAAAGTACAATTAGAGTAACTAAAAGATAATGCATTCATTCTTAGTCTATGTTCGTCAACCAAACACATACATAAAAGAATTAACAAAAATACAGACAAACATTTGTGTGATACTTTTTTAACAATCACTATTAAGGGCAAAATGATAAATTTACAAGGCCAAGGGCAAAATAGTCATTTTGAAAAAATACTAAGGGTAAAATGGTAAATTCACAATAAGATACATGTGGCATTACCTTAACATGTGGGGCCCACACCATAATTATATCTTAGATAAATATGATTTGAGATTGAATCACAACCATTGAATTAAAAATATATGGTTAAATCCTAGTCGTCGATTTCTCTTTAAATACCCTACATCTTACCCTTTTTCTTCACATCATTCCTTATAATCCTCTCATACCTATTTCACTCATTCTCACCTCTCCATTCCACATTTAGATTAAGAAGGAAGGAAGCAAGAAAGGAATAATTTTAGGAGAATTACAAGAAAGGAGAGCATATCCAGGTAACATGATTTAGCATATTCTAGTTTCTCTTCTTCTCTTATCCTTCTTCTTCTTGAATGGACTTCATGGTAATCTTTTTTTGGTCTAGGGTCATTTATCCTAAAATTTTATCACCATGAGCTCATTCACAGTCTAAGAAAGGTAGAATTAAATAAGATTGAGGCTAGGTAGATATTTTGAAATATCTAGGGAAATATTGTGTAAGCCATAACAATTTTAGGATAAGAGTTTTGATGTGTGAATTTTCTTGTACATTATGTATCCTTACATGAATATTTTGTTATTTGTGCACTATAATTGCCTATTCTATTGTGTATTTCAACTTTGTATGATAGAATGACAATATGATTATTTGATAAGAGAACTACTCTTTGTGAGATTAAACTATTCCTATACACTAGGTATTTATCAATAGTTTAGAATCCCATTTGATAATGGCTGGCTATGCTGTCTTAATATATATTGTGAACCTTTGATAATAGTTGGCTATGTTACCTTAATATATATTGTGAACATTTGATAATAGCTGGCTATGCCACCTTAATATATGTTGTGAACCCTATGATTTCCTTAGCAAGGCATTATATCCCATTAATCCTGTAATTTATGGTAGGATAATAGGAAAAATGTTGTTATTACACTTCTCGGCCCACAACTTGAATTCTAAGATCAATGTTAAGCAGTGTCGCCTAAATGGTCTTACGAATTTAGGAGAGGACAAGAATGTATCCTTGTTAGGAACGTCTTGAATTTAATGGATTCCTAACTGTCATAAGAACATTAGTGCTCAGAGGATTACAATAGAAATATTGATAGTTCTCTCCCAAACTAATCCAATATTGACCACATAGTGGCTTGAGTGACATATTAATATAAAGATTATATTGTCTAACTTTGTCCTAAGTACCCACTGGGGGACGCCTTAGCTAAAAGTGGGGTCGTATCTGCCAGTTAGGTGTCATACACTAGGGTTCGTGAGACTCGATCACCTGGTTATGATAGTCATATGCTAGGCTTTATGAGACTCAAATAACCCAAATATGACTTCCTAATACCTAATGGTTAAAGATATTGTCTACCTCTATTTGTCATATATTTGCAAATGTATATTTGTATGTTATGACATCTAACATCCACACATATTTTATAAAGATCATAATTTATAGTCATATTATATTCCATGGATATTTCAAGTATCATATTTGCTTTTATATGTTACGAAGAAACTATTCTCACCACTCTATTAATGATGTTTTTAGATGGAGAATTACCAAATTTCTCTTGAAGCCCATGCAAAATGAGTATTTGTCCCACTAATAGGGAGTACTTGTTATTAAGATTGTCTTTGCAAGATGTGATATGGCCTTACCCGTCATACAACTTGTGTTTGTGTCATAAGAGGGCATGAATTTTATTGGTTTTTCAAGTCCTAAATGAGTTTTAATATTAGACCTAATTTCGATAGATATATATATAGATATAGATATAAATCTAATGTCCTTTCTCCCTATTTTATGAAATTATCTATACAGATGTATGAACAAATGGATGTACTAACTTTTATTATCTATAATTATACTATTATGTTTTAGATATTTTAATGTATTTTCATAATTCTCGCTTCATAGTAATATTAACTTAAATTTATAATAAATTTTATACTTTGTACAAAGGTTGTTACAACTAACCCTTGAAAATTCGCCAATAACAGACTTACATCCTATGTAATTTATAAACAAAAAGGTAGGTATTGTAAATTACAAACCGAAACCATCATAGACCTATAAGCTTAAATGGACTAAAAAAATTGAAAACAAAATATAAAATTGAAATTTCTTCTTCATATGAACTCTAAATCTCTCTACTTGGATCAATTTCAATACCTTCAATTTACCAACATTTCTATCTAGTAAATGGGTAATAGAGAGGACTAGCTCAATTAGCCAAAAAGAACATAAACCAAATACCCACATTAGCACAAGTCACAAGACAAAATTGACTTTTTAAAACA
This sequence comes from Delonix regia, assembly GCA_037074485.1. NCBI lineage: Eukaryota > Viridiplantae > Streptophyta > Magnoliopsida > Fabales > Fabaceae > Delonix > Delonix regia. The sequence goes on along the minus strand of CM073460.1, from coordinate 2,872,840 downwards.
TGTCAAAATGCTGTCAAGGCTGTCAAAATGCACGTAGCGAGAAAAGGATCTCACAGTGGATTTTTTAAAACATGTGGCTTTTAAATACCAAAGATAAATTGACAAATTTTGCTGCCAAATAGGACTACAAGCAAAAGCCACAATATTCCCAGAAAAAGCCTTGGAAACAACAATATGAAGAGACAACCATAGGTAATAACAATATAAAATTTAAAGTAATACCTATCATAGAGGTGAGCAACCTCTTCTTGTGAACCAACAGTTCCTAGTGGATCTATTTCTTATCCACTTTTATTGATGCCTACCACCTTATATTTTTAATAGGTAAACCTCTCAATATGCATGGTTCTTGATTGTGTAAATGGTTTCTCTTATACGACTTTATACGTTTAATAGGAGGCCCTGCTAAGTGCAAGGAGTATAAAAGTAACTTCTCTACTCCAAAAACAAATAAAATATGTCTCCAAAGACAAAATGAAAAGCATTGAAACAACTTTACTCCAAGAATGAAACCATGACAAGTAAAGTCACACATAAAAAAAACATGTCTTTTGAATTTAAATCTACTTATGATTAACTAAATTACCATTCTAAAGTTTCTCTTTAGTTCCTTACTAAAATTTATCAATGACTCATTACTGGATAAAAAAGATAGTGGCTATCCACCAAAATCATTTGTCACCCTTTGTGAAACATGATGCCATATGTAAGAGACAAAATAGAAAATCCTAGCTCATATGTCCACATGCCATGAACCACTTGGTATAGTAAGTTAACCATTCAAAGTGTGCTGTAAAGGGCATCCAGGGAGGACTATTAATAATTATTGTTAAATCTCATTGCTAAGATTTTGTTTAATCGGTACATTTGAAACAAAGCAATAATTTTAAATTAAATTGATAAACTCATTGTGTAACACCCTTTTAACAAAGTATATAATTTATTATAAATTTCAATTAAAATTATTATGAAGCAAGAATTATAAAAATGCATTAGAATATCGAAAACATAATAGTATAATTATAGATAATAAAAGTTCATACATTCATTTGTTCATACATCTGTATAGATAATTTAATGAAACTAGGAGAGGGGGTATTAGACCTATATCTATATCTATATCTATTGAAATTAGGCATAATATTAAGGACTTATTCAAGACTTGAAAAACTATTAAGATTCATGCCCTCTTGTGACACGAACATAAGTGGTATGACGCGTAAGACCATATCACATCTTACGATCTTAATAACAAGTATTTCCTAATTAGTGGGACAAATACACATTCGCATGGACTTCAAGAGAAATTTGGTAATTCGCTATCTAAAAATATCATCAACAGAATGGTAAGAATAGTTTCTCCATAACATTAAAAAGCATATATGATACTCAAAATATCCATGGAATATAATTTGACCTTAAATTATGTTCTTTATGAAATATGTATGGATGTTTGATATTATAACATACAAATATGCATTAACAAACATATGGCAAATAAAGGTAGACAATGTCCTCAACCATTATACATTGGGAAGTCATATCTGGGTTATTTAAATCTCACAAAGCCCAGCATATGATTGTCATACCTAGGTAAACGAGTCTCATAAACCCCAACAAATGACACTTGACCAACAAGCGCGACCCCACCTTTAGCTGAGGCATCCGCCAACGGGTACCCAAGATAAAGTCAGGAAATATAATATTGTCATCCAAGCTATCATGTGGTCAAGATTAAATTGGTTTGAGAGAGAGCTATCAAAATTTCTTTTGTAATCCTTTGAACACAGATGTTTTTATGATGGTAAGGAATCCCTATGGTGTCATTTTATTTCAAGTTATTCCCAACATTGATACATTTTTGTCCTTTCATGATTTCTTGATACCATTTAGGCGGGATAGCCTGCCATTAATATCAAAATTCAAGTTGCAGCTTAGGAAATGTAATAACACCATTTTTCCTATAATCATTTAAGCGGTATGACTTGCCATAAATTACAGGATTAATGGGGTATAATGTCTTACTAAGAAACACATAAGGTTCATAATATATAATCAGGCGGCATAGCTAACCATTATCAAATGGGATTCCAAACCATCAATATCTACATAGTATATAGGAATAGTCTACTTTCACAAAAAGTAGTTCTCTTCTCAAACAATAACATAAACAATTATAGTGTATGAATAACAAAATATTCATGTAAGGATACATAATGCACTAGAAAATTCACATATTAAAATTCTTATCCTAAAGTTGTTATGACTTACATAATATTTTCTTAAATATTTTGAAATATCAATCTAGCCTTAATCTTTTTTAATTCTACCCTTCTTAGACCTTGAATGGGCTCATAAAAGGTTATGGTGACAAAATTTCAAGATAAATGATTTTAGGCCAAAAGAGATTACTTATGTAGTATTATGGTGTGTTCTAAGCTCAACTACATTTCCGCATTATAGCCAACCTTTTGTACCTTTATACTACCATAAAGACCATTCAAGATTAAGAAGAAGGAAAAGGAAAAGAAAAGAAGAGAAACTAGAATTTGCTAAATCATGTTACCTGGATACACTTTCATTTCTTGTAATTTTCCGAAGTTGTCATTCCTTCTTTTTCTAAGTATAGTGCCAAAGTGGAGAGGTGAGTGTGAGTGGAACGGATATGGGGATGAATGTAGGGTATGATGTGAAGAAGATAGGTAAGGAATAGGGTATTTAAAGAGTATTCGACGGCTATGATTTAACCATATATTTTAAATCCAATGATTGTAATTCAATCTCAAATCATAAATATCTAAGATATAATTATGGTGTGGGCCCCTCAAGTTAAGGTAATATCACATATCCTTCCTTGTGAATTTACCATTTTACCCTTGACATTTTTTTAAAATGACCATTTTGCCCCTAGCCTTGTAAACTTACCGTTTTGCCTATAGCCTTTTTTTAAAATGACCATATTGCCCCTATACCTTAAAACTAAGTTATAAGTTGTTTTCTTTAAATGATTCAACTGGGTGTATTTATTCTTGTTTAATTCTTTCTGATTTCCCCCTAAATACTTTAACTTATATTAAAAATCACTAAATTACAGATGTTACACTTGCATTTACCATGCTCAAGCATGTTTAAAGGTTAGAATGGGATTGATTATGTAGTAGCTCAATGACATAGTTCTTGATGTCTGCTTAAAACATGAATGCTTAAGCTTATTTAGTATTTTCCTCTAAATATATGGAAGAAAATTTAAATGACCAACTAAAATGTCAAGTTAGATAGGCTCCAATTGAATATAAATAATCACAAAAATGGAGCCAATAACCATTTGTGTCTTCATATGGTAATTATATATAGTGATATCATTTGTTTACACTATATTCCCCTGAGACCAAGTTATTAAGGTAAACTAATTTAAAAAGGACATCTTTAGGGGAATTAGGGATATCTATAGCAGATACAAATCAAGCAAGTGTATAAAACAACTTAAAAAATGAAAGCATTTATTTGGTAGAGTAACCTTCGAAAATGTTTGCATTTTGAAATATGATGTCAAAAGAAAATATTGTAGTATAATTCCTTTTTAGATGATTACCAAGCATGTATTATATGAAACTAATGATTCTTGTATATTTAAAAATATAATTACTCTTTCTCAGGTGTTATCTAAGGATCTTGACAAAAGATGTAAGTAATTTGTTGTCAACAAGATAAAATAAAGCCATACTAAAGGACAGCAGGTTACACCTATAGTTACACCAGCCTAACTAGCCCAAGAATTTGACTATAGCATTATGCATGCCATGATTCATATCCATTGATGATCCACTCTAAGGAAGAAACTTGGGAGGAAAATTATTCACAGCAAGAGATAAACTTTTAGATCCACCCAACAATGAAAAGTATGTTTGCCATATATTATTCTGATTGCTTTCTTGACCATCTTCTTCAAAGACTAACTGGCACCAAAGTACCACCACGAGGCACCAACCCCACATGTTTACATTATTTTTTGCCTTAAAGGTTGCTTTCAGTGAGTAAGGAGCATCAACAAAATGCAAAATGCCTAATATTTCCCATTGATATTGGCACATGTTTTAACAAATTAACCAAATTGATTGACTTGCGTAGAATCATTTATTCTTAACATTGTCATAGAAATAGTAGGACCTTTCAACTAAATCAAAATCCATTCTTTCTTATTATTTTTGCTTCCAAAATTCTATGAGTTTACCTTCACGTATACTTTGATTGGTGTATGATTATCTTTAATAAATATATTTATCCAATTGTTGTCCATATATTTATTAAAAAAAGAATACATCAACATAGAAACATAAATTTAATACTTTTTTCAAGAAGATAAGTTAAATCAACTAAGTCATTATAAACTAAATCAGATATAACCATTCAAAAGATATGTCTCTTGAACAACACACCAATGAATTGTTAACTAGGCCATTCCTTTGATAAGTTAGAACCAGATACATTTGAGGTATGGTCCTCTTTTTACTAGTGTTATTCTAGGAAAAATTATAAGGGTTTCATCTAAGTTTATGATAATCTAAGATACGAAAAATTCAAAAAATATCAAGTACACAACTTTGAAGATTAATTAACCCAGTAAAACACATGTTTTGATCAAATACATTTAATAAATGCTAATTAAGCAATCTATAGATGGCAAGATAGATAGATTATGAATTTAGGACGTTCATCTCAAATTCAAAATAAGAGATAACTTGTAACCAATTTTACCTTTTAAATCAAAATAAATGGAAATCATAAGGATAATTTTTTTATGGAACCAAAAAATAAGGATGCCAATGTTCTACATCTTAAAATAATAATAGATTAGAAAATTTAATACCTGCACACTTAAAATTTGGTATGTTAAGTGTCCATACATTGATGTATGTGACTATATGCTTCTTTCTTAGATTACTTATACAATGAAATTTTACATTCATTTTTCTCCCTTATTTAGTTAATCTATATCAAGCACATTTGGTGTGAAGAGAAAAAAATTGAAAAAATATATAAGAGAATGTTCATTATCAAACCTAATTGCTATAAAAGTGCTTAAAGTCTTAAAATTGTATAAAGCACCTCTGATTTCTAGTATTTGAAAATATTTTTGAATAGAAAACCAAAAAGAGAATGGAATAAATGAAATCAAAGTTTCTTCTCAACTTCATGCTTCAATTTCATGTTAAAAAAGTGACATCATAATGATACATAACTCACTTAAACAACATTCCATATAAAAATTAACCTACACTTAAATCAAAGAAGAGCACCAACTTACTACTAGTAATTGTGTTTCTAGACTACGTAGGATGCTTCCAATTCCATTAACAAAAAGGACAAGATGTGTAACCTTAGTTTTAGCATGCTAACTTGGATCCTCAGAAGTAGTTAGATTCTTTTAATGTAGAGGAAGTGAAAGCGGAGTAACAAAAGAACTATTTCCTACAAAGACTCAATTATATTGGTATAATTGTCAATTAAGTTTAGGATACAAGTTATCATACTAGACTTTAAACTACCTAAGGCATGACTTTTCTCCTTTCTTTGAAAGCAGCCCATGGAAAATAAAATATTTAAAAATATAGGAGGAGTTATGTTCTTCATGATTTTTAAAAATATCTTTTATGCCCTTTCAAAATGTTTTAAATGATTCAAATATCTCTAATTTTGAAATGGGAAAAGAAATTACAAATGTCGATGATGATTGTCTCCATTGTATAGCTTTGAATGCTTATACAATGCTTTTCATGTAGATCATTTAAGGGAGAACTTATCTAAATGTCATCCATATAGCTCTCACCTTTTGGAAGAAGAAATAAGATCTCTTAAAGAAAAATTTTTCTTCAAAATAAGTAAAATGAGTGATACATTATTTTTTATACATTATTTAAGAAGGAGTATAGCCTATAATTAAGATCATATATCTTTAGACATACTTCATACGACATAGAAGAATTTGATTTGCTTGCTTATAGTCTTGACATGTCAAAGAAAAATATGTTATCTTTCTTTTATATATTTATCATAGAAGGCAACATTCTCTTATTTCTTTGTAACATCATGCAAGTGGAAAACATCTTCAAATACTTGCAAGCATTACATGGTTGATGAAATACGAATTGACTTATACATTTAATAATATATCTTTTTAATCATATCATTCATAATCTTTGTAACATTGAAAAGAATGATTATTTTGATGAGACCTACCCTATGCCAAATTGACATAATAATATGATTCATTTGATTAATAAAGGAATATATGTTTAAAATTTGTTTATAAATATTGTCTTCCATGAACCTTTTTGTTGATGTCAAATAGGGGTAAAAATTAGAATAGGAACCTTTTTGATGTGATAAAGGAGGAAAGAAATGAGAAGGAAAATATATTCAAATATGTGCATGATGAGAAGAGTGTGCAGGGTGAGAAGAGAAAGAAATGTGTGCATATGCTCAATACATTGCATACTTTATTATTTGACATATTTTTATTTGTTGATTTGTCATCATAAAAAAGGGGAAGATTGTTGAGATTGTTTTGATGATAACAAATATATGAAAAATGTTAAGTTACAAATATAGTGTTAATATGTGCTTAATTGATTAACCATTTGGACTAACTATTTAGTTTGCAAGTTGAATATCTATTATGTGTAGGATGGTCCAAAGAAAGAAGAGTAGGCATTAAAGTGAAAAGAATGAAATATTAATATCATGCTTCACACAAAGATGGTAAGAAGGAAATATGCTCTAAGCAATGAAGAAGTTAAGGATTTGAAGCTTGGTTGCATCAAAATAACCAATGGATTGAATAGATATAATTATCATAAGCTAAGTGTTATCTTGTGAAATTCAATAATTTAGATTTGTATTTATTGGCTCAAGATATTTTGGTTCTCAAAATATAAGTTTAGACTTAAAAGAAAGTGAGATGTAGATTTTACTTAAAATCGTTTTTGACATATAGTCACTATTTTGCTTATATCTCACAAATCATATGGGATATTGCTATGAAACTTATTTCATTTGAAAATAAGCTCAAAGAGCTTTTCAATTATAGGTCACTCACTTAAAACAAAGTTCAAATAAAAAGCCTATGACTTCATAAAGTTGAGTGGTGAGATATAGATTTTCTGTAAAATTGCTTTAAGACCTTTGGTCATAGCTCATAAAATGTGTTGGGTTTTGATATGAAACTTATTTAATTAGAAAATAAATGTAAAAATATTTTTAAAAATAGGTTCAACACTTAAAATGGATTTAAAATGAGAAAGTTATAACCAGTCTACTGGCCATTTATGGCAAGTTAACTAGGACAATACAAAAGTAGATAGTTGGTTGGTGAGCCCCCGATAGCCAATTGGTCAGTTTTAAATTCAAAGTATCGGTCATATTTTAAAGGGTAATCGACTGATAGACCCCCAACAGTTGACTAGTCACTTGTAGAAAGTGTTTTCAAAAGTAAATAATGGCTCTTTTGTGTATGTAACGGCTATATCTCATCTTGATCTATATATATGACCTTACAAACATATTTTTGAGAAGAACCAAATACTAAAATGTGATCTTTAACTTGTTATATCATCTTTGAGAGAGAAACAAACATCATTGAGACAAAATTTACATATTCTCTATCATTTGAGTTCTTAAAGCTTTAACTTGTATATCTACTTCTTTGAGGGAGTTTGTTCATATGTATTTCTTTCTTTCTTGTAAGAAAGAAGCTCAAGAAGGTTCCTTGAGGGAGTCAAGCTAAAAGAGAGCCTGGGTGGAGGGGGAAGTTCCTCTTGGTTATTTTCAAGGAAGTTCTTTGAAGGAATCATCCAGTAAGTGCTTTGGATTATGAAGAAGTTCTTCCTAAAATTTGTAATTAAGGGAGAGGTTCTCTTAGGTTGTTATAATTGAACATTGAGATAATGGAAAATCCCAAGAAGTTGCTTAAGGACTAGATGTAGGCTTGGGTTAGAGCTTAACCAAGATAAATATTTAAGTTTGCTTTCTATATCCCTACTCTTTTTATTTTTGAATTATTATATTTATTCTTTGCTTTTTAATATTACACTTGCAGTTTTGATACATACCCCAAGCATTTATATTGAGCCTCTATTGATTGATTTAGTTGTTGCTTTACATCATACTCTTCCAAGTATAATGCATGACAAGGATTTTTGTAAAGCAATTTTGAAAAGAACTAAAATTCTGTAAACACCCAATTCACCCCCTCTTGGTGTTGGTTGCTCTAGCCAAGCTCAATCAACAAAAGCCTAGCCTGAATTTAAAAGCCTGAATGGAAAACAGGTTGGGCTCAGGCTTTTTTTAAAGCCCAAGCTATATATATAATTTATTATTAATATTATTATTATTTATATTATATGTTTGGACTAATGGCTAAAGGTGAAAGCATGGAAGTGTTACTTCAGAGGCCTAATACAAATCATCTCATTAACCCTAAACCTAATCTGCCTTAGTCCCTCCTATGGCATTGTAAGACGCAGCATAAGTCACAAACTTGCAATTTATAAACGCATAAGCCCTCTTGTCCCAACTACTTGCCTTTCCAAATTTGGAATCGATCTTCCATTTTCATTGCAGACGCACTTAAGCATAAGAGTCGAGCAAATTTGGTGGTGATAACTAGTGATTGCTCTCCTGCTACCTTCTTTCTAGTTTGCATCGTATATTTTAGTTATTTTCTATTTTTTTGGTTTGTCTATTGCATCCCATGCTTATGATGTTTTTCTTTTTCTATTGATGTTATTATTACATTTCAGTCCTACCCATTTCAATCATCATTTTCCTTAGGAGTTAATATCACCTGTGTTTAGTCAACAAAGTTTCAATATTATGAAAATATAGGCATGTGTTGTTTCCTTCTTTAATAGAAAATACAAAAGGATGGAACTTAATTAAGGTTTCTTTTGTATTGTTTCCTCCTTGTTCTTCATATGTCCTACCTTGATCTACAACTATCATATTGCAAATTAATTACTTGAAAGCAATACATATGTTTAATATGGTGTTTGTATGATATAAAGGCTTAATTAAATTAAATCTGAGACTAAACTTAGCTGTATGAACTCAATTTGGACCTGTAATTGAATAAACATTGTGGGCATCTTACAATTTCTCATAGATGTAATGCTAAATAATTTTAGGAAAGTTCAAAAAAACAACAAAATTTCTAACTATTATATAAAATTCTTCAAATAAATTTTAAAATGATTTTAATTATGTCACAATATTCTGATAACAAAATGGGCAGTGAATTGTCAAAAGCAATTTAGTTCACTTATTGTTATTTCTAGTCTTGTTCTTGCTTATGCAATTTTGGTTTAATAGTGTATTTTATTTGGGTAGATTGGACTTAGCTGCAATCCCTTCTTCATATTTCATTATGTGCTACATTAATTTTCAAATGAGAAATCAAATTCTATGTCCAATAATAATTATGTAATATAATGCACATGATTTAGTTAGAACGATATTATTTAAATTTAAAATTGAGAAGAAAAATAGAAATGTTTTAATAGATTGATGCCTACCAATATATATTTTCCGTTTGAATTTTTATTCTATTATATATGATCCGAAAGGTGTTGTCATTTGCGAAGTGCTTTTGCTTTCTAAAATCACCATTATCTTGACGTAGCTATTTAGGTGCTACTTAAATTATTCAAACTCGAACAACATTATTTTTTATATTCAAGTAGCTAAATGTTTGTCAAAACTAAACCAGTAATAACAGTATTTTGAAAAGATTATGGAACATTATTATATATATTCAAGTAGGTAAATGTTTACTAGTTCTTGAATATATTCATTCTCATTAATGCATCCCAATCATTAGGCATGGCTTATAATGAAACATAACTTAAATACATAAGATATCAAATAAAAAAAAGATTTAAACTAACCAGCAAATGTGTAATCATTCAGCTATTAGACTTAAGCTTCTGCATTCTAACATTTTTTTTAACAGTACTGTCTATTCTAACTTTTGCATATTTGCACATTTGTTGAAGTTAAGCTTATGCATTCTTCTAACTTTTTCCTTGGGTATTTTACAAGGTTATCAATCGCTAATGGCAACAGTCACAGGTAATAATGACAACAATAACCCATCCAATCTATATGAAGAGGTAGGGGATGAACATTCTCCTGAATGTGATAACCTAAGAAAAAGAAATTAACTTCTAAGGTGTGGCTACAAATGACCAAGTTAGAGGATATAAGTGCTCAATGCAACCAATGCAAAAAATTCTTTATGGCAAATTCAAGCAAAGGTACTTTACATTTATCACACCATTTAGTTGTGTGTAAAATGCGTGTATTGCCAGACATTAGGAAATATAGTAGATTGAATGAAGCTGATGGATCATCATCTTTAACATCATTTACTTTTGATTGGGATAAGAGTTGACATGCAATTGCAAATTTTCTTACATGTACAAAGTTACCATTTAGTATTTACTTACGTTTAAATATATATTGCACACTTTTACACCATAAAGTAAGTCAATCAACGAGCACACAGCTAATAAAGATATGATGAGTATTTATTTGAGAGAAAAGGAATTTGTAATTGAGAAGTAAGTAAAAGCCTCTAGTAGGATTGCTTTAGCTTCATATAATTGGAGAGCTGAATAGACTAATGATGAATATATGTGTATAATAGCTCATCAGATTGACACTAATAGGAAATTGCATAAGAGAATAATTTGCTTCAAAGCTATATCACTACCTTTTAGTGGCATTTCTCTTATAGATGAGATAGCCATATACTTGTCGGAATGGAAGATTAAGGAACAGATAGGTAGTATTACATTAGATAATGCTAGGTATAATGATGTGATGGCTACTTATCTAAAAATGAGGTCTTATACTTCTAAAAATTTAGTGTGTGATGGCATCTTTTTTAAAATTTGATTTTCATGACGTATTTTGAACTTGATTGTGCAAACTGGTATGAAAAGGGTAGACAATGGCTCAAGATATTCTGGTCATTCCAATATCTACCGTGGCTTTTGAATCTATATTTAGTATTGGAAAAAAAGTAATCAATTCTTGGAGGAGTTCATTGAGTAGAATAACTATTCATGCTCTAGTATGTTTAGAGGATTGGCATCGTGCAAAAAGCTATACACGGGGTAATTTTCAAATAATATTTATTTATCAAGAAAAGTAGAAAATTGGTTCCCCACTTTTACACTTTGTGACAATTTAGTCCATTACAAATCAATCCCTTATAAATTTAAATTTGCACAAAATCAATCCCTTACAAATTCAAATTTGTACAAAACTAGTGGCTTTGTTTGGTTTAACGAAAGACTAATCTTGCATAAAATAAGATTTTTAAGAGACTAATTTGTCACGGTTATTTGTAAAGGACCAAATTGTTACAAAGTGTAAAGGTGGAGGACCAATTTAGTACTTTTCTCTTTATTGAGTATTATTTCTTTAAACTTTGGTAATGTCATTTTCTCTATTTTTCAAATTATATATATTATGTTTTGGCTTTTTTGAAGAATCTGAATTGGATGACTTGGCCTTATCAAATGATCAAGTTAGCCTTAATACTGTTATGGAAGATGTTTTTTAACATTGTAATTTTCTACTATGATAATTTTTTTTTGCTGTTCAAGTTAATGGTGAATTGAGTAATGTTTTCTTTATTTTTCATGATAAAGGTATTGAAGATTGCAAGGATTTCAAGATTTGAAGATTGTGCAATTTCATATCGTGTAGTTGTTGTATTAATATAGGTTTATGAGGCTTTCCTTGTTGTAGATTGAAAGATTGTCTTTGTGAACTTTTGGTAAGTAGTAGTAGGTTTAGATTCTTCATTTAAGCTGCATGTTTAGATTTATGTTAATGTCTGATATTATTGAAAGGCTTTGCAATAGCCATGTTACTTTGTTTCTTTTATTGTAATGAAAAAATATTGGACTCAATTGGCTATTGTTGGCTTTGTATATTTATGTCACATTGTTGTATTGTATGTTGTAAATTAGAACTCTTGTGTAGGTTTCTTTAATTTAAAAAAAAAAACTAAATTCTAATTAGGTATAGCCTAATGTACTGTGTGTGATTTATTCTTGTCATATTTGGCATGTTTCTAGCTGTAAGTTGTTACTTGTGTTGTTCACAAAAGAAGGAAAACTCAATCAGAAAAGAAAATTATTCTCAGAGTGTGGTGCACCATAATCTTTTAGCTTTTACTTCCTTTTTTTAATAATGAATGAGACATTGTTCTTTTGAGCATAGAAACTAGATCCAAACAAGTGCTCTCCATCTAGGTCGGGCCTGGCTATGTGGCTATTCATCAAGGCTTGGCTTAAAAACTAGCAAGAAAATGGGCTTGAGCCCGGGCCTAAACTCATAAAAAATTAGGCTTCAAGGCCCGTTTTTTCATGAGCTCGGTTCGTGATCAGGTCTATTACCAAGTATAATTTTAGTCTTTTTAAGAAATCATCAAAGTCAAAGCAATATAGCTAACTTATAGTCTTCCTATAACAACAACCTTCTCCTTAGAGGGAAGAGGCAGAGTAGCTGTAACATAAAGGAAGATGAAAACATCAAATTAGAACTAGAAAGAAAAAATTTGACAATGTAATTATCAAAATATTTGCTACAACAGAGTAATGGGTAAAGGCATGTTTAAATGATCTACATATAGTCTTATAATATCATCAAGATAGTGGTCGTTTCATAGTTCTAGTATTAGAAGTAAGTAAATATCGTAAGATTGAAAAAAGTAATGAATGAGATCATTAGTGAAATGTCAAAGTGATTCCCATATATGGTAAAACAAAAGGTTGGCATTGTTTTGACCAAATCAAAGTAAGTAAAACATAATGCCTTCAATCTTAGGCCACGTCAACCAAACACATACATAAAAGAACTGACAAAAATGTAGACAAACCATAGCATGATATATTTTTAACAACCACTGTTAAGAATGATACAAATCAACAATCTAATTTGATTACAACAAAAAGTACAACTAACCCTTGAAAGTACACCTATGACAAACTCGTATCCCTTGAAGTTTAAAAGAAAAAAAGTTAAGGCTGTAAATTGTATACAAAAACCGTCACAGATCCATAATCTTAAATGGAATCAAAAAATTGAAGACAAAATTCAAAAAATGAAAATTTTCCTCAATATGAATTCCAAATCTCTCTACTCAGGTCAAAATCAACCCCTTCAACCTACCACCTTTTCTATCTTGCAAATGGGTAACAAAAAAGAAAAGCCCAAATAACCATAAAGAGCATAAACTAAATACCCACATTACTACAAGTTATAAAACAAAATTGATGAACACCCACAAAGCCATGAAGAGAAAGAAAGAGATTAATTAGCTTTTAAAGCTGTCAACATAAAATGCCCGTGACAAGAGAACCCACCAGACACAGAAAAGGATGGACCTTGAAGAAAGCCATGGGAGCAACCCAACGAGAAGAGGAAGAAGAAGAAGAGCAAGTGATCATTGTCCGTACCTAAATAGAAAGTGTTAGATGAGGTGATGATAAATCTGTGGCAGAGGCAAAGAGGGTTTAAAGTTTGGGTAGAAGAGAAGGCAGTAGCATTATAAAGGTATGGAATAATATTATGTACTATGTTGTGGCTCATGCATGTCCAATCTACTACCTTTGTTTTTCTTAACTTTTAGTGAATTGTGTTGTGTGCCTTTCATAAAGTTGAACGATGATGGTTGTGCGATGTGGCAAGGAGATTACGATGGTTGGTTGGATTGAATAAGTGAAAAGCTAACCTAGTGGACTAGGCTACTGCTACATTTCTGTACATACATAAGTTGAGTGGGATGACAATTTTGCCCTTGTTGAGGTCACGAATACCACTGGAGTTAGGTGTGTGAGTTACACTGTGATTTGGGAAATTACCATGATTTCCCGAAACTCTCAGTTTGGAGTTACATTGGTTGTCTTGCCCATCATTTACTTTTTAGCCTAAGATCCTCGATTTCAATGAACAAGTTGAAGCCATCCACACAAAATCTACTCAAATTTTTATAAACTCTCGCGTGCATATATATATATATATATATATATATATATATATATATATGTATGTAGGGTCATGGGCAAGCATAGTTCGTAGCCCAATAAAGGATTTTTAAAAAAATAAAAAATAGATTTGTGAAAATGAAAATGGCGATGGAGAGTTTAGAACATTAAATATATTTAAAATTAATTCAAAGGCAAAAAGTCTAAATAAATAACAGAAATTAAAAAAAAAAACAAAAGGGTTGGAAAGAGTGAAAATAATGACGAAGGAGAAAATGAGAGAAGAGAAATAAAAGAAGTTAAAAAAATATTAATCCAATATCATTAATAACAAAAATGATAAAATATATTTTGACCCCTTAATTTTAATGTATTATTTAAAATTAGTCCATCAAGTTTGAAGAGTTACAAAATAATCTCTTAAATTTTAAACTCTTTTCAAATTTCCTTTATACAGTACACTTAAGGGGATGAAATCGGAAGCTAAAGAAATACTTTTAAACTGTTCAAAATTAAGGGACTAATTAAAACAATAAATAAACTTAAGAGATCAAAATATTGTTTTCACCTTTCTTTGTTATCTTGGTTATTTTTTAAAGTACTTTGTGGGTCAATAAAACCGTTTGGAGAGAGATTTTATCCTATCTTTAATTTTTGTTAAATTTTGCTTATACTTGATTTTTTTAAAAACAAAAGAAGTAACTATAATTGATTCAAAGAAATTTTAGTTAAGGGTTGTAATGAATTTAAATTTTTATAAAAACAGTTATATTAACATATCAATTAAAAAGTTACCTAATCAACTTGTATGCTCTCTTCGTTAATTATTTGCTTACCCAAAAATTATTCCTAGAAAAGAATTTGCAAATTGAGTCAAATCCTTCATAATGGATTACAAAATGTCACATATTTATGTACACTTTCTGAATCCGGAATATAAAATTCCAAGGTGGGATTGAATTCAAAGTGTGCTTAATTCAAGGTTAATTTTTTTCTAGAAACATACATTTTCAAATTTTAGTAATGTTCAAAGTGAGGCTTATAATATGAAATTTTGCAAGAAATAAAAATTATGCCCAAATTTGATCAAACAAACAAGGAATTTGTAAACATTTTTCATCTTTTCTATTTTATACAATAGTTTAAATGTGTGTTTTTAGTGACTTTAGACCTCTGTAGTGGCTTTAAGCCCATCATTGATAAGAAGTGAGTGTATGTTTTAATATATCATGTATTTATATATAATTATGGATATGTCCAATTATGTTTCTAGAAAAGAAAAAAGTGCACTTATAAAATATAATTTTGCAACTAGTAGAAAATGTTCCTAAAAAACTCACCCAAAATTTAGTACCAAAAGTTCCTACTGCCTCCAATTTTTAATATATGTAATAATATCTTTTGATGTAAAAAAAACTTGGTTTCCCTAAATTGGCTAATATTCCAATTCTCCCATTATTGATAGAGCATTTTTCTCACAGGACTAAACCCTAACAGTAGCAAAGAGTCAAAGAACTTAGAAAAGCTAACCAGAAGAGAAAGCAATAAAAGAATTTGGGCAAACTCCCAAATTTGCACATATTTAAAACATTATTATTATTATTATTATTATTATTATTATTATTATTACAACTTAACTAAAATTTTAGCTTTTAAATGTTGCATTATTATAAATTTGAAATAAATCAATTTTAAATAACATAATGTCAAAATCTTTATAAAAAAATATAACATACAATTTTTAAATAAATTTGGATATAAAACACATATTTTTATCTTTAATATTAACTTTTTTTAATAAGAACATAATAAGTGAATGTGAAAAAGAAAAATTATTGCATATTCCTTATAAGTAGTAGATTTTTAAAAAAAAGAAGAACATATTGTCAACAAAAATAAAAACTGCGAGAAGGGAGTCGTTTATGGTATAATTAGTTGTTGGAATGTGGTGTAACCAAAAATTGAACTGATTTACTTAATTTATTTTAAAATATGTTTAAAATAATTTTAATAAAATTTTTATTTATCATAATATAGATAACAGCAATAACTAAACTATTGAACTATGTTAAAATATATTAATAATTTGCCTTTCTTCCCCTTATTTCCCCCCTAATTCTTCTCATTATTGTTAATGGAGTCACAAACATGCAAGAAATAAATTTTGCCCACATTTGCATATAATCTCATTTTCTTAAATGTTAATGAAAATAATTTATTGTTAATAGTTACCAAAGTCAAATAAAGATATAATTATTTTGTTTTCCTTTTTCATTATACTTGCCCCCATATGCTTCTCCATATATAATATATGATTGCATTCAACTCGTTCAACAGTTATGTGATTAATCTATCATTTGGTCTTTACATATAGAAATAGAGAATATAAACAAAAGAGTAAAAAGGAGAAAAGTTTATAAAAGATGCTTTTCCTTTGTCTCTTTTTTTTCTCTTTTTCTTTTTACGTTATTTTATATCAATAGAAAATATATTTGAAATATATTGTTTAATTCTAAAAGAAATATCATTTTAAGAATATTTATATTTAAAAGATTATGTAAAATTTTTATGTATTTGATGATAGGTTATCCATTAAAAAGTAACATCTGGAGATTTTTTTTTTGGAAGAATTGTAGTTCACCATTATATAAATAAATATTTATAAAAAATTGTGTATTATATTTTTATTATATCACATCATAAAAACATATGAGAATTTTGCTTAAAAGATCATCTTTGACATATTGTTTAGTCAACTTTTTAGCTAGCGCTTATAAATTCTAAGCCCACATTGCTTAGAATAGCTAGCTATTAGTACCTAAACTCTTATAAATATAGCTCACCAATCTGAGTTACATTGTACCAAAAAAATTCTTCTTATTTGCTCCTGAGTTCTTTTTCAAGAGTTTGTTTTATTATGGGGGAAATAATTCATGTGTGGCAAAATATTCATTAAGGATAGCATCTTTTTTACGTAACTCAGAGTAAGTTTTCCTTTCATTTTGGTCCCTATTTCTTATAATTCCCCCATCACCATTGCTTCTCTCTTCAAAAAATAATGTCAGAGTTCTTCATCTCCTTCTCAACTTACCTTCCTTGCCTTCTCTCTTTCCTTTCTCCCACCGCAACCCTTCACCTCCTTTTTACCCTTCTCTCTCTTTCTCCTCTTAATGTTGTTCACAGTAAATTAAGATTTCTTGTGGGTCCAATGTGAAAAAGACCAGATGTTAATGTAGATGAAACCCATTTGAGGAAGTTGATGATGATAAGATGATAGCTATTTGGCCAATTATATAAAAAAAAAACCTAGAAAATAATATCAAGTTTGAGGATATGTTCTGTCAAAGGGAACACAAAGAAGTTCTTGAGGAAAATTATTCACAAAGTTATGGTTCGATGAGAAAAGAGAGGAAGGATTGAAGGAGGACACTGGGTTAGAAGCTTTACGAGGAGAGACATAGCGAGGGAGGAAGTGAAGGAATGGATTTGCTTCGAGAAATTTTTTAGTATCAGATAGAGACTACTAATAAGGTTCAAGAGAAGGGAAGCTCAAACAGTGAGAATAATGATGATGAATATGAAGAAAAAGAAGAAAAGGGTATGAAGGTTAAGCATTGCTGCTTTTCAGCATTGAAATTCTCAGCAGGGAAGTTGCAAATGAGAAGGCCAAATCTTGTCAAATTCACCAAAGCCTTAAAACTCACAAGCATTGGATTCTTGCATGTAAACAAGCATGGCAAAAAATGGTACCACAAAACTAGGTTTTACCTATTACTTTGGAAAGGTGTATATCTATTTTGAATCTATTTGATTATAAGAAGTAAAATGTTCATTTCTAAATTCTAATGGAATAAAGCTTCCTTTTGAACATTTTTCATTGTTCACCAAATACTCTTCCATACTTAATTTCTATTCTGTAATTACTTTGACTTAAAAACGAAGAAACATATGTAGTATTAACCAAAAACTTATTATCAATACTAATGCTTTTAAAAATTGGATCATTTATTGAATCAAGATAAGAAACAATTTATGATGCAATAGTCTAATAGTACAAATAATGAGGCCAAACCACACCCACACACACACACACACACACACATACATACATAAATACAAAACATATATACACACACATATATATATGTATTGATATTTCCATGAGGTCTCATAGTTATGAGATCTATAATTAGCATAATGCAATATAATTTAATGGCAAAAGGTTCAAAAACTCAAACATTATCATCTATTGAGCTTTATATAAAGACATGTCACAAAAAAAATACCAAAGATAAATTGATGACTTTTGTTGTCAAACAAGACCAAAAGCAAAAGCCACAATATTCCCAAAACAAAGTCTTAGAAATAGCTATCCGAAAAGACAATAATAGGTAATAACAATCTAGAATTTAAAGTGATACCTATCATATAGGTCTTATGAACCAACAATTCCTAGGTGGATCTGTTTACCTTTATTGTTGCCTGCCACTTTATATTTTTCAAATAGACACCTCTCATTACATATAGTTCTTGACTATGCAAATGCTTTCTCCTATGCGGCTTTCTACGTTTAGTAGGAGACTCCTCAAAGTGCAAAGAGGAAAAAAGTAACAATGTAGACTGGAAAAACATAGATATATATCTCTAAAGACAAAATAAAGACCATTGAAACAGCACTACTCTATAAATGAGACCACAAGAAGTAAAGTCAAACAAAAAAAACATGTCTTTTGAATTTAGATCAGCTTATGATAAAATTATATTACCATTATAAAGTTTCTTCTTTTAGTTCCTCGTCAATGAGAAGAAATAAAGTCACTCCAAGAAAGACACTAGGGTGGAAAATTATTTGCCAAGGAAATGTCCTAAAAGGGAGCAGGAAGTAAACTTATAGATTCATTCAACAGTGAAAAGTATGTTTACCATCTATCATTTTGATTACTCTATTGACCATTTTCTTCAAAGCCTAACAGGCACCAAGGCACCTCTATAAGGCACCAAATCCACAGGTTTTCACTATTCTTAGCCTTGCAGACTACGTTGTGAGGAATGAGCATTAGAAAAAAGGAAAATGCACAATATTTCCCATTGATTAGTTAAGTTTGACACATGTTTTAAAAAATTAATCAAATAGGTTGACTTATGCAGGATCATTTATTTTGACAATGTCCCTTAAATAATAGGACCATTTAACTAAATCAAAATGCACTATTTCTCACTATATTTATTTCCATACTTCAATGAGTTTGCCTTCACATTAGACCTGATCATCGGGTTGGGTTTAAAAATTAGGTTTGAATTAGGGCCTAAAAAAGGCCCAAGTCCATTTTTTAGTCAAGCTTTTATCCATATTTTCAGGTCAGGTCTATGAGGCCAAATAGGCTTTTTAAAGCCATGATCAATACTATTTGCTACTTAGGACTTAATATAAATAGCATACCTAATTGTTATTATTACTTGTAATATCGTATATAGGAAAGTTGTAAATAAAAATAAGTTCTTGTATTGGTATAAATCCTTTAGTTTTTATTTATTTACTAAGATGTCACAGTACACTAAGTTTTTCTTTAAATAATAAGTTTCTTATTAAAAAATTAATTTGAAATTTTCAAGTTCGATCTAGACTTTAAAAAAGGCATGAACCCAGCCCATTTTTCCAATTGGGCTTTTTGGTTCGATTTTTTTTAAGCTGATCTTACCAAGCTAGGTGGGCTTTTTAAGTTATGATCAAGTTTACTTCACATCTACTCTCATTGGTGTATGATTATCATTAACAATTAAACTATCCAACTGTTGCACATAAATTTATTATAAAAATAATACATTAAAATTAAAACTTAAACATAAGAATACTTCTTTCAAGAAGATAAGTTAACTATGTCATCATAAACTAAATCAGATATAACCATAAGAAGGAAAAAAGATGTGTCTCTTAAACAATAAACCAATGAATTGTTAGCTAGGTTGTTCCTTTGATGAGTTAGAACCAAATACACTTGGGGATGTTGGTTCTTTTTTCAGTGTTATTATGGGAAAAATCAAATGTGTTTCGTCTAATAAACTTTTGAAGATTAATTAACTAAGTAAAACACATATTTTGATCAAATACATTTAATAAATGCTAATTGAGCAACCTATAGATGGCATGACCAATGGGTTAAGAATTTAGGACCTTCTTCTGAATTTCAAAAATAAGAGGTAGCATGTAGTCATTTTCACTGTTTTAATCAAAACAAATGGTAATCACAAGAATATTTTTTCATGGAACTAAAAATAAGGATGCCAGCATTATACATCTTAAAAGAACGGTAGATAAAAAAAATTTAATACTTGAACACTTGTAATTTGGTGTGTCAAGTGTCCATATATTGATGTCTATGACTATAACCTTCTTTCTTAGATTACCTATATAATGAAATTTTGCCATTCATCTTTCTCCCTTATTTTAAGAACTCTTTAGAGCTAATAAAATATGAACAGCAAGGACAATTAATCTATATCGAGCACATTTGGAGTGAAGAGATAGAAATTGAAAAAATATATAGGATAATGTTCATTATCAAACCCGATCCCTATAAAAGTACTTAAAGTCTTAAAATTGTACAAATCAACTTTGATTTCTAATATTTAAAAATATTTGAAAAGAAAAAAATAGATAATGGTGTAAATGAACTCCATGCTTCAATTTCATATTAGAGAAGTGACATCATAATGATATATAACTCATGTAAACAGCATACCATATAAAATTTGACCTATAAAATATATTAAATTTATAATTTTTAACCTAAACAAATATTATTGAGATAAAAGTTTAAGAATTATATTTTTAATTTAAAATAACATAATTTGTGAGGATATTTTAATTATATGTTGGCTTTATTATATAAATAAAGGGAAGGGTTATATAATTTTAGCATATAATAGAAAATGAGAGTAATTTATCCACTATATGGACACATATATATGTATTATGAATCAATGGATACTACTGCCAATAATATTGATAATAAATCATACAATAACTTTTTTCGAGAAGTTCGTTTTACATAATTTAATTCAGTATTATATTAAAACTTCTAACCCCATCTACAAGATTTTGCAATACTCTAACATTGTTATGCATCACATATTATAAAGAGATTGGTTTATCAACATTAATGCAGATTTTGTAATAGAAATGTGGATCATTTAATCTTGACCTAATAATCCATAATTTTTTTATACAAAACAAATTAAAAATATAAAGAATATGAATCATTAGATTCATATTCAATAGTTCACATTCTTACTAGAGAATCTATAATTATTGCAGTTAATCCAATGTTGTTTATTAAAATATGATTTTCCATTTTCATATTGTGAGCCATAGATACTTACAAGTTAATGTGCCACCCTCCTTGTAAATACCTAAAGATCTGACATCCCAGTTGCTCTTCACCAAAGCCATATATTCAACTTGCCAGTTGAGTTCCATCTTAACCCTTCATAGCAAAATCAATAGCTTACCACACCTTTCTCAATATTATTCTTTAACCAATGACAAGTTTAATTAGTCCTTATAATTTATATTAGTTTTCAAATTGGTTCCTACACTTTATTTTTCTTTAAAACACTCCTTATACTTTGAATTTCTTATAACTTTAGTCCCTATCGTTACTCCTACTCTAGCACTGGTAAGTTTTAACTGACGTAGCGATTGACACAGCAATTTTCTTCTCATCTTGGATTTGTTTGATATGATTTTGCTTATGTAGAAGGCTATTGTAGATGTTAAAGACCCATCTCTTAGACTATGTTTGAAAGTTTAGAAGAGAATGGAATGGAATGACTAATAATGGAAAGGAGTGGAGTGGCATGGCAAGATATGTGTTACCCTCATGTTTGGAAGTTTAATTAAGGGAAGGAGGATGGTCATTAATGGAATTGAGTGGCTTACATATTATTTTTACAATATTACCCTTATAAATAAAATGCTAGTATAGTAAGTTTTTAAGTGAAGGGAATAACATAATAATTATACCACTAAGCACTTCCATTTCATCATTGACCCCCTGCCCCCAATTTGGAGGGGTAACAAAAATGAGGTTTTGGATGGTAAAGAGTGGCCTTGAAGTCCCTCGTTTTCCATTCCATCCTAAACTAAACTTCCAAACATGCATTCACTCTAATTTAGTCATTCCACTCCTTGTCACTTCTTCCTTGGTCATGCATCTAAGCATACCCTTGGTTTTTGGAGTAACAGGGCTTCTATATACCTTTTGCCAACTACCCAAGTTTTGACATTACAATGATAGAGCATTAAATATGATATCTATGACCCATCTTCACTTCCTCAATTAAACAACCAAGCCAGGTTGTAAGAAAATATTCAAATTACAATCCTTGCAACCAGGAATCTGGTATGTGATACAATACCTCATTATTCTTTTGGTCCAATAGTACAAACTAATAGATACAATTCGAGTAACATACACAATTGGTCCCTCACTTTTACACTTTGTGACAATTTAGTTCTTCACAAATTAATTGTGACAAATTAGTTCCTTACAAATTTAAATTTGTACGAAACTAATCCCTCATAAATTTAAATTTGTACAAATTTAGTACCCCTTTTTGTATTAATAAGGGACTAATTTTGGATAAAATTGGATTTCTGAGGGACTAATTTGTCATAGTTATTTGTGAATGACCAAATTGTCACGAAATGTAAAAGTGGAAGACCAATTTGATACTTCTCTTGATACAATCCAGTAGTCTTTTAGAGTTTGCCTTTCTTTTATTTGCATTTTTCTGGGACCATAAGGCAAATGAATGAGTTAATTAACCTTTCTATAAACCTCTAAATGCTATTTGAACTAGCTTTGATTATAGTGTTTGTTAGTTAGATAGACTAAATTAGTTAGAAATCATTATAAAATTCTCTCATTTTGTAAGCAGTACAAGGTTCTAACTGGGGAAGGAATATATTGTTAAGGCTAACAAATTATCATATTATCTTATAATGGTTCATAAAATCTATTTTCCACAATGCTTTTTAAGATATATATATATATATATATATATTGGGATATTCCTTCCTTTGCTAAATTTCAAAGTAAAAAATGCTGAGGGGAATGAAACCCCCAAACTTTATTGGACTAAAAGCATCCTAAATATAAATTTCCAAGTTTTTTCTCAATTACTTGATAGTTGCTTCCTCTTCTTCCTATGAGCACATTTTCAATGAATAAACAATAAAATTACTTGACTAATTCAATGTGTGAAATGTATATAATAGAATACCTATCACCAAAGGTTGAGAAAGAGGGGACAAGTGGGGTTCATGGCCCCAACTCCCTTCACAATTAAAATTCCATACCTTAATCTCCTGCTATTCTTTGATTAATGTTGAAGATAGAAATTCTATTAAGCAAGATGTCAATAAAGATCTTTAGGAATATATGAACAATGAATTTTTATTGATTGGAAATATTTGGAATATAGAAAATACAAAGGAAACTTAAGAGCTTTAAGAGGCTGAATACTTGAGAACTCACAGAGGATTCAAATGGTCAATGCCCTATTCTTACACTTACATAGGATTTTATAGGCTAAGCATTCCTAACTTTTACTATTTGGAGATTCCTTCTTATCTACTAGCTGTCATACTTTTCTTTCTTTCTTTCATCTTTATGTTTTCGTTGTTTGCATTGTTGTCCTTCATCTTGTCTTCTTGTTGTCAGCTGTTTATATATATATATATATATGATAATTTACATACTAATCTAATATATATTATTTTTTAAATAATAAAAATTATTGATGGTTACTTAATCTTTGTGAATAACTAATTACTTTAATAATTTAGTAATTATTTTTTAAAATTAAAATTAAAAATAAAAAACTTTAAGACAATATCTTATTAAAGTTCAAAAGGAAAAAGTAAAAAGTCTTCTAATTACACTTTTATGTTAGTAGACTAAAACCAATAAGAGCAAATATCATCATTTTCTCTTAATCATTATTTCTTTATTTATTTGTATTTTCGGGATCTTTCATTTTATTTGATATTCATTATTTCTATTTTCTTATGATAATTTGTATATCTTGTATTTTAAAGTCTTTTAAATTATTTCTATCCCTTTTATTATCTATAACTTTCTACTCTCTTCTCACCCATAGATTTTATACATGTTCTTATTATTATCATCATCATCAATAGGCCTATTAATTTTTTTGTGTTTAAAATTTGTTTATATTTCATAAAAAGTTAGCCAAAACTTATTTAGAATTTGTACTTCGTTTCATGTAGGTTTTATATTATTGTGTTGCGCAAGTTATTATAGTGGTGTGTATTATAATGCGTTGCTAACTTTTAATATTAATTTAATATATTATTTTTATATAAATATATATGTAGTAAATATAAATTTTTTTACAAAACATATAATATATTATAATTTATTATTTTCCCTTTACAAAAAAAATTTTCTCTCCACCTCTACCACTATATAGGCTTCTATCATTTGCTTCTTCTTTTTTTTAAGCTAAGAGGTGCATAAATATATATATATATATATATTTTTTAAGGAAGTAAAAGTACATAAATTCTTAATCGATGTATTTTTATTTCCTACATGCTTATGGTAACATGGCAAACAAGTAAAGAAAACTTTATATGAGCTTCCCCATTTCTAAATCATAGAACATATTAAATATATTATTGACTTATTTCTTTAAAAAATTTTAAGTTTAGTTAAAATCTTTCAAAACTTGGTGGTAATTTTTTCAAAGTTGGTGGCAATTTGTCCAGGGTTGGTAACCATCTTTAGAATATGAATGGAAGAAATTTCTAGAATTGTTGAATTAATGGTTTATTGGCATTATAAATAGGTAGGGATGTGATAATGTGTGTGTGTGTGTAGAAAAGTGAGAAGTTGAATGAGTGTGTGTGATGTGAGAAGAGGTGTGGAAAGAAGTTTACAGTGAAATGTGTCTTTGGCAGTAATTGTAATTTTGTGAAGAGTAATAAAAAGTTCATTCAATTAAGTCCCTATTCTTGCCTCTTTTATTCTACAAGTGGTATCAAAGCTTATTAGAGTTCGGATCTAACTTGGTTCGGGCATAATTCGAGTCTGGTCAACCAAGTCTCCAAGTTAAGAGGTTCTTGCATTTGAGTACAAGATCTAGGATCGTCGTACAGAGATCCTACAAAAATACAGTCAGAGACTATGAAGAAACTCCATCAGGAATCAAGAAAACTTGGTGTAAGTGTAGGGCACTACAAAAATCACTATGATTGATATGTTGACAAATACATGCTCAGTTAAGAAGTTAAATAATAATAACAATCAGGTTTAGAGCATCGTAGTTGAGATTTATCTAAGAGGGTAGAATCTTTGGAACCTTATTAATGGAGATAAGGTAGTTATACCAACAAATTCAAATGAACTGAAGAAATAGCAAGTAAGAGCTAGAAAGACTCTCTACATATTTGTTAGATACATTAAGGAATCCAAGACACCAAAAGAAGCATGGGATGCACTTGCTATACTATTTGTAAGGGGAATGATGCAATGTTGTAGCGACTAGAGAACGAGTTTATGTCAATTTGGAAAAATGATATGTCAGTAAGTGCATATTTTCAAAGATTAAATTTATTTGTACTGCGTTTTCAAAATTAGATCCATAGAATGCTATTACCAACACAAGAATGCTGAGAATTATTATTGCGAGATTGAACCCAAAGTATCATAGCCTTGTCACTGCTATAAGAGGTTAGACCAAGGAACCAATTCTAGCAAAGTTGGAAAGTATACTAGCTAACTAGGATGCTTTGGATTCATAAATGTCCATAGCTTCTTTGAAAGATGAAGAAAAAGCTCTCTTTAGCAAATAGAAAGGCCTATAGGAGGAATCCACCTAGAGAAAGAAAGGAGATAATAGAAGACATTAAAATGGTTGGCAAAAAAACTGTCGTGGGTGAGGTTCATATCAAAAGGGAGCACATACAGATCTACAAGACCCTAAATTAAAGAAAGAGTAACAAAGAGATAATAGATGCTATAATTGTGGCAAAAAAAAAGGTCACTATTTTAGAAATTATAGAGTACCTCGCAAAGAAGGAAATGGTACAATTAAACACTATAGTGAAAAAGAATAGGACTGTTAGGCATCCTTTATAGCCACTGAAGAATCAAAAGAGATTGCATTGATTTGTGTTAAAGCACCACAAGAATATGTGGTGCTAGTAATGGCAAGTGACAAATCAGTTAATTATGAAGAAGACTAAATTGTTGATTCCGGATGCTCTAACCATATGACAGGAGACAAAGAGAAGTTGTTAACAATGTATGAATATATAGGAGGTTGAGTTATTATAACAGCAAATAATTAAAGATTGCCAATAACCTATGTTAGCAGTACAATAATCAAACCCCACCAGAGTACAAAAATGGTATATCTACAAAATGTTTACCATGTGCTTAAAATGAAGAAAAATCCTCTATCAGTGTCATAACTTGCATTGATGGCAACTATATGGCATTTGGGCTGAAGGATGTCAAGGTATATAGAAGCTAGATCCAACTAGTGCACCAATTATGGAGGGCAAGCATATAGAGCCTGTCTATGTAATGTCAACATAGACAGCATATATAAATATGACAAGAAGAAACAAAATAGAAATTTATGGCATGCAAGGCTTAGCCACGTTAACTATCATAAGTTGAAGTTAATAATGAAAAAAGAAATGCTTAGAGGACTTACGCAGCTTGAAGTTCGAGACAATATAGTTTGTGTAGGATGCCAGTATGTAAGGCACATCAGTTACCATATAAAGAGTCTAGTTTTAGAGCTGAAAAGTCATTTGAATTGGTGTATTGTGATGTTTTTAGACTAGTAAAGCAAGCCTTTATCAGTAGATATCGATATATAATCATATTCATTGATGATTACTCAAGGTACGTATAGGTAGATTTTATAAAAGAGAAGTCAGAAGCATTATTTAGATTCAAGTTATTCAAATAGAAAATAAAAGGGAAGTTGGGCATAAAAATTTTGTGCCTATGTACTGACAATAGAATAGAATATATATATATATATATATATATGAGGAATTTAACGAGTATTTAAAGAAGAATAAAATACAGCAATAACTAACATGTCTAGGAACACCTAAAAAAAATGGGGTTGTTGAAAGAAAGAATTGACACATGGCAAATATTTGTTGAAGTATGTTGCATGCCAAGAATATACCGCCATGATTTTAGGCAGAATGCATGAAGACCACCATTCATATTACTAATAGGCTACCATAAGCGAAGCTTGATTTTATGTCGCCTTACAAAAAGCTCTAGAACATCAAACCTATTGTAAGTCACTTCTGAATGTTTGGTTGTATGTGTTATGTTTTCATGCCTAACCATCAACGTAGTAAGTTTGACAAAAAGGCAGTTCATTGTATATTCGTGAGTTATCATAATCAACAGAAAGGTTGGAAATGTTACGATCTAGCCACTGGTAGATATTATACATCTTGTAATATAGTATTCGATAAGGTGTTATCATGGTGGTCATTGTAAGTAACAAATCTTCCTGATTCAAAAGAGATTGAAGAAAAATTACAAAAGAAATTAAATGAGCATAAAAGTGAAGTCCAGTTAATCTCTGAAGTTGAAGTGAAACTAGTAATAGAAAAACAATAGTTTGAGAGCCAAATGAAATGAAAAGAGAGCTTGGAAGATAAAAGTGCATGCAACATGAAAAGAAGAAAGACCAAGTCAACTCGAGGAGAAAGAAGAAGATATTTCTCAACCATAACAATTACAAAGATCAACAAGGCGAAAAAACTAAACCTGAAGTACGTAAATACAGCACTGATTGAATATGGAAGACATAATGAGCCAACAACGTATAAAGATGCATCTAGTACCAAAGAATTAAGGAAAACTATGGAAGAAGAGATCAAGGCATCAAAACAAATTTAGACATGGGAGTTAGTACTAAAACCCAAAGACGTACAACCCATTTCCTGCAAATGGGTGTATAAAGTAAAGACTCATCCTAACATATTAGTTGAAAGATACAAAACTCGAATAGTAGCATAAGGTTTTTCCCATAGGTGGATTAGACTATAAAGAAATGTTCAATCCAGTGGCTAAAATTACCACTGTACGAGTATTTGGTGCTCACTACAACAAAGTCTTGGAAGTTGTGGCAAATAAATGTGAAGAATGCATTTCTGCATGGAGAATTAGATCGAGAATTCTATATAAATCTGACAAGAGGATTTAAGAGTATAGTACATCATGATTATATATGCATGTTGAAAAAAGCTTTGTATAGGCCCAAACAAGCACTAAGAGCATGGTATGGAAAAATTGTTGAGTTCCTAATACAGAGTGGATATTCAATAGCATTAGCAGATTCAAACCTATTTGTAAGAGTTCATGAAGACAAAATGACAGCAATCTTAGTGTATGTAGATGATCTGATCATCACTGGAGATGATAAAATAGAAATTCATTAAATAAAAGTCAATCTAATAGTACGTTTTTAAATAAAAGATCTTGGAAAACTGAGACATTTACTTGGACTTGTAATTAAATGGAATAAAGAAGGATTATTTTTGTGTCAACAAAAGTATGCTAGAGATCTTTTACATAATTTTGGAATGCTAGACTATAAAACTATTTCAACTCCGATGGAGGCAATGCAAGATTCCGCTCAGTAGAAGGAAAGGACTTAGAAGATATCACTACGTACAGACAAATGATGGGAAGTCTAATATACTTAACAATGACTCACCTAGATATTTCCCATATAGTTGGAGTAATGAGTCGGTTTATGCAGAAGCAATGCGATGCACTTTAAGGTATGTTAAAGGTACTCTAGATTATGACATGTTTTACAAGAAAGGAAATTCATGCAAGTTGAAAGGATATTGTGATACTGATTATGCTGGTGATCATGACACGAGTCATTCAACTACTGGGTATGCATTTAACTTGGGATCGGGAGTAATATCTTGGTGCAGTAAAAGGCAACCTACAGTAACTCTATCAAGCATGAAATCCAAGAATAGAACAACAGCGACATTGGCACAAGAAAGCACGTGATTAATACAATTACAAAGAGATTTAAATCAATTAGTGGAATATACAGTAGAATTATATTGTGACAACATATTAGTAATTTGATTGGCAGAGAATGTTGTTTTCCATGCCAAGATAATCATGTAGAGGTACATTATCATTACATTTGAGAAAAAGTGCTGCAAGGATAAACTAACCTAAAGTACATTGACACAAATCATGAAGTTGCTGATATACTTACCAAAGGTTTAAATAAAGTTAAGTTTGAAGAATTTCGAAAGCAACATGGAATAATTTCAAGAATAACAATATGAGAGATTAATTTATGAAGGAGAGTATTAATTATACCACCAACTTATCTTTTGAAGAATTTTAAAGTTTGGTGAAAATCTTTCAGAACATAGTGGTAATTTTTCCAAAGTTGGTGGCTATTTGTCAATGATTGGTAATCATCTTTAGAAAATATGCATGGAAGAAATTTTTACAATTGTTGAATTAATAGTTTGTTGGCATTATAAATAGGTGGAGATGTGATAAAAGGTGTGTGTAGAAAAGTGAGAAGTTGAATAAGTTTGTGAGACATGAGATAAGGTGTGAAAAGAAGTTTATAATGAAATGTGTCTTTAGCAATTATTGTAATTTTATATAAAGTAATTAAAAAAATTCTTTCAATTAAGTCTCTATTATTGCCTCTCTTATTCTACAGAACATATGAGCTTTTTAATCTTGTCTAATCCACTTCTATATAATTCTTCATTAGACCATAGGATTCTTAGTCTTCCTAAGCTAAGTTGTTTTGCTTTTATCCTCCAAAACAGAGGATCCTTCTCCATGATTCTCTTATTTTTGTTTGGCCATTGGTGGAATCCATGAAAGAAAAGGGAAGTTTAGCATCTAAAGTGAGAAGTTTGCTATGTTAGCCAAATTTTAAGTGTTAAGGTGGAAGTAACGACATATACTAGAGTTATAAGAAATTGAAAGTGTAATGAATGATTGAAAAAAATTAAATGTAAGAATTAATTTATAAATTGATGTAAACTAGAGACAAACTAATAAATCTTTTTCAAAATTTACTACATATCCATGGTATTAAAAAATCTTAATATTATTGTCATTCATATTTAAATAACATCTAAATCTAATTCAGCAATAATTGAAGGGAAAAGATAACTTAAAATAGGAAGAACATGATTTTTGGAGGGTTGGTTACAAATCTTCCTTTCTCTTCCCTTTCTTGTCACAAGTTCTCCTGTGAAAAATTTACCCTTAAAAAATGTTTATAAAGTTTTAACTTGAAAAAAATTACAAGAGAAGAATCTTACTTAATTAGATTCGCTATGCTAATTAATTATTAATTAGATTCGCAATTATTACGAATATAGATTTCTTTCTTTTATAATGAATTTCTAGCCAAAATTATATGAAAAAAACCAAAGACATGAGTAAAATTAATGTCATTATACTTTCTTTTTCTTTTTCTTTTGATATAATTGAGTAGAATCAATTTTATTTCATGAAAAATATAAAAAGGAAAATACCCCATCTCACACCAATTATATGTGTTAAACCCTTCTGCTTCGTCGTCCCTGAGGTTTAAGGTTCAAGTTTTGCTGCGCAGAGAGTTCGACTGATGGCGTCCATCATATCGAGCAAGTCCAATCAATTTAGCTATGCTAGTCGCATTCTTTGTTCGCAGATTCTTCGCCATAACAGATCCACTCCGTTTTCGTCACCATTTTGTAATCATCTTCACCATTCAAGTCTCCCACTCCGTCAGCTGGTTTGGTTTCCTCTTCCTTTGGAACAGTGAATTTCTATTAAGAACATTATTTTGATTACTAGGAGGATTAGCAAGTGCTTTGCTTTTGTTCTTGTTCTAGTTACTCTTCTTTGATGTGTGTTGTTTAAGTTTAATGGCTTCTTATAATTATAAATCTCTCTATCTTAAAATTCTAGGTTGGGCCTCAAGGTTATGGTAATGGGTCTTTGGGGATATGTCAGAGATTTCTATCCGGCAGTGCAGCTGGTAATGTCAATCAACAAAACCCAGCATCCGATATCTCTGCGAATAATGATTCTGACCAAGGAAAAGAGTCTGGCGAATCGAATCAGAAGACTAATGCTGGAAAACCCGTCCGTGGAGGGGTGAGTATCTCACGTTCTTCATGCTTTTTTTTCTGTCATGACCCAATTGTAAGGTATGGAACCTGAGTCCTACATTGGAAGTATGTGATTTTAATGTGGGGATTATATGAATCTTGGTTCTCTGACCTAATGAGTTAGCTTTGGATTATGGCTCTCCAAAGGTTCATGTCATCTTCCCTTTGCAATTTTAGTTGGTTATATTTATTTTGGGTGATTATATGATTTTTAAGATGATAATAAATCCATTCCTGGCATTTAAACAATTACAACTAATGCTTCTTGGCACTTATGAGCTGATTACATTGTGGCTTGCAGCCTGTTTCGTGGTTGAGTTTTCTTTTACTGGTTGCCACTGGTGCTGGGCTGATCTACTACTATGACAGGGAAAAGAAACGTCATATTGAAGGTAGATTACTATGGTGAGTTGAGTATTTTCTAGTTAGGGCTGTGGAAGTCATTCAAGTCGTGGCTGTGGAAATAAATTATATTGATACACAGCATCCGTTCAAATCTCATATAACCTTAATGGGGAATGTTTGGTTCATGGATCGCTTGAATAGCTTCTCCTTCTGTGGATTTTATATTTTGTGAGCTGTGACATCTTAGATTGAAAAGTTCACATTTTGATTGGATGGAGAAGTTTAAAATGCATGTCTGTACAATACATCTGTTTCCCAACTGACTCTTCCACAAATTTGCAAGGAGGCTCACTTCATAGAATACAGATCTATTTATTTAACATGCAAGGAGGTAGAAAGGGAATATTGCATTAAAAAACACATACTTTCTCCCAGTTTTGTTGGAAAGGGTGTTTAATTACAAGTAATTCTTGACTAACATGTTATTCTGCGTTTTCCTCCCTCCTCAATGCCTTTCGGCTTTATCACCAGTAGAAGTCAATTAAAATTTAATCCATCTACTTTTGATGAATTTAATAACTGATGGTTGTGAACGGTACTTTTTTCCAGAATATTATGAACTAATACAAGTACACTAATTACCAGTCATGACTTTTTGAAATGTGCGTCTCTCAACTGCCAAGACATACATTCATAATTCGTTTCATATTATCAATATAATTATGTTATCCATAAAAAATCTTTATGCTGTTTGACACATGGAGCTTTTTGAACAATTAACAGACAGGGACAAGAAAAAGCTGCCCTAGTAGCCGTAGGTTTAACATTTTGTTTTGGCTCTTACTTAACAGATTCCTTTATGATCAAAGCCCCCTAGTAGCAGTAGGTTTAGTTTTATATTTTGTTTTGTTTCTTAGTTAAACGGATCCCTTAATGATCAAGGGTAGAAAGGAAAAATGCTTAGTGAAAACAGCATAAGCTTGTTGGTTTTGAGCAACTCTCTTCAGTTTTCATCCATTTTAGGCTTAGTAGTCTGACTAATTTAATTATCTCACTAATTTTCACTACAGTGCTTTTCTTTTTAGCTACTGAATGAAATAATTTATCTTGTTCTAAGTGGGTAGCATGATCCCAAATCAGAACAAATAGCTCCATTTGTGTTGCATTTCAAATCTGATTTTCAGAAATGGATAAATTCCAAGGGATCAAATGTGAGATCCTGCTTAGTTCTAGAAGAGAAGCACTTTTCTCGGGAAGAAAAAAAAAAATTCATCTCCAATTCACTTTTTGCCTGCATCTATCAGACAAGAAACTTATTTTTGGCTAAGAATGGAACCTAGAAACATTGGAAAACATCATTAAGAGAATTCCCCGTACCTCTAATGATTCCTGTGGTGGTGATTAGATTCCAGTCTTTTGCTTGATACAGTATCACGTTTGAACATGAAGATTTTTTTCAAAAGCAGCGTACCTGTTTAAAAACTGAACAGAACTTGAGTGTTTCTTCAGATTTCTTCATCTTTTTTTTTTTCGCTTGAATTTTTATAATTAACCTCTGAGTAGAATTAATTTGAAATAGTCCAAGAAATGAAATTGACAGAGATACATATCATTGGGGCTCACATGTAGAGCAACCGGCAGACACACTCTAACAGATTTTGTGGAGAGAAAATTATGCAAAATGCCATTAATTTCAGAGTTGGATTGAAGCTGTATTTTGCTTTTTCTTGAAGATTTAGATTAAATTTCCTTACAAGATATTGTGATGCTATAGCTTGTGATGCACTGAATGTTGTGGCTACAGCAGCCATATATCACATTCCAATTTCTCAGAGTTTCTATCTTTTAGCTGATAATATGTTTACTATCTTGGTTTACTAAGGCTCTCTTACTTACTATGAGTGTTTGAAGCATCATGCATAATTTCTTTTATTCCTGTTTAAATTTAACTTTCATCAATGTAGAAATAAGCAATGCTTCAAAGGCAGTCAAGGAAGGACCTTCTGCAGGGAAAGCTGCCATTGGGGGTCCATTCCATCTTATAAACCATGACGGGAAACCTGTAACTGAAAAGAACTTCTTGGGAAAATGGACATTGATATATTTTGGCTTTACTCACTGCCCAGATATCTGCCCAGATGAACTACAAAAGTTAGCAGCTGCAGTTGATAAAATAAGTAAGTTGTGACTTGCAAATGTTTCTATTTGATGACAATGACATGTTAAATCTAGAATTGCTGGGTGATTTTGCCAGTCCCATCTGTGAAGCAAGCATTGTTTCATTTTTGTCAGAGCAAGGTACACTTGTGCTCTGACTCTTAATATACTATTACTAGTCAACACAATCCTGTGCAATCAATAATGATATCTGAAATTGATGAGAGGTAACTGTCTGAGCTTTTGAAATGTAGAAACTGGAAGTATATTGTACGCACTTTGCATAATGACATCCCTGATGTCAATGACGATTACAATTTTAGAATGATATTCACAACATATATACACATACTCCCTTCTCAAGTGCGACTAGGGCAATGACTTTTGATTTTATAGCTTAATGTGTTGGCGTACACCATTGCTGCACTTGTGATCCTGTGATGGCGACTTGATGATAATCATATTCTGTCTCTCCTTGTTACCTGCAGAGGAGAAAGCTGGAATTGATATCGTACCAGTTTTCATTTCGGTTGACCCAGAGAGGGATACTGTTGAACAAGTACGCGAATATGTCAAAGGTGCTTGGGTTGTACTTCTTGAAATACATCTTAAGAATTTGTCAATATAGGGAGATGAAAGAAGAGGAATAAATAAATAAGGTTGGTTGCTTATGCTGGTTTTCTTATGTCTTGTGTTAACTGTATATGTCAGAATTTCATCCAAAGTTAATTGGATTAACTGGTAGCCCGGATGAAATACGAAATGTTGCACGTTCTTATCGTGTTTATTACATGAAGACAGCAGAGGAAGACTCGGATTATCTTGTCGATCACTCCATAGTTATGTATGTATTATCTCTGGCCTTAACATATGCTACATTATATTACGTCACTAAATGCTCACGGTGCTGTATCTCAGAAATATATATAACGTTCAGTATCTTTTTAAAAATGAAAGTCTTTCCCTTGTCAATCAATTGATCTTCTTACTGATGATTATTCTTGTGTTCTATTGTTTTTATTCATGTTTACTTACTAGGGTGTTTCTGTTGAATATTAATCTTTTACCATGTTATTTCTATTCAGGTACTTGATGGGACCTGACATGCAGTTTGTAAAATTCTTTGGGAAGAACAATGATGTTGATTCACTTGCTGATGGTATAATTAAGGAGGTAAAGCGGTACAAAAAGTAACCTCCACACCTGTACTACTCTGAACTGGTGGCTTCATGATAGAGAATCCTATTGAATCTGAGTATATTTCTGGCTGGGGCTCTTTTCCCGTCAAGGTGCTTTCAGAGAACTGAGCTTCAAATGGGCAACTTGATGAAAATTTTTTATTGGTTGTTACCATACTTTTAAAGTTTTGAGATATATTTAAGTTGATTAATTTGATTTGACAACATTTCTAGGTTAGTATAATGGATTAAAACTAAAAGAACTAATCCAAAGTTTATTACTTGTGTGGATCTGAGATTCAATGGTATTGCAGTTGCCTTATTCACCATTGCATTGGCCTTGTTTTTCTACCGCAATCGTGCAATGAAGTTATTAGATGAGGTGCAGGGAGAGCCTGCATCTTGAAAGAGATTTACTAGTTGCCCTTCTTCCATTAGATGCTATACCTTTATGTAAAGTTACGCTTTATTTACTGGCCAAAAAATAAGTTACGCTCTTCATTTACCAATTTTATCAATTCCAGTTATTTGTTTCTAGTTGTATGTTGCAATAAGGCACTCCAGGTTCACCAGGGCAGATCAAGCTCTATATTTAAAAAAAAGAAAAAATTAGGTTGTAATTTTTATAAATAAATGAATATTACTGATATTTATTATATTTCAAGGCAATATGATTGATCTTTGAAAAGAAATATATCACATTGAGTTTTTATTGAAAAATCTGATAATATGCATTCAAAGATTTTATATTATCATAATTATTGTTATTTGTTAGTTTACTCATAATTGAATTAAGAGCAAATTACTGAATTTTTTTTTTTAAATGAACTTTTTAAGTTGATTTTTTCTTAGTAGAACTTCTATGTTAGTACGTAAATATTTTTTAAAAAAATTTTTGACCTTCCATTTATGAGAGTTAAAAAGATTGATCTTATAATTTACTCCCCTTAACTAATTTGTTAAAGTAAATTCATCCTTATAGATATGGTATTTGAGTTTCAATTTAATTTTTTCCAATTAAAGAACTAAATAAAGGATATAAAATAAAATTATTGATTAAAAATACAATTTTAAAAAGTCAAGGAGATAATTGTCCTTGGACTACCCCTCAAATCCATATATCTCTTTGATTATTACATAAACAATCGAAATAATTATTGAATTAAGTAATTAAATTTTGTTAGGTTGAAAACTTTCAAATAATTAGAATACAATATTGATCTGATTAAAGTTAAAAAATTAAATTATTCTTCTAAACAAAAAAAATGGTGCCATTCATATTAAAACTTGAGACCAATTTATGATTGACTAAACAAAAAAAAAAGACTAAATTTATAATTAAATCGAAATTTAATTACTTCAAAACCAAAAAGTTACATTGGTTTTTATAAATAGCGAACCAAAATTTTTCAGAGCTATTCCTCTTCCAGCTAAGGGTAAGCTCGATGCACATAATATAATTACTACTAAATCTATTTACTTTTAACTCCAGCCCAAGTTAATATCCCACAACGCCAAGTTGTCTTGGAGCTGCAGGTCTTCCTCCAGCGCCGTGTTCTAACTATTCATAATATATATGCGCTATGTATCTGGTTCATGTCTTCGAAGCAGCGCTGTAATTTCTTCAGCCTTAGTATGTACCAGGCCTATAGTTTGTGTCCTGAGAAGTTTGTCATCTCTTTTGCTGCTGGATGAGCAGAGTTCAATTGACGCCTATAGCAAAAATAACAGATTCAATCAACTTCGGATTTAGTTGGAAACTGCCAATATTAAACCACAAGGGGTGCATATACAGATAACAGAATAACATGACTCAAATCTTTGTTGTTAAATTTCAATAAAAATATGATATGTAGAGAAAAGTTCTTAAAAGACTTTATCATATAGTGCTAAACTGTAAAAGTTATTCATTTATCATGTTATTAACATGATAGGTCATATTTTTATCGAATAATCTGAGGGCAAAAACTCAAATTAGTCAAGATAAAGTTCCATAGAACGGTTTCTAAATTTTTGCTCAAAGGAAAATATTGATATATAACCTGTTCATAACCTCTGGTTGTTCAATGTATGGAAAGCACATGTCCCTCGGGCATATTATTCATCTACTTCAGAGATGATGACCTCTCCCAAATAAACCCGTTGCATCTCCTCTCTCCAAATCTGCAAGCACAGGAATCACATTAAATTGCTTCCCCATTGACTCAAAAGATCACATAATCAGGAATATGTTTTGGAAACATAAGCAACTCTAATAACATGTCTGTAAGTTTCATTGGCATTAGTTGATGGCGTTTTAAATAAGCAATTGTAAACCGGTAAACCGAAGTACCCTAAATTGTTCAAAAAGGCCAAGCAGTGAAAAAGAGTCTTGGGCAAATTATTAAACCAAATCATATGAAATTTTAGCAGAAAAGAGTTGTAATAAATGGTCAACAGTTATCAAATTCATACCGCATCTCTGAATTCTATCCGAATGTGAGGAACATTTGTTTTGTGAATGTCGTTTCCTTTCGGCCCCCTTTTATAATACCCTTTGCCAATCCAACGTGACTGAAATAATGAAGAGATTAGTTGAGTACAAAATATGACAAAACATAATGCATCTTTATAAATCACGACAATCATCAACAATTCATCATTACAGTCCCTAGAGCATTCTGTTCCTCTCCGATTAATTTCACTTTCATCAAGATAACAAAAAATATCAAACAAAAAGTACAACTCCCAGTTATTTCAGTTATCAACTTTTTTGGTTTACCACGTAATATTCTCTCCAACATGTAAATACTTGATAGAAGACAGAAAATAGCTACCTTGCATAATCTGACCCCCACCTCCCCAAAGGGGCACCCCAAAGAAAAAGAGAAAAAAAACTTAGAACATTTTATTGATTATACTCTTCCTAGCAAAGTTACAGGATTTATTTAAAAAAAAAAAAAAGACTCCACATGTTCACGTGAGTAGTTTTTTATTAATTTTTTCAAGTTTTCTTAAGTGTTACTAGGTTTTTATTATTGAATGCTAAGATACTAAACATCCAAAAATATTATCAACCAAAAAAGGATATATTCTTGAATTGTTGAAACCCAGCCTCCCGTTCAAGAAAAAAAAATGCTAGTTATGCTTGGGATAGAGGAATTTTATTCACAGGACAGTCAGGATGAAATGGGCACCTTTAAGGCATGCGAGAAACCAGATTGATACACCGAATTACGGGCAATCTCACATAAATCACAAGAGCTCAACTTCCACACCTGTAGTGGCAGAAAAGCGTTCATATTGTAAGCATTGTTTGTTCATATGCCATACAGGGAGGGAGGGAGAGAGAGAAAACTCAGTATCTCACAGAAGCAGCTATGCTGTATTCTTCAACCAATGGTTCTTTCGTTAAGTGAATTTGGAGTGGATCATCAGTAGAAAGTGACACATTCAGACCCCGTAAGAAGAACATTGGTAAGGGATTCCGATGGTAGTCCAAAAATAGGGAGTTATTACTCAAAGGAGACATAGCCAGCCCAATCTGATAATAAACATGACAACACAATCAATTAGTTAGTGTCACTGCAGAAGTGCAAAAAGCCCAGCTAGTAATCAGTTTGAAAAGGGCATTACCTGAGCAAGATAATACAAATATTGAAGCACAGGAGATTTCCTCAAATTGATACCATGTGCAATGTTATGAGCAGTGAGAAAGGTTGCAGCGAGGTGGTCAATATCACCAGCCTGAATACAATATGATGATGCATCATCTACAATGTAACCATACAACAATTCCCAAACAAAGAAAATATACTCTAATAATTACCTCTCCGGAGTGAGGGCGGAATTTGATTGTTGTCATTCCTTTTGATTCACGAAGCTGAGAAACAAGTGCATTACTTCAACATGTGTATACCAGAACCAAGTTACGAAAAACCATATACAAGTCAAGACGATAGAGGAAGATATATTTTGACATACATATGAAAACGAGTCAATGTTCACTTAAGGAAAGAGGCAATCAATGTATATTCTATTAAAAACTCCCCTCAGACCAGAACTAGTCAATCAGCGATTGCTAAATCAATAGGATATTAAAGTGATATATGCAACTTATGCTTTACAACTATATATTATTAAAATTAGGAAGAGAGCTATCCATTTTGATTTTCCTGTTTGTAATTTTTAATGATATTTTATTTCTTATTCATTTATTTATTTATTTATTTTTACTTCACGAGGTGGTGGCCTGGTGGGAGTAAATAGCCAAGGATCCAAAGATTGATACAGAAGTATATAGTTGTTCTGAAGAAAAATTACAAACCTTGTTTAAGGTGTAAAGATTTGCATAACAGTAATACACATAGTATGAATATGCCGGATTAAAAGCATTGGTCCATTGAGCAGGTGTAGGCATGTGTTTTGTCGGCCGCCTTTCAGGCTTACTTTCATCATCAACTAAATCCAACCCAACAACCTGCAAGTATAAGGGGGAAAAAAGTAAATAAATAGTTGGAGAATTGATACTTCATTGTACTAGAGGTAAACACAACAAATAATACATGACAAAAACACAATTAACCATATCACAAAGAAAGAAGTACAAAATTGCATTAATGCCCTTCTTTTAGGCCTTCAAAGGATGCCAGGAGTCCTGACTTAGGTGGAGGGTGACAGTCAAATGCAAAGAAGAAAGAGTTTGACTTCCATAGTTGTACTAAGCAAAGGTAGCTGTGAAGTCAGCTTGTCTCAATCCATAATTGTAGGCATTCACTTTTTAGGATGTTTCTTAAGCATATAGGTCATTTAACAATGAACAGAACCATACCATCAGCGCTGTCAATTTAACTACTGGAAACTTCCACAATATAACAAGTAATTGATATTG
The DNA here is from genome assembly GCA_037074485.1 of Delonix regia. Lineage (NCBI taxonomy): Eukaryota > Viridiplantae > Streptophyta > Magnoliopsida > Fabales > Fabaceae > Delonix > Delonix regia. Next base: position 2,832,997 of record CM073460.1, on the reverse strand, counting down.
AGATGAATACTACACCTGTTTCAAGAAAACATGCAACTGAGGATGGGAATCTGGGTCCACAGTAACCTCAAATAGTGGAATAAAGATATTGTCAAGAATGTTCTGGAATGACGTCACTATTCCCATTTCTTTGTAGACATTGTACAATCGTGGAAGCTGTGGAACAAAAATTTAAAAGGGACAAATATCAATTACCATCAAAATCTCTAGAGAAAATTAAGACAGAATTGCAAGTTCCAATATACTATTAGATGCCAAGCGAGTCTAAGAGGAACATCAAAGGCATAAATTCAGACACTGAGAACATTTACTTGTATGAATCACATGATATGAAGTTGAAATCTGTGACATCAACATTATTTGTTGGATGGAGGGAGTAATGATTTATGCACAAAGACTACGTAACAATACAAGCACTAAAGATAATCTGAATTAACAAAAACGAATCTATTTTTACCACATCATTTTGAAAGGCTAACTTGATCAGTGATATAATAAAGTCGCAAGAGAATACCTGAATCAACCAAACAACATTCTCACTGTACAACTGATTATTCACTATCCAACTGGCTAGTTGGTCCCACTCGCTTTGCTTCCTACCATATATTGATATTCTATACTCCGCCATCTGTGAACAAATTAGGTGCAGAAAGATATATATTAACAAAGAAATAGGCCCATGTCAAAAGAAAAAAAATGCACAATCAGGAAATGAAAATTTGTTATAATCATAAGTAAGCACAAAATGAAAGCCATAGTCTACTATTTTTCTGTCAGAAAAACTATGGAAGAATGCTTATCCAGTAAACTTATACCTTCATGTAACCCAAGGTTTAGAAACGTGTATAAAGAATAATTATGACTGGGAAATTTAGATAGATAATCTCTTGTGCAGAATTCATATAAAGTGTACTGAGAAATAAGGACCCCCACCACCACCAAGAAAAAGGAGAAAAAACACTATCAAAATCAAGAATTTAACATGCTTACACAGTGGGCAAAGAAAATATTGAAGAATTTACCTATGTACTGACAGTATCTGATATTAACAATAAACCAAATCAAGTCTACATTCTCAAAATAATACATTTCACATACAAGGATTCAAGAAAGCACCTGAAATTTACTGGCGTTGAGATCAGAAAACACTTGCTTTGTCAGCTCGGCAAGGAAACGACCTATTCAATGCAACACACAGGAAAATCGCATGAAAGTGAAAGATCCTTTCTTTATGAAGAAGACAATATTAATCGTAATTCATACCAATAATATTATTATATCCCAGAAGAATGCTGCAACATTTTGATAAGACCTATCATAATTTCCTCTTGTAGGCTTTTATTCCATTTTGCACTATTTTATTAACCGACAGGTGGCAGTTGGTTCATTTTCTTTCAAAATGTAGGATACAACTCTTATTACTTATATACTATTGTCAAGCAATCTCACCCTCCTTCCAACCAAACTATCCATATTGATCCAAGCCCCAAACATTGTCAATTTGTACACCCATGGCACTTTATTTTTTCTTAAAAATTCAATGTTACAACTATGCATAACACTAACAAAAGGGGCATCCTCTTATACAAATTATTATAGTTCTCATTATATAATCAACGACTGCAGGTTACTATAAATAGTTGATATAGTTCCAACTTCCTTTGTTTTCAAAAACCAGATTATACCAAATAACATATAGGATCATATGGAATATGGACAAGCCTGGAATACATTTTTATATTGCAGAAAATAGTACGACTAGACTCTAAAAGTGTTCTACTTTCCATTCAGATTTTATAATGATATATTATATTAGCAAGCTGATATTTATAGGTACTAGGTAGAGTTAATTAAAAAGTTAACACAACCCAAGATACAATGAGATTTGATAAAACCCTTGAAGTAGAATCTTCAAATAAAAATCTACGAAGGAAATAGACCCCCAAAGCTACAGGTTTCCTGTGTCATTGTAGTAGAAGCAAACACACAGGAGTGGATTTGGAACCTCTCCTCTTCCTGTCATGTGGAAGAGACACAAACACAGAGTAAGTGGAGTTTATTAAATGGTAGGTCCCACTTGAAGATGTGGGACCCACTTAAATGGTGGACTCCACCTACTCTGTGTCTGTGTCCCTCCCACGTAACTGGAAAAAGAGAAGAAAGAAAAGGAGAGGATCGAAATCCGAATTCAGTCTGTTATAGCAAAAAAGCTACCTTGAATCAGATTATCCTGCTTTAGGAATATCTCCCTGAGCCTACTTTGACCACAAGGGTTGTACTTAAGATTGAATTTGTCAAAGCGATGAAATGTACTCTTGTCTGCGTGAACATCCAAAAGGTCCACATTGAGGTCATACCTGCTCAAACAAATATAACAATTGATTACATACTGCAATTCATAGCAAAAATAATTCAATTATGAATGATAATTATAATTAAGAGTTACCCAGTTAAATCAAGACTCTCAAAAACTTCTTTCAAGGTCAAATATGTCCCATCTCGAAATATGACAACCTGTATGAAGTTGAAATTTTATAAGACTGTAATGAGTACACACTGCATATCAGATACCAATAAGATAATTCCAGTAGTATCTGTAATCAAAAGAGAAAAACATAATGCATATCATCTCTAGCTTCCACATTTGATAACAATCCTTTTAATGGAACATGCTAGCACCCACACAAAAGTAAGGAGTTTGCATTCACACACACACAAAAACAAAATAAATGAAATAAAATCATTACGTGATTATATTCTTCATTAATTATTTTACACAATAATCATTACAGCGTTACCATATTTCTATATGCATAAGGCAACCTCAAGACAACCATTCTTAGAACTTAAATTCCTGAAACTCGTGATATGAAATTGCTATATTCACTTCAAAGGTATGTTATTCTCTTTTTCAAAACATCCTAATTTTTTATATCTTCAAAATCTTCAAAATTTAATGAGTTCTTGGAATTTGCCAAATGTATGATTGATCTCCTCACTGTTAAAAGACATATATGCACCTACCAGCTTGACTGTATTTATCAGGCATAGAAACTTACAAGAAAACTATTATTACTTCTTTAAGAAGAGAAAAGTTCAAGCCACATAAACAGCAAAAAATGAACTGCAAATCACATGATAAGACAGCAACAACAGATCCCAACTATCACCTCATCAGGCTCTTTCCCCAGCTTTGACTTTATAAACCTTAAAAGATGTTTCTGGTTCATGCATGCTGAGTGATGAACATGTGTATCAACTTTCCTGACATTATAGAAATCTCGATGTGGAGCACTTTTTTGGGCAAGAAATTCTCTATCCGCATTTAGCATCAAATGGAGATTGAATTTCTGAACATGTACAAAATGTCAGAAAATAGTCAGACAAGGAGTCAATTTGTTATTAGTAATTGAAATAACAGTATAGGCTGAATCAGCAATCTAGATTCTAGACATGTATATACTTGTTCAAGAAGATTAAGTCGATGATGGCATAAAGTTCTTATATTCCCTGCTGCAATGACTCGAAGTATGTGATGGAGATCAGTGAAAAAGGTAGTAGCATCAGCAACAGGGAAAAGCTCTTCTTTTGCTGCAAATAGTAAGCAAATGTGCAAAAGGATTCAGCTATAGTGGGTATTCTCATAAAAATACAAAAAGATACAGTGAACATCTTCCTTACTTACAGTCTTTACATGGGTAAACATGAATTACCCCATCTTGCATTTCAAAGTAATGCTGCATCATACAAGAATATATTAATGACAAAGTAGGATAAAACTGAGAGTCCTTAGTCTTGACTGATGAAATATCAATAAAGAAAAAAGGAACTCACATCAGACTTTTCCTCAGAGGTGTAGAAGAAGGGGTCTGGGTTAGGCTTTGGAGTATCAGGCTCAGATATAACTTCTTTCTCCCATGGAGCCATTCCCTCTTTAAACACATATCTTTTTCGCATTTCAAGGCATTCTTGAAGAACCACATAGGCTTCTACTTCATCAGGTGATGGAGCGTCTAAACAAAAAACATAAGAATAACAATGTTCTAATTGACTCTCCAAAATTGCAATTATTTTCAGCAAAAATCCATAAAAGAAGTGGAATTGAATTTTATAAAGGCCAAGAGATAACACATTTAAAGGAATTTATTACATTCAAAAAGATGAACAAAAGTTAATACCAATTGGAGTAATTTTAAGTCGTGTAAAACTTTCATGCTCTGGCTCTTTCCTCAGAATGTCAGCTGCAATTGGGTGAGGCTGAACACCATGCAGGTCACCAGAAAGACTATGAGAACGAATCATACTTGAAGAAACAATTGCCATTTGCTCTCCGTTAGCTTTAACATGATCAGGTAAACTCTTATCTGGGCTTTTGGCCCCTGTATCCTGCACACAGGTAAAATTCTAATTCGTCCCCAGGGCTCATTCAAACTTTCTATTAGGTAAAAACCACTACATCTAGCAATAAACAAAATGCAACTAGGAGTAATTGGAAGACACTAGGTTTACTTCCAAGCCCAGAGAAAGGGGCAAGCAGGCAACCAGGAGAAGAGAGAATGAGAGAGATAAATTTACTAAGAACACACACTTAATGCCCATAACAGACTTACAACATTTCCATTCGTGTGCAAATATGTAGTATCTACTTTAGCATTGTCAGTCATATTATCTTCATCATCTGATCCCTCCCCACTTTCAAAGGCACTAGCACTAGCAACAGGAGACCTGGGAGAACTTGGCTTTAAAAGATTTTTCTTTGTAGCAACAGCATGTGCAGATTTTCCTGAAAATGTAAATTTAAGCATTTAATCAGTAAAAAAATTGAGATTGTCCCCTTAACCAGTGGGTTCATGTGTTTATATGGATGATGCATAAACCAAAAAAGGGAGTGCAGTAGAAAGCACACACAGTGGTACTCGGTTTTATATATATATATATATATATATATATATATATATATAATATGCTATCACACCCCATCCCCTTCCAAACTTTAACCCCATTTATTCATGCTACTACAAGGTTCAGGTTAGCGCCTGTCAAATATAATGCATAAACCAAAAAAAGGAAGTGCAGGGAAAGAAGAAGCTTGACGATAAGAAAAAGATATATATATCACGCCCATTCTTCCAAGTTCTCTCAAACTGACTTCACTTAACCCAATTAGCACTAAAATAGAGAACACTCTAGCGCACAGCATAAACAGGGAATCCCTTCAGCATATACAATACATTAACTACCCTTTACCCATACTGTTCTGACTCATACAATTATTGATCAGCCATGTGAATCCCATATATCCAAGATTAAAGTGTGAGTCATTGTAATTCTGTTTTAAATCATGAAGCAACAGCTCGAGTAGCGAGTCCTAAAATTGTTTATCTTAATAAACTACGTCGACTACACTGCCTTTATCCCATGAAACATATATATAAACCACTGGTCAAAGCCAAAACCATCACTCTGGTTAGAACTCAGACAGAGACATACCTTCTTGAGGCGTATGCAGGCTGGGCAACCCATTCGGAATCCCATCAACCAGCATCGGGCCATTACGCTTATCTTCTCCATCCTTCCCGCCGGTGATTGACATAACGTCGGGCAAGGACGCCGAGCCCCGCTGGTAATACCCGTTCGCCTTCCTCCTAGCATGAGAACGCCGCTTCTTCAAATGCTGCGGCGAATCACCGCCGGAAACATTGTCTTTCTCCCTATCTTTATCCACCGTCTTAGCAAACTCAAGAAGCTGAGTCAGAGTCTTCCGGTGCATGTAGTAAGCCGACATAGCCACCACGGAAGCGCCAACCAGAGCCGCCACGGCCAAATGCAGCGCATACGCATCCATGATCACACTTTCTCTCTCTACCTCGAATTATTGTACAGTCACAGGAATGGCTATATCGAGCTGAAGCAAATGAAAATACCGAGACTGATAAACCCTACTGAATAGTCCAAGAAGAAGCACAGAGAAGAGAATCGGAGCGAGGGAGGGTGCTCTGTTTTTTCTATAAGGAGACGAGTTCGGGTATTTATGGGAGGGGCAAGAGGACGTCAAGCAGTGCAGCCTCTCTAGCTCACTCCACCTCTTTTTCTGCCTTTTTCTTTTTTAAAAAATATTCTAAGTTTCACTTTGGATTAAAATTATTCTAATATAATTTATTAATATAAACTAATCGATTTTAATTATATACTCCCTTCTGTCATTTATGTTTGTAAATATAGTTGCATTGATTGAGAAGACAGTGCGACGATGAAATCGACTTAATATAAGGTAATGTTATTTTGAATTAGGTTGATTTTTAAAATTAATTATGGGTAAAGATAATTTTATATTACCATGATTCATATTTAAAAATTAATTTTTATCAGTGCAAACAATGCAAATAATTTTTTTATTTTTGTGCAAGCAAAAATTTATAAGACAAATTGATTTTAAAAAAAATTAAATACTAAAACAAACAAAAATATTTATAAAATAAATATTTATGTGCAAATAAACTTTTGAATCTTTTAAATATAAATACATTTTATAATCCTTCAATTTATGATTTACTTGCCTTTTTAATTAAAAAAATTTGCTCCCTCTATTAAAAAAAGAAATTCAAAAAATCATTAGAAGGCGACCCGTTGCTCATATATAATGGTAAAAATTTTCATCATTTTAACTATTTTTTATCTTTTAAATATGTAGTTTAATCACTTATTTGGCCAGTATAAAAATTTTAGTTAATTGCTGAACAGGTTCCCACAATTTAAAAATTTTTTATGATGTCCTTATAATTTGGACTTTTTAAAAATTAAATCCTTGACATTAACAATTTATTTATTCACCGTTAATTTATGCCGACACAACATAATAATTCTACAAATAACACATCAAATTCAGAATCCATGTCTACTAACACAGCATGTAACTTCCATGTGAATTTTTGTTTTTATTTTCTCTTTATTAGTGTAGTGCGACTCTGAGCATACGTTAATGGTGCAATATAGATTTAATATTAAAGGCCTAAGTTTAAACATTAAAATTAAATTTTCTTCAACTATAAAAGCCTATTAAAAATTAATTAAAGCTATAAGAACTAAATAAATGAGTAAATCAAATACTTACATCAATTATAATAAAAAATCACAGCTACTAGATTACTCACCTGGCATTTTAATTGAACCAGAAAAAAAAACAAAAAACAAAAGAAGGCACTATATAAAAGGGAGAACAAGAGAATAATAGGTATTGGACACTCCTTATTTATGGTTTTCTATTAAAAAAAATAGAAAAGTAACTTTCCTTCATATGAAGGGTTATTTGTGAAAAGGAGAATGAGATCTTTTTTTTAATTAATTAGTTATTTAAGCCTATTGTACCATATTACCATCATATGATTTGAAACAGAATATATATATATATATATAAGAGGGAATATTTCCCATTATTCCTGTTTCCAAAATAATATATAGGTATCTTTTTCTTTTGTCCTTTTTTCTCTATTGTTTGTGATTCATTTCAATGATTAGCTATGTTGTATAAATTTGCAAATTACCATTTTGCATCATCATAGAAAGACGCAAAAAATTTAATTACCACGAAAAAGTATTTGAATTAATTTAATTAACCCTGCTTACCTAATTTCCAGAATATGAGATGCCACCTAAAAACCATGCCTTTACAGTTATATGCTTTAAGTAAAATAATTTTTATTTCTTTTGTTGAAACAGTGATTGGAATTCGTATTTTAATCAAAATCAAAATTAGAAAGAATTAATAAAATATAATATGATAATATTAATACAATAGAGTAACTCCTCTAGTATGCCGTGATTATTTAAAAAAATAGGAAATTTTAAATTATAAAAAAAAAAACACTAAACAGATATTGCTGCGTGATATTCCCGCCAAATTATTGATTGGGGTCCAAAAGCATTCTCCTTTTCCCAAAGGTTGGATTCTACTGCCGTATGAGAAAAGTTGAACTAAAATATGAAAGGTTAAAATATGATTTTGATTCCCTTGTTTTGTTCCAAAGTCATATTTTAGTCCTCTAATTTCTTCTCTTAATTTTATTTTAAAATTTTACTTAATTCTAATTTAGTCTCATAATTTTACATTAAATTTTATTTTATTTCTTTAATTTCATTTAGTTTTAACTTAATCTCTTAACTTATAAAAATTATTTAAATGTTTATTAAGCCTTTTCATTTGATAGTTTTAGAAAAAAAAAAATGAAACATTAGAATGCTTTATTAAAGATGAGAGAACAAGTTAAAACCAAATTAATGGTTGAAAATGAAATTTAATAAAAATTAATAAATTCAATTATAATTAAATAAAATTACGGAATAAAAATAAAAATCTTAAGTAAAATTAAAAGGTGTAGCAAGAATTAAATGAAGTTAGGGGTAAATGTGGAATCTCAAATAAAATTAAGAGATTAAAATTATATTTTCACCAAAATAAAATAACTATTATTTTAAAAAGTTATTATTTTTTTCTGTCTCAATTAAAGATTGTTCGATGAATCTCTGTAATTAAAAATGAAACGAGTCCAATAAACTATTCAGCATATATAGCCTTTGTAAATTGCTAGGACCAACAAATTAATAATTAACTCATACCATGAGTTTATTTATTTTTATTATTATTAGAATGAGAGGTGTTATTGGATATTAGCATGGTGCATTTCATACTTTAATTTTAAAAATAATTAAAGATATATTGACACGAAGATATACCTTTTCTTTTATTGACTAGGCTAGTCCTCTTGAATGATATCATAGACTTAAACAATTAAGTAATGGGTTTGACTGAAAGTTTTCACCAAAATAAGGTGATAAGGGGATAAAAAAAAAACTTATATTCGTACTCTTCTTTAAAAGTGTTTATTAATTAATTTAATTAGTATATATAGTTTTAACATTAAAAAAATTGTCCTTATAATTTACTTATTGCAAGATGGTGTATGTCTAAGTTTTTACCATGTAGCTATTTAATCCCTAAGTTTTAAAAAAAAATACATATAATTAGGGACCATAATATTAAAGCATATATTTTTTAAGGACATGAAAGCACATTTCTTCTAGTAATACCCAAGCAATAAGTCCTAATTAAGACATTGAATTATTTTAATTCATACAATAATAACGTGTCTTAATTAAAAAAATACAAAATTAAATTACTATATGAATTGAGCGCTCATATATAGATATGGATCTAAGTGGAGGTAGGACAGTTACCGTTTTAAATTTTTAAAATTTTAATATTTATTTGTAATTTTATTCTTTATTTTCATTTAATTCTTTAATTTATAATTAAATCTTAAATCCATCGAGGAAAGAGGAAAGCAGGAGGCATTGCACTAACTCTCATGGAGGGTTTTGGAATATTCGCGTATAAGAATCTGATGAGATGCAAAGGAACATGCTCTTGTTTGCATATACTGGAGGAAGCTATTATTATGCTGTTTTCTTATTCATAAATTGGAGCTAATAAACACCATTCTCGTAAAGCAAACATAATAAAGAATATTTTTTTGAACCTTGCTTAGGTTTTAAAATTAACCATGGGAATTCGGGAAATGTACTACAATAAACCAAAATATTCTTACACACACATGCATGTTTTTAAACAGTTGTTTGATTAAACAATATATATATATATATATATACACACATATCTATGTTTTTTTTATTTGGGAAAAAATTGTTACTCTTTGGAATAAAGTTGATGAAACAATGGAGGATATCACAGTGACGTGATAAATATATTCTTATCAGTTTGACCACTTTACTCTGATTATTATTTTTTAAGCAGCTTTTCCAAATCGCTGAATTTTCAAAAGAAAATAAGATTATTAACCTTTATTTATTTACCCACTAAAGTGCAATGGATTATATTCCTCTACAATAAATATATGTGTGCGTGTGTGTGTAAGCATAGGAAAAATTTCTGTTTCAAATCTATTAATCGAGATACAATTCAACTAAATTATAATTTCAGTTTCATTAAAAAGAAATTCATGTTAATATCAGAGACGAAATCAACAACCAAAAAAAAAAAAAAGAGAGAGAGAGACTGGGCAAAATGTTTGCATCATCTTTCGGTTGCACCATCTATATAACTGTGGTAAAATTAATTAAAGATGATATAATTTTTACAAAGTTAGATGGACTTTATTGATAATTAATTCAATTTTTAAATACAAATCACAGTCACGTAATTTTATTTTTAATCAAAGTTAGGCCTGCAAAATTATGTTGATATTGAAACATTTACAACAAAAAGAATCTTGCAACTTAATTTCATGAAATTGAAAAATAATAATAATAAAGTGAAAAGTATGAGGGATACAAATCAATTTATCTTGATGTGCTATTTTAATTGCATCAATTAATTTAACGTGAAAGTTTGCATCTCTCAAGTGGGGGTATTGATGATCACAAAGATATTAGACATGGTGGAAGCTAAAATTGTTCAAATTCTTCCTCTTTGCTTGGAATTTTCAAATTCTTGTAAAGAAGGGTTAGTTACCATATTTGAAGAGTATATTTGGACCATTTAGTGAAGACCACTAATTTTATCAAAGCTTTAAGAAGGTAAGATCGGAGTCTAGATTCTCCCGTATGGTTAGAATATGAGGATCATATTCTTATTATTAGATGTTGAATAATAATTTAATAATGTAAATTTATAAATAAAAAATTTGACCACATATTTTATATATATATATATATATATATATTAATTAACATAAAATTTAAACAATTTAATTTCTATCCAAATATTTTGAACATGAGAGAATCCATCCAGTTAAGATCGTTACGGAAGTCCTTTGATGGATTCTGATTTGGAAGATGGCTTGAATGGTAGGCAATAGTGAAGTTGGTGGAGTTAGGAATCACATTCCTCCCTTAAATCATGCATGAGAATCCAAATTTGATAAACATTTTTAAGAAAAAAAATATTTTCTACGCCTTTGAAAGTGGAGTATTTAAATTCAGCCATCTAAAATGAGAATAATAGATTAATTTGATGCGTGAAGTACAACAATTATTAAAAAGCAAAAAAGCAATCAAGTTAGGTCTAAAGTTATTAGTGGTCCAAATGATCTAATGAGAAGAATGGAACTGAATGTGATTAACATACTAATCCGTTATGTCACTAATATGGATCAAATGACTAATATTTAAAAAATTGTGTGATTGGATAATTTAAATTAAATTTGATGATAATATACAGTAAAAATATTTTAAATTTTGATCGAACGAAAAATAATAATTTAAATCTAAAGAATAGTATAATCCAACATTGAGCAATTCTTTTAATAATTATAGCAAATCTATATTCTTGACATAAAAGCTCCTTTAGGCTATATTAAGTGTATAGGAATAATTTTTATAGAACAAAAATGAGAAAAAATAATAGAATGAAATAAGAATAGTCATAATAATATTTAGTGTAACATGGCAAGGAAAGCATTATGTTTGTAATTTTAGCCGGGGATGGATTAAAGATAGCCCAAGGGGTTGTTGTCCCTTGGATTTTTAAAACTTTAATTTTTATATATTATTTTATATTCTTAATTTAAGTTTTTTAATATATAAGAATTTGTAGATTGTAAAAATTTATCTTTTTTAATTTTAATTTAAAAATTTTTGCTTCCTTAAAATAGAATCCTAGATCCATTAATAAAATATGAAAAGAAAAGATGAGCAAAAGACCATAATAATCCTAGTACAGTAAATATTAATATATTAATTTTCTTTATATTATTATGTTGAAAATTTTAAAGTACTCTTGATGAAAAATTTAAATTATTTTTTGGAATTTACCAAAAACATTTTTAAATGTTCAGAAAAATTATTAAAACAATGTTGAGTACAAACAATTAACATATTGTACACCAGTTTTTCATATTGCTAACAATATTTTAATTTTTTTTAAATTCTTGTATTTTGTAAAATTTCAAGTAGTGTAAGGGTAAAGTAATAAATTTGCTACTCCGTTCCATTTTGTCATGGAAATTGATGTTCGTTTGCTTCATGGGAATCATAGTTCCTTAAAAAATGACTTCTTATCGTCGCAATCATCCTATCTCTTCTTTCTTCCACCCTTCCCCTCTTCCTATCCCATATTTCAGCTATGCCAAACATAAATGAAAAAAATACTATTTTGATCCGTCATATTCAAATCTATCTCAATTTGGTCCTTAATATTTGTCTTATTTTAAAATAGTTCTTTACATTTTCTAATGTTAAGAAAATTAGTCATTCCATTAATTTATCAATATTAAGTTAAAAGATTACTTGCTAACAAAATGTACCAACTTTTTTAAAGTTAAAAAATGTCAATAATCATTTTAAGACAAAACAAATACAAATGATCCAATTGAGACATAGTAAACACATGTGGCCAAAATATTATTTTTTTTTAGTATTCCACTCTAGACGAGGGACTGATCATTCCTTTTAGGGGGCAAAGGAATGGTTCCAATTCTTAGGAATGAAATTTACTTAGACCTATTTGCCCTTCCTGCACTGATAGTTGCGAAAATGAAAATTTGATTAGGGGCAAAAGACAAAGACCATGATAGTAGTAAGCAGAGGCATAGCTAAGGGGGCAGAATATGCCATAACCACCACTAAATTTCTATTATGTATATATAGTTAGTATGTATGTTATGTCTAATTTAGTTTTTGGCCCCTATATGTGAAACATTTGATTATTTGATCCCCTATAATACATATAAAATATTAAATGGTATTTTCTAAATAAAACAATATTTAACTTTTTTCAATGTACTTTTATGATCTGCTCTTTGCTTCTTTAGGGCTTTTATTTTTATGTTAGTTAATATTATTTTTGTTATGATATGTACTTGTGCTTTTTATTTATTTTAAGTATTTAATATTTACATTTTATTATTTAGTAAATTACAAATATATTCACAGCTTTAGGAAGAAAAATACAACTTTAGTTCTTTATTTTGGGCCTTAAGATCAATTTTACCCTCCACATGGACCAAATCTGTTTATTTTTTAATCTTTAAAGGACTACTTTGATATTTTTTCCATTTAAAAAGACTAAATGAATACTTTAGTAAAAAACAAGGGATCAAAATTATATTTTTTTTCTAACTTTTGACAAAGGCTTTAGGACTTAACAATACTATTCACATTCACACATCCACTTCATCTTCTTAATTTCAGTTTTTTTCTTTTTTTATTGTCTTTCATTTCTCAAATTCTTTTCTTGTGGGGGAGCCTTCACAATTTATGCCTTCATTTTATTTTTTGGTATCATAATTTATTAGTTTCCGCTACCTTGCTGGTTACACTTTGTTCATGTCTAATGGCTTCATTTTTGTTACATGCTGTCACTTTACACCATGAAAAGCAAAACAAAGTTACTAATAATTTTTTTCATATTTTGTTTATATTCTTTATTTGAGGATTAATTTTGTGTGCGTATATATATTATTGTTTTTTTCCCCATTACTTATATTTCATATCTTGTTATTATTTAGTATTCTAATCTATGTTACGTAGATAAATTTTGAAAAAAAAAATGAGTATGATTGATGACATTCATTTTAAATATATTTGAGTAATATATTTTTTTATTAAATATTAAAATATTTTCATATAAAATATTAGTAATAATTATTTTTAATATATCAAATATCTTAATTAATTTTTAGCCCCCTCAACTTTTATTTTTGGCTCCCTATTGAAAGTAAGTGATAGGGTTATGGAGAAAGAAAGGTTTTGGATTAATCAAAATTTTTCTTTTACATCTTCTAAACTTGAAATACCAAAAACTACATTTCAACAAATAATTTGATTTTTAACGTTTCTATTTACTCTTCTTAATTAAAAAAATTATTTTTTGGAATTATAAACTATAACCTAACATTTTCATATTTCTTTATAATTAATCATTCAAAAACCATTTATTTAACATTATCAATAAAATAAACATAATAATAATAATAAATTTATTATAATGAATCAAATACAATTTTTATATTTACTAATTCATTTCATCATAAAAAATATAATCTTTTAGATTGGGAACATTTTTGTTAATTGGTCACATTATTTATCTTTTTTTAGTATTTTTTTAATCAATCAAATACTGTAAAGATAGTATATATATATATATATATATATGTCTAACCAATGATAATAATAATTATTAATATTACACTTTATTTATATTCTCATTCTCATTCTTTCTATTCTACTTTTAGCAATCAAATGAGTTGTAAGGAAAAGTAGAGCATGTTGATAATTTGGGCTGTATTTAGTTGACTTAAAACAGAGGATGTAGACTTTATTTGAATGTTTTACACTTTAAAGTGTAGGACGAACTTAACTTGTAGGTCTATTTCTCTAAAATTGATATATACTAATTTAAAAAAGAATAAGAAAGATCCATTTTACCTGACTAAAGGCTTCAGCGACGGTCAAAGCTGTTGGGCTGGGCCCACAGGCAACACCCAAAAACAATGGGCCTCCATGGATCACAAATTGAATTTAATATCTACACTTTAATTTTAATCGAATCTATGCAATTACAAATCGTATTAGATTTGGCTATTGACATCAATAATTGATACAACGTTATCTTAAGCATAGTTTTGACCTCTCACATTAGATTCCAATTACATTTTAAGTATAGTTTTCAACAGTTGGTGTCTTCATTTTGTGTCACATCCATTATTGAATTCAATCATTGTCAGATCAGAAAAATTGATTATACAATCTATATTTGATTCGAGCTGCCCCCTTGCTACACCAAAATGACATTTGGTTTGCTATAAATATTCCTCACAATATTTCTAACATTTTGAAAATATATTATACTAACTAATTTATTTGTGTTATGCAAACTTTAAAAAAAAATTAATATATTTTACTATACATCAATATATTTTAAATTGATGGTGTTTGTAGATATCATCACAAAATTAAATTAATAATGTATTTTAATATAAAGAAAGTATAATAATGAAGAGAAAGTACATAAAATTGGTTATATGTTAGTGGTGAGAGAAAAATGAGGACAATGGTATCATTGGGCACCACCCACATGAGGGATTTTATTTTGTCGTACAACGCAATTCTTATTTTTGCTCTTTTAAAAAATTTTAAAATATCAAGAATTGATAGAATCACATTTGAATTTGTCTTTGATTTTAAATAATATATGACGATGGATTATTCAAATAATTAAATAAATTATATATTATTTTTTTTGCTTTGATTTTTGAAAATGTCAAGTTATATATAATTCTTTATTAGAAAATTTAAGAGGCAATTAATCAATTAATTACATATTATTTTCATTAACTTAAAAAAAATATTCAAGTTTTAAAGAATTTTCATTTTCAAATAATTTTTAATATATATAAAAGAAAGTTCAAACGTAACTCCAATTTTATATATATATATATATATATATATATAGACGTGCAGTCATGATATTTTTAAGAATTATAAACTAGACAATAATTATCTATCTCATTTTGTTATTTTGTGTACCTTTTACCTTTTGTTTCTTTGTGACTATACCAAAATGATTGATAATGTTTGAAAAAAAAAATTATTAATTGATCCTTACACACTTATATGATAATTGATTTGATATATTAATACTAAAATTGATATACCAAATCAATTGATATTTTTTCATAATAGCCTCTTGAAGCCACACATACAAGCTCATATCTTTAGTGGCTTCTATGCTCAACATGGTCTTAGCTTCACCCCTGAAATTATGGAGCACTAGAACCCCTAGAGTTCAAACTCTTTTTATTTTCGTACCATTCTCTTTCTCATTCACTGGTAGGTTGACTATAACTCTTTTCGTTTGGTTAGAGAGTGAAATATTGAATAATAAAGACACCATTTTTTGCTCCCTTAGGGTAAATTTGGTAGGAGGGAGAGAGATGCAAGGGAGAAGGAAAGGGAGAAAGAAAATATGTTAAGTGTGTTTAATAGGATGGAGTATGAGATGTATGAGTATGCACTTTCCCATTAAAAATAAAAAAAATATTTTACTTAAAATAATATAAATATGTTAATGATTTTTTAAATATATATTACATAATAAAATATAGAATGTCACTTATTAATATTTAATATTTTTGGCATATGGATATTTCAATCTTTTTGTCCATTATTATTCTCACTCCATCATTATCTCTATCATACCAAACAAATTTTACAACTTCATTCTCCTTTTAATTTTCAACATACCAAACAAATTTTGGCATTAAAACTTTCTATTCTATTCCATTTGTTTTCTCATTCAATTTCATATAATAATAAGTAGCACTTACTTAACTTTCTAGATTAGAAATTATTCCTTAATTTGAATAACTTCCGAACATCTAATGCAATTTTTGTCTAATCACCACGTATGAAGTTTCTTTAAACACAAAATGGAGTGTTAATCCTTCATCTTTCAATATCACAAGTAAATTTCACCATCTTCTCTCAAATCTAATATTTATTTATTTATTGTTTATTCATTTGTTTCCATTTTCATTTATTCAACCCTATGTATACATATGATTTAAGATTATTTCGTTTCTTTATTAACTGTGAGTTGCCTAACATCATTAACATAGTGGAAAATTATACTAATATAATTCAATATTGGGTAATTAATCTAAATTAATTACTTATGATCATTTAGCCAATCACTATGAGGTTTTCTTCATCTTATGTATTCAAAACAACAAAAAAATTGAGAAAAACTATTGAATCAACGTACCACTTCAAATAGTAACTTCCAATTGCTTAATTTCTTCTGCTAGTGGTGATTATTATAAATAATTGGTTTAAGATTTTTGAAACTCTATTACCCCATCACACATTTCGTGCAACTAAGAGGGGCGTGAAATTATATACCAAAACCTACCAATTTCACATGGAAATTAGAGGGAAAATACTCAAAATTCATCCAGGAACCAAAATTCTAACTTAATTTAAATAAATCTCACCAAAATTAAGCCTAATTTTAAATTTACACCGCCATCATATTGAAAATAGGGATTTCAAAATTAAGAATTCAAATTTAGAAATTGATCGTAGATTATAAAGGGAAAAAAACGAATTTAATGTAAGGAAGCAAAAGCACAAATTAATTTTAAAAAAAATCCCCCATCAATTGTGTTTTATTTTTTCCTTTATAGAACTCTAGGTCATAAATTCAAGATGGGAGCCAACATTGCAAAATTGAGGGCCATGAATAGAGGGAGTGGACAAAATACTCATCAAATGGAAAAAGGCATAGCTGAATTTGAAGAAAATCTATACCAATGACATCCTGTTGATCTCTCTTTCAAACCGTAATGTCATTGAAATGGAAAAGTGAATCATTATTGAAATTTTAAGAAATTATGGCATGCTTCACGCTGAAATTGATCAAAGATGCAATAGATAGGACAAATTGTGGTAGAAAGCAATGAAAAAGAGGATGAAGTTTCAAAAAGAATGATGGAAGAAACTTTCTTCTTGGCGTTGTTAAGGGCACTTTAATAATTTTAGATGGGGTAGACATATGGTAAAATTAAAAATTAAATTATTTTCTAAGTTGCACCAAGTGAGATTCCAACAAGAATATCTAACAATGTATAGGGTTAGGTTTAACTACTTGTGTTAGCTTCAAGTTCAAGTTTTTTTTTAATAATTTATCCAATATTTTACTATTCTCTAACTATTTGAAATTTTTTTAAGAATTGTTTAAATTTTATACATATTCTATCTACATTTTCTTGCTTTTTCTGTCTTATTAAATTAATTAATTTAATTTTCTTTTTTTTTACTTAAACTTAACTATTAATTAGATAAACTGAGAAGTGTTACACCGGCATAGAACAAAGATGAAAGTTTAGTGAGTCTCTCAGTTTCTCCTTACCACTCACCTAAACTAAGTCTTGAAAGCTTGTTCTCTTTTGAGCATTACTACCTTCTCTTCTTGTCTTTTCATTTTCCTTGTTTTTCTTTATTAATTTATTTTCACCAAATTTGGCTTTTTAGGAATTTTGGTTGAGAAGGGGGTGTTTATAAATCATAGGAAGCTTTTCTACAATAAATGGATTTTATAAAAAGGACGTTTGTTGTAATCTATGATTATTCCCTATGTTTATTCTTTGCCGTCCCTTGAAGTTAATAAACAGAACAAGAAAAATTCATATTATGATATTCAGTTTTTTCCTGAATCCTTTAGATCTGTCATTTATATCATCAAATTGATCGGAAGAACAAAGTTCTTGCATCCTTAGTTCTTGGTTTAAAATAAAATTAATGAAATGTGAAACAATTTTTACCATTTTCTGACAAATAAATTAGCATTAGAATAAATTAGACCAATCTTTGACTTTTCTCGAGGTTTGTTAAATTATACACAATTTCTCTCTTTAAAACATATCTATGGCCTTTATAGACTTTTGATGTATATGACAAAATTTTCTCATCCGCTTTAATAATATAAGAATTTCGCTAGCCAATAAAGATTTATTTATAGCATATAATAAATAATTTTTAATGAATAAAATTAGTCAAAATTATCAATATACTATTATTAATAATAATAAATACTTATAAACTAATTTCATTAATTAAAGTTTATCTATTATGTATAATAAATTATTTTTAATCAGTACCCTAATAGTACTCATTAACAAAATTCATAAAATGAATCTTTTATACAATGCGTATTCCTTCCAAAAAGAAAAAATTTAAAAATACTTAAATCATATTTAAAAGAACATTATACTCACTTGTTGAATCTTAGCATAAATTTAGCTATTTTTATTGTATATTAAAAGAATAAAATCATAATCACGTATCATGCAAAATTAAAAATGTAAATTGAAGTAGAGATTTGTATGATGTGAATTAAATGCCAGAGTCTCAAATGATACGTTTGAAATTCAGGAAATAATAAAAATAATTTAATCAAATCTAAAATAGATTTATTGTAATTTAATCTTGCCAAAATGCGAACAAAGAAAGCAAAATAATTAACCATTGCCAATGACTGTATCAACTTGCTGTTTCTCGAGAATACAAGTCGAGGGAGTGAGGATCACTGCATATATTGTATTATTTATTACTTAAATTGTTTTTTAGTGGCTTGGTTGACTCCTAAAGTCAACTCAATTCCCACCCAATTTGCAAATATGATAAAGTATGCAAACTAAATTGAAAAAATATTAGTTAATTATGATATCTTTATATATAAGTTGACGTAGTTTATCAGTTTTAATAAAATTATTTTTTTTATAACATTTATTTTATTTTTTTTAAATAATTTCATTGAGATTGTTATATTAAATAAACAATCACATAAATATGTCAAAATTAATTAATATTTTTTCAACTAAGTTGGGTTTTAACTCATTGTTCCTTACTCTTTTTTAACCTTGTTTTATTTTAGTCTTCGATAAATTAAAAATTTAAAGATAATTATTCACTCTTAAAAGTAGTATTATTTTAGTCCTTTACATATTAAAAACATTAAAATAATTCTAAACTTTTTAAGTCCAAGATAATTCTCTTTAATTTCATTTAGAGATAAACTATTTTGAGTTGGATTCTAAAAAATTAATAACCATTTTAAGACTTTTAATTTATAAAAGACTAAATTAAAAATAAGTTCATAAGTAGAGGACCATTATAAAACTTTTAATTTATGAAAAATTAAAATAAAATTAAACCCAAAAGTAAATAATCAAAATAATATATTTTTTCCAATTATGAGTTCACAAAAATTAACTCACACTTAATTTGAGCCAACCAAAAACGGTCATAAATTTTTTAAAAAATATTTCTGTTTTTTGGAAAAAGTTAATCTATTTCTTTTTACATATAATCAATTATAGAAAGTACTTATTTTTTTGTCTGTACTATTATATTATATTACTTTTACTTTTGCAAGTCTGCATTGTGTTGACCTCATGTATGAGTTACTTGGTTAGTCATTTCTTTTTAAAATTATTTTATCAAAGTTGCTTTATTAAAATATGCGATTCCGTACGAAAATTTTTAAAGGTATTTTGTTGGCTTGTTAGAGCCTTTGGTTATATAACCGGAAGTCTGCCTTAATTGTACATAATGAATTAGTTTGTATCGTTAGTTGAATAGAGGAAAATATTTTTTATTTTTATTTATCATAAAATAATTATTTAATTTTTTATTCATTAAAATTTTTTAAAATACCATATTTGTTCTTTAAAAAAAAATTAGATTTAATTCTTTAAATTTATAATTTAGAATATGGTAAAATGATTAAGTTTGATATTTTTTTTTTAAAAAAATAATGTGACATATTTTAATAAGTAAAAATTTATATTGAACATTTTAATAAGTAAAAGATTAAAATAATAATTTTGTAATAAATATAAAATAAACATATATTTTTTAAACTTGAATATAATATAGTAAGTGCTTAATGTTTTCCGTCTAAATATCCTCTCCTTTTCACTTCTAGCCTCCTAGACCATAAGGATGTTATGCATAATAAACTTAGACCAACAATCTATAAGTTTTGGACAAAACGATGCCGTACCTGGTATATTTTAAGAAAAATGGAGACTTTAGTGACTTGTTGTCCACGACAAGAAGTTTGTTGTTGTCATCGACGTGTTAAATTGAAAAATTTTAAATATTAATTTCAAAATAGACAATATTATTTTTCAATTTTAAAATAATATAATTTTTTATTGTCTTATAATTTATAGAATCAAACTTAAGTTAAAAATTAACTTATTTTAAAAATCTAGAGGATGATATAATTTATTTTAAATTAAGGAATTCTTACAAAATTAAAGGAACGAAAAATTAAACCTGACTTATGAAAATAAAAAAAAATTAAGTACAATTACTCTGTTATTAAAATTTTTAATAAAAATTAGGTCAATAATAAACACATAAAAAAACTCTAAAGTCTAACTCATTAATAACAAAATAATTAAAAAAGAAAAACGAAAAAGGGAATCGGAAGGTGCAAGTAAAACCCTACGCCAAGGTTGCAATGAAGAGAAATCCTATATAAGCCGTTGCTGCCTCAGTGACTTTAACCCTAGTTGTTGTGAGCCACCACTTTGCTTGTCTCTGCCTTACATTCTCAGCTTTATCTGAACCCTTCTTCCTCATTGATTATTTGCACTAAAATCCCCGTCAATCAAACTTCGTTGGGTGAGTATTCCATGAATTTCAGAAGAATCCCGTTTGGGTTTTCTTTGGTTTATGATGCTCCGTTTCAGAATCCAATTACTTACGATTTTTTCTTTTTCCTATTTTATTTTTTTTATTTTTTTTTATTTTTGGGTTTTCAGAAGGTATAGGAATTCAACAGCTAAGACACCATGTCGGACGATGAGAGGGAGGAGAAGGAGTTGGATCTCACTTCTCCTGAAGTCGTTACCAAATACAAGAGTGCAGCTGAGATCGTTAACAGTATGTTCAATCTGTGTTGCTCTCTCTACCTGTTTCTATATACACGAAAATTGTGTTATTACACAAATTGGATAGATAAAGTTCTCAGGGTTCAAGTTAATGTTCACTTTTTCTCCATTTCTCTGCGTTGTTTGTGTGTGTGTGTGTGTGTTTATTTGGATATTTATACTGATGAATAGAGAGAATGTTTTGCAGAGGCTTTGCAATTAATTATTTCAGAATGCAAACCAAAGGCGAAGATTGTAGACATTTGCGAGAAGGGAGATGCATTTATAAGAGAGTAAGACTATCTTTTACCCATTGGATGCATTTTTGTTTTATACGATAAGGAACATGTCTACAGTATTTGTTATAACTGTACCGTATTATTATTATTATTTTTTATGACTTAAGCTTATGGTTTTTTCTGTTACAAAGGCAAACTGGTAACATGTACAAGAATGTGAAAAGGAAGATTGAGAGAGGTGTTGCGTTCCCAACATGCATATCAGTAAACAACACAGTTTGTCATTTCTCTCCCCTCGCTAGTGATGACAGAGTCTTGGAAGAAGGTGATATGTTGAAAATGTAAGATTTCCAAAGCATGTTTCTGTGAGCGATAATGAAAGAACCGACGCTGCTTTTGGAAAAGAAATGGTGATGGTTTCTTTGGTTAATTGCAGTGATTTGGGTTGTCATATAGATGGGTTTATTGCCGTTGTGGCACATACTCATGTTCTTCAGGAAGGGCCAGTTACAGGAAGGGCAGCTGATGTAATTGCAGCAGCTAACACTGCTGCTGAAGTAGCCTTGAGACTTGTGAGGCCAGGAAGGAAGGTAATTATATGTACAAAATTGATCTTGTATCTGCATTTGTAGAATATGAATTGGCTTTCATTTTATTACGTATTCCTTGATATTTTTACTCTAGTTTAATATCAAAGTCATTCTGTCAAATGCTAGTTTGAAATCTGACAGAAGCCATGTGTAGTGCTTTACATTATGATCAATCTATGCTGTGAATGAAACAGGGTTTGATACTTGGATTTTTATGTTGTTGCAAACGTTGCTTACAATTATCTCTTTCAAAGGCAATGAATGTCTTGACTGCATTGTTGCGTGTATTTTGTTGAATTGCTAGTTTAATTACATGTGAATTTAATTTTAGGGTGGTGTTTAATTCTGTGGCATGTCATCAATTCAGTTTCGTGGCGGTGCATGGGGGGTTACACTCACATCATTTATACTGTCTAGGGGGATTCTCCCCCTCTATATATTTTGATCTCTAAATGATGAAATCTGTTATAAGCTATGGATAAACACCAGTGAAGCTTCATTGTTATAGTTACACTGACAGAGATCATGGATGTTTTTCCTTCTCCTCTAGCAAATTAAGCATCACAGAATTATTTTTGGTGTTTTATGTTAGTTTTGTTTATGACTTTCTCTCTCAGCTGAACTCTGTTGTTTACCATCTTATTCTTTCAGTTTTTTCTTTTTTCCTTAGTTTACTTGTTCTCAGTTGGCAGACTTGTAGCTCCTTCTGGGACTTTTTTTTTTTTGGTTGGTTGGGGGGGGGGGTGCTAATCTATTTCTCTGTTAATTTCACTTTCTCAGTGTTATCTTTCTGTCCTGATTTATATTATTATTCTGATTGACTGATCTCTAAATGATGAAGACATCTTAGGCTATGGATAAACTCTGGTGAAGCCTATATTTGTCATAGTTACGCTGATGGAGAATCTCTTATCTTATGTTTATCCTGATCTGATTATTAGATCTTTTTAACAGACTTCCCAACCATAGTATCAGCATGCTAGGGCTATAGTATTCATTTTCAGTTAGCTATTGCATCCACTGCTGTATTTTTGACTTATCAATAAGTTAGCTGCCGTTGTTTAAATTGACCATAATCAAATGTGTTTACTATGAAATTGCTTGTACTTTGGATTCATTCTTTTTTGTACATAATGCATAGTTGTGAATGTTGCATGTTTCCAATATTGTTCTAAAGGTCCATGTATTTGTACTTGTGCAACTTTTGTTGGTTATGCTTACTTAAGTTGCTATATTATTTATTCTTCTCTTTGCATTTTTGTCCAAGTTTCATGCCCAAGGGCACAATGCTTGAGAATGTGTGCAGGATGAATTAGATCCTTCGTTACATCATATTTGACCCTGGATGATGAACTCTTGCCAAAAGCTATGGACAGTTGTCCAAGTGAGGCTTATGTCATAGTTACTCTGATAGGGCATTTATCCTGCAAAATGAATCTTTCTACTCCAAAACTTTTGCTTATGATTGTCACTGTTCAATTAACACATGCTACTTGTGAGAGTTCAACTTACCTGCTTCCCAAAGATTGTATCTCTCTAAAGAATGAGTTTTACTAATATGTTTGTGAAATCTAATGCCAGTTTAAATCTTTAATAATGTCAACTTTGCTGAGGTAATTGATTTCGTATTGGTTTCCTCCTTTCCCTGTTGCCTAAATTGAAATTGGCTGAAGAGTATTTATGGTTGTGCTGATTTATATACTGTCAGTAACCTTGTTCGATGCAGCCAATATAGTATAATAAATACATAGAAATGCTTTATGCAGCAAGGAAGAAAAATTTAGCTTGGCTGCACAATGAGTTTTACTGATGTGTACACATACGAAATCTAATACAAATAGCCTTAAACCTTAATATTGGCAACTTACCTGTGGTGGTTGATACCATTTTGGTTTCCTCTTTTTCCTGTTGCCTAAATTGGCATTAGCTATAGAGTCTCTGTTATGATTAGGCTTTAGTCTATACATTGGTATATTGCAGCTAACCAACACCAATAAGTGCTTAGTGCATATATTTTACTGCAATCTGACCGTTTGTAATGAAATGTTCTAACACAACCAATTTTGATTGATTGTTGATTGGAATTAAAATGATTATAGTACTATTTCTCTACAGATGGATTTAAATTTCAATATTTGAGGTTATACTGGTTAACTATTAAACTGAATGGTTGGTGATAGACTCATTTTTTTCTGACAGAACAAGGATGTATCTGAAGCAATTCAAAAGGTTGCAGCTGCCTATGATTGTAAAATTGTTGAAGGTGTCCTTAGCCACCAAATGAAGCAGTTTGTGATAGATGGGAACAAGGTTGTCCTGAGTGTGTCGAATCCCGAAACAAGGGTTGATGATGCGGAGTTTGAGGAGAATGAAATTTATGCAATTGACATAGTAACAAGCACCGGAGACGGCAAGGTAGGTTAATTGTCTTATTTTATTTACCACTATGATGCAACTTCTTATCAATCATGAAGTGAAATTTCAATCGCCTGCAGCCTAAGTTATTGGATGAGAAGCAGACAACTATTTATAAGAGAGCTGTGGACAAGAATTATCACTTAAAAATGAAAACTTCTAGGTTCATTTTCAGTGAAATAAGCCAAAAATTTCCAATCATGCCATTCACTGCTAGGTAACTTGATCTTCCAATATGCTGTGTGAATTGGTGGGTCTGTATTTGAAATTTCTTCACTTCACTTAAAATTATCTATTTTTTTTGTAATACTAGGGCTTTGGAAGAGAAGAGAGCTCGTCTGGGTCTAGTGGAATGTGTGAATCATGAGCTGTTGCAGCCATATCCTGTTCTTCATGAGAAGCCTGGTAAAATTATTTATTGCCAGTGGCAATATCAGATCTCCAATTGGTGTTCGATTTGTTAGTGCCATGCTTATGTGACTTGTTATGGGTGCTTTTACAGGTGATTATGTTGCCCACATTAAATTCACAGTCTTGCTAATGCCAAATGGATCGGATCGGATCACATCTCATTCTCTACAGGAGTTGCAGCCCACAAAGACAATAGATGATCCTGAAATTAAGGCATGGTTGTCTTTAGGCACAAAGACCAAGAAGAAAGGTGGTGGAAAGAAGAAGAAAGGTATGCTGGAATTTCAAATCTAACGTGTCATGTTGTTTACATATGCTTACATACATTGCATCTCGTGTGTTCCATAAAATCTATGTTTCTCATGGCTACATATCTCAATTCTTGGTTGCTTGCAGGCAAAAAGGGTGACAAGCCAGATGAGTCGGTTGAAGCTGAGCCCATGGAGACAACAAATGGTGCCACGGCCCAAGAATGAGTTACTTGAAACCCTTTTGTTAGTTTTTTTCCGACCCCTTTCAATTTTGGTACGTTGTTCACTGAATTGTATCTGTTTAGATATGATTTTAGTATAGTGTTCAGACATAGATTCTGATAGGAATTTCCGCATGCACATTCCAGTTGCACTATATGCTGTCTGCTTGGGGCGCATAAAATCTAGTTGAATGTGAAGCAAAGAGATTGTCTGATTGCTGCTTTTGAATATATCTCTATTTTATTTTCTTAAAGAAAATTATGTTTGGAAACTTTTTTTTTCTTAGTTCTAAACATAATCCAAAACTGGCAGTGTAAAAGCAATAAATTTTGGCAGCATTTGCAAGTCTCATTTATTTAGTAGCTTGCAGGAAATTTTAATTATGGGTATAGCCATAAAATATATATATTTCTGTAGAGTAGTTTGTGTTTGTCGGATATATCTTTTATTCGGAAAATAGTATTTTTTTTGGGGCCATGGGAAATATAGTATATTTTGGCCGGTGATGACAATAATCTGGCATGAGCAGCGACAACAATTTGCGCACCATGATTTCAGACATGGGTTGTTGTTGCTATGAAGAATGTGCCAATATGCTAATCTGAGGCCTCTTTCCTAGTTCTGATTGTATTGACCAAAAACACCATTGGCCAAAATGATGGTGTAATTTTGTTTGTCTAAGCAAATAACGTGATGTGAATAAATTTTATAATCACATCTTTGAAGACTAATTTTGTAATGGTAAATTGATCGTCTATAATTTCGAAGAGAAAATCTGTCATTTATGTATAAGAGCAAATTTGGAGTAAGTTCAATTATTTAAATTTGATGTATTTAAATATTCAAGTATACAGCCATAGCAAAACATGAGCAAAAAGTCAAAGATTGCTGGGTTAGCGGACGTCCGGATGCTTGGGAAATTGATTGACATTCAATTATCGGAATGTCTAAAACTGTGTTTATTTGGTATTTGAAGATATAATGTTTTTACACCAAAATAATGAAGTCCTGTTGATGTAGCATTCGAATTTTCTTTCACGTCATGTCTTCTAGATTCTTGGTTGAAAAAAGTGAATTTTTTTTTTTTCTGTTGGTTGAATTGTTTTGATGGGCAAATTTCCTTTTTCAGTAAATATTAATTATAATCCTTAAAATTTACTTGTCCAAAAATATGTCCACATCAAGTGGGCCTTCTTATCGAAGAACAAGAAAACAGCTTAAAACCTGAGAATTTGTTCAGAGCCCGAACTCTATGAATAGGATAGCATTGTGTGCATTATTTTTTTTATACAAAATAACTGCAAACAACAAAACTAAAGCAGAAAAATTAGCAGAAGATGAATGAAGATAAAGACCAAGTTGACTTGCGCTGAAGCACGAAAAAGAAAAAAAGGCGAGCAATGTGTTGAGATATAATGCAGCAATTGGGATTTGGGGGATTACCCTTTGGTGCCTAAACTTATTTTTTTCCTCGGCAAAAAGCATTTGCAAGGAACTAGCACCAATTGTGAGCCAGTCTTGTTGAGTGATCCCGAGAACAACCCTTTGAATAGCCTTATGAATAATAATACTTTTGGAAAATTGAAAATTTGCCATCCAATGCCAGTCTTTGATGATGATTCCATCGAACTTGATAGGAAAAGACAACAAATAAAACTGAAATTTCCTGTTTTTACAACAAGCACAACTAGTAATTGACCAACCGTTACAGCATGGACGGTAAGAGGTAAAAAGACTTAGGAGAGGGCAAGATTCTTCAAATTATCCTTATCAATAGAAAGCCAGACTTGCAACCCGTGTATAATATCCTGTTCAAGAAAGCAATCAACACGAAGTCCTAGAGGCGAGGCAAATTAAATAGTTGTTCCGAAAGGGCATTGATGATGATTAATAGTTTCAGTAGAATTGGAACAAGAAGGACAGATGGTCTCAAAGGGAAGGTGGTGTTTTTGAGAAGCCTCCAAGTAAAAATGAGAACACTATGAGGGAGCATCAGTTTCCATAGTTGTTTCCGGTGGTTTAAAGTATTGCTGGCATTTTAAACATTTGCGACAAGATTATAACCATCTTTTAATATACCTTCTGGCGAAGGCTATTCGGAATCCCTGTAGTTAAATATTGAAGGGAAGAAATTTGAGTGCAGATTTCAAGACTACATAGAAGCCTTAACTGACGCATGTTCTTTTGGCGCTTTATATGCATAATAAAGTCCGACATATACGAAAGACTTGGTTATGCGAAACCTAACTGTATAAACGACCAGAATTGGTGATTTATTGGAATGGAAGCGCCAGTTCCCACCTTCGAAGCAAAGATTAGTTGTAGCGAATTTCCAGCTCGCTCAATACCCGCCAAATCCATGAAAAATTTGAACGATGAACAAGAGTGTCAAGAGAGGTATTGGAGATATATGTCTAAAGGGAACCAATAGCCAAGTTATGAGACGAGTGATGGATGAGTCTCCACACCTGTTCAGCTAGTAGAGCTTTATTAAACAACCGTAAAAGTTGGGAGCTAAGACAACCAACTGTTTTGGAAAGGCATAATTTTTGCCAGCTAAATAAGTGAAGACGCAATCTATTTTGATGATAATTAAAAATTAAAGATACAATATTTTAACTTAATCCAAACATTTTCTCCATTAAAATAGTCTCTTCGTCGAACAAAAATGAAATCCTATAAATTTGTCCAAGTGTTTTCAGCTTCCAAAACATTTTATATTGAAGCTAAATTTCAACGCATTTGAAGCCGATAAATGCTTTTTTTCAAAGGACTATTTTGATGGAGGTAAAATGGAAGAGAATAAATTTAGAGGCTTTTCTTTCGAGAATTATATTGAGAAAAAAAAAAATTTTCCAACGGTGAAATTAGAAACTTTATCTTTGAAGTACTAGAGCAAGAAAAAAAAAATTCTTTCAGAAATTAAATCATTGACTTACTTAAAATAATAATGTTGTAGTGCTTAAGAAAAAATAATTATCTAATTAAATAAATTAAGTTTAAAAAATAGAATTTCATAATAGGAATGAAGGTATATTAGTATCATATGACTATAAAATTAAATGTACTAATATAATCATTATATGACACATGAAGAAAAATATGCATAATAATAACATATTATATTATACAATTTTTATGCTAATTTAAAATAATTTATTATATTTATATTTTATTCCTATTATTTTTATATTTTATTTATGAGCTAAATTTTTTTTTTAAAATTTTCAATTTACTCTTACTTTTTAATTTTTTGTAATCCACACAAAGATTTGTTTGTAATTTTATTAATTCATTTTTGTGCTTTTTTTTATTTTTCCAATAACTCCACATTTTTCTAGTTATATTTTTATTTTCAATTTATGAATTAATATTTTGTTAAGTGACTAAAAAAATAAAGAGATAAATTAAAATTTTTTAAAAATTTGTACATTTATAAATAAAATCTAAAAATATTATAATTAAAACTTAAATACAAAAAATTATTTTAAATTGATATATAATTAATATATTTTAATACGTCATAACCACATATCTTATCCTAAATGAGCCACGATTATATTAATATAACTAATTTTACAATTGCACTAAAAATTACACCATTACCAACTTATTTATAATAATATAACCTCTGGTCTCATGGCGTCATCTGTTCTAAAAAGCATGCATATATACATCTATATATATATATATATATATATATATATATATATATATATTAAAGAGAATCCCAATACTTCCTTCATTTACTATAAAATAAGTAAATTTATTTATTTAAAAAAATCTACTTGTATATTTAATGATATTCTATGCCAATACTCAAAAATATATAGTAAGAGACTGTTTCGGTAAAAAATTTACAATAAAAACATAATAGACGATACAAAATGAAAAACCTGAATACAAATGTCTCTACCCAAAAAAAATTAAATTTCAATTAAAATATAAAAACCTTTAGCTAAATTTATCAGTCATAAATGCTTTAAAAAGTATTTCTTAATACGCTTCTCAAGAGTAACAGATTTTTTAAAAATACCATAAATTCTAACCTACCATGAGTTCATAACTCTTGTTATTAGAGCACCAAGCCACAACATTTTCAAATAGGACGCTAAAATGATGCAACCCTCAATCAATACAACTCTTCCATTCTCTTCCAAGAAACACACACACACACACACACACACACACACACACACACACTCATATATATGCTATATGAATTTGCAATTAGTTCAAAACTCAATTTTCTTAATTTAAAATAAATGACTCCAAGAAAAATAAAAGAAAATTAATCAGTTTTTACAGCGAAAAAGAATGGAACTTCTACTACATAATTTCCCCGCCAAACCCATCGCTCATATTGCCGTATGTTCCAAACACGAAATATGGGCACTTCACACTCCCTATTCAACTGTGTAAAAAAAGAACACTGGACTCAACTGCCCCTTCAGCCTCGTGTATAATAGAGGAACAGCATGCTATTTACATAGTTTCACGCAGCCAACTGGCATAAACAAATGAATATGAAAGATTATCATGGGAAAAGAATAAAAAAAGACATGACCTGAAAGCCTTTTTGAACAAAAATGTGAAAGCCACCAAAGCGAAGTATCAATAGCTTCAATACCACCCTGAAAAAACGATGGTATTAATATGTTAAGTTGCTAGTTGCCAGCTACCTACAATTAATCCAGAAACAATAGTTCAGCATACATGTAATTTAATTCCAGACTTTTCAAATTGATCTGTCATTGCACCTTAGGCTTCATAGAATTAGGGCCTTATGATAACTAACTCCCCATTGTTTGTATGTCATAATATCATTATTAGAGTGGATCCAATTTGTAAAATGAAATTTTCAACATCACCATCAAGAATACTTGTTTTAGAAACTACACGGACTTTCCTCCTACTTTTGAAATATACTCAAACATCCTTTGAAATAAAAAATCACCTTACACTTTGGTTCAATTTTAAATTTTGACTAAAATCTTTCCACTAACCTTAAAACCCTCTGTGTATTTTAAACAATAGAGGGGAGAATCATGTAATTAAGCAAAACCTGAGACTTCCATGTAATTTACTCTCTTTTGATATGAAGAACAGGAAATTGAGAGGGTAAAAGAGTAGATATAAAACAAACAGAACTGGAACATCCCTAACTCTTAAATTTGGAAAATATTTGAAAATTGGGGAGTGGGCTGGGTTGCCAAGCCATATTAAGTCCTAACCCACCTTACTACCTGCAACTCATCCTCGCAAGCAAGCCCTGAAGAGGGAAAAGCAAGGCGCAAAGTACATGTCAAGTCCCTTGCGAGAATTTTTCATTTCTCAACACATTTACCATTATTAAGAGTAGGGTACCTGCATGCTTCTCATATGCCCCTGATTGAAGAGGGGGAAAGAAAGGAAAAAGATAGAAGGAAAAGCCATAATATTAAAGCAAAGAAGGCATACCTATAAAAGTATCAACCGTTGAACTAGCAGAGATTGAGAGCCTCAACATGCGACTACTGGATAACAACTACTAAATGTCACACCCTGCTATGGCATCTTTAATGCCTGCTTCAATTGTGCAAACGCAGAAGGATGCATGCTACTCATCGCAGCATTAAATGATTCTCCATGAATACTGGCACATGTTTGCAGATTTTCTCTCACCGAATTCTCCAGTGATAGGTGATTTACAGGGTCTGAAGTTTTGATCTAGAAATCCCCAATAAACATAAATATGACATATATATTTAGTTATCACTCCATCAAGGAATTTTTAACTGATTCTCATAAATTTCTTACCTGTCTCTTTCTGATTTCTTTGCTAGGAATACTGCCCTCATGAGACACGTTAGAGCTCATGTCACTACTGTTCATAACAACAGAAATAAAAAAACTATGATAACAACAGAAATAAAAAAACTATGATTTATGTAAGTGATATGTCTATCTATCTATTTATCTATTATTCCACATTTAGCTTCAATCATTTCCCTTAAACTAGTTTCTAAGGGGTGAATTGCTTTCAGACTGTATAAAACACATAGAAGGGAACCAGACCCCAAGTCTCAATTATTATAGATAAAATGTAGAAGAACACAAATTTAAATCGCAAGGATCTAACCTGGACTCTTCCTCGGCCAAGTCATCGTTTCCACCCAAAATTACACTAGTGCAAACACTACATGAGACAACATATAAGGGAGTCATTTAATCTTATTGTAAAAAGGGTAAGATGTTCAAAGGCGTGGTAATGCACCCAACGGACTCTGGAATTTGGATAAAATTCTAAATGCATCTAATGATGAGGAAGAGAACACTTTAAGATCGCCCAAGACAAATACTTAACGTGAGCAAAACCCAAGGATACCCAACTGTAATACTAAAAGAAAAATGGTGCATAATACCTCAATATCTGATCAAGTTTGTCAAGGACTTGAGGCAGTCTTAATGTCAGAATTATTGAAAGGGCTAAGCCAAATGTCTTCCTCTGAATGGATGAAACATTATCCACCTGCAAAAAATATAAATAACTGAAACTTCAAGTAAATGATGCAACAGATCAAGCCATTCAAACATCCTATTCGCTTGAGTAAGAGTTAAAGACCCATAACCAAAAATGAAGCCAGGCAGTGGTATGAACAAATAATGCAATACCCTAAGTATATAACGAGAGCATCTTAATGAAAACATCCTCCAGTCCAGGGCAATTCTTTTGCTAAGCCTTCTCAAGGTGTTTTATAACATGATGTCAGAATGGAAATGTGATAAAATCAAGGCAAAGTGAACCTAAAGCCATAAGAAAATCATAAAATTAAAAAAGATGTTTTTAAAGTAAGCTTTCCACATTGAATATATGGACACTGACACATCAAAAGTCATATATACAAACCATTTTAGATTTGCATTGTACTAAATATAATCTTAGGTCACTCCAAGCACAAACTAGACAGTGTTATGAAAAATTATTCGTAACCAAAATCCAAAACCCTCAAGCACATGCATATGAAATGCAGACTTCACCAACCTTATCAAGCCATATGTCAACAAGGCAAAGAAGTATATTTTCTAGGACTGGGACACCTGCCGTCTGGAGGAGCAATGAAGTTGATGGATCCGACGTTAACTGGGCAAGTGCATTTGTATTCATCACCAAAATCCTAGCCAAGATGGCAGCAGAAGATGCTTTAACAGATGCTTTAGAAGGATCATGGTCATCTCCTCCACTCAAACATATGACAATTAATTTCTGGTGACAATAAAGAGATACAGGATTTAATGCAGAGTCTCCTAAATACCAAATAAGAAACAATTATTGAGCATATGCTCGGTGTTCAACATATTAAATAGCATAAAAATAGAAGCATGAACTAGACTTACTTGTAAAGTACTGCTAATAAGTGGCGGTACTTCCATGGGGAAACACTGGAAATAGCAAATTTTAATGATTATATGAATTGGTAGGTTTCTTACAAAACATAAACACAATAACAATGCTAAATAACTATCATTTAACATAGCAAGGAAATGAAGGGATACTCCTATATATAAAGTTAAGCCACAACAGCAAAAATTATTTTTCACTCCTACCAAAAACATTGTAACAGAAGTCCAAGAACCAAATAAAAAAATTTCATGGCTCAAATTTTAAGTTAAACCACACATAACATATTACTTTAGTTAGGTCCATCACAAAGTCATCATAATATTTAAAATACGGCAAACCCACAAGATCCACAATGACGGTATATAACTCCTGCAGCAGTCATTGACAGGGCATATTTAGTATTACCAGGGCATATAAAAGCCAAATTCAAATTCAAAGCTCAGGAATTATTATATGTGCCTCCAGAAGCTTCATGCATTCTCAAATCATCTATCAACTAAGAAGCCTATCACTCTCCTGCATCTTCACTTTCACTGAATTATGCAAGCGGAGCAAATAATCAATTTAGAGCCCAGCTATTTAATCTGAATCTCACTTGGCAGTGTTACTAATGGAGAATGGGATACGAGATATTTTGTTATTTGTAATTTGGTTATTAAGGATAAACTTAGAGATTTTATTATTTGTTTGTATTTTAGTTATATATGATAAAACTAGGAATAGAATTATTTTGAAATTAAATATTTTTGTTAGGCTTTTAATTATCCTTTCTGATATGCTTATCCATTTGTTAGGTTTATTTAATTTCTCATTTATCTTATTTTGTCATAGGGCTCTCTATAAATAGCCCTAGCTATCAAGTTGTTAAGCAGTCTATTAGTGTATTGAATTGAACAATAAAGTGTTATTTCATATAGAGTTTCTACTTCTCCCTCCTTTTCTTCTATTCTCCCCCACTTTCTCCTTCTTATCTCTGTCTTCTATGATTGTCCGACACCAGTTAGACATGATCAGCACTTCATTGTAGATGCATATGAATTTCAGAAATTGGAGCACAGGGACTGGAAGAATGGATGATGTCATTGAGACTAAGAAAGATACATGAAGGCCAAACTTGCAGAGACATCTACTGCCACTCCAGTTTGGTTAATCATGGGTTGCAAAAGCATTTCTTTTCTATTGTGCTATTTTCATTTCTCAGGCTTTTTTCCTTATTTCAATCTGAATCTCTGAAATTTTAGCTGCTACTCCAACCAGGTATTGGATTGACGGAAACCATAATTTCTTTTGGCTGATTTGCATTTTACATCAATTTTCTGGTTTGAGTCAGTGTCAAGCAAAACAAATATGTAGCTGTTTCATGAGACATCAGACATGGCATAATATTCAATGCCTGGCAGTTCCAAGTCTTGAAAACACATACCTTCAAAAGATATTTAGTTTTATCAGGTTCAGTGCATTTTTCCACATGCACCATTAATATTATATATATATATATATATATATATATATCTATATATACACACACATATATATATGAGAAACATGCTGTCATCATTGTCATATAGGCCACAATATAGAAATTTGTCCAACTTCCAAATAAATTAAAAAAGTCCAGTATTTTATGCTATAGCTAACTTCCATTAAGTTTGAAAATAGAATACCTGTATTAGAAGGTCAATTACAGGAAAGACTGAAAGTAGACCCTTGTCATTAACATTCCCAACAACTAGATCAAGAACTTTAGCAATATTTGAAGCATGAACACCCAGAAATTCGCTTCCACCCAAAATAATGTAATCTTCAATTATGTTCACAGAAACCTGCAATTCAAATAAAGAAAATATAATATACAAACAGAACCAAAAAAAAAAAGAGGGCAAAAACCAACAGGCCATTAAGAGTAATAACCAAGCATAATAGTAAGGAAATGTGGTAACTGAATGGTCATAACTCATATGTCCAAATCAAGCCAGTAAGTAAATCACAAAGAACAAGTGGAGATTCAGTAACTTAAGCAATGATACTTCATCAGATCAATGCATCAAATGATTATACATTTCTGCATAGTGCGTCACCACCTTGATTACAGTGAAATTTCCTTATATGGCCGCAAACACTCAGTTCTTTTACTTTCTGATAAGTACTCATACCGAAATATTTCACATAATGGTGCCCTTAACCACACAAACCAGTTCCAGATGCAAGACTAACTATACCTTCATTTTGCTGTGAAATGAAACTATGAATTTAAAAGTAGTAAAGGTACAGAAGACAAGGTGGAAAGCAGAGAAAGGAGAAATAGAAGAAATATGTATCTAACTTGAATATTATGTAGGTACAAGAACACTATATAACTAAGCACCATCCTAATCCATCAATTATGCGAAATGAAACTTTCAAATGACCACTTCAACTTAGCGGCACCAACACATACTAATTTTCCCTATCATATGACAAGATAAACAAGACCAATATGATGATGGAGACAAGTCTAACCTGCAAATGGTCAAAGCTTCTTTCCATGATGTCCACAAGGCGTGAAAAATATGATAACAATTGAGGCACCATCGAAGGGGCATGAGAAAGTGTGGCCTCCCATAACTGAAACATTATTAAGATATACTTCCACTAAATATACTCCCACAAACTGGTATCTATGTAAACAACAAAAAGAGACAGCAGGATTACCAGCATGCTATCCTCTAGAAGATTGAGTTCATCTGGGCTATTAATATCAATTCCATAATCCAGAATGGGCAGTAATATGCTATAGCAAATGGGCGACTGATAGCCAAGTGCAACGACAAAGTTACGGAGAGCAATAAGAAGCTGAATCTGCAGTAAGCTTTCACCAGAAGATTCCTCCCAGACCTTGTCATACACAAAAGCAACAAAGCAATGGATTAAATGCACTTTTGCTACGCCTGAAGTTTAACTATGGTTACTCTATAGTCAAAAGCACATTTACAAAGTGAAAACCAAATTTTAGTGCGCTGAACAACTTGTGAATAACGTTTAATCTACCATTCAGTCTATCATTCTATCTCCTCAGCAAGTGACTGTGAGTAACCAGAAACAGCTGAATCAGAAAGCCTGCTGTTAACACACACTTTTGTAGGCTGAAAACCAAATTCAAACTCTTAAATTCCATTTGCCTGTGTAAGTTTTTGTAGCTATAATGTCCATATCAAATCAACCATTTCTTTCTGTAAATAACTTAACTGCATCATACATGACCCACTATCCCAAGATAATCATCTTAAATTCAGAGACTATCATCACACCAATCAGACCACAAAACTCGATGAATTATATTTTATAAAATAATTGATACAAACCAAAATACAAATTTAAATTTAAATAAACAACTAATGATTAGCTCCATTCTGGTTGTTTCAACATGCTAACCTTTCTTTCATCCTTCTTCAATGATCACAAATATATGAAGATTAAAAGCAGCATATCTTGCAACTAAAAGAAGACATTTTATTTGAAGTGAAGATTAACTAGTGATGTTACCTTTTGAAAGAATTGTACCAAATTGTTTGCAAATGGAATAACTTCACTAACATGTCCAATAAGGATAGAGATCAAATTCAAAACCTGAACCTGGAAAAATGATAGAAGAACAATAAGAGCTGCTATTGAACTTCAAAATAAATAAATAAATAAAGTATATTTAAAATCAAATGGTATTTTAGAGAAACAAGAACAGTTCATTGTTGCCAACCTTCCCTTTAAATAACTATTAGAATCAGGGGGGAAAAACTGCAGGAAGCAGATGGGCTTCTGTGCCACAGAGAATATGTAATGCATATTGAAGCCTTACAAATTGATCAACTTGAAACTCATGGAGAAAATATCAAAATTGGAAGAAAAAAAAAAAAACTATCGATTTAAAGGGATTATTCCAATTCCTCAAACCATTTTATGGCTGTATAGAGCATAAGTTAGGCACAACATAAAGCCATTTCTTCACAGAAAGGAAGAGTTCCCACTTTCCATCACGTACCAGTATATGTTTTATTTGGCAGCCATAAACAATGAATGAAATTCTCCATTACTACGTAAGAGGAAAGTTGCAATGGTAGATTTTACCTTGGAGTCAAATTCCTGAACTTCATCAAACAACTTAAAACATGAACCCCAACATATTGGAAGAAGATCAACAAACTCCCTTTCAGAAAAGTTTGCATCTTCCATATGCAAGCACAGGGAACGACATGCTGCAAGCTAAAACAAATTATGCATGTGATTAGTTGGAAACAGAATAACAAGGTGCAAATATGTTTAGACTCAAGGAGAAATCATGAGTATTTTTAATTGGAATGCAAAACTATGGAACAAGCCGACATACTCTGACAGATAAATCTTTGGCCTGCAATAATCTGATTAAAGCACAGTAGACAGGTCTTTTTGTATCATCTTTAATCTGAGAAGAATAGAATAACCACAGTAAAGTAAGTATAAATGGCTTATCTAAAATCAAAATATACAAATTTTAAAGCATAACAGATTAAACTCATTGATTATTGCAAGGATTTAACCAGATAAATAATATTTTAATATAGTAGTATTTGCACTGTCATAGAATTTACCACATCACCATCAAAATCATGTAACTAATTGGGTTTTAAATATCTCTATTCTTAAGATGTGACAGAGTGAATCATATCAAAGCTTGTGTAAAGTTGATCCATGAAAATTTAGAAAGTTTTCAAGTACTCAATATGTTATATACCTCAGATACCCACTGCCCTAAAATTAGAGCAACTTTACGATGGATGATGCGCATGTTTGGATGGTCATTTGAGAGTTCAAGAGATAATGCACCACTAAACCTGCAAATATTATATACTTATAGATATAAGAAAGAGTACTTCAGTGAAAACAAAATAGAGAGAAAAATTACCATATCAATAATAAACTATAACCATGAACTAATTGTTTCGCCAAAAAGAGATATATCTAAACATCACGAAATTAACAACCACCACCAAAAGAAGCTCCTAAATCTAAAAATAATTCTATTGTATACAAAGTTACAATTAATAGAATATTATTACGTCCCTCTCTTGAAATCAGATAATAAAGGAAGTGTACGAGCAAGTTTATATTTCTAACACATTGATGTATGAATGTTGTTTGAAAACACCGGCAATCCTCTCAAGGAAAAAAAATATATTTGTAACAGTAAATTCCAGAGTTTTTAAAGAAACAAATGACAAATGCTAGAAAACTGCCATGATTTTAACATTTTATTAGAAATTGGAGCACCCCAAGACTAGTAACTTACATAAAACATGGAATTAACTGATTTATGTAAATAGCATAGTAACTTTGGAAGTACCAGTCTTTGAAGCTAAGGTAGTTTGAGAGCTCATAATAAACATAAGCAGCAGCACCGTAAGCAGCATCTTTAAGAAGCAATCCTGGAGTAATTTCTGTAACTGAAGTTGGGCAACTATTCATAGCCTCTTGAAGCAGAGAAACTACAACAGGACCTAGCAGCTAAAAGTAACAGTCACATTCACACATCCACATATTAATAATCTAGTCTCTGAAGCATCTACAAAAGAGATAATACAAGATAAACTGTGAAGTTGAATGCCACCTACTTGGCTATTATTTTCAAACAATACGATGTATAAAGCTTCAGCACATGGCCTCAATTTTTCTGTCCACTGAACCATATCCTGCTCATGATGAAAAGACTCAGGGTTACGGTACCATTCCTCCAAATCACTTGCTGTTAGAACAAAATACCTGTTGGGTTATAAAAAGCACTGTTTAGTCTAGCAACAAAGAGCATAAAGAGGCAAAATATCACTCGAGGGATTTCTAACCAAATTCCAGTTATAAAACTGAATCTCAGCTGTCAACCAGTTTACAAACAATTACAATTAAGTGAACAGCAGAGTCCCAGAATCCTCTTTCTATTTCAGATTTTTCACATCTTTAAACCAAGGACTTTTATTTGGCAATGCAAACTGGCAATATCACTCCCATCATAACAATATCATGGGAGGAATAGATAAGGCTTACAATTTTTTGAAACTTCGAAATGTCTTATTTTCTATCAAATCATTAGATGGGGAAGTAATGGTATCATATTACATTGTCTCATTACTGATTGTTTCAATCCCATGTCTTTAGTATCGGCAAAAAAAAAATGCATATCTTTAGCGCCTCCTTGTCATTCTAATCAGGAACTGATTAAGAATCAATCTTCACACAAACCAGTGACTCCTTATATACCCATTCCCAAAAGGCACAAATGATTTCCCAGATACATTTAGCTCCATCAACACAAGGTCTTCCAGTAATCATAGAACAATTATTAGACACTCAAGCAGACATGAACCTCTTAAAAAAGTGATACCATTCACTGATTTGCTGAACCAAAAAGGATGACAACAAAATTCTTTCAACTGATTCTATTTGCACTATACTATCATATATAATTAGGTAAAGTTTGGCAACTTTACACCTCAGCGAGAAAAACAGACAGCCGCTGGTTGAATAATCAACCCATGGAGCTAAGAAGTGAATGGTACCTTCTTATCAATACATTACACAGGAGGATTATCCTCTCATTGGGTAGAAGGGAAGCCAAAACACCACCAACCATACTGGAAATATTTTTCTTCATCTGCTCTAGGGTAGCCCCATTTTCATCCATCACCCGACCAGTAAGACTTGGCTTGTATTCCTTACATTCCAGCATATTCTTCACCATCACCATACATTGAATAAGAAATTGTTCAAACGATAACAGATAAGGCTCAGGATCTGTTATCTTATTTAAACAGAAATCCACAACAGATGAAAGTACAAATTTATCGCCAAACGAGAAAGGATGCCTGCCTTGAAAGGCAACTAAAATTTTCATTAATTTCGTACATGCCCTTTTTGCAAAGTCCCAAAATTTAGGATATTCCTTTTGAAAAGATGAATCTGCAAACAAGATAAAGGTCCCATGAGTCTGAAGGAAGGTGTCAAATTTTACAAAAAGAAAAAAAAAAAAAAAATACAGAAAGTACAGATAAGTTTTTTTTTTTTTTTTTGCCTATTAAAGGGGAGACTAGAAAACTTTAGGGTAAGGAGGGATATACTAGCACCAATAACATAGGACGATGGGGAGGGGAGCCAATTTACCACATTCCTGGACACTGAACTAAAGATTATAGGTTCAGATACACAAATGTCATGATATGCACAGGATATTCGGAGCCAAAAAAAAAGGTTCCTTCTTTATTTTTTTGGGGCTGCCCAGAGGGAGGGGGGGGGGGGGGGGGGAAGGGGGGGAAGAGATGGCAGTACACTGCAAAATGCTCATTATGCTTTATAAAATATCATTTTAAGGATATAGGAAAAGTTTATCTACATCATTTCTCTACTTTCCCTGCAATTCTAATTATCAACTCCAAAAAAGAGACCAATTATGCAGAATCAATCTAAAATGCAATTATATAACTAGTATGCAAACTTTAAATAGTCATTATGAATCCACAATAACTGCAGCTTGAGATACTAGACATTTATGTAGTTTAAATTTGTTTTGTGTTCATTAATGTTATCTTTTTTGTACAGCAGGGTTTTTATTCATAGAAACATAAACAAAAAAGAAATGACACACGTGAGCAAGAAAGAGGTGTCTCACAGTATGGAAGGAGTGATTGTATGGCACTTAAAAGCACAGGAGAAACTTCCTTGACTGGCTGAAGCTCCTACAAAATAGTAATATTAGGTGTCAAGCACCCAACTTTTGAACTGGTTAATTTTTTTAAAAAAGAACAATAATAAAAAGGGCAAGAAAAGTATGCCAAACTCTCAACAAGACACAGTAAACACTCTAGGGAGACATGAGACAAATAGATGCTTACCTGAAAACACTTTGCATCACTTTGAAATCCTGAAATAATTAATTGACGTATTATCTTTGAACATAACAACCATCTCTCACAAGTAAGGTAAAGTTCATCATGATGCTGCTCCCCAGCATTTAAATTATAGCTTTGAGAAAGAGTAGAAAAACCATGTAATATTGTTTGCACGTCACTTTGCCAAAGGCGCCAGCAATAATCAAAGAAATGTGATGATATCTGCCAAAGGAAATCCACAGCTATATTTTAGGGTTTTGAGAAGTTATAGGTTACTAAACAGTAATCTCATAAAATCCATGTCAGTACTGAAGGAAAGAATATTGATGTAGAAGTAAAGATGCAAAAAACAGGTGAACAAAAAATTCAAGGAGTGCTATTATTAACACCATCAGAGACTAGCTACAAGGTAATATAAACTTCATAAGATAGAAAACACTACCCATAATGTTAATTTTAAAAAACAATTGGGAATATATTGACAAAAGTAAAATAAAAATAAAAAATAGAAGAGAAAGGTGAGACTTAATAGAGAGTATAGCACATAAGCCTGGCATTCTGTCCACTGCTTAAATGACTACAATCCCTCCACTTCCTCTTTCTTGGCAGAGTGCCACCAGAGTTGGAAAAAATTGCAAAATTGCAGTCAGTATACAACTTCTTCAATACCATACTTCAGGTAGAGGAACTCCTCCTTTATATTTTGTTTTATCATCTTCCCTGGATTTTATCAGAGTAATAAAAGGTTGAATGTTTTTCTCTCACAATCAGCATAAAACTTCCTATTCAATAGTTCATATTGCTATGAGCCATATAGGCTTCACAAGAAGGGGTAATAGTGTGACATAAATAATGTGTCAGGTGATGGCCATGTGCTAAGATCTAAGAGCTCAAACACCTACATTTAAGTTCCTAACCACTCACCAATAGCTCCACTTCCCTCCCCTTGAAAGAACAAGATAAAATTTAGATCAAGCCACTGAAACCATTAGTCATGCATACTTGTGCAAAGTTGGATCTTTATCTGTAGCCAAGGTCTGCTCATCATGCTGAGAGCTAGTGACATTGAATTATGAAATTAAAAAGGCCATCCTTAATATCTATGAATAACAGGATTGTTATCTGGAATAAACTAAACTAACCCAGTGCCTATTATACCTTTATTTTTGACAGATGCCAATCGAAATTTTAAATGGATACATGCAGCTTGATTTGATCCTTCATATGTGAAGATTTGGGGTTTCTGACAATATTAGATTCCTCAAATTGGATTTAATTCACTCACTCACGCTTCCTGTTATATTCTTCTATTGAAAATACAAAAGGAATACAAACTATCAATAGTGTTTTAACAGCCATGTCATTTCTAACATTCAGTATGGCTGACCACAGTAAAGAGAGGATACACAAACTACATAATTTCAAGAAATAAAGAGTTACCATTTTTACTTACTAGAGAAGTTAGACTTGCTCAACAAATTATGAATAATATAAAAAGAAAAGGTTGCCATTCTCCAAATAATATAGTCACTGGAAAAGTGGAACTTTCACCTAAATTCCAATAAAAAAGAAGAGAAAAAAAATGATCAATGCAATGACACCGGGATACCTATCTCTACACTGTAGCCATAATTTTGGTTTGCAATGTGCAACATAGAGCTAAAGTTGAGACAACTTATGCAAAAAGTTTAAAAAGAGAGAAAGGAAGAAGAAAATACATGAAATCAAAATTTGATCAGTGAACTGTACCTCAGCAAAGTTTCTTTGGTCAGAAGTTAGGCGCTTTGTGGACAATTCCTTTAAGGTCCTAAATAGAATCATAAAGATTCGGTGGGATGCAAGCACATCTGCCGATTGAAGCTGTTGTGCTAAAACAGAGAAGATGTCTGGCCTGATGAGTCATGAAATCAGCTTATCAATATATATATATATATATATATATATGGCTTGCTTAACAAGTAAAGCGTTCAAATCAAAGACAATAAGATAGCATAGAAGCCAAACAGTGAGAACCTCCATAACATCCATGAAGAAAATATTGAATTCTATATTAATAAAGCTCATCTTAAGGAAAATCAAAGCACGAAATTGGGACTTTTTGTATGATTGTCCATGCAGTATAGTCAAAGGCGTTCACCTCAGCACCTAAGCCATTGAGGCTCGGTGCTTTTATGCCTCCTTCAAGGCATGCACCTTGTTGCCTAAGAGCAAATGTGTGGTGGAAAGAGAAGCAACTTGGTGTTCTATTTCTTCTATGAATTTTTTTACACATGAGTGCACTTTATTTATTGTTATTTTGTCAGCTGCTTGGCTGCGATGGCTGCTACACCTTTTGGATTGTAGAGTAAACTTCTTAACTTCATACTTTGACATTTGGCTTGATGACTATATAAGTAAACTTAATATTATTATGCGCTATGACTAAACTTGCATTTACTTATTTTTATTTATATGAACATTTTTTTTCTCATTTTAACACCTTGCTTCACTTAGCATGCATTTTATTCACATCTTCAACCTAAGGTGTTTAAGGGGCCTAGAACCCTAAGGGTGCATTTTCGCTTTCACTACCTTGTCTATGATAAACAAAAACATAAACCATGTTCGCTTCTCTTTTCTCTTTCCCTGTTTATTTATTTATTTATTTAGGATAGTTGACTTTCTTAGGAGCAAACCTACTACATAATA
The DNA here is from genome assembly GCA_037074485.1 of Delonix regia. Taxonomy (NCBI): domain Eukaryota; kingdom Viridiplantae; phylum Streptophyta; class Magnoliopsida; order Fabales; family Fabaceae; genus Delonix; species Delonix regia. Next base: position 2,789,456 of record CM073460.1, on the reverse strand, counting down.
GGGGTCCAATTACAAATCAAACAATGAATTAAACAAGGGGAGACTAGAGAGAGGAGATAGGAGCTACAATACAACATGACAAACATAAACTCAAAAAATAGTGTAAAAATGATGTAGCCTAGGTATTAGTCCTCAAGAAAATAATAAACAGAGGCTCTCTTACTGGAAGGAATCCAGAAGAGCAGCAGGATTACATAGCTAGGAATGAAAAGAAGAAACAAAAAGAAACTCCCAATATACACCAGGCCTCCTCTAGCATTCAAGAGGCTAGAGAACTCTCCCAAATCCTCACACTCCTTCCATACCCCTCCCTAAGCACACTAACGGACTATATAACCGCCTAACCACCCTCTCTCTGTCTCTCTTAGCCTTTACACATGACCAGGCAGTTAGATCACCCCTTCCAAAAGCTAGATCCAAAGGTCCAGGCCTATCATTACCCACCCCAACAAGTTGCACCTTGTCATCAAGGTGCAGTTGAATCACTTCAACATTCTTCCTACTCTTTTGGTATACTTCCTCATGTCTAGGTTCATAGTACTCACGCCCACCATTACCTGCCCCTCAAGGTGAGAATTAGAAGTTTAGACCAATGGCTTCTTTCCAATAGGTTTGTGATCTTGCTTCTTCCAAAAACCAAATGAAGCATCTCCCAAATCCACATATGCTGCCCAGAATGTGAAAGAAAAACCAATTTCAGTTGCAAAGAATGCTTCTTTTACTCTAAACATGGCCATGGTTGCTAGATAATCCACACTGAGCCACTGTAATAACTAGTTACCGCTACGCAAAATAATATCAGCAATATCATCATGTAGTCTCGATAATGCCATTGTTCTTTCATTGTCATCGCACTTTGACCCTTTGTCCAGTACAAAACTAGCTTGTGTAATCTTAGGAAGAAACCTCAAAAGAATAACTTTGCCTTTGTTTTATCCTCCCTGGCTTCTATTGGGTCACCCCACATAACAATGGCGTCTTGATTCTCAACACCTAAGGCTCTAGCTCTAAGTAGAAATGAAGTCTAATTGCAACTTTAGCTACTAGTCTTGTCTATATCGCTGTCTACAATGTCAATAGCTCATTGTTCATCTCAATTGGGATTGGTGTTCCCTCCTTATCGTTTGCATAACCATCTTCTTTTAGCTTGAGTAGGAATTGAAACCACTGACTCTGATTCCTATAAGACGCCCCTTTGTAGAAAACAACCATGTTGTCTTCGTCCATTAGCAACAACCTAAGGCGAAGATTATTAAAAGATGTTGTTCCACCATGATAATAGAACCAAGGTATTGCTATATCTATAGAGAATGAGACTAGTACTTCAAAGTTCATGTAAAAGAAGCGCATTTTTTGCCTTACTCAACTTTTCTTTTTGTTAGATATCATGTTTGGGGTGGTTGTGTAAAGATAGCAACTGGGTTAAGCTACAACAATTAACTCTTCTCAAATAAGGCCCAATGAGTAGAAATTGCGTTGGGCCTCTTTCCCACCCAATTTTCCAAACCCACTCGGGTATCCAAGTTTTTGCCCCTCCTTTTGGACCTAACTCCTTATTACCGCCTAGGACATAGATCAAATCAACCCCTTCTCCAGTTCTGATTGCGTCCATTAAGTTGTCTTCGAAGGACTTAATAATTGCATCGCTTGAGATGTTCACTAGTGATATGTTTTCTTTGTCTTTATCATTGTTTGCTTCTAGTATAAGAAAAAAATTGTAATTGCTGATTCTGATTCTAATAAGGTATCCCTAATTTTTCTGCATGAATGAAAAAAATTCCTTGCAATCTCACTCCAACAACCACTATTACTATGGGTCTTCGAAAATCTTTAGCTTCTTTTAGCGATAAAGGAGCAACGTGGTTGGGTTTTTCTCTTCCACTGCCCTTCTTTAGATATAGGTTTTTGTCCCACCCAATTGTATCAATTTGGGTCGGGTAATGGGCTTCAATGACCCACGAAAATGGGGTCTTAGATATAATTAGTTTTATGCTCATGTTTAGCCTATTCTCCAGGGCTTTATTTAGCAAAAGACTATCATTCTCTTCATGGGCCCAACTTAGCTATGGACTCTGGGTTGTGGATCTAGATGCTACAGAAGATTGGGTCAACTCATACTATTGAGCTGAGAAATTATTGGGCCTAATCGATTAATCTCTCCATTCAGCTTTGGGGTTCGTCCATTGTCAATTTCTCTTATCCATTTAGGTACCTAGGTTCTCTTCCCCTCTTCTGAACCATATCCAAGATGCCACTTGAATCACGTGCTAGGTGAAACCTTTTTCCAACTCACTTTATGCCTTTTTTTAGACTTTGGATGCTAGCTATCTTTAGCAGCAGAGATGTTTTGCCCTCATGAATCTCGGCCATCAGATGATTCTGGGTTGTGTCTTGGGTAAGACCCACCTTCTCGCCATATGCTTCCATCATACCGTCTGTGAATGATTTCTATAGCGTTTTGTATGAAAAGCTGCTAGGTAAGGCAACTTCTATCTCCCTTGTCGCATTAGCCCTCTATACTTCGTTCTTTCCCTTTTCGTTCGTCTCTCTTGCTTCAGCATCCACTGTGACCAAACCAAAAACTTGAGTTGCTGTTATGGTTTCCAAACTTGAAATAGCTTCAAATTTCATCTCTTCTTCTATGTTGTACTGGTCGTCAAGCAAATTAATCATCATCGCATGAACTGGTACACATTCTTTCATCCATCCATCAAGCTTTTGCCGACACAAATCTGGTTTATCTCTTATCTCGCTATTGCTAGTAGCAATGTACGTCATCTTTCTTGAAAGGACTTCCACCAATGCTTCCCCTTTCTCCTTCATTCTTTTACGACCATGGAAATCTACCAACTCCTCTCGTATCTCTAAGAGAGTGAGCTGAATAACTTTGTGTTCTTCATACGTCTTCGCCATCTCCGCCCTTATCTTGGCTATAGATTTATCCAACGACTCAATCCATTCCTCACTTCAAGTGTCGGCCATTCCCCTTGAATTGGAATAGCTTTGATACCAAATTGATGTAGCCCAAGTATTATTCCTCAAGAAAACAGTAAACAGAGGCCCTCTTACTAGAAGGAATCTAGAAGAGCAACTAGATTACACAACTAGAAATGAAAAGAAGAAACAAAAAGAAACTCCCAATATACACCAAGCCTCCTCCAGCATTCAAGGGGCTAGAGAACTCTCTTAAATCCTCACACTTTTTCCATACCCTTCCTTGAGCACACTAACACACTATATAACCATCTAACCACCCTCTCTCTGTCTCTCTTAGCCTTTACACATGACCAGGCAATTAGATCACCCTTTCTAGAAGCTGGACCCAAAGGTCCGAGCTCATCAAAATACTTCACCTAAGAAAAAATTGACAACCATCTAAATGGAGTGAAGAGGAAACTGAACGTATCTAGATTCTAAACTAAGAAGACTCTTCTCTAAAAGTATTTTCTAACTTGTCTTCCCCAGAGGTCTTTCCTAACATCTTTCACCCATATCATGCTCTCAGAGTCACATCACATGACATAACAAGAAACTAAATCCAACATTAAACTCATGCCATCTTTTTTACCTATCCAATCACATTGCATGCACAAGCCAACAAACTATGAAAATGGGAAGGAAAAATCCCATAATGCTATACATTTGATGTTCAATGCATCCTATGATTTATTACCTCAGTCACCGCATGTTTAGCAAAGCTCGTCCATTGTGGGTATACAATTCAACACAACTCTCAGATCTATCAATCTTCATGAATTTTAGGGCCCATTGTATCAAGCTTAAACCCAGAAGGAAAAGTCTTCAATAGAGGCATTGGAATCCTTCGCTAAAGTACCAAGGCAACATCTTTGTTGTTGTGATTATCCTTGGAGCTTAGGTTCATCTTGTTAGAACATTTATTAGTCCAACTTAGGTTCATCTTGTTAGAACATTTATTAGTCCAACTCAAGCATTAATTAGTCCAACTTTAGTATTAATTAGCCTCCTTTCTTAGTATTTATCTTGTATATAAATATGTGTGTAATCTGAGTATTGAATCAAGTGGAAAAATTTTCTTTCCCTTCACAACATGGTATCAGAGCGTTTTCTAGGTATTTTCTCCACTAATCTTCATTATTCTTCAATGTTCACTATTCAAGAAGCCTAGGTCATCACTCCGGTGGTTGTTTTTTCTCTCACCGCCCTAGGAGGAAGCATAGTGACCAATTCAGCCAAACCCCAGTGACAGGTTGCCAGAATCCCTACACATGAATCTCACGTGCCTCCAAAGTGATCTGCATTCTTCTTCATGCACCGGCTTGTGAAGAAGCATAAGGAGGAATATCTCTGTCGTTTGACTTCTCCAACGTTCAAAATCCTTTTTCCGACCATATCCTTCTCTGACGTACATAGGGAGATCTTCTTTCTCGTCTGCAATTCCCTTGTTTTTTTATCAGCATAAGATTTTGAAGCTCAATTTCATCTTTTTTGCTGCTATCCTAGCCGGCTTTGGAATTTGAGGAAGAAAATTGAGGCATTGGGATTTTGAGGCCATTGTTTATTTATCCTCTTTGCCTTCTAGGGTACCGTTTAATTAGCCTTTGTTAGTACTCTTGTATTCCCACTCAACTCCTTATTATTTGTCCCATTTGATATCAGTATCAGCCTTTGTTAATACTTGCTATTATAATATCAACATGACTATAGTAGCTGTGGCATTCAGTTTTCAAAGGTCAGAGACCTTAAATCAAGGACAGAAACATATAACTCAGAAGCCAAATTAAGAAATCACACAAGGAGGATTCAATAGGGAGGAAATAGTAAAAGCTCAAAGCTTTGTTGAAAGGCTTAGATGTGCCCATAGGTAGTACCAATATTTGTTCATGTGCCCGTTCAAGTAATCCTCTCAATTCCCATGAATTTAATGTCTTAGATAAGTTTGCTCAAGGTTCATGGGTCATTGAATCAGGAGCTACTGACCACATGACTAACTCTTCACTGTATTACATATACTCTGTGTCCTAGCAATAGAAAAATTTCAATTGCTGATGGCTCCTTAATTACTGTTGCTGGACTAGGAGATATCCAAATTAATCCTTCATTTGTTCTTAAAAATGTTCTCCATGTTCCCAAGTTGTCCACCAATCTTATTTCTATACAAAAACTCACCAAAGACATGCATTGCAATGTGATTTTTCATCCTACTTGTCTTTTTCAGGACTAGGCTTCGAGAAAGCGCATTGGGCTTGCTAAAGTAAAAGATGGGTTGTACTACCTTGAGATAACAAAAAATTCTAGGAATATCAATAACACATTATCTTCATCATTTCTTTTAGAAACTTCTCCTAGAGATAAGATTTGGCTTCATCATTGTTGTCTTGGACATCTTTTTTTTGGAACTTTGAAAGTCATGTTTTCGTCTTTGTTTAAAGGCTTGAGTGTTGAAAATTTTCATTGTGATGTCTGTGAATTTGCTAAACATAGACATTCACACTTTCCAATCAATAACACTAAAAGTTCTTCCCCTTTTTATCTAATTCACAATGACATATGAGGCCCTTCTAAACCTCCTAATGTCTTTAGGGCTCAATGGTTTGTATCTTTTATTGATGACTATACTAGTCTCTTGGATCTTTCTCCTAAAAAGTAAATCAGATGTGAGTGATTTGTTCCCAACCTTTCACACCATGATCCAAAATCAGTTTGGTGTAAAAGTTAAGAAGATTATGACTGACAATGCAAGAGATTACTTTAACCAAACCCTGTCAACTTATTTCAAAACAGAAGGGATCCTACATGAATCATCTTGTATCAACACCCCACAACAAAATGGAGTGGTAGAAAAGAAAAATGGCCACCTTTTATCTACTGCTCGTGCCTACTTGTTCCAAACCAATGTACCAAAATCTTATTGTGAGGAAGTCGTCCTTACAGCCACTTACATCATAAATAAATTACCCTCGAGGGTGCTTGATAACAAATCTCCTATGGAAGTCCTCTCTCAATTCTATCCTAACTTCAAAACTTCAAACAACATTACACCAAGAATATTTGGTTGCACATCATTCATTCACATTCACAATAGTGGAAAGTTAGATCCAAGAGCCATCAAGTGCATTTTTGTAGGGTACTCCTAAACTCAAAAGGGATACAAATGTCACTATCCTCCTACAACACAATTTTATATGTCAGTTGATGTTACTTTTGCAGAAAATATTCTTATTTTTTTAAGCCTTATCTACAGGGGGAGATCTCAATGGAAGATAAGGACAATGATCAATTTTATGATCTGTTTTTTGCCTTACTCTCATCCTCTTCCCAGCTTAAGGTACCAATGCCTGAATCCATTCCACATCACAACTCTAAGTCCATATCCCTGCATCATCCAAATCCTAAACCTATTTCTAGAGATGATGTTCTTGATTCTACAAAGTATTTGCAGGTGTACCCAAGAAGGAACGCTCCAGCTCTTAAACCAATGCAAGACCAATGCTCTAATTTGAACCCTATAATTGAGGTAACAACAAGCTTTGAATCTAATTCTTTGGATGAATCAAAAAATGATGACCTTCATACTCCAATTGCCCTTGGAAAAGGAACTAGGGAATGTACTAAGAGACCATTATATCCACTTTCTCATTTTGTGTCATTTGAAAAATGTTCGCTGTCACATAAAAATTTTCTTGTTAGCCTAAACACCATTACCATTCCCACGACTTTATCTGAGGCATTATCTAGAGAAGAATGGAGGCAAGCCATGAAGGTTGAGATGGACGCATTAGAGAAGAACAAGACATGGAAATTAGTTGAATTACCTAAAAAGGAAAGACCAATGAGGTGTATATGGGTCTTCTCAGTCAAGTATAAAGCTGATGAATCACTGGAGAGGTACAAAGCACGGTTGGTTGCTAAGAGTTTCACTCAAACTTATGGAGTAGATTATCAAGAGACCTTTGCCCCAGTTGCCAAAATGAATACGGTCAGAATTCTATTCTCACTAGCAGCCCATTACAATTGGACACTTCAGCAATATGATGTGAAGAATGCCTTTCTCTATGGGGACCTAGACAAGGAAATCTACATGAGCATTCCACCAGGAATTAGAGAAAACATAGAAGCAAACAAAGTGTGTAGATTAAAGAAAGCTTTATACAGATTAAAGCAATCTCTGAGAGCTTGGTTTGGGAGATTTACAAAAGTGATGTTAACTTCAGGATACAAGCAAAGTCAAGGAGATCACACTCTATTCATTAAACACACAAACTTAGGGGGAGTTACAGCATTGTTGGTCTATGTTGATGATATCATTGTAATAGGGAATGATGAAATGGAAAGGAAGAATTTAACAGGATGTTTGGCCAGAGAATTTGAGATTAAAGAGCTAGGAAAACTAAAATATTTTCTAGGAATTAAGGTAGCACACTCAAGCTAAGGTATCTTTATCCTACAAAAGTATGTGAGATTTGTTAAAAGAAACATGAAAGATGGCAAGTAAACCTACAACACTCCAATAGAGCCTAATCACAAATTAGGATAAGCTAATGGAGATATTGCTGTGGACAAAAAAATGTATCAAAAATTGGTTGGAAAGCTCATCTATCTTTCATATACGAGACCTGACATAGCATATACAGTTAGTGTGATAAGTCAATTTATGCACAACCTAAAACAAGTACATTTCCAAGCTACCTATTGAGTACTGCATTACTTAAAGGGTAATCCTGGACATGGACTCTTATTTAAAAGGAACACAAAGATGGAACTTGAAGCATACACAGATGCTGATTATGCGAGTTCACTAGTTGATAGAATACAGGCTATTGCACCTTCATTGGCTGTAATCTTATTTCTTGGAGAAGTAAAAAGCAAAATGTTGTGGCTAGATCTGGTGCTAAAGTAGAATTTAGATCTATGGCACAAGGAATTTGTGAGTTGCTATGGTTAAAGATCATTTTGGAAGACTTGAAATCAAGTGGGATGGGCCAATGAAACTATAATGTGATAACAAATCAGCAATAAGTATAGCACACAATTCAGTACAATATGACCGAACAAAGCATATTGAAGTAGACAGGCACTTCATAAAAGAAAAGCTGGATAGTAGGCTTATTTGCACTCCTTATGTATCAACAAGAGGCCAACTAGCAGATATATTCACCAAAGGGCTCAACAGTACAACATTTCAAACCTTTATATCCAAGCTGGGGACACAGAACATTTGTTCACCAACTTGAGGGTAGTGTTAGAACATTTATTAGTCTAACTCTAGAATTAATTAGTCCAACTTTAGTATTAATTAGCCTCCTTTCTTAGTATTTATCTTGTATATAAATATGTGTGTAATTGAGTATTGAATCAAGTGGAAAAATATTCTTTCCCTTCACAACACATCCAAATTATAGAGTAGTCTAAGAAATTTTCCACACAATTCAATCTTTGAGTTGGTTACTAGAATAATTTTATTGTCACCAATTTTTAATTTTTACTTCCTTATTAAACTTCGAATCCTACTAGTCCTTTTTCTCAGTTGAAGAAAAACTTAAGAAACCTTCATCTAGACTGATCGGTAATAATTAGAGAACCTGAATCCATCACTATTTCAGTTTTAGTTTCTCATTTGCCTTGGAGATTGGAGATATTCTATTCCTCTTTGCCCATTTTTGTGACAATTCAGAAATCTGTTTCTGTGTTCATACATGCCTAGAGGTTCCATATTACAACAGCCAAATGCCAGTAAGAGAAGACATGAGTATTCACCCAGCAAGTTCCTAATTTTCACTTCTCAAAATAAACCCTATGAAATGAAACGTTGTTCTAAATGATTAGAAAAAGTTAGCAGCCATTGTTCGCATGTATATACAATCTTGGACCTACAGAAGGTCATACTTATTGCAATCATTTATTTCATTTAAACTGTTAAATTTCCGTTTAAAAAACAGATAAAATTATAACAGCAGTATCGTATGCACTGTTAACAATCTTGGACACCAAAGAACAAACAAATATAAAATGTACCATTCTTTGGGATAATCAATGCGAGCAATTTTGGAGATGAGCACAGCCAACATTTGAGCTATCTGCATTAAGATAAGTAAAGAAACAGAGTAAATAAACATCAAAAGCTAAATGCACATAAATCGCTGATCATAATATAAAAGGCTACAAAGTGGGATTCAAGAAGGCTGCCATAAACCTTTGATTTGACACCAACTATGATATACTACAATGCATCTGAAATCGCACATTGGCAAGGTTGTTCATGATAGAAAAGGCTAAAAAACCCCTAAAAATTGAATAACACTGTTTTTATTAAATAGAAGAGGATGTGAATCAATTATCATTTAATGAGACTATTTCCATGCAACAACTGATGACTTAACATTCAGGTAAAAACATAAAAAATCACAAGCACTGTCCACCAAGTTTGAAATCACTCCCACGAGAATGAAAGACGTAATTTTTCCCACTAAGACAGCCCCCTTTTCCAGAACATATACGCATATTCAAAGTCTCACCAACCAAAGGGAAAAGGAAAATTAAAAAAGAAGAGCAACAGAATGTTTAGGGAAGCACCTGATCATTCTCTTCTCTCAAGTGCAGCAACAACTTTTGCCTGAGATGTACTTTCTCCTCGTTGGTGATTCCCCTGAACAGAGGATGACACATTACTATCCACAGCTTAAAAACCAAAACATGCATTTAATTTCTCTTTCCTCATTCTGTTCCACTTACAGAGCAAGAAAACAAAGCTTAAACTCAAAGCAAAAGCCATTACGCAACAAAAAGCTTACGAGGAATCACGCCGGTGCCTCCAGTAGCGATTAATGCTATTTTTGAAATACACCGAAGCCATCAACCGCACATCCACATGAGATACCAAATCCTTTGCTGTAATGACTTCCTACAGCTCCATTCACAAAATGCTCAGAAGAAACTCAGATTCCAAACACTTAGCCACACACACTCAAGCAAAATCATGACAGCACCAGAATCGAACAAAATAGCACACAATAAAAAACCTAACAAGAAAAGAATCGAAGAGCTGTACCATGAGACAAGAGCAGAAACCAGGCCTACTCTCCGATTGAGAGAGCGCGTCTTCGGCAGGTTTGCGGATTGAGTGATCGCTGCTCATAGAATTGGTAAGCAACGAGTACATGGCTGGAACGTCTGACGCTGAAAGCGCCATTGCCAAGCGAAGCTTATCAACCTCTCTCTCTCAGATTCGATTCCTCTTTCAACTCTTTAAGATTGTGTGAGCTGTGAAAGTAGTGAGTGGAGATTTCTATAGATAGTTGAGATAACGAGCAAGAAATGGGAAATAAAATGAGCTTGTTGTTGGTGATTGAAGCTGCTAGAGAGAGAGAGAGAGAGAGAGAGAGAGGTAGGTTGTTTCGTAGACGTGAAAATTGAGTGCTTGTGATTGGGAAGTAGGAAGTGGTGGTGGTGATGGTGGCGGAGGGGAGAGAAAGAAAGACACAGGTTTAGGCTCACCGGAAACCGTGTGTCTTTGTCGTTCAAGGCTTCTCCAAGGCCCCAGGGAACTAACGAGAGCTTGATTGTCGCCGTCGTCGTTTTGGGCGTTTCAGCAAATTTCACTGTTTAATCATTGTGCTATGTGTCAGTGAGTTGCTTGACGTGTAGATTAGGGGCTGTGACCCAAAAAATGGATCACAATGACAGTTCATAAATCTTGAGCGGTAAGTTTGGATCCGCCATAGATTATAAATGGAATAATATCACGGAGTTCAATGGTTAATTTGTTCTAAATTACAGTTGATGAAATAGTATGATATAAAAGGAAAGAAATATTCCTTTATATAATCTAAAATTTTTTATGTTTTTCTGAATTAAACAATTTGAAATGAAATAAAACAATCAAATGATACATTACTATTAGATTTTTTTAACTACAAACTTTTTATAATTATATTTTATCTAAAAATTAATATTATAAAATATTTTATAAGTCATTTTGTTTTATCAGTGACACTGACATCTACTCTTTTTTTTGATTCATGAATAATTGAATAATTGAATAAAACTTCATTCATTGTTATTATATTTTATTTGTTATAAAAATAATAAGAAATATAAGAGAGAATAAGAAAAGGAAAAATATTAGAGAGAAAATTAAAAGGACAAATGGGACAAGCCTTCTCATTCCCATTATCTTTTATCTTTAATATATGACCTTACTTATAAGTCTTTCATTATAAAATACCAATTAATGTACATAAATATATAATAGTTTACATAATGATATAATAATTTAGGAATTATAGGACACATGAATATAAAGAGTCACTTTTTGGGGTTTATAGATATTCACACAATTAAATGGTTTATAACCCTCCCTATTAGATATCAATTACGAAATAATGTATCTTATTAAAACCTTACTAAAGAAAACTCAATTTATGATGTTTATTACAAATTGCCTTATTAGAAAACTTTATCAAGGAAAAATAGTACAACAAAACCTCGATTAAAGAAAAAAAGTACAACAATCTTTTACTCCCCGATAACATCATTTATTGTTTCTGAAGTAGAGCTTCTCAATACTGTTACCAACTTTTCAAATATAATTGCTAGTGATATCTTAGTGAACTAATACGTTAGATTGTCACATACATGAATATTATGGACATCACCATTCTTTTAAAGATTATGAGTAAAAAAGAATTTTATTGAAATTTGTTATTATATTTCTTTGATGTACCTTTTTTTTAGTTTATCTCTATATGTTGCGTTATCTTCATATTATTGGAAACTTTTCTCTAAATGAAAATCACACATCTTTTAAATATGTTGAGTTATTAACTTAAGTAAATCACATACTCAAACTGCCTTATGTATCAATTTAACATGATATAAAGAAATAATAGCTAAAATTTGTTTTCTAGAGCTTCATGATATAGTTGTATTACCACATATAAAAGTAACTTATTAGGATCAAACTTTCTATATATCAAATAAATATTTGCATCTATGCATGCAACCAGTTAATGGAGGTCTAAAAATTTGAACAAAATAAATTAATACCAATAATTCTTCAAATATATCAAAAATATATGCCTAACTTCATTCCAATATCTTCATGTTGAAGAAGAACTGCATTTTCTTAAACATAAATAAAATATTATATCTAGTTGTATATTATTAGCAAGAAATATTGCATGTTATAAAACTAATAAAAAATAAAGGAGAGAATGAAAGAAAAAATTGAGATGAGAAATGGAAGGAGTATTCTCATTTACTTCTTGGTATATCATCCTTAGTATGTAGTCTTATTTATAGGCCTTTAGTCCATAAAGGTAAACCTATAAGTTACATTAACATAATTACAAATTAATCTATATAATTAGCAATAATTTAGGGATTACTGGGAATATGAACCTAAAGGGTCATTCTTGGGAGTTTATGGACATTCACATAATAAAATTATTTATAACAGCATGAAGATATTTAATATAGGATTAAGAAGTTCTTAATCTTCTTCTTGAAATTGGAATAAATCTTAAATATATATTAAGCAATCTCATAATCATTCAGGTTTCAATGGATGTGCTTTATCAATTGATGAAAACAAATTTAATTTGTTAAGTGCTCAATATATAGGTTGTTTTTTTTAGCTAACCTTAATATATAAGTTGAAAATAACTATTTTCAAGAAATTTCAAAATATAATCTACTGTTCTCAAGAATTCTTCTAGAATTCTATCAATAATATGCAATAATAAATAACTTGTTTCCTATTTTCTTTTGATACACATGGGTAAATGAAGTCATGTATGATTTTCTTTCAAAAATTGTACTACTTATATTTACAAATGTTTTTAATAAGTATATCAAGAGCTTGAATTTATGCTTCAAGTATCTTAAATCCTTCATAGATTTTCATGTATATAATATCATGTACTAACTTTTATAAGTAACTTGTGATCACATTTATTAAACACATAACATATAATTCATTACTATCAGATTAAGTAATCATATTCACATGAAATAATATATTCCCACAATCAATTGTCATATTCTCATTTCATTGTCTCATAATATTATTTGAACCCTACTGTCTTTACACCTTCAAGTGCTTGGACTACAAGTCTAATTAACTTTCACATGTTAGCATCATTATGTCCTTTTACTTTGGCCAAGTATCTTCATATCAATACTTATAATGTTGTTGACAAATATTTCTTTCCAAGTTCCATGTTTTCATTTAGTGACATAACTTATTTTGATCTCTCCACATTATTACTTTCAGGTACTTAAATCTTCTCAAGAAATTTAGTTATGTCAATATCTCTTTAAGAGTACCTACCTCCATGATCTGACCATCTTAATTATTTGCTCCTTTTCATTTTCCAGAATTCTTCATGGAATAAGTCATCAATATAATTAAAGTATTTGCAACTAATACGTCTTTTCATCATCTCATTTGGGTTAACAAATGCCTCTGACAAATTATTTGCTATACTTTTCAATGAACCTTTTAATACTTTCTGATATGTAAGGATCATAAAATATAATATTAATGCATGCTACATAATATTATTCTTCAGTTGCCTATTTTCTCCCCTTAATTTTGAGATAATTATATAACCAAATGATAATGGTCAAATAGTACCACAAATATATCTCCTTTGGAGATTCATTCTAACAATTTATTAACTCAAATAAAGACCCATCTTTGTGCATTGTGGTGGACAAACAAGATTATCAATTGCACATTCAAAAATTCTTAGAAGAGTAACATTTGGCACGTAATGCAACAAAAAAAAAACTCAATTTTATTAGGAAGACCTTTTAAATATAATTTATTAGCTTGATGCACATAGTATACTTTTAAAATAATTATATAGCTTTGTTTTTAGATTAGAATTGGTCTTAAAAAAACTGGAAGCAACACTTAAATATTTTATTAGACCATATAAGAGTGAGAATATGGGCAATTTAATTCAACAAGTACCCCAATAAACTTTTAATTACCAAATTTAGGATATAACTTCACCAGTACTATCAACTAAAAATTTCTCATTCTATAATTTGGAAATTGTGCACATGTACAATCTTGTAAACTTCATATTGCATGTTGATAGCAAAGCTATAAATATTTTAAAGATGCACTCTTTAGAATATTTCAATACTCAATATTGAATGAATGGGCCTATTTATCAATTGAACATATTCCACATATGCAATAGATATAATTGCAACTTCAATCAGTGATGGTTTGTGACCAATTTGCCTTAAGAACAAGTAGTATCAGAAACTTTATTAAATAAAGAATCTTCAGGTTCTTCAGTAAAAATTTGTGTAAATTCTTAATTTCTTTCACATCATTAACTCAGAATGACCTAATCAATCAAGCTAAACATTTATGAACTTTTAATTATGAATTCGTATAATATTTGTGTAATACATGGTAAGCATAATCACTTTTTAGGAACTTTATTTTTCTCATGCTATTTGTTATGTCTAAATTCACTAATTGTAATCGGCACATAGGCTAAACCAACCTAGCCTAGAAAGACTAAGATAACACTCTCACAAGGTTCATAAAAGTATTAATTAAACACATAATTCAATGAGTTTTTTTTAGGTTGTCTAAAATTGGGCGACACTTTTGTTGAAATTATCATGTTTATCAAACCTTTATAGCTAGTTGTAGCCAACAATTTTACTATCATAGTAAACAACAATACTAGCTTAATAACATTTCAAAATATATTTAATATACTATAGTGGATAACAACCTACACAAGGCTTCTAACATTCACAACATCCATACAACCCCAAAATAACCTAACTTCTAGTAGCCATCACTTTGGAGTTAGACGTACATTGTAACTAAACCAAAGTGACATATGAAAAAGTCTGGGCAACAACCAAGTCCTAGAGCAACTTCACTTTAACATATACTAATTTGTAAAAATGTTAAAGCGAGGCGTAGGTCTACCACTAACTTAGTGAATACATAAATTACAAGTTAAGCAGAACGAGAAACAATAGAAGCCTTAGAGTTTTTAACAAACATTTATTTAAGTAGAGAAACAAGTTTCAATCAAATAAAAAAAAAATTAGTTTTAAATCTTATAATTTTGTATAAAGTGGGTATCAAAGAAAGAACCAGGATCATCATATCTATATCCTTTTACTAGATACATTTCAATAATTCATACATGATTTCCCTTTATCTGATACATTTCAATATCTCATACCCGTATCCCTTTACTGGATAAGTCTTAATACCTTTTACTTGTATCCCTTTACCAAATACATCTTAATACCTCATATCTATATCCCTTTATCGAATATGTCTCAATAATTCATACTCGTATCCCTTTACTAAATATGTCTCAACATCTCATACCTACATTCCTTTACCAAATACGTCTCAATAATTCATATATGTATTCTTTTATCATATACGTCTTAATAATTTATTTTAACAAGGTGCACCAAAATCATTACCCCTGCTAATGACTACAAGGTTTTTACTTGAATTCTCATCCAACCTTTAAATTATTAAAACTATTGAATATAAATAAATCGTGTAAATAAGTTACGTGAATTAATAATATACTACTTAACATATTAATTACCATAAATAATGGAAAAATAGTTTTAATGATGCAATAAAATAAAAAGGTAATTATTAGCAATTTATAGGAAATGAAAGTAAAAACATTATAAATGATTAAAAATGATAAATAAATAATACATCAAAATAAGATAAACTTTAGATAAAACACCATCCCAAAATTTAAAAATGATATAAAAGGAACAATTAAAGTTCAAAGTTCTAACACAACCTTTAGCACACAATATTGATAGTCTCAATACCATTTTTCACAACACACGGTATTCCAACATTCACCTTAAATATAATACTTTTTCCTTACTCTATATAGTATAGCCTTTACTTTTCACTTCTCTTATACTAAGTGCCTTTCACAATAGCAATAGATTATATAATTTAGTAATCTCATTTATCATCGTATTATTATATATCTGTATATATCATATTATATATACACATAGTTGAAGAGTTTGAAAATCATATATTTGTCTCCCCCAAAAGACGCTAAGCATGGAATAAGGAAAATGAAAGTTGGACAAGGAAATATAATTATAATGTAAAATGAAAGGTGTGACTTTGCAATTTATACACTTATTGATAGGGATCAATAGTAAAGATCTCTTATTCCTATAACACAACCCCGATTAAAGAGATATCCACAAAACTACCTCTCACACATGTTAAAATATGAATTTTCTATAAAATACTTCTTTTACGACATCTCTTTCTCTTCTTTTGTCTTAGGTTTGAATGAGAAAAGTAAGAATCATTTGTGTTTTATATAGAAGTTTTTACTATGTAAATTATTATGCAAGATGCCTTGCTTACACGTTTCTCCCGACACATTTATGAAAAGTTAAAACTATAATTTTATCTAAGGCAATATTTTTCCTTTTTGTTTTAGTCCCTGATAAAAATGTTAAAATTATAATTTAAACCCTTGACATTATTCTCTCCTTTCAATTTAGTTATTATGCTTGCTCAACATTAATTATGCATTTATGCCAACAATTTTCACATGTTAAAACTATAATTTTATCTGAGACAATATTTTTATTTTTATTTTAGTCTCTGTTAAAAATGTCAAAATTTTAATTTCATCCCCTAACATTATTTTCTTCTTTTATTTTAGTCCTTAAAATTCTATTATATTTCTATAATATTATTCATAAAATCATCTTAGATTTAACGAGGGGACTATGTTGTTATTTATACCCCTATAAAGACCATATATCTTTAACTACGTTCATTTTTAGAATGCTACATATTATATTTACATATACATATATATATATATATATATGTATAATTTTTTTTTATTATAACATTCTCTCCCCTTTAAAAAAATTATGTCCTTGAATTTTAAAGAGGTTATTTACCACTAGAAGTAAAAGGATAGGGGCACTTGTCTTGTATGACCACTTCGGCTTCCCAAGTTGCTTCTTTGCTAATGTGATTCTACCACACCACTTTGACTAAAGTTATGTCCTTGTTCCTCTTCTTTTTTTTCGTAATTTCAGGTAAGCCCAAATTAGCTCATAAAAATACAAAAAAAAAAAAAAGGTTTTGATGTAGAATTAGATTAAGAAAGCCAGATACTCATCGCCTTTGATATCCATCATTTTGTTTGCATTGCACTTTGTACCATGCACGATAATAGTAAGAACTCCTGCTCCATCTTCAATGACAGTAAATGCAGCACCACTAGCAAATCATTGGCGTTGCTCTCACAGTTTCACTCTTTAGGCTTCAACCTCTTCTATTAACTCGTCTTTCCTCTCCCTCTTCTGCATATTGCAAGCGCTTCTTTATTATGCTCTACATCTCTGTAGCTATAAGTTTGCATCTATGCTCGTTGTTGGCTTCTTCTTTCTTCAATGTATAACTAAATGCCTCATATTGAATTTATTTACCATTAGGCTCCTCTCCCTCGCATTTTGCTTCAACATATTCCCGTTCTCCTTTTCGTCCAACACGCCTCTGCCCATTGATCAACATCATTCGAGGTTACCAATGCTCGTCCGACATCCCTGTGCCAGCACCAGCCTAGGATTGTTCTTCCTTGAACTTGCTTTGGCCAGAAAATATGACATTTCTGGCTGACCAACATCTTACACAATTTTTGGGAATTTTCGTCCAAATTGGTGTTAATTTTTTTAAAAAAGAATTATTTACCTATTTAAACTGCCAATATGGTGAATTACCACTTGGATTTGAAACTTCTTCCTCCTTTAGCATTTTTTTTCTCATCTCTAACATCGATGGAGGTTTCACATTTCGGTGGTCAACCAATGATTAAACAATATATTTTTATCATTTTTTTCACTAGAATGTTTTTCTATGTGTTCTTTACTAATTCATCTATTTTGATAAGGATGATGATCACACTATCAATCCTTGTTTTAGAGTACTTATTTTCTTCTTCTTCTTCTTCTTCTTCTTCTTCTTCTTCTTCTTCTTCTTCTTCTTCTTTTGTAGTCAAGTTTGATCTAATCGAGATAGAGGAAATTTGTGCTGCAATTTCCTCCCTTTTGGAGCACCAGAACAACTACTTCATCAAAATGGCCTAAACATGCAATTTTTTTTGGAACCTTATTGTGACTATGTTGATATTAATGTGGGGTAAGTAATATTCTACAATATGTATACTAAAATTTGCTTTATGTTGATATGATTATCTTCGAGCCTTAATGCCCAACTAGAGTGTTATCTACGGTTCCACAATGAGTTTGATTTTAATGGATAATTTGAAATATGTATAGATAAGAATCCTCTTAAGTGCTTTAAAAGAAGTCATCTTAATGCTAGAGTGATAATTGTTATTGCAAGCAATTTCTGCTAGTGATAAATACACATCCTTAAGAGTCTAAATGGTTCTCTCAGTCTGGTTGTTAGATTAAGGATGATATGCGGTCCTAATGTTTAGCCTAATGCTAAAGGTAATCTATAAAGATTTTTATAATTTACGAGTGAATCTTAGATTTCTATCTAAGACAATATCATTAAGCACTTTCATGAAGTTTTACTATCTCATCAATGCAAGTTCTTGACAACTTATCTAAGATATAGGTAGACTTGATTAGCAAAAAGTGGAAGTTTATCCACTATTATGTAAATAGAATCATAATTCAGCACTTTTATGTTTTTTTTTTTTTGGGATAATTGCAATAAGGATTTTGTTTTTATTTTGAAAAAGAAATGAAAATATTAAAAGAAATGATTTTTAGGTTTTTGTTTTGTTTTGAAAAGCAAAAGGGTTGATTTTGATTTGGAAGGAGGAACAAAACTTTCGAAGAAAAGTATTTTTGTGATTTTTTTAATTCTATTTCCTTTTTTAATTTTTGAAATGGAGATTTCTTTATTTAAATTTTTTTAAAAGAAAGGAATGAAATTATTAAGGAAAAACACTTAGTGATTTTTGTATTTGTAACTTTAGGATTTCTAGAGTTAAGCTTTTTTACTATAGAAAGAAAAGAGAATAAGGAATGAAACTATCAAGGGAAAGATTTTTTAGATTTTTGAATTTGTGTGTTTTTTGAATTTTTGAAATTAGAATTTTTATAAGAGAGGGGAACAAAAATACTAATGAAAAGGATTTTTAGAATTTATGTGTTTGGAATTTTGGAAATTAGAACTCTTGGTCTTTATTTTCCAAAAGGAATGGAATTAGTAAAGAGAGGTATTTTGGGATTTTTGTTCATATAAAGCAAGCAAAATAAATTATTTTGTGACTTAGAAATTATTTTTACTTTTGTATATTTTGAAAATCATATATTAATTCTCGAAGCTTAAGGAGACTAAAAATGTCACATGACAACTTTAAAAACCAAATAAATAAATAAAAGGCAAAATAAATTATTTTTGTAAATTAACATTTTTTTTTAATTTTTTCATTTGTTTATTATAAAAGAATTATGTAACAACTTTCGAAACCTAAGGAAACTAAAAATTTCACACAATCTTTACTAGTTAATTTTTGAGTGCCTAAAGAGTTTAATGATCTCATATGATGCCTTTTTAAAGAAAAGGCAAGATTCATCATTTTCATAATTTAGAAATCATTTTTATTTTATTACTATTTATTTATTTATTCATTTTAGAAATTGTGTATTAGCTTTCAAAGTATAAGGAGACTAAGAGCATGTTTGGTAGACATGAACAACCCCTAATGGAAATGGCAAGGCAATGAGAATATGTGTGTATCATGTTTGACAGGAAAGATAGGAAAGCCCATGGTATTTTCTCAAGAAAGCCTGTTGCTAAAATTGATGGAATGTGTTTCCATCACAAATTTGATGGAATGTTTCACATTCCAATGAATAAAATTTTATGGCAAAAATAGCCTTTGCTCCAAGAAATAGAGATGAAGACCTTCTCCTACCATCCATGATAGAACCTTCACCCACACCTCCATCCTCCACCGATAAACCTCCATTCACACCTCCATCCTCCACTGGCAAAATTCTTTTTACCATCCATGGTCGAGAACGTCAATCTCACATGAGCTACAGCAACAATCACACTGGATCTCCATTAACCCTTCCATTCTCCTTTCCTGTCATTGGCATCATCCGCTTGCAACTCCATTCTTGTAGCTTTATCCTACATGGTGAATGGAAAGGTCTTTGCATCATGTTATGCTCTGAAGGAGATGGAAGGGTCTAATAAAGGGATTTTTTGTCTTTTACTACATGTTTTCATTTATTCTTTTTTTTAACCCACTAAATTAAAAAAAAAATTATTATTTTCATTCAGTTGCATCATAAACCAAACATAATCAAAGACTTTCTGACTTCATTCCATTAGGCCCATTCCTTTTCCATTCCCATCAAATTCACTTTATTGTACCAAACATGTAAAGGTTTCACATGACTCTTATTGATTAATTCCTAAGTACCTGAGAAGACTAACAATTTCACACGGCAACTTTAAAAAAAGTAAGAAGGAAAAACAAACCACTTTTGTAAATTAAAGAGTTTATTTATTTATCACAAAAACATTATATGTTAACTTTTAAACACTAAGGAGACTTAAAATCATACATGGCCTATATTAGTTAATTTTAAGTGTATGAGGAGAGAGGTGATCTCACACAACGACTCTAAAAATAAAAATGATTTGATAAAATAAAATAAAATAAAATACATGCATATGTATCAATTGCATGTATGCGTTTGTGTTATATGGATTGATGTAGAATGTCATGGTAATATGTACAAAACCTCCAGGTAAACAAAATAAAGATGGCAAAGCTTTTTTATTCCCTCTAAATATTCTCCAATTTTTCCTCTGTTTTGTGCATGACCATGCCTTAGATATAAAACAAAACATAAAAAATAAAAAATAAAAGGGAATTGGGAAGTAGATGTTGTTTAAATCAAATTTAGGTAGGAACAAATTAAATTCTAAATTAAACTAACATAGCTCCAAAACATCATCATCTCACCTTATAAATTAAAATATTCCAAAATAAGGCCACATAATGATCAAGGATAAAAAATAATAAAAAAATTTCAAAGATTCAAGGTTATCCGGTGCATGGATGGAACATTAACAAGACTTTCCCAACTCTCTTTGTTTTTTTTTTTTTGGCCTAATTTTCATCAAAGCAAAGATTAATAAAATTTTATCCAAAAAAATAGTCCATAAACAACAAGCATTAGCCATTGTCACATGCACATAATGAAAAAGCTAAGTTGAGCTTCGTTCAACTATTTCAATTATGGTAAATATACAAGAGCTTACCAAATCACAAAACATATAGGAAAAAAAAGCATAGAATAGGGCAATAACCAAGACCATTCCACAAATTTAGCCACTATGATGCATTGAAATAGAAAAAGAAAATCTTTTAAGCCATGTTAAATATTCATTATTAGCCACAAGATCCAAGGGAAGGAATGAGAAAACACTTTGATTTTCTTGAAATGCAAAAAGACAAACATAGTGCTCTATGCTTCAGTTCTCTTCCCTATGTGTAGATTCCTTATTAGTTTATCTCCTCTTCATCATTTTCTTCAATTTCCTTCTACTATTTAAAACTCTTTTATTTTCTTATTCACTTTTCTTCTTCTTCTTCTTCTACTTCTTTTTCATGTCTCTGTGTGCTTTGCTCATTCAATTCCTGTTCTTCAGTTTTTGGTTCTTTTAGTTCTTTATTACTCCTTTTTAGTTTCTGCCTCCTTCTTCCTCTCACAAGTCTTTCTTACTTTTCCATTTCTCCTCAAGTTTTTCCTTTTTCTTTTTTTAAAGAATCAAAAACTTTAGCTCTCTCTCTTTTCTATCATCTATGCTTCCTTTCTCCTTTGAGCTGGCTCCATGTCACTCATTCTCTTTCAACTGTTACATTCATCTTCTTCTCTACTGGTTCTATTGCATTCACGTCTTACATCCCATTTGGTTGACAAAAATGTTTTGGAGGTAATGCGAATGGGAAAGGGAATGGAAGAA
Source organism: Delonix regia (assembly GCA_037074485.1). NCBI lineage: Eukaryota > Viridiplantae > Streptophyta > Magnoliopsida > Fabales > Fabaceae > Delonix > Delonix regia. The sequence continues at coordinate 2,767,435 of CM073460.1, read as the reverse complement.
GGAAAGGGAGAGAAGTGTGTTTGGTTAACAAGGGAGAGGAATGGAAAAGAAACAATCCCCATTGTTTGGTTGACAGAATCAAGAAGGGAAAGGAATGGAATAGGGATAAAATTACTGAAATTCACTTTATGAAAAAATTTTGAAAAAGAAAAAAAATGAAGCATCAGGGCTTGCCACGTATAGTAAAGGTTACTACAAACACATCAATGCCCTATTTTTCATCTGTGGTTTCACCTTCAACTGCGTGTGGCCAACATCTCTCTGGGGTGTGAAGAAAGTGACAATCGCTACAGACCTTATGGTATCACAGCGATGGTCATTGGTTTAGTTGCATAAGTAGGTTCCCACAGTGAGTAATTGAACATATGAGGCATTCAAACTTTCCTTTGTTGTTTTTCTCAATTCATAGTTGTTATATGTTATGCTCTATGTTTGCATGTCCAATAACCAAGCATTTGAGTGGGAAGAACTTTTATGGCATGCTGTTGGTGTATGTGTTTAAGCTAAATTCAATCATTGTTATCACAATCCTAGTGACCAATGTGTGTAACGATGTATGTGTCATTGTATATGTTTATAATGTCAAAGTTTTAACTTAATGAACTACAATATTATAATATTTACTTTGTACATTACAGTATCACTTTTTATCATCATGATTAGTGTGAAAGTTGTTCTGATTTAGACATAGTGAAGGAAATAAATTTATACAATGTTGGGTGATTTAACTATGGTTATGAAATTGGAACCCAACACATTTTGCTTTAGGTGTTATTTTTTGTTACAGGTCATAATGTCAACTATAAGTGTAGGAGAAAGCTTTGGAGGCAGGCTTCCTATTCCATGAAATAGGAATTACAAATGTGAACGAAGAGCTACAATAAATATTTTAGAATTGGACAAGAATCCAAACTACCTATACGTTAAATGCAAGGACAATAGATGTAAATACTTTCAAAAGCTTACCGATCCCATCACTGATAAACCTCATGAAGAACCCATGGTTTGTGATATAGAAGAAGATTCACATGAAAGGAGCATAGAACTAATAGAGTTGAAGCATAAAATAGCTAGGATTGAGGGGGCCTTAGCCCTTACGCTCTGATATTAGTGGTTCTGGTAGCTATGGGGAATTAGTCCACCTCTATTTGTAGTAGCATGTGTGGATTTAGTAGGTGTCATTTATGTAATATGTAATTGCATAGCTTGTTTGTGGTTGGAAGAGGAAGGCCAACAATTTTGTGCATGTAATTAAGCTACTTTTGTATTAGATGTAAGGTGGCTAATGCCGCCTAGCTTAATTGAACAATTTGCCATATAAATATTAGTCACATATATATGCATGTTGCTTGTTGACTCCTATAGTTATGTGTGCCCACTAATTTTGAGCTTTATTGTTGGTAATATTGATGTCCAATGTATGGTTAGTTTAAGTTCTATTGACTTTAGAATTTATTAGTTAGAGTTTAATCAACAAAATACTTATTGCGCTTGTCGTTGTCCTAACTGAACCTGCTCGTGTTAACCCCACATACCATGTTGTGCACAACAGTCCAACAGTTCTTCATTATTTTGATAAGGGACTGAATATGCGGTACCTCCTTGATGCTAGCTCCTGGGCACTGTTGTTGCATTATCTCTTCCAATGGAATCAGGTACCTAGGTTTAAAGTGATAATCTTGCATATACTTCTATTTAGTTTTCAATTCCACAAGGCAATACACCAATACCTTATCCTTATCTATTGTCCAAACATGCTTCCTTATCGCCACCATCAGAAGGAAGAAAACCTAAACACACTTTTACATCATTACAATCAACTGATCGACCACACACACTCACTAACAAGATGACAAAAGACCCAACAACATAAGATCAACATAAATTAGTCTATAGCATAGAAGATTCTGGCGATTTTTGGCTGACCATACTAACCTCGAATTTGTTAGCCGCTGTAGTGTCTTCACTTTTCCTTTTATCGCTATACTAGTTTGCAAGCCTTCTGATGAAAGGTAGGTGAACCTCATATATAAAGCCTGCCCATCTACTTTGATACAGATGTGATTGCTATACGATCGAGGTTATTTTTTAAATCCAATTTTCCTCTCCCTCCAACACCTCCTCAATCCCACCAAGTTTAGAAGGAAGCCTGTGCCCCTTACTGGTAGGAGAGCCCTCTCCAAAGGTAGAAGGAATTCTCATCTAAGAAGCCAACCAAACATCGGTGAGCTTCTCTTTCTCCTTCTCCCATGGCAAAAACCATCCAACCAAACGAGATTTTAGTCCTTTCACCTTGTTCTCTTTTCTCTTCTATCTCTCAGACACTCTCTAGTAGCTCTTTCTCTCTTGCTCCCTCATTGTTTTTTAACCTTTTTCTTTCTTTTGACACACCCATACCCTTCCTCCCATACGCCACTCTATTCGATATATGGTAGAGGCAAGCAGGTGGAAAAGTAGGCTCCTACTCTCACATTAGCCTAGAAAAAGTGGCTACCCTTTTTGTTTTATATTTTTTTTATTTTGTTTGTTTTTTCCCTTTTTTATTTTGATTTTTGCTTATACTAATGGTTTTAAGCTTTTATTTTGCATCTTTTGGTTTATATTCCTTTTCAACTTTTTTGTATTTTTGATTTTTTGTTGTTTCTTTTATTAATTATTTTTTAAAATATCATTTTAATCAATTAATTCAAAATTGATTTTTTGTCTTTTTATTTTTTTGAAATTTTGAAAATTTTATCTTCATTCTTGTTTTGAAATTTTAAAATTAATTTGGTTGGTAGAATCATGATGTTGGAATAGAAATGGGAGAGTCGTTTGTTTCCATTCCAACATTTGTTGGTCTTTATTGTAGATGAGATGCCACTCCTGCCACTCCTTTGGGAGTGGCCATTCCCCTATTTAAGGTAGTGTGCTTTCCATCACAGACCCACTGGAAACAAAGCTCTCTTCTAAGAATAAGCAATAGTTAGATGCATATACCCTTGGATTGAGGTAGAGAGAGGCAAAAGATCCATGGTTTATCCATCTCAAGAGTTAAAAGGAAGAGAAATATTGTAAAGATTGATGTCATTTAATTTACAAATTTTTTGGAAATATGGCTAAGGTTATCTTAGGTTATTATGTTTCTCTAAAACCGTGGGAATGAAGAGGAAGAAAATCTCCCCTACCATGACCTATTTACCAAGAAATAAATAATAGTAATAATTGGAGGGTTAAATATTATTTTAAAAGCCATGAATAAATGGATTGGGTGACCAAGACAAAAAAAACAGGATATTAAATAAAAAATAATATTTGAATAATATGTTATTAAAATACGAGGACTTATTAGCCTTTTTAACATTATTTCATTCCATTTTCTTACTATTTTATCCTAACCAAATACTGTTAAAATATTTCATTCTTTTCTTTGTCATACCAAACGTAATGATAGCTTATATCATTTATTCTTATTCCTACTCTTATTCTCACTCATATTCACATTCCCTTAAACACAATTCTCACAACCAAACAATGATTACAATTGCACCACCATTTCTTCTCCTGTGCCATATTGCATCATAATGTCTCTACCTCTTTTGTGCCAATTTCCAACGCAATTGTTCTTCTTGATATTTTTAAGCTCCATCAAATCAATGGCGTGTAAAAATCCAAAAGAAAAATAAAAGAACAATTATTTTTTCGTCAAATGAAGTACTGGGCTTAGAAGAATTTGGTCGATTTCATCTATCTATTGTTTGATTTGAGAGGCAAAATCTTTGAGAAAAAAGAGATAGGAAAGCATAAGAGTAGTTTTGCAAATTGGATTAGCGGGTTTATTTCTGTAGATTCTCCAAATAAGTATGGATTGTTAAGTTAAAAATTTAATGATTCAGATTTAAAGGTAAAAAAGTAACTGAAGATCGAGCGCGATCATTAATAAAAAATTTAAAGTATTAGTTTTCATTCAACGATTTTCATTTTTTTAAAGATTCTTCAATAATAATATTATTTGAACACATCTAAATTGGTAGTTTTGATCATGTAATAGTGGCCATGTCAACCATTGTAATGAATGTATGACACAATGGTAAGTTGGGCCATAGAAAAATCACTCCTTGAACTAAATTTGGATCAAGGTTGTGCAATCTTTCTTTTATACACAAAAAAAATTTGGACAAAAAATTTTTAAAAATTCTATATAAAAATACGTACTCATATATATATATATATATATATATATATATAGATACATATTGTATAGTATATAATATAAGATCTGAACTCCCCTTGAGACATGACAAGCATATTCCATCATTTTCAAATGGAAAGAGGACTCCCACGCGCGGGGGAGAGAGGTCTGCCAAGTTAAAGGAAGTCATGCCTTAGTTAAGTAACCAAATGCGGTAGGCAGAATGCTTCTCCCTCCCCATTGCTAGATTTCGTTCAACCAAACGTGATGTTTGTAAATTACAAGTTTCAATAGCATAATCCTTAATTAACCTACCGATTAGATTAATTAATGTTTGGACATCTTTAAAAAGAATAATTATCCAAGAAAATAAACCCTTTCTTGTGAAAGGAAAAAAAGCATAATCACATCACTAATCTCAAGCTACATACTTAAAGAAAAAACAGAAAGAAGAATTGAAACAGAGAACAAAAAAATTGAAACCTGAAATAAAAGACGACACAATCATGATAAAGGAAAAACCCTAAACAAACACCTTTTACCCATAATTCAACTAAAGAAAATAAGCATGATAATAAAGTTTTAAAAATCTTCCAAGAGAAGCTGCACATTTCTAAACTGCTATTGAATCTTTTAAGACATTTCCTTTGCTTAAACAGTCAAACACGTTATTATGGATAATGAGTTGTCTGCATTCATAAATATAAATTAAAATTCTTTTTCTCTGATCTCCTAGTCCTTTTATTTTCCCAAACAAACTCCTTATTGGGCCTCATCATAGGCCTCATAAGTTCTTGAACCAACTAAAGAGTGATTCATGGACCAACTAAAGAGAAAAAAAAAAACTAAATAATTTTTTTTAACTCAGTAATGGATTTAATCTCCCGCTCTCTCTCTCTCTAATGAATATATTGCATATCCAATAGTACTATTTATATGACTTTTATAAAGTAATTTTTTAATCATTATATAAAGTATTATTAGTTCCAACTTTACATATAAATTCTTACAACAATTCAGTTGTGTAGTGGAAATGCTTCGTGTTCTTAAAAATAGTGCGTTTTTTACTTAAACAAAAAATAAAAAAGAGATGGACGAGGTAGTATTACTATCCATGGTATCAAAGTAGTCATAGCAAATAATTTTTCCTATTACGAAAAGAGTAATAATATATTCACATATAATTTTTTTCTCTAAGATTGAAATATAAGGCCAAGTAAAAAAAAAAATCATATGAAAAGAGAATATGACAAACGAAGAGAGAAAGATAAAAGGAAAACAAAAAAGAAGGTTCTAACGCAAAGCCCATATATTGAAAGTTTTGGATCCTAGAATGAGGGCCCATTTGTACAAATGGATCATCCTCTTGTAGTTGCTTTATCTCCTTGTGAGCTATAAGCAACACTTAACATCCGGTTTTTAACAATTCTGTTATAAAATGTTTAATTAAATTATACTAAATATATGAAATTTTGATTAAAATATGATAAATATATAATTTAATTGAATAATCATATGTTTATTTGTAAAAATCATACACTTGTTATATTTTTGATTGAAACATAATATAATTATTATGTTTTAATTAAACAATTAAAAAAATATGAAACCATAAAAATTATTTTTCTATTATTAATTTGCACATGTAAATTGCAAGACCGACAAAAATTGTTACTACATTGACTTTTCGTTAAACTCGTCAAAACTTTTTAATTGAAAAGTCTTTTCAGGGAAAATAAGTTAGATGTCATCGGGGTCAGAGTGACAAATGACAAATTCAATTATAAAAGTAACGATGGTGTAATAACGAAAACGACAATATTCAAGTTTGCTAGTCTCACGGTGAACGATAAAAATTTCAGATTTAAAATTTTGCTTGTGGCTTGATAGAGGCTATTAAATGTCTATTAGTGCTAGCAGTAAAATTGTTAATTTTTTTAATTTTCTACAAAATAAATTATTTTTGTTGAATAATTAAAAATATGCATTGTCTTTTATCAATCTAGTGCATTAATTAAAAATTATGGTACATTTCAAAAAGAAATTTGAATATGATATTATAAAATAAAATATTTTTTTAATTTTCGTTTAATAAAATTTTATAAATAAAATTTTTAGTACATTCACAATTTTAAGTATAATGTTTCTATATTATAATTGAATACACTGTTATATTCAAAATTATAAGTACACTAATAATGACACCAATTTTATAACCAAATACTTAATTTACATTTTTTTTATTGTTATTACTATTAAATATACATACATGGAATCTATTAAAAGTTTTATTTTTACTCTTTTTTGTTTTGTATTTTAAATCATCAATATAAAAAATAAGAAAAATTCAAAAATTTTATAAAATCAATCAATTAAATGACTTATATATTTAAAATATATATCTAAGTATTTAAAAATTAAAATAATAATAATAATAAATAATTATTAATAAAACCAATAAAATTAATATGATTGAATTTTTATTTAACTAAATAATGTTATATAAAAGCTAAAGAAAAAAGGCCATCACAAAAAACTAGTCAATTAAATGTGAAAATCTCTTGATCTTATACATCTCTTATACAAAGCTCATTTCACACAAGTGCGTCTTAATGTGGGCGATCATACTATTAAATAAAAAAATAAAAGTGATTCGTTCAAAAAATTGTATATATATATATATATATATATAAATGGATTTTTATTTTTGTTTGAATAAGATTCTGACTAAAAATAATTTTAGTTGTCATATTAAACTCAAAAAGCCTATTTCAAAACAATTAAAAATAAGTTAAATAAAAAATGTTATTTGAAAATTTACTGTTAAGGATTATAAATTTAAAATGTTTACTATAAATAAATTTAAATTTTAAGTTTATTTTAAAATATTTAAAGACTACTTTTTCTTTTATAGGATCGCAATGCAAGATCCCAAAATCTCAAGGTTTGACGTTTCAAAATATAAATAATTTTAGTGCATAAGTCATTCAGAATAATTTATAAATTTAAAGCTCTTTACTAGATATTTTAAATTTGTAGTCCATATAAGTAAATTTTTCAATAATTTCTTGATATCACCTAAATTAACACTTTGAAGAGTAGCAAATATATGAATTTCATGACTAAAAAGGTACTTTTAAAATTAAATTGTAAAATATGAATACGTTAAATAGATATATTAAAATGAGTAATAATTTAATTTGTATAATTTGTGTCAAATATAGTAATAATTGGTACATTCTTATTTTAATCGACCTGAAAAGAGCTGAAGGTGACGTAGAACTGCCACGATTTTCCAAAGATGAAAGAGTTTGAATGTTTACGAAGAAAACAAACGAATGAAGAAGAAAATAGTGAATCTCTGATGATGTCACGTGACATGCACCGCCCTTTACATAAGTCAAAAGGTATCTCCTTTGGAATATGGGAGGGGCTTGTCACGTCACATCATCAGGAATTTATACCAATTTTAAAAAAATTTATAATTTTAAATATTTAAATTCATTTAATTATAATATAAAAATATTATATAATATTATTATTTTTTAAATTGATGTTATTATAAGTATATTTTTATATTATATTTTAAGTACATTAAAGATAATATTTAAAAAATAATACCATAAATGGATATCAATAAAAATTATTTTTTAAATGTTTATTTTTAAATAAATATTTTGATATAATTATAAAATTAATTGTATGGATATAATGATTAGGTGATATATTAAAAGAAAGACATATAATAATTATGTATCAAAATACTTTAATTCTAAAATTTAGAATAATTTATTATATTTATACTTTGATTTTATTATTTTTAAATTTTACTTATGAATTTAAAATTTTTAAATTTTATTTCTTTATACTTTTAATTTTATACATGAAAATATTAGTTTATAAATTCCTTAACTCATCTTTGCATATTTATTTTAAAAAGTAGAGTGGTAAATTAAAAATAAAAAAATAGATTAATAAATAAAATTTAAAAATATTGAAGGTTAAAATATAAATATAACAAGTTATTTTAAATTGATATACAGTCAACATATTTTAATTTTAAACAATTAATATACTACATAATGCTTATATAAATACAATTAATTTTATAATTACACCAAATATGTTACCTTAATTTTATTATGTCCAAACATAAATTTTAGATTAAAGATACGGTAATTCATCCAAAAATAAGTTTCTTCTCATTTATAAGTAGATAAGGCATTGGAAGACACATATAATTATGTAGTAAAATATATTTTAATTTCTTTATTTATGAGTTTAATTTTAATTTGATCTTTAGTTTAAGAATATGGTATTAATTTGGTATTTCATTAATTATTAATTTCAATTGATTTATTACTTATAAATTTAATATTAATTTGGTGCCTTATTATAGTTCAAAATTAGTTAGAGATAAGAGACTAGTAACTTTTATATTAAAATTAAATTCATAAGTGACTAAATTATGATTAAAAAAATAATGAAAAGTTAAATTAAAACTAAATATTAATAAAAAATTAAATTGAAAAAAGACTTCGTAAGTGAGGAACCTAAATAGTATTTTACTCTTAATTTTGGAAAAAAATTTAACACAAAATTAAATATGATTATTTTCAAGAAAATTTCTAATGTTATATGCAAATAAAATTTTAATTTAATCACATATATCTTTTCTAAATTTTTTCAAATTTCATAACAGATTCATCTTTATTTTCAAATTTATATGTATAGTAAAAAATAAAAATTATCAAAATAATAGAACAAATTTTTGTTTAAAGAGAAATTTACATATGTTTCAAAAATAAAAAAGACGTGGTTGTAATTTTAACGAAATTGAAGGGAAATTTGTACAGTTTAACGTATTATTTAAAATGTAGGAGCTGACACGTTACGACATGCAAAAAGGTCACGTGGTCACAAGCGCATGGTTGATCCTACAGTTGAAAGACGTGAAGCATACCCCCAATCGGCGATTTCGCGTGACTTGGTGTGATTCCGCTTCTACTGATTTGTACGGGCTGTCCGGTTAGTGAAAATTTGGTAGTTACTTGGGCTTTCAGATTCTTCTTGAGTTTATTTTTATTTTCTTTTTTAAATTAAAAATGGGTTATATTAATTTATATAATCAGTGACCAAAAAAAGTATACAATTTAATATAAATTATATCTTATATTTATAATTTATATAGTATAATGAGTATAAATATGCATTTAGTTCATATAAAATAGTTATATTTGAATTTGAAATAAATTGATTAATAATTTACAGTGTACAGTAAAATAGAATTTAAGACATATATTTTTATTAGAAATATATTTTAAAATAAAAATAAATATTATTCTTGAGGATGTTTTGGTATTTTTTTTTTTACTTATAAAAAGTTTGTAGTTGTGTGATCTTGTAAGGGAGAATAATGTGCTCTATTTTTGTGATTAAATAAAACAATGAGTTAACGAAAACTATTTGAAATGTGTATTATAAGTGGTCCAATTCATTGTGATATATTTTAATGATTTGCAATTAGCTTCTTGCAAATTTTGAATCTACAGAAACTGGTGTCTACAATTTTTTTTCCTAATTAGTTCGTAGCACTAAGCAGTAGTTACGTATAATATATTCCTCTGAGATAATTTTAAGTAAATAACTTTCCGATGTTAAAAATTACATTAAATTAATAATTAATTCCAATTATATAAAATATTTGAGATGTATATTTAAATTATTGTTTATCATTTTTATATCGATCATTGCTTCATGCCAATGTAATATATTCTTTTAGATAATTAAATATAAGTAACATTTGATATTAATCGACCAAAAATATTATCTAAAATTTTTGTTTCTATTGTAATTTCAGTGTCTCTAATTCATCATTTAAAAAATACTTTGTTCTCATAATGTTAATTAGAACAACTTTATCTTTTTAATTTATTCATTGAAGCGCCTTAAGTCTAAATCTATAGTAAGTAACTAATGTAGACGTCCGTTAATGGGTGCGTTTTATTAAATTCTCAACTTTTCATATCATAATTTTTTATTTTTTTCATACATGTATAATTTTTTTTTAAAATGTATAAATTTTTTACAGTCCACCCAAAAAAATAATAAAATAATTCTCTTAAATAAATTTTTTTTTGAAATCTAAGAATTTTTTTAAAGTAAACAAAAAAGTTCACAAATTATTCTTCCAAGTCTAAAATTTTTTTAAGTGAAATAAAAAATTAATAAATTAATTAACTGTCTCTTAATTTAAAAATTCTTTAAAGTTTAAATATTTTTTTAAAGTCAATAAAAAATTAATAAATTAATTAATAAATTGTCTCTTAAATTTTTTAATAAAAGATTATAAATATAATTTTACATTGCCCAAAACTAAAACAAAAGAAAATAATATAATTGAATAGTTTATGATAATACTTTCTCAATAAACACATTGTCATCACTTTTTTTTTTTTTACTAATATCACATAACTAATTTTATAAACTTTCTTTAATTTATTTTTTTGTCACAATATATTATGAATTTTTTTTTATGAATACTTATAAATATTGTTAATTTAAAATATATTAATATAGGTGTCATCTTGCACTAATACAACCAGTTATAATGTACGGATATAATTGTAATAATATCAATTCAAACAATAATAATATGTATCATCTTTAGTGCACACAAAATTTTTTAATGCATTGACACCCAGTTATAATGTAAGGATATAATTGTAATAATATCAACTAAAAAATAGTAATATAACAATTATATACTTACATTAGTATACTAATGCATTCAAAATTGTGATTGTACTAAAAATTTTATCATAATAATATTATAATTATGTTCTTACAGTGCACTCAAAATTATAAATGTATCAAAAATTTTACCATTAACATATAATAAAAAAAATTAATGTTTTTTAAAATCCATACAATACACGAACAAATAACCTAATTTAATTTTAATTGACTCAGCATGAGGTTTAATAAAACTTAACAAGCTACCAAAATGTCATTGGTTCAAATTTTTGCCATATTCCGGACTATTAATACACTAGATGCCAACATCATAAAGCGTGTCGCTTTGGCGTCCATTGATCTGACCACTGATTTTAAGGAACCATTAATGATCATCAGGAAATGGGAAAGGCCATACGCGACGTTAACTTTACGTGATTAATGCGAATGAAGTCTACGTATGCTTGGGTGTTGAAAAGAACGAGACAAAAGAAAGTGCATCTGTCATGGCAGGCTTTCCTTCTTGGAACGGCACCACGCGAAACTCACAGCGTAACGTTTTATGAGAAACGGTGCATCCACCCCCACTTGCTCAGTTGGATTGGAATTAATTACCGGCGGAGGCTAATTTTACCGGATCTTAAATTTTAAATTAAAGTTATATAAATTTAATTTTTGATTAATATAATTTATAAATTTTATTTTAATAAAAAAATTACATAACTGTGATTTATATTTAAAATGTTTATTTAAAAAATTTATTCTGTTATTATTACAATTTATTTGATACAAAAGTAATTTTATTTACTTTTGTATAAATATGAAGTAGAGGACAAAAATAATTTTAAAGAAAAATTTAATATTAAAATAAACACGCTATATATTTTAATATTTAAAGTAATGATTTATATTAAAAATATTATGTTCTTTATTTATATTACAACAATTATTATATATTATTTAATATAGAATAATAGTTTATATATATTTTCATGGGAGAAAAATTTATATATAAGTTATTAGATTTTTATCATGTTGTTATTCATATTTTAATTAAAATATCATAAATATATAGTTTTTAATTATATCAACATATGTGTATAGTATTGCAGATAATTATATATTTTTATATTATTATTAGTTAAATATACATTTCTTATGTCTCAATTAAAAAACCTGATAGTAAAAATATGAAAAATTTTAGGTAAATCTAATCATATAATCATATTCATTAATTAAATAAAAATTAAAATAATTTGATTAGGAATGATTAATTATTAAATAAGTTAATGTGATAATAATTATTTAATAAAATTATTTTTCATACTGATTGTTAATTAAATAATAATAATAATAATAATAATAATAATAAAGAGTTATTGAGAACATGGGATGATCACTTCAGTACAAAACCTATGGATCACTTTTCCGAATTTGTTTGTTAACCTCGCTCATAGTTTTGGGGGTTGCCACATGCATGTCCTTTTCTGCCTTTTTGCATTATTTAATTAAGGCGGATGAATTGCATTAATCATTTGTATTTAGAAAAATGGTTTAGTAATAATTAAAATCTGGAATACGTTCTGTTTTGTAGATGAATTAACAATTTATCTGTCTAGGTTAAATAGTTAATCTTGTTATTTTGGTAAAATTGCAACACATTATACGTTAATTCTAGTTCTAATTAACTACCTAACGAACTTTAATTAAAACTATTTTTAACGACAGACAAGTCAGGTTCCATTGCCGTGCATGGCATCGATTTTAGTGCAATTGCGAACACTTATTTATATATATTTTTTTAATTCTCAGACAGAATTTTCTTTGCAAATTAGAAGACATTCTCGATTATTTAGTATAATATAGTCTCTTCCTCAGTTGTTTATTCATCTTAAAATTATACGATAATCATTCTCTGAAAACATTACAAAAGTTAGGAGATGATAAAGCATTACATAAAACAATATGTTTAGTTATGATAGCTTGACTACGGTTGAACTAATCATGGTTAAACCATGACTTAACTATAATTATTATTAAACCTATAGTTAAGTCACGTAATTTAACCACGGTTATAACATACAGCGACTAAATACAAGAACTCGTCATAATTTACAAAAATTGTAGCAATGCAAGTTTAACTAAGATCAACCACGATTTTAAGAATCATGGTTAGAACTTTAATGTTGGGCTAACCAAGGTTTTTGTAGACCGTGACTAAACCATAGTTTAAAAAAAAAAAGTCGTTAGGCCACTTTTTACTATGACCCAACCATAGTTTATGTATAAATTGTGATTAAGCCACCAGATGAACTAGATGAGCCTAGCCATAGTTGGATAAAAACATGGCTAGGCTACTAAAAAATGTAAAAAAGAAAAGATAACGTGACCTAACTATAGTTATAATGAAAATGTGTTGCTAGGCCATAGCCTAGTAACAATGGTTAGGCCCATTAAAAGTTTAACTGTACCTCGGTTTACCCATTTGATTTTCACAGTTTCATACACATATCTTGTTGCGCTTTGTTCTTCCTTTCTTCCTTGTCCTCAGCGCAGACTGCGACAGTGAAGACCTCCCACCATCAGCGAGCATAGAGACGATGATGACGTTAGTTGACTTATAAGGCTTGGTATTTCCCCTCGCCTCCCTCTTTTTGCTTGAGATTTTGCAAACTTTGTAGTTATAGTTTTGATGTTATGTTGTATGGATGTAAGTTTATTTTGTTGTATTATTTCATTTTTTTTCCAGAATTCATTATTATTTTTTATTATTTTATTATTTCTAGTTTTATTTTTTTATTGTTGTGTTTTTTTTTTCCTGGTTTTGATTTTAATTTATTCATATGTGATATACAATATTCTTATTCATTTTTTTTTTATTTTGTTTGAGATAATACAAAATTCATTTTTAAGTGTTATTATTATTATTGTTATTATCTATTATCTATTAAAAGTGTATCTTTTTAACATTACTATTATGTTTTTCTTTTTCATGAATATGAATATTTCTTGATTTAGAATTTTCATTATCCTATATGTTTGTTTTTATTTTAGTTTTAGTCATGGTATGATCTTTATTATCACGTTTTATATTTTATTATCAACATTGTTTTTTTTAATATTGTTACACTTTTGTAATGTTTAGTTTAAGTTTTCTTGAAGTTAAATGAGTTGAATATTTAGATTATATTAACCATTTGATATATATATTGAATTGATTTAGTTTGTATATATATAATGATTGTACTTTGTTGTTGAGAAATATGATGATATTTATGATGTTCAAAATGAATATTCTTATAACTTTGTTGATTGTTGGCAAATTGATATTTGTTTCCCATGTTGTTATTGTTTTTTTTTTTTTTTTTTAGTTTTTAGGAAATGGATAAGTTTTGGATTTTTAGGCCTTAAAATACTCCTGAATATTTAGACAGATTAAATGGATTTTTAGACTTTGTATTTGCAAATAAGAGTATTGGAGATAAGATAATATGCTCATGTCTTAAATGTAAATTTAAGAAATGACAAGTTAGATAAGTTGTGCTGGATCACTTAATTGTTAAACCCTTTCCACCAGGATACACTTTTTAGGTTAAGTATGAGGAAACAACTAATGAAGAATCTTATAAGGAAGAACATCAAGGCCATAACTTAGCAATGAATCAATTTGCTGGGATAACCTTATACACAACATGGTTTGTAATGTATTTGAGGTTCATAATGATAATGAAATTGTTAATGATGTTGGTGGTTCAACTTCAACATTGGACCAAACATTACATAGTGGTGTGCAAGAATTTCAAGACTTGCTTAAGGATGAATTACAAAATTGATACGAAGGGTGTGGGAAATACTCTAAGTTGTCCTTTTTGGTAAAGTTGTATCACATCAAGTGTATGTGTGGAATAAGTAATAAGGCTATATCAATGTTTCTTGAATTATTAGCCAATACATTTGAACATGCTAAGATTCTACCATCTTGTTATGAGACAAAGAAAATTATAAACAAATTAAGGCTTAATTAAAAAAAAATTCATGGTTGTCTAAATAATTGTATGCTATGCTTAAGGGAGGATGAAAATAGAAAAGTTTGTAAGAAGTGTAATACCTCTAGATGGAAACCAAAAGGTAAGGGAAAAAAGTGAACCAAGCAGCGGGCAAAAATACTTAGATACTTTTCATTGAAGCCACGGTTGCAAAGGTTGTTTATGTCTTCTAAAATTACTGAGCACATATGATGACATGTATTGGATAAGAATAATGATGGCATGATGAGACATCCAAAGGATTTTGAGGCATGGAAGAGATTTGACCTAATGTATCCTCAATTTGCCTTAGATCCATGTAATGTACGCTTAAGTTTTGCCACATATGGTTTTAACTCTTTTGGCAATCTGAGTACAAGTTATAGCATCTAGCCAGTGGTGTTAATATGTTACAATCTCCCGCCCTAGATGTATATGAAATAAAGTTTTTTCATTTTCTCAATGATTATTCCAGGGAAAAGAGCACCAAGAAATGATATAAATGTGTATATACAACCATTGATAGATGAATTGAAGGATTTATAGCATGTTGGAATTGAAACATATGATTCCTTCACTAATGAGGTGTTTAATATGCGTGTAGCACTAATGTGGACTATTAGTGATTTTCTAAGGCTTGGTACTTTATCTAGGTGGAATGTCCACATTGGCTTTGTATGTCCCAACTGTAATTTTAACTCAATCCTTGTTCGTCTTTCCCATAGTCAGAAGTGGTGTTTTATGGGTCATCGTCATTATTTGAGCTCAGGGCATAAATTTAGAATGACCTGAAATCAATTTGATGGAAATGAGAATAAGAGAAGTCCTCCAAAAGCAATCATTGTCTTAGAAATCTTAGATCAGCTTGAAAATGTTAATGTTATATATTGGAAAGATGTTGAAGTTAAAGTCCATGGAAAAAAGGACTTGAGGAGCTAGTGTTAATGATGGTGAGACTTAACAATGGCATAAGAAAAATATACTTTTTCGACTTCCTTATTGGGGGAATCATTTATTATGCCACAATCTATATGCAATACATATTTATAAAAATGTATGTGAGAATGTGCTTTTCACTTTGTTAAATGAGCTTATGCATTCAAAAGACCATTTAAATGCATGAAGAGACTTCCAAGAAATGAATATTAGGCCTGAACTTTGGCCTAATGAGAGTGGGAGATATTCTTCAGCTTTATTCACCTTCATAAATGCAAATAAGGATGTCTTTCTTATGACTTAAAAGAATATCACTGTCCTATATGGCTATTTAAGTAACATTTCTAGGTGCATTGATTTAAGACAGTGTAAGATTGGGGGGGTGGAAAAGTCATGACTCTCATGTTTTGATGAAACAATTCCTACCCATAGCAATAAAGACCACACTCATAAAAGAAGTGTGTGCAATACTGATTGACTTGTGTGCATTTTTCAGAGAATTATGTAACAAAGTCTTAAGCGTGAATGTGCATGACCAACTCTAAGATAGAGTTATTCTTACATTATATCATTTAGAGATGTTATTTTCTCCTTTATTTTTCACTGTCATGGTTTATTTGACTTTGAAGAAGCAAAGCTTGGAGGTCCAGTACAATATAGATGGATGTACCTTATTGAAAGATAGACTTATAATTCTTCGATGATTAATTATTTCTCATTTGCTTTAATTATACTCATGACCAATAAAGAATCTATTTGCTAGGTATTTGGTAAAGTTAAAATTATATTACACAACAAGGCTCGGTCTGAGAGCTTGATAGCTAAAAGTTATATAGCTAAGGAGATTTTAACTTTTTGTTCATGATATTTGGACAGAATTGAGACAACATTCAATCGACCTGAGCATGTAGATGATCAATCTAATGTTGGGTCATCAAATCTTGATACTTTGTTTCCTATTATTGGAAGACCTATCGGTACTTTTGAATACTTTACTTTATCTCTTACAAAGAAATTACAAGCACATTATCATATGCTGACTAATTATAAACAAGTGGATAAGTTTCTTTAGGAAGTGGATTATACTTATTGAAATTAGTACTTTCATATACAATTTCATCAATGACACTTCTTGTATATGTCATACAGGAAATTTAGAGATTACATAAGGAGACAGTTAGGGTTGGTTTTTTTTTTTTTTTTTTTCTATTTAAGGAATTAAGCACTCAATCATTGTATCTACACGTCTCCCTCTTTCTAGTCTTTGGCTCGAATGAGAGATCAAACCAGAAAGTTGGGGGAAATTAGTAATTAAATTAACATCCATGCAAATAATTAATCCGTATTATGTTTCAAAAGTAATGGACAAGAAAAACAAGAGAGATATATTAATTGAGTACAATTTTTCTTGAGTTAATTTATTTAAGTATATTATTTAGAGGTAACATAAATATTTTAAAAGTTTCCAGAAATTCAATATTTTTTAAGCATTTTTAATAATTTCAAAATTATTGATTAAAAATTAATGGCAAGATAACAAAATTGTCCACCAAACATGCATTTAATAGAATTAAATTTATATATCTTTATTATTAAAATTTTCAATTAAAATATAACAAGTGTAAAGTTTAATTATGTAACCATTTAGTTATTTGCAAAATTATACATATATTTATTATGATGTTTTGATTAAAGAATTTGATAGTAAAAGTATAACAATTTTTTGAAATAACTTCATGTTTCAAACTATATTTCTCATTGTCGGAAAATTACATATAGTTTACATATATATATATATATATATATATATATATATATATAAATGAAATCTAGTGGCAAAGCTTGCATGGATTTGCCGTATGTGAGTTTGCATTTTGTATACGCCTGTGGTTTAAAAATTCCGAGGACGAAAGGACCGACATAATGCGACCATAGACTTGGGAAGTTAAGTGGGCAAAATTCTTTTTGACTAATTAAGTGACTCACTTTTCTTTTTTCTCACGAAATATAAATTACGAAATTGGCGGCCACCAAATCACTTCTGACTCAAAACCAATTTTTCTTTGAATTCACTGGCATTTCCTTTGACCTTGGAACAGGCTGAAGACTCACATTTCGTACAACATTAAAATTTTTTTTTGCCTTTTTAAATTATACTAAGAATCTAAGGGTGAATGCACTTTCCTTAATTTCATAAAAGATTTAATTTGATTTCAATATTTTAATAGCGAACCTTTCATTATGTTTTATTTTAAAATGATTCAATTTTATTCCTCTAGTAATTATGAAATAGAGACTTTTCAATTTATTGCTTTTATCAATAATTTAAATATTGAAATAGGCTAAAATTTCAGTTTGTTTGACTCTCAAAATTGGTAATGAAAAACATCCGGCCAAAACCAGTCGAGAAACCAACCAAATAGGGCAAAAACTAGTAAAACCGACCAAAACTGACTAGTTTTCGAATTGAATCAGTTTTGTAATTTAAAAAAAAAAAATTTTTGGTCTAAATTAAGGTTTTGGCATTTTGTTAGAGATTTAAGACAGTTCAACAAACTCCACCCTACCCAATTTTCTTAGATTTACTATGAAAAAAGCCAGCCAAACTGGCAAAAATGGACTAATTTTTGCTATTGAATCGATTTTGTATTGGTTCTTAATATTTTTGTCTAGATTGAAGTTTTGGCATTTTGTCAGAGTGATTTATAACAGAAATAAATTTAGAATTTGATTTTAAGAAGATAAAAAGCCTTTGAATAAAAAATTTAAATCAAATGGATTAACTTATTTCTTAATCAAAAGTAAAATTAATTAAAAACCATTGTCTAAAAATATGTGAGCTCTTATAAATTAAAATAAATAAATAATATAAGAAAAATTATTTATAAAAATTTAAAGCATGCAATTGTCCCTCCTGCTCCTTAGATCCATGAAAGTTATAGATCCAACGCAACTATTGTACATATATTTTCTGTTAAAATAACACCCAAATTGGTAAAAATTGACCGGTTTTGATACTAAATGGATTTTGTATTGGCTTTTATTTTTGTTTGAATTAAAGTTTAGGCATTTTTTGGGTGGAAGTTGATGATGTTTAGTAGACTCTACCATAGGTTTATTGTCATACACAAAACAATTTAATTAATTTTTAGCTTATTAAATATTTATTTATATATATTAAATATTCTCTTACAATATATGTATTCATTTAATTATAAATATTATATTTATCTACATTTTTTAATATACAAGTTCGATCATAGTCTGACCATTAAAACGTTAATAACTTTTTATCCCAAATTAATAACCAAGCCAAGCTGTTGTAACTTCAATATCTCATAAGCAATTTTTTCGTCTCCGATCGGCCAATTACTTCTAAAATCTCAATATGATAGTCTTGTCGCATGGATGTTGATTCACGTGTCCCCGTCGAAAAGTTGGTACTTTATTTGCTAGTTAAATATACAATATATATATATATATATATATATATATATAGATTTCTCATAGTCAGAAATATTAGGGTCACAGCTCTCTACCAAATTGGAATATTCCTCACTATCATTTTCTATGAAACTGGGAGGAAATCGATAAAGGATTTTTCTATCGGTTAATTTATTTAATATAAAACATTTGGATTAAACTTTAAAATTGTATGTAGTTAAATATATCATTTTTTAATTAAATGTAGTCATAAATGTATACAGTTTTCTTTTAATATAATCATTGAATTTCTGCATTTTTCAAAAAAAGAAAAAAAAGAAAAATTTCGTTTTCGTTCTTCTACCTCTTCCCCGGACTTAACGTGATTACTTCATTGTTGCCCTCAAGGACAGGGTTTTGTAGGATCTTAGTTCAGTTTATTTATGAGCTCCTTTTATAAATGAATGAGCATTAACAATATCAAATTAGAAACTTTCATACAATATTATCTATATATATATATATATAACAATTGATAAACTTTATATGAGTTGAATTTATTGAAATTTAACCAAAGAGAAAAGGAAGAGAAAAACAAAAAATACTTGACGTATGAGTTAGTTCCCGCTTTTTGAATGATTAATATCATCGGAATCATACCATTTATTCCTTATAAATTTGAAATACCGTTCTACGTCAAAAACTTGAAGATGAGTAAGATAATCTGCAGTAAAAATACTTATTATAGATAATTCACAGACAAAATGTGTTCCCATTCATAAAAATGAGTGTAAACTCGTAAAATCTCAACTATTAAATTTTAAATCAATGGTTAAAATTTTATTATTATTGGTCAGTTTTACCAATCAAAATGTCTAGAAGGTCTATTTTAAAAGTAAGACTCTTGAATAGAATATATTCCAGTATTGCATGCATTTCAGAAGCAAAATTTCAATTTTGTTGCTCCTTTCATAGAAATCATAGTGCAGCACGGAACTCATTAATTACGAATACGAAAAATGCAATCGTGCACTTAGTAAAATAAACAGTTCAACACCAATTTCCGTCCCCTTCATTTCTTTCTATTAATTTTTCGATCAATTTTTTTTAAAATAAACATAAAAAGAATAACAGTCAAAATTTAAAATAAATTCTATTTAAATAAATCTCACTTATTTTATATTTATTTTTTATATTAATAAAAAAATTATTAAAAAGGGAGAATATCCAAATTCATTCAACATGATAAAAAAAATAAGATGTTTTTAAATAGGAAGAAATATAGAATATTCAAATTCGTTCAACATGATAAAAAATTAAGGTGCTTTTAATACCAAAGATTTAGTCTTATTTTTTGATTCTTCAAAGAAAACCCAGTGAATCATTTACCTCGTAAATTTAGTTAAATTACAATTCATTTTATTTTTATGTTTTAAATTTATTATCTTATTCTATCTATATTCAATATATATTATTTAAATTTTTATTTGAGTGATTTCTTTTATCAATGAAATTAGCATTTTATCTAACATGTGTTTCTTTGGAAAATAAAATGACTTAATTGTCTTTACTATTCACTTTTATATAAATAAGAATTTAAAAAACATATATAATTTTATAAAAATATTTAATTAATTAACTGTCGTATTTAATGCACTTACACATTTTCACAAATTTTAAATGCATAAACAATTTTACTTTAATATTAAACTATACAAAATTATTTGTACCAACAATTCATGCTTTAATATGAATTTTATAAAACTAAACACATTTATTATCATATTAAAAATTAAATCATAATTTCAATGTTAAATAAATTTTATAAAAAACTTTTCATAACATATCTTAAATGTTAAATAAGTCACATCACATGATACTTTCAAAACAAAAAGAACTAACTATAACTTAATCAAATTCTAAAAGAAATATAATTTAGTTTTTCATGCAACTACAATTTTATTTATTATTTTAGATCTTGTTGATCAATGCTTTAAATTAATCTAACGATTCAGATTATTAACTGTGTTCGCAATCCGTTTCAGATTTTTTTTAAGAGCATAATTCTTTTTTATATCAAATTACTTGCCCACATATTTCGTTCAATAAACCCATTCGTTTCATGTTTCTAGAAAGCAAACAAAATCCAAGCCGATAATTCGCGTTATTTTTCCGACAATCTGTACGGCGTAGGAGACAGACAACGGCATAGATCACCGCCAAAAAGCTGAATTCCAATTCCAATAGCTAAACCGAAAACCGCACCTAGTATTGTGTTCCTCCTTCCTACACTTCCATTTACACTTCTTTCACACCCACCAAAACCATGATTATAAATCCTCTTCTTCCCGTTCTCATTCACCACAAGCGCATAAAACAATTTCTACAAGCTTTAAAGTCATCATCTTTTCCAATTTCTCGTTCAAACTCTTCATCAACCTGAAAAGCTCCCATACAACAACTATGGACACTAAGATTGGAGCTCTGGATGCGTGTAAGCCCGCCTGCAACGACGTGGGCTGCCTGCCTAACGGCACTGTTTCGACCATCCAGAACGCTGCTTCCCCGATCACCTCCTGTGAGGCCACGCTGGGCCGCCACCTGGCTCGCCGGCTTGTGCAGATTGGCGTCACCGACGTCTTCTCCGTTCCCGGTGACTTCAACCTCACACTTCTCGACCATCTGATCGACGAGCCGGGGCTCAACGTCATCGGCTGCTGCAACGAGCTCAACGCCGGATATGCCGCTGACGGTTACGCTCGCTCCCGCGGCGTCGGTGCTTGCGTCGTTACATTCAGCGTTGGTGGCCTTAGCGTTCTCAACGCCATTGCCGGTGCTTATAGTGAGAATTTGCCGCTTATTTGCATCGTCGGTGGTCCCAACTCTAATGACTATGGTACCAACCGGGTCCTCCACCACACTATCGGGTTACCCGATTTCAGCCAGGAGCTTAGGTGCTTCCAGACTGTTACTTGCTACCAGGTATAAATCTCAACTGTTTATTGCTTTTGCATTTGATACGAGTGTCGGATAAATATTAGACACGAAAAAACTCTGATTTTGAAGATCCTTCAGGGGTAACTTATATTTTTAATTTATCGTAAATCATTGAGTTTCAATTCTGGGAAAGCTTAATGCTTGTGATGATTCCCCAGAAGAAACTGAATTTGGGGGGGGGGGGGTTCTTGATGAGATTGTGTAATTTGCTGCCACTTTTGGTTTATTTTGGCGAATTCCTCTGTGTTTTTTTTTTTAGTGATCTTCGTTAGTGTGCTAAGTAGTTTTGGTGCTTCGATGTTATAGGCCGTGGTCAATAACTTGGAAGACGCACACGAGCAGATTGATACGGCGATCTCAACTTCTCTGAAAGAAAGCAAGCCTGTATATATAAGCGTGAGCTGTAACTTGTCTGCAATTCCTCACCCCACTTTCAGTCGCGAGCCAGTTCCTTTCTCTTTGTCTCCCAAGTAATTTCTCTATCCTTTATTTTTAGGTTATCTTTTTTGTTGTTACTTATCAGTCATGTACATTTAAAAAAATAGACATGTTCAACGCATATCAGATATTTATATTAGACATTACGCAACACTATGCAGTGTATAGGCTTCTTAGAATGTTCTTTGTTAATGCTGATGTTCTTTCCCATTTAATGTTCCTTTGGGGTGTGACAGATTGAGTAATCAGATGGGCTTGGAGGCAGCAGTGGAAGCAGCTGCAGAATTCCTCAACAAGGCAGTGAAACCAGTACTAGTAGGAGGGCCTAAACTGAGGGTGGCGCATGCAGGTGACGCCTTCGTTGAACTAGCCGATGCGTGTGGTTATGCACTTGCTGTAATGCCAGCTGCAAAAGGATTAGTTCCAGAACAGCACCCTCATTTCATCGGAACATACTGGGGTGCTGTGAGCACTGCTTTCTGTGCTGAGATTGTGGAGTCTGCTGATGCATACTTGTTTGCTGGACCCATCTTCAATGACTACAGCTCTGTTGGGTACTCACTTCTTCTCAAGAAGGAGAAGGCCATCATTGTTCAGCCGGATCGGGTTATCGTTGGAAACGGACCTGCATTCGGGTGTGTGCTCATGAAGGATTTCCTAAGGGCACTTGGAAAGCGTCTCAAGCACAACAACACTGCCTATGAAAACTACCATAGGATATTTGTCCCCGAGGGGCATCCTTTGAAGGCTGGACCAAGAGAACCTTTGAGGGTGAATGTTCTGTTCCAACATATTCAAAATATGCTGTCTGGTGAAACAGCTGTTATTGCTGAGACAGGCGACTCGTGGTTTAACTGCCAAAAGCTGAAACTGCCAAGAGGCTGCGGGTAAGCTTTGAAGAGGACTAGATTTTCTTGAGCTTTGTTCTGAATATTTCATATAAGCGCTTGAATGATGATGACTGATGAGATCTCTTAAAATGATCAACAGGTATGAGTTCCAAATGCAATATGGTTCGATCGGATGGTCTGTTGGGGCAACTCTTGGCTATGCTCAAGCTGTTCCTGAGAAACGGGTCCTTGCTTTCATCGGTGATGGAAGCTTTCAGGTAGGTCTTGTGCCTATTCCATCATAGTAAACTGCCAGAAACCGTTTCAAGTTGGAGGTCTATAAATAATATAATATAATCTCTAATACACACTAAAGTATAGATAGACTAAATTAATATCAGCTCATCATGCTTTGTTAAAATTTTGTTTAATTCGAAAGAATGTCATGTTAATAATCATTTTTAAGTGAAGGTAGTTTATATAATCTATTATATAAACCAGGATGTTTCTACTTTCTCGAGAAGCATGATTTTAATCGAAAGAAAGCTGTGTAGTTTAGTTCAACTCAAAATTCTATCAAGTGCTTCTGAATTTCTGCTAGGAACTAAAACCATTTGTGATGAGTGATGACAAGGCTTGGAACCGATTCTGCTGTTTCTGTGTGTGTTTCAAAATGCTCTGCAGGTGACTGCACAAGATGTATCCACAATGCTACGATGTGGGCAGAAGAGCATAATCTTCCTGATAAACAATGGTGGATACACAATTGAAGTTGAAATTCATGATGGGCCATACAATGTGATTAAGAACTGGAACTATACTGCGGTGGTTGATGCAATCCACAATGGTGAAGGCAAATGCTGGACCACCAAGGTGAATCTCTCAACACTCTACATTCAAAACTGTTCTTAAATATTCACTATTAATAACAAAGGAAACTGCTAATTCTGTATGTCTACTTATGAGCACCATATTACTATATTACAGGTGTTTTGTGAAGAGGATCTGATCGAAGCAATAGAGACTGCAACAGGTCCTAAGAAGGATTGCTTTTGCTTCATTGAGGTGATAGCTCACAAGGACGATACCAGCAAAGAGCTGCTTGAATGGGGTTCAAGGGTCTCAGCTGCTAATAGCCGTCCTCCCAACCCTCAGTGAAATTGAACCATTGCTGCACAATGCATTACCAAAAGGGCATGTAATTTACAATATGAAGAGATTGATCCTTTGTGATGTTTCTGTTAGAGAATTTTCTTTCCTTTGAAGGATTTGCGAGTCCTTTCAATTGAGTTACATTGGTGTCTGTTTATATTCATCCATTCCAGAGTTAATCATTTCCCCATGTCTTTACTTTCTTTTTTACTTGAATTGATTTGAAAAAGCTTCTTTACTTTTGGATTCTTGTGTGATTCTTGTCTGGAGTGAGTGGGAGACGCAGAACCGCCGAAATTGACTAATTATATGGATGGGAGCTAAAGGATATATAGTCATTCTAGGTACGAAATTTTTTTTATGCATATCTTTATATTTTTAGTATTAAGTTCCCTAAATAAAGTGTGATAAATGCATAATTTTTTTAAACAAAAATATGGAAAATATCTAGTTTTTGCAAATATACTTTTAAATTTTTAATTAAATTATACACTTGTTATGTTATTATTAAAAGTTATATATTTTTTGAAATTTTTAGATGTTATATATATGTTATATTTTAATTGAAAACTTTAATAGTAAACTTATAAGAAAATAAAAGATTTGTGTTTGGACTTAAATATTATTTGCAAGTTGAATTCATAGTTCTGCTTTGAGATTGATATAGCCTCCTGATTTGTTCTTCAATGGTCGATGCATGAAGGGACCCACCTAGTATTGTATTGGAGATTATAATAAATATTATTTTTTCTATGGGTATCAAAAAATTATGCATTTATCACACCTTTAATAGGAAAACTTAATGCTAAAAATATATAATTTTTGCAGTTTTGTAATTAAATTACAGACTTGTTAGGTTATCATTAAAAATTATATATGTGGACTTAAATTCTTGCAAATTAAGAAAGGGGCTTCCAATGTGCTGCTCTCTGTCGTTTTTGCAAGTTGAATTCATAGTTCTGCTTTGAGGTTGATTTAGCCTCTTGATTTGTTCTTCCATGGTCGATGGATGAAGGGACCCGCCCGGTATTGTATTGGAGATTATGTAAAGACTGACAAGAATAAGAAGCAGAGAAGGAATATACATAATGATGTGTTAGCTTATATACACAATGCATGCCGTCAGGAAGGCTAAACTAGACAGGTAGCATACAAATATTTACAGGTCATCTAGCGTCATCTATTCTGAACACGTGTCTATATACTCTATTTCTGTTCATAAATCAGAATTAAAAAAATTATTTTTCCAACAGATTCACGTAAGGCATGTAAAATAAATATTATATATTAAATAGAGCTTAATACGAGAAATATATAGTTTTTGCTGATATAATTATGAATTTTAAATTAAATTATGCACATAATATTTTATTATTAAAAGTTATATATATTTTTTGAAACTATTAAAAATTATATAACTTGTTATGTTTTAATTAAAAAATTTGATAGTAAAATCATAAGAAAATGTCGTTACGTTTAATCCTTTTTAACGATTTGTGTGTAGACTTAAATTCTTGCAAATTAAGAAAGGGGCTTCCAATGTGCTGCTGTCGTTTTTGAAGATTCATAGTTCCGCTTTGAGGTTGATACAGCCTCTTGATTTGTTCTTCCACGGTCGATGCATGAAGGTGAAGGAATAAAATTTCATATTATAGTGAGGGATAAATAAATAAACAAATAATAATAAAATTGATGAAACATCTAATGTAGCCATAATTTTACAAGTAGAGAGAGTAACTTACTTTGTCTAAATTTTTTATACCTTAAAGTGAGACTCATACAGAGAGAGGAATTTTGAATATGCAAAAGAAAAAAAAAAGGTTATTTTAATGAGTCCTCAAAATATGGAAAATTACTTTACGTTCAGAGTATGTGTGTGTATTTAATAAATAAAATATTTAAATTATTTTAAACGATAACTTCCCACTTTTTCTTAACAAAATTTAGGTTACTGGTTGAGGTTTCTACCTAATGGGCTTGTAAGTAATTTAACATATCATTGATTACCCACAAATAACTCAGACTAAATCCATTCATAGTTTATATATCAAAATTTAATTGTTTAATTAATTGATTAACTCAATAAATTGACCTAACAATAAATTAATACCAATCTACATTATTTTAATATATTTCATAAAATTAATTCAACAATCTCCCACTTAGATGATATTAATTGATTATTAGACAACTAGTTAAATAAATATCAATCGAAATTAAGCAACTAAAATATATATAAAAAACCATACAAAGTTTAGAAATAAAACATCGAAATATCATTGAATTCGATAGGGAAACAAATGATATTCATATAATTATAGCATAATATCATTGAATTTGATAGGGAAACAAATGATATAATTATAACGTGAGGTCAATATTTGAATTGAATGGATCATAAAATTAACATTTAATATGTCATCTTACAATGCAATAATCCTTTTAGAATTTAACTCAAACTCTTATTAGGCCAAGACTACATCAAATTTTAACAACACTCATATGAGATACATGATTTTTAAATATTCCCACTAGTAAGCCCTTGGTTAGATTCACAAGCATATTTTCACTAGAAATGTGAATCAAATGAGTATGATATTCAACAATCTTTTCTCTAACAAATAAGAACTTAACATCAACGTGCTTTGTATGACTGAAATTCCTATGGTTTTGAGAATAGCAAACAGCAGACGAATTATCACAACATATGGTTAGAGGTCTTGATATAAAATTAACAAGATGAGTGCCAGATATTAATTTCATAAACCATATGGCCTAAGGGTAGCCTTATAACAAGCGATATATTCTGCTTCCTTAGTTGAGATAGTTGTGATTGATTGCTCAGCACTTTTTCATAAAATAGCTCCTCCATACATCATAAAGATGTATTTCGAAGTGGATTTATGAAATACACATTGCATAGTTTGAATCAGAATAGCCTATGATCTCTAATGAATCAGTTTTCATAAAAGTCAACATTTGATGCATTGTGTCTAGAAGATACCTCATGACTTTCTTTGCAGCACTCCAATGATCATGGCCATGATCACTTAGGTACCTGCCAAGCACATCGATAGCAAAGGCAATATCCGGACGTGTGCATATCTAAACATATATAAGGCTGCCAACTGCAGATGCATATGAAGTTCTTTCCATTGCAATCCTTTCATTATCATTTTAAGGACATTGTGATTTCGACAATCTTTCACCTTTCTGTATAGGTGTAGCACAAGGGGTGCAAGAGTGCATGTTGAAGCTCTTCAATACTTGATCAATATAAACTATCAGAGAGATACCTAAAATGCCAAGTGATCTATTGTGATGAATCTAAATTCCTAAAACAAAGGAGGCTTCACTAAGATCTTTCATATCAAAATGACATGATAACATATGTTTGGTCTTATTCAATAGACCCACATAATTGTTGGCTAACATAATGTCATCTATAGAGAGCACAAGAATTACAAAGTTATACCCTTCAAATTTATGATAAATGCACTAATCTGTGATGTTCTCAATGAATCCAAGTGCAGTAGTCACCTTATCAAACTTCAGATACCACTGCTTCAAAGCTTGTTTTAGTCCATGGATGGACCTGTTTAGCTTATAGAGTAGATGCTCTTTCCCTGATTCTACAAATCCATTAGGTTGCTTCATATATATGTCCTCATGTAAATTTCCATTCAGAAATGCAGTTTTGACGTCTATTTGATGAAAGTCAAGGTCAAATTATGCAACAAGAGCCATGACCACCCTAAGAGCATCCTTAGTAGATACAAGAGAGAATGTCTATGTATAATCAATGCCCTCTTTCTGATTGTAGCCTTTAGCTACAAGTCTAGTTTTATACCTTTCAATTTCACCATCTGCCTTTATCTTAGTCTTAAAAACCTACTTGCAACTAACTGGTTTATGTTCGTCTGGTAGTTCAGTAAGTTCCCAAATATCATTACAACACATGGAGGCAATCTCTTTATTCATAGTATTTAACCACTCAGATGAATGTAACCCTGTTATTGCCTCTTTAAAAGAGATAAGGTTAGTTCCATCAACCATATTAGATTTAAACTTGTGTAAGTAAACTATATAATCATCTGGAATGGTAGGCCTGTGAACTCTTTGAGATCATTTCAACATGTTCAATGTCAAAATCTACTAGATTTTCCTCAGTAGCATCATCTAGATTATAGTGACGAGGGAATAATGGTGAAGATGAAATAGGGAAAGGCAACATGGTATCTTTTATATGCAAATTAATTTTCTTAGTCACATTACTCCCGCTATCCAAGTCATCCTCAAAATATAATGTCCTATCTGACTCAACAACTCTGATAGTGTGATTAAGATAATAAAACCAACTTCCTCTTACTCTAGTGCAATATCTAATGAAGAATCCACTGATGGTTTTGGGATCAAGTTTCTTGAGGTAGGGATTATATGGTCTTACTTTTGCTTTACATCCTCATACTCGAAGATGCCTCAAACTGGGCCTTTTACCAAAAAATAATTCATACAATGTCTTTAGAACTAATTTACTAGGAATTTGATTCAGAATAGAGACTAAAATCTTTAATGTATCACCCCATAGAAATTTTGGCAGGGAAGAGTGACTGATCATGCTTCTGACTATATCCATTAAGGTATGGTTGTGTCTTTCAGCAACTTCATTTTGTTCAGGAGTGCCTGACATTTTATACTTAGCTTTAATCCCATGTTCTTGCAAAAACAAGGCAAATGGACCAAGATTCTTGCCCATTTTAGTATGTCTGCTATAAAACTCTCTTCCCCTATCAAATTTCACACATTTAATAGCCTTCCTAGTCTTCAACTCAATTGCTGCCTTAAATGTCTTGAATTCATTTAATAACTCAGATTTCTCATATAATAAATCAATCCACCCATACTTGGAATGATCATCTATGAAGGTGATAAAGTACTTGAATCCACCCATGGCAACTGATGTAATAGATCCGCATATATCTATATGGATTAAGTCTAAAATATTCTCAGACTTATTTGCCCCTTTAGTCCTAGCCCTAGTTGAAAGTTTTCTTGTTATGCAATTGACACATGTCTCTAAGTAGTATATTATGTTTGACCATTTTTTCTAATATCTCTTTGAATATATGGCCCAAACGTCGATACCATAACATAAAGGAAGTTTCATTAAATCTTTGACATTTATGCCCTATTGCAACATTAATAGGCACACTATGGGACAATTTTGGACAAGTGTTCATATTTAAGCAATATAAACTATTCAACAAAGAAGCAGATCCAATCACAACTAAATTAAAGAAAATATCAATATTTCCATTTACTTGCCAAAATGAATAGCCTTTTTTATCCAATACAAAACTAGAAATCAAATTCCTCTTAAAAGAGGGTACATAAACAATGTCATTTGACACCAAACAATGTCTAGATTCTAAATTTAAAGAAATAGTTCCTATACTATCAACTATTGCTGAACTTCCTTCTATTCCTAGAATGGTCCTTTCTTTCACACTTGGAGTCCTCCTATTTATGAGCCCAATTTTTCATACACATAGTTGCATCGGAATTGAACCATTGAGAATCAAGTAAAGTTTCAAAATTGTTAGACTTTGAAGGACAATTTCAGAAGAAGTACCTTCTCGCTCACACTTATTCTTCAATTTAAAGCTATCTAATATCTTGTGACCAGGCCTTTTGCAGTAATGGCAATCACCCTTGAATGACTTCTTTTTCTGACCCTTATGATGCTTCCTATTCTTATTAGGTTATTTTTTACCATTGTCTCTACCATCTTACTTTCTACCCTTCTGTTTCTTATGACCACTTTTACTACTTGAATCTTGAGAAATATAATTAATGTTGTGAGTGTGAGAGCTGGCCTTCTTCAATGATTCTTCCTCTTGAGTTACTATAGAAATCATTTGGTCAATGTTCCACTTAGCTTCTTGAGAATTATAAGTGGTCCTAAGGACACCATATTCAGTATTGAGAGATTGTAACACTTTGTAGACCAAGTAATTTTCCTCGAAGTTTACAATATATGATTTCAGCTTATTATAGTAGTTAATAAGTTTCATCATATACTCTGTATATTAGAGAACCCATCATAATATATATTATCTAGTAGTGAAATATAATACACTTCCTGAGCCTTTTCAAATTTCTTGAATTTTTTACCAACAATCTTTATATATTCTACAACAGTATCCTTCTTTGGAATGCTTTTTCTAATAGTCTTATCAATGGTGAATTTCATGACCATCAGGCAAATTCTATTTGATTTATACCACATGTTGTAATAAGTTCTATCAGTGGCACTTGAATTAATTATGGGCTCTGTTAGGCTTGAGACTCTTAGAGCTAAATCCCCTTTAGTGATTGTCAAATACATATCCAAGGACTCATTCCAGTTGTTATAGTTCGTCCAATTAAGAGTTTTCACTGAAGATAGCTCTTGGATTGCAGAAACTAAGAAAGCAAAAAAAAAAAAAAAGAAGAAACATTAATTATGTCAAAGCGACATAATTATGAAACAAAGTTTTGTTCATACGCTCAGTTCCATATGAAATGATACAAACAATTATGAAAACATTAATTAAAAAAAGGTTGCTAACAAGTCATAACTAGGTGTAATTCACAATATTATACTAGCAATGTCACATTGATAGGGTGTGTCCATTGTTAATATAAATAAAACTCTCCAGACCTTACTTAGTGACTAATTTTACCCTAAATGATTATTTCAAGATATATACCAATAATTATGTGTCACGAATCATAATTACTTTAATAAGAGGGGCCTTAAACTTCATACCCTCATGGTTGGTCCCATAATAGGTGGATACGACCACTAGGTAGAGTAATTTCACAACACAAAATAAGAATGAAATTAACTAATTATGCAAAATAAATTCATTTTAATTTACTCAGACATCATCAGGGAGAGTGAACTTAGTATTCTATTCCTCACTATGTCTAGTTAGTACAAAAAATTGTTTAGGTTAAAACACCCTAGTTAAATACTGTTTAGAGGTCCTAAATCTTTAAGAAAATTCAAAACTCCTATTTCCAAGGCTTAAAAAATTCTAAAAAAATAACCAAAAAATAGGAAAGGATGAGTGGAGCAGAGTTGTAAAAGTTTAAAGACCAGATGACTGGTGTGTGAGGCGCATGCACCATCACGCACCGATAGTGCACGTAGGCTTTGCTCAATAGCACTATTCATTGTCTTCAAGCTTTGAACGAGTTAGCTTAACCCTGTTTTAGACCCAAAATCTGACCCAACATAATATGAAGTTTCAGAGGAAAAAATTGGTGCCTTTTTGTTCATTTCTTAACGATATATAATCCTTTAATAATTTTTTTAACAAAACCTGTAGTGTTTGGGAAGAATTCAGCTCAAAATGTTAAGGGTTTTTTCGGCAGTTGGCTTCAATGGTAGATGCACCTTTCATGAATGTTGGGCTTCAAAATTGGTCTTATTTTTCTTGAAATTTCTCAGGGAGTAAAACCCCTAAACTTATTTTGACAAACTCGATCTATACATTAAGTAATTTTACTTGAAAAATTTCGGATCTAGGCTCTAATGGGTTGAGTATGTTCTTTTCAGTTTTGAGTACACAATGGACATATTTTTGTTCAAAATTCTCTAATTTACAAAAGCCCTGAGTTTGTTTTTAGAAAATCTCCAAGATTTGTGATGAATTTTATCCAAAAACTCCAGGTTCAACCTTAGTCTATACATAGATTTATCAACGACAATATAATATCATACAGATCTATAACTAGGCTCAGATACCAATTGAAGGAATAAAATTCCATATCATAGTGGGAGATAAATAAATAAACAAATAACAATGAAATTGTACTTACCTAATGACGCACCTAATGCAGCCATAATTTTACAAGTAAAGAGAGTTGTCTTCTTTGCCTAAATCTTTCATACATTAAATTGTAAGTCACACAGAGAGAGGAGTTTTGAATAAGCCAACAAAAAAAAAAAGGCTATTATAATGAGTCCTCAAAATGTGGGAAGTTACTTCACATTTAGAGTACTTGTGTGTATTTAATAAACAAAATATTCAAATTATTGAAAACAGTAATTTCCCACTTCTTCTCAATTGCTTAGATTTTAAATTGGATATACTTATAGAATATTTCTCTTATCCTCTCATAATAACTAGTCATGAAAAACTATCTATCTTTCACTTAATCACTAAACTTATGATACTTGGTCAACACAAATTAAATATTAACAAAATGAATTTTTAATTACACAAGGCAATTGAATAAAGAAGAAATATATTTGTCCTAGATTAAATCATGATCTCTTTTATGTTTGCTAACTTTTTTTTTTAAAGTTAAATGCCTTATTTCATTAATTAGTGAAGGAAGGTCGAGGGAGTAAATCCCACACCCTAAGGCAAGCATTATGGATAGAGGCTCTTGCTAAGAGGTGAGTATCTATATTAGCTTGTCTCTTAATCCATCTACAAGCAACATTACCTTAATTGAGAATCTGATCCTTGCAATCATCTCCTGGTCCTCTGCATTGAGAGCTTTGATGACTTCAAGTGCGTCAGTATGGAAGGCCTCTGGTCCTTGGAGGTTGTCTTTGATCCACTAGAGCATATCAAAAAGCTTTTGCTTCCAGAGTTTGTACATTCGCACCACCCAGAGACCACTCATATGAAGACTCCATTTGTTCTTGTAAAGATAATTTTGAAGCCAGTCTTCCTTCCCTCTTAAAAATTGAAGCGTCAATAAAGTCGAGCCACTCCAATCCCTCATTTAAGGGCTCCTGTTGATATTTCCTTCTCTTAGTCTCCCTAAGTTAGGCTGAGGTAATTGGTTTTTGGCTTCTCTCCATTCACCTAAGAAGTCTAACACTTTTCGAGTTACATAAGCTGGGGTGTGGCTTGTGTTTTTCCAAATCCTCCGATTATTTTCATTCCAAATGTTCCATTATATAACCTTGAGCTCTGCTACTTCATTCTTTTGACCAAAGTCATGGAATGTGGCAATTAACTCTCTAAAGTCTTCGCTTTTGAACTAGTCTTCTCCAATCCACAAGCTTCAACAATTACAAAGAAAGTGACACTCGGTGAACACATGCCTGATAGTTTCTTCTTGATCACACATATCACATTTTAGGTCAGTATGGATACCTCTCGAAATCAAGTTTGACTTCAGCAGGACGATTTGTTAACAAAGTCTCCATGCAAATTGTTTTACCTTTCAGGGTACTTGTAGACCCCAAATATAGTTCCATTGGAAACTTTTAGACACATCTACACCTTCAGCGTTACCAAGGAAGATTATATAATAAGTTGACTTTACTGTATAATTCCTTTCTTATCATAATGGCATATTCATTTATCAGCTCGGCAACTTATCCCTAATGGAATTTGGAGAATAATTTCCTGCTCATCATGAGAAAATGGGTTTTAGATTTTCTCAGCGTCTCATTCCTTCTTACTAGGGGTGAAAAGGTTTTTTACTAAGAGGTTTTCATTCCCCTCTGTACACAAGCTAGATACGTAGAAATTTCCTTCTACTGGTAGCTAAGGATATTTCCATACTCTTATCTTCTCCTAGTTGCAACTTCTCCATCTCACTTCTCTATTTAACAAATCTTGGGCAGAAATGAAACTTCTTCGCGTATACTCGAATTGGAACCCAAATTAGCGTTAAGAAAATCCCTTTGAGGGAAATATTTTGCTTTGAGGACCTTATAGGAGAGTGAATAGGAAGAGGAGCTAGTCTTCCATCCTTGCTTTCCTAAGATTGCTAAATTAAAACAATGAAGATCTTGAAAACCCATTACTTCGTTCTTCTTACTAGTACAAGGTCTTTCCCATGCCAGCCACTCAGCCACCTAACCTCTCTAACTCCCTTTATGCTTTTACCCCACTAACAGGAGTTTAAGATCCTCTACAGTTCCTCACAGGTAGAGGTAGGGATGAGAAAGACACCCATGTAATAAGAGGGGATGGCTTGGGCTGATGATTTTATTAATATCTCCTTCTCTGCACGTGAGAGAAACTTGTTTTTCTAGTTGTGAATCTTCTTCCAGAATTTATCTTTTTGGCATGCAAACACTGTTCTTTTTGTTTTTGTTTTCGATGAGAGATGGCAAACTCAGGTACTTCCCAATCTCCAAGGGTGTATGAACCTCCAGAAGATCACATATTGGTGTTCTTGTCTTCCTATTCACGTTTCTTCTGAAGAAAATGCTAGAGTTCTGAAAGTTTACAGCCTGCCTGGATGCTTCCTCACATATCTTGAGAATGGATATGAGTTTGTTGCATTCTTCATGGTTAGCTCTACAGAAGAATAAAGCATCGTCGGCAGAAAAGCAAATAGGACACCTTGGGTCCTCAAACACTAGCACGCACTCCATGGATATGTCTAGTTTGTTCTGCTTGTCCAAGAAGAGCCGTTAGTCCCTCTGCATAGATAATATAAAGATATGGAGATAGTGGGTCACCCTGTCTGAGGCCCCTTTTTGTGGTAACAGGTCTAACCTCCTCTCCATTTATTAGAAAAAAGTACCTAACTGAGGTGACATACATCATCATCAACTTCACCTACCTTAAATCAAAGCACATAGCTATCATTACCTTCTCTAGGAATGTCCATTCCATTCTATCATTTGCTTTACTAATATCAGTCTTGAGTGCCATATCTCCTTATTTAGCATTCCTTTTCCCCCTTATTGTGTGGATCAATTCAAAGGCTACTAATAGGTTGCCAGAAATAAGTCGACCCAGCACAAATGCAGATTGAAATTCAGAGATAATTCATGGAAGCACTTTCTTCGGCCTATTTACAAGCACTTTTGCAATAATATTGTAAAGTACGTTGCATAATGAAATGGGACAGAGTCTTTTATTGTTTTAAGTTTGTTTATTTTCAAAATCAACACAACCAAGGTATTTGCCATTTCCTCCGATAGAGATCCCTTCTCCATCTAACTTTTGTAGTTTGACACTACTTCTTCACTGATCAAGTTCCAAAATTTTTGGAAGAAAGCAGGGCTGAAGCCATCGGGGCCCGAGGACTTATCCGGGTACATTTGAAAATGCCTTTACAAAATTCATGCGTTTGAAAAAGTTATAGCAACTTTGTGTTATCTTCTTTATTTGTCATTCTTTTAATGCAAGATGTTACTGGTTCACACGAGTTAATGCCACCTGTTGGTCATTTTTTGTTCTTCTTGAAATTAAAATTGGAATTACAATTGAATCTAGTTAATAAGGCTGAATATAGCTGTGAACCCATTTGACGGTGCAGGCTTAACTTAATTTTACTAGTAATATTG
Organism: Delonix regia; assembly: GCA_037074485.1. Lineage (NCBI taxonomy): Eukaryota > Viridiplantae > Streptophyta > Magnoliopsida > Fabales > Fabaceae > Delonix > Delonix regia. The sequence continues at coordinate 2,731,408 of CM073460.1, read as the reverse complement.
GTATGAGGCCAGCCACATTTTGAATGACAAAACAGTTTCTTACAAGAAGTATTCTAACTTATTTTTCTCCATTTCAGCCGCATGTGTAAAGATATTTTCATTTAAAATGGAATTTGCTTAATTTTGAAACTCACACTTGGAGATTTTTTTTTAAGGAAAAAAACATGGAGAAAATCTCTTTGACATTAGTTTGATGATAGCCATGCAAATTATATATCCTGTCTAGCCAGACTATAAATATATCAAATTATAAAAGTATCATTCATATTTATATATAAAAATGTTTATTTTAAATGTCATTTCCAATCTTTTTTCCTATATATTAACATATATCTTATTTTAAAATAAATAAAAAAAACCTAAAAGCCATCTCATATTCGAATTTAGAATCTTTTCATCTCCAACTAGAAGGCCCATGCCTCTTTTTCAACTTTTATTTTATTGTAGAACTGAAACTTTGTCTCGTCGTTACATATAATGTGGATTTGCGGAGACATAGGAAATGAGGGTGGAAAGATTTTTTTTAATAGGAAATGAATATAAGAACAGAAAGCACTCTCTGACCCTAGTCCATAATTATTAAATTTTATAAATAATGATAATTATACATATTAACATTGTTGTAAAGCACATATCATGGAACAAGATAAAGAATCATAATCAGGAAGACTCAACTACAAGTTATATTAATATTTAAGAAGGACATTATTCTATATAGAATATTTAGCCTATATGCCTTGTAAGTTGTATGTATAAGATCTACATAATCCTTAAACTCTGTATACCCTTATATAATGATCACTCATTCAAACACAGACACAGAGACATACATACACACACATATATATAAAAGGATTGTAAACAGAGATTATTTTCATTGAGAATATATATATCTATATATATATATATATTAATTAAGAGAAAATAAGATTACAAGCTGAAATGAAAAAGTAAAATACTTACAAGAAAATTCAGAAAAGGAGAGTCTGCTGATAAGTTTTAGGGAACTAGGGAAAACTAGGCTATAAGAGTAGCTATTTTCGGATGCTTTTCTAAAGGTAGAGGAGCCTCTTTTATAGGCAAAGGCACCCTTAAATTTTATTATATATCATTTTCATTTTCACTACATTAATTGCATAGGATTCTTAGCTTCATATCATTAGGTTGCTTTTACTGTAGTAGATTCTTAGGTGCACTATTATTGTTGCACTAACATTCAAAATTTCATGCTACTTTTTGTAAGAGCATCTTAGAGACATCATTAGCCTTTTGGCTTTAGAAATTATTGCAATATGATTGCCATTATTTTTCTAAATTTTCACTATAAAAGATTCCTTGCATGGGACATTGTTATAGCTAGAATTTGAAATCCTCATCTATCCCAAAGCAATCATCTTCATTTTCTTGGTAGGATCCAACTTCGCAAGAGAATGTTGTTAGGGAGGATAATTTCTAAATCTTTTTGGCAAATTGTTCTGGGTTGGATATAGCTGCAAATTCTGCCAGCTGCTTTTATTTACTAAAATGTTGTTGTGGACGAATCAATCTTTCTTAAAAATGTAGTATTGGAAATAATCCACTTATTTACTCGTTTAACGTATGGATGATCCTGGTCATATTTCTTAACCATTTTACTCTAAAACTTTTGACTAGATAACTTAAAGTGGGACATAGATACCCCCTTTTTGTGATTGAAAAGCTCCAACTCATCACCCAGTGCACCTTGAAGTGATAGGAGGAATAGAACAGTTTCTCTACTTCCTCAAAGTCTGTAGCTTGTTTAAATGCTTTATATCTTAACCTTACTATTAGAGATATAGTTCGCTAAATTGGTCTAAAGGCATTAAACCATTCTAAGAACCAGTTTAGAAATCATTTGGACATTCCCTTGTAAACCAAATAAACCAAGAATGGTTGTAATTTTTATAGTAAAAGACATTATACTAGGCCTCCTTGTAGTCCAAATAATTATAAGTTATTTCATGGAAAATGACTAATATTTTTTTCGTTATATAAGGGGATTGCTTTTAGGTTTTATGTGATAGAACTTGTGAAGTCTTCAATTGTAAATCTTCCCTTCTTGAGGGGTCCTTTTAATGAATGATTATAGCTAAATTTGAATAATCAAAATTAACTTGTAATATCTTTTGTCATTTTTAGTCTTTAGGGATGAAATTCCACATTTCTTCTTTATGATAAGGAAGAAATATAGCTTTAGTAGTTTCCAGTGCGTTGCTTCTGAATTGATCTAGCTCTAGAACACAAACCTACAAAACATATTCCTTTGAAATGTATTGAGGTTGTTCTTTTGTCAGTAGGTTTCTGGCCATTGTTTAGGAGAATGTTTATGTATCTTTAGGTGATTGGATCAAGAGTTTTGGCTGAGCTAATTTTTGCTGGTACTTATGGGGTTATGACTATGGCTATATCATTACATTCCTTCCTAGTATAGAAAGAATGGCCTCCACGAGAACTTACTAGGTCTTAGAAACTTTCGTTGTAAAAACTCTCACTTAAGGAAATTAGACAAAAAGTTATTTTTCCCTTTGACAAAGCTCTACTTTAAAATCAAAACATGAAAGTGTAGCTTGCTACTTGGTAAAAATATGTCTTGGCACCAAATTTTTGATATCTTGTAAAACTTTTTTGGCTGCTTTGCAATAAACTCTTAGAAGAAATTTTTGATTGATCAAATCATCTTGAAATTTGGTAATACATCAAACTATTGATAAAACTACTTTCTTTAGGGTGGAATGATTTTGTTAGGTTACCATCCATGCTCCCAAATGGTATCTCACTATTTGTTCTTTCTTTTTCACTCTTTGTTTTAATATCCTTTCATATCCTATGTCTGATGCATTTGTTTCCATTATTTTAAAACTATTAGGTTTTGGTATGCTTAAACAAGGTAACTGCTTAACTTGTGTTTTTGGTTTCTATTACTATACTAGTCATTTCTTCATTCCATGTTGGAGGATTTTTCTGTGATCTTTTAACTAAAGGTTTTAATCTTTCCTAAGATTAGGAATGAAGTCTGTCACACAATTTAAATATCTTGAAAATCTCTGCAACTAGTTTTTATCCTTAATTTCATTGGGAAATTTATTGGTAGAATCTATAACTCTATTGGTTAGTGTAATCAATCCTTGATATATTTCCATGCCTAGGAATTTACCTTTGTCTAGAATAGCTTCATTTTTTAGGAAGAAACAACCAATTCACTCTTCTTTATTATTTCATTAAATTTTTGGTGGTGTTTAAAGTGTTAATCTATTGAGTTAAAGAATACTAATATGCCATATATATATATGATGGTAAATTTATTGTAGTCATTAAATATGTCATTTATTTGGAAGGTACATTTTTTAATCCAAAAGGCATCACATTCTATTCATAATGCTTAAAGGGAATCATAAATGTTGTTATATACCTATCTTCTTCTACTATCTGTATCAGATAATATCCAACTTTCATGTTAAACTTTAAAATATAGTGGCACAATGTAATCTCATCAAATCTTTCTTATTAGGAATAGGATATCTTATCTACCTTAAAACTTTATTCAATGTTTGTAGTTTATAACCAGTCTTGGAGACCCCCTTTCTATTTTTGTATGATTTTGAACATGATAGGCCAAGTAACTCCAAGGAGACTCACTTTTTCTTATAAGCTTTTTTAACCCATAATTGTTGTATTTCTATTTTTTTTCCACAGTATTCTAATAATTCCTCTTTCATCTCTACTGGTTTAGCCTTAGTAAGAATTCGTTTTTCATCGAATTCTTGCTTATAAGACAATTTGACTATACCTTTCTTTCTATCCCAAAAGGCATTTGTGATTTGAAGATATTTCTTTCTCAAATTTTTCTTTTAATTCATTAATTATCTGTTGAATTTTCTCATTGTTTATTTGTTCTTCTATTATTTTATAGTGTAATTCCTTTTGAAGAAAATTAATTTGTTCATTTATTTTTTATTTTATTTATTCTATAAATGGATTTTTGCTTTAATAATTATATATATTTTTCCATAGGGGGTTTAATCCATTCAAAACATATTTCCTTTCCTACGATTTTTGTAGTTATCCCTGAAGGGGTTACTTTAAATGGGTTAATTAAATGGGGTTACTAAAAGTATTGGTTTCGTTAAGTCTTTTACTATTACAGAAACATTTTAAAAGCATATTACTTTATACATATATGTGCATTTGAGAGTTTATATTGTATGAATTTTGAGCTATTGGCCGCTGTTAGATGTTCTAAAGTTTTCTCATAATATTTTGTAAGGATTAATCCTTCTTGAATACAATTAGTGTCTGCTCCTGAATATACTAATTCTACTAAATCTCTTAGGTATTTATTTTTTATGACTAAATTAATTTGACAATAACATTTTGATAAATTACTTTTGATATTCTTTGTATAAATTTTTCTTGATTTATTTCTTTGGCTATTTATAGCTCCTCTTTATTTTTTTTTTCCTTTTCACTTTCTTTTGTTTCTTTTGATTGTCTCTTATTTTCTAACTTTGCCTTGATTTCTAAGATTTCCAAATCTTTTGTAGGTTTCATTTTCTTTTAATTCTCTTAATTATGCTTTTTATGTTTCTTATCTCTTGTTGTAGTTCCTTAATTCCTACTACTTGGGGGGTTTTTCTTCAAATTTTTTTTAGACATCTTTCATAGTTAATGGTGGTGGATACTTTATTTTTTTTATTTGTTTTTCTTGATCTAGTATATCTTTAATTTTTAGCAAATATTGTTTCTTTACTTCCTCATAATGTATTTTGATTATTATATCTTTTAGAAAAGAAATATTTTCTTTAGAAATAACATTGATTCCTTTTTCTAAGCAATTTTCATGATTACATAATCATATACCAATACATTGCTCTTTTTCTGACTTAGAAGATTCAGTATCACATTCTTCTTGTATCTTATATATGTGATATTCTTCACTTGTTAACTCCTCACTTTCGGTGAAAATTCATCATTAATTAACACCCTTAGAAGGTTTTGCTTGTTTTCTTCACTAATATTCAATTCCCTTATCCTCTTTTCTGTTTTACATCTATTAGCATAATGACCTAATTGGCCACACTTATAGCAAACTATTTCTTTCTTATTTTTCTTATAATTTTCTTTTTTGGTGGGACTTTTCTTAAAATTTTCTTTAGGCTTTCTATAATACTTCTTTCTCCTATATCTTTTGTATAAAGCTTTCTCCAAATACATTTTTCTTTGCAACTTGGTACTATATTTATGACATTAATTATGTGACCATATATTAGTAAACTATACTTTGTTGACCCTCCTTGATTTCTTCTGATATCTCATCTTTTAACTTTTCTCCTAATAATTTTGTTAAACTTAAAATAAATCTTTCTTTCCAAATATATGAATTTCCATATTGTCTCTAAAGGACTTTGGGAGTGAAGTTATCTTTATACCATCTAAAATCTGCCAAGGTTGGACATCTTAAATTTATTAATTGTTCTAAATATTTCTCTTGTATTCCTGTGGGCTTTACTTTGAATGATTTTATTTTCATTTGATCTTGTTCATTTAATATGTTTTCCTACCATCCTTTGAGGCTTCTTGTAGATTCTTGAACTAAAATATAAATTATATTTTCATCTTTTCAATCCAATAAGCGGCTATTGCCTTCATCATTTCTTGAGCTACATTCATTAATTCATATTCACTATATCCATCTATATTTCAATCATAAATGGATCCCATCATAGTGAGAGGTTGCCATTTGATGTCTTTCTTCATACTATTAGTCTGGAAATGTTGGTCTTGGGTAATAGCTTTTTCAGCTATTCCCAAAAATGGTTATTATAACTTCTTTTCATCTTGTTTACAGTTATGGCTTCGTCATCATTAAATTACTATTTTAGTTCAATTATTGCATTAATCCTTGCTAGTTTATTTTTATCTTCAAATAGTTGATATGCCAGTGCATTACGCAGCCTTTGAGACATTTAATATAAGTTGCTATACATTTATACATTGTAGAAAAATGGTGTTTGTGGGTGTAAGTAGAAAATTAAATAGATTAATGTATTGTGATTTGATGTATCATGATTTTGAATTGGAGAAAACGAAAAGAATTGTATTTAGTAATTTATTATAATTTGATGTATATTGATTTTATTATATGACTTGTAAATTAGTCTATTGAAATTATTATTTAATTTTTCATAGCATTGATAGTTGAGACTATATAATAAAATATGGTATATTAGAGAACGTGAATTCATTGGTAATGCTAATAATATTGAATAGTTGTACATATAATAATCATTGTATCAATTTGTTTTGCTTTATAGGTAGTATATATCTTAGATTAATGTTGTTTACATTTTTTTTGAAGAGTCGCCTTTTGAACTTTTGATTCACCATCATCGTTACTATCTTGAGAAGTGATGTCATTCGTAGATATTTCTAGACTTGAGCTATGGAAAAAAATATTAGCTTGTCCTGATATACTTATGTTGTAGTTAATTTGATGTACTAGTCCCAATAAAATCATTTTATTAATGATTTCTACTCTTTTTTTTATTAAATGATTTTATTGGGAATGATACACTAAATTAGCTACCACATAAGTATGTCATGACTAACCAATATTTTTTTTGGGTTGTTTACATTTTGTTCAAGAAGAGTTCTTTTCCTTTGCACCAATAGAATTTAGTGAAATGAAGAAGGCTTAAATTAATTCATTTATTATATTCAATGCATGAATTGCATTAATTGTAAATACCAAAATTTTTTTGACTACTTATAAATTTAAATCACAATTATATAATGAATAAACTTAATTAACAAATTATTATCATCAAAATCATGAGCCATGTATTAAACCTTAGGGCCAAAATCAATAATTGACATTAAATTGTAAAACATATTGGTCTATCAATGATTTAATTGTAAAACATATACTTTATGTTTAGGGAAAATTACCAATAAATATTTTTTTCTTAGAAATTAAATTATTAATCTTATTCTAATCATTATAGAATCCCATTTTTAATTTTTTCAATTCATTCCCTTTTTATTCTATCAATCTTAATTTTATTTACTTCCATGCTTCATGAGATATCTTTTTTTCCTATAGTACTCTAGATAATTAAAAAATTGTGTTTCATATGCATAATGACATTAAAGAAAAAAAAAACATAAGTTAATCACTTGTATTGCCTCTACTTAACATGATATAGATATTTAGTCTTTATATAAAAAGATTGATTTAATTTATTTATCCTATTGCTACAATATGGCTTTATCATAATTTTGGAATCATTATACTCTAATCAATTATCAAGAAAAAATTGAAGTGATTATACAACATTAAAGTAAACTCCATCAAAAACAATTTCACACTCCCAATATATATTTATAGAACTTTTATTAAAGCACTTAAACGAAAGATTGAACATGCATGCATGAAAACCTACAGAATTCAAAGAATCTATGAAGTAGATGGACTAAATAATCTAGTTCTTAGAAGATTAAACTTTACATTAACTCATGACACGTGAAATTATGACTCTTGACAATATGGAAGAAGAGTTGTTAAATATAACGTTAAAATCAATAATAATTATCATGTTAAAGGCAATTGATGTGTTATTACATGAAGAGCTAAGAGTTTGATCAATTGAAACTTCTCATCTCTCAAATAGAGCTTCCATATTAAAGGAAGCTCACTTTATTTATATATAATAGAGAATAGATAATTAGCTTTTCTAGCTTTTTATTTATTTATTTTAATATTTATTTGGCTTCTTTGCTACTTTGTCTCTTATTTTCCATTGTTTTTGAAGTGAGAAGCAATAGTGATTAAGGAATTGTAGGAAACAAGGACCAAAATGAAAATAAAATAGGACTAAAATGAAAAAAATTAGTCTAAGTTGTGTGGAATATACATTGTTCTGAAGGAACAATTTGCCACATGCAAATTTCTGCTAGATAAAATAGACTCTTTTGAGAAGAAACTAGTAGGAGAATATTTTTTTTGGTACAATGTAACCTATATATGTGAGCTTTATTTATAATGTTCAGGGTTTAGATATTAATAGCTAACTATTTTAAGCTATGTGGTGGGACATAGAGTTTAAAATAGCTAGCTAAAATGTTGACTAAACAATATGGCAAAAATGATCTTTTAAGCAAAATTCTCATATGTTTTTATCATGTTATATAATGAATATATAATATGCTATTTTAAAAAATATTTATTTATATAATGGTGAGCTACAATTCTTTTTTTTTTTTTTGAAACAAATCTCTAGATGTTACTTTTGTATTGATAACCTATCATCAAATACAAAAAAGTTTTACATAATTTTTTTAAATATAGAAAAACCTAAAAATTATATTTCTTTTAGAAAAAATATATTTCAATTATATTCTCCATGGATATAAAATAATATAAAAAAGAAAAAGAGCAAAAAAGGAGACAAAGGAAAAGCATCTTTTATAAACTTGTTTTTTTTTCTTTTTTTGGTTTATATTCTCTATTTCTGTATGCAACGACCCAATAATATATTAATCATATAAATGTAGCACGACTTGAATCCAATCATATATTATATATGAAGAAGTATATGAGGCCAAATATAGTGAACAGGGAAGAAAAATTAATTAATTCTTTATTTTACTTTGGTAACTATTAACAATAAATGATTTTCATTAACATTTAAGGAGAAGAAATTATATGCAAATGTGGGCAAAATTTATTCCTCGTATGTTTGGGATCCCATTAATAATAATGATAGGAATTTGGGGGGAAATAAGGGGAAGAAAGACAAATATTTAATATATTTTAATATTATTCAATAGTTTAGTTATTGTTGTTATCTATATTATGATAAATAAAAATTTTATTAAAACTATATTAAACATATTTTTAAATAAATTAAGTAAATCAGTTCAATTTTTGGTTAGACCACATTTCAACAGCTAATTAAACCATAAACCACTCCCTTCTTCATTTTTGTTGACAATATGTTCTTCAATTTTAAAAATATCTATTGCATATAAGAAGGAAACAATAATTTTTCTTTTTCACATTCCCTTATTGTGTTCTTATTAAGAAAAATTAATAGTAAAGATAAAAATATATGTTTTATATCCAAATTTATTTAAAAATTGTATGTTATATTTTTTATAAATGCTAAAATTTTATTATAGTTGTAATAAGAATAAGAATAAGAATAAGAATAATAATAATAACATTTTAAGTATGCCACAAATTTGGGTATATGCCCAAATTCTTTCTCTTGCTTTCTCTTCTAGTTAGCTTTTCTAAGTTATTTGACTCTGCCATCGTTAGGGTTTAGTCTTGTGAGAGAAGTACTTTATTAAGAATGGGAGAATTAGAATATTAGCCAATTTAGGGAAACATGGCTTTTTAAATCAAAAGACATTATTGCATATATTTTAAAAAAAATTGGAGGTAGTAGGAACTTTTGGCACTGAATTTTGTCTGATTTTTAGGATCATTTTCTACTACTTGCAAAATTAAATTTTATAAGTGCACTTTTTTTTTTTCAAGAAACATAACTGAACATATCTATAATTTTATATAAGCACACATTATATATTGAAACATATACTCACTTTTCATTAATATCAATATTGGGCTAAAAGCCACTACAGAGGTCTAAACTCTGAAGTCAACATAAGCGCTCATTTAAACTATTACATAAAATAGAAAAGATAAAAAAAAAAACGTTTACAAATTCTTTGTTTGTTTGATCAGTTTTGGAAATGATTTTTTATTTGTTGCAAAATTTAATATTAAAAGCCCCCACAGTATTTGTGTTACTAAACTTATCAAACATTTATAGAATTTATAATTAGCAAAGGTTATAATTTAAAAATTTTACTAATTTATATGGTAAGAGTATTCCCAAACAACTTGATAATATTGATCATGTATAGATTTCTTTTTGAACATTACTAAAATTAGAAAGTGTGTGTTTCTAGAAAAATAACCTAAAATTTAAGCACGCTTTGAATTCAATCCCTCCTTGGGAATTTTATATTTAAGATTCAAAAAGTGTACATAAATATATAACCTTTAATAATCCATTATGAGAGATTTGACTCAATTTGCAAATTCTTGATGAGGTATAATTTTTGTGTAAGAAAATAATTAACGAAGATAGCGTACAAGTTAATTAGGTAACTTTTTAATTGACATATTGATATAATTATTTTTATGAAAATTTAAATTCATTTAAACCCTTAACTAAATTTCCTTTAATCAATTATATCTACTTTTCCTTTCTTAAACCGAGTATAAGCAAAATTTAACAAAGATTAAAGATAGGATAAAATCTCCCAGCAAGGGGCTTTATTGACCCACAGAGCACATTCAAAAATATGCAAGATAACAAAGATAGATAAAAATGATATTTTGATCTCTTAAGTTTATTTATTGTTTGAAATTAGTCCCTTAAATTCAATTTTGTCCCCTTGAGGATATTGTATAGAAGAAATTTGAAAAGAGTGTAAAATTTAAGAGATTATTGTGTAACGCTTCAAACTTGAAGGACTAGTTTGAAATAAGATATAAAAATTAAGGGGTCAAAATATATTTTAGCTTTTTTATTATTACATGTATTAGATTACTTTTTTTGAACTTCTTTTCTTTCTTTAATCCCTTTCTCTCTTTCTTCTTTCTTATTTTACTCTTTTCCAACCATTTTTTTTAATTTATATTATTTATTTAGACTTTTTGACTCGAAACCTATTTTCAATGCATTTAATGCTTTAAACTCTCAATAGCCATTTTTATTTTCACAAATCTACTTTTCATTTTTCTAAAAATTTTTTTATAGAGTTGCAGACTCTATCAACCCATGACCCTGTAATAATTTATTAATTTTCTTAGGTCGTGGCAGCTTCTGCCTCCATGACAAATCTGCAGAATATCCCCCATTATTAATAAGGGGATGTCGTCTCTTTCTCTTGTCATGGGCATTTTGTGTTGATGGCTTTGAAAGCTAATTAATCTATTTCTTTCTTTTCTTGACTTTATGGGTGTTCATCTATTTTGTATTGCAACTTGTACCAATGTGGCTATTTATGTTCTTCATGGTTATTTAAGCTAGTCTTTTCTATCACATAGTTTCTCGATAGAAAAGGTGGTAGTACATGATATTATAAAGACTATAAGTAGATCCTTTAAGCATGCCTTTAGCTATTACTCTACTGTAGTAAATATTTTCATTATTATTGTCAAATTTTTTCCTTTTATTTCAAATTTGATGTTTACATATGCCTAAAAGTGCATGTTATAGCTACTTTGCCTCTTTTATCCAAGGAAAAGGTTGTAATTGTAGGAAGGTTGTATGTTAGCCATATTACTCTGACTCTGATGACTTCTTAAGAAGATTGAAACTAACCATGCTAAGCTTGAGAAGGCATAGACTATTGGGAGTATGCTTAGGTAGATATTGATATAAATAATTTATATATCATGGACTCCTCATAAAGAATGGAGAAAGGCCAAGTCTTTGGTGTTGGAATAATTTTTAAAATTTTATGGATTAGCATTAATTATTTTATTTGATTAGTACCTAATTAGGCAATTAATGTTACAATTTTATAAACTGAGAATGGACTGGGTTTTATTTTAATATGTGTGTGGATAATCGGTGATGGGTTCGATTATCCACAAGCCCACAAAAGGCAGAAACCCAACCCACAGCCCGAGAGCATTAGTAATCATCCCGTCAGATTACTAATCCAAGATTGCTATCCAGAGAGAGAGATTTTATGGGCTTAATTTAAATTTAAAATTGTTTTAAAGATTCTGGAGGATTTTACTGAATAATATTAATTAATTATATTGGTTAAATAAAGTCCTATAAATAACAGAATGAAGCCCTAGTTTTCATAACTGATACAAAATAAATTTTACAACTCTCTCTCTGCCGTCAAGACTCTCTGTAAAGCACTCTTGGGTATTGTGGGTTGAACTGATTGGACTCAACCAACATTCGAAGTAACGATGTCGTCTCCATCAGGTCAGACAGTTGAATATATTCTCCCACATTATATTTTGAATTACATTTTTATTTGATTCCACTAAAATCCAGTTCCGCTTTCAAATTGGTATCAGAGCCTGGTTGTCTGATTATAAAATTTATGATATTTTTCTCATCAGACAAAACGTTAATTTACTGGATTATGAAACTGTCAGTACGCAGAAACATTACTGCATTTGTCCAATTTTTGGGTTAATAATTATCAAACAAAAAAAAAAATTTTTTTTTCGACGTATTGTTCTGTAAAACGTCCAGATTTGCAAACTCAGGCACCGGTGAGATTTTCATCGGTTGCCGGCAAAACTTGACTTCACTACTATGTTCATTGACGTTGCCGGCGAGTCCTGACCGTGAAAACACACCGACGGGTACCACGTTTAAGTCGAAGAAACAATCAACAAAAACCCACATTTTTTGATTCAAATTTCATGAAACATAGGACAGATCCATTCAAAATACACACAGGAATCTAGTAGATCATTGAACGACGAACAAAAGGGCCAAATTTGAAGCCCTAAAACCAAGAAAATCGACGGGTCTGAGATGGTACCCGTCGGATCTCTGGCGGGTCAAATCGACCCACCAGAGGTTGAAGAAGAAGCGCGTGGGTAAGGGCCTTGCCCACGCGCTTCTCTGGCGCGTGTGCCCACACCATCAATCAGGTCAACTCCAAAATTTTGGATTCGCCTTTACTCGCCCCGATTTAAATTATGGTGAATTTTATGGAATTTTTGGAGCCCTGTAAATAGGAGTTTTGAAATTTTACAAAATTAAAAGGCTCAAAAATAATATTTAAATAAGGTATTTCGATCCGAGAAAATTAGTACCTAGACTAGATATAATATGGGACCATGTGTTAAAATCACTCTCCCTGATTATGTGCAATTAAATCATAACTAATATTCTATATTAATTATTATGTTTTATTCCTATTTAAGTGTGTGCCTGGACTGGGAATAAACCATTGGTGAAATCTATTCTAACTTTGGATCACATACACATAATGATTGCGTGTTCGCCTATCGTGGGCCCAATCATGGTGTTATGTCTGATTATGAATAATTTTCTTATAATTCTGGATAGTTTAGTTGGCCTCATCAGGGAAGAGTGAAAATTGCGATGAGCCCATAAGAGAGTATATGTATATATATATATATATATATATATACATTAATATATGTTATATTGATGATGGATATACCCTATCGGTGTGACGTTATCAATATATATTCATAAGAAATTAATTCATTCACGAATTGTTGGCAGCATCCCATTCTAATGTCTTCATTGTTTCTTATATCCTATCGATGTGGGAATGATGGGTACATTTTGTTATTTCCTTTTATGGCCAAATCAATAGGGTATATAAATTTTCTTTTCATAATCTGTTATAATCCGAGACTTTAAATAGGATTATAAACCACATCTTGATAATACAGTTGCATAAGCTAATTTTTGTAAAGGAAATCTTGTTTTATGATTATGTTTCCGGGACATAATTAATATTTCCTTGTTTTGCTTTATCAGCTTCTGGGTTTCAGCAACTGTCTGTGGTGAAAACTCTGAACGGGATGAACTATGATGATTGGTATGAGTCCCTTAATATGTACTTGATAATCTCCAAGGAGGATTTGGCCATAAGAGATCCAAAACCAGCAGATCTCACTGCTGGGTCTAGTGCTGCTGATAGAGCTTATCACAAGCAGTGGTACGATTCCAACAGGATCTGTTTGACGGTCATAAAATACACTATAGAGAAGACTATCAGACAGAGCATTCCTGAGAAAGACACCGCTGTGGAATACCTTAAAGCTATGGGTGAAAAGTTCAAGAAGTTCGATAAGACGCAAAAGGCGTATTATCTTTCATTACTAGATAACACTCATTATGATGGAGCGTCTGGTGTACGTGAACACATGATGAAGCTGGTGAATTATTTCAACAAGCTGAAATCTTTAAATGTGGACCTGGGCGAAAGTTATCTAGTCTACAAAGTCTTACAGTCCCTTCCAGCAGAATACGGGGTCCTCAGAACCACATATAACTCACAGGAAGCTGAGTGGACCATCGATCAGATGATGTCTATTGTAACTCAAGAGGAGGAGTCGCTAAAGAAATCAAATTCACGTGGTCATTCAGTGAACTATGTCTCCCATGCTTCATCAAGTAAGACTGGAAATGAGAAACTTAAGGGAAAGAAATCTGAGAGCAAGCCCAGTGGGAAAAGGTTCTTTGAGATCAAGAAAAACAATAAGAAGAACAAGGGTCAGAAGAACAGATTTAAGGGTAATTGTAATTACTGTAAAAAGCCTGGCCATAAAATCTCAGATTGCCTTAAACTGAAACACAAGCGTGAAAATGAAGGTATCTTTCCTAAAACTGCCCCCTTAGCTTTAGTTTGTCTTGAATCCAATAACTTTGAAACCTCTATGGATGCTTGGTGGTTGGATTCTGGTGTAACTGTTCACGTAACTAATTCCTTGCAGGGGCTCAAAGACAGGAGGAGCCCAAATGAGAGAGAAAAGACCATTCTAGGAGTGGAAGGAAGTTCAACTGCAGTGGATTGCGTAGGAACTGTAGTTTTGAACTTGTACTCTGGACATACTTTAACTTTAAATAACGTTGTCTGTGTGCCTTCTTCAAGAAGGAATCTAGTTTCAAGTTCTGTATTAGACAAAGATGGATATTCATTTTGGCAAGGAAATGGCAAAATTGACGTTCATTTTAATTCTATCATTGTTGGAACTGCCAGATTACTGAATGGCTTATATTGCTTGAATGCAAATGTCTGTTCAGATTCTACTCCTATGGCATCAATTAATACTGTCATAAGACATAAACGTCGAAGAATTGATGAGAACTCTTCCATGTTGTGGCATTGGCGTTTGGGCCATATCTCAAAAGAGAGATTGAAGAGAATGGTTAGACAAGACATATTGCATGACTTAAATTTTTCTGATTTTGAATCTTGTATTGACTGCATTAAGGGAAAACTTCCCGCTAAAGCTAGGAAGAAAGGGGCTAATAGGTCTGAATCTATTTTGGAATTGATTCACACAGACATAAGTGGACCAATTACTCCATATGCTATGGGCAATTACAAATATTTCATAACCTTCATAGACGACTATTCCAGATTTGGCTGGGTTGATCTGTTGCATGAAAAATCTGACTCGCTAGATGCCTTTAAAGCATTTAAGGCTGTCGTTGAATTAAAGTCTGGCAAAGTAATCAAAAGTGTAAGATCAGACAGAGGTGGAGAATATTATGGCAGATATACTGAAACCGGGAGAAACCCTGGTCCGTTTGCTCTATTCTTACAGGAACAAGGGATTGAAGCTCAGTATACTATGCCTGGCACTCCACAACAAAATGGAGTTGCTGAGAGGCATAATCGCACCTTGATGGACATGGTCAGAAGCATGATCAGTCACTCTTCATTACCAGAATTTCTGTGGGGTGATGCCCTTAAGACAGCAGCCTATGTCCTAAATCAAGTTCCAAGTAAATCTGTTGAAAAGACACCGTATGAGCTTTTCACCGGTAAGAAGCCTAGTCTGAGGCATTTTCGCGTGTGGGGTTGTAAAGCAGAAGTGAGACCCTATAATCCATAGCTCAAGAAACTTGATTCTAGAACTATTAGTGGATTTTTTATTGGGTATTGTTCAGGATCCAGAGGATGCAGGTTTTATTGTCCCAGTCATACTACCAGGGTCATTGAATCTGACAGGGCCTTCTACTTTGAGGATGATTTAGATAGTGGGAGTGGTGTCCCTAGAGTAATTAACCTGCATAGTGTGGATAACATCCTGCCTATGCCATCATCGTCATCTCAACCAGTAGAACATGATATTGGAGATGACATCCTTGTTGAAAATCCAATTAATCCTATTGTAGAAGCTCCTATAACTGATATAGGAGAGCCAGCTCTTAATTTGAGGTGATCACAAAGGATTTGTAGACCTGCAATTTCAGATGACTATATAGTGTACTTGCAGGAGTTCGAATCAGACACTATTGATGGCTCAGATCCAATTACTTATGGCGAGGCTATAACAGGATCTCATTCATCTGAATGGTTGGAGGCCATGAATGATGAGATGTCCTTTATGTCTCTCAATCATGTATGGGAATTAACTGAGTTACCGGATGGTTGTAAACCCGTTGGTTGTAAATGGGTCTTTAAAACCAAGAGAGGGGCCAATGGTGAAGTTGAAAGATTCAAAGCCAGGCTTGTAGCTAAAGGCTATAATCAGAAGGAAGGGATCGATTATACGGAAACATTCTCACCCGTATCTACTAAAGATGCCTTTAGAGTCGTAATGGCTCTTGTTGCGCAATTGAATCTTGAACTTCACCAGATGGACGTCAAAACTGCGTTCTTAAATGGTGATTTACTTGAAGACGTTTATATGGCACAACCTGATGGATTCACTGAGGCAGGGAAAGAACACTTAGTGTGTAAGTTGAAAAGATCCATTTATGGACTTAAACAGGCCTCAAAACAGTGGTATTTAAAATTTGATCAAATAATCACCTCACTTGGTTTTACAGAGAACATTGCTGATCAATGTATCTACCAGAAATTTGATAAAGATAATTTCACGATACTCGTTCTGTATGTTGATGATATACTCCTGGCTAGCAACTCAGTAGCCATGTTGAATGAGGTTAAACACGTTTTGTCATGCCACTTTGACATGAAAGATCTTGGTGAAGCCTCTTTCGTCCTAGGAATTCAGATTCACCGTGATAGATCTTGTGGCACTCTTGGTTTATCTCAAGCAACCTATATAGAACGAGTACTGAAGAAATTTAACATGCATACTTGCGCTCCTTGTGCAGCACCTGTACAGAAAGGTGAAAAGTTATCTAGTTCATCCTGTCCCGATGATGACAATTCAAAAATTGAGATGAACAAAATTCCATATGCATCCGCTATTGGCAGCCTTATGTATGCTCAGGTGTGCACACGTCCTGACATTGCTTTCGCTGTCAGTGTGCTTGGCAGATACCTGAGTAATCCTGATCCTGATCATTGGAGGGCTGCAAAGAAAGTCATGAGGTACTTACAAGGTACAAAGCATCATATGCTTACTTTTAGAAGATCTGAGCCACTTGAAATTGTGGGTTATTCAGATTCCGATTATGCATCTTGTGTGGATGACCGCAAATCCACTTCTGGATACATCTTTATGATGTCTGGAGGAGCTGTATCGTGGAAAAGTTACAAGCAATCAGTCACAGCTACCTCGACTATGGAAGCAGAATATATCCCTTGTTATGAGGCAACCCGCCAGGCCATATGGTTGAGGAAACTGATATCTGGCATGCATCTAGTTGATTCTATATCACGACCTCTAACCATATACTGCGATAGTTCGTCTGCTGTCAGCTTTTCTCAGAATCATAGGAACTCCAGTCGCACTAAACACTTTGATGTTAAGTTCCTATTCGTCAGAGAAAAGATTGCTGAATCTCAGACTCGTTTGGTTCATATTCCTGGTGAACACATGTTGGCGGATCCATTGACCAAAGGCTTGCCCGTAGGAGTCTTTAAGAATCATGTGACTCACATGGGCGTTGTTAAAAATTTTGATGTAGCCTTGGTTTAGTGGGAGTCTGGATTAAAATTCTTAAGGGATTTTTTGAATTGTTATTTGACAATTTTGAACGTTATTTTATGTTCCATTCAATTCAGTTGATGAAACTTATTTATGGAAATGTTGACATCACCTGAATCCCTATCGGTTTCAGTGATTTTGTGTATGGTTTCTCCACTGAATCTTGTATGGTTTATAAATATACATACATCCATGTATCTATATAAACATTATTGCGCCTGATTAACTATTCGTTTATTGATCCAATAATTTAATTAATGCTATCCAAGTGGGAGATTGTTGGAATAATTTTTTAAATTTTATGGATTAGCATTAATTATTTTATTTGATTAGTACCTAATTAGGCAATTAATGTTACAATTTTATAAACTGAGAATGGACTGGGTTTTATTTTAATATGTGTGTGGATAATCGGTGATGGGTTCGATTATCCACAAGCCCACAAAAGGTAGAAACCCAACCCACAGCCCGAGAGCATTAGTAATCATCCCGTCAGATTACTAATCCAAGATTGCTATCCAGAGAGAGAGATTTTATGGGCTTAATTTAAATTTAAAATTGTTTTAAAGATTCTGGAGGATTTTACTGAATAATATTAATTAATTATATTGGTTAAATAAAGTCCTATAAATAACAGAATGAAGCCCTAGTTTTCATAACTGATACAAAATAAATTTTACAACTCTCTCTCTGCCGTCAAGACTCTCTGTAAAGCACTCTTGGGTATTGTGGGTTGAACTGATTGGACTCAACCAACATTCGAAGTAACGATGTCGTCTCCATCAGGTCAGACAGTTGAATATATTCTCCCACATTATATTTTGAATTACATTTTTATTTGATTCCGCTGAAATCCAGTTCCGCTTTCATTTGGTAGTTTGTAGCCTAGTACGAGTTGCATCTTAAACTTAATTGACAATTTTACCAATATGATTGATTCTTTCCAGGAAACATTTCTTTTGTTACTCCACTTCCTTTATATTGTGAGAGCTTAACTGCTTTGGAAGATTCAACTTAGCATGCTAAAACTAAGGTTGCACATCCTGTGCAATCTAATGATGGAATTGGAAGCATCCTACATAGTATAGAAACATAATTACTAAGTAGTAAGTTGATGGTTTTCTTTGATTTAAGTGTATGTCAATATTTATATGGTATGTTGTTCACATAAGTTATGTATCATTATGATGTCACTTTTTAATATCAAATTGAAGCATGGAGTTGAGAAGAAACTTTGATTTCATTTACACCATTCTCTTTTTTGTTTATTTTCAAAATATTTCTAAATACTGGGTATGATAATGAACTTTCTCCTATATATATATATATATATATATATATAATTTCTATCTCTTCACCCCAAAACTTGCATTTTATTGAGTTAATTACTCTTCATAAGTTACGTACTTGATATTTTTTGAATGTTTAATATCATAGATTGTTGGAAACATAGATGAAACTCTTTCAATTTTCCCTAGAATAACACTGTGAAAGAAGAACCAACATCCTTAAATGTATTTGATTCTAGCTCATCAAAGGAACAACCAAGTCAGCAATTCATTGGTTTGTTATTTAAGAGACACATCTTTTTGCTACTTATATCTGATTCATTTTATAATGACTTAGTTGATTTAACTTATCTTCTTCGAAGAAGTATTAACTTTATGTTTATAGTTTAATGTATTCTTTTTATAATAAACATACGGGCAACAATTGGATACATTTATTTGTTGAAGACAATTGTACACTAATTAGAGCATATGTAAAGGTAAACTTGTTGAAGTATGGAAACAAAAATAATGTGAAATAGTGAATCTTGATTTAGTTGAATGGTCCTACTCTTTCAATGACATTTTTTAGAATAAATGATCTTGCGTAAGTCACCTATCAGACTAATTTGTTAAAACATGTGTTGAACATAATTGATTAATAGGAAATATTAAGCATATTCCTTTTTATTAATGCTCCTTCCTCTTTAAAAGTAGCCTGCAAGGTCAAGAATAGTTAAAACTTTGGATTTTATGCTTCGTGGAGGTGCTCTGGTGTCGGTTAGTCTTTGAAGAAGATGGTTAACAAGACAATTAAAATAATAGATGATGAACATACTTTTCATTGCCGAGTGAATCAAGAAGTTTACCCCTTGCTCACTTGTGGGGCATTTCATTGACAAATAAGTTTCCACCAAGGTGTTTTCCTTGTAGTGGACCATCATTGGATGGAATCATGACATGCATAATGCTATAGCCGGATTCCTGGGCTTGTTAGCCTAGTTTGACTATGGGTGTAATCCATTGTCATCTAGTATGACTTTATTTCTTCTTGTTGGTGAGGAATTAAAAGAGAAACTTTAGAATGGTAATCTAGTTTTATCATAATCAAATTTAAATCCAAAAGACATGCTTTTTGTTTGACTTTACTTGTCATGGTCTCATTTTTGGAGTAGTGTTGTTTCAATGCCTTTTATTTTGTTTTCTGAGACATATTTCTTTGCTTTTCTAGCTATTGACTTATACATTGTTACTTTTTTCCTCTTTGCACTTTATGGGACCTCCTATGAAATGCAAAAGGTTGAATAGGAGAAAGCATTTGCATAGTCAAGAACCATGTGTAATGAGAAGCGTCTATTTTAAAAATATAAAGTGGCGGGTAGCAATAAGGGTGGACAAGAAACATATCCACCCAAGAATTGTTGGTACACAAGAAGAGGTTGCTCTTCTATTTGATAGGTATTACTTTAGATTGTATATTGTTATTACCTATGATTGTCTCTTCAAATGGCTATTTCCAAGGCTTTGTTTGGGAATATTGTGGCTTTTGTTTGATAGCAAAAGTTATTCATTTATCTTTAGTAGTTTTTTGCGTGGTGTCCTAGTATAAAGCTAAAAAATGTTTGAGTTTTTGAACCTTTTAGAATTAAATTTGATTGTATTATGCTGATTACTGATCTTATAACTATGAGACCCTATGGAAATGTTAATATATATATATATATATATATATGTGTGTGTGTGTGTGTGTGTATGTATGTATGGTTTGGCCTCAATATTTGTGCTATTAGACTATTGAATCATAAACTATTTCTTATCTTGATTCAATGAATGATCCAATTTTAAAAGCATTAGTATTGATCATAAGTTTTTAGTCAATACTACATATGTTTACCCATTCTTAAGTCGTGGGAATTATGGAATATAAATTGTGGTAGAGTGTTTGGTCAATACTATATATCTAAAAGGCTTCAATAATTGATGAAAGATGTTAAAAGGAAGCTTCATTCCATTTAAATTTAAAATGAACATTTTACTTTTCATAGATTGCTTTATGATTTTCGTAGAAAAAGCTTTATAAAGGGATACTAATTATACTATGTCAATGCCCATGATAGAGAGACAAGAGAATCAGCACACAACAAATGATCTTAGCTCTAAGTGGCTAACTGGTGACGTCTTCAGAATACTAGCCCAATAAGAAAAACGAATTTCATAACTTGATTTATCAAAATCCTATATCAAAATATTAGATCATTATCCATAGCAATTCCTAACCTTCATATCCTTTTCTTCTTCTTCATCTTCATAATAATTATCCTTATTGTTTGAGCTTCCCTTTCCTTAAACCTTATTATTGTGTCTCTCCTTATAAAGCTTCCAAGCCAGTGGCCTCATCTGATCCTTCTCCTCTTTTCACATTGAACTATAGCTTTGTGAATAATTTTGCCCAAGAATTTCTTTGTCTTCCTTTTGATAGAACATATCCTCAAACTTGATATTATTTTCTAGGTTGTTCTCTTCTACAATTGGCCTAACAATTTCCACCTTATCATCATCATCTTCCTTAAATGGTTTTCATCCACATTAACATCTAGTCCTTTTCCCATTGGGCCTACAAGAAATTGCAATTTGCTGTGAACAAGGTTAGGAGGAGAAAGAGAGAGAATGAAAAGGAGGAGGAGGAGGAGGGTTGTTGTAATGATTAGAGGAGAAAGGAAAGAGAAGAGGTAGGGAATGTAAGTTGAGAAGATGATGAAAAACTCTGGCATTGTTTTTTATGAGAGAATCAATGGTGATTGGGGAATTGTAAGGAATAATGACCAAAATGAAAAGAAATAGGGACCAAAATAAAAATAAAATTTAGTCTGAGTCACGTAAAAATTATATTATCTTTAAGGAATATTTCACCACACACAAATTTACCTTAAGATAGAATAGACTCATGTGAGAAAGAATTCAAGAGCGGATACTAATAAAAAAAGAATTTTTTTGGTATAATGTAATTCATATAAGTGAGTTATATTTATAAGAGTTTAGGTAACAATAACTAGTTATTCTAAGTGACGTGAGACCTAAAGTTTAAAAGAGTTAGCTACAACTAAATAGGTTGGCTTGATTATTTTGAAATAAACATACACACTTGATAAGAAATTGGAAGAAAGTGTGAGAAACGGGGAATGGGGACTATGTTATTTTGGATGTGGAAATAGGAAAGGGACTTATAAAGGAGAAGAAAGAGTGAAGATGGAAGTGATAGCAGCCTAAAGAATGTTGATTATGCATTGATTTTGTGAAGTATAAGGCAATTGCAATTGATTAACTTTGCTCTGCTCGTCATGCCTAAAATAGGAATGATTGATTTTGCCTTAATGCAGATGGAATATTGAACCTTTTTTAAATTTTTTATATTCTGATAACAAATATTTTTTAGGATATAAAATTTATTGAAAGAGGGTATAGATTTTTTGCTTGACCACCTTAAGAAAAAGTTATAAGCATCACTGGCAATGTAATATTTACATGTCACTACTATATATTTGATAAGCGGTAAGGTATCAACCCGCACAGAGAAAATGAAAAAAGCAATATTTATTATAGAAATTCAAAGATTGTTTTCACGAGTGAAGAGGTAGACAAAAAGTATTTGCATATAATATAATTAGTTAACTTTTCAATTGACATATTAATATAATTATTTTTATCAAAACTTAAATTCATTTTAATCCTTAACTAAAATTTCTTTGAATGAATTATGTCTACTTTTTTTTTTTCAAAAAAATACCAAGCATAAGCAAAATTTAGCAAAGATTAAAGATAGGATAAAATCTCTTCGCAAAGGGCATTATTGACCTGCAGAGCACTTTAAAAAGTAACCAAGATAATAAGGAAAGGTGAAAATAATATTTTCATCTCCTAAGTTTATGTATTGTTTATTGCTTAAAAGTATTTCTTTAACTTTCAAATTCATCCCCTTATGTGTATTGTATAAAAGAAATTTGGAAAGAATTTAAAATCTAGGAGATTATTTTGTAACGCTTCAAACTTGAAGGACTAATTTGAAATAATATATAAAACTTAGGGGGTCAACATATATTTTAGCTTTTTTTATTACATGATATTTGGTTAATTTTTCATCTTCTTTTTCTCTATTCTCTTTTATTCTCCTTCTTCTTCCTTTTTTTTTACTCTTTCCAACCCTTTTGTTTTTTAATTTATGTTATTTAGTTAGACTTTTTGACTTTGATCCTATTTTCAATGCATTTGTTGCTATAAACCCTCGGCCGCTATTTTTGTTTTATTAATTGTATTGGGTTGCAGACTAGCAAAAGCCCACAGCCCAATTACATGTTTAAGGGATTGTGCCTCAATCATGGATCTGTGGGATGTCCCCCAGTAATAGTAGGGGGATGTCGCATCTTAATTAACCCCTCCCCTTTTTATTCAAAAAAACTTAATTTTTAATTAATAAATTAAAATTTATTTTAATAAAATTTTTTATAAAATAAATTTCATAATGAAATTATTTATTTAAGTAAGCTTACTTTTATTAGAAATTATAAAATAATTTAATAATTTTAAATTATAATATTTTTTTCGATAAATTTATCCATTTCTTGAAATAAGATCAATTTATCTTAACTAAAAGAAACTTAAAATCTACCAATTTTTAGTTTATTAGCAAACCTCAAAATAAGTAGATTTTAAGTTTATTTTAGTTAAAATGAATTGGTCTTATTTCAAGTTCATATCAAATTCCTCCCATATATAGCGTAAAAGGAAAAGATTTGTGACAAATTTGAAACTTAAATGACTATTTCAAAACACTTCAAATTTAATGTAACAATTAAAAATAATAAATAAAGTTAAAAGACCATAATACCATTTAAACCATGAAGGAAAAACTGAACGCACGTATTGATTGACTTAGAAAAAAAATAAGTTAAATGAGGCCATGTATGCACATTAGTTTAAATACTCATATTGTTGATGAAAAAAATTGCTCTAATTGTAACTATCATGGGGATTGCTCTATTTGTAATGTGGCTTGGGAAATACTTTCAAGTTGTAATGGATGTTTGTCATGTGTAATTAACCTTAGAAGCTTGACGTGCAAGGGAATTCCTATAGCCCTTTCATGTGTAATCAAGCGTAGAGGATTGACATGTACTAGATGTTGTTGTTTGACTGTGAACCCTGCCCATGAGTAATGGATACTTTTCATGCATAATTTGACAGCGTATACTTTTCTAAATCTTCTTGTTTATATTTGTGGCTGTCATGAGATATAATTTTACAACATATATCTTGCTGTCTTTTTGCTATCATGAGATCTTGTTGTTTCTATTTGTGGATATCATGAGAAACAAGATTTTACGGCATAGTTCTTGCTATTGTTTTGTCTAATATTTCATTATATTCCTAGCTTTCTCTTTGCTGTAACGGGATGTAACATTATATCTTATGCCACCCATCCCATTGCTGTCATTGGAAAGTAAATCCAAAGTATATATTCATAAAAGTCTGAACAACTAGTTAAAATATTAAGTACCACACATTCAAAAGCAAATTGCAGCATTTGCTTCAATAGTGCAAAATAAGTGCAGATTAGTGTTATCATTTTTTTTTTCCTTTGGTAGCATAAGTGTTTTGATGTTTCCTTTGAAATATTATAACTACATATAAAACATTATCTTCCATTACCTGAAACATTATAGTTTAAGGAATTTATTTTCAAGTATTAGACCAAAACAATAAGTTGTCATTAGCTGAGTACATCAACCAGTGGAGCTCTAACAAAAAATCAGATTTAACATATATGTAACATAAGTATATTCAATGAAGGTTTTATGCTTCAGCGTCATCACAGATGGTTAATATAGATTCAATTTTTCTACGGCGTGTAGAGCCAGATTCAACTTGCCTCCAAACTCTTCCCTGTGTCAGCAACACATGGAGAATTGCATATTCAGCCTTCACATCATCCAGATTCAGCAGGTTCGGCCCTGGGAGAATCACTACCCACCGAAAATTTGTTTTGCTTTCTCATAAGCTAGCTCAGCTTATCTTTTTTCCATCTCAGAGTTTGACTTGCCATGTCACTGTATAATTGGCCACCTTAGACTTGAACTAACAGAAAATGGATGGAGTGACCGTTCTGAGAAGGGATTCGAATTTGAGGGACCTTTTTGAGACTAAACATCTGTGGAGGACCAGATTGTGATCAAGGTGATCTCTGAGGGACTAAAAGTGGCTCTCCTCTATATTAGCTAAACTTGGGATTAATTTATAAAAAAAGATTACCTTAATCTCAATCAAGGTTTGGCTTTTGTTGGTGCTTCCGTTATTTTATAGATCACCACAAAATGCCACACACTATCTTGAAGAAAAATTGAAGGTGTATCTTGCTCCTTAAAAATATCTAGCATAAAAAAGGTCTACTTAGATAAGAATACCTCCATTGCTATGTGTTAACCAAAACATGTCTATCATGAGTACATAATGAACAATAAATTCATGTAACATTTAGCACATGAAGCAAAACTTCTACTTTTTATAGCATCATTGGTACAACCACCTCCAACCCTGTTTTACTCCATTTCTAAATGCAAGTCAAGTTGTTATCACAAACTTAATTAATGCTCAAAGAGTACACATTCCAAACAGAATCAACAACAATCAACCATCAAATTATCACAAAGAAAAATGTCATCCCCAATAACAAAAATAGACTAAACATTTTGTGAAGGATTAGTAATCAGAATTGAATTTAGCTCACTCTCATCATATACCAACCCATGTACTGCAATTGAAATGTCAAGATTCACACCACATTATGCACACAATTAAAGAGAAATGAGATAATACTTAAAACAATATTAATGAAAGCATCTATATAGTATTGGAAATGATGTTCCTGATATCCAATGGAAATTTGAGTCCCATTAGCCCTTCCACAATCAATAGTCAAAACTACACTTTCGAAGTGTGTCCAATGGTTAATCAAGGAAAACTTATACATAATACACAAAAATTATCTAATGCTCTTTATGGCGATAAAATAAATTTGGTCCTAATGTAATTGTAATAACCCCATATATATATATATATATATATATATTAAGTTAGAGAGGTATGATCTTTATAGGGGTAAGAAAATAGAATTTTAAGGATTAAAATGAAAGTAGAAAATAGTGTCAAGAGTAAAAATTATACTTTTAACAAATTATTAATGAAAGAAAAAAAAAATATCATAAGATAAAAATATAGTTTTAACATTATATAGTAAATTACATCATGTAGTATAATAATTTGTATAGTACCAAATAGTAATATGCATGGTAAACTATTGATAACATAGTAACATATATAGTGTTGAACAATAATGTACATCGTATAAATATTAAACGTTGGTAACATAGTAACTTGCATAATAAATTGTTGGTAGTATAGTAACTTGCATAGTACTAGAAAACTTTTATAAATAGCATAAACATTTCGTAGTTTTCTCATTTGAACTTGAGAGAGAAGAAGAGAAAGAGAGATCGTGGAAGGAACATTCATATTTTAACTTGTGTAAGAGGTAGCTTTATGGATACCTCTTTAATTGAGGTTGTGTTGTAGGAATATGAGATTTCTGCTATTGATCCCTATCGGTGAATGTATAATTAGCAAAGTAGCACATTTCATTTTACCGAATGACTTTATTTTCTTATCCAACTTTCAATTTGCTTATTCCATCTCAACGTCTTATAGGAGAGACAAATCTTTTTTTTTTTTAACCTTTCAACAGCGTATATATGATATAATATGTATGAATATATAATAACACAATGATAAATGATATTACTAAATTATATGTTATTGCTATTATAGAAGTCACTTGATATATGAGAAGTGCAAAGTGAATGTTATATTATATAAATTAAGAAAAAAGTATTATATGTAAGGTGAAAGGTTGTGGTAAAACTCTTAATTATAATTGCTTCCTTTACTTTACCTACATGTTTTAAGCTGATATTTTATCTAAGTTTATTTTCTGTGATTGTTGCATTATTATATTTTTTCCATTTTAATCCTTTCTATTGTTGTCACTTTCTCTCCTAACCACTCTTTATTTTATTTCATCTTCAAGATTATTTTTATTTAAATTAATTTATGGTAATTAATATGTGTAAGTAAAATTATTTATTTATGTATCCTGTTTATGCAATTTATTTATATTCAATAGATTTTATAATTTAAAGGTTGGATGAGAATTCATGTAAGAATCCTATAGATGTTAGCGGGGGTAATGACCTTAGTGCGCCTTGCTGAGATGATTTATTAAGATGTATCCGATAAAGGTACATGTGTATAAGATATTGAGACATATTCATTAAAGAGATACGAATATAAGATATTGAGATGTGTCTAGTAAAAGGATACAATTAAGAGATATTGAGACATATCAAGTAAATTGATACATGTATAAATTATTGACATGTATATGGTAAAGGGATATAGTTATAAGATATTGAGATATATTCGATATGGGATACAAGTTTTACATACATGCTGATCCTTGTTCTTTCCTTAACACCCACTTTATGCAACATTATAAGGTTTAGAAATGGTATTTTTATATTATCAAAACTTGTTGTTTGTTAAAATCTCTAAGACCTCTATTGTCTCCCCTTCCATTTACTTTGTTATTAATTTACTTACTAAGTCATTGGTAAACTTACGCCTCTTTCATTAATATTTTTTAGATAAATAGGTGCTAGTGAAGTTGGAAAATTTTTTTATTGTCTAGACCTTTTGGTATGTCATTCTAGGTTAATCACAATGTATGTTTGACTCTAAGGTAATGGCTACTAGATGTTTGTTTGTTTGGGGTTTATAAATGTCGTGATGTATTGTAAACCTTATGTGGACTATTTCTTTATTATACTAAATATATATTGTGAGATATTATTAAGTTGGTTAGTTTAATATCATTGAAAACTTGTTGAATTATATTTCAAAGTGTGTCTAATGTGTTTTATTAATATTTTATGGTAAATGTAAGAATATTATCTTAGGCTGGTTGGGCTAGGTTGATTTAGCCTATGCGCTGATAATGACCAATGAACTTGGGTCACGACAATAATATTATTTGAATGTTAAGCAGGATGCAACAAGGCAACAATTCAAGTTTCATTACATATTAAGTCAAACAATCCTTTTTTTCATATTCTTATGGCCTGTATCCTTCCACCCAAATAATGGACTGCTGATATGGCTATAATTTAAGATAGGACTACAAAAAGAGAAGATCAAAGCCAAGGTAAAAAAAGTTACAATTAAGTCCGTACTTGTTATCATATATCAACAAAGCATCCATGGAAGGGACAGTAGTTTGTAAAACAAATCAATGTGAGCTTGCATTTGGCAGGCATAAAAACCTAATAAATTTTATAGAGCTATTGAAGAAAGCACCACAACATAGCTAGAGATCAATTAGAGCAAAGCATTTTGCATAATTAAGTGAATTTATAACCATTCAAATTAACTTGCATCAAAACTTATGATGCAAGTTAAAACATGGCAACTTTAACACAACCTACAAGCAAACTAATTACCTAAATAAGTGAAAGCTCCCATGATTATATTTATGATTATAAGCTTACAAGTCCAAACTCCTTTTTGCAAGTGCAACAAAGAAGCTCATAACTTTAAGGTTCAAAAGGATTAGTTTGAGTGCTAAACTAGGTACATAAAAGTACCATGATACCATCAATATCTATCAACTTTCACGTCTCAATCAATATAATAATCTCTTTTTATTAAAACAAATTATTCCTATTCCACCAAAAGTTTCAAGACAAATATCAGAAATACTTCTTCGCCCAAATTATTGTCATTTTGCATATTAAAACAAGTTACCTATCACCTATTAAAGCCTACATTGTGCCACCAGTTTCCAATTCCTAAATTAATTAATAATCATCCATAGTTTTGGCTGCAAGTCACCAGTCATTAATTCTTTCACAAGCCTTGGTTCACTTTAAAGCAAACACCAAATGCAAAAAAGGTTGCATAAAAGAATATACCACTAACATTGAATTAATTCCTATCTTAAACATTCATCCCATCATTTTTTTTTTTAAAAAGGTAATAGTCCATCTTTATCAGTAGATAACTATTTTCATAGCTTTGTTAACGCACATGTAGAAGAGTATGGCATTCACTATTCAACCCACGCACCTACTTCT
Source organism: Delonix regia (assembly GCA_037074485.1). Classification (NCBI taxonomy): domain Eukaryota; kingdom Viridiplantae; phylum Streptophyta; class Magnoliopsida; order Fabales; family Fabaceae; genus Delonix; species Delonix regia. The sequence continues at coordinate 2,702,216 of CM073460.1, read as the reverse complement.
ATCCAAATTTAGAACATAAAAGATTAGGATTTTGCTTAACCTAAACTTGTTGATTAAGTAAGATTTAGTTTGTGATTGAGTCAGGTCAGATTGGATTTCTTTCTTTAATTATTTTTGTAAAATTAAAATAGGAATTTCAAAGAGAAAAAGGGTATTCCATAATTATTAAATGAGGCATTGTACTTAAATAAAGTGTCCTATATTCAACCAAAAAAAAAAAGCAACTATCCTAAAGAAATAAAGAACCTTTATTGAAGAAGAAAAGAATAATAGAAATGAGAAAAAAGTAATTAAGGCTATGTTGGGTCCACTCGGAATCGAGTCTTATATAGATGACTTAGTCCTTTAGCTTGATTAGTTCAAAACCCAACTTCACCAAATATGATTAGGTCGGATCACGTCTTGAATGCCCTTACTACTTAGCAGCATTTTGAATATAGACATTGAGCTTGTGCAACATCTGGTATTTGTTTATTTTCAATATTACTATTTTGGGTTAGATTATTTTACTAATTAATATTTTTATTAAAATTTAATATCATTTTTTATGATATAAAATTTGATCATCTTTTCTTTAGAATTTAAAATTTTCAAATTTAATCCTACATGAATGTTTGTTTATTGTCATTAATTTTCCTAATATCATCAACTAATTGGCCCTCTATATCATTGAAGCTAACTTATCAAATTCACTTATGTAATTCACTTCATTATTTATGTTTATTCATTTTGTTAGAATAAATATTATTGGCCGCATAAGCCACCACTTATTGCATATAAAAAATTAATAGTAATGGCTAAATTAAAAATATATAAAATTATAAATATTTAATTTTAAAATGTTTAACTATATAACCAAATTAAAAATCAAATAAAGCTAAAAGCCAATAATATAATATAACCTTATTTTTAAATGTTCTATCAAATCATTTCATTCCATCAAACCTTAAGAACTTGATTAGGAGAATTTTTTGAGGATAGTGTGAGTATGGGTTGAGATAATATTAACTATTGATTAGATGTTTTATAACTAATCTAGTTGGATGAGTTAGCAATTATTATAAATCTTGATGAATGAATCATTTGTTGCATCATTTCTTCATATAAAGCCCAATAGATGATAATTGTTGAATTTTTTAGCCTTTTAAAATTTAATTAGATTGTATGAGGTTAATTACAAATCTTGTAAGACCCTATAGCAGTTATATATATATATATATATATATATGCCTTAGTATTAATTATTGCTATTAGATTGTTGAATCACAAACTATTTCTTATCTTGATTGAATAAATGATGCAATTTTTCAGGCATTAGTATTGATAATAAGATTTGGTTAACACTACATATATTTCTTCTCGAGACGTGACAATTATAGAATAGATATCAAGTGTGGAAGAGTATTATTTTGTTTCCTTGGTTGATTCAAAATATGATATTGTTTGAAAATGGTGACAAGAATGAGGTAAGGCTATAGTAGCATATTATAATGAGTGTGAAGGAGTTTAAAGCAATAATGAATTGCATGATGGGATAAACATTATTTAGTAGGAAAGACACATAAGGTGTAAAAGTAGTATGAATTGCTTAACCTACACAATATTTTAAGGAACGAGGAAGGAATAATGATGTGAAGATAATGAAAGAAGGAAATGAAGTGTATTTTGGTAAAGGAGGAATACGAAATTGACAACAGTACATACAAGATGAAAATGGTGACCAATCCTTTGTTTGGGAAAAGAATGAAAACTTCTAATATTCACTTATGTACTAGCATTTGCCTCTTAGCCATACTCTACTTCTATGAAAGAATGGTTCAAATATTATTTTGGACCTTTAGTTATCAATTGATTCTCAATTTGGTCCTTTACTTATAAGTTCATTCTCAATTTTGTTCCTTACTCATTAGTCCATTATCAATTTGGCATATTCTCAATTTATTATCTCACTTATTAGTTTATTTTCAATTTGATCATTTACTAATATGAAAATTAGCACACTTAATCCCTAAATTTGAACTACAGTTGGTGTAAATATGTTAACATTTAGATTAGCAAGGGACAAAACTAAGAATGAACTAATAAGTGTAGAACCAAATTGAGAATAGAAATTAGTAAAGGACCAAATTGAAAATGAAAATCAATGAGGTACTAAAATAAAATTCAACTAATTAGTGAGGAACTAACATGATATTTTACTCAAAAAAGATACATTGTGGAATGGTATTGTAGGAATAACATAGTCATTGAACTTGTCATTGCTTGAGGAAAATTCTTGAGAAAGGTGTGGTTGGCTATTGATTTTGCTATGAAGGTTTAAGATGGAACACAACTGGCAAGTTGAATCTATGACATTGGTGAAGAGTAATTGCTTCTAAAGGTATGGCTTCGTATTTGAATATTGGTATTTTAGTGTCTGTTTATCTCTCTTCTAATGGTTCTTCTACTCTTTCTTTATCTTCTAATTTATTTTCTATTTGGTTTAATTGTTGGCTTCATATTTGAATACTTGTCATTACTTGAAAAACCACTTTTATTGTTTCTTATTCTTTGTCATCATAAATTCTTTTCTTAATAAATCTTTATTTATTATATATTCTTCTTTTCATATAACTCTCAATTGTGACCTTATTGACCAATAATTTGAAGGTTGGAAATATACCTGATCATCTATTGAAAAGCTTGCTTGGCCTGATAGGCTTGGCCCAGAAAAAATGGATAAAAGCCTAGTCAATAAAAGTCTGACTCACAATTTTAAGCCTAAATAAAAAATGGGTCGTGCTCAAGCTTTTTTTAAAGCCCAGCCTGACCCAAATTATATGTATATATATAAATATATATATATATATATATAATTTTTTTGACATTAATTTCTTGACATTACATGATAATGGACTATATAAATACATTTAATATTTTTATTAAATTTTATGAATAAGAATTATTTCTTTTAATTTGCTAATATCATTTTTTTTTCAACAAATTATATCTATTAATTGTTCTTATATTGAAAATTGTTTTTATTACGTAAGTACAAAACGGGCCAGACTGGGCTTTCAAGTTTTTAATCAGGCTTAGGCCCAAGCCCAACTTTTGAGAAAAAAATTGGGCTTAAGCCTGGGCCCAGCCTGTGATTAGGTCTAGTTAAAAATCTCTATCTATCTTTGTCTGGGTTTATAAATTATTTTGTTCATGTATTGGCTTAGATATTTTTGCATCAAAATCTAATCCTTTTAATTTATATCCTAAATTCAAGCTATCTATTGAATTTCTAGCTTTTGTTTCATGTGATGACTATCTCATTTCTGCTTTGGAAGAAGACATAGATCTATGGAACATCTTAATATATATGTCTCATTCTGAAGTTTAAGTTATTTTTTTATATTTCTAATTTCTTTAGAGTTCTGGATCTACCAATCTAGGAAATTTCCAATTAGTAGGGAATTCTATTTCTTCATGCTTTGGAGTTTTATGAATTAAAACTATTATTTTGGATGGGTCTCATATTTCTATGAACATTGTTTCTCCTCTAAGGGATACTCTTATAGCCCCAAAATGTTAGTGAGTTTTGGTTAATTTAAATATCATTCTATATTAAAGCAACAAAGAAGTAGTTCCTTTTTCCCATCAAGCATGTAAGGCTATTTTTAAATAGTATGGTCCATTATGTAAATTTGTCAGTATTACTCTTACAATAGATTCTTTAAAAGATCCAACTTGTCTTTTATATCTAATACATGCTAAAATTGCTTTGTTCAGTACTTGTCTAAAGTTGGGCTTTATGGCTACATGTATCATTCCTAAATTTATACAATTATACCTTTCTTTATATCTTTTTTTTTTTTATGGGGTATCATAAATATGACTTGTCTATTTTAGGAAATACTTATTGCTTTTTATATAGTTTGTTAAACACAAGAGAAATACTTATTTTAGGAAATACTTATTTCTTTTAATAAAGCAGTCTTCCAAATGCTCCCAAACAAGTCACCAGGCTTGATGGATTCAACCTAGCTTTCTTCTAGAAATTTTGGCACGTCATAGGAGAAGATGTGGTCAAAGACTATGTTGACTAGCTTAAGGAGGGAACTTTCCCTAACGATCTTACAAAAACTTTTGTTGTGCTTATCTTAAAGGTAGATAATCCTACCTCTGCTAAGGATTTGAAACCCATCTCCTTATGTAAATTTATTTATAAAATAGTTTCTAAAGTTCTGGCAAACAGATTGAAGAAGGTCCTCCCCAAGGTGGTCTCTGAAACACAATTTGCCTTTGTTCTTAGAAGACTAATCACGAATAATGTTCTGGTACTTACGAGTTAATTCACGTTATAAAGAGGAAGACAAAGGGATAAAGGGCATCATAGCCTTGAAAATAGACATCAGTAAGGCTTATGATCATATAGCAATCCTTTTAAAGTTAGGCTTTCGTCACCAATAGGTCCATTAGATGTTGATTTATGTCAAACATGTAAAATACTCCTTCATGCTGAATATGGGAGAATTTGAAGGTCTTACCTTCCGTAATCTTCGTTACTTTAGTACTGCAATGTTGGGAAAACAGGGTTAGAAATTGGGCTTAGAATCTAACACTCTTACTTTTAGAGTTCCTAAAGCTAAATACTTTCCCCTTGGGACTTCTAGTTAGCTAGGTTACACTTTAACTCAAGCTTTATGTTGAGGAGTATTCTTTTTTCACAATAACTGCTGTCATAAGGCATGAGATAGAGGGTAGGTGATGAAGCTAAAATTTGAGTTTGGTTTGAACCCTGGTTGCTAACAATGGGTAGCTTCACTCCACGTGCTATTGGTGAAGATATAAATCTAGCTTTAACAATTATGGACCTCATTTATGATAATCGTTGCTAAAAATATGAGCAAATTTCCATCCTTTTCTCACATGAGGATATTACCTTAATCCTAAGCATCCCCCTTGGATCTTACATGAAGGAGGATAAATGCATATGACATTATGATAGGAAAGGTTGTTACACTGTGAAATCAAGATACTGGGCAGCATTTAAGCATGACTGATCTGATAACAATCATACCTCCATCCTCCCTTTAGAACAAGAAATGACTTCTTAACCTTCCTCAAAGGTTAAGAATTTTGTTTGGCGAGTAGGGAGAGATGCCCTTCCTGTCAAAATGAGGCTACTATCAAGAGGTCTAAACTTAAACCCTCAATGTCCTTCCTGCTCTGAGATTGAAAGCACTGACCATGCTCTTCTACAATGCTAGCAAGCCACTAAATGGTGGTTGGAATTGGAGCTTTCAAGAGATTACTTAAATAGATGTTTTGTCCAAATTTTCTATAACTTGCTCAATTCATCCTCGCATAGCAAAACAAAGGAATTTTTTCTTGTCATGTTGATGGTTTGGTATGAAACAAACAGATCAATCTAGGAAACTAAAAGAAGTCCTCTGTGAAACTTAGTGGTGGTAGCTAAAAACCTGCTTTGGGAGTGGAGATATGCAAACACTAAAAGACAGCTAATGAGCTCAGTTCTCAGCACTGTTAATTGGAATGCTAAAATATGACATAGACCTAGTGATTGGGCCTATGTAGTTGATGTCGCTATCTTCAAAGGAGAAAGGATGATTGGTTTTGGCATGATTATCTACTTTGGTGAAAGAAGGTTCTTGAAGGCTATATCAAGAACAATGAATGACATTTTGGACTCCACGATTATGGAAGCCTTGGTGTTTAGGGAAGCTCTGTCTTAGACTTGTTGCACCTTAGGTGAAAAGGTGTCATAATTTCAAATTGTAGTGTTATTGTATCAGCCCTCAATTTGGAGATTATGGACGACTCTGAGCTAGGTCCTATAACTCTGGATTGTCATCACTTGGTATCTTGAAATCCTAGTATTAGGTGTTCATAGTGTATGAGACAAGCTAACAGGGCTGCTCACTTTATAGCAAGAGCTTCTGTTCGATATGCTAGTCCTTATGTCTGGAATATTGTCCCAAGTTTCATATCAGTTGATTAATATTATGTTCCTTTTACTCAAAAAAGGAAAAAAAGAAAGTTAGTTAAAGGTGAGCTGAGTGAAAATCCAAGTGAGATAGTTTAATGTTATCTTAAACTTTGTATTAAAGGTGAACGTTTTAAAACCTATTATTATTTGATTTTAGGATTACCCAGATTAAAATCTTGTCATAATGAAAATATCTTCTAGGAACTAAATATATGATCGACGTTTGAATCAATATAAATCATTTGTATCCTTTCAAGTTACTAAAAATAAATTTCAAGCACTTAAGATTAATTTTTCACTTACTAAAGAATTTTGCTCAAGTTTAAATTTCGACTCCTAAATTGTTACTTCAGGGATTTAACTTATAAATTTAAAATTATCTTTAATAGTTTGCAAAGTTTATTAAAAGAAAAACAAATTTTTATAAAAAATAACTATTCATTCCCTCTAGCTGCCCTCGCTGAATATGATGAATAAAAAACAGAGAGCATGGAAGAAAGAGAAGGGTATACGGGTATAGATAGAACTGCGAACATGGAAGTATCCAAGCAGGCATCTAACGATAAGTTTATTAAATCCAATTTTTGAAGACACAATATAAAACACGCTTAGTCTTCGTATCTGTAAAAAAGTCTGAGCCACGTCACCAAAGTAGCGTAGATTCCTTGTACAACAAGATTTCTGAAGGGCCCCACTGATAATCCGTGAAATCCATCACTACCGCTCAATTGAGTCGAACGGTCCAAATCCAACTTCCATGATGTGACGCTGAGTTATTTTTTCCGAATTTGGGAAGTGATCAGAGAGCACACTACAATGCAAGTTGAAATATTGGGTTTGACTGGTAGGTCAAATGAGGAAGACAGTTAGTTCACTTCAAATTCAAATGGTGTCGCAAGCAAGACAACTACTTTAAACTATGCGTTTGATTCTTAGGTTTTGAAAGGTAGTTTTATTGAACGTAGGATATGCTGGCCAATATCTGGTAAGGCTTCTTGAGATTCAAATACTTAGACAAGAAGGAAAGTCATCGAGCTTATGTTCTATGTGTCTATATAACCTTGAAGGAGCGACACTTCTGTAGCTTCATCTATCCTCCTCATATCTTTCACCAGAGGAATAAGTTGCGTCGAAAGGGAGTACAATCTTGCAGCTTTGGTTTTCTAACTTAGCCTCTCTCAGTTGAAGTGGTGGTATCTCTGGTCTCTGGCGTAGAGAGGTAACCATGGGACCTGGCGGACCTGGTGGAGGACCCGGTGGCCCCGGAGGTCCTGGTTGGGGTCCTGGTCCTGGAGGGCCTGGAGGTCCAGGTTGGGGCCCTGGTGGGCCAGGAGGTCCCGGCTGGGGTCCCGGACCCGGAGGACCAGGTTGGGGTATGGGTCCTGGCTTCTTCGGACCTGGTGGGTTTTTTGGTGGATTTGCAAATGGAATATGCAGCATGATATCCTCTTGGTGAGTACTGACAGCAAATTATACTCAACCATCAGAATTTAATTTATATGTGAGTTTTAAACATACAATCTAAATATGGGCCAGTGATATTTGTTGCATAGAATTTTCACTGAAGTAGTAGTAATTAAATCTAATTTATAATGTATTCCTTTTTTTTTTCTCTTACTTTTAATTTTCCTGCTGAACATAAAATTCATACTGTTTCTTTGACGGAAATGCAGCCTCTATTGCCTGTGCTGTTGTTGGTTGCTCCAAGATTGCTTCGGTGGTCCACCTCCTTTTGGACCTCCAGGTGGACCCGGGCCGGGCGGCCCACCTCGTTTCTAATGGGCTTTGATTTCTCAAGTGGATGAACTTGCTATCTGGTTCTGTTGCCTTGATCATTACATTGTTGTGTATTTGTCTTACATTTTTATCTTCGATGGTTAAAAATGGGTGATGTACTTTTACCATGTGTTAATGTGAGGTTATTAGTAGTCTTTTGTTTTTATTACTGTCACGCGTGCGTTTGGTCTTACTTAATGATCTCAGAACTTGAATTTGAACTCATTATTTTTAATTGAAATTATTAATTCGCATAAATTGTTTAGTTGGTTTGTCTGTTGAATTACTCTTATTGAATATTGTGAACTTGATTGCCTTTGTTTGTCACTTGGAATAATAATGGCTAAATTATTAATTCACATAATTGATATCACATTTTTTAACTAATGTTTCATTAGTCATTTACTTAACTATTTTGTTTTTAGAAATGATAGAATTAAGGAAACGCATTCCTTAGCCGACCGTAATAGCTGCATACCATATGCTCGAGTTCACCACTCGCAAAACTTAATAATTAATTATGCCATATATCACGCCACTCACAAAACTTAATTATAATTGCACATAAATAAAGCATCCTAATTTCAAATTCATCTTTTTAAGCATTAGTTTGCAAAAGTTTAAGACTTATCTCTACATTAATATAGGCATGAGCATAAATATGTATATATATAGGCGGTATAAATATGTATGGTTGTTGAAAGGAAAGAGTAGGCGTGCACACAAATATATATATATATATATATATAAAATTTATATATATCTTATATAGTGTCTCTGTATTAATGGGACGATGAACGTCATTACTACAATCAGATTATTGCTTGTTTTTTAGCACATGAACGATATGTTATTCTTTACAAACTGTTAGCTCAGAAGCCAAAATACAAAACAACTGTGAATGGTAGGCGAAGCAAGAAAATCACTTAAAGTTAATTGCACTTTGATGTATACCACAGTGAACATGAAGTGTCATAGGCCTCTGATACCATCCTATTATATCTGAACCTGCATTTGGGGTGCTCCATCGCCATAACACTGAATGAAATTGAATAAGTCATTACTAAAAGGACAATTTGCAGTGAGAAGGGCTGAGTTAGAACAATTCATCGTTTGAAATTCGGGGAATTCCTTAAGTGGGAGGAATCCTTTGTATGGAAAAGACAGAAAGGAAGAAAATAAATTAACAAATGAAAGATACTATGATACCTGCAGAAAGTATAAGCAACAAAACAAGATGGGATATGTCCCTAACCTATCTTCATTTTGAAAGGTTGATCAAACGAAGTACGAATAACTCTCCCTTAAAACTTAGCCTAAAAAAATCATATCTCTTAAATATTTTACCAAGCATCCTATACTACTAATATTTGCGTCATATTCCAAACTTCCATCATTAGAATAGCAAAATAGTAACATTCCCAATGCATTTAGACCTATATGATGTCTTCTTTTCATACATTTTGTGAGAATATAAAACCCTTCAGTGGGTGAAAAGCATTTCTAGGTTATCATTCAAGAGCATTTTCGCTATCATGATTGGGCATGCATTGCTTCTTGTGTTCAAGTACTGTCAATGTTTCTCTTCGTTTTTGTGTGTAGCTCACCATAAAAACTTCTCGTAGCAACAAGAATTTTAAATTGTCAATGAACTCTTTAAGAGTATGTTTGGTATTAGGGGTATTCTAGACGTGGCTAAACCCAATGAATTCGGTCCAACTTAATTTTATCAAGCTGTGCTGAGTTTTTAGGAAATTGGACCAATCGAGTTCCAGACTAATATATAGAATCAGCTAGGCACTTTATATTTATTTTTTAAAAAATTTCTTTTTTATTAAATTTTTGGTTAATATAAGTTATTTTTTTAAAAATAGTAACTTTTTTTTAATTGAATATGGACTATTTTTATTAGTATAAGATATCACATTTATTACATATAAATCATATTTTTTTCTTTTAAAATTTTAAAATTAAATTTTTTAAAATTAACTTGATTAAACCAGCTCAATCGTGAACCGATCTCAGCAGGTGGGGTACGGACCAGGTCAAAAAGATAGCCCAATACTTAAACCAGGCAAGATTTCAAGTTGAACAAAACCTTGGCCCGATCCAATATCTCTTCACTCCTATTTAGTATTTTGGTTTGAAGGAAATGAGGGGAGAGAAAGGGCATAAAGAAGAATTGAATAACGAAGCAAGAGATCCACATGGCCTTGATAATATAACCCAAACACCCTTTCCCCATAAAAAAAAAAAAAAAGCATGATAATAAAATTTTAAAAATCCTCCAAGATAATAAGCACATTTCCTAAACAGTAACATATCTTAACTGCCATTGAGAGTGTGGTCTTTTCAAATATTTAATTCTGCTTAAACAGTCAAACACATTATAGATAGCGAGTTTGTTAACATTCAAAATTTTAAATTAAAATTTTCTTCCGAGGTTAACTATTCTTTAAAAATAAAAAATAAAAAATTCCATATTGGGCCATATCTTAGGCCTGATAAGTTCTTGAACACATGCATGTACTATGGATTAAAAAGAACAAAAAAAATACTATAAATATATATATATATATATATTTTCAAAGTTACTCAAGTATGGATTTAATCTCTCTCTCTCTCTCTCTCTCTCTCTGTATGTATATAATAAAAGATTTGACAAAAAGAATGTGCATTGTCCATATCTAATATTACTATTTAAATGATTTTTTATAAAGTAATGTATCGACCTTTACACATAAATTTTTATAACAATTCAGTCATGGTACATAGTGTTCTTGAAAAATGTGGTTTTGTTATTTACACACGAAAAATTTGAATGTTTTTATTTTGAAATATTTGATTTGATTTTTCTAAATTAAAATGAGCTATATTTATTTTTATAATAAAAAATATAATAATTACTCCTATTCTCATTGAAATACCCTTTTATTTATTGTTTATGTAATATAATAAATATGGAATATGTGCATGGTTAATATAAAATAATTGTATCTAAATTTAAAATCAATTAAATTTATAATTTTTAATGAAAAATAAAATAAAATTTAAGAAATTCATTTTTCTTCAAAAAAAAATATAGTTTTAATAAAAATTAATATTATTTTTTTAGGATATTTCAGTAATTTTTATACTTTTTGAAAATGTTTTACATATTTTTATAATAAATTGTTTTATTAATTCAAGTTTTTAATTAAAAATATTGATAATTTAATTAACCCATAAATAATTGAATTATTCTAATGAATTAATTAGAAATACAACATTGTCAAATAATGCTAATGGAGTAATTATTTTGAAGTAAATTGAAATGACTTTATATATAAGGCCTCGTTTGGTCACAAGAGTTATAGGAAGGAATGGGAATGACGATTGATTTGATGACTACAAAGTTATTCCCTTTCATAAAGGAATGCTCATTAACACAATTGTGTGTGTGCTCTTTCCTTTGAGTAGGTTATAAAATAGGGGACCATTCCCTTTCACGGATAATTTATCGGTGGGCCTTGCGGAGTAGGCTTGCCAGGCTTAGTGATACTATTAAGTTGTAATTATTGGGGTTTGGGCAACCCCTGGGTAATTCAAGCTTTAAGGGAGCTATGCAAGAAGCATAGGCCCAACATACTCTTCTTAATTGAGACACTTGTTAGCAATAAGCATATCATGGAGATAAATAAAACTATCCACTTTGATTGTTGCTTTGTGGTTGATTGTAGAGGACAAAGTGGAGGATTGACTTTGCTTTAGAATAATGATATGAACCTGGAAATTATTAACTACTCTCGCCAATTTATTAATGGTAGAATTCGATCACAAAATGAGTAGGAGTGGCGTTTTACTTATTATTATGGATACCTGAAAGAAGCAAATGTGGGCAGGCTTCCGTGAGCTCTCTAAAATGGATGAGCTTCCATGGCTAGGCTTAGGAGATTACAATGATCTCTTTATCTCTGACGATAAGGAAGGTGGTGGTGACATCCTAAATTTCCTTCTCTCAAGTTTTAAAGATGCCATTAAAGAAAGTAATTTGAACGATTTGTAGTCGAGGGGGTACATCTTTACCTAGGAAAGAAGGATGGCAACTAGCAATGTTGTGCAAGAAAGATTAGATTGTGCAATGGCCAATGGTGATTGGTTTTTCATGTTCACAAATAGTATATCAGAAGCCTTGGTTATATTGTACTCATATCACACTCCACTGAAGGTGTGCACAAACCCAAAGCAAGCTAGGAGAGATAAAAGAAGATTTAGATTTAAGAATTTTTGGATTTTATAAGAAGACATAGCTAACGTGGCCAATAGAAGCTGGAATGTGGAGTCGCATATAGAAATCAATAAAAGATTGGCTAATTGTTGAAGGAAGTTAGCAGAATGGAGTCGAAATAAGGATTATTGGAATCAAGCAAAGGAGATAGATAAGAAGTTGAATGCACTATGCCATAGCTAGGAGGAACTTAAAGCAACGAGTTTTACAGGCTAAGGGAGGAACATAGTAAATTACTACAGTAAGATAAGATAAAATGGAGACAATGATCAAAGCTACATTGCCTTAAAGGAGGGGATCATAATACAAGTTTTTCCCATACTTCAACATGAAGGAGAAATAACACAATCATAAAGCAAATCAACGACAATGAGGTTCGTATTTCTAATCACAAAGGTGTGCAAAATCTAATTCTTGATCACTTTGAGTAAATGTATAAAAGATTTGAAGCTCAACTAGATTATCTTTTAAATCTAATAAAGAAAGTTGTGACTAATTACAACAATGATATGTTAACAAAGCAATTTGATGCTTTTGAATTCAGGAAAGTCACTTTAAATGCTTCTAGACAAGTCTCCTAGCCCCGATGGATTTAATCTAGCCTTGTTTCAGAACTTCTGGCACATTATTGGAGAAAAAATGGTATAAAATTACACTAGTTGGTTGACTAATGGTTCTTTTGTGAAAGACTTACCAAAGATGTTGGTGGTCCTTATTCCTAAATTCAACTCCTTTCTTAGCTCAAAGGATTATACACCCATATCTCTGTGTTATGTGCTTTACAAGACTGTGGCAAAGGCGATCGCTAATAGACTAAAGAAAATCCTGCCTGATATGATTTTTTAGTACTAGTTTGCTTTTATCCCAAGGCACCATAGTATAGACAACATTTTAGTAGCTTTTAAGCTCATCCATTCCATAAAAAGGAAAACGAGGGGCAAGAATGGATATACAGCCATTAAAACATATGTCAATAAGGCATATGATAGAGTAAACTGGTGTTTTATGAAAGGAATGATGTAAAGAATCAACTTTGATACTAAATGGATTGGTTGGATAATGCAATGTATACAAAATGTCAAATATTCTTACATCATTAATGGAGACGTGATTGGTCCCATTTCTCTTCATAGAGGGAGACCCTTTATCTCTATATCTTTTTATTCTTTGTGTGAAGGATTTTTCAGTTTTACTTTAAAAGACTGAACATGAGGTACTCTACATGGTTGTAAAGCTAGGAGGAATGAACCTTGTGACTCACTTCTCTTATTCGCTGATGACTAATTACCTTTTTATGAAACTTCTATTCAGGAATGTTAAAATATTAAAGAAATTCTCAAACACTTATGAGTAGGCATCCGAACAAGCTAAAAACTTTCAAAAATCTGGAATACTCTTCAACATAAATGTCAGGGGTGACATTAGAAATATGATTTGTAACATAGTTAGGATTCACATCCTCATCAATCATGGCAATTACCTGAGATTGCCCTCTCTCATTGGAAGAAACCAAAAAAAAATCCATATTTGCTTTCCTTAGGGATAAACTCTGGGTAAATTGCAAACTTGGAAGAATAAATTCCTTTTACGAGCAGGGAAGGAGGTTCTTTTAAAATCAGTGGCATAAGCAGTTCTTAATTTCTGCATGAATGTTTTCCTGATTCCTACTTCATTGTGTGACAAACTACAAAGAATAATGAACTCTTTTTTGTGGGGTTTGAACAAGGAAAACAATCAAGGAATGAGATGGCTCTCTTAGGAAAGGATGAGTGGTAGCAAAGGGTAAGGAGGCATGGGTTTCTAAAACCTACAGTGTTTTAATATGGCCATGCTTGGCAAGTAGGGATGGAGACTTGGTATGACCCATAACACTCTTGTTTACTAGGTTTTCAAATTAAAATACTTTTTAGAAGAGGAATTCTAGTTTGCTTGATTGGGGTACAATCTAAGCTTTACATGGAGGAGTGTTTAGTTAGTAATTTCTCTATTGAAATAGGGTATGTGATAGAGGATGGGGAATAGGCTTACTATTATGATTTGGTTTGAGCCATGGCTACCCTGTGATGGCCATTTGACCCCTATTGATATTCACAATCTTGGAGATAGTAAGGATAGGGTAGTGAGGTTATTATTTCTATGTAAGCAGAGATGGGACATCGAGAAATTAAATGACATATTTAGGGAGGAAGATGTTTGAACTATCCTCAAGATTCCTGTCAATGTAATGGGTATGAGTGATTAAATGAAAAGGGAAATTATACGATCAAATCAGCATAATATACAACTCATAAATTGGTATTTAATCCAAAACCAAACCTTATAGAATTTCCATGGAAGAAGTTGTGGACCTTAGACATACCGCCTAAAATAAAGGATTTCTTATCGAGAGCATCCAAAGATCTTATTCCAATGCATGCCAACCTTAGAAGTAAAGGAGTTAAAGTTAATTTGGAATGTCTATTCTATCAATAGCTAGAAGACACTTCCCACGCTTTGTTTAACTGTGTGCATTTAAGAAGAAATTAGAATGAATGGAACCATCTTGGAAGTGACTTAGAATCCCATAGCTTCACTAAATGTTTGTGCTCCATACTTTTAAAGTCTTTAGTTGATTTGAAAGAACAATTTTATTGTATTTAGTGGTTATTGTGGAACACTAGAAATAAAAAGGATTGGGGTAGCAATGACAAGGGAGATAGGCATTTAATAGCCAGAGCTCATAGAATCCTAGTTGAATGGAAGCAACTAAATAAAAAAAAGGTAACTCTTTCACTTGACAGTCCTTCACAAGCCCCAGTATCTAGGAGAATTAAAGGATGGGAATGGTCATGTTTTACAGATGGAGCCACATTTGCTGATGAAGGAAGATCAGGGCATGGAATAATATTTAAGAATTTAAATGGAGATATTATATACTCTATATCTAGTTTCTATGATGGAACTTACCAAGCAAAAATAATTGAAGCTCTTGCCCTTAGAACTGTAATTCAATGGGCCTCGTATAACTTGAATTCTAGTGGTGTGTTCTGCTCAAATGCCTAGAATCTTATTATGGCCTTGAATTCTTCTGATAATGATGCTCCTAAGTTAGGCGGCATAATCTAAGATTGTAGATATATTATACTCTCCAAGCATGATTACTCATATGCATGGGTAGGAAGACACCTTAATTTGGATACTCACAATTTGGCTAGAAACTCCTTGTATTTTTGTCATTATCAAGTTAGGACCTATGTTCCAAATTGTCCTCAGTTTATATACTCTATTTAATTTGGAATGAACCATTTCTTATACAGAAAGAAAAAAAAATAGGGGACTTTTTCGTGGGAATGAGTTTTTTAGGATAAAATTACCCCTAGTTATCTCTATTTGTCATGTGCATTATCTATTCCACCACTCTGTTTAGATAAATAGGAGACATAGATCAATGAGAGGAAGGAGCCTAAATCCAATGTTGTACAACACAATGTGCTATACAACATGGATCGTTGGATGAAAGTGGTGCCCACCTTAATGGTCCAAGCTACATAACACATTGTGTTGTGCAGCATTAGATCCTTTTAGGAGAGGAAGGGAGAGAGAGAAACCTCATCTAAAAGTCATTGACGAAGACAGAGGACATCACAAATCCAAAGAGAAAAAGAGAGAGAAAAAGCTAGAGAATGAGAAAATAGAGAAGAGAAAGAGAGAGGAAATGTTGTTAACCCGTGTTGATCAAAGACATGGATGCAGATTGGAAGGATTTTGAAGATCGTGGATGAGAGGCATGAAATTTCATAGGATAGGAAAAAAAAGAAAAAGAAAAATATTTTTATTAAAATTGGAAAATTAATATAATATTTCAATTTTTTAGAAAAAAAAGATATAATAGTCCTATATTATATATTTCTTCTCATTCCTACTCTTTTATACAATCTCTTTTATATCAAATACAATACATGAGTTTAAGATTATATTCCATAGAAGTTGATTCTCATTGCCAATCATTCTATCAACCCAATATGGTTTAAATTAATACATGAACAAGTCTTGTATTTGAATTTGAATCTTTCTATCCCCATCTTTAATCAGGTTCCCTATTTAAGTTTTCTTGAATGCCTGAAAGAATCAATAAGTACTACTTGCTTTTATATTTATTGATGTAAATAGAAGAAAGTGACAAGAGAAATGATCAGTTAATCATTATTGTTAAATTGAGTTTAAATAGACTTCTTTCTTTTTTGAATATTTTGTTTTTGAACGACGTACATTTCTTTTTTATGTTTACAAAATACACATATCTTCTTTAAAGTTAAAAATTGACTGGAGTGTATGAATTAAAAACAAATTAGAGATATTACAAAATTCAGGAGAGATCTCTTTAATTTAATGTAAAATTAAAAAAAGTAAAATAGTACAAAAATGAAAGCATATCTAATTATACCAATTTCTACATTAAGTAAACCACTAATTTATAATATAACCGTAATTATTTATTCACCTCACCTCATCCTTAATTAAATGATTAATACCCAACATGCCAAGCATCATAAAGTGTATATTTTTGGCATTTTTGTGTAGCTATATATTACTGAAGATTCTTTAATAAAACTTAGACATTAGATAAAAATTTAATGATTTGAGTATTTTATTATTTACTATATATTGTCATAACATTTTCAGTAAGTTTAAATCATTGAATTTGTATCCAATACTTCACAATTATTACAAAGAGGTCAGCTACTAGCAGATCCAAATCCAATTGGTCATTGATCTCAAGCAACAAGTGGCAAAGCCAAAAAATATAAAATAAGAGGGTCAATGATTAATTAAAAGTAAAATCTTCGTGCACCAATACATTCAGTTATAATGTAAGGATATAATTATAATATTATTATCTTTTGGGTTAACAATATTACAATTATATTTTTAAATTATAACTAGGTGTACTTATGAGTGCATCAAAGATGATACCTCAATCAAAATATTTTAGATATTAAAAAATTATTACTAATATATTATATAGAAAAATTGATATTTAATAAAATAAAACATATATTACTCAAATATATCTAAAGTATGTATCATCAAACAACATTATGCAGTTACAATAATTTTTCATTCACAATATTCAAGAATGGGTTTGGTAAAAATAAAAATTTAAAGTAAATAAACCAAAAACAATCATTTTCTCATAATTTATTATCATAATATAGATGAAACATTAACTAATAATAAAATAAGAAGTAGGGGTAATGACAAGAACCTATATATATATATATATATATATATCTATATCTATATCAACTAATATTCAAAGAGGTTAAACAAAATATCCTGTATAGTAGAGAAGTTTATTAATAAGGTGCAGACGTGAAATAGTTTTGCATGGTGTGAAGTAACGGCATGAGCAAAAAAATGAAGGTATATTAGGCATGAACAAAAAATGAAAGTATTAAGCATGAGTAAAAAATGAACCATGAAGAAAAATTTAATTAACTATAATACTCAATAATGACATGAAGGCATAAATCATGAAGTTTCTAAATAGTTGAGAATGATGCAAAACTTGAACAATAAAAAATGTACTCAACTGAAGAATATGAATTTAAAGTGTGAAGTGAGATCGTATTACTGCTCAAATCTCTTCCTACTGCGCATATGACATTGATTGAATGGAAGCTAACGAGTGAAGGTTAAAGACTTGAAACAAATAAAAATCACTGAGAACATAAATGTATGGCTGAAATAAAATTAAATGAAACAACCGGAAAAATACTCTAAAAGAGCCAAAAACAATGCATCAAAGGGCATTGGAAAAAGTTAAAAAAGAAAAAATTGAATTTTTTACTTGAAAATCACTGAATAATATTTTTTAAATCATATGAGAGGCCAGATGAAAATATTATCTTATATATGAGTAAAAAATTAAATTCTACACTCCCGAAAACACAAATACATATGTACTACGTAATAAGAATATTGACGGGGCCATGACATGTCCTAGCTCTCCTCTCCGCCTCTGCAAGCAACCATTAATGAGAATAAGAAAGAGGCCAAGGCTATACTGACATTAACTTGATGTGATTTATGAGAATGAAATTCCCGTACGTCTAGGCCTCGAAAAGAACGTGCTAAAGGTGGTGTTTCAATCATGGCAGGCTTTCCTTCTTAGAACTACACCACGCAAAACACGTGCATCAATCATGGCAGAGACACCACACTTAACAATAATTTGGATTGTAACGGACTAGATTCTTATAAATCATTGCATCTATACATTTATAGTTACAATAATTTAAATTTCACAAAACTTTTAGAAATGGTGCATCCACACATCACTAATTTAAAATTGGATTAGAGCGTATGTTTTGAAAATAAAGTAGAAGTCTCAGTAATAATTTCTACATTAATTTTAAGCACTAATTTTTAATATAACCGTAATTATTTACTAAAGATGCGAAAACATCATGAAGTGTATGCTAGAAAATGACAATTTTAATAATTTATTTTTTTTCGATATAAATTTAATTTTTTATAAATTTATGATGTTAAAATAGTTTTTCAAAAATTTGATATTACTAAAAAATAATTCTTTAAAAGGATTATAATTGGCTTAATAAAAAATTACATTTACTTAAAGTACTTTGAATTTATAAAAGACTAAATTAATATTACAAAAATAAAAAATCAAAATAATACTTTTTTCTAATTTTTTGATGTGCCCATTGAATTGGAATCCTATGGTTGTAAGAAACCATCGATGATAGTAGGGAAAAAGTGAATGGATCTCCTCTTATGATTAATTAGAAGGAAATAGGCCATATGCCTAGGCTTTGAGAAGAACCAGACAAATGGTGGTGCATGGCAGGCTTTAGCCCTTTAGAGCAAACACAATTTTAAATTCTAAATTGTGTTTAGACGAAGGACAAACGATAGTACATAAAAAAAAATGAAATAGCTATATGGGTAAAATTATTATGTAATTTTTCTAACGATGAAATAAAATAACAAATAAAGAATTACAAGGCACTTAATGTGACTAATGATCCTCGAAAAGAACGAGACTAAAGGTGGCGGGGACAACATACCATATGTAAATGTAGGCTACTAGATTAAGATTTAAGGATTTATTTTTTTTAATAAATTAAATTAAAAAAATATAATTAAATGTGAATGTTAAATTAAAATATAATGATTTTAAATTATTATATAAATCTACTCTTCGTACACCAATCATGACGAGCTTTACTTCTTCGAACAACACCACGCCAAACAAAAGTTCAAATACTTCATAATTGAATGAATGGGTGGGGAGTTTATTTGATATGCATAATTAGATTAACTTTAAAATTCTATTAATTTTAATAATTATAGTTATTGATTTTAATTTTTAATTTTTATATATATGATTAAATCTACAAAATTTTTTAATACTGATACATTTATAGTTAAAGTGTAGATAATTCTAATTTCACAAACTCACAACATATCATCCACACATCAGTAATTTAAAATTGGATTAATGTATGTTTCGTAAATAAAGTACAAGTATCAGTAATTTTTAAAAGAAATTAGGAGAGGTCTCTTTAATACAAAAAAAGAAATATATATATATATATATAATTATAATAATTTCTATATTAATTTTAGGCAGTAATTTATAATATAACCGTAATTATTCACACAAGATGCCAAAACATCATCAAGTGTATCTTTGTTGTGGCGTCCATTGAAATGGACCAATGGTTGTAAGCAGCCATTAATAATAGTACGGAAAATGGGAAACGCTACACATGACATCAACTCGGTATAACTAATTATTGTCTTTCTTAAAAAAAAAATTGTGTCCTTAAACCAACGAAAAATATTACACCATTTTAAATTCTAAGTTCTAAACTGTATCTTTGAATGAACGACATTTCATAGAACAATAAGAAATAAAATTGTCAAAATGAATTAAAATTACTGTTTAAATTTATTTTAATAATGATATAGAATATGAAAAAAGTATAAAAATTGTCATCCAAATTTATATATATATATATATGTTTTATTCTTAAACTTGAGAGTTTGAATCAGTATAATGGTTAAATGATATAATTATAGCTTTATGCTTTTTAGTTAAAAAATGCTAAAAAAACATTTAAGTTATAAAAATTTCTTAACTGCTATTAAGAGTTTGGTCTTTTAAAATATTTTCTTCCGCTTTAACAGTCAAACACATTATAGATAGTCAGTTGTCGCCATTCACAATTTTAAATTAAAATTTTCTTCCAAGGTTACCTTTTTTTTTTGAAAAAGAAATAACATATTCCTTATTGGGCCATGACTTAGGCCTGATAAGTTCTTGAACCAGGGCACGTACGATTTAGCCCAGTCATGGTTTATAAAGAGTGATTTATGGACAAAAAAGATTTTATATATATATATATATATATATATATATATATTTCTTTTTTCTTTTTTGTGGATAGGGGTAAAACAGCGACATAAAGGAAATAACACCAATCCAGGAAAACGATAGAATCAACCAACACCACTTCGAAAATTACGAGCTTCAGCGGCAACTCTCAGCAAACGGGACTGAGGGATAATGAGACCAGATCTACAGCATCATATGCTGTGAGCATATCGGGACCGTGCATTGCATCTCACGTTCCTCCCGCTGCCACTGGGTGTCTTTTTTCTTTTTTTTTTTCGGTAAATCCTGCTACCACATCACGTTAGTTCAGTTGAAGGGCACTGTAAGGTAGAGCCGTCAAAACAGATTCAACCCACCAAGTTGAGCCTGTGTAATCTACTTAAGAGAGGTGGGTTAGGTTAAGGAGTTCCTTTGAAAACTCGTTTAGTATACTTATATCAACTCGGCTCGTTTAACCCGTGAGTTAAATAAACTAACTCATGGGTTAAACGGGTTGTCCATTTTTTTTTTCCTTTATTTTTCACTCATTCAGTCTAGTACCCCAACCTACTGTACTTTCTTATTTAAAAGAATTAACCCTAATATATGTGTTGTGTTGTCTTTATTATTTTGTAATTTACGAGATTTGAATATTCTGCTTATAATCATGTTTTTATTATTAATGAATCATTGAATTATTGAATTACTCTATTTATTTTAATCTGTTGAAACTTGCTTTTTATTTAGTCATTTTTTTGTTTATTTATATTGATTAATTAAACAAGACATGTTCTTAAAGAAAGCCACATTTGAATTTTTATAATTTTTTATTTTTGGTGGGTTAAACGAGTTAGCTTGCTTAACCTACCAGGTGAGGTGGGTTGAGATTTTCAACCCACCACCTTATGGTGGGTTAAACGAGTTGACTCATTTAACCCACTAATTAGGGTGAGTCAGCTCGAGTGAGTTAGGTTGGCCCACTTTGACAGCTATACTACAGGGTCACCTTCTCCCTCCCTAACTCTTTCAATTGAAGCTTGCTGTATCACAGAACTACATCTTGAACCCAAACCAATATAGGGATGAAGAAGACGACCCTATGGGTGGAAGTTTTTGACATAACAAGCGTCCCAATTTGGTTTTGTTTTGTTGGTAAGCGATTTTTATATTTCTAAATTTCATATTCTTTTTTCCAAATCCTGCTGCCAAACTTTTTTGAACAAGTTGCATTTTCCCTTCTTCCTAATTTGCATAAAGCCTTATTCTTGAGCACATAAATTGTAATTGTTGTATCACCATTTTCTACACTAAAATTTTCCAAAGTCCATGTAATACATGAGTCTTTATATATCTATCGAAACTTATTTTCTTAACCATAGAAACAAGTACCTGGGTGAACATGAAATAGTGGCACTAATAGATGAGTTCAATACAATTTTGCATAAAACGTTGTCTCCTAAATTGAATGATCCAAGTTACTTTACAATACCTTGTTCAATTGATGATATTGGTAGGGCTCCTTGGGATCTCGGAGCCAATATAAAATTATTACCATCTTCTATCTATCAAAAGCTCGGTTTAGAGGAGATTACTTCCACATCAGTGACCTTACAAGTTGTAGATCAATCCTTGATGTTCTCAAAAGGAATCCTGGAAGACGTTCTAGTTAAAGTGAACAAATTCATATTTCCTACAGATGTTATTATCTTAGATATGAAAGAGGATAATGGTATACCTATCATTCTAAGAAGACTTCCTAGCTACTGGGAGGGTTAACCATGAAGATAGGAGAGTTAACCATGAAGGTGTTAGACCAAGAGGCAACATTTAATGTGTCAAAGGCAATTAGGCACCCTAATGAAACTGGAGAGTGTATGTCACTTGAAATATTAGATAGCATTACACATTAGACTCTTTTGAATTCACTCCTTTTAGGTACATTAGAAGCCTTACTGATTCTAAATAATGAAAGAGACAATGACCAATTTTTGGAGTTTTTGAATTGGTTAGAATCTAGCCATAGGTTTGGGAAGGTTATACCACCTAGAGAGCCATTAGAACTATCAGAATCCACAATAAAATGGCTTAACCTATCAATAAAAGAGCATCCCACTATGGAACTCAAACAACTCTCTTTACACCTTATGTATGCATTTCTTGGTAACCCTTCTACATTAAGTGTTATTGTTTTTGCATTTCCAACCATTGTGCAAGAAGGAAAGTTGTTAAGAGTACTCAGATAATACAAAACAACCATTGGATGGACCATAGTAGACATTAAGGGAATCAACCCTTCATTTTACACACACAAAATCTTACTTCAAGATAGAAGCAAGCCCATTGTAGAACAACAAAGGAGGCCCAATCCCATCATGAAAGAGGTAGTATAAAAAGAGGTAATAGAGTGGCTTGATGTTGGGATAATTTATCCATTTTCAAACAACTATTGAGTAAGTGTAATATAGTGTGTAATTAATAAAGGGGAATTACTCTTGTTACTAATGAAAGTAATAAACTAATCTCTACATGCATTTTGACAAGATGGAAAGTCTGCATGGACTATCGCAAATTGAATAAGGCTACTAGGAAAGACCACTTTCCATTACCATTAATAGACAAAATGTTAGATAGACTAGTAGGCAAGTTGTTTTACTATTTTCTAGATGGATACTGGCTATAATCAAATTGTAATTTCCTTAGAAAATCAAGAGAAAACCATATTTACATGCCACTATGGTACTTTCACATTTAAAAGAATGTCATTCAAGTTGTACAATGCTCCAACCACTTTTCAAAAATGTATTGTGACAATTTTTTTATTATGATTGAAAATGGGCTGGAGGTTTTTAGGGACAATATCTCTATTTTTAGTAAATCTTATTATGAATGTCTGAAGGTTCTATCTAAGGTAGTAAAATGCTATGAAGAAACTAATTTGGTATTGAAATGGGAAAATGTCACTTTATGGTGTAAGAAGGTATAATGGCCATATGGTATTTAGTAGAGGACTTGAAGTTGATAAAGCCAAATTAGAAATCTTAGAAAAATTGTCACCTCTTATAAAGGGGTGTGTAGCTTTCTTAGGCATGCAGGGTTTTATAAAAGATTTATCAAAGGTTTTTAAAAAATTTCTAAACCCTTAACCATTTTAATGGAAATGACAAACCATTTATATTTGACGAGCAGTGCCTTAAAGCCATTACTAAATTAAAACACATATTAGTTATTGCTTTTGTTATTACTATGCTTGACTATGAATTACACTTTGAGCTAATGTATGATGCTAATGACTTTGCATAGGAATAGTGCTCGTATAGCAAAAGGAAAACATGTTCAAGACAACATACTACGTTAGCAGAACCTTGAATGATGCATAACTTAACTACTCCACAATAGAAATGGAGCTGCCAGTGGTAGTATTTTCATTTAACTTCTTATCATACTTGATTGGAATAAAATTAATTGTTTTCACTAACCATTTAGCGATAATATATTTAACTAAAACAAAAAAGATGGCAACCCTAAACTAATTAGGTGGGTTTAATTGCTGCAAAAATTCAATTTGGAAATTCATGCCAGAAAAGGTTTTAAAAGTCAAACAGTGGACCATCTATCTTGATTAGAAAATGGTAGCAAAAACTTCACTGAAATTTCCATAAATAACAGTTTCCCTAATGAGCAAATATAACATGCTAAGACTACTAACACACCATGGTATGTTGATATTGTCAATTTCTTGGCAGCTAACATCTTACTTGTAAATTTAAATTCACAACAGAAGAAGAAGTTCTTGCATAAAGCAAAGAACTACTTTTGTGATGAACCATATCTATTCAGATAGTGCGGGGATAGATCATAAGAAGATGCGTCCTTGAGGAAAAGTGTAGAAAATTCTACATCACTGTCACTCAACAGATTATGTGAGCCATTATAAGGGATAGGAAACAACAATTAGAGTCCCACAGGTAGGTTTTTTATGGCCCACATTTTTAATGACACTCACAAGTTTGTTAAAAACTGTAACAGGTGCCACAAGATAAGGAATATCTCAAGGAAGTAAGGAATGCCAATAAACAACATACTAGATAAGGAACTCTTTGATGTTTGGAGCATAGACTTAATAAGACCCTTTATCAAATCATTTAGTAACTTTTACATATTAGTTGTAGTTGATTATGTTTATAAAGAGGTAAAGGCCATTGCTTGTACCATTAATTATGCCAAGGTGGTGCTATGTTAAATTTTTTTGAAAAGCAAATCTTCACATGATTTGGCACACTGAGGACAATCATTAGTGATGGAGGAACACATTTATGTAATAAACAATTTGATCATGTGTACTTGTAAGTAGTTCTGTACATCACTTTCTGTGCCAGCAATTTCCTAACCAGAGTCTTCCTCCCTAAATTCTCATCCTTTCCAACCCCCAATAACGCATTATCAATACACCACTTCATTATAGAAAATTAGTGATTTAACAATGGTCAATTAACCATAGTTGGAAAAACTGTGGCTAACCCAAGCCCTAACCACGGTTAAATAAACTATGGTTATAACACATGGTTTGAACAAACTATTGTTAGAACATGTGTTTAAATAGCATTCAATGCAAATCATGATTAAAGCATAAAGATCTAATTATGGCTCTACCTAAATTGTGGTTAAGATCATGAATTTTTTTTTTACCTTAAAAGATTAAATATGTGCTTTACCATGGTTGTTATGCCTGTGGTTAAACCAATCACTAAAAAAATTACAATGGACCAAAACATGGTTTTTTGAAAACCGTGGTTAGGCCTTTTTGTTTATAGGTAAAAAAACTTGGCCTTTTTTTTTTCAAAAAATTGTCGGCCTAGCCATGATTGTTTTGAAACCATGGTAAGGCTAATTTTTATTTTTTTAGAAAAACTCTAGTATGGCCCAACAATGTTTATTTCGGAATTGTTG
Organism: Delonix regia; assembly: GCA_037074485.1. Taxonomy (NCBI): domain Eukaryota; kingdom Viridiplantae; phylum Streptophyta; class Magnoliopsida; order Fabales; family Fabaceae; genus Delonix; species Delonix regia. Next base: position 2,676,863 of record CM073460.1, on the reverse strand, counting down.
CTAGGTCCATTAATGGGCCTAGCAATGGTTGGGGCCTCAGGCCCCAATTTAAAATTAACTTTACCTTCCCCGTTCAATTTTTCAACCTAATTTCCCTTCTCACCCCAACTTTTGGGTACCCCATCTCTGAAGCTCTAATGGACGGTGACGTAGGTGAAGTGGATGACGGTTGCTGATGAGAGGAGAGGTTGTTGCTGGCAACTCCTTGCTTTTAATTGGTTTTTTCCTTCCAAGTAAGCTTGCATTAATCTTTCTCCATTTTTGTGATTAATAGCTTGTTGGAAGCTTTTTTGGCCACTTTTTAAATCTAAAGACCTTTTTGGAGTTTGTTTGGGTTTTTTTTCCTAGTATATTTTTCTTGGTTTTTTTTAATTTATTATTATTATATATGGTTTTTTTTTGTAATTTTTAAAATTTCAATGAGTTATATAAAATGTAAATGTTATACATTATTTTGCATTTTTTTTAGAGTCATATATTAATAGTTATATTAATCTTGTCTCAAATGTAAATATTGGTATAGTTGGAGTTTCATAGATTTTTTTTTATTGTTTTTTGGTTTTAATCATTGTATTATTGCTATGTTTTATTATTAATATTAGTATGTTTTTTCTGAATATTATTATAGTTTTGTTTGGTTTAGGGTATATTCATTACATTTGTATAAGTTGGATTTACTTGAAATTAAATGAGAAGAATATTTAATTTGTTTTCAATTAACCATTTGTTATATGCCATTAATTCATTTAAGTTGTATATTTATAATGTGTGTAGATATTGAATTTTATAGCTATCCATATGATTCTTAAGAAATTAATATTGATGAATTTTGTTATAAGCTTCAAAATCTCAATTGCTACAATGATTGGATTTGGGTTTAGTATCACTATTTTTCCTCTTTGTGTCCCAAAGAGAGAAATGTTACAAAATTTGTTATTTGACCTTTGCTTCCTATTTCGTTATTCTTTCTTTTGCTTTAGAGGGATTGAATAGATTCTTGGACTTTGCATTTGCAAATAAAAGTATTAGGGATAAGATAATATGCCTATATCCCAAATGTAAATTTAAGAAATGACAAGTTAAGGAAGTTTTGCATGACCATTTGATTATTAAACCTTTTTCCCCAAGGGTACACTTTTTAGGTTAGGTATGGGGAAAGAACTAATGAAGAACATCATGAGGTCAAACTTCAAGTAAAGCCACAAGTAAGAGATGAATCGATTATTAGGGACAACCTTATACGCAACATAGTTTGTTATGCATTTAGGGTTCATAATAATAATGAAGTTATTCTTCATGATGAAGTTGTGAATGAAAGGGATGGTCCAGCTCCAACATTAAATAGTGATGTGCAAGAATTTTAAGACTTGCTTAAAGATGGATTACAAAATTTATATGAAGAATGTGAGAAGTACTCAAAATTGTCCTTTTTGGTGAAATTATCACATCAAATGCCTTTGTGGAAAAGTAACAAGGCTATGTCATTGATTCTATAGCTATTGGTCAATGCATTTGAATATGCCAAGATTCCTCCATCCTTTTATAAAGCCAAGAAAATCATAAACAAATTAAGGCTCAACTATACAAAAATTCATTCTTGTCCAAATGATTGCATGCTATATTAGGGGAGGATGAAAATAAGGAAGTGTATAAGAGGTGTAATACCTCTAGATGGAAATCAATTGGTAAGGGTAAGGGTATAAAGTAAAACACGTAATTGGCAAAAGTACTTAAATACTTTTTATTGAAGCCAAGGTTGCAGAGGTTGTTCATGTCTTCTAAAACTATTGAGCATATGAGATGGCATGCATTAGATAATAACAATGATGACATGATGAGACATCTATGGGATTTTGAGGCTTGTAAGAGATTTGACTTAGTAAATACTCATTTTGCCTTACATCCACAAAATGTGTGCCTAGGTATAGCCATAGAAGGTTTTAACCCTTTTAGCAATTTGAGTACAAGTTATAACATCTAGCCAATGGTTTTAATGTCTTACAATCTTCTGCCTTGGATATGTATAAAGCAAAATTCCTTTATGCTTTCCATGATTATTCCAGGGAAAAGAGCATCAGGAAATGATATAGATATGTATCTGCAACCATTAGTGAAAGAGTTAAAGCATTTGTGGGATATTAGAGTGGAAACATATGGTTCCTTCTCCAATGATATATTCAATATGCATGTTGCATTTAATGTGAACTATTAATGATTTTCTAGGATTTGAAACTTTATGATGGAATGTCCACATTAGATTGGCATGTCCCAATTGTAATTTTGACTTAACTCCTATTTGGCTTCCTTATAGTCGAAAATGGTGCTTCATGGCATCGTCATTTTTTGAGGTAGGTTCATAAATTAAGATTGACCAAAAATCAATTTGATGGAAAGGAAGATAAGAGAAGTCCTCTAAAGGCAGTTATTGTTTCTAAAATTTTAGAGCAGCTTGCAAATGTTGATATGGTATTTGGGAAAGATATGTAAGTTAAATTTCATAAAAGAATAACTAAAGGAGTTAGTGGCCATTAATGTGATACTCAACAATGGCATAAGAAAAGTATATTTTACCAGCTTCCTTATTGGGCAAACCATTTATTACGCTTCAATCTTAATGTGATGCATATTGAGAAAAATGTACGTGACAATGTGCTTTTCACTACGTTGAATGATCCTGGATGTTTAAAAGATCATTTGAATGCATGAAGAGACATACAAGAAATGGGTATTCGACCCAAGCTATGGTTGAATGAAAATTAGGAGATATTGTCCATTTTTGTTCACATTGACATATGCAAATAAGGATGTTTTTCTTAGGACTTTGAAGAATATCACTATCCCAGAGGTTATTTAAGTAACATTTTTAGGTGCATTGATTTGAGACAATGTAAAATTAGAGGATTGAAAAGTTATGACTCTTATGAGAAAGACACTTTTTAAAGAAGTATCTATAGTTCTAATTGACTTGTGTGCATGTTTTAGAAAATTGTGTAACAAAGTATTAAGCATGAATGAACTTGACCAACTCCAAGATAAGGTCTTTTTTACATTGTGTCATTTGAATATGTTATTCCTACCTTCATTTTTTACTGCCATGGTTCATTTGACTATACACTTAGTTCAAGAGGCAAAGTTGGGTGGTTCAGTACAATATAGATGGATGTATCCCATTGAAAGGTGAATTGTTATTGTTTTAAAATTAATTGTTTCTTATTCTTTTTAATTACATTCCTTCACTACAAGATAATTTGTTTAACAGGTATTTAGGAAAGTTAAAATCATATGTATGCAATAGGACTCAGTCTGAGGGCTCAATTGCTGAAGGTTATATGGCTCAAAAAATTTTAACATTTTGTTCATGATATTTGGATGGAGTCAAGATAGTGTTTAATCGACATAAGCATGTAGACGATCAACCTAATGTTAGGTCATCCAATATAAACACATTGTTTCCACCTATTAAAAGACCTAACGGTGGTTTTGAGTACTTCACTTTATCTCTAACAGAGAAATTACAAGCACATAGTCATGTGCTAACCAATTATAGACAAGTTGACCTGTTTCTTCAATAAGTGATTTGTACATATGGAAATTAGTACTTTCTTATACATTTCCATTAATATAATTTCCTATACATGTCATATAGGGAATTTAAAGATCACATTAGGAGACTAGTGCAAAGTTAGCACTTGGTCATCTACTGAGATTGATAAAAAGGTTTATAGAGAATTTGTTTAATGGTTCAGTCGTCGTGTGAGTTCATACTTACCCATAAGTGTTGTTTCTTTGCTAATTTATTCAGTAATATATTTAAAATTGCTTAATTCCAAATGAGAAATAATATTAATGGATCCCATTCAGGTGATATGCAATTGCTTGCCCTAGGTCCACTTGATACAGTAAGGAGATATAGTGTTTACAATGTCAACGATTTCAAATTTAGAATAATGGAATGAAATCAAGAATTGAAAACTCAAAATAGTGCAGTCTTTGGGACTAGAAGCTATTCAAGAAATAATGATGGTCAGATGAGCTTTAAAAGTGTGTCGTATTATGGAAAATTGATAAATATCATTGAATTAAATTATCATGGTCGCTTCATGGTTACCTTATTCAGATGTATGTGAGCTAATACGACTAATCATAAAGGGATTATAACTGATGAATTAGGATTCAAGTCCATCAACTAATAATGGTTAATACATACTAGTGACAATAAAGGTGATGAGCCATACAACTAAGTTTCAAAAGCTTAATAAGTATATTATGTTAACGAAGAGTTGGATAAGAATTTGAATTTGGTTGTCCATCTAAAGCCTCGTGACTTGTATGATTTGGGTGACAAAGAGGAGGTTGTTACTTACGACAGTGAGTCATTCCAACCTCAACACTTAAAAATTATATTTCCGGAGTTTGAAGTAAACTTGAACTTATCTAGGTAGTGTTATCAATATTATTGCTCATATTGTTTTATATATTACTTTAACTATGAATATTGTTGTCTATTATGTATGAATATTGATGTGGCATATTGTTGTGAATAAATAGGAATTTTGAAGATGAACAAGTACCTCAAGAAGTGTAAAATGGGCAAAGGTGCTGGTTCCAGGAATAGTAGAAGTAGCAGTGGAAACTCTGTGTCTAATTCCCCTAGCCCATCAGAGGTTCTAAGACTAGACTTCCATGTTGTCTTACCTAATGTTCATAATAAACCTGAAGAAGTTAATGTATTATGTGAACAACTCAAAGAGAATGAACTTGAAAAGAACAAATAGCCTACAGACGTGATGTCCCACCACGTCGACATTGGACACGATCTTGGATTGTTTATGTTATTGGTATGTAAATGTCTATTTTTGCAATAGTGTCCAAATTTGTGTAATTTTGAAGCCTTACTACTTTCCATAAACAGATGATAATGGAGAAGTTCATACTTAATGATTAAGTATGCATGATGCATGGTACCTACTAAGTGGATACAAGATTATGGTCTCGTTCAATGACACTCACCAAGTGGTTGAAGATGGAGGTGGGCAAGGAGTTCAGCACATTTCCAATCAATTATAGAGATTGGAGGCTTGTAGCTTCTGATTACAAAAATCATATGTATAAAGATATCATACCGATAAAGCCACTTTCTCTATTTTTACATCACTGTTTGGTAATTTTTCCTAACTGTTATATCTTATCCTATAGACAAAGTTTCTACTCAATGATGATGTCTACAAGATATATGTATAACAATCTAGTGGAAGTAAATGAAAATAGTTCATGATGTGACTTATATAATAACTATGGGACGTGTACTTGAGAAAAATTACTTCAAGATGTTTCGAAGAATTTATACAAGGATCAGTGGGCAACTTTCATAGATTACAGACTTGCTCAAACAACTTAGGTGATAACACACTTTTCTATAGGTACATATAATCTTAGCTGATTACACTAATTTGTTCTATTTGATCACCATGAAATTGTTGTAAAAAATAAACAAAATCAAAAGATGTTAACGATATCACACACTAGTGGATCTAAAAGGCTTGCACAAAAGATGGCAGGTATGGTAAGGTTAATTTAATGAATAATACAACATAATTTACATCATAATTAGAGATACTTTACATCTTTCTTTAAATTTGTAGGAACAAAGATTTATGGGCTACAGTCCACAACATTCAGATGGATCGTATGTGAACGAAAAGGCGAGAGTTATTGGTGTGAGTGTTTAAATTATGTGGTACTAAGGTGTTTGGATAAGCTACTATTGAAATGATATATTTTTTAGTTGATTTGTTTCTTCTTGTTTAAATTTATATTAAGTTTATAGGAAAAAATTGCTGAAAGTGAGAAATAAGACATTTCATCACAACAATTTTCAATCAATGATGCATTAGCCCGAGTCTTGGGAACACAAGAGCACCATGGACGAGTGCGTAGATTTGGCTTGGAAGTTCGCCTAACTCAAGTATTTGAACACCATGGAAGTAGATATGGAAGCTCATCCTCTAATCCTTCTTATAATGAGCTATAGAGTGAGTTAGCAATGCTTAAGCAGAAAGTGGCAGACAAAAAGGCTGAGATGGTAGAATAAGATGCTCGATCACAACAATTAGAAGCAGGGTTGACTTTCCTCCTTTAGAGTTTCCATGCTCAAGTACCAACTGAGCTTGCTACCTTACAAAAAACAAGTAATTTTTAACATTTTCTCTAGTTCAATTTAATTTTCATGCATCTTAGTCTTTGTTATATCATTACTCGTTACTCTTTTATTTGAAATTTAGGTACTGAGTGATTGCAATAATGGACATGTACCATCAGGGAATGCAACTCATTCTCTGCATGGGTCAAGTACATTTCATAAGTAGTTTAGGTGAATTCTAATTATGTTAGTATGGATTTGGATATTTCTATATGTATGTAATGGTATTCTGTTTGTTGGACACAGATATGGATGGACAACTAGTCTTTTGTTAAAATGAAATATTGTTTGTTATTTGAATCTTACTTGCTTGAAGCTGTTTTCTTATGGATTTATGAGTTTTTATCACAAAAGAAAAACTATGTAATTAGTATATGGTATGATTTAGAAAAAAAATTCTACTAGCAGCGCTTAAAAAGGCCACTACAAATAATTAACATCTAACAACAATTACAGAATGATCTAACCATGGTTTATAAACTGTGGTTAAGTCACGACCTAACCACGATTGTACAAAATCGTGGTTAAACCATGTCCTAACCACTATTTTGAAAATTGTGGTTTGGTTATGGATTGACCACGGTTATTCATAAATCGTGGCTGAGTCAAGTCTTTACCATTGTTCATAAAATCATGGTTAGGACAAGGCCCGACCACTATCCTCACCACAATTGTAAATAAACATGGTAATTCATTTTCCACGGTTGGTCCTACCATGGTTTTGACAAATGTGGTTAGTGGTCCTAACTACAGTTAAAATAGTGGTTAAATCACAAAAAAACCGTGGTTAGAACACAATTTTTTTTTCGTAGTGCTTCCTTCACCATGCCCTTTTGAATCAATCTCCATTCAAACAGACAAACAACGAACTTCAAGAATTTCAACAATCTACTCACAAAGAATTTCAAGAATTTTCACTTACATATGCTCCTAAGAAAACAAGAGAGTCTTAGAATTTAAATAAGTTGCTTGATTGGTGAAAAATTGATAGTTACATTACATGGGCTTCCTATTATTGAGATGTTAAATCCATATGGAAATTTTGTATTTTGAAAAATAAGATTTTACTTTTCTAGATTAAAAATGTGCTATATTAATTTTTATAATAAAAAATATTATAATTATTCCTATTCTTATTAAAATAGCCTTTTGTTTATTATTTATATAATGTAATAAATATAGAATATGTGCATGATTAATATAAAACAGTTGTATGTAAATTTAAAATAAGTTAAAATTATAATTTTAATGTAAAATAAAATAAATTTTAAGCAAAATATTTTTCTGAAAATAATATAGTTTTAATGAAATAAATTAATATTATTTTTTTAGGATGTTTCAGTAATTTTTTACTTAAAAAAAGGTTTTACATATTTTTATTAGTTCAATTTATTAATTAAAAATATTAATAATCTATAATTAACTTATAACTCTAATGAATAAAGTAGAATTACAGCATTGTTCAAATAATGCTAATAAAACATTTTTTAATTAAATTAAAATGACTTTAAATATAATTAAGACCCCGTCTGATTGTAAGAGTTTTAAGGGGAAATATGAATCATGTTTGATTTGAGGACCGCAAGATTCTTCCCTTTCTTGCGAGAATACTCACTGACCCAATGATGTTTGATTTGAGGACTGCAAGGTTGTTCCCTTTCCTAAGGGAATGCTCACTGACCGGTTTTAGAATTAGTAAATTTAAAATTTTAAATACAAGAAAATTTAATAGGATTTGAATTGTTGGATAAAAATTTAATAGTTTAAATTTTAATAAATTATTAAAAATTATTTTATATACATTAAAATTTGAATCTTTTAATAAAAATTTAATAATTTAAATCTTTTTAAATATAATAAATTTAAACTTTTAAATGCAAAAAATCTGAATCCGGGAGTGCTTTCTCCATCAAGCAGGTCATCAAATGGGGGACCTTGGTAATGAGTTGTTTGAGGACAAATCTTGCCCACTGGTCTTTGTTCATCCCATTTATTGTGCGCCCCACCACTGCCTTTGGACAAATGGAAGAGAGAAATTGATGAGCGAAAGGGAGAGGGAAGCCCCCTCTGGACGTCACCGGCAAAGAGAGAGGAGAGAGGATGCTGTAAATCCAGAGAGAGAAGAGAAAGAAGGAACGCTAGAGAAGGAGAAGAGAGAGAAGGACACATGGAATTTGATGTGATAGGAAGAGAATAAGAAAAAAAAAATATTTTTATAAAAATTAAAAGATAATATTTAGCATATTATATGATTATTTGTTAATTTTTTTTTATAATCTACCAATCATTATATTTGAAGTTAAATTTTTATTTCATCAAAATTTATTTTTATTTATAAATTTTTTAATTATTACGACAAATAAATAATGGCTTAAATCTTTTATTAATCACTACATATGATTATATTTTTGTTATATAATTAAATTTTAATCCAACTATATAAAAAAATTGTAACAAAATCTACAGTATTAACTCTAATATAAGGGAAGAGACCATGTCTGCATGTGACATTAACTTGATGTGATTGATGAGAATGAGGTTAAGAATATGGATGGGATTGTTGTCTCTAAAGAAGATAATTGGATTTAAATTCAATAGTTATTAATTTTTGTATAAAATATATTTTTAAAAAATAAAAAATAATTTTTTATAGATAAATATATATTTATATTTTAAATTTTTTTATAAAAAATAATATATAATTAAAAAATAAAAATAAAATTATTTTTAACATCTTACATTTTATTTTATATATTTTAGAGTCTATTTTTTTTAAATAGATATCATTATGTATAAAAAAAATCTATAATATTAAAAAATATATATTTGTATATAAAAACAATTATTTTTTAATTTTTTTAAAATATATTTTATACAAAAATTAAGGATACATTAATTAAAAAAAGAATCCCCTCCAGTCACTTACCATGCGATGCGATGCGAAACACGTAATCAATCATGTAGGTTTTTTAACTCACTACAGGAGTTTACTTACCATGAACATTTGAATTTAATTTTCAAATTTTATCACTTTTAATAATTAAAAGTTATTAATTTTATTTTTAATTTCAAAAATATATATTATTAAATTTATACAATTTTTTAATACAAGTCGTCCAATTTATATATTTACAGTTAAAATGTAGAGAATTTAAATTTTGTAGATTACACAGCATATTGTAAAAATGGTGCATCCACCCATCAATAATTTAAAATCACACTAGAGTGTATGTTTTGGGAATGAATTACAAGTATAAGTAATTTAAAAAAAAAAATTCAGGAGAACCGTAACTAATAATTTCTACATTAATTTTTATCAGTAGTTTATAATATAACCGTAATTATTTACACAAGATGCCAAAACCTCAGCAAGTGTACTATTATTGTGGCCTCCATTGAATTGGATCAATGGTTGTAAGCAGCCATTAAGGACAAAACTTGGTACGATTAGTTGAACTAATGGTTGTATGCAGCCATTAACTCCAAAACTTGATATGATTCATTGAACCAGTGGTTATAAGCAGTCAGTAATGCCAAAACTTGGTATGATTAATTAGTTCAACTTACTATAAAAGTCACAACATACTGGTGAACTGGCATGGGAGGCTTTCGTCCTTTAGAACAAAAAAACGGTGCATCTACAACCGCGTGCTTTGATTGGAATTAACATACAAAGTGGATCCATCATTGTACAATGGATCTGTTGTATAACGATTGTATATCGATCCATCATTATACAATAGATTTATCATATAGTGGTGACTTATTAAATAAAAACTATGCATCTACAATCATGTACTTTATGATTTATTATAAGTTTTTAAAAGAATTATTTATTATTGGATTTTTTCAATATACATGATCAAAATTTATAATTTTAAATTATGTAATCACTTAATTTAATTTAAATTATTAGATTGTATAAATTTTTAATATTAATTATTAGATCTATATATTTTTCATTAAATACATCAAATCCACATTAAATATTATCCCATTTTACATTCTAAATTCTAAATTATGTGTTTAAATGAATGACAAATGAAACAATGAGAAAAAAATAAAATTTTCAAAATGGAATGGAAAAGGAAATAAAGAATAAAAGATAAACAAGGTAATTTTAATTAACTTCCTCACGAACTTGAAAACTATTTCTAGCGACTCGAGTCAGGTTCAATATTGGCATCATTAAATTACTGCCTATGTGTTGATAGTTTGCATGCATAGCATCGATTTAAGTTTATAGATCTAAGGGAATTTGATGTTGAAAATTCAGTACGTATTTTTATTACTTTTTTTACTTCTTAATTCGAAGACTTAGATTTCTTTTTGTAATTGAAAAATTATTCATGATTAATTAGTTAATTTAAATTCTTAAAGATAAAATAATACGGTCACTTCCTCACATTTTTTTTTTTCATCTTAGGAATATATGCTTATCAATATATCATTCTCTAAAAGACAATACAAATTAAGGGTTGATAAAGTAACTTTTCTTCAAGGAGTTATGCACTCAATTATTGCATCATGTTTCCTCTCTATTTTCTAGTCTCTGGCTCGAATTAGAGAGATCAAACCAGAAAGCTGAAGAAGAGTTAGCAAATTAATATCCATACAAATAATTAATCCATATTATGATATATAAAAAAATTTCCGATCAAAACACAAAACTCTCACGGGATTAGACTTATATATATTATACGCATTTTTTTTTATATATTTGTTAGTATCAAAATTTCAATTAAAATATAATAACTGTATCCTTTTTTATTTAAAATATAATAACTGTAAGTTTAACAATGTGATTATATACTTATTTATAAAAATCTTATACTTATACTATTTTGATCGAAGAATTTATAATAGAAATATAAAAAATTGTGTATTAATTAAGTTTTTCTAATCTCATAACAATGACAATCACAATGTTTTAAAAGACAATATAAATAGTTAGCTATTTTCAAAAATATATTCCTTATTGATGGAAAATCATATGTGACTTTTGATATCTATATATATAGCTATAATTAATGACAATTTAGTGAGTTTGTAAAATTGTGGGAAATAGTCTATTGTTGATAGTTGAGAAAACGCCAAAAACTCGTTTGGTGGGAGTTGGGTAGAGATCCTTTCCAGTAAGGAAGCTCTGCAGTTTTCTGCAACAATAGGTTCAGACTTCAGACTACTGATTTTTTAGCTAATACTTATTGCATAAAAGTTTATTTTTTTCAAAAAAATGTTTTTGAACTGCCAAATAAAAATCTAATAATCCAAATATTTACTATAGAAATATCTTACTGTGAGGGATCCATGGCCGTGGGAGTTTCAAAATCGTCCCCAAAAAAAAAAAAAAAATTTTGTGGTGGTGGTGGTTCATTGGCACAAAAAGCATGGAATATTGCTTCGTTTATTAACTGCCGGAAAAGATCACTTCCTACTCTTTTGTATCCACCTCTTAAATGCATTGGGCCTCATATTTGTCGCACATGTGTATGTTCATATATAATGTGGGAAAATATTGATATATAAAGCAGAATTCTTTGCACAATTTAATTATACATAAAGATACCATATATAATTATATTAATTCTACCATGGATTTACGCCAGTGGTTTGGAGATACGCATTCCATATACAACTAATTTTTTTTCAAGTTGTTAATTATACTATAAATGAATGCACTTTCTTTAATTTCACAAAAATTTTAATTTCATTAACATATTTTAAAATTTAGCCATATTATTTTAGGTGTCATATTTGATACAACTATAAAATTAATTGTACCAATATTATCACTATGTGACATACTTAGGTGTCATCTTTAATGTAGACTTTGATGTTAAATAGATTTCCTACTACCCATTTTGTCACAACCTGAGTTGGTAGAGTGTGATCGGTATAGGGATGAGGTGTCCTTAATTCTCGTGAACCTGTTAGAACCCTCATAATGACAGAACTAATATAAATTCATATTAAACAAACATAGATCTCATAACTCTTTATATAGATAGTTTCTAACACACCATAGTAATACATTAAACATTTAGCTTATATACCAGGAAACGACTGAACTGAATCATAAAAATAATGAAAGACATAACTCTAGCAGTAGGCTATGCTTACCAAGAAATTAATTACCAAGATTAAAATTTCGAAGGTGGGCGTTTTAGATCGGCGCTGAGATATGAAAAGTGTTAAATAATGGGGTGAGTGAAAACTCAGTGAGCAGGTAATTCTAATATTGTAGAGAATGGTACAACTTTCAAAATTTAAAACCAGATATCATATAGTTATAATTCAAAAATATCAAACAGAGAATAATAATTAACAGAATGCATTTCGGAATCTCTTACAAAACCAGTCGTAATTTCATAATACAGAGCTAACCCAAGGCTAGAGATAACATATTAGAACTTATATTTATTTGGCCATAGGCCATGAGTAAATATCATAATGGCTTTAAACCTCAAATAGAATATGACAGTAAGGGTATTATACCCAACCTTATCAAAATACCAATCGCAATGCACTACGGCTAACATCTATTGCCATTAGCTACAAGGTTTTACTTTGGATGCATTCCCAATATTTCAGAAATAAATTAATATTTATGTACAGATATTAGAAATTTCAAAATCGTACCACTTCAGAGTTCATATTTCAGTATTTCTAATAATTTAAAATTCAAAATAATATTTTTCATAATTAAGATTATCTACTTAACTGAGAGAAGTATATCAACCTCCTTCTATCCTTGATTATAATTCCTTTGTTAAAAATTTTCTAGTTACCTTAAAACATTAAATAAAATACTCTTAACATCAAGTCCTCATAATTAATTTAATTATTTGATTTTGTCACAGAGCTAATTAATTATTCCGTATTCACCTTTATCCAATTTACCTATTCCTTTACTAAATATTTGGAAATTCAATTTATGGGCTACATAAATAATACTTTAAAATTCTTATAACTTATATTTCATTTTATTATTCTTATTATCATTATTATTACTATTACCATTATTATTATTATTATTATTATTATTATTATTATTATTATTATTATTATTATTATCATTACTATTATTATTATTATTATTATTATTATTATTATTATTATTATTATCATCATCATCATTATTCGATTATTTCATTATACACTTATTAAATTTTTAACACCTACCATAACACAAATTTCACTTAAGGGTCATCTAATAAATTTTAAAGTATCCATTTAACCTCAAATGATATTTATTGTTTATCAAATCAAGTAATACTAATTTTCCTTCAAATTTCTTTCCTTTTCTTTTCATGAAAAATCTAGGAAAATTACTAAAAATTTGAATTTTGTTCTAAAATTAAAACTAAAATTTCTAAACCACTACCTAGATGCATAACAAAATTTAAGAAGCCCTTAGAACACAATTTTCACTACATTCCCAAATTGCCCCTAGACCCCTAAATTGGGGTTTTTCATTCTAGAAGCCAAATTTCATAATTGATGAGTGATTTCAAGGGAAAAAGGTGCAAAATTCGCCTATGAAGTGTAATCCCAACTCAATTTGAAGCAAACAACCTGAATTGAGCTCAAATTTGTCTCTTTTTCCAATGAACAGTGCCAAAATTATGGTTTTTCAATTCTGAGCAAATTGGACCAAACTGATTAGTGTAAATAAAGGGAAAAGGTGTGAAATCAATGCAAAAATTGAAGCCCTATGTTTAATTGGATTAAAAATGCACTAAAATCACAATTTGGAGCTTCAGATTTCGCCTTTCGAACCGCCACCAGAAAATCACAAAATTTCCACCAACCAATGATCGTTACTGGCAGGGAACGTGATGATGGAACCACTAACATCGAGAGGAGACTCCAATGACACTTCACGGTGGCAGTGCAGCCTTGGTTTGCCGGCAGGAAGCTTACATAGTGAAGGTAATAGCTGCATGATTTTTCCATCAGTTTTTGCCAGTGGGGAGGCTAATGGTGGTCGGGGATGGGCTGGTGATACCGCTGGATGGTCGCTGGTGCTCACCAGCGGTGGCGACGGTGGTTGCCAGAGGGAGAAACTAGAATTTCCATACTAAACAAAGAAGAAAAGCTTGTAGGAATGGAGGAATGGGTATCTAATATATTTACAGATGATTTAATGATATTAGGTGGAGATTAGTTGAGTAATTACGCAATAATATGAGTTAGGTGGAGTTAATAGACATAATTGAGCATTTTAAAATATTTTAAATGGAAAATATTATTATTATTTTTTTATCAGATCAAAATTTCCCTCACAGATACTTAGTTACCGTACTTGTTGAGTTACAAGTGTTAAAAATGCACAGAGTGAGGCTTAGGTACTAACTTTAGTTACAATATCAAATAAAATTTTATTTGCATCTATATTTGTTTCTGACTGAGTTCCCTTTTTAAGTATAAATTTTTATGGATATTACACATTTTATATATATTTGTTGTTAAAAACCAGCCAAACTGGTCTAAATTTGGTAAAAAGTGACCCATTTTGATATCGAATTGATTTTGTATTGACTGTTATTCCTTTTGGTTTAAGTTGGTGATGTTTAGTAGATTCTATCCAACTCATTTTACATAAATTTAGAGAATAATATATTTTTTGTCATTCACTTATTGTAAAATTGTTATTTCGGTCTCCATTTATTGAAATTCCTAAAATAATCTCTTTTTCATTAGAAAATGTTATATTTGGTCATCCACTTTTTAAACAATTGTTAAATTTAGTTCTTCTACCAAACTTTAAACCTTAAATCTAATAGACTAAATTTAGAATATTTTTATTAAAAATTGAGGATTAAGTGTGATATTTTATAATGTGTAGGGGACCATTTTAGACATTTCAATACATAAGGGACCAAAAAGATAATTTTATAATGAGTGGAGGATCAAACAAGTATTTTACTCTATAAATTTACTATTATACAAAACACAATAACCAATTTGCATATTAGTATATAATTATATCTATTTTCAATATATACTTTTTCAATGCATGTATTAATTTAATTGTAAAATAATATACTTGCATTTTTTTATATATGAATTCGACCACAATCTGACCATTAAATCGTTAATCACTTTTTACCCCAATCCTATAACCAAGTCAATTTTTTTAGAATATTAGCAGTATTTTTATAACTACAACATCTACATAAAAGGAAGCAAGCATGATAACGGTTAGTTTGGGGTTTAGTATACAAACAAGCTTTTTGTTTTTTATTTTGAATGTTAAATCAAACAAGCCGCTAAATATATTTGTTATTATATTAGAAATTAAATTACAGTCTAAAACAATTAATTCATTGTAAGAATAAAATTGATGGAGAAATTTTTATAATACATATTAAATGTTAGATAAGTCACATCACATGTAACTTTCCATTAAAAAAAATAAAGTTAACCCCGAAATCTGTAAATCTTTCGTTGTTCGTACTTCGTACACTTCCACTTCCCTTTCTTTCACAGTCACACCCCGCAGAGCCTTATATATAAATCGTCTTCTCAACATTGCCATTCATCGCAATTCCATAAAACAAATTCTTCGAGCTTTAAAGTTATCTTCTTGTCCCAGTTCTCATTCAAACTCTTCATCCTCAAACTCTCATCTTCAACCCAAAAAGCTTCCATACAACAACAATGGACAATAAAATTGGAGCTCTGGACGCTTGTAAGCCTACCTGCAACGACGTGGGCTGCCTACCGAACAGCACCGTTTCAACTATCCAGAACTCTGCTTCCCCGATCACCTCCTGTGAGGCCACGTTGGGCACCCACCTGGCTTGCCGGCTCGTGCAAATTGGCATCACTGACGTCTTCGCCGTTCCTGGTGACTTCAACCTCACACTTCTTGACCATCTGATCGCCGAGCCAAGGCTCAATGTCATCGGCTGCTGCAACGAGCTCAACGCCGGCTACGCTGCTGACGGTTATGCTCGCTCCCGTGGCGTTGGTGCTTGTGCCGTTACTTTTAGCGTTGGTGGCCTTAGCGTTCTCAACGCCATTGCCGGTGCTTATAGTGAGAAATTGCCTCTCATTTGCATCGTCGGTGGTCCTAACTCTAATGACTATGGTAGTACCAATCGGATCCTCCACCACACTATCGGGTTACCCGATTTCAATCAGGAGCTTAGGTGCTTCCGGACTGTTACTTGCTACCAGGTTTAAGTCTTAACTGTTTTTTGCTTTTGCATTTGATGCATGTATCAGATAAATATTAGACATGATAAAGCTTTGATTTTGAAGTAAACTTCAAGGTAACTTATTAACTTTCGGTAAATGCTTCATTGAGTTTCAATTCCGAGAAAGCTTGAAGCTTGTGATGATTCCCTAGGTGAAACTTAATGGGGTATTCTTGCTGTGATTGTGTTATTTGCTGCCACATTTAATTTACTTTGGTGAATTTCTCTGTCTGTTTTGTGATCATAGGAAGTTGTGCTAATAAACTTTCGTAATACCTTGATGTTATAGGCCGTGGTCAATAACTTGGAAGACGCTCACGAGCAGATTGATATGGCGATCTCAACTTCTCTGAAAGAAAGCAAGCCTGTATATATAAGCGTAAGCTGTAACTTACCTGCAATTCCTCACCCCACTTTCAGTCGCAAGCCTATTCCATTCTCTTTGTCTCCCAAGTAATTTCTCTGTCCTTCATTATTGTTCTCTCTTTTGTTCTTACTTCTCAGTCATGTACACTTCAAAAAATAGCCTTAGAAATTTCTATTAAACATTATGCAACACTTGAAATTTTACTCTAGTGCATTGTATAGGGTTTTTATATTGTTACTTATAATATTTCTTCATTGCTCTCACTCGCATGTGTACAGTATCCAGCACGTAGTTGATTGCGATCTACAAATCTTAGTGTCGTCCGCTTTGTTAATGCTGATGTTTTCCCCCATTTTTAATTTTCCTTAGGGGTGTGACAGATTGAGTAATCAGATGAGTTTGGAGGCAGCAGTGGAAGCGCTGTGGAATTCCTCAACAAGGCAGTGAAACCAGTACTAGTAGGAGGGCCTAAACTAAGGGTGGCGAATGCAAGTGATGCCTTCGTTGAACTAGCTGATGCGTGTGGTTATGCACTTGCTGTAATGCCATCAGCCAAAGGATTAGTTCCAGAACACCACCCGCATTTCATCGGAACTTACTGGGGTGCTGTGAGCACCGCTTTCTGTGCTGAGATTGTGGAGTCTGCTGATGCCTACTTGTTTGCTGGGCCCATTTTCAATGACTACAGCACTGTTGGATACTCACTTCTTCTCAAGAAGGAGAAGGCCATCATTCTTCAGCCGGATCGGGTTGTCATAGGAAACGGGCCTGCATTCGGGTGTGTGCTCATGAAGGATTTCCTAAGGGCACTTGCAAAGCGTCTCAAGCACAATAATACTGCCTACGAAAACTACCACAGGATATTTGTCCCTGTTGGGCATCCTTTGAAGGCTGAACCTAGAGAACCTTTGAGGGTGAACGTTCTATTCCAACATATTCAAATGATGCTGTCCGGTGAAACAACTGTTATTGCTGAGACAGGCGACTCGTGGTTTAATTGCCAAAAGCTGAAACTGCCAAAGGGCTGCGGGTAAGCTTTAAAGAGGATTCCTTTTCTCTATTTAATAAAGCTTCATTTTGAATTTTTCATTTTAGTGCTTGAATGATAATGAGAAATTGTTGAAATGATCAACAGGTATGAGTTCCAAATGCAATATGGATCGATCGGATGGTCTGTTGGGGCAACCCTTGGCTATGCTCAAGCTGTTCCAGAGAAACGAGTCATTGCTTTCATCGGTGATGGTAGCTTTCAGGTCGGTCTTGTGCCTCATAGTTCATATAATCTTTTACATGAATCTGGGTGTTGCTAGTTTTTGAAGAAAGCATGATTTTAATAGAAAGAAAGCTGTGTAGTTTAGTTCTACCCAAAATTGTCAAGCGTTACCAAATTTCTCTAGGAATTAAAACAAAATTTGACAATGCTTGGAAGTTGGAACTGATTCAGGTGTTCTTGTGTTTCAAAATGCTTTGCAGGTGACTGCACAAGATGTATCCACAATGCTGCGATGTGGGCAGAAGAGCATAATCTTCCTGATAAACAATGGCGGATACACAATTGAAGTTGAAATCCATGATGGGCCATACAATGTGATTAAGAACTGGAACTACACTGCGGTGGTTAATGCAATCCACAATGGTGAAGGCGAATGTTGGACCTCCAAGGTGAATCTCTCGACACACTACAAAATTGTCCTAAAAAATTCACCATGAATAACACAGAAAACTGCTTTTATATATGTCTACTTATGAACACCATATTACTCTATTCCAGGTGTTTTGTGAAGAGGATTTGATAGAAGCAATTGAGACTGCAACAGGTCCTAAGAAGGATTGCTTATGCTTCATTGAGGTCATAGCTCACAAGGACGACACCAGCAAAGAGCTGCTTGAATGGGGCTCAAGGGTCTCTGCTGCTAATAGCCGTCCTCCCAATCCTCAGTGAAACTGAACCATTGCTGCATAATGAATTACTGGAATGCTATTTAATTTACTATATGAAGAAGAGATCGACAAGAGATTGATCCAGTGTGATGTTTATGTTACTGAATTTTCTTTCCCGTGAAGGATTTGCAAATCCTTTCAATTGAGTTACACTAGTTCCAGTTTTATCATTTTTCTTTAGAATCGATCAATTCCCATGTCTCTACTTGCCTGTTCTGTATTTTCTTTTTTATTTGACTTTGTTTGAGAAGGCTTCTTTACTTGAATTTATTATAAAGATGGAAAAAGTGAAACAAAATACGATAATAATGATGACAATAGAGCTTTGTTTTGTTAAAGTGTGAGCGTATCCTTCTTGTATTATCGGAACAAATCTGAGATAAATTTTGCGTTTGTGGTGTGAAATGCTAATTAATCACATGTTCACTACAAGAAAACCCGAAACCCTAATATGTGACAAATTCGTGTCAAAATCCATCCCATGAATTTTATTTATTTTTAATTAAAAAATTATTTAGGATAGAATTTTGACACAGATAATTTCATATAAAAAAATCTGTACTTAATTCCATCCCAGAACTAGATTTTTAATATTTTTTTTTTTTGCAAAAAAGCTTTTGGGACATATTTTAGGAATGAATTTTTTCCTCTAAAAATTTTGTCTCTAATTCTGTGTCAAATTGAGATTTAGTTATTCCGAAATAATTAAACCAATTCAGAGATGGATTTTTAAGAGAAAAAAAATCCATCCGTAATTTATTTTTTGAAAATTTAAATTATAAAAATATATTTTTACTTTGGATATTATTTCTTATAATATTAATTTATTTCGTTTTTATCAAATAATATTTATATACATATAAATAAATTCTAAATATATTATCTCTCAATATATACTTGTATTTTTTATATACTTTCCTCATTTTCATTTTATTTTCATTGGATATATGCTAAGAATTTAAAAACTCATCATATTGAAAAACGGTTAATAAATAGCAATGAACTTTTATGTTTAGTGACATATATAATATATATAATTTTACAATTAAATTAATAGATACATTGTAAAAGTATATATTGAAAATAGATAGAAATATTTAATAATATATAAATCGGTTAGCGTTTTTTTGTATATGACAATAAATTTATATAAAATGAGTTGGGTAGAGTCTATTAAACGATACCTTCAATCAAAAAAATTGCCAAAACTTTAATTTAAACCCAAAAAATAAAAGTCATTACAAAATCAATTCGATATTGAAATGGGTCAATATCTACCGATTTTAGACCAGGCTGGTTATTTAACAATAAATCTATGTAAAATGGGTCATGTGAAATGTAGCACCCTTAATAGTTAACTAAGAAAAATAGCACATGATGTGAATATATTCAGGGAAATTGGAAATGTTTTTCAATTTTAGAAAATGTACTAGGACTTCTGTAAATTTTATGGTAATTTAAAATGACAATAGATATTTACTTTTTTATTTATTTATTTATTTATTTATAGATAAATTAGAGAATTTTTCCACATTTCATTATTTACTTAATAAATTTATTAATTATATGGATGAAATATTTTGCCAATTTTATGACTTTTGATTAAATTAAATAAAAGGGGTCAAATAGGAGTAAAGTAAATTGAAAAGAATATACTAATAATAATAATAATAATAATAATAATAATAAGAATAATAATAATAATAACAATGATAGTAGTAGTAGTAGTAGCAACAGCAGCAGCAGTAGCAATAGTAGTGGCAGTGGTAGTGGCAAAGGCAATGGTAGTTGCAGTAGCAATGGCAGTGGCAGTGGTAGTGGCAGTAGCAGTAACAGTGACAAAAGCAGTGGCAGTAATAATGGCAGTAGTAGCAGTAGTAGTGGCAGTGGCTATAGCAAAAGCAACGAAACGCATGACAAAACAACAACAAAAATGACAAACCAAGCAACAAACTATATTGATTATGAGGTGCTTGTTAGCCCAAACAACCAATACCCAAGATGGGGGGTGAATTAGGTGTTTATAGAATTTTGGTTCTTTTTAGAATTTGCTTTACAAAAATTCTTGTTATGAAATATGCTTGGAAAAGTATGATGTAAAGCAACAATTAAATCAATCAATGAAGGCACAATATAGATGCTTGGGATATGTATCAAAACTTCAAGTGTAACATTAAAAAGCAAAGCATAAATATAATAATTCAAAATATAAAGAGTGTAGGGATAGAGAAAGTAAACTCAGAATTTATCCTGGTTTGGCTCCAACTTAAGCCTATGTCCAGTCCCCAATCAATCTTTTGGGATTTTTCACTATCTTGATGTTCAATTACAATAACTCAGGAAAACCTCTCCCTCAATTACAAATTCCAGGAAAAACCTCTTCCTAATCTCCAAGCATTCACTGCTTGATTCTTTTAAGGAACCTTCTTAAACACAACTAAGGGGAACCTTTCCTTCAACCCAAGCTCTCTCTTAGCTTGGCTCCCTCAGGGAACCTCTTTAAGCTTCTCTCTCATAAAGAAGAAAGGAATACAAAAGAATAACATCTCTCAAAGAAGTAGATATACAAATTAAGCTCTAAGAACTCAAATGACAGGGAATTTACAAGTTTGGCTCAATGATCTTTGTTTCTCTCTCAAAGATGATACAACATGTTAAGGATCACATTCTATCATTTTGTTCTACTCAAAAAATATGTTTCGAATGTCATATTTATAGATCAAGATGAGATATAGCTGTTACACACTCAAAAGAGCCATTATTTACTTTAGAAAACTGTCTCTGGGAGCAACCAATCGATTGTTGGAAGCTTACCAATTGACTGCCTATCAAAATATGACCATTATTTCAAATCTCGGACTGACTAGTCAGCTACTCACTTTATGCATTGCACCAATCAACTTGTCATAGGTGACCAGTCAACTAGTCACTTATAATGACGCAGTTCCAACTTTGAATGGTCATAACTTTCTCATGTTAAGTCTATTTTAAATGAATGACCTATTTTTGGAAATATCTTTAAATTTATTTTCCAATGAAATAATTTTCACATTAAAACGCAATATATTTTTGGAGATATGATTAAAACAATGACCAAAGATCAAAATACAGTTTTATACAAAATCCATATCTCACCACTTAACTTTACAAGGTCATAACTTTTTCATATGAACTCTGTTTTAAGTGAATTAACTATCATTAAGAAGATCTTTGAGTCTATTTTCTAACAAAATAATTTTCATAGCTCTATCCCATATGGTTTGTGAGATATAAGTAAATTAGTGACTAAATGTCAAAAAAAATTTTAAGTACAATCTATATCTCACTATCTTTTAAGTCCAAACTTATATTTTGATAATCAAAATATTTTGAACCAATAAATGCAATTCTAAATCATTGAATTTTACAAAATAATACTTGGCCAATGATAATTATACCTATTCAATCCATTGGTTATTATGATGCATCCAAGCTTCAAATTCTTAACTTCTTCATTGCCTAGAACATATTTCCTTCTTGTTATCTTTGTGTGAAGCATGATATTGATATTTCATTATTTTCACTTCAATGTCTACTTTTCTTTCTTTGGATGATCCTACACATAGATATTCAACTTACAAACTAAATAGTTAATCCAAATGGTTAATCAATTAAACACATATTAATATTATATTTGTAACTCATATTTTTCATATATATGTCACCATTAAAACAATCTCAACAATGCTTCCTTTGAATTTTTACAACTTAAGGCCCTGAAGACACTCTAACTTAGCATAAATGGTTGCCTCTAAGCCCTAACATCTAACCAAAATCGAAATAAACCCAAAAAAATAATAAATAGAAAAATAGAATTGGGAAAATTATAATATAATAGGAAGTTACCATGATATTTTTAATTAAAGAAAAGGATGTGGGAAGATTATAGAAGCTAAAAGAAGTAGAAGAAAAGGTGGAGGAACATATTGCTATTGGATGCTCTATTTTCACATGGAAAACTCTAAGGCGTAAAAATAGCCTAGGTATAGTCCAATTATACAAAGCTATTAATGTGATGTTGATGGTTTTTGTTTCACTTCAAAGAACCTTTAAAGGAAGAAAACTCTCTATGGAAAGAGGATCTTTGCTTGAAGAAGGGAGGCGTAACAAAGAGTAAACCAAAGTATCTAAAACTTTATTAAGAACAAAGCAGTTCAGGTGGAAAAAAAAAAGAGAGAGAAAAGAGGGAGAAGGAGATTCAGCAAGCAAAAATCAAACTCTATTTTTACTTGAAAAACAAAGCATGAGATTGGTCCTAAACGGTGCACAATTTAGATAAAAAAAATTCCTTGGTGACCTAAAAGCAGATATACATTTAAAGGTTCCCCAAAGTTCTTTATGCTTTGAAAACATGGATGCCCAAAGGTTGTATATTCTTGTTTTTTGTGTTTTGCCTACACTTTATAATGTAGTATAGGTTTCTTTGCTATTATGGGATAGCAAATGAACTTAGTACTAGACTTGACCTTAAAGGTTGTGGTCAAAGGATTTAAAGTTGTACCTATACTATTGTATGCACAACAACTCATTTGTATTCTTTAAATGTTTTGATATATAAGGGTTAGAAATAGAATGTTTTCACTAAACAACTAGTTACTGTGATTGCAAACTCTCACTTATGTACATATATTTTTAGGTAACTAGGAATCTAATTTGGAAGTGGGACCAAGAAAGTAGCATCTTAAGAAGTTTTTAATTTACATAAAGATGTAGTAGTTAACAGACTAGGATATAAACATGTACAAATTTAAATAATTATGTCTTATTTACCCATATTCAATCTCAATTAATAAGTTTAGTTAAAATTAAAATTTTGATAATATAAAAATAAATAAATCAACTTTTCGTAGATTTTTTGTAATCATTTAGGTTTTCATAAGCATTTATAGATAATTTATGTATGTAAGAAATGATGTTACATGAAATCTATTGAACACCAAAGTCTACATCACATAATGCCCAAACTATAATTTAGACAAAATGAAAAATTAAAAACAACTAATACAAATTTTGGTTATTTTAATCTCTTGTTTAGATCTTACTTTTTAGTTATTAGTGGATGCAATAAGTAGAGTAGAGCTAAGAATATATTGTATAGATGAAAATAAAATACCAAATAGCTCTTATATACCACAAGAAGTTACACTAATAGCTACTACATTTATATTAGGAGGAGATGAAGATAGTACTTATAATCAATTAAATTAGACAAATATGTTTTTAATGAAACACATTGGATGTTTAATATATGCAAATATAGAAGAGGAAATAGATATTTATAATTTAGATAAAGCTATAGAAAGAGTTCCTAATAAAACTAAAAAAGTAATAGATAAAGAAAATCTAAAGTATAAAATGAAAAGATTATGTGAAGTAGCAATACCATTAGAACAAAAAATTTATGAAATAAAATTAGAAATGATAGAAATAAAAAAAAATTAAAAGATATAAAGGATTACATGACAAAATAGGTCTAGCATTAGGAATAAAAAACAAAGAAAGCTTAATAGAAATAAAACAAGGAAAAGAAATAAATATGACGAAAACTATAAAAGAAATAATATTTGAAGAAAAAACATAAGAAGAAATAAAAAATCAACCACTTAATGAAAATATATGTCAAACAAGAATATTAATAGAAATGATAGGAAATAATAAATAATAATTTATGGACAATATTTGACGAACTTATAAAAAAAGAAAGAAAAATAGGTAAAGAAAAAGAAAAATTAAATGAAGAAGAAAAGATAGAAAAATTAACTAAAAAAGATTAGGAAATAATGGAATTAGCATGTCAAATAGGATCAAATTTACCTAATTACCTCAATATAATTAAGCCAGAAAGAATTAATGAAAATAAAACTTTAGCAATTAAGCAAATAAATATGTTGCAAGCAATAGAAGAAGAAATAGAACAAGATGAAATTGAAAAAAGGATGGCACAAGATGAAGAAAATTTAAAAGAAATAAGGAAACAATTTGGACATATGACATTAAGATATAATGAAATAAGACAAAATGAAATTAATATGCAACAAAGTAGTATAACATCAAGAAATTCTAGGAATCAAGAATCTCCAAACCCACCAAATATAAATAATCCAAAATATAATATAAATACTACAAATAGTAGTAGAATAACTAGAGAAGTTTAATACATAAGGAACCAATAAAAACATAAGATTTAACTAATATATATGCATTTACAAATACCCCAACTAGAAATAGTAATTTTACACCAACACCATTAGAATAATATGAAACAAGACAAATATCTAATGTAGGAATATGATTAGATTTAGACTGCAATTTAGATAATGAAAAAAATAATAGAAGAATGGACAAAGGCACAAGTAATAGGATTAATAACAAGGAGTTTTGAGGCTAGTGCAACAAATTTATTGATAAAGGCAAGTTTTATAGGAACAGTATAGATTGGTAGAAAAGTAAACCAGAAGAATTTAGAATAAATGTACAAACAATAAATGAGTATTCAAGTATAAAAGAATTTTATTCTACATTAACAAGACAATATGAACAATTATTAGGAAATGAATTTGTAGGAAGAAGCGTAGGAGCAACTGAAACAACAAAAATAGAAAAGGCAATAACAAAAGATCAAATAGAAATATGTACACTAGATCCCAAAGATTTCAATCAATATATATGTGAATATAAAAAAATATTATTATGAAGTCAGATTACAAACTTATGAACAACAAAAATTTTATATGAAATTATTTTATAGAAAATTACCAAAACTAATATCAGAAACAATAATTAAAGAATATAAGAAAGCATTTAATGAAAGGCAAGAATTAATACCATTTATATACACTATGGGAAGAGAAGATTTTCTAATAGAATATTTATCAAATAAGTGCAAAGAAGCATAATGAAATATTAAATATTAAAAAACAAATAAATTAGTATTAAAATGTGGAGAATTAAAGACATCCCAAAATTATAAAATCATTGTTAAATAAGTTATGATTTAGCCTATGTTGAGAAATTTATAAGACAATTAAATGATATGATAATTAGTGGATTGATGAGATAAATGTCATTCCATTCTTTAGTAGTTTAACGTGGTTATTAATATAATGAAATAATTTTTAAATCATATATTCAATATTACCTTTATAACTTAAATATAATTTTAACCACTTTTAAATAAAAAAATCTAATCATAACTGTATTATTTAACTATTGTATTTCTTCAAAGTCCTAATTTAGAGAATAAAAAATATAAATTTTTAATGATAATGAAAGACCTTATGATTTTTTTATTTTTTATTCTATTTCATCATTAAAAAATTAAATAATAATTTTACTCGTTTGATTATTTCATTTTTTTAGTGTGTTATTTTGTTTGTCCTTTGTCGAAACACATAATTTAGAATTTAAAATTTAGAATTTGCATTAACGTTAGAGTTGAGATCGCCTTCAAAACAACAAGCATGCTGTGAATTCCATCAGAGTCATCCGATTCATCCTATCGCCAATCATGTGACACGTTACAGATGGAATTTGTACTTTTTTTATTTATTATTATTTCCCATGTCCCAAACGACTTGTGTTTTTTAGGCTCTGAAAGTTCACCTTCTTACCCGGAGTGAAGAAAGAAGGAAGATCATGAAACAATATAACACGTAGGGAAGGAGTCTGAAAGAAGAAGAAGGAGGAGGAAGACACTATTTGCGATGATGTTCTGATATATGCTGTGATGCACTAATATAAGCACTTTATAAGGAATTTTTGCATTGGCATCTCTAAACTCATTATCGTAATAAACATATGAATTGAGCATTTGGAAAGATTAATTCTTGCAACCTAGTGTGGAATTTCAAACAATGAATGAAGAAAAACTACAGTGCTGTAGGTGTAGCGAATGGTGCATGAGAAAATTATTAAATATGTAAGTTGGGTCGGGAGAAAAACCAGAAGCTCCACTTTGTAAGTGGGTTATATAGAAATGAGAGAACAAAGACAAAGAATGGTAATTGGGAAAATTATTAACAATGGAAGTGGAAGAAAAACCGAGGAACACATCTTTGCGCCAACACTAATAAAAGTAAGCAGTGTCGATCTACACGACTTCATTCTTCTCCAAAATGCACGTCATCTGGCATGCATAAAATTACTAAAAAAAAGGCAACATGGCAGTAAGTTAGCCACTATATAAGTCAAATGGTTAGAACGGCTTTACAAGATTATCTACATTTGGAACCATCTGTGCAGTGCTCAGTTATGGTTCTGAATGCACACCATCTATTACAAAAATTATTACATTCAGCCGTGACTAAAGTCACTGCTGAAAACCAAAAAATTGCCATTAAAAATAATTAGCGGCAACTAATTGCTTAGTCATTAGCGAAAGTCGCATCACTAAAACTTCAATGGCAACTCTTTGTCCTTGCTAAAAATATTTTCAGTGGCATAATTATGTCATCATTAAAAGTCATTCGTGGCGACAATAATTGTCACCAAATGATGCATAAAATTGCCATTAAAGACTAAGACATTTTGATGGTCTTTATAGGTCATTGCTGAAGATTCATATTCGGTGGCAATTTTAGTCGCCGCTATTACCTATCTACAGTGGCCACTACACATATTGCCACTAATGTATTTTTATTAGCAGCAACTTTGTTCGCGATTGATTGTGCTTTCAGATGGAATTGAAACTTTTTAATGGTATCTATAGTCGCCGCTGAAAGTATTTTATTATTTATTATTATTTTTTGTCAATGTATGATTTTTATTTTAAATTGTAGCAGTTGTATAATTTTCAAATAAGACTGATAACGTTATTTGAAACTTGTAAAAATACATAGAAGTTACATTTCTATAAATAAGATTGAAATAAGTTAAACATTCAATACAAAAGATTTGTTATAATAAATATATCTTCATTAATAAGCACAAAAATATATTCACTATCTCCTTTTTTTTATTGTTATTCTCCTTGCATACGTTCTTGGAGCATTTGCAATAGTAATTAGCACTTTCCCCTGCAAGTAGATAATTTACATAAGATTTAATACTTAAGATTGCAAACAATCTATGATATAAATAATATATTATAGCGATTGAAACTCAACCCTAAAATTAATGCTGATGTAATAACAATATGTAATGCAATAACAATGAAAATAATATTTGTTAATTAAATCCTCTCTTTACTAAAAGCATTAATTGAATAAAAAACACACCACTAATGTTTGACCCAATATTACCAAGCCAATGAGGTGATTATGGGTGATGTTGAACTTTATTCCTTTAAAGGTTTGAAAATAAAGCGAACATATAAATTGATGCACTAACTTCTTTTATGAAATATGAAATCTAATGAAGACAAAATAACAATATATGGTTTAATAACAAGAAAAAGTACAAAAACCTTATACATGAAGATTGAAACCTATAACCACAAAATCATTTAAGATTGTGTGTGCATTTGTTAAGCTAATCCTCTCCAAGAAAACAATCAATTGAATAAAAACACACCTTTCAAGTTTGACAAAATGTTGTACCATCATGGGATTCATAAGCAAACAATATAAGGAGATGATGTTATTTTCTTTTGTCAATAAATTTAACCACTCAAACCAAGTACCACCACCTCAATGTA
Source organism: Delonix regia (assembly GCA_037074485.1). Classification (NCBI taxonomy): domain Eukaryota; kingdom Viridiplantae; phylum Streptophyta; class Magnoliopsida; order Fabales; family Fabaceae; genus Delonix; species Delonix regia. The sequence continues at coordinate 2,648,475 of CM073460.1, read as the reverse complement.
AAATATTAACATACAATGATAACAAACTGAAAGGTAAACAATACAAGCCATAAGGAGGAAAACATTTAAGAGTCCACTTTTAGACAGTATGAAATTAAAAGTATAATCATGAAATTTCATTATTGTGCAAAATTGAAAATTGCCAACAGCCACTAACATTTAGCATTAATATCCTATATTAGTGTCCCAATTCCAACTTTTATCGACAAACATCAACTAGAACTTTTGGAAAAATCGAAAAAATACCTGTTGGATAGAAGTTATCAAAACAGTCGATTGTACTTGAATCCTTAGCTCCATCATTTGTTCTGTCCTTTATTCCCTTATTGTGGGTTTTGCCTCAAACCTTTCTTCAAATTTTGAGTAAGTTATTCTAGTAAGAAAGTGATGAAAAGTTAGCTACTCATCCACAATGAAGAAAGATTATTTACAGTAGCATTAAGAATATAGCAAGCCTAACTAGATATTTTTAAATTTAAACGGACAAAAAACTGAAACAATTTGAAAGGGATAAGGCTCTACTTATGGATTGGGTGGATCATCTTCATGATGTCAAAAATCAATGATGAACATGGGCACGCGCACACACCGATTCTTAGGTGTTTGGGATCATTTGCATTTCAAGAACATTAATTCGTTTTCAATATTGTGGCCTAAATAATTTATCCAAGTTGAAAATTACTACTTTTTATGCAATAGGCATTGAGTCCCTCAATCAAAGAATGGTGTAAAAATAATGAATTATAAAAATTTTCGAAAGAAAATATTGTCTATGCTATAAGAGATATTATATCATTTCAATTGTTCTTTATTTAATTTAATTAGGCTTTTCTAGTCTACAAACTTTCTCATGATATGACATAGTTGACATATAAAATAAATCGTTCATGTAATATATATATATATATATATATATATATATATATATAACTAGTAGCACCCCTTAAAAAGTATGTGAAAAATAAAAATAAAATAACTATAACAATAGCGATCACTCCCAATTTCTTCAATCTTTTCCATATATAAGCAAAAGAAACCTTTTATATATGTACACATACAAACAAATCTGTTGGTGTGGGAAACTATTTTGCAACTTCATGAGTTAAAAAGCTTTTATACACTATAATGAACCCTCGAAACCTATACGTAGACGTCTTTATTGACGTTTAGGAGTTATCTCCTTTTAGGTTGACATTTCTCTCTAAAAGGTGTTACTTACATACAAATACCAAACAACCCACATATTATAAATTAATTTAAGCTTTCATACCACTTCTTTTTCATAATCAGTCTACTGCTTTTTATTTTTAAAAAGAACTATTAGGAAAGTGTATACCAAATCAATGAACAATTTCCCCAAAAAAAAAAAATAGAAAGCAAATTAATTCATTTTTAAATTAGCATTTTTCTTACTAACTTTTAGACTTCAAGTCATTTCTTTTTCATCTTCGTCAAGTAAATTAGTACCACGTAGTAATAACCCTTTGTGTGAGTTCGTGTGTACATACAACACAATTTGCAGTCTCCTATTCCCTACTGTCTATGCCTATAAATTGTGGAGTATTTTACCATTAAATCACCAGTAATGTCATCATTGTGAAGCACTTTTGGAGACATGATACACATAACGTAAACAATAATATGTATATAACCAGCTCCAACACTTTGATATAAATTTTTAAATAAATTTATAATTAAAATAAAAATTTTAATTATAAATTATATTAAAAAATAATTTGCCGTGCTAGAAAAAAGTTTTTTTATAATAATTTCTTAATTATTTCTAATAATTTTATTCTAATAAAGAAATAGAATAAAAAATTAAAAATAGAACAATAAGAATAATAACAAAATAAAAAATATATATTAAATTTAGTTCACATATTAAGTTTATACATTAATATATTCAATTTAGAATATAAAAATATAATACTGATGCACTAAACCATCCCACTTTTCGAAGAAATAGAACACAAATTATGCAAGTTTAAACTAAACATACCCACTTTTAGATAGGAATAGTCATTAACCAGTTGCCTCGTAAGGGCCATCATATTAACTATCATACTTTACCTAAGCAAGTCTTCTTCCTAAGAAGGCACGAATCTCAACAAGCCATTGCAAAGAAAAGACAATGTTAAACATGTCTCTAATCCATGATAATTTATTTTGTTTTAGAGACAATATAGTATTTAAATCAATCCATTTTTTTCAAAGAATTCTAATTGGAAGGAGTAATTATTATCAATCCAATAAAGGCCACCACTTTTTTTGGGTTCACCCATTATCAATTATCAATCATTTGGGTTCTTCAGTTTCAAAACCAAAATTTCACCTAGCCGGCTTCCAAGCAAAGCCTTTTGCTTAGTTTTAGGCATGTTTAACTTGATGTTAACGTAAAAGCCTCGTTCAGTCTGTTAGTCCAAAAAAATAAAATTTGATTTATAAAACAAGTTAAGCTTGATTTTTAAAAAAAATTTAATCTGAGCTCAAAAAATTAAATAAATATTTTTTTAATAAGTAAAAATTTATTATTTAAAAAAAATTTAATGTAATGTGATATTTTAATAAAAAAATAAAAAATAATATTTTTAGTTTAAATAATTTATATTAATATAACAATTTATTTATATTTATAATTTTTTTATATATAATCTTACATGTAATAATTATAATTATTTATGTTATTTATCTTAAATTTTAAATAACAAATTAATTTAATTAATTTTTAAAAAATATAAATAAAAATTAGAATAAAAATTTTGATTAAAATACAAATTCAAAATTTTTTTAATCCGAATTTAAGTTTAATTTTAAAAAACCTAATCACTGGTTCTCATCTGCATGTGGATGCTACTTGAACCGACTAAAACGCAAATCGATAAAGTACATCCTTTACAGTAAAATAGAAAATAATGGTCTCGAAGCCGATGTATTTGCTGAGGGGGGTGTCAGTGATGGCGTTTTTTCTCGGGAGGGTTGTCGGTGGCGTCATGATCATTGACGAAAGCGGTGCCTTCATATTATCGTTGCCAGCCTGCCAGATTTGCTTTCTTGTTCTTCTCCTCTGTTTCTTCTACCGGCAACATCGGGCATTAGCTTTGTTTGAATGTTGTCATCGATTTCGTCTGCGAACGGCGATTGTGAGGGACAGATTGCCCCCACGTAGTCGTCGAGCCAGGGAACCTACTTCTTAGAGTCCAACTTGGGCTAGGGCTGGGGCTTTGCTTCGAGTTGAGAGAGAGGGAGAGAGAGAAAGAGAGGAGATGGATGATGACAAGAAAAACACAGGACCAGAGAAACAAGGGAATGATATTATCTTCTATGGAAAATGGATGGCTCTAAAATGGTTTTGGCTTATTTTAAAATGTAAAGAGGGAATTGAAAATGTAATGGGGGATAATAAGTGCAAGAGTGTGAAATTATAAAAGGAAAAAGAAGAAAATTGTGAGAAAGAGTAATAGAGGGAAATTTTTTTTAAGTAAAATCAATTTCAAAGATGACATTTTTTTTAGAAAAGATTCTCAACAAATGATAATAAAAGGCTCAGGACAATAAAATTAAAATTAAAATTAAAGTAATTAAATGTAATTTTAATGTATATATTAAAGATTAGGTTTATAAAAAAAATAAAATTAAATGATTTCTAAAATTTAAAAATTTTAGGTTTAATTTGAATTCATACAAATAATGTAGATTTTTTTCTAGAACACAAATAATATAGATTTAAAAGTAAGAAATGCTTTTAATTTAACATATTAAAAGATATACTTATATTTTGTGAATCTAACGTGAACCAGATATATGGGTTTTATATAAATAATCTTAATTCAAATTATTGTATTCATGGGTTTAAAATTTATATTGATTTTAAAGTTATTTTCTATATATTTGAATTTAAAATGACGGATATTAATTTCAGCACCTTTATTAATAAGTTTATTCTTTGAATACTTTAAACTTAAATTATGCCAACAATTTATGTTTGACCTTGTATAAATGTCTTTTTAATTATTCCTAATTATGGAACAATATTCAAAATTTGCTCTATAATTATTCACGTGTTGGTGAGCATCCTTAAACATATTAGAATTCGAAAAAAATTTAAATGATCCTTCCATTAGTATATGATTTTCAGATTTTGACAAAAACTACTTGAGAATTTGAATTATGTCAATTACCTAGTATAAATGTCTTCTTGATTATTCCTAATTATGAAAACAATATTTAAAATTTGCTCCATAATTATTCACGTGTTGATGAGCATCCTCAAACATATTAGAATTCAAACAAATTTAAATGATTCTTCTATTAGTATATGATTTTCAGATTTTGACAAAAACTTCTTGAGTATTTGAAGTATTATCTTAAAATAGAATTAGAATTATGTTAATGACCTTGTACAAATGTCTTCTTAATTACTCCTAATTATGAAAACAATATCTAAAATTTGCTCCATAATTATTCACATGTTGGTGAGCATCCTTAAACACATAAGAATTCAAACAAATTTAAATGATTCTTCAATTAGTACATAATTTTTAGATTTTCACCCAAAAAAATTCCTAAGTATTTAAATTATTATCCTTAAATAGAATTAAAATTTAGGACCATGTATTACATTTTGCCTTAATGATGTTTTATGTCGTTTTTTAATATATTTATTGAGGATTGTTGACAATTAGATTCAACTTAAATTATGAACACTTTCTTATGACTGGATTTACAAATATATAATAGTTATCTCAAGTGAAATTCTTAGTGTTTAGTTTTAGTACTTGAAGGACATTACAAAAAATTTATCCACTTCAAAAATATTCAAAACCAAATTTTTTTAAAAATAATTTTAAAGATACTATTTTACTTTTAAATATTATAAACCTTTTATCATTAACATATTATTATGTTGTTTTTAGACCATTCATGATTAAAAGCTTTCAAGATAAGAATTTGACTACAAAGTTATTTTTTTAAAATAAAGTTAAGATATTATTATGTTAGCTTTTAGTATACAAGTTATTGAATGATAAAGTAAATTCCTAAACGTATATAATACAAATTATGTAATAATATCTTCAAAAGGTCTATTTTTCCTTATAAGATGAAAAAAAAATGGAGTTTTTAATGATCAAATATATACATTTTAAAGATATTTATTATGTCTTATTCAAAAATTAGTAAAATATCAATAAATATAAATTATTAAAAAATTATTTGAAACGATAAGATAGCAAGTTTAGTATTTATCTATACTTATTTTTTAAATGCTTAATGTATATTGTTTATCGTAAAGATGTACTAGATAAACCACTCAAAATTCATATAAAATGATTTTTATTTATCATCAATATAAATAAATATTGCAATGGGCCGACAAAATAGAAATGGGACATGTCATATAAATCTAAAACATGAATTAAAATTGTTGCCTATGACTGTAAGTGTATAACTACCCACATGAAATAGAAAGCGATTATGTCAACTTTGCTCCCACTAGCATCGGCTCTTGACTCTACCATTGTATACACACACAATTATAATTAGTCTTGTTCTCCTTCCATAAACTCAATAAGTAAAAGAACTAAATTATAAAGTTAATAATTATCATTAATTTAAAATAAAATCCTTGCACAAATTCATGGTGTAAACTTTGAATATGTAATCTCTGCACATATTCATGATATAAGAATTGGCTGCACCATCAGTGTCATTTGGATTCACTAGAAGTTAGATACCATTGATGCCAGTAAGAAGCTTCCAGACCCAGTCCACCATATAAAATATCTTCGCCGTCTAAATTTACCACTAAATGCCTTTATATTTCAATCTCACTATCTAAATTTGCCACTCAAATTTGTATAATTTATAAATTCAAAATAAATTTAAATAATATAGAAATATTTGAAGTATTATAATAATCAATTCACACAATAAATGTGAAGGGACTCAATAATTAAATGAATTAAGCAATTGAGTACATAAAATTATAAATTATAAATTCAAAAGAAGAAACCTAATAACAAAGACAAACTAAAATGTATTTTTATTTTCTTTTTAATAATTTAAAGGAAAGCATAAAATTTTAAATTATAAAATATCATAAAAATTTTGGTATATTTACATTTAATTAATTTAAAATTTTAGATTAAAATATATAATATATATTCAAATTGTAATTTGATGTAATTATTTGATATTATTAAAAAATTATATAGATGTGCATATTTTTGTTTAATTTATCAAAAAAATATATCATACCTTGAATTTGCACTGGCTTCTCTTGCAACTTTATTGAAAAGGACCAATAATAGTGCCCTTTACCACCCACTATTTGCATACTTAGGAAATCGCATCATGCAAAATCTGAATGCATCTCACATTTTCAATCCTCTAGTTACCACATCTACCAAAGACACCCTCAAGTAAACAATAAGATTTTCTTTTGTGAAAATTATATATTTTGTTTTAGTTTAAATATAGTATAGATAAAATTTTCTAATATTAAAAATAATCTAACAATACTAGTCAAACTTTTAGCAATGACTATGAAAGGTTGCCATTTAAAATCAAGAACTTTGGCAATGACCTTCATAGTTGTCATTGAAAGGTTTCAACCTTTGAGTAGCAACTACAAAAGGTTGTTACTGAATGTAAATAACTTTTAGCAACCATGTTCAATATTTGCTACATAAAGTATAAAAGTAGGTGGCAACTAAAAAGTCATTGCCAAAAATCGCTTTCGATGGAAACTATTTAGTCGCTGCCAAAAGTTTCAAAAGTTCCACTTTGATAAAGTATGTATTGGATATAGACTTTTGGTGGTAACTTTTAATAGTGGCAGTTGAAAGTTTCAAAAGTTCCACTTTGATAAAGTATGTATTGGATATGGACTTTTGGAGGCAACTTTTAATAATGGCAGTTGAAAGTTTGATTTTTGGTGGTAACTTTCATAATCATCATTGAAAATCAAACTTTTGTTGGTGACTAAAGATGATTGCTGTTGAAAGTAAGCAAGTTTTGGTGGCGCTTTCAGCACTCATTATTGAAAAATGGGCATTTTGTGGAAACTTTTAGGCATGCCATTAAAAGTTAAAATTTTAATGGTGACTATGAAACGTCGCCACCAAAAGAAAAAAATTGTTGGTAGCAACATCATTAGTTGCCGCTAATTGTCTAACTTTTAGGGGCAACTTACATAGTCACCATTGAAAGAGAGACTATTGCTGGTGACTTTTAATAATTGCCGCTGAAAGTATAGCTTTAAGTAGCAATTTTCTTAGTCGCCATTGAAAACTAAACTTTTGGTGGTGACCATCTAATGTTACTGCTGAAAGTGAAACTTTTGGTGGCGACTTTTAAAGTCGCTGCTGAATGTCGTCACCAAAAGTCTATTCTTTTATAGTAATATATCTCCTTTATCCAAAAAAAACTTAACATTTAATTTCAAAAAAAAAAACAAGAAAGAAAGAAACTAGACAAACAACATTGACTGCAGTATGTTTCTAATTAATCATACAAGGACATCCCTTCACATTTTCCTTAATATCACTGATGGTTGCTTACAACTATAGAACTCGGAGTCCAATTCAATGGCCATCACACAAAAAAAAAAAAACAAAATACAAGAAAAGTAATATTTTAATCTTTTACTTTTTCCTTAAATCAATTTAGTTTTCAACAAATTTAAAGTACTAAAATAATCTATAAAAAATTCAACATTAATTAAAAGTAGTCATTTAAAAAATTAATATTAATTAAAAGTAGTCTCTTATTAAGTCAATCATAACATTTTGAGGGACTGTTTTAGTATTATAAATTTGTGTAGGACTTAATGGACATTGAAGTAAAAAATGAAGGATTAAAATTATCATTTATTTTAAAAACATACACTTCATGATGTTTTGGCATCTTGTGTAAATAATTACAGTTATATTATAAATTAGTGCTTAACATTAATGTAGAATAGTACTGGGACTTTTACTTTATTTTCAAAATATACACTCTAATCCAATTTTAAATTATTGATGTGTGGATGCTCCATTTCTGACAATACGTTGTGAGTTATGTGAAATTTAAATTCTTTATATTTTAACTATATATATACGGATCTAATGATTAATAAGAATCTAGGCCTTTACTATCCAAATTCTTGTTAAGCGTGGTGTTGTTCTAGGGAGAGTCTGCCATGATTAGACTCATCTTTGAGACACTGGTTAATGAAACCATTTCGTTTTGTTATGGTATAGGGTTACGAAAACTTCATTCTCATTAATCACATCAAGTTAGTGTGACACTCACGCATGGCCTTGGCCTCTTTCCTCATCCTCATTAATGGTTGCTTGGGATTAATGGCCAAATGGATTTGGATTTACTAGAAAAAGACGACAGACTTTGTTGTAATTATTGTGGACAACTAAATCAAATTCAACAATTTAGATTTATGAATAAAATTATAATTATTAATAAAAAAAATAAATTATTAAAATTTTATTAAAAAGTCTCAGTAATATACAACTAAACAAAATGATCTAGTTTAGTGGTTATATAGAGAACCTAATTAAGGGTGGGGGGAGGAAAATTCAAACTCACATACAGACTTCTTTTGTATTAATTTATATCTTTTTTTTTTGTTGTTGAAATGATTGGGAATAAAAATGAGTACTTTGATGAAATTACTTTAGACTAATATATTGTGTTTGTTGTACAGGATATTATAAAAAAGAGTAAGAATTAGAAGGAAGATTTATTAAATGATCATTACATCCTTTTAAAAAAATTAAAATATTAAATATTATTTTTCAATTTTAATAAAAGGTATTTTTTTCTTTTTGTCTTTTTGTCTTCAAAAGCCATCCATGGGAGTGCGTTTCCATGTCTTCAACCCTGGTCAACGACCTCTCCTCTCTCTCTTCTATTTTTCTTCTATCTCTGGCCTTCCGTCTCTACTTCTCTCCATCTCTTTGGATTTGTGACGTCTTTTATATTAAGGGTGAGCATGGCTAAGTCGAGTTTTTGGTCGATTCGAGATTCAGCTTGATTTTATATTGAGTTGCTCTTTTTGACCATAGACTTGACCTGGCCCGATTAGTGATCAAGCTGGGTTGGGTCAATTTTTTTTTAAATATAAATTATTTTGTAAAAATAATTTTTTATAACAAAAAATGAAAAAAAAAATTTGAAAGAAAATAAAATAGAATTAAAATTTTCTTTTAAAATTTGGAATGAAAAATAAGAAAAAGTTGAAAAGAATTGATATTTTAAAATTTATTTTAAATTAAATTAAAAATATATTTAAAAATAAATATCAAGTCAGGTTGAACTGAGTCTTATGTCATACCGAGACCCACATTGGCCCAGTGAAATTTGTAAATTTTTTTATTTGGCTTAGTCATAACCTGACCTGATGTGACCGGATCGAGCCGGGTTCACTGGATTGACCAAGCCAATGATCACCTTTATTCTGTATTCACCAACAACGTCGAGGGGGCTTCTCTCTCCATTCCTCTTATTGATCTCAGTCTCCTATTTGTCCAAAGGGTGTGGTGGGGTGCACAATGATATGACAAAAATAGACAAGTAGGAGCATATTTGTCCTTAAAAACTCATTCTCCCCATTTATGACACAATTCAGATTTCCTTGAGTAAACAAAATTACTAAAGATTCTCTTGTAAGAAACTTTTTCACCGTTTGATAAAAATTTAATTGTTAGAATTTAAAGATAAAAAAATTATTTAAAGAGATTATTGAGGACAATGTGAAATTTAAATTTAAGAGAGAGTTGCTTCAGTTTTATGTCTTGTGTGGTGTCTTTAGGTGCATGCTAGCTTTTACTATTGAAAAGTTGCCTTTGAATTTGATCGCATGATCTAGATTTTGAGTTTCAGAGTATTAATCTTTGCTTGTTGATGAATAACCTAAAATTGAGCACTAAAGTAGTTTGATTGATTAACATATTATGTTTTGATTATGCATAGTTCAATTCTTTTCCCCTATAATCTTTTTTATTTTCTCTTGACGCGAAATCCTAGGTTGTCTTTCACTTAAGAAATGATCTAGGCATTGTTTGGATCATTTAAACCATTTTTCATGGCTACTATATCATATATTTTATCCTTAGTTCCTTATTTCTGTAGGATCAAGCAGGTGAGGATATCATGACATGAATTTGACTAGGAAAGGAATATGTCCTACTTAAGTTAAATCCTCATAAGGAGGCACAATATGAGTGAGGTCTTCATGGTAATCTTAGGAAGCGTAATGCTCTAAAGGAAAACTAATAAAAACCCTACTAACTTAAGGCAAGCAAGAACCTGAGTATAAGGCCCAATGAGTGTGTTAAGCAGGATGTCCAAGTGCTTAGTGTATGAGTAGAGCATACAAACCTGCTAACATAAAGCCTACTTAACCCTCATCTATTAGGCAGGTTAACTAAAATAGTATAAGCATATAATGCACTTAAGAGCAATCTATCTTATGGTTTTACTCCATATGTTATCTATCCTAACACATATAATAAAGATAAACAACTAACAACGCAACAAAAATAAGCAACAACAAATAAGAACATGTAAACATGTACAACTAAAATGGAGAAACATAATTAAACTAACACATAAAAATAATGAAAGATAGTTAGTTAACAGTAGAAAACATAAGAAGCACAATGAGTAAAAGAAAGGTTATATCACCTTAACTAATTAGTCAAACTGACTTGACTCTCAAACTCTCCTTATTGAAGTTGCTAAACTATCAAACTTGACAACTTGTTAAAAGGTGAAGCGCGAGGTAGATGATGCGAAACAAAAAGTGAAACAAATTCTCTATCAAGATGATTAAATACCAATTTATTTTGGAGCTGCCACCAAAAATTTGGAAAACCATTTCAAAACAAATAAAAAAGAGGCAAGGTGGATTGTGAAAATACAGATGAATTTAGAAGTCTATTTGAGTATGGGGAAGCAACCCACAATACCCATCCGTAGGAATAGTTACCCTAAGCTAGTCCGAGTGAAACCAACAGAATATGACATTTGATTTATTTTAATTTAGCCTCATTCAAACATGTGAAAACGAAATAGGGAAATGGAAAAGAAATTGATTAAAAGATAAATAAACAAAAAAGATGGACATATACAAAAAGCGAATTTGACCTAAGATGAAGCCTAAGGTCTACATACGCATCGATATAGATCAAAGTTCACTTAGTTTAATATAGAAATGTGTGGCCATTGGTGAGTGTTATGGATGAGCATGACAACAAAAATTGGTTTGACTTTCATAAACAAAATGAACTAAGATTCGATTGTTATGTTTTAATTTACAAAATTAATATAGTTTCATTTTTTGGCTCTTTTCATCTTCTTTTTTAATTTTTTTTGAATTTAGATTTTTTATTTCAATAGTAGAAGTCAAGGAAAAAGATTTTTTGGGATTTTTGTATTTATGTCTTTTTTTATTTAAAATAATTTTTTAATCTTGATTTTGAAAGTGAAATAAAATTATAAATGGAAAATATATTTAGTATTTTTGAACGTGTTTTCAGGTTTTTTAAATTGGAATTTTTATTTGAGAGGGAAACAAAAATATTGATGAAAAGAATTTTTGGAATTTATTCTTTTGATTTTTAGAATTACTTGTTTTGATTTTCAAAAGGAATAGAATTATTAAAGAGAATTATTTTTGGATTTATTTTGCTTACAAAAAGTAGACAAAGAAAACTATTATGTGACGTGAAAATTATTTTTACTTTTATATTTTGGATATCATATGTTAATTTTTAAAATTTAAGGAAGTTTAAGATCTCACGTGATCTTTATTAATTAACTTTTAAGTGTTAAGGAGACTAACTATCACACTAAGCAATTCTAAATAATAATAATAATAAATAAAAAAGGCAAAATACATTATTTTTGTAAATTGAATTTATTTTTTTATTTATAAGAGAAATCATATATTAACTTTCAAATCTTCTGGATACTAAATATTTCACATAAACTCTACTAGTTAATTCTTACTTAAGTACCAAAGAAGATTGTGCTAAAGAATATTAACAATCTTACACAATGACCCTAAAAATAAAAAATAAAAAGTGCAAGAATCCACTTTTGCAAGTTAAAATTGTTTTTATTAATTTATTTACCGGTTTATCTATTTTATAAAAATTATATTGACTTTTAAAGCGACAGGGGACTAAAGATTTACATGAGTCAAAAAATTATAATATTTATTATTATTTTACTGAGAGGTCGATAAACCTTTGTAAATTATGTTGAAATCATTGTACCATTGTTATCATCTTTATTCTTCAAGTGTCTATGTTGTCACTCTCATGAAATTAATAAAGGCTAATCTATCAAGATAAAAAATCATTTAAGGAACAAAAGCGGGAGAAAATGGAGGTAGTGGACATCTTTAACTAATTGCAGAAGAATGGTGAAGCCCCTTTTTCCAAATACTATATTCTAACCCATTTAACTGCACTCCACCGTGTTTTGAATCCTTTTCTTTGCTTAATCGCACAATAAAACAATTAAAACGCATAAACTACATTGTAGCCAAAAAAAAAAAAACAGTAAAAAAATTGGCAAGGAAAAACTGACTTTTATCTATATACGTTAAAGCATTCATGCAGACTATCGGGTTTCACTGTTATGTGATTCATTCCCTCCTCATTACTGCATACCCGCATGACAATGATAAGTCATATTTGAAGCAATCAAGATGCTCTTCCAAAAAGAATATATAGGCAAGTTATCGTAGAAAGCAATGATCCAAACCATCCAATGTTCAGTAAAACCATTGTGAAGAAATGAGTGACTGTGAATATTCCATCCTTAATTACTTAACTATTTAATTAATTGATACATCAATTAATTAATGATTAAGCAAATAAAAAATTTTAAAACGACAAAGCTTCGAATGACATTCTCTAAGGACAAGTTGAAATTAAAAACAAATAATGAGAGACAATTAATTAAACTCAAAATTTAAAAATAAAATTAGCCAATTATAATAAATCAAGGAAAAATTATAAAAGATAAAAAGAATATATAAGGAAAAAATTAATTAAAAAATAAAAAAATAATAAAAAATAAAAAATAAAAGTTAACTAATAATAAAAATAAAAAATATATAAATATAATAAAATTGCAACTTGCATGAGGAAGGAAAAGGCGGCTGTGAAAAGAAAGGAGCTCGTTGCTGTCGGCCAGGAAACAAGAGTGTTGTGTTTTCAGATTTCAGGAACTGCAAGCTTTCACCTTCCACTCTACTTGGTCGCCTCCATCATTTCATTAGTTGTATCCATAGCTGCCTCTGCCGTCTCTAAAGCCTTCTACATGGTTGCCTTCTGTGGTCAGGGAGCCTGATTCTTAGCTGCCTCTACCGTCTCTAAAACCTTCCACTTGGTTGCCTTTTGTGGTTAGGAAGCCTTATTCTTAGCTGACTCTGTCGTCTCTAGACGCTTGGGCCCCTTTTAGCGGCATCAACATTGAGGTCCTTCAGCTGGCCAAGCCTCCCTATGTGAGAGAGGTGAGTTCGAAGGGATAAGATAGAAACTGGAAAGAAGCGAATAGAGCAGAGACGAAATGACCCTATTCTGAAGGACCAAAAACAAAGAGGGGGGGCATGAAGTTGATAGGTTTTGGTGTGGCCGAAATCTGGTGAGTGTGAGGGGATACAGTGGTGGCGGGGGCAGAAAAAAACAGACATGAACAAACAGATGAGAGGAGAAGATAAGAATGAAAGGCGCTTCTGGGTCTGCCCCATAACCATAACAAATTCAGCAAAAAATGGTATTATGCTTTTGTTAGCATCTACTGTTCTCGGGCCCTCTTGTCTTACTTCAAGTCCTCTCTGTTTCCAACCTCCAACAACATGAAGAATCCAAAGTGTCACCTTCTTCCTCGTACACCATTGTCGATTTAAACCAAGACGATTCCTTCAGGGTTAGCCAAACCATCCTCACTCATCTTGTAAAGGACAAAATGTAGAGATTTATGAAACTCTTGGTGGGGTCCGTGGTGTGGCTTCTGCTCTCAAAACTGACATTGCCATTTTTCTCGTCATTGTTGTGTCTTCCATCAATAATTTCAGACAGAACAAGCAGCTCGACAAGCTATCCCATGTCAGCAACGACATCTAAGTATGCCTTATGAAGTGGTCGGCGACAACATGTCTCAATCTGCAATGTAGTAGTCGGCTATGTCATTTGGTTAAAGATCGGAGACCAAGTTCCCTCTAATGGATTATTCTTGGAAGGCCATTCTCAGCAAGTGGACGAGCAAAGCATGAAAGGGGAGAGTGACCATGTCGATGTTGATGGTAAGCAGAACCCTTTTCTATTCTCTGTAACCAAAGTAGCTGATGGGTTTGCCAAAATGCTCATTACTGCTGTCAGTATGAACGTGACATAGGGTCAAATGATGGGTTTGATAAACAGAGACAATAATGAAGAAACCCCTCTGCAAGCACACCTCAATAAGCTCACTTCAGCAATAGGTAAGGTTAGTTTGGCTGTGGCTTTTCTTGTTCTTGTTGTTCTGTTGATTCATCACTTCACTGGGAACACAAAAGACGAGAATGGGAATACATAGTTCACCGGGAAGAACACAAAGTTTGATGACCTAGTGATTCCTGAAAGGCTTCCTTTAGCTGAGACTTTGACTTTGGCTTATATAATGAAGAAGATGATCGCTGATATGGCTATGGTGAGGAAGCTCTCTGCATGTGAGACAATGGGGTCTGCTACAACTCTTTGTACTGATAAGATAGGGACTCTTACTCTTAACCAAATGAAAGTGACCAAGTTTTGGCTTGGACAACAACCTCTGGCAGAGGGAGCTCATAAATCATCAGTTCATTTAGAGGTTCTTAGATTAATCCGAGAATGGGTTGCTCTTAACAAAACAGGTAATGTTTACAAGTCTAAATCATCAAGTTATGAATATGAGTTTTTAGGTAGTCCAACAGAAAAGGCCATTCTTTTGTGGGCTATTCTTGATTTGGAGATGAACATGGAGGAATTGACATGAAATTGCACCGTCCTCCATGTGGAAGCCTTCAACTTGAAGAAGAAAAGATGTAGGGTTTTGATCCGAAGGAAAGAAGACAACAAAATCCACGTACATTGGAAAGGAGTAGCAGAGATGGTACTAAGAATGTGTTCAAGGTACTATGATGCTTCTAGAAATATAAAAAATCTTAACAAAAGCGATAAGTTGGTGTTTGAGCAAATCATTCAAGGAATGGCAGCTAGCAGCCTTGGGTGTATAGCTTTTGCACAAAGAGAAGTGGCAGAAGAAAACAAAGAAGAATGAACAGATGAGAGGAGAAGATAAGAATGAAAGTTCCCTCGTGAATAATGGACACAAAGTTTTAACATAATTAGATGTATGTTTTTATTTGTTTTGTTACCCTGTCCATATCTTTGGCTACCAAGACTTTTGAAATGGTTATGCCACCATATTTACATGTCTATAGACTGCATGTGTTTTCTTTTATGCTAATAAATCAAAGTTAACACATGTTCATTCAGGTCCTATACTTTAGTACCAAGTTCCTACACATTATTCCCCGTTTGTTTGTTTAGTTCTTTTATTATTCAAAATTTGGCCAAAGTGGTGCGGTTTATTTATTCTATTCTAACATCTAAATGGAGTTGAGAATGTGATGGTTGGAAAGCTTGAAGGTTGGGGCCTAGTTACTCTAGAGCTAAGAGCCAAGAATAATATAGGAAAAGGAGTATGAAGCTAATAAGGTCAAGCTTTTGGTAAGATCAAGTTATGAAATATTTTTTTTATTTAATATATATATATATATATATTTTATGATTGGTTGTAAATAGTATGTCATGATAAACACTTAACTGAGCACCAATATACATGAACGTTTGTGCGTGTTTGATTAAATACTCGTACACACAAAAACCAATGCGTGGTTTTATTGATGACGCCATGTGAGGTCCAACGCTTCCATAAACATCTTCATTCCAATATTGTCATGTAAGGTTCAACACTTCCATAGGCAACCTAGGTAAATAATTCTGATATGCATTTTGTTATTATCATGTGAGATCTTTAATCTCCATAGACCCTAAAAATTAGTACATACCTGTTTAAAAATAAATAAATGATAATTATGTAAAAATAGATATTTTAATTAAACATTTTCTATTATTACTAAATGATTAAATATGTGTTTTATAAAAATTAAAGTGTCGTATGGGACTAGGGTCCCCTAGGTTTAAGGGAATTGATTTTGTTAAAAATAAGGCTTCAACAATTCCAATTTTAGAATTCATAACAATATATGAAAAATAAAGTCGTGTCATCATCGCGTGAGAACATTGTTTTCCTCGAATACTTGAGATCATGTGAGATTTTAATCTCCTTAGATCCTGAAAATTAGTACATATTTGTTTATAAAAATAATAATAATAATAACAAAGATAAATGCTTTTAATTAAATATTTTCTAACATTTATGAAATCATCGTGTGAGAATATTGTTCTCCTCCAATATTTGGGATCGTGTGAAATTTTAATCTCCTTAGATTCTGAAAACTAGTATATATTTGTTTTTAAAAAATAATAAAATAGTGTAAAGATAAATGCTTTAATTAAATATTTTCTAACATTTATGAAATCATCGCGTGAGAATATTGTTCTCCTCGAGTGCTTGAGATCATGTGAGATTTTAGTCTCCTTAAATCCTGAAAATTAGTACATGCCTGTTTAAAATAATGATAACAATAATGATAATAATGCAAAAATATATATCTTAATTAAATATTGTTTTTATCACATTATTTACAAGATGATTAAGTTTATTCTTTATAATAATTTCATTTAAATTTCACAATGAAGATTAAAATTTTGAAAATAAACAAAAAAGAAATTTTTTAAAAGAGAGAAAATGAAGAGATCAGAAGAGCGAGATTAATCACATTGTTGTAAATTAAAACACACAAACCAAATTCCAATCCCGTTTTGTTTATGAGAATCTATTTAATTTGAACTCTCTTGCTCTCATCACAAAAATTACTAATTGTCAACCGATAGACATGCCTCTTTTAGTCGAACTACGTGGACTTTGATCCCTATCGTGGGGTATGTAGGCCCTAGATTTTCATCCTAGGTTAAGTCCACTTTTTGTAAATATCTATTTGTTTACTTTCATTCTTGTTGTTTTGTCTCCTTTGTTTAACAAGCATGTATGTCAATAAAAGGATAATTGAGATAAATTTAAAAGCCATATTCTATTTCATCTGATTGGTTTAAGGTAACCGTCCTTATGGACGAGTGTTGTGAGGTGTCTAATACCTTCCCCACACTCAAATAGACTCTCGAATTCATCTCTGATTTCGCAGACCATATTGTCTTTTTCTTTTTATTTTAAATTAATTTCTCAAAATTTTTCATTAAAAATTTTGATAACAATTCCAAATAAATTAATTTTTAAAATTTCATTCATAAGAATTAATATTAACACTTTTATTTTATTCAACCGAAGGTTGGTTACAACAATGACCAACTCACCTTTCCTTGGCCAAACTTCTATTTGGAAACAAGGAAGACTTGCAGTTTTTGCTCTTCGCCATACTCTGCCTTAACTCATTGTTGCTGGTTCTTCATTCTTCTTGTGGTCATATGTAGTGCTCCTTTGTTCGTCCCCTTTTTTGGTGTTCTGAACAAGAGCCTTTCTTCCTTCTTTTTTGTTCATTTCCTTGCTCGTTTTTCTTTTCCACCGTCTCACACCAATCTCGCTAAAGCTCTATCTCCCTTGTCTTTGATTTCTTTCTTTCTCACTCCCTCACGATGCTATGTTTTTAGAGCTCTAGAACAGAGCTCGCTCTTACCACCTCTCCCATCATTTTGACTCTTCCATTCGCTTCCCTCTGCTTATTCTTCTCATTTTCTTTTCTTCAGTCTCCTTTCTCAACTTGTTTCCCCCATGTTTTCTTTTTCACGTCAGCAACTCCTCCTCTCAGTCTCTCACACCTATATGTTTGTTCTCCTTTTTACCCTCCTAATATGGTTCTCAGTTTTTCAAACATGATAATAAGTTTCTCCCTTTGTTGTAATTTCATTTCTTTCTCTCTCGTTCTTTTTCTTGCTCTATTTTTTTTTTCCTCCAAATGCCGAACTCCCTTCTCCTTGTTTCCTCTCCAATTTTTGCACGGTCTCTCTTTTTTTTTCCTCTTCTCTTAATCTCTTGATTCACTAAAGCCCCTTAATCTTCCCTGCTCTAGTTTTCTTCTTCATTGTCAACATCTCTCTTTTTCCCCTTCTCTCACCTCATCTCTCTCCTTCACGTTCCTCTCGATCCTCTTCACTTCTTTCTATGCTCCCTACTCTTTTTTGGCTTCTTCGCTCTCTTCTCCGTCATCACTGTTTCGCTATCCCTTTTGTCTCTCCCTCAAGTCATTTTTTTAGTTGCTCTGTTATGTTTTTTTGCTCTATCTTTTTCTACTGCAATTGAGTTCTCTTCCCTCACTGCTCCATTAACTTAAGCCCCTTCATCCTCCCCACTCATGTTCACCTCGTCATTGTTAACGTCTCTCTTTTCCCCTTAACTTAGCTCCTTTCTCTCCTTCTCCTTCATCCTGATTCTCCTTACTTATTTTTGAGCTCCCCACTCTTCTGCTCTTCCTTCCCTTCATCCCTGTTTCACTATTCCTTCTTTCGCTATTATATATCCGAAAGTAATTCAGTCTTTTTTATTTTTTTAGTTACATATCATATTTTATAAAAAAATTTAAAATAAAATATTTATTTATTTATAAAAATAATAATTATTATTTTTAAAAAATATATTTTACACAAAAATTAAAGACCATTGATCTCTTTCTAGGGGAATTCCCTCCAGCAATATTAGCAATATTATTAAAGGGGATCCGGATTCTCCTCTCGCGTCTCCATCTCTTTTTGTCCTTTTCTTTGGATTTTGCTGCAACTTAATCGATGTTCGCCAGCTTCTCGGTGCAGTATCTTAATGAATAGGGGGCGTAGGTTTGCTTCCCGTTGCTACTATCCTTTCGTCTTTGCTCATAATTACTTTTACTGCTCATGACAGATGCTCAGACTCAGAAAAGCAACTTGGCAGAGCAGTCAGCTAACATGTTTTTTATTTCCTTTATTCTTTTTGTTTTGTTTTACTTTCCGTCATTTTTTTGTTTTCTGGTTATTCAAATTTTAAATTTTTCATCATTTTTTTATTATTTGTTCATGCATTTTAAAACTTTATTCTTTTTAAATATGTAGTTTTCTAATTTTTTAACATTTTCCCTTCCTTTTTTTTTTCTTTAATTTGACTTCTTTTTGTAGCTTTGACTTACCCTCTATTTTAAGATTTTTTTTTTTTAAATCTCAAATTTTTTGTTATTATTATTATTATTATATTGAATTTAAGGTTGGGTGTCCATGGTAGCCGATTAGTAATACAAAGCTAATCAAACATATAGTTTCATACTGAAAGCATATATGGATAAAGATCAATAATTTACTTAGATAGCCTAAAAATAGTTAACTTGAAAAGTTTTTAGTTAATTGTATTTTGTTATAAAACCACTAAAAACTTTGAATTGACAAAAATAATCAAAGAAACTTAGGGCTTATTGGAATGTTGTTTTTAATAATAGTTTTTTGTTTTAAAAAATAAAAGAATAAAAAATTTGTTTGACAATGTGTTTTCATCAATTGTTCTAAAAAATAAAAAATAGAAACGTGTTTTTTGGAATAAAAAAAAAAAAAGAACAAGTTTTAGATGTTTTTCCTTATTTTTTAAAATTATTTTCATTAATGATAAAATTGTAATTTTGTAAAACATGATTTAGGTAGAATTTCAAGTTAGGTTTAAATAAGTTTTGGGATCTAACCCAACCAGTTAGTAACCTGGGTCGGGTCACCTCTTATTTTAATTATTTTTTTTAAAAAAATAATATTTAAAATGAAAATAATGGAATAAAAATACAATTTAAAATGGAAAATAAATAAAATTTAAAAAGAATTATCATTTTAAAGATTTGTCATAAATAAAATTTATTATAAATAAAATAAATTATTATTAAAAAATCATATATATATTTAGGTTTTGAATAAATCCAATATGCAGTCTAACCTGATTAAAATGTACACACACGCTTATACTTATAGAACATGTAATAGCACATGCACATGCACTTGCATGCATAAACACAAAGACGTATATAATGAAGTTGTTATATACATGTACATACACATGTATGCGTATACAAGTACGCACACATATACATATTACTAAATATGTTTAACACACACAAATACATATAACGAATATGTAGTATCAATGCACACACATACACATCTACATGCACAAATATACCAAACATGTAACACACACAAATATATGGAACAAATATGTATTTTTTTGTCTAAATAGTAAAGTTAGATTTAAATTTGGAATTACAAATTTATGTTCTAATTCTTTACATGACCCAAATATAAAATTTAAAATTCTAAATTAATTTCAATTTTAATGGAATTAGAATTAGAATTAGAATTAGAATTCTACATTATAAATTTAATTGTTGGTACTAAGCATGGCCTTAATGTTTTCAAAACTTGTATTTGAATTAATTTTTAAATAGTATGTTTTTTTTTTTTAAGATTTTGAGTATGTTTATAAAAACAAATGATTCAAACAAGTTTTTTAAGTTTTTATTTTTAAAAATTGTTCTAAAAAATAATTTCACAAAACTGTTCTAGTTACATAAAATCAAATAATAGAATCAAACAAGCCCTTATTTTTCTTGAAACTCAATTATGCCTAGTTTGAAACAAAGATACTTGAACCTGCCTTCATGAAGAGGCTTAGTGAAGATGTCTGTATAAGCTGATGTTCAATTTGTACATAAACTACCTTTATGTTTTCTTGTTGTAGATGTTCTCGTATAAAGTGATGGTGAACTTGGCAAACCTTAATATGCTTTATCCTTGAATGATGAACTAGATTCTTTGTGAGGTTGATTGCACTTGTGTTATCACAAAATATAGGAATTTGAGGAAGGTTTAGGGAGTAATCCTCAAGTTATTGCTTCATCCATAAGAGTTGAGTATAATAACTTCGAAGGGCCATATATTTTGCCTTAGTTATGGAGAGAGCTATTGAGATTTTCTTTTTATTGAACCAAGAGACTAAGGCTCTGCTAAGTAATTGACAAGTGCTACTAGTATTCTTCCTATCTAATTTATAACCTACAAAATCTGCATCTGCATAACCAACTAATTTGAAACTGTCAGTTTTAAGAAACCATTGATAAAATCTTAACTGCCCATAAGATAACACAATATTCTTTTAATAGTTGTATAGTGTGACACTTTTGGATATGCTTGATGTCTAGCACATTTACAAATACTATTCATGATTTCAAGATGACTAGTAATAAGATATATAAAAGAGAGTTTATTGTACCTTTATAGTTCGTTTTATCAAAGTCCTTACCATGTTTATTATTGGCCAAATGAGTTGAAGGATTCATGGGAGTCCTCATGGGTTTAGCATTCTCAAATCCAAACCTTTTAAGTAGCTATTTCGTATATTTAACTTGATTTATAAAGTTTCATTTGTTGGTTTGCTTGATTAGTAACCCAAGTGAAGTTTTTGCACAAATCATATTTTGTACTCCCAAAAATAACATTATCAACATATGCTTGCACTAGAATAACATCTTTGTTTATTTTTCTTATAAAAAATATAGTGTTTACATTTCCTTTTTTAAAACCATTAGAGATAAGAAAATTGTTTAACCTCTCATACCAAACTCTAGGTGCCTATTTTTAAATCGTAGAGAGCTTTCAATAGTTTGAACAGATGGTTAAGAATTTTTTTTTCATTTTCAAAACCTAGAGGTTGTTTAACATAAACTTTTTCATTTATAAAATCATTTAAGAAAATTGTTTTGACATTCATTTGATAAAGTTTAAAGTTTATATAAGACACAAAAGCAACTAACATTCTAATAAATTATAGTCTAGCTATTAGAGCATAAATTTTATCATACTCAATACCTTCTTATTAAGTATACCATTGAGCAACAAGCAGAGCTTTATTCTTTATGACTTCACCTTGCTCATTTAGCTTGTTTCAGAATATCCACTTAGTCCCAATGATTAGAGCATCCTTTGCTCTTTTAGCAAGAGTCTAAGCCTCATTTCTTCAAATTGATTTAGTTCTTCTTGCATGGCTAGAATCCATTATTTATCACTTAGAGCTTCCTCAATGGATTTCAATCTAATCTTGGATAGAAGAGCTAGATTGTTGTTTTGCCTAAAGGATAATATGGTCATCAACCTTTTATTTGGATCTCTAATGATGAACTGTTTTAGATAGGATAAATAATGCCTCCATTGTTTAGGGAATACATACATTGATATGAAATTTTCTACTTGACTAGGTGAATTATACAGTTGATTTGATGAAGAATCCATTTGATAGTTTTTATGTTCTTGTTGACTAAGATTTTGATTAGTGGCTATATCCTCACTTGTCCTTAGTTCATATTCACTTTCCATAAGCATTTGAATTTGATAAGATGTAGTGACAGGAGCAACATCTTCATCATCATCTATTGCTATAATTTTCTTGGCATTTTTGTTACTATAATCAAATACAACATGTATTGGTTCTTCTACAACTAATGTACGTTTATTATAAACCCTAGAAGCTTTACTTGAAGAAGAATAACCTATAAATATACCTTTATCATTGTGAGCATTAAACTTATCAAGATTATCCTTTCAGTTGTTATGAATAGAAAATTTGCAACCAAAGGTATAAAAGTCACTAATGTTAGAATTTCTTCCTTTGCATAGCTTATGAGGAGTTTTCTTAAGCATAGGCCTTATCAAGCAATGATTTAAAATGTAACATGCAATATTTATAGCACTAACCCAAAAGTATTTAGAAAGATCAATATCAATAAGCATGGTTCTTCTCATGTCATGTAAAGTTTTAGTTCATTCTTTCAACCACACCATTTTGTTGTGGAGTTCTAGATGAAAAGAAATTATGGTTGAAATCATGCTCATCACAATAATTTTCAAAATGTTTATTTTCAAACTCTCCATCATGATCATTCATAATACAAGAAATTAAATACCTTTATTCCTTTTGCACTTGTTTGCAAAATATTCTAAGGAATTTGAAAGTTTTATGCTTATGATTTAGAAAAAATACCCAAATATATTTTAAGTAGTTATCAATGATAACAAATGCATAACTTTTTCCTATAAAATTTTGAGTTTCAGTTTGTCCAAACAAATCCTTATGCAATAATTGGAGTTGTCTAGAAATAGGAACAAGTTCTTTATATTTAAATGAAGACCTAGTTTGTTTACCAAGTTGACATGCATCATAAATATAATCTTTTTCAAAACCTATTTTTTCAAGACCTCTTACAAGGTCAAGCTTAGAGAATTTTGAAATTAGATGTATCCTAGCATGACTAACTCTTTTATGCCACGCCTAAGATTCGTAGTTGAAAGACATGTAACATTTTTAAAAGATAGACCATTTCAGTTTAAGATGTTAACATTTTTATGTTTTTGCCCAACAAAAAGAGCTTTGTCACCATTGAAACACTGCAATGAAAAGATTCGAACACAACTTTATAGCTTTTGTCACATAATTGACATATGCTAAGAAGATTATGTTTAAGTCCTTCCATAAGATACACATAATATAAGCAACACTTTGGAAGTAACTTAACTTAATCAAAACCAATGATCTTTCATTTGTTGTTGTCACCAAAGATTACCATACCACCATCCTTCTTGGTGAGAGAAATGTACTTAGAATGATCACTAGTCATGTGTCTTGAACATTTACTATCCAAGTACCATTGATTTCTAGAAATTCATCCTTTGAGGTATACTAACAATAAAATTCACTTTGTTTTAGGTACCAAAACTTGCTTAGGTCTTTTCTTGTTAGTGATGGTGTTTTAAGCACCCAATCCATGTTGCTTTTCTTACACTTTGTAGCAAGTATGATTTTTTCCTTGACAATATAAACATGTAGCAAAAGTTAATTTAACAAAGAAAATTTTATATAGTTTTACATTACTATTTTTATCATAACTAAGACTAATTTTATCAAAAACACATTTATGCTTTTCTAAAATCATATTCAAGTTTTCTTTCCCTTTAACAAAGTCTACAAAATCTATAGTTCAGATGGAAACTTTGATATGTTAATATTTATTTTCAATTAAGACTTTTTCAATTTATGTTTTCAAAGATTGATAATTTTTCTCAAGCTCATGTTTTGCTAATTCAAATTCTTTATATTTAAAAAATAGCTTTTTAAAATCATCAAACATTTCATTTAAAGTATTTTTCAATTCTTCTTTTAAGAGTTCAACGATGACCTCATCTTTAGCAATTTCTATGAAGCATAGATTTGTTATTTCTTGCTCTAGCTATTCTTTTTAATTGCCTTCTTCTTCATCACTCCAAGTAGCAAGTGCTTTTCTTCTGTTCAGATTTTATTTGATTGTTCTTTAGGATAAGAGAATCAGATATGATATGTCCATTCTTCCCACATTCATAACAAGTGACTGCATTCTTTCCTTGTTCTTCTTTCTTAAATTCATTTCTAAGAGCATTTCTTTTGTTCTTCAAAAGTTTACTTTTATGCTTGGCATATTTTTCAAATCTTCTTAAGAAAAATGCTAGATCTTGCAAATCTACTTCTCTTTCTTCATCATCTTGCTGTTCAGAGATAGTAGCAGCCTTTAGCACTATGTTCCTTTTTCTTTTAAGTTGATATCTCCTGAGATAATTATTTTGATAAGTTATTAGTATTCCTTTTAGCTTATAATATGTTGGTTTTTTGAAGTCAAAACTACTTTAAATGTTCTTGACTTTGGACTTCTAGCTTTCTGGAAGACATCTTAGCACACACTTTACTGTCTCATGATAATATAGGACTCTCCAAGTAACTTTACTTCTCTTATGATTTTTGAAAAGTGATTGAACATTGTTTTAATGTCTTTGTTATGCTTTATCTCAAATAACTCCAGCTTATACTGGAGTGTGCTTATTTTAGAGTACTTAACATTGGATGTTCCTTTATGTGTGACTTCAACCTTATCTACATTTTTTTAGCTATTTCACTAGTTGATATCTTGTCGTACTCTTTGCTACTCACAGCATACTATAGGATGTTTATAGCTTTGGCATTGGCTTGAGTCACTTTGATATCATCACCACCCCTGTCTTTTTCAGCCTTGAGACTTCTATTATCTCTTTTAGGAAATCTTGGGCCTCTAACAATGACTTTTCACACTAAGTAATTAGTAGCTTCTATAAATATCTTTATTCATCCTTTCCAGTGTGTATAATAGTTTCCATTGAAGTATAGTGGCCTTGTAATGGATTGTCTATCACTGAAATATGCTCCTCTAAGAAGCTGAGTAGTCAAAATAATCTTTTCCCCTAACTATAAAGCATTGATCAAATGAGACAATTGCTTTGATATCAATTGAAAGTGCACTTAGTGGGGATGCATAAGTGATAGAAAAATTTTCCTTTTTAAATTTCTATGAAGAAATTATATAACACTAAGTATTTTTAGTTTGTTGAAAAATAGACAAAAATAATTAAGTTTGTTTAAAATACAATTGACTGAAATTTCCTAAAAGTAAGTTCAGAAGATATAACAAACTATATATTTTCCAATAAACTAAATTTCTTGATAACAAAAGAGTTTTTATGAAAATATTTGACTAAAAAAATTATAGTAAACTAAGATGCATGAATTAGAAATGTAGAGATAAGGGTTAGGAAGCAAACATAAAAATTTATCCTAGTTTGGGAAAAAGTGATGTTGTCCAGTCCCTTTGACATTGTCAAGAGACTTTTCACTAACTTAGTAATCTTTACAATCACTAAGAGTTTTCCCGTGCTAACTCATAAACACATGGTTTCCAAAGCTAACCTCAAACTCTCCTTAGAGATTCTTACTCTCTCTTACACTTCTCTTCTCACAAACCAAGACATTGAATACATAGTAAGGGAAAAATAACTTTTGGAACCCACATAGATTTGGTTACAATAAAGCACTCAAAATGTTCTTCTCAAATGTAAGTATGCCATGAACTAAGCTTATCGAAATAAGTTTCTAAATATTAAACTAAAAATTTGCCCCGAAAGCTTCTTCATCATCAAATATATGTAGTATTCCAAATATTTTCCCATTAGAGGGTGGCTCTTCTTCCATAACAGGATTGGTTGAAGACTAAGTCCCATGTCTTAATGGGATTTGTTATTATAGCTAAAGGAGGAGAAGAAAGTTTTGGGAAGGTTGTTCTCCATTAAGTGTTCCAAATCTGGTTAGTGTCTCAAACAAAAGATTAAGCTTGTGATAGATTTATCCATTAGTGATATGAAGTAGATACTTCCTTATATTCACATGTAGTTCACTTTTAGTAGAGATAATTAAATGAGTTGCATATAAAAGACAAAAATAGGTGGTTGTGTAGATATTTGAGATAACATGGGCTATCATAATATAAGTCTAATTGTATGTCGAGTAGCTCAAGGTGAACTTGATTAGCTTCCTTCAAGTCATTAACAATAGCAAACTATCGCTTAGAGATAGAAAAGTAAGTCACTTTTGGTACCCAAGATATGACATCAACAACCTTGTTAGTCATATAGGCTTATAAAGGATGCTTAGGAGTTTGGATGACTTACTTAGTTAAGTTTTTTAGTCACAGTTGAACAATGAAAAAAGTGAACCTTTGACTAAGTAAACACTGATGCCATTTAGAAACAGCTTGTGTAATTACATATATCTCTCTGTGATACGTAGAAGCTTTCTGCATTCAAAGGCAATGCTTTTGGCCAAAGAATGCTAAAAGGTGGCCATTTAGAGATAGCAATGCAATAATGCCCACTCCTAAAGTGTCAGTTTCAATTTGAAACTTGTGAAAATGAAGGCAGAGTGAGGAATGGTGTTGAACTCAGTGCAAGATCTAATGAGTCAAAGGTTTACTATATACCTTCATTCCAACAGAAAAAATCTTTCTTGTGTAAGTTAGTATAAAAAGTTGAAATATGGGCTACATATAACCCTATTGCATGACTAAATGACTCAAATAATCGGTCTAAGTTTGTCCAAAATGACATTTAGACTTTTTAGCCACCAGTCTACATTAGCATAAAGCTTGAAGCACTAGCTTCAAATGCCAAGATGAAGCTCCCAAGAAAAATGTGAGTATAATTGTTTGTAAACAAGGCCAGAAGACATTGTTCATAGTAGCTTGGAATGTTGATGAAGCATTGGGTAGCCCAAATGGCATGACTAAATTCTCAAAGTGACCATCATAGGAACAAAGGGCAGTTTTCTCCATTTCCTTTGCCTTTACCTTAATATGATGGTAGCTAGCTAAGAGATCTAGTTTAGAAAAATACATTGCTCCACATAATTTGTTGAAGAGCTCATATACTTACGAAATAGGAAATTGATCTTTGACAATAATGGCTTTCAAAGCTTTATAGTCAACATAAAAGTGCTTGTTGAGATTGTTTTGATGATGACCAATATATGAAAAATATGAGTTACAAATATAATAGTAATATGTGCTTAATTGGTTAACCATTTGGGCTAACTATGTGTAAGATGGTCCAAGGAAAGAAGATTGGTCATTAAAGTAAAGAGAATCAGATATCAATATCATGCTTTACACAAAGATAGCAAGAAAGAAAGATGTTTTAAGCAATGAATTGAATAGGTATAATTATCATAGGCTAAGTATAATTTTGTGAAATTCAATGATTTAGATTTGCATTTATCAGCTTAAGATATTTTGGTTCTCAAAATATAAGTTTTGACTTAAAAGATAGTAAGATATAGATTTTACTTAAAATTGTTTTTGACCTTTAATCACTATTTTACTTATATCTCATCAATCATATGGTATTTTGTAATGAAAGTTTATTAATTAGAAAATAAACCCAAAGAGCTTTTCAATGATAGGTCATTCACTTAAAATGGAGTTCAAATGAAAAAGCTATGATATTATAAATTTGAGTAGTGAGATATGGATTCTGCATAAAATTGTATTTTGACCTTTGGTCACTATTTTAATCATATATCTAAACATATATTGATTTTGGATATGAAACTTACTTCATTGGAAAATATACTTAAATAGCTTTCCAACAATAGGTCATGCATTTAAAATGGACTTAAAATGAGAAAGTTATGATCATTTTAAGTTGGGACTGTGTCACTATAAATGACCAATCGACTAGTTACTTGTGGCAAGTCGACTGGTGAGTCCTTGATAGTTGATTGGTCAGTCTTAAATTCAAAATAATGGTCATATTTTGTAGAGCAGTCAACTAGGAGGCCCCCGACAGTCAACTGGTTGCTTCCAAAAAGTGTTTTCAAAAGTAAATAATGATTTTTTTGAGTATGTAACAATTATATCTCATCTAGATCTATATATATGACATTTCAAACATATTTTTTAGAAGAACCAAATGCTAGAATATGATTTTTAACTTGTTATATAATCTTTAAGAGAGAAACAAATGTCATTGAGCCAAACTTGTAAATGCTCTATCATTTGAGTTCTTAAAGCTTTATTTATATATCTACTTCTTTGAGATAGGTTATTCTTCTGATTTTCTTTCTTCTTTAAGAGAAAGAAGCTCATGGAGGTTCATTGAGGGAATCATGCAAAGGTGTGCTTGGGTTGAAGGGCAGGTTCCCTTGTTTAAGTGTAAAGAAGAGGTTCCTCTTGGGATTTGAGATTAAGGGGGAGGTTCTCCCTTATTGTTGTAATTGATTATTGAGATAGTAGAAAATCCCAAAAGGTTACTTAGGGACTGGATGTAGGCTTGGATTGGAGTTGAACTAGGATAAATCACTAAGTTAGCTTCCTTTATCCCTATACTCTTTGTATTTTGAATTATCATATCTATGCTTTGCATTTATTGTTGATATTACACTTGAAGTGTTCTTATATATATATATATATATACCAAGCATCCACATTATGCCTAAATTGATTTATATAATTATTGCTTTACATCACACTCTTCCAAGTATAATTGATAACAAGAATTTCTATAAACCAATTTTGAAATGAAATAGGAATTCTATAAACACCTAATTTAACCCCTTTTAGGCATTGGTTGCTTGGGCTAACAGTGCCATGGCTTATACTTTTTACACACTAATAGTATCGATGATGAAAATTGACATGTGCTTAGTTGAATATTCCCTTTCTGAAGAATTACATAAACTAATTTTTCCATTTCTTATATCTAGATGTGTGGATATCAGTAAGCTTTGATGTTAATAGAGGCAAAGTTTGATAATAAATAGGTAGCATGCTCCTGTTCTCTTGATAGAGGTAAACCATGGACTTTTTAAAAGACATTGTCAAAGTCATTCAGTAATTGAATAAGGTTAGATGAATATTGGGGGTGGTGTCATGTTGTCTAGAGAAAGTAACTCTAGTAAAAAAAAATAGAAGCAATGGCATCTATAGAAGTCATCCGTCTAAGACATTGCAACTATATAAGTTGCAACTATGTGGTTAAATTCTAACAATCTTTTAAAGTAATCAGTAAGAATTGTTCCCAATGTAGCTAGCCACGAAACTCCTAAAACCATGTCAGCTTCATGTAATTGTAACACAAAGAAATATAGGAACATGTTGGTGCTCTGAATGGTTATTAGAACCTATCTAACTATTCCATCACTGAAAAGTCACTATCCATTCCCCACGAAGACTGAAAAATTAAGTGTAGATTCCATAGTCAACCTTAGAAATTTGGCCATTTAAGATTGGATAAAATTATGAGTGCTGCCACCATCTAACAAATTTTGAACAGGGAAACCTTGCATGTAACATCTTAAAATTTTTCTTTCAATTAGGCCCCTTGGCCTTAGTTAAAAAGAAAGTTACAAGTTGAGGACTAAATTGCAAATAAGGAATAATTTTTCATACAAAGCCTTAAATAAAAATTTTATTAAGGCACTGGTTAGCCTTATAGATAAGAAATTACAATAAAGTAATGTCCTAAAGTGAAAGATTTTCTTAAGGTTAGGACATTACTTTATAAGTAAAATAGTGATCAATGGTCAAAAAATATTTTTGACTATTGATCACTATTTTGCTTATATCACACAAATCATATGGTATTTTGTTTTGAAATTTATTTCATTAGAAAATAAAATAAAATTTCTTTTCAATGACAGGTCATTCACTTAAAATGAAATTCAAATGAAAAAGTTATGACTATCTAAATTTGAGTCATAAGATATGGATTCTGCATAAAATTGTTTTATAACCTTTAGTTACTATTCTAATCATATTTCTCAAACTTTATTGAATTTTGATACAGGACTTATTTCCTTAGAAACTCGACTAAAAGAGCTTTCTAACTATAGGTCATTTACTTAAAATGGATTTACAATGATAAAGTTATGACCATTTAAAATTGGAACTACATCACTGTAAGTGAACAGTCGATTGGTCCCATTTGGCAAGTCAATTGAGATAGTATATAATGAAGCTAGTCGACTGGGAGGCCCCCAATAGTCAATTGGCATGTCCCAATTTCAAAATAATGGTAATATTTTAAAGGAAAATCAACTTGGAGAGCCCAACAATTGAATGACAACTTCTAGAAAGTATTTTCAAAAGTAAATAACGGTTTTTGAGTATGTAACGGTTGTATCTCATATTGATCTATATATATGACCTTCCAAACATATTGTTGAGTAGAACCAAATGATAAAATGTGATCTTTAAGTTGTTATATTAACTTTGTGAAAGAAACAATCATCATTGAGCCTAAACTTGCATATTCTCTATCATTTGAGTTCTTAGAGCTTCATCTTGTATATCTACTTCTTTGAGAGAGTTTATTCATCTGTATTCATTTCTTCTTTAGGAGAGAAAAGCTCAAGGAGGTTCTTTGAGAGTGTTAAGTAGAGAGTGTTTAGGTTGAGGGGAAGGTTCTCTTAGTTAAGTTCAAGGAGGTTCTTTGAAGGTGTCAAGCAGTGTGAGCTTGAGTTCAGGAAGAGGTTCTTCTTAGGATTTCTAATTAAAGGAAAGGTTCTCCCTTGTTATAATTGACTATTGAGATAGTGGAAAATCCCAAGAGGTTACTTGGGGATTGGACGTAGGCTTGGGTTGGAGTTGAACTAGAATAAATTTATGAGTTTGCTTTCTTTATCCCTATAGTTTTTATATTTTAAATTATCATATTTATGCTTTGCTTTTATTTTTGATATTACACTTGAAGGGTTGATACATACCCTAAGCATTGACATTAAGCCTCCATTGGTTGATATAATTGTTGTTTTACGTCATACACATCCAAGAATTGTTCATAACAAGTATTTTGTAAAGCAATCTTAAAAAAAAAAAAGAAATTCTGCAGATACCCAATTCACCCCTTCTTGGGTGTTGGTTACAATATGTAACTTTTTAAGTAGGTTACTTATGTGTAAAAGCATTTATAAGTGAGAGATATTAACTTGCTATACAAAGTGTGAATTTTATAGGCTTTATTTCGAATGACCATTTATTAGTTATATATATGTTGTTAAAGAAAGTATTATTTTACTTTGTATTCAAAATGTGTAAATGATATTATATTTTGTTAACAAGTGATTGATTATTGTAGTATGGTATATTATTTGGCATAGCGCAATTTGTATAAGTTCTTTAAAAGAAATAAATGTCATTACATGTAAAGTGGTAAATGACATAAATGGTGATTTAAGTCAATGTAGTTAGGTAAATATAAACATTAGTGGTATTTGGAAATATTTGATGTAAGTTGTTTAATACAAATGTTTTATTAAAAACTTGGTTCTTAAACATTATAATCCTTGTTGTTTGAATGGTACCAATGTATTTTCAATATACAAATATTGTGATTAAAGTGAGCAAATGAATTATTTTCCAAAGAAAACAAATTCTATTGGATATTTAAATATTTTAGTATTTTTCACAAAATATATACTCCACTGTAAAGTTTTCCATATTTAAGTTATAGCAATATTTAGGATGCCACGTTGATAAAATTAGGGATGTCATATTGCACATGTCCTTTAAATTGCAAAGTGGCAAGGAAATGCCCCCTAATGAAAGCATGGTAAGAGATTATAGAATGGTGTCTCTATTAAGGTTTGAGCTTTGCAAGATTCCTCAGGTGGTGACTCAAACCATCTTCCAAAAGGTGAAAAAGGGGAAAAGATTTGCACTTGTTTGATAAAGAGTATTTCCTATAACAATACTAACAAAGACCCCGTTCTTGTCGTTACTGAGCTTCTGCTTCACTTATCTGACGAAGTGGCAGTTTCCTATTAGCTGTAAGAGTAGTTGTAGAAGACTCAATAGTCAAAGTTAGAGTCAGTATGGGCAAAAAGGTTTGTGAACATCCTCAAGCATGATGTTTAGAGCTTTTTTGGTACACAATTAATTACTCGTGTAAATATGCCAATGTAACTACATCATCCATGGTTTAAGGAGAGTGCACAATTACTGTAGTTTTAATGTCATTCCGCAGACTTGAGATAAAACAATGCACTAAAAACTTCTCTATAATAGCCATAGTTTCATTAGTAATAGCTTCAAATCAAGCATGATAATCGTTGATTGACATAATCTATCAAAGTTTAGCCAATCGACCCTCAGGAGGCTTAATATCCTTCTTTCGAAAGCGTTAAACCAATTATGTAGCAACATGTGTCCAATCAGCCAACTGCCAATTCCAGTGCATTTGGCGAAACCATTCCAAAGCATCACCATCTTAATAAAAGGAAGCTAAAGATAAGTGACATTATTCAAGTATGGAATAAAATTCAAAATTGTGTTTATCTTGAAATATCCAAGCTTTAGGATTATCACTATTAAAACGTCCAAGGTCAACCAAAGTTAGTTTGTGTTGAATAAAAAAAGGAGTTTGTGAGGCAGTGCCGTGAGAGATCACAGTATCTGAACTAGATGCACACAGATGAGAAAAATCTAATTGAACATCTTGAATTTGAGTACCCATTGAAGCTAAATGAATCAAAACCTCGTTTAAAGTACAGATTTTACTGTTGAAGTGAAAATATAAGCAATATAGGCTTACCCTTGTAACTCTCAATTAAAAATAGCTTCAAAATCTTGCTTTATCTACAACGAATCATCCAACATCTTGAGTCGAGTGTCCATAATGGTAAATGACAATGAAAGCACCAAATGAAATGTATTACCTGTGAACAACAACTCACAAGAACAATGAAAGAAATAGACAAAGTAATACAAAACAATAAGAAGCACAATAATGATATGTGGCTCGCTAACAAAGGGAAAAAACTAGAATCGCGATGAGAAAATAGAACTTAATACAACCAGCCTACCTCATTTCCACATTAGACTCCATTTTTATTACAAACCAATATGCTTTTGTTCTAACTATTCTTAGTCACACAACACCAACCATTCATTTAGGCAGGAATAGATGTTTCCTAAGTCGTGGTTGCTCTAAAGTGACTTTAGCTTTTCCATGTGCGTTTCCACATGCAAAATTAGCTAAATTAGTTGAATCCATAACATTGTTGCTACAAAAATTTCGTATGGTAAGCTACACATAACAATGAACCATGAACTAAATATGGGAAACATTGACGTCGTTTGAACATAAGAAGCAATGCATACCCAATCATGATATAGGAAATGCTTTTCACCCACTGAAGGATTTTATATTCTCATAGAATGTATGGAAAAGAAGGCATCATATAGGTTTAAATGCTTAGCAATGTTACTTGTTGACTATGCTATTTTAATGATCTCATATTCAGTTCAGACTTTGGAATGTGATAAAGACATGGTAGTATGGGATGCTTAGTGACATACTTGATAGGTGTTGAATCTAACAAATTAAAACTCTTAACTATAAAATCTACAGTTAAAGTGAGTAGGGTTGTACCCCCAAGAATGGTAATTTTAACATTTTTGAAAACCAAAGAATTAATGTAAATAAATGAAGTAATAAAAGGGGGAATTTTTGCAAATTAATTAAAAAATGAAAATTGAATTTAAAGTAATTAAACTAATCAACAACTAAAAAAGATATTCAAATATAAGAAAACTAATTAAAAATGGATTTAATTGAAGGAAAAAAAAAACTTGTTAAGGAATATTCTTGTTTTAGCATTCTCAAGAATTAATCATCTATACAAAATAAAGTCCTTCTTTATAACAAGTGGCTAAGGTTATTAACAAGCTCTATTGACATGAAATTTTCCTAAATTGATTGACTAAAAAGCCATCTCTAGCCAAACTCTAATTAATTAACAACTTTAAATAAATATTTAAGATTTAATTAGCTAACAACATTAAAATCTAGAGTCACCAACACTAACTTGTCAAACATAAAAGATATGTTCAACAATTCAGTTCTTACATTCCATCAATATAATAGAAATCATGGTCACAATCATTCATATTAATTTCCACTAATATTGGCTGAATCAAATAATTATGTATTTAACCAAACCAATTGGAAAAGAAATATCATCAAGTAAGGTAAATTAGGCCCTATCATCTATTTACTCAAAGATAAATAAGATAAATCAAGAAAGTAAAAATGTCATAAAAGAAAGAAGAAGAAGAATAATCATTGTGGCATCCCTAAATACCAATTAAGAAGATACATACCACAGTATTAAGGACCATACATATACAGGATTGCTTATAAAGCAGTATCCAGGGACTAAATTGCGAAACTTTCAAACTTTTATATATTTTACTTGTATACAAGGATAAGCTAACAATGAATTATCTAATCATAACTACTAAAACTTTATAACTTGTAGGACCTAAAAGAAGTATAATATCTATGAATAACCCTTCTTAAATTCTACTAGTTCATGTGAGTCTTAATCCTTAAACCTAAACCTCAAGATAAAAAGGACATAGAAATCCATTGTAACATCTTTTATAAGTAGAATTGAACCTAATATAGACATTGAATGTCAAGCTAGCCCAAACTAATCTTTAATTTCCAATTCTCAAATTCAAAACAAACCTTATAAGATTCTAAGCCCAATTCCTAAACTCCAAATGGTTTTCAAACAAATAAACTTGGTCATCCTACATGGTCAGACATGTGGGTCCCACTATTATACTTTTCTTTCTCTCCTCTCATATGAAAAGCTAGAATACTTTAAAACTCCACACCTTTTTGCTCCATCCACATGTGAATCTAAGCATCTTTCAATCTTAAATGCATGTGCACCACTTTCTCTTATTTCCAAAGTGCAAGTACACTAAAAGTATATAATCCAATTTGTCAAACCAAGTACCCTTTCTTTCCTTTAATTATCCTTTCAATTATTATAGAAAATTATCCTATTTCCAATGGTTCTTTTGCACATCTAACCATAAGAATGCAAATGTGAAATTCATATTTTTAATATTCTTAGTCTTGTCATATTCAATTTCTATGCAATATCACTCATGCAAACTATGCCATTTTCACTAAATGTGCCTAATCTCTATATAACTTATGACATTTATCCATTAATCTACCTAAAGCAAAATTGCCCATAAGATTTACCTCTAATTCCTTTGACCAATACAAGCCTAATGTGCAATTTCTAGGATTTATCTTGTTTCACGTGTAAGCCAATATTCATCAAGCTATATATGACTAAACCATGAAGCATGTACATACTTTTAATGTTCATGTGATGCTTGCTAAGTCAACCTTTCACTCTTTTGCATATTGCATTTCATCCAACTCAAGGGTTTAAATCATGTTTCACTTAAATATGACCATTTTACATATCCAATGGTGACATGAAAGGCAACCAACGTAATTGAGCTATTACTTCATGAAAAGGTCATGCCAAGCTTACTTTATCTATCACTAATCCATTCCATTGACTACTTTATCCTTAAAACTCATAAATATCCTTACTTAATACTATGCATAGCCTCGGCTAGAGGTACTTATGTAACATCCTCACTTATATGCTATTTGTGAGCACTTTGTTAAGATAATTGCTCACATTTGGGAAAGTTAAACTTAAAATTTCTTTTTCTAACATCTATTCTAACTAGCAACCTTCTTATTGAGATGCACATGTAGATAAATTGTAACTTCTAAACAAAAGGAATGTTTAACATCCTTAAACAATATGAATTTGACAACAATCCTAGAAATTGAATTGGTACTATGCTAAATACAACATCACACTATATTTCCATAGCTATAATACACACTTTTGCTCAATTTAGAGTATACATAACCTTGGTCTTAGAATTTCAACATTTAATACATTCATATACATTTATATATAAACTCTTTATAAGCCTTGGCACTTTATCCTTGCTTCTACCTAGAATACCTAGAAATAAATTTGCTTAAAATTAAGATTTAAATAAATCTTAGTAGTTAGCATGGTAAACTCCAACATGTTCACATAATGGTACAAGAAAGTGTTGCAAATATATGAACGATTAGAGCAAGAATCTCACACAAGGATGCAAATCAATGGATCCAAAAAGATGCATGCATTATTGTTAGCAACCAAATCCTTAGCTTGTTAAAAAAAAACACCTAAAGGTGCCACCATGAAGGCCACAACACTACATAGGGTATCAATCAAGCAAGATGACAGAGTTTAATCAACAATTTTTCTTAGCTAACTACCTGTGTTGCCACTTCTATTTTACCTTCAAATCTTAATCTTCTTCTAAGGTTCCAAGGTAGTTATTTGGAGTCCCAAAATCATATTTAAATCCATAAATATGCAAATAATATTAAACCCATTACTTTCATTTTGTTATCAACAAATTCCGATTTAAAAGTCTCTTAAATATTCTTGCAGGCTTCTATAATTATCTGAAAACCATGAAATTATATCAATAGTCATTTTTCATAAGTGATAATACAAAACTATATTTCTTCCTTCATGACTACAAATTCCTAAGAAAAACAATGGCATTTCCTTCTAAAACTTTGATGTCTACTAACTTAAGGGAATACCATATTTATCCTATTCCAAAAATCCTTAAAATCCCCAAAATCATTCTATCAAATATTCTCTAATAGCCAGGAAAATATGGGAAATAAACTAGTTGATTTGCAACTTAAAACATGCCACTTTATTAAATTGTGCAGAGTAGTCCCATTTTTGGACTCTAATTTGTTTAGGCTTAGTTAAGGAAGCAAACCATATCCAAATTTCTTGAAATTTGACATGAAACTTTGAATGTGTCTATAAAGCTTCTATTAAAATTGTAACCCCAAAATCTAGGTTTGGCCCCTTAAAATAGAGCATTTGGAAACACTGTCTGATTTAGTCACTAATATTAGTGTAGTTAATGTTTTGAATCAATAATTATATTAAAACTGTCCCAAATTTCCAATAAATTTCAAGATCAAATAGTTGACATGTGAAGACCCATCATATAGATTTTCATAAATATTTTAGGCCATTTACCCATCCATTCAATAAATTTTGTAATACAGTACAACTACCAACAAAATTTGCACTATATTGATCTATGGTTGCTTAATTTTTATTTCTTGCAGACTAATTTCACATTCTATTTTTCTAAACTAGAATAGAAAAAGTTAAATGCTTACCTTATACCATACCTTTTATAGTTAACCACTATTTTGCCTTTGTTCTTTCAAAACTGAAATCCTTCACCCATGTTTCTTCAGCACAGGAATGCCTCTTATTTCTTTTTCTTTGAGCAGAAATTCTATGAAGGACATTGCTCACTCCCTAAAGGCTCTCTTTTGTTATGATTGACATGTTACTCCAGAGGTTATTGTGGGGTATTTATAGCCCATGG
The DNA here is from genome assembly GCA_037074485.1 of Delonix regia. NCBI lineage: Eukaryota > Viridiplantae > Streptophyta > Magnoliopsida > Fabales > Fabaceae > Delonix > Delonix regia. The sequence continues at coordinate 2,610,602 of CM073460.1, read as the reverse complement.
TGGCTTTAAATTTAAGCATCATGCATCATGGTTTTTTGCCACCTGTACCTCTTATGTATCCCCTTATTATGTTAGCTTAGTGTCCATTGTTTATTAGCTTCTTACCACATAATATGCCACTAATCCCAGTTATTATCTTGCCACCTTGCCACTTTTCTAAGCTTCCACTATTTGATCTTAATGTCATGTGACTTTCTAAGATAAGGAGATGTTGCCACATATCTTGCCACTAATCTTTCTTATATCCTTGCCATGTGTCTTAATTGCCACTAATTCATCTTATGTCCTTGCCATGTGTTGCTTCTTATGTTATCTTAGTGTCCCCTTATTGCCACTAATCCATCTTATTCCCTTGCTATGTGTTGCTTAATTCAATCCTTCATGTGTAATTCAATAGGTGGTTTATTTTCTTTTAGCTTGGTGTGTTGTAACTTTCTCTTGTTTACTACTCAAATGCCGCCTCACTAATTTTCTTATCTTCCAAAATGACAATATTGAAATACTAAGTCTTACCAATGTTCAATTTTTGCTAATGCTTTAGAATTTCTCTTTATCCTTAGCCAAATAATATTTACCACTTACATATCCTCATGCTTTCAAATCCTCATTCCCATATTCAATGAAAAATAGTCTCAAATATATCATTATTGAAATCTAACTCTAATTAAATATTTAGGAGCTTGTATTTAACCTTCTAATTTCTTATTAAATATTCTACATTTTTTTTTACCTTCCTCATCATATTAAAATGTCTCTTTATTATTTGGCCTAAATAACATAAATATAAGTATCTAAAAAAGTTACTTATTTTGCTAAAACTTTAGGTATGATGCTTCCTAAAATATTATTAAGCCCATATTTATCTAGTCTAATAGATTTTAAATCACCAAGTTGCTATATAGAATATTCCAATTTATGGTAAAGAAAATTTCTAATAGTCATAAATATTATTAAATTGTAACTTTGATTAATTAGCTTAAAATACTTTCTAATATTAAAATATCGTAATTAATAAAATCCAAATTCTTGGTCTTGGATATAACCTCATGGCTTAATCTCATTATTTCATTTCCCTTAAATTTCCTGAAGTTCTTATGGCTAATATTACCAATCATGCCCACATTCCTAAGTATCCGTTCTTTTTTATGAAAAAAAAAAATGCAATCAATGTTCTAAGTTCTTTTTGTCCTTATTTAACATTGCATTTCAACCTATTAGTCCATTTTCTAGTTTATTTCATCTTTCTCCCTTAAGGTTTGGGTAATTAGGATGGGACCCTACAACCATTTCATGGTTTACAATAAAGGATAGCCAAAACATAGTATTTAGCATTTAAGTCAAAGTATCACCCTAATGGTTTAGCAATTTTTTGGAACCTTAAAGCTTTCTTGTATTGCTAAACCATGCCTAGTTAAACTTAATAATTGGGATTAGGAATGGGGAGTTATACCATAATTATACCTGAGCCCTAAATTTTCTTTTTTACTTTTCAATTAAGGGCAAAGGGACCTAAATGAAAGAATTGGGATGTTACAACTTATGTCTCTAAAATGATTAAAATTCCTATATTAAGCAAAGAACAATGCAACCTTAAAGATATCTAATATTATATTATAGGTCATATCCATCAAAGATCTAGTCATTTCTTGCCAATATCATTTACTTCTTGATTGGTCTTTTTGTAATTAGAAATTGTGACCTAGGGTTTCCTCCATTTAATGCATGTAATACTGACATGATAAAGAGCCAAAACTACCAAAGAATAATCCCATGGCTAATTTCAAGTTAAAGTACTTATCTTATCTAATTTAAACCAAGTCATTTCAAGCTACATCAAGCCACCAAATCTAATTCTCTTTCTAGGCCTAAGAGAAGAAAAGTGGTTAACATCATGTAATTCATTTGCTTCTTCATTCCAAGACTAACTCATAATCCAAAATCATCATAAATGTTTAGGCCATCTAGCATTCTTGGGCTTAAGGTGAACCTTTTTCTAAGTTAAATTGAAAACATGCTTTCTAACATGATCAAATGAAGATAGATATCCATAGAACCATAAACTAACCATCTATAGTATTATACATCCATCATGTCTCAATGTGGGGAAGGGGTATTTCTAAAATATCTCTAAGGTTTACAAAAGCTAAGGGATTATATGTAATTGTAACAACAAAAATCCCTACATACACATACTACTTGCCACCTTCATACATATATACATAACAAAATATCTTCCCCCATCATCAACATCACATTTAAGGTATAAAGATTACACAAGTAAAAAATGTTGGCCAAAGTTCCAAAATGAGATATTGATCTCCCAACTAAAGCTTGCTTATGGTGATCTCAGTCATGCTATCTCGTCCTTCTAAAGAAAAGACCATGATCGTAAAAAGAATAGCAAACCCTTCGTAGCTTTGAATAATCCTAAATGTATCAAAGAGAACCATTTTTGGCTAAAATTTTGGAAGAAAAGAAAGGTGAAATTTCAACAAATCTTAATAGATATATAAGCATTCACAAACAATTAAACAAGGTGCAAGAAGAGGTTGCAAACATACATCATGGATATCAATCATAAGGATGCAAACAACTCAATGATCCATATCAACATCATGCATGATTATTGCCAAAGGCAACCACATCCCAAAACACACCAACCATGGTGCAACACATTAACAATGGTACCACGCCTACCAAAGGCCATATTCATGCCACCAAGGGCCACCCATAAAGGGCCATAACCACTATCATGTACCCCCAAAAAAATGGAAAGTGAATGGCTTAGATATCTACCATGTTCGTCTCGGCCTAGTGTGAGAAATCCCTTTTTCCAAAAGCTAAAATTAAAACTAAGAAGTTCCTTAATTACTAAACTAATTTATGAAGTGAAAATAGAAGAGAACGGGTGAAGAAAACTTGATTTTATAGGCTTACTTAGACCCTAATTTTCTTAGTCAAAACCTCATTTTTCCTACTTTAATGTCTCTCTCTCTCTCTCTCTCTCTCTCTAGAGGCAACATTCCTTATTCCTTGTGTTATGCTTCAAGTCTACAAGTGCTTCGATGCTACATGATTATAGGAAGCAAAACTAAGTAACTAACTATAAGAAAAACTGATAATGGATAATGGCATTGTTGAGGAATTATATATAGATATATATATATATATATATATATTTGTCTTACAATGGTTAAGAAATTAAGATTTTTTTTTTAGCTAATATGAACTTATTAGTTGTTTTTGTTGTGATACACTGAAGAAAATATGTCTTCAAGTGCAAATGATCCATTGGCCCTTACTTGAAAAAATGTAGTTGTTGTAAGAAAGAATTTTCTTGGTAATAGGTCTCATATAGGGTGGAACCATAAGAAGGATGTTGTTAGACATGGTAAAAATGTTCAATGTATTTATTTTGTCAAGGTTTTTAGTGGAGGAGTCTGTAGATTCGAACAGTATTTAGCTAGCATTAGAATAGATGTTAAACCCAATTTTAACATTCCAAATGATGTAAAGGCACTAATGTTGTAACATGCTATTGATGTGAAATGTTCGATCATATAAAAGAAAAAGATAGTCTAATAGATTTAGATGAGTCTGAAAAGTTTGTTCATAATTAAACTTTTGAAATCCTTAGATAGTTATGTAATATGATTGTTGTCATAAATATATACGTTAAGTATTATCTATTTTATATGTCCTTGTTTAAATAGGTGCAATATATTGCAGATGGCTTTCATTAATGTAGGTAAAATAGATGTTTAACAAATATATATATATATATATATATGTTACTTGTATTAATTACTTGGATTAATGTTTGTGTAATTATTTCAGTTAATTAAAACTTAAAAAATATAAAATAGTAATTACATATATAATCATATCACAAATAAAAAATGTTAAATAGTGTTTTAAATTAATAAGAATTATTAATTGTGAGCTTGAAAATTAACTGTTGTTTATCATACATTAAATTATCTACTATCTACCAATTCTTGTATGCCTCTCTTTCTTAGCTTGCTTCTGTTTTGGAAGCTATTCGAAAAGCTATTCAAATAGCTTCTTTTGTCCTAGCTGGAAATGAAGCTTAATTTGAAACTGTCGCAAAAGAACAAGCCGTCGGGTCTGGACCAGAGAGGAAGGCATTGTCAGGAAATTACAAAATAATGGTTTGGAGCAGTGAAGCTAAAACAAGGTTTGACAAGAACTCTCAGAACTTTATATAACAATTAAAAACCGAATTAATCCCATTACCAGGGAATTTGTTTTTAATTTGCAAATCTGAATTGGAATAGATTCTTGCATTTGAAAATCTAAATCTAGATAAATTTGATAAAATTTAAACAGTTAGATAAAAATTTAATAATTCAAATTTCAAAAAGTTATTAAAAATTATTTAATATTTATCAAAATTTGAGCAATGAAATGAAGAATCTCTTCAAATACGAAAAAATTTGAATTGTGAGAATTCAAATCCGAATTCTTCTTCTTTCCTTTATAACTTTAAAAGCGCCAGCAGACGACGACTTGGACTTCAAAGTTTACTTTGATGCTGCTTCCCCTACTCGATTGAAAATGAACTCTCACAGAATAATGGTTTGGACCAGTGAACAATTTCTTCTACAGATTTTTCTTCTTGACCTTTCAAACACTTACTAGAATTTGTTTGTTTCTGGCATTTGATTAGAAAATCAATTCATGCCATTACTAGAGAAGATGGCTCAACACAGAATTATTCATGGGTTTTGAATTTTGATCACACTGGGCCGCCATTAGTTTCTTCACTAGTTCTTTACTCTAGTGTTATAATTCATTATATCTAGTAAAAAGTTAATTTATGAACAAACACCAACAACAATAATAATAATAATAATAATAAGGATAAATTATATATTGTACTCCATGTCATTTGGTTCGAGAGCCTTTTATTGGTCCCTCATGGTTGTGTTTAATTTAAAATGTTATCCCACTTTTTTCCTAGTTTGTTCTAGCATGAATATTTACCATACGCTATATACTTTGTATAAATTTTAAAGAAACCATGCAAATGCTAGAATAATAAACATTATAATATTATTATAACTCTGTTGTTAGAATAAATAACCAAACGAACTAACTGGCCAAAATTAATATTTAGAAAATAACGGTTTGGACATGTAAAATACTCTTCTAGAGTTTTACTATTTTTTATTTTTTTCATGACTTTCAAGCACTTCATGTAAATTACGTATATAAAAGAGCGAAAATAAAAAATTCTTGTATGCTATACTAAAATGATGTGGATAAATGAGGATTATATATATATATATATATATAATGAAAGATAAAAAGAACTACGCTACGTGCATTTCTCCAAAGAAAAGGACCATGGCAACCCCCGTTTGAATCATTTGAAACCACAGTAAAATTATCTGAAGCAAATGAAAATTAAGTTTGTATTCTTTGTGACTTTAGTGAAAGTTAGTTTGAGCATTTGCAGTTTAAAGTGTCATTCAATTCTTATATAATTTGTTGGGTTATGAATTGATTAGTATGTAATATATTTGGTCTTAATTCTAAGAAAAGCAAATTTTGAACACTTAAAAAAATGATAAACATTTTAATTAATATAAGGAAAAATTATACTTTTCCAAGTCCCTATAGTTTCATTTAATTTTTAATTTAGTCTATATAATTTAAAAATTTGTAATGTCGTTCTTAAAGCCTACATTTAGTTCTTACTATTAAAATTCTGTTAATATTATGTTAAATATGGATGATAATTAACTCATTTATATGGCTATGCAACCCTCAAAACTTAGAAGTGTAATTTGTTAAGTATACATACATAATCGGTTCTTTTGCATATATGGTCTGATTATCTATCTGAATCGAAGCGATTGGTTCACTGAATTATTGTTAGTCCAATCCAATATTTTGAGTTCGATGACCATAATTGCATTACCCTTTAAACACGCCTTTGAATTGAATGCAAAACATTGCAAGAACTTCTAGAAAAGGATGGTCAATTTGAACGTCTAATGTGGGAGAGAAAAATTTTGTCGACGTCTAAGACACGTAATTGAAAGTTGCACAAAATAGCAAAAATTGAAAATTTGTGTATGGTACTATACTGATATGAATAATGAGAATTAATATTTATAAATAAATTTTTTCGAATTTCTGTGCTATTGATATCTAGAATTTTTCATGAGCACCGCATGCATAATAATAATTATTGAGCAAAAGTGACGTTAAAGTTTCACTCACAGTTTTGTTGTCATGTTACCTATCTTCAAGAACTACATTTAAATAAACCCTACACTCTCCAAAATTTAATCAAAACATTTTATTTAAAATAATAAGAATCTAATGTATAAATAATTTTAATCAGAATAATTCCAACTTACATATTCAAACAAAATGACATTAATTATTTCCATAAATATACAGTGTCATCGTGCAAAGCGGGCATGACTTCCAATCGAGAGTAAGATGTGAGTTTTTTCCATTCGAAATTTCTGATTAAACCAAACCAAAAAGTTGAAAAGAGGTCATAGACTCATACTTTCATTTCTTCCTTTCCATCTTCAAATAATTGTGTCCCACAGCATAGACTTTTTGTTAATCTTTTTTCTTTCGACGATGGGCGTAATCAAGACGTTGAAGACTTGTGTACCCTGTGCAGAAATAGACATTGGCAATCTTCCTTCAAAGAAGCCACCAAAAAGTCCTTCTAACAATGAGAGGGCCAACACAAAATCGTTCATATATAGGTCTTAAACCCCTCGAGGCCGCAATTAGTTTCTTCACTAGTTCACCATTCTTTGTTGTATGACCTTCTCTTGAAGTTTACTCCAATGAGAATTTCACTCGTTTTGTGGCTTTCTTTCATTCTCTACTACTGGGTATGTCTTAGTTTCGACGCCTCTGTGGTTTTTGGCTTCTGTCTTGATGACCAGAAATTGTAGTTGCTCCAAATGAAAAAGGACCTTAGGTTTGACTCTGCATCTTCCTCCAAACTGGTGATTTGGAATGAAAGCCTTCCTTGCAGTCAATGGAGGGGCGTAACTTGGGATGAAGAAGGACATGTTACTGGTCTTGACTTGAGTGAGGAATCGATATTGGGGGGATTTGACAATTCTAGTTCTCTCTTTGATCTCCAGTATCTTGAGAATTTGAATTTGGCTCACAATAATTTTAATTCTGTGAAGCAGATACCAGTGGAAATCAGCAACTTACGGCACTTGTCCGTATTAAACATTTCTGAATGCCAATTAAATGGATATATACCAGATTCAATGTCAAATCTCACTGAGCTCACTGTCTTGGACTTGTCATTGAACAGCATCACGGGTCCAATCCCATCATTTGGTCTGGCCAAGAATCTTGCTCTCATAGACCTATCTAATAATAAATTAAGTGGCGAAATTCCGTTCTCATTGTTTTCGCTCCCATTACTAGAGACTATGGATCTTCAAAACAACCATCTTCAAGGTCAGCTGAATGCAATTTCAAATGTCTCTTCCTCCATGTTACAAATACTTGACTTAAGCGGTAACCATTTTGAAGGGCCTATTCCTCAATTTATTTTTCATCTCAAACAACTTAAGTTTCTCCAACTTTCTTCAAACAAGTTCAATGGCACAATACAGCTAGATATGATTTGGAGGCTAGAAAATCTAGATACCCTGGGTCTTTCAAATATGGACTTGTCAGTTGATGCAGATGTTGAGGACACTCACCTGCTTTCCTTTCCCAAGATGTCTAGTGTGTATTTGGCATCCTGCAAGTTGAGACAATTCCCTGCATTCTTGAGAAATCAGTCCAGATTACAAAAGCTAGACCTCTCAAACAACCAAATTGCTGGAAAAATACCCAACTGGATATGGAAGATTGGCAATCTTGCTGAACTGAATCTTTCTCACAATGCATTTCATGAGATAGAAAGACCCCCGTATGATTTTGACACCTATTTACATGTACTTGACCTTCATTGCAACGACCTCCAAGGTACATTTCCAACTTTTGTATCTGCTGATTTTTTGGACTACTCGTTCAATAAGTTCAACTTTGTTATTCCACCCGACATTGGTGACTATCTGTCTTCCACATTTTCTATTTCTCTTTCACACAATGCTCTTCATGGAAGAATCCCTGATTCCATCTGCAATTCACGTCTTCTAGTACTTGATCTTTCCTTTAACAACTTTAATGGGATAATTCCTCCTTGTCTAGCACAAAGTGATGCTCTTGAGGTATTGAATCTAGGAAAAAACAATCTCAGTGGCAATATTCCTGATACCTTTCAAGCTTCATGTGTTCTAGAGACTCTCGATCTCAGTAGTAATAATTTACATGGGCCAGTTCCAAAGTCTCTGTCCAATTGCACCAAATTAGACGTATTAAACCTTGGGAATAATAGGATTGAAGATAAATTTCCTTGCTTTTTAGAGACATTATATGAAATTCGGGTCTTGGTTCTGCGAAAAAACTATTTCTATGGTCCCATTGGGTGTCCAAAGATGAAGGGAATATGGAATATGCTTCAAATTTTTGATCTAGCTTTTAACAATTTTAATGGAACGTTACCAGGAAAAAGCTTTCTGACTTGGAAGGCAATGATGCCTGCGGAATATCAAATAGCATTAGAGCTAATTGACTTCCACTTTGTGCAGGCTGTGGATCCTTTGAATCCATCACGGCCTGTGCTTCCAAATCAGCGGAATGGAATGTATCGCATTATTGATTGGCATCAAGTTGAAGTGAAATATCAGGATCATGTGATGGTTACATTCAAAGGTCAGGAAATGCCCTTGAGTAAAATTCTAACTTTCCACACTTTCATCGACTTCTCATCCAACCACTTTGAAGGGTCAATACCTGAAGAGATGATGGAATTCAGAGCACTACACAGTCTCAACCTATCAAATAATCATCTCTCGGGCCACATCCCCTCATCCATTTGGAAAATGAAACAGCTTGAATCCTTAGACCTGTTCAACAACTCTTTTACTGGAGAGATTCCATCAGACCTTGCAAGTTTGTCTTTCCTTGAGTTCTTGAACCTCTCAAATAATCATTTGTTTGGGGAGATCCCTACTGGTACACAGATTCAGTCGTTTCCAGCTTCTTCTTTTGTGGGTAACAAAGGATTATGTGGACCTCCTTTAACCAAAAACTGTAGTGCAGATCGGAGAGCTCCAACAAAAGATGTATATGAGAAGTACTCAGGAATTCAATTTGATTGGCACTTTGTACTCAGTGGGGCGGTTTTCGGGCTGGGAATCATTGTTGGCCCACTTTTCTACTGGAAGAAATGGAGGATAAGGTATTGGAAACTTGTGGACAACATTCTTTGTAGCATCTTCCCTCGGCTTTATCATGAATACCAATGGCACCACGGACAAGCATATGAAGTTCTGCGTTGGAGGCATTAGGGGAATGTGTTACATTCTGTAAAACAGTCTGAGTGTTCATCTATCAGGTAAAACCATACATAATTTAATAATCGAACAACATTGTTATAATTGTTGCCTAGCAGAAATGTTTGTATGGTTCCTATTTGTGTGCTTAGTGAATGTACTTTAATCATCATCTATTTTTTATATTTTTTAACACATGATAAATCTAGCCAAGAGTGGAAATCAACTATGAGAATTAACAATAAAGTCACTCTTATTTTTTAAGGTGGTTTTTGTGGTATCCTGTGATCACCTAATTCATAGAATAATACCAATGTTCACTCAGGACTTTCATCAAACAGATGGAGAAGGAGAACCCTATCAATTTCCACACTCGGTCTCCATAACATAGAAATTGTGAGCGATGGCGACTTTCATGTGCACCAAAAATTGCACTTAAACTACTTTTTTAATTCAATGAGAGCTAATCTATGTATAGTTGGAGCAAAAGAAGCTGCGAGAGAATTCACAGGATATAAAGAACGAAGAAGCGATTTTCTTCGATTTTTTACTTTTCCATTTTTTTATAGAAGAGTTTATATACAGCTTGGGCCCGAACTGGGCCAGGGTTCACATATCTTCTAAGAAAAACCGTATTTTCAGTTCTTATAATTTTATTCAATTTTTAATTTGGTCCATATGGTTTAAAAATTTGTAATTGAGTCCTTTCAACTTGCAAATATTTTAAATTAGTCACTGCTGTTATATTTCTTGTAATATTCTATTAAAATTTTTAACATAACTAATTATATACTACTTTAACACTTTGAACATATGTGATTGATGTTAATAAAAGAAATAAATATAAATAATGAAATAAAATTAACTCAATTGTATGATGAAATATTGGTAAAAATATCATGACATGGGCTAAATATAATTTTGCAAACTCTATGGATTTAATTACAAAATTTTGAACTATAAGGACCAAATTAAAATTCAAGTAAAACTATGGGGACTAAAAGTAAGATTTTTGCTAAATTATAAGTTCAAAAATTTTGAGATTTTCTTATGATAAAAACAAAAGACGAAAGTAAATTTTCGAAAAAAAAAAAAAACTATGTATGTGAGAACTAAATATGAGTTTTGTCGCCAATAAATTTAAACCTTTATTGGGCTGGGAATCATAATTGGCCCGCTTCTCTATTGAAAGAAATGGAGGATAAGGTATTGGAAACTTGTGGACAACATTCTCTGTAGTATCTTCCCTCATCTATGTCAAGAATGCCAATGGCACCGACGACAAGCTTACTAAGTTCTGCGTTGGAGGCAATAAAGGTGAGTGCTATGTTCAGTAACTCAATCTGAGTGTTCATCTATCAATTAAAGCCATACATAATTTAATAATAACATATTGAATTGTTCATACCTGCGTGCTTCGTGAATTTACTTTAATCACAATCTATTTTGTATGTCCTTGCCTAATTACAGTTATTTATATATTTTAATAATAAATTAAATATTTTTTGGCATTAGCAGATTTCGAAAAAGGACTGACAGATTATTTGCACAAAAAGAAGTAGATTAAAGTACAAAGGGATCCATTGGTAAATAGATATATATATATATATATATTATACACACATTTGTATATTTATATACATAGTTGTTAACTCGGTTAACTCGCTGAGTTAACGTTTTTACACATAGAAAATGAATTGACTTGGCGTTCAACTCGGTAACTACACTGACTCGATCTAACTCGAGCGTGACTCGGTATAACTCGTTTGACTCGGCGAGTCATCACCGAGATAGCTAACTATCAGGCCATGATGTATGTTCAATCTATACATGACAAACATTATATATATACAAGTCGTTATTTTAATTTGACAAAATAAGTAAAAAAATTTTTTGGTCCCTCATTTATAGGGTATTTTTTAAGTTAATCCCTTATAAAATTTATTTTTCATTTTAATCCCTCATAAGTAAGATATTATATTAATTTAATCCTTCATAAAAATTTTTTTCAATTTAGTCCCTCATATGAATATTTTTTAATTTCTTCCTTCACAAATAACATCATTATTAATAATACCCTTTCATATTTTTTTTATAGTTTGAATTTTATTTTGGCCAAATGAATAAAATCTCTTTTGGTCTCTTACTAATAAGTTATTTATTAATTTGATTCATTATAAAATTATTTCTTATTTTGGTCCCTCAAATAAAATACTTATCAATTGAGCTACTCATAGAATTTTTTTATCAATTTAGTCCTTTACATATAAATTTTTTTCAATTTATTAATAAAGGTAAACTCTTACGATTCTACGTTACGAGTCTATACCTCCTTACGAGTCTATCTAGAATCACAAGTTTGACAACCTTATTTATATATATATATATATATATATTGTTGAAGTGTACGCTAGTGATATATGTTTGTAAACACCTCACCAAATAAAAATTAATGCTAGAAATGAAATAAAAATAATAGATAAAAATACCAAAAACAAAAAAAAAACCAAAAAATTAAAAAATATATAAAAACGATGAATCAAAAACGAGAAGGGGCAAAACCAAGAGACCACATAGAAAGGAAGGATTGGGACCACACATCGACTGATATTTATTCCCATCTGGTCTTTGGAAAAAAAAAAAAGGAGACCAACTTTTCCTTCACACACTGTTCACGTACACCCTGCACGCCAACACCACTTTTCCTACGTACGCACGCACTCAGGCTCGAACAGAGGAGAGAGAGAGTGGTGAGCCGCGCAGAGCACTGGCATGGGAAAAGGATACAAAAATAGAAAAGAAAAGGAAGAGCCAGACGAGGAACAATGCACGCTCCAGCCCTCGCGTCTGCACGTCGTACATACGCTACACACGCATACGTGGACTACAATGTTGAAAATATCTGATTTAAAAAACTAATTTATATATGTGTTGAATTAAAATTTAAAAGCTCAAATTAATTTTTTAGTTTGTTTAAAAGTTTAAATATAAAAATATATGATTTTTTATATAAATATAATTCTTTAAAAAATATATAATTTATTTAAAAAGAGTTGAATCGATTTGAATTTTAAATTTAAAAAATAATTACATACTAACATAACTCTTTAAAATACTATTTAAAATGAGTTATACTTGTACAAAATCTTATTATAAATAAAACTTGATTATAGACTATATTTTGATTATTATCATCAAAATGAGAATTTAAAATCTCTCTTCTTTCTGTGAAATTTCTTAGAAAGCTCTTTAGGAAATATTTTTAAAAATTGTTATTCATAAATCTCTAAGTGTATGGAATAATTCTTATGGATAGTTTGACATTTACCTTACAACAAACATAGTGGGGGCATGTGATAAACACATATTTTTGGCCATAATTTTTATCTTTCTATTTTCTACAAATATTTTATCTATTTGATATTTATGTGAAAAATGATAATAACCAAAAAAAAAAAATGCAGTTAAGAATATAACAAGAATTTCATCAAACTGGATTATTTTGATTCTATTGATGTGTGGATCAAGGCAATGGGGTTTCGTATTGATGAAAGGTTTTGTCCGTGGCGTATCCGAGAAACTGCGAAGTTGCTGCGCCCCCGGCGCGTATCCAACAAAGTCAAAACCGTAGTCTTTAATTAACGCCAATGGTATGGAACAATTGCCAATGACTATATGCGACTGGGAAGGACGTCAAATCTGGATGCGAATTGGTAATCAAGTTAGGTTAATGGCATCATGTTTGATTTCTGCATTCTATCTACTTCAATGTTCGTGCAGATAGGGCCACCTCATGGAAGCCATTATAATTACAGTGATATAAATTAAATTTTTGAAGAGTAAATGCTGAGAAATAATTTTGGAGAAGTTAAACTAAGATAAGATGATCTTATGTCAATTTTATGTGCAGGTTTATATCTCTTCTCTCCTTATTTTGTAAAGTCTAATAATTATATATTCATGTCATTCTATATGAAAAATTAGATAAATTTATATGTGTTGTATTGATAATTATCATGTAAAATTCTAATATTAATTAGAATAGTTGATAATTATCTTACAGATTCTAGTTTAATTAGAATGGATGATGAATATATTGTGAGATTTTAAAATTGCAATGACAAATTTTGAACAGTGCACTAGAAGAAATTGTCTTGCCAAATTTTTTCCTTATGATTATCTAAGCATGTGGAATAATGTTAGATATGATGTAATTTTATTTTACGATTGAATATTACAAATTACTATTATCTTAAATTTAAAAGTAGAAGACATAGTGCATGGGAGTTTATTCACGGAAGTTATTAAAAAGGTTATCAAATTTTAATAACTTGATTTTAAAAGATAAGGACCCTTTTGTGTTTTTTGCACAAATAAACAATAAATAATTAATTGTTTCATTGGTTTTATTGATTTATTGAATGTACAATACATATCGTACTAAAGGTAAATGTGTTTCATAACTAAAATTGATATTCAATACCAATTATTGAGAGTCAAGAATTGTTTTATAATATATTGAACTAAATATGAATCTTAGACTGAACTAGTTGGATTACTAGTATATATAATAGATAAAGTCTACATCATGTTTTATGTTTATCCATGTTTAAAAGATAATTTTTTCTCATAGATAAAGAAGGTGTGGAATTCATTCCACACCATGGATTATGAATTAGTGATATGTAAAACAGAAGAAAATGATTGATAAATAAATGAGAAAATAGTTGTGGCTACAACAAAAAATAATTATTTCTTTGTACTATGTTTATAAAGTGATATATGTCTAATATATTGTTAATTTCAACAAACATATAGATGTAATAACTTGAAACATGTTAATTATATGTGATAATGTAATCACAATTCAACATTTCATACCAGGGAATAACTAGTTTAAAAATCTAAGTTATGTATGTGTTAAATTAAATAAATCTAATGGCCCAAATTAAATTTTTAGACTATTTAAAAATTTAAATATGAAAAATATATAACTGTCATACAAATATAACTCTTTAAAAAATATATAACTTTTTAGAAAAAAGCTGTCTGTTTCAAATTTAAATTTGAAAAGAAGACTTTATGTACTAACATAATCCTTTAGAAAAGATATAACTTTTCAAAAAATGTTATGTCTGTACAAAGTCTTACTATAAATAGTTACATACTAGAATTTGATGATTATTATTAAGATAAGAATATGAAATTCCTCTTCTTTCTATAAAACTTCTTAGAGAGTTCTTTAAAAGAGATTTCCAGAAGTTGCAATTTGTAAATATCTAAATGCTTGGGATAACTCCTAAGGGAGATTTGCCATTATACTTGCAGCAAGCATAATGGGAGTAAATATCACAATGAGTTAAAAAGGCACAATTTTTATTTTTTTTCCTTTTTTTTACAAATATTTTATTGAACATGCAGTACAGAGGAGAAGTGGAAGGAGGTGTAGAGTAGTGATAGTAGAAAAGAACAAACTGAGAAGAATAAAAAGGGAGTGAAGGAACCAAGCAGGGGACTAGATAGACAAATATGGAGAAAGCAAGAGCGTTTAGTGAATGATTTAAGGAGACAAAAGGCACAGAGCTGAAAAAAACCATAAAAGCAAACTGAGTTAATGGAAAGTCCTTTGAACTATGTTTGCATTTTACTAAAACAGGGTTAAGTAGAGTGATTGGTTTCGGCCTATGCTCCCTCTTCTTCTTCTTCTTCGTCTTCTTTTTTCATTTTTAGATAAGTTCATTTAAGGGGGTTTTAGTGAGAAGTTTTGAATGAATGATATAAGTATTGCCTAACCTTTCCCCCTGAATGTCTCCTCTTGATTTCCTCAGTTTCCAAGGAAAGTGATATTAATTTAAGGCGTGAATCCTTTAAAATGTCTATTTGTTATCCATTTCTTTGCTTGTAATTAACGTTATCATTGGTATTGCTTACTGTTGCAATTGGTTTGTTCATTATTATAGTCTGGGTTCTTGGTTTCTTTGTTCAATTTTGGTCTTACTTGTTCATTTAAGGGTAAAGTCCTATTGTGTTACGATTTGTTTATGGTTTAATGCTAAACAACTTACATGATATGGTGGGTGTTCACATTTGATGTTGAAAGAATATGGCTGAGATTGGAAAATGTTAGTTTACTTCAGTTATCTTAGTTTTCTATTAATGATGCCTTATTATGAGCAAAGAGAGTTAATAGGGTGATTTTTAGGTACTACATATATATATATATATATATATATATGTGTGTGTGTGTGTGTGTATAGTTCCTTCTTGTTGTGTTTGTGTGTTATAGCCTTGACATTTTATCCTTTTAGCAACAAAGTTGAATATCCCATCCATTATTGTTGATTTGTTGTGCAACTTGTCTAGATCTTTAGTTGGATTCCTGTTAAGTTCTTTTTTTTTTTTTTTTTTTTTTTTCTGTTGAGCATTCTCCACTACTTGGTTTCTTGGTTTTTAGTTTGATTGGTTTCTCTGTTGAATTTTTTCCATGTTAATACTAGTATGATATTTTTAACAAGTTAAGTTTATTGTCCTCATTATTGGTCTCACCCATATGGATGTAGCTTGGATGGAAGTTCTAGTTACTAAGCAAGGTATGGTTATGTTCATCTATCATTATTTCAATTAGGAGACGTGTAAAAATTGCTAGAAGTTTGATGAACTTTCGAGTTGTTGAAGTAAGGATTTTTTATCTAATAAGGTTAAAATAATGTGGGGGTGAACTTTGGTCCATTTTGAAATTATTTCTCAACCATATGTAGAATCATTTAGGCGGGTTCAATTTACTTCATGTCAATCTTATTTTTGACGTTTCAAATTTGGGTGTGGTTTTAAGGTGTGAATATGCTTGGTTGACCCATCATTCTTTGGTTTAGTGATATGTTATCACGGGGTGCATGAGTATGTGCTTGTTTTTCAGTATTTGGTCCAGTGATGTTTTGGCCATGAAGTGCGTAATTTTTGAGAAATTTATTGGTATAAAGGATGTCTATATACTTTGTGGCATGGTTTTAAAGGTTAAAGCATCCTTTGTGTCACACCCCAAAAATCCTAAGCATGACTAATGTAGATAGTGAAGGAAATTTCCACTTCTGCAAGCCTAAACCAACTAATCCCTAATGAATCTATCGAAAGTAAGGTAATTAGGAAACATCATATAAAATTAACATTTACTAATGGAGGGTTAGAGGCTTACCCAAAGCTGAGACTTCATAGAAATTTTGGTAAAGTCTCCCTTGTAATTAGGACCTCTTGAAGTTTCTACAGTGTGTTTGTCAGCCCATACTAATAACAATAAAGAGATCTCTGTTCTCAATTTAAAACAAATATAACTTAATGGGATAGGGGGTCCTACTTGAGGTCATTGGAATACATCTAAAATATTTATACCATAACTCAGATCCCTATTAACAAAAGTTACAAAAAATCTACAAAAAGATCTTAAAGAAAGATTGTTATCAGTCGAGGGTACACAATCCTCAGGAAAAAATTACTATCAATCAAGGGTACGCAACCCTCGGGGTAAACTAACCCATAATAGTCGTGAGCTGCAAACTCACGCTACATCATCAGTCATATAATAATCCTTATTAAAGTTGAAGTAATTGTCTATATGAATGTTGTTTCATAACGATAAGACAATAAGTATGTTAGTATGTAGTACTATATCCCATTTAAACTATTAAATTCTCTCTTTCATTGTAATACAATTCCATGTACAATTTACAACCAATTAAGGTGAATAATTTGGATCTTTGTAAAACATTTCCATAAGAAATAAGAACTGTTTGGGGAGAAATGTTAACAGAAACCTTTAAAGCTTCATACAAAGAAACATATATCATAAGCAAGTTAAACATATAACACTGTTGGGAGTACTATTGCTCATGCTACATCACCTATCATTCAGTAAAAGAAAATGAACTATATTCCTTTTAAATTCATTTTGGTTACTTTAAATAGAGTTCACGAGTAAAATAAAACTATATATGAAGAAATGTCAACATGAACCTTTAAAGTAGTGTGCATATGTAATATATAATACTGTTAAAAATACTATTGTTTACCTGGTTGACGGAATAATTCTAGCTATTCTAAACTTCTCTCTTTACCCTCAGAAGGTACTCTTAAAGTAAGTCCCTATAACAAAGAAATGCATAGTATTCTTTTTATTCACACAATAGAACATTACAGCAATATAGTTAAGCTCAAAATCCCTATTAGCTTAGTTAAGGGTAAATAAATTAGTGCACTTATTAGATATCCTACACCCTTAGCTTAAACAAAAAAATTAACCTTCCTTCCACTAACCTACCAACTCTTAATAAGGCTTTCCAAGAGAACAATGTCACTATAAAATAGATAAGGAGATCTAAATCTTTAATTGCAAGCTTTAAGGCTTCTCCAACTTATTTAGCAACATAAGAATTGCATAGATATCTATATGAACCACTTACATGCCCAAAGAAGAGCCTTCCATATTTTACCCTTTCTAATCCATGCATAGCACTTTTCAATATTCAATCCTTAATAATACTAATATTATCATATTTTTTGGTTTTAGCCAATGCGCCTATAGATTTAGATATCAAATTATCACCACACAACTTTATGAAAAATGACACATCCTTAAATACCAAATTTTGTCCAGAATTCTAATTCACCACTATTTGGACATTATATCACATAGCAAATCAATTCAAAATTTAGTTAAATTTAACACCCATCTTCTTATACATGTTTTTAACCTATAGTAGAAATTTCAAATACAATTTCTTTCTTTTGGGCATCCAAAATAGAGTTTTTCCAAGACTTCCATGTTTTGAGATATCAGCTCGTACAAGCATGCATTTCATGTTATATTCCCTCTCAAATGAACTCATAAAATTTCCAAACTTTCCAGATCATATTCTTGGTATTATATGATGTTTCATATCAATTTTCAACTCGATTGGATACCATTTACCTATTCTTTCACTCTAGTTTACAAAACAACGTAGTTTGTATTGTATTACAACATATTTCCCTTCTTTTTAATGAGTAGAGTCAATCTTTATTTTTCTTCTTCTTCTTATAATAACTATGTCTTGAATTGATAAGATTTCATATCAAGCTATTTTACTAATTTCATACCTATACCCAAAGTAGAGTTTTCCATCTTTTTCCTCATTCATATAACAATATGTAAGCAAATAAATAATAAAGATTAGCACTAACTCTTTATTTAACCTCCTTTCACACTTTTGTCAATTCTTTACATTGTAACCTATGCCATTGGATTTTCACCATACAACTCTTAATCTTCAAATGCACACACGCCAACATCTATGCATATAAGTATTCAAAAATGTATTTCCATGTATAAGTTGTATTTTTTTTAGTCAAAATCACCCCTTTAATCTCATCTTAATTGCTACTTTAGTTAGAATGCACCCACACAATTTCCTAATAACACCATGGAGTAGAAAGGGATGAAATTTAACCAAAACAAGAATATTTACCTCACTAATCAGCTCTTAATGACATCTATTGGTAGCCAATCAACTTAAAAATTTTGAAATTTTGGTCCCTTTCAAATTCTAGCCACCAAAATAGCTAGAATCACCCCTTGCTTCCTTAACATCGATTAAGAGTAAGAAAGTAATAAATTTTGGATTTATTAGCCTTCCAAATTTATAAACACATTGCCATAACTAACTCTTGTTGTTAAACATAGAAAAAAAAAAAAAAAGGAAACAACGAAAATCACTTGCAAAGGGAAGCGCATAACAAAATTTTAGAAGATCCCTACCTTTTTGCACCCAACATTACCACCTCATGCCCTAACAACAAGATGAAGGTGGAAGAAATTTTTCTATTATAATACAAAATGTTATAGTTAGAACATGCCAAAAGTGGATTAACAATTGGGGGAGGTTAACGAAAAGAAAGGTTTGCTACTGAGATACTGATGGAGGATGAACAAAATTTTTGCTCAAAACTTTGAACATTAACATGCATGAGAGAGAAAAAGTGGAGCATGGGAGACACTATCAGAATTAAAAATTAAAAGTTTAGGCTAGAGGAGGGTAACTGGGCTTAAAACTTATGACATTAGGAATGCATAGAATGTGCAAGGCCAGCTATGCTAGCCTGATCTTCATGTTAATCCTTAATTAATTTATATTTAAGCCCTTCTTAAATATTTTATTTTCTATTCTTTGTTCAAATACATTCCCACTCTTTTCCCCATTCAAGAAAGCTATAATAAATTTCTTCTAGTACAAAATTAATATACTTAATAGAGAATTTCCATAAGTGTTACATTCTCCCCTCCTTATAAAAATTCAATCCCTGAATTTTAAAATACATTCGTATGTTTAGGAATCTAAATATTCTCAAATACTGAAGTATGTCACCATGTCATGTTTGGCCACCTTAGTGACTTATTCTTAGGAAAGATTCCTCCATAATACCTTTACTTAAGGAATTTCCTTCAAACAAAGTTTCTTTATGTGTTTATCCAATATAGCCTCTAGTACTTCCTTTTAGCTTGGCTCAGTATTTATTTGAACTTCTTATGGCTCAGTAACGAATGTTAGGTAGATACTTTCTTGAACTCAACTTCCGTTCATGTTGAAACGCTTCCCCCCCCCAACCCCTTTTTTTTTATATAGGGGACATTCATAGAAACTATGATCATCAATCATGAGCTCCAAGTCCCTTCATCATTTATGAACCTAGGCTTTTTGCCTACTTTTTGTGGTAAGTAATCTCTTTCCAATCATCTTTACATTCACCACTACATCCTGCACTAGATCTAGCCCTAAAACTTGAGCTTCACCTATTTCAACATATACCCTTCAAAAGGCGTCATATTAATATTTACTTGATAACTATTATTATGAGTAAATTTCACCAAGGATAGGTTATTCTTGCAACCATCACTAAAGCCTTGATTGTTTTCTACTTAGTACGTTTGTCTAGAGATGAAATGAATACTTAAATCCAATCAGGTCCTTAAAATTGTTTGGAAAACTTCCCAAAATCTAAAAGTAGATTGAGACCTTTAATTAGATGTAATAAATAATGGTACTACATGCCACTTTACAATCTCATTCATGTAATTGTGCATACTTAGCCACGGCGTACATTGTCTTTATCTATAGAAAATGCAATCACCCTCAAAGAGGCGTACCCCTTTCAAGGTTTAGGGCAACCCAATAACAACATGTGAAGTAATTTCTCCCATTTCCATTCCAATGTTATCAACTCTTAAGCCATCTTAATTAACTTCTAAGATTCAACCTTGACTTATTGATGCACCATGCCATATAGGATGAAATTAGCTGTCTTTCTCCATACCAACCCACTGATATGACTTTTTTCTCTCATAATGTTGTAACTCTTGGTGTGCTATGTACACTAAAACATTAATTTGTTAGCCAAGTGAGTGGCAGCAATTGTCCTGTGGTGGAGGCCCAAGTGTGGGGCTGAGTCATAATTGTAACGTGACACTTATGCTAGGTCATTGTTAAGGAAATATAGCTGCGCCCTGATTAATAGCTATAACTTTTGGCCTAATGGCAAGTGCTTGATCCTACAATTAGTATCAAAGTCGAAGTCACGTGTTCAATTCTCAGCAAGGAAATTGCTAAAGGGGAGATTGTTAGCCAAAATGTGTGGCTGCAATTGTCCCATGTCAGAGACCTAGGTGTAAGGCCAAGTCATAGTTGAGACATGGTGCTTGTGCTAGGTCGCTGTTAAGGAAATAGAATTGTGCCCTGACTAATACCTAGTGCTTTTGGCCTAGTAATAAGTGCTTGATTCTACACTTTTCTATCAATAAAATACAATGACATCTTCATCGAAATCACATGATAAATGAACTTGAAGCAACAAGAAACTAACACATTTGAACAAAAAACCTTCTTTTATACTATCACTTCCACCAATGACTCACAATCTCATATACATATTTCATCTAAGACTTGGAATGCACCAACATTTTAAAACCATAAAATAACCCATCTTGTCAAAAATGCACTCTCTCAGTTTAGACTGAATAAAACACACAACTAATATGGAGGGATGAAGAAGCGATTTAGAGGAAAAGAGAAAGAAGAATTAACACATAGTGAAAGTGAAGTAGAACAACCTTACTTAGGAATGGTGCAACTCCGACAAAGTTTCAGGGTAGCAGTCTAGCAATGTTAGGTGATTCAGCGAGAATGAACGGTTTGTCTTCTTTGAGATTAGGGCTAGGGCTTTGTGAATGTCAATAGGTTTTTAAGCTTTTTTTTAAGAAAAAAAAAAAAAACCAATTTTAGTGAAGAGCACCTCATATATGTACCAGTCTTTCAAGAGCACCGCATATATGATAATAGTTATTAAGCAAAAGTTAAAGTTTCACTCAGATTTTTGTTTTCATGTTATTTCAATTGATATTTGTCATGAATAGTTTCAACATTATGCTTAGATATTTTTCATTAATTATTTGTATTCCTGACATATATTTACTTTTTAGCTATCTTAAGGACTACATTTAAATAAACCACAGTCTCCAGAATTGAATCTAAACATTTGATTTAAAATACTAACAATCTAATATATTAATCTTTTTTATTAGTACAGTTCCAACTTGCGTATTCAAACAAAATGATCATTATTTCCATAAATATACAGTGTAATCGTGCAAGGCGGGCATGACTTTAAATGGAGAGTAATATCTGGATTTGTTCCTTTCAATATTTCTGATTAGACCAAACCCAAAAAGTTAAAAGAGATAGTAATGTTATGGTGCATAGCAGGGCATGACTTCAAATCCATGTAAGTCTATTTCTTCTTTTCCATTTTCAAATAATTGTGCCCCTCAGCATTGACTTCATCAATGTCTCTTCTTTCGGCGTTCGGAGCAAGACTTTGAAGACTTGTGTCTACCAAAAAGTCTTTCACAATGAAAGGGCCATTCATTAGTGACATGTTTTCAAGAGAAAATAATCAAGGAGAAATATTTATCAAATAATTCAAACGTTAATATTGGTATTAATTCTTCAAGAAATTTCGTAGCCAGTCCTTGCACAATTGTACAACACTGATGATTCACTGCAATATTAGTTAATTAAAACTTAAAAAATAATGCAATAGTAGTTACATAATCATATCACAAATCACAAAATGTTAAATAATGTTTTAAATTAAAATAAGAAAAAATAATTGTGAACTTGAACATTAACTGTAGTTTATTCCTACACTAAATCATCTGGCATCTACCATGTCTTATGCTTCTCTTTCTTAGCTTGCTTCTGTTTTTTAAAATATTTTTTTCGCTAATTTTGTTGGAAGATATTCGAAAAGCTTCTTTTGTGTTAACTGGTGCTGGACTCATTTTGGACGGACCAGAGAGGAAGGCATTGCCACGAAATTACATTCTATTAGAACTCTCAGAACTTTATATAATAATTAGGAAACGAATTAATCCCATTTGCCAGGGAATTTGTTTCTAATTTGCAAATCTGAATTGGAAATGGATTCCTTACTCCCAAATGCAAGTGAATTTGACAAAATTTAAAATGTTAAATAAAAATTTAAAGGTCTAGATTTTAAAACATTATTAAAAATTATTTAATATTTATTAAAATCTCACTCAAATCTCTTTAAATATAAAAAATTTAATTTTTAGATGTAGAGAATTCATATTGTATTTTCCTTCTTTCTTTAATAACATTAAAAGCGCCATCTACCCACACACAACGACTTGGACTTCGAAGTTTACTTTGTTGCTGCTTCCCTACTCGAATGAAAATGACATTCTCTCACCAAATAATGTTTGGACCAGTAAACTATTTCATCGACAGATTTTTCTTTTTAACTTTTCAAACACTAATTACTGTAAAAGAGCGAAAATCGATCATTTTTGTGTGGTATACTGAAATGATATGAATAATGAGTCTCAAACATATATATGAAAAATAAGAGATAAAGAACTATGCTACGTGCATTTCTCCAAAATAATAAACCAGGCTAGCAACCACCACCATTTGAATCTTTTGGAACCTCACTCAAATTATTTATAAAACAAATGAAAATTGCGTTCTTAAGTATTTGTGATTTTACTCAAAATTAGTTAAATTGTTCATTTAACTTGTAGTTTAAAGTGCCATTCAATTCTCTCATAATCTGTTTGTTGAGCAATTGAGCATTAGTATGTAATATGTTTGATATCAATTCTAACGAAAGGTAATGCCGATGTTTAAAAAAGACGAACACTTTAACGTTATTAGCAACATTTTAGCGATGACAATTTAATTTTAATGATGCCAGCATATGAAATAAATTCTATTCACACAAAATCCTACTTTTTGATCCCTTAAAAAAATAGAAAATCTTTATATAGCAATCAGAAAATCAATCAATCCTATTACCATGGAATTTGTTTTTGATTTGCAAAATATGTAGCTTTGACAAACTTAGAAAGGGACAAGTCACACCAAGTCCAGAACCTGGCTTAACTTTAAATTTTTTTTATGTTTTAAGGATTTAATTACAAATTTTTAAACTATAAAGATAAAATAAAAAATCAAGTAAAATTATAACGACCAAAAGTATTCCCTTAATATTATCGTAGTCTTGATAAGATTAATAACCAAACCAATTGATGGCCAAAATTATAATACTGAAACCTGAAGAAAAACGGTAGAATTGTGCCTTTTGAAAACAGAATTATAACATACCTGCCTTTTGATAATTTTAATGACGCCAATATATGAAATAAAATCTCTTCACAAAAGACCCTAGTTTCTGATATTCCTAAAATGAATGACAAAACTTTATAAAGCAAATACAAAATGACTTAATACCCTTACAAGGGAATCTGTCTTTAATTTGCAAAAAGAAGCTTTGAAACAGTCAAAAACAGAGAAGCCACACCAATGAGATGGTTTTGTCGTGAAACCATATAATCGTTCGTGAGGCTTGAACCCCTTGAGGCCACCATTAGTTTCTTCACTACTTCTTCAACTTTTAGTTGTATTAGCATCTCTCACGGCATACTCCAATGAGAATTTCACTAGTTGCATGGCTTATCTTCATTCTTTGCTGCTATGTATGTCTCAGTTTCCACGCCTCTGTGGTTTCTGGCTATTGTCTGGATGACCAGAAATTGTTGTTACTCCAATTGAAGAAGGACCTCATATTCGACTGAGCTCACTGCAGCAAACTGATGTTTTGGAATGAAAGCCTTCCTTGCAGTCAATGGAGTGGCGTGACATGGGGTGAGGAGGGACATGTTACTAGATTAGACCTGAGTGGATGTGGTTTGCGCGGTACGTTTCCAAAAGAGATCTTCCAGATACACTCACTTACATATGTGGATCTGTCATGGAATGATGATCTTCAAGGTTCTCTGCCACAATTCCCGCAGAACGGATCTCTCCAGACATTGATACTACGTGAGACAAAATTTTGTGGAGCATTACCTGATTCCATTGGCAACTTATGGCAGTTGTCTAGATTAGAAATTGCTGAATGCCTATTTAATGGGACATTACCAGATTCAATGTCAAACCTCACAGAGCTCACTTACTTGCACTTGTCAGATAACAACTTCACAGGTCCAATCCCATCATTTCGTATGGCCAGGAAGCTTACTTACATAAACCTATCTGGTAATAAATTAAGTGGTGGAATTCCTTTGTCTCTGTTTTTGCTCCCTTTGCTGGAGACTATAAAGCTTTCCCACAACCATTTTCAAGGTCAGATCAATGAAATTTCAAATGTCTATTCCTCCATGTTATCATTTCTTGATTTAAGCAGTAACCTTTTTGAAGGGCCTATTCCTCAATTTATTTTTCATCTCAAACGACTAAAGTTCCTCTTTCTGTCTTCAAACAAGTTCAATGGCACAATACAACTTGATATGATTTGGAGACTTGAAAATCTAACTATACTTGATCTTTCAAACAACAACTTGTCAGTTGATCCAAATGTTGATGACGCTCACCTTTTATCCTTTCCCAAGATGGCTAGTCTATGGTTGGCATCCTGCAATATCAGACAATTCCCAGCTTTCTTGAGAAATCAGCCACATTAACTGATTTAGACCTCTCAGACAACCGAATTGCAGGAAAAGTACCCAACTGGATCTGGGGCCTTGATACTCTTTCTCGATTAAATCTTTCTTACAATTTACTTCAGGAGATAGAAAGAACCCCACGTAATCTTAGCTCCCATTTATTTATACTTGACCTTCATCACAACAACCTCAAAGGTACACTTCCAGCATTTCTTTTATCTGCCAACTATTTGGACTTGTCGTTCAATAACTTCTACTCTGTTCTTCCACATGACTTTGGTAATAATATGAAAATCACAAATTATCTGTCTCTTTCACACAATGCTCTTCGTGGAGGAATCCCTGATTCCATATGCATTGCTGCATATCTTGGAGTGCTTGATCTTTCCTTCAACAATGTCGATGGGACAATTCCCCATTGTCTAGCAAAAAGTAAGGCTCTTAGGGTATTGAATCTAGGAAACAACAATCTCAGCGGCAATATTCCAGATATTTTTCAAGCTTCATGTGGTCTAGTGATTCTCAATCTTTACCGAAATAATTTACAAGGGCCAATGCCAAAGTCTTTTTCCAATTGCACCACATTAGAAGTGTTAGACCTTGGAAATAACAAGATTGATGATCAATTTCCATGCTTGTTGGAGCAACTATCTAAACTCCGGATCCTCATTTTGCGAAAGAACCACTTCCATGGTCCCATTGGGTGTCCAAAGACAAATGGAAATTGGACTATGCTTCAAATTGTCGATCTTGCTTTCAACAATTTTAATGGAATACTACCAAGAAAAAGCTTCCTGACCTGGAAGTCAATGATACTTGATGAAATTCAAAGGGCATCAGACCCAAAAGACCTCCACTTTAAATACTTTCAACCGTTTTATGATCCAGTGCAGACATATCATATGGCTCCATATCAATTGAATTATCTGGATCAAGTGATAGTTACGAACAAAGGTCAGGAAATGCCCTTGACTAAAATTTTAACAATCTTCACTTTCATCGACTTCTCGTCCAACCACTTTGAAGGGCCAATACCTGAAGAGATGATGGAATTTACAGCAGTCCACGGTCTCAACTTGTCAAACAATCATCTCCAAGGCCACATACCCTCATCCATTTGGAAAATGAGACAGCTTGAATCCTTAGACCTGTCCAACAACTCTTTCACTGGAGTGATTCCATCACAGCTTGCAAGTGAACCTCTCCTATAACCATTTGCTTGGGGAGATCCCTACTGGTACACAGATTCAGTCATTTCCAACTTCTTCATTTGTTGGTAACAATGGATTATGTGGACCTCCGTTAACAAAAAATTGTAGCGGCATTCCAAGAAATTCAGCTGAAGCTGTATATGAGAAGTCAGGAATTGAATTTGATTGGCACTTTGCATTCGGTGGAGCGGTTTTCGGGTTGGGAATCATTGTTGGCCCACTTTTCTATTGGAAGAAATGGAGGATAAGGTATTGGAAACTTATGGACAACATTCTTTGTGGCATCTTCCCTTAGCTTTATCTTGAATACCAAAGGCACCATGGACAAACATACGAAGTTCTGCGTTGGAGGCACTAGGGGAAAGTGCTATGTTCAGTAACACAATTTGAGTGTTTATCTATCCGGTAAAGCCACACACAATTTAATAATAGAAGAACAATGATATACATTTTCCCTAGCGGAATTGTTTGTATTGTTCATATGTGTGTGCTTGGTGAATTTACATTAATCGCAATCTTTTTTGTGTGTCTTTGCTTAATTACATGGCTATATATATATTTTTTACAATGAATTGAAAAATTGGTAATTATATTAATATTCATGCAACTTTTTTGGTTAAAACTTAGAAAAATATCAAATTGTAGTTACATAGATAATTGTTTCACAAAACACAAAAAAGTTAAATAATATTTTAAGAATAATGAGAAAAATTAATTGTGGACAAAATTTTTGAAAGTTAACTGTTTTTTAATCCTTTATTAGATTATTTACCATGTCTGTGCTTCTTTTTTCTTTGCTTGTTTCTGTTTTTGAAAATAGTTATTTGGCTAATTTATATTGCAATTACTTAGGCGTCCTTGTTAATATCCAATTGAGTGACACTTCATAGTAAACTCGTTACACTGCATTTAATTTGTAGGGTCATCCTTAATTACATGTAATGATACTTTTAAATCCTTACTAATTAAACTTAGATGAGCCTTAAATAGAATGCTCTTTACTCTTTATTTAATCCTCACATAGTTAATAATATTGTAATTGTACGTAATTATATATTTGATCTATGGATGTTACTGATACGAGGATATTAAATGATTTTGTGAGTTTTGTGCATACTAAATTCTATTATTGATCTAACAAGAAAACATGTTAATGGCATTTATTGGAGCATAATTGGTCAAATCATATTTATGCTTAAAATCTGTACATATATTTTTAAAAGACAATGGACAAGGTGTGTCTTAGAAAATTGTCTTTTGTTTAACAAATATTTAGCTAAGCGTTACCTTTGTGGCTGGTTACCTAGTTGCGTCTACCAATTGGACCCTCAATTAAAAGGGAAATTATGTACAACCCTTATAAACTATAGTCTAAATAATTTTAGTCCATGAATTTTAAAATGTAACACTTAACTTTCTTAAATCATTGTAAGATGCGTAGATTATATAAAGATTAAAAGTAAAGTTTAAAAATCATGTGATTCCTTATGACAACACATAATTTTTAAATATTAATTTTAAATATTATATGATTGTTTTTGAAAAAAAATTTTAATTTTAATCCTTCACAGTAGTATGATTAAGGGAAGATTTTTGTTTTTTTTTCCTAAAAATGTATGTAGTAGTCACCAAATTTAAATAAATTTGAATTTTTTTTTTTAGTGTTCTTTTTTTGTGTTTATTTTATTGACTAATTACTAATACTAAATTTTAAGAGTATTGATTATTTAATTGTTTTATTATTATAAATTTTAGACGAAGAGGAACCGTTGAAACATGTATCATAAGCATGTACAAATATGGTGCAGCTTGAGAAGAAGCAAATGAAGTTGAAATGTGATATAGTTTACTATATTGGTGTGGTGGATTAATATTATTTTTTTCTTGTACTTGAACTTTTAAATTGGTTTTGTTATTAAATATTGTGTTTCTGTTATTTTATCTAGCGTACATGACATTTTATTTAATTTCCTTTGAGTGGGTTGGCCTTTGTACACAACCCTCAAAGAACTGAAATGAAATGTATTGGTACTCATATTCAAGTGTAAGCCCACAAATACCACATCTTAATTGGGCATCTTTTGTTTTTCTTGGAAATGTTTCATTTTTAAAATCAGTTTCTAGAAATATATTTTAATAAAGAAACAAATGATATTATCCCTTATTGATTTTGTCAAAATTAGATTTTTTTTTCTTCGTATGGTTTAAGGGTGCATTCTCTAATCAGTGCATTTAAATTTTACTTTTAATTTTTGTCTAAAAGGAAAAAAATTCAAACCAAACAAATTCATTGGCCAAAAATATGTTAGAATAAAATGCCTTTGCCGAACAAAATTACAAATTTACATAACTCTTGTATTTTTTTATCTTTAATTATTCCTCATCTAATCCCTGACCCATACGGCCTTTCTGGGTTTGGCCACGTGCCCTTCCTTCTCCTTTTGGGTATTTGCTATCTTGTGGTCCCTGATTCTTAGGCTGACCACGTGGCTGATTCCTCTTGCGACGTCTGTTGGGAGGTAGCATCCAAGGTCCGACGGGAGAACCTCCTTCGCCGCCGGTTAGTTCTCTACATCAGTCTGGTTTTGCTTCGGACAAAGCTCTATCCGGTAGCCATATTCCCCACACTCAAAAGCATATAGTCAATTAATTTAAGATTATTTATAAATTTTTAAATTGTTTCAGTTAAACAGTATGGGCAAAAAATAGTAAGATAATTTTTGTATGGTATACTAAAATGATAGGGATATTAAGGCTTAAAATTATTTTTAAAAATGAGAGATACAGAACTATGCTACTTGCATTTCTCCAAAATAAAGGAACCATGCTAGCAACCACCACCATTTTAATCATTTTAGACCTCACTCAAATTATTTATAAAAAACTAAAAAAATACCGTTTTTTTTTATTTTGAGTGATTTTACTCAAATCATATAGTTTGTTCATTTGTAGTTTGACTCATTTGTTCGGTTTGACATTAATTTTTTCCAAAATTAATTTTGTCTTCCAAACCTCCATTTACGCAAAAAGTAAAAAATACTTGCTTTTCTGTTGGATAAACTATAGCAAACCTCAATTCAATTTTCAAACGAAAATTTTTAAATATAAATCACAGTCATGCAAAATCATGTTTAACCAAAATTAATTTTGAAAATCAAATTAATTCAAAATCATGTTGACCTAATTTTAATCCAAATATGCACATAATAGATTTAGTCTTAATTCTAATAAAAGGTAATGAAACGTTTAGAAAAGAAAGACATTGTAATATTATTATAAAGTATTATTGATAAAAATAATAACCAAATCAATTGTTGGGCCAAGAATATAATGCTAAAGCCTTTTAAGAAAAAAGAAATTATAATTGCGCCTTTCCAAAACAAAATTATAGATTACATACGCTTGTAATTTTAGCTATAATAATAACATTAATAATTGCACGATAAGAAATAAAATCTTCCACACAAAATCCTAGTTTTTTTTTAATAAAAAAAAAATGCTTCATTCCAAATTAAACAGAGTACGTAAATTGAGGACAGTGAGGAACATATGTCCTAACTTGATACTGACAAAAATACAAGGAGTTTTTAGCAAAATTATGGGCATCCAAATTGAGGCGTTTTCCAATCCACACACACAAGTAATCATGCTTGGAGAGCATAATATATTTGCAATCTTAGATTATGTCGCCTCACTTAAAATCATCATTATCAAAAGAATTCAAGGCCATAATAAGGTTCTGGGCATTTGTGCAGAAAGCACCACCAGAATTCAAGTTGCACGAGGTCCACTGGATTACAGTTCTAAGGGTAAGAACTTCAATTATTTATGCTTAGTACGTTCCATCGTAGAAACTAGACATAGAGTATATAATTTCTCCATTCAAATTCTTAAATATTATGCTATACTCTAATCTTCTTTCATATGTACACGTGGCTCCATCAGTGAAACTTGATTATTCACATCCTTTAATTCTTCTGGATTATAGGGTTTATGGAGAATTGTCAAGTGAAAGGATTACCTCCTTTTTATTTGCTTGCTTCTATTCAACTAGGAGTCTTCAAGCTCTGTTAATTAAACTCTTATCTCCCTAATCGTTGCTACCCCAAACCTTTTGATTTCTAGTGTTCCACAATAATCACTATATACAACAAAATTGCTCTTTCAAATTCATTGGATGGTTTAAGAGTATGAAGCAGAAACATTCAGTGAAGCTATGGGCTTCTAAATCACTTCCTAGATGGTTCCATTGATTCCAAATTCTTCTTGCACACACATAGTTGATCAAAGCGTGGGAAGTGTCTTCGGGTTCTTGATAGAATGAACATTCAAGATTAACTTTAATGCCTATACTTTTAAGATTGGCATGGATTGGAGTAAGATCTTAGCATGCTCTCCATAAGAAATCCTTCATATTTGGTGATATGTCCAAGTTCCAAATCTTTCGTCATGGAAATTCTATGAGGTTTGGTTTTGGATTGAATACTAATTTATGGGCTATATAATAAACTGATTTGACCATATAATTCCCTTTTTTATTGTGATGTCATATTCTCTGGTTACTCCTACCCGTTATACTAACAGGAATCTAAGAATAGTTCAAACATCTTCCCCTACAAACATGTTATTCAGTTTCACGATGTCCCATCTATGCTTTCATGTACATGATAACCATGCTTTCTTATCCTCATTGTCTCTAAGGTTATGAATATCAGTAAGGGTAAAATGGCTTTTATAGGGAAGCCATGGATTAGACCAAATCCTAATAGTAAGCCAATTCTCCCTTCCTCCATCGCATACCCTATTTCAATAAAAAAATTGTTGACTAAACACTCTTCCATGTAAAGCTCATATTGTACCTAATAGAGCGGACCAAAATTCCCTTTCTAAGAAGTATTTTGTTTTAAGAACTAGATAAGTAAGAGTTTTGTGGGTCACACCAAGTCACCAACCCTACTTGCCAAGCATGGCCAAAATTAAATAGTGTAAGTTTTGGAATGGGACCAATCATGTCTTCATTATGGATGTGGGAAAATTTGACATTCTATACATACTGTATTATCTAGCCAATCCATTTAGTATCAAAGCTCATTCTTTCCATCATTCCTTTCAGAAAACACCAATTTACTATATTATATGCCTTATTGACATATGTTTCAATGGCTATGTAGCCTTTATTGCCCCTTGTTTTCCTTTTCATATAGTGGATGAGCTTGAAAGCTACTAAAATGTTATCTGTAACCAAGCATCATGGGATAAAAGCTGACTAGTACTTAGAAACCAGAGAAGATAGGATTTTCTTCAGTCTATTACCAATAGCCTTTGCCACAATTTTATAGAGCACATTACACAGAGATATAGGTCTATAATTATTTAAGCTAATGTCTCTGCTAAGTCTTCTGGAAAAGACTCATTAGTCAGCCAGCTAGTGCAACTTTCTATCACTTTATCTCCAATGATGTGCCATAACTTCTAGAAAAAGAATGGATTAAAATCTATTAGGACCAGGAGATTTGTCTGGATGCATTTGAAAATGGCTTTGTTGAATTTAGAAGCATCAAATTTTTTTGTCAACATATCATTGTTGCAATCAATCCTCACTTTCTTTATTAGATTCAAAACATAGTCTCGCTAAGCTTTAGATCCTTTGTACACTTGCTCAAAGTGATTAAGGAATAGATTTTGCATACCTTCATGATCAAAAATACAAACCTTGCCATCATTGATCAGTTTTGTGATTGTGTTGGTCCTCCTTCATACTGAAGCTTGGGTATGGAAAAACTCTGTATTACGGTCCCTTCCTTTAAGCCAATGTAACTTTGATTGATTTCTCCATTTTATCTTATCTTGCTACAGTAATTATTCTTTTCCTCCCTCAACCTATAAAACTTGCTTTTTTGGTTCTCTTATAAGCTATGGTGCAGTGCATTCAACTTCTTTTGTATCTCCTTTGTTTAATTCCAACAATCTCCATTTAAATCTTGACTCCATTCTTCTAACTTTGTTTAGTAGTTAGTCAATCTCTTATTCATTTATGCAGATGACTTTGCGTTCCAGCTTCTGTTGACTACGTCAACTATGCCTTCTTATAAAATCCATGAATTCTCAAATCTAAATCATCTTTTACCTTTCTTGGCTTGCTCTGGATTTAAGCACACTTTTAGCGGAGAGTGATATGAGTATGATACAACCAAGGCTTCCGATATACTATTCAAGAATATGTGAAACCAATCATCATTGGCCATCACACGATCTAGTCTTTCCCTCATGACACTGTTGGCTTTTATTCTTCTTTCCTAGGTAAAGGTGCACCCCTTCGACTGTAGATCATTTAAACTGTTTTTTTCAATGGCAGCTTTAAGACTTGGGAGAAGGAAATTTAGGACGTTTGCTCAGTAAGGGAAATCTGGATATTGGATAACTTTCAAGAGCTTAAGTGGTATTGTTATGTGTAATATATTTGGTTTCTTTAATGGTGTGTATAGGGCGGACATCATAGAAGCTCTCGCCCTCATAACTGCTCTTAGGTAGGCAACCTGTAACTTAATGTCTAGGGGAGTTTTCTACTTAGATTCATAGAATTTGATAAGGAATATTTTGCTCTAATGACAAAGATGATTCTGATTTATGAAGTATTCTTCAAAACTGCAAGACCGTTCTAATGAGATGACTTGACTTTGCTTGTAAGTGGATAAGGAGAAATTCAAACTTTGATGCCCATCACTTAGCTAGGAATTCATTGAGTTCCAATAGCCTTCATGTTAGAACCTTCTCGTCTATATACTCCCATGATCAACCTACTTGATTAATTAAATGGTGGTTATTCTAAAATAAAAGTCAACATAGTTAAACTTGTTCAAGACAAATGATTTTAAAAAGTTTGAAAGAATGTATGCTAAGATGAAAAAGTGTATGTTAAAAAATTAAAACAAACAATTATACATATAATTATGCTGTGACCACTAAAGACCTAAAGTAAATTTAAGACCATTGAAGTATTCTTCAAGTCTGCAAGATCATTCTAGCGACAATACTTGACTTCACGTGTAAGTGGATAAGGAGAAATTCAAACTTTGATGCTCATCACTTAGCCAAGAATTCATTGAGTTCCAATAGCTTTCATGTTAAAACCTTCTCGTCTATGTACTCCCATATTCAACCTACTTTATTAATAAAATGGTGGTTATTCTAAAAAAAAAAGAAAAAGTCAAAACTGTTAAACTTGTTCAAGATAAATGATTTTAAAAAATTCAAAAGAATGTAGGCTAAGAAGAAAAAGTGTATGTTAAAAAATTAGAATAAACAATTATACATATTATTAAGTAGTGACCACTAAAGACCTAATGTAAATTTAAGATAAGCTATATTTTAAATTTTTGGTTTTAGTTAGAAATTAGTTATTAAGTGTGTTTTAAGGAATTATTCAACCATTTATTACGAAGTACCAATAGATTACAGATAAACTAGTACAAAACTTGTTTCCTTTCTAACTTTAAAAGCGTCATCGACTAGCAGACAATGACTTGGACTTTACAGGTTTACTTTGATGCTGCTTCACTACTGGACTGGATATAATTAATTAATATGTGATAGCAACATATCTGAGCAGCGCGTGTGGTTCAAAATTATTGTTAGATTTAATGACAAATGTTGTAGTTCTTTTAAGTTAGTTTTTTAGTTCATATATGGTTATATTTTATATTTATAATATTTACTGTTACAACAGATGATCTAAATTGGGTGAGCGAGAGCGTTGGATTCATGACTATTCATTGTGCGACAAAGATTGAAAGACCAGGAGTTTGGATCCTTTATACTTTTCTCATTAATTTTTTGTTAAGTTAGAGAGATAGATGCAGAGCGAGTAAAGTCTATTTAAATTAAACCTATTTGAGTTGTGAACTTCATTTAATCTATGTCTATTTATGTCCAACTTAACAAAAAAATTAATGAGGAAAAAATTGAGAGGACTCAGATCAGAAATATCAGTGGGAGCAACATTTTCAAATGCAAAAGTGAATTAAGCTTTGAAATTGTCACCAAAGAACAAGCCTTGTGAGTCTGGAACCTGAGAAGGTGGCATTGTCAATGATGACAAGAACTCAAAATAATGGTTTGAATGTGTAAACTACCTAGAGAGATTTTTCTTTTGACATTTCAAACACTTATTGTAAACCACATGAAAGAGCAAAAATCGAGAATTTTTGTGCGGCATACTAAAATGATATGGATAAAGAGGCTAACAAATGAGATTTTTTTTTTTCCAGAAGCTTAAAAAAAGAAAGAGAGATCAGTCCACCACCATTTGAATCTTCTGAAACCTGACTCAAATTATTTATTAATTAAAATGAAAATTGCACTTTTTATTTTTTGTGATTTAGCTCAAAATTAGTTTGTTCATTTGTAGTTCAAAGTGCCATTTAATTCTCTCATAATTTGTTTGTTTGGCAATTGATTAGTATGTAATATGTTTGATCTTAATTCTAATAAATCGTGCACGCGAAGGTTTAATTTTAATGATGCCAGCATACGAACGCACTGGGCCACCGATAGTTTCACGAGTTCTAAAACTCAATTGAATATTGCATCAAGAGGGCAGAAGTGGATCACTTCGGTTTGGTATCTAAACTGATACAAAATATGAGAACTAATGCATAGTTATCTTTTTCTTTTATTAATGACTTTGAAAAAAATATTTTGATCAAACCCAACTTTTCCTTCCATATAATCAGCATCCAAACGTGTCTATTTCGACAAGTCATTAAAAAGTAGGTTATTTAATATATATATATATATATATCTATATTAATTCTAAAATTGTTAATAGCATGAGTTAAGGAGTTATTCGTATAGGTATAAAATGTCAGAATTGTGCCTTTCGAAAACAGAATTATACATACCCCTTGTAAATAGCTATGATAATTTTAATAATGCCTGTATATGAAATTAAATCTCTTCACACAAAATCTTACTTTATGATATTCCTAAAAATAAAAAAGAAAAATTTTATAAAGCAATTAGAAAATGAACTAATACCATTACAAGGGAATTTATCGTTAATTTGTAAAAATGAAGCTTTCACAAAGCCAAGGGACAAGCCACACCAAGTTCGAGACCGGAGAATATGGTTTTGTTACGAAATGAATTGCATGCCTTTTTGATAATGAATGGGCCAACACAAAATAGTTCATAAGTCTTCAAACCCCTAAGGCCATTATTAGTTTCTTCAACTTTTAGTCATATGAGTGTCTCTCATTGTATACTCCAATGAGAATGTCACTTGTTTTGTGGCTTTCTTTCATTATTTACAACTGGTTGTTTTGTGGCTTTCTTTCATTATTTACAACTGGTTGGGACATGTTACTGGTCTAGACCTAAGGGAAGAATCAATATCAGGTGGATTGGATAATTCTAGTTGTCTCCTCAGTCACCACTAGCGTGAGAATTTGAATTTGGCTGACAATGACTTCAATTCAGCGATTCCATCTGGAATTGAAAATTTGAAGAACTTTTTCTTTAGCCAACATGATCTTTGATTCAAAAAAACAACATAAGTACAATGTTTAAACAAAGGAAAATAGAAGCTAAGACATGAAAAAGACATAAACATCTACAAGAAGTCTCAAAGGCAATAAAGAGAAAGAAATGCATCCTTTAACAATTCTAAGATCAAATCCATAGTTTTATCACTCACTCAACATAAACACTTAATGTGATAAAGCTTCACAAAAAACAAAAGCTTTTAAATACTTAGTGCAACCGTCGTACAATTCATGATTTTCATCACCAATTAAGTCAATAAAGTTGTGTGTTTCCTCATTAGGCCCGTTATTGGAATCCATTTGAACTTCATTAGTAGAATGGTCAGGAGATCTTAATTTGTTGTCTCTTTATCTAACAACTCTAAAGGCATCCTGCAACAAATCTTGCATATCCCCTCCTACTTGGTCTACTTGTTGCACTATAGGACTATTAGGACCACCCTCTTCTATACTTCTCCATGCCTAATACAAGTAGTATACCCTAATGGAACCCCATTGCATACCAAATGGTCAAAAATGACATCTCTAGTAAAATATTTTTTAAAACCACAACAAATACATAGGTATTTTATAACTCTTTTTTGCATTTGTTCTAAAGAATACAAAATCAATAAAACTTTCTATCCTGCTGACATATTCAGGTGAAAATTATGGCTTATTAATCTAACTTTTATCCATCATCACACCCAATTATTTATGGAAAAGCCCAATCAAAACAATATAAAAAAATATAAAAGCAAGATTAAGTGTACAATTCCAGTAATAAGCACACATACAATTACAAGTATACTAAAAATATAATAATTATTTTCTAACTAATTAACAAGATTATATTTTATGACTGTGAACACCTTATCTCAAAATAAGATAAAAATATAAATTAATGATTAACTAATTAATCAATTAATTAATTCATTAATTAAGCAAATGCAATTTGGGTGTCAAAAAAATAATAAATCTAAATAGGAAAAACAAATAAAGACCAAAATATGAAAAATAAAATAAAAAATCAAAAAAAGGAAAAACATAAAAAATAAATAAAT
Source organism: Delonix regia (assembly GCA_037074485.1). Classification (NCBI taxonomy): domain Eukaryota; kingdom Viridiplantae; phylum Streptophyta; class Magnoliopsida; order Fabales; family Fabaceae; genus Delonix; species Delonix regia. The sequence continues at coordinate 2,573,351 of CM073460.1, read as the reverse complement.
ATATATATATATAAAATAATCCTAATATAATATTATAGGAAAAGGCCAAAAATATATGGATCTAAACAAAGCAAATGTTAAAGCATGTAGAAGGTTACAGGTTCCGTGGATGCCCTTTTTAGAGTTGCAGATTGCACCATTTAAGAAAGCTAGCTTACTCTTGCTGCTGCAATAGACTGGAGAGGTAGAGACATAAGAGAAGGGGGACTGCTCCTCTACTTTGACCAGATCTTTTTCTTCATGGCATGGAACCACGAATTGGTTAAAAGTCTCTTAAGGTCTGAATCACTGGCGGCGGATTCTTTTGTTACTGGGGGGAAAGGATCTGAAATCTTCCAAGGTTGCTCGTCTTCAAGGGGGCAAGGGATAAGCGATTCATCAAGCGGCTAATTTAAACTTAAAGCATAAACCATTCCAATGGAGCCCAAGGATAAAGGCTGAGGAATATGGAAAATAAAGAGTAGACGCAAACATGTGAGAAGCACGGAGGGGTGTCGTGATTTAGAGTCCCTGTTTTACTAACGAGAAACAGGGACGAACAGAGAGTTGGGGGATTGAGAGAGAAAGCCACGCCATAAACTTTCGAGCACTATACAATCTGATCAACGGGGGAGGAAGCTCGATTACTCGAGACCCAAGCTGAAATCCTCATCGTGCTTCCAGAGGCGAAGTACGATCTACACACAACTCGGACCCTTGAGTTTCTTGGACTTAACCTCTTCCCAAACTCAAACACGCCCAGTGAAGTGATTATTGGAGTCTTGGACACTGGTGTTCGGCCCGAGAGCAAGAGCTTCGATGAAACAGGACTCAGACGCATTCCTAGTAATTGGAAATGCATATAGTTTGTCTGATATAGCACCATGGATAACCACCGTTAGTGCTGGTACACTAACATTGAAGACGCTGAAGGGAAAAGCAGCTGTGGAGCATTGCCCCTGTTATAGCTTCGCAGAACAGGGGAAGAAATGCATCTGAAGGGCTTTGTAGAGATTCATTATCCCATCACAATGGGGTGTACCCAATCGAAGATTGAGAACAAAGAAGCTGTGGCCCGATGCAAAGAGCGCAAGCACTTCATGAAAAAAGCCGTCTCAACTCGCAACGCCTTCACTACAGCACACTCCTGTTATGCCACCTCCTACGTCGAAATAGAAACCAGAAACTCAGTTAGAGTCAAATCATCCTATGCCTCAGCCGCCATAGAGTTCTGCTTAGGATTACTTCTTTCCGTCGATGGAGAACATGCCAAGAACAAGCTTAAGTGGCGTAGAAGAATTTAGCATCAATAATGAGGAAATTGAGAGGCAAGAACTTGATGAGAAGCCCAGTATTATGGGAGGTGAGAAAGATGAGGTGTCGGCACCTCCAGAGAATGTGGCAGAGTCGCCACCGGTACCGCCAGAGGCTATGGTGTTGGCATAGAATGGGAAGGGTTTGAAGAAGGTGAAGCAAGGACAAGTTTCGATTATGGAGGGGAAGAAGATTGTCAAACAGAATGTGGATCTGCTGCAGATATTCAATGACCTTGATGACCATTTTCTGAAGGCTTCGGAAAGTACTCATGAAGTTTCAAAGATGCTTGATGGTACACGGATGCACTATCACTCCAATTTCGCTGATAGTAGAGGACATATTGATCACTCTGTGAGGGTGATGTGAATTATCACATGGAATCGGTCCTTTAAAGGAATCCCAAATCTGGATGATAGGAAGGATGATTTTGATTCAGACGAGCATGAAACTCATGCTACTGTTTTGGACGAGATGCTTGCATAGGAGAAGAAACTTTATGATGAAGTTAAGGCAGGTGAACTCATGAAATTTGAATACCGAAGAAAGGCTGCCTCACTTAATAAGATAAAGAAAAAAGGTACAAATCTTGATGCACTGGAGAAAGCAAAGGCAGTTGTTAGTCATTTACATACAAGATATATTATTGATATGCAATCTATGGATTCGACGATGTCTGAAATTGTGTATGCCCACCATGAGAAGCAATCAAATATTGTACTGGCGTTGGGATCCCTAGACGATTCCCAGTCACCTATGACGACAAGTGACTACCATCATAATCAAACATACCAGTTATTGGTTGTTGTGCAAGAATGGCATTCATAGTTTGAGAAGCTAATGAACTTTCAAAATGGGTACATAAGGGCCCTTAGCAATTGGTTAAAATTCAATCTTATCCCTATTGAAAGCAATCTGAAAGAGAAGGTTTCATCCCCCCAAGAGTTAAGAATCCAACCATACAGGGACTCCTCCATGCATGGCAGGACCGTCTTGAAAAACTTCTTGATGAGCTTGTTAGAATGGCTATGTTTAACTTTACTGCTATGATAGATACTATTTTCGACCAACAAGCAGATGAGATGTATTTAAAGCAAAAATGTGAGGAAACACAAAAGGAACTTTCCTGCTAAACCAGGAATTTCGAAGACTGGTATCACAAGTATATCAAAGGAAAGTACCGGACGAGCTTGATCCAGACAGGGCAAAAGTAATAACGCTCCTAAGGAAGTTGTTACAGAGAAGCAGATTATGGTTGATCAAGTGAAGAAGAGGTTGGAAGAGGAGGACGAAGCCTATGCAAGGCAGTGCCTTTAGGTGAGGCAAAAGTCCTTGGTAAGTCTCAAAAATCGGTTTCCAGGAAGCTCACGTGCATGGCAAAATGCTTGTGGGTGTATCTATTGCTTTCTCATATTTTTTATGTCTTTTTTTTTTATTTATGTATTTATTTTATTATTATTTTATCTTCTTATATCAATGTGAAACTAATTTTGGCCATACAAGTAAGGTTTTAGGAAATCATCGTGTGAGAATATTATTTTCCTCAAATGCTTGGGATCATGTGAGATTTTAATCTCTTTAAATCCTGAAAATTAGTACATATTTGTTTTAAAAATAATAATAATGCAAAAATAAATACTTTAATTAAATATTTTTTATTATTTATGAAATCGTCGTGTGAGAATATTGTTCTCCTCGAGTGCTTGAGATCATGTGAGATTTTAATTTCCTTAGATCTTGAAAATTAGTACATATTTGTTTTAAAAATAACAATAATGCAAAAATAAATACTTTAATTAAATGTTTTTCATTATTTGCAAAATCATCGTATGAAAATATCGTTCTCTTCGAGTGCTTGGGGTCGTGTAAGATTTTAATCTTCATAAACACAAAAAATTAGTACATTCTTGTTTAAAATAATAATAACAATAATGATAATAATGCAAAAATAAATATCTTAATTAAATAATTTTTTTATTCTATTATTTACAAAATAATTAAGTTCGTTCTTTATAATCATTTCATTTAAATTTCAAAATAAAGATTAAAATTCCAAAAATAAACAAAAATTAAAAGAGAGAAAAATGAAGAGGTAAATAAAGCTAGATTAATCAGGTTGTTATAAATTAAAATACCCAAATCAAATTCCAATCCCATTTTGCTTATGAGAATCTGTTTAATTTGAACTTTCTTGTTGTCATCACAAAAATTACTAATCATCAACCAATAGACATGTCTTTTTGGTCGAACTACGTGGACTTTGATCTCTATTACGGGGTACGTAGACCTTAGACTTTCATCCTAGGTCAAATCTGCCCTTTGTAAATATCTATTTGTTTGTTTCTATTATTGTCATTTTTGTCTTTTCTGTTTAACGGACATGTATGTCAATAAAGGGTAATTGAGATAAAATTAAATGTCATATTCTATTTCAACTGACTAGTTTAAGGTAACCGTCCTTATGGACAGGTATTGTAAGGTGTCTAACACCTTCCCTACACTCAAATAGACTCTCGAACCCATCTCTAGTTTCACAGACCGTTTTGCCTTTTCTTTTTGTTTTAAATTGGTTTTCCAAAATTTTTTGTCAAAAATTTTGGTGGCAACTCCAAATAAATTTATTTTCAAGATTCATTTTGAGAATCAATTTCAAACCTTTTTATTCTTCTTGCTGAAAGATTAGTTACAACAATGATAATTTCCATAATCACATTTTATGCACATCTTATGTATGGCAATTTCTGTAATTCACATTAACTAAGGAAGGACAGTATTGTACCTTTAACTAAGCAACTTTAACGATGAGCTTCTTTACTCTCTCTCATTTGGTTTATGAGAGCCACAAACCATTTGTTAGGCTAAAACTAATGGGCAATTATTTAATAAAACTAAAAATGATATCAATTATTGAACAAGAATGTTTATGTTCATCTAATGATTAATATCAATATTGATCAAACAAGACATTTATGATAAATTTAATCAATTTGTTGCTGTAATTTTGAAAAATGTCCATATATAAAAAATTAATTTAAAAAGACAACTAATTTAAAAAATAGTACTATATATGTGAGGATTCAAAATAAAATTATATAGGATAGTTTAGGTTGCACTCTTCTGCTTTCCTACTCAATCCTGCTACTTTTTGTCAAATAACTTTATAGTGCATAGTATTATACTGTCCAACACATTACAGAAAATCATAAAGCAGAGGCTTCTTTACGTAACCTGCCCGTATCATGTGTTTTGTTGCTCATATTCTACTTAAAATCTCCAAAAGATTCATGGAAGATATCCAAGAATAAGCTAGCTAGTAGTGCTGATAAATATAAGTTAAACTTCATCATTTCAGGTTTGCTTAAAAGGGGTAACCATCTAAGGAAAAGAATTAAATTTTGTATCTCTATAGGTTAAGCCAAAACCAAAAGTATCCAGAAAAGACCAAAAATAAAGGCTTGGGCTTAGAAGTTAAAAGTTTGAACAACGCTGAAGCTACTGATCTTATGATCCCATGGAACCATCCAGCTTGCCCCTAAGAAAGGGAAAAAAAAAGTTCGCAGCATGACAGATATTAATCCCATCCTGTGACTCAACAACCAGGAAAGCAATTAATTAATCATAGATTAGGGGGAAATAATTATCCAATTAAAAAAAGAAAGTATAGCAAAGTAAACACAAATGTGATGTTAAATTAGAACAAGCATGATCGAATAATATTAAAAGCGAGAGACAGAAAGAAATTAGGAACGATTTTGTTAATAGGATAAGTCAACAGAGAAAACAATCTAGTCTTGGGCCTCTTTAAAAAAAAAAACAAAACAAATTAACCACAAATAACATTTTATTTCAAAAATTTAGTCGTGGGCCTCTCTAAATATGCTTCAATAGGACCCCCAATGTTAGAGCCAGAATGTTAATTTTATTTTTTGAACTACCCATTAGACATAAAATGAGCAGCATCTCCAGTTGTGTTTAAAATTAGGCTCATGCATTCAGCCCAAAAGATGATCCAAATCATTACTCTAAGATGAGAAGAGTTTACTCTCTCTCTCCCTGGGCAAAAGAAAAGAATCAAAGTTACATATCTCATTATGCAAAATCAACGCCTACCCACTGCACAATATTTCCTAGTGGGCACAACTTTCATTTTAGAATTTGGACCCTTTCTCAATCTCCATTTATATAGGCCCCATGCATATGGAAAATAATCTAACTCATTTTTACCCTAATTTATTTTCTCCAAATTTTCTTTGGCCAACCTGCATTCATTTACATTATTCTGCTTAGACCTGTACTGAAATGAACAGTAATTTAATAGTCCTCATCCGTCAAATAAATGAGTTAAACAGAAATGAAGTGCTGCATTTACTATCCTATGGAAAGCTTTTGATCCAAAAAAAATCATTAATAGAATGAGTGTGAAGATTGGGCCAAGAATTTTGAAGTTGAGAATCTACCTAAAAAGATAATACACAAGGGCCTATCTTTCATCACAGTGCAAATGCATTTATCAGATGATGCATAGCATCAACTATACTATTCTCCCTCCATTTGGCATGAATATTATCAATGATTTCTACCAAAGAGTTTAACTGTACATTATGAAGCAATTCCCAAACTGGAAAAATATCAATTTGAATATCAAAGATTTTAACTATGTGCCACAGGGAGAGTAGCATCACAATCAAAGATCTTATAGTGAAATGCAGTTGCCATATTGATTTGACTAGCTAATTAATTAACATATCTGTTTGAACCCATCACCCATACTCTCCATTAACTCATCACTCTCCACTTACATGAATAAGACAGCACTTCGGACACACTTGTGGAGAAAAGATACAGAATAGAACCCCACCACAATACACAAGTCGAGCAAGGGAAATTAAGATACAGAATTGCAGAAAAAAAAAACATCACTTCCAAAAAAGTGATTTGAGTCTTCATAATTTAGAAGTTTGTAATTGAGTCTTTATTGGCGCAATATTGTAGTGTTTATAGTCCTTATTGTTTCAATTTTTTTTTAATTAAGTCCCTGTTATTGGATAGGTTCTTTTATGCAAGGAAATTAATAAGTTCACTTGGATCACTACACAATAAGTCATATTTCTTCACTAATTACTGTGCCCCTCTTAGATTTTCTTTCCCTTCATCTGTATATGACATAATAGAACATAAACATACCAAAAGATTACAGCAATATAGCATAATATCAGCTAAGGAAACAAAATTCAAATTTTGCACTTGCTTTTCTCGTAGCATTTTTGTTTGTTGGAACCACTATCCTTTTTTTCACGAAAAAAGTATAAAATTAGTCTCTCACTTTTGTACTTTATAACAATTTAATCCCTTACAAATTTTAATTTGTACAAAATTAGTTCCTAAAAAATTTAAATGTGTACAAAATTAGTTCATTCGCTTGTAATAATCAGAAACTAATTTTGTATAAAATAAGATTTTTAAAAGACTAATTTGTTACAGTTATTTGTGAGGGACCAAATTATCACAATGTATAAAAATAGATAACCGATTTAGTACATCTCTCTTTTCTTCACTATTCCCAAATATTAGTTTTCACTTTTCCATTGTCATAAAATGACAAGGCCTAATGTCCATGACAAATTAAATGAATGACAATATATCAATTTAGTATACTTAGTGCAGAATTTTCTGTCATAAGTTGGTTCTCTTTATAAACTAACTTCATTATTTACCTCTGGTTTAATCTATTCCCTTATCCAGTAAAATAAAGTTATATCTATGGATTCTTGTAATATTAAATCGGGTAGCACATGGAATTCTTAATTAGCTCAACATGTCTAAAATGACATATAAAACAATGAGGCAGGCTGAGATCACTGACTAATCCTATGATTAGAAAACATATGACACTAAATGATAAAACTGAATAAAGACGAAAGAGAGAGGCAGAGGTCAATGATTGTGACATGTAGGTTCTTACATGTTCAGCCATGGGTTACAATGTTCTGTTGGCTTTCACAATCAGACTTTCACAGGTGAGAAAGAATAGCTTACCAACATTCCCCACACAAAACACAATCTTGCTCCAGCCAAGGCAGAGTATCTTATGAGAGACAAGGAAAAAGAGGTCAAACATAGTTTAGACTATTTAACAAAACAAGATACATACAAGTTGGCTCTGCTAATTTCCACCTATTGGCAATGAAAAATTCCTATAAAGGCAAGATCTAAAACATACCTTAAGAGAGCTAAGCACAAGAGGCAGTAAGTAGAGCACAGCGGACAAGCACGATATAGCAACTGAGCACGGTGTTGCAGCCGAGCATAGCGATGCAACCCACGGCAGAGAATGACAATAGAGGCATAGCAACACGGAAACGCAGCAAGGAGCCAATGTTTTACCCTAGATAGGAAATTAGGAATAACAAAATAAGAAAGTTTTTTTTTTTTAACATTTAACTTATTTTTAAATGGCTTTAACATTGGATATGACTGACATTAGCTAGTCATTGCTACATTTTTAACATTCTAATGCTTAACCAACGTTAAAAATAACTTCTTTTTTTTTTTTTTTTTTTTTTCAGTGATAAGCTCATTCAAGCGTGTTGCAGCTTAAGTAAAAAGCAAAATAAGATGAAATGTGATTCTCTGTTACCATAGATTGATATGGTCTAATACTTGGACTAATGAAATTTGTCCTTGTTTTTGTGCTTGAAATATTAAGCTGGTCTTAACTTTGTGTTTTCTATTATTTCATCTTGCATATGTTACATTTTATTTAGATTTGTCAAAGCCCTAGCTCTTCTATAAAACTCTTTAAATTGAATGGACTAAAGGACCAACTATAATATTCATAAAATTTATATGCTAAATACCTTATTTTAAGTGAGGAAATATTTTTTAATGATTTTATGAATTGAAAATGTAAGAGAATGCAATTGGAGTAAGAGTATATTTCGTAAGAGAGAATATTGATAAAAGGAAATTTAGAAAGGCTTAAATATAAATGGAAACAATATTATACATGAACAAAGATTAGTATAAGTGGTTAAACTTCACCTTTTGCACCAAAAGGCACACAAGTTCAATTCTCCTGTGGACAATTCTAAAACTTCTAAGATTTTTGCCACATGTCTCCCACAAGAAATTACCATTTTGCCCCTAATTATATCTTCTCCTCTATCGTACTCCTTCCTTTCATGCAAACATCTTTGTGTAACCGTGGATCAATATCTTCATCCTTCCTTTACCACAACAATGCTTGTCTATGTCTCGTCGGTGTTTGCTCATCCTCAACAGCCATGCTTTGTTAATGTTTCGCTGCTACTTTGATCTAAAAATGCTAGGGCTTCGACAAAAGCCCTATTTGCAATTTCATATCAATTTGAGCAAGATTGGGTATGCTTTTCATTGAATTTTCATAAGGCATTACTTCCATAGTATGTTTTGGCCCTTTCTTCATTGATTTCACTTATCAATTTCATCGATTAAACTCTAAAATTTGAAGTCCTTATTTATAGCATGTTCCTTGTGACTTCAAAGATAGTTGAGTGAAATTGGTGCATTTTTCTTCTAGTTGTCTTAGGACTTTAGTTCTAAGAAGTATTTTGAAGTTTTCTCTCTTGTTTTAATCAGTCGATTTCATCAATTTAGCTCAAAATTGGAAAACCCAATTTCGTATTGTTCGTGCGGGAAAAGTGGAACTTAGAGCTCAATTCAGTGTGATATTGTCAACTTAAGTTGGAACTTCATATCCTAGGAAAACTTCAAACCTTTCTTCCTTGCAATCAGCAGTTAATTTCAAGTTTTAGTTCCAAAAACTGAAACCCCTAATTTGGTTGTGTGGTCTTACTTGTAGGGTGATGGAAATTAAGTTTTTTACATTTCTCTAACGTCACTAAGCATCTAAGGGAAGGATTATAGCTATTGAAAGTTTTCGTTTGAGTTATAAATTGATTAGATAATTGTGCTTAATTTTCTAGGATTTTTATTGATGTTAAAGGAAGAAAAGATGAATGGAAAGCCTTGTTGTAGTTGATAAAATAGCCTTAGATGACTATTACTATTTAATAAGTAATTTTGGGATTTAGTTGGTTGACATTTAATGCCACATTGATGAAACCGATAAATTATTAATTATGGAATAAGGCAAAATTAAAGCTAGGTGGAGAGGATCTAAGGTATTAAATGTTGTTTAATGTCATAAATTAATTTTGGTTTAAGAAAGTGTCATTTCCAAGCTATGGAATGTAGTTAGATGATAAGTAATTATGAAGATAGAAGTTAGAGAAAAAACTTGTTGCAAGTGCATTGGAAAAGAAATGGATTATTAAATTCTTAAAGGAATTGAATAGAAATTAATTAAGTAAAATGGGGAAACATATGATGTTACTACTTAGGATTAAATTAAGCATGTTATAAGCCTAACTAAGATGGTGTTTATTTAATAATTAGACTTCGAAATATGAAGTGAGATATAATTATGGAAGGCTGTGTTTAATGATCTTTGAATCATAAATATTGAGCTTTATGTTTATGGTTCAAAAGCAAATGAATAGCTAAATAAATAAATTGATAAAATTAAATAAACTATTTTTGGATATCAAAGGTTAATGATGCGGATTTCTATTTTACATTATCGCTTTGCAAAAAAAAAAGTATAATATTGTTATTAGAACTTCCATATGATGTGGGCAAAATTCCTAGAATTTATAAACTTCATTTATATTTTCTAAATATTGTGACAATTCTGAAGTTATGAAATACTCTAAATTTACATTTTTGGATTTCACTAATTATAAGTTTTGGATTTATAATGATTTTACATTTTTGGACTTCTATGTTTCGTACTTTGAAGTGTTTTGATTTTACATTCATAAAGTACTATAATTTTTAATGATGAAGCATTATAAATTTGTAATTATCATTTACTCTAATTTTGAGGTTTGAAACTACCCTTCTTTTGTTTTTCTAGATATTCTAAAATCATTGACATTTAACAAAGTTGTATCTGAACTTAGAAATACCAAACATTTGATAATTTTCTGACTTTTTCTAAAGTACTTTGATTCTATGTTATAAAGCACTTTGATTTTGCATTTATGAAGCCATCTGATACTATACTTATGATGTACTCCAACTCTGAATTTTGAATCACATTGATTTTGTTTCTCTAAATAAGTTTGAGTTTAAATTTTTAAACATACTCTAATTTTAAACTTTTGATTTGTTTGGTTATGTATTTGTGTATGTAAGAGAATTTTTAGGGAATCCACCCTAAAGAGGACCTTATAACTAATGACAATAAATGTTAGTCGTAGTACATTATGATATGATATTTTTATATGACTGAGGCATAATGTCATATTCTGTCAGAGACTTAAGGTTATTATTTTGATTATATCGAGCTGTATTGCTTGAGTCAGATATTTGATCTGATATGACAAACTAGCCTAGAGCTAGCATTTGATTAAAATGGTTTTGTTGGATGTTCCTTACCATTTGAAGGGAATGGTGTGAAGAAGATGGGTAGAGTGTGAGGTATTTAAATAGAATTTGACAACTAAGATTTAACTACATATTTTTTATTCAACGGTTGTGATTTAATCTTAAATCATAAATATCTAAGATATAATTATGGTTTGGGTCTCACGGATATCTAATATTTTATTATGGTATAAGGCTTGCATGTTAAGATAATGTCATGGGTCCTTTCTTGTGAATTAACCATTTTGTCATTAGAATTTTTTCAAAAATGATCATTTTGGCCCTATGCCTTTAAACTAAGTTTCATGTTTTTTTTTTTTTAATGATTCAACTAATCATATTTATTCTTGTTTAATTCTTTTTTATTTTTCTTAAATAATTTATCTAATATTAAAATAACTAATTTAAGGAGGTTACATATGGCATTGTGGGGTTGTGGCTTTGAAATTTGTGAAATAACTGTAGGTAAAATGAATGCACTAATGAGTGACCAAAATAAATAAATGCATTAATGATCTTCATGTAATTAAGATACTATCATTCTTTGAATTTGGATTTTTTTTTCCTTAAGTTTTTTAAGGAGTACTTTAGTATACTGGCTAAAAATTATTTATTACACATGTTAATTAACAAAATTAATCTAAAATCATTTATTGTACCTATTATTAATCTTATTGGTTAAGATTAATTTATTATATATAAACAAAAAACTAATTCTTAGCCCGTGCTTAAAGAACACACGTTAAATTTTTTTTTTCTTTTAATAATTTTTTATCAAAAAGAAATCGACCCATTAAAACTCACCAATCATTTAAGTCGCAGTCTTATTTGAATTGACATAAAAGAAATGAAAAGGATTGTGACTCTTCTCCTAGTGTCATCTGCCAACAGACGACTTGGACTTGGACTTGGACTTGGACTTTTGAAATTTACTTTGATGCTCCCATTGAGTCACAACGCAACAAGTCATGGGAATTAAAAATGGTTTGGACGAACAAACTATCATTGGAGAGATATTTCGTTTGACTTTTCAAACACTTATTGTAAATCACATGAAAGAGTGGAAATCCAAAATGTGTTATGCTAAAATCTAAAATGATATGGATAATTAATGAGGATTTAAAATATAAAACATGCGAGATAAAGAATTATTCATAGGTCTTGAACCCATTGTACTGGGCCACTATTAGTTTCTTCACTAGTTCTGTAGTGTTATAATTCATTAATTATAGTGAAAAGTATATGTCAAACTACAGTGATATATGGGTTTTTCCTACAAAAGAAAAATATTGTTAGTTTACAGTGTTGTCGTGCAAAGTGGGCATGACTTCAAGTTGATAGTGATATATGGGTTTTTCCCATTCAAACCTAAAAAAGTTGAAAGAGATCACTAATCCATTCCATGCTTTCATTTCTTCTTTTCCGTCTTTAAATGACTCTGTCCCACAGCATAGACTTTGTATTATTTTTCTTCTTTCGGTGTTTGGAGTATAGACTTGGAAGACTTCTTTCGGTGCGACAGCAGCCACATTTTGAGCACTCATATCAATAAGTTTTGCACCTTGTTTTCATCGACTCTTATCATATAAAGATATATTTGCAAGCATTTGCAAGTTTTGATTAAGGATTGATAAATTATTTATTTGCATTAAGGGTACGAATGAATGTTGAGAAAAGATATAAAAGAATTCTTTCTGATCTTCTTTTTCTTTTATTGATAACTTTGAAAAAAATGTTTTGATTAAACCTAACGTTTTCTTCCATAATCTGCATCCAAGCATGTCTATTTCCGCAAGTTATTGATAAGTATATCATTTGAAACTGCACTAAAAATATCTAGAGAAAATGAAAATTACGTTTTTATTATTTGTGATTTTACTCAAAGTTTGAGCATTTACAGTTTAAAGTGCCCTCCAATTCTCTTATGATTTGTTTGGTTAGCAATTGATTAGTATGTAATATATTTGGTCTAAATTCTAAAGAGAACTATTGTGAACGCTTGAAAAAAGATAAACATTTTAATATTTTATGAAGTCTTGACACGTTAATGACTAAGTCAATAGATGGGTCAACTAAACAAATAATACTCAAGCCTTGTAAAAAAAAAAATGTCCAAATTGTGCCTTCCGAAAACAGAATTATAAACTATATACCATTATATTTAACTATGCTAATTTTAAAAATGCCAGTATATGAAATAAAATCTCTTCACACAAAATCTTAGTTTCTGATATTCCTAAAAAATAGCAAAACATTATATAGAAATTAGTAAATGAATTAATACAATGACAAGCCAGGGAATTTGTCTTTAATTTGCAAAATTGAAGCTTTGACGAAGTCAAGGGACAAGCCACACCAAATCCGGGACTAGAGAAGATGGTTTTGTCATAAATGAATGGCATGCCCTTTTGACACTGAAAGGGCCAACACGGAATAGTTCATAAGTCTTGAACCCCCTGAGGCTACCATTAGTTTCTTCACCCGTTCTTCAACTTTTAGTTGTATGAGTATCTCTCACTGTATACTCCAATGAGAATTTCACGAGTTGCATGGCTTATCTCCATTCTCTACTACTGTGTATGTCCCAGTTTCCATGTCTTTGTGGTTTCTGGCCTCTGTCTTGATGACCAGAAATTGTTGCTGCTCCAATTGAAGAAGGACCTCATATTCAACTCTGCACATTCCAGCAAACTAGTGTTTTGGAATGAAAGCCTTCATTGCAGTCAATGGAGTGGTGTAACATGGGACGAGGAGGGACATGTTACTGGTCTAGACCTGAGTGAGGAATCAATATCTGGCGGATTTGACAATTCTTGTTCTCTCTTCAATCTCCAATATCTCGAGAATTTGAATTTGGCTTACAATGACTTCAATTCTATGATTCCATCCAGAATTGAAAACTTGAAGAACTTGACTTCTCTGAACTTTTCACATGCTGGCTTTGTGGAGCAGATACCCGTGGAGATTTCTCAGCTAACAAGGTTAGCCATTCTTGATTTTACTTGTGTTGGAGATTTGAAACTTGAGAACCCTAATCTGGGGAAGCTTGTTCAGAATCTCACTGAAATGAGAGAACTATATCTGGATGAAATTGGTATATCACTTAAAGGAAATGAATGGGTTCGTGCTTTATCATCATCATTATCTCATCTACAGGTACTAAGCATGTCGGGATGCAATTTATCAGGCCCCATTGATTCGTCACTAGAAAAGCTTAAGAGTCTTTCCATAATTCGTTTGGATGACAACAATTTCTCCGGCCCGGTGCCTGAATTCTTTGCAAAATTGTCGAATTTGAGTGATCTGAGTCTTTCTTATTGTGGTCTGGAAGGTTAGTTTCCAAAAGAGATCTTCCAGGTACACTCACTTACTTCTCTTGATCTTTCTGGGAATTCTGATCTTCAAGGTTCTCTACCACACTTCCGGCAGAACGGATCTCTCCAGACATTGATACTAAGTGAGACAAACTTTTCTGGAGCATTACCTGATTCCATTGGCAACTTATGGCAGTTGTCTAGATTAGAAATTGCTGAATGCCTATTTAATGGGACATTACCAAATTCAATGTCAAACCTCCCAGAGCTCACTTACCTGGACTTGTCATCTAACTACTTCACAGGTCCAATTCCCCCATTTGGTATGTCCAGGAAGCTTACTTTCATACGCCTATCTTCAAATAAATTAAGCGGGGGAATTTCATCAGCTCACTTGAAAGGCCTGGGAAAGCTAGAGAGCGTCTATTTATAGGACAACTTCCTTAATGGAACCATTCCTTCGTCTCTGTTTTCACTCCCATTGCTACGGAATATAGATCTTTCTAACAACCATTTTCAAGGTCTGCTAAGTGCAATTTCAAATGTCTCTTTCGTCAAGTTACAAGAACTTGATTTAAGCAGTAACTATCTTGAAGGGCCAATTCCTCAATTTATTTTTCATCTCAGACAACTTGAGATTCTCCAACTTTCTTCAAACAAGTTCAATGGCACAATACAGCTAGATATGATTTGGAGACTTAAAAATTTAAATGCATTAGATCTTTCAAACAACGACTTGTCAATTGATGCAAATGTTCAGGATGTTCATCTGCTTTCCTTTCCCAAGATGTCTTCTCTGTATTTGGCATCCTGCAAGTTGAGACAATTCCCAACTTTCTTGAGAAACCAGTCCAACTTATGGCAGCTAGACCTCTCAAACAACCAAATTGCAGAAAATGTACCCAACTGGATTTGGAAGCTTGCCAATCTTGCCCTGTTAAATCTTTCTCACAATGCACTTCATGAGATAGAAAGACCCATGTATAATCTTAGCACCCATTTTGATGTACTTGACCTTTATCACAACTACCTTCAAGGTACACTTCCAGCATTTCCTGAAACTGTCAATTATTTGGACTACTCTTTCAATAACTTCAACACCGTTATTCCACCTGACATCGATATGTCTTCTATGATTTTTCTTTCTCTTTCACACAATGCTCTTCATGGAAGAATCCCAAATTCCATCTGTAATGTTTCAGGTCTTCTAATGTTTGATCTTTCCTCAAACAATTTTAATGGGATCATTCCCCATTGTCTAGCAAAAAGTGAGTCCCTTGGGGTATTGAATCTAGGAGAAAACTATCTTGAAGGCAAAATTCCTGATACTTTTCAAGCTTCATGTCATCTAGTGACTCTCGACCTTCAAAGTAATAATTTACAAGGGCCATTGCCAAAGTCTCTATCCAATTGCACCAAATTAGAGGTATTAGACCTTGGAAATAATAGTATTGATGATCAATTTCCCTGCTTCTTGGAGAAATTATCTGAGCTCCAGGTCTTGGTTTTGCGAAAAAACTATTTCCATGGTCGGATTGGGTGTCTAGAGATGAATGGAACTTGGGAGAGGCTTCAAATTTTGGATATAGGTTCCAACAATTTTAATGGAACATTACCAGGAAAAAACTTTCTTGCTTGGAAAGCAATGATGCTAGATCAAACAGCATCAGAAATAAATGACCTCCACTTTGAATGCACCAAAAAAATTTGCACTTCTTTTCATCATGGCCCATGTGTGAATATTTTTATTAGGACATATTATGATCAAGTGATAGTTACAAACAAAGGTCAGGAAATGTCCTTGGAAAAAATTCTACCAATCCATACTTTCATCGACTTCTCATCCAACCGCTTTGAAGGGCCAATACCTGAGGAAATGATGGAATTTAGGGCTCTCCACGGTCTTAACCTGTCAAATAATCATCTCTCAGGACACATCCCCTCATCCATATGGATAATGAAACAACTTGAATCCTTAGACCTGTCCAACAACTCTTTTACTGGGGAGATTCCATCACAGCTTGCAAGTTTGTCTTTCCTTGAATTTTTGGACCTCTCAAATAATCATTTGTTTGGGGAGATCCCTACTGGTACACAGATTCAATCATTTCCAGCATCTTCTTTTATTGGTAACAAAGGATTATGCGGACCTCCGTTAACAAAAAAAAATTGTGGTGGCGTTCCAAGAAATCCAACAGAAGCTGTATACGAGAAGTTAGGAATTGAATTTGATTGGCACTTTGCATTCGGGGGAGCGGTTTTCGGGTTGGGAATCATTGTTGGCCTACTTTTCTATTGGAAGAATTGGAGGATAAGGTATTGGAAACTTATGGATAACATTCTTTGTAGCATCTTCCCTCAGCTTTATCTTGAATACCAATGGCACCATGGACAAACATACGAAGTTCTGCGTTGGAGGCAGTAGGGGAAAGTGCTAAGTTCAGTAACACAATTTGAGTGTTTATCTATCAGGTTAAGCCACTCATAATTTAATAATAGAAGAACAGTGGTATATTTTCCCTACCGGAATTTTTTGTATTGTTCATATGTGTGTGCTTGGTGAATTTACTTTAATCATAATCTTTTTTGTATGTCTTTGCTTAATTGCATGGCTATTTATATATATATATTTTACAATGAATTGAAAAATTGGTAATTATATTAATATTCATGCAATTTTTTGGTTAAAACTTCGAAAAATATCAAATTGTAGTTACGTATATAATTGTATCACAAAACACAAAAAGTTAAATAATATTTTAAGAATAATGAGAAAAATTAATTATGGACAAAATTTTTGAAAGTTAACCATTTTTTATCCTTTATTAAATTATTTACCTTGTCTGTGTTTCTTTTTTCTTTGCTTGTTTTTCTTTTTGAAAATAGTTTTTTTGCTAATTTATATTGAAATTACTTATGCGTGCTTGTTAATATTCAATTGAGTGACACTTCATGGTAAACTCAGTTACACTGCATTTAATTTGTAAGGTCATACTTAATTACATGTAATGATAAATTTAAATCCTTACTAATTAAACTTAGATGAGCCTTAAAGAGAATGTTCTTTACTCTTTATGTAATCCTCAAATAGTTAATAATATTGTAATCGTACGTAATTGTATATTGGATCTATGGATGATACTGATATGAGGATATTATACATGATTTTGTGAGTTTTGTGCACACTAGGTTCTATTATTGATCGAACAAGAAAACATGTTTGTGGCGCATATTGGAGCCTAATTGGTCAAATCATATTTATGCTTAAAATCTGTACATATATATTTAAAAGACTATTGTGAAGGTGTGTTAGGAAATTGTCTTTTGTTTAAAAAATATTTAATTAATCATTACTTTTGTGGCACTTATTGGAGCATAATTGGTCAAATCATATTTATGCTTAAAATCTGTATATGTATTTTTAGAAGACAATTGTGAAGGTGTGTCTTAGGAAATTGTCTTTTGTTTAAAAAAATATTTAATTAATCATTACTTTTGTGGCACTTATTGGAGCATAATTGGTCAAATCATATTTATGCTTAAAATCCATACATGTATTTTTAGAAGACAATTGTGAAGATGTGTCTTAGGAAATTGTCTTTTGTTTAAAAAATATTTAGTTAATCATTACCTTTGTGATTGGTTACCTTTTGTCTATTAATTGGACCTTCAATTAAAAGGGAAATTATGTATAACCCTTATAAACTATAGTCTAAATAACTTTTAGTCCATGAATTTTAAAATTTAGCACATAACTTTGTTTGTTTGTTTGTTTGTTTGTTTTTTTTTTTTTTGCCAAAGACATAATATTACCAACCAAAACAACACAACACTAGAAATACCATGCCAACAACACAAAAACAAAACAAAGAAGAAAACAAAGCAAAACCAGACAATAGAAAAAAGAGAAAAGACACAAACAAGCCTCCAAAATAAAGAAGCCA
Source organism: Delonix regia (assembly GCA_037074485.1). Classification (NCBI taxonomy): domain Eukaryota; kingdom Viridiplantae; phylum Streptophyta; class Magnoliopsida; order Fabales; family Fabaceae; genus Delonix; species Delonix regia. The sequence goes on along the minus strand of CM073460.1, from coordinate 2,555,332 downwards.
AACAACAAACTGACATCATCCCACCCCTTTCTTACAGCTGGTAGCATTAGAGGCAATAATAGAGACATAAGGGAATAGGAAATTGGATTCCCGCCCAGATGGGCATATTCCCTTCTTAGACCATTTAACAAGCTAATCGATTGCTAAATTTGTAGATATTGGAATACAAGGAAAAGAGCACGCACCAAAACCACAGCAAAGGTCCTTTATATCCTCAATCACAGACTAACACCTTCAGTCAGGACACAAACTAGTACCCTTCATGCAAGAGATCATATTAGAATAATCTGATTCAAAACAAATTGAACTAAGACCCACCTCCAGAGCCTTGGAAACACCAGTCTTTAGGGCCAACACTTATGTCATAAAGGTAGAAAATGCATCATAAATAATGCTCCATTCAGCTAAAACTTCACCATCAGAATTTCTAATAACACCTCTAGTACTAGCAGCAAGCGAATCCTCCACAAAATTTCCATCAACATTGATATTTACCTAAGAGAATACAGGAGGGAACCACCCTGAGACATCCTTCTCCTGCTCTTGCACTGTCCTAGAATGAGTATTCCAACCATTACCTTCCCCAGAATTCTAAAACAACCCTTATAGCACAAGTCATAACAGAAAAAGGATTAACTTCATCATGCTCATAAACCTTTCTACACTTGAACCTCCATAAAGTCCAACACAACTAGGCAACAAGTGCTAAATCAAAATCTCCCAATTTGCCAATAGTAAATAGATTCCACATCTAATCACCAAAGGACCTAAACCTAAATGGGTCAATCTTAAAGGATAAGCTACAACCAAACCAGGTAGACTTCACCCAATCATAAAGTAAGAAAGCATGTTCCTCTAATTCAATCAGTTGCAAACAAATAGGACATATTGGACTATCATAACACTTCCTCCTCCAAAGATTCTCTATAGACAATAAGGAGTTCATACAAGCCCTCCAAAGAAAATTCTTTACCTTTTGTGCATCTTTAAGTTTCCAAATAGACTTTCATAAATCATGATGGATAGAAGTTGAACAACTAGGCCTAACAACATTCAAATCATCCTCCTTTAAGTTTAGCAAACTGATATCCCTTCTTAATAGAGTATCAACCATCCTTACTCCCCAACCAAACCCATCTATCCATTCTACTTCTTTTTGGGATAGGGACTTTGAGAATAGTATAGGCTTTTTCTTCAAACCACCACCCCTCAATTAAGGATAAGTCCCACGATACCCCAAATATGAATTCAGCCACACAACTCTCATTCATATCTTCTACATGGTATGAGGAAACGAGTTTATAATTAGGTGAATTTGGATTATATGGATCACTCTAAAAATTAGTCCTTCTACCATCACCAACACTCTATCAAACTTTATTCAAAAGAAACTCTCTTCCCTCCAAAATGCTACTCCCTACCCAAGAAGCTCTTGAAACCGTCTTTGCTTTTAAGAAGTCTAATCTTGGAAAGTAAATCCCTTTAAGAATCTTCACCCTTAGTTCTCTGAGAGAGTTTAAGATTCTCTACCCCAACTTTGCTAATAATGCTAAATTAAAGCTATAAAAATCCTTAAAGCCTAATCCTCGCCTAGCCTTAAACTCAAATAGCTTCCCTTAAGCAATCCAGCGAATTCTGCCTTCCTCTTTCTCTTGACCCCACAAAAAGTTCAAAATAAAACTATCAAGCTCCCTACATACCTTTTTGGGGAATAGAAAACAAGACATAGTATAAGTGGGAATTGCATTTACCACTGATTTGATCATCACCTCTCTACCTTCTTGAGAAAGGAGTCTTCCTTTCTAACTCTGAACCTTCTTCCTGACCTTATCTTTAACAAAAGCTAGGATTTCACACTTGGATCTACCCTAAACCACAAGAAGACCCAAATACCTTCCAGGAGAAGCAACTGCCTCTACTCCTATAGCATGATTGATTTCCTCTCCAAGATAATCACAAGTATTTCTCGAAAAGAAAACACATCATTTCTTATAATTCACCCACTGTCCAGAGGCAATACAATAGTCTTCCAAAATCTATTTCATACAATGGCAGTTATCTACTGTTGCTCTAAGGAAGAACACAAAGTCATCAGCAAAGAAACAACGTGTAAGATATGGACATCTTCTAGCCAGCTTAATCCCTACAATCTTCTTCTCCTTAGCATAATTCTCAACCATCCTTGAGAGAACATCAGCAATGATAATGAAAAGGTGGGGATAGAATGGGTCTCCCAGCCTTAAACCTCTCTTTGGCTTAAAGTTTCCAATTATCTTACTAGAAAGCATCAAATTAAATGAGACTGTATCAACACAGTTCATGATTCTTTTCAACTAAGAAGGAGAGAAACCCATTTAGACATAGCAACCTCCAAAAAGTCCCAATCCACCTAGTCATACGCCTTATTCAAGTTAAGTTTTAGAGCCATCTCATGTCGCCCTCCTCTTTTGGCTTTTAAATAATGAAAGGCCTTATGCATAACCACTACATTATCAAAAATTTACCTTCTTACCATAAAGGCCGTCTGGTTCTTAAAAATATACTTAGGCAGTAAACTTCTTATCCTATTCACCATAATTTTTGAAATTATCTTTTAGCAAAAGTTGCACAGACTAATAGGCCTAAAATGACCTACCTTTTCAAGGCAATCCACTTTTGGGATCAAGATCAAGTTAGTTTCATTCATTCTGTAAAAACTCTCATCCACCTCACCATCTCTGAAAAATTCCTTCACCATCTCACAAATCTAATTACCTACAACCTCCCAGCTATGCTAGTAAAAGATACCAGAGAATCCATTAGGCCCTGGCGCCTTCAAACCTCCAAGTTCTATAGCAACTTTCCCAACCTCCTCATCCGTCAGAGGAAAGCAAAGCAAATCATTATCTTCATTACTAACAACCCTTTCTACAAACCTTAAAGTTTTGGAAAAATCTCTAGGGCCATCAAAGTCAAACAGTTAAGAATAAAACTTTTGAAAACATTCTGCAATATCTTCCTATGATTCGACCTTATTGCCATCATCCTATACAAGGAAGCCAACCTTATTCGTAGCTCTTCTTTTCAATGTAACATTATGAAAAAATCTTGAATTTTTATCCCCATATCTTAACCATTAGACTCTTGACTGTTGAGCCCAATATTTCTCCTCTCTGTCCCAAATGAATTTGATCTACTTTAGAATCTCCTTTTCTTCCATCACAATAACTTCATCCCAATTCTTCTTATGACATTTTTTTAGCTTGTCCTTCAAGGAATTCAAAACCACTCTTTTGTTCATAAACTCAAGACAACTCCATTTTATCAACCCCTATCTGACCTTAGCAAGATTACTTAAGAAGGCCTTAACAACTCCACTATGGTCCTCCTAATATTCAACCGCCAAACCGTTAAAATCACTATGACATAGTCATATCAATTCAAACTGAAACACTTGTTCGTAATCCCATTCAAGAAACACAAGTTAATAATTATTGGAGAATGATAAGATCCCATAGGTTCAAAAGCAGTTCCTAAAGCGTTTGGCTATAGTTCCTTCCAATAAAGATTACAAACTACCTAGTCAAGTTTCTCCTTAATATAAGCCCTCCCTAGCCTTCTATTGGACCATGTAAAAAAAGCTCATTTACATTCTAACTCCATCATATTTCCTTCCTCCAGAAACTATTGAAATGCTAGGGAACTAGATATCAGTCTAGTTCTTCCCCCTAGCTTTTCATCACTGTAAAGTAATTCATTAAAATCTCCTATGAAATCCTATGACACTTTTATTCTCATATTTAACCTTCGAGATTCCTCTACCAATTCCTTCTATCTTGTTCAATAGGGGGCTATAAACACATGTAATAAACCCAAAAACCTTATCTAAACCTCCAAGAACCTCAAAATGAATGAAATTCTTAGTGACCTCCTTGATATTTAAATGCACAAATTCCTCCCACCATAGCATTAGACCTTCACTTAGACCCTCTAGCTCTATAACTACCACATTATTAAAAGATAACCTTCTTTGAATTTTTTCAACTTTCCTCCATTTCATCCTAGTTTCCATTAAGAAAACTAAAGGGGTTTATATTTTCTGCATAAGGACTTTAAAGATTTAACTATCAAAGCATCCCCTAAGCCTTGATAGTTCCATAACAGTAGAATCATAGCTCTTTGGTCGCTGTTAAAGGCTAGCCACCTATGCCCTCAACTATGCCATCCTTACCTTCCTCAACTTTAGCTCCAAAACAAAACCCAAAACTCACTTTAAACTCATCCAGCGAACCCAGCTTAATAGGGACCTCAACCAATCCTTCTGTTCTTTCAACACTTCTCTTCCTTCTACTTTATGCATGGGCTTTCATTTCCACACAATGGGAAAAGTCCTAAGCTTTTCCATATAATTTAATGCTTTCCTTCTCTTCCTTGCATGAGTTATTTGACTCAACCCATTGACACTTTTTTTTCCCAAGTGAGACATCCAGCTCTACATTCCTCTTCAAACTAATTCTTCGTAAGTTTTGAGTACATTATGTTTCGTAGACTTTTGCACCCTTAACCACTATTGCCTTTTGTTTGAGTCTTCCCTCATCATTTGATGCAAATTCCATAAAATATTCATAAATCTTCTCTCCCTTTTGACCACCCCTTATAGAATTAACTGACGTGGCATCCATTTCCTCCTTACTCTTACTACTTCTCCCTTTTACTAACTCTGATGTTTGGGTCCAATAAGGAACACCTCCCTATTCATCTATTTTACACATTAAACTTGGCTACCATGAAGGCCCACATCTCTGAACTTTGGTTCTCCCTTTATTTTCCAAGACCAGACCTCTCCATTATCACCATGGTCTTTACTAAGGTTCCCGAAGTCCTAAACCAATTTACTTTTCTTAGTATCCTCCAATTCATGCTTACAAACATCTTCCCTCGCGTGATAATCAACAGCTTTATCTGTGTTTTACATCATCACCTCCATATCGTTACTAACTACCTTCTCATTAATATAATTCATTTCGTATATTGAACCACCCACGCTCTCTCCAAGGTCTAACTTACCAAGCGCAATCGTTGCCATTCCCAAGCCCCTTTTTTGTCTATCTGCAACTTTGAACGACCACACCTCGGCCATCACTCTAATTGGTGCCACCCCTAAATCTACATTAAACTTCAATGGTTCTAATTTCTTAACATCACAATTCTTGCAGTCATCGCCAATTTTACCACATTTATAGCAAAAATGTTGAAGCCTCTCACACTTCACATTGATCCACAGCTTCGATAACCCAGGCCTTGCAATCTAAATTCCAGAAATTAGTGATTGTTTAATGTTAACCCAAACTCTAACTCTCTAAAGCTTCTGCACAGACCTCCGTTCTTAAAAGGATTTTTGTATTCCAAAATCTCCCCTACTATCTTTTCCAACCTTGCAACATTGTTCCTTGCCATAACCTCTCTTGTGAGTCCATAAAGCTGGACCCAAAAATCACACTATTTCATCTCCACCTTGTCTAGTGCAAGCAATGGGGACCAAAGCGTTAAAACCAATAGAAACCCTATCACAGTCCAAGGGCTATCCTTTAACACTTTATCATAACCTGACTTCCTTTCAAAATTAAAAACAAATAAATTCTCTCTAACATCATTGATAGAGATCTTACCCTTCGCATTCCAGCTCCTAAGAATTAAAGATTTGAAGGCAGCTCTATTGACTAATTTGCTAGTCACCAGTCTTCCAATGATAGCAAGCCTCATTCCTCCATTCTCATCCAACTCATTCCAATCCAATGAAACCACTTCATCCTCCTCACTCTTCTGCTCCATGTCCACCTCCATATCTACTGCTACCCTGAGATAACCTCAATCATTGAGGGTTTGCATTGCAATCAAGCCTGACATAGATGCGCCACTTAGATTTACCACACTCTTACAACTAGAGAAAAAGGAGATACTCCCACCAGGGAGAGGTTTTTCTTTAACACTTAACTTTCTTTAATCGTTGCAAGATGTGTAGAATATATCAAGATTAAAAGTAAAGTTTAAAAATCATGTGATTCTTTATAACAATCACATAATTTTTAAATATTAATTTTAAATGTTAGATGATTGTTTTTGAAAAAACATGTAATTTTGATCCTTCACTGTAGTATGATTGAGGAAAGATTTTTCTTCTTTTTTTTTTTCTCAAACAAAGTATCTAGTTGTGGCCAAACTTAGATAAAATTGTAATTCTTTTTCAATGTTCTTTGTGTTCATTTATTGACTAATTACTAATTCTGAATTTTAAAGGTATTGATTATCTAATTGTTTTTGTAAATTTTAGATGAAGTAGATACAGTTGAAAACATGGATCATAAACATATTTCAACACGGTGCAATTTGAGTAAGAAGCAAATGAAGATGAAATGTGATTTTATGTTGTTGTAAACATTTGAATTTGATACTACTGATATGGTTTAGTACATTGGTGTGGTGGATAATGTTATTTGTTCCTGTGCTAGAACTTTCAAGTTGGTTTTATAATTAAATATTGTATTTCTATTATTTTATCTAGCCCACATTGCATTTTATATATATATATATATATATATTGAGTGGGTTGGCCTTCTTTGCTCACGACCATCAAGGAGCTTAAATGAAATGTATTGGTAGTCACATTCAAGTGTAAGTTCACAAATAATACTTCTTATTTGGGCCTTTTATTTTTTTTGGAAATTTCTCATTCTTAAAACCAGTTTCTAAAAATATATTTTAATAAAAGAAACAAATGATATTATCCCTAATTGATTTTGTCAAAATAAGAAAATTTTTTTCTTTGGATGAATTAAGGGTGCATTCCTTTTCAGTGTTATTAAATTTTACTTTTAATTTTTTTAAAAAGAATCAAATTCAAACTAATTAATAATTTTATTTTTATTTTGAGTGATTTAACTGAAATTAATTTTTTATATTGATTTTTGTTTAAAATGTGATTCAATTCTCTCTCTTTTTTTTTTTTGGTTATTAATTGATACATGAGAAATTTAATCTTATTATGAAATATGGATATAATTAATAACCAAAAAAATTAATCAGCCAAAAATATGTTAGAATATAATGCCTTTGAAAAACAAAATTACAAACCACATGACTCTCGTAATTTTCTTTTCTCTTTAATTGTTCCTCATCCAACCATTATATGTGTTACACATTGTCAATTAATTTAAGTTTATTTGTAAATTTTAAAATTAATTCAATTAAACAATATGGGTAATGAAAAGTAATACCAACAGTATGGTAAAAAAAGTAAGAATTTTTGTGTGTTATGCTAAAATGATATAGATAATAAGGCTTAAAATGAAAAAAAAAAAAAAAAAGAGATAAAGTGTAAGACTCCCTATGAAATAGTTTAATTGAGTGAGACATTTTAATTAGATTTTTGAGATGGAGAAAGGAAGAGGATGCAACTGGGACATAAATCTGACTTAAAATAATTTTTTTAAAAGTGAAAATTTTGAAAAATAATAAATAAATCTAGACATATTAAATAAATTATTATAAAATTTAAGATTGAGGTTAATACAAGTAGCTAAATTTCTCCCATGTTTAATTGAGGACGTTCGAACTCCCCAAGTGTAATTAAAAAAAAAAAATCTACTGCCCTTAACACCCCTAACCCTATTCTTTTCTCTATTTCTTTTCTTTTCCTTTTTCTTTCCTTCTCTCTCCTTTCTCACTTGGTGAGGAATTACTATTTGCTAGCTGTGATATGTTTCATGATTTTCTCACTAATTGTCATATGAAATTGCTAGATTTTGGCCTCTAATTTTAAAACTCTACTTGATTGAATGTGAAGAGTGAACAGTTGTTGAAATTTTAAAATTCATGGACCAAATTTCATCAATAAGACAGGAAGGAATTAAGCATTTAGCAACTATTGCTTGAAGTGATACATTGGTTCGGTGACTTTCCCTAATTAAACATTCTTTTTTTTTTTGTATTTCTTTTCATTTTCTTTTTCCTTCCTTCTCTCTTCTTTCTCGCTCAGTGAGGAATTACAGAATCTTTGCTAGTTGTGATATGTTTTGTTATTTCCCATCTAATGCTTATATAAAATTACTAAATTTTGGTCTCAATTTCAAAACCCCACTTGATTGAATGTGAAGGGTGAACAATTGTTGAAATTTGAAAAATCATGGACCAAATTTCATCAATAAGGAAGGAAGGAATTAAGCATTTAAAAGTTACCGTTTGAAATGCTACCTTGGTTCGATGACTTTCCTTAATTTTCTCAAATTTCCATTGTCGTTGTGAAGAAGGAAACAAAGGAAACCTTATAGTGATCTAATTAAATTGCAATGAATAAGTAACTTAAATTAATCAATAGTTTTGAATCATGTTGGCATAAATTCCAAGCCATTTTAATGGTGTTAGGGAACTCATGGCTAAGGAAAAAGAATTTATTTTGGATTATATATGTGTGTGTGTATATATATATTATATACATACATATACATATGATTATTACATGTGAATAGAAATTAAATAAATAAATAAACACAAGATTTGAGAAAAAGAGGAGAAATTAGGCTGTCCTAAAGTTTATTTGAATTAAGAATAATTTTTGTGATAAAAAGTTAAATGTGCATGACTTGTTATTATATGGCCATATACATTGGTATTGTGCAACATCTTAAACTGTTCTTCACGTGAAACATATTTGTTTATATACTCTGGTGCCTTGGAAACAACTTCTTAAATTATTTTGTGTTAATCTTGGCATTTATTTGTGCTACTCTGAAATTTTGAGAAATTTTGACTTCATTGACTTAATTTCTGCCACTGAATGCCATCCATGTTGGGCCAGTAAACTACTTTTGAAGAGAAAATTTTCCTTGACTTTCCAAACACTCAAAAGAAAATTGCTATGGTAACTAAATTGATATATATGTATATATATCTTATGAGTACGTGGAGCCATACTTTCCCACTTGGAAGACTTGTGTCAAGGGTTGAGATTACCTCCACTGATGCAAATCACTGGAGAATCTCTCATAGGTATTTTTAGGTCGTTAAATTCATCTGTTGGTCACTTTTTCGTCACGTCATCAGCTTAATATGATTTTTGTTTTTATTAGAACCTGTAGTGCTAATATATTTATCCCTTCACTTGCCTGGTCTCTTTCTTCTTTCTTTTCTCCATTTTCTCACTCTTCCATCGTCTCCTCGGTTACTCAGCACCATTTTCTAGCAATTTCCAACCAAAATTAACGCACCCCCTGTTTTCCGGCACAAAAAAATGGCCTTCAACTCTATTCTTCTCTTCAACTCTTTTGTTTAGAGGATGTAACTTCTCATGTTGGACTCTATATATATATATATATATATATATATATAATCAGTACGTGGACCCATATTTCCGACTTGGAAGACTTGTGTCCAAGGGTCCAAGGGTTGAGATTACCTCTACTAATACAAATCCATCCCTTCACTTGCCTTGTCTCTTTCTTCTTTCTTTTCTCCATTTTCTCACTCTTCCATCGACTCCTCGGTTACTCAGCACCATTTTCTAGCAATTTCCAGCCAAAATTAACGCATCCCCTGTTCTCTTGCACAATAAAATGGCCTTCAACTCTTTTGTTTAGAGGATGTAACTTCTCATGTTGGACTCTAAATGAGCTGCTTTTCAGGTAGGATTCACAGACTTCAACATCCGCTAAGTCAAAATGGCCATGGTAGATTTATTACCCTGCATTTAAATACTTCTCTGCGTTTGAAGAGGTAAAGCGACAAAAAATAATAGACTTTGGACTCTTAATGGAAAATTTGATGTCAAGAGGCCCAGTAAATTTCCATAACCAATTCCTGAACTATCTTGTTCAACATTAAAACAAGCTCAGAAACTTTGGAAGCCAAAGAGACCTCTGTTTTCAAGAATGATATATTTTATAACACAAAAAGATATAATCAGGACTTCTTTATGGCCTTCATTTACTGATACTTACAGGTCCTCCCTGCAACCAAAGAATGATTTTCTACTTTGTAGGGAAACTTCAATGCCATTATGCCATTCTAATAAACATTCTCCTTCTGAGTTATGAAAACATGAATACAGATTATAGAAGTATAAAGCATTTAGCTTCCTGGGTCTCACTTCAACATGTCCCCATTCCTCTAATCCATCATGGCTTGTCAAAGCTGTCGCTGTTAGGACTTTGGCACAAAAAAAGGGAGGACTTGCCATCGATCTAAAGAAAGAAGACGCTTATCACAGACGCTACTTTGCACTGCAGGTTTTAAGAAAAAACGAGTAGATGATGTGGCAGGAGACTAAGAGATGAATCCAACAGTTTAGAAGGCCCAACGGGAGATTCTCCAGCAAGATGCTTACTGGAGGTGATCTGAACCCGTGTCCAAGTCTTTCAGACAATGAAAGGGCCAATAGTGGCATCTTAGCAGAAAGAAAAAATAAAGAGAAAAGATTTACCTAAAATCTCTTAACTCCCGAAATTCAAGTTTCTGATACTCCTAAAAAATAGCAAACTTTATATAGCAATTAGAAAATGAATTAATAGTTCTAAGAGTTATCAGACTCATCTGTGTAATTTCCGGTACAAATTTTTTTAAAAATAGATATTATAAATTATAATATAATAATAAGTCAAGAAAATGTTTATGAAAAAAAGCTCGAAAGACTAATGTTTGAGGGGATCTACCTATGTGAACATAAGGCGTTGTGCCACTCTTAGTAAGAATTATGGGTTAATTCTTGAAAATGTTTATAAAAGCCTAAAGTGAAGTACATGATTATATAAGTATTACAAATTTTATTTACTTATTTGAAATTATAGATAAGATTATGAGTGTAGTACTTTCAATTTTAATGTAAGAATTGTAGTTTAATGCCTTAATAAAACAATCAACTTGTTAAAACTTTGAAGTGCTCACATTGAAGGTAGGTTCAAGTTAAAAGATACCTATCTTTATGTATAACCTTATGGATTAAAGAAGAGACTTAGTTTTTCAAATTAAATGGACAATTGTTGAAAATAACTAGTTTAAAAAAATTAAGTTATATATGTGTTAAATTAAACAAATTCAATGGTTTAAATTAATTTTTTAAGCTGCTCAAAAATTTAAATATGAAAATATATAACTTTTCATACAAACATAACTCTTTAAAATATATATGACTTTTTAGAGAAAAAGTTGTATCTGTTTAAAATTTAAATTTAAAAAGACTACACTACGTACTAATATAATCCTCTAGAAATGATATAATTTTTTCAAAAAGGTTATACCTATACAAAATCTTACTATAAATAGGACTTGATTAGAGAACAGAATTTGATGATTATTATTAAGATGAGAGCTTGAAATCTCTCCTTTTTCTTTGAAACTTTTTAGAGGACTGTTTAAAAAAAAATTTTAAAAGTTGTTGTTTGTAAATATCTAAATGCATAAAAAACTCTCAGAAGTGATTCATCATTAATCTTGTAACAAACTAGGAGGGGTAAATATTTAAGCGAGTTAAACACACGTTTGTAGACATAATTTTTATATTTTTTATTTTCTACAAATATTTTATCTGACATGCAGTATGGAGGAAAAACAGAAGGAGGTGCAGAGTGTTGATAGCATAAAAGGACAAACTGAAAAGAATAAAAAGGGAGTGAGGGAACCAAGCAAGGGACTGGATAGACAAACATGGATAGAGCAAGAGCGTTTGGTGGATGATTTAAGGAGATGAAAGACGCAGAACTGAAAAAAGCCATAAAATCAAACTGAGGTAATGGAGAGTCCTTTGAACTCTGTTTGTATTTTACTAAAACAGGGGTGAGCAGAGTGATTGGTTTTGGCCTATGCTCCTTCTTCGTCTTTTCTTTTTTCATTTTTAGATCAGTTCATATGAGGGGGGGTTTGGTGAGAAGTTTTGAATGAATGATATAAGTATTGCCTAACTTTGCCCCCTAAATGTCTCCTCTTGATTTCATTGGTTTCCAAGGAAAGCGATATTAATTTATGGCGTGAATCCTTTAAAATGTCTGTTTGTCGTCCATTTCTTTACTTGTAATTAACGTTATCATTGGCATTGCTTACTGCTGCAATTGGTTTGTTCATTATTATAGTCTGGGTGCTTAGTTTCTTTGTTCAATTTTGTTCTTACTTGTTCATTTAAGGGCAAATTCCTATTGTGTTATGATTTGTTTATGGTTTAATGCTAAACAATTTACACAATATGGTGGGTGTTCACATTTGATGTTGAAAAAATATGGCTGAGATTGGAAAATGTTAGTTAAATTCGGTTATCTTGGTTTTCTGTTAATGATGCCTTATCATGAGCAAAGAGAGTTGATAGGGTGATTTTTAGGTACTACATATATATATATATATATGTGTGTGTGTGTGTGTGTGTGTGTGTGTGTGCAGTTCCTTCTTGTTGTGGTTGTGTGTTATAGCCTTGATATTTTATCCTTTTAACATCAAAGTTGGATATCCCCTCCATTATTGTTCATTTGCTGTGCAACTTGTCCAGATCTTTAATTGGATTCCTGTTGAGTTCTTTCCTTTCCTTTTTTTTTTTTTTTTTTTTTTTCCGTTGAGCATTCTCCACTACTTGCTTTCTTGGTTTCTAGTTTGATTGGTTTCTCTGTTGAATCTTTTCCATGTTAATACCAGTTTTATATTTTTAGCAAGTTGATTTTATTGTCCTCATTGTTGGTCTCACCCATATGGATGTAGCTTGGATGGAAGTTCTAGTTACTAAGCAAGGTATGGTTATGTTCGTCTATCATTATTTCAGTTGTTATTTCAGTTGGGTGACGTGTAAAAATTGCTTGAACTCTGATGAACTTTTGAGTTGTTGAGTAAGGATTTTTTTTATCTAATAAGGTTAAAATAATGTCGGGGTGAACTTTGGTCCATTTCAAAATTATTTCTCGACCATATGTAGAATCATTTAGGCGGGTTCAATTTACTTCATGCCAATCTTATTTTTGACATTTCAATTTTGGGTGTGATTTTAAGGTGCGCATGTGCTTGGTTGACCCATCATTCTTTAGTTTAGTGATATGTCATCACGGGGTGCACGTGTATGTGTTTGTTTTTCAGTATTTGGTCCGGTGATGTTTAGGCCATAAGGTGCGCGATACTTGAGAAATTTATTGGTATAAAGGATGTCTACGTACTTGGTGGCATGGTTTTGAAGGTTAAAGCATCCTTTGTGTTGTTGTTAAGTGAAAGGGAAAATGCACGGAGTTTGATAGATGGTTTAATCAATATTTTAATTCATACTCGTGTCATATTTCATCATTATTAGCCTTACTGACATAATACTTATCGAGGATAATCTCACCAAGTTGCACTCAAGAGAAGGGTTCCTTGGATTTATGTCATTGAGTTTTATAATAATATTGTGCTCTGTCATTAGATCATTTTCTTTTACTGGGTTTTTCTTTGTGCGTGAATGAGATCATAAGTATAACCAGGGAATAATATCAAAAATGTGGATGAAGTCGCTGGATACAGACACATATATTTGATATCCATTTCCTTCTCATTTTGATCTTTATTTATTTTGTTTTCCTAATTTTTTAATTTAATTTAATTTTTATTTACTCTTATCATTATTTTAATTTTTAGAGTACATTTATCTCTTAGGACATTTTAGCCAAGTTAGCTGATGAGATCACATGAGGCCTTACATCTCTTTAGATTTTACCTAATATTAATAAGTTGTGTTTTAAATAAATTTGGATTTCAACGGCTTATACTTAATTGGTGTCTTCTTAAAAAATTTTAATTAAATATTTTTTTATTATCTTTAAATTTTTTGTTTCTTAAAAAATTTCTTCTTTCCCAAAATTATAACAACTAAAAATGTAAAAAAGAAAATATAATAATCAAAATTATTTCTTTTTTCTTAAAAAAAAAAACTCCGTACTTCACGTCATCTTTATGTAAAATAAAAAATTTGTTGTCTTTTGTTTCCATTCAACTTCTACTTTTATAAAATTTAAAAAAATTGGAAATTAGATAATAACAAAAAATAGTTTTTGCAAATTTCTCGTTTCAATCTCAAATAAAAATATTGAATTTCGTTTTTCCAATGATTCCAAAATCCTCAAAAGTTAAAAGAAAATGATAAAGAAAGTTAAAAAGTGAGATTATATTAATTTTTGTAAATTAAAACACAATAACCAAACTCATTTTGTTGATGAAAATCTATTTAATTTCAACTATCTTATTTTTTTCACTAAGATAAAAATCATCAACTAATATACACATGTTTTTATTCAAACTACATGAAATTTAATTTTTATTGCTTGGTACATAGACTCTAACTCATATCTTAGGTCAAGTTTGCCCATATAAATATTTTATTTATTAGAATTTTTTTTCTTTTTATTTTTCTTATGCATATAATTAATCAAAGTAATCAAAATTAAAAAATAGGCCATACACACTTTTCATAATCAACTTTGGATAATTGTTTTTAAGAATAAAAGTTGTAAGGTTTTTAACACTTTTTTTATGCACAATAAATTCTCAAACTTAATTATTGGTTCATGGACTATTTTTTTAACTTCTAAAGGTTTTTTGTTTTTATAAATTGTGATAGTGATCCCTAAATTTTGATTTATATTTTTTCAAACAAAAGTTAAAAGTTCTCCTTTTATCTATGTCATTGCGATCATATTTTGAGTGTAACAATGGCTACGAATGCATGCTTGGTAATATTCATTTGAGTGACTTATTAGTAAACTTGTTAGTCAGCAACTAATTTGTAGGGTTTGTCTTAATTACATATATTGAATTTTTTTATCCTTACTAATTTAATTTTAGATGAGCCTTAAATAGAATGTTCTACTGATAAATTTTAAAAGCCATTAACCGTTATAAACTATAACCTAAATAAATTTTAAATATAGTATTCCTCGTACCTTGTGCCATGCTTCAGGTCTACGGGTGCTTGATCTTTCCAATAATAACCTTGACGAGACAATTCTACGCTTGTTGAAGATAATATCCACACTCGTGTAGCGATTTTGCGAAAAAACAAATTTCATGGTCCCACTGGATGTCTCGATACTAGTGAAACTTGGCTGGTGTTTCACTTAACTTTAGTGGTTTGCTTCCAGCAGTAACCCTCACAACTTCGGATGTGATGAATCATGTTTTAGATTAAGACTTTGACTGCATCCAAATTCCTTTGCGAATTAACCATTATTTTCTAGTCACAGTGGCAGTTATGATCAAAGGCCTTGAGATGAAGTTGGTTAATGTAACAGTCACAAAAATTATCATAGATGGCATGTAAATTGCTTTATAAGATTGTTTTATTCTTTAAAAAAATGAAGCAAAAGCATTAGGAAGAAGGAAAAAAATAAATTTAAGTGGTATGGTTTAAATATCATATATGAACTTTGATTTAGTGATAAGATGCAGCCACATGTACTAACAATGTGAAATTACCAACTTGCCCCTCACTTCATTTTTTCCCTACCGACACATTTTTTTTGTATAATGCTTCCTTCTCTTTCTTTGCTGTTTCATTGCTACCTTGCTCCACCACACCTCCACCACCACTTATTGGCATCCTCTGTCACTAGCGAACCATCTTTGGCCATCGCACGTCACTGTTCCAACGAAAAATGGCCATCTCTTCTCTTGGTTGTTGTAGATCGAAAATTGCTCCATTTTTTTGGTAAGTTTGATTTAATCTTTGTGTGGGTTCTAATTTGCTACTAAAATTTCATCCTTTTGCCTCTAAGTGGTGATAGAATGGTGAGGTTTTGTGGTGAATTCTGGAAATGGTCAAGTTCTTACCTAGGGCTAGTTAGGGACCAATTCAAAAAAATTTCATATTTTTTGGGTCAAACATAAAATTGTATGAATTCTGAAATTTAATTGTTAAGGCTGATATATTAGGGATACTATTAATTTTTATGAAATGATATTTTATGGTTGTCCATGTATAAGCTTATTTGAAGGTGAAAAAAAATTTTAAAGTGTT
Organism: Delonix regia; assembly: GCA_037074485.1. Classification (NCBI taxonomy): domain Eukaryota; kingdom Viridiplantae; phylum Streptophyta; class Magnoliopsida; order Fabales; family Fabaceae; genus Delonix; species Delonix regia. The sequence goes on along the minus strand of CM073460.1, from coordinate 2,539,350 downwards.
GCAAATTGGGATTTAATTGAATATTTAGAAATAAGAAATATAAGAGAAGTGAATATAATTGGATTGACAATGTTAAATTGATGAGAAGTTAGCAAAGCATATGGTGGAATCAAAGAAGAATGAAATAAGGCTTAGGAATGAATTTTAAGTGGTAGATAAGGAGATAAGCATGAATTTGGTTATTGAGAAAATATATTAAAAAAAGAATATGAACTAAAGAAAGAAAATATTCTTTATAAGGTGTGTGTTTGAGCCAATGTTATGAGTTAGTATAAGACTTGTAAATATTTTGGTTGTCCATAGTAGTTCCTTCCAATTTATGAATGTGTTAATGGACATTGTAATGAGATCAAATAAAATGTGTATTGGTGATGGTGTGGATTAATGAAATTATACTTTTGTGTTATAGGGATTAATTTTGAGGAATATCCCATAACTAAGAAAGGAGGTAAGGTTCATTGAAATATTTCACCAACCAGGTAAGCGGTAGCTCTTTGAACAATATTACATGTTATATGATGTTGTTTACCATTTATAATATTATGTAGTGGAATTTTTATGGTTATTGTCCATATGCTAATGAAGGAATAGCTTACATGAGTTGTTTAGTCTTTCAAATGAATTATAGATTGTATGTGGTGCTTCATAACCCCTTTAAAGCAAATATAATATCATAGATAGGAACTTTACAAGATATTGACTAATATGTTATTATGATGTGATATCCATCCAAAAACCATCAAAAGGGGGTTATATGAAAAGTGAATATTAGATGTATTAAATAGCATGAGTCTATGCTTCACAATCGACTGATTTAAATTTTCTAAGGGCAAGTACCCTTGACCAATGAATATAGTTTCCTTAAGGGCTAAGTTGATGAGCTTCAAGTTGAACAAGACGCTAACTTAGGCCAAGGAGTTCCATCTGAGCCGATTACACGTTCTATGGCAAAAAATATTCAAGCCATGGTTGTCCAACAATTTAAAATGGAATCAACCCATTTAGGATCCAAGCCCAATTTCTATATGGAGGCTAAGTTCGAGTGGACCAATTTTGATCATGTGTTATAATGAATAAATTGTGAAAAGTCAATTATGCATATGATGAATGCATGTGATGAAAGTTGAAATAAGTATTGGTTAAAGTCTAAATTAGGTCAGCTATATTTCTTTGAAAGTCTAAGTTAGATAAATTTGGTGATCTACATTAGATGAAAAGTCTATGTTAGGTGGATTTCTATGCATATTTTTCCAAATTATGTGAGAATTAGATAAATCTTAGACTTATGCCATGAGGGTTGTTCTTGACTATAAATATAAAAGTTATCAATGAGAAATGCAACCTTGAATGCTCTGAAAATTGACTTAGTCTCTTATATGCGAATTTCTTATCTAAGTTTTCTAAACTTATGGGCGAAATTATCCCCGATTCTTATCACTCTCCCTCTTCTATTCTAGAGTGTGGCGAATCAAACCTAGTATTCTTAAGTGTGGCGTGCAAACTTATCATTCGAGATTGCTAGTTATTCTATCTTTTCTTCTTTTCATTTACTTGTGTTCAGGGATTGTTCAATCTGAACTTCCTTGAAGAAATCTAAACTTCCTTTAAGCATATCATAAGTACCCTTGACCAACCTAGTTACCATGAAAGTAAGTCAATGAGCGTTATTTTATATTACAAAGTTGTACATTTGTAGTTTGTTTCTATTGTGTAAATGACATATGTTATTGCTTTATTATAGTAAGAGTTTAAATGTTAATTACAAAATACTGGTCATTTTAAAGGTTAGACCAACGGGTATAGTATTTTGTATATGAGAAATTATTATGAAATAATTTGCACAAAACACTGCATATCTCAAGTTATTTGTATTGATTATGTTATTGGAATGTTACCTATTTATATTTTTTACTTTCAGGTAGCTAGAACATCGTCTTGAGCATGAAGGTTAGAAGAATTTTACTTGTGTTGTAAGGGTTACAGTTTCTTATTTTATTAGGGTATCATACTTTTGAAATAGTATAGCATATGGCCAAAATGTAAATAATTATATATATGTATGTATAGATGACCATAGGTAGATTCTTCATTCTCTTATTTTGGTATAGTTTTATTACTTGTTGGCTATGTCGAGGGTTAAACTCTCTTTTCTAAACTTTAATAAATTGGTAGATAATTGTAACATTTTCGGTATGTTTCATTTATAGGGCAGACTCTGTAAAAATTTCTACATAAAATTTGATTGATAAACTGCTTAATATTAAAATTTTCATGAACTTATGTTATTGCATAATTTGCAGATTACTTTAATCAATTAGGAAAACATAATAGTTGGCGTGTAAAAATAGAGTTATTCTCGTTATCTGTGTTATTACACTTTGGGAGTTCAAGGTGTAATAGTAAAAACACTTCGCGTCGTCACTTCAATTTAATTCTTATCCAACAATATCAAAGGACCAATATCACAAGAGCTAATGAACTTGGAAGGACTTTATATTCTCAACTTGTTAAATAATGTTCATTCAGGCCAAATCCATAGAGCATTTAAAACAGCTTGAATTCTTAAGCCTTTCAAGATACTCTTTCAATCATTTGAAGCATCTTCCTTCTAAGGCAAGGACGGGCTTTATGGACCCCCATTGACGAAAAGTACGGATAATTGGAAGCAGGGGCTGATGCCACCGCTAGCACCTAGAATGATAATGCAATTGATTTGAAGTTTATCACTGGTATGGAAGTTGGAGTGGTTTTTTGGCTTTGGAATTATTATTTGCCCCCTTTTCTTTTGGAAGCATTGGAGGATACAATACTAGAAATGTGTGGACAACATTTTTTGTACCATCTTTCCTAAACTTTATCTTGATCATCAAAGAAGTGAAGGACAATGTTACACAATTCTGCGTTGGAGCCATTAAACAAAAAGCTTTGCTACCACAATGTCTCCATGAGTTGTACACACACACATATATATATATGTGTTCGTGTTTATATATATATATATATATATATATATATATCTTATTTGGTAACATTATTATACTTGTGTTATACTTGTGTATTTTAGTTCGAAGTATATATAATTGTACGATTTTGTTTATGATATATTTACTTGCACGTGGAAGTTTTTTGGGTTTGAGATTCATGAGCGCTTCTTGGTAAATCCACGTTAATCAACAACTTTTATGGAAGCTTTAATCCTTACTAATTGATTTGAATGAGTCTTGAAAAGTTTCTTCTTTACTCTTTATGTAACCCTCACATAGTTATATTGCTAGGTTACATAGTTATAATATATGATTTATATAAGCAGGATAATAATGATAAGAGGATATCATATGATTTAATGTAATACTAGATTGCATATATTATTGAAAATCTGACAAGAACATTCGTCCCAAGCATATAAGTAAGAAAGTTGTTTTTTATTTAATAAACGTTTAGTCAATAGTGTACTGTAATCTAATTACTACTTTAGTTTGTATTTTAGATAGGTAAAATATAAAACTAATAAACGTAGCAATTAGAGGATATTTCTTAATGAGATTCCTAACAAAAAGCACAAAAATTTTATTTTGGTTCTCCACTCATTGTTCTAATTTTATTTTAATCCTCTACTCAAAATCAATCTTAAATCAGTCCCCCACTCAATAATTTTGTCCCATTTTAATCCCTCCCGTTATAAAACCTGAGATGCTAGCTTAGTTGTCCGTTATTTGCTTGCCTGGAATATCACTAAAATGACATGGCCATTACTTCCTACCCCATCATACAGGAACCCACTGACATCCTGAGCAAATACACCTAGTTGGGAACATCCCAACAATAGTGATTAAATCCTTTGAAACCCAACTGAAAACTGAACATTAAGCTGTTACCTTTTTCTCCAGCCTCTGCACTTTGTTTTGATCTGCGTATCTCACCTTCACCTCAATGCTCTGTTTCTTCTTCTTTCTGGTCTCTATACTTCTCTTGCTTCTTCTCACTCGTAGTTCCGTCACTGCTTCAGCTCTCTGTTCTCTTTTTTTTTTTCTTTCCAACACTCACTCCCACCTTCTCATTTTTCTTCTCTTCTCGGCAACCCTGTTTCCAACAAGTAGAACAGGGGTCTTCTGTGCTTTCCATGTTCTGCCTTTCGCTTTTCTTTGTTCAGTTGTACTATGTTTACGAGGAGTGTGAAAAAATAAAATGTTTAAAATGGGATAGATTTATGTTTAATTGTATTTATTAAGGTAGAATAAAATAATAATAGAGCAACATCAAAATTTTTTATTATTATTTAAAATTTTAATTTTAGTATCTTTTCGAATTAAAAAATTAAGAATAAAATATAATAATTTAAAAAATTAAATTATTAATATATTTATATTTTATTATTAATATATAATTCTAATTATTACAATTTTATCTAATTTTTATTATTATGGTCATATCTTTTTTTTTATTCTTTTTATTTTTTCTTCATTTAAAATTTTAAGACAAAAAAGAAAAAATAAAAAAATCTATAATATAATATAATTTTATTTATTTTTGTAAAACTATTTTTGGTTGACAATTTTTTTTGGCTTTTAAAGTTTGTTTTTTAAAAATTTTTGAAACAAAATAAATAATTTATAATAAATATATTAGATAAAAAATATAAATAAAATAATTAACAAATAAAATAAAAAAATATAAACAAAAGAATAATATAATATTATATATTCAATAATAACTAAATTATTAATTATGTATTTATGTTATAAAAAGTAATATTAAAAAAAATAATTATTGAGCAATTGTAAGGCGCCTTAGAAAAATTGGAAGCATTTTTTTGGTAATATCCTTCCAAATCCCGCTGTGCTGCCGGGGCAAACTATATTTCTCCTCCATTAACGGCTTCCTTCAAAACCCAGATCCAAATAAAAATATTCACTGATCCAATCAGAAAAGGAAGAAGAAATCATTAGAAGTTGACGAGGGAAGGGACATTCATTGGAAGATATGAAAGAAAGAAGCAATCCCAAGAATATTCCGAAGCGGAATTTCGCTAGAACTAGAGATGAATCTAGTTTAAATTTGATGCAAGAAAAGGAATGATTTTTCTCTATGTCGAAGTGAAGTAGAAGAAATCCTAAGAATATTCAAATTTTTGCTTCGAACATGCTTTTAAGCTTTACTGATAGTTGATTTTACAGCACTAGTTAAATGCCAATGCCAAGTATGATGTTTACTGCACGTGATTCTAAACGGTATAGGGAAATAGCTCATGATGTGTGTGGGTTCGTGCATGATGTAAAAGGAAGCAATGTCCATGTCATATTGGTGATATCCCGGGCAAGCAAATGACGGACAACTAAGCAAGCATACAAGGTTTTATAACGGGAGGGACTAAAATGGGACAAAATTATTGAGTGGGGGACTGATTTGAAACTCATTTTGAATAGAGGACCACATAGAACTAAAACAATGAGTGGAGGACCAGAAACGAATTTTTATCCAACAAAAAGTGAAAGATCAACCAAACTTATTCTTAAACGGGCCCAATATCGTGAGTTGGGTTGTCATGTCATTAGCCCATGCAATGCAACTCTCTGTAAACTAATGGGCGTAATTTGTAACGTCTGGATCCAATGCTGTTGTGAAGCAACAACATGTTGCGTTGTGGATGCATATCCACCGTTTGTTTCATCCTGCTCTTAATTGCTTGCCACGTCGTGCAAGGAGGTCAATAACACTTTCACTTTTTGGCCATTTGCTTTAAGTTTTTGAAAGCTTGAATGGGATGTTCTTCCTGTAGCTGAAAAGGCAAGAATATGTTAACACAAAGCCTAGCCTCATTTGTTTTGCAGATATAGGCACCAATTCGTCCGTCTCTGTTGGATGTAGATATAGTTATATTAAAAAATCATATACATATTGAAATATTACCATATACATATTATATTTTAATTAAAAAACAGCGTTTCAAAAATATAAAATAAGAACTATATATAAAATTTTTTTATCATAAGATTATCTTTTAGAAACTGTTATAATGTATTAATAGTAATTATTAATTGGAGGTGCGTACTTTTAATCTTCAAAATTTCATTCTAGTTATGTTTCGTGTCCCGTCAATCGATATTCACTGTAAATTGTCTCAACAACATAGATATTATGCTTGACTTTGATATTTCTTTATTCCTCACGTGTAATTATTTTTTTACCTGTGTTCAAGAAATTCATTTATATAAAATCCACACTCTCCAAAGTTGAATCGAATTATTTGGTTTAAAATATTAAGAATCCATTGTGTTAATGATTTCAATCAAAATAGTTTCAACTTGCAACCCCAAGCAAAATGATCCCTATTCCAATCCATCCCAATGGTTGATGTCTGTCTGTTACTGTGTTTCTAAAACATTGTGAAATAACTACAGGTAATGAATGAATGCATTAATGATATTCAACTAATTCAAATACCATTCTTCTTCTTTCCTTTCTAACATTAAAAACATTTACTTTGACAACGACTTGGACTTTTGAAGTTTACTTTGACGCTGCTTCACAATTAGATTGTATATGACCTTCCCTTTCTGTTACTTCGAAGCTGTCGATATTATTATGAAGTACTATCGATTTGATTAATACGTACAGGTGAAATAGATGTTTAACAAAAAGTTAAGAAATTGTCAAAGAGTAGTTACATAATCATATTACAAATCGCAAAAAGTTGAATAATATTTGTAATTAATGATAAAAACTCATTGTGGACAAAATTGTTGAAAATTAATTGTAGTTTATCCTACACTACATTAACTATCATGTTAGCTTGCTTCTGTTTTTTTAAATTTTTTTATTCGTTAATTTTATTGGAAGTTATTCGAAAAGCTTCTTTTTTGCTGGATTCATATATATGTTCATTGTTCGGATAAATAAACTATTCGTAGAGAGATTTTTCTTTTGACTTTTCAAACACTTATTAGAAATCACATCGAAGAGGGAAAATCGAACATTTTTGTGTCGTATACTATAATGATTCGGATAATGAGGATTAAGATTATACACATGAATTATTGTGGTATACTAAAATGCTTGGAGAGAAAAGAAAAGAAAAACTAGCCCAGATTCATTGACTTAATTTCTCCTACTGAATGCCATTGAATATTGGACGTGTATAACTACTCGTGCACATAAATTTTTTCTTCACCTTTCAAACACTCAATTGAAAATTTCATAAAAGCACGAAAGTCGATCAACTATGAAAAACTAAACTGATATATATAAATAATGAGTACTAATGCTTTAGAATTGAGGAACAATATGTACTATATTAATTGATATCTAACCATTTTCATGGGCACCACATAATAATCATTATATAGGAGTATACTTTTCATTTCTAAATGTTTATTCATATCTGATTTTCTTTTCATTTCATAATTGGTATTCATTGTAAATAGTCTCAACAATATATAGATAAACCTGCCTTCAAAAAAATACATTAAAAAAGCCCATACTCTTCAAAATTTAATCGAAAATTTGATCTAAAATTCCGAGAATCTATAATATTCATGATCTTAATTTGAATAGTTCCAACTTCAAACTACATATTCAAACAAAATGATCCTTAATTTCAAAAATTTTCATTTTTGTCGTGCAAAGCGGGAATGACTTCAAATGGAGAGAAATACATGGGTTTTTCTATTTAATATTTCTAATTAGACCAAACCGATAAGGTTGAAAGAGATGGTAGGCCCATACTTTCATTTCTTCTTTTCCATCTACAATTAATTGTGTCCCACAACATAGACTTTTTGTTAATCTTTCTTCTTTAGTAGTTGGGATTGATCAAGACGTTGAAGACTTGTGTCTCCCATGCAGAAATAGACTTTAGCAATCTTCCTTCAAAGAAGCCACCAAAAGGTCCTTCAGACAATGAAAGGGGCCAACACGGAATCATTCGTACGTCCAGAACCCCTTGAGGCTACACCATTAGTTTCTTCACTAGTTTTTCATTCTTTGGTTGTTTGAGTGTCTCTCACAGTATACTCCAATGAGAATTTCACTAGTTTCATGGCTTTCCTTCATTCTCTTCCAATGGGTATGTCTCAGTTTCCACGTCTTTGTGGCTTCTGCAGATATTCCAGTTGTAGTTGTACCACACTTCCCGCAGAATGGATCTTCAAGGATCTCTGCCCACTGTCTTGACGACCAAAAATTGTTGTTGCTCCAAATGAAGAACCAACTCAGATTCAACTCTACGTATTGCAACGGGCTCGTATTTTGGAATGAAAGCCTTCCTTGCGGTGAATGGAGTGGCGTAACATGGGATGAGGAGGGACATGTGACTGGTCTAGACCTCAGGCAATGTGGTTTGACTGGTAGGTTTCCAAAAGAGATCTTTCAGGTACACTCACTTACTTCTATTGATCTATCATTCAATTGGGATCTTCAAGGTTCTTTGCCACACTTCCCATTGAATGCGTCTCTCCAGACATTGACACTAAGTTCGACAAGTTTCTCTGGAGCATTACCAGATTCTATAAGCAATTTACGGCAGTTGTCCACATTAAGTATTTCCGGATGCCAATTCAATGGAACATTACCATATTCAATGTCAACTCTCACTGAGCTCACGTATCTGGACTTGTCTTTTAATGATTTCACAGGTCCAATCCCATCATTTGGAATGGCAAAGAAGCTTACTCACATGGACCTATCTAGTAACAAATTAGGTGGTGCAATTTCAATTGTCTCTTCCTCAATGTTACGACATCTTGATATAAGTAGTAACCAGTTTGAAGGGCTTATTCCTCAATCCATTTTTCATCTCAAACAACTTGAGTACCTCCAACTTTCCTCAAATAAGTTCAGTGGCACAATACAGCTAGATATGATTTTGGGACTTGAAAATCTAACTATACTAGGTCTTTCAAACAACAACTTGTCAATTGATGTAAATGTTAAGTATTCTCACTTTTTTTCAATTCCCAAGATGGCTAGTATTCATTTGGCATCCTGCAAGTTGAGAGAATTCCCAACTTTCTTGAGAAATCAGTCCGAGCTAATAGATTTAGACCTCTCAAACAATGAAATTGCGGAAAAAGTACCTAACTGGATCTGGGAGCTTGGCAAGCTCGATCAATTAAATCTTTCTCATAACTTACTTCAAGATATAGAAAGACCTCCAAATAATCGTAGCTCCAATTTTTATATACTTGACCTTCATCAGAACAACCTTGAAGGTACACTTCCAACATTTATATCTGCCTATTATTTGGACTACTCATTCAATAACTTCAACTCGATTATTCCACCTAACATCGATGACATCCAGTCTTCCTCATTTTTTTTCTCTGTTTCTCACAATGCTCTTCATGGAAAAATCCCTGATTCCATCTGCAATGTTTCAAAGCTTCAAGTGCTTGATCTTTCCTTTAACAATTTTAATGGGATGATTCCCCATTGTCTAGCAAAAAGTGAGACTCTTGTTGTATTGAATCTGGAAAGAAACAACCTCAGTGGCAATATTCCTGATGCTATTCGAGGTCCTTGTGCTCTAAAGACTCTCGATCTTAGTAGTAACAACTTACAAGGGCCAATTCCAAAGTCCTTGTCCAAGTGCACCGCATTGGAGGTATTAAAGCTTGAAAATAACAAGATTGATGATCAATTTCCATGCATCTTGGAGAAATTATCTGAACTTCGGGTGTTGGTTTTGCGGAACAACAAGTTCCATGGTCCCATTGGGTGTTCAAAGACACAGGGAATTTGGGCTATGCTTCGAATTCTTGATCTGTCTTTCAACATTTTTAATGGAACACTGCTAGGAACAAGCTTTCTGACCTGGAAGGCAATGATGCTTGACAAAGGGATGCTAAATGACGTCCACTTTAAACCCGTGGACTTTGATCCATTGAAGCCTTTTCACTTTGTATTCTTCCAATCTATTGAAATGAAATATCAGGATTATGTGATGGTTACATTCAAAGGTCAAGAAATGTCCTTGAGTAAAATTCTGTCAATCCACACTTTCATCGACCTCTCATCCAACCACTTTGTAGGGCCGATACCTGAGGAGATGATGGAATTTAGAGCACTCCACGGTCTCAACATGTCAAACAATCATCTCACAGGCCACATTCCGTCATCGATATGGAAAATGAAACAGCTTGAATCTTTAGACCTGTCCAAAAACTCTTTTACTGGAGAGATTCCATCACAGCTTGCAAGTTTATCTTTCCTTTCATTTGTGAACCTCTCCTATAATCATTTGTTTGGGGAGATCCCTACTGGTACGCAGATTCAATCATTTCCAGCATCTTCTTTTGTTGGTAACAGTGGATTATGTGGACCTCCTTTAACAAAAAATTGTAGTGGCGTTCCAAGAAATCCAACAGAAGCTGTATATGAGAAGTCAGGAATTGAATTTGACTGGCGCTTTGCATTCGGTGGAGCGGTTTTCGGGTTGGGAATCATTGTTGGCCCACTTTTCTATTGGAAGAATTGGAGGATAAGGTATTGGAAACTTGTGAACAACATTCTTTGTAGCATCTTCCCTCAGCTTTATCTTGAATACCAAAGGCACCAAGGACAAACATACGAAGTTCTGCGTTGGAGGCACTAGGGGAAAGTGCTATCTCCAGTAAGACAATTTGATTGTTTATCTATCAGGTAAAGCCACCCATAATTTAATAATAGAAGAACAGTGATATATATTTTCCCTAGCGGAATTGTTTGTATTATATTGTTCATGTGTGTGCTTGGTGAATTTACTTTAATCATAATCCTTTTTGTATGTCTTTGCTTAATTACGTGGCTATTTATATATTTTCAACAATGAATTGAAAAATTAGTAATTATATTAATATTCATGCAATTATTTTGGTTAAAACTTCAAAAAATATCAAATCGTAGTTACATATATAATTGTAACACAAAGCACAAAAAGTTAAATAATATTTTAACAATAATCAGAAAAATTACTTGTTGGCAAAATTTTTGAAAATTAACTGTTATTTATCCTTTATTAAATTATTTACCATGTCTATGCTTCTTTTTTCTTCACTTGTTTTTGTTTTTGAAAATATATTTTTGCTAATTTATATTAAAATTATTTGAAAAGCTAATTTTTGTGCTGGATGCTTACAGAAGCGCCCTACTGGGTGGTGATCAGTGTTTATGACATATTTACTTATGCATGCTTGTTAATATTCAATTGAGCGGCACTTCTTAGTAAACTCGTTACACTGCAATTAATTTGAAGGGTCATACTTTATTACATGTAATGATATTTTTAATCCTTACTAATTAAGCTTGGATGAGCCTTAAATAGAATGCTTTTTACTCTTTATGTAATCCTCACATTGTTAATAATATTGTAATCATGCGTAATTATATATCTGATCTATGGATGATACTCATACGAGGATATTATATGATTTAGTGAGTTTTGTGCATACTAGGTTCTATTATTGATCTAACAAGAAAACATGTGTGTAGCACATATTTGGAGCATAATTGGTCAAATCCTATTTATGCTTAAAATCCGTACATGTATTTTTAAAAGACAACTATGAAGGTGTGTCTTAGAAATTTGTCTTTTGTTTAAAAAATATTTAGCTAAGCATTACCTTTGTGGCTGGTTACCTTGTTGCTTCTATCAATTGTACCCTCAATTAAAAGGGAAATTATGTACAACCCTTATAAACTATAGTCTAAATAATTTTACTCCATGAATTTTAAAATGTAACACTTAACTTTCTTAAATCATCGTAAGATGCGTAGATTATATAAAGATTAAAAGTAAAGTTTAAAAATCATGTGATTCCTTATGACAATCACATAATTTTTAAATATTAATTTTAAATATTATATGATTGTTTTTGAAAAAAATTGTAATTCTAATCCTTCAATGCAGTATGATTAAGGGAAGATTTTTATTTTTAGTAGCCACCAAACTCAGATAAATTTATAATTTTTTTCAATGTTTTTTTTTGTATTCATTTTATTAACTAATTATTAATACTGGATTTTAAGGGTATTAATTATCTAATTGATTTATTACTGTAAATTTTAGATGAAGAGGAACCGTTGAAACATATATCATAAGCATACACAAATATGGTGCTGCTTGAGTAAGAAGCAAATGAAGTTGAAACGTGAAATGGTTTAATACACTGGTATAGTGGATTAATGTTATTTTTTCCTGTACTTGAACTTTTAAATTGGTTTTGTAATTAAATATTGTGTTTTCGTTATTTTATCTGGCATGCATGACATTTTATTTAATTTCCTTCGAGTGGGTTGGCCTTCTTTGCTCACAACCCTCGAAGAATTGAAATGAAATGTATTGGTACTCATATTCAAGCGTAAGCCCACAAATACCACTTCTTATTTGGGCCATTTCTTTTGTTTTTCTTGGAAATGTTTCATTTTTAAAATTAGTTTTTAGAAATATATTTTAATAAAGAAACAAATGATATTATCCCTTATAGATTTTGTCAAAATTAGATTTTTCTTTTCTTCGTATGGTTTAAGGGTGCATTCTCTAGTCAATGCATTTAAATTTTATTTTTAATTTTTGTCTAAAAGAATAATATTTAAACCAAACAAATTCATTGGCCAAAAATATGTTAGAATAAAATGCCTTTGTAGAACAAAATTACAATCTACATGACTCACGTATTTTTTTTTTCTTTAATTATTCCTCATCTAAACATAATATGTTACGCATTGTCAATTAATTTAAGATTATTTATAAATTTTTAAATTGTTTCAGTTAAACAGTATGGGCAAAAAATGGTAAGATAATTTTTGTGTGGTATACTAAAATGATAGGGATATTAAGGCTTAAAATTATTTTTAAAAAATGAGAGACAAAGAACTATGCTACTTGCATTTCTCCAAAATAGAAGAACCATGCTAGCAACCACCACCATTTTAATCATTTTAGACCTCACTTAAATTATTTATAAAAAACTAAAAAAATAGCTTTGTTATTTTGTGTGATTTTACTCTAATCTAATTAGTTTGTTCATTTGTAGTTTGATTCATTTGTTCAGTTTGGCGTCAATTTTTTCTAAAATTAATTTTGTCTTCCAAACCTCTATTTACATAAAAAGTAAAAAATACTTGTTTTTGCGTTAGATGAACTATAGCAAAACTCAACTCAATTTTCAAACATAAATCATAGTCGTGCAAAATTATATTTAACTAAAATTAATTTCAAAAATCAAATTAATTTAAAATCATGTTGACCCAATATTAATCCAAACATGCACATAATATATTTAGTCTTAATTCTAATAAAAGGTAATGAAACGTTTAGAAAAGAAAGACATTGTAATAGTCTTATGAAGTATTATTGACAAAAATAATAACCAAATCAATTGTTGGGCCAAAAATATAATGCTCAAGCCTTTTAAGGAAAAAAAAGTTATAATTGTGCCTTTCCAAAAGAAAATTATAGATTACATGTGCTTGTATTTTTAGCTATGAAAATAACATTAATAATTACGCGATAAGAAATAAAATCTTCCACACAAAATCCTAGTTTTTTGTAACAAAAAAAATGCTTCATTCTAGATTAAACAGAGTACGTAAATTGAGGACAATTAGGAATATAGGTTCTAACTTGATAATGACAAAAATACAAGGGGTTTCTAGCAAAATTATGGGCATCTAAATTGAAGTGTCTTCCAATCCATACATACTAGTAATCATACTTGGAGAGCATAATATATCTACAATCTTAGATTATGTCGATTATGTCACCTCACTCAAAAGCATCATCATCAGAAGAATTCAAGGCCATAATAAGGTTCTGGGCATTTGAGCAGAAAGTGCCACCAGAATTCAAGTTGCACGAGGCCCACTGGATTATAGTTCTAAGGGTATGAACTTCAATTATTTCTACTTGGTAAGCTCTATCATTGAAACTAGACATAGAGTATATAATTTCTCCATTCAAATTCTTAAATATTATGCTATACATTGATCTTCTTTCATCTACACACGTGGCTCCGTCTGTGAAACATGACCATTCCTATCTTTTAATTCTTCCGGATTATAGGGCTTGTGGAGAATTGTCAAGTGAAAGGATTACCTCCTTTTTATTTGCTTGCTTCCATTCAACTAGGAGTCTTCAAACTCTGTTAATTAAACTCTTATCTCCCCAATTGTTGCTACCCCAAACCTTTTGATTTTTAGTGTTCCACAATAATCATGATATACAATAAAATTGCTCTTTCAAATCCATTAAATGGTTTAAAGGTATGAAGCAGAAACATTCAGTGAAGCTATGGGCTTCTAAATCACTTCCTAGATGGTTCCATTGATTCCAAATTCTTCTTGTACAGTTGAACAAAGAGTAGGAAGTACTTTGGGTTCTTGACAGAATGAACATTCAAGATTAACTTTAACACCTATACTTCTAAGATTAGCATGCACTAGAGTCAGAGGTATGTCTAAGTTCCATATCTTTCATCATGGAAATTCTATGAGTTTTGGTTCTAGATTGAATACTAATTTATGGGCTCTATAATAAGCTAATTTGACCATATAATTCCTCTTTTTTACTGTGATGTCATATTCTCTAGTCACTCCTGCCTGATAATACTAATAGGAATCTTAAGAATAGTTTAAACATCTTCCTCCACAAACATGTTATTCAGTTTCATGATGCCCCATCTATGCTTTCATAGACATAATACCATGCTTTCTTATCCTCACTATATCCAAGGTTGTGAATATTAGTAGCTGTAAAATGGCTTGTATAGGGAAGCCATGGATTAGTCCAAATCCTAATAGTAAGCCAATTCTCCCTTCCTCCATCGTATACCTTATTTCAATAGAGAAATTGCTAACCAAACACTCCTCCATGTAAAGCTCAGATTGTACCCTAATAAAGTATTCCAAAATTTCCCTTCTAATAAGTATTTTGTTTTAAGAACCAAGTAAGCAAGAGTTTTGTGGGCCACACCAAGTCACCAACCTTGCTTACCAAGCATGGCCATAATAAAATAGTGTAAGTTTTAGAATAGGTCCAATCACGTCTCCATTATGGATATTGGAATATTTGACATTCTGTGCACACTGTATTATCTAGCCAATCCATTTAGTATCAATGTTCATTCTTTCCATTATTCCTTTCTGAAAACACCAATTTACTATATCATATGCCTTATTGACATATGTTTCAATGACTACGTAGCCCTTATTGCCCCTCGTTTTCCTTTTCATAGAGTGGATAAGCTCGAAAATTACTAAAATGTTAAATGTAATTAGACGTCCTGGGATAAAAGCTTACTAGTACTCAAAAACCAGAGAAGATAAGATTTTCTTCAGTTTATTATCAATAGCCTTTACCACAATTTTATAGATCACATTACACAGAGATATGGGTTTATAATCTTTTAAGCTAAAAGGGGAGCTAGATTTGGCAATAAAGACCACTAATGTCTTTGCTAAATCTTTTAGAAAAGACTCATTGGTCAACTAGCTCGTGCAATTTTTTTCACTTTATCTCTAATGATGTGCCAAAACTTCTAGAAAAAAGGATGGATTAAAATCCGTTGGGACCAAGAGATTTGTTTGGGTGCATTTGAAAAGTAGTTTTCTTGAATTTAGAAGCATCAAAGTGTTTTGTTGACATATCATTGTTGCAATCATTCCCCACTTTCTTTATTGGATTCAAAACATAGTTTGGCTAAGCTTTAGATCATTTGTACACTTGCTCAAAGTGATCTAGAATTAGATTTTGCATACTTTCATGATAAAAAATACAAACTTTGCCATCGTTGATTAGTTTTGTGATTGTGTTGGTCCTTCTTCATACTGAAGCTTAGGTATGGAAAAACTTTGTATTACGATCCCTTCCTTTAAGACAATGTAGCTTTGATCGATTTCTCCATTTTATCTTATCTTGTTACAATAATTATTCTTTTCCTCCCTCAACCTATAAAACTTGCTGTTCTGGTTCTCCTCTAAGCTATGGTGTAGTGCATTGAACTTCTTATGTATCTCTTTTGTTTGATTTCAATAATCTCTATTTAAATCTTAGCTCCATTTTTCTAACTTTCTTCAGTAGTTAGCCAATCTTTTATTGATTTTTGTAGATGACTTTGCGTTCTAGCTTCTATTAACTACGTCAACTATGCCTTCTTATAAAATCCAAGAATTCTCAAATTCAAATCTTCTTTTACCTCTCCTGGCTTGCTCTGAATTTGTGCACACATTTAGCAGAGAGTGGTTCGAGTATGATACAACTATGGCTTCTGATAAACTATTCAAGAATATGTGAAACCAATCACTATTGGCTATTGCACGATCTAATATTTCCCTCACAACATTGTTGGCTTTTGTTCTTCTTTCCCAGGTAAAGGTGCACCCCTTCGACTATAGAACATTTAAACCACTTTCTTCAATGGTAGCTTTAAGACCTTTGAGAAGGAAATTTGGGACGTCACCACCAAACTCCTTATCGTCAGAGCTAAGGAGATCATTGTAATCTCCTAAGCATAGCTATGGAAGGTCATCCATTTTAGAGAGCTCACAGATTATTTGCTCAGCCTCCCCAGTCTGCTTTTTTTAGGGTATTCATAATAACCAGTAAAATGCCATTTTTGCTTATTTTATTAATGGACTCTAACATTAATAAACTGACGAGAGTAGTTAAGAAAAAGTAATGAAGTAAGCATATGTAACAGTTAACACCTTACCCTTACTAACATTTATAACTTAATTTATAAATATCAATCTACCTTTGTTCTGGGTCTTTTAATCACTAATAATATTTTGGTTGCATTTGAGCTTATTCATACTAGGAAGAGGAGAACAAGAGGAAATAAGGGTTTAGTTGCCATCAAAATTGACATGAGTAAAGCCTATGATCAGGTTAATTGAAGCTTTCTTAGGGATATGATGGAAGAATGGGCTTTGATCCCCTATGGATTACTTAGATCATGTAGTGCATGCAGAACATGAGACACTCCTGTATTTTGAATGGTGATGTTATAAAACCTATTTACCCTTAGAGAGGCCTCAGGCAAAAAGACCTTCTTTTCCCTTACCTTTTTATTCTTTATGCAGAGGGACTCTCAATTCTTTTGAAGAAAATTGAACACGAGGGCTTTATTTATGGGTTTAGAGCTAGTATGGATGGACCCTGTGTTACTTGTTTTTTGTTGTTGACTCCCTATTCTTTTATGAAGCTTCTATGCAGGAATGTAAGAATATAAAGGAGATTCTCAACACTTATGAGCAGGCGTCTGGGCAAGCAATAAGTTTCCAAAAGTCAGGTATCTATTCAGTACAAATGTTAAAAGTTAATTTAGAAATGAGATTTGTTACACCATTGGAATTCACACCTCCATCAATCATAGTAGATATCTAGGGCTCCCATCCCTTTTAAACATGAGTAAAAAAGCCATATTTTCTTTTCTCTGGGAAAAATTGTGGGGAAATTTACAAAACTGGAAGAACAAATTTTTATCTCACACTAGTAAGAAGATTCTTTTGAAATCTGTTATGCAACCTGTCCCCAATTTTTGTATGAATGTTTTCCTAATTCCTATGACCTTGTGTGAAGAATTATAAAGAATAATGAACTCTTTTTGGGGGGTTGAACTAAGAAAACAATAAAGGTGTTAAGTGGCTTTTATGGGGTAAAATGGGTAGGAGTAAAGGTGAAGGAGGGATAGGCTTCCGTAACTTACACTATTTTAATAAAGCCATGCTTGGCAAGCAAGGCTAGAGTTAGGTAAGACCCAAAACACTCTTGCTCATTAGGTCTTTAAAGTGAAATATTTCTCACACAGGGAGTTTTAGCACACTTGATTAGGTTGCAATCTAAGCTTTACCTGGATGAGTGTTTGGCCTTCTATCTCATTATTAAAGCAGGGTTTGAGGTGGAGGTTAGGTGATGGTCAAAGCATTCAAATTTGAACTGACCCATGATTACCACAAAAGGGACACTTTATACCTACCAACATTTATAAGCTGGGTAATATTGATGATAAGGTAGTTAACCTTCTTTCCATATGCAAACAGTGGTAGAATACTGATAAATTGGAGTCTATGTTTGGTGTTAAAGATATCATAGCTATTCTAGAAATCCCCATTAGCATCATGGGCAAGAAAGATCAAATGATATGGCATTATGATAGAAAAAGGAGCTACTATGTTAAAACTGCTTATTATGTGGCTCAAAAAGCAATTTTTCACTAGAGCAAGACAATGCTGATTTCCCATGGAAAAGTCTGTGGCATTTGGACATACCCCTAAAGAGGAAGGACTTTATCTAGAAAGTAAATAGAGATTTGCTACCTGTCCGTGTTAATTTAAGATACAGTGGCATTAATGTTGAGTTGACATGTCCCCTTTACAACGCCCCTGAAGAAATCTCTCATGCATCAATTGGCTGCCAAAGAGTGAAGGGCATTTAGGAGGAAATGGGTCTTATGGAATTGGCCTTTACAGCCCATAATTTCAAAGAGATATTCAAACTTTGATGCTCATCACTTAGTCAAGAATTCATTGAGTTCCAATAGCTTTCATGTTAGGATCTTCTTGTCGGTATAGTTATTCTTAAAAAAAAAAAACAAAAATGTCAACATAGTTAAACTTGTTCAACACAAATGATTTTAAAAAGCTAAAAATAATGTAGGCTAAGAAGAAAAATTGTATGTTAAAAGTTTAGAATAAACAATTATACATATAATTAAGCTACAACCACTAAAGACCTAAAGTAAATTTAAGACCACTGAAGTATTATTCAAGCAAGACCTTGCTATTGACAAGACTTGACTTTGCGTGTAAGTGGATAAGGAGAAATTTAAACTTTGATGCTCATCACTTAGCAAAGAATTCATTGAGTTCCAATAGCTTTCATGTTAGGACATTCTCATCTATGTACTCCCATGTTTGACTTACTTAATTTATAAAACGGTGGTTATTCTAAAAAAAAAAGTCAAGACAGTTAAACTTGTTCAAGACAAATGATTTTAAAAAGTTCAAAAGAATGTAGGCTAAGAAGAAAAAGTGTATGTTAAAAAATTAGAATAAACAATTATACATATACCACTAAAGTATTCTTCAAGACTGCAAGATCATTCTAGCGACAAGACTTGACTTCACGTGTAAATGGATAAGGAGAAATTCAAACTTTGATGCTCATCACTTAGCCAAGAATTCATTGAGTTCTAATAGTTTTCATGTTAGGACATTCTCATCTATGTACTCCCATGTTTGACCTACTTAATTAATAAAATGGTAGTTATTCTTAAAAAAAAAAAAAAATCAACACAGTTAAACTTGTTCAAGGCAAATGATTTTAAAAAATTCAAAAGAATGTAGGCTAAGAAGAAAAGTGTATGTTAAAAAATTAGAATAAACAATTATACATATAATTAAGCTGTGACCACTAAAGACCTAAAGTAAATTTAAGATAAGCTATATTTTAAATTTTTTGTTTTAGTTGGAAATTAGTTATCCGGTGCTTTTTAAGGAATCATTCAATCATTTATCATGAAGTACCAATAGATTACAGACAAACTAGTACAAAACATGTTTCCTTTCTGACTTTAAAAGTGTCATCTACTAGCAGACAATGACTTGGACTTTACAGGTTTACTTTGACACTGCTTCACGACTGGACTGGATATGATTAACTAATATGTGATAGCAGCAATATCTGACTAGTGCATGTGGTTTCAAAATCATTGTAAGATTTAACGGCAAGTGTTGAAGTTCTTTTAAGTTATTTTTTTAGTTCACATATGGTTATATTTTATATTTATAATATTTACTGTTACAACATATGATCTAAATTAAGTGAGCGAGAGTGCTGGATTCATGATTATTCATTGTGTGACAAAGAATGACAGACCAGGAGTTTGGATCATTCATACTTCATTCATTAATTTTTTGTTAAATTTGAGAGATAGATGCAGGGCGAGTGAAGTTTACTTAGATTGAACTTATTTGAGTTGTGAATTCCATTTTGTCCATGTCTATTTATGTCCAACTTAACAAAAAAATTAATGAGAAAAAAAAATTGAGAGGATTCAAATCCGAAATATCAGTGCGAGCAACATTTTCAAATGCAAAAGTGAATTAAGCTTTGAAATTGTCACCAAGGAACAAGCCTCGTGTGTCTGGAACCCGTGAAGATGGCATTGTCAACGATGACAAGAACTCAAAATAATGGTTTGAATGTGTAAACTATTTTGAGCGATTTTTCTTTTGACTTTTCAAACACTTATTGTAAACCACATGAAAGAGCAAAAATCGACAATTTTTGTGTAGCGTACTAAAATGATATGGATAAAGAGGCTTAAAAATGAGATATTTTTTTCTAGAAGCTTAAAAAAGAGAAATAAAGAACTAGGCTACGTGCATTTCTCCAAATTAAAGAACCATGCTAGCAACCATCAGTCCGCCACCATTTGAATCTTTTGAAACCTGACTCAAATTATTTATCAATTAAAATGAAAATTGCGCTTTCATATTTTTTGTGATTTAGCTCAAAATTAGTTTATTCATTTGTAGTTCAAAGTGCCATATAATTCTCTCATAATTTGTTTGTTTGGCAATTGATTAGTATGTAATATGTTTGATCGTAATTCTAACAAACCGTGCACGCGAACGTTTAATTTTAATGATGCCAGCATACGAACCCACTGGGCCACCGATAGTTTCACGAGTTCTAAAACTCATTTGAATATCGCATAGAGAGAGGAAGTGGATCATTTCTGTATGGTAACTAAACTGATACAAAATATGAGTACTAATACATAGTTATCTTTTTCTTTTATTAATGACTTTGGAAAAAAATATTTTGATCAGACCTAACCTTTCCTTCCATATAATCAGCATCCAAACGTGTCTATTTCGGCAAGTCATTAAGAAGTAGGTTATTATATATATATATATATATTAATTCCAAAATTGTTAATAGCACGAGTAAAGGAGTTATTCGTATAGGTGTAAAATGTCAGAATTGTGCCTTTCGAAAACAGAATTATACATACCCCTTGTAAATAGCTATGATAATTTTAATAATGCCTGTATATGAAATTAAATCTCTTCACACAAAATCTTAGTATATGATATTCCTAAAAATAAAAAAGCAAAATTTAATAAAGCAATTAGAAAATGAACTAATACCATTACAAGGGAATTTATCTTTAATTTGTAAAAACGAAGCTTTCACAAAGTCCAGGGACAAGCCACACCAAGTTCGGGACCAGAGAAGATGGTTTTGTTAAGAAATGAATTGTATGCCTTTCTGACAATGAACAGGCCAACACATAATAGTTCATAAGTCTTCAAACCCCTAAGGCCACCATTAGTTTCTTCAACTTTTAGTCGTATGAGTGTCTCTCATTGTATACTCCAATGAGAATGTCACCTGTTTTGTGGCTTTCTTTCATTCTTTACAACTAGCTGTGTCTCAATTTCCACGCCTTTGTAGTTTCTGGCCCCTGCCTTGATAACCATGAATCGTTGCTGCTCCAGTTGAAGAAAGACTTAAGATTTGACTCTACAGATTCCAACAAACTAGTGTTTTGGAATGACAACCTTCATTGCAGTTAATGGCGTGGTGTAACTTGGGACAAGGAGGGACATATTACTGGTCTAGACCTAAGGGAAGAATCAATATTAGGTGGATTGGATAATTCTAGTTGTCTCTTCAGTCACAGCGCTATCATGAGAATTTGAATTTGGCTGACAATGACTTCAATTCTGCGATTCCACCTGGAATTGAAAACTTGAAGAACTTTTTTTTTTCCCCAACAAGATCTTTGATTCGAAAAAACAACAGAAGTACAATGTTTAAACAAAGGAAAATAGAAGCTAAGACATGAAAAAGACAGAAACGTCTACGAGAAATCTCAAAGGTAAGAAAGGGAAAGAAAGGCATCTTTTAATAATTTTAGGATCAAATCCATAGCTTTATCATTCACTCAACATAAACACTTAATGTGATAAAACTTCACCAAAAACAAAAGCTTTTAAATACTTAGTGCAACCATCGTACAATTCATGGTTTTCATCACCAATTAAGTCAATAAAGTTGTGTATTTCCTCATTAGGCCCATTATTGGAATCCATTTGAACTTCATTAGTAGAATGGTCAGGAGATCTTAGTTTGTTGTCTCCTTATCTAACAACCCCAAAGGCATCATGCAACAAATCTTGCATATCCCCTCCTACTTGGTCTACTTGTTGCACTACGGGACTATTAGGACCACTCTCTTCTATACTTCTCCATGCCTAATACAAGTAGTATACCCTAATGGAACCCCATTGCATACCAAATGGTCAAAAATGATATCTCTAGTAAAACATTTTTTAAAACCACAACAAATACATGGATATTTTATAACTCTTTTTTACATTTGTTCTAGAGAATGCAAAATCAAGAAAACCTTATGCCCTGACATATTCAGGTGAAATTGATGGCTTATTAATCCAACTTTTATCCATCATCACACCCAATTATTTATGAAAAAGCTGAATGAAAACAATATAAAAGAATATAAAAGCAAGATTAAGTATAGAATTCCAGTAATAAGCACACATACAATTACAAGTATACTAAAAATATAATAAATATTTTCTAACTAATTAACTAGATTACATTTTATGACAATTTCCAGAATCACATTTATGTGCATCTTACGTATGGCAATTTCCATAATTCACATTAGCTAAGGAAGGACAGTATTGTACCTTTAACTAAGCAACATTAACAATGAGCTTCTTTACTCTCCCTCATTTGGTTTCTGAAAGCCACAAACCATTTGTTAGGCTAAAACTAATGGGCAATTATTTAATAAAACTAACAATGATATCAATTATTGAACAAGAATGTTTATGTTCATCTAATGATTAATATCAATATTGATCAAATATGACATTTATGATATATTTAATCAATATTGTTGCTGTAATTTTGAAAAATGTCCATATATAAAAAATTAATTTAAAAAGACAACTAATTTTAAAAATAGTACTATATATGTGAGGATTCAAAATAAAATTATGTAGGATAGTTTAGGTTGCACTCTTATGGTTTCTTACTCAATTCTGCTACTTTTTGTCAAATAACTTTATAGTGCATAGTATTACACTGTTCAACACGTTACAGAAAATCATAAAGCATAGGCTTCTTTTCGTGACCTGCCCGTATTATGTGTTTTGTTGCTCATATTCTACTTAAAATCTCCAAAAGATTCATGGAAGATATCCAAGAATAAGCTAGCTAGTAGTGCTGATAAATATAAGTTAAACTTCATCATTTCAGGTTTGCTTAAAAGGGGTAACCATCGAAGGAAAAGAATTAAATTTTATATCTCTATAGGTTAAGCCAAAACAAAAAGTATCCAGAAAAGACCAAAAATAAAGGCTTGGGCTTAGAAGTTAAAAGTTTGAACAACATTGATGCTACTGATCTTATGATCCCATGGAACCATCCAGCTTGCCCCTAAGAAAGGGAAAAAAAAGTTCGCAGCATGACAGATATTAATCCCATCCTATGACTCAACAACCAAGAAAGCAATTAATTAATCATAGATTAGGGGGAAATAAATATCCAATTAAAAATAGAAATTATAGCAAAATAAACACAAACGTGATGTTAAGTTAGAACAAGCATGATCGAATAATATTAAAAGCAAGAGACAGAAAGAAATTAGGAACGATTTTGTGAATAGGATAAGTCGACAGAGAAAACAATCTAATCTTGGGCCTCTTTAAAAAAAAAACCAAAACAAATTAACCAAATAACATTTCATCTTAAAAATTTAGTCGTGGGCCTCTCTAAATATGCTTCAACAGGAGCCCAATGTTAGAGCCAGAATGTTAATTTTATTTTTTGAACTACCTATTAGACATAAAACGAGCAGCATCTCCAAAGTTGTGTTTAAAATTAGGCTCATGCATTCAGCCCAAAAGATGATCCAGATCATTACTCTAATATGAGAAGAGTTTACTCTCTCTCTCTCTCTCCGTGCAAAAGAAAAGAATCAAAGTTATATATCTCATTATGCAAAATCAACGCCTACCCGCTGCACAATATTTCCTAGTGGGCACAACTTTCATTTTAGAATTTGGACCCTTTCTCAATCGCCATTTATATAGGCCCCATGCATATGGAAAATAATCTAACTCATTTTTACCTTACCCTAATTTATTTTCTTCAAATTTTCATTGGCCAACCTGCATTCATTTACATTATTCTGTTTAGACCTGTACTGAAATGAACAGTAATTTAATAGTCCTAATCCGTCAAATAAAGGAGTTAAACAGAAATGAAGTGCTGCATTTACTATCCTATGGAAAGCTTTTGATCCAAAAAAACTCATTAATAGAAAGACTGTGAAGATTGGGCCTAGAATTTTGAAGTTGAGAATCTACCTAGGAAGATAATACACAAGGGCCTATCTTTCATCACAGTACAAATGCATTTATCATGCTATGCATGAACTATACTATTCTCCCTCCATTTGGCATGAATATTATCAATGATTTCTACCAAAGAGTTTAACTGTACATTATGAAGCAATTCCCAAACTGGAAAAATATCAATTTGAATATCAAAGATTTTAACTATGTGCCACAGGGAGAGTAGCATCACAATCAAAGATTTTATAGTGAAATGCAGCTGCCATATTGATTTGACTAGCTAATTAATTAACATATCTGTTTGAACCCATCACCCATACTCTCCATTAACTCATCACTCTCCACTTACATGAATAAGACAGCACTTCGGACACACTTGTGGAGAAAAGATACAGAATAGAACCCAACCACAATACACAAGTCGAGCAAGGGAAATTAAGATACAGAACTGCAGAAATAAAAACATCACTTCCAAAAAAGTGATTGAGTTTTCATAATTTAGAAGTTTGTAATTGAGTCCTTATTGGCGCAATATTGTAGTGTTTATAGTCCTTATTGTTTCAAATTTTTTTTAATTAAGTCCCTGTTATTGGATAGGCTCTTTTATGCAAGGAAATTAATAAGTTCACTTGGATCACTACACAATAAGTCATATTTCTTCACTAATTACTGTGCCCTCTCTGATTTTCTTTCCCTTCATCTGTATATGACATAATAGAACATAAACATACCAAAACATTACAGCAATATAGCATAATATCAGCTAAGGAAACAAAATTCAAATTTTGCACTTGCTTTTCTCGTAGCATTTATGTTTGTTGGAACCACTATCCTTTTCTTCACGAAAAAAGTATAAAATTAGTCCTTCACTTTTGTACTTTGTAACAATTTAGTTTCTCACAAATTTTAATTTGTGCAAAATTAGTCTCTTAAAAATTTAAATGTGTACAAAATTAGTCCATTTGCTTATAATAATGAGGGACTAATTTTGTATAAAATAAGATTTTTGAAGAATTGATAATTATCACAATGTGCATAAATGGATAACCAATTTAGTACTTCTCTCTTTTCTTCAATATTCCCAAATATTAGTTTTCACTTTTCCATTGCCATAAAATGACAAGGCCTAATGTCCATGACAAATTAAATGAATGACAATATATCAATTTAATACACTTGGTGCAGAATTTTCTGTCATAAGTTGGTTCTCTTTATAAACTAACTTCATTATTTACCTCTGTTTTAATCTATTCCCTTATCCAGTAAAATAAAGTCATATCTATGGATTCTTGTTATATTAAATCGGGTAGCACAGGGAATTCTTAATTAGCTCAAATTGGTTGCAAGCTATCTAATTCCAACGTGATTGTAATTACATAGAAAGAGAATATGAAGATATTGCCTTGCAGTTGAATTGATTGAGAGTTGAAAGAAGTTGGGAAACAATTAGATAGGGCCAAATTAATCAAGTCTAAAAGTGTTGGTCCAACATGTCTAAAATGGCATATAAAACAATGAGGCAGGCCGAGATAACTGACTAATCCTATGATTAGAAAACATATGACACTAAATGATAAAACTGAATAAAGACAAAAGAGAGAGGCAGAGGTTAATGATTGTGACATGTAGGTTCTTATATGTTCAGCCATGGGTTACAATGTTTTGTTGGCTTTCACAATCAGACTTTCACAGGTGAGAAAGAATAGCTTACCAAAATTCCCCACACAAAACATAATCTAGCTCGAGCCAAGGCAGAGTATCTTATGAGAGACAAGGAAAAAGAGGTCAAACATAGTTTAGACTATTTAACAAAACAAGATACATACAAGTTGGCTCTGCTAATTTCCACCTAGTGGCAACGAAAAATTCCTATAAAAGCAAGATCTAAAACATACCTTAAGAGAGTTAAGCACAAGAAGTAGTAAGTAGAGCATAACGGACAAGCACGATATAGCAATAGAGCACGGCGGCCGAGCACAGTGTTGTGGCTGAGCATAGCGATGCAACCCGTGGCAGAGAACGACCATAAAGGCATAGCAACACGGAAATGCAGCAAGGAGCCAATGTTTTACCCTAGATAGGAAATTAGGAATAACGAAATAAGAAAGTTTTTTTTTCTATTTAACTTATTTTTAAATGGCTTTAACGTCGGATATGACTAACATTAGCTAGTCGTTTCTACATTTTTAACATTCTAATGCTTAACCAACATTAAAAATAATTTTTTTTTTCAGTGATAAGCTCATTCAAGCATGTCGTAGCTTAAGTAAAAAGCAAAAGAAGATGAAATGTGATTATCTGTTACCATAGATTGATATGGTCTAATACTTGGATTAATGAAATTTGTCCTTGTTTTTGTGCTTGAACTATTAAGCTGGTTTTAACTATTTGTGTTTTCAGTTATTTCATCTTGCATATGTTACATTTTATTTAGATTTGTCAAACCACTAACTCTTCTATAAAGCTCTTTAAATTGGAATGGACTAAAAGACCAACTATAATATTCATGAAATTTATATGCTAAATACCTTATTTTAAGTGAGGAAATATTTTTAATAATTTTATGAATTAAAAAAGTAAGAGAATGCAATTTTATTTAAGTGAGGAAATATTCTTTTAATAATTTTATGAATTGAAAAAGTAAGAAAATGCAATTAGAGTAAGGGTACATTTTTATAAGTGAGAATATTGATAAAAGGAAATTTAAGAAGACTTAAATATAAATGGAAGTAATATTATACATGAATAAAAGCTAATATAAGTGGTTAAACCTCACCTTTTGCATCAAAGGCACTCAAGTTCAATTCTCCATGGACAATTCTAAAACTTCTAAGATTTTTGCCACATGCCTCCCACAAGAAATTACCAATTTGCCTTTAATTATATCTTCCCCTCTATCGTGCTCCTTCCACTCACACAAACATCTTTGTGTGACCATGGATCAACATCTTCATCCTTCCTCTACCACGACAATTATTGTCTATGTCTCGTCGTGTTTGCTCATCCTTGACAGCCATGCTTTGTTGATGTTTTCGCTGCTACTTTGGTCTATAAATGCTAAGGCTCCAACAAAAACCCTATTTGCAATTTCATATCAATTTGAGCAAGATTGGGTATGCTTTTTGTTGAATTTTCATAGGGCATTACTTCCTTACTATGTTTTGGCCTTTTCTTCATTGATTTCACTTATCAATTTCATTGATTAAGCTCTAAAATCTGAAGTCCCTATTTATAGCATGTTCCTTGCGACTTTAAAGATAGTTGAGTGAAATTGGTGCATTTTTCTTCTAGTTGTCTTAAGACTTTAGTTCTAGGAAGTATTTTAAAGCTTTCTCTCTTGTTTTAATCAGTTAGTTTATCAATTTGGCTCAAAATTAGAAAACCCCAATTTGGTATTGTTCGTTCAAGAAAAGTGAAACTTAGAGCTCAATTCGGTGTGATCTTGTCAAATTAAGTTGGAACTTCATATCCTAGGAAAACTTCAAACCTTTCTTCCCTGCAATCAGTAGTTAATTTCAAGTCTTAGCTCCAAAAATTGAAACCCCTAATTTGGTTATGTGTATTCTTACTTGTAGGGTGATGGAAATTAAGGTTTTTACATTTCTCTAACGTCACTAAGCATCTAAGGGAAGGATTATAGCTATTGAAAGTTTTCGTTTGAGTTATAAATTGATTAGATAATTTTGCTTAATTTTCTTGGATTTTTATTAATGTAAAAGGAAGGAAAGATGAATGGAAAGCCTTGTTGCAATTAATAAAGTAGCCTTATATGACTTACAATTTAATAAGTAATTTTGGGATTTGGTTGGTTGACATTTAATGCCTCGTTAATGAAATCGATAAATTCTTAATTATAGAATAAGGCAAAATTAAAGCTAGGTGGAGAGGATCTAAGGTATTAAATATTGTTTAATGTCATAAATTAATTTTGGGTTAAGAAAGTGTCATGTCCAAGTTATGGAATGAAGTTGGATGATCAGTAATTATGAAGATAGAAGTTAAGAAAAAACTTATTGCAAGTGTATTGGAAAAGAAATGGATTATTAAATTCTTAAAGGAATTGAATAGAAATTAATCAAGTAATATTGGGAAACATATGATGTTACTACCTAGGATTAAATTAAGTTTATTTAATAATTGGACTTTGAAATATGAAGTAAGATATAATTATGGAAGGTTGTGTTTAATGATATTTGAATCATAAATATTGAGGCTTACGTTAATGGTTCAAAATCAAATGAATAGCTAAATAATTAAATTGATAGAATTAATTAAACTATTTTTGGATATTAAAGGTTAAGAGAGCATTGCTTGATTTTATAGGTCATTATGACTAATAAGGATCAAGTGAATTGTTGAAGGCTTTAAGGAAAGGTGGTGTGCTTCTCTCCAAGTGAGTAAATAATGCTAATTATGCGGATTTCTATTTTACACTATTGCTTTGCTGAAAAAAAAAAAAAAGAGAGAGTATAATATTGTTATTCAAACTTCCTTATGTTGTGGGCAGATTTCCTAGAATTTATAAACTTCATTTATATTTTCTAAATATTGTGACAATTTTGGAGTTATGAAATACTCTGATTTTACATTTTTGGATTTCACTAATTATAAGTTTTGGATTTATAATGATTTTAAATTTTTGAACTTTTATGTTCCGTACTTTGAAGTATTCTGATTTTACATTCATGAAGTACTATGATTTTTTAATGATGAAGCATTCTAAATTTGTAATTATCATTTACTCTAATTTTGAGGTTTGAAACTATGCTTCTTTTGTTTTTCTAGATATTCTATAATCTCTGAATTTTAACAAAGTTGTGTCTGAACTTAGAAATACCAAGCATTTGATAATTTTCTAATTTTTCTAAAGTACTTTGATTCTATGTTAAGCACTTTGATTTTGCATTTATGAAGCCATCTAATACTATACTTATGATGTACTCCAACTCTGAATTTTGAATCACATTGATTTTGTTTCTCTAAATAAGTTTGAGTTTGGATTTCCAAACGTACTCTAATTTTGAACTTTTGATTTGTTTAATTATGTATTTGTGTACATAAGAGAATTTTTAGGGAATTCATTCTAATTAAGACCTTATAAGTAATAACAATAGACGTTAGTCATAGTACACTATGATATGATATTTTGATATGACTGAGACATAATGTCATATTCTGATATTTTGTCATAGGCTTAAGGCTATTATTTTAATTATATCAAGTTGTATTGCTCAAGTCTGATATCTGATCAGATATAACAAACTAGCCTAGAGCTAGCATCTGATTTAGATGGTTCTGTTGGATGTTCCTTACCTTTTCTATTGAAAAATGATTTCTTATGCATTTATTGTAAATAAAATGTTATGAACCATAGGAATGTTGATAAGCATGGATGGTGTCCGAAGTACCACCTATGATTCCCACTGATAAGCTCATGAGTAATTTGATTTTTCTTCTATTTGAGAACTAAATTTTGATAAAAAGAAATAATGATGATTTTAAATTTTGGTTTGTGTTTCATATCTTTATGTGGGCACGAGGGTCAATGCTATGAATATCTTTTTATTCTGTATTGAATAAATTACTTTGTATTTATGTCTTATGTTTCAAAGGTAATAGTTTGCTTATAAAAAACTCTAACATATCACGTCTGCCCATTCCTTTGCGTAATTAGTATTATCCACTCACTGAATGTTTTCACTCACTCCTTTATTTCCATGATTTTCAAAAAGCAATGTTGACCATGGACCTTCTACTGCATAAAAAGATGTTAGATATTCCCTAATGAGCCATGCATTGTTCGCAATGTTGTAGTTTATTTCATGTTGTTGAACATTGTAAATTTTGTAATCTAGTAGCTTTAATCGTCACAAGCAAGAATTTAGATACTTTGTTGTATATCTGAGATTGTCTAGCTATATATTTTGTGAGAGTAGAGTTCTCCTGCTTTCTAATTTATAGGTCTTAGGTGTAGAAATTTTGGAAAGACTATATTCCAAAAAAGACTCTACTGAAATTCCTACCTAAAAGCCAATTAGTGAATATTATGCTTATGGATTGACATAATCTGGTAATCTACATTTGGTAGATATATTGTCAAACTATTTATGTTGTCTAACTTTTTTGGTATATAGAGGTAATGTTTATTTTGTTTTCCGTAATAATCATATTTTCTTAGTTAAGGGTGTGACACCTATAATCTTTATAAGTATATGATGAGGTACATAACAAACACATGATAAATCAACCTAAGAGTAGAATCAACAATGCAGTCACTCTTAATTTTTTTAGGCAGTTTTTGCGGTATCATGTGATCACCAAATTTATAGAATGATAAAAATGCTCACGCTCAACTTTCATCAAACACTTGGAGACCCAATCGATTTCCTTACTTGGCCTCCGTAATGTAGAAATTGTGAGTGATGGGGATTTCCATGTGCACCAAAAATTGCTTTTAAATGACTTTTCTAATTCAATGAGAGCTAATCTATGTATAGTTGGAGCAAAAGAAGCTGCAAGAGAATTCACAGGATACATAGACCAAGAAGAGATTTTCTTCAACCTTTTTACTTTTCCCTTTTCTTTTTTTTTTGTTGAAGAGTTTAGATATAGCTAGCCCCTACTCGGTCAGGATTTATATAAATTATAGGAAAAACTATATTTTCAGTCCTCATAGTTTCATTCAATTTTCAATTTGGTCCATATAATTTAAAAATTTATAATTGAATCCTTTTAATATTATTATTATTATCAGCGGTAACAAGATAGGATCCTATTTTTTTTGTAAAAAGAAATTTATAAATTTTTAATAAAATTTAATAATTTTTTATTATTAAAAACTATTTTTTTTAAAAAAAATAAGACCGTGTTTTGCCACAGAGAGAATCCAAACACTAAAATGTTAAATAATATTATAAGATTATTGAGAAAAATTAATTGTGGACAAAATTTTGAAAATTAACTGTTTTTCACCCTTTATTAAATTATCTGCCATGTCTATGCTTCTTTTCTTTTTGCTTGTTTTTGTTTTTTAAAAAAAAAAACCTTTTTTGTAATTTATTTAAATTATTTTTTGCACTGGATAGTGGATGCTAATTGAAAAGGGCATGTGAACCTATTGGACGGTGATCAGTGTTTATGATATGTTTACTTGTGCGTACTTATTAATATTCATTTAAGTGACACTACTCTCTAAGCTCGTTAATCTGTAATTATTTTATAGGATCATACTTAATTACATGCATTTATATTTTTTAATCTTTAATAATTAAATTTAGATGAGCCTTAAATAGAATGTTATTTACTCTTTATGTAATTCTTATGTAGTTAATAATATGGTTACCTTCATAATTGTATATTTGATCTAAGGATGATACTGAGAATATCAAAGGATTTAGTGAAATTTGTGCATAATATAGGTTCTATTATTGATCTAGAAAGAAAAAAAATGTTTGGAGCACTTACTGGAGCTTAATTGGTCAAATTCTATTTATACTTAAAATCCGTAAATGTATTTTTAAAGACCATTGTGAACGTGTGTCTTAGAAAATTGTCTTTTGTTAAAAAAATATCTAGTTAATCTTTAACTTTGTGGTTGGTTACATTGTTGTGTCTATACATTGGACCTTCAATTAAAAGGGATATTATGTATAACCCTTATAGTCTAAATAATTTTAGCACATGAATTTTGAATTGTATCACTTAACTTTCTTAAATTGTTGTAAGAGGTGTCAATTATAGAATTTAAAAGTCATGTGATTCCTTATGAAAATCATAAGTTTTAAACAGTATATGATTTTTTCCAAAACAAAAGAGCAATTTTACTCCCACACATTTTATCTTGAGAATAATTTAGTCTTTCAAAGATAAAAAGTGTCAAACTGATCGAATAAAGATGAAAATGTAAATTGATTAGGATCTTCCCTTTGTGAGAAGAAACCTCTATTTTTTGAATATTTTTATTTTTTGCGGACCAATTTAACATTCTTAATCTTTAACAAACCAAATTGATATTTAGACGAAAGTAAGGGGTCAAAATTACATCTTTTTTCTCAATTGTTTTCATTTCTTATAATAGTTTATTAGGAAAAAAATACATTTTAAAGTTTATATATCTAAACTGTAATTAAGCCATAAGAGTTGCCTGTTTACCCAAATATATTTTGGAAAATTAAAATATAAGACTAGTAAACTAGGGATTAGAAGACATGCAGGTATTACCCCTTTAAAAAGTTCCCAATCATCATAATTTATAACAGTATGTTAGGATGGCATATTAATTCCTAGTCTATAAACCTAGATGAAGTATGATAGAGCGAAGCTTTTTAAAAAAAAATGAAAAACAAAAGATGTAGAAATGGTCAAACTAAGATAAATTTGTAATTCTTTTTTAATGATCTTTGCATTCATTTTAGTTACTAATTATTAATGATAGATTTTATAGGTATTGATTATTAATTGTTTTACTATTGTAAATTTTAGATAAAAAGAATACTATAGAAATATAAATCATAAACATATTCATATATGATGCCGCTCGAATAAGAAATAAATGAAGATAAAATATGATTTTACGTCATTGTAAACATTTAAATTTCGTACTAGTGATAATGGTTTAATACATTGGATCATTTTAACGCATATCAATCTTTCTCTATAGAGCTCCATGCTTTCTCACTTCTGATTTTTTGCTTCAACTTATTGTCGTCTTTAAATCTTTAACATCACCATCCATAAAAAATGTAAATAATATTTCATTCAGGTGTAAGCCCACAAAATGAGGTCACCATACGTCACACTCACAGTATTCCTCTCATTAATTAGCTAACCCAAAATATATTGGTCGTCATGTGTCCAGATCTCCTCCACTAAGGAGATTAATGCAGATTCTCTAATAGGGTCGGATCAGCCATTGGATGCATCTAACCATACTTATTCTCCCACGTGTCTGTTTTGATTTATATAGCTTTTTAATATTTTACTAAGCAAAACAACACCGTTTTAATCTCCTTAATGGTTTGCGAAGCAAGCAACTCCATTTCTCAACTTGCTCTTCGTCACTCGCACAACAAAAGGGCAGACTGTGTCTTCAAAAATTCATCTTTTGTGTTGTCTCTCTACTGGAGTTTTCTTTCAATAGTCTCTCTCTCCCCTTGAATTTGATCTTTGCACGAAAGAGCATCGAATTTGGCCTGTCAAAGATTCACATCAATTATGATTATAACCCCTTCTTCCCTCATTAGTTCTATTTTAAGTTGTCAAAATCTTCGTGTTTTTGGTTGTGATTTAAATTCTTCTACACCTTGTAATGTGGTAAATCATTTTGTTGCTTCTCGCTAATTTCATTGCCCTTTACATTTTCTCTCTGGGATTTTAATTTTGAAAATATGTTAATTGGTATCTTTTTTATCTCTAGGGTATATTCTTGTTAATTCTAGATTAACAAAATAGGAGTTTGCAATTTTTTCTTCCTTGGCTATTCTTGGTGTTTTGAAATACAATACTTATTTGAGGTATTTTAGTTTTTGATATTCAATTTTAAATCTATCGTTTGTTACTTATATTACCCAAAATACACTTCAGAAGCCTACAGAGTCCTTAAGTAGAAGCTAATAAAGGTCTAAGATAGATATAGATGACAGGAGATGGAGATAGTAGGAAGAGAAATAGAGTTGTTCTGCTTCGCACCACATGAAGAAGAGAAGAGAAAAAATGATGTCGTTATGCGTAGTGAAATATTAAAAAGAAATATAAATCAAAATCAACACATGGTAGAATGAGAATGATTAGATGTATCCAATGGTTGGTCTGTCCCTACTAAAGAATCTACATGAATATCTCTACCGGAAGTGATCGAAACCCAAAATTAGTTTAATATTCTTAGATAGAAAGTATCAAAACGAATAACTACAATTGAAATAGTAAATTAATTTAGTTCAAATGACCATTTTTATTTTATATTATTGAAAAGCTGACAAGAACATATGTTAATTAAGAAATTGTCTTTTATTTAATACACGTTTAGTCAATAATATACTGTAATCTAATTACAGTTTTAGTATGTACTTTAGATAGGTAAAATATAAAACTAATAAACATTGACATTCCCAACAACAAGTGAAAGGTCTACCAAACTTGATTCTTAAGTAGGCCCAATATAGTGGGTTGGGTTGGCATATCATTGGCCCGAATGAAGATCACTTTCCCCATGCAATGCAACCCTCAAAACTTTGGGGTGTCAATTGTTTAGAATGATTGATGATTTTCTTTTGTTACTGAAACAAAGTATGTGCAGTAGTTGTCGAACTTAATATAGATAAGTTTGTAATTTTTTTAATGCCACTATTTTAATCCTTTACTTTGTACTTTAATATCAATTTAATCATTCATTACTTTGTAGTGACAAAATAGTTTTTTAAAAATTAAAAATAACAAAAAAGGTTAGTCTCTTAAAATGATTATGAGAGACTTATCCTTGATATAATAATGAATTGCTTTTGTTTATTATTAAAATTTTTAGGGGCTATTTTAGAACTACAAATTGCTGAAAGACTAAATTGATACTTAGATTAAAAGTGAAGAATTAAAATAACACTTTTTTTTGTCAATTTTGTTCGTATACATTTCATGGTCTCCAGTAATGATTTATTAATGGTATTCATTATCTATTGTTTTATTATTATGAATTTTAGATGAAAAGGATAACTTTGAGGTGTGTATCCAATATCTTAAATATATTCAGGTATGGTGCAACTTGAGTAAGAGAGACGAATAAAGATGGAATGTGATTTAATGTTGTTGTGAACATTTGAATTAATTTGATCCAATTTGATGTGGTTTAAAACAATGGTGTGATGGATTAATGCTAACTGTCATTGAATTTGAACTTGAACTACTAAGTTGGTGTTGTTAATGTGTTTTCTGATATTTTATTTGACATAAATTGCACTTTATAGAATTATACTTGTCTCCCAATTTTTTAATTTTTGGCATTAGTGTTTGCTATTTTTGTTTTGAAAAAGTATTTGTTTTACGCTCACATTACTAAAGAAGGAAGTAGTTGTGACTGATTTTATATTTTGAATAAAAAGTAATTTTTAGAAAATGATAAAAATAATTCTAAAAGCGCATAAACTCTGTCAAAGGCCACAAAAAATGGGCCAGAAACGTGTACAATGAAAATAATTTTATTTATTTTAACATTAAATTTTTTAAAAATTACTTTTATCCTCTATATTCATGTTTGTATATAAATAAAAAAATTATTTTTGTGTTAAATAAACTTCATTAATGATAAAATTCACTTTTCAAATAAATGTTCTTAAATATGAATTGATGTCATATACTAATACTATAGATAGATATTGATCATTATATCAACATTAACAGATTTAATAAAATGAATTATCATAGTAAAACTGAATTTTTATTAAAAAAATAAATATGATTGCATATTAAATTTTAGATAAATAAATGGAATATTTTACTATCACTTTGTAATAAATAGAATCATTAAAGCTTCCCTTTGGTGTCTCAGCACATTATTTTTGAAGCTATTATCTAATTTAGTATATTAGCTTTCAATTAAAAACACACAGCCTTCATTATTAATGAAAAAGAAATAAAAATCCTACTGAAGTTTTCAATTTTATAGTCGGTTCTTTTGCAGATTTGGTCTGATTATCTATCTGAACCGAACTGGTTAGTTCACTGAATTATTGTTAGTCCAATCCAATATTCTGAGTTGATTGACTATAATTGCATTACCCTTTACAGAGGCCTTGAATTTAATGCAAAGCATTGCAAGAACTTCCAGAAAATCATGTTCCATTTGAACGTGTAATTTGGGAGAGGAAATTTTTCTCGACGTCTAAAACACGTAATTGAAAGTTGCACAAAACGGGAAAATTGAAAATTTTTGTATGGTACTATACTGATATGAATAATGAGAATTAATACTATAAATAAAGTTTGTTGAATTTCTGTACTATTGATATCTGCCAATCTTTCAAGAGCACCACCAGCATAATAATAATTATTAAGCAAAAGTGCTGTTAAAGTTTCATTCAAAATTTTGTTTTCATGTTGCCCATCTTCAAGAACTACATTTAAATAAACCCCACTCTAAAAAATTTAATCAAAACATTTTATTTAAAATACTAAGAATCTAATATATTAATAATTTTAATCAATAGTTCCAACTTGTCTATTCAAACAAAATGATCATTTTTCCATATACAGTGTTGTCCTGAAAATCGGGCATGGCTTCAAATGGAGAGTAATATATGAAGTTTTCAATATATGCAAATATACCCTACACACCTCAAATTTTAATCGAAACACTTGATTTAAAATACCAAGAATCAAAATGATCCTTAGTTCAACATTTTTACGGCGTCATTGTACAAAGCGGCCATGACTTCAAATTGAGAGTAATATATGGATTTTTTTCCATTCAATTTTGTGTGCCACCAAAATGATAATTATTAAATAAAAGTTCACTTTTAATTTCTAAGTTTTTATTCGTATCTTGTTTTCGTGTTATTTCAATTAATATTCGTCGTAAATAAGCTCAACAATATATAGATATTATACTTGACTACTTCGATTTTATTTTATTGCTCACATATGTAATTATTTGGCAATATCCCACACACTCCAAATTTCTATCAAAACATGTGCTTAAGAATATTAAGAATCTAATGTGCTAATGATTTTATTAAGAATAGCTCTAACTTCAATCTACATATTCAAACAAAATGATCCTTACTTCAACAAATTTACAGTGTCATCGTGCAAAGCGAGCATGACTTCAAATTGAGAGTAATACATGAATTTTTTCCATTCGATATTTCTGATTAAACCAAACCAAAAAGTTGAAAGAGATCATAGACCCATACTTTCATTTCTTCTTTTCCATCTTCAAATAATTGTGTCCCACGGGATAGACTTTTTGTTAGTCTTTCTTCTTTCGAAGTTGGGAGTGATCGAGACGTTGAAGACTTGTATCCCCCAATGCTGGAATAGACGTCAACGATCATGCTTCAAAGAAACTAACAAAAGGTCCTTCAAACAATGAAAGGGCCACAGAATTGTTCATAGTCTTGAACCCCCTGAGGCCATCATTAGTTTCTTCACTGTAGTTCTTCAATTTTTAGTTGTATTGTATGAGTGTCTCTCACAGTATACTCCAACGAGAATTTCACTTGTTTTGTGGCTTTCTTACATTCTTTTCTACTGGGTATGTCATTTGTCATTTGTCATTAGTTAACTTTTTTAACAATTTTTTTAAAAAAAAAAATAGGAAGAGTGAGTAGAGCCAATCACTATCAAGTGAAGCCCAATAACTTTATATCGATTTTCCTCAGACAAGAAATGAACAGGATCGGGACTACTCTTCTTTCCTTTCTAACATTAAAAGCTTCATATACCATCAGACGGCGACTTGGACTTTCAAAGTTTACTTTGACGCTAATTCCTTAGTCGATTGAATTTGATAAAATTTAAATTATTGGATAAAAATTTAATAATTTAAATTTAAAAAAATTATTTTAAATAATTTAATATTTATTAAAATTTAAATCATTAAAAAAAATTAATAGCCAAAATCTTTTCAGATGCAAAAAAATTTAAAATCTTAATTGTAAAAAATACATATCAAAACAAGCCATGGGACTGAGACCAGAGGAAGGCACAGGCATTGTCAGAAATGACAACAACTCAGAAATTTGGGCGAGTAAACTATTCTTCGACAGATTTTTCTCTGACTTTTCAAAAACTTATTGTAAATCACAAAAAGAGCGTAAATCGAAATTTTTTTTGTGGTATATTGATGATATGGATAATGAGGCTTTAAAATATATATCAAAAGAAAATGAGAGGTATAGAATGAATAAAATATTTTTTTACAAAAATTGTCATTTTTAAATAAAGATTAAATTTTATAATTTTTTTAAAAATAAAAAATTGAGTGTAATATTTTTTAATAATAGATGAATTACTGTAAATATTTTAATAAATAAAAGACTAAAATAATTTTATAATACCTAAATTTCAACCCTCAGTTCTAAAAAATTATGCAAATTGTACTTCTCCAAAATAAAGAACCATGTCAGCAACCACCACGAAACCTCACTCAAAATAGAGGTATGGCCTTGTGGGGTTGTGGCTTTGAAAATTGTGAAATAACTGTAGGTAAAATGAATTCATTAATGAGTGACCAAAATAAATAAATGCATTAATGATCTTCATGTAATTAAGATACTATTATTCTTTGAATTTTAAATTTTTTCTCTAAGTTTCTTTAATTCAATAATTAAGAATTATTTATTACATATAATAAATGATTATTGATTAAAAAATTAATTTAAGATTATTCATTATATTATTATTATTTTTATTGATTAAAATTTATTTATTATATATAAATAAAAAAAATTCTTAACTAGTATGTTAAGAGTATTCATTAAAAGAATTTTTTTTTATTAAAAAGAAATTGGCACATTAAAACTCACCAATCAATTAAGTCGCAGTTTTATTTGAACTGACATAAAAGACTAAATTTTTAGATAGAGACTAAATTTTTTAATTTTTAAAAAAGTAAGGAGTTAATTGTAATATTTTTTTAATGATAAATGAATTATTGTAAATATTTTAATAAATAAAAAATTAAAATAATTTTATAACAAATGAATGACCTAAACTCTAAATTTGAACTCTAACAAATTGTGCAACTTGTATTTCTCCAAAATAAAGAACCACGTGAGCAACCACGACCATTTAAATCTTTTTAAACTTTAGATAAAGACTAAATTTTATAATTTTTTAAAATATAAGGAATTAAGTGTTACATTTTTTAATAATAAATAAATTATTATAAATATTTTAATAAATAAAAAATTCAAATAATTTTATAATAAATGAATCACCTCAACTTTAAATTTCAAATTCTACAAAATTATGCAACTTGTATTTCCCCATAACTATGTCAGCAGCCACCACCATTTAAATCTTTCGAAACAAGTATGGCCTTGTGGGGTTGTGGCTTTGAAAGTTGTGAAATAACTGTAGGTAAAATGAATGTACTAATGAGTGACCAAAATAAGTAAATGCATTAATGATCTTCATGTAATTAAGATGCTATTATTATTTGAATTTTGGAATTTTTCTCTAAGTTTTTTTAACACACTAGTTAAGAATTATTTATTATATATAATAAATAATTATTAATAAATAAAATTAATTTACAATTATTTATTTTATTGGTTAAGATCTATTTATTATATATAAATAAAAAAAATATCCCCCTCAAGAATACTCGATAAAAGAATTTTTTGTATTTTAAAAATTCTTTATCGAAAAGAAATCGGCACATTAAAACTCGCAAATTAATTAAGTCTCAATCTTATTTAAATTGACATAGAAGAAATGAAAAGGATTGAGACTCTTCTCCTAGTGTTATCTGCCAACAGACGACGACTTGGACTTGGACTTTTGAAGTTTACTTTGATGCTTTTTCATTATTGGATTGAATATGATCTTCCAATTCAGTCACAACGCAACCAGTCATGGGGATTTTTCGTTTGACTTTTCAAACAATTTATTTTTCTAGATATTATGAGATCTCTTAAATTTAACAAAGTTGTCTTTTTACTTAGAAATACCAAACATTTGATAAT
Source organism: Delonix regia (assembly GCA_037074485.1). Taxonomy (NCBI): domain Eukaryota; kingdom Viridiplantae; phylum Streptophyta; class Magnoliopsida; order Fabales; family Fabaceae; genus Delonix; species Delonix regia. The sequence continues at coordinate 2,499,301 of CM073460.1, read as the reverse complement.
TTTTTGACTTTTTCTGAAGTACTTTAATTCTATGTTATAAAGCATTTTAATTTTGCATTTATGAAACCACCTGATACTATATTTATGATGTACTCCAACTCTAAATTCTGAATTACATTGATTTTGTTTCTCTAAATAAGTTTGAGTTTGGATTTCTAAGCATACTCTAAATTTGAACTTTTGATTTGTTTGATTATGCATTTGTGTATGTAAGAGAATTCTTAGGGAGTTCATCCTAAATAGAACCTTATAACTAATGACAGTAGATATTAGTTGTAGTGCACTATGATAGAATATTTTGATATGACTGAGGCATAATGTCATATTTTGTTAGAGACTTAAAGTCATTATTTTGAATATATCGAGTTGCATTGCTTGAGTATGATATCTGATCTAATACGACAAACTATCCTAGAGTTAGTATTTGATTTAGATGGTTCTGTTGGATGTTCTTTATCATATGAAGGGAATGGTGTGAAAAATATGGATAGAGTATAAGATATTTAAAGAAAATTTGATAGCTAAAGTTTAACCCTATATTTTTAATTCAACGGTTGTGATTTAATCTTAAATTATAAATATATCTTAGATATCTAATATTTTATTATGGTGTGGGTCTCACATGTTAATATAATGTCACATGTCCCTCCTTGTGAATTTATCATTTTGTCCTTAGAATTTTTTAAAAATTAATATTTTGCCCCTATGCTTTAAAACTAAGTTTTATGTTGTTGTTTTTTAAATAATTCAACTAGACATATTTATTTGTGTTTAATTCTTTCTGATTTCTTTTAAATAATTTAACTTATATTAAAATCACTAATTTAAGGATATTACATATGGCATTGTGGGGTTGTGGCTTTGAAAATTGTGAAATAACTTTAGGTAAAATAAATGCATTAATGAGTTACCAAAATAAATAAATGCATTAATGATCTTCATGTGATTAAGATATTATTATTCTTTGAATTTGGATTTTTTGCTATAAGTTTTTTTAAGGAGTACTTTAAGATATTGGCTAAAAATTATTTATTACACATGATAAATGATCGTTAATTAACAAAATTAATCTAAAATTATTTATTGTACCCATTATTAATTTTATTGGTTAAGATTAATTTATTATATATAAACAAAAACTAATCCTTAGCCAAAACCTTAAGAACACATGTTAAATTTTTTTGTAACAATTTTTTATCAAAAAGAAATTGACACATTAAAACTCACCAATTAATTAAGTCGCAATCTTATTGTATATTTAAATTGACATAAAAGAAATGAAAAAGGATTGACTCCTCTCCTAGTGTCGTCTGCCAACAGACGACGACTTGGACTTGGACTTTTGAAGTCTACTTTGATGCTTTTTCACTACTGGATTGAATATGACCTTCCCATTCAGTCGCAACGCAACAAGTCATGGAGATTAAAAATGGTTTGGACGAACAAACTATTATTGGAGAGATTTTTCGTTTGACTTTTCAAACACTTATTGTAAATCACATGAAGGAGTGGAAATCGAAAATTTGTGTATTATGCTAAAATGATATGGATAATTAATGAGGATTTAAAATATAAAACATGCGAGATAAAGAATTATTCATAGGTCTTGAACCCACTATACTGGGCCACTCTTAGTTTCTTCACTAGTTCTGTAGTGTTATAATTCATTAATTTTAGTGAAAAGTATATGTCAAACTACAGAAAACATGGTAATCTATTTGAATACGTTTTCCCCTTTGCAGTAAACCCACAATATCCTACAAAAGAAAAATATTGTTAGTTCACAGTGTCGTCGTGCAAAGCGGGCATGACTTCAAGTTGATAGTAATATATGGGTTTTTCCCATTCAATATTTCTGCTTAAGCCAAACCTAAAAAAGTTGAAAGAGATCACTAATCCATTCCATGCTTTCATTTCTTCTTTTCTGTCTTTAAATGATTGTGTCCCTCAGCATAGACTTTGTGTTATTTTTCTTCTTTCGGTGTTTGGAGTAAAGACTTGGAAGACTTCTTTCGGTGCGACGGCAGCCACATTTTGAGCACTCATATCAAGAAGTTTTGCACCTTGTGTTCATCGACTCTTACCATATAAAGATATATTTGCAAGCATTTGCAAATTTCGATTAAGGATTGATAAATTATTTATTTGCATTAAGGGTACGAATGACTGTTGAGAAAAGATATAAAAGAATTCTTTCTGATCTTCTTTTTCTTTTATTGATAACTTTGATAAAAAAATTTTTAATTAAACCTAACGTTTCTTCCTGCATCCAAGCGTGTCTATTTTCACAAGTTATTAAGAAGTATATCATTTGGAACCACACTAAAAATGTTTAAAGAAAATCAAAATCACATTTTTATTATTTGTGATTTTACCCAAAGTTTGAGCATATGCAGTTTAAACTGCCCTCCAATTCTCATATGATTTGTTTGGTTAGCAATTGATTAGGATGTAATATATTTGGTCTAAATTCTAACGAGAGTTACCGTGAATGCTTGAAAAAAGATAAACATTTTAATATTTTATAAAGTCTTGACACGTTAATAACTAAGTCAATAGATGGGCCAATCAAACAAATAATGCTCAAGCCTTTTAAGAAGAAAAATGATGTCAGAATTGTGTCTTTCGAAAACTGAATTATAAACTATATACCATTGTATTTAGCTATGCTAATTTTAATAATGCCAGTATATGAAATAAAATCTTATCACAAAATCCTAGTTTCTGAAATTCCTAAAAAACTAGCAAAACTATATAGAAATTAGTAAATGAATTAATACAATTACAAGCTAGGGAATTTGTCTTTAATTTGCAAAATTGAAGCTTCCACGAAGTCAAGGGACAAGCCACACCAAATCCGGGACTAGAGAAGATGGTTTTGACATAAATGAATTGCATGCCCTTTTGACACTGAAAGGACCAACACGTAATAGTTAATAAGGTCTTGAACCCCCTAAGGCTACCATTAGTTTCTTCACCAGTTGTTCAACTTTTAGTTGTACGAGTATCTCTCCCTGTATACTCCAATGAGAATTTCACGAGTAGCATGGCTTATCTCCATTCTCTACTATTGTGTATGTACCAGTTTCCACGTCTTTGTGGTTTCTGGCCTCTGTCTTGATGACCAGAAATTGTTGCTGCTCCAATTGAAGAAGGACCTCATATTCGACTCTGCACTTTCAAGCAAACTGGTGTTTTGGAATGAAAGCCTTCATTGCAGTCAATGGAGTGGTGTAACATGGGACGAGGAGGGACATGTTACTGGTCTAGACTTGAGTGAGGAATCAATATATGGCGGATTTGACAATTCTTGTTCTCTCTTCAATCTCCAATATCTCGAGAATTTGAATTTGGCTTACAATGACTTCAATTCTATGATTCCATCCAGAATTGAAAACTTGAAGAACTTGACTTCTCTGAACTTTTCAAATGCTCACTTTGTGGATCAGATACCGGTGGAGATTTCTCAGCTAACAAGGTTAGCCATTCTTGATCTTACTTTAGATGGTGAATTACGACTTGAGAGCCCCAATCTAGGGGAGCTTGTTCAGAATCTCACTGAAATGAGAGAACTATATCTAGATGGTATTAGTATATCGCTCAAGGGAAATGAATGGGGTCGTGCTTTATCATCATCACTACCTCATCTACAGGTATTAAGCATGTGGATGTGCGATTTATTAGGCCCCATTGATTCGTCACTAGAAAAGCTTAAGAGTCTCTCCATAATTCGTTTGGATTATAACAATTTCTCAGCCCCGGTGCCTGAATTCTTTGCAAAATTCTCGAATTTGAGCGATCTGAGTCTTTTTGATTGTGGTCTGGAAGGTTGGTTTCCAAAAGAGATCTTCCAGGTACACTCACTTACTTCTCTTGATCTTTCTAGGAACGTTGATCTTCAAGGTTCTCTACCACACTTCTTGCAGAACGGATCTCTCCAGACATTGATACTAAGTGAGACAAAATTTTCTGGAGCATTACCTGATTCCATTGGCAACTTATGGCAGTTGTCTAGATTAGAAATTGCTGAATGCCTATTTAATGGGACATTACCAGATTCAATGTCAAACCTCCCAGAGCTCACTTACCTGGACTTGTCATCTAACTACTTCACAGGTCCAATTCCCCCATTTGGTATGTCTAGGAAGCTTACTTTCATACGCCTATCTTCAAATAAATTAAGCGGGGAAATTTCATCAGCTCACTTGAAAGGCCTGGGAAAGCTAGAGAGCGTCTATTTACAGGACAACTTCCTTAATGGAACCATTCCTTCGTCTCTGTTTTCACTCCCATTGCTACGGAAAATAGATCTTTCTAACAACCATTTTCAAGGTCTGCTAAGTGCAATTTCAAATGTCTCTTTCTTCAAGTTACAAGAACTTGATTTAAGCAGTAACTATCTTGAAGGGCCAATTCCTCAATTTATTTTTCATCTCAGACAACTTCAGATTCTCCAACTTTCTTCAAACAAGTTCAATGGCACAATACAGCTAGATATGATTTGGAGACTTAAAAATTTAGGTACATTAGATCTTTCAAACAACGACTTGTCAATTGATGCAAATGTTCAGGATGTTCACCTGCTTTCCTTTCCCAAGATGTCTTCTCTGTATTTGGCATCCTGCATGTTAAGACAATTCCTAGCTTTCTTGAGAAATCAGTCCAAATTAATTGATTTAGACCTCTCAGACAACCGAATTGCAGGAAAAGTGCCCCACTGGATTTGGAAGCTTGCCAATCTTGCCCGGTTAAATCTTTCTCACAATGCACTTCATGAGATAGAAAGACCCATGTATAATCTTAGCACCCATTTTGATGTACTTGACCTTCATCACAACAACCTTCTAGGTACACTTCCAGCATTTCCTAAAACTGTCGATTATTTGGACTACTCTTTCAATAACTTCAACTCCGTTATTCCACCTGACATCGATATGTATTCTATGGGTGTTCTTTCTCTTTCACACAATGCTCTTCATGGAAGAATCCCAAATTCCATCTGCAATGCTTCAGGTCTTCGAGTGTTTGATCTTTCCTCAAACAACATTAATGGGATCATTCCCCATTGTCTACCAAAAAGTGAGTCCCTTGCGGTATTGAATCTAGGAAAAAACTATCTTGAAGGCAAAATTCCTGATACTTTTCAAGCTTCATGTGATCTAGTGACTCTTGACCTTCAAAGTAATAATTTACAAGGGCCATTGCCAAAGTCTATATCCAATTGCACCAAATTAGAGGTATTAGACCTTGGAAATAATAGTATTCATGATCAATTTCCCTGCTTCTTGGAGAAATTATCTGAGCCCCAGGTCTTGGTTTTGCGAAAAAACTATTTCCATGGTCCGATTGAGTGTCTAGAGATGAATGGAACTTGGGTGAGGCTTCAAATTTTGGATATAGGTTTCAACAATTTTAATGGAACATTACCAGGAAAAAACTTTCTTGCCTGGAAAGCAATGATGCTAGATCAAACAGCATCAGAAATAAATGACCTCCACTTTGAATACATCCAAACAACTTGCTATCCTCATAATGGTACCGCATGTCTGGACGTCTACTTTAAATACACCAAAAGAATTTGCGATCCTTATGATCGTGGCACATGTCGGGATACTTTTGGAGGGAAATTTTATGATCAAGTGATAGTTACAAACAAAGGTCAGGAAATGTCCTTGCAAAAAATTCTAACAATCCATACTTTCATCGACTTCTCATCCAACCACTTTGAAGGGCCAATACCTGAGGAAATGATGGAATTTAGGGCACTCCACGGTCTCAACCTGTCAAATAATCATCTCTCAGGCCACATTCCCTCATCCATATGGATAATGAAACAACTTGAATCCTTAGACCTGTCCAACAACTCTTTTACTGGAGAGATTCCATCACACCTTGCAAGTTTGTCTTTCCTTGAATTTTTGGACCTCTCAAATAATCATTTGTTTGGGGAGATCCCTACTGGTACACAGATTCAATCATTTCCAGCATCTTCTTTTATTGGTAACAAAGGATTATGTGGACCTCCATTAACAAAAAATTGTAGTGGCATTCCAAGAAATCCAACAGAAGCTGTATATGAGAAGTCAGGAATTGAATTTGATTGGCACTTTGCATTCGGTGGAGCGGTTTTCGGGTTGGGAATCATTGTTGGTCCACTTTTCTATTGGAAGAAATGGAGGATAAGGTATTGGAAACTTATGGACAACATTCTCTGCAGCATCTTCCCTCAGCTTTATCTTGAATACCAATGGCACCATGGACAAACATACGAAGTTCTGCGTTGGAGGCAGTAGGGGAAAGTGCTAAGTTCAGTAACACAATTTGAGTGTTTATCTACAGGTAAAGCCACACATAATTTAATAATAGAAGAACAGTGATATATATTTTCCCTAGTGGAATTGTTTGTATTGTTCATATGTGTGTGCTTGGTGAATTTACATTAATCGTAATCTTTTTTGTATGTCTTTGCTTAATTGCATGGCTATTTATATATATATATATTACAATGAATTGAAAAATTGGTAATCATATTAATATTCATGCAATTTTTTGGTTAAAACTTCGAAAAATATCAAATTGTAGTTACATATATAATTGTATCACAAAACACAAAAAGTTAAATAATATTTTAAGAATAATGAGAAAAATTAATTATGGACAAAATTTTTGAAAGTTAACTGTTTTTTATCCTTTATTAAATTATTTACCATGTCTGTGCTTCTTTTTTCTTTGCTTGTTTTTCTTTTTGAAAATAGTTTTTTTGCTAATATATATTGAAATTACTTATGCGTACTTGTTAATATTCAATTGAGTGACACTTCATAGTAAACTTAGTTACACTGCATTTAATTTGTAGGGTCATACTTATCATAAATTTAAATTCTTACTAATTATACTTAGATGAGCCTTAAATAGATTGTTCTTTACTCCTTATGTAATCCTCACATAGTCAATAATATTGTAATCGTACGTAATTGTATATCTGATCTATGGATGATACTAATACGAGAGTATTATACATGATTTTGTGAGTTCAGTGCATACTAGGTTTTATTATTGATCCAACAAGAAAACATGTTTGTGGCGCTTCTTGGAGCCTAATTGGTCAAATCATATTTATGCTTAAAATCTGTACATGTATATTTAAAAGACTATTGTGAAGGTGTCTTAGGAAATTGTCTTTTGTTTAAAAAAATATTTAATTAATCATTACTTTTGTTACACTTACTGGAGCATAATTGGTCAAATCATATTTATGCTTAAAATCTATACATGTATTTTTAAAAGACAATTGTGAAGGTGTGTCTTAAGAAATTGTCTTTTGTTTAAAAAATATTTAATTAATCATTACTTTTGTAGCACTTATTGGAGCATAATTGGTCGAATCATATTTATGCTTAAAATCCGTACATGTATTTTTAAAAGACAATTGTGAAGGTGTGTCTTAGGAAATTGTCTTTTGTTTAAAAAATATTTAGTTAATCATTACCTTTGTGGCTGGTTACCTTTTGTCTATCAATTGGACCTTCAATTAAAAGGGAAATTATGGGTAACCCTTATAAACTATAGTCTAAATAACTTTTAGTCCATGAATTTTAAAATTTAGCACTTAACTTTGTTTTTTTTTTTTTTTTGGCCAAAGACATAATATTACCAACCAAAACAACACAACACCAAAAATACCATGCCAACAACACAAAAACAAAACAAAGAAGAAAACAAAGCAAAACCAAACAATAGCAAAAAGAGAAAAGACACAAACAAGCCTCCAAAATAAAGAAGCCAAACAACAAACTGATATCATCCCACCCCTTTCTTACAGCTAGTAGCATTAAAGGCAATAATAGAGACATAAGGGAATAGGAAATTGGATTCTCGCCCAGATGGGCATATTCCCTTCTTAGACCATTTAACAAGCCAATCGATTGCCAAATTTGTATATATTAGAATACAAGAAAAAGAGCACGCACCAAAACCACAACAAAGGTCCTTTATATCCTCAATCATAGACTAACACCTCTAGTCAGGACACAAACTAGTACCCTTCATGCAAGAGATCATATTAGAATAATTTGATTCAAAATAAACTGAACTAAGACCCATCTCCAAAGCCTTGGAAACACCAGTCTTTAGGGCCAACACTTATGTCATAAAGGTAGAAAATGCATCACAAATAATGCTCCATGCAGCTAAAACTTCACCATCATAATTTCTAATAACACCTCTAGTACTAGTAGCAAGCGAGTCCTCCACAAAATTTCCATCAACATTGATATTTACCTAAGAGAATACAGGAGGGAACCACCCTGAGACATCCTTCTCCTGGTCTTACACTGTCCTAGAATGAGTATTCCAACCATTACCTTCCCCAGAATTGCAAAACAGCCCTTATAGCACAAGTCACAACAGAAAAAGGATTAACTTCATCATGCTCATAAACCTTTCTACACTTGAACCTCCATAAAGTCCAACACAACTAGGCAACAAGTGCTAAATCAAAATCTCCCAATTTGCCAATAGTAAATAGATTTCACATCTAATCACCAAAGGACCTAAACCTAAATGGGTCAATCTTAAAGGATAAGCTACAACCAAACCAGGTAGACTTTACCCAATCATAGGGTAAGAGAGCATGTTCCCCTAATTCAATCAGTTGCAGACAAATAGGACATATTGGACTATCACAACACTTCCTCCTCCAAAGATTCTCTATAGACAATAGGGAGTTCATACAAGGCCTCCAAAGAAAATTCTTTACCTTTTGTGCATCTCTAAGTTTCCAAATAGACTTTCATAAATCATGATGGATAGAAGTTGAACAACTAGGCCTAACAACCTTCAAATCATCCACCTTTAAGTTTAGCAAACTAATATCCCTTCTTAATAGAGTATTAACCATCCTTACTCCCCAACCAAACCCATTTATCCATGCTACTTCTTTTTTGGATAAGGACTTGAGAATAGCATGGGCTTTTCTTCAAACCACCACCCCTCAATTAAGGATAGGTCCCACGATACCCCAAATATGAATTCAGCCACACAGCTCTCATTCATATCTTCTACATGGTATAAGGAAATGAGTCTATAATTAGGTAAATTTGGATTATATGGATCACACAAAAAATTAATCCTTCTACCATCACTAACACTCCATCAAACTTTATTCAAAAGAAACTCTCTTCCCTCCAAAATGCTACTCCCTACCCACTTGGTGAGGAATTACTATTTGCTAGCTGCGATATGTTTCATGATTTTCTCACAAATTGTCATATGAAATTGCTAGATTTTGGCCTCTAATTTTAAAACTCTACTTGATTGAATGTGAAGGGTGAACAGTTATTGAAATTTTAAAATTCATGGACCAAATTTCATCAATAAGACAGGAAGGAATTAAGCATTTAGCAACTATTGCTTGAAGTGATACATTGGTTCGGTGACTTTCCCTAATTAAACATTCTTTTTTTTTTTTTGTATTTCTTTTCATTTTCTTTTTCCTTCCTTCTCTCTTCTTTCTTGCTCAGTGAGGAATTACAGAATCTTTGCTAGTTGTGATATGTTTTGTTATTTCCCATCTAATGCTTATATAAAATTACTAAATTTTGGTCTCAATTTCAAAACCCCACTTGATTGAATGTGAATGGTGAACAATTGTTGAAATTTGAAAAATCATGGACCAAATTTCATCAATAAGAAAGGAAGGAATTAAGCATTTAGAAGTTACCGTTTGAAATGCTACCTTGGTTCGATGACTTTCCTTAATTTTCTCAAATTTCCATTGTCGTTGTGAAGAAGGAAACAAAGGAAACCTTATAGTGATCTAATTAAATTGCAATGAATAAGTAACTTAAATTAATCAATAATTTTGAATCATGTTGGCATAAATTCCAAGCCATTTTGATGGTGTTAGGGAACTCATGGCTAAGGAAAAAGAATTTATTTTGGATTATATATGTGTGTGTGTATATATATATTATATACATACATATACATATGATTATTACATGTGAATAGAAATCAAATAAATAAATAAACACAAGATTTGAGAAAAAGAGGAGAAATTAGGCTGTCCTAAAGTTTATTTGAATTAAGAATAATTTTTGTGATAAAAAGTTAAATGTGCATGACTTGTTATTATATGGCCATATACATTGGTATTGTGCAACATCTTAAACTGTTCTTCACGTGAAACATATTTGTTTATATACTCTGGTGCCTTGGAAACAACTTCTTAAATTATTTTGTGTTAATCTTGGCATTTATTTGTGCTACTCTGAAATTTTGAGAAATTTTGACTTCATTGACTTAGTTTCTGCCACTGAATGCCATCCATGTTGGGCCAGTAAACTACTTTTGAAGAGAAAATTTTCCTTGACTTTCCAAACACTCAAAAGAAAATTGCTATGGTAACTAAATTGATATATATATATATATATATATATATATATATTATGAGTACGTGGAGCCATACTTTCCGACTTGGAAGACTTGTGTCAAGGGTTGAGATTACCTCCACTGATGAAAATCACTGGAGAATCTCTCATAGGTATTTTTAGGTCGTTAAATTCATCTGCTGGTCACTTTTTCGTCACGTCATCAGCTTAATATGATTTTTGTTTTTATTAGAACCTGTAGTGCTAATATATTTATCCCTTCACTTGCCTGGTCTCTTTCTTCTTTCTTTTCTCCATTTTCTCACTCTTCCATCGTCTCCTTGGTTACTCAGGCACCATTTTCTAGCAATTTCCAACCAAAATTAACGCACCCCCTGTTTTCCGGCACAAAAAAATGGCCTTCAACTCTATTCTTCTCTTCAACTCTTTTGTTTAGAGGATGTAACTTCTCATGTTGGACTCTAAATGAGCTGCTTTTCAGGTAGGATTCACAGACTTCAACATCCGCTAAGTCAAAATGGCCATGGTAGATTTATTACCCTGCATTTAAATACTTCTCTGCGTTTGAAGAGGTAAAGCGACAAAAAATAATAGACTTTGGACTCTTAATGGAAAATTTGATGTCAAGAGGCCCAGTAAATTTCCATAACCAATTCCTGAACTATCTTGTTCAACATTAAAACAAGCTCAGAAACTTTGGAAGCCAAAGAGACCTCTGTTTTCAAGAATGATATATTTTATAACACAAAAAGATATAATCAGGACTTCTTTATGGCCTTCATTTACTGATACTTACAGGTCCTCCCTGCAACCAAAGAATGATTTTCTACTTTGTAGGGAAACTTCAATGCCATTATGCCATTCTAATAAACATTCTCCTTCTGAGTTATGAAAACATGAATACAGATTATAGAAGTATAAAGCATTTAGCTTCCTGGGTCTCACTTCAACATGTCCCCATTCCTCTAATCCATCATGGCTTGTCAAAGCTGTCGCTGTTAGGACTTTGGCACAAAAAAAGGGAGGACTTGCCATCGATCTAAAGAAAGAAGACGCTTATCACAGACGCTACTTTGCACTGCAGGTTTTAAGAAAAAACGAGTAGATGATGTGGCAGGAGACTAAGAGATGAATCCAACAGTTTAGAAGGCCCAACGGGAGATTCTCCAGCAAGATGCTTACTGGAGGTGATCTGAACCCGTGTCCAAGTCTTTCAGACAATGAAAGGGCCAATAGTGGCATCTTAGCAGAAAGAAAAAATAAAGAGAAGAGATTTACCTAAAATCTCTTAACTCACAAAATTCAAGTTTCTGATACTCCTAAAAAATAGCAAACTTTATACAGCAAATAGAAAATGAATTAATAGTTATTACACATCTCAAACTCATCTAAATATTTCGGGTATAAATCCTTCTAAAAATAGAAAATGAATTAATAGTTCTAAGAGTTATCAGACTCATCTGTGTAATTTCAGGTACAAATTTTTTTAAAAATAGATATTATAAATTATAATATAATAATAAGTCAAGAAAATGTTTATGAAAAAAAGCTCGAAAGACTAATGTTTGAGGGGATCCACCTATGTGAACATAAGGCGTTGTGCCACTCTTAGCAAGAATTATGGGTTAATTCTTGAAAATGTTTATAAAAGCCTAAAGTGAAGTATATGGCTATATAAGTATTACAAATTTTATTTACTTATTTGAAATTATAGATAAGATTATGAGTGTGGTACTTCCAATTTTAATGTAAGAATTGTAGTTTAATGCTTTAATAAAACAATCAACTTGTTAAAACTTTGAAGTGCTCACATTGAAGGTAGGTTCAAGTTGAAAGATACCTATCTTTATGTATAACCTTATGGATTAAAGAAGAGACTTAATTTTTCAAATTAAATGGACAATTGTTGGAAATAACTAGTTTAAAAAAATTAAGTTATGTATGTGTTAAATTAAACAAATTCAATGGCTTAAATTAATTTTTTAAGCTGCTCAAAAATTTAAATATGAAAATATATAACTTTTCATACAAACATAACTCTTTAAAAAATATATGACTTTTTAGAGAAAAAGTTGTATCTATTTAAAATTTAAATTTAAAAAGACTACACTATGTACTAATATAATCCTCTAGAAAAGATATAATTTTTTCAAAAAGGTTATGCCTGTACAAAATCTTACTATAAATAGGACTTGATTATAGAACAGAATTTGATGATTATTATTAAGATGAGAGCTTGAAATCTCTCCTTTTTCTTTGAAACTTTTTAGAGGACTGTTTAAAAAATTTTTTTAGAAGTTGTTGTTTGTAAATATCTAAATGCATAAAAAACTCTCAGAAGTGATTCATCATTAATCTTGTAGTAAACTAGGAGGGGTAAATATATAAGCGAGTTAAACACACGTTTGTAGACATAATTTTTGAAGAAGGGCCTCAAATTCGACTCTGCAGATTCCAACAAACAGGTGTTTTGGAATGAAAGCCTTCATTGCAGTCAATGGAGTGGTGTAACTTGGGATGATGAGGGACATGTTATTGGTCTTAGGCCTAAGTGAGGAATCAATATCTAGGGGATTTGACAATTCTAGCTCTCTCTTCAGTCTCCAGTATCTTGAGAATTTAAACTTGGCGTACAATTTCTTCAATTCTGATTTCATCTAGAATTGAAATGTTCAAGAACTAAACTTCTCTGAATTTGACAAATGCTGGCTTTGTGGGGCAGTTACTAGTGGAGATTTCTCATCTTACAAGGTTAGCTATTCTTAATTTTACTTATATGGGAGATTTGAAACTTGAGAACCCCAATCTACTGAAGATTATTCGGAATCTCACTAAAATCAGAGAACTGTATCTGGATGGTATTAGTATATCACTAATGGAAAATAAGTAGGGTCGTGCAGTATCATTTTCTCTTCCTCATCAAGAGGTATTAAGCATACAAGACTGCAATCTATTAGACCCCACTCTTCACTAGAAAAGCTTAAAAATCTCTCAATAATTTATTTGGTTAATAAAAATTTGTCAGCCCCAGTGCCCGAATTCTTTGCAAAATTCTCTAGTTTCACCGATCTGAGTCTCTCTTCTCGTGGTTTGAGTGGCTGGTTTCCAAAAGAGATCTTCCAGGTACGCTCACTCACTTTTGTGGATCTGTCACAAAATTTTGATCTTCAAGGTTCTCTGCCACACTTCCTGCAAAATGGATCTATTTAAACATTGAAGCTATTTTAGACAAAATTCTCTGGAGCATTACAATGTTCCATTAACAACTTGCAACAATTGTCAATATTAGAAATTTCTGACTGCCATTTTGATGGGACACTACCCGATTCGATGTCAAATCTCACTGAGCTCTCTAGTCTAAACATGTCATTGAATAACTTCACAGGTCTAATCTCGTCAATTGGTATGGCCAAGAAGTTTTCTTACATAGACCTATTTGATAATAAATTAAGTAGTGCAATTCCTTTGTTTCTATTTTCGCTCCCATTGCTAGAGACTCCTACATCTTTCTAACAACCATTTTCAAGGCCAGTTGAATGCAATTTCAAATGTCTCTTTCACCATGTTACAAGAACTTGATTTAAGCAGTTACCATTTTGAAAGGCCTATTCCTCAATTTATTTTCATCTCAAACAAATTGAGTTTCTCCAACTTTCTTCAAACAAGTACAACTAGATATGATTTGGAGACTTGGAAATCTAGATACACTTGGTCTTTCAAACAACAACTTGTCAATTGATACAAATGTTAAGGATGAACACTTGCTTTCCTTTCCCAAGATGACTAGTGTGTATTTGGCATTTTGCAAGTTGAGACAATTCCCTACATTCTTGAGAAAGCAATCCACATTATAGGAGCTAGACCTCTTAAACAACCAAATTGCAAAAAAATACCCAATTGGATTTGGGAGCTTGCCAATCTTACTCAGTTAAACAATTCACTTCATGAGATAAAAAGACCCCCACATTTCTTTTGCCCCTATTTGTATGTAATTGACCTTCATGACAACAACATACAAAGCACACTTCCAATATTTATATCTGTCAATTTTATGGACTACTCGTTCAATAACTTCAACTCTGTTATTTCACCCCTTGTGCACCCTATAAATTTTCTCTCTTTCACACAATGCTCATCATGGAAGAATTCAATGCTTCAGATCTTGAAGTGTTTGATCTTTCCTTTAACAATTTTAATGGGATGATTCCCCATTGTCTAGCAAAAACTAAGAATCTTATGGTATTAAATTTGGGAAAAAACAATCTTAGTGGCAATATTCCCAATACTTTTCAAGCTTCATATGGTCTACTGACTCTTGACCTTCATAGTAATAATTTACAAGGGCCATTGCCAAAGTCTATATCCAATTGCACCTAATTACAGGTGTTAGAACTTTGAAATAATAGGATTGAAGATCAATTTCCTTGCTTCTTGGAGAAATTATCTAACATCCGGGTCTTGGATTTGCGAGAAAACTCTTTTCCATGGTCCTATTGGGGCCCAAAGAGGAACACAATTCGGGAGATGCTTCAAATTTTCAATCTAGCTTTCAACAATTTTAATGAAACATTACCAGGATAAAATTTTCTTCCTTGGAAAGCAATGATGCTTGATAAAGATCAAACAACATTAGAGCTAAATGACTACCACTTTGAATACACTGAAAGAACTCTCATTTGTCATAATCATGACGATAGAAATAATTATGAACAAGTGATAGTTAAAAACAAAGGCTAGGAAATGTCCTTAAATAAAATTCTAATAGTGCACACTTTCACACTACTAGAAATATCTCATAAATTCTGTGTCTAAACATTTTAATATGGAAATAGACACAGAAAAAAATTTGGATTGTAAACCTTCATTTTTAGACACGGAATAATGCAATCTGTCTAAATTCCATGTCAAATTGTAAATAATTTCGTCTCAATAATGTAACCAAGATGGTATCCATAAGTTGATTTGTTATTTGAGACGCAAAAATTCTGTCTCTGATACTGTGTCAATATAGTTATTCCATATTATTTTTTGTGTCTATACTTTAGATGCGAAAGTTATTCTATCTTAGATTTTGAATTAAATTGTTAATATTCCATCTCTAATTTCATTTCTAATGTTTTGATACGGAATTAGCTCATCTTAGATTCATGGAATAATTGTTTTATTTCTATCTCTAATTTTGTTTCTAACTTGATACGGATTATATTACATATCAGACTTTTAAGTAATTTTTACCTATTTCATCTCTAAATCTATGTCTAATTTGCATTTAATTTTATAGCTAAACTTTATAATTGATTTACTTTGCTATCTTTTATAGATTTTACCTGATAATCAAATATTAATAATAACACTGACATAAATTGAAATTTCTATGCATACAAAGTATCAAGTAGTGCAATTAGAAAGTTGATTATACTACCAAAGTATTATATCAGTTAGACACTACAAAATTTAAGGATAAATGGACAAGTGTCTATCTCATAAGAAAACTAACATAATGACAAAAGAAATAAACAGCCTATCTTATAAAATAAATCAATTGTCTATGTTATAATTAACATGCTCATCCTCATAGTGCTCATTAGGTGCTTGCTTTGTTGTATGTGGTTGTAAAGTTTGATCGCAATGTGGGTCTAAAATCTTAAACCTCCTCTCTGATAGCTCCATTATTTGCATCATCATAGCAAATTGTTCATCTTTTCGTTGTAACTAAGTAGTAAGATATAAGTGTCACCTTGAGTGCAGTCATTTCTGCTTGTGAGGCAACATCGATGGAAGATATTGTAGAGGTGGTAGATTTTGCAAATGATACAACTTGTGACCACAGCCCCTTGACACATTCTTTCTTACTAACTCCTCCAACAATTTTCAATTAAATACTATTATCAAATTGATGATTGCTGCCCTCTCCTGTAAGACATTAGGCATCTCTCTCAATTATCCGCCTCTCATACTCATCGTGGAAAACATTTACTTTGAAATTCATTATCATATAAAATATAATCTATATTATTAGTGTATCAAATAAAGCATATACTTACAATAATGCTTGCTGAAGTTTATGAGTCCCATTGATTTTCTTACCTTTCATGTCAATGAAAACGCTGAAACATGTCCCAACAATTTGGCTCTCTTCCCATTTGGTTTCTCTACAAAGATAGAAAGATTAAAACAAATTAAACAAGTCGATAATTAGGATTATAAATTCAATACAAAACACTCACCAATCTTTGTTGGTGCTCTACAGTAGGGATGGAGCCTCTACAGTGTATAGATAATCCCCCTTCACATCACCTATTTTGACTATTTTGTTTAGACTTGTCTTGCCTCTTGGGATCTTGCCACTTCATGTCCAACTGCTCATGATTACTTTGGGGAAGTCATTTCCCTTTATCCTTACCTCTTCGCAACCTACCTAAGGTGACCTTCAGCAAGTTAGATCTTTGACTATCAAATATCTTTTTGATTTGATGATTATGCTAAGCCAACCATTTATATTTTCTCTACATTAAGGAACAAAGATTAAGGATAAATGAAACTAATAGATTAACACATTTGTTAAAATCAATTAGTAATAGATTACCCCAAATTTAGCAAGCCACTCCTCAGTAGCTCCTCCATTGGATGCTTTTGTCCAATTAGTCCAAGGCCCATTAAATTTGCTTTTGAAGATTAAGGAAATATCCCCAAATATACTTGTAGCAGGCTCAAATCTAGAAAATGAATTAGCTATAGTAAAATAAGAATATATTTCTTATATTTAAAATGAATTGTTAAGTAGAGACAATTAACAAATCTTACATTAAACTAAGTCCTAAACTGATCCAAATATGTTCGTTTACATCTTTACTCCCTCATATAATGGTATGTGTATTAGATGAAGAACTAGGTGTTTAGACAGATAAGGCAGGGGATGCATTAGTACAGGGAAGGTTAGATGGGTTAAGTGGTTGAGTAGATAAGGTAAGAGATACATCAACGTGGGGAAAGATGGATGAACTAGGAAATTGAGAAGATGACCAAGGCAACTTGCTAGCATGTGTATCTACAGATGAGTTAGAAAAAAGGTTAGAGTGTCTTTTTATGGATGGTAGATTGGAAAATGGGATAGGTGTAACCTCAATTTAAGGGTGAGGAGATGTGGTGGGTTGTTCAGATGGTTAATAGGTACTTTTCCCTCAACCTTTGCCTTGTCCCATACCCCTGCCTCTTTCTCTACTAGAATTTGTCATGTATGTCTATCAAGAAAAAAATCACCATCTTAGATAGTTAATATTTTAATGATAACAACCATGTAAAAGTAACATCACCAATGGGAAACTGAATCTAGTTAACTATATAAATGACGAAAGATAGAGTAATTGAATCTTTGTTCTTGTACATAATTCTCCTAGCCGTAATTGAGAGCAACTTTTTTATTCATTTACTCTATTTGACAATTGTTTCTCCACCAAGACTAGCATGGTTAGCAAGTTAACTATATAAAAAATGTAAGGTGGTACACTCACACTAACCTTAAGTGAAGCTCCTCAATAAAGAATGCTTCAATAATGAGCCCTAAGATACAATGCAAATAGGTTAAAGCAAGACTCAAACTCTTTGAGCAAAATCTAAAGCTATAAGTTAATAAAGGAAAATAATAGTTCATTCAATAATATACATGTTCAAAATACATTAACATAATAAAACCATAAACTTAAAAATAGCAAAAAGAGAACATATTTATCAAACAGTTCATCATTCTATGTTTTGTTCAGTTGTCTTCCTTTTCTTCCTCCTTCTCCCTTATCCCTCCATCCTCCCTTCACTTTGTGGTTCAGTATCATCATTTACAACAACTAATGGCATTTGCAGGATTGACTCCTCTTGGTAGGGATAATCTATTTTAGGATTTATATTTTTCAAAGTTTGAATTATACTTTGTGCCTTGGTCCTAATGACAACTAACTGCCCATGCTACCCCTGAGGATACCATGTATAGTAAACTTGCTCTATTTGTTGTGAGAAAATAAAGGGATCATAGTTCTTGTATCTCTGAAATTCTTTAACTTCAACAATTCCATAATTTCTATCTATCTTTGTCCTTTGATTTGGAGTTGGATCAAATCAATCATATTTAAATAAGACTAATGTCTTGTTTGGCTATCCAATATATTGCAACTCAAAAATATCAGTTAAAACTCTATAGTAATCATTCTTCTTTCATCTATAAAAGCTTGACTTATCCTTTGTACAATGTGACTGTTGATCTTAGATATTCAGTTTGCTTATTGATTTTGGTTATTACACTTAAGCAATGTAAATTCTTGTCTCTTTTTTCAAGTCCATTATTGTTCCTGTGTCCTATTTATGTTATTAGAAACATCTGAATTTGATACTACTGATATGGTTTAATAAATTCGTATAGTAGATTAATGTTATTTGTTCTTGTACTTGAACTTTTAAGTTGGTTTTATAATTAAATATTGTGTTTCTTTATTTTATCCAACATACATGACATTATATATATATATATATATATATATACACGCACTCACACATTTCTTTTAATTTATTTTGAGTGGATTGGTCTTCTTTAATAACAACAGTTGAAATGAAGTATATTGATAGTCACATTTAAGTGTAAGCCCACAAATAAAACTTTTGATTTGGGCTTGTTTTATTTTTTGTTTTTGGAACTTTCTCATTTTTAAAATCAGTTTCTAGAAATTTGTTTTAGATTAAAACCTTATTTTGATCCCTTACTTAGAGTTATTTTTTAAGTTAATTCCTTACTCACTTTAATAATTAATTTGATCAGCCAAATTTCATCCAATTTGATCCCTCCTCTGACACGGTTAACTGAGATAGTGACGTGGCAGTTGAAAAAAAAAACTGTAACTCTATTTGCTAACTCTGAAAAAATTTAAAACCTCCTGTCATGTCATCGATGTTCCATGTTTCTATACTAGTAGCCAGCCTTCCTCCACCTTCGTCCTCTCTTAGTGCGACTCAGAGGGTTGGCCGATTAGCATCTCAGAGGGCTTTATCTTCCTCTGCTCCATATTTCTTACTTATTGACATTCCCCTTTGGTCTGCTCTCACTCTTCTCCTCTCACAATGCTCCTTTAAGCATGATCGACATTCAAGACAATGGGGAAACACCGATTAGCATAGAGGGCTTCCAAGGTAAGTCCATTGCGCAATTTTCATTTTCTGGTCATTTCCCATGTAGATTAGTGTCATTATCTGTCTGAATATAATTATTCCCAAGTTGATTAACTAGGTGATGAATAATGTTTAGCATGGGATGGGTGCTGGAATATGTAATTTCTTTGTTTTGTTGTTGTGGTGAATCCATTATGAAAATTTTCTGACTGTCAGTCACAAGTATGCCATTTTAGCCATTTTGTTTTTTATCTGACTGTCAATAACATTTTGTGAATCAGATTGTTTCCTTAAGCATTATGATGGGTTAACATGAAAGGTACTTGAGGATCCCGATTGTGGGTATGTCTGAGGGACAAAGATAGATGACTCCTCCCTACAAAAAATCCTCAAATTATGGCTTAGGGTGGTCAAGGTTCACAAAGTTGGTTTTAAAAATAAGAAACTATCTTTTATTTAGATATGCCTGGAAGTGAATTATAAAAGAAAATTGAAAAGAATAAAGAAGAGATATGATTCATATGAATGATAGCTAAGAAGCATGGATACGAGTAGGTGTATATGATACGATATAATATGATATTTAAGATATGACATTTTGTAAAATTTTAAGATACGAGTTTAAGAATATATATATATATATATATATATGAAATTCTATATATGTATATATTTATAATTATATATATACATTCAAAATTCAAAATTTAGAAAAATAAAAAACATAGAGGAAAATTAAGAAAACAATATAGAGGAAAATTCTATAGAGGTTTTTAAGGTAAATATTTATTTTTTTAAAAAGGAAATCGTTTCCGGCATCTCGGAGACGTTTTGAAACTCTTTTTTGGTCAAAGGAGATGTTTTGAAACTCACCGATACGTTTTGGTATGTATCCAACCAAAAAAAACATTTTGGATATGCGTGCAAGCGTGCCATACGCATACGGATGTGATTTTTGCGTATCCGTGCATCCTAATCAGTTGAAAAAAAAATTATAATACATACATACATATATACATATATATATATATATATATATATGAAGAAAAGAAATGATCTTCTATTTAGGTTTCTTTCCTTATGAGTTTTTTCTTTTTGTAGTGCATATGACTATGTTCTTAACTTCAGCATACAAATAATGGTATTTCTATATTGTTGAGGTAGAGGAATCATTATACTGAAGTGATATGTCTCAATAGCTAAACAGTATATTATCCAATATCAATCCATCCACAAAATCTTGTTTATGAATAATTATATCTTTAAATGGCTTCTTCAAAAGGTAAATTAATTATGTTATCCATAGCACCAAATATCCTGATCTCTCTTATTAGAATTTCTTTATGTGTAACAAAAGTTATTAGTGAACCTGACGCAAAAGCTGTCTTTATGTAATGCTGAGAGAAAGTCATATATGAAGTGCTTCTCTTTCTTTATGATCCATCAAAGTATTTGAAGAACTCCAAAAGGTGTTTTAATCTTTTTTTTTTTATAAATGTTCAAATCTAAACATGTCTCGTCTACAACTGCTTCTATTCGTTCGTTCGTTCTTGTTCTTTTCCCCTTATCTACCACTGAGAATGAATCAACATAGACTTGAAAGAATAGCAAATAAATAAAACTTATGCTTTCAGTATTTAGTTGGAAATTTGTTAACGAAGTTGAAAACAGTTTTTAAATACTCGGATAAATTATAGTCTACTTTGATATGCATTCCATAGGTGATTTGAACATTCGAGTTGAAGTATTAATTTATGTTGTTGTGACTTTTATGCAGGGGCCAAATCAGACATTGCTGGAACAGTTGAATTCCTCTTGGATGTATTTTTTAATAAACAATTGCTGCTGGAACAGTTTAAAAAGAATTGAATAGAAAAGGATTTATTGACAAAAGCGATGGTGCTTGTGTAATATTTGTTAAAGATAGCGAAATCATTTAATCACTTTTTGCTCCAATTGCTCAGTGTATATAAACAACTGCGCACTTGTTTGTGCCTACAAAAAGCTATTTTGTGGCATATTTCAGTATTGCTTGAGTAACATAATTGTATTGGTTTATTAAAAGCTATGAGTTATCTTATAACTGAATTCTTATAAGCTTCTCATTAATATCAATTAGAAAAAGAAAATATATGTGGATAGAGTAAAACTTAATCCTTATATCTATATATTGACTGAGAAAAGAAAAAAAAAAAAAAAACTTAAGTTCGCCTAAACATAATACAAATACAGTATCTCTCCTGTTGCCAAAATTGTTGTTACCAAGAGTTCTGCTAAAACTGTGAGGCTGTCAAATTTATGCTGGAAATTTATGTTGTAAACTGTGAGGCTGTCAAAAGTGTTGCTGTCAAGAGTTCTGCCATCAAGGCATATTTGTGCTATCAAGAGTTGAGCTATTAAATTTTTGCTGTAACATGGTTGCTGTGAAATTTGTTGATGTCCTGTAATACGGTTGCTGTGAAATTTTTTGCTGTTAAGATTTTCTTCTGTAATTACTACCACCATATACTTTTATTTACTATCCTAATACAAGTAATACTCCAAGTTTAAATACCAGAATACAATTATGATGGAGCCCATGACACCACTGATAGCCACAATATTTGCTAATATCTTCACTTTAAGCTTTTCCTTCTCGCAGTTAAAGCACTATGGGTCCTCTACCCATTCAAAGAAATTGCAACCTTCAGCTACAGTAGCTGGTTTCACAAAAGGAGCAACCAGATACATACGTAGAACTTATATATATATAATGCAACGAGTGTATTGACAATGAGAATGTATAACACGTATACGTAGAACTTATGATTGTTAATGGCCAAGCCAGGCACGTGAACCAAACACTAATGTCTACTTATTCACTAAGTGCTTCGCATATAAACGTATAAAATATGAATAATTGAAAATGAATGAAATATTCATCTTGAGAATTACAGATTATGAAATATAAATAATTTTTATTAGACTTATATAATTTAAATTGCATTTGAATAATTTTTTTATTATATATAATATTTTAATTATATAATTATATATTTTTATAACTATTTATTAACTGAGATAAACTCTTACAAATTTATGTTACGAGTTTACCTCTTCTTTATAAATTCATGTAAACTTACGAATTTAACAACCTTGTATTCATTTAATGAGCTCATTGTCAACAATTTTCTCACACTAATTTCCAATAACCAATTTTATAGACATTGTTTAATTTATTATATTTTCCTTATAAATATATTACTAAGTTTAATTTTTTTATTAATACTTATAAATACTATTGATTTAAAATATATTAATATATAATAAAATAAGATAATATTTTCAAGCTAATTACTTAATCAATCTTCCTCATCTCTTTATTCTTTCGCTAAGGTGTCATGTCACAATTGGCCATTTCATTGTGACTTTATTGTGGACACAAGTCTTTAAAGTCGGAAGGTTTGGGCCTACGATCTCATTGACCTTTTCTGGTTTGGTCTAATCAGAAACATTGAATAGAAAAAACTAAAATATAAATCTTAAGTTATGCCCGCAAAATTTAATTTCGATATGAAATTATCGTAAAAACTTGCTTTGTATTTAATGAATTATATTGATGAAAAAATTTAATTTTGATATGAAAGTTTTCAAAGATAAATCACAGGTATGAAAAATCATGTTTAATCTAAATTAATTTTTTAAAAATTAAATTGATTCAAAAATCACTTTTCTTTAATTCTAATTCTAACACATACTAAGCACGTTTCAAATTTACCCTCATTATCTAAAGTCATAATACGAAAGGAATCAGACAATGAATACCATTAAAATAAATTATTATAAAGACAATAAAATCAATTCGAAAACATTAAGAAAATTATAAACTTATATCTATTAAGTTTGATTGTTTCAGTGACACCAAAACATTTCTGGACTCAATCATACTGGATGAACACTTGGGGTGCATTGGATGGGCTAGAAAGTACGTCATTTGGGCTAAGGATTGACCAAGCCATCCCACTTTGATGATTGGGCCTGATTATGATTCAAATGTGGTGTGGTTGATCTTTCACTTGAAGTTGGGTATCTCTGAGAAATATCATCAAATTATTGCCATGTTTACTAGTTTTATATTTTATCTATCTAAAGTATACTAAAATTTTAATTAGATTATGGTACATTCTTTTCTTTCTTTCTTTCTCTCTCTCTCTCTCCCTCTCTCTTCCCCACTCCAAATTAACTAGAAATTGAGGTAGGAGATTGAGTCAAATACTAATAATCATTGACTAAATATTTATTAAAGAAAAAAAAATCCAAACAATATGCTACCAACATAAATTCTTGTCAGATTTTCATTAATTTAAACCGGTATGTACAAAATTCATGATATCATCTTATCATTCTTATATAAATGAAATATTCTAACTATATACAAAACAATTTACTATCCATTGCGGTACTTTATGCTTTTCTCTAAGGTCAACTGTAGTTTTCATGACGACCTCAATGATCATAATTAGTACATAATTTTGCATATACAACGCAATTATTTTGGCCATCTAAAAAACTTATAAATTTACTGTTTCAACCTTTCTATTGGCCAATTCAATTAATTTACACTAAAATATTTCAATGTCATTAAAAATGCTTATATGCCTTAAATTCACGTAATTCTCGTCAGCTTCACCTCCCATTTCTAATGTTATACCCAACACAAAACCTTGATGCTCCAAATTACGAAAATAACATTAAACATACTTATCAATCATAATTATCTTAATTGTAAATTCTAATACCATACTAATTCCCAAATAACTCCATCATTGCCTCTTTTTTAATTCTTAAATTGTCCAATATTACCCGTTGGGTCAACATTAACCAAGTAATTTATTTAGTAAATTATAATCATTTCATTTGTCGAGTTTTTTTTAATCAACAATTACATATAAAATAATTTGAGAAAAATTTTCAAGTGACTTACTATTTCAACAATAATTTCTAACAACTCAACTTGTTCTCTTAATGTTGCATTTTCTACTTTGTTTAAGGAACACCGAGCTCCTTACTATTCAGACCAACATTTGTTGGTATAATGATGATATTATATGATTTGATGTACACACTAGGTTGCATATATTACTGAAAATCTGACAAGAACATACGTTCGTAGCATATAATTAAGAAAGTTGTCTTTTATTTAATAAACGTTTAGTCAATAATGTGCTGTAACCTAATTACAATTTTAGTTTGTACTTTAGATAGGTAGAATATAAAACTAATAAACATAGCAATTAAAAGATATTTCTCAATGAGATTCCCAACAACAAGTGAAAGGTCTACCAAACTTGATTCTTAAAGAGGCCCAATATAGTGGGTTGGGTTGGCATATCATTGGCCCAAATGAAGATCATTCAGCCCATGCAATGCAACCCTCAAAACTTTGGTGTGTAATTTGTTTAGTATGATTGACGATTTTTTTTTTCTATTACTGAAACAAGATTAGTAATTGATTTTTTTTTTTTGGGGTGCAGTAATCAAACTTAATAGAGATAAGTTTGTAATTTTTTTTTTAATGTGACCATTTTGATCCTTCACTTTGTGCTTCAGCATCAATTTAGTCTTTT
This sequence comes from Delonix regia, assembly GCA_037074485.1. NCBI lineage: Eukaryota > Viridiplantae > Streptophyta > Magnoliopsida > Fabales > Fabaceae > Delonix > Delonix regia. The sequence continues at coordinate 2,474,154 of CM073460.1, read as the reverse complement.
ATTAATTTGTAGTGACAAAATAGTATTTTAGAAATTTAAAAATGAAAAAAATATTAGTCCCTCAAAATGATTATGAGTGGCTTACCCTTAGCTTAATTAAGGATTACTTTTGTTTACTATTGAATTTTTTAGAGATCATTTTGGTACTATAAATTTATGAATAACTAAATTGACACTGAGATAAAAAGTGAAAAACTAAAATAATACTTTTTTTCAAAACATTGTTGTCTTCAATAATGTTTTATTTTAATGGTATTCGTTATCTAATTGTTATATTATTATAAATTTTAGATGAAGAAGATAGCTATGAGATAAGAGAGAGAAATGAAGATGAAATGTGATTTAACCTTGTCGTAAACATTAGAATTTGGTCCAGTTTGATTTGATTTAATACAATAGGGTGATGGATTAATGCTGACTGTCCTTGGATTTGAACTTGAACTATTAGTTTGGTGTTATTAAGGTGTTCTATGATATTTTATTTAGCATTCAATGCATGTCTTTTTTTTTTTTAACACTAATTTTTTTATTGGGAAAGTATTAGTTTTACCCTCACATTACTAAAGAAGGAAGTAGTTGTGGCTGATTTTGTATTTTGAATAGAAAAGTATTTTATATAAATAATAAAAAAGTTTTGAAAATGCAGAAAACCGTCAAAGAAGCCTCCAAAATGGGCCAGACACGTGTATAATGTAAATAATTTCATTTACTTTAATATTAATATTTTTAAAAAAAATATTTCTGTCCTCAAAATTTATATTTGTACAAAAATTTTAGAAAAATATTTTTATGTTAAATAAAGTATATTAATAATAAGATTTATTTTTCAAATAAAAGTTTTGAAACATGAATCAATGGCATACATTAATACTATAGCTAGATGTTGATCATTATATCAACTTGAACATTTTTAATAAAACAAATTATCACAGTATAAACTGAATTTTCATTAAAATAAATAAATATGATTATATATTAAATTTTAGATAAATAAATGGAATGTGTTACTGCCACTTTGTAATAAATAGAATCATTAAAGCTTCCCTTTGGTGTCTCAAGTTCAACGCATTACATTGAAAGCCTTCTTCTATTTTAATATATTAGCTTTCAATTGAAAGCACACAGCCCTCCTCACTATAAAAAAGAAAAAGAAAAAGAAAAGCCTACCGAAGTTTTCTGTTTTATACATACATGATCGGTTCTTTTGCAGATTTGGTCTAATTATCTATTTGAACTGAACTGAATGGTTCACTGAATTATTGGACTAACAGTCCAATCCATTATTTTGAGTTTGATGACTATAATTGAATTACCCTTTAAACACGTCTTTGAATTTAATGCAAAGCATTGCAAGAACTTTCAAAAAATGGTGGTCAATTTGGACGTGCGATCTGGGAGAGAAAAATTTTCTTGACGTCTAAAACACGTAATTGAAAGTTGCACAAAAGAGCAAAAATTGAAAATTTTTGTATGCCAGTATACTGATATGAATCATGAGAATTAATACTATAAATAATTTTTTTCGAATTTCTGTATTATTGTTATCTATGAATCTCTCAGGAGCAACGCATGCATAATAATAATTATTAAGCAAAAGTGCAGTAAGTTTCACTCAGATTTTTGTTTTCATGTTTTTTGAATTGAAATTCATCGTAAATAGTCTCAACAACATAGATATTCTACTTGACGTAGATATTTTTCATTAATTGTATTCCTCACTATATTTATTTTTTAGCTATCTAAAGAACTACATTTAAATAAACCCCACATTCTCCAGAATTCAATCATAACATTTGATTTAAAATACTAAGAATCTAATGTATTAACAACTGTAATCAGAATAGGTCCAACTTCAAATTGCATGTTCAAATAAAATTATCATTAATTATATCTATAAATATATAGTGTCATCGTGCAAGCCGGGCATGACTTTAAATAAAAAGTAATATGTGAATTTTTTTTCTTTTAATATTTCTAATTAGTCCAAACCACCCAAAAAGTTGAAAGAGATCGTAATATTATGGAGCATAGCAGGCATGACTTCATTCAAATCCATACAAGTCCATTTCTTCTTTTTCATCTTTATATAATTGTGTCCCTCGTCAGTATAGACTTCGTCAATGTTTCTTGTTTTCAGTGTTCCGAGTATGACTATGAAGACTTGTGAGTTGCGTCCACTATAGAGTCATTAACACAGTGAAACCGCCATTCAATAGTGACATCTTAGCAAAAGAAAATGATCTTGGAGAAAGATTTCTTGAAGAAATTTCCTAGCCAGTTCTTCCAAAATTGTACAACAATGATGATTCTCTGCAAAAAAATATATATATATATGTATAAACCCACAAAACTCTCATAACCAAAATTACTTTCCTTCAAAATCCAGGAATGTAGATAACCTGATGCAATACTACTCTGTCTTTGAACCCTTCATCCTAATAGAAAGTCATTTGTCTCAGATTCTACGCCCATTTAGCACTGCAAGTCTTTATTCTAAAATTACCATTAATTTCTTGCAAAAAAATATTACTATTATTAAACAACGAAAGGCATCTATGTCCCAAGAAAACTAAAGCAAAAGAAAGACAATTATATGTTAATCATAATCTATTTTGTATAAGTGTTGTTGCTTATTTACAGTTATATATATGAGATTATTTTTTGTGCATTCACAATTTTAAAAATACTAGTGTAACTAATTATAATAATATCAACATAAAAAATGATAATATTACAATTATATCTCTATATTATAATTGAGTGTAAATCCAAGATGTGTAATAGCAATTGTTCCGTAGCAGAAGCTTAGGTGTGGAACTGAATCACAATTAAAATGGGATGCTTGTGCTAGGGCATTATAAAAAAAAAAAGAGTTACGATCTAATTAATATTTATAATTTTTGATCCTCAATTCTTGGCAGAGTGACTTTACATATATATATATATATATAGGTTTGTTCATAACCTTTTGAAATCCTTACACAGTTAGTAAGATTGTTGTCTTACATACGTTAATTATCATCTATTTTATATATCTTTGTTTAAATAGGTGCAATATATTGCAGATGCCTTTAATTAATTACTGTAGGTAAAATAGATGTTTAACACGAAAAATTAATTGTGAACTTTAACTTCAACTTTAGTTTATCCTACTCTAAAGTATCTAGTATCCATGTCTTTTATGCTTCAATTTTTGAAATCATAAATTTTATTGGAAGTTATTCGAAAAGCTTCTTTTGTGCTGGCTGGATTCATATATGTTCATTGCAAAAAAGAAGCTTTGGAACTGCCACAAAAGAACAAGCCATCGTGTCATGGACCAGAGAGGAAGGCATTGTCAGGAAATTAGATTCTATTACAAAATAATGGTTTGGAGGAGCTAACCATTTCTTCCAGAGATTTTTCTTCTTGACTTTTCAAACACTCAATACTGTGAATCGCATAAAAGAGCGAAGATTGAGAAATTTTGTGTGGTATACTGAAATGATATGGATAATGAGGCTTAAACATTTACATAAAAAACGAGAGATAGAAAACTATGGCATCAGGAAATATGTTTATAATTTGCAAAATATGTAGCTCTGACAAAGTCAGAAAGGGACAGTCACACCAAATCTGGGGACCAGAGAAGAAGGCTCAACACGTAATGCTGTAAAGCTATCTTTTTCCTTCCATAATCAGCATCCAAACGTGTCTATTTCGGCAAGTCATTGAGAAATAGATTATTTGATATATATTAATTCTACAATTGTCAGTAGCATGAGTTAAGGTGTTATTCCTATAGTTGTGAAAAAAAAAAAAAACAGAAAGAAAAACAAAACCAAGGAGTTACTCTTATAAACAATATGGGCCAAATAATAATAATAATATATTACATATTGTACTCCATGTCATTTGGTTCGATAGTTTTCTTTTCTTTTTCTTTTTTTGTCTCTTGTGGTTGTGGTTTAATTGAAGTATTATCCCAATACATCTTTAGTTTGTTCTATCATGAATTAACTACTATATGTGATATATTTTGTTTAAATTTTAAAGACTGTAAACATGCAAATGTTAGACTAATAAACATTTTAATATTATTATAATACTATTGTTAGAATTAATAACCAAACAATAATTGGGCAAAACTATAGTTTTCAAACCCAAGTTTGTGAAAGACCAAGCCGCGTGTATAGTATTAATACATGACATTTCAAGAACTTTTAGACAGCAATGGTTTGGACGTGTAAACTACTCTTCCAGAGTTTTCTATTTTTATTTTTTATTGACTTTTCAAACACTTGGTGTAAATACATATAAAAGAGTGAAAATTGAAAATTCTTTTATGGTATGCCCAAAAAATGAGAGATAAAAGGAACTATACGCGATGTGCATTTATCCAAAATAAAGAACTGGCGACCGCCATTTGAATCATTTGAAACCACGCTAAAATTATGTAAAGAAAATGAAAATTACTGAATTGAAAATTGCATAAAAAGGGCGAAAGTTGATCATTTTTGTATGGGACTAGAGAAGTTGGAATTATACTTTCAGCTTCTATAGTGTCATTCAATTTTTCAGTTTGTTCATGGAGTTTAAAAATTTAAAATTTTGTCCATACAGTTAGTCTTTACTGTTAAAATTTTATTAAATTTTGATGATACAACTAACTGAATATTATAATATGTATGACTTATATTAATAAATGAGACAATATTAGATAATGAAATAAAATTAACTCACTTATACAACAAAATATTGAACAAAATATAACAATACAAAATAAATTAAAAAACTCTTTAAACTTTAAAATTTTAAGGTGTCATCTTTGGTGCATTTACAATTTTAAGTATACTAATATACCCAGTTATAATGTATGAATATAATTGTAATAATATTAACCTAAAAATAATAATATTAAAATTATATTCCTACATTATAATTGAGTATACTGGTGCACTTAAAATTGTGAATGCATTAAAGATTTTACCTTTGTTTATAAATTTTTAAACTATAAGGACTAAATTAAAAATTTAGTAAAATTGTAATGACCAAAAATATAATTTTTCCTTAATAGTTTTATGAAGCCTTGTTGTATACGTTTAATAATCAAATCAATTGATGGCCAAAAATATTATGTTCAAGCCTTTTAAGGAGAAAAAAGGTTAGAATTGTGCCATTCGAAAACACAATTATAAACTACATGCCCTTTGTAAATAGCTATGATAATTTTAATAATGCGAGTATATTAAATTAAATTTCTTCACACAAAATCCTAGTTTATGATAGACCTGAAAAAAAATAGTAAAACTTTATAAAGCAATTAGAAGATGAAATGTGTTTTCATATACGTTAATTGTGGTAAACATTTGAATTCGAAACTATGTTGATTTGGTTTAATTGGATTAATGTTATTTGTTGTACCTGAATTTTTAAGTTGGTTTTATAATGTTTCTGTCATTTTATTTAGTATATACATTGCATTTTTTATATATCTATGTGCACATTTGGCTTAAAAAAAATTCCTTTGAGTAGGCAGGCTTTGCTCTGCTCACAACCCTCAGAGAGCTGAAATGAAGTAGCTATATGTGGACCTCTAACTTACTAATCAGACTTGCTCATTTGTCAAACATAAAACTCTTTAAATTTAAAGAGACTAATTTAACTGCCCGGATCATTTTAACACATCACATTCTTTCTTGCTCTTAATTTTTTGCTTCAACTTATTGTCGTCTTTAAATTCTTAACATCATCACCCATAAAAATGTTAATAACATTTAATTCGAGTGTGAGCCCCCAAATAGTCACTTTATGTCACAGTATTTCTCCCATTAGCTGAACTATAATGTATGGTTACTCATCACTTTTTGATAAATGAATATATCGAATAATATGTGTAGTTTATTTGGGTTTTGCTTTGTATCAAAAGATAAAAAGAAAAAGTAAGGCTTGGGCCTTGTGATGAGATTAATGTATTATTTTGGATATTGCTCATTTTTAAATCAGTTTCTAGAAATATATTTTAGTAAAGAAACAATTCATATTTCTCTGATTGATTTTGTTAAATTTAGATTTTTTTTTTTCCTTTGGATGATTTAAGGGTGCATTCCCTTATTAGTGTATTTAAATTTTGCTTTTAAAATTTTTCTAAATGAATCAAATTCAAACTAATTGAGAATTACATTTTTATTTAATCTTATTATGAAATATGCATATGATTAATAACCAAACAAATTGATTGGCCAACAATTGTGGGTTGTAGCTTTGAAAATTGTGAAATAACTGCAGGAAAATTGAATGTATTAATGCTCTCAACTAATTAAGATACCATTATTCTCCAAATTTATTTATTTATTATTTATTAATTTTAAAAAAGACACAAAATGGGTGAAATTCACTAATACCCAATTTTCGTATCATAATAATGAAAAGAAAAGGATCACGGACTCTTCTTTTTCTTTCCTTTCTAATATTAATTGGATTGAAGTTTAATTTAAGGATGCTTCGCAGGACTAGGACCAGAGGAAGGTACTCAGGATTGACAGGAAGTCTCCGGAAATAATGGTTTAGACGATTGGAGGGATTTTTCTTTTGACTTTTCAAACACTTATCGTAAATCACATGAAACAGCGAAGATCAAAAACTTTTGTGCAGTGTTGTAAAATGATATGGATAATGAGGATTACAAATATAGAAAAATGAGAGATAAAGAATTATTCATAGGTGATCATTAGTAAGCACTAATATGGATATGTGTAACGAATATGATATGTGATATAAGATATACTCATTTTTAACATGTTAAGATACGGAAATATATATATATATATATATATGATAAATAATACAACAAAAAAAATTGACCTTTTAAAAAGTATTTATAAATTATGTCAATAAAAAGTTAAAAATAAAAAAACATAAATGATACAAATAAAAAGATAATGTATAAAAAAATAATACAAAAATAAAATAAAACACTAAAAAAATATTGCAGAACAAAAATGACAAAATAGAAAATAAACATAAATGACAAAAATCATAACCTTGAACATAATGACAGCATAGAACTGGGGCAGGAATAGAACAGAACCAGAACAAATGGAACCAAAATCAGAAGAAGGATAAACTAGAGATGCAGAATGACGTTTCAGGAACAGAAAAAGACGAATAAAGAAACATGAACTAGAAACTACAGAAGGAAGAAGCACGAACCAGAAACAGTAGACGGATTAAGTACGAACCAAAAACAGAAAAAAGGAAGAACAAGGGAAGGACGAGATAATGGTAAAAACGGCACAAATCTACGTTTCGGCACATGCACGCGTCCGATACAGATACGAGTCCAAATCTGGCGTATCCGTGCATCCTGAAAGCGGGCATGACTTCACGCCGAGAGTAATATATGGGTTATTTCCATTCAATATTTTTTGTTAAGCTAAACCGAAAAAGTTGAAAGAGATCATTAATCCATACTTTCATTTCTTCGTCTCTCTGTCTTCAAATAATTGTATCCCACAACATAGACTTTGTGTTAATCTTTCTTCTTTCGGTGTTGGAAGTAAAGACTTGGAAGACTTGTTTCAGTGAGAGGACAGCCACATTTTGAGCACTCATATCAAGAAGTTTTGCACTTATTTTCCCCCACTCTTACCATGAAAAGATATATAAGTGCACTTATAAGTGCCATTCAATTCTCTTATGAATTGTCTGGTTAACAATTGATTGGTATGTAATATATTCGGTCTCAATTCCAATGAAAGGTAACATGAATGTTTAAGAAAAGATAAACATTTTCATATTATTATTAAGTCATGATAGGGTTAATGACCAAATCAATTGATGGGCTAAAAATATAATGCCCAAGCCTTTTAAGAAGTAAAAATGGTGCCATTCGAAAACAGAATTACAAGCTACGTGCCCCTTGTTAATAGCTATGATAATTTTAATACTGCCAGTATATGAAATAAAATGTCTTCACACAAAATCCTTGTTTAGGATATTTCTAAAAAGTCAGAAAAACTTTATACAACAATTAGAAAATGTATTAATGCCATTACGAGGGAATTTGCCTTTTAATTTCCAAAAATGAAGCTATGACGAAGTCAAGGGACAAACCACACCAAATTCGGGACCAGAGAAGATGGTTTTGTCAGGAAATGAATTGCATGTCCTTCAGACACCATATAATAGTTCATAAGCCTTGAACCCCGTGAGACCACCATCAGTTTCTTCGCTAGTTCTTCAACTTTTAGTACTACAATGACAATTTCGCGAGTTGCATGGCTTATCTCTATTCTCTACTACTGTGCATGTCTCAGTTTTCATGTCTCTGTGGTTTCTGGCCTCTGTCTTGATGACCAGAAACTGCTGTTGCTCCAATTGAAGAAGGACCTCAGATTCAACTCTACAGATTCCAGGAAATTGGTGTTCTGGAATGAAAGCCTTGCTTGCAATCAATGGAGTGGTGTAGCTTGGGATGAGGAGGGACATGTTACTGGTCTAGACCTGAGTGAGGAATCAATATCTGGCGGATTTGACAATTCTTGTTCTCTCTTCAATCTCCAATATCTTGAGAATTTGAATTTGGCTTACAATGACTTCAATTCTATGATTCCATCCAGAATTGAAAACTTGAAGAACTTGACTTCTCTGAACTTTTCATATGCTGGCTTTGTGGAGCAGATACCAGTGGAGATTTCTCAGCTAACAAGGTTAGCCATTCTTGATTTTACTTATGTTAGAGATTTGAAACTTGGGAACCCCAATCTGGGGAAGCTTGTTTAGAATCTCACTGAAATGAGAGAACTATATCTGGATGATATTGGTATATCACTTAAAGGAAATGAATGGGGTCGTGCTTTATCATCATCACTATCTCATCTACAGGTACTAAGCATGTCGGGATGCAATTTATCAGGCCCCATTGATTCGTCACTAGAAAAGCTTAAGAGTCTCTCCATAATTCGTTTGGATATTAACAATTTCTCAAGCCCGGTGCCTGAATTCTTTGCAAAATTCTCGAATTTGAGCGACTTGAGTCTTTCTGATTGTGGGTTAGAAGGTTGGTTTCCAGAAGAGATCTTCCAAGTACACTCACTTACTTCTCTTGATCTTTCTTGGAATTCTGATCTTCAAGGTTCTCTACCACACTTCCCGCAGAACAGATCTCTCCAGACATTGACACTAAGTGAGACAAAATTTTCTGGAGCATTACCTGATTCCATTGGCAACTTATGGCAGTTGTCTAGATTAGAAATTGCTGAATGCCTATTTAATGGGACGTTACCATATTCAATGTCAAACCTCACAGAGCTCACTTACCTGGACTTGTCATCTAACAACTTCACAGGTCCAATTCCCCCATTTGGTATGTCCAGTAAGCTTAATTTCATAGACCTATATTCAAATGAATTAAGCGGGGGAATTTCATCAACTCATTTGAAAGGCCTGGTAAAGCTAGAGCGCGTCTATTGACAGGACAACTTCCTTAATGGAACCATTCCTTCGTCTCTGTTTTCGCTCCCATTGCTATGGAGAATACATCTTTCTAACAACCATTTTCAAGGTCTGCTGAGTGCAATTTCAAATGTCTCTTTCTTCAACTTACAAGTACTTGATTTAAGCAGTAACTATCTTGAAGGGCCAATTCCTCAATTTATTTTTCATCTCAGACAACTTGAGATTCTCCAACTTTCTTCAAACAAGTTCAATGGTACAATACAGCTAGATATGATTTGGAGACTTAAAAATTTAGATACATTAGATCTTTCAAACAACGACTTGTCAATTGATGCAAATGTTCAGGATGTTCACCTGCTTTCCTTTCCCAAGATGCATTCTTTGCATTTGGCATCCTGCAAGTTGAGACAATTCCCTGCATTCTTGAGAAACCAGTCCAAATTAATTGACCTAGACCTCTCAAACAACCAAATTGGAGAAAATGTACCCAACTAGATATGGAAGCCTGCCAATCTTGCCATATTAGATCTTTCTCACAATGCTCTTCATGGAAGAATCCCAAATTCCATCTGCAATGCTTTAAGTCTTAAAGTGCTTGATCTTTCCTCAAACAACTTTAATGGGATCATTCCCCATTGTCTAGCAAAAAGTGAGTCCCTTGGGGTATTGAATCTAGGAAAAAACTATCTTGAAGGCAAAATTCCTGATACTTTTCAAGCTTCATGTGATCTAGTTACTCTCGACCTTCAAAGTAATAATTTACAAGGGCCATTGCCAAAGTCTCTATCCAATTGCACCAAATTAGAGGTATTAGACCTTGGAAATACTAGTATTGACGATCAATTTCCCTGCTTCTTGGAGAAACTATCTGAGCTCCAGGTCTTGGTTTTGCAAAAAAACTATTTCCATGGTCCGATTGGGTGTCCAGAGATGAATGGAAGTTGGGAGAGGCTTCAAATTTTGGATATAAGTTTCAACAATTTTAATGGAACATTACCAGGAAAAAACTTTCTTGCCTGGAAAGCAATGATGCTAGATCAAACAACATCTACAAATGACCTCCACTTTGAATACATCGAAAGATATTGCACTTGTGATAAAGGTTGTTCTGTGGAAAATTCTGGAGTGAAATATTATGATCAAGTGATAGTTACAAACAAAGGTCAGGAAATGTCCTTGAAAAAAATTCTAACAATCCATACTTTCATTGACTTCTCATCCAACCACTTTGAAGGGCTAATACCTAAGGAAATGATGGAATTTAGGGCACTCCACGGTCTCAACCTGTCAAATAATCATCTCTCAGGCCACATCCCCTCATCCATACGGATAATGAAACAACTTGAATCCTTAGACCTGTCCAACAACTCTTTTACTGGAGAGATTCCATCACAGCTTGCAAGTTTGTCTTTCCTTGAATTTTTGGACCTCTCAAATAATCATTTGTTTGGGGAGATCCCTACTGGTACACAGATTCAATCATTTCCAGCATCTTCTTTTATTGGTAACAAAGGATTATGCGGACCTCCGTTAACAAAAAATTGTAGTGGCGTTCCAAGAAATCCAACAGAAGTTGTATATGAGAAGTCAGGAATTGAATTTGATTGGCACTTTGCATTCGCTGGAACGGTTTTCGGGTTAGGAATCACTGTCGGCCCACTTTTCTATTGGAAGAAATGGAGGATAAGGTATTGGAAACTTGTGGACAACATTCTCTGCAGCATCTTCCCTCAGCTTTATCTTGAATACCAAAGGCACTATGGACAAACATACAAAGTTCTGCGTTGGAGGCAGTAGGGGAAAGTGCTAAGTTCAGTAACACAACTTGAGTGTTTATCTATCAGGTAAAGCCACGCATAATTTAATAATAGAAGAACAGTGATATATATTTTCCCTAGCGGAATTGTTTGTATTGTTCAATATGTGTGTGCTTGGTGAATTCACTTTAATCGTAATATTTTTTGTATGTCTTTGCTTAATTGCATGGCTATTTATATATATATTTTTACAGTGAATTGAAAAATTGGTAATTATATTAATATTCATGCAATTTTTTGGTTAAAACTTCGAAAAATATCATATTGTAGTTACGTATATAATTGTATCACAAAACACAAAAAGTTAAATAATATTTTACGAATAATGGGAAAAATTAATTATGGACAAAATTTTTTAAAGTTAACTGTTTTTTATCCTTTATTAAATTATTTACCATGTGGGCTTCTTTTTTCTTTGCTTGTTTTTCTTTTTGAAAATAGTTTTTTTGCTAATTTATATTGAAATTACTTATGCGTCCGTCCTTGTTAATATTCAATTGAGTGACACTTCATAGTAAACTCATTACACTGCATTTAATTTGTAGGGTCATGCTTAATTACATGTAATGATATTTTTAAATCCTTACTAATTAAACTTAGATGAGCCTTAAATAGAATGCTCTTTACTTTTTATGTAATCCTCATATAGTTAATAATATTGTAATTGTATGTAATTGTATATCTGATCTATGGATGTTACTAATATGAGGAGATTAAATGATTGAGTTTTGTGCATACTAAATTTTATTATTGATCTAACAAGAAAACATGTTTGTGGCACTTATTGGAGCATAATTGGTCAAATCATATTTATGCTTAAAATCCGTACATGTATTTTTAAAAGACAGTGGTGAAGGTGTCTTAGAAAATAGTCTTTAGTTTAAAAAATATTTAGCTAAGCATTACCTTTGTGGCTGGTCACCATGTTGCGTCTATCAATTGGACCCTCAATTAAAAGGGAAATTATGTACAACCTTATAAACTATAGTCTAAATAATTTTAGTCCATGAATTTTAAAATGTAACACTTAACTTTCTTATGACACCTTATGACAATCACATAATTTTTAAGTATTAATTTTAAATATTATATGATTGTTTCTGAAAAAAAAATTATAATTTTAATCCTTCACTGTAGTATGATTAAGGAAAGATTTTTGTGTTTTTTCCCAAAAGAAGTATGTAGTAGTCACCAAATTTAGATAAATTTGTAACTTTTTTCAATGTTCTTTTTTTGTGTTCATTTTTTTGACTAATTGCTAATACTGGTTTTTAAGAGTATTGATTATCTAATTGTTTTATTATTGTAAATTTTAGATGGAGAGGAACTGTTGAAACATGTATCATAAGCATATACAAATATGGTGCAGCTTGAGTAAGAAGTAAATGAAGTTGAAATGTGATATAGTTTAATATATTGGTGTGATGGATTAATGTTATTTTTTCCTCTACTTGAACTTTTAAATTGGTTTTGTAATTAAATATTGTGTTTATGTTATTTTATCTAGTATACATGACATTTTATTTAATTTCCTTTGAGTGGGTTGGCCTTCTTTGCTCACAACCCTCCAAGAACTGAAATGAAATGTATTGATACTGATATTCAAGTGTAAGCCCACAAATAACACTTCTTATTTGGGCCATTTCTTTTGTTTTTCTTGGAAATGTTTCATTTTTAAAATCAGTTTCTAGAAAATTTTAATAAAGAAACAAATGATATTATCCCTAATTGATTTTGTCAAAATTAGATTTTTTTTTTGTTCGTATGGTTTAAGGGTGCATTCTCTAATCAATGCATTTAAATTTTACTTTTAATTTTTGTCTAAAAGAAAAAATTCAAACCAAACAAATTCATTGGCCAAAAATATGTTAGAATAAAATGCCTTTGCAGAACAAAATTACAATTTACATGTCTCTCTTATTTTTTTTATCTTTAATTATTCCTTATCTAAACATAATATGTTACGCATTGTCAATTAATTTAAGATTATTTATAAATTTTTAAATTGCTTCAGTTAAACAGGATGGGCAAAAAATAGTAAGATAATTTTTGTGCGATATACTAAAATGATAGGGATATTAAGGCTTAAAATTATTTTAAAAAAATGAGAGATAAAGAACTATGCTACCTGCATTTCTCCAAAATTGAAGAACCATGCTAGCAACCACCACCATTTTAATCATTTTAGACCTCACTCAAATTATTTATTAAAAACTAAAAATACTGTTTTTTTTTTATTTTGTGTGATTTTACTCATATCTAATTAGTTTGTTCATTTGTAGCTTGATTCATTCGTTCGGTTTGGCATTAATTTTTTCCAAAATGAATTTTGCCTTCCAAACCTCCATTTACACAACAAGCAAAAAATACTTGTTTTTTCTGTTATGAACTATAGCAAAACTCAACTCAATTTTCAAGCGAAAATTTCCAAACATAAATTAGAGTCATGCAAAATCATGTTTAACAAAAATTAATTTTGAAAATAAAATTGATTTGAAATCATGTTGATCTAATATTAATCCAAATATGCACATAATATATTTAGTCTTAATTCTAATAAAAGGTTATGAAACGTTTAGAAAAGAAAGGCATTGTAATATTATTATGAAGTATTATTGATAAAAATAATAACCAAATCAATTGTTGGGCCAAAAATATAATGCTCAAGCTTTTTAAGAAAAAAGAAGTTATAATTGTGCCTTTCCAAAACAAAATTAAAGATCACATGTGCTTGTATTTTAGCTATGACAATACATTAATAATTGCACAATAAGAAATAAAATCTTCCACACAAAATCCTATTTTTTCTAATAAAAAAAATGCTTCCTTCCAAATTAAACAGAGTATGTAAATTGAGGACAATGAGGAACATATGTCCTAACTTGATAATGACAAAAATACAAGGAGTTTTAGTAAAATTATGGGCATCCAAATTGAGGCGTCTTCTAATCCATGCACATGAGTAATCATGTCTACAGAGCATAATATATCTACAATCTTAGATTATGTCGCATCACTCAAAAGCATCATTATCAAAAGAATTCAAGGCCATAATAAGGTTTTGGGCATTTGAGCAAAAAGCGCCACCAGAATTCAAGTTGCACAAGGCCTACTAGATTACAGTTCGAAGGGTAAGAACTTCAATTATTCATACTTGGTAAGTTCCATCATAGAAATTTGACATAGAGTATATAATTTCTCCCTGATCTTCTTTCATCTGCACACGTGGCTACATCAGTGAAACATGACCATTCACATCCTTTAATTCTTTTGGATTATAGGGCTTATGGAGAATTGTCAAGTGAAAGGATTACCTCCTTTTTATTTGCTTGCTTCCATTTAACTAGGAGTCTTCAAGCTTTATAAATTAAACTCTTATCTCCCCAATCGTTGCTACCCTAAACCTTGTGATTTCTAGTGTTCCACAATAATCACGATATACAACAAAATTACTCTTTCAAATTCATTGGATGGTTTAAGAGTACAGAGTAGAAACATTTAGTGAAGCTATGGGCTTCTAAATACTTCCTAGATGTTTCCATTGATTCTAAATTCTTCTTGCACACACGCAGTTAAACAAAGCATGGAAAGTATCTTTGAGTTCTTGACATAATGAATATTCAAGATTGACTTTAATGCCTCTACTTCTAAGATTGGCAAGCATTGAAGTCAAATCTCTGCATGCTCTCCATAAGAAATCCTTCATCTTTGGTAGTATGTCCAAGTTCCATATCCTTCGTCATGGAAATTCTAAAAGGTTTGGTTTTGGATTGAATATTAATTTATGGGCTATATAATAAGTTTATTTAACCATATAATTCCCCTTTTTACTATGATGCCATATTCTCTGGTCACTCCTGTCTGTTATACAAATAGGAATCTTATGAATAGTTCAAACATCTTCCTCCACAAACATGTTATTCAGTTTCACGATGTCCCATCTATGCTTTCATGTACATAATAACCATGCTTTCCTATCCTCAATATCTCCAAGGTTGTGAATATTAGTAGGGGTAAAATGGCCTTTATAGGGAAGGCCACATCCTAATAGTAAGACAATTCTCCCTTCCTCCATCGCATACCCTATTTCAATAGAGAAAATTTTGACTAAACACTCTTCCATGTAAAGCTCATATTGTACCCTAATAGAGCAGACCAGAATTCCCATTCTAAAAAGTATTTTGTTTTATGAACCAAATAAGCAAGAGTTTTGTGGGTCACACTAAGTCACCAACCCTGCTTGCCAAGCATGGCCATAATTAAATAGTGTAAGCTTTGGAATGGGTCCAATCACATCTTCATTATAGATGTAGGAATATTTGACATTCTATTCACTGTGTATTATCTAGCTAATCCATTTAGCATCAAAGCTCATTCTTTCCATCATTCCTTTCAGAAAACACTAATTTACTATACCATATACCTTATTGACATATGTTTCAATGGTTATGTAGCCCTTATTTCCCCTTGTTTTCCTTTTCGTATAGTGGATGAGCTCGAAAGCTACTAAAATGTTATTTGTAATCAGCCATCTTCGGATAAAAGTTGACTAGTACTCAGAAACTGGAGATGACAAAATTTTTTTTAGTCTATTAGCAATAGCCTTTGCCACAATCTTATAAAGCACATTACACAGAGATATGGGTTTATAATCATTTAAGCTAATAGGGGAGTTGGATTTGGCAATAAGGACCACTAACTTCTTTGCTAAGTCTTCTAGAAAAAAACTCATTAGTCAGCTAGCTAGTGCAACTTTCTATCACTTTATCTCCAATGATATGCCAGAACTTCTGGAAAAAGGATGGAATAAAATCTGTTGGGACCAGGAGATTTTTCTGGATGCATTTGAAAATATCTTTATTGAATTTAACAGCATCAAATTGTTTTGTCAATATATCATTATTGCAATCAGTCCCCACTTTCTTTATTAGATTCAAAACATAGTCTGGCTAAGCTTTAGATCCTTTGTACACTTGCTCAAAGTGATCAAGAATTAGATTTTGCATACGTTCATGATAAAAAATACATACCTTGCCATAGTTGATCAGTTTCGTGATTGTGTTGGTCCTCCTTTGTATTGAAGCTTGGGTATGGAAAAACTTTATATTACGGTCCCCTCCTTTAAACCAATGTAGCTTTGATTGATTTCTCCATTTTATCTTATCTTGCTATAGTAATTATTCTTTTCCTCCTGCAGCTTATAAAACTTGTTGTTCTAGTTCTCTTATAAGCTATGGTGCAGTGCATTCAACTTTTTTTGTATCTCTTTTGTTTGATTCTAGCAATCTCCATTTAAATCTCAGTTCCATTCTTCTAACTTTCTTTAGTAGTTAGCCAATCTTTTGTTGATTTTTGCAGATGACTTTGCGGTCCAACTTCTGTTGACTACGTCAACTATGCCTTCTTATAAAATCTAAGAATTCTCAAATCTAAATCATCTTTTACCTCTCTTAGCTTGCTCTGGATTTGTGCACACTTTTAGCAGAGAGTGATCCGAGTATGACACAACCAAGGCTTCTAATATACTATTCGAGAATATACAAAGCCAATCATCATTGGCCATCGCACGATCTAATCTTTCCCTCACAACATTGTTAGCTTCTATTCTTCTTTCCTAGGTAAAGGTGCACCCCTTCGACTGTAGATAATTTAAACCGCTTTCTTCAATGGCAGCTTTAAGACCTGGGTGAAAGAAATTTGGAATGTTTGCTCAACAAGGAAAATCTGGATATTGGATAACTTTGAAGAGCTTAAGTGATATTGTTATGTGTAATATATTTGGTTTCTTTAATGGTGTGTATAGGGCAGACTTCATAAAAGCTCTCACCCTCATAATTGCTATTAGGTGGGCAACCTGTATCCTAATTTCTGAGAGCGTTTTCAACTCTAACGCATAGAATTTGATAAAGAATATTTTGCTCTAATGAAAAAATATTCTGATTTATAACGTATTGTTCAAGACTGCAATACCATTCTAGTGACATGACTTGACTTCGTATGTAAGTGGATAAGAAGAAATTCAAACTTTGATGCTCATCACATAGCCAAGAATTCGTTAAGTTCTAATAGCTTTCCTGTGAGGACCTTTTCGTCTATAAACTCCTATGATCAACCTACTTGATCAATTAAATGGTGGTTATTCTAAAAGAAAAAGTCAACACAGTTAAACTTGTTTAAGACAAATGATTTTAAAAAATTCAAAAGAATGTAAGCTAAGAAGAAAAAGTGTATGTTAAAAAATTAGAATAAACAGTTACACATATAATTAAGTTGTGACTACTAACAACCTAAAGTAAATTTAAGATAAGCTGTATTTTAATTTTTTTGTTTTAGTTGGAAATTAGTTATCCAGTGCATTTTAAAGAATCATTCAATCATTTATTACAAAGTACCAACAGGTTACAGACAAACTAGTACAAAATTTGTTTCCTTTCTAACTTTAAAAGTGTCATCAACTAGTTGACAATGACTTGGACTTTATAGGTTTACTTTGACGCTGCTTCACTACTGGATTGGATATAATTAATTAATATGCAATAGCAACAATATCTGACCAACCACAGCACACAAGTCAAGAAATGGAAATTAAGATACAAAATTACAGAAAAAAAAAAAAAGCATCGCTTCTAAAAAAGTGATTGAGTCTTCATAATTTAGAAGTTTGTAATTGAGTCCTTATTGGCGCAATATTGTAGTGTTAATAGTCCTTATTGTTTCAATTTTTTTTAATTGAGTCCCTGTTATTGGATAGGTTCTTTTATGCAAGGAAATTAATATGTTCACTTGGATCCTTACACAGTAAGTCATATTTCTTCACTAATTACTGTGTCCCTCTCAAATTTTCTTTCCTTTCATCTGTATATGACATAATAGAGCATAAACATACCAAAACATTACAGCAATATAGCATAATATCATGTAAGAAAACAAAATTCAAATTTTGCACTTGCTTTTCTCATAGCATTTGTGTTTATTGGAGCCACTATCCTTTCCTTCATGAGAAAAGTATAAAATTGATCCCTCACTTTTACATTTTGTAACAATTTGGTCCCTCACAAATTTTAATTTATGCAAAACTAGTCCTTCATAAATTTAAATTTGTACAAAATAAGTCATTCGTTTGTAATAATAAGGGGCTAATTTTGTATTAAATAAGATTTCTAAAAGACCGATTTGTTACAGTTATTTGTGAGATACCAAAGTATCACAATGTGTAAAAATAGAGAACCGATTTGATACTTCTCTCTTTTCTTCACTATTCCCAAAGATTAGTTTTCACTTTTCCATTGTCATAAAATGACAAGCCCTAATGTCCTTGACAAATTAAATGAATGACAATATATCAATTTAATATACTTAGTGCAGAATTTTCTGTCATAAGTTAGTTCTCTTTATAAACTAACTTCATTATTTACCTTTGGTTTAATCTATTCCCTTATCTAGTAAAATAAAGTCATATCTATGGATTTTTGTTATATTAAATTGGGTAGCACATGGAATTCTTAATTAGCCCAAATTGGTGGCAAGCTATCTAATTCCAACATGATTGTAATTACATAGAAAGAGAATATGAAGATATTGCCTTGCAGTTGAATTGATTGAGAGTTGAAAGAAGTTAGGAAATAATTAGATCAAGCCAAATTAATCAAGTCTAAAAGTGTTGGTCTGACATGTCTAAAATGGCATATAAAACAATGAGGCAGGCTGAGATCACTGACTAATCTTATGATTAGAAAACATATATATCTAAAATGGCATATAAAACAATGAGGCAAGCCGAGATCACTAATTAATCCTATGATTAGAAAACATATGACACTAAATGATAAATCTGAATAAAGAAGAAAGAGAGAGGCAAAGGTCAATGATTGTCACATGTTGGTTCTTATATGTTCAGCCATGGGTTACAATGTTCAGTTGGTTTTCACAATCAAACTTTCACAAGTGAGAAAGAATAGCTTAACAACATTCCCCACACAAAACATAATCTAGCTCGAGCCAAGGCAGAGTATCTTATGAGAGACAAGGAAAAAGCGGTCAAACATAGTTTAGACTATTTAACAAAACAAGATACATACAAGTTAGCTTTGCTAATTTACACCTAGTGGCAATGAAAAATTCCTATAAAGGCAAGATCTAAAGCATACCTTAAGAGAGCTAAGCACAAGAGACAGTAAGTAGAGCACAACGAACAAGCACAATATAGCAACAGAGCACGGTGGTCGAGCACGGTGTCGCGGTCGAGCATAGTGATGCAACCCACAGCAGAGAACGACCATAGAGACATAGCCACACGGAAACACAGCACGGAGCCAATGTTTTACCCTAGATAGGAAATTAGGAATAACGAAATAAGAAAGGTTTTTTTTTTTTTTCCATTTAACTTATTTTTAAATGGCTTTAACATCGGATATGACTAACATTAGCTAGTCCTTGCTACATTTTTGACATTCTAATGCTTAACCAACGTTAAAAATAACTTCTTTTTCAGTGATAAGCGCATTCAAGCATGTTGCAGCTTAAGTAAAAGTAAAAGAAGATGAAATGTGATTCTTTGTTACCATAGATTGATATGGTCTAATACTTGGATTAATGAAATTTGTCCTTGTTTTTGTGCTTGAACTATTAAGCTGGGTTTTACTATTTCTGTTTTTTATTATTTCATCTTGCATATGTTACATTTTATTTAGATTTGTCAAACCACTAGCTCTTCTATAAAACTCTTTAAATTGGAATGGACTAAGACCAACTATAATATTCATGAAATTTATATGCTAAATACCTTATTTTAAATGAGTAAATATTTTTTAGTGATTTTATGAATTGAAAAAGTAAGAGAATGCACTTGGAGTAAGAGTGCATTTTTATAAGTGATAATATTGATAAAAAGAAATTTAGGAAGACTTAAATATGAATGGAAGTAATATTATATATGAACAAAGGCTAGTTTAAGTGGTTAAACATCACCTTTTGCACCAAAGGCACTCATGTTCAATTCTCCCATGGATAATTTTGAAACTTTTAAGATTTTTGCCACATGTCTCCCATAAGAAATTACCAATTTGCCCTTAATTATATATTCACCTCTATCGTCCTCCTTACTCTCATGCAGACATCTTCGTGTGACCATGGATAAACATCTTCATCCTTTTTCTACCATGACAATGCTTGTCTATGTCTTGTCGGCGTTTGTTCATCCTCGACGGCCATGCTTTGTTGATGTTGTGTCATTACTTTGGTCTAAAAATGCTAGGGCTCTGGCAAAAACCCTATTTGGAATTTCATATCAATTTGAGCAAGATTAGGTATGTTTTTTGTTGAATTTTCATAAGGCATTACTTCCTTAGTATGTTTTGGCCCTTTCTTCATTGATTTCACTTATCAATTTCATCGATTAAGCTCTAAAATCTAAAGTCCCTATTTATAGCACATTCCTTGCAACTTTAAAGATAGATGAGTGAAATTGGTGTGTTTTTCTTCAAGTTGTCTTAGGACTTTAGTTCTAGGAAGTGTTTTGAAGCTTTCTCTATTGTTTTAATTAGTCAGTTTCATCAATTTGGCTTAAAATTGGAAAACCCCAATTTGGTATTATTCGTGCGAAAAAAAAGTGGAACTTAAAGCTCAATTCGGTGTGATCTTGTCAAATTAAGTTGGGGCTTCATGCCCTAGGAAATTTTAGACCTTTCTTCCCTGCAATCTGTGGTTAATTTCAAGTCTTAGCTTCAAAAATTGAAACCCCTAATTGGGTTATGTGTGTTCTTACTTGTAGGGTGATGGAAATTAAGGTTTTTGGGTTTCTCTAACATCACTAAGCATCTAAAGGCAGGATTATAGCTATTGAAAGTTTTCGTTTGAGTTATAAATTAATTAGATAATTTTCCGCAATTTTCTTGGATTTTTATTGATATAAAAGGAAGGAAAGATGAATGGAAAGCCTTGTTGCAGTTGATAAAGTAGCTATAGATGACTACTATAATTTAATAAGTAATTTTGGGATTTGGTTGGTTGACATTTAATGCTACATTGATGAAACCGATAAATTCTGAAATATGGAATAAGACAAAATTAAAGCTAGGTGGAGAGGATCTAAGGTATTAAATGTTGTTTAATGTCAAATTAATTTTGGTTTAAGAAATTGTCATTTCCAAGCTATGGAATGAAGTTAGATGATTAGTAATTATGAAGATCGAAGTTAGAGAAAAAACTTGTTGCAAGTGTAATGGAAAAGAAATGGATTATTAAATTCTTAAAGGACTTGAATAGAAATTAATCAAGTAATATGGGGAAACATATGATGTTACTACTTAGGATTAAATTAAGCATGTTATCACCCTAACTAAGTGGTGTTTATTTAATAATTAGACTTTGAAATATGAAGTAAGATATAATTATGGAAGACTGTGTTTAATGATCTTTGAATCATAAATATTGAGACTTATGTTTATGGTTCAAAAGCAAATGAATAGCTAAATAAATAAATTGATAGAATTAATTAGACTATTTTTGGATATCAAAGGTTAAGAGAACGCTACTTGATTTTATAGGTCCTTAGGACTAATAAGGATCAAGTGAATTGTTAAAGGCTTTAAGGAGAGGTGATGTGCTCCTCTTCAAGTGAATAGATAATGCTAATAATGCGAATTTCTATTTTACAATATCACTTTGCGCAAAAAAGAAAAAGTATAATATTGTTATTCAAAATTCCTTATGCTCTAGGCAAACTTCCTAGAATTTATAAACTTTATTTATATTTTCTAAATATTGTGACAATTTTGGACTTGTGAAATACTATGATTTTACATTTTTGGATTTCACTAATTATAAGTTTTGGATTTATAATGATTTTAAATTTTTAGACTTTTATGTTCCGTACTTTGAAGTGTTCTAATTTTACATTCATGAAGTACTATGATTTTTTAATGATGAAGCATTCTGAATTTGTAATTATCATTTACTCTTATTTTGAGGTTTGAAACTACACTTCTTTTGTTTTTCTAGATATTTTGAAATCTCTAAATTTTAACAAAGTTGTATCTATACTTAGAAATACCAAGCATTTGATAATTTTCTAACTTCTTTTAAAGTACTTTGATTCTATGTTATAAAACAATTTGATTTTGCATTTATGAAGCCATATGATTCTATACTTATGATGTACTCCAACTTTGAATTTTGAATCACATTGATTTTGTTTCTCTAAATAAGTTTGAGTTTGGATTTCTAAATGTACTCTAATTTTGAACTTTTGATTTGTTTGATTATGTATTTGTGTACGTAAGAGAAATTTTAAGGAATCCATCCTAAATAGGACCTTATAACTAATTACAGTAGACGTTAATAGACGTTAATTTGTGTACTATGATATGATATTTTGATATGACTGAGGCATAATGTCATATTATGATATTCTGTCAGAGGCTTAAGGCCATTATTCTGATCATATCGAGCTGTATTGCTTGAGTTTGATATCTAATCTAATATGACAAAATAGCTTAGAGTTAGCATCTGATTCAGATGGTTTTGTTGGATGTTCCTTACCCTTTCTATTGAAAACTGATTTCTTATGCATTTATCCAATTGATAAGCTCATGAGTAATATGATTTTTCTTCTGTTTGAGAACTAAATTTTTAAAAAGAAATAATGATGATTTTAAATTCTAGTTTGTGTTATATATCTTTATGTGGGCACGAGGGTGAATGTTATGAATATCTTTTTATTCTGTATTGAATAAATTACTTTGTATTTATGTCTCATGTTACAAAGACAATAGTTTGTTTATGAAAAACTCTACCATATCAGGTCTGGCCCTTGCATTACGTAATTAGTATTATCCACTCACTCCTTTATTTCCATTATTTTCAAAGAGCAATGTTGACCATGGACCTTTTACTACATAGAAAGATGTTAGATATTCCCTAGTGAGTTATGCATTGTCCGCAATGTTGCAGTTTATTTCATGTTGTTGAATATTGTAAATTTTGTAATCTAGTTGCTTTAATCGTCACAAGCAAGAAATTAGATACTTTGTTGTATATCTAAGATTGCCTAGTTATATATTTTGTGAGAGCAAAGCTCTCTTGCTTTCTAATTTATAGGTCTTAGGCGTAAAAATTTTGGAGAGTCTATATTCCAGAAGAGACTCTACTAAAATTCCTACATGAAAGCCAATTAGTAAATATTATGCTTATGGATTGATATAATCTGGTAATCTACATTTGGTAAGTATGTTGTCAAACTATTTAGGTTGTCTGACTTTTTTGATACGTAGAGATAATGTTTACTTCATTTTCCGTAACAGACACATTTCCTTAATTAAGAGTGTGACACCTCTACTCTTTATAGGTATATGATTACATAACAAACACATGATAAATCAATCCAAGAGCGGAATCAACGATGAGAATCAACAATACAGTCATTCTTAATTTTTTCAGGCAGTTTTTGCGATATCATGTGATGACCAAATTTATAGAATGATAGCAATGCTCACTCAGGACTTTCATCAAACACTTGGAGACCCAATCAATTTCCTTAGTCAGCCTCTGTAATGTAGAAATTGTGAGTAATGGGGATTTCCTTGTGCACCAAAAATTGCTTTTAAACGACATTTCTATTTGAATGAGAGCTAATCTATGTATAGTTAGAGCAAATGCAAGAAGCGATTATAGGGAAAACTATAATTCCAGTCCTTATAGTTCATTCAATTTTCAATTTGGTCCATATAATTTAAAAATTTGTAATTGAATCCTTTTAATATTATTTTAATATTATTATTATCAGCGGTAATGAAAAAGGATCTTATTTTTTTTTGTAAAAAGAAATTTATAAATTTTTAATAAAATTTAATAATTTTTTATTATTAAAAGCTATTTTTTTAAAATTAAGGCCGTGTTTTGTCACAGAGAGGATCCAAACACCAAAATGTTAAATAATATTTTAAGATTATTGAGAAAAATTAATTGTGGACAAAATTTTTGAAAATTAACTGTTTTTAACCCTTTATTAAATTATCTGCCATGTCTATGCTTCTTTTCTCTTTGCCTTTTTTGTTTTTGAAAAAAAAAACACTTTTTCTCTAATTTATTGAAATTGTTTTTTGCACTGGATGGTGGATGCTAATTGAAAAGGGCATGTGAACCTATTGGACGGTGATCAGTGTTTATGATATGTTTACTTATGCATACTTATTAATATTCATTTGAGTGACACTTCTTTGTAAGCTCGTTAATCTGCAATTATTTTATAGGGTCATACTTAATTACATGCATTTATATTTTTTAATCTTTACTAATTAAATTTAGATGAGCCTTAAATAGAATGTTCTTTACTCTTTATGTAATCCTTACATAGTTAATAACATGGTTACCTTTGTAATTGTATATTTGATCTAGGGATGATACTGAGGATATCAAAGGATTTAGTGAAATTTGTGCATAATATAGGTTCTATTATTGATCTAGAAAGAAAACATGTTTGGAGCACTTATTGGAGCTTAATTGGTCAAATTCTATTTATACTTAAAATTCATACATGTATTTTTAGAGACCATTGTGAAGGTGTGTCTTATGAAATTGTCTTTTGTTTAAAAAATATCTAGTTAATCTTTGACTTTGTGGCTAGTTACATTGTTGTGTCTATCAATTAGACCTTCAATTAAAAGGGGTATTATGTATAACCCTTATAGTCTAAATAATTTTAGCATATGAATTTTGAATTGTATCACTTAACTTTCTTAAATTGTTGTAAGAGGCGTAGATTATAGAATTTAAAAGTCCTGTGATTCCTTATGAAAATAATAATTTTTAAATATTATATGATTTTTTCCCAAAAAAAAAAAGGCAATTTTAGTCCCACACATTTTATCTTGAGAATAATTTGGTCTTTCAAAGATAAAAAGTGTCAAAACGGTCTAATAAAGATGAAAATGTAAATTGATTAGGATCTTCCCTTTGTGAGAAGAAACCTCTGTTTTTTGAATATTCTTATTTTTTGTGGACCAATTTAACATTATTTATTTTTAGCGGACCAAATTGATCTTTAGACGAAAGTGAAGGGTCAAAATTACATTTTTTTTCTCAATTTTTTTCATTTCTTATAATAGTTTATTAGAAAAAAAGTACATTTTAAAGTTTATATGCTTAAACTGTAATTCAGCCATAATTTAAAAGGACTCTATATGGAGTTACCTCTTTACCCAAAAATATTTTGGAAAATTAAAATATAAGACAAGTAAACTTGGGATTATAAGACATGCAGATATTACCCCTTTAAAAACATTAAACTCCCAATTATCATAATTCATAACAGTAGGTTAGGATGGCAAATTAATTCCGAATCTATAAACTTAGATGACTTAGTGTAGTGTGATAGGGCGAAGCCTTTTTTGAGAAAAGAAAAAGAAAAGATGTAGTAGTGGTCAAACTTAGATAAATTTTTTTTTTTTTTTTAATGATCTTTGCATTCATTTTATTTACTAATTATTAATGGTGGATTTTATAGGTATTGTTTATTAATAGTTTTACTATAGTAAATTTTATATGGAAAGAATACCATAAAATATAGATCATAAACATATTCATATATAATGCTGCTGGAATAAGAAATAAATGAAGATCAAATGTGATTTTAGGTGGTTGTAAACATTTGAATTTTATATTAGTGATACTAGTTTAATACATCGGCTCATTTTAATGCATCTCAATCTTTCTCAGCAAAGCTCCATGCTTTCACACTTCTAGTTTTTTGCTTCGACTTATTGTCGTCTTTAAATCTTTAACATCATCCATTAAAATGTTAATAATATTTCATTCAAGTGTAAGCCCACAAATGAGGTCACCTTACGTCACACTAGCGGCATTCCTCTCATTAATTAGCTAACCCAAACTATATTGGTAGTCACGTGTCCGAATCTCCTCCACCAGGGAGATTAATGCAGATTCTCCAGTAGGATCGGATCAACCATTGGATGCATCTAACCATTCTCATTATGCCACGTGTGTGTTTTGATTTATATAGCTTTTTAATATTTTACTAAGCAGAACAACACCGTTTTAATCTCCTTCATGCTTTGCGAAGCAAGCAACTCCATTTCTCAACTTGCTCTTCATCACTCGCATAACAAAAGGGCAAACTCTGTGTCTTCAAAAATTCATCTTTTGTGTTGTTGTCTCTCTATTGGAGTTTTCTTTTAGCAGTCTCTCTCTCCCCTTGAGTTTGATATTGGTAGGAAAGAGCATCGAATTTGGCCTGTCAAAGTTTCACATCAATTATGATTATAACCCCTTCTTCCCTCATTAGTTCTATTTTAAGTTGTCAAAATCTTCGTGTTTTTGGTTGTGATTTAAATTCTTCTACACCTTGTAATGTGGTGAATCATTTTGTTGCTTCTCGCTAATTTCATTGCCTTTTACATTTTCTCTCTGGGATTTTAATTTTGAAAATATGTTAATTGGTGTCTTTTTTATCTCTTGGGTATATTCTTGTTAATTCTAGATTAACAAAATAGGAGTTTGCAATTTTTTCTTCCTTGGCTATTCTTGGTGTTTCGAAATACAATACTTATTTGAGGTATTTTAGTTTTTGATATTCAATTTTAGATCTATCATTTGTTACTTATATTACTGAAAATACACCTCAGAAGCCTATAGAGTCCTTAAGAAGAAGCTTCTAAAGGTCCAAGATAGATATAGATGACAGGAGATGGAGATAGTAGGAAGAGAAATAGAGTTGTTCTGCTTCGCACCACATGAAGAAGAGAAGAGAAAAAATGATGTCGTTATGCGTAGTGAAATATTAAAAAGAAATATAAATCAAAATCAACACATGGTAGAATGAGAATGATTAGATGTATCCAATGGTTGGTCTGTCCCTACTAAAGAATCTACATGAATATCCCTACCGGAAGTGATTGAAACCCAAAATTAGTTTAATATTCTTAGATAGAAAGTATCTAAACGAATAACTACAATTGAAATAGTAAATTAATTTAGTTCAAATGACCATTTTTATTTTATATTATTGAAAAGCTGACAAGAACATATGTTAATTAAGAAATTGTCTTTTATTTAATACACGTTTAGTCAATAATATACTGTAATCTAATTACAGTTTTAGTATGTACCTTAGATAGGTAAAATATAAAACTAATAAACATAGCAATTAAAAGATATTTCTCAATGACATTCCCAACAACAGGTGAAAGGTCTACCAAACTTGATTCTTAAGTAGGCCCAATATAGTGGGTTGGGTTGGCATATCATTGGCCCGAATGAAGATCACTTACCCCATGCAATGCAACCCTCAAAACTTTGGGGTGTCAATTGTTTAGAATGATTGATGATTTTCTTTTGTTACTGAAACAAAGTATGTGCAGTAGTTGTCGAACTTAATATAGATAAGTTTGTAATTTTTTTAATGCCACTATTTTAATCCTTTACTTTGTACTTTAGTATCAATTTAATCATTCATTACTTTGTAGTGACAAAATAGTTTTTTAAAAATTAAAAATAACAAAAAAGGTTAGTCTCTTAAAATGATTACGAGAGACTTATCCTTGATATAATAATGAATTGCTTTTGTTTATTATCAAATTTTTTAAGGGCCATTTTAGTACAACAAATTACTGAAAGACTAAATTGATACTTAAACAAAAAGTGAAGAATTAAAATAACACTTTTTTTTTTGTCAATTTTGTTTGTATACATTTCATGGTCTCCAGTAATGATTTATTAATGGTATTCATTATCTGTTGTTTTATTATTATGAATTTTAGATGAAAAGGATAACTTTGAGGTGTGTATCCAATATCTTAAATATATTCAGCTATGGTGCGGCCTGAGTAAGAGAGACGAATAAAGATGAAATGTGATTTAATGTTGTTGTGACTGTTCGAATTAATTTGGTCCAATTTGATGCGATTTAATACAATGGTGTGATGGATTAATGCTAACTGTCATTGAATTTGAATTTGAACTTGAACTACTAAGTTGGTGTTGTTAATGTGTTTTCTAATATTTTATTTGGCATAAATTGCACTTTATAGAATTATACTTGTCTCCCAATTTTTTAATTTATGGCATTAGTGTTTGCTATTTTTGTTTTGAAAAAGTATTTGTTTTACGCTCACATTACTAAAGAAGGAAGTAGTTGTGACTGATTTTATATTTTGAATAAAAAGTAATTTTTAGAAAATGATAAAAATAATTCTAAAAGCGCATAAACTCTGTCAAAGGCCACAAAAAATGGGCCAGAAACGTGTACAATGAAAATAATTTTATTTATTTTAACATTAAATTTTTTAAAAATTACTTTTATCCTCTATATTCATGTTTGTATATAAATAAAAAAATTATTTTTGTGTTAAATAAACTTCATTAATGATAAAATTCACTTTTCAAATAAATGTTCTTAAATATGAATTGATGTCATATACTAATACTATAGATAGATATTGATCATTATATCAACATTAACAGATTTAATAAAATGAATTATCATAGTAAAACTGAATTTTTATTAAAAAAATAAATATGATTGCATATTAAATTTTAGATAAATAAATGGAATATTTTACTATCACTTTGTAATAAATAGAATCATTAAAGCTTCCCTTTGGTGTCTCAGCGCATTATTTTCGAAGCTATTATCTAATTTAGTATATTAGCTTTCAATTAAAAACTCACAGCCTTCATTATTAATGAAAAAGAAATAAAAATCCTACTGAAGTTTTCAATTTTATAGTCGGTTCTTTTGCAGATTTGGTCTGATTATCTATCTGAACCGAACTGGTTAGTTCACTGAATTATTGTTAGTCCAATCCAATATTCTGAGTTGATTGACTATAATTGCATTACCCTTTACAGAGGCCTTGAATTTAATGCAAAGCATTGCAAGAACTTTCAGAAAATTATGGTCAATTTGAACGTATAATTTGGGAGAGGAAATTTTTCTCGACGTTTAAAACACATAATTGAAAGTTGCACAAAAGAGGAAAATTGAAAATTTTTGTATGGTACTATACTGATATGAATAATGAGAATTAATACTATAAATAAAGTTTGTTGAATTTCTGTACTATTGATATCTGCCAATCTTTCAAGAGCACCACCAGCATAATAATAATTATTAAGCAAAAGTGCTGTTAAAGTTTCATTCACAATTTTGTTTTCATGTTGCCCATCTTCAAGAACTACATTTAAATAAACCCCACTCTAAAAAATTTAATCAAAACATTTTATTTAAAATACTAAGAATCTAATATATTAATAATTTTAATCAATAGTTCCAACTTGTCTATTCAAACAAAATGATCATTTTTCCATATACAGTGTTGTCCTGAAAATCGGGCATGGCTTCAAATGGAGAGTAATATATGAAGTTTTCAATATATGCAAATATACCCTACACACCTCAAATTTTAATCGAAACACTTGATTTAAAATACCAAGAATCAAAATGATCCTTAGTTCAACATTTTTACGGCGTCATTGTACAAAGCGGCCATGACTTCAAATTGAGAGTAATATATGGATTTTTTTCCATTCAATTTTGTGTGCCACCAAAATGATAATTATTAAATAAAAGTTCACTTTTAATTTCTAAGTTTTTATTCGTATCTTGTTTTCGTGTTATTTCAATTAATATTCGTCGTAAATAAGCTCAACAATATATAGATATTATACTTGACTACTTCGATTTTATTTTATTGCTCACATATGTAATTATTTGGCAATATCCCACACACTCCAAATTTCTATCAAAACATGTGCTTAAGAATATTAAGAATCTAATGTGCTAATGATTTTATTAAGAATAGCTCTAACTTCAATCTACATATTCAAACAAAATGATCCTTACTTCAACAAATTTACAGTGTCATCGTGCAAAGCGAGCATGACTTCAAATTGAGAGTAATACATGAATTTTTTCCATTCGATATTTCTGATTAAACCAAACCAAAAAGTTGAAAGAGATCATAGACCCATACTTTCATTTCTTCTTTTCCATCTTCAAATAATTGTGTCCCACGGGATAGACTTTTTGTTAGTCTTTCTTCTTTCGAAGTTGGGAGTGATCGAGACGTTGAAGACTTGTATCCCCCAATGCTGGAATAGACGTCAACGATCATGCTTCAAAGAAACTAACAAAAGGTCCTTCAAACAATGAAAGGGCCACAGAATTGTTCATAGTCTTGAACCCCCTGAGGCCATCATTAGTTTCTTCACTGTAGTTCTTCAATTTTTAGTTGTATTGTATGAGTGTCTCTCACAGTATACTCCAACGAGAATTTCACTTGTTTTGTGGCTTTCTTACATTCTTTTCTACTGGGTATGTCATTTGTCATTTGTCATTAGTTAATTTTTTTAACAATTTTTTTTAAAAAAAAATAGGAAGAGTGAGTAGAGCCAATCACTATCAAGTGAAGCCCAATAACTTTATATCGATTTTCCTCAGACAATAAATGAACAGGATCGGGACTACTCTTCTTTCCTTTCTAACATTAAAAGCTTCATATACCATCAGACGGCGACTTGGACTTTCAAAGTTTACTTTGACGCTAATTCCTTAGTCGATTGAATTTGATAAAATTTAAATTATTGGATAAAAATTTAATAATTTAAATTTAAAAAAATTATTTTAAATAATTTAATATTTATTAAAATTTAAATCATTAAAAAAAATTAATAGCCAAAATCTTTTCAGATGCAAAAAAATTTAAAATCTTAATTGTAAAAAATACATATCAAAACAAGCCATGAGACTGAGACCAGAGGAAGGCACAGGCATTGTCAGAAATGACAACAACTCAGAAATTTGGGCGAGTAAACTATTCTTCGACAGATTTTTCTCTGACTTTTCAAAAACTTATTGTAAATCACAAAAAGAGCGTAAATCGAAATTTTTTTTGTGGTATATTGATGATATGGATAATGAGGCTTTAAAATATATATCAAAAGAAAATGAGAGGTATAGAATGAATAAATATATTTTTAGTTTTTTATTTTTTTACAAAAATTGTCATTTTTAAATAAAGACTAAATTTTATAATTTTTTTAAAAATAAAAAATTGAGTGTAATATTTTTTAATAATAGATGAATTACTGT
Organism: Delonix regia; assembly: GCA_037074485.1. Taxonomy (NCBI): domain Eukaryota; kingdom Viridiplantae; phylum Streptophyta; class Magnoliopsida; order Fabales; family Fabaceae; genus Delonix; species Delonix regia. The sequence goes on along the minus strand of CM073460.1, from coordinate 2,442,795 downwards.
AAATATTTTAATAAATAAAAGACTAAAATAATTTTATAATACCTAAATTTCAACCCTCAGTTCTAAAAAATTATGCAAATTGTACTTCTCCAAAATAAAGAACCATGTCAGCAACCACCACGAAACCTCACTCAAAATAGAGGTATGGCCTTGTGGGGTTGTGGCTTTGAAAATTGTGAAATAACTGTAGGTAAAATGAATTCATTAATGAGTGACCAAAATAAATAAATGCATTAATGATCTTCATGTAATTAAGATACTATTATTCTATGAATTTTAAATTTTTTCTCTAAGTTTCTTTAATTCAATAATTAAGAATTATTTATTACATATAATAAATGATTATTGATTAAAAAATTAATTTAAGATTATTCATTATATTATTATTATTTTTATTGATTAAAATTTATTTATTATATATAAATAAAAAAAATTCTTAACTAGTATGTTAAGAGTATTCATTAAAAGAATTTTTTTTTATTTAAAAAATTTTTTATTAAAAAGAAATTGGCACATTAAAACTCACCAATCAATTAAGTCGCAGTTTTATTTGAACTGACATAAAAGACTAAATTTTTAGATAGAGACTAAATTTTTTAATTTTTAAAAAAGTAAGGAGTTAATTGTAATATTTTTTTAATGATAAATGAATTATTGTAAATATTTTAATAAATAAAAAATTAAAATAATTTTATAACAAATGAATGACCTAAACTCTAAATTTGAACTCTAACAAATTGTGCAACTTGTATTTCTCCAAAATAAAGAACCACGTGAGCAACCACCACCATTTAAATCTTTTTAAACTTTAGATAAAGACTAAATTTTATAATTTTTTAAAACATAAGGAATTAAGTGTTACATTTTTTAATAATAAATAAATTATTATAAATATTTTAATAAATAAAAAATTCAAATAATTTTATAATAAATGAATCACCTCAACTTTAAATTTCAAACTCTACAAAATTATGCAACTTGTATTTCCCCATAACTATGTCAGCAGCCACCACCATTTAAATCTTTCGAAACAAGTATGGCCTTGTGGGGTTGTGGCTTTGAAAGTTGTGAAATAACTGTAGGTAAAATGAATGTACTAATGAGTGACCAAAATAAGTAAATGCATTAATGATCTTCATGTAATTAAGATGCTATTATTATTTGAATTTTGGAATTTTTCTCTAAGTTTTTTTAACACACTAGTTAAGAATTATTTATTATATATAATAAATAATTATTAATAAATAAAATTAATTTACAATTATTTATTTTATTGGTTAAGATCTATTTATTATATATAAATAAAAAAAATATCCCCCTCAAGAATACTCGATAAAAGAATTTTTTGTATTTTAAAAATTCTTTATCGAAAAGAAATCGGCACATTAAAACTCGCAAATTAATTAAGTCTCAATCTTATTTAAATTGACATAGAAGAAATGAAAAGGATTGAGACTCTTCTCCTAGTGTTATCTGCCAACAGACGACGACTTGGACTTGGACTTTTGAAGTTTACTTTGATGCTTTTTCATTATTGGATTGAATATGATCTTCCAATTCAGTCACAACGCAACCAGTCATGGGGATTTTTCGTTTGACTTTTCAAACAATTTATTTTTCTAGATATTATGAGATCTCTTAAATTTAACAAAGTTGTATTTTTACTTAGAAATACCAAACATTTGATAATTTTTTGACTTTTTCTGAAGTACTTTAATTCTATGTTATAAAGCATTTTAATTTTGCATTTATGAAACCACCTGATACTATATTTATGATGTACTCCAACTCTAAATTCTGAATCACATTGATTTTGTTTCTCTAAATAAGTTTGAGTTTGGATTTCTAAGCATACTCTAAATTTGAACTTTTGATTTGTTTGATTATGCATTTGTGTATGTAAGAGAATTCTTAGGGAGTTCATCCTAAATAGAACCTTATAACTAATGACAGTAGATATTAGTTGTAGTGCACTATGATAGAATATTTTGATATGATTGAGGCATAATGTCATATTTTGTTAGAGACTTAAAGTCATTATTCTGAATATATCGAGTTGCATTGCTTGAGTATGATATCTGATCTAATACGACAAACTATCCTAGAGTTAGTATTTGATTTAGATGGTTCTGTTGGATGTTCTTTATCATATGAAGGGAATGGTGTGAAAAATATGGATAGAGTATAAGATATTTAAAGAAAATTTGATAGCTAAAGTTTAACCCTATATTTTTAATTCAACGGTTGTGATTTAATCTTAAATCATAAATATATCTTAGATATCTAATATTTTATTATGGTGTGGGTCTCACATGTTAATATAATGTCACATGTCCCTCCTTGTGAATTTATCATTTTGTCCTTAGAATTTTTTAAAAATTAATATTTTGCCCCTATGCTTTAAAACTAAGTTTTATGTTGTTGTTTTTTAAATAATTCAACTAGACATATTTATTTGTGTTTAATTCTTTCTGATTTCTTTTAAATAATTTAACTTATATTAAAATCACTAATTTAAGGATATTACATATGGCATTGTGGGGTTGTGGCTTTGAAAATTGTGAAATAACTTTAGGTAAAATAAATGCATTAATGAGTTACCAAAATAAATAAATGCATTAATGATCTTCATGTGATTAAGATATTATTATTCTTTGAATTTGGATTTTTTGCTATAAGTTTTTTTAAGGAGTACTTTAAGATATTGGCTAAAAATCATTTATTACACATGATAAATGATCGTTAATTAACAAAATTAATCTAAAATTATTTATTGTACCCATTATTAATTTTATTGGTTAAGATTAATTTATTATATATAAACAAAAACTAATCCTTAGCCAAAACCTTAAGAACACATGTTAAATTTTTTTGTAACAATTTTTTATCAAAAAGAAATTGACACATTAAAACTCACCAATTAATTAAGTCGCAATCTTGTTGTATATTTAAATTGACATAAAAGAAATGAAAAAGGATTGACTCCTCTCCTAGTGTCGTCTGCCAACAGACGACGACTTGGACTTGGACTTTTGAAGTCTACTTTGATGCTTTTTCACTACTGGATTGAATATGACCTTCCCATTCAGTCGCAACGCAACAAGTCATGGAGATTAAAAATGGTTTGGACGAACAAACTATTATTGGAGAGATTTTTCGTTTGACTTTTCAAACACTTATTGTAAATCACATGAAGGAGTGGAAATCGAAAATTTGTGTATTATGCTAAAATGATATGGATAATTAATGAGGATTTAAAATATAAAACATGCGAGATAAAGAATTATTCATAGGTCTTGAACCCACTATACTGGGCCACTCTTAGTTTCTTCACTAGTTCTGTAGTGTTATAATTCATTAATTTTAGTGAAAAGTATATGTCAAACTACAGAAAACATGGTAATCTATTTGAATACGTTTTCCCCTTTGCAGTAAACCCACAATATCCTACAAAAGAAAAATATTGTTAGTTCACAGTGTCGTCGTGCAAAGCGGGCATGACTTCAAGTTGATAGTAATATATGGGTTTTTCCCATTCAATATTTCTGCTTAAGCCAAACCTAAAAAAGTTGAAAGAGATCACTAATCCATTCCATGCTTTCATTTCTTCTTTTCTGTCTTTAAATGATTGTGTCCCTCAGCATAGACTTTGTGTTATTTTTCTTCTTTCGGTGTTTGGAGTAAAGACTTGGAAGACTTCTTTCGGTGCGACGGCAGCCACATTTTGAGCACTCATATCAAGAAGTTTTGCACCTTGTGTTCATCGACTCTTACCATATAAAGATATATTTGCAAGCATTTGCAAATTTCGATTAAGGATTGATAAATTATTTATTTGCATTAAGGGTACGAATGACTGTTGAGAAAAGATATAAAAGAATTCTTTCTGATCTTCTTTTTCTTTTATTGATAACTTTGATAAAAAATTTTTTAATTAAACCTAACGTTTCTTCCTGCATCCAAGCGTGTCTATTTTCACAAGTTATTAAGAAGTATATCATTTGGAACCACACTAAAAATGTTTAAAGAAAATCAAAATCACATTTTTATTATTTGTGATTTTACCCAAAGTTTGAGCATATGCAGTTTAAACTGCCCTCCAATTCTCATATGATTTGTTTGGTTAGCAATTGATTAGGATGTAATATATTTGGTCTAAATTCTAACGAGAGTTACCGTGAATGCTTGAAAAAAGATAAACATTTTAATATTTTATAAAGTCTTGACACGTTAATAACTAAGTCAATAGATGGGCCAATCAAACAAATAATGCTCAAGCCTTTTAAGAAGAAAAATGATGTCAGAATTGTGTCTTTCGAAAACTGAATTATAAACTATATACCATTGTATTTAGCTATGCTAATTTTAATAATGCCAGTATATGAAATAAAATCTTATCACAAAATCCTAGTTTCTGATATTCCTAAAAAACTAGCAAAACTATATAGAAATTAGTAAATGAATTAATACAATTACAAGCTAGGGAATTTGTCTTTAATTTGCAAAATTGAAGCTTCGACGAAGTCAAGGGACAAGCCACACCAAATCCGGGACTAGAGAAGATGGTTTTGACATAAATGAATTGCATGCCCTTTTGACACTGAAAGGACCAACACGTAATAGTTAATAAGGTCTTGAACCCCCTAAGGCTACCATTAGTTTCTTCACCAGTTGTTCAACTTTTAGTTGTACGAGTATCTCTCCCTGTATACTCCAATGAGAATTTCACGAGTAGCATGGCTTAGCTCCATTCTCTACTATTGTGTATGTACCAGTTTCCACGTCTTTGTGGTTTCTGGCCTCTGTCTTGATGACCAGAAATTGTTGCTGCTCCAATTGAAGAAGGACCTCATATTCGACTCTGCACTTTCAAGCAAACTGGTGTCTTGGAATGAAAGCCTTCATTGCAGTCAATGGAGTGGTGTAACATGGGACGAGGAGGGACATGTTACTGGTCTAGACTTGAGTGAGGAATCAATATATGGCGGATTTGACAATTCTTGTTCTCTCTTCAATCTCCAATATCTCGAGAATTTGAATTTGGCTTACAATAACTTCAATTCTATGATTCCATCCAAAATTGAAAACTTGAAGAACTTGACTTCTCTGAACTTTTCAAATGCTCACTTTGTGGATCAGATACCGGTGGAGATTTCTCAGCTAACAAGGTTAGCCATTCTTGATCTTACTTTAGATGGTGAATTGCGACTTGAGAGCCCCAATCTAGGGGAGCTTGTTCAGAATCTCACTGAAATGAGAGAACTATATCTGGATGGTATTAGAATATCGCTCAAGGGAAATGAATGGGGTCGTGCTTTATCATCATCACTACCTCATCTACAGGTATTAAGCATGTGGATGTGCGATTTATTAGGCCCCATTGATTCGTCACTAGAAAAGCTTAAGAGTCTCTCCATAATTCGTTTGGATTATAATAATTTCTCAGCCCCGGTGCCTGAATTCTTTGCAAAATTCTCGAATTTGAGCAATCTGAGTCTTTCTGATTGTGGTCTGGAAGGTTGGTTTCCAAAAGAGATCTTCCAGGTACACTCACTTACTTCTCTTGATCTTTCTAGGAACGTTGATCTTCAAGGTTCTCTACCACACTTCTTGCAGAACGGATCTCTCCAGACATTGATACTAAGTGAGACAAAATTTTCTGGAGCATTACCTGATTCCATTGGCAACTTATGGCAGTTGTCTAGATTAGAAATTGTTGAATGCCTATTTAATGGGACATTACCAGATTCAATGTCAAACCTCCCAGAGCTCACTTACCTGGACTTGTCATCTAACTACTTCACAGGTCCAATTCCCCCATTTGGTATGTCCAGGAAGCTTACTTTCATACGCCTATCTTCAAATAAATTAAGCGGGGGAATTTCATCAGCTCACTTGAAAGGCCTGGGAAAGCTAGAGAGCGTCTATTTACAGGACAACTTCCTTAATGGAACCATTCCTTCGTCTCTGTTTTCACTCCCATTGCTACGGAAAATAGATCTTTCTAACAACCATTTTCAAGGTCTGCTAAGTGCAATTTCAAATGTCTCTTTCTTCAAGTTACAAGAACTTGATTTAAGCAGTAACTATCTTGAAGGGCCAATTCCTCAATTTATTTTTCATCTCAGACAACTTGAGATTCTCCAACTTTCTTCAAACAAGTTCAATGGCACAATACAGCTAGATATGATTTGGAGACTTAAAAATTTAGGTACATTAGATCTTTCAAACAACGACTTGTCAATTGATGCAAATGTTCAGGATGTTCACCTGCTTTCCTTTCCCAAGATGTCTTCTCTGTATTTGGCATCCTGCATGTTGAGACAATTCCCAGCTTTCTTGAGAAATCAGTCCAAATTAATTGATTTAGACCTCTCAGACAATCGAATTGCAGGAAAAGTGCCCCACTGGATTTGGAAGCTTGCCAATCTTGCCCGGTTAAATCTTTCTCACAATGCACTTCATGAGATAGAAAGACCCATGTATAATCTTAGCACCCATTTTGATGTACTTGACCTTCATCACAACAACCTTCTAGGTACACTTCCAGCATTTCCTAAAACTGTCGATTATTTGGACTACTCTTTCAATAACTTCAACTCCGTTATTCCACCTGACATCGATATGTATTCTATGGGTGTTCTTTCTCTTTCACACAATGCTCTTCATGGAAGAATCCCAAATTCCATCTGCAATGCTTCAGGTCTTCGAGTGTTTGATCTTTCCTCAAACAACATTAATGGGATCATTCCCCATTGTCTACCAAAAAGTGAGTCCCTTGCCGTATTGAATCTAGGAGAAAACTATCTTGAAGGCAAAATTCCTGATACTTTTCAAGCTTCATGTGATCTAGTGACTCTCAACCTTCAAAGTAATAATTTACAAGGGCCATTTCCAAAGTCTCTATCCAATTGCACCAAATTAGAGGTATTAGACCTTGGAAATAATAGTATTGATGATCAATTTCCCTGCTTCTTGGAGAAATTATCTGAGCTCCAGGTCTTGGTTTTGCGAAAAAACTATTTCCATGGTCCGATTGAGTGTCTAGAGATGAATGGAACTTGGGTGAGGCTTCAAATTTTGGATATAGGTTTCAACAATTTTAATGGAACATTACCAGGAAAAAACTTTCTTGCCTGGAAAGCAATGATGCTAGATCAAACAGCATCAGAAATAAATTACCTCCACTTTGAATACATCCAAACAACTTGCTATCCTCATAATGGTACCGCATGTCTAGACCTCTACTTTAAATACACCAAAAGAATTTGCGATCCTTATGATCGTGGCGCATGTCGGGATACTTTTGGAGGGAAATTTTATGATCAAGTGATAGTTACAAACAAAGGTCAGGAAATGTCCTTGCAAAAAATTCTAACAATCCATACTTTCATCGACTTCTCATCCAACCACTTTGAAGGGCCAATACCTGAGGAAATGATGGAATTTAGGGCACTCCACGGTCTCAACCTGTCAAATAATCATCTCTCAGGCCACATTCCCTCATCCATATGGATAATGAAACAACTTGAATCCTTAGACCTGTCCAACAACTCTTTTACTGGAGAGATTCCATCACACCTTGCAAGTTTGTCTTTCCTTGAATTTTTGGACCTCTCAAATAATCATTTGTTTGGGGAGATCCCTACTGGTACACAGATTCAATCATTTCCAGCATCTTCTTTTATTGGTAACAAAGGATTATGTGGACCTCCATTAACAAAAAATTGTAGTGGCATTCCAAGAAATCCAACAGAAGCTGTATATGAGAAGTCAAGAATTGAATTTGATTGGCACTTTGCATTCGGTGGAGCGGTTTTCGGGTTGGGAATCATTGTTGGCCCACTTTTCTATTGGAAGAAATGGAGGATAAGGTATTGGAAACTTATGGACAACATTCTCTGCAGCATCTTCCCTCAGCTTTATCTTGAATACCAATGGCACCATGGACAAACATACGAAGTTTTGCGTTGGAGGCAGTAGGGGAAAGTGCTAAGTTCAGTAACACAATTTGAGTGTTTATCTACAGGTAAAGCCACACATAATTTAATAATAGAAGAACAGTGATATATATTTTCCCTAGTGGAATTGTTTGTATTGTTCATCTGTGTGTGCTTGGTGAATTTACATTAATTGTAATCTTTTTTGTATGTCTTTGCTTAATTGCATGGCTATTTATATATATATATATATATATATATATTACAATGAATTGAAAAATTGGTAATCATATTAATGTTCATGCAATTTTTTGGTTAAAACTTCGAAAAATATCAAATTGTAGTTACATATATAATTGTATCACAAAACACAAAAAGTTAAATAATATTTTAAGAATAATGAGAAAAATTAATTATGGACAAAATTTTTGAAAGTTAACTGTTTTTTATCCTTTATTAAATTATTTACCATGTCTGTGCTTCTTTTTTCTTTGCTTGTTTTTCTTTTTGAAAATAGTTTTTTTGCTAATATATATTGAAATTACTTATGCGTACTTGTTAATATTCAATTGAGTGACACTTCATAGTAAACTTAGTTACACTGCATTTAATTTGTAGGGTCATACTTATCATAAATTTAAATTCTTACTAATTATACTTAGATGAGCCTTAAATAGATTGTTCTTTACTCCTTATGTAATCCTCACATAGTCAATAATATTGTAATCGTACGTAATTGTATATCTGATCTATGGATGATACTGATACGAGAGTATTATACATGATTTGGTGAGTTCAGTGCATACTAGGTTTTATTATTGATCCAACAAGAAAACATGTTTGTGGCGCTTCTTGGAGCCTAATTGGTCAAATCATATTTATGCTTAAAATCTGTACATGTATATTTAAAAGACTATTGTGAAGGTGTCTTAGGAAATTGTCTTTTGTTTAAAAAAATATTTAATTAATCATTACTTTTGTTACACTTACTGGAGCATAATTGGTCAAATCATATTTATGCTTAACATCCGTACATGTATTTTTAAAAGACAATTGTGAAGGTGTGTCTTAAGAAATTGTCTTTTGTTTAAAAAATATTTAATTAATCATTACTTTTGTAGCACTTATTGGAGCATAATTGGTCGAATCATATTTATGCTTAAAATCCGTACATGTATTTTTAAAAGACAATTGTGAAGGTGTGTCTTAGGAAATTGTCTTTTGTTTAAAAAATATTTAGTTAATCATTACCTTTGTGGCTGGTTACCTTTTGTCTATCAATTGGACCTTCAATTAAAAGGGAAATTATGGGTAACCCTTATAAACTATAGTCTAAATAACTTTTAGTCCATGAATTTTAAAATTTAGCACTTAACTTTGTTTTTTTTTTTTTTTTTGGCCAAAGACATAATATTACCAACCAAAACAACACAACACCAAAAATACCATGCCAACAACACAAAAACAAAACAAAGAAGAAAACAAAGCAAAACCAAACAATAGCAAAAAGAGAAAAGACACAAACAAGCCTCCAAAATAAAGAAGCCAAACAACAAACTGATATCATCCCACCCCTTTCTTACAGCTAGTAGCATTAAAGGCAATAATAGAGACATAAGGGAATAGGAAATTGGATTCTCGCCCAGATGGGCATATTCCCTTCTTAGACCATTTAACAAGCCAATCGATTGCCAAATTTGTATATATTAGAATACAAGAAAAAGAGCACGCACCAAAACCACAACAAAGGTCCTTTATATCCTCAATCATAGACTAACACCTCTAGTCAGGACACAAACTAGTACCCTTCATGCAAGAGATCATATTAGAATAATTTGATTCAAAATAAACTGAACTAAGACCCATCTCCAAAGCCTTGGAAACACCAGTCTTTAGGGCCAACACTTATGTCATAAAGGTAGAAAATGCATCACAAATAATGCTCCATGCAGCTAAAACTTCACCATCATAATTTCTAATAACACCTCTAGTACTAGTAGCAAGCGAGTCCTCCACAAAATTTCCATCAACATTGATATTTACCTAAGAGAATACAGGAGGGAACCACCCTGAGACATCCTTCTCCTGGTCTTGCACTGTCCTAGAATGAGTATTCCAACCATTACCTTCCCCAGAATTGCAAAACAGCCCATATAGCACAAGTCACAACAGAAAAAGGATTAACTTCATCATGCTCATAAACCTTTCTACACTTGAACCTCCATAAAGTCCAACACAACTAGGCAACAAGTGCTAAATCAAAATCTCCCAATTTGCCAATAGTAAATAGATTTCACATCTAATCACCAAAGGACCTTAACCTAAATGGGTCAATCTTAAAGGATAAGCTACAACCAAACCAGGTAGACTTTACCCAATCATAGGGTAAGAGAGCATGTTCCCCTAATTCAATTAGTTGCAGACAAATAGGACATATTGGACTATCACAACACTTCCTCCTCCAAAGATTCTCTATAGACAATAGGGAGTTCATACAAGGCCTCCAAAGAAAATTCTTTACCTTTTGTGCATCTCTAAGTTTCCAAATAGACTTTCATAAATCATGATGGATAGAAGTTGAACAACTAGGCCTAACAACCTTCAAATCATCCACCTTTAAGTTTAGCAAATTGATATCCCTTCTTAATAGAGTATTAACCATCCTTACTCCCCAACCAAACCCATTTATCCATGCTACTTCTTTTTGGGATAAGGACCTTGAGAATAGCATGGGCTTTTCTTCAAACCACCACCCCTCAATTAAGGATAGGTCCCACGATACCCCAAATATGAATTCAGCCACACAGCTCTCATTCATATCTTCTACATGGTATAAGGAAACGAGTCTATAATTAGGTAAATTTGGATTATATGGATCACACTAAAAATTAATCCTTCTACCATCACTAACACTCCATCAAACTTTATTCAAAAGAAACTCTCTTCCCTCCAAATTGCTACTCCATACCCAAGAAGCTCTTGAAACCATCTTTGCTTTTAAGAAGTCTGATCTTGGAAAGTAAATCCCTTTAAGAATCTTCACCCTTAGTTCTCTGAGAGAGTTTAAGATTCTTCACCCCAACTTTGCTAATAATGCTAAATTAAAGCTATAAAAATCCTTAAAGCCTAATCCTCGCCTAGCCTTAAACTCAAATAGCTTCCCTTAAGCAATCCAGCGAATTCTGCCTTCCTCTTTCTCTTGACCCCACAAAAAGTTCAAAATAAAACTATCAAGCTCCCTACATACCTTTTTGGGGAATAGAAAACAAGACATAGTATAAGTGGGAATTGCATTTACCACTGATTTGATCATCACCTCTCTACCTTCTTGAGAAAGGAGTCTTCCTTTCTAACTCTGAACCTTCTTCCTTACCTTATCTCTAACAAAAGCTAGGATTTCACACTTGGATCTACCCCAAACCACAAGAAGACCCAAATACCTTCCAGGAGAAGCAACTGCCTCTACTCCTATAGCATGACTGATTTCCTCTCCAAGATAATCACAAGTATTTCTCGAAAAGAAAACACATCATTTCTCATAATTCACCCACTGTCCAGAGGCAATACAATAGTCTTCCAAAATCTATTTCATACAATGGCAGTTATCTATTGTTGCTATAAGGAAGAACACAAAGTCATCAGCAAAGAAACAACATGTAAGATATGGACATCTTCTAGCCAGCTTAATCCCTACAATCTTCTTCTCCTTAGCATAATTCTCAACCATCCTTGAGAGAACATCAGCAATGATAATGAAAAGGTGGGGATAGAATGGGTCTCCCAGCCTTAAACCTCTCTTTGGCTTAAAGTTTCCAATTATCTTACTAGAAAGCATCAAATTAAATGAGACTGTATCAACACAGTTCATGATTCTTTTCAACTAAGAAGGAGAGAAACCCATTTAGACATAGCAACCTCCATAAAGTCCCAATCCACCTAGTCATACGCCTTATTCAAGTTAAGTTTTAGAGCCATCTCATGTCGCCCTCCTCTTTTGGCTTTTAAATAATGAAAGGCCTTATGCATAACCACTACATTATCAAAAATTTACCTTCTTACCACAAAGGCCCTCTGGTTCTTAAGAATATACTTAGGCAGTAAACTTCTCATCCTATTCACCATAATTTTTTAAATTACCTTATAGCAAAAGTTGCACAGACTAATAGGCCTAAAATGACCTACCTTTTCAAGGCAATCCACTTTTGGGATCAAGATTAAGTTAGTTTCATTCATTCTGCAAAAACTCTCAACCACCTCACCATCTTTGAAAAATTCCTTCACCATCTCACAAATCTAATTACCTACAACCTCCCAGCTATGCTGGTAAAAGATATCAGAGAATTCATTAGGCCCTGATGCCTTCAAACCTTTAAGTTCTATAGCAACTTTCCTGACCTCCTCATCCGTCAGAGGAAAGCAAAGCAAATCATTATCTTTATTACTAACAACCCTTTCTACAAACCTTAAAGTTTTGGAAAAATCTCTAGGGCCATTATGGTCAAACAGTTAAAAATAAAACTTTTGAAAACATTCTGTAATATCTTCCTATGATTCGACCTTACTGCCATCATCCTGTACGCAAAAGCCAACCTTATTCCTAGATCTTCTTTTCAATGTAACATTATGAAAAAATCTTGAATTTTTATCCCCATATCTCAACCGGTAGACACTTGACCGTTAAGCCCAACATTTCCCCTATCTGCCCCAAATGAATTCAATCTACTTCAAAATCTCCTTTTCTTCCATCATAGTGACTTCATCCCAATTCTTTTTATGACATTTTTTTAGCTTGTCCTTCAAGGAATTCAAAACCACTTTGTTGTTTAGAAACTCAAGACGACTCCATTTTATCAGCGCCTATCTGACCTTAGCAAGATTACTTAAAAAGGCCTTAACAACTCCACTATGGTCCTCCCAATATTCAACCGCCAAACCGTTAAAATCACTATGACATAGCCATATCAATTCAAACTTGAAACACTTATTCGTAATCCCATTCGAGAAACATAAGTTAATAATTATTGGAGAATGATAAGATCCCATAGGTTCAAAAGTAGTTGCTAAAGCGTTTGGCTATAGTTCCTTTCAATAAAGATTACAAGCTACCTAGTCAAGTTTCTCCTTAATATAAGCCCTCCCTAGCCTTCTATTGGACCACGTAAAAAAAGCTCATTTACATTCTAACTCCATCATATTTCCTTCCTTCAGAAACTGTTGAAATGCTAGGGAACTAGATATCAGTCTAGTTTTTCCCCCTAGCTTTTCATTATTGTAAAGTAATTCATTAAAATCTCTTATGCAATCCCATGACACTTTTATTCTCAGATTTAATCTTTGAGATTCCTCCACCAATTCCGTCTATCTTGTTCAATAGGAGGCTATAAACACATGTAATAAACCCAGAAACCTTATCTAAACCTCCAAGAACCTCAAAATGAATGAAATTCTTACTGAGCTCCTTGATATTTAAATGCACAAATTCCTCCCACCATAGCACTAGACCTTCACTTAGACCCTCTAGCTCCATAACTACCGCATTATTAAAAGATAACCTTCTTTGAATTTTTTCAACTTTCCTCCTTTTCATCCTAGTTTCCATCAAGAAAACTAAGGGGGTTTATATTTTTTGCATAAGGACTTTAAAGATTTAACTATCAAAGCATCCCCTAAGCCTTGATGGTTCCATGACAACAGAATCATAGCTCTTTGGTGGCTGTTAAAAGCCTGCCACCTACACCCTCAACTGTGCCATCCTTACTTTCCTCAACTTTAGCTCCAAAACAAAACCCAGAACTCACTTTAAACTCATCCAGTGAACCCAGCTTAATAGGGACCTCAACCAATCCCTCTGTTCTTTTAACACTTCTCTTCCTTCTACTTTATGTTTGGGCTTTCATTTCCATACTATAGGAAAAGTCCCAAGCTTTTCCATATAATTTAATGTTTTCCTTCTCTTCCTTGCATGAGTTATTTGACTCAACCTGTTGACACTTTTTTTTCCCAAGTGAGACATTTAGCTCTATGTTCCTCTTCAAACTAATTCTTCGTAAGTCTTGAGTCTATTATGTTTCATAGACTTTTGCACCCCTGACCATTATCACCTTTTCTTTGAGTCTTCCCTCATCATTCGATGCAAATTCTATAAAATATTCATAAATCTTCTTTCCTTTTTGACCACCCCTTATAGAATTAATTGATGTGGCATCCACTTTCTCTTTACTCTTACTACTACTCCCTTATACTAACTCTTATGTGTGGGTCCAATAAGGAACACCTCCTTATTCATCTATTTTACACATTAAACTGGGCTACCATGAAGGCCCACATCTCTAAACCCTGGTTCTCCCTTTATTTTCTAAGACCTGACCTCTCCATTATCACCATGGTCTTTACTAAGGTTCCCGAAGTCCTAAACCAATTTACTTTTCTTATTATCCTCCAATTCATGCATATAAACATCTTCCCTCACGTGACTATCAATAGCTTTATCTGTGTTTTACATCATCACCTCCAGATCATTACTAACTACCTCCTCATTAACATAATTCATTTCGTGTGTTGAACCACCCACGCTCTCTCCAAGGTCTAACTTACAAAGTGTAGTCATTGCCATTCCCAGGCCCCCTTTTTATCTATCTGCAACTTTGAACGACCACACCTCCGCCATCACTCTAATTGGTGCCACCCCTAAACCTACATTAAACTTCAATGGTTCTAATTTCTTAACATCACAATTCTTCCAGTCATGGCCAATTTTACCACAGTTATAGCAAAAATGTTGAAGCCTCTTACACTTCATATTGATCAACAGCTTTGATAACCCAAGCCTTGCAATCTAAATTCCAGAAATCAGCGAGTGTTCAATGTTAACCCAAACTTTAACTCTCTAAAGCTTATACACAAACCTTCATTCTTAAAAGGATTTTCGTATTCCAAAATCTCCCCTACTATCTTTTCCAACCTTGCAACATTGTTCCTTGCCATAGCCTCTCTTGTGAGTCCATAAAGCTGGACCCAGAAATCACACTATTTCATCTCTACCTCGTCTAGTGCAAGCAATGGGGACCAAAGCGTCAAAACCAATAGAAACCCTATCACAATCCAAGGGCTATCCTTTAACACTTTATCATAATTTGACTTCCTTTCAAAATTAAAAACCAATAAATTCTCTCTAACATCATTGATAGAGATCTTACCCTTCGCATTCTAGCCCCTAAGAATTAAGGATTTGATGGCAGCTCTATTGACTAATTTGCTAGTCACCAGTCTTCCAATGATAGCAAGCCTCATTCCTCCATTCTCATCCAACTCATTCCAATCCAGTGAAACCACTTCATCCTTTTCACTCTTCTGCTCCATGTCTACCTCCATATCTACTGCTACCCTGAGATAACCTCAATCATTGAGGGTTTGTATTGCAATCAAGCCTGACATAGATGTGCCACTCAAATTTACCACACTCTTACAACTAGAGAAAAAGGAGATACTCCCACCAGGGAGAGGTTTTTCTTCAACACTTAACTTTCTTTAATTGTTGCAAGATGTGTAGAATATATAAAGATTAAAAGTACAGTTTAAAAATTATGTGATTCCTTATAACAATCACATAATTTTTAAATATTAATTTTAAACGTTAGATGATTGTTTTTGAAAAAACATGTAATTTTGATCCTTCACTGTAGTATGGTTGAGTAAAGATTTTTCTTTTTCTTTTTTTCTCAAACAAAGTATCTAGTTGTGGCCAAACTTAGATAAAATTGTAATTCTTTTTCTATGTTCTTTGTGTTCATTTATTGACTAATTACTAATTCTGGATTTTAAAGGTATTGATTATCTAATTGTTTTTGTAAATTTTAGATGAAGTAGATACAGTTGAAAACATGGATCATAAACATATTTCAACATGGTGCAGTTTGAGTAAGAAGCAAATGAAGATGAAATGTGATTTTATGTTATTGTAAACATTTGAATTTGATACTACAGATATGGTTTAGTACATTGGTGTGGTGGATAATGTTATTTGTTCTTGTGCTAGAACTTTCAAGTTGGTTTTATAATTAAATATTGTATTTCTATTATTTTATCTAGCACACATTGCATTATATATATATATATATATATATTGAGTGGGTTGGCCTTCTTTGCTCACGACCATCAAGGAGCTTAAATGAAATGTATTGGTAGTCACATTCAAGTGTAAGCTCACAAATAATACTTCTTATTTGGGCCTTTTTTTTTTTTTTTGGAAATTTCTCATTTTTAAAACCAGTTTCTAGAAATTTATTTTAATAAAAGAAACAATAATATTATCCCTAATTGATTTTGTCAAAATAAGAAATTTTTTTTCTTTGGATGGATTAAGGGTGCATTCCTTTTCAGTGTTATTAAATTTTACTTTTAATTTTTTTAAAAGAATCAAATTCAAACTAATTAATAATTATATTTTTATTTTGAGTGATTTAACTCAAATTAATTTTTTATATTGATTTTTGTTTAAAATGTGATTCAATTCTCTCTCTTTTTTTTTTTTGGTTATTAATTGATACATGAGAAATTTAATCTTATTATGAAATATGGAGATAATTAATAACCAAACAAATTCATCAGCCAAAAATATGTTAGAATATAATGCCTTTGAAAGACAAAATTACAAACTACATGACTCTCGTAATTTTCTTTTCTCTGTAATTGTTCCTCATCCAACCATTATATGTGTTACACATTGTCAATTAATTTAAGTTTATTTGTAAATTTTAAAATTAATTCAATTAAACAATATGGGTAATGAAAAGTAATACCAACAGTATGGTAAAAAAAGTAAGAATTTTTGTGTGTTATGCTAAAATGATATAGATAATAAGGCTTAAGATTAAAAAAAAAAAAAAAGAGAGAGATAAAGTGTAACACTCCCTATGAAATAGTTTAATTGAGTGAGACATTTTAATTAGATTTTTGAGACAGAGAAAGGAAGAGGATGCAATTGGGACATAAATCAGACTTAAAATAATTTTTTTAAAAGTGAAAATTTTGAAAAATAATAAATAAATCTAGACATATTAAATAAATTATTATAAAATTTAAAATTGAGGTTAATACAAGTAGCTAAACTTCTCTCATGTTTAATTGAGGACGTTCGAACTCCCCAAGTGTAATTAAAAAAAAATCTACTGCCCTTAACACCCCTAACCTTATTCTTTTCTTTATTTCTTTTCTTTTCCTTTTTCTTTCCTTCTTTCTCCTTTCCCACTTGGTGAGGAATTACTATTTGCTAGCTGCGATATGTTTCATGATTTTCTCACAAATTATCATATGAAATTGCTAGATTTTGGCCTCTAATTTTAAAACTCTACTTGATTGAATGTGAAGGGTGAACAGTTATTGAAATTTTAAAATTCATGGATCAAATTTCATCAATAAGAGAGGAAGGAATTAAGCATTTAGCAGCTATTGCTTGAAGTGGTACATTGGTTCAGTGACTTTCCCTAATTAAAAATTCTTTTTTTTTTTTGTATTTCTTTTCATTTTCTTTTTCTTTCCTTCTCTCTTCTTTCTCGCTCAGTGAGGAATTACAGAATCTTTGCTAGTTGTGATATGTTTTGTTATTTCCCCTCTAATGCTTATATAAAATTACTAAATTTTGGTCTCCAATTTCAAAACCCCACTTGATTGAATGTGAAGGGTGAAGAATTGTTGAAATTTAAAAAATCATGGACCAAATTTCATCAACAAAAACGGAAGGAATTAAGCATTTAGAAGTTACCGTTTGAAGTGCTACCTTGGTTCAATGACTTTCCTTAATTTTCTCAAATTTCCATTGTTGTTGTGAAGAAGAGAACAAAGGAAACCTTATAGTGATCTAATTAAATTGCAATGAATAAGTAACTTAAATTAATCAATAATTTTGAATCATGTTGGCATAAATTCCGAGCCATTTTGATGGTGTTAGGGAACTCATGGCTAAGGAAAAAGAATTTATTTTGGATTATATATGTGTGTGTGTGTGTATATATATATATATACATACATATACATATGATTATTACATGTGAATAGAAATTAAATAAATAAATAAACACAAGATTTGAGAAAAAGAGGAGAAATTAGGCTGTCCTAAAGTTTATTTGAATTAAGAATAATTTTTGTGATAAAAAGTTAAATGTGCATGACTTGTTATTATATGGCCATATACATTGGTATTGTGCAACATCTTAAACTGTTCTTCACGTGAAACATATTTGTTTATATACTCTGATGCCTTGGAAACAACTTCTTAAATTATCTTGTGTTAATTTTGGCATTTATTTGTGCTACTCTGAAATTTTGAGAAATTTTGACTTCATTGACTTAATTTCTGCCCCTGAATGCCATCCATGTTGGGCCAGTAAACTACTTTTGAAGAGAAAATTTTCCTTGACTTTCCAAACACTCAAAAGAAAATTGCTATGGTAACTAAATTGATATATATATATATTATGAGTACGTGGAGCCATACTTCCCGACTTGGAAGACTTGTGTCAAGGGTTGAGATTACCTCCACTGATGCAAATCACTGGAGAATCTCCTATAGGTACCTTTAGGTCGTTAAATTCATCTGTTGGTCACTTTTTCGTCACGTCATCAGCTATGATTTTTGTTTTTATTAGAACCTGTAGTGCTAATATATTTATCCCTTCACTTGCCTGGTCTCTTTCTTCTTTCTTTTCTCCATTTTCTCACTCTTCCATCGTCTCCTCGGTTACTCAGCACCATTTTCTAGCAATTTCCAACCAAAATTAACGCACCCCTGTTTTCCGGCACAAAAAAATGGCCCTCAACTCTATTCTTCTCTTCAACTCTTTTGTTTAGAGGATGTAACTTCTCATGTTGGACTCTAAATGAGCTGCTTTTCAGGTCGGATTCACAGACTTCGACATCCGCTAAATCAAAATGGCCATGGTAGATTTATTACCCTGCATTTAAATACTTCTCTGCGTTTGAAGAGGTAAAGCGACAAAAAATAATAGACTTTGGACTCTTAATGGAAAATTTGATGTCAAGAGGCCCAGTAAATTTCCATAACCAATTCCTGAACTATCTTGTTCAACATTAAAACAAGCTCAGAAACTTTGGAAGCCAAAGAGACCTCTGTTTTCAAGAATGATATATTTTATAACACAAAAAGATATAATCAGGACTTCTTTATGGCCTTCATTTACAGATACTTATAGGTCCTCCCTGCAACCAAAGAATGATTTTCTACTTCGAAGGGACTTCTATAAAGCCACCTGAACATGTTGGCTTTTGCCATAACAATCCAATGAAAGCTTCAATGCCATTATGCCATTCTAATAAACATTCTCCTTCTGAGTTATTAAAACATGAATACAGATTATAGAAGTATAAAGCATTTAGCTTCCTGGGTCTCAGTTCAACATGTCCCCACTCCTCTAATCCATCATGGCTTGTCAAAGCTGTCGCTGTTAGGACTTTGGCACAAAAAAAGGGAGGACTTGCCATCGATCTAAAGAAAGAAGAAGCTTATCGCAGACGCTACTTTGCACTGCAGGTTTTAAGAAAACACGCAGTAGATGATGTGGCAGGAGACTAAAAGAGATGAATCCAACAATTTAGAAGGCCCAACAGGAGATTCTCCAGTAAGATGCTTACTGGAGGTGATCTGAACCCGTGTCCAAGTCTTCCAGACAATGAAAGGGCCAATAGTGGCATCTTAGCAGAAAGAAAAAATAAAGAAGAAAGATTTACCTAAAATCTATTAACTCTCACAAAATTCAAGTTTATGATACTCCTAAAAAATAGAAAACTTTATATAGCAATTAGAAAATGAATTAATAGTTATATAAGACTTCTCAAATTCATCCGAGTGGTTTCAAATACAAATCCTTCTAAGAACATATATTATGAATTAGAATATAATAATAAGTCGAGAAAATAAATAAATACAAAGAATTGTTTTTAATTTTCAAAAAAAAACTTTGAAAAAGTCAGAAAGGGTATATGCCACACTTCCTGCAAAATGGATCTATTTAAACATTGAAGCTATTTGAGACAAAATTCTCTGGAGCATTACCATGTCCCATCAACAACTTGCGACAGTTGTCAATATTAGAAATTTCTGACTGCCATTTTGATGGGACACTACCTGATTCGATGTCAAATCTCACTGAGCTCTCTAGTCTAAACTTGTCATTCAATAACTTCACAGGTCCAATCCCATCAATTGGTATGGCCAAGAAGCTTTCTTACATAGACCTATCTGATAATAAATTAAGTAGTGCAATTCCTTTGTCTCTATTTTCGCTCCCATTGCCAGAGACTCTACATCTTTCTAACAACCATTTTCAAGGCCAGTTGAATGCAATTTCAAATGTCTCTTTCACCATGTTACAAGAATTTGATTTAAGCAGTAACCATTTTGAAGGGCCTATTCCTCAATTTATTTTCATCTCAAACAAATTGAGTTTCTCCAACTTTCTTCAAACAAGTACAATACAACTAGATATGATTTGGAGACTTGAAAATCTAGATACACTTGGTCTTTTAAACAACAACTTGTCAATTGATACAAATGTTAAGGATGAACACCTGCTTTCCTTTCCCAAGATGACTAGTGTGTATTTGGCATCCTGCAAGTTGAGACAATTCCCTGCATTCTTGAGAAAGCAATCCACATTACAGGAGCTAGACCTCTCAAACAACCAAATTGCAAATTTGGGAGCTTGCCAATCTTACTTAGTTAAATCTTTCACACAATTCACTTCATGAGATAGAAAGACCCCCACATTATTTTCGCCCCTATTTGTATGTACTTGACCTTCGTGACAACAACGTACAAAACACACTTCCAGCATTTATATTAGCTAATTTTATGGACTACTCATTCAATAGCTTCAACTCTGTTATTTCACCCCTTGGGCTCCCTATAAATTTTCTCTCTTTCACACAATGCTCTTCATGGAAGAATTCAATGCTTCAGATCTTGAAGATCTTTCCTTTAACAGTTTTAATGGGATGATTCCCCATTGTCTAGCAAAACCTAAGAATCTTATGGTATTAAATCTGGGAAAAAATAATCTTAGTGGCAATATTCCCAATACTTTTCAAGCTTCATATGGTCTACTGACTCTTGACCATGATAGTAATAATTTACAAGGGCCATTGTCAAAGTCTATATCCAATTGCACCTAATTACAGGTGTTAGAACTTCAAAATAATAGGAATATTGATCAATTTCCTTGCTTCTTGGAGAAATTATCTAACATCCTTGTAATACCCACCAAAAAAAAAACTTAGTCAAAGAAAAATATAGATGCAGATAAAATTTTATCTGAGAATGTAACCAAAGTTAGTACCTAAACTTCACTCTGTGCATTTTTAGCACTTATAACTCAACTAAATAAAGTAACCAAGTATCTGTTAGAAAAATTTTGATATGATAAAATAAATATATAATAATATTTTTTCATTAAAACATTTTAAAAATTCTCAATTATTCTTAATAATTTCACCTAACCCCCAATTATTCAACTAACCTTCAACTATATCCTAAAAACACCAAAATTTTATCACAAACTCCATCATTTTCGCACATCCTTCCTCTCATTTTGCAACCAGAAATTCCTCCCTTCCAGCCACTGTCACCATCGTCCAACCACCACCGGAGGTTTACCCGCATCCCAATGTCTCAACCGACACCTCCCAGACTACCAGTAGCCTCCCCACAGCCGAAAAATTGCGATCTAAACCCCTCACGGTGCAAAAACTTTTCCGACCAACTGGAGCTCCCTCCGGCCTTGTTTGACCTCACCGATGACTCCT
The DNA here is from genome assembly GCA_037074485.1 of Delonix regia. Taxonomy (NCBI): domain Eukaryota; kingdom Viridiplantae; phylum Streptophyta; class Magnoliopsida; order Fabales; family Fabaceae; genus Delonix; species Delonix regia. The sequence continues at coordinate 2,421,040 of CM073460.1, read as the reverse complement.
CTCAGCCACAGCGGCCCTGTTGACATCCTACCCACCTCTGCCAGACGCCACACCGCTGAAATTTCATCAATTTTTCGACAACTCGAAAACCCAAAAACAACCTGATATTTGAAGCTTCAATTCATGATTTTTGTGTCTTTAATCCAATTAAACATATATTTTCACTTTATGCACTGATTTCACATATTTCTCCCACATTTACACTGATCAATTCGGTCCAATTTGCTCATAATCGAAGAAAAGCCAATTTGGGACTATTCATCCGCTAAAATCACTATTCATGCAAGAAAGTGATGAAATTGAGCTCAATTCGGGTTGTTTGCTTCAAATTGAGTTAGGATTACACTTCTAAGGTGAATTTTGCACCTTTATCCTTTGAAATCACTAATCAATTGTATATTTTAGCTTCCGGATTGAAAAATCCCAATTTATGGGTCTAGGGGCAATTTGAAAATTTAGTAAAAATTGTGTTCTTAGGACTTCTTAAATTTTATTATGCATCTAGGGAGTGATTTAGAATTTTTAGAAATTTTAGTTTGAATTTTAGAACAAAATTCGAATCTTTAGTAATTTTATTAAAATTTTCATGAAGAAAATGGAAGGAAATTAGAAGGAAAAATATAAATGGCTTGTTTGTGTAACAATAAATATTATTTGAGGTTAAATTGAAATTATGAAATTTATTAGATGACCCTTAAGTGAAATTTGTGTTATGGTAGGTGTTAAAAATTTAATAAGTGCATAATTGAATAAAATAATAATTAATAGTAATAGCAATAATAGTAATGATAATAATAATAATAATGATAATAGTAATAATAATGATAATAAGGGTAATAAAATGAAATATAAGTTATAAGAATTTTAAAATATTCCTTAAGCGGCCCATAAATTAAATTTCCAAATAATTAGTAAAGAAATAGATAAAATGGATAAAGATGAATAAAAAAATAATTAATTAGCTCTATGACAAAATTAAATAATTAAATTAATTATAAGGATTGCATGTTAAGAGTATTTTATTTAATATTTTTTTAGGTGACTAGAATATTTTCAACAAAGAAATTATAATCAAGGATAGAAGGAGGTTGGTATACTTCTCTCAGGTGAGTAGATAATCCTAATTATGCAGAATATTATTTTAAATTATTCGTGATGATATTGAATATTGAATTATTAGAAATACTGGAATGTAAATTTTGAAGTGGTACGATTTTGAAATTTCTAATATTCGTACATGGATAATTATTTATCTCTGAAATATTGGAAATATGTCTAAGCACAACCCTGTAACTAACGGTAGTTGACGTTAGCCATAGTACACTGCGATTGGTATTCTAATAAGGTTGAGTATGATACATTTACCTCTATATTTTGTTTGAGGCCGAGAGCCATTATGATATTTACTCAGAGTCTATAGTCGTATGAATATCTGTTCTGATTTGTTATCACTAGCCTTGGGCTAGCTTTGTACTCTGTACTTATGATTGGTTCTGTAGGAGATTCCCAATTACATTCTGTTGATGATTTTTCTTTGTTTAATATCATTGAATTATGTCTATATGATATATGGTTTTAAATTTTGAAACACGTGCCACTATAAGTTTGCCTTAATTTTTGCAATATTAGAATTACTTGCTCACTGAGTTTTCACTCACCCTATTATTTAACATTTTTCAGATCTCAGTGCCAATCCAAAACGTCTACCTTCGGAATTTTAATCTTGGCGATTAATTCCCTGGTGAGCCTAACCTACTGCTAGAGCTATGCCTTTTATTATTTTTATGATTCAGTTTAATTACTCTCTGGTAAATAGGCTAAATGTTTAATGTATTACTATGGTGTGTCAAAAACTATCTGTATAAAAAATTATGTGCTCTATGTTTGTTTAATATGTATTTATATAAATTCTGTCATTATAAGGGTTCCGACAGGTTCATGAAGATAAGTAACACCTCATCTTCGTACCAGTCACGCCTTATCGGCTTAGGTCGTGAGATATCCTTTATACAATGTGAATGTTTGATTTTAGATATTCAGTTTGCTTATTTATTTTGGTTCTTGCACATAAGCAATGTAAATTCTTGTCTCTTTTTTCAAGTCCATGATTGTTCCTGTGTCCTATTTATGTTGTTAGAAACATTTGCATTTGATACTACTAACATGGTTTAATACATTGGTACAGTGGATTAATGTTATTTATTCCCGTACTTAAACTTTTAAGTTGGTTTTATAATTAAATATTGTGTTTCGTTATTTATCTAGCATACATGACATTTTATATATATATATATATATATATATATACACATGCGTGCACACACATTTCTTTTAATTTATTTTGAGCGGGTTGGTCTTCTTTGATGACAATAGTTGAAATGAATTGTATTGATAGTTACATTTAAGTGTAAACCCACAAATAAAACTTTTATTTGGGCTTGTTTTTTTTTTTTGAAACTTTCTCATTTTTAAAATCAGTTTCTAGAAATTTGTTTTAGATTAAAACCTTATTTTGATCCCTTAATTAGAGTTATTTTTTAAGTTAATTCCTTACTCAATTTAATAAGTAATTTGATCAGCCAAATTTCATCCAATGTGATCCCTCCTCTGACACGGTTAACTGAGATAGTGGCGGGGCAGTTGAAAAAAAAAGCTGTAACTCTATTTGCTAACTCTGAAAAATTTTAAAACCTCCTGCCATGTCATCGATGTTCTGTGTTTCCATACTATTAGCCAGCCTTCCTCCACCTTCTTCCTCTTAGTGCGACTCAGAGGAATGGCCGATTAGCATCTCAGAAGGCTTTATCTTCCTCTACTCCACATTTCTTACTTATCGACATTCCCCTTGGGTCTGCTCTCACTCTTCTCCTCACACAATGCTCCTTTAAGCATGATCGACACTCAAGACAATGGGGAAACACCGATTAGCATAGTGGGCTTCCAAGGTAAGTCTATTGCGCAATTTTCGTTTTCTGGCATTTCCCATGTAGATTATTGTCATTATCTGTCTGAATATGATTGTTCCCAAGTTGATTAACTAGGTGATGAATATTGATGTTTGGCATGGGATGGGTGCTGGAATATGTAATTTCTTTGTTTTGTTGTTGTTGTGAATCCATTATGAAAATTTTCTGACTGTCAGTCACAAGTCTGCCAATTTAGCCATTTTGTTTTTTATCTGACTGTCAATAACATTTTGTGAATCAGATTGTTTCCTTAAGCATTATGATGGGTTAACATGAAAGGTACTTGAGGATCCCGATTGTGGGTATGTCTGAGGGACAAAGATAGATGTCTCCTCTCTACAAAAAAGCCTCAAATTATGGCTTAGGGTGGTCAAGGTTCACAAAGTTGGTTTTAAAAATAAGATTCTATCTTTTATTTAGATATGCCTGAAAGTAAATTATAAAAGACAATTGAAAAGAATAAAGAAGAGATATGAATAATAGTAATCAGTTGAGAAAAAAATTATAATACATACATACATACATACATACATATATATATATATATATATATATATGAAGAAAAGACATGATCTTCTATTCAGGTTTCTTTCCTTCTGAGTTTTTTCTTTTTGTAGTGCATATGACTATGTTCTTAACTTCAGCATACAAATAATGGTATTTCTATATTGTTGAGGTAGAGGAATTATTATACTGAAGTGATATGTATCAATAGCTAACAAGTATATTATCCAATATCAATCCATCCACAAAATCTTGTTTATGAATAATTATATCTTTAAATGGCTTCTTCAAAAGGTAAATTACTTATGTTATCCGTAGCACCCAATATCCTGATCTCTCTTATTAGAATTTCTTTATGTGTGACAAAAGTTATTAGTGAACCTGACGCAAAAGCTGTCTTTATATAATGCTGAGAGAAAGTCATATATGAAGTGCTTCTGTTTCTTTATGATCCATCAAAGTATTGGAAGAACTCCAAAAGGTGTTTTAATCTTTTTTTTTTTTTAATGTTCAAATCTAAACACGTCTTGTCTACAACTGCTTCTATTCGTTCATTCGTTCTTGTTCTTTTCCCCTTATCTACCACTGAGAATGAATCAACATAGACTTGAAAGAATAGCAAATAAATAAAACTTATGCTTTCAGTATTTAGTTGGAAATATGTCAACGAAGTTGAAAACAGTTTTTAAATACTCGGATAAATTATAGTCTACTTTGATATGAAATAAGTTTGTTCATCTCTTTATTCCTTAGGTGATTTGAACATTCGAGTTGAAGTATTTATTTATGTTGTTGTGACTTTTATGCAGGGGCCAAATCAGACATTGCTGGAACAGTTGAATTCCTCTTATATGTATTTTTTGATAAACAATTGCTGCTGGAACAGTTTTAGAAGAATTGAATAGAAAAGGACTTATTGACAAAAGCGATGGTGCTTGTATAATATTTGTTAAAGATAGCGAAATCTAATCATTTTTTGCTCCAATTGCTTAGTGTATATAAGCAACTGCGCACTTGTTTGTGCCTACAAAAAGCTATTTTGTGGCATATTTCAGCATTGCTTGAGTAACATAATTGTATTGGTTTATTAAAAGCTATGAGTTATCTTATGACTGAAGTTCTTATAAGCTTCTTATTCATATCAATTAAAAATGGAAAATATATGTGGATAGAGTAAAACTTAATCCTTATATCTATATATTGACTTAGAAAAGGAAAAAAAAAAAAACTTCAGTTTGCCTAAACATAATACAAATACAGTAACTCTCCTGTTGCCAAAATTGTTGTTACCAAGAGTTCTGCTAAAACTGTGAGGCTGTCAAATTTATGCTGGAAATTTATGTTGTAAACTGTGAGGCTGTCAAGAGTTCTGCCATCAAGGCATTTTTATGCTATCAAGAGATGAGCTATTAAATTTTTGCTGTAATATGGTTGCTGTGAAATTTATTGATGTCCTGTGATACGGTTGCTGTGAAATTTTTTGCTGTTAAGATTTTGTACTGTCAATCCTTAAATTATCAGTTTTTTAGTTGTTGGAGAATTATCAGCTCCTCTGTCATTTGTTCTTTACGACCTTCAATCTTCAATGATTAAGTCACATCACATTACATGTAAGATAGTCTAAAAGGCAAATCACATAGCTAAAAAACAGTTCATTAACATTCAAACACATATCTTCACTTAAGCTTATCCATCTAGCAGTTAAAAACCAAAATATAATTATGATAGAGCCCACGACTCCCATGACACAAAACATTACTACCGCCATATACTTTTATTTACTATCCTAATACAAGTAATACTTCAAGTTTAAATACCAGAATATAATTATGATAGAGCCCATGACACCAATGACAGCCACAATATTTGCCAATATCTTCACTTTAAGCTTTTCCTTCTCGCAGTTAAAACACTTTGGGTCCTCTACCTATTCAAAGAAATTGCAACCTTCAGCTACAGTAGCTGGTTTCACAAAAGGAGCAAGTTTCTTAGATATGGGAGTTCTAAGTATTGAAAAGACACCATAATATATAATGCAACGAGTGTGTTGACAATGAGAATGTATAACACGTATAAGTACAACTTAGGATTGTTAATGGCTTAGGATTGTTAATGACCAAGCCAGGCATGCGAACCAAACACTAATATCTACTATTTCACTAAGTGTTACGCATACGAACATATAAAATATGAATAAGTGAAGCTGAATGAAATATTCAATTTCAATACTATAGATTATGAAATATAAATAATTTTTATTAGACTTAGTATAATTTAAATTGTATTTGAATAATTTTTTATTATATATAATATTTTAATTATATAATTATATATTTTTATAATTATTTATTAGTTAAAATAAACTTTTATAAGTTTGTGTTATAAGTATACATCTTCTTTACGAGTTTATGTAAACTTATAAGTTTAATAATCTTATATTCATTTAATAAGTTTATTGTTAACATTTCTCTCTCACTAATTTTTTATTACCAATTTTATATACATTGTTTAATTTATTATATTTTCCTTATAAATATATTATTAAATTTAATTTTTTGTTAATACTTATAAATGTTATTGATTTAAAATGTATTAATATATAATAAAATAAGATAATTTTTTCAAATTAAATACTTGTTCAATCTTCCTCATTTCTTTATTCTTTTTGCTTAGATGTCATGTCAAAATTGGCCATTTCATTATGACTTTCTTGTGGACGCAAGTCTTCAAAGTCGGAAAGTTTGGGCCTACGATCTCATTGACCTTTTTTGGTTTGGTCTAATAAAAAACATTGAATAGAAAATACTAAAATTTAACTCTAAGTTATGCCTGCAAAATTTAATTTTGATATGAAATTATTGTAAAAACTTGTTCTGTATTTAATGAATTATATTGATGAAAAAATTTAATTTGATATGAAAGTTTTTAAAGATAAATCACGGGTATGAAAAATCATGTTTAATCTAAATTAATTTTTTTAAAATTAAATTGATTCAAAATCACTTTTCTTTAATTCTAATTCTAACACATACTAAGCACGTTTCAAATTTACACTCATTGTCTAAAATTCATAATACTAAAGGAATCAGACAATGAATACCATTAAAATAAATTATTATAAAGACAATAAAATCAATTCGAAAACATTAAGAAAATTATAAACTTATATCTATTAAGTTTGATTGTTTCAGTGACACCAAAACATTTCTTGACTCAGTCGTACTAGATGAACACTTGGGGTGCATTGGATGGGCTAGAAAGTACGTCATTTGGGCTAAGGATGGACCAACCCATCCCACTATGATGAGTGGGCCTGATTATGATTCAAATGTTGTGTGGTTGATCTTTCACTTGAAGTTGGGAGTCTCTGAGAAATATCATCTAATTATTGCCATGTTTACTAGTTTTATAGTTTATCTATCTAAAGTATACTAAAATTTTAATTAGATTACAATACATTCTTTTCTTTCTTTCTTTCTCTCTCTCTCTCTCCCTCTCTCTTCCCCACTCCAAATTAACTAGAAATTGACGTAGGAGATTGAGTCAAATACTAATAATCATTGACTAAATATTTATTAAAGAAAAAAAAATCCAAACAATATGCTACCAACATAAATTCTTGTCAGATTTTCATTAATTTAAACCGGTATGTACAAAATTCATGATATCATCTTATCATTCTTATATAAATGAAATATTCTAACTATATACAAAACAATTTACTATCCATTGCGGTATTTTATGCTTTTTTCTAAGGTCAACCGTAGTTTTCATGACGACCTCAATGATCATAATTAGTATATAATTTTGCATATACAATGCAATTATTTTGGCCATCCAAAAAACTTATAAATTTACTGTTTCAACCTTTCTATTGGCCAATTCAATTAATTTACAATAAAATATTTCAATGTCATTAAAAATGCTTATATGCCTTAAATTCACGTAATTCTTGTTAGCTTCACCTCCCATTTCTAATGTTATACCCAACACAAAACCTTGATGCTCCAAATTACGAAAATAACATTAAACATACTTATCAATCATAATTATCTTAATTGTAAATTCTAATACCATACTAATTCCCAAATAACTGCATCATTGCCTCTTTTTTAATTCTTAAATTGTCCAATATTATCCATTGGGTCAACATTAACCAAGTAATTTATTTAGTAAATTATAATCATTTCATTCGTCGAGTTTTCTCTAATCAACAATTACATATAAAATAATTTGAGAAAAAAATTTCAAGTGACTTACTATTTCAACAATAATTTTTAACAACTCAACTTGTTCTCTTAATGTTGCATTTTCTACTTTGTTTAAGAGACACCGAGCTCCTTATTATTCATATCAACATCTGTTGGTATAATGATGATATTATATGATTTGATGTACACACTAGGTTGCATATATTACTGAAAATCTGACAAGAACATACGTTCGTAGCATATAATTAAGAAAGTTGTCTTTTATTTAATAAACGTTTAGTCAATAATGTGCTGTAACCTAATTACAATTTTAGTTTGTACTTTAGATAGGTAGAATATAAAACTAATAAACATAGCAATTAAAAGATATTTCTCAATGAGATTCCCAACAACAAGTGAAAGGTCTACCAAACTTGATTCTTAAAGAGGCCCAATATAGTGGGTTGGGTTGGCATATCATTGGCCCAAATGAAGATCATTCGGCCCTGCTTCACTTTGGTGTGTAATTTGTTTAGTATGATTGAGGATTTTTTTTTTTTCTATTACTGAAATAACATTTGTAATTGATTTTTTTTTTGGGGGTGCAGTAATCAAACTTAATAGAGATAAGTTTGTAATTTTTTTTAAATGTGACCATTTTGATCCTTCACTTTGTGCTTCGGCATCAATTTAGTATTTTATTAATTTGTAGTGACAAAATAGTATTTTAGAAATTTAAAAATGAAAAAAATATTAGTCCCTCAAAATGATTATGAGTGGCTTACCCTTAACTTAATTAAGGATTACTTTTGTTTACTATTGAATTTTTTAGAGATCATTTTGGTACTATAAATTTATGAATAATTAAATTGACACTGAGATAAAAAGTGAGAAACTAAAATAATACTTTTTTTCAAAACATTGTTGTCTTCAATAATGTTTTATTTTAATGGTATTCGTTATCTAATTGTTATATTATTATAAATTTTAGATGAAGAAGATAGCTATGAGATAAGAGAGAGAAATGAAGATGAAATGTGATTTAACCTTGTCGTAAACATTAGAATTTGGTCCAGTTTGATTTGATTTAATACAATAGGGTGATGGATTAATGCTGACTGTCCTTGGATTTGAACTTGAACTATTAGTTTGGTGTTATTAAGGTGTTCTATGATATTTTATTTAGCATTCAATGCATGTCTTTTTTTTTTTTTTTTAACACTAATTTTTTTATTGAGAAAGTATTAGTTTTACCCTCACATTACTAAAGAAGGAAGTAGTTGTGGCTGATTTTGTATTTTGAATAGAAAAGTATTTTATATAAATAATAAAAAAGTTTTGAAAATGCAGAAAACCGTCAAAGAAGCCTCCAAAATGGGCCAGACACGCGTATAATGTAAATAATTTCATTTACTTTAATATTAATATTTTTAAAAAAAATATTTCTGTCCTCAAAATTTATATTTGTACAAAAATTTTAGAAAAATATTTTTATGTTAAATAAAGTATATTAATAATAAGATTTATTTTTCAAATAAAAGTTTTGAAACATGAATCAATGGCATACATTAATACTATAGCTAGATGTTGATCATTATATCAACTTGAACATTTTTAATAAAACAAATTATCACAGTATAAACTGAATTTTCATTAAAATAAATAAATATGATTATATATTAAATTTTAGATAAATAAATGGAATGTGTTACTGCCACTTTGTAATAAATAGAATCATTAAAGCTTCCCTTTGGTGTCTCAAGTTCAACGCATTACATTGAAAGCCTTCTTCTATTTTAATATATTAGCTTTCAATTGAAAGCACACAGCCCTCCTCACTATAAAAAAGAAAAAGAAAAAGAAAAGCCTACCGAAGTTTTCTGTTTTATACATACATGATCGGTTCTTTTGCAGATTTGGTCTAATTATCTATTTGAACCGAACTGAATGGTTCACTGAATTATTGGACTAACAGTCCAATCCATTATTTTGAGTTTGATGACTATAATTGAATTACCCTTTAAACACGTCTTTGAATTTAATGCAAAGCATTGCAAGAACTTTCAAAAAATGGTGGTCAATTTGGACGTGCGATCTGGGAGAGAAAAATTTTCTTGACGTCTAAAACACGTAATTGAAAGTTGCACAAAAGAGCAAAAATTGAAAATTTTTGTATGCCAGTATACTGATATGAATCATGAGAATTAATACTATAAATAATTTTTTTCGAATTTCTGTATTATTGTTATCTATGAATCTCTCAGGAGCAACGCATGCATAATAATAATTATTAAGCAAAAGTGCAGTAAGTTTCACTCAGATTTTTGTTTTCATGTTTTTTCAATTGAAATTCATCGTAAATAGTCCCAACAACATAGATATTCTACTTGACGTAGATATTTTTCATTAATTGTATTCCTCACTATATTTATTTTTTAGCTATCTAAAGAACTACATTTAAATAAACCCCACATTCTCCAGAATTCAATCATAACATTTGATTTAAAATACTAAGAATCTAATGTATTAACAACTGTAATCAGAATAGGTCCAACTTCAAATTGCATGTTCAAATAAAATTATCATTAATTATATCTATAAATATATAGTGTCATCGTGCAAGCCGGGCATGACTTTAAATAAAAAGTAATATGTGAATTTTTTTTCTTTTAATATTTCTAATTAGTCCAAACCACCCAAAAAGTTGAAAGAGATCGTAATATTATGGAGCATAGCAGGCATGACTTCATTCAAATCCATACAAGTCCATTTCTTCTTTTTCATCTTTATATAATTGTGTCCCTCGTCAGTATAGACTTCGTCAATGTTTCTTGTTTTCAGTGTTCCGAGTATGACTATGAAGACTTGTGAGTTGCGTCCACTATAGAGTCATTAACACAGTGAAACCGCCATTCAATAGTGACATCTTAGCAAAAGAAAATGATCTTGGAGAAAGATTTCTTGAAGAAATTTCCTAGCCAGTTCTTCCAAAATTGTACAACAATGATGATTCTCTGCAAAAAAATATATATATATATGTATAAACCCACAAAACTCTCATAACCAAAATTACTTTCCTTCAAAATCCAGGAATGTAGATAACCTGATGCAATACTACTCTGTCATTGAACCCTTCATCCTAATAGAAAGTCATTTGTCTCAGATTCTACGCCCATTTAGCACTGCAAGTCTTTATTCTAAAATTACCATTAATTTCTTGCAAAAAAAATATTACTATTATTAAACAACGAAAGACATCTATGTCCCAAGAAAACTAAAGCAAAAGAAAGACAATTATATGTTAATCATAATCTATTTTGTATAAGTGTTGTTGCTTATTTACAGTTATATATATGAGATTATTTTTTGTGCATTCACAATTTTAAAAATACTAGTGTAACTAATTATAATAATATCAACATAAAAAATGATAATATTACAATTATATCTCTATATTATAATTGAGTGTAAATCCAAGATGTGTAATAGCAATTGTTCCGTAGCAGAAGCTTAGGTGTGGAACTGAATCACAATTAAAATGGGATGCTTGTGCTAGGGCATTATAAAAAAAAAAGAGTTACGATCTAATTAATATTTATAATTTTTGATCTTCAATTCTTGGCAGAGTGACTTTACATATATATATATATATATATATATATAGGTTTGTTCATAACCTTTTGAAATCCTTACACAGTTAGTAAGATTGTTGTCTTACATACGTTAATTATCATCTATTTTATATATCTTTGTTTAAATAGGTGCAATATATTGCAGATGCCTTTAATTAATTACTGTAGGTAAAATAGATGTTTAACACGAAAAATTAATTGTGAACTTTAACTTCAACTTTAGTTTATCCTACTCTAAAGTATCTAGTATCCATGTCTTTTATGCTTCAATTTTTGAAATCATAAATTTTATTGGAAGTTATTCGAAAAGCTTCTTTTGTGCTGGCTGGATTCATATATGTTCATTGCAAAAAAGAAGCTTTGGAACTGCCACAAAAGAACAAGCCATCGTGTCATGGACCAGAGAGGAAGGCATTGTCAGGAAATTAGATTCTATTACAAAATAATGGTTTGGAGGAGCTAACCATTTCTTCCAGAGATTTTTCTTCTTGACTTTTCAAACACTCAATACTGTGAATCGCATAAAAGAGCGAAGATTGAGAAATTTTGTGTGGTATACTGAAATGATATGGATAATGAGGCTTAAACATTTACATAAAAAACGAGAGATAGAAAACTATGGCATCAGGAAATATGTTTATAATTTGCAAAATATGTAGCTCTGACAAAGTCAGAAAGGGACAGTCACACCAAATCTGGGGACCAGAGAAGAAGGCTCAACACGTAATGCTGTAAAGCTATCTTTTTCCTTCCATAATCAGCATCCAAACGTGTCTATTTCGGCAAGTCATTGAGAAATAGATTATTTGATATATATTAATTCTACAATTGTCAGTAGCATGAGTTAAGGTGTTATTCCTATAGTTGTGAAAAAAAAAAAAACAGAAAGAAAAACAAAACCAAGGAGTTACTCTTATAAACAATATGGGCCAAATAATAATAATAATATATTACATATTGTACTCCATGTCATTTGGTTCGATAGTTTTCTTTTCTTTTTCTTTTTTTGTCTCTTGTGGTTGTGGTTTAATTGAAGTATTATCCCAATACATTTTTAGTTTGTTCTATCATGAATTAACTACTATATGTGATATATTTTGTTTAAATTTTAAAGACTGTAAACATGCAAATGTTAGACTAATAAACATTTTAATATTATTATAATACTATTGTTAGAATTAATAACCAAACAATAATTGGGCAAAACTATAGTTTTCAAACCCAAGTTTGTGAAAGACCAAGCCGCGTGTATAGTATTAATACATGACATTTCAAGAACTTTTAGACAACAATGGTTTGGACGTGTAAACTACTCTTCCAGAGTTTTCTATTTTTATTTTTTATTGACTTTTCAAACACTTGGTGTAAATACATATAAAAGAGTGAAAATTGAAAATTCTTTTATGGTATGCCCAAAAAATGAGAGATAAAAGGAACTATACGCGATGTGCATTTATCCAAAATAAAGAACTGGCGACCGCCATTTGAATCATTTGAAACCACGCTAAAATTATGTAAAGAAAATGAAAATTACTGAATTGAAAATTGCATAAAAAGGGCGAAAGTTGATCATTTTTGTATGGGACTAGAGAAGTTGGAATTATACTTTCAGCTTCTATAGTGTCATTCAATTTTTCAGTTTGTTCATGGAGTTTAAAAATTTAAAATTTTGTCCATACAGTTAGTCTTTACTGTTAAAATTTTATTAAATTTTGATGATACAACTAACTGAATATTATAATATGTATGACTTATATTAATAAATGAGACAATATTAGATAATGAAATAAAATTAACTCACTTATACAACAAAATATTGAACAAAATATAACAATACAAAATAAATTAAAAAACTCTTTAAACTTTAAAATTTTAAGGTGTCATCTTTGGTGCATTTACAATTTTAAGTATACTAATATACCCAGTTATAATGTATGAATATAATTGTAATAATATTAACCTAAAAATAATAATATTAAAATTATATTCCTACATTATAATTGAGTATACTGGTGCACTTAAAATTGTGAATGCATTAAAGATTTTACCTTTGTTTATAAATTTTTAAACTATAAGGACTAAATTAAAAATTTAGTAAAATTGTAATGACCAAAAATATAATTTTTCCTTAATAGTTTTATGAAGCCTTGTTGTATACGTTTAATAATCAAATCAATTGATGGCCAAAAATATTATGTTCAAGCCTTTTAAGGAGAAAAAAGGTTAGAATTGTGCCATTCGAAAACACAATTATAAACTACATGCCCTTTGTAAATAGCTATGATAATTTTAATAATGCGAGTATATTAAATTAAATTTCTTCACACAAAATCCTAGTTTATGATAGACCTGAAAAAAAATAGTAAAACTTTATAAAGCAATTAGAAGATGAAATGTGTTTTCATATACGTTAATTGTGGTAAACATTTGAATTCGAAACTATGTTGATTTGGTTTAATTGGATTAATGTTATTTGTTGTACCTGAATTTTTAAGTTGGTTTTATAATGTTTCTGTCATTTTATTTAGTATATACATTGCATTTTTTATATATCTATGTGCACATTTGGCTTAAAAAAAATTCCTTTGAGTAGGCAGGCTTTGCTCTGCTCACAACCCTCAGAGAGCTGAAATGAAGTAGCTATATGTGGACCTCTAACTTACTAATCAGACTTGCTCATTTGTCAAACATAAAACTCTTTAAATTTAAAGAGACTAATTTAACTGCCCGGATCATTTTAACACATCACATTCTTTCTTGCTCTTAATTTTTTGCTTCAACTTATTGTCGTCTTTAAATTCTTAACATCATCACCCATAAAAATGTTAATAACATTTAATTCGAGTGTGAGCCCCCAAATAGTCACTTTATGTCACAGTATTTCTCCCATTAGCTGAACTATAATGTATGGTTACTCATCACTTTTTGATAAATGAATATATCGAATAATATGTGTAGTTTATTTGGGTTTTGCTTTGTATCAAAAGATAAAAAGAAAAAGTAAGGCTTGGGCCTTGTGATGAGATTAATGTATTATTTTGGATATTGCTCATTTTTAAATCAGTTTCTAGAAATATATTTTAGTAAAGAAACAATTCATATTTCTCTGATTGATTTTGTTAAATTTAGATTTTTTTTTTTCCTTTGGATGATTTAAGGGTGCATTCCCTTATTAGTGTATTTAAATTTTGCTTTTAAAATTTTTCTAAATGAATCAAATTCAAACTAATTGAGAATTACATTTTTATTTAATCTTATTATGAAATATGCATATGATTAATAACCAAACAAATTGATTGGCCAACAATTGTGGGTTGTAGCTTTGAAAATTGTGAAATAACTGCAGGAAAATTGAATGTATTAATGCTCTCAACTAATTAAGATACCATTATTCTCCAAATTTATTTATTTATTTATTTATTAATTTTAAAAAAGACACAAAATGGGTGAAATTCACTAATACCCAATTTTCGTATCATAATAATGAAAAGAAAAGGATCACGGACTCTTCTTTTTCTTTCCTTTCTAATATTAATTGGATTGAAGTTTAATTTAAGGATGCTTCGCAGGACTAGGACCAGAGGAAGGTACTCAGGATTGACAGGAAGTCTCCGGAAATAATGGTTTAGACGATTGGAGGGATTTTTCTTTTGACTTTTCAAACACTTATCGTAAATCACATGAAACAGCGAAGATCAAAAACTTTTGTGCAGTGTTGTAAAATGATATGGATAATGAGGATTACAAATATAGAAAAATGAGAGATAAAGAATTATTCATAGGTGATCATTAGTAAGCACTAATATGGATATGTGTAACGAATATGATATGTGATATAAGATATACTCATTTTTAACATGTTAAGATACGGAAATATATATATATATATATATATGATAAATAATACAACAAAAAAAATTGACCTTTTAAAAAGTATTTATAAATTATGTCAATAAAAAGTTAAAAATAAAAAAACATAAATGATACAAATAAAAAGATAATGTATAAAAAAATAATACAAAAATAAAATAAAACACTAAAAAAATATTGCAGAACAAAAATGACAAAATAGAAAATAAACATAAATGACAAAAATCATAACCTTGAACATAATGACAGCATAGAACTGGGGCAGGAATAGAACAGAACCAGAACAAATGGAACCAAAATCAGAAGAAGGATAAACTAGAGATGCAGAATGACGTTTCAGGAACAGAAAAAGACGAATAAAGAAACATGAACTAGAAACTACAGAAGGAAGAAGCACGAACCAGAAACAGTAGACGGATTAAGTACGAACCAAAAACAGAAAAAAGGAAGAACAAGGGAAGGACGAGATAATGGTAAAAACGGCACAAATCTACGTTTCGGCACATGCACGCGTCCGATACAGATACGAGTCCAAATCTGGCGTATCCGTGCATCCTGAAAGCGGGCATGACTTCACGCCGAGAGTAATATATGGGTTATTTCCATTCAATATTTTTTGTTAAGCTAAACCGAAAAAGTTGAAAGAGATCATTAATCCATACTTTCATTTCTTCGTCTCTCTGTCTTCAAATAATTGTATCCCACAACATAGACTTTGTGTTAATCTTTCTTCTTTCGGTGTTGGAAGTAAAGACTTGGAAGACTTGTTTCAGTGAGAGGACAGCCACATTTTGAGCACTCATATCAAGAAGTTTTGCACTTATTTTCCCCCACTCTTACCATGAAAAGATATATAAGTGCACTTATAAGTGCCATTCAATTCTCTTATGAATTGTCTGGTTAACAATTGATTGGTATGTAATATATTCGGTCTCAATTCCAATGAAAGGTAACATGAATGTTTAAGAAAAGATAAACATTTTCATATTATTATTAAGTCATGATAGGGTTAATGACCAAATCAATTGATGGGCTAAAAATATAATGCCCAAGCCTTTTAAGAAGTAAAAATGGTGCCATTCGAAAACAGAATTACAAGCTACGTGCCCCTTGTTAATAGCTATGATAATTTTAATACTGCCAGTATATGAAATAAAATGTCTTCACACAAAATCCTTGTTTAGGATATTTCTAAAAAGTCAGAAAAACTTTATACAACAATTAGAAAATGTATTAATGCCATTACGAGGGAATTTGCCTTTTAATTTCCAAAAATGAAGCTATGACGAAGTCAAGGGACAAACCACACCAAATTCGGGACCAGAGAAGATGGTTTTGTCAGGAAATGAATTGCATGTCCTTCAGACACCATATAATAGTTCATAAGCCTTGAACCCCGTGAGACCACCATCAGTTTCTTCGCTAGTTCTTCAACTTTTAGTACTACAATGACAATTTCGCGAGTTGCATGGCTTATCTCTATTCTCTACTACTGTGCATGTCTCAGTTTTCATGTCTCTGTGGTTTCTGGCCTCTGTCTTGATGACCAGAAACTGCTGTTGCTCCAATTGAAGAAGGACCTCAGATTCAACTCTACAGATTCCAGGAAATTGGTGTTCTGGAATGAAAGCCTTGCTTGCAATCAATGGAGTGGTGTAGCTTGGGATGAGGAGGGACATGTTACTGGTCTAGACCTGAGTGAGGAATCAATATCTGGCGGATTTGACAATTCTTGTTCTCTCTTCAATCTCCAATATCTTGAGAATTTGAATTTGGCTTACAATGACTTCAATTCTATGATTCCATCCAGAATTGAAAACTTGAAGAACTTGACTTCTCTGAACTTTTCATATGCTGGCTTTGTGGAGCAGATACCAGTGGAGATTTCTCAGCTAACATGGTTAGCCATTCTTGATTTTACTTATGTTAGAGATTTGAAACTTGGGAACCCCAATCTGGGGAAGCTTGTTTAGAATCTCACTGAAATGAGAGAACTATATCTGGATGATATTGGTATATCACTTAAAGGAAATGAATGGGGTCGTGCTTTATCATCATCACTATCTCATCTACAGGTACTAAGCATGTCGGGATGCAATTTATCAGGCCCCATTGATTCGTCACTAGAAAAGCTTAAGAGTCTCTCCATAATTCGTTTGGATATTAACAATTTCTCAAGCCCGGTGCCTGAATTCTTTGCAAAATTCTCGAATTTGAGCGACTTGAGTCTTTCTGATTGTGGGTTAGAAGGTTGGTTTCCAGAAGAGATCTTCCAAGTACACTCACTTACTTCTCTTGATCTTTCTTGGAATTCTGATCTTCAAGGTTCTCTACCACACTTCCCGCAGAACAGATCTCTCCAGACATTGACACTAAGTGAGACAAAATTTTCTGGAGCATTACCTGATTCCATTGGCAACTTATGGCAGTTGTCTAGATTAGAAATTGCTGAATGCCTATTTAATGGGACGTTACCATATTCAATGTCAAACCTCACAGAGCTCACTTACCTGGACTTGTCATCTAACAACTTCACAGGTCCAATTCCCCCATTTGGTATGTCCAGTAAGCTTAATTTCATAGACCTATATTCAAATGAATTAAGCGGGGGAATTTCATCAACTCATTTGAAAGGCCTGGTAAAGCTAGAGCGCGTCTATTGACAGGACAACTTCCTTAATGGAACCATTCCTTCGTCTCTGTTTTCGCTCCCATTGCTATGGAGAATACATCTTTCTAACAACCATTTTCAAGGTCTGCTGAGTGCAATTTCAAATGTCTCTTTCTTCAACTTACAAGTACTTGATTTAAGCAGTAACTATCTTGAAGGGCCAATTCCTCAATTTATTTTTCATCTCAGACAACTTGAGATTCTCCAACTTTCTTCAAACAAGTTCAATGGTACAATACAGCTAGATATGATTTGGAGACTTAAAAATTTAGATACATTAGATCTTTCAAACAACGACTTGTCAATTGATGCAAATGTTCAGGATGTTCACCTGCTTTCCTTTCCCAAGATGCATTCTTTGCATTTGGCATCCTGCAAGTTGAGACAATTCCCTACATTCTTGAGAAACCAGTCCAAATTAATTGACCTAGACCTCTCAAACAACCAAATTGGAGAAAATGTACCCAACTAGATATGGAAGCCTGCCAATCTTGCCATATTAGATCTTTCTCACAATGCTCTTCATGGAAGAATCCCAAATTCCATCTGCAATGCTTTAAGTCTTAAAGTGCTTGATCTTTCCTCAAACAACTTTAATGGGATCATTCCCCATTGTCTAGCAAAAAGTGAGTCCCTAGGGGTATTGAATCTAGGAAAAAACTATCTTGAAGGCAAAATTCCTGATACTTTTCAAGCTTCATGTGATCTAGTTACTCTCGACCTTCAAAGTAATAATTTACAAGGGCCATTGCCAAAGTCTCTATCCAATTGCACCAAATTAGAGGTATTAGACCTTGGAAATACTAGTATTGACGATCAATTTCCCTGCTTCTTGGAGAAACTATCTGAGCTCCAGGTCTTGGTTTTGCGAAAAAACTATTTCCATGGTCCGATTGGGTGTCCAGAGATGAATGGAAGTTGGGAGAGGCTTCAAATTTTGGATATAAGTTTCAACAATTTTAATGGAACATTACCAAGAAAAAACTTTCTTGCCTGGAAAGCAATGATGCTAGATCAAACAACATCTACAAATGACCTCCACTTTGAATACATCGAAAGATATTGCACTTGTGATAAAGGTTGTTCTGTGGAAAATTCTGGAGTGAAATATTATGATCAAGTGATAGTTACAAACAAAGGTCAGGAAATGTCCTTGAAAAAAATTCTAACAATCCATACTTTCATTGACTTCTCATCCAACCACTTTGAAGGGCTAATACCTAAGGAAATGATGGAATTTAGGGCACTCCACGGTCTCAACCTGTCAAATAATCATCTCTCAGGCCACATCCCCTCATCCATACGGATAATGAAACAACTTGAATCCTTAGACCTGTCCAACAACTCTTTTACTGGAGAGATTCCATCACAGCTTGCAAGTTTGTCTTTCCTTGAATTTTTGGACCTCTCAAATAATCATTTGTTTGGGGAGATCCCTACTGGTACACAGATTCAATCATTTCCAGCATCTTCTTTTATTGGTAACAAAGGATTATGCGGACCTCCGTTAACAAAAAATTGTAGTGGCGTTCCAAGAAATCCAACAGAAGTTGTATATGAGAAGTCAGGAATTGAATTTGATTGGCACTTTGCATTCGCTGGAACGGTTTTCGGGTTAGGAATCACTGTCGGCCCACTTTTCTATTGGAAGAAATGGAGGATAAGGTATTGGAAACTTGTGGACAACATTCTCTGCAGCATCTTCCCTCAGCTTTATCTTGAATACCAAAGGCACTATGGACAAACATACAAAGTTCTGCGTTGGAGGCAGTAGGGGAAAGTGCTAAGTTCAGTAACACAACTTGAGTGTTTATCTATCAGGTAAAGCCACGCATAATTTAATAATAGAAGAACAGTGATATATATTTTCCCTAGCGGAATTGTTTGTATTGTTCAATATGTGTGTGCTTGGTGAATTCACTTTAATCGTAATATTTTTTGTATGTCTTTGCTTAATTGCATGGCTATTTATATATATATTTTTATAGTGAATTGAAAAATTGGTAATTATATTAATATTCATGCAATTTTTTGGTTAAAACTTCGAAAAATATCATATTGTAGTTACGTATATAATTGTATCACAAAACACAAAAAGTTAAATAATATTTTACGAATAATGGGAAAAATTAATTATGGACAAAATTTTTTAAAGTTAACTGTTTTTTATCCTTTATTAAATTATTTACCATGTGGGCTTCTTTTTTCTTTGCTTGTTTTTCTTTTTGAAAATAGTTTTTTTGCTAATTTATATTGAAATTACTTATGCGTCCGTCCTTGTTAATATTCAATTGAGTGACACTTCATAGTAAACTCATTACACTGCATTTAATTTGTAGGGTCATGCTTAATTACATGTAATGATATTTTTAAATCCTTACTAATTAAACTTAGATGAGCCTTAAATAGAATGCTCTTTACTTTTTATGTAATCCTCATATAGTTAATAATATTGTAATTGTATGTAATTGTATATCTGATCTATGGATGTTACTAATATGAGGAGATTAAATGATTGAGTTTTGTGCATACTAAATTTTATTATTGATCTAACAAGAAAACATGTTTGTGGCACTTATTGGAGCATAATTGGTCAAATCATATTTATGCTTAAAATCCGTACATGTATTTTTAAAAGACAGTGGTGAAGGTGTCTTAGAAAATAGTCTTTAGTTTAAAAAATATTTAGCTAAGCATTACCTTTGTGGCTGGTCACCATGTTGCGTCTATCAATTGGACCCTCAATTAAAAGGGAAATTATGTACAACCTTATAAACTATAGTCTAAATAATTTTAGTCCATGAATTTTAAAATGTAACACTTAACTTTCTTATGACACCTTATGACAATCACATAATTTTTAAGTATTAATTTTAAATATTATATGATTGTTTCTGAAAAAAAAATTATAATTTTAATCCTTCACTGTAGTATGATTAAGGAAAGATTTTTGTGTTTTTTCCCAAAAGAAGTATGTAGTAGTCACCAAATTTAGATAAATTTGTAACTTTTTTCAATGTTCTTTTTTTGTGTTCATTTTTTTGACTAATTGCTAATACTGGTTTTTAAGAGTATTGATTATCTAATTGTTTTATTATTGTAAATTTTAGATGGAGAGGAACTGTTGAAACATGTATCATAAGCATATACAAATATGGTGCAGCTTGAGTAAGAAGTAAATGAAGTTGAAATGTGATATAGTTTAATATATTGGTGTGGTGGATTAATGTTATTTTTTCCTGTACTTGAACTTTTAAATTGGTTTTGTAATTAAATATTGTGTTTATGTTATTTTATCTAGTATACATGACATTTTATTTAATTTCCTTTGAGTGGGTTGGCCTTCTTTGCTCACAACCCTCCAAGAACTGAAATGAAATGTATTGATACTGATATTCAAGTGTAAGCCCACAAATACCACTTCTTATTTGGGCCATTTCTTTTGTTTTTCTTGGAAATGTTTCATTTTTAAAATCAGTTTCTAGAAAATTTTAATAAAGAAACAAATGATATTATCCCTAATTGATTTTGTCAAAATTAGATTTTTTTTTTGTTCGTATGGTTTAAGGGTGCATTCTCTAATCAATGCATTTAAATTTTACTTTTAATTTTTGTCTAAAAGAAAAAGTTCAAACCAAACAAATTCATTGGCCAAAAATATGTTAGAATAAAATGCCTTTGCAGAACAAAATTACAATTTACATGTCTCTCTTATTTTTTTTATCTTTAATTATTCCTTATCTAAACATAATATGTTACGCATTGTCAATTAATTTAAGATTATTTATAAATTTTTAAATTGTTTCAGTTAAACAGGATGGGCAAAAAATAGTAAGATAATTTTTGTGCGATATACTAAAATGATAGGGATATTAAGGCTTAAAATTATTTTAAAAAAATGAGAGATAAAGAACTATGCTACCTGCATTTCTCCAAAATAGAAGAACCATGCTAGCAACCACCACCATTTTAATCATTTTAGACCTCACTCAAATTATTTATAAAAAACTAAAAATACTGTTTTTTGTTTATTTTGTGTGATTTTACTCATATCTAATTAGTTTGTGCATTTGTAGCTTGATTCATTCGTTCGGTTTGGCATTAATTTTTTCCAAAATGAAATTTGCCTTCCAAACCTCCATTTACACAAAAAGCAAAAAATGCTTGTTTTTTCTGGTATGAACTATAGCAAAACTCAACTCAATTTTCAAGCAAAAATTTCCAAACATAAATTAGAGTCATGCAAAATCATGTTTAACAAAAATTAATTTTGAAAATAAAATTGATTTGAAATCATGTTGATCTAATATTAATCCAAATATGCACATAATATATTTAGTCTTAATTCTAATAAAAGGTTATGAAACGTTTAGAAAAGAAAGGCATTGTAATATTATTATGAAGTATTATTGATAAAAATAATAACCAAATCAATTGTTGGGCCAAAAATATAATGCTCAAGCTTTTTAAGAAAAAAGAAGTTATAATTGCGCCTTTCCAAAACAAAATTAAAGATCACATGTGCTTGTATTTTAGCTATGACAATACATTAATAATTGCACAATAAGAAATAAAATCTTCCATACAAAATCCTATTTTTTCTAATAAAAAAAATGCTTCCTTCCAAATTAAACAGAGTATGTAAATTGAGGACAATGAGGAACATATGTCCGAACTTGATAATGACAAAAATACAAGGAGTTTTAGTAAAATTATGGGCATCCAAATTGAGGCGTCTTCTAATCCATGCACACGAGTAATCATGTCTACAGAGCATAATATATCTACAATCTTAGATTATGTCGCATCACTCAAAAGCATCATTATCAAAAGAATTCAAGGCCATAATAAGGTTCTGGGCATTTGAGCAAAAAGCGCCACCAGAATTCAAGTTGCACAAGGCCCACTAGATTACAGTTCGAAGGGTAAGAACTTCAATTATTCATACTTGGTAAGTTCCATCATAGAAATTAGACATAGAGTATATAATTTCTCCATTCAAATTCTTAAATATTATACTATTCCCTGATCTTCTGTCATCTGCACACGTGGCTCCATCAGTGAAACATGACCATTCACATCCTTTAATTCTTTTGGATTATAGGGCTTATGGAGAATTGTCAAGTGAAAGGATTACCTCCTTTTTATTTGCTTGCTTCCATTTAACTAGGAGTCTTCAAGCTTTATAAATTAAACTCTTATCTCCCCAATCGTTGCTACCCTAAACCTTGTGATTTCTAGTGTTCCACAATAATCACGATATACAACAAAATTGCTCTTTCAAATTCATTGGATGGTTTAAGAGTACAGAGTAGAAACATTTAGTGAAGCTATGGGCTTCTAAATACTTCCTAGATGTTTCCATTGATTCTAAATTCTTCTTGCACACACGCAGTTAAACAAAGCATGGAAAGTATCTTTAAGTTCTTGACATAATGAATATTCAAGATTGACTTTAATGCCTCTACTTCTAAGATTGGCAAGCATTGAAGTCAAATCTCTGCATGCTCTCCATAAGAAATCCTTCATCTTTGGTAGTATGTCCAAGTTCCATATCCTTCGTCATGGAAATTCTAAAAGGTTTGGTTTTGGATTGAATATTAATTTATGGGCTATATAATAAGTTTATTTAACCATATAATTCCCCTTTTTACTATGATGCCATATTCTCTAGTCACTCCTGTCCGTTATACAAATAGGAATCTTATGAATAGTTCAAACATCTTCCTCCACAAACATGTTATTCAGTTTCACGATGTCCCATCTATGCTTTCATGTACATAATAACCATGCTTTCCTATCCTCACTGTCTCCAAGGATGTGAATATTAGTAGGGGTAAAATGGCCTTTATAGGGAAGCCCACATCCTAATAGTAAGACAATTCTCCCTTCCTCCATCGCATACCCTATTTCAATAGAGAAAATTTTGACTAAACACTCTTCCATGTAAAGCTCATATTGTACCGTAATAGAGTAGACCAGAATTCCCATTCTAAAAAGTATTTTGTTTTATGAACCAAATAAGCAAGAGTTTTGTGGGTCACACTAAGTCACCAACCCTGCTTGCCAAGCATGGCCATAATTAAATAGTGTAAGCTTTGGAATGGGTCCAATCACATCTTCATTATAGATGTAGGAATATTTGACATTCTATTCACTGTGTATTATCTAGCTAATCCATTTAGCATCAAAGCTCATTCTTTCCATCATTCCTTTCAGAAAACACTAATTTACTATACCATATACCTTATTGACATATGTTTCAATGGTTATGTAGCCCTTATTTCCCCTTGTTTTCCTTTTCATATAGTGGATGAGCTCGAAAGCTACTAAAATGTTATTTGTAATCAGCCATCTTCGGATAAAAGTTGACTAGTACTCAGAAACTGGAGATGACAAAATTTTCTTCAGTCTATTAGCAATAGCCTTTGCCACAACCTTATAAAGCACATTACACATAGATATGGGTTTATAATCATTTAAGCTAACAGGGGAGTTGGATTTGGCAATAAGGACCACTAACTTCTTTGCTAAGTCTTCTAGAAAAAAACTCATTAGTCAGCTAGGTAGTGCAACTTTCTATCACTTTATCTCCAATGATATGCCAGAACTTCTGGAAAAAGGATGGAATAAAATCTGTTGGGACTAGGAGATTTTTCTGGATGCATTTGAAAATATCTTTGTTGAATTTAACAGCATCAAATTGTTTTGTCAATATATCATTATTGCAATCAGTCCCCCACTTTCCTTATTAGATTCAAAACATAGTCTGGCTAAGCTTTAGATCCTTTGTACACTTGTTCAAAGTGATCAAGAATTAGATTTTGCATACGTTCATGATAAAAAATACATACCTTGCCATCGTTGATCAGTTTCGTGAATGTGTTGGTCCTCCTTTGTATTGAAGCTTGGGTATGGAAAAACTTTATATTACAGTCCCCTCCTTTAAACCAATGTAGCTTTGATTGATTTCTCCATTTTATCTTATCTTGCTATAGTAATTATTCTTTTCCTCCCACAGCTTATAAAACTTGCTGTTCTGGTTCTCTTATAAGCTATGGTGCAGTGCATTCAACTTTTTTTGTATCTCTTTTGTTTGATTCCAGCAATCTCCATTTAAATCTCAGTTCCATTCTTCTAACTTTCTTTAGTAGTTAGCCAATCTTTTGTTGATTTTTGCAGATGACTTTGCGGTCCAACTTCTGTTGACTACGTCAACTATGCCTTCTTATAAAATCTAAGAATTCTCAAATCTAAATCATCTTTTACCTCTCTTAGCTTGCTCTGGATTTGTGCACACTTTTAGCAGAGAGTGATCCGAGTATGACACAACCAAGGCTTCTAATATACTATTCGAGAATATACAAAGCCAATCATCATTGGCCATCGCACGATCTAATCTTTCCCTCACAACATTGTTAGCTTCTATTCTTCTTTCCTAGGTAAAGGTGCACCCCTTCGACTGTAGATAATTTAAACCGCTTTCTTCAATGGCAGCTTTAAGACCTGGGAGAAAGAAATTTGGAATGTTTGCTCAACAAGGAAAATCTGGATATTGGATAACTTTGAAGAGCTTAAGTGATATTGTTATGTGTAATATATTTGGTTTCTTTAATGGTGTGTATAGGGCAGACTTCATAAAAACTCTCACCCTCATAATTGCTATTAGGTGGGCAACCAGTAACCTAATTTCTTAGAGCGTTTTCAACTCTAACGCATAGAATTTGATAAAGAATATTTTGCTCTAATGAAAAAAATGATTCTGATTTATAACGTATTGTTCAAGACTGCAATACCATTCTAGTGACATGACTTGACTTCGTATGTAAGTGGATAAGAAGAAATTCAAACTTTGATGCTCATCACATAGCCAAGAATTCGTTAAGTTCTAATAGCTTTCCTGTGAGGACCTTTTCGTCTATATACTCCTATGATCAACCTACTTGATTAATTAAATAGTGGTTATTCTAAAAGAAAAATTCAACACAGTTAAACTTGTTTAAGACAAATGATTTTAAAAAATTCAAAAGAATGTAAGCTAAGAAGAAAAAGTGTATGTTAAAAAATTAGAATAAACAGTTACACATATAATTAAGTTGTGACTACTAACAACCTAAAGTAAATTTAAGATAAGCTATATTTTAATTTTTTTTGTTTAGTTGGAAATTAGTTATCCGGTGCATTTTAAAGAATCATTCAATCATTTATTACGAAGTACCAACAGGTTACAGACAAACTAGTACAAAATTTGTTTCCTTTCTAACTTTAAAAGGGTCATCAACTAGTTGACAATGACTTGGACTTTATAGGTTTACTTTGACGTTGCTTCACTTCTGGATTGGATATAATTAATTAATATGCGATAGCAACAATATCTGACTAACCACAATACACAAGTCGAGAAATGGAAATTAAGATACAAAATTACAGAAAAAAAAAAAAGCATCGCTTCTAAAAAAGTGATTGAGTCTTCATAATTTAGAAGTTTGTAATTGAGTCCTTATTGGCGCAATATTGTAGTGTTAATAGTCCTTATTGTTTCAATTTTTTTTAATTGAGTCCCTGTTATTGGATAGGTTCTTTTATGCAAGGAAATTAATATGTTCACTTGGATCCTTACACAGTAAGTCATATTTCTTCACTAATTACTGTGTCCCTCTCAGATTTTCTTTTCTTTCATCTGTATATGACATAATAGAGCATAAACATACCAAAACATTACAGCAATATAGCATAATATCATGTAAGAAAACAAAATTCAAATTTTGCACTTGCTTTTCTCATAGCATTTGTGTTTGTTGGAGCCACTATCCTTTCCTTCATGAGAAAAGTATAAAATTGATCCCTCACTTTTACATTTTGTAACAATTTGGTCCCTCACAAATTTTAATTTATGCGAAACTAGTCCTTCATAAATTTAAATTTGTACAAAATAAGTCATTCGTTTGTAATAATAAGGGACTAATTTTGTATTAAATAAGATTTCTAAAAGACTGATTTGTTACAGTTATTTGTGAGAGACCAAAGTATCACAATGTGTAAAAATAGAGAATCGATTTGGTACTTCTCTCTTTTCTTCACTATTCCCAAAGATTAGTTTTCACTTTTCCATTGTCATAAAATGACAAGCCCTAATGTCCATGACAAATTAAATGAATGACAATATATCAATTTAATATACTTAGTGCAGAATTTTCTGTCATAAGTTAGTTCTCTTTATAAACTAACTTCATTATTTACCTTTGGTTTAATCTATTCCCTTATCTAGTAAAATAAAGTCATATCTATGGATTTTTGTTATATTAAATTGGGTAGCACATGGAATTCTTAATTAGCCCAAATTGGTGGCAAGCTATCTAATTCCTACATGATTGTAATTACATAGAAAGAGAATATGAAGATATTGCCTTGCAGTTGAATTGATTGAGAGTTGAAAGAAGTTAGGAAACAATTAGATCGGGCCAAATTAATCAAGTCTAAAAGTTTTGGTCCGACATGTCTAAAATGGCATATAAAACAATGAGGCAGGCCGAGATCACTGACTAATCTTATGATTAGAAAACATATATGTCTAAAATGGCATATAAAACAATGAGGCAGGCCGAGATCACTAATTAATCCTATGATTAGAAAACATATGACACTAAATGATAAATCTGAATAAAGAAGAAAGAGAGAGGCAAAGGTCAATGATTGTCACATGTTGGTTCTTATATGTTCAGCCATGGGTTACAATGTTCAGTTGGCTTTCACAATCAAACTTTCACAAGTGAGAAAGAATAGCTTAACAACATTCCCCACACAAAACATAATCTAGCTCGAGCCAAGGCAGAGTATCTTATGAGAGACAAGGAAAAAGCGGTCAAACATAGTTTAGACTATTTAACAAAACAAGATACATACAAGTTGGCTCTGCTAATTTACACCTAGTGGCAATGAAAAATTCCTATAAAGGCAAGATCTAAAGCATACCTTAAGAGAGCTAAGCACAAAAGACAGTAAGTAGAGCACAAAGAACAAGCACGATATAGCAACAGAGCACGGTGGTCGAGCACGGTGTCACGGCCGAGCATAGTGATGCAACCCACAGCAGAGAACGACCATAGAGGCATAGCCACACAGAAACACAGCACGGAGCCAATGTTTTACCCTAGATAGGAAATTAGGAATAACGAAATAAGAAAGGTTTTTTTTTTCCATTTAACTTATTTTTAAATGGCTTTAACGTCGGATATGACTAACATTAGCTAGTCCTTGCTACATTTTTGACATTCTAATGCTTAACCAACGTTAAAAATAACTTCTTTTTCAGTGATAAGCGCATTCAAGCATGTTGCAGCTTAAGTAAAAGCAAAAGAAGATGAAATGTGATTCTTTGTTACCATAGATTGATATGGTCTAAAACTTGGATTAATGAAATTTGTCCTTGTTTTTGTGCTTGAACTATTAAGCTGGGTTTTACTATTTTTGTTTTCTATTATTTCATCTTGCATATGTTACATTTTATTTAGATTTGTCAAACCACTAGCTCTTCTATAAAACTCTTTAAATTGGAATGGACTAAGACCAACTATAATATTTATGAAATTTATATGCTAAATACCTTATTTTACATGAGTAAATATTTTTTAGTGATTTTATGAATTGAAAAAGTAAGAGAATGCACTTGGAGTAAGAGTGCATTTTTATAAGTGATAATATTGATAAAAAGAAATTTAGGAAGACTTAAATATGAATGGAAGTAATATTATATATGAACAAAGGCTAGTTTAAGTGGTTAAACATCACCTTTTGCACCAAAGGCACTCAAGTTCAATTCTCCCATGGATAATTTTGAAACTTTTAAGATTTTTGCCACATGTCTCCCACAAGAAATTACCAATTTGCCCTTAATTATATATTCACCTCTATCGTCCTCCTTACTCTCATGCAGACATCTTCGTGTGACCATGGATAAACATCTTCATCCTTTTTCTACCATGACAATGCTTGTCTATGTCTTGCCGGCGTTTGTTCATCCTCGATGGCCATGCTTTGTTGATGTTGCATCATTACTTTGGTTTAAAAATGCTAGGGCTCTGGCAAAAACCCTATTTGGAATTTCATATCAATTTGAGCAAGATTAGGTATGTTTTTTGTTGAATTTTCATAAGGCATTACTTCCTTAGTATGTTTTGGCCCTTTCTTCATTGATTTCACTTATCAATTTCATCGATTAAGCTCTAAAATCTAAAGTCCCTATTTATAGCATATTCCTTGCAACTATAAAGATAGATGAGTGAAATTGGTGTGTTTTTCTTCAAGTTGTCTTAGGACTTTAGTTCTAGGAAGTGTTTTGAAGCTTTCTCTATTGTTTTAATTAGTTAGTTTCATCAATTTGGCTTAAAATTGGAAAACCCCAATTTGGTATTATTCGTGCGAAAGAAGTGGAACTTAAAGCTCAATTCGGTGTGATCTTGTCAAATTAAGTTGGGGCTTCATGCCCTAGGAAATTTTAGACCATTCTTCCCTGCAATCTGTGGTTAATTTCAAGTCTTAGCTCCAAAAATTGAAACCCCTAATTGGGTTATGTGTGTTCTTACTTGTAGGGTGATGGAAATTAAGGTTTTTGGGTTTCTCTAACATCACTAAGCATCTAAAGGAAGGATTATAGCTATTGAAAGTTTTTGTTTGAGTTATAAATTAATTAGATAATTTTCCTTAATTTTCTTGGATTTTTATTGATATAAAAGGAAGGAAAGATGAATGGAAAGCCTTGTTGCAGTTGATAAAGTAGCTATAGATGACTACTATAATTTAATAAGTAATTTTGGGATTTGGTTGGTTGACATTTAATGCTACATTGATGAAACTGATAAATTCTGAAATATGGAATAAGACAAAATTAAAGCTAGGTGGAGAGGATCTAAGGTATTAAATGTTGTTTAATGTCATAAATTAATTTTGGTTTAAGAAATTGTCATTTCCAAGCTATGGAATGAAGTTAGATGATTAGTAATTATGAAGATCGAAGTTAGAGAAAAAACTTGTTGCAAGTGTAATGGAAAAGAAATGGATTATTAAATTCTTAAAGGACTTGAATAGAAATTAATCAAGTAATATGGGGAAACATATGATGTTACTACTTAGGATTAAATTAAGCATGTTATCAGCCTAACTAAGTGGTGTTTATTTAATAATTAGACTTTGAAATATGAAGTAAGATATAATTATGAAAGACTGTGTTTAATGATCTTTGAATCATAAATATTGAGACTTATGTTTATGGTTCAAAAGCAAATGAATAGCTAAATAAATAAATTGATAGAATTAATTAGACTATTTTTGGATATCAAAGGTTAAGAAAGCGCTACTTGATTTTATAGGTCCTTAGGACTAATAAGGATCAAGGGAATTGTTAAAGGCTTTAAGGAGAGGTGTTGTGCTCCTCTTCAAGTGAATAGATAATGCTAATAATGCGAATTTCTATTTTACAGTATCACTTTGCGCAAAAAAAAAAAAGGTATAATATTGTTATTCAAACTTCCTTATGCTCTAGGCAAACTTCCTAGAATTTATAAACTTCATTTATATTTTCTAAATATTGTGACAATTTTGGACTTGTGAAATACTCTGAGTTTACATTTTTGGATTTCACTAATTATAAGTTTTGGATTTATAATGATTTTAAATTTTTAGACTTTTATGTTCCGTACTTTGAAGTGTTCTAATTTTACATTCATGAAGTACTATGATTTTTTAATGATGAAGCATTCTGAATTTGTAATTATCATTTACTCTTATTTTGAGGTTTGAAACTACACTTCTTTTGTTTTTCTAGATATTTTGAAATCTCTAAATTTTAACAAATTTGTATCTATACTTAGAAATACCAGGCATTTGATAATTTTCTAACTTTTTTTAAAGTACTTTGATTCTATGTTATAAAACACTTTGATTTTGCATTTATGAAGCCATATGATTCTATACTTATGATGTACTCCAACTTTGAATTTTGAATCACATTGATTTTGTTTCTCTAAATAAGTTTGAGTTTGGATTTCTAAACGTACTCTAATTTTGAACTTTTGATTTGTTTGATTATGTATTTGTGTACGTAAGAGAATTTTTAAGGAATCCATCCTAAATAGGACCTTATAACTAATGACAATAGACGTTAATAGTTGTGTACTATGATATGATATTTTGATATGACTGAGGCATAATGTCATGTTATGATATTCTGTCAGAGGCTTAAGGCCATTATTCTGATCATATCGAGCTGTATTGCTTGAGTTTGATATCTGATCTAATATGACAAAATAGCTTAGAGTTAGCATCTGATTCAGATGGTTTTGTTGGATGTTCCTTACCCTTTCTATTGAAAACTGATTTCTTATGCATTTATCCTATTGATAAGCTCATGAGTAATATGATTTTTCTTCTGTTTGAGAACTAAATTTTTAAAAAGAAATAATGATGATTTTAAATTCTAGTTTGTGTTATATATCTTTATGTGGGCACGAGGGTGAATGTTATGAATATCTTTTTATTCTGTATTGAATAAATTACTTTGTATTTATGTCTCATGTTACAAAGACAATAGTTTGTTTATGAAAAACTCTACCATATCAGGTCTGCCCCTTGCATTACGTAATTAGTATTATCCACTCACTCCTTTATTTCCGTTATTTTCAAAGAGCAATGTTGACCATGGACCTTTTACTACATAGAAAGATGTTAGATATTCCTTAGTGAGTTATGCATTGTCCGCAATGTTGCAGTTTATTTCATGTTGTTGAATATTGTAAATTTTGTAATCTAGTTGCTTTAATCGTCACAAGCAAGAAATTAGATACTTTGTTGTATATCTAAGATTGCCTAGTTATATATTTTGTGAGAGCAGAGCTCTCTTGCTTTCTAATTTATAGGTCTTAGGCGTAGAAATTTTGGAGAGTCTATATTCCAGAAGAGACTCTACTAAAATTCCTACATGAAAGCCAATTAGTAAATATTATGCTTATGGATTGATATAATCTGGTAATCTACATTTGGTAGGTATGTTGTCAAACTATTTAAGTTGTCTGACTTTTTTCGATACGCAGAGGTAATGTTTACTTCGTTTTCAATAACGGTCGCATTTCCTTAATTAAGAGTGTGACACCTATACTCTTTATAGGTATATGATTCCATAACAAACACATGATAAATCAATCCAAGAGCAGAATCAATGATGAGAATCAACAATATAGTCTCTCTTAATTTTTTTAGGCAGTTTTTGCGGGGTCACATGATCACCAAATTTATAGAATGATAGCAATGCTCACTCATGACTTTCATCAAACACTTGGAGACCCAATCAATTTCCTTACTCGACCTTTGTAATGTAGAAATTGTGAATAATGGGGATTTCCATGTGCATCAAAAATTACTTTTAAACAACTTTTCTATTTCAATGAGAGCTAATCTATGTATAGTTGGAGCAAAAGAAGCTGTAAGAAGCGATTATAGGGAAAACTATATTTTCAGTCCTTATAGTTTCATTCAATTTTCAATTTGGTCCATATAATTTAAAAATTTGTAATTGAATCCTTTTAATATTATTATTATCAGCGGTAACAAGAAAGGATCCTATTTTTTTGTAAAAAGAAATTTATAAATTTTTAATAAAATTCAATAATTTTTTATTAAAAGCTAATTTTTTTAAATTAAGGCCGTGTTTTGTCACAGAGAGGATCCAAACACCAAAATGTTAAATAATATTTTAAGATTATTGAGAAAAAATAATTGTGGACAGAATTTTTGAAAATTAACTGTTTTTTACCCTTTATTAAATTATCTGCCATGTCTATGCTTCTTTTCTCTTTGCTTTTTTTCTTTTTGAAAAAAAAAAAACACTTTTTCTCTAATTTATCGAAATTATTTTTGGCGCATGATGGTGGATGCTAATTGAAAAGGGCATGTGAACCTATTGGACGGTGATCAGTGTTTATGATATGTTTACTAATGCGTACTTATCAATATTCATTTGAGTGACACTTCTTTGTAAGCTCGTTAATCTGCAATTATTTTATAGGGTCATACTTAATTACATGCATTTATATTTTTTAATCTTTACTAATTAAATTTAGGTGGGCCTTAAATAGAATGTTCATTACTCTTTATGTAACCCTTACATAGTTAATAACATGGTTACCTTCGTAATTGTATATTTGATTTAAGGATGATACTGAGGATATCAAAGGATTTAGTGAAATTTGTGCATAATATAGGTTCTATTATTGATCTAAAAAGAAAACATGTTTGGAGCACTTATTGGAGCTTAATTGGTCAAATTCTATTTATGCTTAAAATCTGTACACGTATTTTTAGAGACCATTGTGAAGGTGTGTCTTACAAAATTGTCTTTTGTTTAAAAAATATCTAGTTAATCTTTGACTTTGTGGCTGGCTACATTGTTGTGTCTATCAAATAGACCTTCAATTAAAAGGGATATTATGTATAACCCTTATAGTAAAAATAATTTAGCATATGAATTTTGAATTGTATCACTTAACTTTCTTAACTCGTTGTAAGAGGTGTAGATTATAGAATTTTAAAGTCATGTGATTACTTATGAAAATAATAATTTTTAAATATTATATGATTTTTTCCCCAAAAAAAAAAAGCAATTTTAGTCCCACACATTTTATCTTGAGAATAAATTGGTCTTTCAAAGATAGAAAGTGTCAAAACGATCTAATAAAGATGAAAATGTAAATTGATTAGGATTTTCCCTTTGTGAGAAGAAACCTCTATTTTTTGAATATTTTTATTTTTTGAGGACCAATTTAACATTATCTATTTTTATCGGACCAAATTGATCTTTAGATGAAAGTGAAGGGTCAAAATTACATTTTTTTCATTTCTTATAATAGTTTATTAGAAAAAAATTACATTTTAAGTTTATGTGTCTAAACTGTAATTCAGCCATAATTTAAAAGGACTCTATATGGAGTTACCTCTTTACCCAAAAATATTTTGGAAAATAAAAATATAAGACTAGTAAACTTGGGATTATAAGACATGCAGATATTACCCCTTTAAAAACATTAAACTCCTAATCATCATAATTCATAACAATAGGACGAAGCCTTTTTAGAAAAAAGAAAAAGAAAAGATATAGTAGTGGTCAAACTTAGATAAATTTGTAATCTTTTTTTAATGATCTTTGCATTCATTTTATTTACTAATTATTAATGAAGGATTTTATAGGTATTGTTTATTAATAGTTTTACTATAGTAAATTTTATATGGAAAGAATACCATAAAATATAGATCATAAACATATTCATATATAATGCTGCTGGAATAAGAAATAAATGAAGATCAAATGTGATTTTAGGTGGTTGTAAACATTTGAATTTTATATTAGTGATACTGGTTTAATACATCGGCTCATTTTAATGCATCTCAATCTTTCTCAGCAAAGCTCCATGCTTTCACACTTCTAGTTTTTTGCTTCGACTTATTGTCGTCTTTAAATCTTTAACATCATCCATTAAAATGTTAATAATATTTCATTCAAGTATAAGCCCACAAATGAGGTCACCTTACGTCACACTCGCGACATTCCTCTCATTAATTAGCTAACCCAAACTATATTGGTCGTCATGTGTCCAGATCTCCTCCACTAAGGAGATTAATGCAGATTCTCCAGTAGGATCGGATCAACCATTGGATGCATCTAACCATTCTCATTATGCCACGTGTGTGTTTTGATTTATATAGCTTTTTAATATTTTACTAAGCAGAACAACACCGTTTTAATCTCCTTCATGCTTTGCGAAGCAAGCAACTCCATTTCTCAACTTGCTCTTCATCACTCACATAACAAAAGGGCAAACTCTGTGTCTTCAAAAATTCATCTTTTGTGTTGTTGTCTCTCTATTGGAGTTTTCTTTTAGCAGTCTCTCTCTCCCCTTGAGTTTGATATTGGTAGGAAAGAGCATCGAATTTGGCCTGTCAAAGTTTCACATCAATTATGATTATAACCCCTTCTTCCCTCATTAGTTCTATTTTAAGTTGTCAAAAACTTCGTGTTTTTGGTTGTGATTTAAATTCTTCTACACCTTGTAATGTGGTGAATCATTTTGTTGCTTCTCGCTAATTTCATTGCCCTTTACATTTTCTCTCTGGGATTTTAATTTTGAAAATATGTTAATTGGTATCTTTTTTATCTCTAGGGTATATTCTTGTTAATTCTAGATTAACAAAATAGGAGTTTGCAATTTTTTCTTCCTTGGCTATTCTTGGTGTTTTGAAATACAATACTTATTTGAGGTATTTTAGTTTTTGATATTCAATTTTAAATCTATCGTTTGTTACTTATATTACCCAAAACACACCTCAGAAGCCTACAGAGTCCTTAAGAAGAAGCTAATAAAAGTCTAAGATAGATATAGATGACAGGAGATGGAGATAGTAGGAAGAGAAATAGAGTTGTTCTGCTTCGCACCACATGAAGAAGAGAAAAAACAATGTCGTTTTGCTTAGTGAAATATTAAAAAGAAATATAAATCAAAATCAACACATGGTAGAATGAGAATGATTAGATGTATCCAATGGTTGGTCTGTCCCTACTAAAGAATCTGCATGAATATCTCTACCGGAAGTGATCGAAACCCAAAATTAGTTTAATCTTCTTAGATAGAAAGTATCAAAACGAATAACTACAATTGAAATAGTAAATTAATTTAGTTCAAATGACCATTTTTATTTTATATTATTGAAAAGCTGACAAGAACATATGTTAATTAAGAAATTGTCTTTTATTTAATACACGTTTAGTCAATAATATACTGTAATCTAATTACAGTTTTAGTATGTACTTTAGATAGGTAAAATATAAAACTAATAAACATAGCAATTAAAAGATATTTCTCAATGACATTCCCAACAACAAGTGAAAGGTCTACCAAACTTGATTCTTAAGTAGGCCCAATATAGTGGGTTGGGTTGGCATATCATTGGCCCGAATGAAGATCACTTACCCCATGCAATGCAACCCTCAAAACTTTGGGGTGTCAATTGTTTAGAATGATTGATGATTTTCTTTTGTTACTGAAACAAAGTATGCGCAGTAGTTGTCGAACTTAATATAGATAAGTTTGTAATTTTTTTAATGCCACTATTTTAATCCTTTACTTTGTACTTTAGTATCAATTTAATCATTCATTACTTTGTAGTGACAAAATAGTTTTTTAAAAATTAAAAATAACAAAAAATATTAGTCTCTTAAAATGATTATGAGAGACTTATCTTTGATATAATAATGAATTGCTTTTGTTTATTATTCAATTTTTTAGGGGCTATTTTAGTACTACAAATTACTAAAAGACTAAATTGATACTGAGACAAAAAGTAAAGAATTAAAATAATTTTTTTTTTAATTTTGTTTGTATACATTTCATGGTCTCCAGTAATGATTTATTAATGGTATTCATTATCTATTGTTTTATTATTATGAATTTTAGATGAAGAGGATAACTTTGAGAGGAGTATCCAATATCTTAAATATATTCAGATATGGTGCAACTTGAGTAAGAGAGATGAATAAAGATGAAATGTGATTTAATGTTGTTGTGATTGTTCGAATTAATTTGGTCCAATTTGACGTGGTTTAATACAATGGTGTGATGGATTAATGCTAATTGTCATTGAATTTGAACTTGAACTACTAAGTTGGTGTTGTTAATGTGTTTTCTGATATTTTATTTGGCATAAATTGCACTTTATAGAATTATACTTGTCTCCCAATTTTTTAATTTATGGCATTAGTGTTTGCTATTTTTGTTTTGAAAAAGTATTTGTTTTACGCTCACATTACTAAAGAAGGAAGTAGTTGGGACTGACTTTAAATTTTGAATAAAAAGTAATTTTTAGAAAATGATAAAAATAATTCTAAAAGCGCATAAACTCTGTCAAAGTCCACAAAAATGGGCCAGAAACGTGTACAATGAAAATAATTTTATTTATTTTAACATTAAATTTTTTAAAAAAATACTTTTATCCTCTATATTCATGTTTGTATATAAATAAAAAAATTATTTCTACGTTAGATAAACTCCATTAATGATAAAATTCACTTTTCAAATAAATGTTTTTAAATATGAATTAATGTCATATACTAATACTATAGATAGATATTGATCATTATGTCAACATTAACAGATTTAATAAAATAAATTATCATAGTAAAACTGAATTTTTATAAAAAAAAAATATGATTGCATATTAAATTTTAGATAAATAAATGGAATATCTTACTATCACTTTGTAATAAATAGAATCATTAAAGCTTCCCTTTGGTGTCTCAGCGCATTATTTTGGAAGCTATTATCTATTTTAATATATTAGCTTTCAATTAAAAACTCACAGCCTTCATTATTGTTGAAAAGGAAATAAAAATCCTACTGAAGTTTTTTGTTTTATAATCGGTTCTTTTGTAGATTTGGTCTGATTATCTATGTGAACCGAATTGGTTGGTTCATTGAATTATTGTTAGTCCAATCCAATATTCTGAGTTGATTGACTATAATTGCATTAACCTTTACAGAGGCCTTGAATTTAATGCAAAGCATTGCAAGAACTTCCAGAAAATCATGTTCAATTTGAATGTGTAATTTGGGAGAGGAAATTTTTCTCGACGTCTAAAACACGTAATTGAAAGTTGCACAAAACAGGAAAATTGAAAATTTTTGTATGGTACTATACTGATATGAATAATGAGAATTAATACTATAAATAAAGTTTGTTGAATTTCTGTACTATTGATATCTACCAATCTTTCAAGAGCACCGCATGCATAATAATAATTATTAAGCAAAAGTGCTGTTAAAGTTTCCTTCACAATTTTGTTTTCATGTTGCCCATCTTCAAGAACTACATTTAAATAAACCCCACTCTCAAAAATTTAATCAAAACATTTTATTTAAAATACTAAGAATCTAATATATTAATAATTTTAATCAATAGTTCCAACTTGTCTATTCAAACAAAATGATCATTTTTCCATATACAGTGTTGTCGTAAAAATCGGGCATGGCTTAAAATGGAGAGTAATATATGAAGTTTTTACTTTCAATATTGCAGGCATGACTTCATTCAAATCCATACTTTCGTGTCTTCTTTTGCATCTTCAAAACAATTCATTTATTCCTGATATATAATTATTTTGAACCTATCTTCAAGGCATATATGCAAATAAACCCTACACTCTTCAAATTTTAATGGAAACACTTGATTTAAAATACTAAGAATTAAAATGATCTTTACTTCAACATTTTTACGGCATCATCATACAAAGCGGCCATGACTTCAAATTGAGAGTAATATATGGATTTTTTTTCCATTCAAACTTTTGTGCCACCAAAATGATAATTATTAAATAAAAGTTCACTTTTAATTTCTAAGTTTTTATTCGTATCTTGTTTTCGTGTTATTTCAATTGATATTCCTAGTAAATAAGTTCAACAATATATAGATATTATACTTGACTACTTAGATACTTATTTTATTGCTCACATATGTAATTATTTTGCAAGAAATACATTAAAGAAAATCCCACACACTCCAAATTTCTATCAAAACATGTGATTAAGAATATTAAGAATCTAATATGCTAATGATTTTATTAGGAATAGTTCTAATTTCAATCTACATATTCAATCAAAATTATCCTTACTTCAACAAGTTTACAGTGTCATCGTGCAACGCAAGCATGACTTCAAATCGAGAGTAATATATGAATTTATTCCATCCAATATTTCTGATTAAACCAAACCAAAAAGTTGAAAGAGATCATAGACCCATACTTTTCCATCTTCAAATAATTGTCCCACGGCATAGACTTTTTGTTAGTCTTTCTTCTTTCGACGTTGGGAGTGATCGAGACGTTGAAGACTTGTATCCCCCAGTGCTGGAATTGACGTCAACGATAAAGAAACTAACAAAAGGTCCTTCAAACAATGAAAGGGCCACAAAATTGTTCATAGTCTTGAACCCCTTGAGGCCATCATTAGTTTCTTCACTGTAGTTCTTCAATTTTTAGTTGTATTGTATGAGTGTCTCTCACAGTATACTCCAATGAGAATTTCACTTGTTGTGTGGCTTTCTTACATTCTTTACTACTGGGTATGTCTCAGTTTCGACGTCTCTGTGGTTTCGGGCCTCTGTCTTGATAACCAGAAATTGTTGTTGCTCCAATTGAAGAAGGACCTCATATTCGACTCTGCACATTCCAGTAAACTGGTATTTTGGAATGAAAGTCTTCCTTGCAGTCAATGGAGTGGTGTAACTTGGGATGAGATGGGACATGTGGCCGGTTTGGACTTAAGTGGGGAATCAATATCCGGTGGATTTGGCAATTCGAGTTCTCTCTTCAGTCTCCAATATCTTAAGAATTTGAACTTGGCTTACAATGGCTTCTACTCTGTGATTCCATCAAAAATTGAAAATTTGAAGAACTTAACTTCTCTCAATTTGTCACGTGCCGGATTTGTGGGGCAGATACCAACAGAGATTTCTCAGCTGACGCAGTTAGCCATTCTTGATCTTACTTCAGATGGTGAATTGAAACTTGAGAACCCCAATCTGGTAAAACTTATTCAGAATCTCACCAAAGTCACAGAACTATATCTTGATGGTATTAGTATATCTCTTAAGGGGAATGCATGGGGTCACGCTTTATCGTCTTCTTTACCTCATCTACAGGTATTAAGCATGTCGAGCTGCAATCTATCAGGCCCCATTGATTCTTCACTAGAAATGCTTAACAATCTCTCCATAATTCATTTGGAATATAATAATTTGTCAGCTCTAGTGCCTGAATTCTTTGCTAAATTCTTAAATTTGACCCATCTGGATCTGCATTCTTGTGGTTTGATTGGCTGGTTTCCGGAAGAGATCTTTCAGGTACACTCACTTACCTATGTTGATCTATCATACAATTTGGATCTTCATGGTTCTCTGCCACACTTTTTGCAGAATGGTTCTCTTCAAACATTGAAAATAAGTAGAACAAATTTTTCTGGAGCAATACCAGATACCGTAAACAACTTACGTCATTTGTCTACAATAGCAATTTCACGATGCCAATTTGATGGAACAATACCGGATTCAATGTCAAATCTCACTGAGCTCACCTACTTGGACTTGTCATTTAACGACTTCACAGGTCCAAGCCCGACATTTGGTATGGCCAAGAAGCTCACTCTCTTAGACCTTTCTAATAATAAATTAAGTGGTGGAGTTCCTGTGTCTTTGTTTTCTCTCCCATTGCTGCAGACTATAAATCTTTCCAACAATCTTCTCCAAGGTCAGATGAATACAATTTCAAATGTCTCATCCTCCATGTTACAAGTTCTTGATTTAAGCAGTAACCATTTAGAAGGTCCTATTCCTCAATTTATTTTTCATCTCAAGCTACTTGAGTTCCTCAAACTTTCTTCAAACAAGTTCAATGGTACTCTACAGCTATGTTTGATTTGGAGACTTCAAAATCTATCTTCATTAGATCTTTCAAGTAATAACTTGTCAATTGATGAAAATGTTAAGGATGCACACCCTTTTCCCTTTCCCAATATGACTAGTGTGTATTTGGCTTCCTGCAAGTTGAGACAATTCCCAGCTTTCTTGAGAAATCAGTCCAAATTAGCTCAGCTAGACCTCTCAAACAACCAAATTATGGAAAAAATACCAAGTTGGATTTGGGAGCTTGGTCTTGATCATTTAAATCTTTCTCACAATTTACTTCATGAGATTGAAAGACCCCTATATAATCGTAGCATTGATTTTTTTATACTTGACCTTCATCACAACAACCTTGAAGGTACACTTCCAGCATTTATTTCTGGCAATTATTTGGACTACTCGTTCAATAACTTCAATTTGGTTATTCCACCTGACATCAATAATTACCTTTCTAATACAATTTTTCTTTCTCTTTCGCACAATGCTCTTCATGGAAGAATCCCTGATTCCATTTGCAATGTTTCAAATCTTCAAGTGCTTGACCTTTCCTTTAACAAGTTTGATGGGATGATTCCCCAATGTCTAGCAAAAAGCATGACTCTTGGGGTATTGAATCTAAAAGAAAATAATCTCAATGGCAATATTCCTGATGCATTCCAAGCTTCATGTGCTCTAAAGACTCTCGATCTTAGTAGTAACAATTTACAAGGACAAATGCCGAAGTCTTTGTCCAATTGCACAAGATTAGAGGTATTAGAGCTTGGAAATAACAGTATTGATGATCAATTTCCATGCTTTTTGGAGAAGTTATTGAAACTTCGGGTATTGGTTTTGCGGAAAAACAATTTTCGTGGTTCCATTGTGTTTCCCAAGACAAAGGGAGTTTGGCAAATGCTTCAAATTGTGGATTTAGCTTTCAATAATTTTAATGGAACACTGCCAGGAAAAAGCTTTCTGATTTGGAAGGCAATGTTGCTTGATGAAGATCAAACGACATCAATACCAAAAGACCTCCACTTTGGAGTCTTGAATTCAGTGTATCTGGATCGTGTGTTTCAGGATCAAGTGATAGTTACCACCAAAGGTTAGGAAATGTCCTTGAGTAAAATTCTAACTATCTTCACTTACATCGACTTCTCATCCAACCACTTTGAAGGGCCAATACCCAAAGAGATGATGGAATTTAGAGCACTCCACGGTCTCAACCTGTCAAACAATCATCTCTCAGGCCATATCCCCTCATCCATTTGGAAAATGAAACAGCTTGAATCCTTAGACCTGTCCAACAACTCTTTTACTGGAGAGATTCCATCACAGCTTGCAAGTTTGTCTTTCCTTGAATTTTTGGACCTCTCAAATAATCATTTGTTTGGGGAGATCCCTACTGGTACACAGATTCAATCATTTCCAGCATCTTCTTTTATTGGTAACAAAGGATTATGCGGACCTCCGTTAACAAAAAAAAATTGTGGTGGCGTTCCAAGAAATCCAACAGAAGCTGTATACGAGAAGTCAGGAATTGAATTTGATTGGCACTTTGCATTCGGGGGAGCGGTTTTCGGGTTGGGAATCATTGTTGGCCCACTTTTCTATTGGAAGAATTGGAGGATAAGGTATTGGAAACTTGTGGACAACATTCTTTGCAGCATCTTCCCTCAACTTTATCTTGAATACCAATGGCACCATGGACAAACATACGAAGTTCTGCGTTGGAGGCAGTAGGGGAAAGTGCTAAGTTCAGTAACACAATTTGAGTGTTTATCTATCAGGTCAAGCCACTCATAATTTAATAATAGAAGAACAGTGATATATTTTCCCGACCGGAATTTTTTGTATTGTTCATATGTGTGTGCTTGGTGAATTTACTTTAATCATAATCTTTTTTGTATGTCTTTGCTTAATTGCATGGCTATTTATATATATATTTTACAATGAATTGAAAAATTGGTAATTATATTAATATTCATGCAATTTTTTGGTTAAAACTTTGAAAAATATCAAATTGTAGTTACGTATATAATTGTATCACAAAACACAAAAAGCTAAATAATATTTTAAGAATAACGAGAAAAATTAATTATGGACAAAATTTTTGAAAGTTAACTATTTTTTATCCTTTATTAAATTATTTACCTTGTCTATGTTTCTTTTTTCTTTGCTTGTTTTTCTTTTTGAAAATAGTTTTTTTGCTAATTTATATTGAAATTACTTATGCGTGCTTGTTAATATTCAATTGAGTGACACTTCATGGTAAACTCAGTTACACTGCATATAATTTGTAAGGTCATACTTAATTACATGTAATGATAAATTTAAATCCTTACTAATTAAACTTAGATGAGCCTTAAATAGAATGTTCTTTACTCTTTTTGTAATCCTCAAATAGTTAATAATATTGTAATCGTACGTAATTGTATATTTGATCTATGGATGATACTGATACGAGGATATTATACATGATTTTGTGAGTTTTGTGCACACTAGGTTCTATTATTGATCGAACAAGAAAACATGTTTGTGGCGCATATTGGAGCCTAATTGGTCAAATCATATTTATGCTTAAAATCTGTACATATATATTTAAAAGACTATTGTGAAGGTGTGTTAGGAAAATGTCTTTTGTTTTAAAAATATTTAATTAATCATTAC
Organism: Delonix regia; assembly: GCA_037074485.1. Taxonomy (NCBI): domain Eukaryota; kingdom Viridiplantae; phylum Streptophyta; class Magnoliopsida; order Fabales; family Fabaceae; genus Delonix; species Delonix regia. The sequence goes on along the minus strand of CM073460.1, from coordinate 2,378,067 downwards.
TTTTGTGGCACTTATTGGAGCATAATTGGTCAAATCATATTTATGCTTAAAATCTGTACATGTATTTTTAAAAGACAATTGTGAAGGTGTGTCTTAGGAAATTGTCTTTTGTTTAAAAAAATATTTAATTAATCATTACTTTTGTGGCACTTATTGGAGCATAATTGGTCAAATCATATTTATGCTTAAAATCCATACATGTATTTTTAGAAGACAATTGTGAAGATGTGTCTTAGGAAATTGTCTTTTGTTTAAAAAATATTTAGTTAATCATTACCTTTGTGGTTAGTTACCTTTTGTCTATCAATTGAACCTTCAATTAAAAGGGAAATTATGTATAACCCTTATAAACTATAGTCTAAATAACTTTTAGTCCATGAATTTTAAAATTTAGCACTTAACTTTGTTTGTTTGTTCTTTTTCTTTTTCTTTTTGCCAAAGACATAATATTACCAACCAAAACAACACAACACCAGAAATACCATGCCAACAACACAAAAACAAAACAAAGAAGAAAACAAAGCAAAACCAGACAATAGAAAAAAGAGAAAAGACACAAACAAGCCTCCAAAATAAAGAAGCCAAACAACAAACTGACATCATCCCACCCCTTTCTTACAACTAGTAGCATTAGAGGCAATAATAGAGACATAAGGGAATAGGAAATTGGATTCCCACCCAGATGGGCATATTCCCTTCTTAGACCATTTAACAAGCCAATCGATTGCTAAATTTGTAGATATTGGAATATAAGAAAAAGAGCACGCACCAAAACCACAGCAAAGATCCTTTATATCCTCAATCACAGACTAACACCTTCAGTCAGGACACAAACTAGTACCCTTCATGCAAGAGATCATATTAGAATAATCTGATTCAAAACAAATTGAACTAAGACCCACCTCCAGAGCCTTGGAAACACTAGTCTTTAGGGCCAACACTTATGTCATAAAGGTAGAAAATGCATCATAAATAATGCTCCATTCAGCTAAAACTTCACCATCAGAATTTCTAATGACACCTTTAGTACTAGAAACAAGCGAATCCTCCACAAAATTTCCATCAACATTGATATTTACCTAAGAGAATACAGGAGGGAACCACCCTGAGACATCCTTCTCCTAGTCTTGCATTGTCCTAGAATTAGTAGTCCAACCATTACCTTCCCCAGAATTCTAAAGCAACCCTTATAGCACAAGTCATAACAGAAAAAGGATTAACTTCATCATACTCATAAACCTTTCTACACTTGAACCTCCATAAAGTCCAACACAACTAGGCAACAAGTGCTAAATCAAAATCTCCCAATTTGCCAATAGTAAATAGATTCCACATCTAATCACCAAAGGACCTAAACCTAAATGGGTCAATCTTAAAGGATAAGCTAGAACCAAACCAGGTAGACTTCACCCAATCATAAAGTAAGAGAGCATGTTCCCTTAATTCAATCAGTTGCAGAAAAATAGGACATATTGGACTATCATAACATTTCCTCCTCCAAAGATTCTCTATAGACAATAGGGAGCTCATACAAGCCCTCTAAAGAAAATTCTTTACCTTTTGTGCATCTTTAAGTTTCCAAATAGACTTTCATAAATCATGATGGATAGAAGTTGAATAACTAGGCCTAACAACCTTCAAATCATCCTCCTTTAAGTTTAGTAAATTGATATCCTTTCTTAATAGAGTATCAACCATCCTTACTCCCCAACCAAACCCATCTATCCATTCTACTTCTTTTTGGGATAGGGACCTTGAGAATAGCATAGGTTTTTTCTTCAAACCACCACCCCTCATTTAAGGATAGGTCTCCCATGATACCCCAAATATGAATTCAGCCACACAGCTCTCATTCATATCTTCTACATGGTATGAGGAAACGAGTTTATAATTAGGTAAATTTGGATTATATGGATCACTCCAAAAATTAGTCCTTCTACCATCACCAACACTTCGTCAAACTTTATTGAAAAGAAACTCTCTTCCTTCCAAAATGCTACTCCCTACCCAGGAAGCTCTTGAAACCGTCTTTGCTTTTAAGAAGTCTGATCTTGGAAAGTAAATCCCTTTAAGAATCTTCACCCTTAGTTCTTTAGGAGAGTTTAAGATTCTCCACCCCAACTTTGCTAATAATGCTAAATAAAGCCTAATCCTCGCCTAGCCTTAAACTCAAATAGCTTCCCTTAAGCAATCTAGTGAATTCTACCTTCCTTTTTCTCTTGACCCCACAAAAAGTTCAAAATTAAACTATCAAGCTCCCTACATGCCTTTTTGAGGAATAGAAAACAAGACATAGTATAAGTGGGAATTGCATTTACCACTGATTTGATCATCACCTCTCTACCTTCTTGAGAAAGGAGTCTTCCTTTCTAACTCTGAACCTTCTTCCTTACCTTATCTCTAACAAAAGCTAGGATTTCACACTTGGATCTACCCCAAACCACAAGAAGACCCAAATACCTTCAAGGAGAAGCAACTGCCTCTACTCCTATAGCATGACTGATTTCCTCTCCAAGATAATCACAAGTATTTCTTGAAAAGAAAACACATCATTTCTCATAATTCACCCACTGTCTAGAGGCAATACAATAGTCTTCCAAAATCTATTTCATACAATGGCAGTTATCTACTGTTGTTCTAAGGAAGAACACAAAGTCATCAGCAAAGAAACAACGTGTAAGATATGGACATCTTCTAGCCAGCTTAATTCCTACAATCTTCTTCTCCTTAGCATAATTCTCAACCATCCTTGAGAGAACATCAGTAATGATAATGAAAAGGTGGGGAGAGAGTGGGTCTCCCAGCCTTAAACCTCTCTTTGGCTTAAAGTTTCCAATTATCTTACTAGAAACCATCAAATTAAATGAGACTGTATCAACACAGTTCATGATTCTTTTCAACTAAAAAGGAGAGAAACCCATTTAGACATAGCAACTTCAAAAAGTCCCAATCCACCTGGTCATACGCCTTATTCAAGTCAAGTTTTAGAGCCATCTCATGTCGCTCTCCTCTTTTGGCTTTTAAATAATGAAAGGCCTCATGCATAACCACTACATTATCAAAAATTTACCTTCTTACCACAAAGGCCTTCTGGTTCTTAAAAATATACTTAGGTAGTAAACTTCTTATCCTATTCACCATAATTTATGAAATTACCTTTTAGCAAAAGTTGCACAGACTAATAGGCCTAAAATGACTTACCTTTTCAAGGCAATCCATTTTTGGAATCAAGATCAAGTTAGTTTCATTCATTCTGCAAAAACTCTCATCCACCTCACCATTTCTGAAAAATTCCTTCACCATCTCACAAATCTAATTACCTATATGCTGGTAAAAGATATCAGAGAATCCATTAGGCCCTGGCGCCTTCAAACCTCCAAGTTCTATAGCAACTTTCCTGACCTCCTCATCTGTCAGAGGAAAGCAAAGCAGATCATTATCTTTATTACTAACAACCCTTTCTACAAACCTTAAAGTTTTGGAAAAATCTCTAGGGCCATCATGGTCAAACAGTTAAGAATAAAACTTTTAAAAATATTCTGCAATATCTTCCTATGATTCAACCTTACTGCCATCATCCTGTACGAGGAAGCCAACCTTATTCCTAGCTCTTCTTTTCAATGTAACATTATGAAAAAATCTTGAATTTTTATCCCCATATCTCAACCATTAGACTCTTGACTGTTGAGCCCAATATTTCTCCACTCTGTTCCAAATGAATTCGATCTACTTTAGAATCTCCTTTTCTTCCATCACAATAACTTCATCCCAATTCTTCTTATGACATTTTTTTAGCTTGTCCTTCAAGGAATTCAAAACCACTCTGTTGTTCATAAACTCAAGACAACTCCATTTTATCAGGGCCTATCTGACCTTAGCAAGATTACTTAAGAAGGCCTTAACAACTCCACTATGGTCCTCCCAATATTCAACCACCAAACCGTTAAAATCACTATGACATAGCCATATCAATTCAAACTTGAAACACTTGTTCGTAATCCCATTCAAGAAACACAAGTTAATAATTATTGGAGAATAATAAGATCCCATAGGTTCAAAAGCAGTTGCTAAAGCGTTTGGCTATAGTTCTTTCCAATAAAGATTACAAACTACCTAGTCAAGTTTCTCCTTAATATAAGCCCTCCCTAGCCTTCTATTAGACCATGTAAAAAAAGCTCATTTACATTCTAACTCCATCATATTTCCTTCCTCCAGAAACTGTTGAAATGCTAGGGAACTAGATATCAATCTAGTTCTTCCCCCCAGCTTTTCATCACTGTAAAGTAATTCATTAAAATCTCCCATGCAATCCCATGACACTTTTATTCTCAGATTTAACCTTTGAGATTCCTCTACCAATTCCTTCTATCTTGTTCAATAGGGGGCTATAAACACATGTAATAAACCCAAAAACCTTATCTAAACCTCCAAGAACCTCAAAATGAATGAAATTCTTAATGACCTCCTTGATATTTAAATGCACAAATTCCTCCCACCATAGCACTAGACCTTCACTTAGACCCTCTAGCTCCATAACTACCGCATTATTAAAAGATAACCTTCTTTGAATTTTTTCAACTCTCCTCCTTTTCATCCTAGTTTCCATCAAGAAAACTAAGGGGGTTTATATTTTCTGCATAAGGACTTTAAAGATTTAACTATCAAAGCATCCCCTAAGCCTTGATAGTTCCATGACAGCAGAATCATAGCTCTTTGGTGGTTGTTAAAGGCTAGCCACCTATGCCCTCAACTATGCCATCCTTACCTTCCTCAACTTTAGCTCCAAAACAAAACCCAGAACTCACTTTAAACTCATCCAGCGAACCCAGCTTAATAGGGACCTCAACCAGTCCCTCTGTTCTTTCAACACTTCTCTTCCTTCTACTTTATGCTTGGGCTTTCATTTCCACACTATGGGAAAAGTGCTAAGCTTTTCCATATAATTTAATGCTTTCCTTCTCTTCCTTGCATGAGTTATTTGACTCAACCCATTGACACTTTTTTTTCCCAAGTGAGACATCCAGCTCTACGTTCCTCTTCAAACTAATTCTTCATAAGTTTTGAGTCCATTATGTTTCATAGACTTTTGCACCCTTGACCACTATTGCCTTTTCTTTGAGTCTTCCCTCATCATTTGATGCAAATTCCATTAAATATTCATAAATCTTCTCTCCCTTTTAACCACCCCTTATAGAATTAACTGACGTGGCATCCATTTCCTCCTTACTCTTACTACTACTCCCCTTTACTAACTCTGATGTTTGGGTCCAATAAGGAACTCCTCCCTATTCATCTATTTTACACATTAAACTGGGCTACCATGAAGGCCCACATCTCTTAACCCTGGTTCTCCCTTTATTTTCCAAGACCTGACCTCTCCATTATCACCATGGTCTTTACTAAGGTTTCCGAAGTCCTAAACCAATTTACTTTTCTTAGTATCCTCCAATTCATGCTTACAAACATCTTCCCTCACGTGACTATCAACAGCTTTATGTGTGTTTTACATCATCACCTCCATATCGTTACTAACTACCTCCTCATTAACATAATTCATTTCATATGTTGAACCACCCACGCTCTCTCCAAGGTCTAACTTACCAAACGCAATCGTTGCCATTCCCAAGCCCCCTTTTTGTCTATCTGCAACTTTGAACGACCACACCTTGGCCATCACTCTAATTGGTGCCACCCCTAAATCTACATTAAACTTTAATGGTTCTAATTTCTTAACATCACAATTCTTGCAGTCATCGCCAATTTTACCACAGTTATAGCAAAAATGTTGAAGCCTCTCACACTTCACATTGATCCACATCTTTGATAACCCAGTCCTTGCAATCTAAATTCTAGAAATCAGTGATTGTTTAATGTTAACCCAAACTCTAACTCTCTAAAGCTTCTGCACAGACCTCCGTTTTTAAAAGGATTTTCATATTCGAAAATCTCCCCTACTATCTTTTCCAACCTTGCAACATTGTTCCTTGCCATAACCTCTCTTGTGAGTCCATAAAGCTGGACCCAGAAATCACACTATTTCATCTCCACCTCGTCTAGTGCAAGCAATGGGGACCAAAGCGTCAAAACCAAGAGAAACCCTATCACAGTCCAAGGGCTATCCTTTAACACTTTATCATAACCTGACTTCCTTTCAAAATTAAAAACAAATAAATTCTCTCTAACATCATTGATAGAGATCTTACCCTTCGCATTCCAGCTCCTAAGAATTAAAGATTTGAAGGCAGCTCTATTGACTAATTTGCTAGTCACCAGTCTTCCAATGATAGCAAGCCTCATTCCTCCATTCTCATCCAACTCATTCCAATCCAATGAAACCATTCCATCCTCCTCACTCTTCTGCTCCATGTCCACCTCCATATCTACTGCTACCCTGAGATAACCTCAATCATTAAGGGTTTGCATTGCAATCAAGCCTGACATAGATGCGCCACTCAGATTTACCACACTTTTACAACTAGAGAAAAAGGAGATACTCCCACCAGGGAGAGGTTTTTCTTCAACACTTAACTTTCTTTAATCGTTGCAAGATGTGTAGAATATATCAAGATTAAAAGTAAAGTTTAAAAATCATGTGATTCCTTATAACAATCACATAATTTTTAAATATTAATTTTAAATGTTAGATGATTGTTTTTGAAAAAACATGTAATTTTGATCCTTCACTGTAGTATGATTGAGGAAAGATTTTTCTTCTTTTTTTTTTTTTTTTTCTCAAACAAAGTATCTAGTTGTGGCCAAACTTAGATAAAATTGTAATTCTTTTTCAATGTTCTTTGTGTTCATTTATTGACTAATTACTAATTCTAGATTTTAAAGGTATTGATTATCTAATTGTTTTTGTAAATTTTAGATGAAGTAGATACAGTTGAAAACATGGATCATAAACATATTTCAACACGGTGCAGTTTGAGTAAGAAGCAAATGAAGATTAAATGTGATTTTATGTTGTTGTAAACATTTGAATTTGATACTACTAATATGGTTTAGTACATTGGTGTGGTGGATAATGTTATTTGTTCCTGTGCTAGAACTTTCAAGTTGGTTTTATAATTAAATATTGTATTTCTATCATTTTATCTAGCCCACATTGCATTATATATATATATATATATATATATTGAGTGGGTTGGCCTTCTTTGCTCACGACCATCAAGGAGCTTAAATGAAATGTATTGGTAGTCACATTCAAGTGTAAGCTAAAAAAGAATACTTCTTATTTGGGCCTTTTATTGTTTTTGGAAATTTCTCATTTTAAAAACCAGTTTCTAAAAATATATTTTAATAAAAGAAACAAATGATATTATCCCTAATTGATTTTGTCAAAATAAGAAATTTTTTTTCTTTGGATGAATTAAGGGTGCATTCCTTTTCAGTGTTATTAAATTTTACTTTTAATTTTTTTTAAAAGAATCAAATTCAAACTAATTAATAATTATATTTTTATTCTGAGTGATTTAACTCAAATTAATTTTTTATATTGATTTTTGTTTAAAATGTGATTCAATTCTCTCTCTCTTTTTTTTTTTGGTTATTAATTGATACATGAGAAATTTAATCTTATTATGAAATATGGATATAATTAATAACCAAACAAATTCATCAGCCAAAAATATGTTAGAATATAATGCCTTTGAAAAACAAAATTACAAACTACATGACTCTCGTAATTTTCTTTTCTCTTTAATTGTTCCTCATCCAACCATTATATGTGTTACACATTGTCAATTAATTTAAGTTTATTTGTAAATTTTAAAATTAATTCAATTAAACAATATGGGTAACGAAAATAATACCAACAGTATGGTAAAAAAAGTAAGAATTTTTGTGTGCTATGCTAAAATGATATAGATAATAAGGCTTAAAATTATAAAAAAAAAAAAAAAAAAAAGATAAAGTGTAACACTCCCTATGAAATAGTTTAATTGAGTGAGACATTTTAATTAGATTTTTGAGATGGAGAAAGGAAGAGGATGCAATTGGGAAATAAATCAGACTTAAAATAATTTTTTTAAAAGTGAAAATTTTGAAAAATAATAAATAAATCTAGACATATTAAATAAATTATTATAAAATTTAAGATTGAGGTTAATACAAGTAACTAAACTTCTCCCATGTTTAATTGAGGACGTTCGAACTCCCCAAGTGTAATAAAAAAAAATCTACTGCCCTTAATACCCCTAACCCTATTCTTTTCTCTATTTCTTTTCTTTTCCTTTTTCTTTCCTTCTCTCTCCTTTCCCACTTGGTGAGGAATTACTATTTGCTAGCTGTGATATGTTTCATGATTTTCTCACTAATTGTCATATGAAATTGCTAGATTTTGGTCTCCAATTTTAAAACTCTACTTGATTGAATGTGAAGGGTGAACAGTTGTTGAAATTTTAAAATTCATGGACCAAATTTCATCAATAAGACAAGAAGGAATTAAGCATTTAACAGCTATTGCTTGAAGTGATACATTGGTTCGGTGACTTTCCCTAATTAAACATTCTTTTTTTTTTTTGTATTTCTCTTCATTTTCTTTTTCCTTCCTTCTCTCTTCTTTCTCGCTCAATGAGGAATTACAGAATCTTTGCTAGTTGAGATATGTTTTGTTATTTCCCGTCTAATGCTTATATAAAATTACTAAATTTTGGTCTCAATTTCAAAACCCCACTTGATTGAATGTGAAGGGTGAACAATTGTTGAAATTTGAAAAATCATGGACCAAATTTCATCAATAAGAAAGGAAGGAATTAAGCATTTAGAAGTTACCGTTTGAAATGCTAACTTGGTTCAATGACTTTCCTTAATTTTCTCAAATTTCCATTGTCGTTGTGAAGAAGGGAACAAAGGAAACCTTATAGTGATCTAATTAAATTGCAATGAATAAGTAACTTAAATTAATCAATAATTTTGAATCATGTTGGCATAAATTCCGAGCCATTTTGATGGTGTTAGGGAACTCATGGCTAAGGAAAAAGAATTTATTTTGGATTATATATGTGTGTGTGTATATATATATTATATACATACATATACATATGATTATTACATGTGAATAGAAATTAAATAAATAAATAAACACAAGATTTGAGAAAAAGAGGAGAAATTAGGCTGTCCTAAAGTTTATTTGAATTAAGAATAATTTTTGTGATAAAAAGTTAAATGTGCATGACTTGTTATTATATGGCCATATACATTGGTATTGTGCAACATCTTAAACTGTTCTTCACGTGAAACATATTTGTTTATATACTCTGGTGCCTTGGAAACAACTTCTTAAATTATTTTGTGTTAATCTTGGCATTTATTTGTGCTACTCTGAAATTTTGAGAAATTTTGACTTCATTGACTTAATTTCTGCCACTGAATGCCATCCATGTTGGGCCAGTAAACTACTTTTGAAGAGAAAATTTTCCTTGACTCTCCAAACACTCAAAAGAAAATTGCTATGGTAACTAAATTGATATATATATATATATATTATGAGTACGTGGAGCCATACTTTCCGACTTGGAAGACTTGTGTCAAGGGTTGAGATTACCTCCACTGATGCAAATCACTGGAGAATCTCTCGTAGGTATTTTTAGGTAGTTAAATTCATCTGTTGGTCACTTTTTCGTCACGTCATCAGCTTAATATGATTTTTGTTTTTATTAGAACCTGCAGTGCTAATATATTTATCCCTTCACTTGCCTGGTCTCTTTCTTCTTTCTTTTCTCCATTTTCTCACTCTTCCATCGTCTCCTCGGTTACTCAGCACCATTTTCTAGCAATTTCCAACCAAAATTAACGCACCCCCTGTTTTCCGGCACAAAAAAATGGCCTTCAACTCTATTCTTCTCTTCAACTCTTTTGTTTAGAGGATGTAACTTCTCATGTTGGACTCTAAATGAGCCGATTTTCAGGTAGGATTCACAGACTTCAAGAGGCCCAGTAAATTTCCATAACCAATTCCTGAACTATCTTGTTCAACATTAAAACAAGCTCAGAAACTTTGGAAGCCAAAGAGACCTCTGTTTTCAAGAATGATATATTTTATAACACAAAAAGATATAATCAGGACTTCTTTATGGCCTTCATTTACTGATACTTACATGTCCTCCCTGCAACCAAAGAATGATTTTCTACTTTGTAGGGAAACTTCAATGCCATTATGCCATTCTAATAAACATTCTCCTTCTGAGTTATGAAAACATGAATACAGATTATAGAAGTATAAAGCATTTAGCTTCTTGGGTCTCACTTCAACATGTCCCCATTCCTCTAGTCCATCATGGCTTGTCAAAGCTGTCGCTGTTAGGGCTTTGGCACAAAAAAAAGGGAGGATTTGCCACGATCTAAAGAAAGAAGAAGCCTATCACAGACGCTACTTTGCACTGCAGGTTTTAAGAAAAACGCAGTAGATGATGTGGCAGGAGACTAAGAGATGAATCGAACAGTTTAGAAGGCCCAACGGGAGATTCTCCAGTAGGATGCTTACTGGAGGTGATCTGAACCCGTGTCCAAGTCTTTCAGACAATGAAAGGGCCAATAGTGGCATCTTAGCAGAAAGAAAAAATAAAGAAGAAAGATTTACCTAAAATCTCTTAACTCTCACAAAATTCAAGTTTCTGATACTCCTAAAAAATAGAAAACTTTATATAGCAATTAGAAAATGAATTAATAGTTATATAAGACTTCTCAAATTCATCCGAGTGGTTCCAAGTACAAATCCTTCTAAGAACATATATTATGAATTATAATATAATAATAAGTCGAGAAAATAAATAAATAAATTAATACAAAGAATTGTTTTTAATTTTCAAAAAAAAACTTTGAAAAAGTCAGAAAGGGTATATGCCACACCAAGACCAATCCACAGAAGATGGTTTTGTTATGAAATGAAAGCGCTAATACGGAATTATTCATAGTTTCTTCGCTAGTTTTTTGAGGAAAATTCAATTATGATCCTTTACTTTGGTCTCGAAATCAATATGATTATCCTAAGATAAAAAATGTTAAAATAGACATTTAAAGATTAAAAGGTGAATTAATTTATTTCAAAATACCATTATTTTTTAAAAAGTTTTATTTTTGGAAATCAAGTTAATCTCAGAACCGAAAGTAAGATATCAAAATTACATTTTATTGGTAATTCTTTAGTGTTATAATTCATTCATTCATTAATGGCATAATTATTTTGGACCTATCTTCAAGACATATAAGCATATAAACCCCCACACTCTTCAAAATTTAATCGAAACGTTTGATTTAAAATACTAGGAATCAAAATGATCCTTTTTTCAACAAGTTTACGGTGTCCAAAGCGGGAATGGATTTTCTCCATTCGAATGAATGTGCAGTAAGCGCAGTTGCACTGATTTAGTGCTTTTTAGTTCATTCAAAAAATAACATAAACTAAAATGAAGGAAAAAAAAAAAAAGAAGATGCACTGTAAATGCATGACTTGATTTTAACTGTAACCAATATAAACCCGTCCAAAGCGGGCATGACTTCCAATTAAAAGTAGTGTATGGTTTTTTTTTTTTTTTGTCATTCAATTTTTCACACCACAAAATAATAATAATTAAATAAAAGTTCACTTTCAATTTCTAAGTTTTTTATTAGTATCTTGTGTTTGTTTTTATTTCAATTGATATTAGATGTGAATATTATACTTCACTTAGATACTTTATTCCCTACACTCTGAAAATTTCAATCAAAACATGTGATTAAAAATATTTAGAATCTAATGTATGAATGATTATAATAATAGTTCCAACTTCAAACTACATATTCAAACAAAATAGTACATATTTTAAAAAGTTTACAGTACGTCATCGTGCAAAGCGGGCATGACTTCGAACGGAGAGAAATGAGTTTTTTTCCCTTCGATATTTCTGATTAAACCAACTCTAAAAAGTTGAAAGAGGACATAGACCCTACTTTCCTTTCTTCTGTTCCATTTTCAAATTATTGTGTCCCACACTTTTTATTAATCTCTCTTCTATTGAAGTTGGGAGTGATCAAGACGTTGAAGACTTGTGTCCCAAATGTAGAAATAGACTTTAGCAACCTTCCTTCAAAGAAGTCACCAAACTTTCCTTCTGACAAAGAAAGGGTCAAGATAGAGTTGTTCATATATAGCTCTTGAACCCCTTGAGACCCCCATTAGTTTGTTCACTAGTTCTTCAGTTTTTAGCTGCACGAGTGTCTCTCACAATATACTCCAATGAGAATTCCAGCCATGTTCTGGCTTTCTTTCTCTCTACTATGGGGTATGTATAAGTTTCCACGCCTCTATGGTTTCTGGCCTCTGTCTTGATGACCAGAAATCGTTGTTGCTCCAATTAAACAAGGACCTCAAATTCGACTCTGCAGATTCCAACAAACTGGTGTTTTGGAATGAAAGCCTTCATTGCAGTCAATGGAGTGGTGTAACTTGGGATGATGGGGGACATGTTACTGGTCTAGACCTAAGTGAGAAATCAATATCTAGTGGATTTGACAATTTTAGCTCTCTCTTTAGTCTCCATTATCTTGAGAATTTAAACTTGGCGTACAATTTCTTCAATTCTGTGATTCCATCTAGAATTGAAGTGTTCAAGAACTTAACTTCTCTGAATTTGACAAATGCTGGCTTTGTGGGGCAGATACCAGTGGAGATTTCTCATCTTACAATGTTAGCTATTCTTAATTTTACTTTTGTAAGAGATTTGAAACTTGAGAACCCCAATCTACTGAAGATTATTCAGAATCTCACTAAAATCAGAGAACTGTATCTGGATGGTATTAGTATATCACTTATGGAAAATGAATAGGGTTGTGCAGTATCTGGATGGTATTAAGCATGCAAGACTGCAATCTATCAGACCCACTCTTCACTGGAAAAGCTTAAAAATCTCTCAATAATTTATTTGGATAACAATTTGTCAGCCCCAATGCCTGAATTCTTTGCAAAATTCTCAAGTTTAACCGATCTGAGTCTCTCTTCTTGTGGTTTGAGTGGCTGGTTTCCAAAAGATATCTTCCAGGTACGCTCACTCACTTTTGTGGATCTGTCACAAAATTTTGATCTTCAAGGTTCTCTGCCACACTTCCCGCAAAATGGATCTATTTAAACATTGAAGCTATTTGAGACAAAATTCTCTGGAGCATTACCATGTCCCATCAACAACTTGCGACAGTTGTCAACATTAGAAATTTCTGACTGCCATTTTGATGGGACACTACCTGATTCGATGTCAAATCTCACTGAGCTCTCTAGTCTAAACTTGTCATTCAATAACTTCACAGGTCCAATCCCATCAATTGGTATGGCCAAGAAGCTTTCTTACATAGACCTATCTGATAATAAATTAAGTAGTGCAATTCCTTTGTCTCTATTTTCGCTCCCATTGCCAGAGACTCTACATCTTTCTAACAACCATTTTCAAGGCCAGTTGAATGCAATTTCAAATGTCTCTTTCACCATGTTACAAGAATTTGATTTAAGCAGTAACCATTTTAAAGGGCCTATTCCTCAATTTATTTTCATCTCAAACAAATTGAGTTTCTCCAACTTTCTTCAAACAAGTACAATACAACTAGATATGATTTGGAGACTTGAAAATCTAGATACACTTGGTCTTTTAAACAACAACTTGTCAATTGATACAAATGTTAAGGATGAACACCTGCTTTCCTTTCCCAAGATGACTAGTGTGTATTTGGCATCCTGCAAGTTGAGACAATTCCCTGCATTCTTGAGAAAGCAATCCACATTACAGGAGCTAGACCTCTCAAACAACCAAATTGCAAATTTGGGAGCTTGCCAATCTTACTTAGTTAAATCTTTCACACAATTCACTTCATGAGATAGAAAGACCCCCACATTATTTTCGCCCCTATTTGTATGTACTTGACCTTCGTGACAACAACGTACAAAACACACTTCCAGCATTTATATTAGCTAATTTTATGGACTACTCATTCAATAGCTTCAACTCTGTTATTTCACCCCTTGGGCTCCCTATAAATTTTCTCTCTTTCACACAATGCTCTTCATGGAAGAATTCAATGCTTCAGATCTTGAAGATCTTTCCTTTAACAGTTTTAATGGGATGATTCCCCATTGTCTAGCCAAACCTAAGAATCTTATGGTATTAAATCTGGGAAAAAATAATCTTAGTGGCAATATTCCCAATACTTTTCAAGCTTCATATGGTCTACTGACTCTTGACCATGATAGTAATAATTTACAAGGGCCATTGTCAAAGTCTATATCCAATTGCACCTAATTACAGGTGTTAGAACTTCAAAATAATAGGAATATTGATCAATTTCCTTGCTTCTTGGAGAAATTATCTAACATCCTTGTAATACCCACCAAAAAAAAAACTTAGTCAAAGAAAAATATAGATGCAGATAAAATTTTATCTGAGAATGTAACCAAAGTTAGTACCTAAACTTCACTCTGTGCATTTTTAGCACTTATAACTCAACTAAATAAAGTAACCAAGTATCTGTTAGAAAAATTTTGATATGATAAAATAAATATATAATAATATTTTTTCATTAAAACATTTTAAAAATTCTCAATTATTCTTAATAATTTCACCTAACCCCCAATTATTCAACTAACCTTCAGCTATATCCTAAAAACACCAAAATTTTATCACAAACTCCATCATTTTCGCACATCCTTCCTCTCATTTTGCAACCAGAAATTCCTCCCTTCCAACCACTGTCACCATCGTCCAACCACCACTGGAGGTTTACCCGCATCCCAATGTCTCAACCGACACCTCCCAGACTACCAGTAGCCTCCCCACAGCCGAAAAATTGCGATCTAAACCCCTCACGGTGCAAAAACTTTTCCGACCAACTGGAGCTCCCTCCGGCCTTGTTTGACCTCACCGATGACTCCTCTCAGCCACAGCAGCCCTGTTGACATCCTACCCACCTCTGCCAGACGCCACACCGCTGAAATTTCATCAATTTTTCGACGACTCGAAAACCCAAAAACAACCTGATATTTGAAGCTTCAATTCATGATTTTTGTGTCTTTAATCCAATTAAACATATATTTTCACTTTATGCACTGATTTCACATATTTCTCCCACATTTACACTGATCAATTCGGTCCAATTTGCTCATAATCGAAGAAAAGCCAATTTGGGACTATTCATCCGCTAAAATCACTATTCATGCAAGAAAGTGATGAAATTGAGCTCAATTCGGGTTGTTTGCTTCAAATTGAGTTAGGATTACACTTCTAAGGTGAATTTTGCACCTTTATCCTTTGAAATCACTAATCAATTGTATATTTTAGCTTCCGGATTGAAAAATCCCAATTTATGGGTCTAGGGGCAATTTGAAAATTTAGTAAAAATTGTGTTCTTAGGACTTCTTAAATTTTATTATGCATCTAGGGAGTGATTTAGAATTTTTAGAAATTTTAGTTTGAATTTTAGAACAAAATTCGAATCTTTAGTAATTTTATTAAAATTTTCATGAAGAAAATGGAAGGAAATTAGAAGGAAAAATATAAATGGCTTGTTTGTGTAACAATAAATATTATTTGAGGTTAAATTGAAATTATGAAATTTATTAGATGACCCTTAAGTGAAATTTGTGTTATGGTAGGTGTTAAAAATTTAATAAGTGCATAATTGAATAAAATAATAATTAATAGTAATAGCAATAATAGTAATGATAATAATAATAATAATGATAGTAGTAATAATAATGATAATAAGGGTAATAAAATGAAATATAAGTTATAAGAATTTTAAAATATTCCTTAAGCGGCCCATAAATTAAATTTCCAAATAATTAGTAAAGAAATAGATAAAATGGATAAAGATGAATAAAAAAATAATTAATTAGCTCTATGACAAAATTAAATAATTAAATTAATTATAAGGATTGCATGTTAAGAGTATTTTATTTAATATTTTTTTAGGTGACTAGAATATTTTCAACAAAGAAATTATAATCAAGGATAGAAGGAGGTTGGTATACTTCTCTCAGGTGAGTAGATAATCCTAATTATGCGGAATATTATTTTAAATTATTCGTGATGATATTGAATATTGAATTATTAGAAATACTGGAATGTAAATTTTGAAGTGGTACGATTTTGAAATTTCTAATATTCGTACATGGATAATTATTTATCTCTGAAATATTGGAAATATGTCTAAGCACAACCCTGTAACTAACGGTAGTTGACGTTAGTCATAGTACACTGCGATTGGTATTCTAATAAGGTTGAGTATGATACATTTACCTCTATATTCTGTTTGAGGCCGAGAGCCATTATGATATTTACTCAGAGTCTATAGTCGTATGAATATCTGTTCTGATTTGTTATCACTAGCCTTGGGCTAGCTTTGTACTCTGTACTTATGATTGGTTCTGTAGGAGATTCCCAATTACATTCTATTGATGATTTTTCTTTGTTTAATATCATTGAATTATGTCTATATGATATATGGTTTTAAATTTTGAAACACGTGCCACTATAAGTTTGCCTTAATTTTTGCAATATTAGAATTACTTGCTCACTGAGTTTTCACTCACCCTATTATTTAACATTTTTCAGATCTCAGTGCCAATCCAGAACGTCTACCTTCGGCGATTAATTCCCTGGTGAGCCTAACCTACTGCTAGAGCTATGCCTTTTATTATTTTTATGATTCAGTTTAATTACTCTCTGGTAAATAGGCTAAATGTTTAATGTATTACTATGGTGTGTCAAAAACTATCTGTATAAAAAGTTATGTGCTCTATGTTTGTTTAATATGTATTTATATAAATTCTGTCATTATAAGGGTTCCGACAGGTTCATGAAGATAAGTAACACCTCATCTTCGTACCAGTCACGCCTTATCGGCTTAGGTCGTGAGATATCCTTTATACAATGTGAATGTTTGATTTTAGATATTCAGTTTGCTTATTTATTTTGGTTCTTGCACATAAGCAATGTAAATTCTTGTCTCTTTTTTCAAGTCCATGATTGTTCCTGTGTCCTATTTATGTTGTTAGAAACATTTGCATTTGATACTACTAACATGGTTTAATACATTGGTACAGTGGATTAATGTTATTTATTCCCGTACTTAAACTTTTAAGTTGGTTTTATAATTAAATATTGTGTTTCGTTATTTATCTAGCATACATGACATTTTATATATATATATATATATATATATACACATGCGTGCACACACATTTCTTTTAATTTATTTTGAGCGGGTTGGTCTTCTTTGATGACAATAGTTGAAATGAATTGTATTGATAGTTACATTTAAGTGTAAACCCACAAATAAAACTTTTATTTGGGCTTGTTTTTTTTTTTTTGAAACTTTCTCATTTTTAAAATTAGTTTCTAGAAATTTGTTTTAGATTAAAACCTTATTTTGATCCCTTAATTAGAGTTATTTTTTAAGTTAATTCCTTACTCAATTTAATAAGTAATTTGATCAGCCAAATTTCATCCAATGTGATCCCTCCTCTGACACGGTTAACTGAGATAGTGGCGGGGCAGTTGAAAAAAAAAGCTGTAACTCTATTTGCTAACTCTGAAAAATTTTAAAACCTCCTGCCATGTCATCGATGTTCTGTGTTTCCATACTATTAGCCAGCCTTCCTCCACCTTCTTCCTCTTAGTGCGACTCAGAGGAATGGCCGATTAGCATCTCAGAAGGCTTTATCTTCCTCTACTCCACATTTCTTACTTATCGACATTCCCCTTTGGTCTGCTCTCACTCTTCTCCTCACACAATGCTCCTTTAAGCATGATCGACACTCAAGACAATGGGGAAACACCGATTAGCATAGTGGGCTTCCAAGGTAAGTCTATTGCGCAATTTTCGTTTTCTGGCATTTCCCATGTAGATTATTGTCATTATCTGTCTGAATATGATTGTTCCCAAGTTGATTAACTAGGTGATGAATATTGATGTTTGGCATGGGATGGGTGCTGGAATATGTAATTTCTTTGTTTTGTTGTTGTTGTGAATCCATTATGAAAATTTTCTGACTGTCAGTCACAAGTCTGCCAATTTAGCCATTTTGTTTTTTATCTGACTGTCAATAACATTTTGTGAATCAGATTGTTTCCTTAAGCATTATGATGGGTTAACATGAAAGGTACTTGAGGATCCCGATTGTGGGTATGTCTGAGGGACAAAGATAGATGTCTCCTCTCTACAAAAAAGCCTCAAATTATGGCTTAGGGTGGTCAAGGTTCACAAAGTTGGTTTTAAAAATAAGATTCTATCTTTTATTTAGATATGCCTGAAAGTAAATTATAAAAGACAATTGAAAAGAATAAAGAAGAGATATGAATAATAGTAATCAGTTGAGAAAAAAATTATAATACATACATACATACATACATACATATATATATATATATATATGAAGAAAAGACATGATCTTCTATTCAGGTTTCTTTCCTTCTGAGTTTTTTCTTTTTGTAGTGCATATGACTATGTTCTTAACTTCAGCATACAAATAATGGTATTTCTATGTTGTTGAGGTAGAGGAATTATTATACTGAAGTGATATGTATCAATAGCTAACAAGTTTATTATCCAATATCAATCCATCCACAAAATCTTGTTTATGAATAATTATATCTTTAAATGGCTTCTTCAAAAGGTAAATTACTTATGTTATCCGTAGCACCCAATATCCTGATCTCTCTTATTAGAATTTCTTTATGTGTGACAAAAGTTATTAGTGAACCTGACGCAAAAGCTGCCTTTATATAATGCTGAGAGAAAGTCATATATGAAGTGCTTCTGTTTCTTTATGATCCATCAAAGTATTGGAAGAACTCCAAAAGGTGTTTTAATCTTTTTTTTTTTTTTTAAATGTTCAAATCTAAACATGTCTTGTCTACAACTGCTTCTATTCATTCATTCGTTCTTGTTCTTTTCCCCTTATCTACCACTGAGAATGAATCAACATAGACTTGAAAGAATAGCAAATAAATAAAACTTATGCTTTCAGTATTTAGTTGCAAATATGTTAACGAAGTTGAAAACAGTTTTTAAATACTCGGATAAATTATAGTCTACTTTGATATGAAATAAGTTTGTTCATCTCTTTATTCCATAGGTGATTTGAACATTCGAGTCGAAGTATTTATTTATGTTGTTGGTGACTTTTATGCAGGGGCCAAATCAGACATTGCTGGAACAGTTGAATTCCTCTTGGATGTATTTTTTAATAAACAATTGCTGCTGGAACAGTTTTAGAAGAATTGAATAGAAAAGGACTTATTGACAAAAGCGATGGTGCTTGTGTAATATTTGTTAAAGATAGCGAAATCATTTAATCATTTTTTGCTCCAATTGCTTAGTGTATATAAGCAGCTGCGCACTTGTTTGTGCCTACAAAAAGCTATTTTGTGGCATATTTCAGCATTGCTCGAGTAACATAATTGTATTGGTTTATTAAAAGCTGAGTTATCTTATAACTGAAGTTCTTATAAGCTTCTCATTCATATCAATTAGAAAAAGAAAATATATGTGGATAGAGTAAAACTTAATCCTTATATCTATATATTGACTGAGAAAAGAAAAAAAAAACTTCAGTTCGCCTAAACATAATACAAATACAGTATCTCTCCTGTTGCCAAAATTGTTGTTACCAAGAGTTCTGCTAAAACTGTGAGGCTGTCAAATTTATGCTGAAAATTTATGTTGTAAACTGTGAGGCTGTCAAAAGTGTTGCTGTCAAGAGTTCTGCCATCAAGGCATTTTTGTGCTATCAAGAGTTGAGCTATTAAATTTTTGCTGTAATATGGTTGCTGTGAAATTTGTTGATGTCCTGTAATACGGTTGCTGTGAAATTTTTTGCTGTTAAGATTTTGTACTGTCAATCCTTAAATTGTCAGTTTTTCTGTTGTTGGAGAATTACCAGCTTCTCTGTCATTTGTTCCTTTGGACCTTCAATCTTCAATTATTAAGGCACGTCACATTACATGTAAGACAGTATAAAAGGCAAATCACAGCTAAAAAACAGTTCATTAACATTCAAACACATATCTTCACTTATGCTTATCCTTGTAGCAGTTAAAAACCAAAATATAATTATGATAGAGCCACGACACCCATGACAAAAAACATTACTACCGCCGTATACTTTTATTTACTATCCTAATACAAGTAATACTTCAAGTTTAAATACCAGAATACAATTATGATAGAGCCCATGACACCAATGACAGCCACAATATTTGCCAATATTTTCACTTTAAGCTTTTCCTTCTCGCAGTTAAAGCACTTTGGGTCCTCTACCCATTCAAAGAAATTGCAACCTTCAGCTACAGTAGCTGGTTTCACAAATGGAGCAACCAGATGCAGAGTTTCTTAGATATGGAAGTTCTCAAGTATTGAAAAAGACACCATAATATATAATGCAACGAGTTTGTTGACAATGAGAATGTATAACACATATAAGTAGAACTTAGGATTGTTAATAACCAAGCCAGGCATGCGATCCAAATACTAAGGACCTATTTGATTGTCAGAATTGATACAATTAGATTGAGAATAGGAATAGAAGTTAGAGTGAGAATGAAAATATTAAAATGTTCTTTGGTTGGAAATGAATGAGAATGTGTATGTCTTCTTTTATTTCATTTGATTAGTAGATTACACATGGAAATTAATTAGGTAGTGTATATATTTTACTATATTATCTTTTATCATAAAACTAAAAAAAAAATGCAGGCATCTCTTTGAACTATTATTTAATAATAATATTATATATTAATATATATATATATATATATATTTAATTGTATATTAATATCTATTTAATTATTAATATAATAATGTATATTTAAAAAATTAATAATAAATTAAAATTAATAATTTAATAATAAATTGAATAAATAATAATTAAATATAATAATAATAAATTAAAAATAACAATTTAATAATAAATTAATTAATAAATAATAATAAAATGAATGATTAATAATAATAAAATAATAATAAATTAAAAATAATGAGTTAATAATAAATTAAATAAATAATTATAAATTAGGATTTGATGTATCACAAAAATATTTTTGTTTAAAAATTATTATAAGTAGAGACACTTTTGTCAAGCATATTTTCATTCTTAAGAAACCAATCTCATTTTATAGTTTTAGCTAATGAGAGAACTCTTCTTTATATGATGGTGAGCAGGTTCCTAAGAAATAGGAATAAGGACCCAATTTATTAACCAAACATGGTATCATTCCCTCGCCTTGATTTTAGCAACCAAATGAGCCATAATATCTACTAATTCACTAGGTGCTAAGCATACAAACATATAAAATATGAATAAGAGAAGCTGAATGAAATATTCATCTTGAGTAATACAGATTATAAAATATAAATAATTTTTATTAGACTTAGTCTAATTTAAATTGCACTTGAATAATTTTTTATTATATATAGTATTTTAATTACATAATTATATATTTTTATAACTATTTATTAACTAAAATAAACTCTTACAAGTTTATGTTATAAGTTTACCTCTTCTTTACGAGTTCACATAAACTTACAAGTTTTACAACCTTGTATTCATTTAATTAGCTCATTGTTGACACTTCTTTCTTATTAATTTTGTATAACTAATTTTATAGAGATTGTTTAATTTATTATATTTTCCTTATAAATATATTACTAAGTTTAATTTTTTATTAACACTTATAAATACTGTTAATTTAAAAATATATTAATATATAATAAAACAATATAATTTTTTCAAACTAATTACTTGTTCGATCTTCCTCATCTCTTTATTCTTTCGCTAAGATGTCATGTCACAATTGGCCATTTCATCGTGACTTTATTGTGGACACAAGTCTTCAAAGTCGGAAAGTTTGGGCCTACGATCTCATTGACCTTTTTTGGTTTGGTCTAATTAGAAACATTGAATAGAAAAAAACTAAAATATAACTCTAAGTTTTGCCCGCAAAATTTAATTTTGATATGAAATTATTGTAAAAACTTGCTTTGTATTTAATGAATTATGTTGATGAAAAAATTTAATTCTGATATGAAAGTTTTCAAAGATAAATCACAGGTATGAAAAATCATGTTTAATCTAAATTAAATTTTTTAAAAATTAAATTGATTCAAAAATCACTTTTCTTTCATTCGAATTCTAACACATACTAAGCATGTTTCAAATTTACCCTCATTATCTAAAATTCATAATACTAAAGGAATCGGACAATGAATACCATTAAAATAAATTATTATAAAGACAAAAAAATCAATTCGAAAACATTAAGAAAATTATAAACTTATATCTATTAAGTTTGATGGTTTCAGTGACACCAAAACATTTCTGGACTCAATCATACTGGATGAACACTTAGGGTGCATTGGATGGGCTAGAAAGTAACGTCATTTGGGTTAAGGATGGACCAACCCATCCCACTATGATGATTGGGCCTGATTATGATTCAAATGTGGTGTGGTTGATCTTTCACTTGAAGTTGGGAATCTCTGAGAAATATCATCTAATTATTGCCATGTTTACTAGTTTTATATTTTATCTATCTAAAGTATACTAAAATTTTAATTAGATTACAGTACATTCTTTTCTTTCTTTCTTTCTTTCTCTCTCTCTCTCTCTCTGCCTCTCTCTTCCCCACTCCAAATTAACTAGAAATTGAGGTAGGAGATTGAGTCAAATACTAATAATCATTGACTAAATATTTATTAAAGAAAAAAAATTTCCAAACAATATGCTACCAACATAAATTCTTGTCAGATTTTCATTAATTTAAACCGGTATGTACAAAATTCATGATATCATCTTATCATTCTTATATAAATGAAATATTCTAACTATATACAAAACAATTTACTATCCATTACAGTATTTTATACTTTTCTCTAAGGTCAACCGTAATTCTCATGACGACTTCAATGACCATAATTAATACATAATTTTGCATATACAATGTAATTACTTTAGCCATCCAAAAAACTTATAAATTTATTGTTTCAACCTTTCTACTAGTTAACTCAATTAATTTACACTAAAATATTTCAATGTCATTAAAAATGCTCATATGCTTTAAATTCACATAATTCCTATCTGCTTCACCTCCCATTTCTAATGTTATACCCAACACAAGACCTTGATGCTCCAAATTACAAAAATAATATTAAACATACTTGTCAATCATAATTATCTTAATTGTAAATTCTAATACCATACTAATTCCCAAATAACTCCATCATTACCTCTTTTTTAACTTTTAAATTGTCCAATATTACCCATTGGGTCAACATTAACCAAGTAATTTATTCAATAAATTATAATCACTTCCAATGTGCTTTCATTTGTCAAGTTTTCTCTAATCAACAATTACATATAAAATAATTTGAAGAAAATTCCCAAATGACTTATTATTTCAACAACAATTTCCAACAATTTAACTTGTTCTTCTAATGTTGCATTTTCTACTTTGTTTCAAGGACATTGAGCTCCTTACTACTCAGACCAACATCTATTGGTATAGTGATGATATTATATAATTTAATGTACACACTAGGTTGCATATATTATTGAAAATCTGACAAAAACATACGTTCGTAGCATATAATTAAGAAAGTTGTCTTTTATTTAATAAACGTTTAGTCAATAATGTGCTGTAACCTAATTACAATTTTAGTTTGTACTTTAGATAGGTAGAATATAAAACTAATAAACATAGCAATTAAAAGATATTTCTCAATGAGATTCCCAACAACAAGTGAAAGGTCTACCAAACTTGATTCTTAAAGAGGCCCAATATAGTGGGTTGGGTTGGCATATCATTGGCCCAAATGAAGATTATTTAGCCCATGCAATGCAACCCTCAAAACTTTGGTGTGTAATTTGTTTAGTATGATTGAGGATTTTTTTTTTTTTTTCTATTACTGAAACAAGATTAGTAATTGATTTTTTTTTTGGGGGGTGCAGTAATCAAACTTAATAGAGATAAGTTTGTAATTTTTTTTTTAATGTGACCATTTTGATCCCTCACTTTGTGCTTCGCCATCAATTTAGTCTTTTATTAATTTGTAGTGACAAAATAGTATTTTAAAAATTTAAAAATAAAAAAAATATTAGTCCTTCAAAATGATTATGAGTGGCTTACCCTTAGCTTAATTAAGGATTACTTTTGTTTATTATTGAATTTTTTAGTGACCATTTTGGTACCATAAATTTGTGAATGACTAAATTGATATTGAGACAAAAAGTGAGAAACTAAAATAGTATTTTTTCTCAAAATGTTGTTGTCTTCAATAATGTTTTATTTTAATAGTATTCGTTATCTAATTGTTCTACTATTATAAATTTTAGATGAAGAGGATAACTATGAGATAAGAGAGAGAAATGAAGATGAAATGTGATTTAACGTTGTCGTAAACATTAGAATTTGGTCCAGTTTGATTTGGTTTAACACAATAGGGTGATGGATTAATGCTGACCGTCCTTAGATTTGAACTTGAACTATTAGTTTGGTGTTATTAAGGTGTTTTATGATATTTTATTTAGCATACAATGCATGCCTTTTAATTTTTTTTTAAACACTAATTTTTTTATTGTGAAAGTATTAGTTTTACCCTCACATTACTAAAGAAGGAAGTAGTTGTGGCTGATTTTGTATTTTGAATAGAAAAGTATTTTTTATAAATAATAAAAAAGTTTTGAAAATGCAGAAAACCGTCAAAGAAGCCTCCAAAATGGGCCAGACACGCGTATAATGTAAATAATTTCATTTACTTTAATATTAATTTTTTTAAAAAAAATATTTCTGTCCTCAAAATTTATATTTGTACAAAAATTTTAGAAAAATATTTTTATGTTAAATAAAGTATATTAATAATAAGATTTATTTTTCAAATAAAAGTTTTGAAACATGAATCAATGGCATACATTAATACTGTAGCTAGATGTTGATCATTATATCAACTTGAACATTTTTAATAAAACAAATTATCACAGTATAAACTGAATTTTCATTAAAATAAATAAATATGATTATATATTAAATTTTAGATAAATAAATGGAATGTGTTACTGCCACTTTGTAATAAATAGAATCATTAAAGCTTCCCTTTGGTGTCTCAAGTTCAACGCATTACATTGAAAGCCTTCTTCTATTTTAATATATTAGCTTTCAATTGAAAGCACACAGCCCTCCTCACTATAAAAAAGAAAAAGAAAAAGAAAAGCCTACCGAAGTTTTCTGTTTTATACATACATGATCAGTTTTTTTGTAGATTTGGTCTGATTATCTATCTGAACCGAATTGAATGGTTTACTTACTTATTGGACTAACAGTTCAATCCATTATTTTGAGTTTGATGACTGTAATTGAATTACCCTTTAAACACGTCTTTGAATTTAATGCAAAGCATTGCAAGAACTTTCAAAAAATGGTGGTCAATTTGGATGTGCGATCTGGGAGAGAAAAATTTTCTTGACGTCTAAAACACGTAATTGAAAGTTGCACAAAAGAGCAAAAATTGAAAATTTTTGTATGCCAGTATACTGATATGAATCATGAGAATTAATACTATAAATAATTTTTTTCGAATTTCTGTATTATTGTTATCTATGAATCTCTCAAGAGCAACGCATGCATAATAATAATTATTAAGCAAAAGTGCAGTAAGTTTCACTCAGATTTTTGTTTTCATGTTTTTTCAATTGAAATTCATCGTAAATAGTCTCAACAACATAGATATTCTACTTGACGTAGATATTTTTCATTAATTGTATTCCTCACTATATTTATTTTTTAGCTATCTAAAGAACTACATTTAAATAAACCCCACATTCTCCAGAATTCAATCAAAACATTTGATTTAAAATACTAAGAATCTAATGTATTAACAACTGTAATCATAGGTCCAACTTCAAATTGCATGTTCAAATAAAATTATCATTAATTATATCTATAAATATATAGTGTCATCGTGCAAGCCGGGCATGACTTTAAATAAAAAGTAATATGTGAATTTTTTTTCTTTTAATATTTCTAATTAGTCCAAACCACCCAAAAAGTTGAAAGAGATCGTAATGTTATGGAGCATAGCAGGCATGACTTCATTCAAATCCATACAAGTCCATTTCTTCGTTTTCATCTTTATATAATTGTGTCCCTCGTCAGTATAGACTTCGTCAATGTTTCTTGTTTTCAGTGTTCCGAGTATGACTATGAAGACTTGTGAGTTGCGTCCACTATAGAGTCATTCACACAATGAAACCGCCATTCAATAGTGACATCTTAGCAAAAGAAAATGATCATGGAGAAGGATTTCTTGAAGAAATTTCCTAACCAGTTCTTTCAAAATTGTACAACAATGATGATTCTCTGCGGAAAAAAAAAAAACGTATAAACCCACAAAACTCTCATAACCAAAATTACTTTCCTTCAAAATCCAGGAATGTAGATAACCTGATCCAATTATACTCTGTCTTTGAACCGTTCATCCTAATAAAAAAAGTCATTTGTCTCAGATTCTACGCCCATTTAGCACTGCAAGTCTCTATTCTAAAATTATCATTAATTTCTTGCAAAAAAATTTTACTATTATTAAACAACGAAAGGCACCTATGTTCCAAGAAAACTAAAGCAAAAGAAAGACAATTATATGTTAATCATAATCTATTTTGTATAAGTGTTGTTGCTTATTTACAGTTATATATATATGGGATCATTTTTTGTGCATTCACAATTTTAAATATACTAGTGTAACTAATTATAATATAGGGATATAATTGTAATAATATCAACATAAAAAATGATAATATTACAATTATAATTCTATATTATAATTGAGTGCAAATCCTATATGTGTGATAGTAATTGTTCCGTGGCAAAAGTTGAAGTGTGAAACTGAATCACAATCCAAATGTGGTGCTTGTACTAGGTCATTATTAAAAAAAAAGAGTTACGATCTAATTAATATTTATAATTTTAGATCTTCAAATCCTGACAGAGTGACTTTACATATATATATATATAGGTTTGTTCATAACCTTTTGAAATCCTTACACAGTTAGTAAGATTGTTGTCTTACATACGTTAATTATCATCTATTTTATATATCTTTGTTTAAATAGGTGCAATATATTGCAGATGCCTTTAATTAATTACTGTAGGTAAAATAGATGTTTAACACGAAAAATTAATTGTGAACTTTAACTTCAACTTTAGTTTATCCTACTCTAAAGTATCTAGTATCCATGTCTTTTATGCTTCAATTTTTGAAATCATAAATTTTATTGGAAGTTATTCGAAAAGCTTCTTTTGTGCTGGCTGGATTCATATATGTTCATTGCAAAAAAGAAGCTTTGGAACTGCCACAAAAGAACAAGCCATCGTGTCATGGACCAGAGAGGAAGGCATTGTCAGGAAATTAGATTCTATTACAAAATAATGGTTTGGAGGAGCTAACCATTTCTTCCAGAGATTTTTCTTCTTGACTTTTCAAACACTCAATACTGTGAATCGCATAAAAGAGCGAAGATTGAGAAATTTTGTGTGGTATACTGAAATGATATGGATAATGAGGCTTAAACATTTACATAAAAAACGAGAGATAGAAAACTATGGCATCAGGAAATATGTTTATAATTTGCAAAATATGTAGCTCTGACAAAGTCAGAAAGGGACAGTCACACCAAATCTGGGGACCAGAGAAGAAGGCTCAACACGTAATGCTGTAAAGCTATCTTTTTCCTTCCATAATCAGCATCCAAACGTGTCTATTTCGGCAAGTCATTGAGAAATAGATTATTTGATATATATTAATTCTACAATTGTCAGTAGCATGAGTTAAGGTGTTATTCCTATAGTTGTGAAAAAAAAAAAAAACAGAAAGAAAAACAAAACCAAGGAGTTACTCTTATAAACAATATGGGCCAAATAATAATAATAATATATTACATATTGTACTCCATGTCATTTGGTTCGATAGTTTTCTTTTCTTTTTCTTTTTTTGTCTCTTGTGGTTGTGGTTTAATTGAAGTATTATCCCAATACATCTTTAGTTTGTTCTATCATGAATTAACTACTATATGTGATATATTTTGTTTAAATTTTAAAGACTGTAAACATGCAAATGTTAGACTAATAAACATTTTAATATTATTATAATACTATTGTTAGAATTAATAACCAAACAATAATTGGGCAAAACTATAGTTTTCAAACCCAAGTTTGTGAAAGACCAAGCCGCGTGTATAGTATTAATACATGACATTTCAAGAACTTTTAGACAACAATGGTTTGGACGTGTAAACTACTCTTCCAGAGTTTTCTATTTTTATTTTTTATTGACTTTTCAAACACTTGGTGCAAATACATATAAAAGAGTGAAAATTGAAAATTCGTTTATGGTATGCCCAAAAAATGAGAGATAAAAGGAACTATACGCGATGTGCATTTATCCAAAATAAAGAACTGGCGACCGCCATTTGAATCATTTGAAACCACGCTAAAATTATGTAAAGAAAATGAAAATTACTGAATTGAAAATTGCATAAAAAGGGCGAAAGTTGATCATTTTTGTATGGGACTAGAGAAGTTGGAATTATACTTTCAGCTTCTATAGTGTCATTCAATTTTTCAGTTTGTTCATGGAGTTTAAAAATTTAAAATTTTGTCCATACAGTTAGTCTTTACTGTTAAAATTTTATTAAATTTTGATGATACAACTAACTGAATATTATAATATGTATGACTTATATTAATAAATGAGACAATATTAGATGATGAAATAAAATTAACTCACTTATATAACAAAATATTGAACAAAATATAACAATACAAAATAAATTAAAAAACTCTTTAAACTCTAAAATCTTAAGGTGTCATCTTTGGTGCATTTACAATTTTAAGTATACCAATATACCCAGTTATAATGTATGAATATAATTGTAATAATATTAACCTAAAAAATAATAATATTATAATTATATCCCTACATTATAATTGAGTATACTAGTGCACTTAAAATTGTGAATGCACTAAAAATTTTACCTTTGTTTATAAATTTTTAAACTATAAGGACTAAATTAAAAATTTAGTAAAATTGTAATGACCAAAAATATAATTTTTCCTTAATAGTTTTATGAAGCCTTGTTGTATACGTTTAATAATCAAATCAATTGATGGCCAAAAATATTATGTTCAAGCCTTTTAAGGAGAGAAAAGGTTAGAATTGTGCCATTCGAAAACACAATTATAAACTACATGCCCTTTGTAAATAGCTATGATAATTTTAATAATGCGAGTATATTAAATTAAATTTCTTCACACAAAATCCTAGTTTATGATAGACCTGAAAAAAAATAGTAAAACTTTATAAAGCAATTAGAAGATGAAATGTGTTTTCATATACGTTAATTGTGGTAAACATTTGAATTCGAAACTATGTTGATTTGGTTTAATTGGATTAATGTTATTTGTTGTACCTGAATTTTTAAGTTGGTTTTATAATGTTTCTGTCATTTTATTTAGTATATACATTGCATTTTTTATATATCTATGTGCACATTTGGCTTAAAAAAAATTCCTTTGAGTAGGCAGGCTTTGCTCTGCTCACAACCCTCAGAGAGCTGAAATGAAGTAGCTATATGTGGACCTCTAATTTACTAATCAGACTTGCTCATTTGTCAAACATAAAACTCTTTAAATTTAAAGAGACTAATTTAACTGCCCGGATCATTTTAACACATCACATTCTTTCTTGCTCTTAATTTTTTGCTTCAACTTATTGTCCTCTTTAAATTCTTAACATCATCACCCATAAAAATGTTAATAACATTTAATTCGAGTGTGAGCCCCCAAATAGTCACTTTATGTCGCAGTATTTCTCCCATTAGCTGAACTATAATGTATGGTTACTCATCACTTTTTGATAAATGAATATATCGAATAATATGTGTAGTTTATTTGGGTTTTGCTTTGTATCAAAAGATAAAAAGAAAAAGTAAGGCTTGGGCCTTGTGATGAGATTAATGTATTATTTTGGATATTGCTCATTTTTAAATCAGTTTCTAGAAATATATTTTAGTAAAGAAACAATTCATATTTCTCTGATTGATTTTGTTAAATTTAGATTTTTTTTTTCCTTTGGATGATTTAAGGGTGCATTCCCTTATTAGTGTATTTAAATTTTGCTTTTAAAATTTTTCTAAATGAATCAAATTCAAACTAATTGAGAATTACATTTTTATTTAATCTTATTATGAAATATGCATATGATTAATAACCAAACAAATTGATTGGCCAACAATTGTGGGTTGTAGCTTTGAAAATTGTGAAATAACTGCAGGAAAATTGAATGTATTAATGCTCTCAACTAATTAAGATACCATTATTCTCCAAATTTATTTATTTATTTATTAATTTTAAAAAAGACACAAAATGGGTGAAATTCACTAATACCCAATTTTCGTATCATAATAATGAAAAGAAAAGGATCACGGACTCTTCTTTTTCTTTCCTTTCTAATATTAATTGGATTGAAGTTTAATTTAAGGATGCTTCGCAGGACTAGGACCAGAGGAAGGTACTCAGGATTGACAGGAAGTCTCAGGAAATAATGGTTTAGACGATTGGAGGGATTTTTCTTTTGACTTTTCAAACGCTTATCGTAAATCACATGAAACAGCGAAGATCAAAAACTTTTGTGCAGTGTTGTAAAATGATATGGATAATGAGGATTACAAATATAGAAAAATGAGAGATAAAGAATTATTCATAGGTGATCATTAGTAAGCACTAATATGGATATGTGTAACGAATATGATATGTGATATAAGATATACTCATTTTTAACATGTTAAGATACGGAAATATATATATATATATATGAATGATAAATAATACAACAAAAAAAATTGACCTTTTAAAAAGTATTTATAAATTATGTCAATAAAAATTTAAAAATAAAAAAACATAAATGATACAAATAAAAAGATAATGTATAAAAAAATAATACAAAAATAAAATAAAACACTAAAAAAATATTGCAGAACAAAAATGACAAAATAGAAAATAAACATAAATGACAAAAATCATAACCTTGAACATAATGACAGCATAAAACTGGGGCAGGAATAGAACAGAACCAGAACAAATGGAACCAAAATCAGAAGAAGGATAAACTAGAGATGCAGAATGACGTTTCAGGAACAGAAAAAGACGAATAAAGAAACATGAACTAGAAACTACAGAAGGAAGAAGCACGAACCAGAAACAGTAGACGGATTAAGTACGAACCAAAAACAGAAAAAAGGAAGAACAAGGGAAGGACGAGATAATGGTAAAAACGGCACAAATCTACGTTTCGGCACATGCACGCGTCCGATACAGATACGAGTCCAAATCTGGCGTATCCGTGCATCCTGAAAGCGGGCATGACTTCACGCCGAGAGTAATATATGGGTTATTTCCATTCAATATTTTTTGTTAAGCTAAACCGAAAAAGTTGAAAGAGATCATTAATCCATACTTTCATTTCTTCGTCTCTCTGTCTTCAAATAATTGTATCCCACAACATAGACTTTGTGTTAATCTTTCTTCTTTCGGTGTTGGAAGTAAAGACTTGGAAGACTTGTTTCAGTGAGAGGACAGCCACATTTTGAGCACTCATATCAAGAAGTTTTGCACTTATTTTCCCCCACTCTTACCATGAAAAGATATATAAGTGCACTTATAAGTGCCATTCAATTCTCTTATGAATTGTCTGGTTAACAATTGATTGGTATGTAATATATTCGGTCTCAATTCCAATGAAAGGTAACATGAATGTTTAAGAAAAGATAAACATTTTCATATTATTATTAAGTCATGATAGGGTTAATGACCAAATCAATTGATGGGCTAAAAATATAATGCCCAAGCCTTTTAAGAAGTAAAAATGGTGCCATTCGAAAACAGAATTACAAGCTACGTGCCCCTTGTTAATAGCTATGATAATTTTAATACTGCCAGTATATGAAATAAAATGTCTTCACACAAAATCCTTGTTTAGGATATTTCTAAAATGTCAGAAAAACTTTATACAACAATTAGAAAATGTATTAATGCCATTACGAGGGAATTTGCCTTTTAATTTCCAAAAATGAAGCTATGACGAAGTCAAGGGACAAACCACACCAAATTCGGGACCAGAGAAGATGGTTTTGTCAGGAAATGAATTGCATGTCCTTCAGACACCATATAATAGTTCATAAGCCTTGAACCCCGTGAGACCACCATCAGTTTCTTCGCTAGTTCTTCAACTTTTAGTACTACAATGACAATTTCGCGAGTTGCATGGCTTATCTCTATTCTCTACTACTGTGCATGTCTCAGTTTTCATGTCTCTGTGGTTTCTGGCCTCTGTCTTGATGACCAGAAACTGCTGTTGCTCCAATTGAAGAAGGACCTCAGATTCAACTCTACAGATTCCAGGAAATTGGTGTTCTGGAATGAAAGCCTTGCTTGCAATCAATGGAGTGGTGTAGCTTGGGATGAGGAGGGACATGTTACTGGTCTAGACCTGAGTGAGGAATCAATATCTGGCGGATTTGACAATTCTTGTTCTCTCTTCAATCTCCAATATCTTGAGAATTTGAATTTGGCTTACAATGACTTCAATTCTATGATTCCATCCAGAATTGAAAACTTGAAGAACTTGACTTCTCTGAACTTTTCATATGCTGGCTTTGTGGAGCAGATACCAGTGGAGATTTCTCAGCTAACAAGGTTAGCCATTCTTGATTTTACTTATGTTAGAGATTTGAAACTTGGGAACCCCAATCTGGGGAAGCTTGTTCAGAATCTCACTGAAATGAGAGAACTATATCTGGATGATATTGGTATATCACTTAAAGGAAATGAATGGGGTCGTGCTTTATCATCATCACTATCTCATCTACAGGTACTAAGCATGTCGGGATGCAATTTATCAGGCCCCATTGATTCGTCACTAGAAAAGCTTAAGAGTCTCTCCATAATTCGTTTGGATATTAACAATTTCTCAAGCCCGGTGCCTGAATTCTTTGCAAAATTCTCGAATTTGAGCGACTTGAGTCTTTCTGATTGTGGGTTAGAAGGTTGGTTTCCAGAAGAGATCTTCCAAGTACACTCACTTACTTCTCTTGATCTTTCTTGGAATTCTGATCTTCAAGGTTCTCTACCACACTTCCCGCAGAACAGATCTCTCCAGACATTGACACTAAGTGAGACAAAATTTTCTGGAGCATTACCTGATTCCATTGGCAACTTATGGCAGTTGTCTAGATTAGAAATTGCTGAATGCCTATTTAATGGGACGTTACCATATTCAATGTCAAACCTCACAGAGCTCACTTACCTGGACTTGTCATCTAACAACTTCACAGGTCCAATTCCCCCATTTGGTATGTCCAGTAAGCTTAATTTCATAGACCTATATTCAAATGAATTAAGCGGGGGAATTTCATCAACTCATT
This sequence comes from Delonix regia, assembly GCA_037074485.1. Classification (NCBI taxonomy): domain Eukaryota; kingdom Viridiplantae; phylum Streptophyta; class Magnoliopsida; order Fabales; family Fabaceae; genus Delonix; species Delonix regia. The sequence continues at coordinate 2,344,577 of CM073460.1, read as the reverse complement.
TGAAAGGCCTGGTAAAGCTAGAGCGCGTCTATTGATAGGACAACTTCCTTAATGGAACCATTCCTTCGTCTCTGTTTTCGCTCCCATTGCTATGGAGAATACATCTTTCTAACAACCATTTTCAAGGTCTGCTGAGTGCAATTTCAAATGTCTCTTTCTTCAACTTACAAGTACTTGATTTAAGCAGTAACTATCTTGAAGGGCCAATTCCTCAATTTATTTTTCATCTCAGACAACTTGAGATTCTCCAACTTTCTTCAAACAAGTTCAATGGTACAATACAGCTAGATATGATTTGGAGACTTAAAAATTTAGATACATTAGATCTTTCAAACAACGACTTGTCAATTGATGCAAATGTTTAGGATGTTCACCTGCTTTCCTTTCCCAAGATGCATTCTTTGCATTTGGCATCCTGCAAGTTGAGACAATTCCCTGCATTCTTGAGAAACCAGTCCAAATTAATTGACCTAGACCTCTCAAACAACCAAATTGGAGAAAATGTACCCAACTAGATATGGAAGCCTGCCAATCTTGCCATATTAGATCTTTCTCACAATGCTCTTCATGGAAGAATCCCAAATTCCATCTGCAATGCTTTAAGTCTTAAAGTGCTTGATCTTTCCTCAAACAACTTTAATGGGATCATTCCCCATTGTCTAGCAAAAAGTGAGTCCCTTGGGGTATTGAATCTAGGAAAAAACTATCTTGAAGGCAAAATTCCTGATACTTTTCAAGCTTCATGTGATCTAGTTACTCTCGACCTTCAAAGTAATAATTTACAAGGGCCATTGCCAAAGTCTCTATCCAATTGCACCAAATTAGAGGTATTAGACCTTGGAAATAATAGTATTGACGATCAATTTCCCTGCTTCTTGGAGAAACTATCTGAGCTCCAGGTCTTGGTTTTGCGAAAAAACTATTTCCATGGTCCGATTGGGTGTCCAGAGATGAATGGAAGTTGGGAGAGGCTTCAAATTTTGGATATAAGTTTCAACAATTTTAATGGAACATTACCAGGAAAAAACTTTCTTGCCTGGAAAGCAATGATGCTAGATCAAACAACATCTACAAATGACCTCCACTTTGAATACATCGAAAGATATTGCACTTGTGATAAAGGTTGTTCTGTGGAAAATTCTGGAGTGAAATATTATGATCAAGTGATAGTTACAAACAAAGGTCAGGAAATGTCCTTGAAAAAAATTCTAACAATCCATACTTTCATTGACTTCTCATCCAACCACTTTGAAGGGCTAATACCTAAGGAAATGATGGAATTTAGGGCACTCCACGGTCTCAACCTGTCAAATAATCATCTCTCAGGCCACATCCCCTCATCCATACGGATAATGAAACAACTTGAATCCTTAGACCTGTCCAACAACTCTTTTACTGGAGAGATTCCATCACAGCTTGCAAGTTTGTCTTTCCTTGAATTTTTGGACCTCTCAAATAATCATTTGTTTGGGGAGATCCCTACAGGTACACAGATTCAATCATTTCCAGCATCTTCTTTTATTGGTAACAAAGGATTATGCGGACCTCCGTTAACAAAAAATTGTAGTGGCGTTCCAAGAAATCCAACAGAAGCTGTATATGAGAAGTCAGGAATTGAATTTGATTGGCACTTTGCATTCGCTGGAACGGTTTTCGGGTTAGGAATCACTGTCGGCCCACTTTTCTATTGGAAGAAATGGAGGATAAGGTATTGGAAACTTGTGGACAACATTCTCTGCAGCATCTTCCCTCAGCTTTATCTTGAATACCAAAGGCACTATGGACAAACATACAAAGTTCTGCGTTGGAGGCAGTAGGGGAAAGTGCTAAGTTCAGTAACACAACTTGAGTGTTTATCTATCAGGTAAAGCCACGCATAATTTAATAATAGAAGAACAGTGATATATATTTTCCCTAGCGGAATTGTTTGTATTGTTCAATATGTGTGTGCTTGGTGAATTCACTTTAATCGTAATATTTTTTGTATGTCTTTGCTTAATTGCATGGCTATTTATATATATATTTTTACAGTGAATTGAAAAATTGGTAATTATATTAATATTCATGCAATTTTTTGGTTAAAACTTCGAAAAATATCATATTGTAGTTACGTATATAATTGTATCACAAAACACAAAAAGTTAAATAATATTTTACGAATAATGGGAAAAATTAATTATGGACAAAATTTTTTAAAGTTAACTGTTTTTTATCCTTTATTAAATTATTTACCATGTGGGCTTCTTTTTTCTTTGCTTGTTTTTCTTTTTGAAAATAGTTTTTTTGCTAATTTATATTGAAATTACTTATGCGTCCGTCCTTGTTAATATTCAATTGAGTGACACTTCATAGTAAACTCATTACACTGCATTTAATTTGTAGGGTCATGCTTAATTACATGTAATGATATTTTTAAATCCTTACTAATTAAACTTAGATGAGCCTTAAATAGAATGCTCTTTACTTTTTATGTAATCCTCATATAGTTAATAATATTGTAATTGTATGTAATTGTATATCTGATCTATGGATGTTACTAATATGAGGAGATTAAATGATTGAGTTTTGTGCATACTAAATTTTATTATTGATCTAACAAGAAAACATGTTTGTGGCACTTATTGGAGCATAATTGGTCAAATCATATTTATGCTTAAAATCCGTACATGTATTTTTAAAAGACAGTGGTGAAGGTGTCTTAGAAAATAGTCTTTAGTTTAAAAAATATTTAGCTAAGCATTACCTTTGTGGCTGGTCACCATGTTGCGTCTATCAATTGGACCCTCAATTAAAAGGGAAATTATGTACAACCTTATAAACTATAGTCTAAATAATTTTAGTCCATGAATTTTAAAATGTAACACTTAACTTTCTTATGACACCTTATGACAATCACATAATTTTTAAGTATTAATTTTAAATATTATATGATTGTTTCTGAAAAAAAAATTATAATTTTAATCCTTCACTGTAGTATGATTAAGGAAAGATTTTTGTGTTTTTTCCCAAAAGAAGTATGTAGTAGTCACCAAATTTAGATAAATTTGTAACTTTTTTCAATGTTCTTTTTTTGTGTTCATTTTTTTGACTAATTGCTAATACTGGTTTTTAAGAGTATTGATTATCTAATTGTTTTATTATTGTAAATTTTAGATGGAGAGGAACTGTTGAAACATGTATCATAAGTATATACAAATATGGTGCAGCTTGAGTAAGAAGTAAATGAAGTTGAAATGTGATATAGTTTAATATATTGGTGTGATGGATTAATGTTATTTTTTCCTCTACTTGAACTTTTAAATTGGTTTTGTAATTAAATATTGTGTTTATGTTATTTTATCTAGTATACATGACATTTTATTTAATTTCCTTTGAGTGGGTTGGCCTTCTTTGCTCACAACCCTCCAAGAACTGAAATGAAATGTATTGATACTGATATTTAAGTGTAAGCCCACAAATACCACTTCTTATTTGGGCCATTTCTTTTGTTTTTCTTGGAAATGTTTCATTTTTAAAATCAGTTTCTAGAAAATTTTAATAAAGAAACAAATGATATTATCCCTAATTGATTTTGTCAAAATTAGATTTTTTTTTGTTCGTATGGTTTAAGGGTGCATTCTCTAATCAGTGCATTTAAATTTTACTTTTAATTTTTGTCTAAAAGAAAAAATTCAAACCAAACAAATTCATTGGCCAAAAATATGTTAGAATAAAATGCCTTTGCAGAACAAAATTACAATTTACATGTCTCTCTTATTTTTTTATCTTTAATTATTCCTTATCTAAACATAATATGTTACGCATTGTCAATTAATTTAAGATTATTTATAAATTTTTAAATTGCTTCAGTTAAACAGGATGGGCAAAAAATAGTAAGATAATTTTTGTGCGATATACTAAAATGATAGGGATATTAAGGCTTAAAATTATTTTTAAAAAATGAGAGATAAAGAACTATGCTACCTGCATTTCTCCAAAATTGAAGAACCATGCTAGCAACCACCACCATTTTAATCATTTTAGACCTCACTCAAATTATTTATTAAAAACTAAAAATACTGTTTTTTTTTTATTTTGTGTGATTTTACTCATATCTAATTAGTTTGTTCATTTGTAGCTTGATTCATTCGTTCGGTTTGGCATTAATTTTTTCCAAAATGAATTTTGCCTTCCAAACCTCCATTTACACAACAAGCAAAAAATACTTGTTTTTTCTGTTATGAACTATAGCAAAACTCAACTCAATTTTCAAGCGAAAATTTCCAAACATAAATTAGAGTCATGCAAAATCATGTTTAACAAAAATTAATTTTGAAAATAAAATTGATTTGAAATCATGTTGATCTAATATTAATCCAAATATGCACATAATATATTTAGTCTTAATTCTAATAAAAGGTTATGAAACGTTTAGAAAAGAAAGGCATTGTAATATTATTATGAAGTATTATTGATAAAAATAATAACCAAATCAATTGTTGGGCCAAAAATATAATGCTCAAGCTTTTTAAGAAAAAAGAAGTTATAATTGTGCCTTTCCAAAACAAAATTAAAGATCACATGTGCTTGTATTTTAGCTATGACAATACATTAATAATTGCACAATAAGAAATAAAATCTTCCACACAAAATCCTATTTTTTCTAATAAAAAAAATGCTTCCTTCCAAATTAAACAGAGTATGTAAATTGAGGACAATGAGGAACATATGTCCTAACTTGATAATGACAAAAATACAAGGAGTTTTAGTAAAATTATGGGCATCCAAATTGAGGCGTCTTCTAATCCATGCACATGAGTAATCATGTCTACAGAGCATAATATATCTACAATCTTAGATTATGTCGCATCACTCAAAAGCATCATTATCAAAAGAATTCAAGGCCATAATAAGGTTTTGGGCATTTGAGCAAAAAGCGCCACCAGAATTCAAGTTGCACAAGGCCTACTAGATTACAGTTCAAAGGGTAAGAACTTCAATTATTCATACTTGGTAAGTTCCATCATAGAAATTAGACATAGAGTATATAATTTCTCCCTGATCTTCTTTCATCTGCACACGTGGCTACATCAGTGAAACATGACCATTCACATCCTTTAATTCTTTTGGATTATAGGGCTTATGGAGAATTGTCAAGTGAAAGGATTACCTCCTTTTTATTTGCTTGCTTCCATTTAACTAGGAGTCTTCAAGCTTTATAAATTAAACTCTTATCTCCCCAATCGTTGCTACCCTAAACCTTGTGATTTCTAGTGTTCCACAATAATCACGATATACAACAAAATTACTCTTTCAAATTCATTGGATGGTTTAAGAGTACAGAGTAGAAACATTTAGTGAAGCTATGGGCTTCTAAATACTTCCTAGATGTTTCCATTGATTCTAAATTCTTCTTGCACACACGCAGTTAAACAAAGCATGGAAAGTATCTTTGAGTTCTTGACATAATGAATATTCAAGATTGACTTTAATGCCTCTACTTCTAAGATTGGCAAGCATTGAAGTCAAATCTCTGCATGCTCTCCATAAGAAATCCTTCATCTTTGGTAGTATGTCCAAGTTCCATATCCTTCGTCATGGAAATTCTAAAAGGTTTGGTTTTGGATTGAATATTAATTTATGGGCTATATAATAAGTTTATTTAACCATATAATTCCCCTTTTTACTATGATGCCATATTCTCTGGTCACTCCTGTCTGTTATACAAATAGGAATCTTATGAATAGTTCAAACATCTTCCTCCACAAACATGTTATTCAGTTTCACGATGTCCCATCTATGCTTTCATGTACATAATAACCATGCTTTCCTATCCTTAATATCTCCAAGGTTGTGAATATTAGTAGGGGTAAAATGGCCTTTATAGGGAAGGCCACATCCTAATAGTAAGACAATTCTCCCTTCCTCCATCGCATACCCTATTTCAATAGAGAAAATTTTGACTAAACACTCTTCCATGTAAAGCTCATATTGTACCCTAATAGAGCAGACCAGAATTCCCATTCTAAAAAGTATTTTGTTTTATGAACCAAATAAGCAAGAGTTTTGTGGGTCACACTAAGTCACCAACCCTGCTTGCCAAGCATGGCCATAATTAAATAGTGTAAGCTTTGGAATGGGTCCAATCACATCTTCATTATAGATGTAGGAATATTTGACATTCTATTCACTGTGTATTATCTAGCTAATCCATTTAGCATCAAAGCTCATTCTTTCCATCATTCCTTTCAGAAAACACTAATTTACTATACCATATACCTTATTGACATATGTTTCAATGGTTATGTAGCCCTTATTTCCCCTTGTTTTCCTTTTCGTATAGTGGATGAGCTCGAAAGCTACTAAAATGTTATTTGTAATCAGCCATCTTCGGATAAAAGTTGACTAGTACTCAGAAACTGGAGATGACAAAATTTTTTTTAGTCTATTAGCAATAGCCTTTGCCACAATCTTATAAAGCACATTACACAGAGATATGGGTTTATAATCATTTAAGCTAATAGGGGAGTTGGATTTGGCAATAAGGACCACTAACTTCTTTGCTAAGTCTTCTAGAAAAAAACTCATTAGTCAGCTAGCTAGTGCAACTTTCTATCACTTTATCTCCAATGATATGCCAGAACTTCTGGAAAAAGGATGGAATAAAATCTGTTGGGACCAGGAGATTTTTCTGGATGCATTTGAAAATATCTTTATTGAATTTAACAGCATCAAATTGTTTTGTCAATATATCATTATTGCAATCAGTCCCCACTTTCTTTATTAGATTCAAAACATAGTCTGGCTAAGCTTTAGATCCTTTGTACACTTGCTCAAAGTGATCAAGAATTAGATTTTGCATACGTTCATGATAAAAAATACATACCTTGCCATAGTTGATCAGTTTCGTGATTGTGTTGGTCCTCCTTTGTATTGAAGCTTGGGTATGGAAAAACTTTATATTACGGTCCCCTCCTTTAAACCAATGTAGCTTTGATTGATTTCTCCATTTTATCTTATCTTGCTATAGTAATTATTCTTTTCCTCCTGCAGCTTATAAAACTTGTTGTTCTAGTTCTCTTATAAGCTATGGTGCAGTGCATTCAACTTTTTTTGTATCTCTTTTGTTTGATTCTAGCAATCTCCATTTAAATCTCAGTTCCATTGTTCTAACTTTCTTTAGTAGTTAGCCAATCTTTTGTTGATTTTTGCAGATGACTTTGCGGTCCAACTTCTGTTGACTACGTCAACTATGCCTTCTTATAAAATCTAAGAATTCTCAAATCTAAATCATCTTTTACCTCTCTTAGCTTGCTCTGGATTTGTGCACACTTTTAGCAGAGAGTGATCCGAGTATGACACAACCAAGGCTTCTAATATACTATTCGAGAATATACAAAGCCAATCATCATTGGCCATCGCACGATCTAATCTTTCCCTCACAACATTGTTAGCTTCTATTCTTCTTTCCTAGGTAAAGGTGCACCCCTTCGACTGTAGATAATTTAAACCGCTTTCTTCAATGGCAGCTTTAAGACCTGGGTGAAAGAAATTTGGAATGTTTGCTCAACAAGGAAAATCTGGATATTGGATAACTTTGAAGAGCTTAAGTGATATTGTTATGTGTAATATATTTGGTTTCTTTAATGGTGTGTATAGGGCAGACTTCATAAAAGCTCTCACCCTCATAATTGCTATTAGGTGGGCAACCTGTATCCTAATTTCTGAGAGCGTTTTCAACTCTAACACATAGAATTTGATAAAGAATATTTTGCTCTAATGAAAAAATATTCTGATTTATAACGTATTGTTCAAGACTGCAATACCATTCTAGTGACATGACTTGACTTCGTATGTAAGTGGATAAGAAGAAATTCAAACTTTGATGCTCATCACATAGCCAAGAATTCGTTAAGTTCTAATAGCTTTCCTGTGAGGACCTTTTCGTCTATAAACTCCTATGATCAACCTACTTGATCAATTAAATGGTGGTTATTCTAAAAGAAAAAGTCAACACAGTTAAACTTGTTTAAGACAAATGATTTTAAAAAATTCAAAAGAATGTAAGCTAAGAAGAAAAAGTGTATGTTAAAAAATTAGAATAAACAGTTACACATATAATTAAGTTGTGACTACTAACAACCTAAAGTAAATTTAAGATAAGCTGTATTTTAATTTTTTTGTTTTAGTTGGAAATTAGTTATCCAGTGCATTTTAAAGAATCATTCAATCATTTATTACAAAGTACCAACAGGTTACAGACAAACTAGTACAAAATTTGTTTCCTTTCTAACTTTAAAAGTGTCATCAACTAGTTGACAATGACTTGGACTTTATAGGTTTACTTTGACGCTGCTTCACTACTGGATTGGATATAATTAATTAATATGCAATAGCAACAATATCTGACCAACCACAGCACACAAGTCAAGAAATGGAAATTAAGATACAAAATTACAGAAAAAAAAAAAAGCATCGCTTCTAAAAAAGTGATTGAGTCTTCATAATTTAGAAGTTTGTAATTGAGTCCTTATTGGCGCAATATTGTAGTGTTAATAGTCCTTATTGTTTCAATTTTTTTTAATTGAGTCCCTGTTATTGGATAGGTTCTTTTATGCAAGGAAATTAATATGTTCACTTGGATCCTTACACAGTAAGTCATATTTCTTCACTAATTACTGTGTCCCTCTCAAATTTTCTTTCCTTTCATCTGTATATGACATAATAGAGCATAAACATACCAAAACATTACAGCAATATAGCATAATATCATGTAAGAAAACAAAATTCAAATTTTGCACTTGCTTTTCTCATAGCATTTGTGTTTATTGGAGCCACTATCCTTTCCTTCATGAGAAAAGTATAAAATTGATCCCTCACTTTTACATTTTGTAACAATTTGGTCCCTCACAAATTTTAATTTATGCAAAACTAGTCCTTCATAAATTTAAATTTGTACAAAATAAGTCATTCGTTTGTAATAATAAGGGGCTAATTTTGTATTAAATAAGATTTCTAAAAGACCGATTTGTTACAGTTATTTGTGAGATACCAAAGTATCACAATGTGTAAAAATAGAGAACCGATTTGATACTTCTCTCTTTTCTTCACTATTCCCAAAGATTAGTTTTCACTTTTCCATTGTCATAAAATGACAAGCCCTAATGTCCTTGACAAATTAAATGAATGACAATATATCAATTTAATATACTTAGTGCAGAATTTTCTGTCATAAGTTAGTTCTCTTTATAAACTAACTTCATTATTTACCTTTGGTTTAATCTATTCCCTTATCTAGTAAAATAAAGTCATATCTATGGATTTTTGTTATATTAAATTGGGTAGCACATGGAATTCTTAATTAGCCCAAATTGGTGGCAAGCTATCTAATTCCAACATGATTGTAATTACATAGAAAGAGAATATGAAGATATTGCCTTGCAGTTGAATTGATTGAGAGTTGAAAGAAGTTAGGAAATAATTAGATCAAGCCAAATTAATCAAGTCTAAAAGTGTTGGTCTGACATGTCTAAAATGGCATATAAAACAATGAGGCAGGCTGAGATCACTGACTAATCTTATGATTAGAAAACATATATATCTAAAATGGCATATAAAACAATGAGGCAAGCCGAGATCACTAATTAATCCTATGATTAGAAAACATATGACACTAAATGATAAATCTGAATAAAGAAGAAAGAGAGAGGCAAAGGTCAATGATTGTCACATGTTGGTTCTTATATGTTCAGCCATGGGTTACAATGTTCAGTTGGTTTTCACAATCAAACTTTCACAAGTGAGAAAGAATAGCTTAACAACATTCCCCACACAAAACATAATCTAGCTCGAGCCAAGGCAGAGTATCTTATGAGAGACAAGGAAAAAGCGGTCAAACATAGTTTAGACTATTTAACAAAACAAGATACATACAAGTTAGCTTTGCTAATTTACACCTAGTGGCAATGAAAAATTCCTATAAAGGCAAGATCTAAAGCATACCTTAAGAGAGCTAAGCACAAGAGACAGTAAGTAGAGCACAACGAACAAGCACAATATAGCAACAGAGCACGGTGGTCGAGCACGGTGTCGCGGTCGAGCATAGTGATGCAACCCACAGCAGAGAACGACCATAGAGACATAGCCACACGGAAACACAGCACGGAGCCAATGTTTTACCCTAGATAGGAAATTAGGAATAACGAAATAAGAAAGGTTTTTTTTTTTTTTTCCATTTAACTTATTTTTAAATGGCTTTAACATCGGATATGACTAACATTAGCTAGTCCTTGCTACATTTTTGACATTCTAATGCTTAACCAACGTTAAAAATAACTTCTTTTTCAGTGATAAGCGCATTCAAGCATGTTGCAGCTTAAGTAAAAGTAAAAGAAGATGAAATGTGATTCTTTGTTACCATAGATTGATATGGTCTAATACTTGGATTAATGAAATTTGTCCTTGTTTTTGTGCTTGAACTATTAAGCTGGGTTTTACTATTTCTGTTTTTTATTATTTCATCTTGCATATGTTACATTTTATTTAGATTTGTCAAACCACTAGCTCTTCTATAAAACTCTTTAAATTGGAATGGACTAAGACCAACTATAATATTCATGAAATTTATATGCTAAATACCTTATTTTAAATGAGTAAATATTTTTTAGTGATTTTATGAATTGAAAAAGTAAGAGAATGCACTTGGAGTAAGAGTGCATTTTTATAAGTGATAATATTGATAAAAAGAAATTTAGGAAGACTTAAATATGAATGGAAGTAATATTATATATGAACAAAGGCTAGTTTAAGTGGTTAAACATCACCTTTTGCACCAAAGGCACTCATGTTCAATTCTCCCATGGATAATTTTGAAACTTTTAAGATTTTTGCCACATGTCTCCCATAAGAAATTACCAATTTGCCCTTAATTATATATTCACCTCTATCGTCCTCCTTACTCTCATGCAGACATCTTCGTGTGACCATGGATAAACATCTTCATCCTTTTTCTACCATGACAATGCTTGTCTATGTCTTGTCGGCGTTTGTTCATCCTCGACGGCCATGCTTTGTTGATGTTGTGTCATTACTTTGGTCTAAAAATGCTAGGGCTCTGGCAAAAACCCTATTTGGAATTTCATATCAATTTGAGCAAGATTAGGTATGTTTTTTGTTGAATTTTCATAAGGCATTACTTCCTTAGTATGTTTTGGCCCTTTCTTCATTGATTTCACTTATCAATTTCATCGATTAAGCTCTAAAATCTAAAGTCCCTATTTATAGCACATTCCTTGCAACTTTAAAGATAGATGAGTGAAATTGGTGTGTTTTTCTTCAAGTTGTCTTAGGACTTTAGTTCTAGGAAGTGTTTTGAAGCTTTCTCTATTGTTTTAATTAGTCAGTTTCATCAATTTGGCTTAAAATTGGAAAACCCCAATTTGGTATTATTCGTGCGAAAAAAAAGTGGAACTTAAAGCTCAATTCGGTGTGATCTTGTCAAATTAAGTTGGGGCTTCATGCCCTAGGAAATTTTAGACCTTTCTTCCCTGCAATCTGTGGTTAATTTCAAGTCTTAGCTTCAAAAATTGAAACCCCTAATTGGGTTATGTGTGTTCTTACTTGTAGGGTGATGGAAATTAAGGTTTTTGGGTTTCTCTAACATCACTAAGCATCTAAAGGCAGGATTATAGCTATTGAAAGTTTTCGTTTGAGTTATAAATTAATTAGATAATTTTCCGCAATTTTCTTGGATTTTTATTGATATAAAAGGAAGGAAAGATGAATGGAAAGCCTTGTTGCAGTTGATAAAGTAGCTATAGATGACTACTATAATTTAATAAGTAATTTTGGGATTTGGTTGGTTGACATTTAATGCTACATTGATGAAACCGATAAATTCTGAAATATGGAATAAGACAAAATTAAAGCTAGGTGGAGAGGATCTAAGGTATTAAATGTTGTTTAATGTCAAATTAATTTTGGTTTAAGAAATTGTCATTTCCAAGCTATGGAATGAAGTTAGATGATTAGTAATTATGAAGATCGAAGTTAGAGAAAAAACTTGTTGCAAGTGTAATGGAAAAGAAATGGATTATTAAATTCTTAAAGGACTTGAATAGAAATTAATCAAGTAATATGGGGAAACATATGATGTTACTACTTAGGATTAAATTAAGCATGTTATCACCCTAACTAAGTGGTGTTTATTTAATAATTAGACTTTGAAATATGAAGTAAGATATAATTATGGAAGACTGTGTTTAATGATCTTTGAATCATAAATATTGAGACTTATGTTTATGGTTCAAAAGCAAATGAATAGCTAAATAAATAAATTGATAGAATTAATTAGACTATTTTTGGATATCAAAGGTTAAGAGAACGCTACTTGATTTTATAGGTCCTTAGGACTAATAAGGATCAAGTGAATTGTTAAAGGCTTTAAGGAGAGGTGATGTGCTCCTCTTCAAGTGAATAGATAATGCTAATAATGCGAATTTCTATTTTACAATATCACTTTGCGCAAAAAAAAAAAAGTATAATATTGTTATTCAAAATTCCTTATGCTCTAGGCAAACTTCCTAGAATTTATAAACTTTATTTATATTTTCTAAATATTGTGACAATTTTGGACTTGTGAAATACTATGATTTTACATTTTTGGATTTCACTAATTATAAGTTTTGGATTTATAATGATTTTAAATTTTTAGACTTTTATGTTCCGTACTTTGAAGTGTTCTAATTTTACATTCATGAAGTACTATGATTTTTTAATGATGAAGCATTCTGAATTTGTAATTATCATTTACTCTTATTTTGAGGTTTGAAACTACACTTCTTTTGTTTTTCTAGATATTTTGAAATCTCTAAATTTTAACAAAGTTGTATCTATACTTAGAAATACCAAGCATTTGATAATTTTCTAACTTCTTTTAAAGTACTTTGATTCTATGTTATAAAACAATTTGATTTTGCATTTATGAAGCCATATGATTCTATACTTATGATGTACTCCAACTTTGAATTTTGAATCACATTGATTTTGTTTCTCTAAATAAGTTTGAGTTTGGATTTCTAAATGTACTCTAATTTTGAACTTTTGATTTGTTTGATTATGTATTTGTGTACGTAAGAGAAATTTTAAGGAATCCATCCTAAATAGGACCTTATAACTAATTACAGTAGACGTTAATAGACGTTAATTTGTGTACTATGATATGATATTTTGATATGACTGAGGCATAATGTCATATTATGATATTCTGTCAGAGGCTTAAGGCCATTATTCTGATCATATCGAGCTGTATTGCTTGAGTTTGATATCTAATCTAATATGACAAAATAGCTTAGAGTTAGCATCTGATTCAGATGGTTTTGTTGGATGTTCCTTACCCTTTCTATTGAAAACTGATTTCTTATGCATTTATCCAATTGATAAGCTCATGAGTAATATGATTTTTCTTCTGTTTGAGAACTAAATTTTTAAAAAGAAATAATGATGATTTTAAATTCTAGTTTGTGTTATATATCTTTATGTGGGCACGAGGGTGAATGTTATGAATATCTTTTTATTCTGTATTGAATAAATTACTTTGTATTTATGTCTCATGTTACAAAGACAATAGTTTGTTTATGAAAAACTCTACCATATCAGGTCTGGCCCTTGCATTACGTAATTAGTATTATCCACTCACTCCTTTATTTCCATTATTTTCAAAGAGCAATGTTGACCATGGACCTTTTACTACATAGAAAGATGTTAGATATTCCCTAGTGAGTTATGCATTGTCCGCAATGTTGCAGTTTATTTCATGTTGTTGAATATTGTAAATTTTGTAATCTAGTTGCTTTAATCGTCACAAGCAAGAAATTAGATACTTTGTTGTATATCTAAGATTGCCTAGTTATATATTTTGTGAGAGCAAAGCTCTCTTGCTTTCTAATTTATAGGTCTTAGGCGTAAAAATTTTGGAGAGTCTATATTCCAGAAGAGACTCTACTAAAATTCCTACATGAAAGCCAATTAGTAAATATTATGCTTATGGATTGATATAATCTGGTAATCTACATTTGGTAAGTATGTTGTCAAACTATTTAGGTTGTCTGACTTTTTTGATACGTAGAGATAATGTTTACTTCATTTTCCGTAACAGACACATTTCCTTAATTAAGAGTGTGACACCTCTACTCTTTATAGGTATATGATTACATAACAAACACATGATAAATCAATCCAAGAGCGGAATCAACGATGAGAATCAACAATACAGTCATTCTTAATTTTTTCAGGCAGTTTTTGCGATATCATGTGATGACCAAATTTATAGAATGATAGCAATGCTCACTCAGGACTTTCATCAAACACTTGGAGACCCAATCAATTTCCTTAGTCAGCCTCTGTAATGTAGAAATTGTGAGTAATGGGGATTTCCTTGTGCACCAAAAATTGCTTTTAAACGACATTTCTATTTGAATGAGAGCTAATCTATGTATAGTTAGAGCAAATGCAAGAAGCGATTATAGGGAAAACTATAATTCCAGTCCTTATAGTTCATTCAATTTTCAATTTGGTCCATATAATTTAAAAATTTGTAATTGAATCCTTTTAATATTATTTTAATATTATTATTATCAGCGGTAATGAAAAAGGATCTTATTTTTTTTTGTAAAAAGAAATTTATAAATTTTTAATAAAATTTAATAATTTTTTATTATTAAAAGCTATTTTTTTAAAATTAAGGCCGTGTTTTGTCACAGAGAGGATCCAAACACCAAAATGTTAAATAATATTTTAAGATTATTGAGAAAAATTAATTGTGGACAAAATTTTTGAAAATTAACTGTTTTTAACCCTTTATTAAATTATCTGCCATGTCTATGCTTCTTTTCTCTTTGCCTTTTTTGTTTTTGAAAAAAAAAACACTTTTTCTCTAATTTATTGAAATTGTTTTTTGCACTGGATGGTGGATGCTAATTGAAAAGGGCATGTGAACCTATTGGACGGTGATCAGTGTTTATGATATGTTTACTTATGCATACTTATTAATATTCATTTGAGTGACACTTCTTTGTAAGCTCGTTAATCTGCAATTATTTTATAGGGTCATACTTAATTACATGCATTTATATTTTTTAATCTTTACTAATTAAATTTAGATGAGCCTTAAATAGAATGTTCTTTACTCTTTATGTAATCCTTACATAGTTAATAACATGGTTACCTTTGTAATTGTATATTTGATCTAGGGATGATACTGAGGATATCAAAGGATTTAGTGAAATTTGTGCATAATATAGGTTCTATTATTGATCTAGAAAGAAAACATGTTTGGAGCACTTATTGGAGCTTAATTGGTCAAATTCTATTTATACTTAAAATTCATACATGTATTTTTAGAGACCATTGTGAAGGTGTGTCTTATGAAATTGTCTTTTGTTTAAAAAATATCTAGTTAATCTTTGACTTTGTGGCTAGTTACATTGTTGTGTCTATCAATTAGACCTTCAATTAAAAGGGGTATTATGTATAACCCTTATAGTCTAAATAATTTTAGCATATGAATTTTGAATTGTATCACTTAACTTTCTTAAATTGTTGTAAGAGGCGTAGATTATAGAATTTAAAAGTCCTGTGATTCCTTATGAAAATAATAATTTTTAAATATTATATGATTTTTTCCCAAAAAAAAAAAGGCAATTTTAGTCCCACACATTTTATCTTGAGAATAATTTGGTCTTTCAAAGATAAAAAGTGTCAAAACGGTCTAATAAAGATGAAAATGTAAATTGATTAGGATCTTCCCTTTGTGAGAAGAAACCTCTGTTTTTTGAATATTCTTATTTTTTGTGGACCAATTTAACATTATTTATTTTTAGCGGACCAAATTGATCTTTAGACGAAAGTGAAGGGTCAAAATTACATTTTTTTTCTCAATTTTTTTCATTTCTTATAATAGTTTATTAGAAAAAAAGTACATTTTAAAGTTTATATGCTTAAACTGTAATTCAGCCATAATTTAAAAGGACTCTATATGGAGTTACCTCTTTACCCAAAAATATTTTGGAAAATTAAAATATAAGACAAGTAAACTTGGGATTATAAGACATGCAGATATTACCCCTTTAAAAACATTAAACTCCCAATTATCATAATTCATAACAGTAGGTTAGGATGGCAAATTAATTCCGAATCTATAAACTTAGATGACTTAGTGTAGTGTGATAGGGCGAAGCCTTTTTTGAGAAAAGAAAAAGAAAAGATGTAGTAGTGGTCAAACTTAGATAAATTTTTTTTTTTTTTTTAATGATCTTTGCATTCATTTTATTTACTAATTATTAATGGTGGATTTTATAGGTATTGTTTATTAATAGTTTTACTATAGTAAATTTTATATGGAAAGAATACCATAAAATATAGATCATAAACATATTCATATATAATGCTGCTGGAATAAGAAATAAATGAAGATCAAATGTGATTTTAGGTGGTTGTAAACATTTGAATTTTATATTAGTGATACTAGTTTAATACATCGGCTCATTTTAATGCATCTCAATCTTTCTCAGCAAAGCTCCATGCTTTCACACTTCTAGTTTTTTGCTTCGACTTATTGTCGTCTTTAAATCTTTAACATCATCCATTAAAATGTTAATAATATTTCATTCAAGTGTAAGCCCACAAATGAGGTCACCTTACGTCACACTAGCGGCATTCCTCTCATTAATTAGCTAACCCAAACTATATTGGTAGTCACGTGTCCGAATCTCCTCCACCAGGGAGATTAATGCAGATTCTCCAGTAGGATCGGATCAACCATTGGATGCATCTAACCATTCTCATTATGCCACGTGTGTGTTTTGATTTATATAGCTTTTTAATATTTTACTAAGCAGAACAACACCGTTTTAATCTCCTTCATGCTTTGCGAAGCAAGCAACTCCATTTCTCAACTTGCTCTTCATCACTCGCATAACAAAAGGGCAAACTCTGTGTCTTCAAAAATTCATCTTTTGTGTTGTTGTCTCTCTATTGGAGTTTTCTTTTAGCAGTCTCTCTCTCCCCTTGAGTTTGATATTGGTAGGAAAGAGCATCGAATTTGGCCTGTCAAAGTTTCACATCAATTATGATTATAACCCCTTCTTCCCTCATTAGTTCTATTTTAAGTTGTCAAAATCTTCGTGTTTTTGGTTGTGATTTAAATTCTTCTACACCTTGTAATGTGGTGAATCATTTTGTTGCTTCTCGCTAATTTCATTGCCTTTTACATTTTCTCTCTGGGATTTTAATTTTGAAAATATGTTAATTGGTGTCTTTTTTATCTCTTGGGTATATTCTTGTTAATTCTAGATTAACAAAATAGGAGTTTGCAATTTTTTCTTCCTTGGCTATTCTTGGTGTTTCGAAATACAATACTTATTTGAGGTATTTTAGTTTTTGATATTCAATTTTAGATCTATCATTTGTTACTTATATTACTGAAAATACACCTCAGAAGCCTATAGAGTCCTTAAGAAGAAGCTTCTAAAGGTCCAAGATAGATATAGATGACAGGAGATGGAGATAGTAGGAAGAGAAATAGAGTTGTTCTGCTTCGCACCACATGAAGAAGAGAAGAGAAAAAATGATGTCGTTATGCGTAGTGAAATATTAAAAAGAAATATAAATCAAAATCAACACATGGTAGAATGAGAATGATTAGATGTATCCAATGGTTGGTCTGTCCCTACTAAAGAATCTACATGAATATCCCTACCGGAAGTGATTGAAACCCAAAATTAGTTTAATATTCTTAGATAGAAAGTATCTAAACGAATAACTACAATTGAAATAGTAAATTAATTTAGTTCAAATGACCATTTTTATTTTATATTATTGAAAAGCTGACAAGAACATATGTTAATTAAGAAATTGTCTTTTATTTAATACACGTTTAGTCAATAATATACTGTAATCTAATTACAGTTTTAGTATGTACCTTAGATAGGTAAAATATAAAACTAATAAACATAGCAATTAAAAGATATTTCTCAATGACATTCCCAACAACAGGTGAAAGGTCTACCAAACTTGATTCTTAAGTAGGCCCAATATAGTGGGTTGGGTTGGCATATCATTGGCCCGAATGAAGATCACTTACCCCATGCAATGCAACCCTCAAAACTTTGGGGTGTCAATTGTTTAGAATGATTGATGATTTTCTTTTGTTACTGAAACAAAGTATGTGCAGTAGTTGTCGAACTTAATATAGATAAGTTTGTAATTTTTTTAATGCCACTATTTTAATCCTTTACTTTGTACTTTAGTATCAATTTAATCATTCATTACTTTGTAGTGACAAAATAGTTTTTTAAAAATTAAAAATAACAAAAAAGGTTAGTCTCTTAAAATGATTACGAGAGACTTATCCTTGATATAATAATGAATTGCTTTTGTTTATTATCAAATTTTTTAAGGGCCATTTTAGTACTACAAATTACTGAAAGACTAAATTGATACTTAAACAAAAAGTGAAGAATTAAAATAACACTTTTTTTTTTGTCAATTTTGTTTGTATACATTTCATGGTCTCCAGTAATGATTTATTAATGGTATTCATTATCTGTTGTTTTATTATTATGAATTTTAGATGAAAAGGATAACTTTGAGGTGTGTATCCAATATCTTAAATATATTCAGCTATGGTGCGGCCTGAGTAAGAGAGACGAATAAAGATGAAATGTGATTTAATGTTGTTGTGACTGTTCGAATTAATTTGGTCCAATTTGATGCGATTTAATACAATGGTGTGATGGATTAATGCTAACTGTCATTGAATTTGAATTTGAACTTGAACTACTAAGTTGGTGTTGTTAATGTGTTTTCTAATATTTTATTTGGCATAAATTGCACTTTATAGAATTATACTTGTCTCCCAATTTTTTAATTTATGGCATTAGTGTTTGCTATTTTTGTTTTGAAAAAGTATTTGTTTTACGCTCACATTACTAAAGAAGGAAGTAGTTGTGACTGATTTTATATTTTGAATAAAAAGTAATTTTTAGAAAATGATAAAAATAATTCTAAAAGCGCATAAACTCTGTCAAAGGCCACAAAAAATGGGCCAGAAACGTGTACAATGAAAATAATTTTATTTATTTTAACATTAAATTTTTTAAAAATTACTTTTATCCTCTATATTCATGTTTGTATATAAATAAAAAAATTATTTTTGTGTTAAATAAACTTCATTAATGATAAAATTCACTTTTCAAATAAATGTTCTTAAATATGAATTGATGTCATATACTAATACTATAGATAGATATTGATCATTATATCAACATTAACAGATTTAATAAAATGAATTATCATAGTAAAACTGAATTTTTATTAAAAAAATAAATATGATTGCATATTAAATTTTAGATAAATAAATGGAATATTTTACTATCACTTTGTAATAAATAGAATCATTAAAGCTTCCCTTTGGTGTCTCAGCGCATTATTTTCGAAGCTATTATCTAATTTAGTATATTAGCTTTCAATTAAAAACTCACAGCCTTCATTATTAATGAAAAAGAAATAAAAATCCTACTGAAGTTTTCAATTTTATAGTCGGTTCTTTTGCAGATTTGGTCTGATTATCTATCTGAACCGAACTGGTTAGTTCACTGAATTATTGTTAGTCCAATCCAATATTCTGAGTTGATTGACTATAATTGCATTACCCTTTACAGAGGCCTTGAATTTAATGCAAAGCATTGCAAGAACTTTCAGAAAATTATGGTCAATTTGAACGTATAATTTGGGAGAGGAAATTTTTCTCGACGTTTAAAACACATAATTGAAAGTTGCACAAAAGAGGAAAATTGAAAATTTTTGTATGGTACTATACTGATATGAATAATGAGAATTAATACTATAAATAAAGTTTGTTGAATTTCTGTACTATTGAAATCTACCAATCTTTCAAGAGCACCGCCAGCATAATAATAATTATTAAGCAAAAGTGCTGTTAAAGTTTCATTCACAATTTTGTTTTCATGTTGCCCATCTTCAAGAACTACATTTAAATAAACCCCACTCTAAAAAATTTAATCAAAACATTTTATTTAAAATACTAAGAATCTAATATATTAATAATTTTAATCAATAGTTCCAACTTGTCTATTCAAACAAAATGATCATTTTTCCATATACAGTGTTGTCCTGAAAATCGGGCATGGCTTCAAATGGAGAGTAATATATGAAGTTTTCAATATATGCAAATATACCCTACACACCTCAAATTTTAATCGAAACACTTGATTTAAAATACCAAGAATCAAAATGATCCTTAGTTCAACATTTTTACGGCGTCATTGTACAAAGCGGCCATGACTTCAAATTGAGAGTAATATATGGATTTTTTTCCATTCAATTTTGTGTGCCACCAAAATGATAATTATTAAATAAAAGTTCACTTTTAATTTCTAAGTTTTTATTCGTATCTTGTTTTCGTGTTATTTCAATTAATATTCGTCGTAAATAAGCTCAACAATATATAGATATTATACTTGACTACTTCGATTTTATTTTATTGCTCACATATGTAATTATTTGGCAATATCCCACACACTCCAAATTTCTATCAAAACATGTGCTTAAGAATATTAAGAATCTAATGTGCTAATGATTTTATTAAGAATAGCTCTAACTTCAATCTACATATTCAAACAAAATGATCCTTACTTCAACAAATTTACAGTGTCATCGTGCAAAGCGAGCATGACTTCAAATTGAGAGTAATACATGAATTTTTTCCATTCGATATTTCTGATTAAACCAAACCAAAAAGTTGAAAGAGATCATAGACCCATACTTTCATTTCTTCTTTTCCATCTTCAAATAATTGTGTCCCACGGGATAGACTTTTTGTTAGTCTTTCTTCTTTCGAAGTTGGGAGTGATCGAGACGTTGAAGACTTGTATCCCCCAATGCTGGAATAGACGTCAACGATCATGCTTCAAAGAAACTAACAAAAGGTCCTTCAAACAATGAAAGGGCCACAGAATTGTTCATAGTCTTGAACCCCCTGAGGCCATCATTAGTTTCTTCACTGTAGTTCTTCAATTTTTAGTTGTATTGTATGAGTGTCTCTCACAGTATACTCCAACGAGAATTTCACTTGTTTTGTGGCTTTCTTACATTCTTTTCTACTGGGTATGTCATTTGTCATTTGTCATTAGTTAATTTTTTTAACAATTTTTTTTAAAAAAAAATAGGAAGAGTGAGTAGAGCCAATCACTATCAAGTGAAGCCCAATAACTTTATATCGATTTTCCTCAGACAATAAATGAACAGGATCGGGACTACTCTTCTTTCCTTTCTAACATTAAAAGCTTCATATACCATCAGACGGCGACTTGGACTTTCAAAGTTTACTTTGACGCTAATTCCTTAGTCGATTGAATTTGATAAAATTTAAATTATTGGATAAAAATTTAATAATTTAAATTTAAAAAAATTATTTTAAATAATTTAATATTTATTAAAATTTAAATCATTAAAAAAAATTAATAGCCAAAATCTTTTCAGATGCAAAAAAATTTAAAATCTTAATTGTAAAAAATACATATCAAAACAAGCCATGAGACTGAGACCAGAGGAAGGCACAGGCATTGTCAGAAATGACAACAACTCAGAAATTTGGGCGAGTAAACTATTCTTCGACAGATTTTGCTCTGACTTTTCAAAAACTTATTGTAAATCACAAAAAGAGCGTAAATCGAAATTTTTTTTGTGGTATATTGATGATATGGATAATGAGGCTTTAAAATATATATCAAAAGAAAATGAGAGGTATAGAATGAATAAATATATTTTTAGTTTTTTATTTTTTTACAAAAATTGTCATTTTTAAATAAAGACTAAATTTTATAATTTTTTTAAAGATAAAAAATTGAGTGTAATATTTTTTAATAATAGATGAATTACTGTAAATATTTTAATAAATAAAAGACTAAAATAATTTTATAATACCTAAATTTCAACCCTCAGTTCTAAAAAATTATGCAAATTGTACTTCTCCAAAATAAAGAACCATGTCAGCAACCACCACGAAACCTCACTCAAAATAGAGGTATGGCCTTGTGGGGTTGTGGCTTTGAAAATTGTGAAATAACTGTAGGTAAAATGAATTCATTAATGAGTGACCAAAATAAATAAATGCATTAATGATCTTCATGTAATTAAGATACTATTATTCTATGAATTTTAAATTTTTTCTCTAAGTTTCTTTAATTCAATAATTAAGAATTATTTATTACATATAATAAATGATTATTGATTAAAAAATTAATTTAAGATTATTCATTATATTATTATTATTTTTATTGATTAAAATTTATTTATTATATATAAATAAAAAAAATTCTTAACTAGTATGTTAAGAGTATTCATTAAAAGAATTTTTTTTTATTTAAAAAATTTTTTATTAAAAAGAAATTGGCACATTAAAACTCACCAATCAATTAAGTCGCAGTTTTATTTGAACTGACATAAAAGACTAAATTTTTAGATAGAGACTAAATTTTTTAATTTTTAAAAAAGTAAGGAGTTAATTGTAATATTTTTTTAATGATAAATGAATTATTGTAAATATTTTAATAAATAAAAAATTAAAATAATTTTATAACAAATGAATGACCTAAACTCTAAATTTGAACTCTAACAAATTGTGCAACTTGTATTTCTCCAAAATAAAGAACCACGTGAGCAACCACCACCATTTAAATCTTTTTAAACTTTAGATAAAGACTAAATTTTATAATTTTTTAAAATATAAGGAATTAAGTGTTACATTTTTTAATAATAAATAAATTATTATAAATATTTTAATAAATAAAAAATTCAAATAATTTTATAATAAATGAATCACCTCAACTTTAAATTTCAAACTCTACAAAATTATGCAACTTGTATTTCCCCATAACTATGTCAGCAGCCACCACCATTTAAATCTTTCGAAACAAGTATGGCCTTGTGGGGTTGTGGCTTTGAAAGTTGTGAAATAACTGTAGGTAAAATGAATGTACTAATGAGTGACCAAAATAAGTAAATGCATTAATGATCTTCATGTAATTAAGATGCTATTATTATTTGAATTTTGGAATTTTTCTCTAAGTTTTTTTAACACACTAGTTAAGAATTATTTATTATATATAATAAATAATTATTAATAAATAAAATTAATTTACAATTATTTATTTTATTGGTTAAGATCTATTTATTATATATAAATAAAAAAAATATCCCCCTCAAGAATACTCGATAAAAGAATTTTTTGTATTTTAAAAATTCTTTATCGAAAAGAAATCGGCACATTAAAACTCGCAAATTAATTAAGTCTCAATCTTATTTAAATTGACATAGAAGAAATGAAAAGGATTGAGACTCTTCTCCTAGTGTTATCTGCCAACAGACGACGACTTGGACTTGGACTTTTGAAGTTTACTTTGATGCTTTTTCATTATTGGATTGAATATGATCTTCCAATTCAGTCACAACGCAACCAGTCATGGGGATTTTTCGTTTGACTTTTCAAACAATTTATTTTTCTAGATATTATGAGATCTCTTAAATTTAACAAAGTTGTATTTTTACTTAGAAATACCAAACATTTGATAATTTTTTGACTTTTTCTGAAGTACTTTAATTCTATGTTATAAAGCATTTTAATTTTGCATTTATGAAACCACCTGATACTATATTTATGATGTACTCCAACTCTAAATTCTGAATCACATTGATTTTGTTTCTCTAAATAAGTTTGAGTTTGGATTTCTAAGCATACTCTAAATTTGAACTTTTGATTTGTTTGATTATGCATTTGTGTATGTAAGAGAATTCTTAGGGAGTTCATCCTAAATAGAACCTTATAACTAATGACAGTAGATATTAGTTGTAGTGCACTATGATAGAATATTTTGATATGATTGAGGCATAATGTCATATTTTGTTAGAGACTTAAAGTTATTATTCTGAATATATCGAGTTGCATTGCTTGAGTATGATATCTGATCTAATACGACAAACTATCCTAGAGTTAGTATTTGATTTAGATGGTTCTGTTGGATGTTCTTTATCATATGAAGGGAATGGTGTGAAAAATATGGATAGAGTATAAGATATTTAAAGAAAATTTGATAGCTAAAGTTTAACCCTATATTTTTAATTCAACGGTTGTGATTTAATCTTAAATCATAAATATATCTTAGATATCTAATATTTTATTATGGTGTGGGTCTCACATGTTAATATAATGTCACATGTCCCTCCTTGTGAATTTATCATTTTGTCCTTAGAATTTTTTAAAAATTAATATTTTGCCCCTATGCTTTAAAACTAAGTTTTATGTTGTTGTTTTTTAAATAATTCAACTAGACATATTTATTTGTGTTTAATTCTTTCTGATTTCTTTTAAATAATTTAACTTATATTAAAATCACTAATTTAAGGATATTACATATGGCATTGTGGGGTTGTGGCTTTGAAAATTGTGAAATAACTTTAGGTAAAATAAATGCATTAATGAGTTACCAAAATAAATAAATGCATTAATGATCTTCATGTGATTAAGATATTATTATTCTTTGAATTTGGATTTTTTGCTATAAGTTTTTTTAAGGAGTACTTTAAGATATTGGCTAAAAATCATTTATTACACATGATAAATGATCGTTAATTAACAAAATTAATCTAAAATTATTTATTGTACCCATTATTAATTTTATTGGTTAAGATTAATTTATTATATATAAACAAAAACTAATCCTTAGCCAAAACCTTAAGAACACATGTTAAATTTTTTTGTAACAATTTTTTATCAAAAAGAAATTGACACATTAAAACTCACCAATTAATTAAGTCGCAATCTTGTTGTATATTTAAATTGACATAAAAGAAATGAAAAAGGATTGACTCCTCTCCTAGTGTCGTCTGCCAACAGACGACGACTTGGACTTGGACTTTTGAAGTCTACTTTGATGCTTTTTCACTACTGGATTGAATATGACCTTCCCATTCAGTCGCAACGCAACAAGTCATGGAGATTAAAAATGGTTTGGACGAACAAACTATTATTGGAGAGATTTTTCGTTTGACTTTTCAAACACTTATTGTAAATCACATGAAGGAGTGGAAATCGAAAATTTGTGTATTATGCTAAAATGATATGGATAATTAATGAGGATTTAAAATATAAAACATGCGAGATAAAGAATTATTCATAGGTCTTGAACCCACTATACTGGGCCACTCTTAGTTTCTTCACTAGTTCTGTAGTGTTATAATTCATTAATTTTAGTGAAAAGTATATGTCAAACTACAGAAAACATGGTAATCTATTTGAATACGTTTTCCCCTTTGCAGTAAACCCACAATATCCTACAAAAGAAAAATATTGTTAGTTCACAGTGTCGTCGTGCAAAGCGGGCATGACTTCAAGTTGATAGTAATATATGGGTTTTTCCCATTCAATATTTCTGCTTAAGCCAAACCTAAAAAAGTTGAAAGAGATCACTAATCCATTCCATGCTTTCATTTCTTCTTTTCTGTCTTTAAATGATTGTGTCCCTCAGCATAGACTTTGTGTTATTTTTCTTCTTTCGGTGTTTGGAGTAAAGACTTGGAAGACTTCTTTCGGTGCGACGGCAGCCACATTTTGAGCACTCATATCAAGAAGTTTTGCACCTTGTGTTCATCGACTCTTACCATATAAAGATATATTTGCAAGCATTTGCAAATTTCGATTAAGGATTGATAAATTATTTATTTGCATTAAGGGTACGAATGACTGTTGAGAAAAGATATAAAAGAATTCTTTCTGATCTTCTTTTTCTTTTATTGATAACTTTGATAAAAAAATTTTTAATTAAACCTAACGTTTCTTCCTGCATCCAAGCGTGTCTATTTTCACAAGTTATTAAGAAGTATATCATTTGGAACCACACTAAAAATGTTTAAAGAAAATCAAAATCACATTTTTATTATTTGTGATTTTACCCAAAGTTTGAGCATATGCAGTTTAAACTGCCCTCCAATTCTCATATGATTTGTTTGGTTAGCAATTGATTAGGATGTAATATATTTGGTCTAAATTCTAACGAGAGTTACCGTGAATGCTTGAAAAAAGATAAACATTTTAATATTTTATAAAGTCTTGACACGTTAATAACTAAGTCAATAGATGGGCCAATCAAACAAATAATGCTCAAGCCTTTTAAGAAGAAAAATGATGTCAGAATTGTGTCTTTCGAAAACTGAATTATAAACTATATACCATTGTATTTAGCTATGCTAATTTTAATAATGCCAGTATATGAAATAAAATCTTATCACAAAATCCTAGTTTCTGATATTCCTAAAAAACTAGCAAAACTATATAGAAATTAGTAAATGAATTAATACAATTACAAGCTAGGGAATTTGTCTTTAATTTGCAAAATTGAAGCTTCGACGAAGTCAAGGGACAAGCCACACCAAATCCGGGACTAGAGAAGATGGTTTTGACATAAATGAATTGCATGCCCTTTTGACACTGAAAGGACCAACACGTAATAGTTAATAAGGTCTTGAACCCCCTAAGGCTACCATTAGTTTCTTCACCAGTTGTTCAACTTTTAGTTGTACGAGTATCTCTCCCTGTATACTCCAATGAGAATTTCACGAGTAGCATGGCTTAGCTCCATTCTCTACTATTGTGTATGTACCAGTTTCCACGTCTTTGTGGTTTCTGGCCTCTGTCTTGATGACCAGAAATTGTTGCTGCTCCAATTGAAGAAGGACCTCATATTCGACTCTGCACTTTCAAGCAAACTGGTGTCTTGGAATGAAAGCCTTCATTGCAGTCAATGGAGTGGTGTAACATGGGACGAGGAGGGACATGTTACTGGTCTAGACTTGAGTGAGGAATCAATATATGGCGGATTTGACAATTCTTGTTCTCTCTTCAATCTCCAATATCTCGAGAATTTGAATTTGGCTTACAATAACTTCAATTCTATGATTCCATCCAAAATTGAAAACTTGAAGAACTTGACTTCTCTGAACTTTTCAAATGCTCACTTTGTGGATCAGATACCGGTGGAGATTTCTCAGCTAACAAGGTTAGCCATTCTTGATCTTACTTTAGATGGTGAATTGCGACTTGAGAGCCCCAATCTAGGGGAGCTTGTTCAGAATCTCACTGAAATGAGAGAACTATATCTGGATGGTATTAGAATATCGCTCAAGGGAAATGAATGGGGTCGTGCTTTATCATCATCACTACCTCATCTACAGGTATTAAGCATGTGGATGTGCGATTTATTAGGCCCCATTGATTCGTCACTAGAAAAGCTTAAGAGTCTCTCCATAATTCGTTTGGATTATAATAATTTCTCAGCCCCGGTGCCTGAATTCTTTGCAAAATTCTCGAATTTGAGCAATCTGAGTCTTTCTGATTGTGGTCTGGAAGGTTGGTTTCCAAAAGAGATCTTCCAGGTACACTCACTTACTTCTCTTGATCTTTCTAGGAACGTTGATCTTCAAGGTTCTCTACCACACTTCTTGCAGAACGGATCTCTCCAGACATTGATACTAAGTGAGACAAAATTTTCTGGAGCATTACCTGATTCCATTGGCAACTTATGGCAGTTGTCTAGATTAGAAATTGTTGAATGCCTATTTAATGGGACATTACCAGATTCAATGTCAAACCTCCCAGAGCTCACTTACCTGGACTTGTCATCTAACTACTTCACAGGTCCAATTCCCCCATTTGGTATGTCCAGGAAGCTTACTTTCATACGCCTATCTTCAAATAAATTAAGCGGGGGAATTTCATCAGCTCACTTGAAAGGCCTGGGAAAGCTAGAGAGCGTCTATTTACAGGACAACTTCCTTAATGGAACCATTCCTTCGTCTCTGTTTTCACTCCCATTGCTACGGAAAATAGATCTTTCTAACAACCATTTTCAAGGTCTGCTAAGTGCAATTTCAAATGTCTCTTTCTTCAAGTTACAAGAACTTGATTTAAGCAGTAACTATCTTGAAGGGCCAATTCCTCAATTTATTTTTCATCTCAGACAACTTGAGATTCTCCAACTTTCTTCAAACAAGTTCAATGGCACAATACAGCTAGATATGATTTGGAGACTTAAAAATTTAGGTACATTAGATCTTTCAAACAACGACTTGTCAATTGATGCAAATGTTCAGGATGTTCACCTGCTTTCCTTTCCCAAGATGTCTTCTCTGTATTTGGCATCCTGCATGTTGAGACAATTCCCAGCTTTCTTGAGAAATCAGTCCAAATTAATTGATTTAGACCTCTCAGACAATCGAATTGCAGGAAAAGTGCCCCACTGGATTTGGAAGCTTGCCAATCTTGCCCGGTTAAATCTTTCTCACAATGCACTTCATGAGATAGAAAGACCCATGTATAATCTTAGCACCCATTTTGATGTACTTGACCTTCATCACAACAACCTTCTAGGTACACTTCCAGCATTTCCTAAAACTGTCGATTATTTGGACTACTCTTTCAATAACTTCAACTCCGTTATTCCACCTGACATCGATATGTATTCTATGGGTGTTCTTTCTCTTTCACACAATGCTCTTCATGGAAGAATCCCAAATTCCATCTGCAATGCTTCAGGTCTTCGAGTGTTTGATCTTTCCTCAAACAACATTAATGGGATCATTCCCCATTGTCTACCAAAAAGTGAGTCCCTTGCCGTATTGAATCTAGGAGAAAACTATCTTGAAGGCAAAATTCCTGATACTTTTCAAGCTTCATGTGATCTAGTGACTCTCAACCTTCAAAGTAATAATTTACAAGGGCCATTTCCAAAGTCTCTATCCAATTGCACCAAATTAGAGGTATTAGACCTTGGAAATAATAGTATTCATGATCAATTTCCCTGCTTCTTGGAGAAATTATCTGAGCTCCAGGTCTTGGTTTTGCGAAAAAACTATTTCCATGGTCCGATTGAGTGTCTAGAGATGAATGGAACTTGGGTGAGGCTTCAAATTTTGGATATAGGTTTCAACAATTTTAATGGAACATTACCAGGAAAAAACTTTCTTGCCTGGAAAGCAATGATGCTAGATCAAACAGCATCAGAAATAAATGACCTCCACTTTGAATACATCCAAACAACTTGCTATCCTCATAATGGTACCGCATGTCTGGACGTCTACTTTAAATACACCAAAAGAATTTGCGATCCTTATGATCGTGGCGCATGTCGGGATACTTTTGGAGGGAAATTTTATGATCAAGTGATAGTTACAAACAAAGGTCAGGAAATGTCCTTGCAAAAAATTCTAACAATCCATACTTTCATCGACTTCTCATCCAACCACTTTGAAGGGCCAATACCTGAGGAAATGATGGAATTTAGGGCACTCCACGGTCTCAACCTGTCAAATAATCATCTCTCAGGCCACATTCCCTCATCCATATGGATAATGAAACAACTTGAATCCTTAGACCTGTCCAACAACTCTTTTACTGGAGAGATTCCATCACACCTTGCAAGTTTGTCTTTCCTTGAATTTTTGGACCTCTCAAATAATCATTTGTTTGGGGAGATCCCTACTGGTACACAGATTCAATCATTTCCAGCATCTTCTTTTATTGGTAACAAAGGATTATGTGGACCTCCATTAACAAAAAATTGTAGTGGCATTCCAAGAAATCCAACAGAAGCTGTATATGAGAAGTCAGGAATTGAATTTGATTGGCACTTTGCATTCGGTGGAGCGGTTTTCGGGTTGGGAATCATTGTTGGTCCACTTTTCTATTGGAAGAAATGGAGGATAAGGTATTGGAAACTTATGGACAACATTCTCTGCAGCATCTTCCCTCAGCTTTATCTTGAATACCAATGGCACCATGGACAAACATACGAAGTTCTGCGTTGGAGGCAGTAGGGGAAAGTGCTAAGTTCAGTAACACAATTTGAGTGTTTATCTACAGGTAAAGCCACACATAATTTAATAATAGAAGAACAGTGATATATATTTTCCCTAGTGGAATTGTTTGTATTGTTCATATGTGTGTGCTTGGTGAATTTACATTAATCGTAATCTTTTTTGTATGTCTTTGCTTAATTGCATGGCTATTTATATATATATATATATTACAATGAATTGAAAAATTGGTAATCATATTAATATTCATGCAATTTTTTGGTTAAAACTTCGAAAAATATCAAATTGTAGTTACATATATAATTGTATCACAAAACACAAAAAGTTAAATAATATTTTAAGAATAATGAGAAAAATTAATTATGGACAAAATTTTTGAAAGTTAACTGTTTTTTATCCTTTATTAAATTATTTACCATGTTTGTGCTTCTTTTTTCTTTGCTTGTTTTTCTTTTTGAAAATAGTTTTTTTGCTAATATATATTGAAATTACTTATGCGTACTTGTTAATATTCAATTGAGTGACACTTCATAGTAAACTTAGTTACACTGCATTTAATTTGTAGGGTCATACTTATCATAAATTTAAATTCTTACTAATTATACTTAGATGAGCCTTAAATAGATTGTTCTTTACTCCTTATGTAATCCTCACATAGTCAATAATATTGTAATCGTACGTAATTGTATATCTGATCTATGGATGATACTAATACGAGAGTATTATACATGATTTTGTGAGTTCAGTGCATACTAGGTTTTATTATTGATCCAACAAGAAAACATGTTTGTGGCGCTTCTTGGAGCCTAATTGGTCAAATCATATTTATGCTTAAAATCTGTACATGTATATTTAAAAGACTATTGTGAAGGTGTCTTAGGAAATTGTCTTTTGTTTAAAAAAATATTTAATTAATCATTACTTTTGTTACACTTACTGGAGCATAATTGGTCAAATCATATTTATGCTTAAAATCTATACATGTATTTTTAAAAGACAATTGTGAAGGTGTGTCTTAAGAAATTGTCTTTTGTTTAAAAAATATTTAATTAATCATTACTTTTGTAGCACTTATTGGAGCATAATTGGTCGAATCATATTTATGCTTAAAATCCGTACATGTATTTTTAAAAGACAATGTGAAGGTGTGTCTTAGGAAATTGTCTTTTGTTTAAAAAATATTTAGTTAATCATTACCTTTGTGGCTGGTTACCTTTTGTCTATCAATTGGACCTTCAATTAAAAGGGAAATTATGGGTAACCCTTATAAACTATAGTCTAAATAACTTTTAGTCCATGAATTTTAAAATTTAGCACTTAACTTTGTTTTTTTTTTTTTTTTGGCCAAAGACATAATATTACCAACCAAAACAACACAACACCAAAAATACCATGCCAACAACACAAAAACAAAACAAAGAAGAAAACAAAGCAAAACCAAACAATAGCAAAAAGAGAAAAGACACAAACAAGCCTCCAAAATAAAGAAGCCAAACAACAAACTGATATCATCCCACCCCTTTCTTACAGCTAGTAGCATTAAAGGCAATAATAGAGACATAAGGGAATAGGAAATTGGATTCTCGCCCAGATGGGCATATTCCCTTCTTAGACCATTTAACAAGCCAATCGATTGCCAAATTTGTATATATTAGAATACAAGAAAAAGAGCACGCACCAAAACCACAACAAAGGTCCTTTATATCCTCAATCATAGACTAACACCTCTAGTCAGGACACAAACTAGTACCCTTCATGCAAGAGATCATATTAGAATAATTTGATTCAAAATAAACTGAACTAAGACCCATCTCCAAAGCCTTGGAAACACCAGTCTTTAGGGCCAACACTTATGTCATAAAGGTAGAAAATGCATCACAAATAATGCTCCATGCAGCTAAAACTTCACCATCATAATTTCTAATAACACCTCTAGTACTAGTAGCAAGCGAGTCCTCCACAAAATTTCCATCAACATTGATATTTACCTAAGAGAATACAGGAGGGAACCACCCTGAGACATCCTTCTCCTGGTCTTGCACTGTCCTAGAATGAGTATTCCAACCATTACCTTCCCCAGAATTGCAAAACAGCCCTTATAGCACAAGTCACAATAGAAAAAGGATTAACTTCATCATGCTCATAAACCTTTCTACACTTGAACCTCCATAAAGTCCAACACAACTAGGCAACAAGTGCTAAATCAAAATCTCCCAATTTGCCAATAGTAAATAGATTTCACATCTAATCACCAAAGGACCTAAACCTAAATGGGTCAATCTTAAAGGATAAGCTACAACCAAACCAGGTAGACTTTACCCAATCATAGGGTAAGAGAGCATGTTCCCCTAATTCAATCAGTTGCAGACAAATAGGACATATTGGACTATCACAACACTTCCTCCTCCAAAGATTCTCTATAGACAATAGGGAGTTCATACAAGGCCTCCAAAGAAAATTCTTTACCTTTTGTGCATCTCTAAGTTTCCAAATAGACTTTCATAAATCATGATGGATAGAAGTTGAACAACTAGGCCTAACAACCTTCAAATCATCCACCTTTAAGTTTAGCAAACTGATATCCCTTCTTAATAGAGTATTAACCATCCTTACTCCCCAACCAAACCCATTTATCCATGCTACTTCTTTTTTGGATAAGGACTTGAGAATAGCATGGGCTTTTCTTCAAACCACCACCCCTCAATTAAGGATAGGTCCCACGATACCCCAAATATGAATTCAGCCACACAGCTCTCATTCATATCTTCTACATGGTATAAGGAAATGAGTCTATAATTAGGTAAATTTGGATTATATGGATCACACCAAAAATTAATCCTTCTACCATCACTAACACTCCATCAAACTTTATTCAAAAGAAACTCTCTTCCCTCCAAAATGCTACTCCCTACCCAGGAAGCTCTTGAAACCGCCTTTGCTTTTAAAAAGTCTGATCTTGGAAAGTAAATCCCTTTAAGAATCTTCACCTATAGTTTTCTGGGAGAGTTTAGGATTCTCCACCCCAACTTTGCTAATAATGCTAAATTAAAGCTATGAAAATCCTTAAAGCCCAATCCTCCCCTAGCCTTAGACTCAAATAGCTTCCCTTAAGCAATCCAACGGATTCTACCTTCGTCTTTCTCTTGACCCCACAAAAAGTTCAAAATTAAACTATTAAGCTCCCTATATACCTTTTTGGGGAATAGAAAACAAGACATAGTATAAGTGGGAATTACATTTACCATTGATTTGATCATCACCTCTCTACCTTCTTGAGAAATGAGTCTTCTTTTCCAACTCTAAACCTTCTTCCTTACCTTATCTCTAACAAAAGCTAGGATTTCACACTTGGATCTACCCAAAACCACAAGAAGACCCAAATACCTTCTAGGAAAAGTTGCTGCCTCTACTCTTATAGCATGACTGATTTCCTTTCCAAGATAATCAGGGGTATTTCTTGAAAAGAAAACACATGATTTCTCATAGTTCACCCGTTGTCCAGAGGCAATACAATAGTCTTCCAAAATCTATTTCATACAATGGTAGTTATCTATTGTTGCTATAAGGAAGAACACAAAGTCATCAGCAAAGAAACAACGTGTAGGATATGGACATCCTCTAGCCAGCTTAATCCTTACAGTCTTCTTCTCCTTAGTATAATTCTTAGCCATCATTGAGAGAGCATTAGCAATGATAATGAAAAGGTGGGGAGAAAGTGGGTTTCCCAGCCTTAAACCTCTCTTTGGTTTAAAGTTTCCAATCATCTTACTAGAAAGTATCAAATTAAATGAGACTGTATCAACACAGTTCATGATTCTTTTCACCTAAAAAGGAGAAAAACCTATCTTAGACATAGCAACCTCTAAAAAGTCCCAATCCACCCGATCATACGCCTTATTCAAGTCAAGTTTTAGAGCCATCTTATATCGCCCTCCTATTTTGGCTTTTAAATAATGAAAGGCCTTATGCATAACCACTACATTATCAAAAATTTACCTTCTTACCACAAAGGCCCTCTGGTTCTTAAGAATATACTTAGGCAGTAAACTTCTCATCCTATTCACCATAATTTTTTAAATTACCTTATAGCAAAAGTTGCACAGACTAATAGGCCTAAAATGACCTACCTTTTCAAGGCAATCCACTTTTGGGATCAAGATCAAGTTAGTTTCATTCATTCTGCAAAAACTCTCAACCACCTCACCATCTTTGAAAAATTCCTTCACCATCTCACAAATCTAATTACCTACAACCTCCCAGCTATGCTGGTAAAAGATATCAGAGAATCCATTAGGCCCTGATGCCTTCAAACCTTTAAGTTCTATAGCAACTTTCCTGACCTCCTCATCCGTCAGAGGAAAGCAAAGCAAATCATTATCTTTATTACTAACAACCCTTTCTACAAACCTTAAAGTTTTGGAAAAATCTCTAGGGCCATTATGGTCAAATAGTTAAAAATAAAACTTTTGAAAACATTCTGTAATATCTTCCTATGATTCGACCTTACTGCCATCATCCTATACGCAGAAGCCAACCTTATTCCTAGCTCTTCTTTTCAATGTAACATTATGAAAAAATCTTGAATTTTTATCCCCATATCTCAATCGGTAGACACTTGACCGTTGAGCCCAACATTTCCCGTATCTGCCCCAAATGAATTCAATCTACTTCAAAATCTCCTTTTCTTCCATCACAGTGACTTCATCCCAATTCTTTTTATGACATTTTTTTAGCTTGTCCTTCAAGGAATTCAAAACCATTTTGTTGTTTAGAAACTCAAGACGACTCCATTTTATCAGCGCCTATCTGACCTTAGTAAGATTACTTAAAAAGGCCTTAACAACTCCACTATGGTCCTCCCAATATTCAACCGCCAAACCGTTAAAATCACTATGACATAGCCATATCAATTCAAACTTGAAACAATTATTCGTAATCCCATTCGAGAAACATAAGTTAATAATTATTGGAGAATGATAAGATCCCATAGGTTCAAAAGTAGTTGCTAAAGCGTTTGGCTATAGTTCCTTTCAATAAAGATTACAAACTACCTAGTCAAGTTTCTCCTTAATATAAGCCCTCCCTAGCCTTCTATTGGACCACGTAAAAAAAGCTCATTTACATTCTAACTCCATCATATTTCCTTCCTTCAGAAACTGTTGAAATGCTAGGGAACTAGATATCAGTCTAGTTTTTCCCCCTAGCTTTTCATTATTGTAAAGTAATTCATTAAAATCTCCCATGCAATCCCATGACACTTTTATTCTCAGATTTAATCTTTGAGATTCCTCCACCAATTCCTTCTATCTTGTTCAATAGGAGGCTATAAACACATGTAATAAACCCAGAAACATTATCTAAACCTCCAAGAACCTCAAAATGAATGAAATTCTTATTGAGCTCCTTGATATTTAAATGCACAAATTCCTCCCACCATAGCACTAAACCTTCACTTAGACCCTCTAGCTCCATAACTACCGCATTATTAAAAGATAACCTTCTTTGAATTTTTTCAACTTTCCTCCTTTTCATCCTAGTTTCCATCAAGAAAACTAAGGGGGTTTATATTTTTTGCATAAGGACTTTAAAGATTTAACTATCAAAGCATCCCCTAAGCCTTGATGGTTCCATGACAACAGAATCATAGCTCTTTGGTGGCTGTTAAAGGCCTGCCACCTACGCCCTCAACTGTGCCATCCTTACCTTCCTCAACTTTAGCTCCAAAACAAAACCCAGAACTCACTTTAAACTCATCCAGTGAACCCAGCTTAATAGGGACCTCAACCAATCCCTCTGTTCTTTTAACACTTCTCTTCCTTCTACTTTATGTTTGGGCTTTCATTTCCATACTATAGGAAAAGTCCCAAGCTTTCCATATAATTTAATGCTTTCCTTCTCTTCCTTGCATGAGTTATTTGACTCAACCCGTTGACACTTTTTTTTCCCAAGTGAGACATTTAGCTCTATGTTCCTCTTCAAACTAATTCTTCGTAAGTTCTGAGTCTATTATGTTTCATAGACTTTTGCACCCCTGACCACTATCACCTTTTCTTTGAGTCTTCCCTCATCATTCGATGCAAATTCTATAAAATATTCATAAATCTTCTTTCCCTTTTGACCACCCCTTATAGAATTAATTGACGTGGCATCCACTTTCTCTTTACTCTTACTACTACTCCCTTCTACTAACTCTGATGTGTGGGTCCAATAAGGAACACCTCCCTATTCATCTATTTTACACATTAAACTGGGCTACCATGAAGGCCCACATCTTTAAACCCTGGTTCTCCCTTTATTTTCTAAGACCTGACCTCTCCATTATCACCATGGTCTTTACTAAGGTTCCCGAAGTCCTAAACCAATTTACTTTTCTTATTATCCTCCAATTCATGCATATAAACATCTTCCCTCACGTGACTATCAATAGCTTTATCTGTGTTTTACATCATCACCTCCAGATCGTTACTAACTACCTCCTCATTAACATAATTCATTTCGTGTGTTGAACCACCCACGCTCTCTCCAAGGTCTAACTTACAAAGTGTAGTCATTGCCATTTCCAGGCCCCCTTTTTATCTATCTGCAACTTTGAACGACCACACCTCCGCCATCACTCTAATTGGTGCCACCCCTAAACCTACATTAAACTTCAATGGTTCTAATTTCTTAACATCACAATTCTTCCAGTCATGGCCAATTTTACCACAGTTATAGCAAAAATGTTGAAGCCTCTTACACTTCATATTGATCAACAGCTTCGATAACCCAAGCCTTGCAATCTAAATTCCAGAAATCAGTGAGTGTTCAATGTTAACCCAAACTTTAACTCTCTAAAGCTTATACACAGACCTTCGTTCTTAAAAGGATTTTCGTATTCCAAAATCTCCCTTACTATCTTTTCCAACCTTGCAACATTGTTCCTTGTCATAGCCTCTCTTGTGAGTCCATAAAGCTGGACCCAGAAATCACACTATTTCATCTCCACCTCGTCTAGTGCAAGCAATGGGGACCAAAGCATCAAAACCAATAGAAACCCTATCACAATCCAAGGGCTATCCTTTAACACTTTATCATAATTTGACTTCCTTTCAAAATTAAAAACCAATAAATTCTCTCTAACATCATTGATAGAGATCTTACCCTTCGCATTCCAGCCCCTAAGAATTAAGGATTTGATGGAAGCTCTATTGACTAATTTGCTAGTCACCAGTCTTCCAATGATAGCAAGCCTCATTCCTCCATTCTCATCCAACTCATTCCAATCCAGTGAAACCACTTCATCCTTCTCACTCTTCTGCTCCATGTCTACCTCCATATCTACTGCTACCCTGAGATAACCTCAATCATTGAGGGTTTGTATTGCAATCAAGCCTGACATAGATGTGCCACTCAAATTTACCACACTCTTACAACTAGAGAAAAAGGAGATACTCCCACCAGGGAGAGGTTTTTCTTCAACACTTAACTTTCTTTAATTGTTGCAAGATGTGTAGAATATATAAAGATTAAAAGTACACTTTAAAAATTATGTGATTCCTTATAACAATCACATAATTTTTAAATATTAATTTTAAATGTTAGATGATTGTTTTTGAAAAAACATGTAATTTTGATCCTTCACTGTAGTATGGTTGAGGAAAGATTTTTCTTTTTTTTTTTTTCTCAAACAAAGTATCTAGTTGTGGCCAAACTTAGATAAAATTGTAATTCTTTTTCTATGTTCTTTGTGTTCATTTATTGACTAATTACTAATTCTGGATTTTAAAGGTATTGATTATCTAATTGTTTTTGTAAATTTTAGATGAAGTAGATACAGTTGAAGACATGGATCATAAACATATTTCAACATGGTGTAGTTTGAGTAAGAAGCAAATGAAGATGAAATGTGATTTTATGTTGTTGTAAACATTTGAATTTGATACTACAGATATGGTTTAGTACATTGGTGTGGTGGATAATGTTATTTGTTCTTGTGCTAGAACTTTCAAGTTGGTTTTATAATTAAATATTGTATTTCTATTATTTTATCTAGCACACATTGCATTATATATATATATATATATTGACTGGGTTGGCCTTCTTTGCTCACGACCGTCAAGGAGCTTAAATGAAATGTATTGGTAGTCACATTCAAGTGTAAGCTCACAAATAATACTTCTTATTTGGGCCTTTTTTTTTTTTTGGAAATTTCTCATTTTTAAAACCAATTTCTAGAAATTTATTTTAATAAAAGAAACAATAATATTATCCCTAATTGATTTTGTCAAAATAAGAAATTTTTTTTCTTTGGATGGATTAAGGGTGCATTCCTTTTCAGTGTTATTAAATTTTACTTTTAATTTTTTTAAAAGAATCAAATTCAAACTAATTAATAATTATATTTTTATTTTGAGTGATTTAACTCAAATTAATTTTTTATATTGATTTTTGTTTAAAATGTGATTCAATTCTCTCTCTTTTTTTTTTTTTTTGGTTATTAATTGATACACGAGAAATTTAATCTTATTATTAAATATGGAGATAATTAATAACCAAACAAATTCATCAGCCAAAAATATGTTAGAATATAATGCCTTTGAAAGACAAAATTACAAACTACATGACTCTCGTAATTTTCTTTTCTCTGTAATTGTTCCTCATCCAACCATTATATGTGTTACACATTGTCAATTAATTTAAGTTTATTTGTAAATTTTAAAATTAATTCAATTAAACAATATGGGTAATGAAAAGTAATACCAACAGTATGGTAAAAAAAGTAAGAATTTTTGTGTGTTATGCTAAAATGATATAGATAATAAGGCTTAAAATTAAAAAAAAAAAAAAAAAAAAGAGAGATAAAGTGTAACACTCCCTATGAAATAGTTTAATTGAGTGAGACATTTTAATTAGATTTTTGAGACAGAGAAAGGAAGAGGATGCAATTGGGACATAAATCAGACTTAAAATAATTTTTTTAAAAGTGAAAATTTTGAAAAATAATAAATAAATCTAGACATATTAAATAAATTATTATAAAATTTAAGATTGAGGTTAATACAAGTAGCTAAACTTCTCCCATGTTTAATTGAGGACGTTCGAACTCCCCAAGTGTAATTAAAAAAAAATCTACTGCCCTTAACACCTCTAACCTTATTCTTTTCTTTTCCTTTTTCTTTCCTTCTTTCTCCTTTCCCACTTGGTGAGGAATTACTATTTGCTAGCTGCGATATGTTTCATGATTTTCTCACAAATTGTCATATGAAATTGCTAGATTTTGGCCTCTAATTTTAAAACTCTACTTGATTGAATGTGAAGGGTGAACAGTTATTGAAATTTTAAAATTCATGGACCAAATTTCATCAATAAGACAGGAAGGAATTAAGCATTTAGCAACTATTGCTTGAAGTGATACATTGGTTCGGTGACTTTCCCTAATTAAACATTCTTTTTTTTTTTTTTGTATTTCTTTTCATTTTCTTTTTCCTTCCTTCTCTCTTCTTTCTTGCTCAGTGAGGAATTACAGAATCTTTGCTAGTTGTGATATGTTTTGTTATTTCCCATCTAATGCTTATATAAAATTACTAAATTTTGGTCTCAATTTCAAAACCCCACTTGATTGAATGTGAATGGTGAACAATTGTTGAAATTTGAAAAATCATGGACCAAATTTCATCAATAAGAAAGGAAGGAATTAAGCATTTAGAAGTTACCGTTTGAAATGCTACCTTGGTTCGATGACTTTCCTTAATTTTCTCAAATTTCCATTGTCGTTGTGAAGAAGGAAACAAAGGAAACCTTATAGTGATCTAATTAAATTGCAATGAATAAGTAACTTAAATTAATCAATAATTTTGAATCATGTTGGCATAAATTCCAAGCCATTTTGATGGTGTTAGGGAACTCATGGCTAAGGAAAAAGAATTTATTTTGGATTATATATGTGTGTGTGTATATATATATTATATACATACATATACATATGATTATTACATGTGAATAGAAATCAAATAAATAAATAAACACAAGATTTGAGAAAAAGAGGAGAAATTAGGCTGTCCTAAAGTTTATTTGAATTAAGAATAATTTTTGTGATAAAAAGTTAAATGTGCATGACTTGTTATTATATGGCCATATACATTGGTATTGTGCAACATCTTAAACTGTTCTTCACGTGAAACATATTTGTTTATATACTCTGGTGCCTTGGAAACAACTTCTTAAATTATTTTGTGTTAATCTTGGCATTTATTTGTGCTACTCTGAAATTTTGAGAAATTTTGACTTCATTGACTTAGTTTCTGCCACTGAATGCCATCCATGTTGGGCCAGTAAACTACTTTTGAAGAGAAAATTTTCCTTGACTTTCCAAATACTCAAAAGAAAATTGCTATGGTAACTAAATTGATATATATATATATATATATATATATATATATTATGAGTACGTGGAGCCATACTTTCCGACTTGGAAGACTTGTGTCAAGGGTTGAGATTACCTCCACTGATGAAAATCACTGGAGAATCTCTCATAGGTATTTTTAGGTCGTTAAATTCATCTGCTGGTCACTTTTTCGTCACGTCATCAGCTTAATATGATTTTTGTTTTTATTAGAACCTGTAGTGCTAATATATTTATCCCTTCACTTGCCTGGTCTCTTTCTTCTTTCTTTTCTCCATTTTCTCACTCTTCCATCGTCTCCTTGGTTACTCAGGCACCATTTTCTAGCAATTTCCAACCAAAATTAACGCACCCCCTGTTTTCCGGCACAAAAAAATGGCCTTCAACTCTATTCTTCTCTTCAACTCTTTTGTTTAGAGGATGTAACTTCTCATGTTGGACTCTAAATGAGCTGCTTTTCAGGTAGGATTCACAGACTTCAACATCCGCTAAGTCAAAATGGCCATGGTAGATTTATTACCCTGCATTTAAATACTTCTCTGCGTTTGAAGAGGTAAAGCGACAAAAAATAATAGACTTTGGACTCTTAATGGAAAATTTGATGTCAAGAGGCCCAGTAAATTTCCATAACCAATTCCTGAACTATCTTGTTCAACATTAAAACAAGCTCAGAAACTTTGGAAGCCAAAGAGACCTCTGTTTTCAAGAATGATATATTTTATAACACAAAAAGATATAATCAGGACTTCTTTATGGCCTTCATTTACTGATACTTACAGGTCCTCCCTGCAACCAAAGAATGATTTTCTACTTTGTAGGGAAACTTCAATGCCATTATGCCATTCTAATAAACATTCTCCTTCTGAGTTATGAAAACATGAATACAGATTATAGAAGTATAAAGCATTTAGCTTCCTGGGTCTCACTTCAACATGTCCCCATTCCTCTAATCCATCATGGCTTGTCAAAGCTGTCGCTGTTAGGACTTTGGCACAAAAAAAGGGAGGACTTGCCATCGATCTAAAGAAAGAAGACGCTTATCACAGACGCTACTTTGCACTGCAGGTTTTAAGAAAAAACGAGTAGATGATGTGGCAGGAGACTAAGAGATGAATCCAACAGTTTAGAAGGCCCAACGGGAGATTCTCCAGCAAGATGCTTACTGGAGGTGATCTGAACCCGTGTCCAAGTCTTTCAGACAATGAAAGGGCCAATAGTGGCATCTTAGCAGAAAGAAAAAATAAAGAGAAGAGATTTACCTAAAATCTCTTAACTCACAAAATTCAAGTTTCTGATACTCCTAAAAAATAGCAAACTTTATACAGCAAATAGAAAATGAATTAATAGTTATTACACATCTCAAACTCATCTAAATATTTCGGGTATAAATCCTTCTAAAAATAGAAAATGAATTAATAGTTCTAAGAGTTATCAGACTCATCTGTGTAATTTCAGGTACAAATTTTTTTAAAAATAGATATTATAAATTATAATATAATAATAAGTCAAGAAAATGTTTATGAAAAAAAGCTCGAAAGACTAATGTTTGAGGGGATCCACCTATGTGAACATAAGGCGT
Source organism: Delonix regia (assembly GCA_037074485.1). Taxonomy (NCBI): domain Eukaryota; kingdom Viridiplantae; phylum Streptophyta; class Magnoliopsida; order Fabales; family Fabaceae; genus Delonix; species Delonix regia. Next base: position 2,302,695 of record CM073460.1, on the reverse strand, counting down.
TGTGCCACTCTTAGCAAGAATTATGGGTTAATTCTTGAAAATGTTTATAAAAGCCTAAAGTGAAGTATATGGCTATATAAGTATTACAAATTTTATTTACTTATTTGAAATTATAGATAAGATTATGAGTGTGGTACTTCCAATTTTAATGTAAGAATTGTAGTTTAATGCTTTAATAAAACAATCAACTTGTTAAAACTTTGAAGTGCTCACATTGAAGGTAGGTTCAAGTTGAAAGATACCTATCTTTATGTATAACCTTATGGATTAAAGAAGAGACTTAATTTTTCAAATTAAATGGACAATTGTTGGAAATAACTAGTTTAAAAAAATTAAGTTATGTATGTGTTAAATTAAACAAATTCAATGGCTTAAATTAATTTTTTAAGCTACTCAAAAATTTAAATATGAAAATATATAACTTTTCATACAAACATAACTCTTTAAAAAATATATGACTTTTTAGAGAAAAAGTTGTATCTATTTAAAATTTAAATTTAAAAAGACTACACTATGTACTAATATAATCCTCTAGAAAAGATATAATTTTTTCAAAAAGGTTATGCCTGTACAAAATCTTACTATAAATAGGACTTGATTATAGAACAGAATTTGATGATTATTATTAAGATGAGAGCTTGAAATCTCTCCTTTTTCTTTGAAACTTTTTAGAGGACTGTTTAAAAAATTTTTTTAGAAGTTGTTGTTTGTAAATATCTAAATGCATAAAAAACTCTCAGAAGTGATTCATCATTAATCTTGTAGTAAACTAGGAGGGGTAAATATATAAGCGAGTTAAACACACGTTTGTAGACATAATTTTTGAAGAAGGGCCTCAAATTCGACTCTGCAGATTCCAACAAACAGGTGTTTTGGAATGAAAGCCTTCATTGCAGTCAATGGAGTGGTGTAACTTGGGATGATGAGGGACATGTTATTGGTCTTAGGCCTAAGTGAGGAATCAATATCTAGGGGATTTGACAATTCTAGCTCTCTCTTCAGTCTCCAGTATCTTGAGAATTTAAACTTGGCGTACAATTTCTTCAATTCTGATTTCATCTAGAATTGAAATGTTCAAGAACTAAACTTCTCTGAATTTGACAAATGCTGGCTTTGTGGGGCAGTTACTAGTGGAGATTTCTCATCTTACAAGGTTAGCTATTCTTAATTTTACTTATATGGGAGATTTGAAACTTGAGAACCCCAATCTACTGAAGATTATTCGGAATCTCACTAAAATCAGAGAACTGTATCTGGATGGTATTAGTATATCACTAATGGAAAATAAGTAGGGTCGTGCAGTATCATTTTCTCTTCCTCATCAAGAGGTATTAAGCATACAAGACTGCAATCTATTAGACCCCACTCTTCACTAGAAAAGCTTAAAAATCTCTCAATAATTTATTTGGTTAATAAAAATTTGTCAGCCCCAGTGCCCGAATTCTTTGCAAAATTCTCTAGTTTCACCGATCTGAGTCTCTCTTCTCGTGGTTTGAGTGGCTGGTTTCCAAAAGAGATCTTCCAGGTACGCTCACTCACTTTTGTGGATCTGTCACAAAATTTTGATCTTCAAGGTTCTCTGCCACACTTCCTGCAAAATGGATCTATTTAAACATTGAAGCTATTTTAGACAAAATTCTCTGGAGCATTACAATGTTCCATCAACAACTTGCAACAATTGTCAATATTAGAAATTTCTGACTGCCATTTTGATGGGACACTACCCGATTCGATGTCAAATCTCACTGAGCTCTCTAGTCTAAACATGTCATTGAATAACTTCACAGGTCTAATCTCGTCAATTGGTATGGCCAAGAAGTTTTCTTACATAGACCTATTTGATAATAAATTAAGTAGTGCAATTCCTTTGTTTCTATTTTCGCTCCCATTGCTAGAGACTCCTACATCTTTCTAACAACCATTTTCAAGGCCAGTTGAATGCAATTTCAAATGTCTCTTTCACCATGTTACAAGAACTTGATTTAAGCAGTTACCATTTTGAAAGGCCTATTCCTCAATTTATTTTCATCTCAAACAAATTGAGTTTCTCCAACTTTCTTCAAACAAGTACAACTAGATATGATTTGGAGACTTGGAAATCTAGATACACTTGGTCTTTCAAACAACAACTTGTCAATTGATACAAATGTTAAGGATGAACACTTGCTTTCCTTTCCCAAGATGACTAGTGTGTATTTGGCATTTTGCAAGTTGAGACAATTCCCTACATTCTTGAGAAAGCAATCCACATTATAGGAGCTAGACCTCTTAAACAACCAAATTGCAAAAAAATACCCAATTGGATTTGGGAGCTTGCCAATCTTACTCAGTTAAACAATTCACTTCATGAGATAAAAAGACCCCCACATTTCTTTTGCCCCTATTTGTATGTAATTGACCTTCATGACAACAACATACAAAGCACACTTCCAATATTTATATCTGTCAATTTTATGGACTACTCGTTCAATAACTTCAACTCTGTTATTTCACCCCTTGTGCACCCTATAAATTTTCTCTCTTTCACACAATGCTCATCATGGAAGAATTCAATGCTTCAGATCTTGAAGTGTTTGATCTTTCCTTTAACAATTTTAATGGGATGATTCCCCATTGTCTAGCAAAAACTAAGAATCTTATGGTATTAAATTTGGGAAAAAACAATCTTAGTGGCAATATTCCCAATACTTTTCAAGCTTCATATGGTCTACTGACTCTTGACCTTCATAGTAATAATTTACAAGGGCCATTGCCAAAGTCTATATCCAATTGCACCTAATTACAGGTGTTAGAACTTTGAAATAATAGGATTGAAGATCAATTTCCTTGCTTCTTGGAGAAATTATCTAACATCCGGGTCTTGGATTTGCGAGAAAACTCTTTTCCATGGTCCTATTGGGGCCCAAAGAGGAACACAATTCGGGAGATGCTTCAAATTTTCAATCTAGCTTTCAACAATTTTAATGAAACATTACCAGGATAAAATTTTCTTCCTTGGAAAGCAATGATGCTTGATAAAGATCAAACAACATTAGAGCTAAATGACTACCACTTTGAATACACTGAAAGAACTCTCATTTGTCATAATCATGACGATAGAAATAATTATGAACAAGTGATAGTTAAAAACAAAGGCTAGGAAATGTCCTTAAATAAAATTCTAATAGTGCACACTTTCACACTACTAGAAATATCTCATAAATTCTGTGTCTAAACATTTTAATATGGAAATAGACACAGAAAAAAATTTGGATTGTAAACCTTCATTTTTAGACACGGAATAATGCAATCTGTCTAAATTCCATGTCAAATTGTAAATAATTTCGTCTCAATAATGTAACCAAGATGGTATCCATAAGTTGATTTGTTATTTGAGACGCAAAAATTCTGTCTCTGATACTGTGTCAATATAGTTATTCCATATTATTTTTTGTGTCTATACTTTAGATGCGAAAGTTATTCTATCTTAGATTTTGAATTAAATTGTTAATATTCCATCTCTAATTTCATTTCTAATGTTTTGATACGGAATTAGCTCATCTTAGATTCATGGAATAATTGTTTTATTTCTATCTCTAATTTTGTTTCTAACTTGATACGGATTATATTACATATCAGACTTTTAAGTAATTTTTACCTATTTCATCTCTAAATCTATGTCTAATTTGCATTTAATTTTATAGCTAAACTTTATAATTGATTTACTTTGCTATCTTTTATAGATTTTACCTGATAATCAAATATTAATAATAACACTGACATAAATTGAAATTTCTATGCATACAAAGTATCAAGTAGTGCAATTAGAAAGTTGATTATACTACCAAAGTATTATATCAGTTAGACACTACAAAATTTAAGGATAAATGGACAAGTGTCTATCTCATAAGAAAACTAACATAATGACAAAAGAAATAAACAGCCTATCTTATAAAATAAATCAATTGTCTATGTTATAATTAACATGCTCATCCTCATAGTGCTCATTAGGTGCTTGCTTTGTTGTATGTGGTTGTAAAGTTTGATCGCAATGTGGGTCTAAAATCTTAAACCTCCTCTCTGATAGCTCCATTATTTGCATCATCATAGCAAATTGTTCATCTTTTCGTTGTAACTAAGTAGTAAGATATAAGTGTCACCTTGAGTGCAGCCATTTCTGCTTGTGAGGCAACATCGATGGAAGATATTGTAGAGGTGGTAGATTTTGCAAATGATACAACTTGTGACCACAGCCCCTTGACACATTCTTTCTTACTAACTCCTCCAACAATTTTCAATTAAATACTATTATCAAATTGATGATTGCTGCCCTCTCCTGTAAGACATTAGGCATCTCTCTCAATTATCCGCCTCTCATACTCATCGTGGAAAACATTTACTTTGAAATTCATTATCATATAAAATATAATCTATATTATTAGTGTATCAAATAAAGCATATACTTACAATAATGCTTGCTGAAGTTTATGAGTCCCATTGATTTTCTTACCTTTCATGTCAATGAAAACGCTGAAACATGTCCCAACAATTTGGCTCTCTTCCCATTTGGTTTCTCTACAAAGATAGAAAGATTAAAACAAATTAAACAAGTCGATAATTAGGATTATAAATTCAATACAAAACACTCACCAATCTTTGTTGGTGCTCTACAGTAGGGATGGAGCCTCTACAGTGTATAGATAATCCCCCTTCACATCACCTATTTTGACTATTTTGTTTAGACTTGTCTTGCCTCTTGGGATCTTGCCACTTCATGTCCAACTGCTCATGATTACTTTGGGGAAGTCATTTCCCTTTATCCTTACCTCTTCGCAACCTACCTAAGGTGACCTTCAGCAAGTTAGATCTTTGACTATCAAATATCTTTTTGATTTGATGATTATGCTAAGCCAACCATTTATATTTTCTCTACATTAAGGAACAAAGATTAAGGATAAATGAAACTAATAGATTAACACATTTGTTAAAATCAATTAGTAATAGATTACCCCAAATTTAGCAAGCCACTCCTCAGTAGCTCCTCCATTGGATGCTTTTGTCCAATTAGTCCAAGGCCCATTAAATTTGCTTTTGAAGATTAAGGAAATATCCCCAAATATACTTGTAGCAGGCTCAAATCTAGAAAATGAATTAGCTATAGTAAAATAAGAATATATTTCTTATATTTAAAATGAATTGTTAAGTAGAGACAATTAACAAATCTTACATTAAACTAAGTCCTAAACTGATCCAAATATGTTCGTTTACATCTTTACTCCCTCATATAATGGTATGTGTATTAGATGAAGAACTAGGTGTTTAGACAGATAAGGCAGGGGATGCATTAGTACAGGGAAGGTTAGATGGGTTAAGTGGTTGAGTAGATAAGGTAAGAGATACATCAACGTGGGGAAAGATGGATGAACTAGGAAATTGAGAAGATGACCAAGGCAACTTGCTAGCATGTGTATCTACAGATGAGTTAGAAAAAAGGTTAGAGTGTCTTTTTATGGATGGTAGATTGGAAAATGGGATAGGTGTAACCTCAATTTAAGGGTGAGGAGATGTGGTGGGTTGTTCAGATGGTTAATAGGTACTTTTCCCTCAACCTTTGCCTTGTCCCATACCCCTGCCTCTTTCTCTACTAGAATTTGTCATGTATGTCTATCAAGAAAAAAATCACCATCTTAGATAGTTAATATTTTAATGATAACAACCATGTAAAAGTAACATCACCAATGGGAAACTGAATCTAGTTAACTATATAAATGACGAAAGATAGAGTAATTGAATCTTTGTTCTTGTACATAATTCTCCTAGCCGTAATTGAGAGCAACTTTTTTATTCATTTACTCTATTTGACAATTGTTTCTCCACCAAGACTAGCATGGTTAGCAAGTTAACTATATAAAAAATGTAAGGTGGTACACTCACACTAACCTTAAGTGAAGCTCCTCAATAAAGAATGCTTCAATAATGAGCCCTAAGATACAATGCAAATAGGTTAAAGCAAGACTCAAACTCTTTGAGCAAAATCTAAAGCTATAAGTTAATAAAGGAAAATAATAGTTCATTCAATAATATACATGTTCAAAATACATTAACATAATAAAACCATAAACTTAAAAATAGCAAAAAGAGAACATATTTATCAAACAGTTCATCATTCTATGTTTTGTTCAGTTGTCTTCCTTTTCTTCCTCCTTCTCCCTTATCCCTCCATCCTCCCTTCACTTTGTGGTTCAGTATCATCATTTACAACAACTAATGGCATTTGCAGGATTGACTCCTCTTGGTAGGGATAATCTATTTTAGGATTTATATTTTTCAAAGTTTGAATTATACTTTGTGCCTTGGTCCTAATGACAACTAACTGCCCATGCTACCCCTGAGGATACCATGTATAGTAAACTTGCTCTATTTGTTGTGAGAAAATAAAGGGATCATAGTTCTTGTATCTCTGAAATTCTTTAACTTCAACAATTCCATAATTTCTATCTATCTTTGTCCTTTGATTTGGAGTTGGATCAAATCAATCATATTTAAATAAGACTAATGTCTTGTTTGGCTATCCAATATATTGCAACTCAAAAATATCAGTTAAAACTCTATAGTAATCATTCTTCTTTCATCTATAAAAGCTTGACTTATCCTTTGTACAATGTGACTGTTGATCTTAGATATTCAGTTTGCTTATTGATTTTGGTTATTACACTTAAGCAATGTAAATTCTTGTCTCTTTTTTCAAGTCCATTATTGTTCCTGTGTCCTATTTATGTTATTAGAAACATTTGAATTTGATACTACTGATATGGTTTAATAAATTCGTATAGTAGATTAATGTTATTTGTTCTTGTACTTGAACTTTTAAGTTGGTTTTATAATTAAATATTGTGTTTCTTTATTTTATCCAACATACATGACATTATATATATATATATATATATATACACGCACTCACACATTTCTTTTAATTTATTTTGAGTGGATTGGTCTTCTTTAATAACAACAGTTGAAATGAAGTATATTGATAGTCACATTTAAGTGTAAGCCCACAAATAAAACTTTTGATTTGGGCTTGTTTTATTTTTTGTTTTTGGAACTTTCTCATTTTTAAAATCAGTTTCTAGAAATTTGTTTTAGATTAAAACCTTATTTTGATCCCTTACTTAGAGTTATTTTTTAAGTTAATTCCTTACTCACTTTAATAATTAATTTGATCAGCCAAATTTCATCCAATTTGATCCCTCCTCTGACACGGTTAACTGAGATAGTGACGTGGCAGTTGAAAAAAAAAACTGTAACTCTATTTGCTAACTCTGAAAAAATTTAAAACCTCCTGTCATGTCATCGATGTTCCATGTTTCTATACTAGTAGCCAGCCTTCCTCCACCTTCGTCCTCTCTTAGTGCGACTCAGAGGGTTGGCCGATTAGCATCTCAGAGGGCTTTATCTTCCTCTGCTCCATATTTCTTACTTATTGACATTCCCCTTTGGTCTGCTCTCACTCTTCTCCTCTCACAATGCTCCTTTAAGCATGATCGACATTCAAGACAATGGGGAAACACCGATTAGCATAGAGGGCTTCCAAGGTAAGTCCATTGCGCAATTTTCATTTTCTGGTCATTTCCCATGTAGATTAGTGTCATTATCTGTCTGAATATAATTATTCCCAAGTTGATTAACTAGGTGATGAATAATGTTTAGCATGGGATGGGTGCTGGAATATGTAATTTCTTTGTTTTGTTGTTGTGGTGAATCCATTATGAAAATTTTCTGACTGTCAGTCACAAGTATGCCATTTTAGCCATTTTGTTTTTTATCTGACTGTCAATAACATTTTGTGAATCAGATTGTTTCCTTAAGCATTATGATGGGTTAACATGAAAGGTACTTGAGGATCCCGATTGTGGGTATGTCTGAGGGACAAAGATAGATGACTCCTCCCTACAAAAAATCCTCAAATTATGGCTTAGGGTGGTCAAGGTTCACAAAGTTGGTTTTAAAAATAAGAAACTATCTTTTATTTAGATATGCCTGGAAGTGAATTATAAAAGAAAATTGAAAAGAATAAAGAAGAGATATGATTCATATGAATGATAGCTAAGAAGCATGGATACGAGTAGGTGTATATGATACGATATAATATGATATTTAAGATATGACATTTTGTAAAATTTTAAGATACGAGTTTAAGAATATATATATATATATATATGAAATTCTATATATGTATATATTTATAATTATATATATACATTCAAAATTCAAAATTTAGAAAAATAAAAAACATAGAGGAAAATTAAGAAAACAATATAGAGGAAAATTCTATAGAGGTTTTTAAGGTAAATATTTATTTTTTTAAAAAGGAAATCGTTTCCGGCATCTCGGAGACGTTTTGAAACTCTTTTTTGGTCAAAGGAGATGTTTTGAAACTCACCGATACGTTTTGGTATGTATCCAACCAAAAAAAACATTTTGGATATGCGTGCAAGCGTGCCATACGCATACGGATGTGATTTTTGCGTATCCGTGCATCCTAATCAGTTGAAAAAAAAATTATAATACATACATACATATATACATATATATATATATATATGAAGAAAAGAAATGATCTTCTATTTAGGTTTCTTTCCTTATGAGTTTTTTCTTTTTGTAGTGCATATGACTATGTTCTTAACTTCAGCATACAAATAATGGTATTTCTATATTGTTGAGGTAGAGGAATCATTATACTGAAGTGATATGTCTCAATAGCTAAACAGTATATTATCCAATATCAATCCATCCACAAAATCTTGTTTATGAATAATTATATCTTTAAATGGCTTCTTCAAAAGGTAAATTAATTATGTTATCCATAGCACCAAATATCCTGATCTCTCTTATTAGAATTTCTTTATGTGTAACAAAAGTTATTAGTGAACCTGACGCAAAAGCTGTCTTTATGTAATGCTGAGAGAAAGTCATATATGAAGTGCTTCTCTTTCTTTATGATCCATCAAAGTATTTGAAGAACTCCAAAAGGTGTTTTAATCTTTTTTTTTTTATAAATGTTCAAATCTAAACATGTCTCGTCTACAACTGCTTCTATTCGTTCGTTCGTTCTTGTTCTTTTCCCCTTATCTACCACTGAGAATGAATCAACATAGACTTGAAAGAATAGCAAATAAATAAAACTTATGCTTTCAGTATTTAGTTGGAAATTTGTTAACGAAGTTGAAAACAGTTTTTAAATACTCGGATAAATTATAGTCTACTTTGATATGCATTCCATAGGTGATTTGAACATTCGAGTTGAAGTATTAATTTATGTTGTTGTGACTTTTATGCAGGGGCCAAATCAGACATTGCTGGAACAGTTGAATTCCTCTTGGATGTATTTTTTAATAAACAATTGCTGCTGGAACAGTTTAAAAAGAATTGAATAGAAAAGGATTTATTGACAAAAGCGATGGTGCTTGTGTAATATTTGTTAAAGATAGCGAAATCATTTAATCACTTTTTGCTCCAATTGCTTAGTGTATATAAACAACTGCGCACTTGTTTGTGCCTACAAAAAGCTATTTTGTGGCATATTTCAGTATTGCTTGAGTAACATAATTGTATTGGTTTATTAAAAGCTATGAGTTATCTTATAACTGAATTCTTATAAGCTTCTCATTAATATCAATTAGAAAAAGAAAATATATGTGGATAGAGTAAAACTTAATCCTTATATCTATATATTGACTGAGAAAAGAAAAAAAAAAAAAAAACTTAAGTTCGCCTAAACATAATACAAATACAGTATCTCTCCTGTTGCCAAAATTGTTGTTACCAAGAGTTCTGCTAAAACTGTGAGGCTGTCAAATTTATGCTGGAAATTTATGTTGTAAACTGTGAGGCTGTCAAAAGTGTTGCTGTCAAGAGTTCTGCCATCAAGGCATATTTGTGCTATCAAGAGTTGAGCTATTAAATTTTTGCTGTAACATGGTTGCTGTGAAATTTGTTGATGTCCTGTAATACGGTTGCTGTGAAATTTTTTGCTGTTAAGATTTTCTTCTGTAATTACTACCACCATATACTTTTATTTACTATCCTAATACAAGTAATACTCCAAGTTTAAATACCAGAATACAATTATGATGGAGCCCATGACACCACTGATAGCCACAATATTTGCTAATATCTTCACTTTAAGCTTTTCCTTCTCGCAGTTAAAGCACTATGGGTCCTCTACCCATTCAAAGAAATTGCAACCTTCAGCTACAGTAGCTGGTTTCACAAAAGGAGCAACCAGATACATACGTAGAACTTATATATATATAATGCAACGAGTGTGTTGACAATGAGAATGTATAACACGTATACGTAGAACTTATGATTGTTAATGGCCAAGCCAGGCACGTGAACCAAACACTAATGTCTACTTATTCACTAAGTGCTTCGCATATAAACGTATAAAATATGAATAATTGAAAATGAATGAAATATTCATCTTGAGAATTACAGATTATGAAATATAAATAATTTTTATTAGACTTATATAATTTAAATTGCATTTGAATAATTTTTTTATTATATATAATATTTTAATTATATAATTATATATTTTTATAACTATTTATTAACTGAGATAAACTCTTACAAATTTATGTTACGAGTTTACCTCTTCTTTATAAATTCATGTAAACTTACGAATTTAACAACCTTGTATTCATTTAATGAGCTCATTGTCAACAATTTTCTCACACTAATTTCCAATAACCAATTTTATAGACATTGTTTAATTTATTATATTTTCCTTATAAATATATTACTAAGTTTAATTTTTTTATTAATACTTATAAATACTATTGATTTAAAATATATTAATATATAATAAAATAAGATAATATTTTCAAGCTAATTACTTAATCAATCTTCCTCATCTCTTTATTCTTTCGCTAAGGTGTCATGTCACAATTGGCCATTTCATTGTGACTTTATTGTGGACACAAGTCTTTAAAGTCGGAAGGTTTGGGCCTACGATCTCATTGACCTTTTCTGGTTTGGTCTAATCAGAAACATTGAATAGAAAAAACTAAAATATAAATCTTAAGTTATGCCCGCAAAATTTAATTTCGATATGAAATTATCGTAAAAACTTGCTTTGTATTTAATGAATTATATTGATGAAAAAATTTAATTTTGATATGAAAGTTTTCAAAGATAAATCACAGGTATGAAAAATCATGTTTAATCTAAATTAATTTTTTAAAAATTAAATTGATTCAAAAATCACTTTTCTTTAATTCTAATTCTAACACATACTAAGCACGTTTCAAATTTACCCTCATTATCTAAAGTCATAATACGAAAGGAATCAGACAATGAATACCATTAAAATAAATTATTATAAAGACAATAAAATCAATTCGAAAACATTAAGAAAATTATAAACTTATATCTATTAAGTTTGATTGTTTCAGTGACACCAAAACATTTCTGGACTCAATCATACTGGATGAACACTTGGGGTGCATTGGATGGGCTAGAAAGTACGTCATTTGGGCTAAGGATTGACCAAGCCATCCCACTTTGATGATTGGGCCTGATTATGATTCAAATGTGGTGTGGTTGATCTTTCACTTGAAGTTGGGTATCTCTGAGAAATATCATCAAATTATTGCCATGTTTACTAGTTTTATATTTTATCTATCTAAAGTCTACTAAAATTTTAATTAGATTATGGTACATTCTTTTCTTTCTTTCTTTCTCTCTCTCTCTCTCCCTCTCTCTTCCCCACTCCAAATTAACTAGAAATTGAGGTAGGAGATTGAGTCAAATACTAATAATCATTGACTAAATATTTATTAAAGAAAAAAAAATCCAAACAATATGCTACCAACATAAATTCTTGTCAGATTTTCATTAATTTAAACCGGTATGTACAAAATTCATGATATCATCTTATCATTCTTATATAAATGAAATATTCTAACTATATACAAAACAATTTACTATCCATTGCGGTACTTTATGCTTTTCTCTAAGGTCAACTGTAGTTTTCATGACGACCTCAATGATCATAATTAGTACATAATTTTGCATATACAACGCAATTATTTTGGCCATCTAAAAAACTTATAAATTTACTGTTTCAACCTTTCTATTGGCCAATTCAATTAATTTACACTAAAATATTTCAATGTCATTAAAAATGCTTATATGCCTTAAATTCACGTAATTCTCGTCAGCTTCACCTCCCATTTCTAATGTTATACCCAACACAAAACCTTGATGCTCCAAATTACGAAAATAACATTAAACATACTTATCAATCATAATTATCTTAATTGTAAATTCTAATACCATACTAATTCCCAAATAACTCCATCATTGCCTCTTTTTTAATTCTTAAATTGTCCAATATTACCCGTTGGGTCAACATTAACCAAGTAATTTATTTAGTAAATTATAATCATTTCATTTGTCGAGTTTTTTTTAATCAACAATTACATATAAAATAATTTGAGAAAAATTTTCAAGTGACTTACTATTTCAACAATAATTTCTAACAACTCAACTTGTTCTCTTAATGTTGCATTTTCTACTTTGTTTAAGGAACACCGAGCTCCTTACTATTCAGACCAACATTTGTTGGTATAATGATGATATTATATGATTTGATGTACACACTAGGTTGCATATATTACTGAAAATCTGACAAGAACATACGTTCGTAGCATATAATTAAGAAAGTTGTCTTTTATTTAATAAACGTTTAGTCAATAATGTGCTGTAACCTAATTACAATTTTAGTTTGTACTTTAGATAGGTAGAATATAAAACTAATAAACATAGCAATTAAAAGATATTTCTCAATGAGATTCCCAACAACAAGTGAAAGGTCTACCAAACTTGATTCTTAAAGAGGCCCAATATAGTGGGTTGGGTTGGCATATCATTGGCCCAAATGAAGATCATTCAGCCCATGCAATGCAACCCTCAAAACTTTGGTGTGTAATTTGTTTAGTATGATTGACGATTTTTTTTTTCTATTACTGAAACAAGATTAGTAATTGATTTTTTTTTTTTGGGGTGCAGTAATCAAACTTAATAGAGATAAGTTTGTAATTTTTTTTTTAATGTGACCATTTTGATCCTTCACTTTGTGCTTCAGCATCAATTTAGTCTTTTATTAATTTGTAGTGACAAAATAGTATTTTAGAAATTTAAAAATGAAAAAAATATTAGTCCCTCAAAATGATTATGAGTGGCTTACCCTTAGCTTAATTAAGGATTACTTTTGTTTACTATTGAATTTTTTAGAGATCATTTTGGTACTATAAATTTATGAATAACTAAATTGACACTGAGATAAAAAGTGAAAAACTAAAATAATACTTTTTTTCAAAACATTGTTGTCTTCAATAATGTTTTATTTTAATGGTATTCGTTATCTAATTGTTATATTATTATAAATTTTAGATGAAGAAGATAGCTATGAGATAAGAGAGAGAAATGAAGATGAAATGTGATTTAACCTTGTCGTAAACATTAGAATTTGGTCCAGTTTGATTTGATTTAATACAATAGGGTGATGGATTAATGCTGACTGTCCTTGGATTTGAACTTGAACTATTAGTTTGGTGTTATTAAGGTGTTCTATGATATTTTATTTAGCATTCAATGCATGTCTTTTTTTTTTTTAACACTAATTTTTTTATTGGGAAAGTATTAGTTTTACCCTCACATTACTAAAGAAGGAAGTAGTTGTGGCTGATTTTGTATTTTGAATAGAAAAGTATTTTATATAAATAATAAAAAAGTTTTGAAAATGCAGAAAACCGTCAAAGAAGCCTCCAAAATGGGCCAGACACGTGTATAATGTAAATAATTTCATTTACTTTAATATTAATATTTTTAAAAAAAATATTTCTGTCCTCAAAATTTATATTTGTACAAAAATTTTAGAAAAATATTTTTATGTTAAATAAAGTATATTAATAATAAGATTTATTTTTCAAATAAAAGTTTTGAAACATGAATCAATGGCATACATTAATACTATAGCTAGATGTTGATCATTATATCAACTTGAACATTTTTAATAAAACAAATTATCACAGTATAAACTGAATTTTCATTAAAATAAATAAATATGATTATATATTAAATTTTAGATAAATAAATGGAATGTGTTACTGCCACTTTGTAATAAATAGAATCATTAAAGCTTCCCTTTGGTGTCTCAAGTTCAACGCATTACATTGAAAGCCTTCTTCTATTTTAATATATTAGCTTTCAATTGAAAGCACACAGCCCTCCTCACTATAAAAAAGAAAAAGAAAAAGAAAAGCCTACCGAAGTTTTCTGTTTTATACATACATGATCGGTTCTTTTGCAGATTTGGTCTAATTATCTATTTGAACCGAACTGAATGGTTCACTGAATTATTGGACTAACAGTCCAATCCATTATTTTGAGTTTGATGACTATAATTGAATTACCCTTTAAACACGTCTTTGAATTTAATGCAAAGCATTGCAAGAACTTTCAAAAAATGGTGGTCAATTTGGACGTGCGATCTGGGAGAGAAAAATTTTCTTGACGTCTAAAACACGTAATTGAAAGTTGCACAAAAGAGCAAAAATTGAAAATTTTTGTATGCCAGTATACTGATATGAATCATGAGAATTAATACTATAAATAATTTTTTTCGAATTTCTGTATTATTGTTATCTATGAATCTCTCAGGAGCAACGCATGCATAATAATAATTATTAAGCAAAAGTGCAGTAAGTTTCACTCAGATTTTTGTTTTCATGTTTTTTGAATTGAAATTCATCGTAAATAGTCTCAACAACATAGATATTCTACTTGACGTAGATATTTTTCATTAATTGTATTCCTCACTATATTTATTTTTTAGCTATCTAAAGAACTACATTTAAATAAACCCCACATTCTCCAGAATTCAATCATAACATTTGATTTAAAATACTAAGAATCTAATGTATTAACAACTGTAATCAGAATAGGTCCAACTTCAAATTGCATGTTCAAATAAAATTATCATTAATTATATCTATAAATATATAGTGTCATCGTGCAAGCCGGGCATGACTTTAAATAAAAAGTAATATGTGAATTTTTTTTCTTTTAATATTTCTAATTAGTCCAAACCACCCAAAAAGTTGAAAGAGATCGTAATATTATGGAGCATAGCAGGCATGACTTCATTCAAATCCATACAAGTCCATTTCTTCTTTTTCATCTTTATATAATTGTGTCCCTCGTCAGTATAGACTTCGTCAATGTTTCTTGTTTTCAGTGTTCCGAGTATGACTATGAAGACTTGTGAGTTGCGTCCACTATAGAGTCATTAACACAGTGAAACCGCCATTCAATAGTGACATCTTAGCAAAAGAAAATGATCTTGGAGAAAGATTTCTTGAAGAAATTTCCTAGCCAGTTCTTCCAAAATTGTACAACAATGATGATTCTCTGCAAAAAAAAAAATATATATATATATAAACCCACAAAACTCTCATAACCAAAATTACTTTCCTTCAAAATCCAGGAATGTAGATAACCTGATGCAATACTACTCTGTCTTTGAACCCTTCATCCTAATAGAAAGTCATTTGTCTCAGATTCTACGCCCATTTAGCACTGCAAGTCTTTATTCTAAAATTACCATTAATTTCTTGCAAAAAAATATTACTATTATTAAACAACGAAAGGCATCTATGTCCCAAGAAAACTAAAGCAAAAGAAAGACAATTATATGTTAATCATAATCTATTTTGTATAAGTGTTGTTGCTTATTTACAGTTATATATATGAGATTATTTTTTGTGCATTCACAATTTTAAAAATACTAGTGTAACTAATTATAATATAAAGATATAATTATAATAATATCAACATAAAAAATGATAATATAACAATTATATCTCTATATTATAATTGAGTGTAAATCCAAGATGTGTAATAGCAATTGTTCCGTAGCAGAAGCTTAGGTGTGGAACTGAATCACAATTAAAATGGGATGCTTGTGCTAGGGCATTATAAAAAAAAAAAGAGTTACGATCTAATTAATATTTATAATTTTTGATCTTCAATTCATCTATTTTATATATCTTTGTTTAAATAGGTGCAATATATTGCAGATGCCTTTAATTAATTACTGTAGGTAAAATAGATGTTTAACACGAAAAATTAATTGTGAACTTTAACTTCAACTTTAGTTTATCCTACTCTAAAGTATCTAGTATCCATGTCTTTTATGCTTCAATTTTTGAAATCATAAATTTTATTGGAAGTTATTCGAAAAGCTTCTTTTGTGCTGGCTGGATTCATATATGTTCATTGCAAAAAAGAAGCTTTGGAACTGCCACAAAAGAACAAGCCATCGTGTCATGGACCAGAGAGGAAGGCATTGTCTGGAAATTAGATTCTATTACAAAATAATGGTTTGGAGGAGCTAACCATTTCTTCCAGAGATTTTTCTTCTTGACTTTTCAAACACTCAATACTGTGAATCGCATAAAAGAGCGAAGATTGAGAAATTTTGTGTGGTATACTGAAATGATATGGATAATGAGGCTTAAACATTTACATAAAAAACGAGAGATAGAAAACTATGGCATCAGGAAATATGTTTATAATTTGCAAAATATGTAGCTCTGACAAAGTCAGAAAGGGACAGTCACACCAAATCTGGGGACCAGAGAAGAAGGCTCAACACGTAATGCTGTAAAGCTATCTTTTTCCTTCCATAATCAGCATCCAAACGTGTCTATTTCGGCAAGTCATTGAGAAATAGATTATTTGATATATATTAATTCTACAATTGTCAGTAGCATGAGTTAAGGTGTTATTCCTATAGTTGTGAAAAAAAAAAAAAACAGAAAGAAAAACAAAACCAAGGAGTTACTCTTATAAACAATATGGGCCAAATAATAATAATAATATATTACATATTGTACTCCATGTCATTTGGTTCGATAGTTTTCTTTTCTTTTTCTTTTTTTGTCTCTTGTGGTTGTGGTTTAATTGAAGTATTATCCCAATACATCTTTAGTTTGTTCTATCATGAATTAACTACTATATGTGATATATTTTGTTTAAATTTTAAAGACTGTAAACATGCAAATGTTAGACTAATAAACATTTTAATATTATTATAATAATATTGTTAGAATTAATAACCAAACAATAATTGGGCAAAACTATAGTTTTCAAACCCAAGTTTGTGAAAGACCAAGCCGCGTGTATAGTATTAATACATGACATTTCAAGAACTTTTAGACAGCAATGGTTTGGACGTGTAAACTACTCTTCCAGAGTTTTCTATTTTTATTTTTTATTGACTTTTCAAACACTTGGTGTAAATACATATAAAAGAGTGAAAATTGAAAATTCTTTTATGGTATGCCCAAAAAATGAGAGATAAAAGGAACTATACGCGATGTGCATTTATCCAAAATAAAGAACTGGCGACCGCCATTTGAATCATTTGAAACCACGCTAAAATTATGTAAAGAAAATGAAAATTACTGAATTGAAAATTGCATAAAAAGGGCGAAAGTTGATCATTTTTGTATGGGACTAGAGAAGTTGGAATTATACTTTCAGCTTCTATAGTGTCATTCAATTTTTAAGTTTGTTCATGGAGTTTAAAAATTTAAAATTTTGTCCATACAGTTAGTCTTTACTGTTAAAATTTTATTAAATTTTGATGATACAACTAACTGAATATTATAATATGTATGACTTATATTAATAAATGAGACAATATTAGATAATGAAATAAAATTAACTCACTTATACAACAAAATATTGAACAAAATAAAATGATAGAAAATAAATTAAAAAACTCTCTAAACTCTAAAAACTTAAAGGTGTCATTTTTTGTGTATTTACAATTTTAAGTACATCAATATACCCAATTATAATGTATGAATATAATTGTAATAATATTAACCTAAAAAATAATAATATTATAATTATATCCCTACATTATAATTGAGTATACTGGTGCACTTAAAATTGTGAATGCACTAAAGATTTTACCTTTGTTTATAAATTTTTAAACTATAAGAACTAAATTAAAAATTTAGTAAAATTGTAATGACCAAAAATATAATTTTTCCTTAATAGTTTTATGAAGCCTTGTTGTATACGTTTAATAATCAAATCAATTGATGGCCAAAAATATTATGTTCAAGCCTTTTAAGGAGAAAAAAGGTTAGAATTGTGCCATTCGAAAACACAATTATAAACTACATGCCCTTTGTAAATAGCTATGATAATTTTAATAATGCGAGTATATTAAATTAAATTTCTTCACACAAAATCCTAGTTTATGATAGACCTGAAAAAAAATAGTAAAACTTTATAAAGCAATTAGAAGATGAAATGTGTTTTCATATACGTTAATTGTGGTAAACATTTGCATTCGAAACTATGTTGATTTGGTTTAATTGGATTAATGTTATTTGTTGTACTTGAATTTTTAAGTTGGTTTTATAATGTTTCTGTCATTTTATTTAGTATATACATTGCATTTTTTATATATCTATGTGCACATTTGGCTTAAAAAAAATTCCTTTGAGTAGGCAGGCTTTGCTCTGCTCACAACCCTCAGAGAGCTGAAATGAAGTAGCTATATGTGGACCTCTAATTTACTAATCAGACTTGCTCATTTGTCAAACATAAAACTCTTTAAATTTAAAGAGACTAATTTAACTGCCCGGATCATTTTAACACATCACATTCTTTCTTGCTCTTAATTTTTTGCTTCAACTTATTGTCCTCTTTAAATTCTTAACATCATCACCCATAAAAATGTTAATAACATTTAATTCGAGTGTGAGCCCCCAAATAGTCACTTTATGTCGCAGTATTTCTCCCATTAGCTGAACTATAATGTATGGTTACTCATCACTTTTTGATAAATGAATATATCGAATAATATGTGTAGTTTATTTGGGTTTTGCTTTGTATCAAAAGATAAAAAGAAAAAGTAAGGCTTGGGCCTTGTGATGAGATTAATGTATTATTTTGGATATTGCTCATTTTTAAATCAGTTTCTAGAAATATATTTTAGTAAAGAAACAATTCATATTTCTCTGATTGATTTTGTTAAATTTAGATTTTTTTTTCCTTTGGATGATTTAAGGGTGCATTCCCTTATTAGTGTATTTAAATTTTGCTTTTAAAATTTTTCTAAATGAATCAAATTCAAACTAATTGAGAATTACATTTTTATTTAATCTTATTATGAAATATGCATATGATTAATAACCAAACAAATTGATTGGCCAACAATTGTGGGTTGTAGCTTTGAAAATTGTGAAATAACTGCAGGAAAATTGAATGTATTAATGCTCTCAACTAATTAAGATACCATTATTCTCCAAATTTATTTATTTATTTATTAATTTTAAAAAGACACAAAATGGGTGAAATTCACTAATACCCAATTTTCGTATCATAATAATGAAAAGAAAAGGATCACGGACTCTTCTTTTTCTTTCCTTTCTAATATTAATTGGATTGAAGTTTAATTTAAGGATGCTTCGCAGGACTAGGACCAGAGGAAGGTACTCAGGATTGACAGGAAGTCTCAGGAAATAATGGTTTAGACGATTGGAGGGATTTTTCTTTTGACTTTTCAAACACTTATCGTAAATCACATGAAACAGCGAAGATCAAAAACTTTTGTGCAGTGTTGTAAAATGATATGGATAATGAGGATTACAAATATAGAAAAATGAGAGATAAAGAATTATTCATAGGTGATCATTAGTAAGCAATAATATGGATATGTGTAACGAATATGATATGTGATATAAGATATACTCATTTTTAACATGTTAAGATACGGAAATATATATATATATATATATATATGATAAATAATACAACAAAAAAAATTGACCTTTTAAAAAGTATTTATAAATTATGTCAATAAAAAGTTAAAAATAAAAAAACATAAATGATACAAATAAAAAGATAATGTATAAAAAAATAATACAAAAATAAAATAAAACACTAAAAAAATATTGCAGAACAAAAATGACAAAATAGAAAATAAACATAAATGACAAAAATCATAACCTTGAACATAATGACAGCATAGAACTGGGGCAGGAATAGAACAGAACCAGAACAAATGGAACCAAAATCAGAAGAAGGATAAACTAGAGATGCAGAATGACGTTTCAGGAACAGAAAAAGACGAATAAAGAAACATGAACTAGAAACTACAGAAGGAAGAAGCACGAACCAGAAACAGTAGACGGATTAAGTACGAACCAAAAACAGAAAAAAGGAAGAACAAGGGAAGGACGAGATAATGGTAAAAACGGCACAAATCTACGTTTCGGCACATGCACGCGTCCGATACAGATACGAGTCCAAATCTGGCGTATCCGTGCATCCTGAAAGCGGGCATGACTTCACGCCGAGAGTAATATATGGGTTATTTCCATTCAATATTTTTTGTTAAGCTAAACCGAAAAAGTTGAAAGAGATCATTAATCCATACTTTCATTTCTTCGTCTCTCTGTCTTCAAATAATTGTATCCCACAACATAGACTTTGTGTTAATCTTTCTTCTTTCGGTGTTGGAAGTAAAGACTTGGAAGACTTGTTTCAGTGAGAGGACAGCCACATTTTGAGCACTCATATCAAGAAGTTTTGCACTTATTTTCCCCCACTCTTACCATGAAAAGATATATAAGTGCACTTATAAGTGCCATTCAATTCTCTTATGAATTGTCTGGTTAACAATTGATTGGTATGTAATATATTCGGTCTCAATTCCAATGAAAGGTAACATGAATGTTTAAGAAAAGATAAACATTTTCATATTATTATTAAGTCATGATAGGGTTAATGACCAAATCAATTGATGGGCTAAAAATATAATGCCCAAGCCTTTTAAGAAGTAAAAATGGTGCCATTCGAAAACAGAATTACAAGCTACGTGCCCCTTGTTAATAGCTATGATAATTTTAATACTGCCAGTATATGAAATAAAATGTCTTCACACAAAATCCTTGTTTAGGATATTTCTAAAAAGTCAGAAAAACTTTATACAACAATTAGAAAATGTATTAATGCCATTACGAGGGAATTTGCCTTTTAATTTCCAAAAATGAAGCTATGACGAAGTCAAGGGACAAACCACACCAAATTCGGGACCAGAGAAGATGGTTTTGTCAGGAAATGAATTGCATGTCCTTCAGACACCATATAATAGTTCATAAGCCTTGAACCCCGTGAGACCACCATCAGTTTCTTCGCTAGTTCTTCAACTTTTAGTACTACAATGACAATTTCGCGAGTTGCATGGCTTATCTCTATTCTCTACTACTGTGCATGTCTCAGTTTTCATGTCTCTGTGGTTTCTGGCCTCTGTCTTGATGACCAGAAACTGCTGTTGCTCCAATTGAAGAAGGACCTCAGATTCAACTCTACAGATTCCAGGAAATTGGTGTTCTGGAATGAAAGCCTTGCTTGCAATCAATGGAGTGGTGTAGCTTGGGATGAGGAGGGACATGTTACTGGTCTAGACCTGAGTGAGGAATCAATATCTGGCGGATTTGACAATTCTTGTTCTCTCTTCAATCTCCAATATCTTGAGAATTTGAATTTGGCTTACAATGACTTCAATTCTATGATTCCATCCAGAATTGAAAACTTGAAGAACTTGACTTCTCTGAACTTTTCATATGCTGGCTTTGTGGAGCAGATACCAGTGGAGATTTCTCAGCTAACAAGGTTAGCCATTCTTGATTTTACTTATGTTAGAGATTTGAAACTTGGGAACCCCAATCTGGGGAAGCTTGTTCAGAATCTCACTGAAATGAGAGAACTATATCTGGATGATATTGGTATATCACTTAAAGGAAATGAATGGGGTCGTGCTTTATCATCATCACTATCTCATCTACAGGTACTAAGCATGTCGGGATGCAATTTATCAGGCCCCATTGATTCGTCACTAGAAAAGCTTAAGAGTCTCTCCATAATTCGTTTGGATATTAACAATTTCTCAAGCCCGGTGCCTGAATTCTTTGCAAAATTCTCGAATTTGAGCGACTTGAGTCTTTCTGATTGTGGGTTAGAAGGTTGGTTTCCAGAAGAGATCTTCCAAGTACACTCACTTACTTCTCTTGATCTTTCTTGGAATTCTGATCTTCAAGGTTCTCTACCACACTTCCCGCAGAACAGATCTCTCCAGACATTGACACTAAGTGAGACAAAATTTTCTGGAGCATTACCTGATTCCATTGGCAACTTATGGCAGTTGTCTAGATTAGAAATTGCTGAATGCCTATTTAATGGGACGTTACCATATTCAATGTCAAACCTCACAGAGCTCACTTACCTGGACTTGTCATCTAACAACTTCACAGGTCCAATTCCCCCATTTGGTATGTCCAGTAAGCTTAATTTCATAGACCTATATTCAAATGAATTAAGCGGGGGAATTTCATCAACTCATTTGAAAGGCCTGGTAAAGCTAGAGCGCGTCTATTGACAGGACAACTTCCTTAATGGAACCATTCCTTCGTCTCTGTTTTCGCTCCCATTGCTATGGAGAATACATCTTTCTAACAACCATTTTCAAGGTCTGCTGAGTGCAATTTCAAATGTCTCTTTCTTCAACTTACAAGTACTTGATTTAAGCAGTAACTATCTTGAAGGGTCAATTCCTCAATTTATTTTTCATCTCAGACAACTTGAGATTCTCCAACTTTCTTCAAACAAGTTCAATGGTACAATACAGCTAGATATGATTTGGAGACTTAAAAATTTAGATACATTAGATCTTTCAAACAACGACTTGTCAATTGATGCAAATGTTCAGGATGTTCACCTGCTTTCCTTTCCCAAGATGCATTCTTTGCATTTGGCATCCTGCAAGTTGAGACAATTCCCTGCATTCTTGAGAAACCAGTCCAAATTAATTGACCTAGACCTCTCAAACAACCAAATTGGAGAAAATGTACCCAACTAGATATGGAAGCCTGCCAATCTTGCCATATTAGATCTTTCTCACAATGCTCTTCATGGAAGAATCCCAAATTCCATCTGCAATGCTTTAAGTCTTAAAGTGCTTGATCTTTCCTCAAACAACTTTAATGGGATCATTCCCCATTGTCTAGCAAAAAGTGAGTCCCTTGGGGTATTGAATCTAGGAAAAAACTATCTTGAAGGCAAAATTCCTGATACTTTTCAAGCTTCATGTGATCTAGTTACTCTCGACCTTCAAAGTAATAATTTACAAGGGCCATTGCCAAAGTCTCTATCCAATTGCACCAAATTAGAGGTATTAGACCTTGGAAATAATAGTATTGACGATCAATTTCCCTGCTTCTTGGAGAAACTATCTGAGCTCCAGGTCTTGGTTTTGCGAAAAAACTATTTCCATGGTCCGATTGGGTGTCCAGAGATGAATGGAAGTTGGGAGAGGCTTCAAATTTTGGATATAAGTTTCAACAATTTTAATGGAACATTACCAGGAAAAAACTTTCTTGCCTGGAAAGCAATGATGCTAGATCAAACAACATCTACAAATGACCTCCACTTTGAATACATCGAAAGATATTGCACTTGTGATAAAGGTTGTTCTGTGGAAAATTCTGGAGTGAAATATTATGATCAAGTGATAGTTACAAACAAAGGTCAGGAAATGTCCTTGAAAAAAATTCTAACAATCCATACTTTCATTGACTTCTCATCCAACCACTTTGAAGGGCTAATACCTAAGGAAATGATGGAATTTAGGGCACTCCACGGTCTCAACATGTCAAATAATCATCTCTCAGGCCACATCCCCTCATCCATACGGATAATGAAACAACTTGAATCCTTAGACCTGTCCAACAACTCTTTTACTGGAGAGATTCCATCACAGCTTGCAAGTTTGTCTTTCCTTGAATTTTTGGACCTCTCAAATAATCATTTGTTTGGGGAGATCCCTACAGGTACACAGATTCAATCATTTCCAGCATCTTCTTTTATTGGTAACAAAGGATTATGCGGACCTCCGTTAACAAAAAATTGTAGTGGCGTTCCAAGAAATCCAACAGAAGCTGT
The DNA here is from genome assembly GCA_037074485.1 of Delonix regia. Lineage (NCBI taxonomy): Eukaryota > Viridiplantae > Streptophyta > Magnoliopsida > Fabales > Fabaceae > Delonix > Delonix regia. The sequence continues at coordinate 2,278,623 of CM073460.1, read as the reverse complement.
ATATGAGAAGTCAGGAATTGAATTTGATTGGCACTTTGCATTCGCTGGAACGGTTTTCGGGTTAGGAATCACTGTCGGCCCACTTTTCTATTGGAAGAAATGGAGGATAAGGTATTGGAAACTTGTGGACAACATTCTCTGCAGCATCTTCCCTCAGCTTTATCTTGAATACCAAAGGCACTATGGACAAACATACAAAGTTCTGCGTTGGAGGCAGTAGGGGAAAGTGCTAAGTTCAGTAACACAACTTGAGTGTTTATCTATCAGGTAAAGCCACGCATAATTTAATAATAGAAGAACAGTGATATATATTTTCCCTAGCGGAATTGTTTGTATTGTTCAATATGTGTGTGCTTGGTGAATTCACTTTAATCGTAATATTTTTTGTATGTCTTTGCTTAATTGCATGGCTATTTATATATATATTTTTACAGTGAATTGAAAAATTGGTAATTATATTAATATTCATGCAATTTTTTGGTTAAAACTTCGAAAAATATCATATTGTAGTTACGTATATAATTGTATCACAAAACACAAAAAGTTAAATAATATTTTACGAATAATGGGAAAAATTAATTATGGACAAAATTTTTTAAAGTTAACTGTTTTTTATCCTTTATTAAATTATTTACCATGTGGGCTTCTTTTTTCTTTGCTTGTTTTTCTTTTTGAAAATAGTTTTTTTGCTAATTTATATTGAAATTACTTATGCGTCCGTCCTTGTTAATATTCAATTGAGTGACACTTCATAGTAAACTCATTACACTGCATTTAATTTGTAGGGTCATGCTTAATTACATGTAATGATATTTTTAAATCGTTACTAATTAAACTTAGATGAGCCTTAAATAGAATGCTCTTTACTTTTTATGTAATCCTCATATAGTTAATAATATTGTAATTGTATGTAATTGTATATCTGATCTATGGATGTTACTAATATGAGGAGATTAAATGATTGAGTTTTGTGCATACTAAATTTTATTATTGATCTAACAAGAAAACATGTTTGTGGCACTTATTGGAGCATAATTGGTCAAATCATATTTATGCTTAAAATCCGTACATGTATTTTTAAAAGACAGTGGTGAAGGTGTCTTAGAAAATAGTCTTTAGTTTAAAAAATATTTAGCTAAGCATTACCTTTGTGGCTGGTCACCATGTTGCGTCTATCAATTGGACCCTCAATTAAAAGGGAAATTATGTACAACCTTATAAACTATAGTCTAAATAATTTTAGTCCATGAATTTTAAAATGTAACACTTAACTTTCTTATGACACCTTATGACAATCACATAATTTTTAAGTATTAATTTTAAATATTATATGATTGTTTCTGAAAAAAAAATTATAATTTTAATCCTTCACTGTAGTATGATTAAGGAAAGATTTTTGTGTTTTTTCCCAAAAGAAGTATGTAGTAGTCACCAAATTTAGATAAATTTGTAACTTTTTTCAATGTTCTTTTTTTGTGTTCATTTTTTTGACTAATTGCTAATACTGGTTTTTAAGAGTATTGATTATCTAATTGTTTTATTATTGTAAATTTTAGATGAAGAGGAACTGTTGAAACATGTATCATAAGCATATACAAATATGGTGCAGCTTGAGTAAGAAGTAAATGAAGTTGAAATGTGATATAGTTTAATATATTGGTGTGATGGATTAATGTTATTTTTTCCTGTACTTGAACTTTTAAATTGGTTTTGTAATTAAATATTGTGTTTATGTTATTTTATCTAGTATACATGACATTTTATTTAATTTCCTTTGAGTGGGTTGGCCTTCTTTGCTCACAACCCTCCAAGAACTGAAATGAAATGTATTGATACTGATATTCAAGTGTAAGCCCACAAATAACACTTCTTATTTGGGCCATTTCTTTTGTTTTTCTTGGAAATGTTTCATTTTTAAAATCAGTTTCTAGAAAATTTTAATAAAGAAACAAATGATATTATCCCTAATTGATTTTGTCAAAATTAGATTTTTTTTTTGTTCGTATGGTTTAAGGGTGCATTCTCTAATCAGTGCATTTAAATTTTACTTTTAATTTTTGTCTAAAAGAAAAAATTCAAACCAAACAAATTCATTGGCCAAAAATATGTTAGAATAAAATGCCTTTGCAGAACAAAATTACAATTTACATGTCTCTCTTATTTTTTTTATCTTTAATTATTCCTTATCTAAACATAATATGTTACGCATTGTCAATTAATTTAAGATTATTTATAAATTTTTAAATTGCTTCAGTTAAACAGGATGGGCAAAAAATAGTAAGATAATTTTTGTGCGATATACTAAAATGATAGGGATATTAAGGCTTAAAATTATTTTAAAAAAATGAGAGATAAAGAACTATGCTACCTGCATTTCTCCAAAATTGAAGAACCATGCTAGCAACCACCACCATTTTAATCATTTTAGACCTCACTCAAATTATTTATTAAAAACTAAAAATACTGTTTTTTTTTTTATTTTGTGTGATTTTACTCATATCTAATTAGTTTGTTCATTTGTAGCTTGATTCATTCGTTCGGTTTGGCATTAATTTTTTCCAAAATGAATTTTGCCTTCCAAACCTCCATTTACACAACAAGCAAAAAATACTTGTTTTTTCTGTTATGAACTATAGCAAAACTCAACTCAATTTTCAAGCGAAAATTTCCAAACATAAATTAGAGTCATGCAAAATCATGTTTAACAAAAATTAATTTTGAAAATAAAATTGATTTGAAATCATGTTGATCTAATATTAATCCAAATATGCACATAATATATTTAGTCTTAATTCTAATAAAAGGTTATGAAACGTTTAGAAAAGAAAGGCATTGTAATATTATTATGAAGTATTATTGATAAAAATAATAACCAAATCAATTGTTGGGCCAAAAATATAATGCTCAAGCTTTTTAAGAAAAAAGAAGTTATAATTGTGCCTTTCCAAAACAAAATTAAAGATCACATGTGCTTGTATTTTAGCTATGACAATACATTAATAATTGCACAATAAGAAATAAAATCTTCCACACAAAATCCTATTTTTTCTAATAAAAAAAATGCTTCCTTCCAAATTAAACAGAGTATGTAAATTGAGGACAATGAGGAACATATGTCCTAACTTGATAATGACAAAAATACAAGGAGTTTTAGTAAAATTATGGGCATCCAAATTGAGGCGTCTTCCAATCCATGCACATGAGTAATCATGTCTACAGAGCATAATATATCTACAATCTTAGATTATGTCGCATCACTCAAAAGCATCATTATCAAAAGAATTCAAGGCCATAATAAGGTTTTGGGCATTTGAGCAAAAAGCGCCACCAGAATTCAAGTTGCACAAGGCCTACTAGATTACAGTTCGAAGGGTAAGAACTTCAATTATTCATACTTGGTAAGTTCCATCATAGAAATTAGACATAGAGTATATAATTTCTCCCTGATCTTCTTTCATCTGCACACGTGGCTACATCAGTGAAACATGACCATTCACATCCTTTAATTCTTTTGGATTATAGGGCTTATGGAGAATTGTCAAGTGAAAGGATTACCTCCTTTTTATTTGCTTGCTTCCATTTAACTAGGAGTCTTCAAGCTTTATAAATTAAACTCTTATCTCCCCAATCGTTGCTACCCTAAACCTTGTGATTTCTAGTGTTCCACAATAATCACGATATACAACAAAATTACTCTTTCAAATTCACTGGATGGTTTAAGAGTACAGAGTAGAAACATTTAGTGAAGCTATGGGCTTCTAAATACTTCCTAGATGTTTCCATTGATTCTAAATTCTTCTTGCACACACGCAGTTAAACAAAGCATGGAAAGTATCTTTGAGTTCTTGACATAATGAATATTCAAGATTGACTTTAATGCCTCTACTTCTAAGATTGGCAAGCATTGAAGTCAAATCTCTGCATGCTCTCCATAAGAAATCCTTCATCTTTGGTAGTATGTCCAAGTTCCATATCCTTCGTCATGGAAATTCTAAAAGGTTTGGTTTTGGATTGAATATTAATTTATGGGCTATATAATAAGTTTATTTAACCATATAATTCCCCTTTTTACTATGATGCCATATTCTCTGGTCACTCCTGTCTGTTATACAAATAGGAATCTTATGAATAGTTCAAACATCTTCCTCCACAAACATGTTATTCAGTTTCACGATGTCCCATCTATGCTTTCATGTACATAATAACCATGCTTTCCTATCCTCAATATCTCCAAGGTTGTGAATATTAGTAGGGGTAAAATGGCCTTTATAGGGAAGGCCACATCCTAATAGTAAGACAATTCTCCCTTCCTCCATCGCATACCCTATTTCAATAGAGAAAATTTTGACTAAACACTCTTCCATGTAAAGCTCATATTGTACCCTAATAGAGCAGACCAGAATTCCCATTCTAAAAAGTATTTTGTTTTATGAACCAAATAAGCAAGAGTTTTGTGGGTCACACTAAGTCACCAACCCTGCTTGCCAAGCATGGCCATAATTAAATAGTGTAAGCTTTGGAATGGGTCCAATCACATCTTCATTATAGATGTAGGAATATTTGACATTCTATTCACTGTGTATTATCTAGCTAATCCATTTAGCATCAAAGCTCATTCTTTCCATCATTCCTTTCAGAAAACACTAATTTACTATACCATATACCTTATTGACATATGTTTCAATGGTTATGTAGCCCTTATTTCCCCTTGTTTTCCTTTTCGTATAGTGGATGAGCTCGAAAGCTACTAAAATGTTATTTGTAATCAGCCATCTTCGGATAAAAGTTGACTAGTACTCAGAAACTGGAGATGACAAAATTTTTTTTAGTCTATTAGCAATAGCCTTTGCCACAATCTTATAAAGCACATTACACAGAGATATGGGTTTATAATCATTTAAGCTAATAGGGGAGTTGGATTTGGCAATAAGGACCACTAACTTCTTTGCTAAGTCTTCTAGAAAAAAACTCATTAGTCAGCTAGCTAGTGCAACTTTCTATCACTTTATCTCCAATGATATGCCAGAACTTCTGGAAAAAGGATGGAATAAAATCTGTTGGGACCAGGAGATTTTTCTGGATGCATTTGAAAATATCTTTATTGAATTTAACAGCATCAAATTGTTTTGTCAATATATCATTATTGCAATCAGTCCCCACTTTCTTTATTAGATTCAAAACATAGTCTGGCTAAGCTTTAGATCCTTTGTACACTTGCTCAAAGTGATCAAGAATTAGATTTTGCATACGTTCATGATAAAAAATACATACCTTGCCATAGTTGATCAGTTTCGTGATTGTGTTGGTCCTCCTTTGTATTGAAGCTTGGGTATGGAAAAACTTTATATTACGGTCCCCTCCTTTAAACCAATGTAGCTTTGATTGATTTCTCCATTTTATCTTATCTTGCTATAGTAATTATTCTTTTCCTCCTGCAGCTTATAAAACTTGTTGTTCTAGTTCTCTTATAAGCTATGGTGCAGTGCATTCAACTTTTTTTGTATCTCTTTTGTTTGATTCTAGCAATCTCCATTTAAATCTCAGTTCCATTGTTCTAACTTTCTTTAGTAGTTAGCCAATCTTTTGTTGATTTTTGCAGATGACTTTGCGGTCCAACTTCTGTTGACTACGTCAACTATGCCTTCTTATAAAATCTAAGAATTCTCAAATCTAAATCATCTTTTACCTCTCTTAGCTTGCTCTGGATTTGTGCACACTTTTAGCAGAGAGTGATCCGAGTATGACACAACCAAGGCTTCTAATATACTATTCGAGAATATACAAAGCCAATCATCATTGGCCATCGCACGATCTAATCTTTCCCTCACAACATTGTTAGCTTCTATTCTTCTTTCCTAGGTAAAGGTGCACCCCTTCGACTGTAGATAATTTAAACCGCTTTCTTCAATGGCAGCTTTAAGACCTGGGTGAAAGAAATTTGGAATGTTTGCTCAACAAGGAAAATCTGGATATTGGATAACTTTGAAGAGCTTAAGTGATATTGTTATGTGTAATATATTTGGTTTCTTTAATGGTGTGTATAGGGCAGACTTCATAAAAGCTCTCACCCTCATAATTGCTATTAGGTGGGCAACCTGTATCCTAATTTCTGAGAGCGTTTTCAACTCTAACGCATAGAATTTGATAAAGAATATTTTGCTCTAATGAAAAAATATTCTGATTTATAACGTATTGTTCAAGACTGCAATACCATTCTAGTGACATGACTTGACTTCGTATGTAAGTGGATAAGAAGAAATTCAAACTTTGATGCTCATCACATAGCCAAGAATTCGTTAAGTTCTAATAGCTTTCCTGTGAGGACCTTTTCGTCTATAAACTCCTATGATCAACCTACTTGATCAATTAAATGGTGGTTATTCTAAAAGAAAAAGTCAACACAGTTAAACTTGTTTAAGACAAATGATTTTAAAAAATTCAAAAGAATGTAAGCTAAGAAGAAAAAGTGTATGTTAAAAAATTAGAATAAACAGTTACACATATAATTAAGTTGTGACTACTAACAACCTAAAGTAAATTTAAGATAAGCTGTATTTTAATTTTTTTGTTTTAGTTGGAAATTAGTTATCCAGTGCATTTTAAAGAATCATTCAATCATTTATTACAAAGTACCAACAGGTTACAGACAAACTAGTACAAAATTTGTTTCCTTTCTAACTTTAAAAGTGTCATCAACTAGTTGACAATGACTTGGACTTTATAGGTTTACTTTGACGCTGCTTCACTACTGGATTGGATATAATTAATTAATATGCAATAGCAACAATATCTGACCAACCACAGCACACAAGTCAAGAAATGGAAATTAAGATACAAAATTACAGAAAAAAAAAAAAGCATCGCTTCTAAAAAAGTGATTGAGTCTTCATAATTTAGAAGTTTGTAATTGAGTCCTTATTGGCGCAATATTGTAGTGTTAATAGTCCTTATTGTTTCAATTTTTTTTAATTGAGTCCCTGTTATTGGATAGGTTCTTTTATGCAAGGAAATTAATATGTTCACTTGGATCCTTACACAGTAAGTCATATTTCTTCACTAATTACTGTGTCCCTCTCAAATTTTCTTTCCTTTCATCTGTATATGACATAATAGAGCATAAACATACCAAAACATTACAGCAATATAGCATAATATCATGTAAGAAAACAAAATTCAAATTTTGCACTTGCTTTTCTCATAGCATTTGTGTTTATTGGAGCCACTATCCTTTCCTTCATGAGAAAAGTATAAAATTGATCCCTCACTTTTACATTTTGTAACAATTTGGTCCCTCACAAATTTTAATTTATGCAAAACTAGTCCTTCATAAATTTAAATTTGTACAAAATAAGTCATTCGTTTGTAATAATAAGGGGCTAATTTTGTATTAAATAAGATTTCTAAAAGACCGATTTGTTACAGTTATTTGTGAGATACCAAAGTATCACAATGTGTAAAAATAGAGAACCGATTTGATACTTCTCTCTTTTCTTCACTATTCCCAAAGATTAGTTTTCACTTTTCCATTGTCATAAAATGACAAGCCCTAATGTCCTTGACAAATTAAATGAATGACAATATATCAATTTAATATACTTAGTGCAGAATTTTCTGTCATAAGTTAGTTCTCTTTATAAACTAACTTCATTATTTACCTTTGGTTTAATCTATTCCCTTATCTAGTAAAATAAAGTCATATCTATGGATTTTTGTTATATTAAATTGGGTAGCACATGGAATTCTTAATTAGCCCAAATTGGTGGCAAGCTATCTAATTCCAACATGATTGTAATTACATAGAAAGAGAATATGAAGATATTGCCTTGCAGTTGAATTGATTGAGAGTTGAAAGAAGTTAGGAAATAATTAGATCAAGCCAAATTAATCAAGTCTAAAAGTGTTGGTCTGACATGTCTAAAATGGCATATAAAACAATGAGGCAGGCTGAGATCACTGACTAATCTTATGATTAGAAAACATATATATCTAAAATGGCATATAAAACAATGAGGCAGGCCAAGATCACTAATTAATCCTATGATTAGAAAACATATGACACTAAATGATAAATCTGAATAAAGAAGAAAGAGAGAGGCAAAGGTCAATGATTGTCACATGTTGGTTCTTATATGTTCAGCCATGGGTTACAATGTTCAGTTGGCTTTCACAATCAAACTTTCACAAGTGAGAAAGAATAGCTTAACAACATTCCCCACACAAAACATAATCTAGCTCGAGCCAAGGCAGAGTATCTTATGAGAGACAAGGAAAAAGCGGTCAAACATAGTTTAGACTATTTAACAAAACAAGATACATACAAGTTAGCTTTGCTAATTTACACCTAGTGGCAATGAAAAATTCCTATAAAGGCAAGATCTAAAGCATACCTTAAGAGAGCTAAGCACAAGAGACAGTAAGTAGAGCACAACGAACAAGCACAATATAGCAACAGAGCACGGTGGTCGAGCACGGTGTCGCGGTCGAGCATAGTGATGCAACCCACAGCAGAGAACGACCATAGAGACATAGCCACACGGAAACACAGCACGGAGCCAATGTTTTACCCTAGATAGGAAATTAGGAATAACGAAATAAGAAAGGTTTTTTTTTTTTTTTCCATTTAACTTATTTTTAAATGGCTTTAACATCGGATATGACTAACATTAGCTAGTCCTTGCTACATTTTTGACATTCTAATGCTTAACCAACGTTAAAAATAACTTCTTTTTCAGTGATAAGCGCATTCAAGCATGTTGCAGCTTAAGTAAAAGTAAAAGAAGATGAAATGTGATTCTTTGTTACCATAGATTGATATGGTCTAATACTTGGATTAATGAAATTTGTCCTTGTTTTTGTGCTTGAACTATTAAGCTGGGTTTTACTATTTCTGTTTTTTATTATTTCATCTTGCATATGTTACATTTTATTTAGATTTGTCAAACCACTAGCTCTTCTATAAAACTCTTTAAATTGGAATGGACTAAGACCAACTATAATATTCATGAAATTTATATGCTAAATACCTTATTTTAAATGAGTAAATATTTTTTAGTGATTTTATGAATTGAAAAAGTAAGAGAATGCACTTGGAGTAAGAGTGCATTTTTATAAGTGATAATATTGATAAAAAGAAATTTAGGAAGACTTAAATATGAATGGAAGTAATATTATATATGAACAAAGGCTAGTTTAAGTGGTTAAACATCACCTTTTGCACCAAAGGCACTCATGTTCAATTCTCCCATGGATAATTTTGAAACTTTTAAGATTTTTGCCACATGTCTCCCATAAGAAATTACCAATTTGCCCTTAATTATATATTCACCTCTATCGTCCTCCTTACTCTCATGCAGACATCTTCGTGTGACCATGGATAAACATCTTCATCCTTTTTCTACCATGACAATGCTTGTCTATGTCTTGTCGGCGTTTGTTCATCCTCGACGGCCATGCTTTGTTGATGTTGTGTCATTACTTTGGTCTAAAAATGCTAGGGCTCTGGCAAAAACCCTATTTGGAATTTCATATCAATTTGAGCAAGATTAGGTATGTTTTTTGTTGAATTTTCATAAGGCATTACTTCCTTAGTATGTTTTGGCCCTTTCTTCATTGATTTCACTTATCAATTTCATCGATTAAGCTCTAAAATCTAAAGTCCCTATTTATAGCACATTCCTTGCAACTTTAAAGATAGATGAGTGAAATTGGTGTGTTTTTCTTCAAGTTGTCTTAGGACTTTAGTTCTAGGAAGTGTTTTGAAGCTTTCTCTATTGTTTTAATTAGTCAGTTTCATCAATTTGGCTTAAAATTGGAAAACCCCAATTTGGTATTATTCGTGCGAAAAAAAAGTGGAACTTAAAGCTCAATTCGGTGTGATCTTGTCAAATTAAGTTGGGGCTTCATGCCCTAGGAAATTTTAGACCTTTCTTCCCTGCAATCTGTGGTTAATTTCAAGTCTTAGCTTCAAAAATTGAAACCCCTAATTGGGTTATGTGTGTTCTTACTTGTAGGGTGATGGAAATTAAGGTTTTTGGGTTTCTCTAACATCACTAAGCATCTAAAGGCAGGATTATAGCTATTGAAAGTTTTCATTTGAGTTATAAATTAATTAGATAATTTTCCGCAATTTTCTTGGATTTTTATTGATATAAAAGGAAGGAAAGATGAATGGAAAGCCTTGTTGCAGTTGATAAAGTAGCTATAGATGACTACTATAATTTAATAAGTAATTTTGGGATTTGGTTGGTTGACATTTAATGCTACATTGATGAAACCGATAAATTCTGAAATATGGAATAAGACAAAATTAAAGCTAGGTGGAGAGGATCTAAGGTATTAAATGTTGTTTAATGTCAAATTAATTTTGGTTTAAGAAATTGTCATTTCCAAGCTATGGAATGAAGTTAGATGATTAGTAATTATGAAGATCGAAGTTAGAGAAAAAACTTGTTGCAAGTGTAATGGAAAAGAAATGGATTATTAAATTCTTAAAGGACTTGAATAGAAATTAATCAAGTAATATGGGGAAACATATGATGTTACTACTTAGGATTAAATTAAGCATGTTATCACCCTAACTAAGTGGTGTTTATTTAATAATTAGACTTTGAAATATGAAGTAAGATATAATTATGGAAGACTGTGTTTAATGATCTTTGAATCATAAATATTGAGACTTATGTTTATGGTTCAAAAGCAAATGAATAGCTAAATAAATAAATTGATAGAATTAATTAGACTATTTTTGGATATCAAAGGTTAAGAGAACGCTACTTGATTTTATAGGTCCTTAGGACTAATAAGGATCAAGTGAATTGTTAAAGGCTTTAAGGAGAGGTGATGTGCTCCTCTTCAAGTGAATAGATAATGCTAATAATGCGAATTTCTATTTTACAATATCACTTTGCGCAAAAAAAAAAAAGTATAATATTGTTATTCAAAATTCCTTATGCTCTAGGCAAACTTCCTAGAATTTATAAACTTTATTTATATTTTCTAAATATTGTGACAATTTTGGACTTGTGAAATACTATGATTTTACATTTTTGGATTTCACTAATTATAAGTTTTGGATTTATAATGATTTTAAATTTTTAGACTTTTATGTTCCGTACTTTGAAGTGTTCTAATTTTACATTCATGAAGTACTATGATTTTTTAATGATGAAGCATTCTGAATTTGTAATTATCATTTACTCTTATTTTGAGGTTTGAAACTACACTTCTTTTGTTTTTCTAGATATTTTGAAATCTCTAAATTTTAACAAAGTTGTATCTATACTTAGAAATACCAAGCATTTGATAATTTTCTAACTTCTTTTAAAGTACTTTGATTCTATGTTATAAAACAATTTGATTTTGCATTTATGAAGCCATATGATTCTATACTTATGATGTACTCCAACTTTGAATTTTGAATCACATTGATTTTGTTTCTCTAAATAAGTTTGAGTTTGGATTTCTAAATGTACTCTAATTTTGAACTTTTGATTTGTTTGATTATGTATTTGTGTACGTAAGAGAAATTTTAAGGAATCCATCCTACATAGGACCTTATAACTAATTACAGTAGACGTTAATAGACGTTAATTTGTGTACTATGATATGATATTTTGATATGACTGAGGCATAATGTCATATTATGATATTCTGTCAGAGGCTTAAGGCCATTATTCTGATCATATCGAGCTGTATTGCTTGAGTTTGATATCTAATCTAATATGACAAAATAGCTTAGAGTTAGCATCTGATTCAGATGGTTTTGTTGGATGTTCCTTACCCTTTCTATTGAAAACTGATTTCTTATGCATTTATCCAATTGATAAGCTCATGAGTAATATGATTTTTCTTCTGTTTGAGAACTAAATTTTTAAAAAGAAATAATGATGATTTTAAATTCTAGTTTGTGTTATATATCTTTATGTGGGCACGAGGGTGAATGTTATGAATATCTTTTTATTCTGTATTGAATAAATTACTTTGTATTTATGTCTCACGTTACAAAGACAATAGTTTGTTTATGAAAAACTCTACCATATCAGGTCTGGCCCTTGCATTACGTAATTAGTATTATCCACTCACTCCTTTATTTCCATTATTTTCAAAGAGCAATGTTGACCATGGACCTTTTACTACATAGAAAGATGTTAGATATTCCCTAGTGAGTTATGCATTGTCCGCAATGTTGCAGTTTATTTCATGTTGTTGAATATTGTAAATTTTGTAATCTAGTTGCTTTAATCGTCACAAGCAAGAAATTAGATACTTTGTTGTATATCTAAGATTGCCTAGTTATATATTTTGTGAGAGCAAAGCTCTCTTGCTTTCTAATTTATAGGTCTTAGGCGTAAAAATTTTGGAGAGTCTATATTCCAGAAGAGACTCTACTAAAATTCCTACATGAAAGCCAATTAGTAAATATTATGCTTATGGATTGATATAATCTGGTAATCTACATTTGGTAAGTATGTTGTCAAACTATTTAGGTTGTCTGACTTTTTTGATACGTAGAGATAATGTTTACTTCATTTTCCGTAACAGACACATTTCCTTAATTAAGAGTGTGACACCTCTACTCTTTATAGGTATATGATTACATAACAAACACATGATAAATCAATCCAAGAGCGGAATCAACGATGAGAATCAACAATACAGTCATTCTTAATTTTTTCAGGCAGTTTTTGCGATATCATGTGATGACCAAATTTATAGAATGATAGCAATGCTCACTCAGGACTTTCATCAAACACTTGGAGACCCAATCAATTTCCTTAGTCAGCCTCTGTAATGTAGAAATTGTGAGTAATGGGGATTTCCTTGTGCACCAAAAATTGCTTTTAAACGACATTTCTATTTGAATGAGAGCTAATCTATGTATAGTTAGAGCAAATGCAAGAAGCGATTATAGGGAAAACTATAATTCCAGTCCTTATAGTTCATTCAATTTTCAATTTGGTCCATATAATTTAAAAATTTGTAATTGAATCCTTTTAATATTATTTTAATATTATTATTATCAGCGGTAATGAAAAAGGATCTTATTTTTTTTTGTAAAAAGAAATTTATAAATTTTTAATAAAATTTAATAATTTTTTATTATTAAAAGCTATTTTTTTAAAATTAAGGCCGTGTTTTGTCACAGAGAGGATCCAAACACCAAAATGTTAAATAATATTTTAAGATTATTGAGAAAAATTAATTGTGGACAAAATTTTTGAAAATTAACTGTTTTTAACCCTTTATTAAATTATCTGCCATGTCTATGCTTCTTTTCTCTTTGCCTTTTTTGTTTTTGAAAAAAAAAACACTTTTTCTCTAATTTATTGAAATTGTTTTTTGCACTGGATGGTGGATGCTAATTGAAAAGGGCATGTGAACCTATTGGACGGTGATCAGTGTTTATGATATGTTTACTTATGCATACTTATTAATATTCATTTGAGTGACACTTCTTTGTAAGCTCGTTAATCTGCAATTATTTTATAGGGTCATACTTAATTACATGCATTTATATTTTTTAATCTTTACTAATTAAATTTAGATGAGCCTTAAATAGAATGTTCTTTACTCTTTATGTAATCCTTACATAGTTAATAACATGGTTACCTTTGTAATTGTATATTTGATCTAGGGATGATACTGAGGATATCAAAGGATTTAGTGAAATTTGTGCATAATATAGGTTCTATTATTGATCTAGAAAGAAAACATGTTTGGAGCACTTATTGGAGCTTAATTGGTCAAATTCTATTTATACTTAAAATTCATACATGTATTTTTAGAGACCATTGTGAAGGTGTGTCTTATGAAATTGTCTTTTGTTTAAAAAATATCTAGTTAATCTTTGACTTTGTGGCTAGTTACATTGTTGTGTCTATCAATTAGACCTTCAATTAAAAGGGGTATTATGTATAACCCTTATAGTCTAAATAATTTTAGCATATGAATTTTGAATTGTATCACTTAACTTTCTTAAATTGTTGTAAGAGGCGTAGATTATAGAATTTAAAAGTCCTGTGATTCCTTATGAAAATAATAATTTTTAAATATTATATGATTTTTTCCCAAAAAAAAAAAGGCAATTTTAGTCCCACACATTTTATCTTGAGAATAATTTGGTCTTTCAAAGATAAAAAGTGTCAAAACGGTCTAATAAAGATGAAAATGTAAATTGATTAGGATCTTCCCTTTGTGAGAAGAAACCTCTGTTTTTTGAATATTCTTATTTTTTGTGGACCAATTTAACATTATTTATTTTTAGCGGACCAAATTGATCTTTAGACGAAAGTGAAGGGTCAAAATTACATTTTTTTTCTCAATTTTTTTCATTTCTTATAATAGTTTATTAGAAAAAAAGTACATTTTAAAGTTTATATGCTTAAACTGTAATTCAGCCATAATTTAAAAGGACTCTATATGGAGTTACCTCTTTACCCAAAAATATTTTGGAAAATTAAAATATAAGACAAGTAAACTTGGGATTATAAGACATGCAGATATTACCCCTTTAAAAACATTAAACTCCCAATTATCATAATTCATAACAGTAGGTTAGGATGGCAAATTAATTCCGAATCTATAAACTTAGATGACTTAGTGTAGTGTGATAGGGCGAAGCCTTTTTTGAGAAAAGAAAAAGAAAAGATGTAGTAGTGGTCAAACTTAGATAAATTTTTTTTTTTTTTTAACGATCTTTGCATTCATTTTATTTACTAATTATTAATGGTGGATTTTATAGGTATTGTTTATTAATAGTTTTACTATAGTAAATTTTATATGGAAAGAATACCATAAAATATAGATCATAAACATATTCATATATAATGCTGCTGGAATAAGAAATAAATGAAGATCAAATGTGATTTTAGGTGGTTGTAAACATTTGAATTTTATATTAGTGATACTAGTTTAATACATCGGCTCATTTTAATGCATCTCAATCTTTCTCAGCAAAGCTCCATGCTTTCACACTTCTAGTTTTTTGCTTCGACTTATTGTCGTCTTTAAATCTTTAACATCATCCATTAAAATGTTAATAATATTTCATTCAAGTGTAAGCCCACAAATGAGGTCACCTTACGTCACACTAGCGGCATTCCTCTCATTAATTAGCTAACCCAAACTATATTGGTAGTCACGTGTCCGAATCTCCTCCACCAGGGAGATTAATGCAGATTCTCCAGTAGGATCGGATCAACCATTGGATGCATCTAACCATTCTCATTATGCCACGTGTGTGTTTTGATTTATATAGCTTTTTAATATTTTACTAAGCAGAACAACACCGTTTTAATCTCCTTCATGCTTTGCGAAGCAAGCAACTCCATTTCTCAACTTGCTCTTCATCACTCGCATAACAAAAGGGCAAACTCTGTGTCTTCAAAAATTCATCTTTTGTGTTGTTGTCTCTCTATTGGAGTTTTCTTTTAGCAGTCTCTCTCTCCCCTTGAGTTTGATATTGGTAGGAAAGAGCATCGAATTTGGCCTGTCAAAGTTTCACATCAATTATGATTATAACCCCTTCTTCCCTCATTAGTTCTATTTTAAGTTGTCAAAATCTTCGTGTTTTTGGTTGTGATTTAAATTCTTCTACACCTTGTAATGTGGTGAATCATTTTGTTGCTTCTCGCTAATTTCATTGCCTTTTACATTTTCTCTCTGGGATTTTAATTTTGAAAATATGTTAATTGGTGTCTTTTTTATCTCTTGGGTATATTCTTGTTAATTCTAGATTAACAAAATAGGAGTTTGCAATTTTTTCTTCCTTGGCTATTCTTGGTGTTTCGAAATACAATACTTATTTGAGGTATTTTAGTTTTTGATATTCAATTTTAGATCTATCATTTGTTACTTATATTACTGAAAATACACCTCAGAAGCCTATAGAGTCCTTAAGAAGAAGCTTCTAAAGGTCCAAGATAGATATAGATGACAGGAGATGGAGATAGTAGGAAGAGAAATAGAGTTGTTCTGCTTCGCACCACATGAAGAAGAGAAGAGAAAAAATGATGTCGTTATGCGTAGTGAAATATTAAAAAGAAATATAAATCAAAATCAACACATGGTAGAATGAGAATGATTAGATGTATCCAATGGTTAGTCTGTCCCTACTAAAGAATCTACATGAATATCCCTACCGGAAGTGATTGAAACCCAAAATTAGTTTAATATTCTTAGATAGAAAGTATCTAAACGAATAACTACAATTGAAATAGTAAATTAATTTAGTTCAAATGACCATTTTTATTTTATATTATTGAAAAGCTGACAAGAACATATGTTAATTAAGAAATTGTCTTTTATTTAATACACGTTTAGTCAATAATATACTGTAATCTAATTACAGTTTTAGTATGTACCTTAGATAGGTAAAATATAAAACTAATAAACATAGCAATTAAAAGATATTTCTCAATGACATTCCCAACAACAGGTGAAAGGTCTACCAAACTTGATTCTTAAGTAGGCCCAATATAGTGGGTTGGGTTGGCATATCATTGGCCCGAATGAAGATCACTTACCCCATGCAATGCAACCCTCAAAACTTTGGGGTGTCAATTGTTTAGAATGATTGATGATTTTCTTTTGTTACTGAAACAAAGTATGTGCAGTAGTTGTCGAACTCAATATAGATAAGTTTGTAATTTTTTTAATGCCACTATTTTAATCCTTTACTTTGTACTTTAGTATCAATTTAATCATTCATTACTTTGTAGTGACAAAATAGTTTTTTAAAAATTAAAAATAACAAAAAAGGTTAGTCTCTTAAAATGATTACGAGAGACTTATCCTTGATATAATAATGAATTGCTTTTGTTTATTATCAAATTTTTTAAGGGCCATTTTAGTACTACAAATTACTGAAAGACTAAATTGATACTTAGACAAAAAGTGAAGAATTAAAATAACACTTTTTTTTTTGTCAATTTTGTTTGTATACATTTCATGGTCTCCAGTAATGATTTATTAATGGTATTCATTATCTGTTGTTTTATTATTATGAATTTTAGATGAAAAGGATAACTTTGAGGTGTGTATCCAATATCTTAAATATATTCAGCTATGGTGCGGCCTGAGTAAGAGAGACGAATAAAGATGAAATGTGATTTAATGTTGTTGTGACTGTTCGAATTAATTTGGTCCAATTTGATGCGATTTAATACAATGGTGTGATGGATTAATGCTAACTGTCATTGAATTTGAATTTGAACTTGAACTACTAAGTTGGTGTTGTTAATGTGTTTTCTAATATTTTATTTGGCATAAATTGCACTTTATAGAATTATACTTGTCTCCCAATTTTTTAATTTATGGCATTAGTGTTTGCTATTTTTGTTTTGAAAAAGTATTTGTTTTACGCTCACATTACTAAAGAAGGAAGTAGTTGTGACTGATTTTATATTTTGAATAAAAAGTAATTTTTAGAAAATGATAAAAATAATTCTAAAAGCGCATAAACTCTGTCAAAGGCCACAAAAAATGGGCCAGAAACGTGTACAATGAAAATAATTTTATTTATTTTAACATTAAATTTTTTAAAAATTACTTTTATCCTCTATATTCATGTTTGTATATAAATAAAAAAATTATTTTTGTGTTAAATAAACTTCATTAATGATAAAATTCACTTTTCAAATAAATGTTCTTAAATATGAATTGATGTCATATACTAATACTATAGATAGATATTGATCATTATATCAACATTAACAGATTTAATAAAATGAATTATCATAGTAAAACTGAATTTTTATTAAAAAAATAAATATGATTGCATATTAAATTTTAGATAAATAAATGGAATATTTTACTATCACTTTGTAATAAATAGAATCATTAAAGCTTCCCTTTGGTGTCTCAGCGCATTATTTTCGAAGCTATTATCTAATTTAGTATATTAGCTTTCAATTAAAAACTCACAGCCTTCATTATTAATGAAAAAGAAATAAAAATCCTACTGAAGTTTTCAATTTTATAGTCGGTTCTTTTGCAGATTTGGTCTGATTATCTATCTGAACCGAACTGGTTAGTTCACTGAATTATTGTTAGTCCAATCCAATATTCTGAGTTGATTGACTATAATTGCATTACCCTTTACAGAGGCCTTGAATTTAATGCAAAGCATTGCAAGAACTTTCAGAAAATTATGGTCAATTTGAACGTATAATTTGGGAGAGGAAATTTTTCTCGACGTTTAAAACACATAATTGAAAGTTGCACAAAAGAGGAAAATTGAAAATTTTTGTATGGTACTATACTGATATGAATAATGAGAATTAATACTATAAATAAAGTTTGTTGAATTTCTGTACTATTGAAATCTACCAATCTTTCAAGAGCACCGCATGCATAATAATAATTATTAAGCAAAAGTGCTGTTAAAGTTTCATTCACAATTTTGTTTTCATGTTGCCCATCTTCAAGAACTACATTTAAATAAACCCCACTCTAAAAAATTTAATCAAAACATTTTATTTAAAATACTAAGAATCTAATATATTAATAATTTTAATCAATAGTTCCAACTTGTCTATTCAAACAAAATGATCATTTTTCCATATACAGTGTTGTCCTGAAAATCGGGCATGGCTTCAAATGGAGAGTAATATATGAAGTTTTCAATATATGCAAATATACCCTACACACCTCAAATTTTAATCGAAACACTTGATTTAAAATACCAAGAATCAAAATGATCCTTAGTTCAACATTTTTACGGCGTCATTGTACAAAGCGGCCATGACTTCAAATTGAGAGTAATATATGGATTTTTTTCCATTCAATTTTGTGTGCCACCAAAATGATAATTATTAAATAAAAGTTCACTTTTAATTTCTAAGTTTTTATTCGTATCTTGTTTTCGTGTTATTTCAATTAATATTCGTCGTAAATAAGCTCAACAATATATAGATATTATACTTGACTACTTCGATTTTATTTTATTGCTCACATATGTAATTATTTGGCAATATCCCACACACTCCAAATTTCTATCAAAACATGTGCTTAAGAATATTAAGAATCTAATGTGCTAATGATTTTATTAAGAATAGCTCTAACTTCAATCTACATATTCAAACAAAATGATCCTTACTTCAACAAATTTACAGTGTCATCGTGCAAAGCGAGCATGACTTCAAATTGAGAGTAATACATGAATTTTTTCCATTCGATATTTCTGATTAAACCAAACCAAAAAGTTGAAAGAGATCATAGACCCATACTTTCATTTCTTCTTTTCCATCTTCAAATAATTGTGTCCCACGGGATAGACTTTTTGTTAGTCTTTCTTCTTTCGAAGTTGGGAGTGATCGAGACGTTGAAGACTTGTATCCCCCAATGCTGGAATAGACGTCAACGATCATGCTTCAAAGAAACTAACAAAAGGTCCTTCAAACAATGAAAGGGCCACAGAATTGTTCATAGTCTTGAACCCCCTGAGGCCATCATTAGTTTCTTCACTGTAGTTCTTCAATTTTTAGTTGTATTGTATGAGTGTCTCTCACAGTATACTCCAACGAGAATTTCACTTGTTTTGTGGCTTTCTTACATTCTTTTCTACTGGGTATGTCATTTGTCATTTGTCATTAGTTAATTTTTTTAACAATTTTTTTTAAAAAAAAATAGGAAGAGTGAGTAGAGCCAATCACTATCAAGTGAAGCCCAATAACTTTATATCGATTTTCCTCAGACAATAAATGAACAGGATCGGGACTACTCTTCTTTCCTTTCTAACATTAAAAGCTTCATATACCATCAGACGGCGACTTGGACTTTCAAAGTTTACTTTGACGCTAATTCCTTAGTCGATTGAATTTGATAAAATTTAAATTATTGGATAAAAATTTAATAATTTAAATTTAAAAAAATTATTTTAAATAATTTAATATTTATTAAAATTTAAATCATTAAAAAAAATTAATAGCCAAAATCTTTTCAGATGCAAAAAAATTTAAAATCTTAATTGTAAAAAATACATATCAAAACAAGCCATGAGACTGAGACCAGAGGAAGGCACAGGCATTGTCAGAAATGACAACAACTCAGAAATTTGGGCGAGTAAACTATTCTTCGACAGATTTTTCTCTGACTTTTCAAAAACTTATTGTAAATCACAAAAAGAGCGTAAATCGAAATTTTTTTTGTGGTATATTGATGATATGGATAATGAGGCTTTAAAATATATATCAAAAGAAAATGAGAGGTATAGAATGAATAAATATATTTTTAGTTTTTTATTTTTTTACAAAAATTGTCATTTTTAAATAAAGACTAAATTTTATAATTTTTTTAAAAATAAAAAATTGAGTGTAATATTTTTTAATAATAGATGAATTACTGTAAATATTTTAATAAATAAAAGACTAAAATAATTTTATAATACCTAAATTTCAACCCTCAGTTCTAAAAAATTATGCAAATTGTACTTCTCCAAAATAAAGAACCATGTCAGCAACCACCACGAAACCTCACTCAAAATAGAGGTATGGCCTTGTGGGGTTGTGGCTTTGAAAATTGTGAAATAACTGTAGGTAAAATGAATTCATTAATGAGTGACCAAAATAAATAAATGCATTAATGATCTTCATGTAATTAAGATACTATTATTCTATGAATTTTAAATTTTTTCTCTAAGTTTCTTTAATTCAATAATTAAGAATTATTTATTACATATAATAAATGATTATTGATTAAAAAATTAATTTAAGATTATTCATTATATTATTATTATTTTTATTGATTAAAATTTATTTATTATATATAAATAAAAAAAATTCTTAACTAGTATGTTAAGAGTATTCATTAAAAGAAATTTTTTTTATTTAAAAAATTTTTTATTAAAAAGAAATTGGCACATTAAAACTCACCAATCAATTAAGTCGCAGTTTTATTTGAACTGACATAAAAGACTAAATTTTTAGATAGAGACTAAATTTTTTAATTTTTAAAAAAGTAAGGAGTTAATTGTAATATTTTTTTAATGATAAATGAATTATTGTAAATATTTTAATAAATAAAAAATTAAAATAATTTTATAACAAATGAATGACCTAAACTCTAAATTTGAACTCTAACAAATTGTGCAACTTGTATTTCTCCAAAATAAAGAACCACGTGAGCAACCACCACCATTTAAATCTTTTTAAACTTTAGATAAAGACTAAATTTTATAATTTTTTAAAATATAAGGAATTAAGTGTTACATTTTTTAATAATAAATAAATTATTATAAATATTTTAATAAATAAAAAATTCAAATAATTTTATAATAAATGAATCACCTCAACTTTAAATTTCAAACTCTACAAAATTATGCAACTTGTATTTCCCCATAACTATGTCAGCAGCCACCACCATTTAAATCTTTCGAAACAAGTATGGCCTTGTGGGGTTGTGGCTTTGAAAGTTGTGAAATAACTGTAGGTAAAATGAATGTACTAATGAGTGACCAAAATAAGTAAATGCATTAATGATCTTCATGTAATTAAGATGCTATTATTATTTGAATTTTGGAATTTTTCTCTAAGTTTTTTTAACACACTAGTTAAGAATTATTTATTATATATAATAAATAATTATTAATAAATAAAATTAATTTACAATTATTTATTTTATTGGTTAAGATCTATTTATTATATATAAATAAAAAAAATATCCCCCTCAAGAATACTCGATAAAAGAATTTTTTGTATTTTAAAAATTCTTTATCGAAAAGAAATCGGCACATTAAAACTCGCAAATTAATTAAGTCTCAATCTTATTTAAATTGACATAGAAGAAATGAAAAGGATTGAGACTCTTCTCCTAGTGTTATCTGCCAACAGACGACGACTTGGACTTGGACTTTTGAAGTTTACTTTGATGCTTTTTCATTATTGGATTGAATATGATCTTCCAATTCAGTCACAACGCAACCAGTCATGGGGATTTTTCGTTTGACTTTTCAAACAATTTATTTTTCTAGATATTATGAGATCTCTTAAATTTAACAAAGTTGTATTTTTACTTAGAAATACCAAACATTTGATAATTTTTTGACTTTTTCTGAAGTACTTTAATTCTATGTTATAAAGCATTTTAATTTTGCATTTATGAAACCACCTGATACTATATTTATGATGTACTCCAACTCTAAATTCTGAATCACATTGATTTTGTTTCTCTAAATAAGTTTGAGTTTGGATTTCTAAGCATACTCTAAATTTGAACTTTTGATTTGTTTGATTATGCATTTGTGTATGTAAGAGAATTCTTAGGGAGTTCATCCTAAATAGAACCTTATAACTAATGACAGTAGATATTAGTTGTAGTGCACTATGATAGAATATTTTGATATGATTGAGGCATAATGTCATATTTTGTTAGAGACTTAAAGTCATTATTTTGAATATATCGAGTTGCATTGCTTGAGTATGATATCTGATCTAATACGACAAACTATCCTAGAGTTAGTATTTGATTTAGATGGTTCTGTTGGATGTTCTTTATCATATGAAGGGAATGGTGTGAAAAATATGGATAGAGTATAAGATATTTAAAGAAAATTTGATAGCTAAAGTTTAACCCTATATTTTTAATTCAACGGTTGTGATTTAATCTTAAATCATAAATATATCTTAGATATCTAATATTTTATTATGGTGTGGGTCTCACATGTTAATATAATGTCACATGTCCCTCCTTGTGAATTTATCATTTTGTCCTTAGAATTTTTTAAAAATTAATATTTTGCCCCTATGCTTTAAAACTAAGTTTTATGTTGTTGTTTTTTAAATAATTCAACTAGACATATTTATTTGTGTTTAATTCTTTCTGATTTCTTTTAAATAATTTAACTTATATTAAAATCACTAATTTAAGGATATTACATATGGCATTGTGGGGTTGTGGCTTTGAAAATTGTGAAATAACTTTAGGTAAAATAAATGCATTAATGAGTTACCAAAATAAATAAATGCATTAATGATCTTCATGTGATTAAGATATTATTATTCTTTGAATTTGGATTTTTTGCTATAAGTTTTTTTAAGGAGTACTTTAAGATATTGGCTAAAAATCATTTATTACACATGATAAATGATCGTTAATTAACAAAATTAATCTAAAATTATTTATTGTACCCATTATTAATTTTATTGGTTAAGATTAATTTATTATATATAAACAAAAACTAATCCTTAGCCAAAACCTTAAGAACACATGTTAAATTTTTTTGTAACAATTTTTTATCAAAAAGAAATTGACACATTAAAACTCACCAATTAATTAAGTCGCAATCTTATTGTATATTTAAATTGACATAAAAGAAATGAAAAAGGATTGACTCCTCTCCTAGTGTCGTCTGCCAACAGACGACGACTTGGACTTGGACTTTTGAAGTCTACTTTGATGCTTTTTCACTACTGGATTGAATATGACCTTCCCATTCAGTCGCAACGCAACAAGTCATGGAGATTAAAAATGGTTTGGACGAACAAACTATTATTGGAGAGATTTTTCGTTTGACTTTTCAAACACTTATTGTAAATCACATGAAGGAGTGGAAATCGAAAATTTGTGTATTATGCTAAAATGATATGGATAATTAATGAGGATTTAAAATATAAAACATGCGAGATAAAGAATTATTCATAGGTCTTGAACCCACTATACTGGGCCACTCTTAGTTTCTTCACTAGTTCTGTAGTGTTATAATTCATTAATTTTAGTGAAAAGTATATGTCAAACTACAGAAAACATGGTAATCTATTTGAATACGTTTTCCCCTTTGCAGTAAACCCACAATATCCTACAAAAGAAAAATATTGTTAGTTCACAGTGTCGTCGTGCAAAGCGGGCATGACTTCAAGTTGATAGTAATATATGGGTTTTTCCCATTCAATATTTCTGCTTAAGCCAAACCTAAAAAAGTTGAAAGAGATCACTAATCCATTCCATGCTTTCATTTCTTCTTTTCTGTCTTTAAATGATTGTGTCCCTCAGCATAGACTTTGTGTTATTTTTCTTCTTTCGGTGTTTGGAGTAAAGACTTGGAAGACTTCTTTCGGTGCGACGGCAGCCACATTTTGAGCACTCATATCAAGAAGTTTTGCACCTTGTGTTCATCGACTCTTACCATATAAAGATATATTTGCAAGCATTTGCAAATTTCGATTAAGGATTGATAAATTATTTATTTGCATTAAGGGTACGAATGACTGTTGAGAAAAGATATAAAAGAATTCTTTCTGATCTTCTTTTTCTTTTATTGATAACTTTGATAAAAAAATTTTTAATTAAACCTAACGTTTCTTCCTGCATCCAAGCGTGTCTATTTTCACAAGTTATTAAGAAGTATATCATTTGGAACCACACTAAAAATGTTTAAAGAAAATCAAAATCACATTTTTATTATTTGTGATTTTACCCAAAGTTTGAGCATATGCAGTTTAAACTGCCCTCCAATTCTCATATGATTTGTTTGGTTAGCAATTGATTAGGATGTAATAAATTTGGTCTAAATTCTAACGAGAGTTACCGTGAATGCTTGAAAAAAGATAAACATTTTAATATTTTATAAAGTCTTGACACGTTAATAACTAAGTCAATAGATGGGCCAATCAAACAAATAATGCTCAAGCCTTTTAAGAAGAAAAATTATGTCAGAATTGTGTCTTTCGAAAACTGAATTATAAACTATATACCATTGTATTTAGCTATGCTAATTTTAATAATGCCAGTATATGAAATAAAATCTTATCACAAAATCCTAGTTTCTGATATTCCTAAAAAACTAGCAAAACTATATAGAAATTAGTAAATGAATTAATACAATTACAAGCTAGGGAATTTGTCTTTAATTTGCAAAATTGAAGCTTCGACGAAGTCAAGGGACAAGCCACACCAAATCCGGGACTAGAGAAGATGGTTTTGACATAAATGAATTGCATGCCCTTTTGACACTGAAAGGACCAACACGTAATAGTTAATAAGGTCTTGAACCCCCTAAGGCTACCATTAGTTTCTTCACCAGTTGTTCAACTTTTAGTTGTACGAGTATCTCTCCCTGTATACTCCAATGAGAATTTCACGAGTAGCATGGCTTAGCTCCATTCTCTACTATTGTGTATGTACCAGTTTCCACGTCTTTGTGGTTTCTGGCCTCTGTCTTGATGACCAGAAATTGTTGCTGCTCCAATTGAAGAAGGACCTCATATTCGACTCCGCACTTTCAAGCAAACTGGTGTCTTGGAATGAAAGCCTTCATTGCAGTCAATGGAGTGGTGTAACATGGGACGAGGAGGGACATGTTACTGGTCTAGACTTGAGTGAGGAATCAATATATGGCGGATTTGACAATTCTTGTTCTCTCTTCAATCTCCAATATCTCGAGAATTTGAATTTGGCTTACAATAACTTCAATTCTATGATTCCATCCAAAATTGAAAACTTGAAGAACTTGACTTCTCTGAACTTTTCAAATGCTCACTTTGTGGATCAGATACCGGTGGAGATTTCTCAGCTAACAAGGTTAGCCATTCTTGATCTTACTTTAGATGGTGAATTGCGACTTGAGAGCCCCAATCTAGGGGAGCTTGTTCAGAATCTCACTGAAATGAGAGAACTATATCTGGATGGTATTAGAATATCGCTCAAGGGAAATGAATGGGGTCGTGCTTTATCATCATCACTACCTCATCTACAGGTATTAGGCATGTGGATGTGCGATTTATTAGGCCCCATTGATTCGTCACTAGAAAAGCTTAAGAGTCTCTCCATAATTCGTTTGGATTATAATAATTTCTCAGCCCCGGTGCCTGAATTCTTTGCAAAATTCTCGAATTTGAGCAATCTGAGTCTTTCTGATTGTGGTCTGGAAGGTTGGTTTCCAAAAGAGATCTTCCAGGTACACTCACTTACTTCTCTTGATCTTTCTAGGAACGTTGATCTTCAAGGTTCTCTACCACACTTCTTGCAGAACGGATCTCTCCAGACATTGATACTAAGTGAGACAAAATTTTCTGGAGCATTACCTGATTCCATTGGCAACTTATGGCAGTTGTCTAGATTAGAAATTGTTGAATGCCTATTTAATGGGACATTACCAGATTCAATGTCAAACCTCCCAGAGCTCACTTACCTGGACTTGTCATCTAACTACTTCACAGGTCCAATTCCCCCATTTGGTATGTCCAGGAAGCTTACTTTCATACGCCTATCTTCAAATAAATTAAGCGGGGGAATTTCATCAGCTCACTTGAAAGGCCTGGGAAAGCTAGAGAGCGTCTATTTACAGGACAACTTCCTTAATGGAACCATTCCTTCGTCTCTGTTTTCACTCCCATTGCTACGGAAAATAGATCTTTCTAACAACCATTTTCAAGGTCTGCTAAGTGCAATTTCAAATGTCTCTTTCTTCAAGTTACAAGAACTTGATTTAAGTAGTAACTATCTTGAAGGGCCAATTCCTCAATTTATTTTCATCTCAGACAACTTGAGATTCTCCAACTTTCTTCAAACAAGTTCAATGGCACAATACAGCTAGATATGATTTGGAGACTTAAAAATTTAGGTACATTAGATCTTTCAAACAACGACTTGTCAATTGATGCAAATGTTCAGGATGTTCACCTGCTTTCCTTTCCCAAGATGTCTTCTCTGTATTTGGCATCCTGCATGTTGAGACAATTCCCAGCTTTCTTGAGAAATCAGTCCAAATTAATTGATTTAGACCTCTCAGACAATCGAATTGCAGGAAAAGTGCCCCACTGGATTTGGAAGCTTGCCAATCTTGCCCGGTTAAATCTTTCTCACAATGCACTTCATGAGATAGAAAGACCCATGTATAATCTTAGCACCCATTTTGATGTACTTGACCTTCATCACAACAACCTTCTAGGTACACTTCCAGCATTTCCTAAAACTGTCGATTATTTGGACTACTCTTTCAATAACTTCAACTCCGTTATTCCACCTGACATCGATATGTATTCTATGGGTGTTCTTTCTCTTTCACACAATGCTCTTCATGGAAGAATCCCAAATTCCATCTGCAATGCTTCAGGTCTTCGAGTGTTTGATCTTTCCTCAAACAACATTAATGGGATCATTCCCCATTGTCTACCAAAAAGTGAGTCCCTTGCCGTATTGAATCTAGGAGAAAACTATCTTGAAGGCAAAATTCCTGATACTTTTCAAGCTTCATGTGATCTAGTGACTCTCAACCTTCAAAGTAATAATTTACAAGGGCCATTTCCAAAGTCTCTATCCAATTGCACCAAATTAGAGGTATTAGACCTTGGAAATAATAGTATTCATGATCAATTTCCCTGCTTCTTGGAGAAATTATCTGAGCTCCAGGTCTTGGTTTTGCGAAAAAACTATTTCCATGGTCCGATTGAGTGTCTAGAGATGAATGGAACTTGGGTGAGGCTTCAAATTTTGGATATAGGTTTCAACAATTTTAATGGAACATTACCAGGAAAAAACTTTCTTGCCTGGAAAGCAATGATGCTAGATCAAACAGCATCAGAAATAAATTACCTCCACTTTGAATACATCCAAACAACTTGCTATCCTCATAATGGTACCGCATGTCTAGACCTCTACTTTAAATACACCAAAAGAATTTGCGATCCTTATGATCGTGGCGCATGTCGGGATACTTTTGGAGGGAAATTTTATGATCAAGTGATAGTTACAAACAAAGGTCAGGAAATGTCCTTGCAAAAAATTCTAACAATCCATACTTTCATCGACTTCTCATCCAACCACTTTGAAGGGCCAATACCTGAGGAAATGATGGAATTTAGGGCACTCCACGGTCTCAACCTGTCAAATAATCATCTCTCAGGCCACATTCCCTCATCCATATGGATAATGAAACAACTTGAATCCTTAGACCTGTCCAACAACTCTTTTACTGGAGAGATTCCATCACACCTTGCAAGTTTGTCTTTCCTTGAATTTTTGGACCTCTCAAATAATCATTTGTTTGGGGAGATCCCTACTGGTACACAGATTCAATCATTTCCAGCATCTTCTTTTATTGGTAACAAAGGATTATGTGGACCTCCATTAACAAAAAATTGTAGTGGCATTCCAAGAAATCCAACAGAAGCTGTATATGAGAAGTCAGGAATTGAATTTGATTGGCACTTTGCATTCGGTGGAGCGGTTTTCGGGTTGGGAATCATTGTTGGTCCACTTTTCTATTGGAAGAAATGGAGGATAAGGTATTGGAAACTTATGGACAACATTCTCTGCAGCATCTTCCCTCAGCTTTATCTTGAATACCAATGGCACCATGGACAAACATACGAAGTTCTGCGTTAGAGGCAGTAGGGGAAAGTGCTAAGTTCAGTAACACAATTTGAGTGTTTATCTACAGGTAAAGCCACACATAATTTAATAATAGAAGAACAGTGATATATATTTTCCCTAGTGGAATTGTTTGTATTGTTCATCTGTGTGTGCTTGGTGAATTTACATTAATCGTAATCTTTTTTGTATGTCTTTGCTTAATTGCATGGCTATTTATATATATATATATATATTACAATGAATTGAAAAATTGGTAATCATATTAATGTTCATGCAATTTTTTGGTTAAAACTTCGAAAAATATCAAATTGTAGTTACATATATAATTGTATCACAAAACACAAAAAGTTAAATAATATTTTAAGAATAATGAGAAAAATTAATTATGGACAAAATTTTTGAAAGTTAACTGTTTTTTATCCTTTATTAAATTATTTACCATGTCTGTGCTTCTTTTTTCTTTGCTTGTTTTTCTTTTTGAAAATAGTTTTTTTGCTAATATATATTGAAATTACTTATGCGTACTTGTTAATATTCAATTGAGTGACACTTCATAGTAAACTTAGTTACACTGCATTTAATTTGTAGGGTCATACTTATCATAAATTTAAATTCTTACTAATTATACTTAGATGAGCCTTAAATAGATTGTTCTTTACTCCTTATGTAATCCTCACATAGTCAATAATATTGTAATCGTACGTAATTGTATATCTGATCTATGGATGATACTGATACGAGAGTATTATACATGATTTGGTGAGTTCAGTGCATACTAGGTTTTATTATTGATCCAACAAGAAAACATGTTTGTGGCGCTTCTTGGAGCCTAATTGGTCAAATCATATTTATGCTTAAAATCTGTACATGTATATTTAAAAGACTATTGTGAAGGTGTCTTAGGAAATTGTCTTTTGTTTAAAAAAATATTTAATTAATCATTACTTTTGTTACACTTACTGGAGCATAATTGGTCAAATCATATTTATGCTTAACATCCGTACATGTATTTTTAAAAGACAATTGTGAAGGTGTGTCTTAAGAAATTGTCTTTTGTTTAAAAAATATTTAATTAATCATTACTTTTGTAGCACTTATTGGAGCATAATTGGTCGAATCATATTTATGCTTAAAATCCGTACATGTATTTTTAAAAGACAATTGTGAAGGTGTGTCTTAGGAAATTGTCTTTTGTTTAAAAAATATTTAGTTAATCATTACCTTTGTGGCTGGTTACCTTTTGTCTATCAATTGGACCTTCAATTAAAAGGGAAATTATGGGTAACCCTTATAAACTATAGTCTAAATAACTTTTAGTCCATGAATTTTAAAATTTAGCACTTAACTTTGTTTTTTTTTTTTTTTTTGGCCAAAGACATAATATTACCAACCAAAACAACACAACACCAAAAATACCATGCCAACAACACAAAAACAAAACAAAGAAGAAAACAAAGCAAAACCAAACAATAGCAAAAAGAGAAAAGACACAAACAAGCCTCCAAAATAAAGAAGCCAAACAACAAACTGATATCATCCCACCCCTTTCTTACAGCTAGTAGCATTAAAGGCAATAATAGAGACATAAGGGAATAGGAAATTGGATTCTCGCCCAGATGGGCATATTCCCTTCTTAGACCATTTAACAAGCCAATCGATTGCCAAATTTGTATATATTAGAATACAAGAAAAAGAGCACGCACCAAAACCACAACAAAGGTCCTTTATATCCTCAATCATAGACTAACACCTCTAGTCAGGACACAAACTAGTACCCTTCATGCAAGAGATCATATTAGAATAATTTGATTCAAAATAAACTGAACTAAGACCCATCTCCAAAGCCTTGGAAACACCAGTCTTTAGGGCCAACACTTATGTCATAAAGGTAGAAAATGCATCACAAATAATGCTCCATGCAGCTAAAACTTCACCATCATAATTTCTAATAACACCTCCAGTACTAGTAGCAAGCGAGTCCTCCACAAAATTTCCATCAACATTGATATTTACCTAAGAGAATACAGGAGGGAACCACCCTGAGACATCCTTCTCCTGGTCTTGCACTGTCCTAGAATGAGTATTCCAACCATTACCTTCCCCAGAATTGCAAAACAGCCCTTATAGCACAAGTCACAACAGAAAAAGGATTAACTTCATCATGCTCATAAACCTTTCTACACTTGAACCTCCATAAAGTCCAACACAACTAGGCAACAAGTGCTAAATCAAAATCTCCCAATTTGCCAATAGTAAATAGATTTCACATCTAATCACCAAAGGACCTTAACCTAAATGGGTCAATCTTAAAGGATAAGCTACAACCAAACCAGGTAGACTTTACCCAATCATAGGGTAAGAGAGCATGTTCCCCTAATTCAATCAGTTGCAGACAAATAGGACATATTGGACTATCACAACACTTCCTCCTCCAAAGATTCTCTATAGACAATAGGGAGTTCATACAAGGCCTCCAAAGAAAATTCTTTACCTTTTGTGCATCTCTAAGTTTCCAAATAGACTTTCATAAATCATGATGGATAGAAGTTGAACAACTAGGCCTAACAACCTTCAAATCATCCACCTTTAAGTTTAGCAAATTGATATCCCTTCTTAATAGAGTATTAACCATCCTTACTCCCCAACCAAACCCATTTATCCATGCTACTTCTTTTTGGGATAAGGACCTTGAGAATAGCATGGGCTTTTCTTCAAACCACCACCCCTCAATTAAGGATAGGTCCCACGATACCCCAAATATGAATTCAGCCACACAGCTCTCATTCATATCTTCTACATGGTATAAGGAAACGAGTCTATAATTAGGTAAATTTGGATTATATGGATCACACTAAAAATTAATCCTTCTACCATCACTAACACTCCATCAAACTTTATTCAAAAGAAACTCTCTTCCCTCCAAATTGCTACTCCATACCCAAGAAGCTCTTGAAACCATCTTTGCTTTTAAGAAGTCTGATCTTGGAAAGTAAATCCCTTTAAGAATCTTCACCCTTAGTTCTCTGAGAGAGTTTAAGATTCTTCACCCCAACTTTGCTAATAATGCTAAATTAAAGCTATAAAAATCCTTAAAGCCTAATCCTCGCCTAGCCTTAAACTCAAATAGCTTCCCTTAAGCAATCCAGCGAATTCTGCCTTCCTCTTTCTCTTGACCCCACAAAAAGTTCAAAATAAAACTATCAAGCTCCCTACATACCTTTTTGGGGAATAGAAAACAAGACATAGTATAAGTGGGAATTGCATTTACCACTGATTTGATCATCACCTCTCTACCTTCTTGAGAAAGGAGTCTTCCTTTCTAACTCTGAACCTTCTTCCTTACCTTATCTCTAACAAAAGCTAGGATTTCACACTTGGATCTACCCCAAACCACAAGAAGACCCAAATACCTTCCAGGAGAAGCAACTGCCTCTACTCCTATAGCATGACTGATTTCCTCTCCAAGATAATCACAAGTATTTCTCGAAAAGAAAACACATCATTTCTCATAATTCACCCACTGTCCAGAGGCAATACAATAGTCTTCCAAAATCTATTTCATACAATGGCAGTTATCTATTGTTGCTATAAGGAAGAACACAAAGTCATCAGCAAAGAAACAACATGTAAGATATGGACATCTTCTAGCCAGCTTAATCCCTACAATCTTCTTCTCCTTAGCATAATTCTCAACCATCCTTGAGAGAACATCAGCAATGATAATGAAAAGGTGGGGATAGAATGGGTCTCCCAGCCTTAAACCTCTCTTTGGCTTAAAGTTTCCAATTATCTTACTAGAAAGCATCAAATTAAATGAGACTGTATCAACACAGTTCATGATTCTTTTCAACTAAGAAGGAGAGAAACCCATTTAGACATAGCAACCTCCATAAAGTCCCAATCCACCTAGTCATACGCCTTATTCAAGTTAAGTTTTAGAGCCATCTCATGTCGCCCTCCTCTTTTGGCCTTTAAATAATGAAAGGCCTTATGCATAACCACTACATTATCAAAAATTTACCTTCTTACCACAAAGGCCCTCTGGTTCTTAAGAATATACTTAGGCAGTAAACTTCTCATCCTATTCACCATAATTTTTTAAATTACCTTATAGCAAAAGTTGCACAGACTAATAGGCCTAAAATGACCTACCTTTTCAAGGCAATCCACTTTTGGGATCAAGATTAAGTTAGTTTCATTCATTCTGCAAAAACTCTCAACCACCTCACCATCTTTGAAAAATTCCTTCACCATCTCACAAATCTAATTACCTACAACCTCCCAGCTATGCTGGTAAAAGATATCAGAGAATTCATTAGGCCCTGATGCCTTCAAACCTTTAAGTTCTATAGCAACTTTCCTGACCTCCTCATCCGTCAGAGGAAAGCAAAGCAAATCATTATCTTTATTACTAACAACCCTTTCTACAAACCTTAAAGTTTTGGAAAAATCTCTAGGGCCATTATGGTCAAACAGTTAAAAATAAAACTTTTGAAAACATTCTGTAATATCTTCCTATGATTCGACCTTACTGCCATCATCCTGTACGCAAAAGCCAACCTTATTCCTAGATCTTCTTTTCAATGTAACATTATGAAAAAATCTTGAATTTTTATCCCCATATCTCAACCGGTAGACACTTGACCGTTAAGCCCAACATTTCCCCTATCTGCCCCAAATGAATTCAATCTACTTCAAAATCTCCTTTTCTTCCATCATAGTGACTTCATCCCAATTCTTTTTATGACATTTTTTTAGCTTGTCCTTCAAGGAATTCAAAACCACTTTGTTGTTTAGAAACTCAAGACGACTCCATTTTATCAGCGCCTATCTGACCTTAGCAAGATTACTTAAAAAGGCCTTAACAACTCCACTATGGTCCTCCCAATATTCAACCGCCAAACCGTTAAAATCACTATGACATAGCCATATCAATTCAAACTTGAAACACTTATTCGTAATCCCATTCGAGAAACATAAGTTAATAATTATTGGAGAATGATAAGATCCCATAGGTTCAAAAGTAGTTGCTAAAGCGTTTGGCTATAGTTCCTTTCAATAAAGATTACAAGCTACCTAGTCAAGTTTCTCCTTAATATAAGCCCTCCCTAGCCTTCTATTGGACCACGTAAAAAAAGCTCATTTACATTCTAACTCCATCATATTTCCTTCCTTCAGAAACTGTTGAAATGCTAGGGAACTAGATATCAGTCTAGTTTTTCCCCCTAGCTTTTCATTATTGTAAAGTAATTCATTAAAATCTCTTATGCAATCCCATGACACTTTTATTCTCAGATTTAATCTTTGAGATTCCTCCACCAATTCCGTCTATCTTGTTCAATAGGAGGCTATAAACACATGTAATAAACCCAGAAACCTTATCTAAACCTCCAAGAACCTCAAAATGAATGAAATTCTTACTGAGCTCCTTGATATTTAAATGCACAAATTCCTCCCACCATAGCACTAGACCTTCACTTAGACCCTCTAGCTCCATAACTACCGCATTATTAAAAGATAACCTTCTTTGAATTTTTTCAACTTTCCTCCTTTTCATCCTAGTTTCCATCAAGAAAACTAAGGGGGTTTATATTTTTTGCATAAGGACTTTAAAGATTTAACTATCAAAGCATCCCCTAAGCCTTGATGGTTCCATGACAACAGAATCATAGCTCTTTGGTGGCTGTTAAAAGCCTGCCACCTACACCCTCAACTGTGCCATCCTTACTTTCCTCAACTTTAGCTCCAAAACAAAACCCAGAACTCACTTTAAACTCATCCAGTGAACCCAGCTTAATAGGGACCTCAACCAATCCCTCTGTTCTTTTAACACTTCTCTTCCTTCTACTTTATGTTTGGGCTTTCATTTCCATACTATAGGAAAAGTCCCAAGCTTTTCCATATAATTTAATGTTTTCCTTCTCTTCCTTGCATGAGTTATTTGACTCAACCCGTTGACACTTTTTTTTCCCAAGTGAGACATTTAGCTCTATGTTCCTCTTCAAACTAATTCTTCGTAAGTCTTGAGTCTATTATGTTTCATAGACTTTTGCACCCCTGACCATTATCACCTTTTCTTTGAGTCTTCCCTCATCATTCGATGCAAATTCTATAAAATATTCATAAATCTTCTTTCCTTTTTGACCACCCCTTATAGAATTAATTGATGTGGCATCCACTTTCTCTTTACTCTTACTACTACTCCCTTATACTAACTCTTATGTGTGGGTCCAATAAGGAACACCTCCTTATTCATCTATTTTACACATTAAACTGGGCTACCATGAAGGCCCACATCTCTAAACCCTGGTTCTCCCTTTATTTTCTAAGACCTGACCTCTCCATTATCACCATGGTCTTTACTAAGGTTCCCGAAGTCCTAAACCAATTTACTTTTCTTATTATCCTCCAATTCATGCATATAAACATCTTCCCTCACGTGACTATCAATAGCTTTATCTGTGTTTTACATCATCACCTCCAGATCATTACTAACTACCTCCTCATTAACATAATTCATTTCATGTGTTGAACCACCCACGCTCTCTCCAAGGTCTAACTTACAAAGTGTAGTCATTGCCATTCCCAGGCCCCCTTTTTATCTATCTGCAACTTTGAACGACCACACCTCCGCCATCACTCTAATTGGTGCCACCCCTAAACCTACATTAAACTTCAATGGTTCTAATTTCTTAACATCACAATTCTTCCAGTCATGGCCAATTTTACCACAGTTATAGCAAAAATGTTGAAGCCTCTTACACTTCATATTGATCAACAGCTTTGATAACCCAAGCCTTGCAATCTAAATTCCAGAAATCAGCGAGTGTTCAATGTTAACCCAAACTTTAACTCTCTAAAGCTTATACACAAACCTTCATTCTTAAAAGGATTTTCGTATTCCAAAATCTCCCCTACTATCTTTTCCAACCTTGCAACATTGTTCCTTGCCATAGCCTCTCTTGTGAGTCCATAAAGCTGGACCCAGAAATCACACTATTTCATCTCTACCTCGTCTAGTGCAAGCAATGGGGACCAAAGCGTCAAAACCAATAGAAACCCTATCACAATCCAAGGGCTATCCTTTAACACTTTATCATAATTTGACTTCCTTTCAAAATTAAAAACCAATAAATTCTCTCTAACATCATTGATAGAGATCTTACCCTTCGCATTCTAGCCCCTAAGAATTAAGGATTTGATGGCAGCTCTATTGACTAATTTGCTAGTCACCAGTCTTCCAATGATAGCAAGCCTCATTCCTCCATTCTCATCCAACTCATTCCAATCCAGTGAAACCACTTCATCCTTTTCACTCTTCTGCTCCATGTCTACCTCCATATCTACTGCTACCCTGAGATAACCTCAATCATTGAGGGTTTGTATTGCAATCAAGCCTGACATAGATGTGCCACTCAAATTTACCACACTCTTACAACTAGAGAAAAAGGAGATACTCCCACCAGGGAGAGGTTTTTCTTCAACACTTAACTTTCTTTAATTGTTGCAAGATGTGTAGAATATATAAAGATTAAAAGTACAGTTTAAAAATTATGTGATTCCTTATAACAATCACATAATTTTTAAATATTAATTTTAAACGTTAGATGATTGTTTTTGAAAAAACATGTAATTTTGATCCTTCACTGTAGTATGGTTGAGTAAAGATTTTTCTTTTTCTTTTTTTCTCAAACAAAGTATCTAGTTGTGGCCAAACTTAGATAAAATTGTAATTCTTTTTCTATGTTCTTTGTGTTCATTTATTGACTAATTACTAATTCTGGATTTTAAAGGTATTGATTATCTAATTGTTTTTGTAAATTTTAGATGAAGTAGATACAGTTGAAAACATGGATCATAAACATATTTCAACATGGTGCAGTTTGAGTAAGAAGCAAATGAAGATGAAATGTGATTTTATGTTATTGTAAACATTTGAATTTGATACTACAGATATGGTTTAGTACATTGGTGTGGTGGATAATGTTATTTGTTCTTGTGCTAGAACTTTCAAGTTGGTTTTATAATTAAATATTGTATTTCTATTATTTTATCTAGCACACATTGCATTATATATAT
The DNA here is from genome assembly GCA_037074485.1 of Delonix regia. Lineage (NCBI taxonomy): Eukaryota > Viridiplantae > Streptophyta > Magnoliopsida > Fabales > Fabaceae > Delonix > Delonix regia. Next base: position 2,242,239 of record CM073460.1, on the reverse strand, counting down.
ATATATATATATTGAGTGGGTTGGCCTTCTTTGCTCACGACCATCAAGGAGCTTAAATGAAATGTATTGGTAGTCACATTCAAGTGTAAGCTCACAAATAATACTTCTTATTTGGGCCTTTTTTTTTTTTTTTGGAAATTTCTCATTTTTAAAACCAGTTTCTAGAAATTTATTTTAATAAAAGAAACAATAATATTATCCCTAATTGATTTTGTCAAAATAAGAAATTTTTTTTCTTTGGATGGATTAAGGGTGCATTCCTTTTCAGTGTTATTAAATTTTACTTTTAATTTTTTTAAAAGAATCAAATTCAAACTAATTAATAATTATATTTTTATTTTGAGTGATTTAACTCAAATTAATTTTTTATATTGATTTTTGTTTAAAATGTGATTCAATTCTCTCTCTTTTTTTTTTTTGGTTATTAATTGATACATGAGAAATTTAATCTTATTATGAAATATGGAGATAATTAATAACCAAACAAATTCATCAGCCAAAAATATGTTAGAATATAATGCCTTTGAAAGACAAAATTACAAACTACATGACTCTCGTAATTTTCTTTTCTCTGTAATTGTTCCTCATCCAACCATTATATGTGTTACACATTGTCAATTAATTTAAGTTTATTTGTAAATTTTAAAATTAATTCAATTAAACAATATGGGTAATGAAAAGTAATACCAACAGTATGGTAAAAAAAGTAAGAATTTTTGTGTGTTATGCTAAAATGATATAGATAATAAGGCTTAAGATTAAAAAAAAAAAAAAAGAGAGAGATAAAGTGTAACACTCCCTATGAAATAGTTTAATTGAGTGAGACATTTTAATTAGATTTTTGAGACAGAGAAAGGAAGAGGATGCAATTGGGACATAAATCAGACTTAAAATAATTTTTTTAAAAGTGAAAATTTTGAAAAATAATAAATAAATCTAGACATATTAAATAAATTATTATAAAATTTAAAATTGAGGTTAATACAAGTAGCTAAACTTCTCCCATGTTTAATTGAGGACGTTCGAACTCCCCAAGTGTAATTAAAAAAAAATCTACTGCCCTTAACACCCCTAACCTTATTCTTTTCTTTATTTCTTTTCTTTTCCTTTTTCTTTCCTTCTTTCTCCTTTCCCACTTGGTGAGGAATTACTATTTGCTAGCTGCGATATGTTTCATGATTTTCTCACAAATTATCATATGAAATTGCTAGATTTTGGCCTCTAATTTTAAAACTCTACTTGATTGAATGTGAAGGGTGAACAGTTATTGAAATTTTAAAATTCATGGATCAAATTTCATCAATAAGAGAGGAAGGAATTAAGCATTTAGCAGCTATTGCTTGAAGTGGTACATTGGTTCAGTGACTTTCCCTAATTAAAAATTCTTTTTTTTTTTTGTATTTCTTTTCATTTTCTTTTTCTTTCCTTCTCTCTTCTTTCTCGCTCAGTGAGGAATTACAGAATCTTTGCTAGTTGTGATATGTTTTGTTATTTCCCCTCTAATGCTTATATAAAATTACTAAATTTTGGTCTCCAATTTCAAAACCCCACTTGATTGAATGTGAAGGGTGAAGAATTGTTGAAATTTAAAAAATCATGGACCAAATTTCATCAACAAAAACGGAAGGAATTAAGCATTTAGAAGTTACCGTTTGAAGTGCTACCTTGGTTCAATGACTTTCCTTAATTTTCTCAAATTTCCATTGTTGTTGTGAAGAAGAGAACAAAGGAAACCTTATAGTGATCTAATTAAATTGCAATGAATAAGTAACTTAAATTAATCAATAATTTTGAATCATGTTGGCATAAATTCCGAGCCATTTTGATGGTGTTAGGGAACTCATGGCTAAGGAAAAAGAATTTATTTTGGATTATATATGTGTGTGTGTGTGTATATATATATATATACATACATATACATATGATTATTACATGTGAATAGAAATTAAATAAATAAATAAACACAAGATTTGAGAAAAAGAGGAGAAATTAGGCTGTCCTAAAGTTTATTTGAATTAAGAATAATTTTTGTGATAAAAAGTTAAATGTGCATGACTTGTTATTATATGGCCATATACATTGGTATTGTGCAACATCTTAAACTGTTCTTCACGTGAAACATATTTGTTTATATACTCTGATGCCTTGGAAACAACTTCTTAAATTATCTTGTGTTAATCTTGGCATTTATTTGTGCTACTCTGAAATTTTGAGAAATTTTGACTTCATTGACTTAATTTCTGCCCCTGAATGCCATCCATGTTGGGCCAGTAAACTACTTTTGAAGAGAAAATTTTCCTTGACTTTCCAAACACTCAAAAGAAAATTGCTATGGTAACTAAATTGATATATATATATATTATGAGTACGTGGAGCCATACTTCCCGACTTGGAAGACTTGTGTCAAGGGTTGAGATTACCTCCACTGATGCAAATCACTGGAGAATCTCCTATAGGTACCTTTAGGTCGTTAAATTCATCTGTTGGTCACTTTTTCGTCACGTCATCAGCTATGATTTTTGTTTTTATTAGAACCTGTAGTGCTAATATATTTATCCCTTCACTTGCCTGGTCTCTTTCTTCTTTCTTTTCTCCATTTTCTCACTCTTCCATCGTCTCCTCGGTTACTCAGCACCATTTTCTAGCAATTTCCAACCAAAATTAACGCACCCCTGTTTTCCGGCACAAAAAAATGGCCCTCAACTCTATTCTTCTCTTCAACTCTTTTGTTTAGAGGATGTAACTTCTCATGTTGGACTCTAAATGAGCTGCTTTTCAGGTCGGATTCACAGACTTCGACATCCGCTAAATCAAAATGGCCATGGTAGATTTATTACCCTGCATTTAAATACTTCTCTGCGTTTGAAGAGGTAAAGCGACAAAAAATAATAGACTTTGGACTCTTAATGGAAAATTTGATGTCAAGAGGCCCAGTAAATTTCCATAACCAATTCCTGAACTATCTTGTTCAACATTAAAACAAGCTCAGAAACTTTGGAAGCCAAAGAGACCTCTGTTTTCAAGAATGATATATTTTATAACACAAAAAGATATAATCAGGACTTCTTTATGGCCTTCATTTACAGATACTTATAGGTCCTCCCTGCAACCAAAGAATGATTTTCTACTTCGTAGGGACTTCTATAAAGCCACCTGAACATGTTGGCTTTTGCCATAACAATCCAATGAAAGCTTCAATGCCATTATGCCATTCTAATAAACATTCTCCTTCTGAGTTATTAAAACATGAATACAGATTATAGAAGTATAAAGCATTTAGCTTCCTGGGTCTCAGTTCAACATGTCCCCACTCCTCTAATCCATCATGGCTTGTCAAAGCTGTCGCTGTTAGGACTTTGGCACAAAAAAAGGGAGGACTTGCCATCGATCTAAAGAAAGAAGAAGCTTATCGCAGACGCTACTTTGCACTGCAGGTTTTAAGAAAACACGCAGTAGATGATGTGGCAGGAGACTAAAAGAGATGAATCCAACAATTTAGAAGGCCCAACAGGAGATTCTCCAGTAAGATGCTTACTGGAGGTGATCTGAACCCGTGTCCAAGTCTTCCAGACAATGAAAGGGCCAATAGTGGCATCTTAGCAGAAAGAAAAAATAAAGAAGAAAGATTTACCTAAAATCTATTAACTCTCACAAAATTCAAGTTTCTGATACTCCTAAAAAATAGAAAACTTTATATAGCAATTAGAAAATGAATTAATAGTTATATAAGACTTCTCAAATTCATCCGAGTGGTTTCAAATACAAATCCTTCTAAGAACATATATTATGAATTAGAATATAATAATAAGTCGAGAAAATAAATAAATACAAAGAATTGTTTTTAATTTTCAAAAAAAAACTTTGAAAAAGTCAGAAAGGGTATATGCCACACTTCCTGCAAAATGGATCTATTTAAACATTGAAGCTATTTGAGACAAAATTCTCTGGAGCATTACCATGTCCCATCAACAACTTGCGACAGTTGTCAATATTAGAAATTTCTGACTGCCATTTTGATGGGACACTACCTGATTCGATGTCAAATCTCACTGAGCTCTCTAGTCTAAACTTGTCATTCAATAACTTCACAGGTCCAATCCCATCAATTGGTATGGCCAAGAAGCTTTCTTACATAGACCTATCTGATAATAAATTAAGTAGTGCAATTCCTTTGTCTCTATTTTCGCTCCCATTGCCAGAGACTCTACATCTTTCTAACAACCATTTTCAAGGCCAGTTGAATGCAATTTCAAATGTCTCTTTCACCATGTTACAAGAATTTGATTTAAGCAGTAACCATTTTGAAGGGCCTATTCCTCAATTTATTTTCATCTCAAACAAATTGAGTTTCTCCAACTTTCTTCAAACAAGTACAATACAACTAGATATGATTTGGAGACTTGAAAATCTAGATACACTTGGTCTTTTAAACAACAACTTGTCAATTGATACAAATGTTAAGGATGAACACCTGCTTTCCTTTCCCAAGATGACTAGTGTGTATTTGGCATCCTGCAAGTTGAGACAATTCCCTGCATTCTTGAGAAAGCAATCCACATTACAGGAGCTAGACCTCTCAAACAACCAAATTGCAAATTTGGGAGCTTGCCAATCTTACTTAGTTAAATCTTTCACACAATTCACTTCATGAGATAGAAAGACCCCCACATTATTTTCGCCCCTATTTGTATGTACTTGACCTTCGTGACAACAACGTACAAAACACACTTCCAGCATTTATATTAGCTAATTTTATGGACTACTCATTCAATAGCTTCAACTCTGTTATTTCACCCCTTGGGCTCCCTATAAATTTTCTCTCTTTCACACAATGCTCTTCATGGAAGAATTCAATGCTTCAGATCTTGAAGATCTTTCCTTTAACAGTTTTAATGGGATGATTCCCCATTGTCTAGCAAAACCTAAGAATCTTATGGTATTAAATCTGGGAAAAAATAATCTTAGTGGCAATATTCCCAATACTTTTCAAGCTTCATATGGTCTACTGACTCTTGACCATGATAGTAATAATTTACAAGGGCCATTGTCAAAGTCTATATCCAATTGCACCTAATTACAGGTGTTAGAACTTTAAAATAATAGGAATATTGATCAATTTCCTTGCTTCTTGGAGAAATTATCTAACATCCTTGTAATACCCACCAAAAAAAAAACTTAGTCAAAGAAAAATATAGATGCAGATAAAATTTTATCTAAGAATGTAACCAAAGTTAGTACCTAAACTTCACTCTGTGCATTTTTAGCACTTATAACTCAACTAAATAAAGTAACCAAGTATCTGTTAGAAAAATTTTGATATGATAAAATAAATATATAATAATATTTTTTCATTAAAACATTTTAAAAATTCTCAATTATTCTTAATAATTTCACCTAACCCCCAATTATTCAACTAACCTTCAACTATATCCTAAAAACACCAAAATTTTATCACAAACTCCATCATTTTCGCACATCCTTCCTCTCATTTTGCAACCAGAAATTCCTCCCTTCCAGCCACTGTCACCATCGTCCAACCACCACCGGAGGTTTACCCGCATCCCAATGTCTCAACCGACACCTCCCAGACTACCAGTAGCCTCCCCACAGCCGAAAAATTGCGATCTAAACCCCTCACGGTGCAAAAACTTTTCCGACCAACTGGAGCTCCCTCCGGCCTTGTTTGACCTCACCGATGACTCCTCTCAGCCACAGCGGCCCTGTTGACATCCTACCCACCTCTGCCAGACGCCACACCGCTGAAATTTCATCAATTTTTCGACAACTCGAAAACCCAAAAACAACCTGATATTTGAAGCTTCAATTCATGATTTTTGTGTCTTTAATCCAATTAAACATATATTTTCACTTTATGCACTGATTTCACATATTTCTCCCACATTTACACTGATCAATTCGGTCCAATTTGCTCATAATCGAAGAAAAGCCAATTTGGGACTATTCATCCGCTAAAATCACTATTCATGCAAGAAAGTGATGAAATTGAGCTCAATTCGGGTTGTTTGCTTCAAATTGAGTTAGGATTACACTTCTAAGGTGAATTTTGCACCTTTATCCTTTGAAATCACTAATCAATTGTATATTTTAGCTTCCGGATTGAAAAATCCCAATTTATGGGTCTAGGGGCAATTTGAAAATTTAGTAAAAATTGTGTTCTTAGGACTTCTTAAATTTTATTATGCATCTAGGGAGTGATTTAGAATTTTTAGAAATTTTAGTTTGAATTTTAGAACAAAATTCGAATCTTTAGTAATTTTATTAAAATTTTCATGAAGAAAATGGAAGGAAATTAGAAGGAAAAATATAAATGGCTTGTTTGTGTAACAATAAATATTATTTGAGGTTAAATTGAAATTATGAAATTTATTAGATGACCCTTAAGTGAAATTTGTGTTATGGTAGGTGTTAAAAATTTAATAAGTGCATAATTGAATAAAATAATAATTAATAGTAATAGCAATAATAGTAATGATAATAATAATAATAATGATAGTAGTAATAATAATGATAATAAGGGTAATAAAATGAAATATAAGTTATAAGAATTTTAAAATATTCCTTAAGCGGCCCATAAATTAAATTTCCAAATAATTAGTAAAGAAATAGATAAAATGGATAAAGATGAATAAAAAAATAATTAATTAGCTCTATGACAAAATTAAATAATTAAATTAATTATAAGGATTGCATGTTAAGAGTATTTTATTTAATATTTTTTTAGGTGACTAGAATATTTTCAACAAAGAAATTATAATCAAGGATAGAAGGAGGTTGGTATACTTCTCTCATGTGAGTAGATAATCCTAATTATGCGGAATATTATTTTAAATTATTCGTGATGATATTGAATATTGAATTATTAGAAATACTGGAATGTAAATTTTGAAGTGGTACGATTTTGAAATTTCTAATATTCGTACATGGATAATTATTTATCTCTGAAATATTGGAAATATGTCTAAGCACAACCCTGTAACTAACGGTAGTTGACGTTAGCCATAGTACACTGCGATTGGTATTCTAATAAGGTTGAGTATGATACATTTACCTCTATATTCTGTTTGAGGCCGAGAGCCATTATGATATTTACTCAGAGTCTATAGTCGTATGAATATCTGTTCTGATTTGTTATCACTAGCCTTGGGCTAGCTTTGTACTCTGTACTTATGATTGGTTCTGTAGGAGATTCCCAATTACATTCTATTGATGATTTTTCTTTGTTTAATATCATTGAATTATGTCTATATGATATATGGTTTTAAATTTTGAAACACGTGCCACTATAAGTTTGCCTTAATTTTTGCAATATTAGAATTACTTGCTCACTGAGTTTTCACTCACCCTATTATTTAACATTTTTCAGATCTCAGTGCCAATCCAGAACGTCTACCTTCGAAATTTTAATCTTGGCGATTAATTCCCTGGTGAGCCTAACCTACTGCTAGAGCTATGCCTTTTATTATTTTTATGATTCAGTTTAATTACTCTCTGGTAAATAGGCTAAATGTTTAATGTATTACTATGGTGTGTCAAAAACTATCTGTATAAAAAATTATGTGCTCTATGTTTGTTTAATATGTATTTATATAAATTCTGTCATTATAAGGGTTCCGACAGGTTCATGAAGATAAGTAACACCTCATCTTCGTACCAGTCACGCCTTATCGGCTTAGGTCGTGAGATATCCTTTATACAATGTGAATGTTTGATTTTAGATATTCAGTTTGCTTATTTATTTTGGTTCTTGCACATAAGCAATGTAAATTCTTGTCTCTTTTTTCAAGTCCATGATTGTTCCTGTGTCCTATTTATGTTGTTAGAAACATTTGCATTTGATACTACTAACATGGTTTAATACATTGGTACAGTGGATTAATGTTATTTATTCCCGTACTTAAACTTTTAAGTTGGTTTTATAATTAAATATTGTGTTTCGTTATTTATCTAGCATACATGACATTTTATATATATATATATATATATATACACATGCGTGCACACACATTTCTTTTAATTTATTTTGAGCGGGTTGGTCTTCTTTGATGACAATAGTTGAAATGAATTGTATTGATAGTTACATTTAAGTGTAAACCCACAAATAAAACTTTTATTTGGGCTTGTTTTTTTTTTTTTGAAACTTTCTCATTTTTAAAATCAGTTTCTAGAAATTTGTTTTAGATTAAAACCTTATTTTGATCCCTTAATTAGAGTTATTTTTTAAGTTAATTCCTTACTCAATTTAATAAGTAATTTGATCAGCCAAATTTCATCCAATGTGATCCCTCCTCTGACACGGTTAACTGAGATAGTGGCGGGGCAGTTGAAAAAAAAAGCTGTAACTCTATTTGCTAACTCTGAAAAATTTTAAAACCTCCTGCCATGTCATCGATGTTCTGTGTTTCCATACTATTAGCCAGCCTTCCTCCACCTTCTTCCTCTTAGTGCGACTCAGAGGAATGGCCGATTAGCATCTCAGAAGGCTTTATCTTCCTCTACTCCACATTTCTTACTTATCGACATTCCCCTTTGGTCTGCTCTCACTCTTCTCCTCACACAATGCTCCTTTAAGCATGATCGACACTCAAGACAATGGGGAAACACCGATTAGCATAGTGGGCTTCCAAGGTAAGTCTATTGCGCAATTTTCGTTTTCTGGCATTTCCCATGTAGATTATTGTCATTATCTGTCTGAATATGATTGTTCCCAAGTTGATTAACTAGGTGATGAATATTGATGTTTGGCATGGGATGGGTGCTGGAATATGTAATTTCTTTGTTTTGTTGTTGTTGTGAATCCATTATGAAAATTTTCTGACTGTCAGTCACAAGTCTGCCAATTTAGCCATTTTGTTTTTTATCTGACTGTCAATAACATTTTGTGAATCAGATTGTTTCCTTAAGCATTATGATGGGTTAACATGAAAGGTACTTGAGGATCCCGATTGTGGGTATGTCTGAGGGACAAAGATAGATGTCTCCTCTCTACAAAAAAGCCTCAAATTATGGCTTAGGGTGGTCAAGGTTCACAAAGTTGGTTTTAAAAATAAGATTCTATCTTTTATTTAGATATGCCTGAAAGTAAATTATAAAAGACAATTGAAAAGAATAAAGAAGAGATATGAATAATAGTAATCAGTTGAGAAAAAAATTATAATACATACATACATACATACATACATATATATATATATATATATATATATATATGAAGAAAAGACATGATCTTCTATTCAGGTTTCTTTCCTTCTGAGTTTTTTCTTTTTGTAGTGCATATGACTATGTTCTTAACTTCAGCATACAAATAATGGTATTTCTATATTGTTGAGGTAGAGGAATTATTATACTGAAGTGATATGTATCAATAGCTAACAAGTATATTATCCAATATCAATCCATCCACAAAATCTTGTTTATGAATAATTATATCTTTAAATGGCTTCTTCAAAAGGTAAATTACTTATGTTATCCGTAGCACCCAATATCCTGATCTCTCTTATTAGAATTTCTTTATGTGTGACAAAAGTTATTAGTGAACCTGACGCAAAAGCTGTCTTTATATAATGCTGAGAGAAAGTCATATATGAAGTGCTTCTGTTTCTTTATGATCCATCAAAGTATTGGAAGAACTCCAAAAGGTGTTTTAATCTTTTTTTTTTTTTAATGTTCAAATCTAAACACGTCTTGTCTACAACTGCTTCTATTCGTTCATTCGTTCTTGTTCTTTTCCCCTTATCTACCACTGAGAATGAATCAACATAGACTTGAAAGAATAGCAAATAAATAAAACTTATGCTTTCAGTATTTAGTTGGAAATATGTCAACGAAGTTGAAAACAGTTTTTAAATACTCGGATAAATTATAGTCTACTTTGATATGAAATAAGTTTGTTCATCTCTTTATTCCTTAGGTGATTTGAACATTCGAGTTGAAGTATTTATTTATGTTGTTGGTGACTTTTATGCAGGGGCCAAATCAGACATTGCTGGAACAGTTGAATTCCTCTTATATGTATTTTTTGATAAACAATTGCTGCTGGAACAGTTTTAGAAGAATTGAATAGAAAAGGACTTATTGACAAAAGCGATGGTGCTTGTATAATATTTGTTAAAGATAGCGAAATCTAATCATTTTTTGCTCCAATTGCTTAGTGTATATAAGCAACTGCGCACTTGTTTGTGCCTACAAAAAGCTATTTTGTGGCATATTTCAGCATTGCTTGAGTAACATAATTGTATTGGTTTATTAAAAGCTATGAGTTATCTTATGACTGAAGTTCTTATAAGCTTCTTATTCATATCAATTAAAAATGGAAAATATATGTGGATAGAGTAAAACTTAATCCTTATATCTATATATTGACTTAGAAAAGGAAAAAAAAAAAAACTTCAGTTTGCCTAAACATAATACAAATACAGTAACTCTCCTGTTGCCAAAATTGTTGTTACCAAGAGTTCTGCTAAAACTGTGAGGCTGTCAAATTTATGCTGGAAATTTATGTTGTAAACTGTGAGGCTGTCAAGAGTTCTGCCATCAAGGCATTTTTATGCTATCAAGAGATGAGCTATTAAATTTTTGCTGTAATATGGTTGCTGTGAAATTTATTGATGTCCTGTGATACGGTTGCTGTGAAATTTTTTGCTGTTAAGATTTTGTACTGTCAATCCTTAAATTATCAGTTTTTTAGTTGTTGGAGAATTATCAGCTCCTCTGTCATTTGTTCTTTACGACCTTCAATCTTCAATGATTAAGTCACATCACATTACATGTAAGATAGTCTAAAAGGCAAATCACATAGCTAAAAAACAGTTCATTAACATTCAAACACATATCTTCACTTAAGCTTATCCATCTAGCAGTTAAAAACCAAAATATAATTATGATAGAGCCCACGACTCCCATGACACAAAACATTACTACCGCCATATACTTTTATTTACTATCCTAATACAAGTAATACTTCAAGTTTAAATACCAGAATATAATTATGATAGAGCCCATGACATCAATGACAGCCACAATATTTGCCAATATCTTCACTTTAAGCTTTTCCTTCTCGCAGTTAAAACACTTTGGGTCCTCTACCTATTCAAAGAAATTGCAACCTTCAGCTACAGTAGCTGGTTTCACAAAAGGAGCAAGTTTCTTAGATATGGGAGTTCTAAGTATTGAAAAGACACCATAATATATAATGCAACGAGTGTGTTGACAATGAGAATGTATAACACGTATAAGTACAACTTAGGATTGTTAATGGCTTAGGATTGTTAATGACCAAGCCAGGCATGCGAACCAAACACTAATATCTACTATTTCACTAAGTGTTACGCATACGAACATATAAAATATGAATAAGTGAAGCTGAATGAAATATTCAATTTCAATACTATAGATTATGAAATATAAATAATTTTTATTAGACTTAGTATAATTTAAATTGTATTTGAATAATTTTTTATTATATATAATATTTTAATTATATAATTATATATTTTTATAATTATTTATTAGTTAAAATAAACTTTTATAAGTTTGTGTTATAAGTATACATCTTCTTTACGAGTTTATGTAAACTTATAAGTTTAATAATCTTATATTCATTTAATAAGTTTATTGTTAACATTTCTCTCTCACTAATTTTTTATTACCAATTTTATATACATTGTTTAATTTATTATATTTTCCTTATAAATATATTATTAAATTTAATTTTTTGTTAATACTTATAAATGTTATTGATTTAAAATGTATTAATATATAATAAAATAAGATAATTTTTTCAAATTAAATACTTGTTCAATCTTCCTCATTTCTTTATTCTTTTTGCTTAGATGTCATGTCAAAATTGGCCATTTCATTATGACTTTCTTGTGGACGCAAGTCTTCAAAGTCGGAAAGTTTGGGCCTACGATCTCATTGACCTTTTTTGGTTTGGTCTAATAAAAAACATTGAATAGAAAATACTAAAATTTAACTCTAAGTTATGCCTGCAAAATTTAATTTTGATATGAAATTATTGTAAAAACTTGTTCTGTATTTAATGAATTATATTGATGAAAAAATTTAATTTGATATGAAAGTTTTTAAAGATAAATCACGGGTATGAAAAATCATGTTTAATCTAAATTAATTTTTTTAAAATTAAATTGATTCAAAATCACTTTTCTTTAATTCTAATTCTAACACATACTAAGCACGTTTCAAATTTACACTCATTGTCTAAAATTCATAATACTAAAGGAATCAGACAATGAATACCATTAAAATAAATTATTATAAAGACAATAAAATCAATTCGAAAACATTAAGAAAATTATAAACTTATATCTATTAAGTTTGATTGTTTCAGTGACACCAAAACATTTCTTGACTCAGTCGTACTAGATGAACACTTGGGGTGCATTGGATGGGCTAGAAAGTACGTCATTTGGGCTAAGGATGGACCAACCCATCCCACTATGATGAGTGGGCCTGATTATGATTCAAATGTTGTGTGGTTGATCTTTCACTTGAAGTTGGGAGTCTCTGAGAAATATCATCTAATTATTGCCATGTTTACTAGTTTTATATTTTATCTATCTAAAGTATACTAAAATTTTAATTAGATTACAATACATTCTTTTCTTTCTTTCTTTCTCTCTCTCTCTCTCCCTCTCTCTTCCCCACTCCAAATTAACTAGAAATTGACGTAGGAGATTGAGTCAAATACTAATAATCATTGACTAAATATTTATTAAAGAAAAAAAAATCCAAACAATATGCTACCAACATAAATTCTTGTCAGATTTTCATTAATTTAAACCGGTATGTACAAAATTCATGATATCATCTTATCATTCTTATATAAATGAAATATTCTAACTATATACAAAACAATTTACTATCCATTGCGGTATTTTATGCTTTTTTCTAAGGTCAACCGTAGTTTTCATGACGACCTCAATGATCATAATTAGTATATAATTTTGCATATACAATGCAATTATTTTGGCCATCCAAAAAACTTATAAATTTACTGTTTCAACCTTTCTATTGGCCAATTCAATTAATTTACAATAAAATATTTCAATGTCATTAAAAATGCTTATATGCCTTAAATTCACGTAATTCTTGTTAGCTTCACCTCCCATTTCTAATGTTATACCCAACACAAAACCTTGATGCTCCAAATTACGAAAATAACATTAAACATACTTATCAATCATAATTATCTTAATTGTAAATTCTAATACCATACTAATTCCCAAATAACTGCATCATTGCCTCTTTTTTAATTCTTAAATTGTCCAATATTATCCATTGGGTCAACATTAACCAAGTAATTTATTTAGTAAATTATAATCATTTCATTCGTCGAGTTTTCTCTAATCAACAATTACATATAAAATAATTTGAGAAAAAAATTTCAAGTGACTTACTATTTCAACAATAATTTTTAACAACTCAACTTGTTCTCTTAATGTTGCATTTTCTACTTTGTTTAAGAGACACCGAGCTCCTTATTATTCATATCAACATCTGTTGGTATAATGATGATATTATATGATTTGATGTACACACTAGGTTGCATATATTACTGAAAATCTGACAAGAACATACGTTCGTAGCATATAATTAAGAAAGTTGTCTTTTATTTAATAAACGTTTAGTCAATAATGTGCTGTAACCTAATTACAATTTTAGTTTGTACTTTAGATAGGTAGAATATAAAACTAATAAACATAGCAATTAAAAGATATTTCTCAATGAGATTCCCAACAACAAGTGAAAGGTCTACCAAACTTGATTCTTAAAGAGGCCCAATATAGTGGGTTGGGTTGGCATATCATTGGCCCAAATGAAGATCATTCGGCCCTGCTTCACTTTGGTGTGTAATTTGTTTAGTATGATTGAGGATTTTTTTTTTTCTATTACTGAAATAACATTTGTAATTGATTTTTTTTTTGGGGGTGCAGTAATCAAACTTAATAGAGATAAGTTTGTAATTTTTTTTAAATGTGACCATTTTGATCCTTCACTTTGTGCTTCGGCATCAATTTAGTATTTTATTAATTTGTAGTGACAAAATAGTATTTTAGAAATTTAAAAATGAAAAAAATATTAGTCCCTCAAAATGATTATGAGTGGCTTACCCTTAACTTAATTAAGGATTACTTTTGTTTACTATTGAATTTTTTAGAGATCATTTTGGTACTATAAATTTATGAATAATTAAATTGACACTGAGATAAAAAGTGAGAAACTAAAATAATACTTTTTTTCAAAACATTGTTGTCTTCAATAATGTTTTATTTTAATGGTATTCGTTATCTAATTGTTATATTATTATAAATTTTAGATGAAGAAGATAGCTATGAGATAAGAGAGAGAAATGAAGATGAAATGTGATTTAACCTTGTCGTAAACATTAGAATTTGGTCCAGTTTGATTTGATTTAATACAATAGGGTGATGGATTAATGCTGACTGTCCTTGGATTTGAACTTGAACTATTAGTTTGGTGTTATTAAGGTGTTCTATGATATTTTATTTAGCATTCAATGCATGTCTTTTTTTTTTTTTTTTAACACTAATTTTTTTATTGAGAAAGTATTAGTTTTACCCTCACATTACTAAAGAAGGAAGTAGTTGTGGCTGATTTTGTATTTTGAATAGAAAAGTATTTTATATAAATAATAAAAAAGTTTTGAAAATGCAGAAAACCGTCAAAGAAGCCTCCAAAATGGGCCAGACACGCGTATAATGTAAATAATTTCATTTACTTTAATATTAATATTTTTAAAAAAAATATTTCTGTCCTCAAAATTTATATTTGTACAAAAATTTTAGAAAAATATTTTTATGTTAAATAAAGTATATTAATAATAAGATTTATTTTTCAAATAAAAGTTTTGAAACATGAATCAATGGCATACATTAATACTATAGCTAGATGTTGATCATTATATCAACTTGAACATTTTTAATAAAACAAATTATCACAGTATAAACTGAATTTTCATTAAAATAAATAAATATGATTATATATTAAATTTTAGATAAATAAATGGAATGTGTTACTGCCACTTTGTAATAAATAGAATCATTAAAGCTTCCCTTTGGTGTCTCAAGTTCAACGCATTACATTGAAAGCCTTCTTCTATTTTAATATATTAGCTTTCAATTGAAAGCACACAGCCCTCCTCACTATAAAAAAGAAAAAGAAAAAGAAAAGCCTACCGAAGTTTTCTGTTTTATACATACATGATCGGTTCTTTTGCAGATTTGGTCTAATTATCTATTTGAACCGAACTGAATGGTTCACTGAATTATTGGACTAACAGTCCAATCCATTATTTTGAGTTTGATGACTATAATTGAATTACCCTTTAAACACGTCTTTGAATTTAATGCAAAGCATTGCAAGAACTTTCAAAAAATGGTGGTCAATTTGGACGTGCGATCTGGGAGAGAAAAATTTTCTTGACGTCTAAAACACGTAATTGAAAGTTGCACAAAAGAGCAAAAATTGAAAATTTTTGTATGCCAGTATACTGATATGAATCATGAGAATTAATACTATAAATAATTTTTTTTCGAATTTCTGTATTATTGTTATCTATGAATCTCTCAGGAGCAACGCATGCATAATAATAATTATTAAGCAAAAGTGCAGTAAGTTTCACTCAGATTTTTGTTTTCATGTTTTTTCAATTGAAATTCATCGTAAATAGTCCCAACAACATAGATATTCTACTTGACGTAGATATTTTTCATTAATTGTATTCCTCACTATATTTATTTTTTAGCTATCTAAAGAACTACATTTAAATAAACCCCACATTCTCCAGAATTCAATCATAACATTTGATTTAAAATACTAAGAATCTAATGTATTAACAACTGTAATCAGAATAGGTCCAACTTCAAATTGCATGTTCAAATAAAATTATCATTAATTATATCTATAAATATATAGTGTCATCGTGCAAGCCGGGCATGACTTTAAATAGAAAGTAATATGTGAATTATTTTCTTTTAATATTTCCAATTAGTCCAAACCACCCAAAAAGTTGAAAGAGATCGTAATTTTATGGTGCATAGCAGGGATGACTTCATTCAAATCCATACAAGTCCATTTCTTTTTTTTCGTCTTTATATAATTGTGTCCCTCGTCAGTATAGACTTCGTCAATGTTTCTTGTTTTCAGTGTTCCGGGTATGACTATGAAGACTTGCGAGTTGCGTTTACTATAGAGTCATTAACACGGTGAAACCGCCATTCAATAGTGACATCTTAGCAAAAGAAAATGATCTTGGAGAAAGATTTCTTGAAGAAATTTCCTAGCCAGTTCTTCAAAAATTGTACAACAATGATGATTCTCTGCCAAAAAAAAAAAAAATATAAACCCACAAAACTCTCATAACCAAAATTACTTTCCTTCAAAATCCAGGAATGTAGATAACCTGATGCAATACTACTCTGTCTTTGAACCCTTCATCCTAATAGAAAGTCATTTGTCTCAGATTCTACGCCCATTCAGCACTGCAAGTCTTTATTCTAAAATTACCATTAATTTCTTGCAAAAAATATTACTATTATTAAACAACGAAAGGCATCTATGTCCCAAGAAAACTAAAGCAAAAGAAAGACAATTATATGTTAATCATAATCTATTTTGTATAAGTGTTGTTGCTTATTTACAGTTATATATATGAGATTATTTTTTGTGCATTCACAATTTTAAATATACTAGTATAACTAATTATAATATAAGGATATAATTATAATAATATTAACATAAGAAATAATAATATTACAATTATATCTCTATATTATAATTGAGTGTAAATCCAAAATGTGTAATAGCAATTGTTCCGTAGCAGAAGCTTAGGTGTGGAACTGAATCACAATTAAAATGGAATGCTTGTGCTAGGTCATTATAAAAAAAAAGAGTTATGATCTAATTAATATTTATAATTTTAGATCTTCAATTCTTGGCAGAGTGACTTTACATATATATATATATATATATATATATATAGGTTTGTTCATAACCTTTTGAAATCCTTACACAGTTAGTAAGATTGTTGTCTTACATACGTTAATTATCATCTATTTTATATATCTTTGTTTAAATAGGTGCAATATATTGCAGATGCCTTTAATTAATTACTGTAGGTAAAATAGATGTTTAACACGAAAAATTAATTGTGAACTTTAACTTCAACTTTAGTTTATCCTACTCTAAAGTATCTAGTATCCATGTCTTTTATGCTTCAATTTTTGAAATCATAAATTTTATTGGAAGTTATTCGAAAAGCTTCTTTTGTGCTGGCTGGATTCATATATGTTCATTGCAAAAAAGAAGCTTTGGAACTGCCACAAAAGAACAAGCCATCGTGTCATGGACCAGAGAGGAAGGCATTGTCAGGAAATTAGATTCTATTACAAAATAATGGTTTGGAGGAGCTAACCATTTCTTCCAGAGATTTTTCTTCTTGACTTTTCAAACACTCAATACTGTGAATCGCATAAAAGAGCGAAGATTGAGAAATTTTGTGTGGTATACTGAAATGATATGGATAATGAGGCTTAAACATTTACATAAAAAACGAGAGATAGAAAACTATGGCATCAGGAAATATGTTTATAATTTGCAAAATATGTAGCTCTGACAAAGTCAGAAAGGGACAGTCACACCAAATCTGGGGACCAGAGAAGAAGGCTCAACACGTAATGCTGTAAAGCTATCTTTTTCCTTCCATAATCAGCATCCAAACGTGTCTATTTCGGCAAGTCATTGAGAAATAGATTATTTGATATATATTAATTCTACAATTGTCAGTAGCATGAGTTAAGGTGTTATTCCTATAGTTGTGAAAAAAAAAAAAACAGAAAGAAAAACAAAACCAAGGAGTTACTCTTATAAACAATATGGGCCAAATAATAATAATAATATATTACATATTGTACTCCATGTCATTTGGTTCGATAGTTTTCTTTTCTTTTTCTTTTTTTGTCTCTTGTGGTTGTGGTTTAATTGAAGTATTATCCCAATACATTTTTAGTTTGTTCTATCATGAATTAACTACTATATGTGATATATTTTGTTTAAATTTTAAAGACTGTAAACATGCAAATGTTAGACTAATAAACATTTTAATATTATTATAATACTATTGTTAGAATTAATAACCAAACAATAATTGGGCAAAACTATAGTTTTCAAACCCAAGTTTGTGAAAGACCAAGCCGCGTGTATAGTATTAATACATGACATTTCAAGAACTTTTAGACAACAATGGTTTGGACGTGTAAACTACTCTTCCAGAGTTTTCTATTTTTATTTTTTATTGACTTTTCAAACACTTGGTGTAAATACATATAAAAGAGTGAAAATTGAAAATTCTTTTATGGTATGCCCAAAAAATGAGAGATAAAAGGAACTATACGCGATGTGCATTTATCCAAAATAAAGAACTGGCGACCGCCATTTGAATCATTTGAAACCACGCTAAAATTATGTAAAGAAAATGAAAATTACTGAATTGAAAATTGCATAAAAAGGGCGAAAGTTGATCATTTTTGTATGGGACTAGAGAAGTTGGAATTATACTTTCAGCTTCTATAGTGTCATTCAATTTTTCAGTTTGTTCATGGAGTTTAAAAATTTAAAATTTTGTCCATACAGTTAGTCTTTACTGTTAAAATTTTATTAAATTTTGATGATACAACTAACTGAATATTATAATATGTATGACTTATATTAATAAATGAGACAATATTAGATAATGAAATAAATGAGACAATATGACTTATATAATATGTATGACTTATACAACAAAATATTGAACAAAATATAACAATACAAAATAAATTAAAAAACTCTTTAAACTTTAAAATCTTAAGGTGTCATCTTTGGTGCATTTACAATTTTAAGTATACTAATATACCCAGTTATAATGTATGAATATAATTGTAATAATATTAACCTAAAAATAATAATATTAAAATTATATTCCTACATTATAATTGAGTATACTGGTGCACTTAAAATTGTGAATGCATTAAAGATTTTACCTTTGTTTATAAATTTTTAAACTATAAGGACTAAATTAAAAATTTAGTAAAATTGTAATGACCAAAAATATAATTTTTCCTTAATAGTTTTATGAAGCCTTGTTGTATACGTTTAATAATCAAATCAATTGATGGCCAAAAATATTATGTTCAAGCCTTTTAAGGAGAAAAAAGGTTAGAATTGTGCCATTCGAAAACACAATTATAAACTACATGCCCTTTGTAAATAGCTATGATAATTTTAATAATGCGAGTATATTAAATTAAATTTCTTCACACAAAATCCTAGTTTATGATAGACCTGAAAAAAAATAGTAAAACTTTATAAAGCAATTAGAAGATGAAATGTGTTTTCATATACGTTAATTGTGGTAAACATTTGAATTCGAAACTATGTTGATTTGGTTTAATTGGATTAATGTTATTTGTTGTACCTGAATTTTTAAGTTGGTTTTATAATGTTTCTGTCATTTTATTTAGTATATACATTGCATTTTTTATATATCTATGTGCACATTTGGCTTAAAAAAAATTCCTTTGAGTAGGCAGGCTTTGCTCTGCTCACAACCCTCAGAGAGCTGAAATGAAGTAGCTATATGTGGACCTCTAACTTACTAATCAGACTTGCTCATTTGTCAAACATAAAACTCTTTAAATTTAAAGAGACTAATTTAACTGCCCGGATCATTTTAACACATCACATTCTTTCTTGCTCTTAATTTTTTGCTTCAACTTATTGTCCTCTTTAAATTCTTAACATCATCACCCATAAAAATGTTAATAACATTTAATTCGAGTGTGAGCCCCCAAATAGTCACTTTATGTCACAGTATTTCTCCCATTAGCTGAACTATAATGTATGGTTACTCATCACTTTTTGATAAATGAATATATCGAATAATATGTGTAGTTTATTTGGGTTTTGCTTTGTATCAAAAGATAAAAAGAAAAAGTAAGGCTTGGGCCTTGTGATGAGATTAATGTATTATTTTGGATATTGCTCATTTTTAAATCAGTTTCTAGAAATATATTTTAGTAAAGAAACAATTCATATTTCTCTGATTGATTTTGTTAAATTTAGATTTTTTTTTTTTTCCTTTGGATGATTTAAGGGTGCATTCCCTTATTAGTGTATTTCAATTTTGCTTTTAAAATTTTTCTAAATGAATCAAATTCAAACTAATTGAGAATTACATTTTTATTTAATCTTATTATGAAATATGCATATGATTAATAACCAAACAAATTGATTGGCCAACAATTGTGGGTTGTAGCTTTGAAAATTGTGAAATAACTGCAGGAAAATTGAATGTATTAATGCTCTCAACTAATTAAGATACCATTATTCTCCAAATTTATTTATTTATTTATTTATTAATTTTAAAAAAGACACAAAATGGGTGAAATTCACTAATACCCAATTTTCGTATCATAATAATGAAAAGAAAAGGATCACGGACTCTTCTTTTTCTTTCCTTTCTAATATTAATTGGATTGAAGTTTAATTTAAGGATGCTTCGCAGGACTAGGACCAGAGGAAGGTACTCAGGATTGACAGGAAGTCTCCGGAAATAATGGTTTAGACGATTGGAGGGATTTTTCTTTTGACTTTTCAAACACTTATCGTAAATCACATGAAACAGCGAAGATCAAAAACTTTTGTGCAGTGTTGTAAAATGATATGGATAATGAGGATTACAAATATAGAAAAATGAGAGATAAAGAATTATTCATAGGTGATCATTAGTAAGCACTAATATGGATATGTGTAACGAATATGATATGTGATATAAGATATACTCATTTTTAACATGTTAAGATACGGAAATATATATATATATATATATATATGATAAATAATACAACAAAAAAAATTGACCTTTTAAAAAGTATTTATAAATTATGTCAATAAAAAGTTAAAAATAAAAAAACATAAATGATACAAATAAAAAGATAATGTATAAAAAAATAATACAAAAATAAAATAAAACACTAAAAAAATATTGCAGAACAAAAATGACAAAATAGAAAATAAACATAAATGACAAAAATCATAACCTTGAACATAATGACAGCATAGAACTGGGGCAGGAATAGAACAGAACCAGAACAAATGGAACCAAAATCAGAAGAAGGATAAACTAGAGATGCAGAATGACGTTTCAGGAACAGAAAAAGACGAATAAAGAAACATGAACTAGAAACTACAGAAGGAAGAAGCACGAACCAGAAACAGTAGACGGATTAAGTACGAACCAAAAACAGAAAAAAGGAAGAACAAGGGAAGGACGAGATAATGGTAAAAACGGCACAAATCTACGTTTCGGCACATGCACGCGTCCGATACAGATACGAGTCCAAATCTGGCGTATCCGTGCATCCTGAAAGCGGGCATGACTTCACGCCGAGAGTAATATATGGGTTATTTCCATTCAATATTTTTTGTTAAGCTAAACCGAAAAAGTTGAAAGAGATCATTAATCCATACTTCATTTCTTCGTCTCTCTGTCTTCAAATAATTGTATCCCACAACATAGACTTTGTGTTAATCTTTCTTCTTTCGGTGTTGGAAGTAAAGACTTGGAAGACTTGTTTCAGTGAGAGGACAGCCACATTTTGAGCACTCATATCAAGAAGTTTTGCACTTATTTTCCCCCACTCTTACCATGAAAAGATATATAAGTGCACTTATAAGTGCCATTCAATTCTCTTATGAATTGTCTGGTTAACAATTGATTGGTATGTAATATATTCGGTCTCAATTCCAATGAAAGGTAACATGAATGTTTAAGAAAAGATAAACATTTTCATATTATTATTAAGTCATGATAGGGTTAATGACCAAATCAATTGATGGGCTAAAAATATAATGCCCAAGCCTTTTAAGAAGTAAAAATGGTGCCATTCGAAAACGGAATTACAAGATACGTGCCCCTTGTTAATAGCTATGATAATTTTAATACTGCCAGTATATGAAATAAAATGTCTTCACACAAAATCCTTGTTTAGGATATTTCTAAAAAGTCAGAAAAACTTTATACAACAATTAGAAAATGTATTAATGCCATTACGAGGGAATTTGCCTTTTAATTTCCAAAAATGAAGCTATGACGAAGTCAAGGGACAAACCACACCAAATTCGGGACCAGAGAAGATGGTTTTGTCAGGAAATGAATTGCATGTCCTTCAGACACCATATAATAGTTCATAAGCCTTGAACCCCATGAGACCACCATTAGTTTCTTCGCTAGTTCTTCAACTTTTAGTACTACAATGACAATTTCGCAAGTTGCATGGCTTATCTCTATTCTCTACTACTGTGTATGTCTCAGTTTTCATGTCTCTGTGGTTTCCGGCCTCTGTCTTGATGACCAGAAACTGTTGTTGCTTCAATTGAAGAAGGACCTCAGATTCAACTCTACATATTCCAAGAAATTGGTGTTCTGGAATGAAAGCCTTCCTTGCAATCAATGGAGTGGTGTAACTTGGGATGAGGAGGGACATGTTACTGGTCTAGACCTGAGTGAGGAATCAATATCTGGCGGATTTGACAATTCTTGTTCTCTCTTCAATCTCCAATATCTCGAGAATTTGAATTTGGCTTACAATGACTTCAATTCTATGATTCCATCCAGAATTGAAAACTTGAAGAACTTGACTTCTCTGAACTTTTCATATGCTGGCTTTGTGGAGCAGATACCAGTGGAGATTTCTCAGCTAACAAGGTTAGCCATTCTTGATTTTACTTCTTGGGTTGTAAAAAATCTAAAACTTGAGAACCCCAATCTGGGGAAGCTTGTTCAGAATCTCACTGAAATGAGAGAACTATATCTAGATGGTATTAGTATATCGCTCAAGGGAAATGAATGGGGTCGTGGTTTATCATCATCACTACCTCATCTATAGGTATTAAGCATGTCTATGTGCGATCTATCAGGTCCCATTGATTCGTCACTAGAAAAGCTTAAGAGTCTCTCCCTAATTCGTTTGGATATTAACAATTTCTCAAGCCCGGTGCCTGAATTCTTTGCAAAATTCTCGAATTTGAGCGACTTGAGTCTTTTTGGTTATGGGTTGGAAGGTTGGTTTCCAGAAGAGATCTTCTAGGTACACTCACTTACTTCTCTTGATCTTTCTGGGAATTCTGATCTTCAAGGTTCTCTACCACACTTACGGCAGAACGGATCTCTCCAGACATTGATACTAAGAGGCACAAAATTTTCTGGAGCATTACCTGATTCCATTGGAAACTTATGGCAGTTGTCTAGATTAGAAATTGCTGAATGCCTATTTAATGGGACATTACCAGATTCAATGTCAAACCTCACAGAGCTCACTTACCTGGACTTGTCATCTAACAACTTCACAGGTCCAATTCCCCCATTTGGTATGTCCAGGAAGCTTAATTTCATAGACCTATCTTCAAATAAATTAAGCGGGGGAATTTCATCAACTCATTTGAAAGGCCTGGTAAAGCTAGAGCACGTCTATTTACAGGACAACTTCCTTAATGGAACCATTCCTTTGTCTCTGTTTTCGCTCCCATTGCTATGGAGAATAGATCTTTCTAACAACCATTTTCAAGGTCTGCTGAGTGCAATTTCAAATGTCTCTTTCTTCAAGTTACAAGTACTTGATTTAAGCAGTAACTATCTTGAAGGGCCAATTCCTCAATTTATTTTTCATCTCAGAAAACTTGAGATTCTCCAACTTTCTTCAAACAAGTTCAATGGTACAATACAGCTAGATATGATTTGGAGACTTAAAAATTTAGATACATTAGATCTTTCAAACAACGACTTGTCAATTGATGCAAATGTTCAGGATGTTCACCTGCTTTCCTTTCCCAAGATACATTCTCTGCATTTGGCATCCTGCAAGTTGAGACAATTCCCTGCATTCTTGAGAAACCAGTCCAAATTAATTGAGCTAGACCTCTCAAACAACCAAATTGGAGAAAATGTACCCAACTGGATATGGAAGCTTGCCAATCTTGCCATATTAGATCTTTCTCACAATGCTCTTCATGGAAGAATCCTAAATTCCATCTGCAATGCTTTAAGTCTTACAGTGCTTGATCTTTCCTCAAACAACTTTAATGGGATCATTCCCCATTGTCTAGCAAAAAGTGAGTCCCTTGGGGTATTGAATCTAGGAAAAAACTATCTTGAAGGCAAAATTCCTGATACTTTTCAAGCTTCATGTGATCTAGTTACTCTCGACCTTCAAAGTAATAATTTACAAGGGCCATTGCCAAAGTCTCTATCCAATTGCACCAAATTAGAGGTATTAGACCTTGGAAATAATAGTATTGACGATCAATTTCCCTGCTTCTTGGATAAACTATCTGAGCTCCAGGTCTTGGTTTTGCGAAAAAACTATTTCCATGGTCCGATTGGGTGTCCAGAGATGAATGGAAGTTGGGAGAGGCTTCAAATTTTGGATATAGGTTTCAACAATTTTAATGGAACATTACCAGGAAAAAACTTTCTTGCCTAGAAAGCAATGATGCTAGATCAAACAGCATCTACAAATGACCTCCACTTTGAATATATCGAAAGATATTGCAGTATGGATAAATGTTGTTCTATGGAAAATTTTGTAGTGAAATATTATGATCAAGTGATAGTTACAAACAAAGGTCAGGAAATGTCCTTGAAAAAAATTCTAACAATCCATACTTTCATTGACTTCTCATCCAACCACTTTGAAGGGCCAATACCGGAGGAAATGATGGAATTTAAGGCACTCCACGGTCTCAACCTGTCAAATAATCATCTCTCAGGCCACATCCCCTCGTCCATACGGATAATGAAACAACTTGAATCCTTAGACCTGTCCAACAACTCTTTTACTGGAGAGATTCCATCACAGCTTGCAAGTTTGTCTTTCCTTGAATTTTTGGACCTCTCAAATAATCATTTGTTTGGGGAGATCCCTACTGGTACACAGATTCAATCATTTCCAGCATCTTCTTTTATTGGTAACAAAGGATTATGCGGACCTCCGTTAACAAAAAATTGTAGTGGCGTTCCAAGAAATCCAACAGAAGCTGTATATGAGAAGTCAGGAATTGAATTTGATTGGCACTTTGCATTCGCTGGAACGGTTTTCGGGTTAGGAATCACTGTCGGCCCACTTTTCTATTGGAAGAAATGGAGGATAAGGTATTGGAAACTTGTGGACAACATTCTCTGCAGCATCTTCCCTCAGCTTTATCTTGAATACCAAAGGCACCATGGACAAACATACAAAGTTCTGCGTTGGAGGCAGTAGGGGAAAGTGCTAAGTTCAGTAACACAACTTGAGTGTTCATCTATCAGGTAAAGCCACACATAATTTAATAATAGAAGAACAGTGATATATATTTTCCCTAGCTGAATTGTTTGTATTGTTCATATGTGTGTGCTTGGTGAATTCACTTTAATCGTAATATTTTTTGTATGTCTTTGCTTAATTGCATGGCTATTTATATATATATTTTTACAGTGAATTGAAAAATTGGTAATTATATTAATATTCATGCAATTTTTTGGTTAAAACTTCGAAAAATATCATATTGTAGTTACATATATAATTGTATCACAAAACACAAAAAGTTAAATAATATTTTAAGAATAATGGGAAAAATTAATTATGGACAAAATTTTTGAAAGTTAACTGTTTTTTATCCTTTATTAAATTATTTACCATGTGGGCTTCTTTTTTCTTTGCTTGTTTTTCTTTTTGAAAGTAGTTTTTTTGCTAATTTATATTGAAATTACTTATGCGTCCGTCCTTGTTAATATTCAATTGAGTGACACTTCATAGTAAACTCATTACACTGCATTTAATTTGTAGGGTCATGCTTAATTACATGTAATGATATTTTTAAATCCTTACTAATTAAACTTAGATGAGCCTTAAATAGAATGCTCTTTACTTTTTATGTAATCCTCATATAGTTAATAATATTGTAATCGTATGTAATTGTATATCTGACCTATGGATGTTACTAATATGAGGAGATTAAATGATTGAGTTTTGTGCATACTGAATTTTATTATTGATCTAACAAGAAAACATGTTTGTGGCACTTTATTGGAGCATAATTGGTCAAATCATATTTATGCTTGAAATCCGTACATGTATTTTTAAAAGACAGTGGTGAAGGTGTCTTAGAAAATAGTCTTTAGTTTAAAAAACATTTAGCTAAGCATTACCTTTGTGGCTGGTTACCATGTTGCGTCTATCAATTGGACCCTCAATTAAAAGGGAAATTATGTACAACCTTATAAACTATAGTCTAAATAATTTTAGTCCATGAATTTTAAAATGTAACACTTAACTTTCTTAAATCATTGTAAGATGCGTAGATTATATAAAGATTAAAAGTAAAGTTTAAAAATCATGTGACTCCTTATGACAATCACATAATTTTTAAGTATTAATTTTAAATATTATATGATTGTTTCTGAAAAAAAAATTATAATTTTAATCCTTCACTGTAGTATGATTAAGGAAAGATTTTTGTGTTTTTTCCCAAAAGAAGTATGTAGTAGTCACCAAATTTAGATAAATTTGTAACTTTTTTCAATGTTCTTTTTTTGTGTTCATTTTTTTGACTAATTGCTAATACTGGTTTTTAAGAGTATTGATTATCTAATTGTTTTATTATTGTAAATTTTAGATGGAGAGGAACTGTTGAAACATGTATCATAAGCATATACAAATATGGTGCAGCTTGAGTAAGAAGTAAATGAAGTTGAAATGTGATATAGTTTAATATATTGGTGTGGTGGATTAATGTTATTTTTTCCTGTACTTGAACTTTTAAATTGGTTTTGTAATTAAATATAGTGTTTATGTTATTTTATCTAGTATACATGACATTTTATTTAATTTCCTTTGAGTGGGTTGGCCTTCTTTGCTCACAACCCTCCAAGAACTGAAATGAAATGTATTGATACTGATATTCAAGTGTAAGCCCACAAATACCACTTCTTATTTGGGCCATTTCTTTTGTTTTTCTTGGAAATGTTTCATTTTTAAAATCAGTTTCTAGAAAATTTTAATAAAGAAACAAATGATATTATCCCTAATTGATTTTGTCAAAATTAGATTTTTTTTTTGTTCGTATGGTTTAAGGGTGCATTCTCTAATCAATGCATTTAAATTTTACTTTTAATTTTTGTCTAAAAGAAAAAGTTCAAACCAAACAAATTCATTGGCCAAAAATATGTTAGAATAAAATGCCTTTGCAGAACAAAATTACAATTTACATGTCTCTCTTATTTTTTTTATCTTTAATTATTCCTTATCTAAACATAATATGTTACGCATTGTCAATTAATTTAAGATTATTTATAAATTTTTAAATTGTTTCAGTTAAACAGGATGGGCAAAAAATAGTAAGATAATTTTTGTGCGATATACTAAAATGATAGGGATATTAAGGCTTAAAATTATTTTAAAAAAATGAGAGATAAAGAACTATGCTACCTGCATTTCTCCAAAATAGAAGAACCATGCTAGCAACCACCACCATTTTAATCATTTTAGACCTCACTCAAATTATTTATAAAAAACTAAAAATACTGTTTTTTGTTTATTTTGTGTGATTTTACTCATATCTAATTAGTTTGTGCATTTGTAGCTTGATTCATTCGTTCGGTTTGGCATTAATTTTTTCCAAAATGAAATTTGCCTTCCAAACCTCCATTTACACAAAAAGCAAAAAATGCTTGTTTTTTCTGGTATGAACTATAGCAAAACTCAACTCAATTTTCAAGCAAAAATTTCCAAACATAAATTAGAGTCATGCAAAATCATGTTTAACAAAAATTAATTTTGAAAATAAAATTGATTTGAAATCATGTTGATCTAATATTAATCCAAATATGCACATAATATATTTAGTCTTAATTCTAATAAAAGGTTATGAAACGTTTAGAAAAGAAAGGCATTGTAATATTATTATGAAGTATTATTGATAAAAATAATAACCAAATCAATTGTTGGGCCAAAAATATAATGCTCAAGCTTTTTAAGAAAAAAGAAGTTATAATTGCGCCTTTCCAAAACAAAATTAAAGATCACATGTGCTTGTATTTTAGCTATGACAATACATTAATAATTGCACAATAAGAAATAAAATCTTCCATACAAAATCCTATTTTTTCTAATAAAAAAAATGCTTCCTTCCAAATTAAACAGAGTATGTAAATTGAGGACAATGAGGAACATATGTCCGAACTTGATAATGACAAAAATACAAGGAGTTTTAGTAAAATTATGGGCATCCAAATTGAGGCGTCTTCTAATCCATGCACACGAGTAATCATGTCTACAGAGCATAATATATCTACAATCTTAGATTATGTCGCATCACTCAAAAGCATCATTATCAAAAGAATTCAAGGCCATAATAAGGTTCTGGGCATTTGAGCAAAAAGCGCCACCAGAATTCAAGTTGCACAAGGCCCACTAGATTACAGTTCGAAGGGTAAGAACTTCAATTATTCATACTTGGTAAGTTCCATCATAGAAATTAGACATAGAGTATATAATTTCTCCATTCAAATTCTTAAATATTATACTATTCCCTGATCTTCTGTCATCTGCACACGTGGCTCCATCAGTGAAACATGACCATTCACATCCTTTAATTCTTTTGGATTATAGGGCTTATGGAGAATTGTCAAGTGAAAGGATTACCTCCTTTTTATTTGCTTGCTTCCATTTAACTAGGAGTCTTCAAGCTTTATAAATTAAACTCTTATCTCCCCAATCGTTGCTACCCTAAACCTTGTGATTTCTAGTGTTCCACAATAATCACGATATACAACAAAATTGCTCTTTCAAATTCATTGGATGGTTTAAGAGTACAGAGTAGAAACATTTAGTGAAGCTATGGGCTTCTAAATACTTCCTAGATGTTTCCATTGATTCTAAATTCTTCTTGCACACACGTAGTTAAACAAAGCATGGAAAGTATCTTTAAGTTCTTGACATAATGAATATTCAAGATTGACTTTAATGCCTCTACTTCTAAGATTGGCAAGCATTGAAGTCAAATCTCCGCATGCTCTCCATAAGAAATCCTTCATCTTTGGTAGTATGTCCAAGTTCCATATCCTTCGTCATGGAAATTCTAAAAGGTTTGGTTTTGGATTGAATATTAATTTATGGGCTATATAATAAGTTTATTTAACCATATAATTCCCCTTTTTACTATGATGCCATATTCTCTAGTCACTCCTGTCCGTTATACAAATAGGAATCTTATGAATAGTTCAAACATCTTCCTCCACAAACATGTTATTCAGTTTCACGATGTCCCATCTATGCTTTCATGTACATAATAACCATGCTTTCCTATCCTCACTGTCTCCAAGGATGTGAATATTAGTAGGGGTAAAATGGCCTTTATAGGGAAGCCCACATCCTAATAGTAAGACAATTCTCCCTTCCTCCATCGCATACCCTATTTCAATAGAGAAAATTTTGACTAAACACTCTTCCATGTAAAGCTCATATTGTACCGTAATAGAGTAGACCAGAATTCCCATTCTAAAAAGTATTTTGTTTTATGAACCAAATAAGCAAGAGTTTTGTGGGTCACACTAAGTCACCAACCCTGCTTGCCAAGCATGGCCATAATTAAATAGTGTAAGCTTTGGAATGGGTCCAATCACATCTTCATTATAGATGTAGGAATATTTGACATTCTATTCACTGTGTATTATCTAGCTAATCCATTTAGCATCAAAGCTCATTCTTTCCATCATTCCTTTCAGAAAACACTAATTTACTATACCATATACCTTATTGACATATGTTTCAATGGTTATGTAGCCCTTATTTCCCCTTGTTTTCCTTTTCATATAGTGGATGAGCTCGAAAGCTACTAAAATGTTATTTGTAATCAGCCATCTTCGGATAAAAGTTGACTAGTACTCAGAAACTGGAGATGACAAAATTTTCTTCAGTCTATTAGCAATAGCCTTTGCCACAACCTTATAAAGCACATTACACATAGATATGGGTTTATAATCATTTAAGCTAACAGGGGAGTTGGATTTGGCAATAAGGACCACTAACTTCTTTGCTAAGTCTTCTAGAAAAAAACTCATTAGTCAGCTAGGTAGTGCAACTTTCTATCACTTTATCTCCAATGATATGCCAGAACTTCTGGAAAAAGGATGGAATAAAATCTGTTGGGACCAGGAGATTTTTCTGGATGCATTTGAAAATATCTTTGTTGAATTTAACAGCATCAAATTGTTTTGTCAATATATCATTATTGCAATCAGTCCCCCACTTTCCTTATTAGATTCAAAACATAGTCTGGCTAAGCTTTAGATCCTTTGTACACTTGTTCAAAGTGATCAAGAATTAGATTTTGCATACGTTCATGATAAAAAATACATACCTTGCCATCGTTGATCAGTTTCGTGAATGTGTTGGTCCTCCTTTGTATTGAAGCTTGGGTATGGAAAAACTTTATATTACAGTCCCCTCCTTTAAACCAATGTAGCTTTGATTGATTTCTCCATTTTATCTTATCTTGCTATAGTAATTATTCTTTTCCTCCCGCAGCTTATAAAACTTGCTGTTCTGGTTCTCTTATAAGCTATGGTGCAGTGCATTCAACTTTTTTTGTATCTCTTTTGTTTGATTCCAGCAATCTCCATTTAAATCTCAGTTCCATTCTTCTAACTTTCTTTAGTAGTTAGCCAATCTTTTGTTGATTTTTGCAGATGACTTTGCGGTCCAACTTCTGTTGACTACGTCAACTATGCCTTCTTATAAAATCTAAGAATTCTCAAATCTAAATCATCTTTTACCTCTCTTAGCTTGCTCTGGATTTGTGCACACTTTTATCAGAGAGTGATCCGAGTATGACACAACCAAGGCTTCTAATATACTATTCGAGAATATACAAAGCCAATCATCATTGGCCATCGCACGATCTAATCTTTCCCTCACAACATTGTTAGCTTCTATTCTTCTTTCCTAGGTAAAGGTGCACCCCTTCGACTGTAGATAATTTAAACCGCTTTCTTCAATGGCAGCTTTAAGACCTGGGAGAAAGAAATTTGGAATGTTTGCTCAACAAGGAAAATCTGGATATTGGATAACTTTGAAGAGCTTAAGTGATATTGTTATGTGTAATATATTTGGTTTCTTTAATGGTGTGTATAGGGCAGACTTCATAAAAACTCTCACCCTCATAATTGCTATTAGGTGGGCAACCTGTAACCTAATTTCTTAGAGCGTTTTCAACTCTAACGCATAGAATTTGATAAAGAATATTTTGCTCTAATGAAAAAAATGATTCTGATTTATAACGTATTGTTCAAGACTGCAATACCATTCTAGTGACATGACTTGACTTCGTATGTAAGTGGATAAGAAGAAATTCAAACTTTGATGCTCATCACATAGCCAAGAATTCGTTAAGTTCTAATAGCTTTCCTGTGAGGACCTTTTTGTCTATATACTCCTATGATCAACCTACTTGATTAATTAAATAGTGGTTATTCTAAAAGAAAAATTCAACACAGTTAAACTTGTTTTTGTTTTAAAAATATTAAATTAATCATTACTTTTGTGGCACTTATTGGAGCATAATTGGTCAAATCATATTTATGCTTAAAATCTGTACATGTATTTTTAAAAGACAATTGTGAAGGTGTGTCTTAGGAAATTGTCTTTTGTTTAAAAAAATATTTAATTAATCATTACTTTTGTGGCACTTATTGGAGCATAATTGGTCAAATCATATTTATGCTTAAAATCCATACATGTATTTTTAGAAGACAATTGTGAAGATGTGTCTTAGGAAATTGTCTTTTGTTTAAAAAATATTTAGTTAATCATTACCTTTGTGGTTAGTTACCTTTTGTCTATCAATTGAACCTTCAATTAAAAGGGAAATTATGTATAACCCTTATAAACTATAGTCTAAATAACTTTTAGTCCATGAATTTTAAAATTTAGCACTTAACTTTGTTTGTTTGTTCTTTTTCTTTTTCTTTTTGCCAAAGACATAATATTACCAACCAAAACAACACAACACCAGAAATACCATGCCAACAACACAAAAACAAAACAAAGAAGAAAACAAAGCAAAACCAGACAATAGAAAAAAGAGAAAAGACACAAACAAGCCTCCAAAATAAAGAAGCCAAACAACAAACTGACATCATCCCACCCCTTTCTTACAACTAGTAGCATTAGAGGCAATAATAGAGACATAAGGGAATAGGAAATTGGATTCCCGCCTAGATGGGCATATTCCCTTCTTAGACCATTTAACAAGCCAATCGATTGCTAAATTTGTAGATATTGGAATATAAGAAAAAGAGCACGCACCAAAACCACAGCAAAGATCCTTTATATCCTCAATCACAGACTAACACCTTCAGTCAGGACACAAACTAGTACCCTTCATGCAAGAGATCATATTAGAATAATCTGATTCAAAACAAATTGAACTAAGACCCACCTCCAGAGCCTTGGAAACACTAGTCTTTAGGGCCAACACTTATGTCATAAAGGTAGAAAATGCATCATAAATAATGCTCCATTCAGCTAAAACTTCACCATCAGAATTTCTAATGACACCTTTAGTACTAGAAACAAGCGAATCCTCCACAAAATTTCCATCAACATTGATATTTACCTAAGAGAATACAGGAGGGAACCACCCTGAGACATCCTTCTCCTAGTCTTGCATTGTCCTAGAATTAGTAGTCCAACCATTACCTTCCCCAGAATTCTAAAGCAACCCTTATAGCACAAGTCATAACAGAAAAAGGATTAACTTCATCATGCTCATAAACCTTTCTACACTTGAACCTCCATAAAGTCCAACACAACTAGGCAACAAGTGCTAAATCAAAATCTCCCAATTTGCCAATAGTAAATAGATTCCACATCTAATCACCAAAGGACCTAAACCTAAATGGGTCAATCTTAAAGGATAAGCTACAACCAAACCAGGTAGACTTCACCCAATCATAAAGTAAGAGAGCATGTTCCCTTAATTCAATCAGTTGCAGAAAAATAGGACATATTGGACTATCATAACATTTCCTCCTCCAAAGATTCTCTATAGACAATAGGGAGCTCATACAAGCCCTCTAAAGAAAATTCTTTACCTTTTGTGCATCTTTAAGTTTCCAAATAGACTTTCATAAATCATGATGGATAGAAGTTGAATAACTAGGCCTAACAACCTTCAAATCATCCTCCTTTAAGTTTAGTAAATTGATATCCTTTCTTAATAGAGTATCAACCATCCTTACTCCCCAACCAAACCCATCTATCCATTCTACTTCTTTTTGGGATAGGGACCTTGAGAATAGCATAGGTTTTTTCTTCAAACCACCACCCCTCAATTAAGGATAGGTCTCCCATGATACCCCAAATATGAATTCAGCCACACAGCTCTCATTCATATCTTCTACATGGTATGAGGAAACGAGTTTATAATTAGGTAAATTTGGATTATATGGATCACTCCAAAAATTAGTCCTTCTACCATCACCAACACTTCGTCAAACTTTATTGAAAAGAAACTCTCTTCCTTCCAAAATGCTACTCCCTACCCAGGAAGCTCTTGAAACTGTCTTTGCTTTTAAGAAGTCTGATCTTGGAAAGTAAATCCCTTTAAGAATCTTCACCCTTAGTTCTTTAGGAGAGTTTAAGATTCTCCACCCCAACTTTGCTAATAATGCTAAATAAAGCCTAATCCTCGCCTAGCCTTAAACTCAAATAGCTTCCCTTAAGCAATCTAGTGAATTCTACCTTCCTTTTTCTCTTGACCCCACAAAAAGTTCAAAATTAAACTATCAAGCTCCCTACATGCCTTTTTGAGGAATAGAAAACAAGACATAGTATAAGTGGGAATTGCATTTACCACTGATTTGATCATCACCTCTCTACCTTCTTGAGAAAGGAGTCTTCCTTTCTAACTCTGAACCTTCTTCCTTACCTTATCTCTAACAAAAGCTAGGATTTCACACTTGGATCTACCCCAAACCACAAGAAGACCCAAATACCTTCAAGGAGAAGCAACTGCCTCTACTCCTATAGCATGACTGATTTCCTCTCCAAGATAATCACAAGTATTTCTCGAAAAGAAAACACATCATTTCTCATAATTCACCCACTGTCTAGAGGCAATACAATAGTCTTCCAAAATCTATTTCATACAATGGCAGTTATCTACTGTTGTTCTAAGGAAGAACACAAAGTCATCAGCAAAGAAACAACGTGTAAGATATGGACATCTTCTAGCCAGCTTAATTCCTACAATCTTCTTCTCCTTAGCATAATTCTCAACCATCCTTGAGAGAACATCAGTAATGATAATGAAAAGGTGGGGAGAGAGTGGGTCTCCCAGCCTTAAACCTCTCTTTGGCTTAAAGTTTCCAATTATCTTACTAGAAACCATCAAATTAAATGAGACTGTATCAACACAGTTCATGATTCTTTTCAACTAAAAAGGAGAGAAACCCATTTAGACATAGCAACTTCAAAAAGTCCCAATCCACCTGGTCATACGCCTTATTCAAGTCAAGTTTTAGAGCCATCTCATGTCGCTCTCCTCTTTTGGCTTTTAAATAATGAAAGGCCTCATGCATAACCACTACATTATCAAAAATTTACCTTCTTACCACAAAGGCCTTCTGGTTCTTAAAAATATACTTAGGTAGTAAACTTCTTATCCTATTCACCATAATTTATGAAATTACCTTTTAGCAAAAGTTGCACAGACTAATAGGCCTAAAATGACCTACCTTTTCAAGGCAATCCATTTTTGGAATCAAGATCAAGTTAGTTTCATTCATTCTGCAAAAACTCTCATCCACCTCACCATTTCTGAAAAATTCCTTCACCATCTCACAAATCTAATTACCTATATGCTGGTAAAAGATATCAGAGAATCCATTAGGCCCTGGCGCCTTCAAACCTCCAAGTTCTATAGCAACTTTCCTGACCTCCTCATCTGTCAGAGGAAAGCAAAGCAGATCATTATCTTTATTACTAACAACCCTTTCTACAAACCTTAAAGTTTTGGAAAAATCTCTAGGGCCATCATGGTCAAACAGTTAAGAATAAAACTTTTAAAAATATTCTGCAATATCTTCCTATGATTCAACCTTACTGCCATCATCCTGTACGAGGAAGCCAACCTTATTCCTAGCTCTTCTTTTCAATGTAACATTATGAAAAAATCTTGAATTTTTATCCCCATATCTCAACCATTAGACTCTTGACTGTTGAGCCCAATATTTCTCCACTCTGTTCCAAATGAATTCGATCTACTTTAGAATCTCCTTTTCTTCCATCACAATAACTTCATCCCAATTCTTCTTATGACATTTTTTTAGCTTGTCCTTCAAGGAATTCAAAACCACTCTGTTGTTCATAAACTCAAGACAACTCCATTTTATCAGGGCCTATCTGACCTTAGCAAGATTACTTAAGAAGGCCTTAACAACTCCACTATGGTCCTCCCAATATTCAACCACCAAACCGTTAAAATCACTATGACATAGCCATATCAATTCAAACTTGAAACACTTGTTCGTAATCCCATTCAAGAAACACAAGTTAATAATTATTGGAGAATAATAAGATCCCATAGGTTCAAAAGCAGTTGCTAAAGCGTTTGGCTATAGTTCTTTCCAATAAAGATTACAAACTACCTAGTCAAGTTTCTCCTTAATATAAGCCCTCCCTAGCCTTCTATTAGACCATGTAAAAAAAGCTCATTTACATTCTAACTCCATCATATTTCCTTCCTCCAGAAACTGTTGAAATGCTAGGGAACTAGATATCAATCTAGTTCTTCCCCCCAGCTTTTCATCACTGTAAAGTAATTCATTAAAATCTCCCATGCAATCCCATGACACTTTTATTCTCAGATTTAACCTTTGAGATTCCTCTACCAATTCCTTCTATCTTGTTCAATAGGGGGCTATAAACACATGTAATAAACCCAAAAACCTTATCTAAACCTCCAAGAACCTCAAAATGAATGAAATTCTTAATGACCTCCTTGATATTTAAATGCACAAATTCCTCCCACCATAGCACTAGACCTTCACTTAGACCCTCTAGCTCCATAACTACCGCATTATTAAAAGATAACCTTCTTTGAATTTTTTCAACTCTCCTCCTTTTCATCCTAGTTTCCATCAAGAAAACTAAGGGGGTTTATATTTTCTGCATAAGGACTTTAAAGATTTAACTATCAAAGCATCCCCTAAGCCTTGATAGTTCCATGACAGCAGAATCATAGCTCTTTGGTGGTTGTTAAAGGCTAGCCACCTATGCCCTCAACTATGCCATCCTTACCTTCCTCAACTTTAGCTCCAAAACAAAACCCAGAACTCACTTTAAACTCATCCAGCGAACCCAGCTTAATAGGGACCTCAACCAGTCCCTCTGTTCTTTCAACACTTCTCTTCCTTCTACTTTATGCTTGGGCTTTCATTTCCACACTATGGGAAAAGTGCTAAGCTTTTCCATATAATTTAATGCTTTCCTTCTCTTCCTTGCATGAGTTATTTGACTCAACCCATTGACACTTTTTTTTCCCAAGTGAGACATCCAGCTCTACGTTCCTCTTCAAACTAATTCTTCGTAAGTTTTGAGTCCATTATGTTTCATAGACTTTTGCACCCTTGACCACTATTGCCTTTTCTTTGAGTCTTCCCTCATCATTTGATGCAAATTCCATTAAATATTCATAAATCTTCTCTCCCTTTTAACCACCCCTTATAGAATTAACTGACGTGGCATCCATTTCCTCCTTACTCTTACTACTACTCCCCTTTACTAACTCTGATGTTTGGGTCCAATAAGGAACTCCTCCCTATTCATCTATTTTACACATTAAACTGGGCTACCATGAAGGCCCACATCTCTTAACCCTGGTTCTCCCTTTATTTTCCAAGACCTGACCTCTCCATTATCACCATGGTCTTTACTAAGGTTTCCGAAGTCCTAAACCAATTTACTTTTCTTAGTATCCTCCAATTCATGCTTACAAACATCTTCCCTCACGTGACTATCAACAGCTTTATGTGTGTTTTACATCATCACCTCCATATCGTTACTAACTACCTCCTCATTAACATAATTCATTTCATATGTTGAACCACCCACGCTCTCTCCAAGGTCTAACTTACCAAACGCAATCGTTGCCATTCCCAAGCCCCCTTTTTGTCTATCTGCAACTTTGAACGACCACACCTTGGCCATCACTCTAATTGGTGCCACCCCTAAATCTACATTAAACTTTAATGGTTCTAATTTCTTAACATCACAATTCTTGCAGTCATCGCCAATTTTACCACAGTTATAGCAAAAATGTTGAAGCCTCTCACACTTCACATTGATCCACATCTTTGATAACCCAGTCCTTGCAATCTAAATTCTAGAAATCAGTGATTGTTTAATGTTAACCCAAACTCTAACTCTCTAAAGCTTCTGCACAGACCTCCGTTTTTAAAAGGATTTTCATATTCGAAAATCTCCCCTACTATCTTTTCCAACCTTGCAACATTGTTCCTTGCCATAACCTCTCTTGTGAGTCCATAAAGCTGGACCCAGAAATCACACTATTTCATCTCCACCTCGTCTAGTGCAAGCAATGGGGACCAAAGCGTCAAAACCAAGAGAAACCCTATCACAGTCCAAGGGCTATCCTTTAACACTTTATCATAACCTGACTTCCTTTCAAAATTAAAAACAAATAAATTCTCTCTAACATCATTGATAGAGATCTTACCCTTCGCATTCCAGCTCCTAAGAATTAAAGATTTGAAGGCAGCTCTATTGACTAATTTGCTAGTCACCAGTCTTCCAATGATAGCAAGCCTCATTCCTCCATTCTCATCCAACTCATTCCAATCCAATGAAACCATTCCATCCTCCTCACTCTTCTGCTCCATGTCCACCTCCATATCTACTGCTACCCTGAGATAACCTCAATCATTAAGGGTTTGCATTGCAATCAAGCCTGACATAGATGCGCCACTCAGATTTACCACACTTTTACAACTAGAGAAAAAGGAGATACTCCCACCAGGGTGAAGTTTTTCTTCAACACTTAACTTTCTTTAATCGTTGCAAGATGTGTAGAATATATCAAGATTAAAAGTAAAGTTTAAAAATCATGTGATTCCTTATAACAATCACATAATTTTTAAATATTAATTTTAAATGTTAGATGATTGTTTTTGAAAAAACATGTAATTTTGATCCTTCACTGTAGTATGATTGAGGAAAGATTTTTCTTCTTTTTTTTTTTTTTTTTCTCAAACAAAGTATCTAGTTGTGGCCAAACTTAGATAAAATTGTAATTCTTTTTCAATGTTCTTTGTGTTCATTTATTGACTAATTACTAATTCTAGATTTTAAAGGTATTGATTATCTAATTGTTTTTGTAAATTTTAGATGAAGTAGATACAGTTGAAAACATGGATCATAAACATATTTCAACACGGTGCAGTTTGAGTAAGAAGCAAATGAAGATGAAATGTGATTTTATGTTGTTGTAAACATTTGAATTTGGTACTACTAATATGGTTTAGTACATTGGTGTGGTGGATAATGTTATTTGTTCCTGTGCTAGAACTTTCAAGTTGGTTTTATAATTAAATATTGTATTTCTATCATTTTATCTAGCCCACATTGCATTATATATATATATATATATATATTGAGTGGGTTGGCCTTCTTTGCTCACGACCATCAAGGAGCTTAAATGAAATGTATTGGTAGTCACATTCAAGTGTAAGCTAAAAAAGAATACTTCTTATTTGGGCCTTTTATTGTTTTTGGAAATTTCTCATTTTAAAAACCAGTTTCTAAAAATATATTTTAATAAAAGAAACAAATGATATTATCCCTAATTGATTTTGTCAAAATAAGAAATTTTTCTTCTTTGGATGAATTAAGGGTGCATTCCTTTTCAGTGTTATTAAATTTTACTTTTAATTTTTTTTAAAAGAATCAAATTCAAACTAATTAATAATTATATTTTTATTCTGAGTGATTTAACTCAAATTAATTTTTTATATTGATTTTTGTTTAAAATGTGATTCAATTCTCTCTCTCTTTTTTTTTTTTGGTTATTAATTGATACATGAGAAATTTAATCTTATTATGAAATATGGATATAATTAATAACCAAACAAATTCATCAGCCAAAAATATGTTAGAATATAATGCCTTTGAAAAACAAAATTACAAACTACATGACTCTCGTAATTTTCTTTTCTCTTTAATTGTTCCTCATCCAACCATTATATGTGTTACACATTGTCAATTAATTTAAGTTTATTTGTAAATTTTAAAATTAATTCAATTAAACAATATGGGTAACGAAAATAATACCAACAGTATGGTAAAAAAAGTAAGAATTTTTGTGTGCTATGCTAAAATGATATAGATAATAAGGCTTAAAATTATAAAAAAAAAAAAAAAAAGATAAAGTGTAACACTCCCTATGAAATAGTTTAATTGAGTGAGACATTTTAATTAGATTTTTGAGATGGAGAAAGGAAGAGGATGCAATTGGGAAATAAATCAGACTTAAAATAATTTTTTTAAAAGTGAAAATTTTGAAAAATAATAAATAAATCTAGACATATTAAATAAATTATTATAAAATTTAAGATTGAGGTTAATACAAGTAACTAAACTTCTCCCATGTTTAATTGAGGACGTTCGAACTCCCCAAGTGTAATAAAAAAAAATCTACTGCCCTTAATACCCCTAACCCTATTCTTTTCTCTATTTCTTTTCTTTTCCTTTTTCTTTCCTTCTCTCTCCTTTCCCACTTGGTGAGGAATTACTATTTGCTAGCTGTGATATGTTTCATGATTTTCTCACTAATTGTCATATGAAATTGCTAGATTTTGGTCTCCAATTTTAAAACTCTACTTGATTGAATGTGAAGGGTGAACAGTTGTTGAAATTTTAAAATTCATGGACCAAATTTCATCAATAAGACAAGAAGGAATTAAGCATTTAACAGCTATTGCTTGAAGTGATACATTGGTTCGGTGACTTTCCCTAATTAAACATTCTTTTTTTTTTTTGTATTTCTCTTCATTTTCTTTTTCCTTCCTTCTCTCTTCTTTCTCGCTCAATGAGGAATTACAGAATCTTTGCTAGTTGAGATATGTTTTGTTATTTCCCGTCTAATGCTTATATAAAATTACTAAATTTTGGTCTCAATTTCAAAACCCCACTTGATTGAATGTGAAGGGTGAACAATTGTTGAAATTTGAAAAATCATGGACCAAATTTCATCAATAAGAAAGGAAGGAATTAAGCATTTAGAAGTTACCGTTTGAAATGCTAACTTGGTTCAATGACTTTCCTTAATTTTCTCAAATTTCCATTGTCGTTGTGAAGAAGGGAACAAAGGAAACCTTATAGTGATCTAATTAAATTGCAATGAATAAGTAACTTAAATTAATCAATAATTTTGAATCATGTTGGCATAAATTCCGAGCCATTTTGATGGTGTTAGGGAACTCATGGCTAAGGAAAAAGAATTTATTTTGGATTATATATGTGTGTGTGTATATATATATTATATACATACATATACATATGATTATTACATGTGAATAGAAATTAAATAAATAAATAAACACAAGATTTGAGAAAAAGAGGAGAAATTAGGCTGTCCTAAAGTTTATTTGAATTAAGAATAATTTTTGTGATAAAAAGTTAAATGTGCATGACTTGTTATTATATGGCCATATACATTGGTATTGTGCAACATCTTAAACTGTTCTTCACGTGAAACATATTTGTTTATATACTCTGGTGCCTTGGAAACAACTTCTTAAATTATTTTGTGTTAATCTTGGCATTTATTTGTGCTACTCTGAAATTTTGAGAAATTTTGACTTCATTGACTTAATTTCTGCCACTGAATGCCATCCATGTTGGGCCAGTAAACTACTTTTGAAGAGAAAATTTTCCTTGACTCTCCAAACACTCAAAAGAAAATTGCTATGGTAACT
The DNA here is from genome assembly GCA_037074485.1 of Delonix regia. Lineage (NCBI taxonomy): Eukaryota > Viridiplantae > Streptophyta > Magnoliopsida > Fabales > Fabaceae > Delonix > Delonix regia. Next base: position 2,201,111 of record CM073460.1, on the reverse strand, counting down.
AAATTGATATATATATATATATATATATTATGAGTACGTGGAGCCATACTTTCCGACTTGGAAGACTTGTGTCAAGGGTTGAGATTACCTCCACTGATGCAAATCACTGGAGAATCTCTCGTAGGTATTTTTAGGTAGTTAAATTCATCTGTTGGTCACTTTTTCGTCACGTCATCAGCTTAATATGATTTTTGTTTTTATTAGAACCTGCAGTGCTAATATATTTATCCCTTCACTTGCCTGGTCTCTTTCTTCTTTCTTTTCTCCATTTTCTCACTCTTCCATCGTCTCCTCGGTTACTCAGCACCATTTTCTAGCAATTTCCAACCAAAATTAACGCACCCCCTGTTTTCCGGCACAAAAAAATGGCCTTCAACTCTATTCTTCTCTTCAACTCTTTTGTTTAGAGGATGTAACTTCTCATGTTGGACTCTAAATGAGCCGATTTTCAGGTAGGATTCACAGACTTCAAGAGGCCCAGTAAATTTCCATAACCAATTCCTGAACTATCTTGTTCAACATTAAAACAAGCTCAGAAACTTTGGAAGCCAAAGAGACCTCTGTTTTCAAGAATGATATATTTTATAACACAAAAAGATATAATCAGGACTTCTTTATGGCCTTCATTTACTGATACTTACATGTCCTCCCTGCAACCAAAGAATGATTTTCTACTTTGTAGGGAAACTTCAATGCCATTATGCCATTCTAATAAACATTCTCCTTCTGAGTTATGAAAACATGAATACAGATTATAGAAGTATAAAGCATTTAGCTTCTTGGGTCTCACTTCAACATGTCCCCATTCCTCTAGTCCATCATGGCTTGTCAAAGCTGTCGCTGTTAGGGCTTTGGCACAAAAAAAAGGGAGGATTTGCCACGATCTAAAGAAAGAAGAAGCCTATCACAGACGCTACTTTGCACTGCAGGTTTTAAGAAAAACGCAGTAGATGATGTGGCAGGAGACTAAGAGATGAATCGAACAGTTTAGAAGGCCCAACGGGAGATTCTCCAGTAGGATGCTTACTGGAGGTGATCTGAACCCGTGTCCAAGTCTTTCAGACAATGAAAGGGCCAATAGTGGCATCTTAGCAGAAAGAAAAAATAAAGAAGAAAGATTTACCTAAAATCTCTTAACTCTCACAAAATTCAAGTTTCTGATACTCCTAAAAAATAGAAAACTTTATATAGCAATTAGAAAATGAATTAATAGTTATATAAGACTTCTCAAATTCATCCGAGTGGTTCCAAGTACAAATCCTTCTAAGAACATATATTATGAATTATAATATAATAATAAGTCGAGAAAATAAATAAATAAATTAATACAAAGAATTGTTTTTAATTTTCAAAAAAAAACTTTGAAAAAGTCAGAAAGGGTATATGCCACACCAAGACCAATCAAAAGAAGATGGTTTTGTTATGAAATGAAAGCGCTAATACGGAATTATTCATAGTTTCTTCGCTAGTTTTTTGAGGAAAATTCAATTATGATCCTTTACTTTGGTCTCGAAATCAATATGATTATCCTAAGATAAAAAATGTTAAAATAGACATTTAAAGATTAAAAGGTGAATTAATTTATTTCAAAATACCATTATTTTTTAAAAAGTTTTATTTTTGGAAATCAAGTTAATCTCAGAACCGAAAGTAAGATATCAAAATTACATTTTATTGGTAATTCTTTAGTGTTATAATTCATTCATTCATTAATGGCATAATTATTTTGGACCTATCTTCAAGACATATAAGCATATAAACCCCCACACTCTTCAAAATTTAATCGAAACGTTTGATTTAAAATACTAGGAATCAAAATGATCCTTTTTTCAACAAGTTTACGGTGTCCAAAGCGGGAATGGATTTTCTCCATTCGAATGAATGTGCAGTAAGCGCAGTTGCACTGATTTAGTGCTTTTTAGTTCATTCAAAAAATAACATAAACTAAAATGAAGGAAAAAAAAAAAAAGAAGATGCACTGTAAATGCATGACTTGATTTTAACTGTAACCAATATAAACCCGTCCAAAGCGGGCATGACTTCCAATTAAAAGTAGTGTATGGTTTTTTTTTTTTTTTGTCATTCAATTTTTCACACCACAAAATAATAATAATTAAATAAAAGTTCACTTTCAATTTCTAAGTTTTTTATTAGTATCTTGTGTTTGTTTTTATTTCAATTGATATTAGATGTGAATATTATACTTCACTTAGATACTTTATTCCCTACACTCTGAAAATTTCAATCAAAACATGTGATTAAAAATATTTAGAATCTAATGTATGAATGATTATAATAATAGTTCCAACTTCAAACTACATATTCAAACAAAATAGTACATATTTTAAAAAGTTTACAGTACGTCATCGTGCAAAGCGGGCATGACTTCGAACGGAGAGAAATGAGTTTTTTTCCCTTCGATATTTCTGATTAAACCAACTCTAAAAAGTTGAAAGAGGACATAGACCCTACTTTCCTTTCTTCTGTTCCATTTTCAAATTATTGTGTCCCACACTTTTTATTAATCTCTCTTCTATTGAAGTTGGGAGTGATCAAGACGTTGAAGACTTGTGTCCCAAATGTAGAAATAGACTTTAGCAACCTTCCTTCAAAGAAGTCACCAAACTTTCCTTCTGACAAAGAAAGGGTCAAGATAGAGTTGTTCATATATAGCTCTTGAACCCCTTGAGGCCCCCATTAGTTTGTTCACTAGTTCTTCAGTTTTTAGCTGCACGAGTGTCTCTCACAATATACTCCAATGAGAATTCCAGCCATGTTCTGGCTTTCTTTCTCTCTACTATGGGGTATGTATAAGTTTCCACGCCTCTATGGTTTCTGGCCTCTGTCTTGATGACCAGAAATCGTTGTTGCTCCAATTAAACAAGGACCTCAAATTCGACTCTGCAGATTCCAACAAACTGGTGTTTTGGAATGAAAGCCTTCATTGCAGTCAATGGAGTGGTGTAACTTGGGATGATGGGGGACATGTTACTGGTCTAGACCTAAGTGAGAAATCAATATCTAGTGGATTTGACAATTTTAGCTCTCTCTTTAGTCTCCATTATCTTGAGAATTTAAACTTGGCGTACAATTTCTTCAATTCTGTGATTCCATCTAGAATTGAAGTGTTCAAGAACTTAACTTCTCTGAATTTGACAAATGCTGGCTTTGTGGGGCAGATACCAGTGGAGATTTCTCATCTTACAATGTTAGCTATTCTTAATTTTACTTTTGTAAGAGATTTGAAACTTGAGAACCCCAATCTACTGAAGATTATTCAGAATCTCACTAAAATCAGAGAACTGTATCTGGATGGTATTAGTATATCACTTATGGAAAATGAATAGGGTTGTGCAGTATCTGGATGGTATTAAGCATGCAAGACTGCAATCTATCAGACCCACTCTTCACTGGAAAAGCTTAAAAATCTCTCAATAATTTATTTGGATAACAATTTGTCAGCCCCAATGCCTGAATTCTTTGCAAAATTCTCAAGTTTAACCGATCTGAGTCTCTCTTCTTGTGGTTTGAGTGGCTGGTTTCCAAAAGATATCTTCCAGGTACGCTCACTCACTTTTGTGGATCTGTCACAAAATTTTGATCTTCAAGGTTCTCTGCCACACTTCCCACAAAATGGATCTATTTAAACATTGAAGCTATTTGAGACAAAATTCTCTGGAGCATTACCATGTCCCATCAACAACTTGCGACAGTTGTCAACATTAGAAATTTCTGACTGCCATTTTGATGGGACACTACCTGATTCGATGTCAAATCTCACTGAGCTCTCTAGTCTAAACTTGTCATTCAATAACTTCACAGGTCCAATCCCATCAATTGGTATGGCCAAGAAGCTTTCTTACATAGACCTATCTGATAATAAATTAAGTAGTGCAATTCCTTTGTCTCTATTTTCGCTCCCATTGCCAGAGACTCTACATCTTTCTAACAACCATTTTCAAGGCCAGTTGAATGCAATTTCAAATGTCTCTTTCACCATGTTACAAGAATTTGATTTAAGCAGTAACCATTTTGAAGGGCCTATTCCTCAATTTATTTTCATCTCAAACAAATTGAGTTTCTCCAACTTTCTTCAAACAAGTACAATACAACTAGATATGATTTGGAGACTTGAAAATCTAGATACACTTGGTCTTTTAAACAACAACTTGTCAATTGATACAAATGTTAAGGATGAACACCTGCTTTCCTTTCCCAAGATGACTAGTGTGTATTTGGCATCCTGCAAGTTGAGACAATTCCCTGCATTCTTGAGAAAGCAATCCACATTACAGGAGCTAGACCTCTCAAACAACCAAATTGCAAATTTGGGAGCTTGCCAATCTTACTTAGTTAAATCTTTCACACAATTCACTTCATGAGATAGAAAGACCCCCACATTATTTTCGCCCCTATTTGTATGTACTTGACCTTCGTGACAACAACGTACAAAACACACTTCCAGCATTTATATTAGCTAATTTTATGGACTACTCATTCAATAGCTTCAACTCTGTTATTTCACCCCTTGGGCTCCCTATAAATTTTCTCTCTTTCACACAATGCTCTTCATGGAAGAATTCAATGCTTCAGATCTTGAAGATCTTTCCTTTAACAGTTTTAATGGGATGATTCCCCATTGTCTAGCAAAACCTAAGAATCTTATGGTATTAAATCTGGGAAAAAATAATCTTAGTGGCAATATTCCCAATACTTTTCAAGCTTCATATGGTCTACTGACTCTTGACCATGATAGTAATAATTTACAAGGGCCATTGTCAAAGTCTATATCCAATTGCACCTAATTACAGGTGTTAGAACTTCAAAATAATAGGAATATTGATCAATTTCCTTGCTTCTTGGAGAAATTATCTAACATCCTTGTAATACCCACCAAAAAAAAAACTTAGTCAAAGAAAAATATAGATGCAGATAAAATTTTATCTGAGAATGTAACCAAAGTTAGTACCTAAACTTCACTCTGTGCATTTTTAGCACTTATAACTCAACTAAATAAAGTAACCAAGTATCTGTTAGAAAAATTTTGATATGATAAAATAAATATATAATAATATTTTTTCATTAAAACATTTTAAAAATTCTCAATTATTCTTAATAATTTCACCTAACCCCCAATTATTCAACTAACCTTCAGCTATATCCTAAAAACACCAAAATTTTATCACAAACTCCATCATTTTCGCACATCCTTCCTCTCATTTTGCAACCAGAAATTCCTCCCTTCCAACCATTGTCACCATCGTCCAACCACCACCGGAGGTTTACCCGCATCCCAATGTCTCAACCGACACCTCCCAGACTACCAGTAGCCTCCCCACAGCCGAAAAATTGCGATCTAAACCCCTCACGGTGCAAAAACTTTTCCGACCAACTGGAGCTCCCTCCGGCCTTGTTTGACCTCACCGATGACTCCTCTCAGCCACAGCAGCCCTGTTGACATCCTACCCACCTCTGCCAGACGCCACACCGCTGAAATTTCATCAATTTTTCGACGACTCGAAAACCCAAAAACAACCTGATATTTGAAGCTTCAATTCATGATTTTTGTGTCTTTAATCCAATTAAACATATATTTTCACTTTATGCACTGATTTCACATATTTCTCCCACATTTACACTGATCAATTCGGTCCAATTTGCTCATAATCGAAGAAAAGCCAATTTGGGACTATTCATCCGCTAAAATCACTATTCATGCAAGAAAGTGATGAAATTGAGCTCAATTCGGGTTGTTTGCTTCAAATTGAGTTAGGATTACACTTCTAAGGTGAATTTTGCACCTTTATCCTTTGAAATCACTAATCAATTGTATATTTTAGCTTCCGGATTGAAAAATCCCAATTTATGGGTCTAGGGGCAATTTGAAAATTTAGTAAAAATTGTGTTCTTAGGACTTCTTAAATTTTATTATGCATCTAGGGAGTGATTTAGAATTTTTAGAAATTTTAGTTTGAATTTTAGAACAAAATTCGAATCTTTAGTAATTTTATTAAAATTTTCATGAAGAAAATGGAAGGAAATTAGAAGGAAAAATATAAATGGCTTGTTTGTGTAACAATAAATATTATTTGAGGTTAAATTGAAATTATGAAATTTATTAGATGACCCTTAAGTGAAATTTGTGTTATGGTAGGTGTTAAAAATTTAATAAGTGCATAATTGAATAAAATAATAATTAATAGTAATAGCAATAATAGTAATGATAATAATAATAATAATGATAGTAGTAATAATAATGATAATAAGGGTAATAAAATGAAATATAAGTTATAAGAATTTTAAAATATTCCTTAAGCGGCCCATAAATTAAATTTCCAAATAATTAGTAAAGAAATAGATAAAATGGATAAAGATGAATAAAAAAATAATTAATTAGCTCTATGACAAAATTAAATAATTAAATTAATTATAAGGATTGCATGTTAAGAGTATTTTATTTAATATTTTTTTAGGTGACTAGAATATTTTCAACAAAGAAATTATAATCAAGGATAGAAGGAGGTTGGTATACTTCTCTCAGGTGAGTAGATAATCCTAATTATGCGGAATATTATTTTAAATTATTCGTGATGATATTGAATATTGAATTATTAGAAATACTGGAATGTAAATTTTGAAGTGGTATGATTTTGAAATTTCTAATATTCGTACATGGATAATTATTTATCTCTGAAATATTGGAAATATGTCTAAGCACAACCCTGTAACTAACGGTAGTTAACGTTAGCCATAGTACACTGTGATTGGTATTCTAATAAGGTTGAGTATGATACATTTACCTCTATATTCTGTTTGAGGCCGAGAGCCATTATGATATTTACTCAGAGTCTATAGTCGTATGAATATCTGTTCTGATTTGTTATCACTAGCCTTGGGCTAGCTTTGTACTCTGTACTTATGATTGGTTCTGTAGGAGATTCCCAATTACATTCTATTGATGATTTTTCTTTGTTTAATATCATTGAATTATGTCTATATGATATATGGTTTTAAATTTTGAAACACGTGCCACTATAAGTTTGCCTTAATTTTTGCAATATTAGAATTACTTGCTCACTGAGTTTTCACTCACCCTATTATTTAACATTTTTCAGATCTCAGTGCCAATCCAGAACGTCTACCTTCGAAATTTTAATCTTGGCGATTAATTCCCTGGTGAGCCTAACCTACTGCTAGAGCTATGCCTTTTATTATTTTTATGATTCAGTTTAATTACTCTCTGGTAAATAGGCTAAATGTTTAATGTATTACTATGGTGTGTCAAAAACTATCTGTATAAAAAATTATGTGCTCTATGTTTGTTTAATATGTATTTATATAAATTCTGTCATTATAAGGGTTCCGACAGGTTCATGAAGATAAGTAACACCTCATCTTCGTACCAGTCACGCCTTATCGGCTTAGGTCGTGAGATATCCTTTATACAATGTGAATGTTTGATTTTAGATATTCAGTTTGCTTATTTATTTTGGTTCTTGCACATAAGCAATGTAAATTCTTGTCTCTTTTTTCAAGTCCATGATTGTTCCTGTGTCCTATTTATGTTGTTAGAAACATTTGCATTTGATACTACTAACATGGTTTAATACATTGGTACAGTGGATTAATGTTATTTATTCCCGTACTTAAACTTTTAAGTTGGTTTTATAATTAAATATTGTGTTTCGTTATTTATCTAGCATACATGACATTTTATATATATATATATATATATACACATGCGTGCACACACATTTCTTTTAATTTATTTTGAGCGGGTTGGTCTTCTTTGATGACAATAGTTGAAATGAATTGTATTGATAGTTACATTTAAGTGTAAACCCACAAATAAAACTTTTATTTGGGCTTGTTTTTTTTTTTTTGAAACTTTCTCATTTTTAAAATCAGTTTCTAGAAATTTGTTTTAGATTAAAACCTTATTTTGATCCCTTAATTAGAGTTATTTTTTAAGTTAATTCCTTACTCAATTTAATAAGTAATTTGATCAGCCAAATTTCATCCAATGTGATCCCTCCTCTGACACGGTTAACTGAGATAGTGGCGGGGCAGTTGAAAAAAAAAGCTGTAACTCTATTTGCTAACTCTGAAAAATTTTAAAACCTCCTGCCATGTCATCGATGTTCTGTGTTTCCATACTATTAGCCAGCCTTCCTCCACCTTCTTCCTCTTAGTGCGACTCAGAGGAATGGCCGATTAGCATCTCAGAAGGCTTTATCTTCCTCTACTCCACATTTCTTACTTATCGACATTCCCCTTTGGTCTGCTCTCACTCTTCTCCTCACACAATGCTCCTTTAAGCATGATCGACACTCAAGACAATGGGGAAACACCGATTAGCATAGTGGGCTTCCAAGGTAAGTCTATTGCGCAATTTTCGTTTTCTGGCATTTCCCATGTAGATTATTGTCATTATCTGTCTGAATATGATTGTTCCCAAGTTGATTAACTAGGTGATGAATATTGATGTTTGGCATGGGATGGGTGCTGGAATATGTAATTTCTTTGTTTTGTTGTTGTTGTGAATCCATTATGAAAATTTTCTGACTGTCAGTCACAAGTCTGCCAATTTAGCCATTTTGTTTTTTATCTGACTGTCAATAACATTTTGTGAATCAGATTGTTTCCTTAAGCATTATGATGGGTTAACATGAAAGGTACTTGAGGATCCCGATTGTGGGTATGTCTGAGGGACAAAGATAGATGTCTCCTCTCTACAAAAAAGCCTCAAATTATGGCTTAGGGTGGTCAAGGTTCACAAAGTTGGTTTTAAAAATAAGATTCTATCTTTTATTTAGATATGCCTGAAAGTAAATTATAAAAGACAATTGAAAAGAATAAAGAAGAGATATGAATAATAGTAATCAGTTGAGAAAAAAATTATAATACATACATACATACATACATACATATATATATATATATATATGAAGAAAAGACATGATCTTCTATTCAGGTTTCTTTCCTTCTGAGTTTTTTCTTTTTGTAGTGCATATGACTATGTTCTTAACTTCAGCATACAAATAATGGTATTTCTATGTTGTTGAGGTAGAGGAATTATTATACTGAAGTGATATGTATCAATAGCTAACAAGTTTATTATCCAATATCAATCCATCCACAAAATCTTGTTTATGAATAATTATATCTTTAAATGGCTTCTTCAAAAGGTAAATTACTTATGTTATCCGTAGCACCCAATATCCTGATCTCTCTTATTAGAATTTCTTTATGTGTGACAAAAGTTATTAGTGAACCTGACGCAAAAGCTGTCTTTATATAATGCTGAGAGAAAGTCATATATGAAGTGCTTCTGTTTCTTTATGATCCATCAAAGTATTGGAAGAACTCCAAAAGGTGTTTTAATCTTTTTTTTTTTTTAAAATGTTCAAATCTAAACATGTCTTGTCTACAACTGCTTCTATTCATTCATTCGTTCTTGTTCTTTTCCCCTTATCTACCACTGAGAATCAACATAGACTTGAAAGAATAGCAAATAAATAAAACTTATGCTTTCAGTATTTAGTTGCAAATATGTTAACGAAGTTGAAAACAGTTTTTAAATACTCGGATAAATTATAGTCTACTTTGATATGAAATAAGTTTGTTCATCTCTTTATTCCATAGGTGATTTGAACATTCGAGTCGAAGTATTTATTTATGTTGTTGGTGACTTTTATGCAGGGGCCAAATCAGACATTGCTGGAACAGTTGAATTCCTCTTGGATGTATTTTTTAATAAACAATTGCTGCTGGAACAGTTTTAGAAGAATTGAATAGAAAAGGACTTATTGACAAAAGCGATGGTGCTTGTGTAATATTTGTTAAAGATAGCGAAATCATTTAATCATTTTTTGCTCCAATTGCTTAGTGTATATAAGCAGCTGCGCACTTGTTTGTGCCTACAAAAAGCTATTTTGTGGCATATTTCAGCATTGCTCGAGTAACATAATTGTATTGGTTTATTAAAAGCTGAGTTATCTTATAACTGAAGTTCTTATAAGCTTCTCATTCATATCAATTAGAAAAAGAAAATATATGTGGATAGAGTAAAACTTAATCCTTATATCTATATATTGACTGAGAAAAGAAAAAAAAAACTTCAGTTCGCCTAAACATAATACAAATACAGTATCTCTCCTGTTGCCAAAATTGTTGTTACCAAGAGTTCTGCTAAAACTGTGAGGCTGTCAAATTTATGCTGAAAATTTATGTTGTAAACTGTGAGGCTGTCAAAAGTGTTGCTGTCAAGAGTTCTGCCATCAAGGCATTTTTGTGCTATCAAGAGTTGAGCTATTAAATTTTTGCTGTAATATGGTTGCTGTGAAATTTGTTGATGTCCTGTAATACGGTTGCTGTGAAATTTTTTGCTGTTAAGATTTTGTACTGTCAATCCTTAAATTGTCAGTTTTTCTGTTGTTGGAGAATTACCAGCTTCTCTGTCATTTGTTCCTTTGGACCTTCAATCTTCAATTATTAAGGCACGTCACATTACATGTAAGACAGTATAAAAGGCAAATCACAGCTAAAAAACAGTTCATTAACATTCAAACACATATCTTCACTTATGCTTATCCTTGTAGCAGTTAAAAACCAAAATATAATTATGATAGAGCCACGACACCCATGACAAAAAACATTACTACCGCCGTATACTTTTATTTACTATCCTAATACAAGTAATACTTCAAGTTTAAATACCAGAATACAATTATGATAGAGCCCATGACACCAATGACAGCCACAATATTTGCCAATATTTTCACTTTAAGCTTTTCCTTCTCGCAGTTAAAGCACTTTGGGTCCTCTACCCATTCAAAGAAATTGCAACCTTCAGCTACAGTAGCTGGTTTCACAAAAGGAGCAACCAGATGCAGAGTTTCTTAGATATGGAAGTTCTCAAGTATTGAAAAAGACACCATAATATATAATGCAACGAGTTTGTTGACAATGAGAATGTATAACACATATAAGTAGAACTTAGGATTGTTAATAACCAAGCCAGGCATGCGATCCAAATACTAAGGACCTATTTGATTGTCAGAATTGATACAATTAGATTGAGAATAGGAATAGAAGTTAGAGTGAGAATGAAAATATTAAAATGTTCTTTGGTTGGAAATGAATGAGAATGTGTATGTCTTCTTTTACTTCATTTGATTAGTAGATTACACATGGAAATTAATTAGGTAGTGTATATATTTTACTATATTATCTTTTATCATAAAACTAAAAAAAAAATGCAGGCATCTCTTTGAACTATTATTTAATAATAATATTATATATTAATATATATATATATATTTAATTGTATATTAATATCTATTTAATTATTAATATAATAATGTATATTTAAAAAATTAATAATAAATTAAAATTAATAATTTAATAATAAATTGAATAAATAATAATTAAATATAATAATAATAAATTAAAAATAACAATTTAATAATAAATTAATTAATAAATAATAATAAAATGAATGATTAATAATAATAAAATAATAATAAATTAAAAATAATGAGTTAATAATAAATTAAATAAATAATTATAAATTAGGATTTGATGTATCACAAAAATATTTTTGTTTAAAAATTATTATAAGTAGAGACACTTTTGTCAAGCATATTTTCATTCTTAAGAAACCAATCTCATTTTATAGTTTTAGCTAATGAGAGAACTCTTCTTTATATGATGGTGAGCAGGTTCCTAAGAAATAGGAATAAGGACCCAATTTATTAACCAAACATGGTATCATTCCCTCGCCTTGATTTTAGCAACCAAATGAGCCATAATATCTACTAATTCACTAGGTGCTAAGCATACAAACATATAAAATATGAATAAGAGAAGCTGAATGAAATATTCATCTTGAGTAATACAGATTATAAAATATAAATAATTTTCATTAGACTTAGTCTAATTTAAATTGCACTTGAATAATTTTTTATTATATATAGTATTTTAATTACATAATTATATATTTTTATAACTATTTATTAACTAAAATAAACTCTTACAAGTTTATGTTATAAGTTTACCTCTTCTTTACGAGTTCACATAAACTTACAAGTTTTACAACCTTGTATTCATTTAATTAGCTCATTGTTGACACTTCTTTCTTATTAATTTTGTATAACTAATTTTATAGAGATTGTTTAATTTATTATATTTTCCTTATAAATATATTACTAAGTTTAATTTTTTATTAACACTTATAAATACTGTTAATTTAAAAATATATTAATATATAATAAAACAATATAATTTTTTCAAACTAATTACTTGTTCGATCTTCCTCATCTCTTTATTCTTTCGCTAAGATGTCATGTCACAATTGGCCATTTCATCGTGACTTTATTGTGGACACAAGTCTTCAAAGTCGGAAAGTTTGGGCCTACGATCTCATTGACCTTTTTTGGTTTGGTCTAATTAGAAACATTGAATAGAAAAAAACTAAAATATAACTCTAAGTTTTGCCCGCAAAATTTAATTTTGATATGAAATTATTGTAAAAACTTGCTTTGTATTTAATGAATTATGTTGATGAAAAAATTTAATTCTGATATGAAAGTTTTCAAAGATAAATCACAGGTATGAAAAATCATGTTTAATCTAAATTAAATTTTTTAAAAATTAAATTGATTCAAAAATCACTTTTCTTTCATTCGAATTCTAACACATACTAAGCATGTTTCAAATTTACCCTCATTATCTAAAATTCATAATACTAAAGGAATCGGACAATGAATACCATTAAAATAAATTATTATAAAGACAAAAAAATCAATTTGAAAACATTAAGAAAATTATAAACTTATATCTATTAAGTTTGATGGTTTCAGTGACACCAAAACATTTCTGGACTCAATCATACTGGATGAACACTTAGGGTGCATTGGATGGGCTAGAAAGTAACGTCATTTGGGTTAAGGATGGACCAACCCATCCCACTATGATGATTGGGCCTGATTATGATTCAAATGTGGTGTGGTTGATCTTTCACTTGAAGTTGGGAATCTCTGAGAAATATCATCTAATTATTGCCATGTTTACTAGTTTTATATTTTATCTATCTAAAGTATACTAAAATTTTAATTAGATTACAGTACATTCTTTTCTTTCTTTCTTTCTTTCTCTCTCTCTCTCTCTCTGCCTCTCTCTTCCCCACTCCAAATTAACTAGAAATTGAGGTAGGAGATTGAGTCAAATACTAATAATCATTGACTAAATATTTATTAAAGAAAAAAAATTTCCAAACAATATGCTACCAACATAAATTCTTGTCAGATTTTCATTAATTTAAACCGGTATGTACAAAATTCATGATATCATCTTATCATTCTTATATAAATGAAATATTCTAACTATATACAAAACAATTTACTATCCATTACAGTATTTTATACTTTTCTCTAAGGTCAACCGTAATTCTCATGACGACTTCAATGACCATAATTAATACATAATTTTGCATATACAATGTAATTACTTTAGCCATCCAAAAAACTTATAAATTTATTGTTTCAACCTTTCTACTAGTTAACTCAATTAATTTACACTAAAATATTTCAATGTCATTAAAAATGCTCATATGCTTTAAATTCACATAATTCCTATCTGCTTCACCTCCCATTTCTAATGTTATACCCAACACAAGACCTTGATGCTCCAAATTACAAAAATAATATTAAACATACTTGTCAATCATAATTATCTTAATTGTAAATTCTAATACCATACTAATTCCCAAATAACTCTATCATTACCTCTTTTTTAACTTTTAAATTGTCCAATATTACCCATTGGGTCAACATTAACCAAGTAATTTATTCAATAAATTATAATCACTTCCAATGTGCTTTCATTTGTCAAGTTTTCTCTAATCAACAATTACATATAAAATAATTTGAAGAAAATTCCCAAATGACTTATTATTTCAACAACAATTTCCAACAATTTAACTTGTTCTTCTAATGTTGCATTTTCTACTTTGTTTCAAGGACATTGAGCTCCTTACTACTCAGACCAACATCTATTGGTATAGTGATGATATTATATAATTTAATGTACACACTAGGTTGCATATATTATTGAAAATCTGACAAAAACATACGTTCGTAGCATATAATTAAGAAAGTTGTCTTTTATTTAATAAACGTTTAGTCAATAATGTGCTGTAACCTAATTACAATTTTAGTTTGTACTTTAGATAGGTAGAATATAAAACTAATAAACATAGCAATTAAAAGATATTTCTCAATGAGATTCCCAACAACAAGTGAAAGGTCTACCAAACTTGATTCTTAAAGAGGCCCAATATAGTGGGTTGGGTTGGCATATCATTGGCCCAAATGAAGATTATTTAGCCCATGCAATGCAACCCTCAAAACTTTGGTGTGTAATTTGTTTAGTACGATTGAGGATTTTTTTTTTTTTTCTATTACTGAAACAAGATTAGTAATTGATTTTTTTTTTTGGGGGGTGCAGTAATCAAACTTAATAGAGATAAGTTTGTAATTTTTTTTTTAATGTGACCATTTTGATCCCTCACTTTGTGCTTCGCCATCAATTTAGTCTTTTATTAATTTGTAGTGACAAAATAGTATTTTAAAAATTTAAAAATAAAAAAAATATTAGTCCTTCAAAATGATTATGAGTGGCTTACCCTTAGCTTAATTAAGGATTACTTTTGTTTATTATTGAATTTTTTAGTGACCATTTTGGTACCATAAATTTGTGAATGACTAAATTGATATTGAGACAAAAAGTGAGAAACTAAAATAGTATTTTTTCTCAAAATGTTGTTGTCTTCAATAATGTTTTATTTTAATAGTATTCGTTATCTAATTGTTCTACTATTATAAATTTTAGATGAAGAGGATAACTATGAGATAAGAGAGAGAAATGAAGATGAAATGTGATTTAACGTTGTCGTAAACATTAGAATTTGGTCCAGTTTGATTTGGTTTAACACAATAGGGTGATGGATTAATGCTGACCGTCCTTAGATTTGAACTTGAACTATTAGTTTGGTGTTATTAAGGTGTTTTATGATATTTTATTTAGCATACAATGCATGCCTTTTAATTTTTTTTTAAACACTAATTTTTTTATTGTGAAAGTATTAGTTTTACCCTCACATTACTAAAGAAGGAAGTAGTTGTGGCTGATTTTGTATTTTGAATAGAAAAGTATTTTTTATAAATAATAAAAAAGTTTTGAAAATGCAGAAAACCGTCAAAGAAGCCTCCAAAATGGGCCAGACACGCGTATAATGTAAATAATTTCATTTACTTTAATATTAATTTTTTTAAAAAAAATATTTCTGTCCTCAAAATTTATATTTGTACAAAAATTTTAGAAAAATATTTTTATGTTAAATAAAGTATATTAATAATAAGATTTATTTTTCAAATAAAAGTTTTGAAACATGAATCAATGGCATACATTAATACTGTAGCTAGATGTTGATCATTATATCAACTTGAACATTTTTAATAAAACAAATTATCACAGTATAAACTGAATTTTCATTAAAATAAATAAATATGATTATATATTAAATTTTAGATAAATAAATGGAATGTGTTACTGCCACTTTGTAATAAATAGAATCATTAAAGCTTCCCTTTGGTGTCTCAAGTTCAACGCATTACATTGAAAGCCTTCTTCTATTTTAATATATTAGCTTTCAATTGAAAGCACACAGCCCTCCTCACTATAAAAAAGAAAAAGAAAAAGAAAAGCCTACCGAAGTTTTCTGTTTTATACATACATGATCAGTTTTTTTGTAGATTTGGTCTGATTATCTATCTGAACCGAATTGAATGGTTCACTTACTTATTGGACTAACAGTTCAATCCATTATTTTGAGTTTGATGACTGTAATTGAATTACCCTTTAAACACGTCTTTGAATTTAATGCAAAGCATTGCAAGAACTTTCAAAAAATGGTGGTCAATTTGGATGTGCGATCTGGGAGAGAAAAATTTTCTTGACGTCTAAAACACGTAATTGAAAGTTGCACAAAAGAGCAAAAATTGAAAATTTTTGTATGCCAGTATACTGATATGAATCATGAGAATTAATACTATAAATAATTTTTTTCGAATTTCTGTATTATTGTTATCTATGAATCTCTCAAGAGCAACGCATGCATAATAATAATTATTAAGCAAAAGTGCAGTAAGTTTCACTCAGATTTTTGTTTTCATGTTTTTTCAATTGAAATTCATCGTAAATAGTCTCAACAACATAGATATTCTACTTGACGTAGATATTTTTCATTAATTGTATTCCTCACTATATTTATTTTTTAGCTATCTAAAGAACTACATTTAAATAAACCCCACATTCTCCAGAATTCAATCAAAACATTTGATTTAAAATACTAAGAATCTAATGTATTAACAACTGTAATCATAGGTCCAACTTCAAATTGCATGTTCAAATAAAATTATCATTAATTATATCTATAAATATATAGTGTCATCGTGCAAGCCGGGCATGACTTTAAATAAAAAGTAATATGTGAATTTTTTTTCTTTTAATATTTCTAATTAGTCCAAACCACCCAAAAAGTTGAAAGAGATCGTAATGTTATGGAGCATAGCAGGCATGACTTCATTCAAATCCATACAAGTCCATTTCTTCGTTTTCATCTTTATATAATTGTGTCCCTCGTCAGTATAGACTTCGTCAATGTTTCTTGTTTTCAGTGTTCCGAGTATGACTATGAAGACTTGTGAGTTGCGTCCACTATAGAGTCATTCACACAATGAAACCGCCATTCAATAGTGACATCTTAGCAAAAGAAAATGATCATGGAGAAGGATTTCTTGAAGAAATTTCCTAACCAGTTCTTTCAAAATTGTACAACAATGATGATTCTCTGCGGAAAAAAAAAAAACGTATAAACCCACAAAACTCTCATAACCAAAATTACTTTCCTTCAAAATCCAGGAATGTAGATAACCTGATCCAATTATACTCTGTCTTTGAACCGTTCATCCTAATAAAAAAAGTCATTTGTCTCAGATTCTACGCCCATTTAGCACTGCAAGTCTCTATTCTAAAATTATCATTAATTTCTTGCAAAAAAATTTTACTATTATTAAACAACGAAAGGCACCTATGTTCCAAGAAAACTAAAGCAAAAGAAAGACAATTATATGTTAATCATAATCTATTTTGTATAAGTGTTGTTGCTTATTTACAGTTATATATATATGGGATCATTTTTTGTGCATTCACAATTTTAAATATACTAGTGTAACTAATTATAATATAGGGATATAATTGTAATAATATCAACATAAAAAATGATAATATTACAATTATAATTCTATATTATAATTGAGTGCAAATCCTATATGTGTGATAGTAATTGTTCCGTGGCAAAAGTTGAAGTGTGAAACTGAATCACAATCCAAATGTGGTGCTTGTACTAGGTCATTATTAAAAAAAAAGAGTTACGATCTAATTAATATTTATAATTTTAGATCTTCAAATCCTGACAGAGTGACTTTACGTGTATATATATATATACACACACACACACACACACACATATATATATATATATATATATATTCTTGCCCATTGATTTAGATGAGGCTGAAAGGTTTGTTCATAACCTTTTGAAATCCTTACACAGTTAGTAAGATTGTTGTCTTACATACGTTAATTATCATCTATTTTATATATCTTTGTTTAAATAGGTGCAATATATTGCAGATGCCTTTCATTAATTACTGTAGGTAAAATAGATGTTTAACACGAAAAATTAATTGTGAACTTTAACTTCAACTTTAGTTTATCCTACTCTAAAGTATCTAGTATCCATGTCTTTTATGCTTCAATTTTTGAAATCATAAATTTTATTGGAAGTTATTCGAAAAGCTTCTTTTGTGCTGGCTGGATTCATATATGTTCATTGCAAAAAAGAAGCTTTGGTTCGATATATTACATATTGTACTCCATGTCATTTGGTTCGATAGTTTTCTTTTCTTTTTCTTTTTTTGTCTTTTGTGGTTGTGGTTTAATTGAAGTATTATCCCAATACATTTTTAGTTTGTTCTATCATGAATTAACTACTATATGTGATATATTTTGTTTAAATTTTAAAGACTGTAAACATGCAAATGTTAGACTAATAAACATTTTAATATTATTATAATACTATTGTTAGAATTAATAACCAAACAATAATTGGGCAAAACTATAGTTTTCAAACCCAAGTTTGTGAAAGACCAAGCCGCGTGTATAGTATTAATACATGACATTTCAAGAACTTTTAGACAACAATGGTTTGGACGTGTAAACTACTCTTCCAGAGTTTTCTATTTTTATTTTTTATTGACTTTTCAAACACTTGGTGCAAATACATATAAAAGAGTGAAAATTGAAAATTCGTTTATGGTAGGCCCAAAAAATGAGAGATAAAAGGAACTATACGCGATGTGCATTTATCCAAAATAAAGAACTGGCGACCGCCATTTGAATCATTTGAAACCACGCTAAAATTATGTAAAGAAAATGAAAATTACTGAATTGAAAATTGCATAAAAAGGGCGAAAGTTGATCATTTTTGTATGGGACTAGAGAAGTTGGAATTATACTTTCAGCTTCTATAGTGTCATTCAATTTTTCAGTTTGTTCATGGAGTTTAAAAATTTAAAATTTTGTCCATACAGTTAGTCTTTACTGTTAAAATTTTATTAAATTTTGATGATACAACTAACTGAATATTATAATATGTATGACTTATATTAATAAATGAGACAATATTAGATGATGAAATAAAATTAACTCACTTATATAACAAAATATTGAACAAAATATAACAATACAAAATAAATTAAAAAACTCTTTAAACTCTAAAATCTTAAGGTGTCATCTTTGGTGCATTTACAATTTTAAGTATACCAATATACCCAGTTATAATGTATGAATATAATTGTAATAATATTAACCTAAAAAATAATAATATTATAATTATATCCCTACATTATAATTGAGTATACTGGTGCACTTAAAATTGTGAATGCACTAAAAATTTTACCTTTGTTTATAAATTTTTAAACTATAAGGACTAAATTAAAAATTTAGTAAAATTGTAATGACCAAAAATATAATTTTTCCTTAATAGTTTTATGAAGCCTTGTTGTATACGTTTAATAATCAAATCAATTGATGGCCAAAAATATTATGTTCAAGCCTTTTAAGGAGAGAAAAGGTTAGAATTGTGCCATTCGAAAACACAATTATAAACTACATGCCCTTTGTAAATAGCTATGATAATTTTAATAATGCGAGTATATTAAATTAAATTTCTTCACACAAAATCCTAGTTTATGATAGACCTGAAAAAAAATAGTAAAACTTTATAAAGCAATTAGAAGATGAAATGTGTTTTCATATACGTTAATTGTGGTAAACATTTGAATTCGAAACTATGTTGATTTGGTTTAATTGGATTAATGTTATTTGTTGTACCTGAATTTTTAAGTTGGTTTTATAATGTTTCTGTCATTTGATTTAGTATATACATTGCATTTTTTATATATCTATGTGCACATTTGGCTTAAAAAAAATTCCTTTGAGTAGGCAGGCTTTGCTCTGCTCACAACCCTCAGAGAGCTGAAATGAAGTAGCTATATGTGGACCTCTAATTTACTAATCAGACTTGCTCATTTGTCAAACATAAAACTCTTTAAATTTAAAGAGACTAATTTAACTGCCCGGATCATTTTAACACATCACATTCTTTCTTGCTCTTAATTTTTTGCTTCAACTTATTGTCCTCTTTAAATTCTTAACATCATCACCCATAAAAATGTTAATAACATTTAATTCGAGTGTGAGCCCCCAAATAGTCACTTTATGTCGCAGTATTTCTCCCATTAGCTGGACTATAATGTATGGTTACTCATCACTTTTTGATAAATGAATATATCGAATAATATGTGTAGTTTATTTGGGTTTTGCTTTGTATCAAAAGATAAAAAGAAAAAGTAAGGCTTGGGCCTTGTGATGAGATTAATGTATTATTTTGGATATTGCTCATTTTTAAATCAGTTTCTAGAAATATATTTTAGTAAAGAAACAATTCATATTTCTCTGATTGATTTTGTTAAATTTAGATTTTTTTTTTCCTTTGGATGATTTAAGGGTGCATTCCCTTATTAGTGTATTTAAATTTTGCTTTTAAAATTTTTCTAAATGAATCAAATTCAAACTAATTGAGAATTACATTTTTATTTAATCTTATTATGAAATATGCATATGATTAATAACCAAACAAATTGATTGGCCAACAATTGTGGGTTGTAGCTTTGAAAATTGTGAAATAACTGCAGGAAAATTGAATGTATTAATGCTCTCAACTAATTAAGATACCATTATTCTCCAAATTTATTTATTTATTTATTAATTTTAAAAAAGACACAAAATGGGTGAAATTCACTAATACCCAATTTTCGTATCATAATAATGAAAAGAAAAGGATCACAGACTCTTCTTTTTCTTTCCTTTCTAATATTAATTGGATTGAAGTTTAATTTAAGGATGCTTCGCAGGACTAGGACCAGAGGAAGGTACTCAGGATTGACAGGAAGTCTCAGGAAATAATGGTTTAGACGATTGGAGGGATTTTTCTTTTGACTTTTCAAACACTTATCGTAAATCACATGAAACAGCGAAGATCAAAAACTTTTGTGCAGTGTTGTAAAATGATATGGATAATGAGGATTACAAATATAGAAAAATGAGAGATAAAGAATTATTCATAGGTGATCATTAGTAAGCACTAATATGGATATGTGTAACGAATATGATATGTGATATAAGATATACTCATTTTTAACATGTTAAGATACGGAAATATATATATATATATATATATATGATAAATAATACAACAAAAAAAATTGACCTTTTAAAAAGTATTTATAAATTATGTCAATAAAAATTTAAAAATAAAAAAACATAAATGATACAAATAAAAAGATAATGTATAAAAAAATAATACAAAAATAAAATAAAACACTAAAAAAATATTGCAGAACAAAAATGACAAAATAGAAAATAAACATAAATGACAAAAATCATAACCTTGAACATAATGACAGCATAAAACTGGGGCAGGAATAGAACAGAACCAGAACAAATGGAACCAAAATCAGAAGAAGGATAAACTAGAGATGCAGAATGACGTTTCAGGAACAGAAAAAGACGAATAAAGAAACATGAACTAGAAACTACAGAAGGAAGAAGCACGAACCAGAAACAGTAGACGGATTAAGTACGAACCAAAAACAGAAAAAAGGAAGAACAAGGGAAGGACGAGATAATGGTAAAAACGGCACAAATCTACGTTTCGGCACATGCACGCGTCCGATACAGATACGAGTCCAAATCTGGCGTATCCGTGCATCCTGAAAGCGGGCATGACTTCACGCCGAGAGTAATATATGGGTTATTTCCATTCAATATTTTTTGTTAAGCTAAACCGAAAAAGTTGAAAGAGATCATTAATCCATACTTTCATTTCTTCGTCTCTCTGTCTTCAAATAATTGTATCCCACAACATAGACTTTGTGTTAATCTTTCTTCTTTCGGTGTTGGAAGTAAAGACTTGGAAGACTTGTTTCAGTGAGAGGACAGCCACATTTTGAGCACTCATATCAAGAAGTTTTGCACTTATTTTCCCCCACTCTTACCATGAAAAGATATATAAGTGCACTTATAAGTGCCATTCAATTCTCTTATGAATTGTCTGGTTAACAATTGATTGGTATGTAATATATTCGGTCTCAATTCCAATGAAAGGTAACATGAATGTTTAAGAAAAGATAAACATTTTCATATTATTATTAAGTCATGATAGGGTTAATGACCAAATCAATTGATGGGCTAAAAATATAATGCCCAAGCCTTTTAAGAAGTAAAAATGGTGCCATTCGAAAACAGAATTACAAGCTACGTGCCCCTTGTTAATAGCTATGATAATTTTAATACTGCCAGTATATGAAATAAAATGTCTTCACACAAAATCCTTGTTTAGGATATTTCTAAAATGTCAGAAAAACTTTATACAACAATTAGAAAATGTATTAATGCCATTACGAGGGAATTTGCCTTTTAATTTCCAAAAATGAAGCTATGACGAAGTCAAGGGACAAACCACACCAAATTCGGGACCAGAGAAGATGGTTTTGTCAGGAAATGAATTGCATGTCCTTCAGACACCATATAATAGTTCATAAGCCTTGAACCCCGTGAGACCACCATCAGTTTCTTCGCTAGTTCTTCAACTTTTAGTACTACAATGACAATTTCGCGAGTTGCATGGCTTATCTCTATTCTCTACTACTGTGCATGTCTCAGTTTTCATGTCTCTGTGGTTTCTGGCCTCTGTCTTGATGACCAGAAACTGCTGTTGCTCCAATTGAAGAAGGACCTCAGATTCAACTCTACAGATTCCAGGAAATTGGTGTTCTGGAATGAAAGCCTTGCTTGCAATCAATGGAGTGGTGTAGCTTGGGATGAGGAGGGACATGTTACTGGTCTAGACCTGAGTGAGGAATCAATATCTGGCGGATTTGACAATTCTTGTTCTCTCTTCAATCTCCAATATCTTGAGAATTTGAATTTGGCTTACAATGACTTCAATTCTATGATTCCATCCAGAATTGAAAACTTGAAGAACTTGACTTCTCTGAACTTTTCATATGCTGGCTTTGTGGAGCAGATACCAGTGGAGATTTCTCAGCTAACAAGGTTAGCCATTCTTGATTTTACTTATGTTAGAGATTTGAAACTTGGGAACCCCAATCTGGGGAAGCTTGTTCAGAATCTCACTGAAATGAGAGAACTATATCTGGATGATATTGGTATATCACTTAAAGGAAATGAATGGGGTCGTGCTTTATCATCATCACTATCTCATCTACAGGTACTAAGCTTGTCGGGATGCAATTTATCAGGCCCCATTGATTCGTCACTAGAAAAGCTTAAGAGTCTCTCCATAATTCGTTTGGATATTAACAATTTCTCAAGCCCGGTGCCTGAATTCTTTGCAAAATTCTCGAATTTGAGCGACTTGAGTCTTTCTGATTGTGGGTTAGAAGGTTGGTTTCCAGAAGAGATCTTCCAAGTACACTCACTTACTTCTCTTGATCTTTCTTGGAATTCTGATCTTCAAGGTTCTCTACCACACTTCCCGCAGAACAGATCTCTCCAGACATTGACACTAAGTGAGACAAAATTTTCTGGAGCATTACCTGATTCCATTGGCAACTTATGGCAGTTGTCTAGATTAGAAATTGCTGAATGCCTATTTAATGGGACGTTACCATATTCAATGTCAAACCTCACAGAGCTCACTTACCTGGACTTGTCATCTAACAACTTCACAGGTCCAATTCCCCCATTTGGTATGTCCAGTAAGCTTAATTTCATAGACCTATATTCAAATGAATTAAGCGGGGGAATTTCATCAACTCATTTGAAAGGCCTGGTAAAGCTAGAGCGCGTCTATTGACAGGACAACTTCCTTAATGGAACCATTCCTTCGTCTCTGTTTTCGCTCCCATTGCTATGGAGAATACATCTTTCTAACAACCATTTTCAAGGTCTGCTGAGTGCAATTTCAAATGTCTCTTTCTTCAACTTACAAGTACTTGATTTAAGCAGTAACTATCTTGAAGGGCCAATTCCTCAATTTATTTTTCATCTCAGACAACTTGAGATTCTCCAACTTTCTTCAAACAAGTTCAATGGTACAATACAGCTAGATATGATTTGGAGACTTAAAAATTTAGATACATTAGATCTTTCAAACAACGACTTGTCAATTGATGCAAATGTTCAGGATGTTCACCTGCTTTCCTTTCCCAAGATGCATTCTTTGCATTTGGCATCCTGCAAGTTGAGACAATTCCCTGCATTCTTGAGAAACCAGTCCAAATTAATTGACCTAGACCTCTCAAACAACCAAATTGGAGAAAATGTACCCAACTAGATATGGAAGCCTGCCAATCTTGCCATATTAGATCTTTCTCACAATGCTCTTCATGGAAGAATCCCAAATTCCATCTGCAATGCTTTAAGTCTTAAAGTGCTTGATCTTTCCTCAAACAACTTTAATGGGATCATTCCCCATTGTCTAGCAAAAAGTGAGTCCCTTGGGGTATTGAATCTAGGAAAAAACTATCTTGAAGGCAAAATTCCTGATACTTTTCAAGCTTCATGTGATCTAGTTACTCTCGACCTTCAAAGTAATAATTTACAAGGGCCATTGCCAAAGTCTCTATCCAATTGCACCAAATTAGAGGTATTAGACCTTGGAAATAATAGTATTGACGATCAATTTCCCTGCTTCTTGGAGAAACTATCTGAGCTCCAGGTCTTGGTTTTGCGAAAAAACTATTTCCATGGTCCGATTGGGTGTCCAGAGATGAATGGAAGTTGGGAGAGGCTTCAAATTTTGGATATAAGTTTCAACAATTTTAATGGAACATTACCAGGAAAAAACTTTCTTGCCTGGAAAGCAATGATGCTAGATCAAACAACATCTACAAATGACCTCCACTTTGAATACATCGAAAGATATTGCACTTGTGATAAAGGTTGTTCTGTGGAAAATTCTGGAGTGAAATATTATGATCAAGTGATAGTTACAAACAAAGGTCAGGAAATGTCCTTGAAAAAAATTCTAACAATCCATACTTTCATTGACTTCTCATCCAACCACTTTGAAGGGCTAATACCTAAGGAAATGATGGAATTTAGGGCACTCCACGGTCTCAACCTGTCAAATAATCATCTCTCAGGCCACATCCCCTCATCCATACGGATAATGAAACAACTTGAATCCTTAGACCTGTCCAACAACTCTTTTACTGGAGAGATTCCATCACAGCTTGCAAGTTTGTCTTTCCTTGAATTTTTGGACCTCTCAAGTAATCATTTGTTTGGGGAGATCCCTACTGGTACACAGATTCAATCATTTCCAGCATCTTCTTTTATTGGTAACAAAGGATTATGCGGACCTCCGTTAACAAAAAATTGTAGTGGCGTTCCAAGAAATCCAACAGAAGTTGTATATGAGAAGTCAGGAATTGAATTTGATTGGCACTTTGCATTCGCTGGAACGGTTTTCGGGTTAGGAATCACTGTCGGCCCACTTTTCTATTGGAAGAAATGGAGGATAAGGTATTGGAAACTTGTGGACAACATTCTCTGCAGCATCTTCCCTCAGCTTTATCTTGAATACCAAAGGCACTATGGACAAACATACAAAGTTCTGCGTTGGAGGCAGTAGGGGAAAGTGCTAAGTTCAGTAACACAACTTGAGTGTTTATCTATCAGGTAAAGCCACGCATAATTTAATAATAGAAGAACAGTGATATATATTTTCCCTAGCGGAATTGTTTGTATTGTTCAATATGTGTGTGCTTGGTGAATTCACTTTAATCGTAATATTTTTTGTATGTCTTTGCTTAATTGCATGGCTATTTATATATATATTTTTACAGTGAATTGAAAAATTGGTAATTATATTAATATTCATGCAATTTTTTGGTTAAAACTTCGAAAAATATCATATTGTAGTTACGTATATAATTGTATCACAAAACACAAAAAGTTAAATAATATTTTACGAATAATGGGAAAAATTAATTATGGACAAAATTTTTGAAAGTTAACTGTTTTTTATCCTTTATTAAATTATTTACCATGTGGGCTTCTTTTTTCTTTGCTTGTTTTTCTTTTTGAAAATAGTTTTTTTGCTAATTTATATTGAAATTACTTATGCGTCCGTCCTTGTTAATATTCAATTGAGTGACACTTCATAGTAAACTCATTACACTGCATTTAATTTGTAGGGTCATGCTTAATTACATGTAATGATATTTTTAAATCCTTACTAATTAAACTTAGATGAGCCTTAAATAGAATGCTCTTTACTTTTTATGTAATCCTCATATAGTTAATAATATTGTAATTGTATGTAATTGTATATCTGATCTATGGATGTTACTAATATGAGGAGATTAAATGATTGAGTTTTGTGCATACTAAATTTTATTATTGATCTAACAAGAAAACATGTTTGTGGCACTTATTGGAGCATAATTGGTCAAATCATATTTATGCTTAAAATCCGTACATGTATTTTTAAAAGACAGTGGTGAAGGTGTCTTAGAAAATAGTCTTTAGTTTAAAAAATATTTAGCTAAGCATTACCTTTGTGGCTGGTCACCATGTTGCGTCTATCAATTGGACCCTCAATTAAAAGGGAAATTATGTACAACCTTATAAACTATAGTCTAAATAATTTTAGTCCATGAATTTTAAAATGTAACACTTAACTTTCTTATGACACCTTATGTCAATCACATAATTTTTAAGTATTAATTTTAAATATTATACGATTGTTTCTGAAAAAAAAATTATAATTTTAATCCTTCACTGTAGTATGATTAAGGAAAGATTTTTGTGTTTTTTCCCAAAAGAAGTATGTAGTAGTCACCAAATTTAGATAAATTTGTAACTTTTTTCAATGTTCTTTTTTTGTGTTCATTTTTTTGACTAATTGCTAATACTGGTTTTTAAGAGTATTGATT
Source organism: Delonix regia (assembly GCA_037074485.1). NCBI lineage: Eukaryota > Viridiplantae > Streptophyta > Magnoliopsida > Fabales > Fabaceae > Delonix > Delonix regia. The sequence continues at coordinate 2,174,457 of CM073460.1, read as the reverse complement.
ATCTAATTGTTTTATTATTGTAAATTTTAGATGGAGAGGAACTGTTGAAACATGTATCATAAGCATATACAAATATGGTGCAGCTTGAGTAAGAAGTAAATGAAGTTGAAATGTGATATAGTTTAATATATTGGTGTGATGGATTAATGTTATTTTTTCCTCTACTTGAACTTTTAAATTGGTTTTGTAATTAAATATTGTGTTTATGTTATTTTATCTAGTATACATGACATTTTATTTAATTTCCTTTGAGTGGGTTGGCCTTCTTTGCTCACAACCCTCCAAGAACTGAAATGAAATGTATTGATACTGATATTCAAGTGTAAGCCCACAAATACCACTTCTTATTTGGGCCATTTCTTTTGTTTTTCTTGGAAATGTTTCATTTTTAAAATCAGTTTCTAGAAAATTTTAATAAAGAAACAAATGATATTATCCCTAATTGATTTTGTCAAAATTAGATTTTTTTTTTGTTCGTATGGTTTAAGGGTGCATTCTCTAATCAGTGCATTTAAATTTTACTTTTAATTTTTGTCTAAAAGAAAAAATTCAAACCAAACAAATTCATTGGCCAAAAATATGTTAGAATAAAATGCCTTTGCAGAACAAAATTACAATTTACATGTCTCTCTTATTTTTTTTATCTTTAATTATTCCTTATCTAAACATAATATGTTACGCATTGTCAATTAATTTAAGATTATTTATAAATTTTTAAATTGCTTCAGTTAAACAGGATGGGCAAAAAATAGTAAGATAATTTTTGTGCGATATACTAAAATGATAGGGATATTAAGGCTTAAAATTATTTTAAAAAACTGAGAGATAAAGAACTATGCTACCTGCATTTCTCCAAAATTGAAGAACCATGCTAGCAACCACCACCATTTTAATCATTTTAGACCTCACTCAAATTATTTATTAAAAACTAAAAATACTGTTTTTTTTTTTATTTTGTGTGATTTTACTCATATCTAATTAGTTTGTTCATTTGTAGCTTGATTCATTCGTTCGGTTTGGCATTAATTTTTTCCAAAATGAATTTTGCCTTCCAAACCTCCATTTACACAACAAGCAAAAAATACTTGTTTTTTCTGTTATGAACTATAGCAAAACTCAACTCAATTTTCAAGCGAAAATTTCCAAACATAAATTAGAGTCATGCAAAATCATGTTTAACAAAAATTAATTTTGAAAATAAAATTGATTTGAAATCATGTTGATCTAATATTAATCCAAATATGCACATAATATATTTAGTCTTAATTCTAATAAAAGGTTATGAAACGTTTAGAAAAGAAAGGCATTGTAATATTATTATGAAGTATTATTGATAAAAATAATAACCAAATCAATTGTTGGGCCAAAAATATAATGCTCAAGCTTTTTAAGAAAAAAGAAGTTATAATTGTGCCTTTCCAAAACAAAATTAAAGATCACATGTGCTTGTATTTTAGCTATGACAATACATTAATAATTGCACAATAAGAAATAAAATCTTCCACACAAAATCCTATTTTTTCTAATAAAAAAAATGCTTCCTTCCAAATTAAACAGAGTATGTAAATTGAGGACAATGAGGAACATATGTCCTAACTTGATAATGACAAAAATACAAGGAGTTTTAGTAAAATTATGGGCATCCAAATTGAGGCGTCTTCTAATCCATGCACATGAGTAATCATGTCTACAGAGCATAATATATCTACAATCTTAGATTATGTCGCATCACTCAAAAGCATCATTATCAAAAGAATTCAAGGCCATAATAAGGTTTTGGGCATTTGAGCAAAAAGCGCCACCAGAATTCAAGTTGCACAAGGCCTACTAGATTACAGTTCGAAGGGTAAGAACTTCAATTATTCATACTTGGTAAGTTCCATCATAGAAATTAGACATAGAGTATATAATTTCTCCCTGATCTTCTTTCATCTGCACACGTGGCTACATCAGTGAAACATGACCATTCACATCCTTTAATTCTTTTGGATTATAGGGCTTATGGAGAATTGTCAAGTGAAAGGATTACCTCCTTTTTATTTGCTTGCTTCCATTTAACTAGGAGTCTTCAAGCTTTATAAATTAAACTCTTATCTCCCCAATCGTTGCTACCCTAAACCTTGTGATTTCTAGTGTTCCACAATAATCACGATATACAACAAAATTACTCTTTCAAATTCATTGGATGGTTTAAGAGTACAGAGTAGAAACATTTAGTGAAGCTATGGGCTTCTAAATACTTCCTAGATGTTTCCATTGATTCTAAATTCTTCTTGCACACACGCAGTTAAACAAAGCATGGAAAGTATCTTTGAGTTCTTGACATAATGAATATTCAAGATTGACTTTAATGCCTCTACTTCTAAGATTGGCAAGCATTGAAGTCAAATCTCTGCATGCTCTCCATAAGAAATCCTTCATCTTTGGTAGTATGTCCAAGTTCCATATCCTTCGTCATGGAAATTCTAAAAGGTTTGGTTTTGGATTGAATATTAATTTATGGGCTATATAATAAGTTTATTTAACCATATAATTCCCCTTTTTACTATGATGCCATATTCTCTGGTCACTCCTGTCTGTTATACAAATAGGAATCTTATGAATAGTTCAAACATCTTCCTCCACAAACATGTTATTCAGTTTCACGATGTCCCATCTATGCTTTCATGTACATAATAACCATGCTTTCCTATCCTCAATATCTCCAAGGTTGTGAATATTAGTAGGGGTAAAATGGCCTTTATAGGGAAGGCCACATCCTAATAGTAAGACAATTCTCCCTTCCTCCATCGCATACCCTATTTCAATAGAGAAAATTTTGACTAAACACTCTTCCATGTAAAGCTCATATTGTACCCTAATAGAGCAGACCAGAATTCCCATTCTAAAAAGTATTTTGTTTTATGAACCAAATAAGCAAGAGTTTTGTGGGTCACACTAAGTCACCAACCCTGCTTGCCAAGCATGGCCATAATTAAATAGTGTAAGCTTTGGAATGGGTCCAATCACATCTTCATTATAGATGTAGGAATATTTGACATTCTATTCACTGTGTATTATCTAGCTAATCCATTTAGCATCAAAGCTCATTCTTTCCATCATTCCTTTCAGAAAACACTAATTTACTATACCATATACCTTATTGACATATGTTTCAATGGTTATGTAGCCCTTATTTCCCCTTGTTTTCCTTTTCGTATAGTGGATGAGCTCGAAAGCTACTAAAATGTTATTTGTAATCAGCCATCTTCGGATAAAAGTTGACTAGTACTCAGAAACTGGAGATGACAAAATTTTTTTTAGTCTATTAGCAATAGCCTTTGCCACAATCTTATAAAGCACATTACACAGAGATATGGGTTTATAATCATTTAAGCTAATAGGGGAGTTGGATTTGGCAATAAGGACCACTAACTTCTTTGCTAAGTCTTCTAGAAAAAAACTCATTAGTCAGCTAGCTAGTGCAACTTTCTATCACTTTATCTCCAATGATATGCCAGAACTTCTGGAAAAAGGATGGAATAAAATCTGTTGGGACCAGGAGATTTTTCTGGATGCATTTGAAAATATCTTTATTGAATTTAACAGCATCAAATTGTTTTGTCAATATATCATTATTGCAATCAGTCCCCACTTTCTTTATTAGATTCAAAACATAGTCTGGCTAAGCTTTAGATCCTTTGTACACTTGCTCAAAGTGATCAAGAATTAGATTTTGCATACGTTCATGATAAAAAATACATACCTTGCCATAGTTGATCAGTTTCGTGATTGTGTTGGTCCTCCTTTGTATTGAAGCTTGGGTATGGAAAAACTTTATATTACGGTCCCCTCCTTTAAACCAATGTAGCTTTGATTGATTTCTCCATTTTATCTTATCTTGCTATAGTAATTATTCTTTTCCTCCTGCAGCTTATAAAACTTGTTGTTCTAGTTCTCTTATAAGCTATGGTGCAGTGCATTCAACTTTTTTTGTATCTCTTTTGTTTGATTCTAGCAATCTCCATTTAAATCTCAGTTCCATTCTTCTAACTTTCTTTAGTAGTTAGCCAATCTTTTGTTGATTTTTGCAGATGACTTTGCGGTCCAACTTCTGTTGACTACGTCAACTATGCCTTCTTATAAAATCTAAGAATTCTCAAATCTAAATCATCTTTTACCTCTCTTAGCTTGCTCTGGATTTGTGCACACTTTTAGCAGAGAGTGATCCGAGTATGACACAACCAAGGCTTCTAATATACTATTCGAGAATATACAAAGCCAATCATCATTGGCCATCGCACGATCTAATCTTTCCCTCACAACATTGTTAGCTTCTATTCTTCTTTCCTAGGTAAAGGTGCACCCCTTCGACTGTAGATAATTTAAACCGCTTTCTTCAATGGCAGCTTTAAGACCTGGGTGAAAGAAATTTGGAATGTTTGCTCAACAAGGAAAATCTGGATATTGGATAACTTTGAAGAGCTTAAGTGATATTGTTATGTGTAATATATTTGGTTTCTTTAATGGTGTGTATAGGGCAGACTTCATAAAAGCTCTCACCCTCATAATTGCTATTAGGTGGGCAACCTGTATCCTAATTTCTGAGAGCGTTTTCAACTCTAACGCATAGAATTTGATAAAGAATATTTTGCTCTAATGAAAAAATATTCTGATTTATAACGTATTGTTCAAGACTGCAATACCATTCTAGTGACATGACTTGACTTCGTATGTAAGTGGATAAGAAGAAATTCAAACTTTGATGCTCATCACATAGCCAAGAATTCGTTAAGTTCTAATAGCTTTCCTGTGAGGACCTTTTCGTCTATAAACTCCTATGATCAACCTACTTGATCAATTAAATGGTGGTTATTCTAAAAGAAAAAGTCAACACAGTTAAACTTGTTTAAGACAAATGATTTTAAAAAATTCAAAAGAATGTAAGCTAAGAAGAAAAAGTGTATGTTAAAAAATTAGAATAAACAGTTACACATATAATTAAGTTGTGACTACTAACAACCTAAAGTAAATTTAAGATAAGCTGTATTTTAATTTTTTTGTTTTAGTTGGAAATTAGTTATCCAGTGCATTTTAAAGAATCATTCAATCATTTATTACAAAGTACCAACAGGTTACAGACAAACTAGTACAAAATTTGTTTCCTTTCTAACTTTAAAAGTGTCATCAACTAGTTGACAATGACTTGGACTTTATAGGTTTACTTTGACGCTGCTTCACTACTGGATTGGATATAATTAATTAATATGCAATAGCAACAATATCTGACCAACCACAGCACACAAGTCAAGAAATGGAAATTAAGATACAAAATTACAGAAAAAAAAAAAGCATCGCTTCTAAAAAAGTGATTGAGTCTTCATAATTTAGAAGTTTGTAATTGAGTCCTTATTGGCGCAATATTGTAGTGTTAATAGTCCTTATTGTTTCAATTTTTTTTAATTGAGTCCCTGTTATTGGATAGGTTCTTTTATGCAAGGAAATTAATATGTTCACTTGGATCCTTACACAGTAAGTCATATTTCTTCACTAATTACTGTGTCCCTCTCAAATTTTCTTTCCTTTCATCTGTATATGACATAATAGAGCATAAACATACCAAAACATTACAGCAATATAGCATAATATCATGTAAGAAAACAAAATTCAAATTTTGCACTTGCTTTTCTCATAGCATTTGTGTTTATTGGAGCCACTATCCTTTCCTTCATGAGAAAAGTATAAAATTGATCCCTCACTTTTACATTTTGTAACAATTTGGTCCCTCACAAATTTTAATTTATGCAAAACTAGTCCTTCATAAATTTAAATTTGTACAAAATAAGTCATTCGTTTGTAATAATAAGGGGCTAATTTTGTATTAAATAAGATTTCTAAAAGACCGATTTGTTACAGTTATTTGTGAGATACCAAAGTATCACAATGTGTAAAAATAGAGAACCGATTTGATACTTCTCTCTTTTCTTCACTATTCCCAAAGATTAGTTTTCACTTTTCCATTGTCATAAAATGACAAGCCCTAATGTCCTTGACAAATTAAATGAATGACAATATATCAATTTAATATACTTAGTGCAGAATTTTCTGTCATAAGTTAGTTCTCTTTATAAACTAACTTCATTATTTACCTTTGGTTTAATCTATTCCCTTATCTAGTAAAATAAAGTCATATCTATGGATTTTTGTTATATTAAATTGGGTAGCACATGGAATTCTTAATTAGCCCAAATTGGTGGCAAGCTATCTAATTCCAACATGATTGTAATTACATAGAAAGAGAATATGAAGATATTGCCTTGCAGTTGAATTGATTGAGAGTTGAAAGAAGTTAGGAAATAATTAGATCAAGCCAAATTAATCAAGTCTAAAAGTGTTGGTCTGACATGTCTAAAATGGCATATAAAACAATGAGGCAGGCTGAGATCACTGACTAATCTTATGATTAGAAAACATATATATCTAAAATGGCATATAAAACAATGAGGCAAGCCGAGATCACTAATTAATCCTATGATTAGAAAACATATGACACTAAATGATAAATCTGAATAAAGAAGAAAGAGAGAGGCAAAGGTCAATGATTGTCACATGTTGGTTCTTATATGTTCAGCCATGGGTTACAATGTTCAGTTGGCTTTCACAATCAAACTTTCACAAGTGAGAAAGAATAGCTTAACAACATTCCCCACACAAAACATAATCTAGCTCGAGCCAAGGCAGAGTATCTTATGAGAGACAAGGAAAAAGCGGTCAAACATAGTTTAGACTATTTAACAAAACAAGATACATACAAGTTAGCTTTGCTAATTTACACCTAGTGGCAATGAAAAATTCCTATAAAGGCAAGATCTAAAGCATACCTTAAGAGAGCTAAGCACAAGAGACAGTAAGTAGAGCACAACGAACAAGCACAATATAGCAACAGAGCACGGTGGTCGAGCACGGTGTCGCGGTCGAGCATAGTGATGCAACCCACAGCAGAGAACGACCATAGAGACATAGCCACACGGAAACACAGCACGGAGCCAATGTTTTACCCTAGATAGGAAATTAGGAATAACGAAATAAGAAAGGTTTTTTTTTTTTTTCCATTTAACTTATTTTTAAATGGCTTTAACATCGGATATGACTAACATTAGCTAGTCCTTGCTACATTTTTGACATTCTAATGCTTAACCAACGTTAAAAATAACTTCTTTTTCAGTGATAAGCGCATTCAAGCATGTTGCAGCTTAAGTAAAAGTAAAAGAAGATGAAATGTGATTCTTTGTTACCATAGATTGATATGGTCTAATACTTGGATTAATGAAATTTGTCCTTGTTTTTGTGCTTGAACTATTAAGCTGGGTTTTACTATTTCTGTTTTTTATTATTTCATCTTGCATATGTTACATTTTATTTAGATTTGTCAAACCACTAGCTCTTCTATAAAACTCTTTAAATTGGAATGGACTAAGACCAACTATAATATTCATGAAATTTATATGCTAAATACCTTATTTTAAATGAGTAAATATTTTTTAGTGATTTTATGAATTGAAAAAGTAAGAGAATGCACTTGGAGTAAGAGTGCATTTTTATAAGTGATAATATTGATAAAAAGAAATTTAGGAAGACTTAAATATGAATGGAAGTAATATTATATATGAACAAAGGCTAGTTTAAGTGGTTAAACATCACCTTTTGCACCAAAGGCACTCATGTTCAATTCTCCCATGGATAATTTTGAAACTTTTAAGATTTTTGCCACATGTCTCCCATAAGAAATTACCAATTTGCCCTTAATTATATATTCACCTCTATCGTCCTCCTTACTCTCATGCAGACATCTTCGTGTGACCATGGATAAACATCTTCATCCTTTTTCTACCATGACAATGCTTGTCTATGTCTTGTCGGCGTTTGTTCATCCTCGACGGCCATGCTTTGTTGATGTTGTGTCATTACTTTGGTCTAAAAATGCTAGGGCTCTGGCAAAAACCCTATTTGGAATTTCATATCAATTTGAGCAAGATTAGGTATGTTTTTTGTTGAATTTTCATAAGGCATTACTTCCTTAGTATGTTTTGGCCCTTTCTTCATTGATTTCACTTATCAATTTCATCGATTAAGCTCTAAAATCTAAAGTCCCTATTTATAGCACATTCCTTGCAACTTTAAAGATAGATGAGTGAAATTGGTGTGTTTTTCTTCAAGTTGTCTTAGGACTTTAGTTCTAGGAAGTGTTTTGAAGCTTTCTCTATTGTTTTAATTAGTCAGTTTCATCAATTTGGCTTAAAATTGGAAAACCCCAATTTGGTATTATTCGTGCGAAAAAAAAGTGGAACTTAAAGCTCAATTCGGTGTGATCTTGTCAAATTAAGTTGGGGCTTCATGCCCTAGGAAATTTTAGACCTTTCTTCCCTGCAATCTGTGGTTAATTTCAAGTCTTAGCTTCAAAAATTGAAACCCCTAATTGGGTTATGTGTGTTCTTACTTGTAGGGTGATGGAAATTAAGGTTTTTGGGTTTCTCTAACATCACTAAGCATCTAAAGGCAGGATTATAGCTATTGAAAGTTTTCGTTTGAGTTATAAATTAATTAGATAATTTTCCGCAATTTTCTTGGATTTTTATTGATATAAAAGGAAGGAAAGATGAATGGAAAGCCTTGTTGCAGTTGATAAAGTAGCTATAGATGACTACTATAATTTAATAAGTAATTTTGGGATTTGGTTGGTTGACATTTAATGCTACATTGATGAAACCGATAAATTCTGAAATATGGAATAAGACAAAATTAAAGCTAGGTGGAGAGGATCTAAGGTATTAAATGTTGTTTAATGTCAAATTAATTTTGGTTTAAGAAATTGTCATTTCCAAGCTATGGAATGAAGTTAGATGATTAGTAATTATGAAGATCGAAGTTAGAGAAAAAACTTGTTGCAAGTGTAATGGAAAAGAAATGGATTATTAAATTCTTAAAGGACTTGAATAGAAATTAATCAAGTAATATGGGGAAACATATGATGTTACTACTTAGGATTAAATTAAGCATGTTATCACCCTAACTAAGTGGTGTTTATTTAATAATTAGACTTTGAAATATGAAGTAAGATATAATTATGGAAGACTGTGTTTAATGATCTTTGAATCATAAATATTGAGACTTATGTTTATGGTTCAAAAGCAAATGAATAGCTAAATAAATAAATTGATAGAATTAATTAGACTATTTTTGGATATCAAAGGTTAAGAGAACGCTACTTGATTTTATAGGTCCTTAGGACTAATAAGGATCAAGTGAATTGTTAAAGGCTTTAAGGAGAGGTGATGTGCTCCTCTTCAAGTGAATAGATAATGCTAATAATGCGAATTTCTATTTTACAATATCACTTTGCGCAAAAAAAAAAGAGTATAATATTGTTATTCAAAATTCCTTATGCTCTAGGCAAACTTCCTAGAATTTATAAACTTTATTTATATTTTCTAAATATTGTGACAATTTTGGACTTGTGAAATACTATGATTTTACATTTTTGGATTTCACTAATTATAAGTTTTGGATTTATAATGATTTTAAATTTTTAGACTTTTATGTTCCGTACTTTGAAGTGTTCTAATTTTACATTCATGAAGTACTATGATTTTTTAATGATGAAGCATTCTGAATTTGTAATTATCATTTACTCTTATTTTGAGGTTTGAAACTACACTTCTTTTGTTTTTCTAGATATTTTGAAATCTCTAAATTTTAACAAAGTTGTATCTATACTTAGAAATACCAAGCATTTGATAATTTTCTAACTTCTTTTAAAGTACTTTGATTCTATGTTATAAAACAATTTGATTTTGCATTTATGAAGCCATATGATTCTATACTTATGATGTACTCCAACTTTGAATTTTGAATCACATTGATTTTGTTTCTCTAAATAAGTTTGAGTTTGGATTTCTAAATGTACTCTAATTTTGAACTTTTGATTTGTTTGATTATGTATTTGTGTACGTAAGAGAAATTTTAAGGAATCCATCCTAAATAGGACCTTATAACTAATTACAGTAGACGTTAATAGACGTTAATTTGTGTACTATGATATGATATTTTGATATGACTGAGGCATAATGTCATATTATGATATTCTGTCAGAGGCTTAAGGCCATTATTCTGATCATATCGAGCTGTATTGCTTGAGTTTGATATCTAATCTAATATGACAAAATAGCTTAGAGTTAGCATCTGATTCAGATGGTTTTGTTGGATGTTCCTTACCCTTTCTATTGAAAACTGATTTCTTATGCATTTATCCAATTGATAAGCTCATGAGTAATATGATTTTTCTTCTGTTTGAGAACTAAATTTTTAAAAAGAAATAATGATGATTTTAAATTCTAGTTTGTGTTATATATCTTTATGTGGGCACGAGGGTGAATGTTATGAATATCTTTTTATTCTGTATTGAATAAATTACTTTGTATTTATGTCTCATGTTACAAAGACAATAGTTTGTTTATGAAAAACTCTACCATATCAGGTCTGGCCCTTGCATTACGTAATTAGTATTATCCACTCACTCCTTTATTTCCATTATTTTCAAAGAGCAATGTTGACCATGGACCTTTTACTACATAGAAAGATGTTAGATATTCCCTAGTGAGTTATGCATTGTCCGCAATGTTGCAGTTTATTTCATGTTGTTGAATATTGTAAATTTTGTAATCTAGTTGCTTTAATCGTCACAAGCAAGAAATTAGATACTTTGTTGTATATCTAAGATTGCCTAGTTATATATTTTGTGAGAGCAAAGCTCTCTTGCTTTCTAATTTATAGGTCTTAGGCGTAAAAATTTTGGAGAGTCTATATTCCAGAAGAGACTCTACTAAAATTCCTACATGAAAGCCAATTAGTAAATATTATGCTTATGGATTGATATAATCTGGTAATCTACATTTGGTAAGTATGTTGTCAAACTATTTAGGTTGTCTGACTTTTTTGATACGTAGAGATAATGTTTACTTCATTTTCCGTAACAGACACATTTCCTTAATTAAGAGTGTGACACCTCTACTCTTTATAGGTATATGATTACATAACAAACACATGATAAATCAATCCAAGAGCGGAATCAACGATGAGAATCAACAATACAGTCATTCTTAATTTTTTCAGGCAGTTTTTGCGATATCATGTGATGACCAAATTTATAGAATGATAGCAATGCTCACTCACGACTTTCATCAAACACTTGGAGACCCAATCAATTTCCTTAGTCAGCCTCTGTAATGTAGAAATTGTGAGTAATGGGGATTTCCTTGTGCACCAAAAATTGCTTTTAAACGACATTTCTATTTGAATGAGAGCTAATCTATGTATAGTTAGAGCAAATGCAAGAAGCGATTATAGGGAAAACTATAATTCCAGTCCTTATAGTTCATTCAATTTTCAATTTGGTCCATATAATTTAAAAATTTGTAATTGAATCCTTTTAATATTATTTTAATATTATTATTATCAGCGGTAATGAAAAAGGATCTTATTTTTTTTTGTAAAAAGAAATTTATAAATTTTTAATAAAATTTAATAATTTTTTATTATTAAAAGCTATTTTTTTAAAATTAAGGCCGTGTTTTGTCACAGAGAGGATCCAAACACCAAAATGTTAAATAATATTTTAAGATTATTGAGAAAAATTAATTGTGGACAAAATTTTTGAAAATTAACTGTTTTTAACCCTTTATTAAATTATCTGCCATGTCTATGCTTCTTTTCTCTTTGCCTTTTTTGTTTTTGAAAAAAAAAACACTTTTTCTCTAATTTATTGAAATTGTTTTTTGCACTGGATGGTGGATGCTAATTGAAAAGGGCATGTGAACCTATTGGACGGTGATCAGTGTTTATGATATGTTTACTTACGCATACTTATTAATATTCATTTGAGTGACACTTCTTTGTAAGCTCGTTAATCTGCAATTATTTTATAGGGTCATACTTAATTACATGCATTTATATTTTTTAATCTTTACTAATTAAATTTAGATGAGCCTTAAATAGAATGTTCTTTACTCTTTATGTAATCCTTACATAGTTAATAACATGGTTACCTTTGTAATTGTATATTTGATCTAGGGATGATACTGAGGATATCAAAGGATTTAGTGAAATTTGTGCATAATATAGGTTCTATTATTGATCTAGAAAGAAAACATGTTTGGAGCACTTATTGGAGCTTAATTGGTCAAATTCTATTTATACTTAAAATTCATACATGTATTTTTAGAGACCATTGTGAAGGTGTGTCTTATGAAATTGTCTTTTGTTTAAAAAATATCTAGTTAATCTTTGACTTTGTGGCTAGTTACATTGTTGTGTCTATCAATTAGACCTTCAATTAAAAGGGGTATTATGTATAACCCTTATAGTCTAAATAATTTTAGCATATGAATTTTGAATTGTATCACTTAACTTTCTTAAATTGTTGTAAGAGGCGTAGATTATAGAATTTAAAAGTCCTGTGATTCCTTATGAAAATAATAATTTTTAAATATTATATGATTTTTTCCCAAAAAAAAAAAGGCAATTTTAGTCCCACACATTTTATCTTGAGAATAATTTGGTCTTTCAAAGATAAAAAGTGTCAAAACGGTCTAATAAAGATGAAAATGTAAATTGATTAGGATCTTCCCTTTGTGAGAAGAAACCTCTGTTTTTTGAATATTCTTATTTTTTGTGGACCAATTTAACATTATTTATTTTTAGCGGACCAAATTGATCTTTAGACGAAAGTGAAGGGTCAAAATTACATTTTTTTTCTCAATTTTTTTCATTTCTTATAATAGTTTATTAGAAAAAAAGTACATTTTAAAGTTTATATGCTTAAACTGTAATTCAGCCATAATTTAAAAGGACTCTATATGGAGTTACCTCTTTACCCAAAAATATTTTGGAAAATTAAAATATAAGACAAGTAAACTTGGGATTATAAGACATGCAGATATTACCCCTTTAAAAACATTAAACTCCCAATTATCATAATTCATAACAGTAGGTTAGGATGGCAAATTAATTCCGAATCTATAAACTTAGATGACTTAGTGTAGTGTGATAGGGCGAAGCCTTTTTTGAGAAAAGAAAAAGAAAAGAAGTAGTAGTGGTCAAACTTAGATAAATTTATTTTTTTTTTTTAACGATCTTTGCATTCATTTTATTTACTAATTATTAATGGTGGATTTTATAGGTATTGTTTATTAATAGTTTTACTATAGTAAATTTTATATGGAAAGAATACCATAAAATATAGATCATAAACATATTCATATATAATGCTGCTGGAATAAGAAATAAATGAAGATCAAATGTGATTTTAGGTGGTTGTAAACATTTGAATTTTATATTAGTGATACTAGTTTAATACATCGGCTCATTTTAATGCATCTCAATCTTTCTCAGCAAAGCTCCATGCTTTCACACTTCTAGTTTTTTGCTTCGACTTATTGTCGTCTTTAAATCTTTAACATCATCCATTAAAATGTTAATAATATTTCATTCAAGTGTAAGCCCACAAATGAGGTCACCTTACGTCACACTAGCGGCATTCCTCTCATTAATTAGCTAACCCAAACTATATTGGTAGTCACGTGTCCGAATCTCCTCCACCAGGGAGATTAATGCAGATTCTCCAGTAGGATCGGATCAACCATTGGATGCATCTAACCATTCTCATTATGCCACGTGTGTGTTTTGATTTATATAGCTTTTTAATATTTTACTAAGCAGAACAACACCGTTTTAATCTCCTTCATGCTTTGCGAAGCAAGCAACTCCATTTCTCAACTTGCTCTTCATCACTCGCATAACAAAAGGGCAAACTCTGTGTCTTCAAAAATTCATCTTTTGTGTTGTTGTCTCTCTATTGGAGTTTTCTTTTAGCAGTCTCTCTCTCCCCTTGAGTTTGATATTGGTAGGAAAGAGCATCGAATTTGGCCTGTCAAAGTTTCACATCAATTATGATTATAACCCCTTCTTCCCTCATTAGTTCTATTTTAAGTTGTCAAAATCTTCGTGTTTTTGGTTGTGATTTAAATTCTTCTACACCTTGTAATGTGGTGAATCATTTTGTTGCTTCTCGCTAATTTCATTGCCTTTTACATTTTCTCTCTGGGATTTTAATTTTGAAAATATGTTAATTGGTGTCTTTTTTATCTCTTGGGTATATTCTTGTTAATTCTAGATTAACAAAATAGGAGTTTGCAATTTTTTCTTCCTTGGCTATTCTTGGTGTTTCGAAATACAATACTTATTTGAGGTATTTTAGTTTTTGATATTCAATTTTAGATCTATCATTTGTTACTTATATTACTGAAAATACACCTCAGAAGCCTATAGAGTCCTTAAGAAGAAGCTTCTAAAGGTCCAAGATAGATATAGATGACAGGAGATGGAGATAGTAGGAAGAGAAATAGAGTTGTTCTGCTTCGCACCACATGAAGAAGAGAAGAGAAAAAATGATGTCGTTATGCGTAGTGAAATATTAAAAAGAAATATAAATCAAAATCAACACATGGTAGAATGAGAATGATTAGATGTATCCAATGGTTAGTCTGTCCCTACTAAAGAATCTACATGAATATCCCTACCGGAAGTGATTGAAACCCAAAATTAGTTTAATATTCTTAGATAGAAAGTATCTAAACGAATAACTACAATTGAAATAGTAAATTAATTTAGTTCAAATGACCATTTTTATTTTATATTATTGAAAAGCTGACAAGAACATATGTTAATTAAGAAATTGTCTTTTATTTAATACACGTTTAGTCAATAATATACTGTAATCTAATTACAGTTTTAGTATGTACCTTAGATAGGTAAAATATAAAACTAATAAACATAGCAATTAAAAGATATTTCTCAATGACATTCCCAACAACAGGTGAAAGGTCTACCAAACTTGATTCTTAAGTAGGCCCAATATAGTGGGTTGGGTTGGCATATCATTGGCCCGAATGAAGATCACTTACCCCATGCAATGCAACCCTCAAAACTTTGGGGTGTCAATTGTTTAGAATGATTGATGATTTTCTTTTGTTACTGAAACAAAGTATGTGCAGTAGTTGTCGAACTTAATATAGATAAGTTTGTAATTTTTTTAATGCCACTATTTTAATCCTTTACTTTGTACTTTAGTATCAATTTAATCATTCATTACTTTGTAGTGACAAAATAGTTTTTTAAAAATTAAAAATAACAAAAAAGGTTAGTCTCTTAAAATGATTACGAGAGACTTATCCTTGATATAATAATGAATTGCTTTTGTTTATTATCAAATTTTTTAAGGGCCATTTTAGTACTACAAATTACTGAAAGACTAAATTGATACTTAGACAAAAAGTGAAGAATTAAAATAACACTTTTTTTTTTGTCAATTTTGTTTGTATACATTTCATGGTCTCCAGTAATGATTTATTAATGGTATTCATTATCTGTTGTTTTATTATTATGAATTTTAGATGAAAAGGATAACTTTGAGGCGTGTATCCAATATCTTAAATATATTCAGCTATGGTGCGGCCTGAGTAAGAGAGACAAATAAAGATGAAATGTGATTTAATGTTGTTGTGACTGTTCGAATTAATTTGGTCCAATTTGATGCGATTTAATACAATGGTGTGATGGATTAATGCTAACTGTCATTGAATTTGAATTTGAACTTGAACTACTAAGTTGGTGTTGTTAATGTGTTTTCTAATATTTTATTTGGCATAAATTGCACTTTATAGAATTATACTTGTCTCCCAATTTTTTAATTTATGGCATTAGTGTTTGCTATTTTTGTTTTGAAAAAGTATTTGTTTTACGCTCACATTACTAAAGAAGGAAGTAGTTGTGACTGATTTTATATTTTGAATAAAAAGTAATTTTTAGAAAATGATAAAAATAATTCTAAAAGCGCATAAACTCTGTCAAAGGCCACAAAAAATGGGCCAGAAACGTGTACAATGAAAATAATTTTATTTATTTTAACATTAAATTTTTTAAAAATTACTTTTATCCTCTATATTCATGTTTGTATATAAATAAAAAAATTATTTTTGTGTTAAATAAACTTCATTAATGATAAAATTCACTTTTCAAATAAATGTTCTTAAATATGAATTGATGTCATATACTAATACTATAGATAGATATTGATCATTATATCAACATTAACAGATTTAATAAAATGAATTATCATAGTAAAACTGAATTTTTATTAAAAAAATAAATATGATTGCATATTAAATTTTAGATAAATAAATGGAATATTTTACTATCACTTTGTAATAAATAGAATCATTAAAGCTTCCCTTTGGTGTCTCAGCGCATTATTTTCGAAGCTATTATCTAATTTAGTATATTAGCTTTCAATTAAAAACTCACAGCCTTCATTATTAATGAAAAAGAAATAAAAATCCTACTGAAGTTTTCAATTTTATAGTCGGTTCTTTTGCAGATTTGGTCTGATTATCTATCTGAACCGAACTGGTTAGTTCACTGAATTATTGTTAGTCCAATCCAATATTCTGAGTTGATTGACTATAATTGCATTACCCTTTACAGAGGCCTTGAATTTAATGCAAAGCATTGCAAGAACTTTCAGAAAATTATGGTCAATTTGAACGTATAATTTGGGAGAGGAAATTTTTCTCGACGTTTAAAACACATAATTGAAAGTTGCACAAAAGAGGAAAATTGAAAATTTTTGTATGGTACTATACTGATATGAATAATGAGAATTAATACTATAAATAAAGTTTGTTGAATTTCTGTACTATTGAAATCTACCAATCTTTCAAGAGCACCGCATGCATAATAATAATTATTAAGCAAAAGTGCTGTTAAAGTTTCATTCACAATTTTGTTTTCATGTTGCCCATCTTCAAGAACTACATTTAAATAAACCCCACTCTCAAAAATTTAATCAAAACATTTTATTTAAAATACTAAGAATCTAATATATTAATAATTTTAATCAATAGTTCCAACTTGTCTATTCAAACAAAATGATCATTTTTCCATATACAGTGTTGTCCTGAAAATCGGGCATGGCTTCAAATGGAGAGTAATATATGAAGTTTTCAATATATGCAAATATACCCTACACACCTCAAATTTTAATCGAAACACTTGATTTAAAATACCAAGAATCAAAATGATCCTTAGTTCAACATTTTTACGGCGTCATTGTACAAAGCGGCCATGACTTCAAATTGAGAGTAATATATGGATTTTTTTCCATTCAATTTTGTGTGCCACCAAAATGATAATTATTAAATAAAAGTTCACTTTTAATTTCTAAGTTTTTATTCGTATCTTGTTTTCGTGTTATTTCAATTAATATTCGTCGTAAATAAGCTCAACAATATATAGATATTATACTTGACTACTTCGATTTTATTTTATTGCTCACATATGTAATTATTTGGCAATATCCCACACACTCCAAATTTCTATCAAAACATGTGCTTAAGAATATTAAGAATCTAATGTGCTAATGATTTTATTAAGAATAGCTCTAACTTCAATCTACATATTCAAACAAAATGATCCTTACTTCAACAAATTTACAGTGTCATCGTGCAAAGCGAGCATGACTTCAAATTGAGAGTAATACATGAATTTTTTCCATTCGATATTTCTGATTAAACCAAACCAAAAAGTTGAAAGAGATCATAGACCCATACTTTCATTTCTTCTTTTCCATCTTCAAATAATTGTGTCCCACGGGATAGACTTTTTGTTAGTCTTTCTTCTTTCGAAGTTGGGAGTGATCGAGACGTTGAAGACTTGTATCCCCCAATGCTGGAATAGACGTCAACGATCATGCTTCAAAGAAACTAACAAAAGGTCCTTCAAACAATGAAAGGGCCACAGAATTGTTCATAGTCTTGAACCCCCTGAGGCCATCATTAGTTTCTTCACTGTAGTTCTTCAATTTTTAGTTGTATTGTATGAGTGTCTCTCACAGTATACTCCAACGAGAATTTCACTTGTTTTGTGGCTTTCTTACATTCTTTTCTACTGGGTATGTCATTTGTCATTTGTCATTAGTTAATTTTTTTAACAATTTTTTTTAAAAAAAAATAGGAAGAGTGAGTAGAGCCAATCACTATCAAGTGAAGCCCAATAACTTTATATCGATTTTCCTCAGACAATAAATGAACAGGATCGGGACTACTCTTCTTTCCTTTCTAACATTAAAAGCTTCATATACCATCAGACGGCGACTTGGACTTTCAAAGTTTACTTTGACGCTAATTCCTTAGTCGATTGAATTTGATAAAATTTAAATTATTGGATAAAAATTTAATAATTTAAATTTAAAAAAATTATTTTAAATAATTTAATATTTATTAAAATTTAAATCATTAAAAAAAATTAATAGCCAAAATCTTTTCAGATGCAAAAAAATTTAAAATCTTAATTGTAAAAAATACATATCAAAACAAGCCATGAGACTGAGACCAGAGGAAGGCACAGGCATTGTCAGAAATGACAACAACTCAGAAATTTGGGCGAGTAAACTATTCTTCGACAGATTTTTCTCTGACTTTTCAAAAACTTATTGTAAATCACAAAAAGAGCGTAAATCGAAATTTTTTTTGTGGTATATTGATGATATGGATAATGAGGCTTTAAAATATATATCAAAAGAAAATGAGAGGTATAGAATGAATAAATATATTTTTAGTTTTTTATTTTTTTACAAAAATTGTCATTTTTAAATAAAGACTAAATTTTATAATTTTTTTAAAAATAAAAAATTGAGTGTAATATTTTTTAATAATAGATGAATTACTGTAAATATTTTAATAAATAAAAGACTAAAATAATTTTATAATACCTAAATTTCAACCCTCAGTTCTAAAAAATTATGCAAATTGTACTTCTCCAAAATAAAGAACCATGTCAGCAACCACCACGAAACCTCACTCAAAATAGAGGTATGGCCTTGTGGGGTTGTGGCTTTGAAAATTGTGAAATAACTGTAGGTAAAATGAATTCATTAATGAGTGACCAAAATAAATAAATGCATTAATGATCTTCATGTAATTAAGATACTATTATTCTATGAATTTTAAATTTTTTCTCTAAGTTTCTTTAATTCAATAATTAAGAATTATTTATTACATATAATAAATGATTATTGATTAAAAAATTAATTTAAGATTATTCATTATATTATTATTATTTTTATTGATTAAAATTTATTTATTATATATAAATAAAAAAAATTCTTAACTAGTATGTTAAGAGTATTCATTAAAAGAATTTTTTTTTATTTAAAAAATTTTTTATTAAAAAGAAATTGGCACATTAAAACTCACCAATCAATTAAGTCGCAGTTTTATTTGAACTGACATAAAAGACTAAATTTTTAGATAGAGACTAAATTTTTTAATTTTTAAAAAAGTAAGGAGTTAATTGTAATATTTTTTTAATGATAAATGAATTATTGTAAATATTTTAATAAATAAAAAATTAAAATAATTTTATAACAAATGAATGACCTAAACTCTAAATTTGAACTCTAACAAATTGTGCAACTTGTATTTCTCCAAAATAAAGAACCACGTGAGCAACCACCACCATTTAAATCTTTTTAAACTTTAGATAAAGACTAAATTTTATAATTTTTTAAAATATAAGGAATTAAGTGTTACATTTTTTAATAATAAATAAATTATTATAAATATTTTAATAAATAAAAAATTCAAATAATTTTATAATAAATGAATCACCTCAACTTTAAATTTCAAACTCTACAAAATTATGCAACTTGTATTTCCCCATAACTATGTCAGCAGCCACCACCATTTAAATCTTTCGAAACAAGTATGGCCTTGTGGGGTTGTGGCTTTGAAAGTTGTGAAATAACTGTAGGTAAAATGAATGTACTAATGAGTGACCAAAATAAGTAAATGCATTAATGATCTTCATGTAATTAAGATGCTATTATTATTTGAATTTTGGAATTTTTCTCTAAGTTTTTTTAACACACTAGTTAAGAATTATTTATTATATATAATAAATAATTATTAATAAATAAAATTAATTTACAATTATTTATTTTATTGGTTAAGATCTATTTATTATATATAAATAAAAAAAATATCCCCCTCAAGAATACTCGATAAAAGAATTTTTTGTATTTTAAAAATTCTTTATCGAAAAGAAATCGGCACATTAAAACTCGCAAATTAATTAAGTCTCAATCTTATTTAAATTGACATAGAAGAAATGAAAAGGATTGAGACTCTTCTCCTAGTGTTATCTGCCAACAGACGACGACTTGGACTTGGACTTTTGAAGTTTACTTTGATGCTTTTTCATTATTGGATTGAATATGATCTTCCAATTCAGTCACAACGCAACCAGTCATGGGGATTTTTCGTTTGACTTTTCAAACAATTTATTTTTCTAGATATTATGAGATCTCTTAAATTTAACAAAGTTGTATTTTTACTTAGAAATACCAAACATTTGATAATTTTTTGACTTTTTCTGAAGTACTTTAATTCTATGTTATAAAGCATTTTAATTTTGCATTTATGAAACCACCTGATACTATATTTATGATGTACTCCAACTCTAAATTCTGAATCACATTGATTTTGTTTCTCTAAATAAGTTTGAGTTTGGATTTCTAAGCATACTCTAAATTTGAACTTTTGATTTGTTTGATTATGCATTTGTGTATGTAAGAGAATTCTTAGGGAGTTCATCCTAAATAGAACCTTATAACTAATGACAGTAGATATTAGTTGTAGTGCACTATGATAGAATATTTTGATATGATTGAGGCATAATGTCATATTTTGTTAGAGACTTAAAATCATTATTCTGAATATATCGAGTTGCATTGCTTGAGTATGATATCTGATCTAATACGACAAACTATCCTAGAGTTAGTATTTGATTTAGATGGTTCTGTTGGATGTTCTTTATCATATGAAGGGAATGGTGTGAAAAATATGGATAGAGTATAAGATATTTAAAGAAAATTTGATAGCTAAAGTTTAACCCTATATTTTTAATTCAACGGTTGTGATTTAATCTTAAATCATAAATATATCTTAGATATCTAATATTTTATTATGGTGTGGGTCTCACATGTTAATATAATGTCACATGTCCCTCCTTGTGAATTTATCATTTTGTCCTTAGAATTTTTTAAAAATTAATATTTTGCCCCTATGCTTTAAAACTAAGTTTTATGTTGTTGTTTTTTAAATAATTCAACTAGACATATTTATTTGTGTTTAATTCTTTCTGATTTCTTTTAAATAATTTAACTTATATTAAAATCACTAATTTAAGGATATTACATATGGCATTGTGGGGTTGTGGCTTTGAAAATTGTGAAATAACTTTAGGTAAAATAAATGCATTAATGAGTTACCAAAATAAATAAATGCATTAATGATCTTCATGTGATTAAGATATTATTATTCTTTGAATTTGGATTTTTTGCTATAAGTTTTTTTAAGGAGTACTTTAAGATATTGGCTAAAAATCATTTATTACACATGATAAATGATCGTTAATTAACAAAATTAATCTAAAATTATTTATTGTACCCATTATTAATTTTATTGGTTAAGATTAATTTATTATATATAAACAAAAACTAATCCTTAGCCAAAACCTTAAGAACACATGTTAAATTTTTTTGTAACAATTTTTTATCAAAAAGAAATTGACACATTAAAACTCACCAATTAATTAAGTCGCAATCTTATTGTATATTTAAATTGACATAAAAGAAATGAAAAAGGATTGACTCCTCTCCTAGTGTCGTCTGCCAACAGACGACGACTTGGACTTGGACTTTTGAAGTCTACTTTGATGCTTTTTCACTACTGGATTGAATATGACCTTCCCATTCAGTCGCAACGCAACAAGTCATGGAGATTAAAAATGGTTTGGACGAACAAACTATTATTGGAGAGATTTTTCGTTTGACTTTTCAAACACTTATTGTAAATCACATGAAGGAGTGGAAATCGAAAATTTGTGTATTATGCTAAAATGATATGGATAATTAATGAGGATTTAAAATATAAAACATGCGAGATAAAGAATTATTCATAGGTCTTGAACCCACTATACTGGGCCACTCTTAGTTTCTTCACTAGTTCTGTAGTGTTATAATTCATTAATTTTAGTGAAAAGTATATGTCAAACTACAGAAAACATGGTAATCTATTTGAATACGTTTTCCCCTTTGCAGTAAACCCACAATATCCTACAAAAGAAAAATATTGTTAGTTCACAGTGTCGTCGTGCAAAGCGGGCATGACTTCAAGTTGATAGTAATATATGGGTTTTTCCCATTCAATATTTCTGCTTAAGCCAAACCTAAAAAAGTTGAAAGAGATCACTAATCCATTCCATGCTTTCATTTCTTCTTTTCTGTCTTTAAATGATTGTGTCCCTCAGCATAGACTTTGTGTTATTTTTCTTCTTTCGGTGTTTGGAGTAAAGACTTGGAAGACTTCTTTCGGTGCGACGGCAGCCACATTTTGAGCACTCATATCAAGAAGTTTTGCACCTTGTGTTCATCGACTCTTACCATATAAAGATATATTTGCAAGCATTTGCAAATTTCGATTAAGGATTGATAAATTATTTATTTGCATTAAGGGTACGAATGACTGTTGAGAAAAGATATAAAAGAATTCTTTCTGATCTTCTTTTTCTTTTATTGATAACTTTGATAAAAAAATTTTTAATTAAACCTAACGTTTCTTCCTGCATCCAAGCGTGTCTATTTTCACAAGTTATTAAGAAGTATATCATTTGGAACCACACTAAAAATGTTTAAAGAAAATCAAAATCACATTTTTATTATTTGTGATTTTACCCAAAGTTTGAGCATATGCAGTTTAAACTGCCCTCCAATTCTCATATGATTTGTTTGGTTAGCAATTGATTAGGATGTAATAAATTTGGTCTAAATTCTAACGAGAGTTACCGTGAATGCTTGAAAAAAGATAAACATTTTAATATTTTATAAAGTCTTGACACGTTAATAACTAAGTCAATAGATGGGCCAATCAAACAAATAATGCTCAAGCCTTTTAAGAAGAAAAATTATGTCAGAATTGTGTCTTTCGAAAACTGAATTATAAACTATATACCATTGTATTTAGCTATGCTAATTTTAATAATGCCAGTATATGAAATAAAATCTTATCACAAAATCCTAGTTTCTGATATTCCTAAAAAACTAGCAAAACTATATAGAAATTAGTAAATGAATTAATACAATTACAAGCTAGGGAATTTGTCTTTAATTTGCAAAATTGAAGCTTCGACGAAGTCAAGGGACAAGCCACACCAAATCCGGGACTAGAGAAGATGGTTTTGACATAAATGAATTGCATGCCCTTTTGACACTGAAAGGACCAACACGTAATAGTTAATAAGGTCTTGAACCCCCTAAGGCTACCATTAGTTTCTTCACCAGTTGTTCAACTTTTAGTTGTACGAGTATCTCTCCCTGTATACTCCAATGAGAATTTCACGAGTAGCATGGCTTAGCTCCATTCTCTACTATTGTGTATGTACCAGTTTCCACGTCTTTGTGGTTTCTGGCCTCTGTCTTGATGACCAGAAATTGTTGCTGCTCCAATTGAAGAAGGACCTCATATTCGACTCTGCACTTTCAAGCAAACTGGTGTCTTGGAATGAAAGCCTTCATTGCAGTCAATGGAGTGGTGTAACATGGGACGAGGAGGGACATGTTACTGGTCTAGACTTGAGTGAGGAATCAATATATGGCGGATTTGACAATTCTTGTTCTCTCTTCAATCTCCAATATCTCGAGAATTTGAATTTGGCTTACAATAACTTCAATTCTATGATTCCATCCAAAATTGAAAACTTGAAGAACTTGACTTCTCTGAACTTTTCAAATGCTCACTTTGTGGATCAGATACCGGTGGAGATTTCTCAGCTAACAAGGTTAGCCATTCTTGATCTTACTTTAGATGGTGAATTGCGACTTGAGAGCCCCAATCTAGGGGAGCTTGTTCAGAATCTCACTGAAATGAGAGAACTATATCTGGATGGTATTAGAATATCGCTCAAGGGAAATGAATGGGGTCGTGCTTTATCATCATCACTACCTCATCTACAGGTATTAAGCATGTGGATGTGCGATTTATTAGGCCCCATTGATTCGTCACTAGAAAAGCTTAAGAGTCTCTCCATAATTCGTTTGGATTATAATAATTTCTCAGCCCCGGTGCCTGAATTCTTTGCAAAATTCTCGAATTTGAGCAATCTGAGTCTTTCTGATTGTGGTCTGGAAGGTTGGTTTCCAAAAGAGATCTTCCAGGTACACTCACTTACTTCTCTTGATCTTTCTAGGAACGTTGATCTTCAAGGTTCTCTACCACACTTCTTGCAGAACGGATCTCTCCAGACATTGATACTAAGTGAGACAAAATTTTCTGGAGCATTACCTGATTCCATTGGCAACTTATGGCAGTTGTCTAGATTAGAAATTGTTGAATGCCTATTTAATGGGACATTACCAGATTCAATGTCAAACCTCCCAGAGCTCACTTACCTGGACTTGTCATCTAACTACTTCACAGGTCCAATTCCCCCATTTGGTATGTCCAGGAAGCTTACTTTCATACGCCTATCTTCAAATAAATTAAGCGGGGGAATTTCATCAGCTCACTTGAAAGGCCTGGGAAAGCTAGAGAGCGTCTATTTACAGGACAACTTCCTTAATGGAACCATTCCTTCGTCTCTGTTTTCACTCCCATTGCTACGGAAAATAGATCTTTCTAACAACCATTTTCAAGGTCTGCTAAGTGCAATTTCAAATGTCTCTTTCTTCAAGTTACAAGAACTTGATTTAAGTAGTAACTATCTTGAAGGGCCAATTCCTCAATTTATTTTTCATCTCAGACAACTTGAGATTCTCCAACTTTCTTCAAACAAGTTCAATGGCACAATACAGCTAGATATGATTTGGAGACTTAAAAATTTAGGTACATTAGATCTTTCAAACAACGACTTGTCAATTGATGCAAATGTTCAGGATGTTCACCTGCTTTCCTTTCCCAAGATGTCTTCTCTGTATTTGGCATCCTGCATGTTGAGACAATTCCCAGCTTTCTTGAGAAATCAGTCCAAATTAATTGATTTAGACCTCTCAGACAATCGAATTGCAGGAAAAGTGCCCCACTGGATTTGGAAGCTTGCCAATCTTGCCCGGTTAAATCTTTCTCACAATGCACTTCATGAGATAGAAAGACCCATGTATAATCTTAGCACCCATTTTGATGTACTTGACCTTCATCACAACAACCTTCTAGGTACACTTCCAGCATTTCCTAAAACTGTCGATTATTTGGACTACTCTTTCAATAACTTCAACTCCGTTATTCCACCTGACATCGATATGTATTCTATGGGTGTTCTTTCTCTTTCACACAATGCTCTTCATGGAAGAATCCCAAATTCCATCTGCAATGCTTCAGGTCTTCGAGTGTTTGATCTTTCCTCAAACAACATTAATGGGATCATTCCCCATTGTCTACCAAAAAGTGAGTCCCTTGCCGTATTGAATCTAGTAGAAAACTATCTTGAAGGCAAAATTCCTGATACTTTTCAAGCTTCATGTGATCTAGTGACTCTCAACCTTCAAAGTAATAATTTACAAGGGCCATTTCCAAAGTCTCTATCCAATTGCACCAAATTAGAGGTATTAGACCTTGGAAATAATAGTATTCATGATCAATTTCCCTGCTTCTTGGAGAAATTATCTGAGCTCCAGGTCTTGGTTTTGCGAAAAAACTATTTCCATGGTCCGATTGAGTGTCTAGAGATGAATGGAACTTGGGTGAGGCTTCAAATTTTGGATATAGGTTTCAACAATTTTAATGGAACATTACCAGGAAAAAACTTTCTTGCCTGGAAAGCAATGATGCTAGATCAAACAGCATCAGAAATAAATTACCTCCACTTTGAATACATCCAAACAACTTGCTATCCTCATAATGGTACCGCATGTCTAGACCTCTACTTTAAATACACCAAAAGAATTTGCGATCCTTATGATCGTGGCGCATGTCGGGATACTTTTGGAGGGAAATTTTATGATCAAGTGATAGTTACAAACAAAGGTCAGGAAATGTCCTTGCAAAAAATTCTAACAATCCATACTTTCATCGACTTCTCATCCAACCACTTTGAAGGGCCAATACCTGAGGAAATGATGGAATTTAGGGCACTCCACGGTCTCAACCTGTCAAATAATCATCTCTCAGGCCACATTCCCTCATCCATATGGATAATGAAACAACTTGAATCCTTAGACCTGTCCAACAACTCTTTTACTGGAGAGATTCCATCACACCTTGCAAGTTTGTCTTTCCTTGAATTTTTGGACCTCTCAAATAATCATTTGTTTGGGGAGATCCCTACTGGTACACAGATTCAATCATTTCCAGCATCTTCTTTTATTGGTAACAAAGGATTATGTGGACCTCCATTAACAAAAAATTGTAGTGGCATTCCAAGAAATCCAACAGAAGCTGTATATGAGAAGTCAAGAATTGAATTTGATTGGCACTTTGCATTCGGTGGAGCGGTTTTCGGGTTGGGAATCATTGTTGGCCCACTTTTCTATTGGAAGAAATGGAGGATAAGGTATTGGAAACTTATGGACAACATTCTCTGCAGCATCTTCCCTCAGCTTTATCTTGAATACCAATGGCACCATGGACAAACATACGAAGTTTTGCGTTGGAGGCAGTAGGGGAAAGTGCTAAGTTCAGTAACACAATTTGAGTGTTTATCTACAGGTAAAGCCACACATAATTTAATAATAGAAGAACAGTGATATATATTTTCCCTAGTGGAATTGTTTGTATTGTTCATCTGTGTGTGCTTGGTGAATTTACATTAATCGTAATCTTTTTTGTATGTCTTTGCTTAATTGCATGGCTATTTATATATATATATATATATATATATATTACAATGAATTGAAAAATTGGTAATCATATTAATGTTCATGCAATTTTTTGGTTAAAACTTCGAAAAATATCAAATTGTAGTTACATATATAATTGTATCACAAAACACAAAAAGTTAAATAATATTTTAAGAATAATGAGAAAAATTAATTATGGACAAAATTTTTGAAAGTTAACTGTTTTTTATCCTTTATTAAATTATTTACCATGTCTGTGCTTCTTTTTTCTTTGCTTGTTTTTCTTTTTGAAAATAGTTTTTTTGCTAATATATATTGAAATTACTTATGCGTACTTGTTAATATTCAATTGAGTGACACTTCATAGTAAACTTAGTTACACTGCATTTAATTTGTAGGGTCATACTTATCATGAATTTAAATTCTTACTAATTATACTTAGATGAGCCTTAAATAGATTGTTCTTTACTCCTTATGTAATCCTCACATAGTCAATAATATTGTAATCGTACGTAATTGTATATCTGATCTATGGATGATACTGATACGAGAGTATTATACATGATTTGGTGAGTTCAGTGCATACTAGGTTTTATTATTGATCCAACAAGAAAACATGTTTGTGGCGCTTCTTGGAGCCTAATTGGTCAAATCATATTTATGCTTAAAATCTGTACATGTATATTTGAAAGACTATTGTGAAGGTGTCTTAGGAAATTGTCTTTTGTTTAAAAAAATATTTAATTAATCATTACTTTTGTTACACTTACTGGAGCATAATTGGTCAAATCATATTTATGCTTAACATCCGTACATGTATTTTTAAAAGACAATTGTGAAGATGTGTCTTAAGAAATTGTCTTTTGTTTAAAAAATATTTAATTAATCATTACTTTTGTAGCACTTATTGGAGCATAATTGGTCGAATCATATTTATGCTTAAATTCCGTACATGTATTTTTAAAAGACAATTGTGAAGGTGTGTCTTAGGAAATTGTCTTTTGTTTAAAAAATATTTAGTTAATCATTACCTTTGTGGCTGGTTACCTTTTGTCTATCAATTGGACCTTCAATTAAAAGGGAAATTATGGGTAACCCTTATAAACTATAGTCTAAATAACTTTTAGTCCATGAATTTTAAAATTTAGCACTTAACTTTGTTTTTTTTTTTTTTTTGGCCAAAGACATAATATTACCAACCAAAACAACACAACACCAAAAATACCATGCCAACAACACAAAAACAAAACAAAGAAGAAAACAAAGCAAAACCAAACAATAGCAAAAAGAGAAAAGACACAAACAAGCCTCCAAAATAAAGAAGCCAAACAACAAACTGATATCATCCCACCCCTTTCTTACAGCTAGTAGCATTAAAGGCAATAATAGAGACATAAGGGAATAGGAAATTGGATTCTCGCCCAGATGGGCATATTCCCTTCTTAGACCATTTAACAAGCCAATCGATTGCCAAATTTGTATATATTAGAATACAAGAAAAAGAGCACGCACCAAAACCACAACAAAGGTCCTTTATATCCTCAATCATAGACTAACACCTCTAGTCAGGACACAAACTAGTACCCTTCATGCAAGAGATCATATTAGAATAATTTGATTCAAAATAAACTGAACTAAGACCCATCTCCAAAGCCTTGGAAACACCAGTCTTTAGGGCCAACACTTATGTCATAAAGGTAGAAAATGCATCACAAATAATGCTCCATGCAGCTAAAACTTCACCATCATAATTTCTAATAACACCTCCAGTACTAGTAGCAAGCGAGTCCTCCACAAAATTTCCATCAACATTGATATTTACCTAAGAGAATACAGGAGGGAACCACCCTGAGACATCCTTCTCCTGGTCTTGCACTGTCCTAGAATGAGTATTCCAACCATTACCTTCCCCAGAATTGCAAAACAGCCCTTATAGCACAAGTCACAACAGAAAAAGGATTAACTTCATCATGCTCATAAACCTTTCTACACTTGAACCTCCATAAAGTCCAACACAACTAGGCAACAAGTGCTAAATCAAAATCTCCCAATTTGCCAATAGTAAATAGATTTCACATCTAATCACCAAAGGACCTTAACCTAAATGGGTCAATCTTAAAGGATAAGCTACAACCAAACTAGGTAGACTTTACCCAATCATAGGGTAAGAGAGCATGTTCCCCTAATTCAATCAGTTGCAGACAAATAGGACATATTGGACTATCACAACACTTCCTCCTCCAAAGATTCTCTATAGACAATAGGGAGTTCATACAAGGCCTCCAAAGAAAATTCTTTACCTTTTGTGCATCTCTAAGTTTCCAAATAGACTTTCATAAATCATGATGGATAGAAGTTGAACAACTAGGCCTAACAACCTTCAAATCATCCACCTTTAAGTTTAGCAAATTGATATCCCTTCTTAATAGAGTATTAACCATCCTTACTCCCCAACCAAACCCATTTATCCATGCTACTTCTTTTTGGGATAAGGACCTTGAGAATAGCATGGGCTTTTCTTCAAACCACCACCCCTCAATTAAGGATAGGTCCCACGATACCCCAAATATGAATTCAGCCACACAGCTCTCATTCATATCTTCTACATGGTATAAGGAAACGAGTCTATAATTAGGTAAATTTGGATTATATGGATCACACTAAAAATTAATCCTTCTACCATCACTAACACTCCATCAAACTTTATTCAAAAGAAACTCTCTTCCCTCCAAATTGCTACTCCATACCCAAGAAGCTCTTGAAACCATCTTTGCTTTTAAGAAGTCTGATCTTGGAAAGTAAATCCCTTTAAGAATCTTCACCCTTAGTTCTCTGAGAGAGTTTAAGATTCTTCACCCCAACTTTGCTAATAATGCTAAATTAAAGCTATAAAAATCCTTAAAGCCTAATCCTCGCCTAGCCTTAAACTCAAATAGCTTCCCTTAAGCAATCCAGCGAATTCTGCCTTCCTCTTTCTCTTGACCCCACAAAAAGTTCAAAATAAAACTATCAAGCTCCCTACATACCTTTTTGGGGAATAGAAAACAAGACATAGTATAAGTGGGAATTGCATTTACCACTGATTTGATCATCACCTCTCTACCTTCTTGAGAAAGGAGTCTTCCTTTCTAACTCTGAACCTTCTTCCTTACCTTATCTCTAACAAAAGCTAGGATTTCACACTTGGATCTACCCCAAACCACAAGAAGACCCAAATACCTTCCAGGAGAAGCAACTGCCTCTACTCCTATAGCATGACTGATTTCCTCTCCAAGATAATCACAAGTATTTCTCGAAAAGAAAACACATCATTTCTCATAATTCACCCACTGTCCAGAGGCAATACAATAGTCTTCCAAAATCTATTTCATACAATGGCAGTTATCTACTGTTGCTCTAAGGAAGAACACAAAGTCATCAGCAAAGAAACAACATGTAAGATATGGACATCTTCTAGCCAGCTTAATCCCTACAATCTTCTTCTCCTTAGCATAATTCTCAACCATCCTTGAGAGAACATCAGCAATGATAATGAAAAGGTGGGGATAGAATGGGTCTCCCAGCCTTAAACCTCTCTTTGGCTTAAAGTTTCCAATTATCTTACTAGAAAGCATCAAATTAAATGAGACTGTATCAACACAGTTCATGATTCTTTTCAACTAAGAAGGAGAGAAACCCATTTAGACATAGCAACCTCCATAAAGTCCCAATCCACCTAGTCATACGCCTTATTCAAGTTAAGTTTTAGAGCCATCTCATGTCGCCCTCCTCTTTTGGCTTTTAAATAATGAAAGGCCTTATGCATAACCACTACATTATCAAAAATTTACCTTCTTACCACAAAGGCCCTCTGGTTCTTAAGAATATACTTAGGCAGTAAACTTCTCATCCTATTCACCATAATTTTTTAAATTACCTTATAGCAAAAGTTGCACAGACTAATAGGCCTAAAATGACCTACCTTTTCAAGGCAATCCACTTTTGGGATCAAGATTAAGTTAGTTTCATTCATTCTGCAAAAACTCTCAACCACCTCACCATCTTTGAAAAATTCCTTCACCATCTCACAAATCTAATTACCTACAACCTCCCAGCTATGCTGGTAAAAGATATCAGAGAATTCATTAGGCCCTGATGCCTTCAAACCTTTAAGTTCTATAGCAACTTTCCTAACCTCCTCATCCGTCAGAGGAAAGCAAAGCAAATCATTATCTTTATTACTAACAACCCTTTCTACAAACCTTAAAGTTTTGGAAAAATCTCTAGGGCCATTATGGTCAAACAGTTAAAAATAAAACTTTTGAAAACATTCTGTAATATCTTCCTATGATTCGACCTTACTGCCATCATCCTGTACGCAAAAGCCAACCTTATTCCTAGATCTTCTTTTCAATGTAACATTATGAAAAAATCTTGAATTTTTATCCCCATATCTCAACCGGTAGACACTTGACCGTTAAGCCCAACATTTCCCCTATCTGCCCCAAATGAATTCAATCTACTTCAAAATCTCCTTTTCTTCCATCACAGTGACTTCATCCCAATTCTTCTTATGACATTTTTTTAGCTTGTCCTTCAAGGAATTCAAAACCACTTTGTTGTTTAGAAACTCAAGACGACTTCATTTTATCAGCGCCTATCTGACCTTAGCAAGATTACTTAAAAAGGCCTTAACAACTCCACTATGGTCCTCCCAATATTCAACCGCCAAACTGTTAAAATCACTATGACATAGCCATATCAATTCAAACTTGAAACACTTATTCGTAATCCCATTCGAGAAACATAAGTTAATAATTATTGGAGAATGATAAGATCCCATAGGTTCAAAAGTAGTTGCTAAAGCGTTTGGCTATAGTTCCTTTCAATAAAGATTACAAGCTACCTAGTCAAGTTTCTCCTTAATATAAGCCCTCCCTAGCCTTCTATTGGACCACGTAAAAAAAGCTCATTTACATTCTAACTCCATCATATTTCCTTCCTTCAGAAACTGTTGAAATGCTAGGGAACTAGATATCAGTCTAGTTTTTCCCCCTAGCTTTTCATTATTGTAAAGTAATTCATTAAAATCTCCTATGCAATCCCATGACACTTTTATTCTCAGATTTAATCTTTGAGATTCCTCCACCAATTCCTTCTATCTTGTTCAATAGGAGGCTATAAACACATGTAATAAACCCAGAAACCTTATCTAAACCTCCAAGAACCTCAAAATGAATGAAATTCTTACTGAGCTCCTTGATATTTAAATGCACAAATTCCTCCCACCATAGCACTAGACCTTCACTTAGACCCTCTAGCTCCATAACTACCGCATTATTAAAAGATAACCTTCTTTGAATTTTTTCAACTTTCCTCCTTTTCATCCTAGTTTCCATCAAGAAAACTAAGGGGGTTTATATTTTTTGCATAAGGACTTTAAAGATTTAACTATCAAAGCATCCCCTAAGCCTTGATGGTTCCATGACAACAGAATCATAGCTCTTTGGTGGCTGTTAAAAGCCTGCCACCTACACCCTCAACTGTGCCATCCTTACTTTCCTCAACTTTAGCTCCAAAACAAAACCCAGAACTCACTTTAAACTCATCCAGTGAACCCAGCTTAATAGGGACCTCAACCAATCCCTCTGTTCTTTTAACACTTCTCTTCCTTCTACTTTATGTTTGGGCTTTCATTTCCATACTATAGGAAAAGTCCCAAGCTTTTCCATATAATTTAATGTTTTCCTTCTCTTCCTTGCATGAGTTATTTGACTCAACCCGTTGACACTTTTTTTTCCCAAGTGAGACATTTAGCTCTATGTTCCTCTTCAAACTAATTCTTCGTAAGTCTTGAGTCTATTATGTTTCATAGACTTTTGCACCCCTGACCACTATCACCTTTTCTTTGAGTCTTCCCTCATCATTCGATGCAAATTCTATAAAATATTCATAAATCTTCTTTCCTTTTTGACCACCCCTTATAGAATTAATTGATGTGGCATCCACTTTCTCTTTACTCTTACTACTACTCCCTTATACTAACTCTTATGTGTGGGTCCAATAAGGAACACCTCCTTATTCATCTATTTTACACATTAAACTGGGCTACCATGAAGGCCCACATCTCTAAACCCTGGTTCTCCCTTTATTTTCTAAGACCTGACCTCTCCATTATCACCATGGTCTTTACTAAGGTTCCCGAAGTCCTAAACCAATTTACTTTTCTTATTATCCTCCAATTCATGCATATAAACATCTTCCCTCACGTGACTATCAATAGCTTTATCTGTGTTTTACATCATCACCTCCAGATCATTACTAACTACCTCCTCATTAACATAATTCATTTCGTGTGTTGAACCACCCACGCTCTCTCCAAGGTCTAACTTACAAAGTGTAGTCATTGCCATTCCCAGGCCCCCTTTTTATCTATCTGCAACTTTGAACGACCACACCTCCGCCATCACTCTAATTGGTGCCACCCCTAAACCTACATTAAACTTCAATGGTTCTAATTTCTTAACATCACAATTCTTCCAATCATGGCCAATTTTACCACAGTTATAGCAAAAATGTTGAAGCCTCTTACACTTCATATTGATCAACAGCTTTGATAACCCAAGCCTTGCAATCTAAATTCCAGAAATCAGCGAGTGTTCAATGTTAACCCAAACTTTAACTCTCTAAAGCTTATACACAGACCTTCATTCTTAAAAGGATTTTCGTATTCCAAAATCTCCCCTACTATCTTTTCCAACCTTGCAACATTGTTCCTTGCCATAGCCTCTCTTGTGAGTCCATAAAGTTGGACCCAGAAATCACACTATTTCATCTCTACCTCGTCTAGTGCAAGCAATGGGGACCAAAGCGTCAAAACCAATAGAAACCCTATCACAATCCAAGAGCTATCCTTTAACACTTTATCATAATTTGACTTCCTTTCAAAATTAAAAACCAATAAATTCTCTCTAACATCATTGATAGAGATCTTACCCTTCGCATTCTAGCCCCTAAGAATTAAGGATTTGATGGCAGCTCTATTGACTAATTTGCTAGTCACCAGTCTTCCAATGATAGCAAGCCTCATTCCTCCATTCTCATCCAACTCATTCCAATCCAGTGAAACCACTTCGTCCTTTTCACTCTTCTGCTCCATGTCTACCTCCATATCTACTGCTACCCTGAGATAACCTCAATCATTGAGGGTTTGTATTGCAATCAAGCCTGACATAGATGTGCCACTCAAATTTACCACACTCTTACAACTAGAGAAAAAGGAGATACTCCCACCAGGGAGAGGTTTTTCTTCAACACTTAACTTTCTTTAATTGTTGCAAGATGTGTAGAATATATAAAGATTAAAAGTACAGTTTAAAAATTATGTGATTCCTTATAACAATCACATAATTTTTAAATATTAATTTTAAACGTTAGATGATTGTTTTTGAAAAAACATGTAATTTTGATCCTTCACTGTAGTATGGTTGAGTAAAGATTTTTCTTTTTCTTTTTTTCTCAAACAAAGTATCTAGTTGTGGCCAAACTTAGATAAAATTGTAATTCTTTTTCTATGTTCTTTGTGTTCATTTATTGACTAATTACTAATTCTGGATTTTAAAGGTATTGATTATCTAATTGTTTTTGTAAATTTTAGATGAAGTAGATACAGTTGAAAACATGGATCATAAACATATTTCAACATGGTGCAGTTTGAGTAAGAAGCAAATGAAGATGAAATGTGATTTTATGTTATTGTAAACATTTGAATTTGATACTACAGATATGGTTTAGTACATTGGTGTGGTGGATAATGTTATTTGTTCTTGTGCTAGAACTTTCAAGTTGGTTTTATAATTAAATATTGTATTTCTATTATTTTATCTAGCACACATTGCATTATATATATATATATATATATATTGAGTGGGTTGGCCTTCTTTGCTCACGACCATCAAGGAGCTTAAATGAAATGTATTGGTAGTCACATTCAAGTGTAAGCTCACAAATAATACTTCTTATTTGGGCCTTTTTTTTTTTTTTTGGAAATTTCTCATTTTTAAAACCAGTTTCTAGAAATTTATTTTAATAAAAGAAACAATAATATTATCCCTAATTGATTTTGTCAAAATAAGAAATTTTTTTTCTTTGGATGGATTAAGGGTGCATTCCTTTTCAGTGTTATTAAATTTTACTTTTAATTTTTTTAAAAGAATCAAATTCAAACTAATTAATAATTATATTTTTATTTTGAGTGATTTAACTCAAATTAATTTTTTATATTGATTTTTGTTTAAAATGTGATTCAATTCTCTCTCTTTTTTTTTTTTTGGTTATTAATTGATACATGAGAAATTTAATCTTATTATGAAATATGGAGATAATTAATAACCAAACAAATTCATCAGCCAAAAATATGTTAGAATATAATGCCTTTGAAAGACAAAATTACAAACTACATGACTCTCGTAATTTTCTTTTCTCTGTAATTGTTCCTCATCCAACCATTATATGTGTTACACATTGTCAATTAATTTAAGTTTATTTGTAAATTTTAAAATTAATTCAATTAAACAATATGGGTAATGAAAAGTAATACCAACAGTATGGTAAAAAAAGTAAGAATTTTTGTGTGTTATGCTAAAATGATATAGATAATAAGGCTTAAGATTAAAAAAAAAAAAAAAGAGAGAGATAAAGTGTAACACTCCCTATGAAATAGTTTAATTGAGTGAGACATTTTAATTAGATTTTTCAGACAGAGAAAGGAAGAGGATGCAATTGGGACATAAATCAGACTTAAAATAATTTTTTTAAAAGTGAAAATTTTGAAAAATAATAAATAAATCTAGACATATTAAATAAATTATTATAAAATTTAAAATTGAGGTTAATACAAGTAGCTAAACTTCTCCCATGTTTAATTGAGGACGTTCGAACTCCCCAAGTGTAATTAAAAAAAAATCTACTGCCCTTAACACCCCTAACCTTATTCTTTTCTTTATTTCTTTTCTTTTCCTTTTTCTTTCCTTCTTTCTCCTTTCCCACTTGGTGAGGAATTACTATTTGCTAGCTGCGATATGTTTCATGATTTTCTCACAAATTATCATATGAAATTGCTAGATTTTGGCCTCTAATTTTAAAACTCTACTTGATTGAATGTGAAGGGTGAACAGTTATTGAAATTTTAAAATTCATGGATCAAATTTCATCAATAAGAGAGGAAGGAATTAAGCATTTAGCAGCTATTGCTTGAAGTGGTACATTGGTTCAGTGACTTTCCCTAATTAAAAATTCTTTTTTTTTTTTGTATTTCTTTTCATTTTCTTTTTCTTTCCTTCTCTCTTCTTTCTCGCTCAGTGAGGAATTACAGAATCTTTGCTAGTTGTGATATGTTTTGTTATTTCCCCTCTAATGCTTATATAAAATTACTAAATTTTGGTCTCCAATTTCAAAACCCCACTTGATTGAATGTGAAGGGTGAAGAATTGTTGAAATTTAAAAAATCATGGACCAAATTTCATCAACAAAAACGGAAGGAATTAAGCATTTAGAAGTTACCGTTTGAAGTGCTACCTTGGTTCAATGACTTTCCTTAATTTTCTCAAATTTCCATTGTTGTTGTGAAGAAGAGAACAAAGGAAACCTTATAGTGATCTAATTAAATTGCAATGAATAAGTAACTTAAATTAATCAATAATTTTGAATCATGTTGGCATAAATTCCGAGCCATTTTGATGGTGTTAGGGAACTCATGGCTAAGGAAAAAGAATTTATTTTGGATTATATATGTGTGTGTGTGTGTATATATATATATATACATACATATACATATGATTATTACATGTGAATAGAAATTAAATAAATAAATAAACACAAGATTTGAGAAAAAGAGGAGAAATTAGGCTGTCCTAAAGTTTATTTGAATTAAGAATAATTTTTGTGATAAAAAGTTAAATGTGCATGACTTGTTATTATATGGCCATATACATTGGTATTGTGCAACATCTTAAACTGTTCTTCACGTGAAACATATTTGTTTATATACTCTGATGCCTTGGAAACAACTTCTTAAATTATCTTGTGTTAATCTTGGCATTTATTTGTGCTACTCTGAAATTTTGAGAAATTTTGACTTCATTGACTTAATTTCTGCCCCTGAATGCCATCCATGTTGGGCCAGTAAACTACTTTTGAAGAGAAAATTTTCCTTGACTTTCCAAACACTCAAAAGAAAATTGCTATGGTAACTAAATTGATATATATATATATTATGAGTACGTGGAGCCATACTTCCCGACTTGGAAGACTTGTGTCAAGGGTTGAGATTACCTCCACTGATGCAAATCACTGGAGAATCTCCTATAGGTACCTTTAGGTCGTTAAATTCATCTGTTGGTCACTTTTTCGTCACGTCATCAGCTATGATTTTTGTTTTTATTAGAACCTGTAGTGCTAATATATTTATCCCTTCACTTGCCTGGTCTCTTTCTTCTTTCTTTTCTCCATTTTCTCACTCTTCCATCGTCTCCTCGGTTACTCAGCACCATTTTCTAGCAATTTCCAACCAAAATTAACGCACCCCTGTTTTCCGGCACAAAAAAATGGCCCTCAACTCTATTCTTCTCTTCAACTCTTTTGTTTAGAGGATGTAACTTCTCATGTTGGACTCTAAATGAGCTGCTTTTCAGGTCGGATTCACAGACTTCGACATCCGCTAAATCAAAATGGCCATGGTAGATTTATTACCCTGCATTTAAATACTTCTCTGCGTTTGAAGAGGTAAAGCGACAAAAAATAATAGACTTTGGACTCTTAATGGAAAATTTGATGTCAAGAGGCCCAGTAAATTTCCATAACCAATTCCTGAACTATCTTGTTCAACATTAAAACAAGCTCAGAAACTTTGGAAGCCAAAGAGACCTCTGTTTTCAAGAATGATATATTTTATAACACAAAAAGATATAATCAGGACTTCTTTATGGCCTTCATTTACAGATACTTATAGGTCCTCCCTGCAACCAAAGAATGATTTTCTACTTCGTAGGGACTTCTATAAAGCCACCTGAACATGTTGGCTTTTGCCATAACAATCCAATGAAAGCTTCAATGCCATTATGCCATTCTAATAAACATTCTCCTTCTGAGTTATTAAAACATGAATACAGATTATAGAAGTATAAAGCATTTAGCTTCCTGGGTCTCAGTTCAACATGTCCCCACTCCTCTAATCCATCATGGCTTGTCAAAGCTGTCGCTGTTAG
Source organism: Delonix regia (assembly GCA_037074485.1). Lineage (NCBI taxonomy): Eukaryota > Viridiplantae > Streptophyta > Magnoliopsida > Fabales > Fabaceae > Delonix > Delonix regia. Next base: position 2,136,237 of record CM073460.1, on the reverse strand, counting down.
GACTTTGGCACAAAAAAAGGGAGGACTTGCCATCGATCTAAAGAAAGAAGAAGCTTATCGCAGACGCTACTTTGCACTGCAGGTTTTAAGAAAACACGCAGTAGATGATGTGGCAGGAGACTAAAAGAGATGAATCCAACAATTTAGAAGGCCCAACAGGAGATTCTCCAGTAAGATGCTTACTGGAGGTGATCTGAACCCGTGTCCAAGTCTTCCAGACAATGAAAGGGCCAATAGTGGCATCTTAGCAGAAAGAAAAAATAAAGAAGAAAGATTTACCTAAAATCTATTAACTCTCACAAAATTCAAGTTTCTGATACTCCTAAAAAATAGAAAACTTTATATAGCAATTAGAAAATGAATTAATAGTTATATAAGACTTCTCAAATTCATCCGAGTGGTTTCAAATACAAATCCTTCTAAGAACATATATTATGAATTAGAATATAATAATAAGTCGAGAAAATAAATAAATACAAAGAATTGTTTTTAATTTTCAAAAAAAAACTTTGAAAAAGTCAGAAAGGGTATATGCCACACTTCCTGCAAAATGGATCTATTTAAACATTGAAGCTATTTGAGACAAAATTCTCTGGAGCATTACCATGTCCCATCAACAACTTGCGACAGTTGTCAATATTAGAAATTTCTGACTGCCATTTTGATGGGACACTACCTGATTCGATGTCAAATCTCACTGAGCTCTCTAGTCTAAACTTGTCATTCAATAACTTCACAGGTCCAATCCCATCAATTGGTATGGCCAAGAAGCTTTCTTACATAGACCTATCTGATAATAAATTAAGTAGTGCAATTCCTTTGTCTCTATTTTCGCTCCCATTGCCAGAGACTCTACATCTTTCTAACAACCATTTTCAAGGCCAGTTGAATGCAATTTCAAATGTCTCTTTCACCATGTTACAAGAATTTGATTTAAGCAGTAACCATTTTGAAGGGCCTATTCCTCAATTTATTTTCATCTCAAACAAATTGAGTTTCTCCAACTTTCTTCAAACAAGTACAATACAACTAGATATGATTTGGAGACTTGAAAATCTAGATACACTTGGTCTTTTAAACAACAACTTGTCAATTGATACAAATGTTAAGGATGAACACCTGCTTTCCTTTCCCAAGATGACTAGTGTGTATTTGGCATCCTGCAAGTTGAGACAATTCCCTGCATTCTTGAGAAAGCAATCCACATTACAGGAGCTAGACCTCTCAAACAACCAAATTGCAAATTTGGGAGCTTGCCAATCTTACTTAGTTAAATCTTTCACACAATTCACTTCATGAGATAGAAAGACCCCCACATTATTTTTGCCCCTATTTGTATGTACTTGACCTTCGTGACAACAACGTACAAAACACACTTCCAGCATTTATATTAGCTAATTTTATGGACTACTCATTCAATAGCTTCAACTCTGTTATTTCACCCCTTGGGCTCCCTATAAATTTTCTCTCTTTCACACAATGCTCTTCATGGAAGAATTCAATGCTTCAGATCTTGAAGATCTTTCCTTTAACAGTTTTAATGGGATGATTCCCCATTGTCTAGCAAAACCTAAGAATCTTATGGTATTAAATCTGGGAAAAAATAATCTTAGTGGCAATATTCCCAATACTTTTCAAGCTTCATATGGTCTACTGACTCTTGACCATGATAGTAATAATTTACAAGGGCCATTGTCAAAGTCTATATCCAATTGCACCTAATTACAGGTGTTAGAACTTCAAAATAATAGGAATATTGATCAATTTCCTTGCTTCTTGGAGAAATTATCTAACATCCTTGTAATACCCACCAAAAAAAAAACTTAGTCAAAGAAAAATATAGATGCAGATAAAATTTTATCTAAGAATGTAACCAAAGTTAGTACCTAAACTTCACTCTGTGCATTTTTAGCACTTATAACTCAACTAAATAAAGTAACCAAGTATCTGTTAGAAAAATTTTGATATGATAAAATAAATATATAATAATATTTTTTCATTAAAACATTTTAAAAATTCTCAATTATTCTTAATAATTTCACCTAACCCCCAATTATTCAACTAACCTTCAACTATATCCTAAAAACACCAAAATTTTATCACAAACTCCATCATTTTCGCACATCCTTCCTCTCATTTTGCAACCAGAAATTCCTCCCTTCCAGCCACTGTCACCATCGTCCAACCACCACCGGAGGTTTACCCGCATCCCAATGTCTCAACCGACACCTCCCAGACTACCAGTAGCCTCCCCACAGCCGAAAAATTGCGATCTAAACCCCTCACGGTGCAAAAACTTTTCCGACCAACTGGAGCTCCCTCCGGCCTTGTTTGACCTCACCGATGACTCCTCTCAGCCACAGCGGCCCTGTTGACATCCTACCCACCTCTGCCAGACGCCACACCGCTGAAATTTCATCAATTTTTCGACAACTCGAAAACCCAAAAACAACCTGATATTTAAAGCTTCAATTCATGATTTTTGTGTCTTTAATCCAATTAAACATATATTTTCACTTTATGCACTGATTTCACATATTTCTCCCACATTTACACTGATCAATTCGGTCCAATTTGCTCATAATCGAAGAAAAGCCAATTTGGGACTATTCATCCGCTAAAATCACTATTCATGCAAGAAAGTGATGAAATTGAGCTCAATTCGGGTTGTTTGTTTCAAATTGAGTTAGGATTACACTTCTAAGGTGAATTTTGCACCTTTATCCTTTGAAATCACTAATCAATTGTATATTTTAGCTTCCGGATTGAAAAATCCCAATTTATGGGTCTAGGGGCAATTTGAAAATTTAGTAAAAATTGTGTTCTTAGGACTTCTTAAATTTTATTATGCATCTAGGGAGTGATTTAGAATTTTTAGAAATTTTAGTTTGAATTTTAGAACAAAATTCGAATCTTTAGTAATTTTATTAAAATTTTCATGAAGAAAATGGAAGGAAATTAGAAGGAAAAATATAAATGGCTTGTTTGTGTAACAATAAATATTATTTGAGGTTAAATTGAAATTATGAAATTTATTAGATGACCCTTAAGTGAAATTTGTGTTATGGTAGGTGTTAAAAATTTAATAAGTGCATAATTGAATAAAATAATAATTAATAGTAATAGCAATAATAGTAATGATAATAATAATAATAATGATAGTAGTAATAATAATGATAATAAGGGTAATAAAATGAAATATAAGTTATAAGAATTTTAAAATATTCCTTAAGCGGCCCATAAATTAAATTTCCAAATAATTAGTAAAGAAATAGATAAAATGGATAAAGATGAATAAAAAAATAATTAATTAGCTCTATGACAAAATTAAATAATTAAATTAATTATAAGGATTGCATGTTAAGAGTATTTTATTTAATATTTTTTTAGGTGACTAGAATATTTTCAACAAAGAAATTATAATCAAGGATAGAAGGAGGTTGGTATACTTCTCTCATGTGAGTAGATAATCCTAATTATGCGGAATATTATTTTAAATTATTCGTGATGATATTGAATATTGAATTATTAGAAATACTGGAATGTAAATTTTGAAGTGGTACGATTTTGAAATTTCTAATATTCGTACATGGATAATTATTTATCTCTGAAATATTGGAAATATGTCTAAGCACAACCCTGTAACTAACGGTAGTTGACGTTAGCCATAGTACACTGCGATTGGTATTCTAATAAGGTTGAGTATGATACATTTACCTCTATATTCTGTTTGAGGCCGAGAGCCATTATGATATTTACTCAGAGTCTATAGTCGTATGAATATCTGTTCTGATTTGTTATCACTAGCCTTGGGCTAGCTTTGTACTCTGTACTTATGATTGGTTCTGTAGGAGATTCCCAATTACATTCTATTGATGATTTTTCTTTGTTTAATATCATTGAATTATGTCTATATGATATATGGTTTTAAATTTTGAAACACGTGCCACTATAAGTTTGCCTTAATTTTTGCAATATTAGAATTACTTGCTCACTGAGTTTTCACTCACCCTATTATTTAACATTTTTCAGATCTCAGTGCCAATCCAGAACGTCTACCTTCGGCGATTAATTCCCTGGTGAGCCTAACCTACTGCTAGAGCTATGCCTTTTATTATTTTTATGATTCAGTTTAATTACTCTCTGGTAAATAGGCTAAATGTTTAATGTATTACTATGGTGTGTCAAAAACTATCTGTATAAAAAATTATGTGCTCTATGTTTGTTTAATATGTATTTATATAAATTCTGTCATTATAAGGGTTCCGACAGGTTCATGAAGATAAGTAACACCTCATCTTCGTACCAGTCACGCCTTATCGGCTTAGGTCGTGAGATATCCTTTATACAATGTGAATGTTTGATTTTAGATATTCAGTTTGCTTATTTATTTTGGTTCTTGCACATAAGCAATGTAAATTCTTGTCTCTTTTTTCAAGTCCATGATTGTTCCTGTGTCCTATTTATGTTGTTAGAAACATTTGCATTTGATACTACTAACATGGTTTAATACATTGGTACAGTGGATTAATGTTATTTATTCCCGTACTTAAACTTTTAAGTTGGTTTTATAATTAAATATTGTGTTTCGTTATTTATCTAGCATACATGACATTTTATATATATATATATATATATATATATACACACATGCGTGCACACACATTTCTTTTAATTTATTTTGAGCGGGTTGGTCTTCTTTGATGACAATAGTTGAAATGAATTGTATTGATAGTTACATTTAAGTGTAAACCCACAAATAAAACTTTTATTTGGGCTTGTTTTTTTTTTTTGAAACTTTCTCATTTTTAAAATCAGTTTCTAGAAATTTGTTTTAGATTAAAACCTTATTTTGATCCCTTAATTAGAGTTATTTTTTAAGTTAATTCCTTACTCAATTTAATAAGTAATTTGATCAGCCAAATTTCATCCAATGTGATCCCTCCTCTGACACGGTTAACTGAGATAGTGGCGGGGCAGTTGAAAAAAAAAGCTGTAACTCTATTTGCTAACTCTGAAAAATTTTAAAACCTCCTGCCATGTCATCGATGTTCTGTGTTTCCATACTATTAGCCAGCCTTCCTCCACCTTCTTCCTCTTAGTGCGACTCAGAGGAATGGCCGATTAGCATCTCAGAAGGCTTTATCTTCCTCTACTCCACATTTCTTACTTATCGACATTCCCCTTTGGTCTGCTCTCACTCTTCTCCTCACACAATGCTCCTTTAAGCATGATCGACACTCAAGACAATGGGGAAACACCGATTAGCATAGTGGGCTTCCAAGGTAAGTCTATTGCGCAATTTTCGTTTTCTGGCATTTCCCATGTAGATTATTGTCATTATCTGTCTGAATATGATTGTTCCCAAGTTGATTAACTAGGTGATGAATATTGATGTTTGGCATGGGATGGGTGCTGGAATATGTAATTTCTTTGTTTTGTTGTTGTTGTGAATCCATTATGAAAATTTTCTGACTGTCAGTCACAAGTCTGCCAATTTAGCCATTTTGTTTTTTATCTGACTGTCAATAACATTTTGTGAATCAGATTGTTTCCTTAAGCATTATGATGGGTTAACATGAAAGGTACTTGAGGATCCCGATTGTGGGTATGTCTGAGGGACAAAGATAGATGTCTCCTCTCTACAAAAAAGCCTCAAATTATGGCTTAGGGTGGTCAAGGTTCACAAAGTTGGTTTTAAAAATAAGATTCTATCTTTTATTTAGATATGCCTGAAAGTAAATTATAAAAGACAATTGAAAAGAATAAAGAAGAGATATGAATAATAGTAATCAGTTGAGAAAAAAATTATAATACATACATACATACATACATACATATATATATATATATATATATATATATGAAGAAAAGACATGATCTTCTATTCAGGTTTCTTTCCTTCTGAGTTTTTTCTTTTTGTAGTGCATATGACTATGTTCTTAACTTCAGCATACAAATAATGGTATTTCTATATTGTTGAGGTAGAGGAATTATTATACTGAAGTGATATGTATCAATAGCTAACAAGTATATTATCCAATATCAATCCATCCACAAAATCTTGTTTATGAATAATTATATCTTTAAATGGCTTCTTCAAAAGGTAAATTACTTATGTTATCCGTAGCACCCAATATCCTGATCTCTCTTATTAGAATTTCTTTATGTGTGACAAAAGTTATTAGTGAACCTGACGCAAAAGCTGTCTTTATATAATGCTGAGAGAAAGTCATATATGAAGTGCTTCTGTTTCTTTATGATCCATCAAAGTATTGGAAGAACTCCAAAAGGTGTTTTAATCTTTTTTTTTTTTTAATGTTCAAATCTAAACACGTCTTGTCTACAACTGCTTCTATTCGTTCATTCGTTCTTGTTCTTTTCCCCTTATCTACCACTGAGAATGAATCAACATAGACTTGAAAGAATAGCAAATAAATAAAACTTATGCTTTCAGTATTTAGTTGGAAATATGTCAACGAAGTTGAAAACAGTTTTTAAATACTCGGATAAATTATAGTCTACTTTGATATGAAATAAGTTTGTTCATCTCTTTATTCCTTAGGTGATTTGAACATTCGAGTTGAAGTATTTATTTATGTTGTTGGTGACTTTTATGCAGGGGCCAAATCAGACATTGCTGGAACAGTTGAATTCCTCTTATATGTATTTTTTGATAAACAATTGCTGCTGGAACAGTTTTAGAAGAATTGAATAGAAAAGGACTTATTGACAAAAGCGATGGTGCTTGTATAATATTTGTTAAAGATAGCGAAATCTAATCATTTTTTGCTCCAATTGCTTAGTGTATATAAGCAACTGCGCACTTGTTTGTGCCTACAAAAAGCTATTTTGTGGCATATTTCAGCATTGCTTGAGTAACATAATTGTATTGGTTTATTAAAAGCTATGAGTTATCTTATGACTGAAGTTCTTATAAGCTTCTTATTCATATCAATTAAAAATGGAAAATATATGTGGATAGAGTAAAACTTAATCCTTATATCTATATATTGACTTAGAAAAGGAAAAAAAAAAAAACTTCAGTTTGCCTAAACATAATACAAATACAGTAACTCTCCTGTTGCCAAAATTGTTGTTACCAAGAGTTCTGCTAAAACTGTGAGGCTGTCAAATTTATGCTGGAAATTTATGTTGTAAACTGTGAGGCTGTCAAGAGTTCTGCCATCAAGGCATTTTTATGCTATCAAGAGATGAGCTATTAAATTTTTGCTGTAATATGGTTGCTGTGAAATTTATTGATGTCCTGTGATACGGTTGCTGTGAAATTTTTTGCTGTTAAGATTTTGTACTGTCAATCCTTAAATTATCAGTTTTTTAGTTGTTGGAGAATTATCAGCTCCTCTGTCATTTGTTCTTTACGACCTTCAATCTTCAATGATTAAGTCACATCACATTACATGTAAGATAGTCTAAAAGGCAAATCACATAGCTAAAAAACAGTTCATTAACATTCAAACACATATCTTCACTTAAGCTTATCCATCTAGCAGTTAAAAACCAAAATATAATTATGATAGAGCCCACGACTCCCATGACACAAAACATTACTACCGCCATATACTTTTATTTACTATCCTAATACAAGTAATACTTCAAGTTTAAATACGAGAATATAATTATGATAGAGCCCATGACACCAATGACAGCCACAATATTTGCCAATATCTTCACTTTAAGCTTTTCCTTCTCGCAGTTAAAACACTTTGGGTCCTCTACCTATTCAAAGAAATTGCAACCTTCAGCTACAGTAGCTGGTTTCACAAAAGGAGCAAGTTTCTTAGATATGGGAGTTCTAAGTATTGAAAAGACACCATAATATATAATGCAACGAGTGTGTTGACAATGAGAATGTATAACACGTATAAGTACAACTTAGGATTGTTAATGGCTTAGGATTGTTAATGACCAAGCCAGGCATGCGAACCAAACACTAATATCTACTATTTCACTAAGTGTTACGCATACGAACATATAAAATATGAATAAGTGAAGCTGAATGAAATATTCAATTTCAATACTATAGATTATGAAATATAAATAATTTTTATTAGACTTAGTATAATTTAAATTGTATTTGAATAATTTTTTATTATATATAATATTTTAATTATATAATTATATATTTTTATAATTATTTATTAGTTAAAATAAACTTTTATAAGTTTGTGTTATAAGTATACATCTTCTTTACGAGTTTATGTAAACTTATAAGTTTAATAATCTTATATTCATTTAATAAGTTTATTGTTAACATTTCTCTCTCACTAATTTTTTATTACCAATTTTATATACATTGTTTAATTTATTATATTTTCCTTATAAATATATTATTAAATTTAATTTTTTGTTAATACTTATAAATGTTATTGATTTAAAATGTATTAATATATAATAAAATAAGATAATTTTTTCAAATTAAATACTTGTTCAATCTTCCTCATTTCTTTATTCTTTTTGCTTAGATGTCATGTCAAAATTGGCCATTTCATTATGACTTTCTTGTGGACGCAAGTCTTCAAAGTCGGAAAGTTTGGGCCTACGATCTCATTGACCTTTTTTGGTTTGGTCTAATAAAAAACATTGAATAGAAAATACTAAAATTTAACTCTAAGTTATGCCTGCAAAATTTAATTTTGATATGAAATTATTGTAAAAACTTGTTCTGTATTTAATGAATTATATTGATGAAAAAATTTAATTTGATATGAAAGTTTTTAAAGATAAATCACGGGTATGAAAAATCATGTTTAATCTAAATTAATTTTTTTAAAATTAAATTGATTCAAAATCACTTTTCTTTAATTCTAATTCTAACACATACTAAGCACGTTTCAAATTTACACTCATTGTCTAAAATTCATAATACTAAAGGAATCAGACAATGAATACCATTAAAATAAATTATTATAAAGACAATAAAATCAATTCGAAAACATTAAGAAAATTATAAACTTATATCTATTAAGTTTGATTGTTTCAGTGACACCAAAACATTTCTTGACTCAGTCGTACTAGATGAACACTTGGGGTGCATTGGATGGGCTAGAAAGTACGTCATTTGGGCTAAGGATGGACCAACCCATCCCACTATGATGAGTGGGCCTGATTATGATTCAAATGTTGTGTGGTTGATCTTTCACTTGAAGTTGGGAGTCTCTGAGAAATATCATCTAATTATTGCCATGTTTACTAGTTTTATAGTTTATCTATCTAAAGTATACTAAAATTTTAATTAGATTACAATACATTCTTTTCTTTCTTTCTTTCTCTCTCTCTCTCTCCCTCTCTCTTCCCCACTCCAAATTAACTAGAAATTGACGTAGGAGATTGAGTCAAATACTAATAATCATTGACTAAATATTTATTAAAGAAAAAAAAATCCAAACAATATGCTACCAACATAAATTCTTGTCAGATTTTCATTAATTTAAACCGGTATGTACAAAATTCATGATATCATCTTATCATTCTTATATAAATGAAATATTCTAACTATATACAAAACAATTTACTATCCATTGCGGTATTTTATGCTTTTTTCTAAGGTCAACCGTAGTTTTCATGACGACCTCAATGATCATAATTAGTATATAATTTTGCATATACAATGCAATTATTTTGGCCATCCAAAAAACTTATAAATTTACTGTTTCAACCTTTCTATTGGCCAATTCAATTAATTTACAATAAAATATTTCAATGTCATTAAAAATGCTTATATGCCTTAAATTCACGTAATTCTTGTTAGCTTCACCTCCCATTTCTAATGTTATACCCAACACAAAACCTTGATGCTCCAAATTACGAAAATAACATTAAACATACTTATCAATCATAATTATCTTAATTGTAAATTCTAATACCATACTAATTCCCAAATAACTGCATCATTGCCTCTTTTTTAATTCTTAAATTGTCCAATATTATCCATTGGGTCAACATTAACCAAGTAATTTATTTAGTAAATTATAATCATTTCATTCGTCGAGTTTTCTCTAATCAACAATTACATATAAAATAATTTGAGAAAAAAATTTCAAGTGACTTACTATTTCAACAATAATTTTTAACAACTCAACTTGTTCTCTTAATGTTGCATTTTCTACTTTGTTTAAGAGACACCGAGCTCCTTATTATTCATATCAACATCTGTTGGTATAATGATGATATTATATGATTTGATGTACACACTAGGTTGCATATATTACTGAAAATCTGACAAGAACATACGTTCGTAGCATATAATTAAGAAAGTTGTCTTTTATTTAATAAACGTTTAGTCAATAATGTGCTGTAACCTAATTACAATTTTAGTTTGTACTTTAGATAGGTAGAATATAAAACTAATAAACATAGCAATTAAAAGATATTTCTCAATGAGATTCCCAACAACAAGTGAAAGGTCTACCAAACTTGATTCTTAAAGAGGCCCAATATAGTGGGTTGGGTTGGCATATCATTGGCCCAAATGAAGATCATTCGGCCCTGCTTCACTTTGGTGTGTAATTTGTTTAGTATGATTGAGGATTTTTTTTTTTCTATTACTGAAATAACATTTGTAATTGATTTTTTTTTTGGGGGTGCAGTAATCAAACTTAATAGAGATAAGTTTGTAATTTTTTTTAAATGTGACCATTTTGATCCTTCACTTTGTGCTTCGGCATCAATTTAGTATTTTATTAATTTGTAGTGACAAAATAGTATTTTAGAAATTTAAAAATGAAAAAAATATTAGTCCCTCAAAATGATTATGAGTGGCTTACCCATAACTTAATTAAGGATTACTTTTGTTTACTATTGAATTTTTTAGAGATCATTTTGGTACTATAAATTTATGAATAATTAAATTGACACTGAGATAAAAAGTGAGAAACTAAAATAATACTTTTTTTCAAAACATTGTTGTCTTCAATAATGTTTTATTTTAATGGTATTCGTTATCTAATTGTTATATTATTATAAATTTTAGACGAAGAAGATAGCTATGAGATAAGAGAGAGAAATGAAGATGAAATGTGATTTAACCTTGTCGTAAACATTAGAATTTGGTCCAGTTTGATTTGATTTAATACAATAGGGTGATGGATTAATGCTGACTGTCCTTGGATTTGAACTTGAACTATTAGTTTGGTGTTATTAAGGTGTTCTATGATATTTTATTTAGCATTCAATGCATGTCTTTTTTTTTTTTTTTTAACACTAATTTTTTTATTGAGAAAGTATTAGTTTTACCCTCACATTACTAAAGAAGGAAGTAGTTGTGGCTGATTTTGTATTTTGAATAGAAAAGTATTTTATATAAATAATAAAAAAGTTTTGAAAATGCAGAAAACCGTCAAAGAAGCCTCCAAAATGGGCCAGACACGCGTATAATGTAAATAATTTCATTTACTTTAATATTAATATTTTTAAAAAAAATATTTCTGTCCTCAAAATTTATATTTGTACAAAAATTTTAGAAAAATATTTTTATGTTAAATAAAGTATATTAATAATAAGATTTATTTTTCAAATAAAAGTTTTGAAACATGAATCAATGGCATACATTAATACTATAGCTAGATGTTGATCATTATATCAACTTGAACATTTTTAATAAAACAAATTATCACAGTATAAACTGAATTTTCATTAAAATAAATAAATATGATTATATATTAAATTTTAGATAAATAAATGGAATGTGTTACTGCCACTTTGTAATAAATAGAATCATTAAAGCTTCCCTTTGGTGTCTCAAGTTCAACGCATTACATTGAAAGCCTTCTTCTATTTTAATATATTAGCTTTTAATTGAAAGCACACAGCCCTCCTCACTATAAAAAAGAAAAAGAAAAAGAAAAGCCTACCGAAGTTTTCTGTTTTATACATACATGATCGGTTCTTTTGCAGATTTGGTCTAATTATCTATTTGAACCGAACTGAATGGTTCACTGAATTATTGGACTAACAGTCCAATCCATTATTTTGAGTTTGATGACTATAATTGAATTATCCTTTAAACACGTCTTTGAATTTAATGCAAAGCATTGCAAGAACTTTCAAAAAATGGTGGTCAATTTGGACGTGCGATCTGGGAGAGAAAAATTTTCTTGACGTCTAAAACACGTAATTGAAAGTTGCACAAAAGAGCAAAAATTGAAAATTTTTGTATGCCAGTATACTGATATGAATCATGAGAATTAATACTATAAATAATTTTTTTCGAATTTCTGTATTATTGTTATCTATGAATCTCTCAGGAGCAACACATGCATAATAATAATTATTAAGCAAAAGTGCAGTAAGTTTCACTCAGATTTTTGTTTTCATGTTTTTTCAATTGAAATTCATCGTAAATAGTCCCAACAACATAGATATTCTACTTGACGTAGATATTTTTCATTAATTGTATTCCTCACTATATTTATTTTTTAGCTATCTAAAGAACTACATTTAAATAAACCCCACATTCTCCAGAATTCAATCATAACATTTGATTTAAAATACTAAGAATCTAATGTATTAACAACTGTAATCAGAATAGGTCCAACTTCAAATTGCATGTTCAAATAAAATTATCATTAATTATATCTATAAATATATAGTGTCATCGTGCAAGCCGGGCATGACTTTAAATAGAAAGTAATATGTGAATTATTTTCTTTTAATATTTCCAATTAGTCCAAACCACCCAAAAAGTTGAAAGAGATCGTAATGTTATGGTGCATAGCAGGGATGACTTCATTCAAATCCATACAAGTCCATTTCTTTTTTTTCGTCTTTATATAATTGTGTCCCTCGTCAGTATAGACTTCGTCAATGTTTCTTGTTTTCAGTGTTCCGGGTATGACTATGAAGACTTGCGAGTTGCGTTTACTATAGAGTCATTAACACGGTGAAACCGCCATTCAATAGTGACATCTTAGCAAAAGAAAATGATCTTGGAGAAAGATTTCTTGAAGAAATTTCCTAGCCAGTTCTTCCAAAATTGTACAACAATGATGATTCTCTGCAAAAAAAAAATATATATATATATATAAACCCACAAAACTCTCATAACCAAAATTACTTTCCTTCAAAATCCAGGAATGTAGATAACCTGATGCAATACTACTCTGTCTTTGAACCCTTCATCCTAATAGAAAGTCATTTGTCTCAGATTCTACGCCCATTTAGCACTGCAAGTCTTTATTCTAAAGTTACCATTAATTTCTTGCAAAAAAATATTACTATTATTAAACAACGAAAGGCATCTATGTCCCAAGAAAACTAAAGCAAAAGAAAGACAATTATATGTTAATCATAATCTATTTTGTATAAGTGTTGTTGCTTATTTACAGTTATATATATGAGATTATTTTTTGTGCATTCACAATTTTAAATATACTAGTGTAACTAATTATAATATAAAGATATAATTATAATAATATCAACATAAAAAATGATAATATTACAATTATATCTCTATATTATAATTGAGTGTGAATCCAAGATGTGTAATAGCAATTGTTCCGTAGCAGAAGCTTAGGTGTGGAACTGAATCACAATTAAAATGGGATGCTTGTGCTAGGGCATTATAAAAAAAAAAGAGTTACGATCTAATTAATATTTATAATTTTTGATCTTCAATTCTTGGCAGAGTGACTTTACATATATATATATATAGGTTTGTTCATAACCTTTTGAAATCCTTACACAGTTAGTAAGATTGTTGTCTTACATACGTTAATTATCATCTATTTTATATATCTTTGTTTAAATAGGTGCAATATAGTGCAGATGCCTTTAATTAATTACTGTAGGTAAAATAGATGTTTAACACGAAAAATTAATTGTGAACTTTAACTTCAACTTTAGTTTATCCTACTCTAAAGTATCTAGTATCCATGTCTTTTATGCTTCAATTTTTGAAATCATAAATTTTATTGGAAGTTATTCGAAAAGCTTCTTTTGTGCTGGCTGGATTCATATATGTTCATTGCAAAAAAGAAGCTTTGGAACTGCCACAAAAGAACAAGCCATCGTGTCATGGACCAGAGAGGAAGGCATTGTCAGGAAATTAGATTCTATTACAAAACAATGGTTTGGAGGAGCTAACCATTTCTTCCAGAGATTTTTCTTCTTGACTTTTCAAACACTCAATACTGTGAATCGCATAAAAGAGCGAAGATTGAGAAATTTTGTGTGGTATACTGAAATGATATGGATAATGAGGCTTAAACATTTACATAAAAAACGAGAGATAGAAAACTATTGCATCAGGAAATATGTTTATAATTTGCAAAATATGTAGCTCTGACAAAGTCAGAAAGGGACAGTCACACCAAATCTGGGGACCAGAGAAGAAGGCTCAACACGTAATGCTGTAAAGCTATCTTTTTCCTTCCATAATCAGCATCCAAACGTGTCTATTTCGGCAAGTCATTGAGAAATAGATTATTTGATATATATTAATTCTACAATTGTCAGTAGCATGAGTTAAGGTGTTATTCCTATAGTTGGGAAAAAAAAAAAAACAGAAAGAAAAACAAAACCAAGGAGTTACTCTTATAAACAATATGGGCCAAATAATAATAATAATATATTACATATTGTACTCCATGTCATTTGGTTCGATAGTTTTCTTTTCTTTTTCTTTTTTTGTCTCTTGTGGTTGTGGTTTAATTGAAGTATTATCCCAATACATCTTTAGTTTGTTCTATCATGAATTAACTACTATATGTGATATATTTTGTTTAAATTTTAAAGACTGTAAACATGCAAATGTTAGACTAATAAACATTTTAATATTATTATAATACTATTGTTAGAATTAATAACCAAACAATAATTGGGCAAAACTATAGTTTTCAAACCCAAGTTTGTGAAAGACCAAGCCGCGTGTATAGTATTAATACATGACATTTCAAGAACTTTTAGACAGCAATGGTTTGGACGTGTAAACTACTCTTCCAGAGTTTTCTATTTTTATTTTTTATTGACTTTTCAAACACTTGGTGTAAATACATATAAAAGAGTGAAAATTGAAAATTCTTTTATGGTATGCCCAAAAAATGAGAGATAAAAGGAACTATACGCGATGTGCATTTATCCAAAATAAAGAACTGGCGACCGCCATTTGAATCATTTGAAACCACGCTAAAATTATGTAAAGAAAATGAAAATTACTGAATTGAAAATTGCATAAAAAGGGCGAAAGTTGATCATTTTTGTATGGGACTAGAGAAGTTGGAATTATACTTTCAGCTTCTATAGTGTCATTCAATTTTTAAGTTTGTTCATGGAGTTTAAAAATTTAAAATTTTGTCCATACAGTTAGTCTTTACTGTTAAAATTTTATTAAATTTTGATGATACAACTAACTGAATATTATAATATGTATGACTTATATTAATAAATGAGACAATATTAGATAATGAAATAAAATTAACTCACTTATACAACAAAATATTGAACAAAATAAAATGATAGAAAATAAATTTAAAAACTCTCTAAACTCTAAAAACTTAAAGGTGTCATTTTTTGTGTATTTACAATTTTAAGTACATCAATATACCCAATTATAATGTATGAATATAATTGTAATAATATTAACCTAAAAAATAATAATATTATAATTATATCCCTACATTATAATTGGGTATACTGGTGCACTTAAAATTGTGAATGCACTAAAGATTTTACCTTTGTTTATAAATTTTTAAACTATAAGAACTAAATTAAAAATTTAGTAAAATTGTAATGACCAAAAATATAATTTTTCCTTAATAGTTTTATGAAGCCTTGTTGTATACGTTTAATAATCAAATCAATTGATGGCCAAAAATATTATGTTCAAGCCTTTTAAGGAGAAAAAAGGTTAGAATTGTGCCATTCGAAAACACAATTATAAACTACATGCCCTTTGTAAATAGCTATGATAATTTTAATAATGCGAGTATATTAAATTAAATTTCTTCACACAAAATCCTAGTTTATGATAGACCTGAAAAAAAATAGTAAAACTTTATAAAGCAATTAGAAGATGAAATGTGTTTTCATATACGTTAATTGTGGTAAACATTTGAATTCGAAACTATGTTGATTTGGTTTAATTGGATTAATGTTATTTGTTGTACTTGAATTTTTAAGTTGGTTTTATAATGTTTCTGTCATTTTATTTAGTATATACATTGCATTTTTTATATATCTATGTGCACATTTGGCTTAAAAAAAATTCCTTTGAGTAGGCAGGCTTTGCTCTGCTCACAACCCTCAGAGAGCTGAAATGAAGTAGCTATATGTGGACCTCTAATTTACTAATCAGACTTGCTCATTTGTCAAACATAAAACTCTTTAAATTTAAAGAGACTAATTTAACTGCCCGGATCATTTTAACACATCACATTCTTTCTTGCTCTTAATTTTTTGCTTCAACTTATTGTCCTCTTTAAATTCTTAACATCATCACCCATAAAAATGTTAATAACATTTAATTCGAGTGTGAGCCCCCAAATAGTCACTTTATGTCGCAGTATTTCTCCCATTAGCTGAACTATAATGTATGGTTACTCATCACTTTTTGATAAATGAATATATCGAATAATATGTGTAGTTTATTTGGGTTTTGCTTTGTATCAAAAGATAAAAAGAAAAAGTAAGGCTTGGGCCTTGTGATGAGATTAATGTATTATTTTGGATATTGCTCATTTTTAAATCAGTTTCTAGAAATATATTTTAGTAAAGAAACAATTCATATTTCTCTGATTGATTTTGTTAAATTTAGATTTTTTTTTTCCTTTGGATGATTTAAGGGTGCATTCCCTTATTAGTGTATTTAAATTTTGCTTTTAAAATTTTTCTAAATGAATCAAATTCAAACTAATTGAGAATTACATTTTTATTTAATCTTATTATGAAATATGCATATGATTAATAACCAAACAAATTGATTGGCCAACAATTGTGGGTTGTAGCTTTGAAAATTGTGAAATAACTGCAGGAAAATTGAATGTATTAATGCTCTCAACTAATTAAGATACCATTATTCTCCAAATTTATTTATTTATTTATTAATTTTAAAAAAGACACAAAATGGGTGAAATTCACTAATACCCAATTTTCGTATCATAATAATGAAAAGAAAAGGATCATGGACTCTTCTTTTTCTTTCCTTTCTAATATTAATTGGATTGAAGTTTAATTTAAGGATGCTTCGCAGGACTAGGACCAGAGGAAGGTACTCAGGATTGACAGGAAGTCTCAGGAAATAATGGTTTAGACGATTGGAGGGATTTTTCTTTTGACTTTTCAAACACTTATCGTAAATCACATGAAACAGCGAAGATCAAAAACTTTTGTGCAGTGTTGTAAAATGATATGGATAATGAGGATTACAAATATAGAAAAATGAGAGATAAAGAATTATTCATAGGTGATCATTAGTAAGCAATAATATGGATATGTGTAACGAATATGATATGTGATATAAGATATACTCATTTTTAACATGTTAAGATACGGAAATATATATATATATATATATATATGATAAATAATACAACAAAAAAAATTGACCTTTTAAAAAGTATTTATAAATTATGTCAATAAAAAGTTAAAAATAAAAAAACATAAATGATACAAATAAAAAGATAATGTATAAAAAAATAATACAAAAATAAAATAAAACACTAAAAAAATATTGCAGAACAAAAATGACAAAATAGAAAATAAACATAAATGACAAAAATCATAACCTTGAACATAATGACAGCATAGAACTGGGGCAGGAATAGAACAGAACCAGAACAAATGGAACCAAAATCAGAAGAAGGATAAACTAGAGATGCAGAATGACGTTTCAGGAACAGAAAAAGACGAATAAAGAAACATGAACTAGAAACTACAGAAGGAAGAAGCACGAACCAGAAACAGTAGACGGATTAAGTACGAACCAAAAACAGAAAAAAGGAAGAACAAGGGAAGGACGAGATAATGGTAAAAACGGCACAAATCTACGTTTCGGCACATGCACGCGTCCGATACAGATACGAGTCCAAATCTGGCGTATCCGTGCATCCTGAAAGCGGGCATGACTTCACGCCGAGAGTAATATATGGGTTATTTCCATTCAATATTTTTTGTTAAGCTAAACCGAAAAAGTTGAAAGAGATCATTAATCCATACTTTCATTTCTTCGTCTCTCTGTCTTCAAATAATTGTATCCCACAACATAGACTTTGTGTTAATCTTTCTTCTTTCGGTGTTGGAAGTAAAGACTTGGAAGACTTGTTTCAGTGAGAGGACAGCCACATTTTGAGCACTCATATCAAGAAGTTTTGCACTTATTTTCCCCCACTCTTACCATGAAAAGATATATAAGTGCACTTATAAGTGCCATTCAATTCTCTTATGAATTGTCTGGTTAACAATTGATTGGTATGTAATATATTCGGTCTCAATTCCAATGAAAGGTAACATGAATGTTTAAGAAAAGATAAACATTTTCATATTATTATTAAGTCATGATAGGGTTAATGACCAAATCAATTGATGGGCTAAAAATATAATGCCCAAGCCTTTTAAGAAGTAAAAATGGTGCCATTCGAAAACAGAATTACAAGCTACGTGCCCCTTGTTAATAGCTATGATAATTTTAATACTGCCAGTATATGAAATAAAATGTCTTCACACAAAATCCTTGTTTAGGATATTTCTAAAATGTCAGAAAAACTTTATACAACAATTAGAAAATGTATTAATGCCATTACGAGGGAATTTGCCTTTTAATTTCCAAAAATGAAGCTATGACGAAGTCAAGGGACAAACCACACCAAATTCGGGACCAGAGAAGATGGTTTTGTCAGGAAATGAATTGCATGTCCTTCAGACACCATATAATAGTTCATAAGCCTTGAACCCCATGAGACCACCATTAGTTTCTTCGCTAGTTCTTCAACTTTTAGTACTACAATGACAATTTCGCAAGTTGCATGGCTTATCTCTATTCTCTACTACTGTGTATGTCTCAGTTTTCATGTCTCTGTGGTTTCCGGCCTCTGTCTTGATGACCAGAAACTGCTGTTGCTTCAATTGAAGAAGGACCTCAGATTCAACTCTACATATTCCAAGAAATTGGTGTTCTGGAATGAAAGCCTTCCTTGCAATCAATGGAGTGGTGTAACTTGGGATGAGGAGGGACATGTTACTGGTCTAGACCTGAGTGAGGAATCAATATCTGGCGGATTTGACAATTCTTGTTCTCTCTTCAATCTCCAATATCTCGAGAATTTGAATTTGGCTTACAATGACTTCAATTCTATGATTCCATCCAGAATTGAAAACTTGAAGAACTTGACTTCTCTGAACTTTTCATATGCTGGCTTTGTGGAGCAGATACCAGTGGAGATTTCTCAGCTAACAAGGTTAGCCATTCTTGATTTTACTTCTTGGGTTGTAAAAAATCTAAAACTTGAGAACCCCAATCTGGGGAAGCTTGTTCAGAATCTCACTGAAATGAGAGAACTATATCTAGATGGTATTAGTATATCGCTCAAGGGAAATGAATGGGGTCGTGGTTTATCATCATCACTACCTCATCTATAGGTATTAAGCATGTCTATGTGCGATCTATCAGGTCCCATTGATTCGTCACTAGAAAAGCTTAAGAGTCTCTCCATAATTCGTTTGGATATTAACAATTTCTCAAGCCCGGTGCCTGAATTCTTTGCAAAATTCTCGAATTTGAGCGACTTGAGTCTTTTTGGTTATGGGTTGGAAGGTTGGTTTCCAGAAGAGATCTTCTAGGTACACTCACTTACTTCTCTTGATCTTTCTGGGAATTCTGATCTTCAAGGTTCTCTACCACACTTACGGCAGAACGGATCTCTCCAGACATTGATACTAAGAGGCACAAAATTTTCTGGAGCATTACCTGATTCCATTGGAAACTTATGGCAGTTGTCTAGATTAGAAATTGCTGAATGCCTATTTAATGGGACATTACCAGATTCAATGTCAAACCTCACAGAGCTCACTTACCTGGACTTGTCATCTAACAACTTCACAGGTCCAATTCCCCCATTTGGTATGTCCAGGAAGCTTAATTTCATAGACCTATCTTCAAATAAATTAAGCGGGGGAATTTCATCAACTCATTTGAAAGGCCTGGTAAAGCTAGAGCACGTCTATTTACAGGACAACTTCCTTAATGGAACCATTCCTTTGTCTCTGTTTTCGCTCCCATTGCTATGGAGAATAGATCTTTCTAACAACCATTTTCAAGGTCTGCTGAGTGCAATTTCAAATGTCTCTTTCTTCAAGTTACAAGTACTTGATTTAAGCAGTAACTATCTTGAAGGGCCAATTCCTCAATTTATTTTTCATCTCAGAAAACTTGAGATTCTCCAACTTTCTTCAAACAAGTTCAATGGTACAATACAGCTAGATATGATTTGGAGACTTAAAAATTTAGATACATTAGATCTTTCAAACAACGACTTGTCAATTGATGCAAATGTTCAGGATGTTCACCTGCTTTCCTTTCCCAAGATACATTCTCTGCATTTGGCATCCTGCAAGTTGAGACAATTCCCTGCATTCTTGAGAAACCAGTCCAAAT
Source organism: Delonix regia (assembly GCA_037074485.1). Lineage (NCBI taxonomy): Eukaryota > Viridiplantae > Streptophyta > Magnoliopsida > Fabales > Fabaceae > Delonix > Delonix regia. The sequence goes on along the minus strand of CM073460.1, from coordinate 2,115,632 downwards.
TAATTGAGCTAGACCTCTCAAACAACCAAATTGGAGAAAATGTACCCAACTGGATATGGAAGCTTGCCAATCTTGCCATATTAGATCTTTCTCACAATGCTCTTCATGGAAGAATCCTAAATTCCATCTGCAATGCTTTAAGTCTTACAGTGCTTGATCTTTCCTCAAACAACTTTAATGGGATCATTCCCCATTGTCTAGCAAAAAGTGAGTCCCTTGGGGTATTGAATCTAGGAAAAAACTATCTTGAAGGCAAAATTCCTGATACTTTTCAAGCTTCATGTGATCTAGTTACTCTCGACCTTCAAAGTAATAATTTACAAGGGCCATTGCCAAAGTCTCTATCCAATTGCACCAAATTAGAGGTATTAGACCTTGGAAATAATAGTATTGACGATCAATTTCCCTGCTTCTTGGATAAACTATCTGAGCTCCAGGTCTTGGTTTTGCGAAAAAACTATTTCCATGGTCCGATTGGGTGTCCAGAGATGAATGGAAGTTGGGAGAGGCTTCAAATTTTGGATATAGGTTTCAACAATTTTAATGGAACATTACCAGGAAAAAACTTTCTTGCCTAGAAAGCAATGATGCTAGATCAAACAGCATCTACAAATGACCTCCACTTTGAATATATCGAAAGATATTGCAGTATGGATAAAGGTTGTTCTATGGAAAATTTTGTAGTGAAATATTATGATCAAGTGATAGTTACAAACAAAGGTCAGGAAATGTCCTTGAAAAAAATTCTAACAATCCATACTTTCATTGACTTCTCATCCAACCACTTTGAAGGGCCAATACCGGAGGAAATGATGGAATTTAAGGCACTCCACGGTCTCAACCTGTCAAATAATCATCTCTCAGGCCACATCCCCTCGTCCATACGGATAATGAAACAACTTGAATCCTTAGACCTGTCCAACAACTCTTTTACTGGAGAGATTCCATCACAGCTTGCAAGTTTGTCTTTCCTTGAATTTTTGGACCTCTCAAATAATCATTTGTTTGGGGAGATCCCTACTGGTACACAGATTCAATCATTTCCAGCATCTTCTTTTATTGGTAACAAAGGATTATGCGGACCTCCGTTAACAAAAAATTGTAGTGGCGTTCCAAGAAATCCAACAGAAGCTGTATATGAGAAGTCAGGAATTGAATTTGATTGGCACTTTGCATTCGCTGGAACGGTTTTCGGGTTAGGAATCACTGTCGGCCCACTTTTCTATTGGAAGAAATGGAGGATAAGGTATTGGAAACTTGTGGACAACATTCTCTGCAGCATCTTCCCTCAGCTTTATCTTGAATACCAAAGGCACCATGGACAAACATACAAAGTTCTGCGTTGGAGGCAGTAGGGGAAAGTGCTAAGTTCAGTAACACAACTTGAGTGTTCATCTATCAGGTAAAGCCACACATAATTTAATAATAGAAGAACAGTGATATATATTTTCCCTAGCTGAATTGTTTGTATTGTTCATATGTGTGTGCTTGGTGAATTCACTTTAATCGTAATATTTTTTGTATGTCTTTGCTTAATTGCATGGCTATTTATATATATATTTTTACAGTGAATTGAAAAATTGGTAATTATATTAATATTCATGCAATTTTTTGGTTAAAACTTCGAAAAATATCATATTGTAGTTACATATATAATTGTATCACAAAACACAAAAAGTTAAATAATATTTTAAGAATAATGGGAAAAATTAATTATGGACAAAATTTTTGAAAGTTAACTGTTTTTTATCCTTTATTAAATTATTTACCATGTGGGCTTCTTTTTTCTTTGCTTGTTTTTCTTTTTGAAAGTAGTTTTTTTGCTAATTTATATTGAAATTACTTATGCGTCCGTCCTTGTTAATATTCAATTGAGTGACACTTCATAGTAAACTCATTACACTGCATTTAATTTGTAGGGTCATGCTTAATTACATGTAATGATATTTTTAAATCCTTACTAATTAAACTTAGATGAGCCTTAAATAGAATGCTCTTTACTTTTTATGTAATCCTCATATTGTTAATAATATTGTAATCGTATGTAATTGTATATCTGACCTATGGATGTTACTAATATGGGGAGATTAAATGATTGAGTTTTGTGCATACTGAATTTTATTATTGATCTAACAAGAAAACATGTTTGTGGCACTTTATTGGAGCATAATTGGTCAAATCATATTTATGCTTGAAATCCGTACATGTATTTTTAAAAGACAGTGGTGAAGGTGTCTTAGAAAATAGTCTTTAGTTTAAAAAACATTTAGCTAAGCATTACCTTTGTGGCTGGTTACCATGTTGCGTCTATCAATTGGACCCTCAATTAAAAGGGAAATTATGTACAACCTTATAAACTATAGTCTAAATAATTTTAGTCCATGAATTTTAAAATGTAACACTTAACTTTCTTAAATCATTGTAAGATGCGTAGATTATATAAAGATTAAAAGTAAAGTTTAAAAATCATGTGACTCCTTATGACAATCACATAATTTTTAAGTATTAATTTTAAATATTATATGATTGTTTCTGAAAAAAAAATTATAATTTTAATCCTTCACTGTAGTATGATTAAGGAAAGATTTTTGTGTTTTTTCCCAAAAGAAGTATGTAGTAGTCACCAAATTTAGATAAATTTGTAACTTTTTTCAATGTTCTTTTTTTGTGTTCATTTTTTTGACTAATTGCTAATACTGGTTTTTAAGAGTATTGATTATCTAATTGTTTTATTATTGTAAATTTTAGATGGAGAGGAACTGTTGAAACATGTATCATAAGCATATACAAATATGGTGCAGCTTGAGTAAGAAGTAAATGAAGTTGAAATGTGATATAGTTTAATATATTGGTGTGGTGGATTAATGTTATTTTTTCCTGTACTTGAACTTTTAAATTGGTTTTGTAATTAAATATAGTGTTTATGTTATTTTATCTAGTATACATGACATTTTATTTAATTTCCTTTGAGTGGGTTGGCCTTCTTTGCTCACAACCCTCCAAGAACTGAAATGAAATGTATTGATACTGATATTCAAGTGTAAGCCCACAAATACCACTTCTTATTTGGGCCATTTCTTTTGTTTTTCTTGGAAATGTTTCATTTTTAAAATCAGTTTCTAGAAAATTTTAATAAAGAAACAAATGATATTATCCCTAATTGATTTTGTCAAAATTAGATTTTTTTTTTGTTCGTATGGTTTAAGGGTGCATTCTCTAATCAATGCATTTAAATTTTACTTTTAATTTTTGTCTAAAAGAAAAAGTTCAAACCAAACAAATTCATTGGCCAAAAATATGTTAGAATAAAATGCCTTTGCAGAACAAAATTACAATTTACATGTCTCTCTTATTTTTTTTATCTTTAATTATTCCTTATCTAAACATAATATGTTACGCATTGTCAATTAATTTAAGATTATTTATAAATTTTTAAATTGTTTCAGTTAAACAGGATGGGCAAAAAATAGTAAGATAATTTTTGTGCGATATACTAAAATGATAGGGATATTAAGGCTTAAAATTATTTTAAAAAAATGAGAGATAAAGAACTATGCTACCTGCATTTCTCCAAAATAGAAGAACCATGCTAGCAACCACCACCATTTTAATCATTTTAGACCTCACTCAAATTATTTATAAAAAACTAAAAATACTGTTTTTTGTTTATTTTGTGTGATTTTACTCATATCTAATTAGTTTGTGCATTTGTAGCTTGATTCATTCGTTCGGTTTGGCATTAATTTTTTCCAAAATGAAATTTGCCTTCCAAACCTCCATTTACACAAAAAGCAAAAAATGCTTGTTTTTTCTGGTATGAACTATAGCAAAACTCAACTCAATTTTCAAGCAAAAATTTCCAAACATAAATTAGAGTCATGCAAAATCATGTTTAACAAAAATTAATTTTGAAAATAAAATTGATTTGAAATCATGTTGATCTAATATTAATCCAAATATGCACATAATATATTTAGTCTTAATTCTAATAAAAGGTTATGAAACGTTTAGAAAAGAAAGGCATTGTAATATTATTATGAAGTATTATTGATAAAAATAATAACCAAATCAATTGTTGGGCCAAAAATATAATGCTCAAGCTTTTTAAGAAAAAAGAAGTTATAATTGCGCCTTTCCAAAACAAAATTAAAGATCACATGTGCTTGTATTTTAGCTATGACAATACATTAATAATTGCACAATAAGAAATAAAATCTTCCATACAAAATCCTATTTTTTCTAATAAAAAAAATGCTTCCTTCCAAATTAAACAGAGTATGTAAATTGAGGACAATGAGGAACATATGTCCGAACTTGATAATGACAAAAATACAAGGAGTTTTAGTAAAATTATGGGCATCCAAATTGAGGCGTCTTCTAATCCATGCACACGAGTAATCATGTCTACAGAGCATAATATATCTACAATCTTAGATTATGTCGCATCACTCAAAAGCATCATTATCAAAAGAATTCAAGGCCATAATAAGGTTCTGGGCATTTGAGCAAAAAGCGCCACCAGAATTCAAGTTGCACAAGGCCCACTAGATTACAGTTCGAAGGGTAAGAACTTCAATTATTCATACTTGGTAAGTTCCATCATAGAAATTAGACATAGAGTATATAATTTCTCCATTCAAATTCTTAAATATTATACTATTCCCTGATCTTCTTTCATCTGCACACGTGGCTCCATCAGTGAAACATGACCATTCACATCCTTTAATTCTTTTGGATTATAGGGCTTATGGAGAATTGTCAAGTGAAAGGATTACCTCCTTTTTATTTGCTTGCTTCCATTTAACTAGGAGTCTTCAAGCTTTATAAATTAAACTCTTATCTCCCCAATCGTTGCTACCCTAAACCTTGTGATTTCTAGTGTTCCACAATAATCACGATATACAACAAAATTGCTCTTTCAAATTCATTGGATGGTTTAAGAGTACAGAGTAGAAACATTTAGTGAAGCTATGGGCTTCTAAATACTTCCTAGATGTTTCCATTGATTCTAAATTCTTCTTGCACACACGCAGTTAAACAAAGCATGGAAAGTATCTTTAAGTTCTTGACATAATGAATATTCAAGATTGACTTTAATGCCTCTACTTCTAAGATTGGCAAGCATTGAAGTCAAATCTCTGCATGCTCTCCATAAGAAATCCTTCATCTTTGGTAGTATGTCCAAGTTCCATATCCTTCGTCATGGAAATTCTAAAAGGTTTGGTTTTGGATTGAATATTAATTTATGGGCTATATAATAAGTTTATTTAACCATATAATTCCCCTTTTTACTATGATGCCATATTCTCTAGTCACTCCTGTCCGTTATACAAATAGGAATCTTATGAATAGTTCAAACATCTTCCTCCACAAACATGTTATTCAGTTTCACGATGTCCCATCTATGCTTTCATGTACATAATAACCATGCTTTCCTATCCTCACTGTCTCCAAGGATGTGAATATTAGTAGGGGTAAAATGGCCTTTATAGGGAAGCCCACATCCTAATAGTAAGACAATTCTCCCTTCCTCCATCGCATACCCTATTTCAATAGAGAAAATTTTGACTAAACACTCTTCCATGTAAAGCTCATATTGTACCGTAATAGAGTAGACCAGAATTCCCATTCTAAAAAGTATTTTGTTTTATGAACCAAATAAGCAAGAGTTTTGTGGGTCACACTAAGTCACCAACCCTGCTTGCCAAGCATGGCCATAATTAAATAGTGTAAGCTTTGGAATGGGTCCAATCACATCTTCATTGTAGGAATATTTGACATTCTATTCACTGTGTATTATCTAGCTAATCCATTTAGCATCAAAGCTCATTCTTTCCATCATTCCTTTCAGAAAACACTAATTTACTATACCATATACCTTATTGACATATGTTTCAATGGTTATGTAGCCCTTATTTCCCCTTGTTTTCCTTTTCATATAGTGGATGAGCTCGAAAGCTACTAAAATGTTATTTGTAATCAGCCATCTTCGGATAAAAGTTGACTAGTACTCAGAAACTGGAGATGACAAAATTTTCTTCAGTCTATTAGCAATAGCCTTTGCCACAACCTTATAAAGCACATTACACATAGATATGGGTTTATAATCATTTAAGCTAACAGGGGAGTTGGATTTGGCAATAAGGACCACTAACTTCTTTGCTAAGTCTTCTAGAAAAAAACTCATTAGTCAGCTAGGTAGTGCAACTTTCTATCACTTTATCTCCAATGATATGCTAGAACTTCTGGAAAAAGGATGGAATAAAATCTGTTGGGACCAGGAGATTTTTCTGGATGCATTTGAAAATATCTTTGTTGAATTTAACAGCATCAAATTGTTTTGTCAATATATCATTATTGCAATCAGTCCCCCACTTTCCTTATTAGATTCAAAACATAGTCTGGCTAAGCTTTAGATCCTTTGTACACTTGTTCAAAGTGATCAAGAATTAGATTTTGCATACGTTCATGATAAAAAATACATACCTTGCCATCGTTGATCAGTTTCGTGAATGTGTTGGTCCTCCTTTGTATTGAAGCTTGGGTATGGAAAAACTTTATATTACAGTCCCCTCCTTTAAACCAATGTAGCTTTGATTGATTTCTCCATTTTATCTTATCTTGCTATAGTAATTATTCTTTTCCTCCCGCAGCTTATAAAACTTGCTGTTCTGGTTCTCTTATAAGCTATGGTGCAGTGCATTCAACTTTTTTTGTATCTCTTTTGTTTGATTCCAGCAATCTCCATTTAAATCTCAGTTCCATTCTTCTAACTTTCTTTAGTAGTTAGCCAATCTTTTGTTGATTTTTGCAGATGACTTTGCGGTCCAACTTCTGTTGACTACGTCAACTATGCCTTCTTATAAAATCTAAGAATTCTCAAATCTAAATCATCTTTTACCTTTCTTAGCTTGCTCTGGATTTGTGCACACTTTTAGCAGAGAGTGATCCGAGTATGACACAACCAAGGCTTCTAATATACTATTTGAGAATATACAAAGCCAATCATCATTGGCCATCGCACGATCTAATCTTTCCCTCACAACATTGTTAGCTTCTATTCTTCTTTCCTAGGTAAAGGTGCACCCCTTCGACTGTAGATAATTTAAACCGCTTTCTTCAATGGCAGCTTTAAGACCTGGGAGAAAGAAATTTGGAATGTTTGCTCAACAAGGAAAATCTGGATATTGGATAACTTTGAAGAGCTTAAGTGATATTGTTATGTGTAATATATTTGGTTTCTTTAATGGTGTGTATAGGGCAGACTTCATAAAAGCTCTCACCCTCATAATTGCTATTAGGTGGGCAACCTGTAACCTAATTTCTGAGAGCGTTTTCAACTCTAACGCATAGAATTTGATAAAGAATATTTTGCTCTAATGAAAAAAATGATTCTGATTTATAACGTATTGTTCAAGACTGCAATACCATTCTAGTGACATGACTTGACTTCGTATGTAAGTGGATAAGAAGAAATTCAAACTTTGATGCTCATCACATAGCCAAGAATTCGTTAAGTTCTAATAGCTTTCCTGTGAGGACCTTTTCGTCTATATACTCCTATGATCAACCTACTTGATTAATTAAATAGTGGTTATTCTAAAAGAAAAATTCAACACAGTTAAACTTGTTTAAGACAAATGATTTTAAAAAATTCAAAAGAATGTAAGCTAAGAAGAAAAAGTGTATGTTAAAAAATTAGAATAAACAGTTACACATATAATTAAGTTGTGACTACTAACAACCTAAAGTAAATTTAAGATAAGCTATATTTTAATTTTTTTTGTTTTAGTTGGAAATTAGTTATCCGGTGCATTTTAAAGAATCATTCAATCATTTATTACGAAGTACCAACAGGTTACAGACAAACTAGTACAAAATTTGTTTCCTTTCTAACTTTAAAAGGGTCATCAACTAGTTGACAATGACTTGGACTTTATAGGTTTACTTTGACGTTGCTTCACTTCTGGATTGGATATAATTAATTAATATGCGATAGCAACAATATCTGACTAACCACAATACACAAGTCGAGAAATGGAAATTAAGATACAAAATTACAGAAAAAAAAAAGCATCGCTTCTAAAAAAGTGATTGAGTCTTCATAATTTAGAAGTTTGTAATTGAGTCCTTATTGGCGCAATATTGTAGTGTTAATAGTCCTTATTGTTTCAATTTTTTTTAATTGAGTCCCTGTTATTGGATAGGTTCTTTTATGCAAGGAAATTAATATGTTCACTTGGATCCTTACACAGTAAGTCATATTTCTTCACTAATTACTGTGTCCCTCTCAGATTTTCTTTTCTTTCATCTGTATATGACATAATAGAGCATAAACATACCAAAACATTACAGCAATATAGCATAATATCATGTAAGAAAACAAAATTCAAATTTTGCACTTGCTTTTCTCATAGCATTTGTGTTTGTTGGAGCCACTATCCTTTCCTTCATGAGAAAAGTATAAAATTGATCCCTCACTTTTACATTTTGTAACAATTTGGTCCCTCACAAATTTTAATTTATGCGAAACTAGTCCTTCATAAATTTAAATTATTACAAAATAAGTCATTCGTTTGTAATAATAAGGGACTAATTTTGTATTAAATAAGATTTCTAAAAGACTGATTTGTTACAGTTATTTGTGAGAGACCAAAGTATCACAATGTGTAAAAATAGAGAATCGATTTGGTACTTCTCTCTTTTCTTCACTATTCCCAAAGATTAGTTTTCACTTTTCCATTGTCATAAAATGACAAGCCCTAATGTCCATGACAAATTAAATGAATGACAATATATCAATTTAATATACTTAGTGCAGAATTTTCTGTCATAAGTTAGTTCTCTTTATAAACTAACTTCATTATTTACCTTTGGTTTAATCTATTCCCTTATCTAGTAAAATAAAGTCATATCTATGGATTTTTGTTATATTAAATTGGGTAGCACATGGAATTCTTAATTAGCCCAAATTGGTGGCAAGCTATCTAATTCCTACATGATTGTAATTACATAGAAAGAGAATATGAAGATATTGCCTTGCAGTTGAATTGATTGAGAGTTGAAAGAAGTTAGGAAACAATTAGATCGGGCCAAATTAATCAAGTCTAAAAGTTTTGGTCCGACATGTCTAAAATGGCATATAAAACAATGAGGCAGGCCAAGATCACTGACTAATCTTATGATTAGAAAACATATATGTCTAAAATGGCATATAAAACAATGAGGCAGGCCGAGATCACTAATTAATCCTATGATTAGAAAACATATGACACTAAATGATAAATCTGAATAAAGAAGAAAGAGAGAGGCAAAGGTCAATGATTGTCACATGTTGGTTCTTATATGTTCAGCCATGGGTTACAATGTTCAGTTGGCTTTCACAATCAAACTTTCACAAGTGAGAAAGAATAGCTTAACAACATTCCCCACACAAAACATAATCTAGCTCGAGCCAAGGCAGAGTATCTTATGAGAGACAAGGAAAAAGCGGTCAAACATAGTTTAGACTATTTAACAAAACAAGATACATACAAGTTGGCTCTGCTAATTTACACCTAGTGGCAATGAAAAATTCCTATAAAGGCAAGATCTAAAGCATACCTTAAGAGAGCTAAGCACAAAAGACAGTAAGTAGAGCACAAAGAACAAGCACGATATAGCAACAGAGCACGGTGGTCGAGCACGGTGTCACGGCCGAGCATAGTGATGCAACCCACAGCAGAGAACGACCATAGAGGCATAGCCACACAGAAACACAGCACGGAGCCAATGTTTTACCCTAGATAGGAAATTAGGAATAACGAAATAAGAAAGGTTTTTTTTTTCCATTTAACTTATTTTTAAATGGCTTTAACGTCGGATATGACTAACATTAGCTAGTCCTTGCTACATTTTTGACATTCTAATGCTTAACCAACGTTAAAAATAACTTCTTTTTCAGTGATAAGCGCATTCAAGCATGTTGCAGCTTAAGTAAAAGCAAAAGAAGATGAAATGTGATTCTTTGTTACCATAGATTGATATGGTCTAAAACTTGGATTAATGAAATTTGTCCTTGTTTTTGTGCTTGAACTATTAAGCTGGGTTTTACTATTTTTGTTTTCTATTATTTCATCTTGCATATGTTACATTTTATTTAGATTTGTCAAACCACTAGCTCTTCTATAAAACTCTTTAAATTGGAATGGACTAAGACCAACTATAATATTTATGAAATTTATATGCTAAATACCTTATTTTACATGAGTAAATATTTTTTAGTGATTTTATGAATTGAAAAAGTAAGAGAATGCACTTGGAGTAAGAGTGCATTTTTATAAGTGATAATATTGATAAAAAGAAATTTAGGAAGACTTAAATATGAATGGAAGTAATATTATATATGAACAAAGGCTAGTTTAAGTGGTTAAACATCACCTTTTGCACCAAAGGCACTCAAGTTCAATTCTCCCATGGATAATTTTGAAACTTTTAAGATTTTTGCCACATGTCTCCCACAAGAAATTACCAATTTGCCCTTAATTATATATTCACCTCTATCGTCCTCCTTACTCTCATGCAGACATCTTCGTGTGACCATGGATAAACATCTTCATCCTTTTTCTACCATGACAATGCTTGTCTATGTCTTGCCGGCGTTTGTTCATCCTCGATGGCCATGCTTTGTTGATGTTGCATCATTACTTTGGTTTAAAAATGCTAGGGCTCTAGCAAAAACCCTATTTGGAATTTCATATCAATTTGAGCAAGATTAGGTATGTTTTTTGTTGAATTTTCATAAGGCATTACTTCCTTAGTATGTTTTGGCCCTTTCTTCATTGATTTCACTTATCAATTTCATCGATTAAGCTCTAAAATCTAAAGTCCCTATTTATAGCATATTCCTTGCAACTATGAGTGAAATTGGTGTGTTTTTCTTCAAGTTGTCTTAGGACTTTAGTTCTAGGAAGTGTTTTGAAGCTTTCTCTATTGTTTTAATTAGTTAGTTTCATCAATTTGGCTTAAAATTGGAAAACCCCAATTTGGTATTATTCGTGCGAAAGAAGTGGAACTTAAAGCTCAATTCGGTGTGATCTTGTCAAATTAAGTTGGGGCTTCATGCCCTAGGAAATTTTAGACCATTCTTCCCTGCAATCTGTGGTTAATTTCAAGTCTTAGCTCCAAAAATTGAAACCCCTAATTGGGTTATGTGTGTTCTTACTTGTAGGGTGATGGAAATTAAGGTTTTTGGGTTTCTCTAACATCACTAAGCATCTAAAGGAAGGATTATAGCTATTGAAAGTTTTTGTTTGAGTTATAAATTAATTAGATAATTTTCCTTAATTTTCTTGGATTTTTATTGATATAAAAGGAAGGAAAGATGAATGGAAAGCCTTGTTGCAGTTGATAAAGTAGCTATAGATGACTACTATAATTTAATAAGTAATTTTGGGATTTGGTTGGTTGACATTTAATGCTACATTGATGAAACTGATAAATTCTGAAATATGGAATAAGACAAAATTAAAGCTAGGTGGAGAGGATCTAAGGTATTAAATGTTGTTTAATGTCGTAAATTAATTTTGGTTTAAGAAATTGTCATTTCCAAGCTATGGAATGAAGTTAGATGATTAGTAATTATGAAGATCGAAGTTAGAGAAAAAACTTGTTGCAAGTGTAATGGAAAAGAAATGGATTATTAAATTCTTAAAGGACTTGAATAGAAATTAATCAAGTAATATGGGGAAACATATGATGTTACTACTTAGGATTAAATTAAGCATGTTATCAGCCTAACTAAGTGGTGTTTATTTAATAATTAGACTTTGAAATATGAAGTAAGATATAATTATGAAAGACTGTGTTTAATGATCTTTGAATCATAAATATTGAGACTTATGTTTATGGTTCAAAAGCAAATGAATAGCTAAATAAATAAATTGATAGAATTAATTAGACTATTTTTGGATATCAAAGGTTAAGAAAGCGCTACTTGATTTTATAGGTCCTTAGGACTAATAAGGATCAAGGGAATTGTTAAAGGCTTTAAGGAGAGGTGTTGTGCTCCTCTTCAAGTGAATAGATAATGCTAATAATGCAAATTTCTATTTTACAGTATCACTTTGCGCAAAAAAAAAAAGGTATAATATTGTTATTCAAACTTCCTTATGCTCTAGGCAAACTTCCTAGAATTTATAAACTTCATTTATATTTTCTAAATATTGTGACAATTTTGGACTTGTGAAATACTCTGAGTTTACATTTTTGGATTTCACTAATTATAAGTTTTGGATTTATAATGATTTTAAATTTTTAGACTTTTATGTTCCGTACTTTGAAGTGTTCTAATTTTACATTCATGAAGTACTATGATTTTTTAATGATGAAGCATTCTGAATTTGTAATTATCATTTACTCTTATTTTGAGGTTTGAAACTACACTTCTTTTGTTTTTCTAGATATTTTGAAATCTCTAAATTTTAACAAATTTGTATCTATACTTAGAAATACCAGGCATTTGATAATTTTCTAACTTTTTTTAAAGTACTTTGATTCTATGTTATAAAACACTTTGATTTTGCATTTATGAAGCCATATGATTCTATACTTATGATGTACTCCAACTTTGAATTTTGAATCACATTGATTTTGTTTCTCTAAATAAGTTTGAGTTTGGATTTCTAAACGTACTCTAATTTTGAACTTTTGATTTGTTTGATTATGTATTTGTGTACGTAAGAGAATTTTTAAGGAATCCATCCTAAATAGGACCTTATAACTAATGACAATAGACGTTAATAGTTGTGTACTATGATATGATATTTTGATATGACTGAGGCATAATGTCATGTTATGATATTCTGTCAGAGGCTTAAGGCCATTATTCTGATCATATCGAGCTGTATTGCTTGAGTTTGATATCTGATCTAATATGACAAAATAGCTTAGAGTTAGCATCTGATTCAGATGGTTTTGTTGGATGTTCCTTACCCTTTCTATTGAAAATTGATTTCTTATGCATTTATCCTATTGATAAGCTCATGAGTAATATGATTTTTCTTCTGTTTGAGAACTAAATTTTTAAAAAGAAATAATGATGATTTTAAATTCTAGTTTGTGTTATATATCTTTATGTGGGCACGAGGGTGAATGTTATGAATATCTTTTTATTCTGTATTGAATAAATTACTTTGTATTTATGTCTCATGTTACAAAGACAATAGTTTGTTTATGAAAAACTCTACCATATCAGGTCTGCCCCTTGCATTACGTAATTAGTATTATCCACTCACTCCTTTATTTCCGTTATTTTCAAAGAGCAATGTTGACCATGGACCTTTTACTACATAGAAAGATGTTAGATATTCCTTAGTGAGTTATGCATTGTCCGCAATGTTGCAGTTTATTTCATGTTGTTGAATATTGTAAATTTTGTAATCTAGTTGCTTTAATCGTCACAAGCAAGAAATTAGATACTTTGTTGTATATCTAAGATTGCCTAGTTATATATTTTGTGAGAGCAGAGCTCTCTTGCTTTCTAATTTATAGGTCTTAGGCGTAGAAATTTTGGAGAGTCTATATTCCAGAAGAGACTCTACTAAAATTCCTACATGAAAGCCAATTAGTAAATATTATGCTTATGGATTGATATAATCTGGTAATCTACATTTGGTAGGTATGTTGTCAAACTATTTAAGTTGTCTGACTTTTTTCGATACGCAGAGGTAATGTTTACTTCGTTTTCCATAACGGTCGCATTTCCTTAATTAAGAGTGTGACACCTATACTCTTTATAGGTATATGATTCCATAACAAACACATGATAAATCAATCCAAGAGCAGAATCAATGATGAGAATCAACAATATAGTCACTCTTAATTTTTTTAGGCAGTTTTTGCGGGGTCACATGATCACCAAATTTATAGAATGATAGCAATGCTCACTCATGACTTTCATCAAACACTTGGAGACCCAATCAATTTCCTTACTCGACCTTTGTAATGTAGAAATTGTGAATAATGGGGATTTCCATGTGCATCAAAAATTACTTTTAAACAACTTTTCTATTTCAATGAGAGCTAATCTATGTATAGTTGGAGCAAAAGAAGCTGTAAGAAGCGATTATAGGGAAAACTATATTTTCAGTCCTTATAGTTTCATTCAATTTTCAATTTGGTCCATATAATTTAAAAATTTGTAATTGAATCCTTTTAATATTATTATTATCAGCGTAACAAGAAAGGATCCTATTTTTTTGTAAAAAGAAATTTATAAATTTTTAATAAAATTCAATAATTTTTTATTAAAAGCTAATTTTTTTAAATTAAGGCCGTGTTTTGTCACAGAGAGGATCCAAACACCAAAATGTTAAATAATATTTTAAGATTATTGAGAAAAAATAATTGTGGACAGAATTTTTGAAAATTAACTGTTTTTTACCCTTTATTAAATTATCTGCCATGTCTATGCTTCTTTTCTCTTTGCTTTTTTTCTTTTTGAAAAAAAAAAAAACACTTTTTCTCTAATTTATCGAAATTATTTTTGGCGCATGATGGTGGATGCTAATTGAAAAGGGCATGTGAACCTATTGGACGGTGATCAGTGTTTATGATATGTTTACTAATGCGTACTTATCAATATTCATTTGAGTGACACTTCTTTGTAAGCTCGTTAATCTGCAATTATTTTATAGGGTCATACTTAATTACATGCATTTATATTTTTTAATCTTTACTAATTAAATTTAGGTGGGCCTTAAATAGAATGTTCATTACTCTTTATGTAATCCTTACATAGTTAATAACATGGTTACCTTCGTAATTGTATATTTGATTTAAGGATGATACTGAGGATATCAAAGGATTTAGTGAAATTTGTGGATAATATAGGTTCTATTATTGATCTAAAAAGAAAACATGTTTGGAGCACTTATTGGAGCTTAATTGGTCAAATTCTATTTATGCTTAAAATCTGTACACGTATTTTTAGAGACCATTGTGAAGGTGTGTCTTATGAAATTGTCTTTTGTTTAAAAAATATCTAGTTAATCTTTGACTTTGTGGCTAGTTACATTGTTGTGTCTATCAATTAGACCTTCAATTAAAAGGGATATTATGTATAACCCTTATAGTCTAAATAATTTTAGCATATGAATTTTGAATTGTATCACTTAACTTTCTTAAATTGTTGTAAGAGGCGTAGATTATAGAATTTAAAAGTCCTGTGATTCCTTATGAAAATAATAATTTTTAAATATTATATGATTTTTTCCCAAAAAAAAAAGGCAATTTTAGTCCCACACATTTTATCTTGAGAATAATTTGGTCTTTCAAAGATAGAAAGTGTCAAAACGGTCTAATAAAGATGAAAATGTAAATTGATTTGGATCTTCCCTTTGTGAGAAGAAACCTCTGTTTTTTTGAATATTCTTAATTTTTGAGGACCAATTTAACATTATCTATTTTTAGCGGACCAAATTGATCTTTAGACAAAAGTGAAGGGTCAAAATTACATTTTTTTTTTTCAATTTTTTTCATTTCTTATAATAGTTTATTAGAAAAAAAGTACATTTTAAAGTTTATATGCCTAAACTGTAATTCAGCCATAATTTAAAAGGACTCTATATGGAGTTATCTCTTTACCCAAAAATATTTTGGAAAATTAAAATATAAGACAAGTAAACTTGGGATTATAAGACATGCAGATATTACCCCTTTAAAGACATTAAACTCCCAATTATCATAATTCATAAGAGTAGGTTAGGATGGCAAATTAATTCCGAGTCTGTAAACTTAGATGACTTAGTGTAGTGTGACAGGGCGAAGCCTTTTTAAAAAAAAGAAAAATAAAAGATGTAGTAGTGATCAAACTTAGATAGATTTGTAATTTTTTTTAATGATCTTTGTATTCATTTTATTTACTAATTATTAATGGTGGATTTTATAGGTATTGTTTATTAATAGTTTTACTATTGTAAATTTTATATGGAAAGAATACCATAAAATATAGATCATAAACATATTCATATGTAATGCTGCTGGAATAAGAAATAAATGAAGATAAAATGTGATTTTAGGTGGTTGTAAACATTTGAATTTTATATTAGTGATACTGGTTTAATACATCGGCTCATTTTAATGCATCTCAATCTTTCTCAGCAAAGCTCCATGCTTTCACACTTCTAGTTTTTTGCTTCGACTTATTGTCGTCTTTAAATCTTTAACATCATCCATTAAAATGTTAATAATATTTCATTCAAGTATAAGCCCACAAATGAGGTCACCTTACGTCACACTCGCGGCATTCCTCTCATTAATTAGCTAACCCAAACTATATTGGTAGTCACGTGTCCGAATCTCCTCCACCAGGGAGATTAATGCAGATTCTCCAGTAGGGTCGGATCAACCATTGGATGCATCTAACCATTCTCATTATGCCACGTGTGTGTTTTGATTTATATAGCTTTTTAATATTTTACTAAGCAGAACAACACCGTTTTAATCTCCTTCATGCTTTGCGAAGCAAGCAACTCCATTTCTCAACTTGCTCTTCATCACTCGCATAACAAAAGGGCAAACTTTGTGTCTTCAAAAATTCATCTTTTGTGTTGTTGTCTCTCTATTGGAGTTTTCTTTTAGCAGTCTCTCTCTCCCCTTGAGTTTGATATTGGTAGGAAAGAGCATCGAATTTGGCCTGTCAAAGTTTCACATCAATTTTGATTATAACCCCTTCTTCCCTCATTAGTTCTATTTTAAGTTGTCAAAATCTTCGTGTTTTTTGTTGTGATTTAAATTCTTCTACACCTTGTAATGTGGTGAATCATTTTGTTGCTTCTCGCTAATTTCATTGCCCTTTACATTTTCTCTCTGGGATTTTAATTTTGAAAATATGTTAATTGGTATCTTTTTTATCTCTAGGGTATATTCTTGTTAATTCTAGATTAACAAAATAGGAGTTTGCAATTTTTTCTTCCTTGGCTATTCTTGGTGTTTTGAAATACAATACTTATTTAAGGTATTTTAGTTTTTGATATTCAATTTTAAATCTATCGTTTGTTACTTATATTACCCAAAATACACCTCAGAAGCCTACAGAGTCCTTAAGAAGAAGCTAATAAAGGTCTAAGATAGATATAGATGACAGGAGATGGAGATAGTAGGAAGAGAAATAGAGTTGTTCTGCTTCGCACCACATGAAGAAGAGAAAAAACGATGTCGTTCTGCTTAGTAAAATATTAAAAAGAAATGTAAATCAAAATCAACACATGGTAGAATGAGAATGATTAGAATCCAATGGTTGGTCTGTCCCTACTAAAGAATCTACATGAATATCTCTACCGGAAGTGATCGAAACCCAAAATTAGTTTAATCTTCTTAGATAGAAAGTATCAAAACGAATAACTACAATTGAAATAGTAAATTAATTTAGTTCAAATGACCATTTTTATTTTATATTATTGAAAAGCTGACAAGAACATATGTTAATTAAGAAATTGTCTTTTATTTAATACACGTTTAGTCAATAATATACTGTAATCTAATTACAGTTTTAGTATATACTTTAAATAGGTAAAATATAAAACTAATAAACATAGCAATTAAAAGATATTTCTCAATGACATTCCCAACAACAGGTGAAAGGTCTACCAAACTTTTTTCTTAAGTAGGCCCAATATAGTGGGTTGGGTTGGCATATCATTGGCCCGAATGATGATCACTTACCCCATGCAATGCAACCCTCAAAACTTTGGGGTGTCAATTGTTTAGAATGACTGATGATTTTCTTTTGTTACTGAAACAAAGTATGTGCAGTAGTTGTCGAACTTAATAGAGATAAGTTTGTAATTTTTTTAATGCCACTATTTTAATCCTTTACTTTGTACTTTAGTATCAATTTAATCATTCATTACTTTGTAGTGACAAAATAGTTTTTTAAAAATTAAAAATAACAAAAAAGGTTAGTCTCTTAAAATGATTATGAGAGACTTATCCTTGATATAATAATGAATTGCTTTTGTTTATTATTAAATTTTTTAGGGGCTATTTAGAACTACAAATTGCTGAAAGACTAAATTGATACTTAGACAAAAAGTGAAGAATTAAAATAACATTTTTTTTTTTGTCAATTTTGTTCGTATACATTTCATGGTCTCCAGTAATGATTTATTAATGGTATTCATTATCTATTGTTTTATTATTATGAATTTTAGATGAAAAGGATAACTTTGAGGCGTGTATCCAATATCTTAAATATATTTAGGTATGGTGCAACTTGAGTAAGAGAGACGAATAAAGATGGAATGTGATTTAATGTTGTTGTGAACATTTGAATTAATTTGATCCAATTTGATGTGGTTTAAAACAATGGTGTGATGGATTAATGCTAACTGTCATTGAATTTGAACTTGAACTACTAAGTTGGTGTTGTTAATGTGTTTTCTGATATTTTATTTGACATAAATTGCACTTATATAGAATTATAGTTGTCTCTTAATTTTTTAATTTATGGCATTAGTGTTTGCTATTTTTGTTTTGAAAAAGTATTTGTTTTACTCTCACATTACTAAAGAAGGAAGTAGTTGGGACTGATTTTAAATTTTGAATAAAAAGTAATTTTTAGAAAATGATAAAAATAATTGTAAAAGCGCATAAACTCTGTCAAAGTCCACAAAAATGGGCCAGAAACGTGTACAATGAAATTAATTTTATTTATTTTAACATTAAATTTTTTTTAAAATTTCTTTTACCCTCTATATTCATGTTTGTATATAAATAAAAAATTATTTCTACATTAGATAAACTCCATTAATGATAAAATTCACTTTTCAAATAAATGTTTTTAAATATGAATTAATGTCATATATTAATACTATAGATAGATATTGATCATTATATCAACACTAACAGATTTAATAAAATAAATTATCATAGTAAAACTGAATTTAAAAAAAAATGATTGCATATTAAATTTTAGATAAATAAATGGAATATTTTACTATCACTTTGTAATAAATAGAACCATTAAAGCTTCCCTTTGGTGTCTCAGCGCATTATTTTGGAAGCTATTATCTATTTTAATATATTAGCTTTCAATTAAAAACTCACAGCCTTCATTATTGTTGAAAAGGAAATAAAAATCCTACTGAAGTTTTTTGTTTTATAATCGGTTCTTTTGTAAATTTGGTCTGATTATCTATCTGAACCGAATTGGTTGGTTCATTGAATTATTGTTAGTCCAATCCAATATTCTGAGTTGATTGACTATAATTGCATTACCCTTTACAGAGGCTTTGAATTTAATGCAAAGCATTGCAAGAACTTCCAGAAAATCATGTTCAATTTGAACGTGTAATTTGGGAGAGGAAATTTTTCTCGACGTCTAAAACACGTAATTGAAAGTTGCACAAAACAGGAAAATTGAAAATTTTTGTTTGGTACTATACTGATATGAATAATGAGAATTAATACTATAAATAAAGTTTGTTGAATTTCTGTACTATTGATATCTACCAATCTTTCAAGAGCACGGCATGCATAATAATAATTATTAAGCAAAAGTGTTGTTAAAGTTTCATTCACAATTTTGTTTTCATGTTGCCCATCTTCAAGAACTACATTTAAATAAACCCCACTCTCAAAAATTTAATCAAAACATTTTATTTAAAATACTAAGAATCTAATATATTAATAATTTTAATCAATAGTTCCAACTTGTCTATTCAAACAAAATGATCATTTTTCCATATACAGTGTTGTCGTAAAAATCGGGCATGGCTTAAAATGGAGAGTAACATATGAAGTTTTTACTTTCAATATTGCAGGCATGACTTCATTCAAATCCATACTTTCGTGTCTTCTTTTGCATCTTCAAAACAATTCATTTATTCCTGATATATAATTATTTTGAACCTATCTTCAAGGCATATATGCAAATAAACCCTACACTCTTCAAATTTTAATGGAAACACTTGATTTAAAATACTAAGAATTAAAATGATCTTTACTTCAACATTTTTACGGCATCATCATACAAAGCGGCCATGACTTCAAATTGAGAGTAATATATGGACTTTTTTTCCATTCAAACTTTTGTGCCACCAAAATGATAATTATTAAATAAAAGTTCACTTTTAATTTCTAAGTTTTTATTCGTATCTTGTTTTCGTGTTATTTCAATTGATATTCCTAGTAAATAAGTTCAACAATATATAGATATTATACTTGACTACTTAGATACTTATTTTATTGCTCACATATGTAATTATTTTGCAAGAAATACATTAAAGAAAATCCCACACACTCCAAATTTCTATCAAAACATGTGATTAAGAATATTAAGAATCTAATATGCTAATGATTTTATTAGGAATAGTTCTAATTTCAATCTACATATTCAATCAAAATGATCCTTACTTCAACAAGTTTACAGTGTCATCGTGCAACGCGAGCATGACTTCAAATCGAGAGTAATATATGAATTTATTCCATCCAATATTTCTGATTAAACCAAACCAAAAAGTTGAAAGAGATCATAGACCCATACTTTTCCATCTTCAAATAATTGTCCCACGGCATAGACTTTTTGTTAGTCTTTCTTCTTTCGAAGTTGGGAGTGATCGAGACGTTGAAGACTTGTATCCCCTAGTGCTGGAATTGACGTCAACGATCATGCTTCAAAGAAACTAACAAAAAGCCCTTCAAACAATGAAAGGGCCACAGAATTGTTCGTCGTCTTGAACCCCTTGAGGCGATCATTAGTTTCTTCACTGTAGTTCTTCAATTTTTAGTTGTATTGTATGAGTGTCTCTCACAGTATACTCCAATGAGAATTTCACTTGTTGTGTGGCTTTCTTACATTCTTTACTACTGGGTATGTCTCAGTTTCGACGTCTCTGTGGTTTCGGGCCTCTGTCTTGATAACCAGAAATTGTTGTTGCTCCAATTGAAGAAGGACCTCATATTCGACTCTGCACATTCCAGTAAACTGGTATTTTGGAATGAAAGTCTTCCTTGCAGTCAATGGAGTGGTGTAACTTGGGATGAGATGGGACATGTGGCCGGTTTGGACTTAAGTGGGGAATCAATATCCGGTGGATTTGGCAATTCGAGTTCTCTCTTCAGTCTCCAATATCTTAAGAATTTGAACTTGGCTTACAATGGCTTCTACTCTGTGATTCCATCAAAAATTGAAAATGTGAAGAACTTAACTTCTCTCAATTTGTCACGTGCCGGATTTGTGGGGCAGATACCAACAGAGATTTCTCAGCTGACGCAGTTAGCCATTCTTGATCTTACTTCAGATGGTGAATTGAAACTTGAGAACCCCAATCTGGTAAAACTTATTCAGAATCTCACCAAAGTCACAGAACTATATCTTGATGGTATTAGTATATCTCTTAAGGGGAATGCATGGGGTCGCGCTTTATCGTCTTCTTTACCTCATCTACAGGTATTAAGCATGTCGAGCTGCAATCTATCAGGCCCCATTGATTCTTCACTAGAAATGCTTAACAATCTCTCCATAATTCATTTGGAATATAATAATTTGTCAGCTCTAGTGCCTGAATTCTTTGCTAAATTCTTAAATTTGACCCATCTGGATCTGCATTCTTGTGGTTTGATTGGCTGGTTTCCGGAAGAGATCTTTCAGGTACACTCACTTACCTATGTTGATCTATCATACAATTTGGATCTTCATGGTTCTCTGCCACACTTTTTGCAGAATGGTTCTCTTCAAACATTGAAAATAAGTAGAACAAATTTTTCTGAAGCAATACCAGATACCGTAAACAACTTACGTCATTTGTCTACAATAGCAATTTCACGATGCCAATTTGATGGAACAATACCGGATTCAATGTCAAATCTCACTGAGCTCACCTACTTGGACTTGTCATTTAACGACTTCACAGGTCCAAGCCCGACATTTGGTATGGCCAAGAAGCTCACTCTCTTAGACCTTTCTAATAATAAATTAAGTGGTGGAGTTCCTGTGTCTTTGTTTTCTCTCCCATTGCTGCAGACTATAAATCTTTCCAACAATCTTCTCCAAGGTCAGATGAATACAATTTCAAATGTCTCATCCTCCATGTTACAAGTTCTTGATTTAAGCAGTAACCATTTAGAAGGGCCTATTCCTCAATTTATTTTTCATCTCAAGCTACTTGAGTTCCTCAAACTTTCTTCAAACAAGTTCAATGGTACTCTACAGCTATGTTTGATTTGGAGACTTCAAAATCTATCTTCATTAGATCTTTCAAGTAATAACTTGTCAATTGATGAAAATGTTAAGGATGCACACCCTTTTCCCTTTCCCAATATGACTAGTGTGTATTTGGCTTCCTGCAAGTTGAGACAATTCCCAGCTTTCTTGAGAAATCAGTCCAAATTAGCTCAGCTAGACCTCTCAAACAACCAAATTATGGAAAAAATACCAAGTTGGATTTGGGAGCTTGGTCTTGATCATTTAAATCTTTCTCACAATTTACTTCATGAGATTGAAAGACCCCTATATAATCGTAGCATTGATTTTTTTATACTTGACCTTCATCACAACAACCTTGAAGGTACACTTCCAGCATTTATTTCTGGC
The DNA here is from genome assembly GCA_037074485.1 of Delonix regia. Taxonomy (NCBI): domain Eukaryota; kingdom Viridiplantae; phylum Streptophyta; class Magnoliopsida; order Fabales; family Fabaceae; genus Delonix; species Delonix regia. The sequence goes on along the minus strand of CM073460.1, from coordinate 2,093,059 downwards.
AATTATTTGGACTACTCGTTCAATAACTTCAATTTGGTTATTCCACCTGACATCAATAATTACCTTTCTAATACAATTTTTCTTTCTCTTTCGCACAATGCTCTTCATGGAAGAATCCCTGATTCCATTTGCAATGTTTCAAATCTTCAAGTGCTTGACCTTTCCTTTAACAAGTTTGATGGGATGATTCCCCAATGTCTAGCAAAAAGCATGACTCTTGGGGTATTGAATCTAAAAGAAAATAATCTCAATGGCAATATTCCTGATGCATTCCAAGCTTCATGTGCTCTAAAGACTCTCGATCTTAGTAGTAACAATTTACAAGGACAAATGCCGAAGTCTTTGTCCAATTGCACAAGATTAGAGGTATTAGAGCTTGGAAATAACAGTATTGATGATCAATTTCCATGCTTTTTGGAGAAGTTATTGAAACTTCGGGTATTGGTTTTGCGGAAAAACAATTTTCGTGGTTCCATTGTGTTTCCCAAGACAAAGGGAGTTTGGCAAATGCTTCAAATTGTGGATTTAGCTTTCAATAATTTTAATGGAACACTGCCAGGAAAAAGCTTTCTGATTTGGAAGGCAATGTTGCTTGATGAAGATCAAACGACATCAATACCAAAAGACCTCCACTTTGGAGTCTTGAATTCAGTGTATCTGGATCGTGTGTTTCAGGATCAAGTGATAGTTACCACCAAAGGTCAGGAAATGTCCTTGAGTAAAATTCTAACTATCTTCACTTACATCGACTTCTCATCCAACCACTTTGAAGGGCCAATACCCAAAGAGATGATGGAATTTAGAGCACTCCACGGTCTCAACCTGTCAAACAATCATCTCTCAGGCCATATCCCCTCATCCATTTGGAAAATGAAACAGCTTGAATCCTTAGACCTGTCCAACAACTCTTTTACTGGAGAGATTCCATCACAGCTTGCAAGTTTGTCTTTCCTTGAATTTTTGGACCTTTCAAATAATCATTTGTTTGGGGAGATCCCTACTGGTACACAGATTCAATCATTTCCAGCATCTTCTTTTATTGGTAACAAAGGATTATGCGGACCTCCGTTAACAAAAAAAAATTGTGGTGGCGTTCCATGAAATCCAACAGAAGCTGTATACGAGAAGTCAGGAATTGAATTTGATTGGCACTTTGCATTCGGGGGAGCGGTTTTCGGGTTGGGAATCATTGTTGGCCCACTTTTCTATTGGAAGAATTGGAGGATAAGGTATTGGAAACTTGTGGACAACATTCTTTGCAGCATCTTCCCTCAGCTTTATCTTGAATACCAATGGCACCATGGACAAACATACGAAGTTCTGCGTTGGAGGCAGTAGGGGAAAGTGCTAAGTTCAGTAACACAATTTGAGTGTTTATCTATCAGGTCAAGCCACTCATAATTTAATAATAGAAGAACAGTGATATATTTTCCCGACCGGAATTTTTTGTATTGTTCATATGTGTGTGCTTGGTGAATTTACTTTAATCGTAATCTTTTTTGTATGTCTTTGCTTAATTGCATGGCTATTTATATATATATATTTTACAATGAATTGAAAAATTGGTAATTATATTAATATTCATGCAATTTTTTGGTTAAAACTTCGAAAAATATCAAATTGTAGTTACGTATATAATTGTATCACAAAACACAAAAAGCTAAATAATATTTTAAGAATAACGAGAAAAATTAATTATGGACAAAATTTTTGAAAGTTAACTATTTTTTATCCTTTATTAAATTATTTACCTTGTCTATGTTTCTTTTTTCTTTGCTTGTTTTTCTTTTTGAAAATAGTTTTTTTGCTAATTTATATTGAAATTACTTATGCGTGCTTGTTAATATTCAATTGAGTGACACTTCATGGTAAACTCAGTTACACTGCATATAATTTGTAAGGTCATACTTAATTACATGTAATGATAAATTTAAATCCTTACTAATTAAACTTAGATGAGCCTTAAATAGAATGTTCTTTACTCTTTTTGTAATCCTCAAATAGTTAATAATATTGTAATCGTACGTAATTGTATATTTGATCTATGGATGATACTGATACGAGGATATTATACATGATTTTGTGAGTTTTGTGCACACTAGGTTCTATTATTGATCGAACAAGAAAACATGTTTGTGGCGCATATTGGAGCCTAATTGGTCAAATCATATTTATGCTTAAAATCTGTACATATATATTTAAAAGACTATTGTGAAGGTGTGTTAGGAAAATGTCTTTTGTTTTAAAAATATTTAATTAATCATTACTTTTGTGGCACTTATTGGAGCATAATTGGTCAAATCATATTTATGCTTAAAATCTGTACATGTATTTTTAAAAGACAATTGTGAAGGTGTGTCTTAGGAAATTGTCTTTTGTTTAAAAAAATATTTAATTAATCATTACTTTTGTGGCACTTATTGGAGCATAATTGGTCAAATCATATTTATGCTTAAAATCCATACATGTATTTTTAGAAGACAATTGTGAAGATGTGTCTTAGGAAATTGTCTTTTGTTTAAAAAATATTTAGTTAATCATTACCTTTGTGGTTAGTTACCTTTTGTCTATCAATTGAACCTTCAATTAAAAGGGAAATTATGTATAACCCTTATAAACTATAGTCTAAATAACTTTTAGTCCATGAATTTTAAAATTTAGCACTTAACTTTGTTTGTTTGTTCTTTTTCTTTTTCTTTTTGCCAAAGACATAATATTACCAACCAAAACAACACAACACCAGAAATACCATGCCAACAACACAAAAACAAAACAAAGAAGAAAACAAAGCAAAACCAGACAATAGAAAAAAGAGAAAAGACACAAACAAGCCTCCAAAATAAAGAAGCCAAACAACAAACAGACATCAGCCCACCCCTTTCTTACAACTAGTAGCATTAGAGGCAATAATAGAGACATAAGGGAATAGGAAATTGGATTCCCGCCCAGATGGGCATATTCCCTTCTTAGACCATTTAACAAGCCAATCGATTGCTAAATTTGTAGATATTGGAATATAAGAAAAAGAGCACGCACCAAAACCACAGCAAAGATCCTTTATATCCTCAATCACAGACTAACACCTTCAGTCAGGACACAAACTAGTACCCTTCATGCAAGAGATCATATTAGAATAATCTGATTCAAAACAAATTGAACTAAGACCCACCTCCAGAGCCTTGGAAACACTAGTCTTTAGGGCCAACACTTATGTCATAAAGGTAGAAAATGCATCATAAATAATGCTCCATTCAGCTAAAACTTCACCATCAGAATTTCTAATGACACCTTTAGTACTAGAAACAAGCGAATCCTCCACAAAATTTCCATCAACATTGATATTTACCTAAGAGAATACAAGAGGGAACCACCCTGAGACATCCTTCTCCTAGTCTTGCATTGTCCTAGAATTAGTAGTCCAACCATTACCTTCCCCAGAATTCTAAAACAACCCTTATAGCACAAGTCATAACAGAAAAAGGATTAACTTCATCATGCTCATAAACCTTTCTACACTTGAACCTCCATAAAGTCCAACACAACTAGGCAACAAGTGCTAAATCAAAATCTCCCAATTTGCCAATAGTAAATAGATTCCACATCTAATCACCAAAGGACCTAAACCTAAATGGGTCAATCTTAAAGGATAAGCTACAACCAAACCAGGTAGACTTCACCCAATCATAAAGTAAGAGAGCATGTTCCCTTAATTCAATCAGTTGCAGAAAAATAGGACATATTAGACTATCATAACATTTCCTCCTCCAAAGATTCTCTATAGACAATAGGGAGCTCATACAAGCCTCTAAAGAAAATTCTTTACCTTTTGTGCATCTTTAAGTTTCCAAATAGACTTTCATAAATCATGATGGATAGAAGTTGAATAACTAGGCCTAACAACCTTCAAATCATCCTCCTTTAAGTTTAGTAAATTGATATCCTTTCTTAATAGAGTATCAACCATCCTTACTCCCCAACCAAACCCATCTATCCATTCTACTTCTTTTTGGGATAGGGACCTTGAGAATAGCATAGGTTTTTTCTTCAAACCACCACCCCTCAATTAAGGATAGGTCTCCCATGATACCCCAAATATGAATTCAGCCACACAGCTCTCATTCATATCTTCTACATGGTATGAGGAAACGAGTTTATAATTAGGTAAATTTGGATTATATGGATCACTCCAAAAATTAGTCCTTCTACCATCACCAACACTTCGTCAAACTTTATTGAAAAGAAACTCTCTTCCTTCCAAAATGCTACTCCCTACCCAGGAAGCTCTTGAAACCGTCTTTGCTTTTAAGAAGTCTGATCTTGGAAAGTAAATCCCTTTAAGAATCTTCACCCTTAGTTCTTTAGGAGAGTTTAAGATTCTCCACCCCAACTTTGCTAATAATGCTAAATAAAGCCTAATCCTCGCTTAGCCTTAAACTCAAATAGCTTCCCTTAAGCAATCTAGTGAATTCTACCTGCCTTTTTCTCTTGACCCCACAAAAAGTTCAAAATTAAACTATCAAGCTCCCTACATGCCTTTTTGAGGAATAGAAAACAAGACATAGTATAAGTGGGAATTGCATTTACCACTGATTTGATCATCACCTCTCTACCTTCTTGAGAAAGGAGTCTTCCTTTCTAACTCTGAACCTTCTTCCTTACCTTATCTCTAACAAAAGCTAGGATTTCACACTTGGATCTACCCCAAACCACAAGAAGACCCAAATACCTTCAAGGAGAAGCAACTGCCTCTACTCCTATAGCATGACTGATTTCCTCTCCAAGATAATCACAAGTATTTCTCGAAAAGAAAACACATCATTTCTCATAATTCACCCACTGTCTAGAGGCAATACAATAGTCTTCCAAAATCTATTTCATACAATGGTAGTTATCTACTGTTGTTCTAAGGAAGAACACAAAGTCATCAGCAAAGAAACAACGTGTAAGATATGGACATCTTCTAGCCAGCTTAATTCCTACAATCTTCTTCTCCTTAGCATAATTCTCAACCATCCTTGAGAGAACATCAGTAATGATAATGAAAAGGTGGGGAGAGAGTGGGTCTCCCAGCCTTAAACCTCTCTTTGGCTTAAAGTTTCCAATTATCTTACTAGAAACCATCAAATTAAATGAGACTGTATCAACACAGTTCATGATTCTTTTCAACTAAAAAGGAGAGAAACCCATTTAGACATAGCAACTTCAAAAAGTCCCAATCCACCTGGTCATACGCCTTATTCAAGTCAAGTTTTAGAGCCATCTCATGTCGCTCTCCTCTTTTGGCTTTTAAATAATGAAAGGCCTCATGCATAACCACTACATTATCAAAAATTTACCTTCTTACCACAAAGGCCTTCTGGTTCTTAAAAATATACTTAGGTAGTAAACTTCTTATCCTATTCACCATAATTTATGAAATTACCTTTTAGCAAAAGTTGCACAGACTAATAGGCCTAAAATGACCTACCTTTTCAAGGCAATCCATTTTTGGAATCAAGATCAAGTTAGTTTCATTCATTCTGCAAAAACTCTCATCCACCTCACCATTTCTGAAAAATTCCTTCACCATCTCACAAATCTAATTACCTATATGCTGGTAAAAGATATCAGAGAATCCATTAGGCCCTGGCGCCTTCAAACCTCCAAGTTCTATAGCAACTTTCCTGACCTCCTCATCTGTCAGAGGAAAGCAAAGCAGCTCATTATCTTTATTACTAACAACCCTTTCTACAAACCTTAAAGTTTTGGAAAAATCTCTAGGGCCATCATGGTCAAACAGTTAAGAATAAAACTTTTAAAAATATTCTGCAATATCTTCCTATGATTCAACCTTACTGCCATCATCCTGTACGAGGAAGCCAACCTTATTCCTAGCTCTTCTTTTCAATGTAACATTATGAAAAAATCTTGAATTTTTATCCCCATATCTCAACCATTAGACTCTTGACTGTTGAGCCCAATATTTCTCCACTCTGTTCCAAATGAATTTGATCTACTTTAGAATCTCCTTTTCTTCCATCACAATAACTTCATCCCAATTCTTCTTATGACATTTTTTTAGCTTGTCCTTCAAGGAATTCAAAACCACTCTGTTGTTCATAAACTCAAGACAACTCCATTTTATCAGGGCCTATCTGACCTTAGCAAGATTACTTAAGAAGGCCTTAACAACTCCACTATGGTCCTCCCAATATTCAACCACCAAACCGTTAAAATCACTATGACATAGCCATATCAATTCAAACTTGAAACACTTGTTCGTAATCCCATTCAAGAAACACAAGTTAATAATTATTGGAGAATAATAAGATCCCATAGGTTCAAAAGCAGTTGCTAAAGCGTTTGGCTATAGTTCTTTCCAATAAAGATTACAAACTACCTAGTCAAGTTTCTCCTTAATATAAGCCCTCCCTAGCCTTCTATTAGACCATGTGAAAAAAGCTCATTTACATTCTAACTCCATCATATTTCCTTCCTCCAGAAACTGTTGAAATGCTAGGGAACTAGATATCAATCTAGTTCTTCCCCCCAGCTTTTCATCACTGTAAAGTAATTCATTAAAATCTCCCATGCAATCCCATGACACTTTTATTCTCAGATTTAACCTTTGAGATTCCTCTACCAATTCCTTCTATCTTGTTCAATAGGGGGCTATAAACACATGTAATAAACCCAAAAACCTTATCTAAACCTCCAAGAACCTCAAAATGAATGAAATTCTTAATGACCTCCTTGATATTTAAATGCACAAATTCCTCCCACCATAGCACTAGACCTTCACTTAGACCCTCTAGCTCCATAACTACCGCATTATTAAAAGATAACCTTCTTTGAATTTTTTCAACTCTCCTCCTTTTCATCCTAGTTTCCATCAAGAAAACTAAGGGGGTTTATATTTTCTGCATAAGGACTTTAAAGATTTAACTATCAAAGCATCCCCTAAGCCTTGATAGTTCCATGACAGCAGAATCATAGCTCTTTGGTGGTTGTTAAAGGCTAGCCACCTATGCCCTCAACTATGCCATCCTTACCTTCCTCAACTTTAGCTCCAAAACAAAACCCAGAACTCACTTTAAACTCATCCAACGAACCCAGCTTAATAGGGACCTCAACCAGTCCCTCTGTTCTTTCAACACTTCTCTTCCTTCTACTTTATGCTTGGGCTTTCATTTCCACACTATGGGAAAAGTCCTAAGCTTTTCCATATAATTTAATGCTTTCCTTCTCTTCCTTGCATGAGTTATTTGACTCAACCCATTGACACTTTTTTTTCCCAAGTGAGACATCCAGCTCTACGTTCCTCTTCAAACTAATTCTTCGTAAGTTTTGAGTCCATTATGTTTCATAGACTTTTGCACCCTTGACCACTATTGCCTTTTCTTTGAGTCTTCCCTCATCATTTGATGCAAATTCCATTAAATATTCATAAATCTTCTCTCCCTTTTAACCACCCCTTATAGAATTAACTGACGTGGCATCCATTTCCTCCTTACTCTTACTACTACTCCCCTTTACTAACTCTGATGTTTGGGTCCAATAAGGAACACCTCCCTATTCATCTATTTTACACATTAAACTGGGCTACCATGAAGGCCCACATCTCTTAACCCTGGTTCTCCCTTTATTTTCCAAGACCTGACCTCTCCATTATCACCATGGTCTTTACTAAGGTTTCCGAAGTCCTAAACCAATTTACTTTTCTTAGTATCCTCCAATTCATGCTTACAAACATCTTCCCTCACGTGACTATCAACAGCTTTATGTGTGTTTTACATCATCACCTCCATATCGTTACTAACTACCTCCTCATTAACATAATTCATTTCATATGTTGAACCACCCACGCTCTCTCCAAGGTCTAACTTACCAAACGCAATCGTTGCCATTCCCAAGCCCCCTTTTTGTCTATCTGCAACTTTGAACGACCACACCTTGGCCATCACTCTAATTGGTGCCACCCCTAAATCTACATTAAACTTTAATGGTTCTAATTTCTTAACATCACAATTCTTGCAGTCATCGCCAATTTTACCACAGTTATAGCAAAAATGTTGAAGCCTCTCACACTTCACATTGATCCACATCTTTGATAACCCAGTCCTTGCAATCTAAATTCTAGAAATCAGTGATTGTTTAATGTTAACCCAAACTCTAACTCTCTAAAGCTTCTGCACAGACCTCCGTTTTTAAAAGGATTTTCATATTCGAAAATCTCCCCTACTATCTTTTCCAACCTTGCAACATTGTTCCTTGCCATAACCTCTCTTGTGAGTCCATAAAGCTGGACCCAGAAATCACACTATTTCATCTCCACCTCGTCTAGTGCAAGCAATGGGGACCAAAGCGTCAAAACCAAGAGAAACCCTATCACAGTCCAAGGGCTATCCTTTAACACTTTATCATAACCTGACTTCCTTTCAAAATTAAAAACAAATAAATTCTCTCTAACATCATTGATAGAGATCTTACCCTTCGCATTCCAGCTCCTAAGAATTAAAGATTTGAAGGCAGCTCTATTGACTAATTTGCTAGTCACCAGTCTTCCAATGATAGCAAGCCTCATTCCTCCATTCTCATCCAACTCATTCCAATCCAATGAAACCATTCCATCCTCCTCACTCTTCTGCTCCATGTCCACCTCCATATCTACTGCTACCCTGAGATAACCTCAATCATTGAGGGTTTGCATTGCAATCAAGCCTGACATAGATGCGCCACTCAGATTTACCACACTCTTACAACTAGAGAAAAAGGAGATACTCCCACCAGGGAGAGGTTTTTCTTCAACACTTAACTTTCTTTAATCGTTGCAAGATGTGTAGAATATATCAAGATTAAAAGTAAAGTTTAAAAATCATGTGATTCCTTATAACAATCACATAATTTTTAAATATTAATTTTAAATGTTAGATGATTGTTTTTGAAAAAACATGTAATTTTGATCCTTCACTGTAGTATGATTGAGGAAAGATTTTTCTTCTTTTTTTTTTTTTTTTCTCAAACAAAGTATCTAGTTGTGGCCAAACTTAGATAAAATTGTAATTCTTTTTCAATGTTCTTTGTGTTCATTTATTGACTAATTACTAATTCTAGATTTTAAAGGTATTGATTATCTAATTGTTTTTGTAAATTTTAGATGAAGTAGATACAGTTGAAAACATGGATCATAAACATATTTCAACACGGTGCAGTTTGAGTAAGAAGCAAATGAAGATGAAATGTGATTTTATGTTGTTGTAAACATTTGAATTTGATACTACTAATATGGTTTAGTACATTGGTGTGGTGGATAATGTTATTTGTTCCTGTGCTAGAACTTTCAAGTTGGTTTTATAATTAAATATTGTATTTCTATCATTTTATCTAGCCCACATTGCATTATATATATATATATATATATATTGAGTGGGTTGGCCTTCTTTGCTCACGACCATCAAGGAGCTTAAATGAAATGTATTGGTAGTCACATTCAAGTGTAAGCTAAAAAAGAATACTTCTTATTTGGGCCTTTTATTGTTTTTGGAAATTTCTCATTTTAAAAACCAGTTTCTAAAAATATATTTTAATAAAAGAAACAAATGATATTATCCCTAATTGATTTTGTCAAAATAAGAAAATTTTTTTCTTTGGATGAATTAAGGGTGCATTCCTTTTCAGTGTTATTAAATTTTACTTTTAATTTTTTTTAAAAGAATCAAATTCAAACTAATTAATAATTATATTTTTATTCTGAGTGATTTAACTCAAATTAATTTTTTATATTGATTTTTGTTTAAAATGTGATTCAATTCTCTCTCTCTTTTTTTTTTTTGGTTATTAATTGATACATGAGAAATTTAATCTTATTATGAAATATGGATATAATTAATAACCAAACAAATTCATCAGCCAAAAATATGTTAGAATATAATGCCTTTGAAAAACAAAATTACAAACTACATGACTCTCGTAATTTTCTTTTCTCTTTAATTGTTCCTCATCCAACCATTATATGTGTTACACATTGTCAATTAATTTAAGTTTATTTGTAAATTTTAAAATTAATTCAATTAAACAATATGGGTAACGAAAATAATACCAACAGTATGGTAAAAAAAGTAAGAATTTTTGTGTGCTATGCTAAAATGATATAGATAATAAGGCTTAAAATTATAAAAAAAAAAAAAGATAAAGTGTAACACTCCCTATGAAATAGTTTAATTGAGTGAGACATTTTAATTAGATTTTTGAGATGGAGAAAGGAAGAGGATGCAATTGGGAAATAAATCAGACTTAAAATAATTTTTTTAAAAGTGAAAATTTTGAAAAATAATAAATAAATCTAGACATATTAAATAAATTATTATAAAATTTAAGATTGAGGTTAATACAAGTAACTAAACTTCTCCCATGTTTAATTGAGGACGTTCGAACTCCCCAAGTGTAATAAAAAAAAATCTACTGCCCTTAATACCCCTAACCCTATTCTTTTCTCTATTTCTTTTCTTTTCCTTTTTCTTTCCTTCTCTCTCCTTTCCCACTTGGTGAGGAATTACTATTTGCTAGCTGTGATATGTTTCATGATTTTCTCACTAATTGTCATATGAAATTGCTAGATTTTGGTCTCCAATTTTAAAACTCTACTTGATTGAATGTGAAGGGTGAACAGTTGTTGAAATTTTAAAATTCATGGACCAAATTTCATCAATAAGAGAAGAAGGAATTAAGCATTTAACAGCTATTGCTTGAAGTGATACATTGGTTCGGTGATTTTCCCTAATTAAACATTCTTTTTTTTTTTTGTATTTCTCTTCATTTTCTTTTTCCTTCCTTCTCTCTTCTTTCTCGCTCAATGAGGAATTACAGAATCTTTGCTAGTTGAGATATGTTTTGTTATTTCCCGTCTAATGCTTATATAAAATTACTAAATTTTGGTCTCAATTTCAAAACCCCACTTGATTGAATGTGAATGGTGAACAATTGTTGAAATTTGAAAAATCATGGACCAAATTTCATCAATAAGAAAGGAAGGAATTAAGCATTTAGAAGTTACCGTTTGAAATGCTAACTTGGTTCAATGACTTTCCTTAATTTTCTCAAATTTCCATTGTCGTTGTGAAGAAGGGAACAAAGGAAACCTTATAGTGATCTAATTAAATTGCAATGAATAAGTAACTTAAATTAATCAATAATTTTGAATCATGTTGGCATAAATTCCGAGCCATTTTGATGGTGTTAGGGAACTCATGGCTAAGGAAAAAGAATTTATTTTGGATTATATATGTGTGTGTGTATATATATATTATATACATACATATACATATGATTATTACATGTGAATAGAAATTAAATAAATAAATAAACACAAGATTTGAGAAAAAGAGGAGAAATTAGGCTGTCCTAAAGTTTATTTGAATTAAGAATAATTTTTGTGATAAAAAGTTAAATGTGCATGACTTGTTATTATATGGCCATATACATTGGTATTGTGCAACATCTTAAACTGTTCTTCACGTGAAACATATTTGTTTATATACTCTGGTGCCTTGGAAACAACTTCTTAAATTATTTTGTGTTAATCTTGGCATTTATTTGTGCTACTCTGAAATTTTGAGAAATTTTGACTTCATTGACTTAATTTCTGCCACTGAATGCCATCCATGTTGGGCCAGTAAACTACTTTTGAAGAGAAAATTTTCCTTGACTCTCCAAACACTCAAAAGAAAATTGCTATGGTAACTAAATTGATATATATATATATATATATATTATGAGTACGTGGAGCCATACTTTCCGACTTGGAAGACTTGTGTCAAGGGTTGAGATTACCTCCACTGATGCAAATCACTGGAGAATCTCTCGTAGGTATTTTTAGGTAGTTAAATTCATCTGTTGGTCACTTTTTCGTCACGTCATCAGCTTAATATGATTTTTGTTTTTATTAGAACCTGCAGTGCTAATATATTTATCCCTTCACTTGCCTGGTCTCTTTCTTCTTTCTTTTCTCCATTTTCTCACTCTTCCATCGTCTCCTCGGTTACTCAGCACCATTTTCTAGCAATTTCCAACCAAAATTAACGCACCCCCTGTTTTCCGGCACAAAAAAATGGCCTTCAACTCTATTCTTCTCTTCAACTCTTTTGTTTAGAGGATGTAACTTCTCATGTTGGACTCTAAATGAGCCGATTTTCAGGTAGGATTCACAGACTTCAAGAGGCCCAGTAAATTTCCATAACCAATTCCTGAACTATCTTGTTCAACATTAAAACAAGCTCAGAAACTTTGGAAGCCAAAGAGACCTCTGTTTTCAAGAATGATATATTTTATAACACAAAAAGATATAATCAGGACTTCTTTATGGCCTTCATTTACTGATACTTACATGTCCTCCCTGCAACCAAAGAATGATTTTCTACTTTGTAGGGAAACTTCAATGCCATTATGCCATTCTAATAAACATTCTCCTTCTGAGTTATGAAAACATGAATACAGATTATAGAAGTATAAAGCATTTAGCTTCTTGGGTCTCACTTCAACATGTCCCCATTCCTCTAGTCCATCATGGCTTGTCAAAGCTGTCGCTGTTAGGGCTTTGGCACAAAAAAAAGGGAGGATTTGCCACGATCTAAAGAAAGAAGAAGCCTATCACAGACGCTACTTTGCACTGCAGGTTTTAAGAAAAACGCAGTAGATGATGTGGCAGGAGACTAAGAGATGAATCGAACAGTTTAGAAGGCCCAACGGGAGATTCTCCAGTAGGATGCTTACTGGAGGTGATCTGAACCCGTGTCCAAGTCTTTCAGACAATGAAAGGGCCAATAGTGGCATCTTAGCAGAAAGAAAAAATAAAGAAGAAAGATTTACCTAAAATCTCTTAACTCTCACAAAATTCAAGTTTCTGATACTCCTAAAAAATAGAAAACTTTATATAGCAATTAGAAAATGAATTAATAGTTATATAAGACTTCTCAAATTCATCCGAGTGGTTCCAAGTACAAATCCTTCTAAGAACATATATTATGAATTATAATATAATAATAAGTCGAGAAAATAAATAAATAAATTAATACAAAGAATTGTTTTTAATTTTCAAAAAAAAACTTTGAAAAAGTCAGAAAGGGTATATGCCACACCAAGACCAATCCACAGAAGATGGTTTTGTTATGAAATGAAAGCGCTAATACGGAATTATTCATAGTTTCTTCGCTAGTTTTTTGAGGAAAATTCAATTATGATCCTTTACTTTGGTCTCGAAATCAATATGATTATCCTAAGATAAAAAATGTTAAAATAGACATTTAAAGATTAAAAGGTGAATTAATTTATTTCAAAATACCATTATTTTTTAAAAAGTTTTATTTTTGGAAATCAAGTTAATCTCAGAACCGAAAGTAAGATATCAAAATTACATTTTATTGGTAATTCTTTAGTGTTATAATTCATTCATTCATTAATGGCATAATTATTTTGGACCTATCTTCAAGACATATAAGCATATAAACCCCCACACTCTTCAAAATTTAATCGAAACGTTTGATTTAAAATACTAGGAATCAAAATGATCCTTTTTTCAACAAGTTTACGGTGTCCAAAGCGGGAATGGATTTTCTCCATTCGAATGAATGTGCAGTAAGCGCAGTTGCACTGATTTAGTGCTTTTTAGTTCATTCAAAAAATAACATAAACTAAAATGAAGGAAAAAAAAAAAAAGAAGATGCACTGTAAATGCATGACTTGATTTTAACTGTAACCAATATAAACCCGTCCAAAGCGGGCATGACTTCCAATTAAAAGTAGTGTATGGTTTTTTTTTTTTTTTGTCATTCAATTTTTCACACCACAAAATAATAATAATTAAATAAAAGTTCACTTTCAATTTCTAAGTTTTTTATTAGTATCTTGTGTTTGTTTTTATTTCAATTGATATTAGATGTGAATATTATACTTCACTTAGATACTTTATTCCCTACACTCTGAAAATTTCAATCAAAACATGTGATTAAAAATATTTAGAATCTAATGTATGAATGATTATAATAATAGTTCCAACTTCAAACTACATATTCAAACAAAATAGTACATATTTTAAAAAGTTTACAGTACGTCATCGTGCAAAGCGGGCATGACTTCGAACGGAGAGAAATGAGTTTTTTTCCCTTCGATATTTCTGATTAAACCAACTCTAAAAAGTTGAAAGAGGACATAGACCCTACTTTCCTTTCTTCTGTTCCATTTTCAAATTATTGTGTCCCACACTTTTTATTAATCTCTCTTCTATTGAAGTTGGGAGTGATCAAGACGTTGAAGACTTGTGTCCCAAATGTAGAAATAGACTTTAGCAACCTTCCTTCAAAGAAGTCACCAAACTTTCCTTCTGACAAAGAAAGGGTCAAGATAGAGTTGTTCATATATAGCTCTTGAACCCCTTGAGGCCCCCATTAGTTTGTTCACTAGTTCTTCAGTTTTTAGCTGCACGAGTGTCTCTCACAATATACTCCAATGAGAATTCCAGCCATGTTCTGGCTTTCTTTCTCTCTACTATGGGGTATGTATAAGTTTCCACGCCTCTATGGTTTCTGGCCTCTGTCTTGATGACCAGAAATCGTTGTTGCTCCAATTAAACAAGGACCTCAAATTCGACTCTGCAGATTCCAACAAACTGGTGTTTTGGAATGAAAGCCTTCATTGCAGTCAATGGAGTGGTGTAACTTGGGATGATGGGGGACATGTTACTGGTCTAGACCTAAGTGAGAAATCAATATCTAGTGGATTTGACAATTTTAGCTCTCTCTTTAGTCTCCATTATCTTGAGAATTTAAACTTGGCGTACAATTTCTTCAATTCTGTGATTCCATCTAGAATTGAAGTGTTCAAGAACTTAACTTCTCTGAATTTGACAAATGCTGGCTTTGTGGGGCAGATACCAGTGGAGATTTCTCATCTTACAATGTTAGCTATTCTTAATTTTACTTTTGTAAGAGATTTGAAACTTGAGAACCCCAATCTACTGAAGATTATTCAGAATCTCACTAAAATCAGAGAACTGTATCTGGATGGTATTAGTATATCACTTATGGAAAATGAATAGGGTTGTGCAGTATCTGGATGGTATTAAGCATGCAAGACTGCAATCTATCAGACCCACTCTTCACTGGAAAAGCTTAAAAATCTCTCAATAATTTATTTGGATAACAATTTGTCAGCCCCAATGCCTGAATTCTTTGCAAAATTCTCAAGTTTAACCGATCTGAGTCTCTCTTCTTGTGGTTTGAGTGGCTGGTTTCCAAAAGATATCTTCCAGGTACGCTCACTCACTTTTGTGGATCTGTCACAAAATTTTGATCTTCAAGGTTCTCTGCCACACTTCCCGCAAAATGGATCTATTTAAACATTGAAGCTATTTGAGACAAAATTCTCTGGAGCATTACCATGTCCCATCAACAACTTGCGACAGTTGTCAACATTAGAAATTTCTGACTGCCATTTTGATGGGACACTACCTGATTTGATGTCAAATCTCACTGAGCTCTCTAGTCTAAACTTGTCATTCAATAACTTCACAGGTCCAATCCCATCAATTGGTATGGCCAAGAAGCTTTCTTACATAGACCTATCTGATAATAAATTAAGTAGTGCAATTCCTTTGTCTGTATTTTCGCTCCCATTGCCACAGACTCTACATCTTTCTAACAACCATTTTCAAGGCCAGTTGAATGCAATTTCAAATGTCTCTTTCACCATGTTACAAGAATTTGATTTAAGCAGTAACCATTTTGAAGGGCCTATTCCTCAATTTATTTTCATCTCAAACAAATTGAGTTTCTCCAACTTTCTTCAAACAAGTACAATACAACTAGATATGATTTGGAGACTTGAAAATCTAGATACACTTGGTCTTTTAAACAACAACTTGTCAATTGATACAAATGTTAAGGATGAACACCTGCTTTCCTTTCCCAAGATGACTAGTGTGTATTTGGCATCCTGCAAGTTGAGACAATTCCCTGCATTCTTGAGAAAGCAATCCACATTACAGGAGCTAGACCTCTCAAACAACCAAATTGCAAATTTGGGAGCTTGCCAATCTTACTTAGTTAAATCTTTCACACAATTCACTTCATGAGATAGAAAGACCCCCACATTATTTTCGCCCCTATTTGTATGTACTTGACCTTCGTGACAACAACGTACAAAACACACTTCCAGCATTTATATTAGCTAATTTTATGGACTACTCATTCAATAGCTTCAACTCTGTTATTTCACCCCTTGGGCTCCCTATAAATTTTCTCTCTTTCACACAATGCTCTTCATGGAAGAATTCAATGCTTCAGATCTTGAAGATCTTTCCTTTAACAGTTTTAATGGGATGATTCCCCATTGTCTAGCAAAACCTAAGAATCTTATGGTATTAAATCTGGGAAAAAACAATCTTAGTGGCAATATTCCCAATACTTTTCAAGCTTCATATGGTCTACTGACTCTTGACCATGATAGTAATAATTTACAAGGGCCATTGTCAAGTCTATATCCAATTGCACCTAATTACAGGTGTTAGAACTTCAAAATAATAGGAATATTGATCAATTTCCTTGCTTCTTGGAGAAATTATCTAACATCCTTGTAATACCCACCAAAAAAAAAACTTAGTCAAAGAAAAATATAGATGCAGATAAAATTTTATCTGGGAATGTAACCAAAGTTAGTACCTAAACTTCACTCTGTGCATTTTTAGCACTTATAACTCAACTAAATAAAGTAACCAAGTATCTGTTAGGAAAATTTTGATATGATAAAATAAATATATAATAATATTTTTTCATTAAAAAATTTTAAAAATTCTCAATTATTCTTAATAATTTCACCTAACCCCCAATTATTCAACTAACCTTCAACTATATCCTAAAAACACCAAAATTTTATCACAAACTCCATCATTTTCGCACATCCTTCCTCTCATTTTGCAACCAGAGATTCCTCCCTTCCAGCCACTGTCACCACCGTCCAACCACCGCTGGAGGTTTACCGGCATCCCAACGTCTCAACCGACACCTCCCTGACTACCAGTAGCCTCCCCACAGCTGAAAAATTGCGATCCAAACCCTTCATGGTGCAAAAACTTTTCCAACCAACTGGAGCTCCCTCCGGCCTCGTTCAACCTCGCTAATGACTCCTCTCAGCCATAGTGGCCTCGTCGACATCCTAGCCACCTCCCCCGGACGCCACACCACCGAAATTTCATCAATTTTTCGGTTACTCAAAAACCCAAAAACAACTCGATATTTGAAGCTTCAATTCACGATTTTTGTGTGTCTTTAATCCAATTAAACATATATTTTCACTTTATGCACTGATTTCACATGTTTCTCCCTCATTTACACTGATTAATTCGATCCAATTTACTCATAATCAAAGAAAAGCCAATTCAGGTACTATTCATCCACTAAAATCACTATTTATGCAAGAAAGTGATGAAATTGAGCTCAATTCAGGTTATTTGCTTCAAATTGAGTTAGAATTACACTTCTAAGGTGTATTTTGTACCTTTATCCTTTGAAATCACTAATCAATTGTATATTTTAGCTTCTGAATTGAAAAATCCCAATTTATGGATCTAGGGACAATTTGGAAATTTAGTAAAAATTATTTTCTTAGGACTTCTTAAATTTTATTATGCATCTAGGGAGTGATTTAGAATTTTTAGAAATTTTAGAACAAAATTCAAATTTTTAGTAATTTTATTAAAATTTTCATGAAGAAAATGGAAGGAAATTAGAAGGAAAAATATAAATGGCTTGTTTGTGTAACAATAAATATATTTGAGGTTAAATTGAAATTATGGGATTTATTAGATAACCCTTAAGTGAAATTTGTGTTATGGTAGGTGTTAAAAATTTAATAAATGCATAATTGAATAAAATAATAATTAATAATAATAGCAATAATAGTAATGATAATAATAATAATAATGATAATAAGGGTAATAAAATGAAATATAAGTTATAAGAATTTTAAAGTATTCCTTAAGCGGCCCATAAATTAAATTCCCAAATAATTAGTAAATAAATACGTCAAGTGGATAAAGATGAATAAAAAAATAATTAATTAGCTCTGTGACAAAATTAAATAATTAAATTAATTATGAGGATTGGATGTTAAGAGTATTTTATTTAATATTTTTTTAGGTGACTAGAATATTTTCAACAAAAAAATTATAATCAATGATAGAAGGATGTTGGTATACTTCTCTCAGGTGAGTAGATAATCCTAATTATGCGGAATATTATTTTAAATTATTCATGATGATATTGAATATTGAATTATTAGAAATACTGAAATGTAAATTCTGAAGTTGTACGATTTTGAAATTTCTGATATTCGTACATGAATAATTATTTATCTCTGAAATATTGGAAATATGTCTAAAGCATAACCTTGTAACTAACGGCAGTTGACGTTAGCCGTAGTGCACTGCGATTGGTATTTTGATAGGGTTAAGTATGATACCTTTACCTCTATATTCAGTTTGAGGCCGAGAGTCATTATGATATTTACTCAAAGTCTATAGTCGTATGAGTATCTGTTCAGATTTGTTATCACTAGCCTTGGGCTAGCTCTATACTCTGTATTTATAATTGGTTCTGTAGGAGATTCCCAATTACATTTTGTTGATAATTTTTCTCTGTTTAATATCATTGAATTATGTCTGTATGATATATGGTTTTAAATTTTGAAAGACGTGCCACTATAAGTTTGTCTTAATTTTTGCAATATTAGAATTATCTGCTCACTGAGTTTTCACTCACCCCATTATTTAATATTTTCCAGATCTCAGTGCCAATCCAGAACGTCCACCTTTAGAATTTTAATCTTAGCGATTAATTTCCTGGTGAGCCTAATCTACTGTTAGAGCTATGTCTTTTAGTATTTTTATGATTCAGTTTAGTTACTCTCTAGTAAATAGGCTAAATGTTTAATGTATTACTATGGTGTATCAAAAACTATCTGTATGAAAAATTATGTGATTTATGTTTGTTTAATATGTATTTATATAAATTCTGTCATTATAAGGGTTCCGACAGGTTTGCGAAGATAAGTAACACTTCATCTTCGTACCAGTCACGCCTTACCGGCTTAGGTCATGAAATATCCTTTATACAATGTGAATGTTTGATTTTAGATATTCAGTTTGCTTATTTATTTTGGTTCTTGCACATAAGCAATGTAAATTCTTGTCTCTTTTCTCAAGTCCATGATTGTTCCTGTGTCCTATTTATGTTGTTAGAAACATTTGCATTTGATACTACTAACATGGTTTAATACATTGGTACAGTGGAATAAATGTTATTTATTCCCGTACTTAAATTTTTAAGTTGGTTTTATAATTAAATATTGTGTTTCGTTATTTATCTAGCATACATGACATTTTATATATATATATATATATATATACACATGCGTGCACACACATTTCTTTTAATTTATTTTGAGTGGGTTGGTCTTCTTCGATGACAATAGTAGAAATGAATTGTATTGATAGTTACATTTAAGTGTAAACCCACAAATAAAACTTTTATTTGGGCTTGTTTTTTTTTTTTGAAACTTTCTCATTTTTTAAATCAGTTTCTAGAAATTTGTTTTAGATTAAAACCTTATTTTGATCCCTTAATTAGAGTTATTTTTTAAGTTAATTCCTTACTCAATTTAATAAGTAATTTGATCAGCCAAATTTCATCCAATGTGATCCCTCCTCTGACACGGTTAACTGAGATAGTGGCGGGGCAGTTGAAAAAAAAAGCTGTAACTCTATTTGCTAACTCTGAAAAATTTTAAAACCTCCTGCCATGTCATCGATGTTCTGTGTTTCCATACTATTAGCCAGCCTTCCTCCACCTTCTTCCTCTTAGTGCGACTCAGAGGAATGGCCGATTAGCATCTCAGAAGGCTTTATCTTCCTCTACTCCACATTTCTTACTTATCGACATTCCCCTTTGGTCTGCTCTCACTCTTCTCCTCACACAATGCTCCTTTAAGCATGATCGACACTCAAGACAATGGGGAAACACCGATTAGCATAGTGGGCTTCCAAGGTAAGTCTATTGCGCAATTTTCGTTTTCTGGCATTTCCCATGTAGATTATTGTCATTATCTGTCTGAATATGATTGTTCCCAAGTTGATTAACTAGGTGATGAATATTGATGTTTGGCATGGGATGGGTGCTGGAATATGTAATTTCTTTGTTTTGTTGTTGTTGTGAATCCATTATGAAAATTTTCTGACTGTCAGTCACAAGTCTGCCAATTTAGCCATTTTGTTTTTTATCTGACTGTCAATAACATTTTGTGAATCAGATTGTTTCCTTAAGCATTATGATGGGTTAACATGAAAGGTACTTGAGGATCCCGATTGTGGGTATGTCTGAGGGACAAAGATAGATGTCTCCTCTCTACAAAAAAGCCTCAAATTATGGCTTAGGGTGGTCAAGGTTCACAAAGTTGGTTTTAAAAATAAGATTCTATCTTTTATTTAGATATGCCTGAAAGTAAATTATAAAAGACAATTGAAAAGAATAAAGAAGAGATATGAATAATAGTAATCAGTTGAGAAAAAAATTATAATACATACATACATACATACATACATATATATATATATATATATATATATATATATATGAAGAAAAGACATGATCTTCTATTCAGGTTTCTTTCCTTCTGAGTTTTTTCTTTTTGTAGTGCATATGACTATGTTCTTAACTTCAGCATACAAATAATGGTATTTCTATGTTGTTGAGGTAGAGGAATTATTATACTGAAGTGATATGTATCAATAGCTAACAAGTATATTATCCAATATCAATCCATCCACAAAATCTTGTTCATGAATAATTATATCTTTAAATGGCTTCTTCAAAAGGTAAATTAATTATGTTATCCATAGCACCCAATATCCTGATCTCTCTTAATAGAATTTCTTTATGTGTGACAAAAGTTATTAGTGAACCTGACGCAAAAGCTGTCTTTATATAATGCTGAGAGAAAGTCATATATGAAGTGCTTCTGTTTCTTTGTGATCCATCAAAGTATTGGAAGAACTCCAAAAGGTGTTTTAATCTTTTTTTTTTTTTAATGTTCAAATCTAAACACGTCTTGTCTACAACTGCTCCTATTCGTTCATTCGTTCTTGTTCTTTTCCCCTTATCTACCACTGAGAATGAATCAACATAGGCTTGAAAGAATAGCAAATAAATAAAACTTATGCTTTCAGTATTTAGTTGGAAATATGTTAACGAAGTTGAAAACAGTTTTTAAATACTCGGATAAATTATAGTCTACTTTGATATGAAATAAGTTTGTTCATCTCTTTATTCCATAGGTGATTTGAACATTCGAGTTGAAGTATTTATTTATGTTGTTGGTGACTTTTATGCAGGGGCCAAATCAGACATTGCTGGAACAGTTGAATTCCTCTTGGATGTATTTTTTAATAAACGATTGCTGCTGGAACAGTTTTAGAAGAATTGAATAGAAAAGGATTTATTGACAAAAGCGATGGTGCTTGGGTAATATTTGTTAAAGATAGCGAAATCATTTAATCATTTTTTGCTCCAATTGCTTAGTGTATATAAGCAGCTGCGCACTTGTTTGGGCCTACAAAAAGCTATTTTGTGGCATATTTCAGCATTGCTTGAGTAACATAATTGTATTGGTTTATTAAAAGCTATGAGTTATCTTATAGCTGAAGTTCTTATAAGCTTCTCATTCATATCAATTAGAAAAAGAAAATATATGTGGATAGAGTAAAACTTAATCCTTATATCTATATATTGACTGAGAAAAGAAAAAAAAAACTTCAGTTCGCCTAAACATAATACAAATACATTAACTCTCCTGTTGCCAAAATTGTTGTTACCAAGAGTTCTGCTAAAACTGTGAGGCTGTCAAAAGTGTTGCTGTCAAGAGTTCAGCCATCAAGGCATTTTTGTGCTATCAAGAGTTGAGCTATTAAATTTTTGCTGTAACATGGTTGCTGTGAAATTTGTTGATGTCCTGTAATACGGTTGCTGTGAAATTTTTTGCTGTTAACAATTTTTGCTGTTAAGATTTTGTACTGTCAATCCTTAAATTGTCAGTTTTTCTGTTGTTAGAGAATTATCAGCTTCTCTGTCATTTGTTCCTTTCGACCTTCAATCTTCAATGATTAAGGCACATCACATCACATGTAAGACAGTATAAAAGGCAGATCACAGCTAAAAAACAGTTCATTAACATTCAAACACATATCTTCACTTGAGCTTATCCTTCTAGCAGTTAAAAACCAAAATATAATTACGATAGAGCCCACGACACCCATGACACAAAACATTACTACCACCATATACTTTTATTTACTATCCTAATACAAGTAATACTTCAAGTTTAAATACCAGAATACAATTATGATAGAGCTCATGACACCAATGACAGCCACAATATTTGCCAATATCTTCACTTTAAGCTTTTCCTTCTCGCAGTTAAAGCACTTTGGGTCCTCTACCCATTCAAAGAAATTGCAACCTTCAGCTACAGTAGCTGGTTTCACAAAAGGAGCAACCAGATGCAGAGTTTCTTAGATATGGAAGTTCTCAAGTATTGAAAAAGACACCATAATATATAATGCAACGAGCTTGTTGACAATGAGAATGTATAACACATATAAGTGGAACTTAGGAATGTTAATAACCGAGCCAGCCACGAGATCCAAATATTAAGAGTCTGTTTGATTGTCAAAATTGATACAATTGGACTGAGAATAAAAATGAAAATATTAAAATATTGTTTAGTTGGAAAAGAATAAGAATACGCATGTCTCTCTTTACTTCGTTTAATTAGTAGATTACACATGAAAATCAATTAGATAATGTATTTATTTTACTATATTATCTATTATCATAAAATTAAAAACAAAATACAGGCATATCTTTGAACTATTATTTAATAATATAATTATATATTAATATTTATTTAATTAATAATATAATAATTAATATAATAATATATATTTAACAAATTAATAATATTAATAATAAATTAAAATTAATAATTTAATAATAAATTAAAAATAAAAATTTAATAATAAATAATAATAAAATGAATGATTAATAATAATAAATTAAAAATAATGACTTAATAATAAATTAAATAAATAATAATAAATTAGGATTTGATGTATCACAGAGATATTTTTATTCGAAAATTATTATAAGTGGAAACACTTTTGTCAAACATATTTTCATTCCTAAAAGACCAATCTCATTCCATAATTTTAGTTAAGAAGAGAACTATCCCTTATATAATGGAGAGCAAGTTCCCTAAAGAATGGGAATGAAGACCTAATTTATCAACCACACATGGTTTCATTCCCTCGCTTTAATTTTAGCAACTAAACGGACCCTAATATCTTCTAATTCACAAAGTGCTAAGCATACAAACATATAAAATATAAATAAGTGAAGCTAAATGAAATATTCATCTTTAGTACTACAGATTATGAAATATAAATAATTTTTATTAGACTTAGTCTAATTTAAATTGCATTTGAATAATTTTTTATTATATATAGTATTTTAATTACATAATTATATATTTTTATAACTATTTATTAATTAAGATAAAATTTTACAAGTTTATGTTACAAGTTTACCTCTTCTTTACAAGTTCACATAAACTTACAAGTTTAACAACTTTGTATTCATTTAATTAGCTCATTGTTGACATTTCTTTCTTATTAATTTTATATAACTAATTTTATAGACATTGTTTAATTTATTATATTTTCCTTATAAATATATTACTAAGTTCAATTTTTTTATTAACACTTATAAATACTGTTAATTTAAAAATGTATTAATATATAATAAAACAATATAATTTTTTCAAACTAATTACGTGTTCAATCTTCCTTATCTCTTTATTCTTTCGCTAAGATGTCATGTCACAATTGGCCATTTCATTGTGACTTTATTGCGGACACAAGTCTTCAAAGTCGGAAAGTTTGGACCTACGATCTCTTTGACCTCTTTTGGTTTGGTCTAATCAGAAACATTGAATAGAAAAAACTAAAATATAACTCTAAGTTATGCCCGCAAAATTTAATTTTGATATGAAATTATTGTAAAAACTTGCTTTGTATTTAATGAATTATATTGATGATAAAATTTAATTTTGATATGAAAGTTTTCAAATACAAATCACAGGTATGTAAAATCATGTTTAATCTAAATTAATTTTTCAAAAATTAAATTGATTCAAAAATCACTTTTCTTTAATTCTAATTCTAACACATATGCACGTTTCAAATTTACCCTCATTATCTAAAATTCATAATACTAAAGGAATCAGACAATGAATACCATTAAAATAAATTATTATAAAGACAAAAAAAATCAATTCGAAAACATTAAGAAAATTATAAACTTATATCTATTAAGTTTGATGGTTTCAGTGACACCAAAACATTTCTGGACTCAATCATTCTGGATGAACACTTAGGGTGCATTGGATGGGCTAGAAAGTACGTCATTTGGGCTAAGGATGGACCAACCCATCCCACCATGATGATTGGGCCTGATTATGATTCAAATGTGGTGTGGTTGATCTTTCACTTGAAGTTGGGAACCTCTGAGAAATATCATCTAATTATTGCCATGTTTACTAGTTTTATATTTTATCTATCTAAAGTATACTAAAATTTTAATTAGATTACAGTACATTCTTTTCTTTCTTTCTTTCTCTCTCTCTCTCTCCCCCTCTCTCTTCCCCACTCCAAATTAACTAGAAATTGAGGTAGGAGATTGAGTCAAATACTAATAATCATTGACTAAATATTTATTAAAGAAAAAAAAAAAAATCCAAACAATATGCTACCAACATAAATTCTTGTCAGATTTTCATTAATTTAAACCGGTATGTACAAAATTCATGATATCATCTTATCATTCTTATATAAATGAAATATTCTAACTATATACAAAACAATTTACTATCCATTGCGGTACTTTATGTTTTTCTCTAAGGTCAACCGTAGTTTTTATGACGACTTCAATGATCATAATTAGTACATAATTTTGCATATACAACGCAATTATTTTGGCCATCCAAAAAACTTATAAATTTACTATTTCAACCTTTCTATTGGCCAATTCAATTAATTTACAATAAAATATTTCAATGTCATTAAAAATGCTTATATGCCTTAAATTCACGTAATTCTCGTCAGCTTCACCTCCCATTTCTAATGTTATACCCAACACAAAACCTTGATGCTCCAAATTACGAAAATAACATTAAACATACTTATCAATCATAATTATCTTAATTGTAAATTCTAATATCATACTAATTCTCAAATAACTCCATCATTGCCTCTTTTTTAATTCTTAAATTGTTCAATATTACCCGTTGGGTCAACATTAACCAAGTAATTTATTTAGTAAATTATAATCATTTCATTCGTTGAGTTTTCTCTAATTAACAATTACATATAAAATAATTTGAGAAAAATGTCCAAGTGACTTACTATTTCAACAATAATTTCTAACAACTCAACTTGTTCTCTTAATGTTGCATTTTCTACTTTGTTTAAGGGACACCGAGCTCCTTACTATTCAAACCAATATCTGTTGGTATAATGATTATATTATATGATTTAATGTACACACTAGGTTGCATATATTACTGAAAATCTGACAAGAACATACGTTCGTAGCATATAATTAAGAAAGTTGTCTTTTATTTAATAAACGTTTAGTCAATAATGTGCTGTAACCTAATTACAATTTTAGTTTGTACTTTAGATAGGTAGAATATAAAACTAATAAACATAGCAATTAAAAGATATTTCTCAATGAGATTCCCAACAACAAGTGAAAGGTCTACCAAACTTGATTCTTAAAGAGGCCCAATATAGTGGGTTGGGTTGGCATATCATTGGCCCAAATGAAGATCATTCAGCCCAAGCAATGCAACCCTCAAAACTTTGGTGTGTAATTTGTTTAGTATGATTGAGGATTTTTTTTTTTCTATTACTGAAATAACATTAGTAATTGATTTTTTTTTTGGGGGTGCAGTAATCAAACTTAATAGAGATAAGTTTGTAATTTTTTTTAAATGTGACCATTTTGATCCTTCACTTTGTGCTTCGGCATCAATTTAGTCTTTTATTAATTTGTAGTGACAAAATAGTATTTTAGAAATTTAAAAATAAAAAAAATATTAGTCCCTCAAAATGATTATGAGTGGCTTACCCTTAGCTTAATTAAGGATTACTTTTGTTTACTATTGAATTTTTTAGAGATCATTTTGGTACTATAAATTTATGAATAACTAAATTGACACTGAGATAAAAAGTGAAAAACTAAAATAATACTTTTTTTCAAAACATTGTTGTCTTCAATAATGTTTTATTTTAATGGTATTCGTTATCTAATTGTTATATTATTATAAATTTTAGATGAAGAAGATAGCTATGAGATAAGAGAGAGAAATGAAGATGAAATGTGATTTAACCTTGTCGTAAACATTAGAATTTGGTCCAGTTTGATTTGATTTAATACAATAGGGTGATGGATTAATGCTGACTGTCCTTGGATTTGAACTTGAACTATTAGTTTGGTGTTATTAAGGTGTTCTATGATATTTTATTTAGCATTCAATGCATGTCTTTTTTTTTTTTAACACTAATTTTTTTTATTGAGAAAGTATTAGTTTTACCCTCACATTACTAAAGAAGGAAGTAGTTGTGGCTGATTTTGTATTTTGAATAGAAAAGTATTTTATATAAATAATAAAAAAGTTTTGAAAATGCAGAAAACCGTCAAAGAAGCCTCCAAAATGGGCCAGACACGCGTATAATGTAAATAATTTCATTTACTTTAATATTAATATTTTTAAAAAAAATATTTCTGTCCTCAAAATTTATATTTGTACAAAAATTTTAGAAAAATATTTTTATGTTAAATAAAGTATATTAATAATAAGATTTATTTTTCAAATAAAAGTTTTAAAACATGAATCAATGACATACATTAATACTATAGCTAGATGTTGATCCTTATATCAACTTGAACATTTTTAATAAAATAAATTATCACAGTATAAACTGAATTTTCATTAAAAAAAAGATTATATATTAAATTTTAGATAAATAAATAGAATGTGTTACTGCCACTTTGTAATAAATAGAATCATTAAAGCTTCCCTTTGGTGTCTCAAGTTCAACGCATTACATTGAAAGCTTTGTTCAATTTTAATATATTAGCTTTCACTTGAAAGCACACAGCCCTCCTCATTATAAAAAAAAAAAAAGAAAAAAAAGAAAAAAAAAAAGCCTACTGAAGTTTTCTGTTTTATACATACATGATCAGTTTTTTTGTAGATTTGGTCTGATTATCTATCTGAACCGAATTGAATGGTTCACTTAATTATTGGACTAACAGTCCAATCCATTATTTTGAGTTTGATGACTATAATTGAATTACCCTTTAAACACGTCTTTGAATTTAATGCAAAGCATTGCAAGAACTTTCAAAAAATGGTGGTCAATTTGGACGTGCGATCTGGGAGAGAAAAATTTTCTTGACGTCTAAAACACGTAATTGAAAGTTGCACAAAAGAGCAAAAATTGAAAATTTTTGTATGCCAGTATACTGATATGAATCATGAGAATTAATACTATAAATAATTTTTTTCAAATTTCTGTATTATTGTTATCTATGAATCTCTCAAGAGCAACGCATGCATAATAATAATTATTAAGCAAAAGTGCAGTAAGTTTCACTCAGATTTTTGTTTTCATGTTTTTTCAATTGAAATTCATCGTAAATAGTCTCAACAACATAGATATTCTACTTGACGTAGATATTTTTCATTAATTGTATTCCTCACTATATTTATTTTTTAGCTATCTAAAGAACTACATTTAAATAAACCCCACATTCTCCAGAATTCAATCAAAACATTTGATTTAAAATACTAAGAATCTAATGTATTAACAACTGTAATCATAGGTCCAACTTCAAATTGCATGTTCAAATAAAATTATCATTAA
This sequence comes from Delonix regia, assembly GCA_037074485.1. Lineage (NCBI taxonomy): Eukaryota > Viridiplantae > Streptophyta > Magnoliopsida > Fabales > Fabaceae > Delonix > Delonix regia. The sequence continues at coordinate 2,064,993 of CM073460.1, read as the reverse complement.
TTATATCTATAAATATATAGTGTCATCGTGCAAGCCGGGCATGACTTTAAATAAAAAGTAATATGTGAATTTTTTTTCTTTTAATATTTCTAATTAGTCCAAACCACCCAAAAAGTTGAAAGAGATCGTAATGTTATGGAGCATAGCAGGCATGACTTCATTCAAATCCATACAAGTCCATTTCTTCGTTTTCATCTTTATATAATTGTGTCCCTCGTCAGTATAGACTTCGTCAATGTTTCTTGTTTTCAGTGTTCCGAGTATGACTATGAAGACTTGTGAGTTGCGTCCACTATAGAGTCATTCACACAATGAAACCGCCATTCAATAGTGACATCTTAGCAAAAGAAAATGATCATGGAGAAGGATTTCTTGAAGAAATTTCCTAACCAGTTCTTTCAAAATTGTACAACAATGATGATTCTCTGCGGAAAAAAAAAAAACGTATAAACCCACAAAACTCTCATAACCAAAATTACTTTCCTTCAAAATCCAGGAATGTAGATAACCTGATCCAATTATACTCTGTCTTTGAACCGTTCATCCTAATAAAAAAAGTCATTTGTCTCAGATTCTACGCCCATTTAGCACTGCAAGTCTCTATTCTAAAATTATCATTAATTTCTTGCAAAAAAATTTTACTATTATTAAACAACGAAAGGCACCTATGTTCCAAGAAAACTAAAGCAAAAGAAAGACAATTATATGTTAATCATAATCTATTTTGTATAAGTGTTGTTGCTTATTTACAGTTATATATATATGGGATCATTTTTTGTGCATTCACAATTTTAAATATACTAGTGTAACTAATTATAATATAGGGATATAATTATAATAATATCAACATAAAAAATGATAATATTACAATTATAATTCTATATTATAATTGAGTGCAAATCCTATATGTGTGATAGTAATTGTTCCGTGGCAAAAGTTGAAGTGTGAAACTGAATCACAATCCAAATGTGGTGCTTGTACTAGGTCATTATTAAAAAAAAAGAGTTACGATCTAATTAATATTTATAATTTTAGATCTTCAAATCCTGACAGAGTGACTTTACGTGTATATATATATATATACACACACACACACACATATATATATATATATATATATATATTCTTGCCCATTGATTTAGATGAGGCTGAAAGGTTTGTTCATAACCTTTTGAAATCCTTACACAGTTAGTAAGATTGTTGTCTTACATACGTTAATTATCATCTATTTTATATATCTTTGTTTAAATAGGTGCAATATATTGCAGATGCCTTTCATTAATTACTGTAGGTAAAATAGATGTTTAACACGAAAAATTAATTGTGAACTTTAACTTCAACTTTAGTTTATCCTACTCTAAAGTATCTAGTATCCATGTCTTTTATGCTTCAATTTTTGAAATCATAAATTTTATTGGAAGTTATTCGAAAAGCTTCTTTTGTGCTGGCTGGATTCATATATGTTCATTGCAAAAAAGAAGCTTTGGTTCGATATATTACATATTGTACTCCATGTCATTTGGTTCGATAGTTTTCTTTTCTTTTTCTTTTTTTGTCTTTTGTGGTTGTGGTTTAATTGAAGTATTATCCCAATACATTTTTAGTTTGTTCTATCATGAATTAACTACTATATGTGATATATTTTGTTTAAATTTTAAAGACTGTAAACATGCAAATGTTAGACTAATAAACATTTTAATATTATTATAATACTATTGTTAGAATTAATAACCAAACAATAATTGGGCAAAACTATAGTTTTCAAACCCAAGTTTGTGAAAGACCAAGCCGCGTGTATAGTATTAATACATGACATTTCAAGAACTTTTAGACAACAATGGTTTGGACGTGTAAACTACTCTTCCAGAGTTTTCTATTTTTATTTTTTATTGACTTTTCAAACACTTGGTGCAAATACATATAAAAGAGTGAAAATTGAAAATTCGTTTATGGTAGGCCCAAAAAATGAGAGATAAAAGGAACTATACGCGATGTGCATTTATCCAAAATAAAGAACTGGCGACCGCCATTTGAATCATTTGAAACCACGCTAAAATTATGTAAAGAAAATGAAAATTACTGAATTGAAAATTGCATAAAAAGGGCGAAAGTTGATCATTTTTGTATGGGACTAGAGAAGTTGGAATTATACTTTCAGCTTCTATAGTGTCATTCAATTTTTCAGTTTGTTCATGGAGTTTAAAAATTTAAAATTTTGTCCATACAGTTAGTCTTTACTGTTAAAATTTTATTAAATTTTGATGATACAACTAACTGAATATTATAATATGTATGACTTATATTAATAAATGAGACAATATTAGATGATGAAATAAAATTAACTCACTTATATAACAAAATATTGAACAAAATATAACAATACAAAATAAATTAAAAAACTCTTTAAACTCTAAAATCTTAAGGTGTCATCTTTGGTGCATTTACAATTTTAAGTATACCAATATACCCAGTTATAATGTATGAATATAATTGTAATAATATTAACCTAAAAAATAATAATATTATAATTATATCCCTACATTATAATTGAGTATACTAGTGCACTTAAAATTGTGAATGCACTAAAAATTTTACCTTTGTTTATAAATTTTTAAACTATAAGGACTAAATTAAAAATTTAGTAAAATTGTAATGACCAAAAATATAATTTTTCCTTAATAGTTTTATGAAGCCTTGTTGTATACGTTTAATAATCAAATCAATTGATGGCCAAAAATATTATGTTCAAGCCTTTTAAGGAGAGAAAAGGTTAGAATTGTGCCATTCGAAAACACAATTATAAACTACATGCCCTTTGTAAATAGCTATGATAATTTTAATAATGCGAGTATATTAAATTAAATTTCTTCACACAAAATCCTAGTTTATGATAGACCTGAAAAAAAATAGTAAAACTTTATAAAGCAATTAGAAGATGAAATGTGTTTTCATATACGTTAATTGTGGTAAACATTTGAATTCGAAACTATGTTGATTTGGTTTAATTGGATTAATGTTATTTGTTGTACCTGAATTTTTAAGTTGGTTTTATAATGTTTCTGTCATTTTATTTAGTATATACATTGCATTTTTTATATATCTATGTGCACATTTGGCTTAAAAAAAATTCCTTTGAGTAGGCAGGCTTTGCTCTGCTCACAACCCTCAGAGAGCTGAAATGAAGTAGCTATATGTGGACCTCTAACTTACTAATCAGACTTGCTCATTTGTCAAACATAAAACTCTTTAAATTTAAAGAGACTAATTTAACTGCCCGGATCATTTTAACACATCACATTCTTTCTTGCTCTTAATTTTTTGCTTCAACTTATTGTCGTCTTTAAATTCTTAACATCATCACCCATAAAAATGTTAATAACATTTAATTCGAGTGTGAGCCCCCAAATAGTCACTTTATGTCACAGTATTTCTCCCATTAGCTGAACTATAATGTATGGTTACTCATCACTTTTTGATAAATGAATATATCGAATAATATGTGTAGTTTATTTGGGTTTTGCTTTGTATCAAAAGATAAAAAGAAAAAGTAAGGCTTGGGCCTTGTGATGAGATTAATGTATTATTTTGGATATTGCTCATTTTAAAATCAGTTTCTAGAAATATATTTTAGTAAAGAAACAATTCATATTTCTCTGATTGATTTTGTTAAATTTAGATTTTTTTTTTTTCCTTTGGATGATTTAAGGGTGCATTCCCTTATTAGTGTATTTAAATTTTGCTTTTAAAATTTTTCTAAATGAATCAAATTCAAACTAATTGAGAATTACATTTTTATTTAATCTTATTATGAAATATGCATATGATTAATAACCAAACAAATTGATTGGCCAACAATTGTGGGTTGTAGCTTTGAAAATTGTGAAATAACTGCAGGAAAATTGAATGTATTAATGCTCTCAACTAATTAAGATACCAATATTCTCCAAATTTATTTATTTATTTATTAATTTTAAAAAAGACACAAAATGGGTGAAATTCACTAATACCCAATTTTCGTATCATAATAATGAAAAGAAAAGGATCACGGACTCTTCTTTTTCTTTCCTTTCTAATATTAATTGGATTGAAGTTTAATTTAAGGATGCTTCGCAGGACTAGGACCAGAGGAAGGTACTCAGGATTGACAGGAAGTCTCAGGAAATAATGGTTTAGACGATTGGAGGGATTTTTCTTTTGACTTTTCAAACACTTATCGTAAATCACATGAAACAGCGAAGATCAAAAACTTTTGTGCAGTGTTGTAAAATGATATGGATAATGAAGATTACAAATATAGAAAAATGAGAGATAAAGAATTATTCATAGGTGATCATTAGTAAGCACTAATATGGATATGTGTAACGAATATGATATGTGATATAAGATATACTCATTTTTAACATGTTAAGATACGGAAATATATATATATATATATATATGATAAATAATACAACAAAAAAAATTGACCTTTTAAAAAGTATTTATAAATTATGTCAATAAAAAGTTAAAAATAAAAAAACATAAATGATACAAATAAAAAGATAATGTATAAAAAAATAATACAAAAATAAAATAAAACACTAAAAAAATATTGCAGAACAAAAATGACAAAATAGAAAATAAACATAAATGACAAAAATCATAACCTTGAACATAATGACAGCATAGAACTGGGGCAGGAATAGAACAGAACCAGAACAAATGGAACCAAAATCAGAAGAAGGATAAACTAGAGATGCAGAATGACGTTTCAGGAACAGAAAAAGACGAATAAAGAAACATGAACTAGAAACTACAGAAGGAAGAAGCACGAACCAGAAACAGTAGACGGATTAAGTACGAACCAAAAACAGAAAAAAGGAAGAACAAGGGAAGGACGAGATAATGGTAAAAACGGCACAAATCTACGTTTCGGCACATGCACGCGTCCGATACAGATACGAGTCCAAATCTGGCGTATCCGTGCATCCTGAAAGCGGGCATGACTTCACGCCGAGAGTAATATATGGGTTATTTCCATTCAATATTTTTTGTTAAGCTAAACCGAAAAAGTTGAAAGAGATCATTAATCCATACTTTCATTTCTTCGTCTCTCTGTCTTCAAATAATTGTATCCCACAACATAGACTTTGTGTTAATCTTTCTTCTTTCGGTGTTGGAAGTAAAGACTTGGAAGACTTGTTTCAGTGAGAGGACAGCCACATTTTGAGCACTCATATCAAGAAGTTTTGCACTTATTTTCCCCCACTCTTACCATGAAAAGATATATAAGTGCACTTATAAGTGCCATTCAATTCTCTTATGAATTGTCTGGTTAACAATTGATTGGTATGTAATATATTCGGTCTCAATTCCAATGAAAGGTAACATGAATGTTTAAGAAAAGATAAACATTTTCATATTATTATTAAGTCATGATAGGGTTAATGACCAAATCAATTGATGGGCTAAAAATATAATGCCCAAGCCTTTTAAGTAAAAATGGTGCCATTCGAAAACAGAATTACAAGCTACGTGCCCCTTGTTAATAGCTATGATAATTTTAATACTGCCAGTATATGAAATAAAATGTCTTCACACAAAATCCTTGTTTAGGATATTTCTAAAAAGTCAGAAAAACTTTATACAACAATTAGAAAATGTATTAATGCCATTACGAGGGAATTTGCCTTTTAATTTCCAAAAATGAAGCTATGACGAAGTCAAGGGACAAACCACACCAAATTCGGGACCAGAGAAGATGGTTTTGTCAGGAAATGAATTGCATGTCCTTCAGACACCATATAATAGTTCATAAGCCTTGAACCCCGTGAGACCACCATCAGTTTCTTCGCTAGTTCTTCAACTTTTAGTACTACAATGACAATTTCGCGAGTTGCATGGCTTATCTCTATTCTCTACTACTGTGTATGTCTCAGTTTTCATGTCTCTGTGGTTTCTGGCCTCTGTCTTGATGACCAGAAACTGCTATTGCTCCAATTGAAGAAGGACCTCAGATTCAACTCTACAGATTCCAGGAAATTGGTGTTCTGGAATGAAAGCCTTGCTTGCAATCAATGGCGTGGTGTAGCTTGGGATGAGGAGGGACATGTTACTGGTCTAGACCTGAGTGAGGAATCAATATCTGGCGGATTTGACAATTCTTGTTCTCTCTTCAATCTTCAATATCTCGAGAATTTGAATTTGGCTTACAATGACTTCAATTCTATGATTCCATCCAGAATTGAAAACTTGAAGAACTTGACTTCTCTGAACTTTTCATATGCTGGCTTTGTGGAGCAAATACCAGTGGAGATTTCTCAGCTAACAAGGTTAGCCATTCTTGTTTTTACTTCTTCAGTTGTAAAAAATCTAAAACTTGAGAACCCCAATCTGGGGAAGCTTGTTCAGAATCTCACTGAAATGAGAGAACTATATCTGGATGGTACTAGTATATCGCTCAAGGGAAATGAATGGGGTCGTGCTTTATCATCATCACTACCTCATCTACAGGTATTAAGCATGTCCAGGTGCGATCTATCAGGTCCCATTGATTCGTCACTAGAAAAGCTTAAGAGTCTCTCCATAATTCGTTTGGATTATAACAATTTCTCAGGCCCAGTGCCTGAATTCTTTGCAAAATTCTCGAATTTGATTGACTTGAGTCTTTCTGATTGTGGTCTGGAAGGTTGGTTTCCTGAAGAGATCTTCCAGGTACACTCACTTACTTCTCTTGATCTTTCTGGGAATTCTGATCTTCAAGGTTCTCTACCACACTTCCCGCAGAACGTATCTCTCCAGACATTGATACTAAGTCATACAAATTTTTCTGGAGCATTACCTGATTCCATTGGCAACTTATGGCAGTTGTCTAGATTAGAAATTGCTGAATGCCTATTTAATGGGACATTACCAGATTCAATGTCAAACCTCACAGAGCTCACTTACCTGGACTTGTCATCTAACTACTTCATAGGTCCAATTCCCCCATTTGGTATGTCCAAGAAGCTTACTTTCATAGACCTATCTTCAAATAAATTAAGCGGGGGAATTTCATCAACTCATTTGAAAGGCCTGGTAAAGCTAGAGAGCGTCTATTTACAGGACAACTTCCTTAATGGAACCATTCCTTCGTCTCTATTTTCACTCCCATTGCTATGGAGAATAGATCTTTCTAACAACCATTTTCAAGGTTTGCTGAGTGCAATTTCAAATGTCTCTTTCTTCGACTTACAAGTACTTGATTTAAGCAGTAACTATCTTGAAGGGCCAATTCCTCAATTTATTTTTCATCTCAGACAACTTGAGATTCTCCAACTTTCTTCAAACAAGTTCAATGGTACAATACAGCTAGATATGATTTGGAGACTTAAAAATTTAGATACATTAGATCTTTCAAACAACGACTTGTCAATTGATGCAAATGTTCAGGATGTTCACCTGCTTTCCTTTCCTAAGATGCATTCTCTGCATTTGGCATCCTGCAAGTTGAGATAATTCCCTGCATTCTTGAGAAACCAGTCCGAATTAATTGAGCTAGACCTTTCAAACAACCAAATTGGAGAAAATGTACCCAACTGGATATGGAAGCTTGCCAATCTTGCCATGTTAGATCTTTCTCACAATGCTCTTCATGGAAGAATCCCAAATTCCATCTGCAATGCTTTAAGTCTTGAAGTGCTTGATCTTTCCTCAAACAACTTTAATGGGATCATTCCCCATTGTCTACCAAAAAGTGAGTCCCTTGGGGTATTGAATCTAGGAAAAAACTATCTTGAAGGCAAAATTCCTGATACTTTTCAAGCTTCATGTGATCTAGTTACTCTCAACCTTCAAAGTAATAATTTACAAGGGCCATTGCCAAAGTCTCTATCCAATTGCACCAAATTAGAGGTATTAGACCTTGGAAATAATAGTATTGACAATCAATTTCCCTGCTTCTTGGAGAAACTATCTGAGCTCCAGGTCTTGGTTTTGCGAAAAAACTATTTCCATGGTCCGATTGGGTGTCCAGAGATGAATGGAAGTTGGGAGAGGCTTCAAATTTTGGATATAGGTTTCAACAATTTTAATGGAACATTACCAGGAAAAAACTTTCTTGCCTGGAAAGCAATGATGCTAGATCAAACAGCATCTATAAATGACCTCCACTTTGAATACCTCGAAAGATATTGCAGTATGGATAAAGGTTGTTTTGTGGAAAATTTTGTAGTGAAATATTATGATCAAGTGATAGTTACAAACAAAGGTCAGGAAATGTCCTTGAAAAAAATTCTAACAATCCATACTTTCATTGACTTCTCATCCAACCACTTTGAAGGGCCAATACCTGAGGAAATGATGGAATTTAGGGCACTCCACGGTCTCAACCTGTCAAATAATCATCTCTCAGGCCACATCCCCTCGTCCATACGGATAATGAAACAACTTGAATCCTTAGACCTGTCCAACAACTCTTTTACTGGAGAGATTCCATCACACCTTGCAAGTTTGTCTTTCCTTGAATTTTTGGACCTCTCAAATAATCATTTGTTTGGGGAGATCCCTACTGGTACACAGATTCAATCATTTCCAACATCTTCTTTTATTGGTAACAAAGGATTATGCGGACCTCCATTAACAAAAAATTGTAGTGGCGTTCCAAGAAATCCAACAGAAGCTGTATATGAGAAGTCAGGAATTGAATTTGATTGGCACTTTGCATTCACTGGAACGGTTTTCGGGTTAGGAATCACTGTCAGCCCACTTTTCTATTGGAAGAAATGGAGGATAAGGTATTGGAAACTTGTGGACAACATTCTCTGCAGCATCTTCCCTCAACTTTATCTTGAATACCAAAGGCACCGTGGACAAACATACAAAGTTCTGCGTTGGAGGCAGTAGGGGAAAGTGCTAAGTTCAGTAACACAACTTGAGTGTTCATCTATCAGGTAAAGCCACGCATAATTTAACAATAGAAGAACAGTGATATATATTTTCCCTAGCGGAATTGTTTGTATTGTTCATATGTGTGTGCTTGGTGAATTCACTTTAATCGTAATATTTTTTGTATGTCTTTGCTTAATTGCATGGCTATTTATATATATATTTTTACAGTGAATTGAAAAATTGGTAATTATATTAATATTCATGCAATTTTTTGGTTAAAACTTCGAAAAATATCATATTGTAGTTACATATATAATTGTATCACAAAACACAAAAAGTTAAATAATATTTTAAGAATAATGGGAAAAATTAATTATGGACAAAATTTTTGAAAGTTAACTGTTTTTTATCCTTTCTTAAATTATTTACCATGTGGGCTTCTTTTTTCTTTGCTTGTTTTTCTTTTTGAAAATAGTTTTTTTGCTAATTTATATTAAAATTACTTATGCGTCCGTCCTTGTTAATATTCAATTGAGTGACACTTCATAGTAAACTCATTACACTGCATTTAATTTGTAGGGTCATGCTTAATTACATGTAATGATAATTTTGAATCCTTTCTAATTAAACTTAGATGAGCCTTAAATAGAATGCTCTTTACTTTTTATGTAATCCTCATATAGTTAATAATATTGTAATCGTATGTAATTGTATATCTGACCTATGGATGTTACTAATAAGAGGAGATTAAATGATTGAGTTTTGTGCATACTAAATTTTATTATTGATCTAACAAGAAAACATGTTTGTGGCACTTATTGGAGCATAATTGGTCAAATCATATTTATGCTTAAAATCCGTACATGTATTTTTAAAAGACAGTGGTGAAGGTGTCTTAGAAAATAGTCTTTAGTTTAAAAAATATTTAGCTAAGCATTACCTTTGTGGCTGGTTACCATGTTGCGTCTATCAATTGGACCCTCAATTAAAAGGGAAATTATGTACAACCTTATAAACTATAGTCTAAATAATTTTAGTCCATGAATTTTAAAATGTAACACTTAACTTTCTTAAATCATTGTAAGATGCGTAGATTATATAAAGATTAAAAGTAAAGTTTAAAAATCATGTGACTCCTTATGACAATCACATAATTTTTAAGTATTAATTTTAAATATTATATGATTGTTTCTGAAAAAAAAATTATAATTTTAATCCTTCACTATAGTATGATTAAGGAAAGATTTTTGTGTTTTTTCCCCAAAAGAAGTATGTAGTAGTCACCAAATTTAGATAAATTTGTAACTTTTTTCAATGTTCTTTTTTTGTGTTCATTTTTTTGACTAATTGCTAATACTGGTTTTTAAGAGTATTGATTATCTAATTGTTTTATTATTGTAAATTTTAGATGGAGAGGAACTGTTGAAACATGTATCATAAGCATATACAAATATGGTGCAGCTTGAGTAAGAAGTAAATGAAGTTGAAATGTGATATAGTTTAATATATTGGTGTGGTGGATTAATGTTATTTTTTCCTGTACTTGAACTTTTAAATTGGTTTTGTAATTAAATATTGTGTTTATGTTATTTTATCTAGTATACATGACATTTTATTTAATTTCCTTTGAGTGGGTTGGCCTTCTTTGCTCACAACCCTCCAAGAACTGAAATGAAATGTATTGATACTGATATTCAAGTGTAAGCCCACAAATACCACTTCTTATTTGGGCCATTTCTTTTGTTTTTCTTGGAAATGTTTCATTTTTAAAATCAGTTTCTAGAAAATTTTAATAAAGAAACAAATGATATTATCCCTAATTGATTTTGTCAAAATTAGATTTTTTTTTTGTTCGTATGGTTTAAGGGGGCATTCTCTAATCAGTGCATTTAAATTTTACTTTTAATTTTTGTCTAAAAGAAAAAATTCAAACCAAACAAATTCATTGGCCAAAAATATGTTAGAATAAAATGCCTTTGCAGAACAAAATTACAATTTACATGTCTCTCTTATTTTTTTTATCCTTAATTATTCCTTATCTAAACATAATATGTTACGCATTGTCAATTAATTTAAGATTATTTATAAATTTTTAAATTGTTTCAGTTAAACAGGATGGGCAAAAAATAGTAAGATAATTTTTGTGCAATATACTAAAATGATAGGGATATTAAGGCTTAAAATTATTTAAAAAAAATGAGAGATAAAGAACTATGCTACCTGCATTTCTCCAAAATTGAAGATCCATGCTAGCAACCACCACCATTTTAATCATTTTAGACCTCACTCAAATTATTTATAAAAAACTAAAAATACTGTTTTTTTTTATTTTGTGTGATTTTACTCATATCTAATTAGTTTGTTCATTTGTAGCTTGATTCATTCGTTCGGTTTGGCATTAATTTTTTCCAAAATGAAATTTGCCTTCCAAACCTCCATTTACACAAAAAGCAAAAAATGTTTGTTTTTTCTGTTATGAACTATAGCAAAACTCAACTCAATTTTCAAGCGAAAATTTCCAAACATAAATTAGAGTCATGCAAAATCATGTTTAACAAAAATTAATTTTGAAAATAAAATTGATTTGAAATCATGTTGATCTAATATTAATCCAAATATGCACATAATATATTTAGTCTTAATTCTAATAAAAGTTTATGAAACGTTTAGAAAAGAAAGGCATTGTAATATTATTATGAAGTATTATTGATAAAAATAATAACCAAATCAATTGTTGGGCCAAAAATATAATGCTCAAGCTTTTTAAGAAAAAAGAAGTTATAATTGCGCCTTTCCAAAACAAAATTAAAGATCACATGTGCTTGTATTTTAGCTATGACAATATATTAATAATTGCACAATAAGAAATAAAATCTTCCACACAAAATCCTATTTTTTCTAATAAAAAAAATGCTTCCTTCCAAATTAAACAGAGTATGTAAATTGAGGACAATGAGGAACATATGTCCTAACTTGATAATGACAAAAATACAAGGAGTTTTAGTAAAATTATGGGCATCCAAATTGAGGCGTCTTCTAATCCATGCACACGAGTAATCATGTCTACAGAGCATAATATATCTACAATCTTAGATTATGTCGCATCACTCAAAAGCATCCTTATCAAAAGAATTCAAGGCCATAATAAGGTTCTGGGCATTTGAGCAAAAAGCGCCACCAGAATTCAAGTTGCACAAGGCCCACTAGATTACAGTTCGAAGGGTAAGAACTTCAATTATTCATACTTGGTAAGTTCCATCATAGAAATTAGACATAGAGTATATAATTTCTCCATTCAAATTCTTAAATATTATACTATTCCCTGATCTTCTTTCATCTGCACATGTGGCTCCATCAGTGAAACATGACCATTCACATCCTTTAATTCTTTTGGATTATAGGGCTTATGGAGAATTGTCAAGTGAAAGGATTACCTCCTTTTTATTTGCTTGCTTCCATTTAACTAGGAGTCTTCAAGCTTTATAAATTAAACTCTTATCTCCCCAATCGTTGCTACCCTAAACCTTGTGATTTCTAGTGTTCCACAATAATCACGATATACAACAAAATTGCTCTTTCAAATTCATTGGATGGTTTATGAGTACAGAGTAGAAACATTTAGTGAAGCTATGGGCTTCTAAATACTTCCTAGATGTTTCCATTGATTCTAAATTCTTCTTGGACACACGCAGTTAAACAAAGCATGGAAAGTATCTTTGAGTTCTTGACATAATGAATATTCAAGATTGACTTTAATGCCTCTACTTCTAAGATTGGCAAGCATTGAAGTCAAATCTCTGCATGCTCTCCATAAGAAATCCTTCATCTTTGGTAGTATGTCCAAGTTCCATATCCTTCGTCATGGAAATTCTAAAAGGTTTGGTTTTGGATTGAATATTAATTTATGGGCTATATAATAAGTTTATTTGACCATATAATTCCCCTTTTTACTATGATGCCATATTCTCTAGTCACTCCTGTCCGTTATACAAATAGGAATCTTATGAATAGTTCAAACATCTTCCTCCACAAACATGTTATTCAGTTTCACGATGTCCCATCTATGCTTTCATGTACATAATAACCATGCTTTCCTATCCTCACTGTCTCCAAGGTTGTGAATATTAGTAGGGGTAAAATGGCCTTTATAGGGAAGGCCACATCCTAATAGTAAGACAATTCTCCCTTCCTCCATCGCATACCCTATTTCAATAGAGAAAATTTTGACTAAACACTCTTCCATGTAAAGCTCATATTGTACCCTAATAGAGCAGACCAGAATTCCCATTCTAAAAAGTATTTTGTTTTATGAACCAAATAAGCAAGAGTTTTGTGGGTCACACTAAGTCACCAACCCTGCTTGCCAAGCATGGCCATAATTAAATAGTGTAAGCTTTGGAATGGGTCCAATCACATCTTCATTATAGATGTAGGAATATTTGACATTCTATTCACTGTGTATTATCTAGCTAATCCATTTAGCATCAAAGCTCATTCTTTCCATCATTCCTTTTAGAAAACACTAATTTACTATACCATATACCTTATTGACATATGTTTCAATGGTTATGTAGCCCTTATTTCCCCTTGTTTTCCTTTTCGTATAGTGGATGAGCTCGAAAGCTACTAAAATGTTATTTGTAATCAGCCATCTTCGGATAAAAGTTGACTAGTACTCAGAAACTGGAGATGACAAAATTTTCTTCAGTCTATTAGCAATAGCCTTTGCCACAATCTTATAAAGCACATTACACAGAGATATGGGTTTATAATCATTTAAGCTAACAGGGGAGTTGGATTTGTCAATAAGGACCACTAACTTCTTTGCTAAGTCTTCTAGAAAAAAACTCATTAGTCAGCTAGCTAGTGCAACTTTCTATCACTTTATCTCCAATGATATGCCAGAACTTCTGGAAAAAGGATGGAATAAAATCTGTTGGGACCAGGAGATTTTTCTGGATGCATTTGAAAATATCTTTGTTGAATTTAACAGCATCAAATTGTTTTGTCAATATATCATTATTGCAACCAGTCCCCACTTTCCTTATTAGATTCAAAACATAGTCTGGCTAAGCTTTAGATCCTTTGTACACTTGCTCAAAGTGATCAAGAATTAGATTTTGCATACGTTCATGATAAAAAATACATACCTTGCCATCGTTGATCAGTTTCGTGATTGTGTTGGTCCTCCTTTGTATTGAAGCATGGGTATGGAAAAACTTTATATTACGGTCCCCTCCTTTAAACTAATGTAGCTTTGATTGATTTCTCCATTTTATCTTATCTTGCTATAGTAATTATTCTTTTCCTCCCGCAGCTTATAAAACTTGCTGTTCTGGTTCTCTTATAAGCTATGGTGCAGTGCATTCAACTTTTTTTGTATCTCTTTTGTTTGATTCCAGCAATCTCCATTTAAATCTCAGTTCCATTCTTCTAACTTTCTTTAGTAGTTAGCCAATCTTTTGTTGATTTTTGCAGATGACTTTGCGGTCCAACTTCTGTTGACTATGTCAACTATGCCTTCTTATAAAATCTAAGAATTCTCAAATCTAAACCATCTTTTACCTCTCTTAGCTTGCTCTGGATTTGTGCACACTTTTAGCAGAGAGTGATCCGAGTATGACACAACCAAGGCTTCTAATATACTATTCAAGAATATACAAAGCCAATCATCATTGGCCATCGCACGATCTAATCTTTCCCTCACAACATTGTTAGCTTCTATTCTTCTTTCCTAGGTAAAGGTGCACCCCTTCGACTGTAGATAATTTAAACCGCTTTCTTCAATGGCAGCTTTAAGACCTGGGAGAAAGAAATTTGGAATGTTTGCTCAACAAGGAAAATCTGGATATTGGATAACTTTGAAGAGCTTAAGTGATATTGTTATGTGTAATATATTTGGTTTCTTTAATGGTGTGTATAGGGCAGACTTCATAAAAGCTCTCACCCTCATAATTGCTATTAGGTGGGCAACCTGTAACCTAATTTCTGAGAGCGTTTTCAACTCTAACGCATAGAATTTGATAAAGAATATTTTGCTCTAATGACAAAAATGATTCTGATTTATAACGTATTGTTCAAGACTGCAATACCATTCTAGTGACATGACTTGACTTCGTATGTAAGTGGATAAGAAGAAATTCAAACTTTGATGCTCATCACATAGCCAAAAATTCGTTAAGTTCTAATAGCTTTCCTGTGAGGACCTTTTCGTCTATATACTCCTATGATCAACCTACTTGATTAATTAAATGGTGGTTATTCTAAAAGAAAAAGTCAACACAGTTAAACTTGCTTAAGACAAATGATTTTAAAAAATTCAAAAGAATGTAAGCTAAGAAGAAAAAAGTGTATGTTACAAAATTAGAATAAACAGTTACACATATAATTAAGTTGTGACTACTAACAACCTAAAGTAAATTTAAGATAAGCTATATTTTAATTTTTTTGTTTTAGTTGGAAATTAGTTATCCGGTGCATTTTAAATAATCATTCAATCATTTATTACGAAGTACCAACAGGTTACAGACAAACTAGTACAAAATTTGTTTCCTTTCTAACTTTAAAAGTGTCATCAACTAGTTGACAATGACTTGGACTTTATAGGTTTACTTTGACGCTGCTTCACTTCTGGATTGGATATAATTAATTAATATGCGATAGCAACAATATCTGACCAACCACAGTACACAAGTCGAGAAATGGAAATTAAGATACAAAATTACAGAAAAAAAAAAGCATCGCTTCTAAAAAAGTGATTGAGTCTTCATAATTTAGAAGTTTGTAATTGAGTCCTTATTGGCGCAATATTGTAGTGTTAATAGTCCTTATTGTTTCAATTTTTTTTAATTGAGTCCCTGTTATTGGATAGGTTCTTTTATGCAAGGAAATTAATATGTTCACTTGGATCCTTACACAATAAGTCATATTTCTTCACTAATTACTGTGTCCCTCTCAGATTTTCTTTCCTTTCATCTGTATATGACATAATAGAGCATAAACATAGCCAAACATTACAGCAATATAGCATAATATCATGTAAGAAAACAAAATTCAAATTTTGCACTTGCTTTTCTCATAGCATTTGTGTTTGTTGGAGCCACTATCCTTTCCTTCATGAGAAAAGTATAAAATTGATCCCTCACTTTTACATTTTGTAATAATTTGGTCCCTCACAAATTTTAATTTATGTGAAACTAGTCCTTCATAAATTTAAATTTGTACAAAATAAGTCATTCGTTTGTAATAATAAGGGACTAATTTTGTATTAAATAAGATTTCTAAAAGACTGATTTGTTACAGTTATTTGTGAGAGACCAAAGTATCACAATGTGTAAAAATAGAGAACCGATTTGGTACTTCTCTCTTTTCTTCACTATTCCCAAAGATTAGTTTTCACTTTTCCATTGTCATAAAATGACAAGCCCTAATGTCCATGACAAATTAAATGAATGACAATATATCAATTTAATATACTTAATGCAGAATTTTCTGTCATAAGTTAGTTCTCTTTATAAACTAACTTCATTATTTACCTTTGGTTTAATCTATTCCCTTATCTAGTAAAATAAAGTCATATCTATGGATTTTTGTTATATTAAATTGTGTAGCACATGGAATTCTTAATTAGCCCAAATTGGTGGCAAGCTATCTAATTCCAACATGATTGTAATTACATAAAAAGAGAATATGAAGATATTGCCTTGCAGTTGAATTGATTGAGAGTTGAAAGAAGTTAGGAAACAATTAGATCGGGCCAAATTAATCAAGTCTAAAAGTGTTGGTCCGACATGTCTAAAATGGCATATAAAACAATGAGGCAGGCCGAGATCACTGACTAATCTTATGATTAGAAAACATATATGTCTAAAATGGCATATAAAACAATGAGGCAGGCTGAGATCACTAATTAATCCTATGATTAGAAAACATATGACGCTAAATGATAAATCTGAATAAAGAAGAAAGAGAGAGGCAAAGGTCAATGATTGTCACATGTTGGTTCTTATATGTTCAGCCATGGGTTACAATGTTCAGTTGGCTTTCACAATCAAACTTTCACAAGTGAGAAAGAATAGCTTAATAACATTCCCCACACAAAACATAATCTAGCTCGAGCCAAGGCAGAGTATCTTATGAGAGACAAGGAAAAAGCGGTCAAACATAGTTTAGACTATTTAACAAAACAAGTTACATACAAGTTAGCTCTGCTAATTTACACCTAGTGGCAATGAAAAATTCCTATAAAGGCAAGATCTAAAGCATACCTTAAGAGAGCTAAGCACAAGAGACAGTAAGTAAAGCACAACGAACAAGCACGATATAGCAACAGAGCATGGTGGTCGAGCACGGTGTCGCGGCCGAGCATAGTGATGCAACCCACAGCAGAGAACGACCATAGAGGCATAGCCACACGGAAACACAGCACGGAGCCAATGTTTTACCCTAGATAGGAAATTAGGAATAACGAAATAAGAAAGGTTTTTTTTTTCCATTTAACTTATTTTTAAATGGCTTTAACGTCGGATATGACTAACATTAGCTAGTCCTTGCTACATTTTTGACATTCTAATGCTTAACCAACGTTAAAAATAACTTCTTTTTCAGTGATAAGCGCATTCAAGCATGTTGCAGCTTAAGTAAAAGCAAAAGGAGATGAAATGTGATTCTTTGTTACCATAGATTGATATGGTCTAATACTTGGATTAATGAAATTTGTCCTTGTTTTTGTGCTTGAACTATTAAGCTGGGTTTTACTATTTTTGTTTTCTATTATTTCATCTTGCATATGTTACATTTTATTTAGATTTGTCAAACCACTAGCTCTTCTATAAAACTCTTTAATTTGGAATGGACTAAGACCAACTATAATATTCATGAAATTTATATGCTAAATACCTTATTTTAAATGAGTAAATATTTTTTAGTGATTTTATGAATTGAAAAAGTAAGATAATGCACTTGGAGTAAGAGTGCATTTTTATAAGTGATAATATTGATAAAAAGAAATTTAGGAAGACTTAAATATGAATGGAAGTAATATTATATATGAACAAAGGCTAGTTTAAGTGGTTAAACATCACCTTTTGCACCAAAGGCACTCAAGTTCAATTCTCCCATGGATAATTTTGAAACTTTTAAGATTTTTGCCACATGTCTCTCACAAGAAATTACCAATTTGCCCTTAATTATATATTCACCTCTATCGTCCTCCTTACTCTCATGCAGACATCTTCGTGTGACCATGGATAAACATCTTCATCCTTTTTCTACCATGACAATGCTTGTCTATGTCTTGCCGGCGTTTGTTCATCCTCAACGGCCATGCTTTGTTGATGTTGCGTCATTACTTTGGTCTAAAAATGCTAGGGCTCTGGCAAAAACCCTATTTGGAATTTCATATCAATTTGAGCAAGATTAGGTATGTTTTTGTTGAATTTTCATAAGGCATTACTTCCTTAGTATGTTTTGGCCCTTTCTTCATTGATTTTACTTATCAATTTCATCGATTAAGCTCTAAAATCTAAAGTCCCTATTTATAGCATATTCCTTGCAACTTTAAAGATAGATGAGTGAAATTGGTGTGTTTTTCTTCAAGTTGTCTTAGGACTTTAGTTCTAGGAAGTGTTTTGAAGCTTTCTCTATTGTTTTAATTAGTCAGTTTCATCAATTTGGCTTAAAATTGGAAAACCCCAATTTGGTATTATTCGTGCGAAAAAAAGTGGAACTTAAAGCTCAATTCGGTGTGATCTTGTCAAATTAAGTTGGGGCTTCATGCCCTAGGAAATTTTAGACCTTTCTTCCCTGCAATCTGTGGTTAATTTCAAGTCTTAGCTCCAAAAATTGAAACCCCTAATTGGGTTATGTGTGTTCTTACTTGTAGGGTGATGGAAATTAAGGTTTTTGGGTTTCTCTAACATCACTAAGCATCTAAAGGAAGGATTATAGCTATTGAAAGTTTTTGTTTGAGTTATAAATTAATTAGATAATTTTCCTTAATTTTCTTGGATTTTTATTGATATAAAAGGAAGGAAAGATGAATGGAAAGCCTTGTTGCAGTTGATAAAGTAGCTATAGATGACTACTATAATTTAATAAGTAATTTTGGGATTTGGTTGGTTGACATTTAATGCTACATTGATGAAACCGTTAAATTCTGAAATATAGAATAAGACAAAATTAAAGCTAGGTGGAGAGGATCTATGGTATTAAATGTTGTTTAATGTCATAAATTAATTTTGGTTTAAGAAATTGTCATTTCCAAGCTATGGAATGAAGTTAGATGATTAGTAATTATGAAGATCGAAGTTAGAGAAAAAACTTGTTGCAAGTGTAATGGAAAAGAAATGGATTATTAAATTCTTAAAGGACTTGAATAGAAATTAATCAAGTAATATGGGGAAACATATGATGTTACTACTTAGGATTAAATTAAGCATGTTATCAGCCTAACTAAGTGGTGTTTATTTAATAATTAGACTTTGAAATATGAAGTAAGATATAATTATGGAAGACTGTGTTTAATGATCTTTGAATCATAAATATTGAGACTTATGTTTATGGTTCAAAAGCAAATGAATAGCTAAATAAATAAATTGATAGAATTAATTAGACTATTTTTGGATATCAAAGGTTAAGAGAGCGCTACTTGATTTTATATGTCCTTAGGACTAATAAGGATCAAGTGAATTATTAAAGGCTTTAAGGAGAGGTGCTGTGTTCCTCTTCAAATGAATAGATAATGCTAATAATGCGAATTTCTATTTTACAATATCACTTTGCGCAAAAAAAAAAAAGTATAATATTGTTATTCAAACTTCCTTATGCTCTAGGCAAACTTCCTAGAATTTATAAACTTCATTTATATTTTCTAAATATTGTGACGATTTTGGACTTGTGAAATACTCTGATTTTACATTTTTGGATTTCACTAATTATAAGTTTTGGATTTATAATGATTTTAAATTTTGAGACTTTTATGTTCCGTACTTTGAAGTGTTCTAATTTTACATTCATGAAGTACTATGATTTTTTAATGATGAAGCATTCTGAATTTGTAATTATCATTTACTTTTATTTTGAGGTTTGAAACTACACTTCTTTTGTTTTTCTAGATATTTTGAAATCTCTAAATTTTAACAAAGTTGTATCTATACTTAGAAATACCATGCATTTGATAATTTTCTAACTTTTTTTAAAGTACTTTGATTCTATGTTATAAAACACTTTGATTTTGCATTTATGAAGCCATATGATTCTATACTTATGATATACTTCAACTTTGAATTTTGAATCACATTGATTTTGTTTCTCTAAATAAGTTTGAGTTTGGATTTCTAAACGTACTCTAATTTTGAACTTTTGATTTGTTTGATTATGTATTTGTGTACGTAAGAGAATTTTTAAGGAATCCATCCTAAATAGGACCTTATAACTAATGACAGTAGATGTTAATAGTAGTGTACTATGATATGATATTTTGATATGATTGAGGCATAATGTCATATTATGATATTCTGTCAGAGGCTTAAGGCCATTATTTTGATCATATCGAGCTGTATTGCTTGAGTTTGATATCTGATCTAATATGACAAAATAACTTAGAGTTAGCATCTGATTCAGATGGTTTTGTTGGATGTTCCTTACCCTTTCTATTGAAAACTGATTTCTTATGCATTTATCCTATTGATAAGCTCATGAGTAATATGATTTTTCTTCTGTTTGAGAACTAAATTTTTAAAAAGAAATAATGATGATTTTAAATTCTAGTTTGTGTTATATATCTTTATGTGGGCACGAGGGTGAATGTTATGAATATCTTTTTATTCTGTATTGAATAAATTACTTTGTATTTATGTCTCATGTTACAAAGACAATAGTTTGTTTATGAAAAACTCTACTATATCAGGTCTGCCCCTTGCATTACGTAATTAGTATTATCCACTCACTCCTTTATTTCCGTTATTTTCAAAGAGCAATGTTGACCATGGACCTTTTACTACATAGAAAGATGTTAGATTTTCCTTAGTGAGTTATGCATTGTTCACAATGTTGCAGTTTATTTCATGTTGTTGAATATTGTAAATTTTGTAATCTAGTTGCTTTAATCGTCACAAGCAAGAAATTAGATACTTTGTTGTATATCTAAGATTGCCTAGTTATATATTTTGTGAGAGTAGAGCTCTCTTGCTTTCTAATTTATAGGTCTTAGGCGTAGAAATTTTGGAGAGTCTATATTCCAGAAGAGACTCTACTAAAATTCCTACATGAAAGCCAATTAGTAAATATTATGCTTATGGATTGATATAATCTGGTAATCTACGTTTGGTAAGTATGTTGTCAAACTATTTAGGTTGTCTGACTTTTTTGATACGTAGAGATAATGTTTACTTCATTTTCCGTAACAGTCACATTTCCTTAATTAAGAGTGTGACACCTCTACTCTTTATAGGTATATGATTACATAACAAACACATGATAAATCAATCCAAGAGCGGAATCAACGATGAGAATCAACAATACAGTCATTCTTAATTTTTTTAGGTAGTTTTTGCGATATCATGTGATGACCAAATTTATAGAATGATAGCAATGCTCACTCACAACTTTCATCAAACACTTGGAGACCCAATCAATTTCCTTAGTCAGCCTCTGTAATGTAGAAATTGTGAGTAATGGGATTTCCTTGTGCACCAAAAATTGCTTTTAAACGACTTTTCTATTTCAATGAGAGCTAATCTATGTATAGTTAGAGCAAATGCAAGAAGCGATTATAGGGAAAACTATATTTCTAGTCCTTATGGCTCATTCAATTTTCAATTTGGTCCATATAATTTAAAAATTTGTAATTGAATCCTTTTAATATTATTATTATCAGCGGTAATGAAAAAGGATCTTATTTTTTTTTGTAAAAAGAAATTTATAAATTTTTAATAAAATTTAATAATTTTTTATTATTAAAAGCTATTTTTTTAAAATTAAGGCCGTGTTTTGTCACAGAGAGGATCCAAACACCAAAATGTTAAATAATATTTTAAGATTATTGAGAAAAAAAAAATTGTGGACAAAATTTTTGAAAATTAACTGTTTTTAACCCTTTATTAAATTATCTGCCATGTCTATGCTTCTTTTCTCTTTGCCTTTTTTGTTTTTGAAAAAAAAAAACACTTTTTCTCTAATTTATTGAAATTGTTTTTTGCACTGGATGGTGGATGCTAATTGAAAAGGGCATGTGAACCTATTGGACGGTGATCAGTGTTTATGATATGTTTACTTATGCATACATATTAATATTCATTTGAGTGACACTTCTTTGTAAGCTCGTTAATCTGCAATTATTTTATAGGGTCATACTTAATTACATGCATTTATATTTTTTAATCTTTACTAATTAAATTTAGATGAGCCTTAAATAGAATGTTCTTTACTCTTTATGTAATCCTTACATAGTTAATAACATGGTTACCTTCGTAATTGTATATTTGATCTAGGGATGATACTGAGGATATCAAAGGATTTAGTGAAATTTGTGCATAATATAGGTTCTATTATTGATCTAGAAAGAAAACATGTTTGGAGCACTTATTGGAGCTTAATTGGTCAAATTCTATTTATACTTAAAATTCGTACATGTATTTTTAGAGACCATTGTGAAGGTGTGTCTTATGAAATTGTCTTTTGTTTAAAAAATATCTAGTTAATCTTTGACTTTGTGGCTAGTTACATTGTTGTGTCTATCAATTAGACCTTCAATTAAAAGGGATATTATGTATAACCCTTATAGTCTAAATAATTTTAGCATATGAATTTTGAATTGTATCACTTAACTTTCTTAAATTGTTGTAAGAGGCGTAGATTATAGAATTTAAAAGTCCTGTGATTCATTATGAAAATAATAATTTTTAAATATTATATGATTTTTTCCCAAAAAAAAAAGGCAATTTTAGTCCCACACATTTTATCTTGAGAATAATTTGGTCTTTCAAAGATAGAAAGTGTCAAAACGGTCTAATAAAGATGAAAATGTAAATTGATTTGGATCTTCCCTTTGTGAGAAGAAACCTCTGTTTTTTTGAATATTCTTAATTTTTGAGGACCAATTTAACATTATCTATTTTTAGCGGACCAAATTGATCTTTAGACAAAAGTGAAGGGTCAAAATTACATTTTTTTTTTTTCAATTTTTTTCATTTCTTATAATAGTTTATTAGAAAAAAAGTACATTTTAAAGTTTATATGCCTAAACTGTAATTCAGCCATAATTTAAAAGGACTCTATATGGAGTTATCTCTTTACCCAAAAATATTTTGGAAAATTAAAATATAAGACAAGTAAACTTGGGATTATAAGACATGCAGATATTACCCCTTTAAAGACATTAAACTCCCAATTATCATAATTCATAAGAGTAGGTTAGGATGGCAAATTAATTCCGAGTCTGTAAACTTAGATGACTTAGTGTAGTGTGACAGGGCGAAGCCTTTTTAAAAAAAAGAAAAATAAAAGATGTAGTAGTGATCAAACTTAGATAGATTTGTAATTTTTTTTTAATGATCTTTGTATTCATTTTATTTACTAATTATTAATGGTGGATTTTATAGGTATTGTTTATTAATAGTTTTACTATTGTAAATTTTATATGGAAAGAATACCATAAAATATAGATCATAAACATATTCATATATAATGCTGCTGGAATAAGAAATAAATGAAGATAAAATGTGATTTTAGGTGGTTGTAAACATTTGAATTTTATATTAGTGATACTGGTTTAATACATCGGCTCATTTTAATGCATCTCAATCTTTCTCAGCAAAGCTCCATGCTTTCACACTTCTAGTTTTTTGCTTCGACTTATTGTCGTCTTTAAATCTTTAACATCATCCATTAAAATGTTAATAATATTTCATTCAAGTATAAGCCCACAAATGAGGTCACCTTACGTCACACTCGCGGCATTCCTCTCATTAATTAGCTAACCCAAACTATATTGGTAGTCACGTGTCCGAATCTCCTCCACCAGGGAGATTAATGCAGATTCTCCAGTAGGGTCGGATCAACCATTGGATGCATCTAACCATTCTCATTATGCCACGTGTGTGTTTTGATTTATATAGCTTTTTAATATTTTACTAAGCAGAACAACACCGTTTTAATCTCCTTCATGCTTTGCGAAGCAAGCAACTCCATTTCTCAACTTGCTCTTCATCACTCGCATAACAAAAGGGCAAACTTTGTGTCTTCAAAAATTCATCTTTTGTGTTGTTGTCTCTCTATTGGAGTTTTCTTTTAGCAGTCTCTCTCTCCCCTTGAGTTTGATATTGGTAGGAAAGAGCATCGAATTTGGCCTGTCAAAGTTTCACATCAATTTTGATTATAACCCCTTCTTCCCTCATTAGTTCTATTTTAAGTTGTCAAAATCTTCGTGTTTTTTGTTGTGATTTAAATTCTTCTACACCTTGTAATGTGGTGAATCATTTTGTTGCTTCTCGCTAATTTCATTGCCCTTTACATTTTCTCTCTGGGATTTTAATTTTGAAAATATGTTAATTGGTATCTTTTTTATCTCTAGGGTATATTCCTGTTAATTCTAGATTAACAAAATAGGAGTTTGCAATTTTTTCTTCCTTGGCTATTCTTGGTGTTTTGAAATACAATACTTATTTAAGGTATTTTAGTTTTTGATATTCAATTTTAAATCTATCGTTTGTTACTTATATTACCCAAAATACACCTCAGAAGCCTACAGAGTCCTTAAGAAGAAGCTAATAAAGGTCTAAGATAGATATAGATGACAGGAGATGGAGATAGTAGGAAGAGAAATAGAGTTGTTCTGCTTCGCACCACATGAAGAAGAGAAAAAACGATGTCGTTCTGCTTAGTAAAATATTAAAAAGAAATGTAAATCAAAATCAACACATGGTAGAATGAGAATGATTAGAATCCAATGGTTGGTCTGTCCCTACTAAAGAATCTACATGAATATCTCTACCGGAAGTGATCGAAACCCAAAATTAGTTTAATCTTCTTAGATAGAAAGTATCAAAACGAATAACTACAATTGAAATAGTAAATTAATTTAGTTCAAATGACCATTTTTATTTTATATTATTGAAAAGCTGACAAGAACATATGTTAATTAAGAAATTGTCTTTTATTTAATACACGTTTAGTCAATAATATACTGTAATCTAATTACAGTTTTAGTATATACTTTAAATAGGTAAAATATAAAACTAATAAACATAGCAATTAAAAGATATTTCTCAATGACATTCCCAACAACAGGTGAAAGGTCTACCAAACTTTTTTCTTAAGTAGGCCCAATATAGTGGGTTGGGTTGGCATATCATTGGCCCGAATGAAGATCACTTACCCCATGCAATGCAACCCTCAAAACTTTGGGGTGTCAATTGTTTAGAATGACTGATGATTTTCTTTTGTTACTGAAACAAAGTATGTGCAGTAGTTGTCGAACTTAATAGAGATAAGTTTGTAATTTTTTTAATGCCACTATTTTAATCCTTTACTTTGTACTTTAGTATCAATTTAATCATTCATTACTTTGTAGTGACAAAATAGTTTTTTAAAAATTAAAAATAACAAAAAAGGTTAGTCTCTTAAAATGATTATGAGAGACTTATCCTTGATATAATAATGAATTGCTTTTGTTTATTATTAAATTTTTTAGGGGCTATTTAGAACTACAAATTGCTGAAAGACTAAATTGATACTTAGACAAAAAGTGAAGAATTAAAATAACATTTTTTTTTTTTGTCAATTTTGTTCGTATACATTTCATGGTCTCCAGTAATGATTTATTAATGGTATTCATTATCTATTGTTTTATTATTATGAATTTTAGATGAAAAGGATAACTTTGAGGCGTGTATCCAATATCTTAAATATATTTAGGTATGGTGCAACTTGAGTAAGAGAGACGAATAAAGATGGAATGTGATTTAATGTTGTTGTGAACATTTGAATTAATTTGATCCAATTTGATGTGGTTTAAAACAATGGTGTGATGGATTAATGCTAACTGTCATTGAATTTGAACTTGAACTACTAAGTTGGTGTTGTTAATGTGTTTTCTGATATTTTATTTGACATAAATTGCACTTATATAGAATTATAGTTGTCTCTTAATTTTTTAATTTATGGCATTAGTGTTTGCTATTTTTGTTTTGAAAAAGTATTTGTTTTACTCTCACATTACTAAAGAAGGAAGTAGTTGGGACTGATTTTAAATTTTGAATAAAAAGTAATTTTTAGAAAATGATAAAAATAATTGTAAAAGCGCATAAACTCTGTCAAAGTCCACAAAAATGGGCCAGAAACGTGTACAATGAAATTAATTTTATTTATTTTAACATTAAATTTTTTTTAAAATTTCTTTTACCCTCTATATTCATGTTTGTATATAAATAAAAAATTATTTCTACATTAGATAAACTCCATTAATGATAAAATTCACTTTTCAAATAAATGTTTTTAAATATGAATTAATGTCATATACTAATACCATAGATAGATATTGATCATTATATCAACACTAACAGATTTAATAAAATAAATTATCATAGTAAAACTGAATTTAAAAAAAAAATGATTGCATATTAAATTTTAGATAAATAAATGGAATATTTTACTATCACTTTGTAATAAATAGAACCATTAAAGCTTCCCTTTGGTGTCTCAGCGCATTATTTTGGAAGCTATTATCTATTTTAATATATTAGCTTTCAATTAAAAACTCACAGCCTTCATTATTGTTGAAAAGCAAATAAAAATCCTACTGAAGTTTTTTGTTTTATAATCGGTTCTTTTGTAAATTTGGTCTGATTATCTATCTGAACCGAATTGGTTGGTTCATTGAATTATTGTTAGTCCAATCCAATATTCTGAGTTGATTGACTATAATTGCATTACCCTTTACAGAGGCCTTGAATTTAATGCAAAGCATTGCAAGAACTTCCAGAAAATCATGTTCAATTTGAACGTGTAATTTGGGAGAGGAAATTTTTCTCGACGTCTAAAACACGTAATTGAAAGTTGCACAAAACAGGAAAATTGAAAATTTTTGTTTGGTACTATACTGATATGAATAATGAGAATTAATACTATAAATAAAGTTTGTTGAATTTCTGTACTATTGATATCTACCAATCTTTCAAGAGCACGGCATGCATAATAATAATTATTAAGCAAAAGTGTTGTTAAAGTTTCATTCACAATTTTGTTTTCATGTTGCCCATCTTCAAGAACTACATTTAAATAAACCCCACTCTCAAAAATTTAATCAAAACATTTTATTTAAAATACTAAGAATCTAATATATTAATAATTTTAATCAATAGTTCCAACTTGTCTATTCAAACAAAATGATCATTTTTCCATATACAGTGTTGTCGTAAAAATCGGGCATGGCTTAAAATGGAGAGTAACATATGAAGTTTTTACTTTCAATATTGCAGGCATGACTTCATTCAAATCCATACTTTCGTGTCTTCTTTTGCATCTTCAAAACAATTCATTTATTCCTGATATATAATTATTTTGAACCTATCTTCAAGGCATATATGCAAATAAACCCTACACTCTTCAAATTTTAATGGAAACACTTGATTTAAAATACTAAGAATTAAAATGATCTTTACTTCAACATTTTTACGGCATCATCATACAAAGCGGCCATGACTTCAAATTGAGAGTAATATATGGACTTTTTTTCCATTCAAACTTTTGTGCCACCAAAATGATAATTATTAAATAAAAGTTCACTTTTAATTTCTAAGTTTTTATTCGTATCTTGTTTTCGTGTTATTTCAATTGATATTCCTAGTAAATAAGTTCAACAATATATAGATATTATACTTGACTACTTAGATACTTATTTTATTGCTCACATATGTAATTATTTTGCAAGAAATACATTAAAGAAAATCCCACACACTCCAAATTTCTATCAAAACATGTGATTAAGAATATTAAGAATCTAATATGCTAATGATTTTATTAGGAATAGTTCTAATTTCAATCTACATATTCAATCAAAATGATCCTTACTTCAACAAGTTTACAGTGTCATCGTGCAACGCGAGCATGACTTCAAATCGAGAGTAATATATGAATTTATTCCATCCAATATTTCTGATTAAACCAAACCAAAAAGTTGAAAGAGATCATAGACCCATACTTTTCCATCTTCAAATAATTGTCCCACGGCATAGACTTTTTGTTAGTCTTTCTTCTTTCGAAGTTGGGAGTGATCGAGACGTTGAAGACTTGTATCCCCTAGTGCTGGAATTGACGTCAACGATCATGCTTCAAAGAAACTAACAAAAAGCCCTTCAAACAATGAAAGGGCCACAGAATTGTTCGTCGTCTTGAACCCCTTGAGGCGATCATTAGTTTCTTCACTGTAGTTCTTCAATTTTTAGTTGTATTGTATGAGTGTCTCTCACAGTATACTCCAATGAGAATTTCACTTGTTGTGTGGCTTTCTTACATTCTTTACTACTGGGTATGTCTCAGTTTCGACGTCTCTGTGGTTTCGGGCCTCTGTCTTGATAACCAGAAATTGTTGTTGCTCCAATTGAAGAAGGACCTCATATTCGACTCTGCACATTCCAGTAAACTGGTATTTTGGAATGAAAGTCTTCCTTGCAGTCAATGGAGTGGTGTAACTTGGGATGAGATGGGACATGTGGCCGGTTTGGACTTAAGTGGGGAATCAATATCCGGTGGATTTGGCAATTCGAGTTCTCTCTTCAGTCTCCAATATCTTAAGAATTTGAACTTGGCTTACAATGGCTTCTACTCTGTGATTCCATCAAAAATTGAAAATGTGAAGAACTTAACTTCTCTCAATTTGTCACGTGCCGGATTTGTGGGGCAGATACCAACAGAGATTTCTCAGCTGACGCAGTTAGCCATTCTTGATCTTACTTCAGATGGTGAATTGAAACTTGAGAACCCCAATCTGGTAAAACTTATTCAGAATCTCACCAAAGTCACAGAACTATATCTTGATGGTATTAGTATATCTCTTAAGGGGAATGCATGGGGTCGCGCTTTATCGTCTTCTTTACCTCATCTACAGGTATTAAGCATGTCGAGCTGCAATCTATCAGGCCCCATTGATTCTTCACTAGAAATGCTTAACAATCTCTCCATAATTCATTTGGAATATAATAATTTGTCAGCTCTAGTGCCTGAATTCTTTGCTAAATTCTTAAATTTGACCCATCTGGATCTGCATTCTTGTGGTTTGATTGGCTGGTTTCCGGAAGAGATCTTTCAGGTACACTCACTTACCTATGTTGATCTATCATACAATTTGGATCTTCATGGTTCTCTGCCACACTTTTTGCAGAATGGTTCTCTTCAAACATTGAAAATAAGTAGAACAAATTTTTCTGGAGCAATACCAGATACCGTAAACAACTTACGTCATTTGTCTACAATAGCAATTTCACGATGCCAATTTAATGGAACAATACCGGATTCAATGTCAAATCTCACTGAGCTCACCTACTTGGACTTGTCATTTAACGACTTCACAGGTCCAAGCCCGACATTTGGTATGGCCAAGAAGCTCACTCTCTTAGACCTTTCTAATAATAAATTAAGTGGTGGAGTTCCTGTGTCTTTGTTTTCTCTCCCATTGCTGCAGACTATAAATCTTTCCAACAATCTTCTCCAAGGTCAGATGAATACAATTTCAAATGTCTCATCCTCCATGTTACAAGTTCTTGATTTAAGCAGTAACCATTTAGAAGGGCCTATTCCTCAATTTATTTTTCATCTCAAGCTACTTGAGTTCCTCAAACTTTCTTCAAACAAGTTCAATGGTACTCTACAGCTATGTTTGATTTGGAGACTTCAAAATCTATCTTCATTAGATCTTTCAAGTAATAACTTGTCAATTGATGAAAATGTTAAGGATGCACACCCTTTTCCCTTTCCCAATATGACTAGTGTGTATTTGGCTTCCTGCAAGTTGAGACAATTCCCAGCTTTCTTGAGAAATCAGTCCAAATTAGCTCAGCTAGACCTCTCAAACAACCAAATTATGGAAAAAATACCAAGTTGGATTTGGGAGCTTGGTCTTGATCATTTAAATCTTTCTCACAATTTACTTCATGAGATTGAAAGACCCCTATATAATCGTAGCTTTGACTTTTTTATACTTGACCTTCATCACAACAACCTTGAAGGTACACTTCCAGCATTTATTTCTGGCAATTATTTGGACTACTCGTTCAATAACTTCAATTTGGTTTTTCCACCTGACATCTATAATTCCCCTTCTAATACAGTTTTTCTTTCTCTTTCGCACAATGCTCTTCATGGAAGAATCCCTGATTCCATTTGCAATGTTTCAAATCTTCAAGTGCTTGACCTTTCCTTTAACAAGTTTGATGGGATGATTCCCCAATGTCTAGCAAAAAGCATGACTCTTGGGGTATTGAATCTAAAAGAAAATAATCTCAATGGCAATATTCCTGATGCATTCCAAGCTTCATGTGCTCTAAAGACTCTCGATCTTAGTAGTAACAATTTACAAGGACAAATGCCGAAGTCTTTGTCCAATTGCACAAGATTAGAGGTATTAGAGCTTGGAAATAACAGTATTGATGATCAATTTCCATGCTTTTTGGAGAAGTTATTGAAACTTCGGGTATTGGTTTTGCGGAAAAACAATTTCCGTGGTTCCATTGTGTTTCCCAAGACAAAGGGAGTTTGGCAAATGCTTCAAATTGTGGATTTAGCTTTCAATAATTTTAATGGAACACTGCCAGGAAAAAGCTTTCTGATTTGGAAGGCAATGTTGCTTGATGAAGATCAAACGACATCAATACCAAAAGACCTCCACTTTGGAGTCTTGAATTCAGTGTATCTGGATCGTGTGTTTCAGGATCAAGTGATAGTTACCACCAAAGGTCAGGAAATGTCCTTGAGTAAAATTCTAACTATCTTCACTTACATCGACTTCTCATCCAACCACTTTGAAGGGCCAATACCCAAAGAGATGATGGAATTTAGAGCACTCCACGGTCTCAACCTGTCAAACAATCATCTCTCAGGCCACATCCCCTCATCCATTTGGAAAATGAAACAGCTTGAATCCTTAGACCTGTCCAACAACTCTTTTACTGGAGAGATTCCATCACAGCTTGCAAGTTTGTCTTTCCTTGAATTTTTGGACCTCTCAAATAATCATTTGTTTGGGGAGATCCCTACTGGTACACAGATTCAATCATTTCCAGCATCTTCTTTTATTGGTAACAAAGGATTATGCGGACCTCCGTTAACAAAAAAAAATTGTGGTGGCGTTCCAAGAAATCCAACAGAAGCTGTATACGAGAAGTCAGGAATTGAATTTGATTGGCACTTTGCATTCGGGGGAGCAGTTTTCGGGTTGGGAATCATTGTTGGCCCACTTTTCTATTGGAAGAATTGGAGGATAAGGTATTGGAAACTTGTGGACAACATTCTTTGCAGCATCTTCCCTCAGCTTTATCTTGAATACCAATGGCACCATGGACAAACATACGAAGTTCTGCGTTGGAGGCAGTAGGGGAAAGTGCTAAGTTCAGTAACACAATTTGAGTGTTTATCTATCAGGTCAAGCCACTCATAATTTAATAATAGAAGAACAGTGATATATTTTCCCGACCGGAATTTTTTGTATTGTTCATATGTGTGTGCTTGGTGAATTTACTTTAATCGTAATCTTTTTTGTATGTCTTTGCTTAATTGCATGGCTATTTATATATATATATTTTACAATGAATTGAAAAATTGGTAATTATATTAATATTCATGCAATTTTTTGGTTAAAACTTCGAAAAATATCAAATTGTAGTTACGTATATAATTGTATCACAAAACACAAAAAGCTAAATAATATTTTAAGAATAACGAGAAAAATTAATTATGGACAATATTTTTGAAAGTTAACTATTTTTTATCCTTTATTAAATTATTTACCTTGTCTATGTTTCTTTTTTCTTTGCTTGTTTTTCTTTTTGAAAATAGTTTTTTTGCTAATTTATATTGAAATTACTTATGCGTGCTTGTTAATATTCAATTGAGTGACACTTCATGGTAAACTCAGTTACACTGCATATAATTTGTAAGGTCATACTTAATTACATGTAATGATAAATTTAAATCCTTACTAATTAAACTTAGATGAGCCTTAAATAGAATGTTCTTTACTCTTTATGTAATCCTCAAATAGTTAATAATATTGTAATCGTACGTAATTGTATATTTGATCTATGGATGATACTGATACGAGGATATTATACATGATTTTGTGAGTTTTGTGCACACTAGGTTCTATTATTGATCGAACAAGAAAACATGTTTGTGGCGCATATTGGAGCCTAATTGGTCAAATCATATTTATGCTTAAAATCTGTACATATATATTTAAAAGACTAATGTGAAGGTGTGTTAGGAAAATGTCTTTTGTTTTAAAAATATTTAATTAATCATTACTTTTGTGGCACTTATTGGAGCATAATTGGTCAAATCATATTTATGCTTAAAATCTGTACATGTATTTTTAAAAGACAATTGTGAAGGTGTGTCTTAGGAAATTGTCTTTTGTTTAAAAAAATATTTAATTAATCATTACTTTTGTGGCACTTATTGGAGCATAATTGGTCAAATCATATTTATGCTTAAAATCCATACATGTACTTTTAGAAGACAATTGTGAAGATCTGTCT
Organism: Delonix regia; assembly: GCA_037074485.1. NCBI lineage: Eukaryota > Viridiplantae > Streptophyta > Magnoliopsida > Fabales > Fabaceae > Delonix > Delonix regia. Next base: position 2,032,399 of record CM073460.1, on the reverse strand, counting down.
TAGGAAATTGTCTTTTGTTTAAAAAATATTTAGTTAATCATTACCTTTGTGGTTGGTTACCTTTTGTCTATCAATTGAACCTTCAATTAAAAGGGAAATTATGTATAACCCTTATAAACTATAGTCTAAATAACTTTTAGTCCATGAATTTTAAAATTTAGCACTTAACTTTGTTTGTTTGTTCTTTTTCTTTTTCTTTTTGCCAAAGACATAATATTACCAACCAAAACAACACAACACCAGAAATACCATGCCAACAACACAAAAACAAAACAAAGAAGAAAACAAAGCAAAACCAGACAATAGAAAAAAGAGAAAAGACACAAACAAGCCTCCAAAATAAAGAAGCCAAACAACAAACTGACATCATCCCACCCCTTTCTTACAACTAGTAGCATTAGAGGCAATAATAGAGACATAAGGGAATAGGAAATTGGATTCCCGCCCAGATGGGCATATTCCCTTCTTAGACCATTTAACAAGCCAATCGATTGCTAAATTTGTAGATATTGGAATATAAGAAAAAGAGCACGCACCAAAACCACAGCAAAGGTCCTTTATATCCTCAATCACAGACTAACACCTTCAGTCAGAACACAAACTAGTACCCTTCATGCAAGAGATCATATTAGAATAATCTGATTCAAAACAAATTGAACTAAGACCCACCTCCAGAGCCTTGGAAACACCAGTCTTTAGGGCCAACACTTATGTCATAAAGGTAGAAAATGCATCATAAATAATGCTCCATTCAGCTAAAACTTCACCATCAGAATTTCTAATAACACCTTTAGTACTAGTAACAAGCGAATCCTCCACAAAATTTCCATCAACATTGATATTTACCTAAGAGAATACAGGAGGGAACCACCCTGAGACATCCTTCTCCTAGTCTTGCATTGTCCTAGAATTAGTAGTCCAACCATTACCTTCCCCAGAATTCTAAAACAACCCTTATAGCACAAGTCATAACAGAAAAAGGATTAACTTCATCATGCTCATAAACCTCTCTACACTTGAACCTCCATAAAGTCCAACACAACTAGGCAACAAGTGCTAAATCAAAATCTCCCAATTTGCCAATAGTAAATAGATTCCACATCTAATCACCAAAGGACCTAAACCTAAATGGGTCAATCTTAAAGGATAAGCTACAACCAAACCAGGTAGACTTCACCCAATCATAAAGTAAGAGAGCATGTTCCCTTAATTCAATCAGTTGCAGACAAATAGGACATATTGGACTATCATAACATTTCCTCCTCCAAAGATTCTTTATAGACAATAGGGAGCTCATACAAGCCCTCTAAAGAAAATTCTTTACCTTTTGTGCATCTTTAAGTTTCCAAATAGACTTTCATAAATCATGATGGATAGAAGTTGAATAACTAGGCCTAACAACCTTCAAATCATCCTCCTTTAAGTTTAGTAAACTGATATCCTTTCTTGATAGAGTATCAACCATCCTTACTCCCCAACCAAACCCATCTATCCATTCTACTTCTTTTTGGGATAGGGACCTTGAGAATAGCATAGGTTTTTTCTTCAAACCACCACCCCTCAATTAAGGATAGGTCCCATGATACCCCAAATATGAATTCAGCCACACAGCTCTCATTCATATCTTCTACATGGTATGAGGAAACGAGTTTATAATTAGGTAAATTTGGATTATATGGATCACTCCAAAAATTAGTCCTTCTACCATCACCAACACTCCGTCAAACTTTATTAAAAAGAAACTCTCTTCCTTCCAAAATGCTACTCCCTACCCAGGAAGCTCTTGAAACCGTCTTTGCTTTTAAGAAGTCTGATCTTGGAAAGTAAATCCCTTTAAGAATCTTCACCCTTAGTTCTTTAGGAGAGTTTAAGATTCTCCACCCCAACTTTGCTAATAATGCTAAATAAAGCCTAATCCTCGCCTAGCCTTAAACTCAAATAGCTTCCCTTAAGCAATCAAGTGAATTCTACCTTCCTTTTTCTCTTGACCCCACAAAAAGTTCAAAATTAAACTATCAAGCTCCCTACATATCTTTTTGAGGAATAGAAAACAAGAAATAGTATAAGTGGGAATTGCATTTACCACTGATTTGATCATCACCTCTCTACCTTCTTGAGAAAGGAGTCTTCCTTTCTAACTCTGAACCTTCTTCCTTACCTTATCTCTAACAAAAGCTAGGATTTCACACTTAGATCTACCCCAAACCACAAGAAGACCCAAATACCTTCAAGGAGAAGCAACTGCCTCTACTCCTATAGCATGACTGATTTCCTCTCCAAGATAATCACAAGTATTTCTCGAAAAGAAAACACATCATTTCTCATAATTCACCCACTGTCCAGAGGCAATACAATAGTCTTCCAAAATCTATTTCATACAATGGCAGTTATCTACTATTGTTCTAAGGAAGAACACAAAGTCATCAGCAAAGAAACAACGTGTAAGATATGGACATCTTTTAGCCAGCTTAATCCCTACAATCTTCTTCTCCTTAGCATAATTCTCAACCATCCTTGAGAGAACATCAGCAATGATAATGAAAAGGTGGGGAGAGAGTGGGTCTCCCAGCCTTAAACCTCTCTTTGGCTTAAAGTTTCCAATTATCTTACTAGAAACCATCAAATTAAATGAGACTGTATCAACACAGTTCATGATTCTTTTCAACTAAAAAGGAGAGAAACCCATTTAGACATAGCAACTTCAAAAAGTCCCAATCCACCTGGTCATACGCCTTATTCAAGTCAAGTTTTAGAGCCATCTCATGTCGCTCTCCTCTTTTGGCTTTTAAATAATGAAAGGCCTCATGCATAACCACTACATTATCAAAAATTTACCTTCTTACCACAAAGGCCTTCTGGTTCTTAAAAATATACTTAGGTAGTAAACTTCTTATCCTATTCACCATAATTTTTGAAATTACCTTTTAGCAAAAGTTGCACAGACTAATAGGCCTAAAATGACCTACCTTTTCAAGGCAATCCATTTTTGGGATCAAGATCAAGTTAGTTTCATTCATTCTGCAAAAACTCTCATCTACCTCACCATCTCTGAAAAATTCCTTCACCATCTCACAAATCTAATTACCTACAACCTCCCATATATGCTGGTAAAAGATATCAGAGAATCCATTAGGCCCTGGCGCCTTCAAACCTCCAAGTTCCATAGCAACTTTCCTGACCTCCTCATCTGTCAGAGGAAAGCAAAGCAGATCATTATCTTTATTACTAACAACCCTTTCTACAAACCTTAAAGTTTTGGAAAAATCTCTACGGCCATCATGGTCAAACAGTTAAGAATAAAACTTTTAAAAATATTCTGCAATATCTTCCTATGATTCAACCTTACTGCCATCATCCTGTATGAGGAAGCCAACCTTATTCCTAGCTCTTCTTTTCAATGTAACATTATGAAAAAATCTTGAATTTTTATCCCCATATCTCAACCATTAGACTCTTGACTGTTGAGCCCAATATTTCTCCACTCTGTTCCAAATGAATTCGATCTACTTTAGAATCTCCTTTTCTTCCATCACAATAACTTCATCCCAATTCTTTTTATGACATTTTTTTAGCTTGTCCTTCAAGGAATTCAAAACCACTCTGTTGTTCATAAACTCAAGACAACTCCATTTTATCAGGGCCTATCTGACCTTAGCAAGATTACTTAAGAAGGCCTTAACAACTCCACTATGGTCCTCCCAATATTCAACCGCCAAACCGTTAAAATCACTATGACATAGCCATATCAATTCAAACTTGAAACACTTGTTCGTAATCCCATTCAAGAAACACAAGTTAATAATTATTGAAGAATAATAAGATCCCATAGGTTCAAAAGCAGTTGCTAAAGCGTTTGGCTATAGTTCTTTCCAATAAAGATTACAAACTACCTAGTCAAGTTTCTCCTTAATATAAGCCCTCCCTAGCCTTCTATTAGACCATGTAAAAAAAGCTCATTTACATTCTAACTCCATCATATTTCCTTCCTCCAGAAACTATTGAAATGCTAGGGAACTAGATATCAGTCTAGTTCTTCCCCCCAGCTTTTCATCACTGTAAAGTAATTCATTAAAATCTCCCATGCAATCCCATGACACTTTTATTCTCAGATTTAACCTTTGAGATTCCTCTACCAATTCCTTCTATCTTGTTCAATAGGGGGCTATAAACACATGTAATAAACCCAAAAACCTTATCTAAACCTCCAAGAACCTCAAAATGAATGAAATTCTTAATGACCTCTTTGATATTTAAATGCACAAATTCCTCCCACCATAGCACTAGACCTTCACTTAGACCCTCTAGCTCCATAACTACCGCATTATTAAAAGATAACCTTCTTTGAATTTTTTTCAACTCTCCTCCTTTTCATCCTAGTTTCCATCAAGAAAACTAAGGGGGTTTATATTTTCTGCATAAGGACTTTAAAGATTTAACTATCAAAGCATCCCCTAAGCCTTGATAGTTCCATGACAGCAGAATCATAGCTCTTTGGTGGCTGTTAAAGGCTAGCCACCTATGCCCTCAACTATGCCATCCTTACCTTCCTCAACTTTAGCTCCAAAACAAAACCCAGAACTCACTTTAAACTCATCCAGCGAACCCAGCTTAATAGGGACCTCAACCAGTCCCTCTGTTCTTTCAACACTTCTCTTCCTTCTACTTTATGCTTGGGCTTTCATTTCCACACTATGGGAAAAGTCCTAAGCTTTTCCATATAATTTAATGCTTTCCTTCTCTTCCTTGCATGAGTTATTTGACTCAACCCATTGACACTTTTTTTTCCCAAGTGAGACATCCAGCTCTACGTTCCTCTTCAAACTAATTCTTCGTAAGTTTTGAGTCCATTATGTTTCATAGACTTTTGCACCCTTGACCACTATTGCCTTTTCTTTGAGTCTTCCCTCATCATTTGATGCAAATTCCATTAAATATTCATGAATCTTCTCTCCCTTTTAACCACCCCTTATAGAATTAACTGACGTGGCATCCATTTCCTCCTTACTCTTACTACTACTCCCCTTTACTAACTCTGATGTTTGGGTCCAATAAGGAACACCTCCCTATTCATCTATTTTACACATTAAACTGGGCTACCATGAAGGCCCACATCTCTGAACCCTGGTTCTCCCTTTATTTTCCAAGACCTGACCTCTCCATTATCACCATGGTCTTTACTAAGGTTTCTGAAGTCCTAAACCAATTTACTTTTCTTAGTATCCTCCAATTCATGCTTACAAACATCTTCCCTCATGTGACTATCAACAGCTTTATGTGTGTTTTACATCATCACCTCCATATCGTTACTAACTACCTCCTCATTAACATAATTCATTTCATATGTTGAACCACCCACGCTCTCTCCAAGGTCTAACTTACCAAACGCAATCGTTGCCATTCCCAAGCCCCCTTTTTGTCTATCTGCAACTTTGAACGACCACACCTTGGCCATCACTCTAATTGGTGCCACCCCTAAATCTACATTAAACTTTAATGGTTCTAATTTCTTAACATCACAATTCTTGCAGTCATCGCCAATTTTACCACAGTTATAGCAAAAATGTTGAAGCCTCTCACACTTCACATTGATCCACATCTTTGATAACCCAGTCCTTGCAATCTAAATTCTAGAAATCAGTGATTGTTTAATGTTAACCCAAACTCTAACTCTCTAAAGCTTCTGCACAGACCTCCGTTTTTAAAAGGATTTTCGTATTCGAAAATCTCCCCTACTATCTTTTCCAACCTTGCAACATTGTTCCTTACCATAACCTCTCTTGTGAGTCCATAAAGCTGGACCTAGAAATCACACTATTTCATCTCCACCTCGTCTAGTGCAAGCAATGGGGACCAAAGCATCAAAACCAAGAGAAACCCTATCACAGTCCAAGGGCTATCCTTTAACACTTTATCATAACCTGACTTCCTTTCAAAATTAAAAACAAATAAATTCTCTCTAACATCATTGATAGAGATCTTACCCTTCGCATTCCAGCTCCTAAGAATTAAAGATTTGAAGGCAGCTCTATTGACTAATTTGCTAGTCACCAGTCTTCCAATGATAGCAAGCCTCATTCCTCCATTCTCATCCAACTCATTCCAATCCAATGAAACCATTCCATCCTCCTCACTCTTCTACTCCATGTCCACCTCCATATCTACTGCTACCCTGAGATAACCTCAATCATTGAGGGTTTGCATTGCAATCAAGCCTCACATAGATGCGCCACTCAGATTTACCACACTCTTACAACTAGAGAAAAAGGAGATACTCCCACCAGGGAGAGGTTTTTCTTCAACACTTAACTTTCTTTAATCATTGCAAGATGTGTAGAATATATCAAGATTAAAAGTAAAGTTTAAAAATCATGTGATTCCTTATAACAATCACATAATTTTTAAATGTTAGATGATTGTTTTTGAAAAAACATGTAATTTTGATCCTTCACTGTAGTATGATTGAGGAAAGATTTTTTTTTTTTTTTTCTCAAACAAAGTATCTAGTTGTGGCCAAACTTAGATAAAATTGTAATTCTTTTTCAATGTTCTTTGTGTTCATTTATTGACTAATTACTAATTCTAGATTTTAAAGGTATTGATTATCTAATTGTTTTTGTAAATTTTAGATGAAGTAGATACAGTTGAAAACATGGATTATAAACATATTTCAACACGGTGCAGTTTGAGTAAGAAGCAAATGAAGATGAAATGTGATTTTATATTGTTGTAAACATTTGAATTTGATACTACTAATATGGTTTAGTACATTGGTGTGGTGGATAATGTTATTTGTTCCTGTGCTAGAACTTTCAAGTTGGTTTTATAATTAAATATTGTATTTCTATCATTTTATCTAGCCCACATTGCATTATATATATATATATATATATATATTGAGTGGGTTGGCCTTCTTTGCTCACGACCATCAAGGAGCTTAAATGAAATGTATTGGTAGTCACATTCAAGTGTAAGCTAAAAAAGAATACTTCTTATTTGGGCCTTTTATTGTTTTTGGAAATTTCTCATTTTAAAAACCAGTTTCTAAAAATATATTTTAATAAAAGAAACAAATGATATTATCCCTAATTGATTTTGTCAAAATAAGAAATTTTTTTTCTTTGGATGAATTAAGGGTGCATTCCTTTTCAGTGTTATTAAATTTTACTTTTAATTTTTTTTAAAAGAATCAAATTCAAACTAATTAATAATTATATTTTTATTCTGAGTGATTTAACTCAAATTAATTTTTTATATTGATTTTTGTTTAAAATGTGATTCAATTCTCTCTCTTTTTTTTTTTGGTTATTAATTGATACATGAGAAATTTAATCTTATTATGAAATATGGATATAATTAATAACCAAACAAATTCATCAGCCAAAAATATGTTAGAATATAATGCCTTTGAAAAACAAAATTACAAACTACATGACTCTCGTAATTTTCTTTTCTCTTTAATTGTTCCTCATCCAACCATTATATGTGTTACACATTGTCAATTAATTTAAGTTTATTTGTAAATTTTAAAATTAATTCAATTAAACAATATGGGTAACGAAAATAATATCAACAGTATGGTTAAAAAAGTAAGAATTTTTGTGTGCTATGCTAAAATGATATAGATAATAAGGCTTAAAATTAAAAAAAAAAAAAAAAAAAGATAAAGTGTAACACTCCCTATGAAATAGTTTAATTGAGTGAGACATTTTAATTAGATTTTTGAGATGGAGAAAGGAAGACGATGCAATTGGGAAATAAATCAGACTTAAAATAATTTTTTTAAAAGTGAAAATTTTGAAAAATAATAAATAAATCTAGACATATTAAATAAATTATTATAAAATTTAAGATTGAGGTTAATACAAGTAACTAAACTTCTCCCATGTTTAATTGAGGACGTTCGAACTCCACAAGTGTAATAAAAAAAAAATCTACTGCCCTTAATACCCCTAACCCTATTCTTTTCTCTATTTCTTTTCTTTTCCTTTTTCTTTCCTTCTCTCTCCTTTCCCACTTGGTGAGGAATTACTATTTGCTAGCTGTGATATGTTTCATGATTTTCTCACTAATTGTCATATGAAATTGCTAGATTTTGGTCTCCAATTTTAAAACTCTACTTGATTGAATGTGAAGGGTGAACAGTTGTTGAAATTTTAAAATTCATGGACCAAATTTCATCAATAAGACAAGAAGGAATTAAGCATTTAACAGCTATTGCTTGAAGTGATACATTGGTTCGGTGACTTTCCCTAATTAAACATTCTTTTTTTTTTTTTTGTATTTCTTTTCATTTTCTTTTTCCTTCCTTCTCTCTTCTTTCTCGCTCAATGAGGAATTACAGAATCTTTGCTAGTTGAGATATGTTTTGTTATTTCCCGTCTAATGCTTATATAAAATTACTAAATTTTGGTCTCAATTTCAAAACCCCACTTTATTGAATGTGAAGGGTGAACAATTGTTGAAATTTGAAAAATCATGGACCAAATTTCATCAATAAGAAAGGAAGGAATTAAGCATTTAGAAGTTACCATTTGAAATGCTAACTTGGTTCAATGACTTTCCTTAATTTTCTCAAATTTCCATTGTCGTTGTGAAGAAGGGAACAAAGGAAACCTTATAGTGATCTAATTAAATTGCAATGAATAAGTAACTTAAATTAATCAATAATTTTGAATCATGTTGGCATAAATTCCGAGCCATTTTGATGGTGTTAGGGAACTCATGGCTAAGGAAAAAGAATTTATTTTGGATCATATATGTGTGTGTGTATATATATATTATATACATACATATACATATGATTATTACATGTGAATAGAAATTAAATAAATAAATAAACACAAGATTTGAGAAAAAGAGGAGAAATTAGGCTGTCCTAAAGTTTATTTGAATTAAGAATAATTTTTGTGATAAAAAGTTAAATGTGCATGACTTGTTATTATATGGCCATATACATTGGTATTGTGCAACATCTTAAACTGTTCTTCACGTGAAACATATTTGTTTATATACTCTGGTGCCTTGGAAACAACTTCTTAAATTATTTTGTGTTAATCTTGGCATTTATTTGTGCTACTCTGAAATTTTGAGAAATTTTGACTTCATTGACTTAATTTCTGCCACTGAATGCCATCCATGTTGGGCCAGTAAACTACTTTTGAAGAGAAATTTTTCCTTGACTCTCCAAACACTCAAAAGAAAATTGCTATGGTAACTAAATTGATATATATATATATATATATTATGAGTACGTGGAGCCATACTTTCCGACTTGGAAGACTTGTGTCAAGGGTTGAGATTACCTCCACTGATGCAAATCACTGGAGAATCTCTCATAGGTATTTTTAGGTAGTTAAATTCATCTGTTGGTCACTTTTTCGTCACGTCATCAGCTTAAAATGATTTTTGTTTTTATTAGAACCTGTAGTGCTAATATATTTATCCCTTCACTTGCCTGGTCTCTTTCTTCTTTCTTTTCTCCATTTTCTCACTCTTCCATCGTCTCCTCGGTTACTCAGCACCATTTTCTAGCAATTTCCAACCAAAATTAACGCACCCCCTGTTTTCCGGCACAAAAAAATGGCCTTCAACTCTATTCTTCTCTTCAACTCTTTTGTTTAGAGGATGTAACTTCTCATGTTGGACTCTAAATGAGCCGATTTTCAGGTAGGATTCACAGACTTCAACATCCGCTAAATCAAAATGGCCATGGTAGATTTATTACCCTGCATTTAAATACCTCTCTGCGTTTGAAGAGGTAAAGCGACAAAAAATAATAGACTTTGGACTCTTAATGGAAAATTTGATGTCAAGAGGCCCAGTAAATTTCCATAACCAATTCCTGAACTATCTTGTTCAACATTAAAACAAGCTCAGAAACTTTGGAAGCCAAAGAGACCTCTGTTTTCAAGAATGATATATTTTATAACACAAAAAGATATAATCAGGACTTCTTTATGGCCTTCATTTACTGATACTTACATGTCCTCCCTGCAACCAAAGAATGATTTTCTACTTTGTAGGGAAACTTCAATGCCATTATGCCATTCTAATAAACATTCTCCTTCTGAGTTATGAAAATATGAATACAGATTATAGAAGTATAAAGCATTTAGCTTCTTGGGTCTCACTTCAACATGTCCCCATTCCTCTAGTCCATCATGGCTTGTCAAAGCTGTCGCTGTTAGGGCTTTGGCACAAAAAAAAGGGAGGATTTGCCACGATCTAAAGAAAGAAGAAGCCTATCACAGACGCTACTTTGCACTGCAGGTTTTAAGAAAAACGCAGTAGATGATGTGGCAGGAGACTAAGAGATGAATCGAACAGTTTAGAAGGCCCAACGGGAGATTCTCCAGTAGGATGCTTACTGGAGGTGATCTGAACCCGTGTCCAAGTCTTTCAGACAATGAAAGGGCCAATAGTGGCATCTTAGCAGAAAGAAAAAATAAAGAAGAAAGATTTACCTAAAATCTCTTAACTCTCACAAAATTCAAGTTTCTGATACTCCTAAAAAATAGAAAACTTTATATAGCAATTAGAAAATGAATTAATAGTTATATAAGACTTCTCAAATTCATCCGAGTGGTTCCAAGTACAAATCCTTCTAAGAACATATATTATGAATTATAATATAATAATAAATCGAGAAACTAAATAAATTAATTAATACAAAGAATTGTTTTTAATTTTCAAAAAAAAACTTTGAAAAAGTCAGAAAGGGTATATGCCACACCAAGACCAATCCACAGAAGATGGTTTTGTTATGAAATGAAAGCGCTAATACGGAATTATTCATAGTTTCTTCGCTAGTTTTTTGAGGAAAATTCAATTATGATCCTTTACTTTGGTCTCGAAATCAATATGATTATCCTAAGATAAAAAATGTTAAAATAGACATTTAAAGATTAAAAGGTGAATTAATTTATTTCAAAATACCATTATTTTTTAAAAAGTTTTATTTTTGGAAATCAAGTTAATCTCAGAACCGAAAGTAAGATATCAAAATTACATTTTATTGGTAATTCTTTAGTGTTATAATTCATTCATTCATTAATGGCATAATTATTTTGGACCTATCTTCAAGACATATAAGCATATAAACCCCCACACTCTTCAAAATATAATCGAAACGTTTGATTTAAAATACTAGGAATCAAAATGATCCTTTTTTCAACAAGTTTACGGTGTCCAAAGCGGGAATGGATTTTCTCCATTCGAATGAATGTGCAGTAAGCGCAGTTGCACTGATTTAGTGCTTTTTAGTTCATTCAAAAAATAACATAAACTAAAATGAAGGAAGAAAAAAAAAAAAAAAGATGCACTGTAAATGCATGACTTGATTTTAACTGTAACCAATATAAACCCGTCCAAAGCGGGCATGACTTCCAATTAAAAGTAGTGTATGGTTTTTTTTTTTTTTTTGTCATTCAATTTTTCACACCACAAAATAATAATAATTAAATAAAAGTTCACTTTCAATTTCTAAGTTTTTTATTAGTATCTTGTGTTTGTTTTTATTTCAATTGATATTAGATGTGAATATTATACTTCACTTAGATACTTTATTCCCTACACTCTGAAAATTTCAATCAAAACATGTGATTAAAAATATTTAGAATCTAATGTATGAATGATTATAATAATAGTTCCAACTTCAAACTACATATTCAAACAAAATAGTACATATTTTAAAAAGTTTACAGTACGTCATCGTGCAAAGCGGGCCTGACTTCGAACGGAGAGCAATGAGTTTTTTTCCCTTCGATATTTCTGATTAAACCAACTCTAAAAAGTTGAAAGAGGACATAGACCCTACTTTCCTTTCTTCTGTTCCATTTTCAAATTATTGTGTCCCACACTTTTTATTAATCTCTCTTCTATTGAAGTTGGGAGTGATCAAGACGTTGAAGACTTGTGTCCCAAATGTAGAAATAGACTTTAGCAACCTTCCTTCAAAGAAGTCACCAAACTTTCCTTCTGACAAAGAAAGGGTCAAGATAGAGTTGTTCATATATAGCTCTTGAACCCCTTGAGGCCCCCATTAGTTTGTTCACTAGTTCTTCAGTTTTTAGCTGTACGAGTGTCTCTCACAATATACTCCAATGAGAATTCCAGCCATGTTCTGGCTTTCTTTCTCTCTACTATAGGGTATGTATAAGTTTCCACGCCTCTATGCTTTCTGGCCTCTGTCTTGATGACCAGAAATCGTTGTTGCTCCAATTAAACAAGGACCTCAAATTCGACTCTGCAGATTCCAACAAACTGGTGTTTTGGAATGAAAGCCTTCATTGCAGTCAATGGAGTGGTGTAACTTGGGATGATGGGGGACATGTTACTGGTCTAGACCTAAGTGAGGAATCAATATCTAGTGGATTTGACAATTTTAGCTCTCTCTTTAGTCTCCATTATCTTGAGAATTTAAACTTGGCGTACAATTTCTTCAATTCTGTGATTCCATCTAGAATTGAAGTGTTCAAGAACTTAACTTCTCTGAATTTGACAAATGCTGGCTTTGTGGGGCAGATACCAGTGGAGATTTCTCATCTTACAATGTTAGCTATTCTTAATTTTACTTTTGTAAGAGATTTGAAACTTGAGAACCCCAATCTACTGAAGATTATTCAGAATCTCACTAAAATCAGAGAACTGTATCTGGATGGTATTAGTATATCACTTATGGAAAATGAATAGGGTTGTGCAGTATCTTTTTCTCTTCCTCATCTAGATGTATTAAGCATGCAAGACTGCAATCTATCAGACCCACTCTTCACTGGAAAAGCTTAAAAATCTCTCAATAATTTATTTGGATAACAATTTGTCAGCCCCAATGCCTGAATTCTTTGCAAAATTCTCAAGTTTAACCGATCTGAGTCTCTCTTCTTGTGGTTTGAGTGGCTGGTTTCCAAAAGATATCTTCCAGGTACGCTCACTCACTTTTGTGGATCTGTCACAAAATTTTGATCTTCAAGGTTCTCTGCCACACTTCCCGCAAAATGGATCTATTTAAACATTGAAGCTATTTGAGACAAAATTCTCTGGAGCATTACCATGTCCCATCAACAACTTGCGACAGTTGTCAATATTAGAAATTTCTGACTGCCATTTTGATGGGACACTACCTGATTTGATGTCAAATCTCACTGAGCTCTCTAGTCTAAACTTGTCATTCAATAACTTCACAGGTCCAATCCCATCAATTGGTATGGCCAAGAAGCTTTCTTACTTAGACCTATCTGATAATAAATTAAGTAGTGCAATTCCTTTGTCTGTATTTTCGCTCCCATTGCCACAGACTCTACATCTTTCTAACAACCATTTTCAAGGCCAGTTGAATGCAATTTCAAATGTCTCTTTCACCATGTTACAAGAATTTGATTTAAGCAGTAACCATTTTGAAGGGCCTATTCCTCAATTTATTTTCATCTCAAACAAATTGAGTTTCTCCAACTTTCTTCAAACAAGTACAATACAACTAGATATGATTTGGAGACTTGAAAATCTAGATACACTTGGTCTTTTAGACAACAACTTGTCAATTGATACAAATGTTAAGGATGAACACCTGCTTTCCTTTCCCAAGATGACTAGTGTGTATTTGGCATCCTGCAAGTTGAGACAATTCCCTGCATTCTTGAGAAAGCAATCCACATTACAGGAGCTAGACCTCTCAAACAACCAAATTGCAAATTTGGGAGCTTGCCAATCTTACTTAGTTAAATCTTTCACACAATTCACTTCATGATATAGAAAGACCCCCACATTATTTTCGCCCCTATTTGTATGTACTTGACCTTCGTGACAACAACGTACAAAACACACTTCCAGCATTTATATTAGCTAATTTTATGGACTACTCATTCAATAGGTTCAACTCTGTTATTTCACCCCTTGGGCTCCCTATAAATTTTCTCTCTTTCACACAATGCTCTTCATGGAAGAATTCAATGCTTCAAATCTTGAAGATCTTTCCTTTAACAGTTTTAATGGGATGATTCCCCATTGTCTAGCAAAACCTAAGAATCTTATGGTATTAAATCTGGGAAAAAACAATCTTAGTGGCAATATTCCCAATACTTTTCAAGCTTCATATGGTCTACTGACTCTTGACCATGATAGTAATAATTTACAAGGGCCATTGTCAAGTCTATATCCAATTGCACCTAATTACAGGTGTTAGAACTTCAAAATAATAGGAATATTGATCAATTTCCTTGCTTCTTGGAGAAATTATCTAACATCCTTGTAATACCCACCAAAAAAAAAACTTGGTCAAAGAAAAATATAGATACAGATAAAATTTTATCTGAGAATGTAACCAAAGTTAGTACCTAAACTTCACTCTGTGCATTTTTAACACTTATAACTCAACTAAATAAAGTAACCAAGTATCTATTAGGAAAATTTTGATATGATAAAATAAATATATAATAATATTTTTTTCATTAAAACATTTTAAAAATTCTCAATTATTCTTAATAATTTCACCTAACCCCCAATTATTCAACTAACCTTCAACTATATCCTAAAAACACCAAAATTTTATCACAAACTCCATCATTTTCGCACATCCTTCCTCTCATTTTGCAACCAGAAATTCCTCCCTTCCAGCCACTGTCACCACCGTCCAACCACCGTCGGAGGTTTACCGGCATCCCAACGTCTCAACCGGCACCTCCCTGACTACCAGTAGCCTCCCCACAGCAGAAAAATCGCGATCCAAACCCTTCACGGTGCAAACACTTTTCCAACCAATTGGAGCTCCCTCCAGCCTCATTCAACCTCGCCGATGACTCCTCTCAGCTATAGTGGCCTCGTCGACATCCTAGCCACCTCCCCCGGACGCCACACCGTCGAAATTTCATCAATTTTTCAGTTACTCAAAAACCCAAAAACAACTCGATATTTGAAGCTTCAATTCATGATTTTTGTGTGTCTTTAATCCAATTAAACATATATTTTCACTTTATGCACTGATTTCACATGTTTCTCCCTCATTTACACTGATCAACTAGGTCCAATTTACTCATAATCGAAGAAAAGCCAATTCAGGTACTATTCATCCGCTAAAATCACTATTTATGCAAGAAAGTGATGAAATTGAGCTCAATTCAGGTTATTTGCTTCAAATTGAGTTAGAATTACACTTCTAAGGTGTATTTTGCACCTTTATCCTTTGAAATCACTAATCAATTGTATATTTTAGCTTCTGGATTGAAAAATCCCAATTTATGGATCTAGGGACAATTTGGAAATTTAGTAAAAATTATTTTCTTAGGACTTCTTAAATTTTATTATGCATCTAGGGAGTGATTTAGAATTTTTAGAAATTTTAGAACAAAATTCAAATTTTTAGTAATTTTATTAAAATTTTCATGAAGAAAATGGAAGGAAATTAGAAGGAAAAATATAAATGGCTTGTTTGTGTAACAATAAATATATTTGAGGTTAAATTGAAATTATGGGATTTATTAGATAACCCTTAAGTGAAATTTGTGTTATGGTAGGTGTTAAAAATTTAATAAGTGCATAATTGAATAAAATAATAATTAATAATAATAGCAATAATAGTAATGATAATAATAATAATAATGATAATAAGGGTAATAAAATGAAATATAAGTTATAAGAATTTTAAAGTATTCCTTAAGCGGCCCATAAATTAAATTCCCAAATAATTAGTAAAGAAATACGTCAAGTGGATAAAGATGAATAAAAAATAATTAATTAGCTCTGTGACAAAATTAAATAATTAAATTAATTATGAGGATTGGATGTTAAGAGTATTTTATTTAATATTTTTTTAGGTGACTAGAATATTTTCAACAAAAAAATTATAATCAATGATAGAAGGATGTTGGTATACTTCTCTCAGGTGAGTAGATAATCCTAATTATACGAAATATTATTTTAAATTATTCATGATGATATTGAATATTGAATTATTAGAAATACTGAAATGTAAATTCTGAAGTTGTACGATTTTGAAATTTCTGATATTCGTACATGGATAATTATTTATCTCTAAAATATTGGAAATATGTCTAAAGCATAACCTTGTAACTAACGGCAGTTGACGTTAGCCGTAGTGCACTGCGATTGGTATTCTGATAGGGTTAAGTATGATACCTTTACCTCTATATTCTGTTTGAGGCCGAAAGTCATTATGATATTTACTCAGAGTCTATAGTCGTATGAGTATCTGTTCAAATTTGTTATCACTAGCCTTGGGCTAGCTCTATACTCTGTACTTATAATTGGTTCTGTAGGAGATTCCCAATTACATTCTGTTGATAATTTTTCTCTGTTTAATATCATTGAATTATGTCTGTATGATATATGGTTTTAAATTTTGAAAGACGTGCCACTATAAGTTTGTCTTAATTTTTGCAATATTAGAATTACCTGCTCACTGAGTTTTTACTCACCCCATTATTTAACATTTTTCAGATCTCAGTGCCAATCCAGAACGTCCACCTTTAGAATTTTAATCTTAGCGATTAATTCCTTGGTGAGCCTAATCTACTGTTAGAGCTATGTCTTTTAGTATTTTTATGATTCTGTTTAGTTACTCTCTGGTAAATAGGCTAAATGTTTAATGTATTACTATGGTGTGTCAAAAACTATCTGTATGAAAAATTATGTGATTTATGTTTGTTTAATATGTATTTATATAAATTCTGTCATTATAAGGGTTCCGACAGGTTTGCGAAGATAAGTAACACTTCATCTTCGTACCAATCACGCCTTACCGGCTTAGGTCATGAGATATCCTTTATACAATGTGAATGTTTGATTTTAGATATTCAGTTTGCTTATTTATTTTGGTTCTTGCACATAAGCAATGTAAATTCTTGTCTCTTTTCTCAAGTCCATGATTGTTCCTGTGTCCTATTTATGTTGTTAGAAACATTTGCATTTGATACTACTAACATGGTTTAATACATTGGTACAGTGGATTAATGTTATTTATTCCCGTACTTAAACTTTTAAGTTGGTTTTATAATTAAATATTGTGTTTCGTTATTTTATCTAGTATACATGACATTTTATATATATATATATATATATATACATGCATGCACACACATTTCTTTTAATTTATTTTGAGCGGGTTGGTCTTCTTTGATGACAATAGTTGAAATGAATTGTATTGATAGTTATATTTAAGTGTAAACCCACAAATAAAACTTTTATTTGGGCTTGTTTTTTTTTTTTTGAAACTTTCTCATTTTTAAAATCAGTTTCTAGAAATTTGTTTTAGATTAAAACCTTATTTTGATCCCTTAATTAGAGTTATTTTTTAAGTTAATTCCTTACTCAATTTAATAAGTAATTTGATCAGCCAAATTTCATCCAATGTGATCCCTCCTCTGACACGGTTAACTGAGATAGTGGCGGGGCAGTTGAAAAAAAAAAGCTGTAACTCTATTTGCTAACTCTGAAAAATTTTAAAACCTCCTGCCATGTCATCGATGTTCTGTGTTTCCATACTACTAGCCAGCCTTCCTCCACCTTCTTCCTCTTAGTGCGACTCAGAGGAATGGCCGATTAGCATCTCAGAAGGCTTTATCTTCCTCTACTCCACATTTCTTACTTATCGACATTCCCCTTTGGTCTGCTCTCACTCTTCTCCTCACACAATGCTCCTTTAAGCATGATCGACACTCAAGACAATGGGGAAACACCGATTAGCATAGTGGGCTTCCAAGGTAAGTCTATTGCGCAATTTTCGTTTTCTGGCATTTCCCATGTAGATTATTGTCATTATCTGTCTGAATATGATTGTTCCCAAGTTGATTAACTAGGTGATGAATATTGATGTTTGGCATGGGATGGGTGCTGGAATATGCGTTTTGGGTGCTGGAATATGTAATTTCTTTGTTTTGTTGTTGTTGTGAATCCATTATGAAAATTTTCTGACTGTCAGTCACAAGTCTGCCAATTTAGCCATTTTGTTTTTTATCTGACTGTCAATAACATTTTGTGAATCAGATTGTTTCCTTAAGCATTATGATGGGTTAACACGAAAGGTACTTGAGGATCCCGATTGTGGGTATGTCTGAGGGACAAAGATAGATGTCTCCTCTCTACAAAAAAGCCTCAAATTATGGCTTAGGGTGGTCAAGGTTCACAAAGTTGGTTTTAAAAATAAGATTCTATCTTTTATTTAGATATGCCTGAAAGTAAATTATAAAAGACAATTGAAAAGAATAAAGAAGAGATATGAATAATAGTAATCAGTTGAGAAAAAAATTATAATACATACATACATACATACATACATATATATATATATATATATATATGAAGAAAAGACATGATCTTCTATTCAGGTTTCTTTCCTTCTGAGTTTTTTCTTTTTGTAGTGCATATGACTATGTTCTTAACTTCAGCATACAAATAATGGTATTTCTATATTGTTGAGGTAGAGGAATTATTATACTGAAGTGATATGTATCAATAGCTAACAAGTATATTATCCAATATCAATCCATCCACAAAATCTTGTTTATGAATAATTATATCTTTAAATGGCTTCTTCAAAAGGTAAATTACTTATGTTATCCGTAGCACCCAATATCCTGATCTCTCTTATTAGAATTTCTTTATGTGTGACAAAAGTTATTAGTGAACCTGACGCAAAAGCTGTCTTTATATAATGCTGAGAGAAAGTCATATATGAAGTGCTTCTGTTTCTTTATGATCCATCAAAGTATTGGAAGAACTCCAAAAGGTGTTTTAATCTTTTTTTTTTTTTAATGTTCAAATCTAAACACGTCTTGTCTACAACTGCTTCTATTCGTTCATTCGTTCTTGTTCTTTTCCCCTTATCTACCACTGAGAATGAATCAACATAGACTTGAAAGAATAGCAAATAAATAAAACTTATGCTTTCAGTATTTAGTTGGAAATATGTCAACGAAGTTGAAAACAGTTTTTAAATACTCGGATAAATTATAGTCTACTTTGATATGAAATAAGTTTGTTCATCTCTTTATTCCTTAGGTGATTTGAACATTCGAGTTGAAGTATTTATTTATGTTGTTGGTGACTTTTATGCAGGGGCCAAATCAGACAGCTGGAACAGTTGAATTCCTCTTATATGTATTTTTTGATAAACAATTGCTGCTGGAACAGTTTTAGAAGAATTGAATAGAAAAGGACTTATTGACAAAAGCGATGGTGCTTGTATAATATTTGTTAAAGATAGCGAAATCTAATCATTTTTTGCTCCAATTGCTTAGTGTATATAAGCAACTGCGCACTTGTTTGTGCCTACAAAAAGCTATTTTGTGGCATATTTCAGCATTGCTTGAGTAACATAATTGTATTGGTTTATTAAAAGCTATGAGTTATCTTATGACTGAAGTTCTTATAAGCTTCTTATTCATATCAATTAAAAATGGAAAATATATGTGGATAGAGTAAAACTTAATCCTTATATCTATATATTGACTTAGAAAAGGAAAAAAAAAAAAACTTCAGTTTGCCTAAACATAATACAAATACAGTAACTCTCCTGTTGCCAAAATTGTTGTTACCAAGAGTTCTGCTAAAACTGTGAGGCTGTCAAATTTATGCTGGAAATTTATGTTGTAAACTGTGAGGCTGTCAAGAGTTCTGCCATCAAGGCATTTTTATGCTATCAAGAGATGAGCTATTAAATTTTTGCTGTAATATGGTTGCTGTGAAATTTATTGATGTCCTGTGATACGGTTGCTGTGAAATTTTTTGCTGTTAAGATTTTGTACTGTCAATCCTTAAATTATCAGTTTTTTAGTTGTTGGAGAATTATCAGCTCCTCTGTCATTTGTTCTTTACGACCTTCAATCTTCAATGATTAAGTCACATCACATTACATGTAAGATAGTCTAAAAGGCAAATCACATAGCTAAAAAACAGTTCATTAACATTCAAACACATATCTTCACTTAAGCTTATCCATCTAGCAGTTAAAAACCAAAATATAATTATGATAGAGCCCACGACACCCATGACACAAAACATTACTACCGCCATATACTTTTATTTACTATCCTAATACAAGTAATACTTCAAGTTTAAATACGAGAATATAATTATGATAGAGCCCATGACACCAATGACAGCCACAATATTTGCCAATATCTTCACTTTAAGCTTTTCCTTCTCGCAGTTAAAACACTTTGGGTCCTCTACCTATTCAAAGAAATTGCAACCTTCAGCTACAGTAGCTGGTTTCACAAAAGGAGCAAGTTTCTTAGATATGGGAGTTCTCAAGTATTGAAAAGATACCATAATATATAATGCAACGAGTGTGTTGACAATGAGAATGTATAACACGTATAAGTACAACTTAGGATTGTTAATGGCTTAGGATTCTTAATGACCAAGCCAGGCACGCGAACCAAACACTAATATCTACTATTTCACTAAGTGTTACGCATACGAACATATAAAATATGAATAAGTGAAGCTGAATGAAATATTCAATTTCAATACTACAGATTATGAAATATAAATAATTTTTATTAGACTTAGTATAATTTAAATTGTATTTGAATAATTTTTTATTATATATAATATTTTAATTATATAATTATATATTTTTATAATTATTTATTAGTTAAAATAAACTTTTATAAGTTTGTGTTATAAGTATACATCTTCTTTACGAGTTTATGTAAACTTACAAGTTTAATAATCTTATATTCATTTAATAAGTTTATTGTTGACATTTCTCTCTCACTAATTTTTTATTACCAATTTTATATACATTGTTTAATTTATTATATTTTTCTTATAAATATATTATTAAATTTAAGTTTTTGTTAATACTTATAAATGTTATTGATTTAAAATGTATTAATATATAATAAAATAAGATAATTTTTTCAAATTAAATACTTGTTCAATCTTCCTCATTTCTTTATTCTTTTTGCTTAGATGTCATGTCAAAATTGGCCATTTCATTATGACTTTCTTGTGGACGCAAGTCTTCAAAGTCGGAAAGTTTGGGCCTACGATCTCATTGACCTTTTTTGGTTTGGTCTAATAAAAAACATTGAATTGAAAATACTAAAATTTAACTCTAAGTTATGCCTGCAAAATTTAATTTTGATATGAAATTATTGTAAAAACTTGTTCTGTATTTAATGAATTATATTGATGAAAAAATTTAATTTGATATGAAAGTTTTCAAAGATAAATCACGGGTATGAAAAATCATGTTTAATCTAAATTAATTTTTTTAAAATTAAATTGATTCAAAATCACTTTTCTTTAATTCTAATTCTAACACATACTAAGCACGTTTCAAATTTACACTCATTGTCTAAAATTCATAATACTAAAGGAATCAGACAATGAATACCATTAAAATAAATTATTATAAAGACAATAAAATCAATTCGAAAACATTAAGAAAATTATAAACTTATATCTATTAAGTTTGATTGTTTCAGTGACACCAAAACATTTCTTGACTCAGTCGTACTAGATGAACACTTGGGGTGCATTGGATGGGCTAGAAAGTACGTCATTTGGGCTAAGGATGGACCAACCCATCCCACTATGATGAGTGGGCCTGATTATGATTCAAATGTTGTGTGGTTGATCTTTCACTTGAAGTTGGGAGTCTCTGAGAAATATCATCTAATTATTGCCATGTTTACTAGTTTTATAGTTTATCTATCTAAAGTATACTAAAATTTTAATTAGATTACAATACATTCTTTTCTTTCTTTCTTTCTCTCTCTCTCTCTCCCTCTCTCTTCCCCACTCCAAATTAACTAGAAATTGACGTAGGAGATTGAGTCAAATACTAATAATCATCGACTAAATATTTATTAAAGAAAAAAAAAATCCAAACAATATGCTACCAACATAAATTCTTGTCAGATTTTCATTAATTTAAACCGGTATGTACAAATTTCATGATATCATCTTATCATTCTTATATAAATGAAATATTCTAACTATATACAAAACAATTTACTATCCATTGCGGTACTTTATGCTTTTCTCTAAGGTCAACCGTAGTTTTCATGACGACCTCAATGATCATAATTAGTACATAATTTTGCATATACAACGCAATTATTTTGGCCATCCAAAAAACTTATAAATTTACTGTTTCAACCTTTCTATTGGCCAATTCAATTAATTTACAATAAAATATTTCAATGTCATTAAAAATGCTTATATGCCTTAAATTCACGTAATTCTCGTCAGCTTCACCTCCCATTTCTAATGTTATACCCAACACAAAACCTTGATGCTCCAAATTACGAAAATAACATTAAACATACTTATCAATCATAATTATCTTAATTGTAAATTCTAATACCATACTAATTCCCAAATAACTCCATCATTGCCTCTTTTTTAATTCTTAAATTGTCCAATATTACCCGTTGGGTCAACATTAACCAAGTAATTTATTTAGTAAATTATAATCATTTCATTTGTCGAGTTTTTTCTAATCAATAATTACATATAAAATAATTTGAGAAAAATTTTCAAGTGACTTACTATTTCAACAATAATTTCTAACAACTCAACTTGTTCTCTTAATGTTGCATTTTCTACTTTGTTTAAGGGACACCGAGCTCCTTACTATTCAGACCAACATTTGTTGGTATAATGATGATATTATATGATTTGATGTACACACTAGGTTGCATATATTACTAAGAATCAATCATAACATTTGATTTAAAATACTAAGAATCTAATGTATTAACAACTGTAATCAGAATAGGTCCAACTTCAAATTGCATGTTCAAATAAAATTATCATTAATTATATCTATAAATATATAGTGACATCGTGCAAGCCGAGCATGACTTTAAATAAAAAGTAATATGTGAATTTTTTTTCTTTTAATATTTCTAATTAGTCCAAACCACCCAAAAAGTTGAAAGAGATCGTAATGTTATGGAGCATAGCAGGCATGACTTCATTCAAATCCATACAAGTCCATTTCTTCTTTTTCATCTTTATATAATTGTGTCCCTCGTCAGTATAGACTTCGTCAATGTTTCTTGTTTTCGGTGTTCCGAGTATGACTATGAAGACTTGTGAGTTGCGTCCACTATAGAGTCATTCACACAATGAAATCGCCATTCAATAGTGACATCTTAGCAAAAAAAAAATGATCACGGAGAAAGATTTCTTGAAGAAATTTCCTAGCCAGTTCTTTCAAAATTGTACAACAATAATGATTCTCTGCAAAAAAAAAAAATATATATAAACCCACAAAACTCTCATAACCAAAATTACTTTACTTCAGAATCCAGGAATGTAGATAACCTGATGCAATACTACTCTGTCTTTGAACCCTTCATCCTAATAGAAAGTCATTTGTCTCAGATTCTACGCCCATTTAGCACTGCAAGTCTCAATTCTAAAATTACCATTAATTTCTTGCAAAAAAATATTACTATTATTAAACAACGAAAGGCATCTATGTTCCAAGAAAACTAAAGCAAAAGAAAGACAATTATATGTTAATCATAATCTATTTTGTATTAGTGTCGTTGCTTATTTACAGTTTTATATATATGGGATCATTTTTTGTGCATTCATAATTTTAAGTATACTAATATTACTAATTATAATATAAGAATATAATTATAATAATATTAACATAATAAATAATAATATTACAATTATATCTCTATATTATAATTGAGTACAAATCCAAGATGTGTGATAACAATTGTTCCATGACAGAAGTTTAGGTGTGGAGTTGAATTACAATCAAAATGTGGTACTTGTACTAAGATATTATTAAAGAAAAAGAGTTACGATCTAATTATATATATATACACATATACACACACACACATATATATATATATATATATATACATATATATATATATATATATATTCTTACCCATTGATTTAGATGAGGCTGAAAAGTTTGTTCATAACCTTTTGAAATCCTTACACAGCTAGTAAGATTGTTGTCTTATGTACGTTAATTATCATCTATTTTATATATCTTTGTTTAAATAGGTGCAATATATTGCATATGCCTTTAATTAATTAATTACTGTAAGTAAAATAGATGTTTAACACAAAAAATGTTACTTGTATTAATGTTCGTGTTATTAATTTCAGTTATAACTCATAAGAATATCAAATAGTAGTTACATATACAATCATAACACAAATCACAAAATGTTAAATATGTTGGAATAATTTTAATATTTTATGGATTAGCATTAACTATTTTATTATATTAGTACCTTATTAATTCTAATTAGGCAATTAATGTTATAATTTATAAATTGAGAATGAATTGGGTTTTATTTTAATATGTGTGGATAATCGGTGATGGGTTCGATTATCTACAAGCCCGCTGGGTAGAAACCCAACCCACAGCCCAAGAGTATTAGTAATTATCCCTTCATATTACTAATCCAAGATTGTTATCTAGAGAGAGATTTTATGGGCTTAATTTAAATTTAAACTTGTTTTAAAGATTCTGGAGGATTTTACTGAATAATATTGATTAATTATTTAAAGATTTTGAAGGATTTTACTGAATAATATTGATTAATTATATTATTAAATAAAATCCTATAAATAACACATTGAAGCCCTAGCTTTGACATACTAAATTTGTCATTCTCTCTCAGCCGTCAAAACACTCTGAAAAAATGCTCTTGGGCATTGTGGGTTGAACTTGTTAGATTCAACCAATACTCATATCAACGATGTCGTCTTCATCAGGTCAAATTGTTAATTTATTTATTCTCCCAATTTTTGATCATGTTTAATTACATGTTTTTAATTCCGCTTTCAAATGGTATCAGAGCCATGGTTTGATGGACTATGAAATTTTTTAAATTTCCTTTCTCTAATCTCGTCATCGTAACATGATTTAGCATATTCTAGTTTCTCTTCTTCCTTTTCCTTCTTCTTCTTTTTGAATGGTCTTCATGGTAATGTAAGGGTAAAAAGAGTTGGCTATGGTGTGAAAATATAATTGAGTTTAGAACACACCATAATATTGTATAACCAATCTCTTTTGGCCTATGGTCATTTATCTTAAAATTTTGTCACTATGACCTTCTATGAGCCCATTTAAGGTCTAAGAAGGGTCGAATTAGAGGAGATTGAGGTTAGATAAATATTTGAAATATCTAGGGAAATATTGTGTAAGCTATAACAAGCTTAGGATAAGAATTTTGACATGAAAAAATTTTTTATGTAAAGACTAGACATAATACATAACAATATGTTCAGTTCACTCTCCTTGATTATGTGTAAATAAATTATAATCAATTTCTTTGCGTTAATTATTAGATTTTATTCCTAATTTAAGCACATGCGTTAAAAGGAATAAGTTGCGTGTAGGAATTGTAATGACTTTGGTTCACATACACCTATTGATTGTGTGTTCACCTATCGTGGGCCCAATCATGGTGATATGTCTTTTATAAATTAATTTATACCGTATTTGTCATTTAATTTCCTACATTTTTTTTTGAATAATTTAATTACCATAATCAGGGATAAGTTTGAATATTGTAATAAGTTCACTAAAGAGAGTGTATGTAAATATTATGTTAACAATGGACATGCCCTATCGGTGTGACATTGTCAATATAATTTTGTGAATAAGGCCTGTTTGTGGCTTGTCAACGGCGATTTGCTAATTGATGTATTCATGGTTTCTTATATCCTATCGATATGGAAATTGTGGGTGCATTTTGTGTCGTTTCTCTCGATAATAAGCTTCCCTGGTATGTATGAATTTTCTTGATTTATCATAGTCCAAGCCCTTAGGCAGGATATGATGAGTATTTTGTTACACAGTTGCTGAAGCTTGTTACGGAAACTTTGTTATATATATAATTATGTGTCTGGGACATAATTATATGTTTCCTATTTGTTTTTCCCTCAGCATCTCTGTTCTTGCAACTATTTATAGTGAAAACTCTGAACAAAATAGACTACGATAATTGGATTGAGTTCTTGATATGTATCTAGTGATCACCAAGGGAAGTTTAGGTATGAGAGAATCTAAGCAAGCGGATCTCACCGCTGAGTCTAGCGCTACTGACAAGGCTTACCATAAGCAGTGGTATGAGTCCCGTAAGATTTGTTTGACTGTCATCAAGTATACGATTGACAAGACTATCAGACAAAGTATTCCTAAGAAAGACACCACAATTGAATATTTCAAAGCGGTCAATAAGAAATTTAAGAAGTTAAAAAAAAAAAAAAGGCCTATTATCTCTCTGTGTTATATAACACTCACTATGACGAAGTATCAAGAGTGCATGATGAAGCTTGTTAATTGCTACAACAAGCTGAAATCCTAGATGTGGACTTGGATGAGAGCAACCTAATTTATAGAGTTCCCTAATCCCTTTCTACTAAATATGGGGTCTTGAAAACCACTTATAATTCCCAAGAATAAGAGTGGTCTATTAATCATATGATGTCTAAAATGACCCAAGAGGAAGAATCAATAAAGAAGGTGAATTCTCATAATTAATGAACTATATTTCACATAGTTCATCTAGAAAGGCTGGAAATGTGAAATTGAAAAGGAAAGGAAAGTGAAGGCAATGTCTATGGCAAGAAAACGTATGGACTCAAGAAAAGCAATAAGAATAATAAACCATCCTTGGATTGGAATGAAGTTCGATTACAGTTAGCTATGTAGGCACTGTAATCACGGTGAAAACTTGCATGAGGATGTGCTGTGTGTGGATGACATCCTATTGGCTAGTAACTCAATGTGCTTATTAAATGAGACAAAGCACATTTTGTCATGCCACTTTGATATGAAATATGTAGGTGAAATTTTTTTTTTTAAAAAAAATGAATTTAGATTCACCGTAATAGATCTTGTGGGATTCTTGGTTTGTCTCAAGCAACTTATATTGAACAAGTGCTCAAGAAATTTGATATGTATTCTAGCACTCCTTGTGCACTTGTGCAAAGTGGTGATAGGTTGTTTAAATCGTTATGTCTTAAATGATGAAAAGAGAACTTTGATAGACAAAGTTCCATGTGAATCAATTACTAATGGCCTAATATATAGGCTCAAGTGTGCACATATTTGAACTTTTTTTTTTCCATGTTGGTGTGCTTGGCAGATATATGTAAATAATTCTGGACATGATTATTAGAAAGTTACAGAGACAGTTATGATGATCTTGAACCCACTTCTGATTACATCTATACGATGTTTTTAAAGGAGTTGTTTTGTTGAAAAGTGTCAAATTGACATTTACAACTGCCTTATATATATATATATATATATATATATATAAATGAAGAGTATGTCGCTAGTTTTGTGATTGTCACTTTTTAAGGAATATGGTCAAGGAAATCAATTTCCGTCATGTGTATATTTTAAGTCTTGACCATTTTGTTGTGACATGACTCTATTATACGCTTCTCTTAAAGTTACAGGAATTTCAATTATATCAAATTTTGATAGTCAATTCCTGTTTGTTGGATAAAAGATCTGTATATCTCATACTCATTTTAGGTGATCCATTTATCAACACAAACCCATTAGAGTTTTGGAAATATATGACTCTTGGGTATATTCGAATTTTGATGTGTTGTTTTAGTAAGAGTCTGAGTTGTGTTCTTAAGGAACACTTTGACATATTTTGGCACTTATAACATTTGTTTCCCTATCAGATTTAATGTTTTGGTTATGCCAAAATTTTAGATATAATTCAGAATTGAAATTTTGCTAGCATTTATAACAATGCTTTCCTTATCGGATTTAATATCATTGATCCATGATTTCATTTCTGAATTTTTGTTATCTCATACTCACATGGTTCACATTTGCAGTGAGCGCATGATGACGGATCTATTGACCAATGCCTACCCATAGGAGTAATTCAAACTATATAACTCATATGGGCCTTGTTGAATTTTGATGTAGCCTTGGTCTAGTAGAAGTATGAGTTGAGTCCTTAAGGGGCTTTTGTGGTGCAATTTGACACCAAATTTATGAGTTGAGTCCTTAAAGGGCTTTTGTGGTGCAATTTAACACCAAATTTCAGAGTTAAGTCATAGAGGACTTTTGCATTGTAATATGATGCTTCAAATGTCATTCTATATTCCATTCTATTCAGATATTGAAACTAATTTGTGACAATATTAATATCATTTGTTTCCCTATCGGATTCAGTGATCTTTGTGTGTAGTTTCATTTCTGAATTTTGTATGGTTTATATATATACACATATTCATGTATTTATGTGAATATTAATTGCCTAATTATGTATTTGTTTATTAATCTAATAATTTAATTAATGCTATCCAAGTGGGAGATTGTTGGAATAATTTTAATATTTTATGGATTAGCATTAACTATTTTATTATATTAGTACCTTGTTAATTCTAATTAGGCAATTAATGTTATAATTTATAAATTGAGAATGGACTGGGTTTCATTTTATTTTATTTGTGGGTAATCAGTGATGGGTTCGATTATCCACAAGCCCATTGGGCAGAAACCCAACTCACAGCCTAAGAGTATTATTAATTATCCCGTCAGATTACTAATCTAAGATTGTTATCCAAAGAGAGATTTTATGGGCTTAATTTTGATTGATTAATTAAATTTAAAATTGTTTTAAAGATTCTGGAGGATTTTACTGGATAATATTGATTAATTATATTATTAAATAAAATCTTATAAATAACACATTGAAGCCCTAGCTTTCATATACTAAATTTGTCATTCTCTTTCTGCCGTCAAAACACTTTGAAAAAACGCTCTTGGGCATTGTGGGTTGAACTTGTTAGATTCAACCAATACTCATATCAACGATGTCGTCTTCATCAGGTCAAATTGTTAATTTATTTATTCTCCCAATTTTTGATCATGTTTAATTACATGTTTTTAATTCCGCTTTCAAATGATCACAAATTGGGATAATAAATAAATTAATAATTTGACCTGATGAAGACGACATCGTTGATATGAGTATTGGTTGAATCTAACAAGTTCAACCCACAATGCCCTAGAGCGTTTTTTCAGAGTGTTTTGACGGCAGAAAGAGAATGATAAATTTAGTATATGAAAGCTAGGGCTTCAATGTGTTATTTATAAGATTTTATTTAATAATATAATTAATCAATATTATCCAGTAAAATCCTCCAGAATCTTTAAAACAATTTTAAATTTAATTAATCAATCAAAATTAAACCCATAAAATCTCTCTTTGGATAACAATCTTAGATTAGTAATCTGACGGGATAATTACTAATACTCTTGGGCTGTGGGTTGGGTTTCTGCCCAATGGGCTTGTGGATAATCGAACCCATCACCGATTATCCACAAATAAAATAAAATGAAACCCAGTCCATTCTCAGTTTATAAATTATAACATTAATTGCCTAATTAGAATTAACAAGGTACTAATATAATAAAATAGTTAATGCTAATCCATAAAATATTAAAATTATTCCAACAAAATAATGTTTTCAATTAATGAGAAAAAGTAATTGTGAACTTTAACTTCAACTTTAGTTTATCCTACTCTAAATTATCTGGTATCCATGTCTTTTATGCTTCTATTTTTTACAATATTTTTTTTCGCTAATTTTATTGGAAGTTATTCGAAAAGCTTCTTTTGTGCTAGCTGGATTCATATATGTTCATTGCAAAAAAGATGCTTTTGAACTGCCACAAAAGAACAAGCCATCGTGTCATGGACCAGAGAGGAAGGCATTGTCAGGAAATTAGATTCTATTACAAAATAATGGTTTGGAGGAGTTAACCATTTCTTCGACAGAGATTTTTCTTCTTGACTTTTCAAACACTAAATACTGTGAATCGCATAAAAGAGCGAAGCTTGAGAATTTTTGTGTGGTATACTAAAATGATATGGATAATGAGGCTTAAACATATATATAAAAAACGAGAGATAGAAAACTATGCCATCAGGAAATATGTTTATAATTTGCAAAATATGTAGCTTTGACAAAGTCAGAAAGGGACAAGTCACACCAAGTCTGGGGACCAGAGAAGATGGCTCAACACGTAATGCTGTAAAGCTATCTTTTTCCTTCCATAATCAGCATCCAAACATGTCTATTTCGGCAAGTCATTGAGAAATTGATTATTTGATATATATTAATTCTACAATTGTCAGTAGCATGAGTTAAGGTGTTATTCCTATAGTTGTGAAAAAAAAAAACAGAAAGAAAAACAAAACCAAGGAGTTATTCTTATAAACAATATGGGCCAAATAATAATAATAATATATTACATATTGTACTCCATGTCATTTGGTTCGATAGTTTTCTTTTCTTTTTCTTTTTTTGTTTCTTGTGGTTGTGGTTTAATTGAAGTATTATCCCAATACATTTTTAGTTTGTTCTATCATGAATTAACTACTATATGTGATATATTTTGTTTAAATTTTAAAGACTGTAAACATGCAAATGTTAGGCTAATAAACAGTTTAAAATTATTATAATACTATTGTTAGAATTAATAACCAAACAATAATTGGGCAAAACTATAGTTTTCAAACCCAAGTTTGTGAAAGAACAAGCCGCGTGTATAGTATTAATACATGACATTTCAAGAACTTTTAGACAACGATGGTTTGGACGTGTAAACTACTCTTCCAGAGTTTTCTATTTTTATTTTTTATTGACTTTTCAAACACTTGGTGTAAATACATAAAAAAGAGTGAGAATTGAAAATTCTTTTATGGTATGCCAAAAAAATGAGGGATTACATTCAAATTTTTGAAATTCTCTAATATCATTAAGCATTTAGTAAGTGATTTAAGATTATTGAACATTTCATTTTAAATTATAAGTTGAATTGCTAATTTTTCTTTTTCTTTTTAGATTTTTCATATAGAAAAAAGGAGGAAATTGGAATGGGACACTTATATGGCTTGATTAAATAGCCTTGAATGATAATGTAAGTTGAATGAAGGATTTTGAAATTTGGTTGAATAATCGCTTATGTGACATTGGTGTTAATAGTGGGTTATGGGAATTTTTATAAGTGCATAATGAGATATATTAATTAAAACTGAAGGCCATAAGCATTTTTGGAATATTATCAATGAATTTGAGCAAAAAAAAAAAACATTTCTCAAGATATTGAGAAGTAAGAGAGGCAAGTGGAATTGAAAAAGTTATGGAAAGTCTATTTTAAGATTTGAGAATTTTTTTAATTAGTGGAAATTTATATTATGAGTTAAAAGTGAGTGAATGACTAGATAAAAATAGGTAGGTAAAAAGAATTAAATGGTTTAAATTATGCATGAATATAAGAGGTTAAGAGCATTTTGCTTAATGTTATAGATGTTTAAGACAATTATCAACAAGAAGATTGTAAATGAAGTTAGAAAGTGGTTAGTATAACCCTTTTCAAGTAAGTAGATATTACTAACTATACCTATTTTCTATATTTTAAGTTTTTCCTATCATTTAATTTATATTTTTATGCTCTACCGCCCTAGGAATAGGCTTCCTAAATAGGTATTGTATTTTTTGTGAACTATCCTAAAAATCTTGACAAATATTATGAGAATTTGTTATATAATTATCTATTTATAATTGCATCAACTATTGAGAAATGATTTACTTTTTGAATGACTTTTAAAAGGATTTAAATGAAAGATTTCTATATGATATCTGTAGAATTCTAAATGAATTTGTTTTGTTGTAAACTTTTTGGATTGAAGCAACATTGTGTATTTATTTAAAACTGTTCATGTTATAAATGAAAATGTTTTCTCATAAACTCGCTAGTGCAGTATTTGCATCTAATGGTAGTAGATGTTAGTCATGATGCACCATGAACTGTATCATTGTACTGAGGCATTTATGTCATTCCACTGATTGTTCATGAGCTAATTTGCTCACTACCAATCACTGTACTGTATTGTTATTGCTAGTAATAACTAGCATATGATTATTGTTTTACTATTTGATTTTGTGGAATGTCATTCCATTGCCATGTTTTGAAAACTCAAGGTTTAAAAAGGGTTATTGATATTTTTTATTTTTGCAAAGTGTCTTTGATTGATATAAAGCATGAAATTTTTATTATATGATTCATGTTTTACTTAATTTTAATAATTTCTGTTTTTATATCATTATACAATTTAAAGGTAGCAGCAAAATGATTATGAAAAATTCTATCATCCACGTCTATTTCCCTCTCGGTATAATTTGTAATATTTACTCATTGAGTGATTATCATTCACCCTTATTTCTCTACATTTTTCATATAACAGTGTTAAGTCTGAACCTTCCGCAATGTAGTGTTAAGATAGACTCTTTTTAGTAAGCCCTACATTGTCTGCAAGGATAAATGTATTCTTTTGTTGTGAATAATGTGTATAGTGAACTCTAGTAACTCTGTATGTCACAGGCAGGATTTTGTATGTTTTCTATATGTACTAGACTGTTCGACTAAAAATATTTGTGAGTGTAAAGCTTTCTATATTTTTGGTGTGCATGTCTGTCTATAGAAATTTCGAAAAGTTCATATTTCAGGGGAGACTTTGCCAAAATTTCTATATAAAAATCATATAATGCATTAGATATTTATCGTCACTTTCTATTAATTATATATGTTAACTGACTGGTATGACTTCGTATATCTTTTATGAAAATATATGATTATCTTGATCAAGTTGTATAACTATTGCTGGTTCACAGAAATGGGATATGTTTCACCCTTCATGCCAGTCACATCTTTAATTTAGGGTGTGACAACATCAATATGAAGAGGGTTATTCATGACCCAAGGTATACAAACCATCACTCAACATCCATTTCAACATCTACTTAATCCTTAGAGTCAAATTCAGTTTAGTCACTTCTAAGATGAAAACTTACTTTCCTTTGTCTTCCTTCCCTTCATGTTTTCTTCTATAGACATCACAGGTAGGATGAATTCAATGGGGTCTAGGGTAGTTGTGCCCCTTGAATTTTTAAAATTTTAATTTTTATATGTAATTTTATATTATAATTTTAATTTAGTTATTTAATTTATAGGAGTTTGCCCATTATGAAATGTAAGGATTTGCTTAATTGAATCAAATCTTTGATTTGAAAACTTTTACTTTCCTAAAAATCAAATCCTAAATTTTTCTTTCATCACGCGTATATGATGAGGTACAGAATAGACACATGACAAATCTACCCAAGAGTTGAAATTAACAAGAGAATTAACACTAATATCACTCTTATTTTTTATGGTGGTTTTGTGGTTCACAGTGATCATCAAATTCATAGAATAATACCTCATTTAAAGGCCCATTCAGTTTCTCAGTTTGATAAAAATATTATTTTAATCACTCACTCATTTTTTTATTTTTTTTTAATTTCTTATTCTTTCAAAAGTTTAAATTATTCCTCCACTTAACCACCCTCTATTAACCTACCATTTAAAAAAGCCTATTAAACAGTGACATAAAAAACATCTATATTCTCTTTTCTGTCACATCATCTTGAAAAATATTAAATATCTATCATGAGAAAAATATAGTCTTCCCCCGTTTTTCTCCTACCATCTTCGATTGCCACACAGTGGAAAGCCTACAAAATACGAACTAATTTGATGGCAGCACACCTAATCAAAAGAGAGATCTAACAATACCTGAGACACTCACCAAGAAGAAGGACGCCAAGGGACCCCTGTTCTGCGCGTTTTAAGAAGAGGTGTTATGGCTTCCCGTGGGGGCTTGATGTTGAAGAAGAAGAAAGATGCTGAAAAAGAAAAACCCCAAAACCAAAGAGGCATGATCATACCCCTTTAATTTTCTTGATTTTCAGATCTGCTTGCTTTGATTTTGAGCCTTCTTTGTCTTCCAAATTTCCTTGACAAGACTTAACCAAAAAGCTCAGGTCACGGAAGAACAAGGAATCGTATTAAATTAATATTACAATGAGAAAGGAAAACAGAGCTCCGAAATTGCTGTCAGAGACACAATTGTCATATAAGCTCGGGGTTTGAAAATTGATCAAACAGTCAAAAAGGCTATTTCAAAAGGTAAGGAAACATGGAGAGCTAACGCTGCAGTGAATCGAATAGTGACAAAGACAGAGTAACATGAAACGGAAGGAAGGAGCAAAGAGCACAGAGGGTAAGAGTAAAACAGAGGGGCAAGGGTCATTCATGCACATAAAGTGATGGAGTTAGATAACTTTGTCGGATTAATCCCAAGCATTGACAAATATGTAAACAAGAAACAAACAAACAAAGAATTCATGGGTGCGCGTGACACAGTACAAGTGGTTTGTGTATATAAGATTTGATATGATAGCGTTGAAGAGAAGCAGAAACAGTGATGAAACAGGAGGAAGCTGCTACACATTTCATATTAAGCCAGAAATAGGGGGAAGAGAAAGGGACAACGGATGGGCGTCACTGTTGGGCGTTTAACCACGTGGCAACGGATAGTTGGGCGGTGGGGGGTTTGGAAGGGGAGAAGGAGGCGATGAAATCGGAGACGTTGGGAGAAAAACAGGGGAAGACCTTTTTTTATTCCTCATAATAGATATTTAATATATTTTTTAAAATAACGTGGCTGATAATGTGGCACAAAGAGAGAGTATAAATATTTTTATGTCGCTATTTAACAGGTTACATCAATATTTAACTGGCTATATTAGCAATTTTTGGATGGTGAATCAACAGAAGGAATAGAATAAAGGATGCTTGACTAAATGGGAGACTAATTCAGATTTTTGAAGTAGAAAGGAACCAAAATAAAAATAAAAGAATGACTGGGGATCAAAATGGAGTTTTTGTTTTCTTCAATTTAGACATAGTATTTGGGCCCATAATTGGGCCTACATAATAAGCTAATCAAATAGCTTACGTAAAAGATATGTGAATGTTTAGTTTTCATCAATTGAGAGACTTTGAACCTCTATTTTTATTATCATAATTTCATTAACAAATTAAAGCAAATATTTGAAGACCATTCCTAACATGATTAAAGAGAAACAAGGTCAGAACTTATGATAGTGATCCATCTTGAATTATCAGGTCATCAAGTTTCATTTCTTAAAAGTTAGTGAACGAATAAATTAATACTTGAAAATAATAAATCTGCATGTGACTTGGAGATATTAAAAGAATTATCACTTGTAATGCGTTCATAAATTTTGAAAGAATAATTTATTTATTTATTGGATTGAAAAAATGAACTAAAAACTCTAGAGTCAAATAGCTTTTTTTCTTTTTTGGGGTTTGCCAATGAATGCTTTTGCTCTGCTCATATTATTAAAATATTTTTTATATGATATTTAAGTATTGAATTTTATGTTAATTTTAATAAAAACTATTAATTAATATTTTTGGTGTATTCAAAATTTTGAATGCACTAATATATCCAGTTATGATAGAGGAATATAATTATAATAATATTATTATTTGTATTAATAATATTACAATTATGTCTTTACATAATAATTAGATACACTGATGTACCTAAAATTATGAATGCACCAAAGATGGCACCTAAATATTACTTATATTTTTTATAATTAATAACACATTAGAATTACATTCAATTTGAAAAAGAAATACTATATATATATATATATATATATATATAAAACCTAAAATCAAGAGCACTCAATTTTCTAATACCACGATATAATTTAAAATTAGTACATGACTTTAAACCACATTTTGTTAGAGTTCTTAAAAATAGTACACTGTGAAAATATTTAGACAGTTATACGGTGTTTAAAACTAAAATAATTAATTAAAATGAGCGGATCATCAAAATAACTCAACTATAATATCAATTTTAGAAATAATTGATTCTTTATTTTACCAGTGTTTTAAATGTACGACACTCACTTTTGAATACACCCATGACACCCCTGAAAGAGAAAGTAGTAACAAAAAATTACATATGAAAATTATAAATTTAAAATATTTATAACGAATGATTTTAAAATTTTAAATTATTTTAAAATTTAATTTAAATCTCTTCTTGTAATGAGAATATAATATTAAGTTTAATTATGATAGACTATTAAATAGATATTTAATAGTTTAGATTAATATTAAATTAATATAATTATTTGTAATTATATTTTTATTCTATAAATTTGAATCATTAAATTTTTATTTAATAATATTTTATTATTGAATATAACTTTATATTTTTATTACAACATGAAAGAAGCACTAATCTTGATCTTTGATTTTAAAATTATATTTTGAGACTCCTTTAATGCTTCAAAATAAAAAGTTAAATTTTAAAATTCTTTATAATAAATATTCTATTTTTATTATCCAGTTCTCACTAACAATTATTCGCCGCAGACGATCACAACCCTCGGCTCCAGAAATGGGACAACGAGCAAAGCATACGACACAGACAGACTCGTCTCGATCCTTCAATTTCGTCTAGAACTCTCCACCGCCGCCACGTGTCCCACCACGTGTCGAACCCGCACTGCCTTCTCATCTTTTCTCGACGCCACGAGACTCCCCTCGCCACGTGTCACCCACCCTCCCGAAAATTGCACTGCTACATATAAAGACAAAAAAGAAAATACATCTTCAAAACAAATAACCCAATCGAGAGCAATCCATCGACGTCAATGGCTAGCGACGGAAGCGAGGAGTTCAAGCTGGTGTCGCCGTCGATAAGCAACGGAGGGAAGATTCCCAGGCACTACACGGACGAAGGGCAAGGCGCGAAGAAGAACATATCGCCGCCGTTGGAGTGGTACAACCTGCCGGAGGGGACAAAAACTCTGGCGCTGGTGGTAGAGGATATTGATGCTCCGGATCCGGAGGGGCCGATCGTGCCGTGGGTGCACTGGGTGGTGGTGAACATCCCGGCGACAGTGAAGGGGCTGCCGGAGGGTTTCTCCGGCAAAGAGGAGGAGGCAGGGGGAGATTACGCCGGGATTAAGGAAGGCAATAATGACTGGAAGGTCCCTGGGTGGCGTGGGCCTAGGTTGCCTAATCATGGACATCGGTTCGAGTTCAGGCTCTACGCTTTGGACGATGAGCTTCATCTTGGAAACAAGGTATTGTTGTTGCAACGGGGATTCTCGAAGATGTGTTCATGTTTAATTATAATAAATTATTAAATAGAACTTTAATAGTTTAAAGTAAATATATTAATTTAATATAAATATAAATTATTAAACTTTTATAATTAAATATAAACTCGTGTTTCTATTAATCTAAATTATTGTTATTGTAATGAGCTAGTATTGGTTATGAAAATATAATTTTGTTTCTTTGTTTGTTATAAATGAATCTGGTAAAATTTATCTGATTTGCAATATTCATGGCCAAGGAAAATAGGAAAGTTGACATGGATAAATATTTTTAGAATTCTCTCCGCATGATTTTTGAGAGTTGAAATTTTATTTTTATTGTTTTCGGACATATATATATATATATATACACACACACACGTGTGTGTGTTGTGCAATTATCAATTTTATCTGTTTCTTTTAAATCAAAGGGTAGATATATTAAATCATCTGATCTTTTCTTTTCTTTTATTTTTAATTAATATTTCTTTCACTTATTGATTTACAAAAAAAAAAGAGTTATATTAATTACATTTGTTACAATAAAAGTATTTTATACTTATTCTTTATAAAATAATAAATATTAATTATATATTTAACTAATAGAAAATAGTTATTTTATAGATTTTTAATAAACTATATTTATAATAAATTATTATTATTATCATTATTTTTTTAAATATTTTATAATAAAGGAGACAGTTGCTAAAATAAAACTTATAAGTCATCCATGAAGAACATATTTCCTTCGGGAAGAAAATTGTGAATTCAGAAGTCTTTTTCAAATTATTATATTACGAGAAAGTGAAAAATTTATTAAAGGAAATATTCTGATTTGATTTCGCATCTGATGTTGCCAGGTAACGAAGGACAAGGTTATGGAGGCGATTGAAGGGCACGTGCTAGGAGAAGCGGTGTTGATGGCTAAATTCTGACCTCTCGTAAAAATTTAGTAATATTGTAGTGCGTTCAATGCAGTGGTATTAGAGTTTTTGTGCGTATTTTGAATGTGACGTCAGTGAGATTACAAATTATAAGATTATAAAATCAACTTTTCTGAATCCAAGTTGATTTCTTGTTTAT
Source organism: Delonix regia (assembly GCA_037074485.1). Lineage (NCBI taxonomy): Eukaryota > Viridiplantae > Streptophyta > Magnoliopsida > Fabales > Fabaceae > Delonix > Delonix regia. The sequence continues at coordinate 1,994,281 of CM073460.1, read as the reverse complement.
TATTTACTATTATTTCCAGCGAATTATTAAGCATTGATGGAATGCAGCAATATTGGTCGTTTTGGTAGATTATCTACCCAAAAGAAGAAAAAAAAAATTATTGTATATAATATAATAGGCTAACTGAAGCTTTAGGGGGCAAGTATTTTTTAAATGCAATTTAAAAAAAAATTGCGATAGGAAATTAATTTGTAATTTAGATGAGATATGAATGACTAATTAACACAATATGCATGGAATGAGAAAATTTGTGAACTATATTAACATTTAGTATGTTATCATGAAATAGGGCTAAAAGAAAAGTATGTGATCGAGAAATTTGAAGTAGTATGACTGGAGCACGACCTATTATTCCCAAAATTATTATATCATGTAACTAATGCTATATGTCAAAAAATCGTCATTGAAATTTAAATATTTACATTTCAAATATATTTATAAAAGATAACTCTAAATAAAAAAGTATTTAAATCTGATGATTTGCTCCCTGCATGACGACCATGATATTCTTTTACCAATCAAAAGATTGTTTGGCGTAGGTTTTTAAACGCAGTTGATATTGATCAAGAATATGCTTCAAAAGGCTATCTAATTAAATGAAAGAATGAGTTTTGAGATATATATACGGACATGAAATATAGAAAATAAAATGTTAAAATGCATTTAGGATATGTAGGAATGATCTCTTAATTTTAAAAAGTTTAAACTAATTTGTTTAAATTTAAAATTAACATATTCACTAAAAATAATAATGATTTGAACAAAAATTAAGAGTTATATGCCTGTTTTACCAAAATAAACTTTAAAAAAGAATAATCATAGAGTTAATTAAAATACTAGAGAAACTAAAATACACAAGCCCATTGCCATGAATCAACCAAGTTAGCTAGTAATTAATCATATCCTTTGATAAGGTCGTAGAGTCCCAATACTAGATATAATAATAAAGTAAATATTAAAAAAGAAAAAGAAAAGAAAAATTACAGAATCTTGTATACAGAATAATATTATTAATTTGATTTCTATCAGTTGAAAAAAAAAAAACAAAATTAAATTAACCGATGCCCTCCAAGTGTTATCAAAGGTGTCAAAGCCATATGACTACACCGTGACACATGTCGCACCACCTCCATATATAAACACAGTTCATCTTACTCCGTATTATTAGATCTCCAAACCAGAAAAATAAATAAATAAATAAATAAAATCATCAGAGTTTATCATCATATCAATGGCGAGCAAAGAGTTCAAGTTAGTTTCATCTGCAATAAAAGACGAAGAAGGAAGAGGAAAATTACCAAGATACTGCACACAGGAAGGTGTAGAATCCAAGTGGAACATATCGCCACCTCTCGAGTGGCACAACGTGCCTGAGAAAGCCAAGAGCTTGGCCCTGGTGGTGGAGAACGTCGACGCCGCGGACCCAAGAGGCCGCCTGGTTCCGGTGACCCACTGGGTGGTGCTGAACATTCCGCCGTCGCTGAAGGGCCTGCCGGAAGGGTTCTCCGGCAAGGGAGAGGCGGTGGGGGATGAGTATGCAGGGATCGAAGAAGGGCTTAACGATTGGAAGGTGATGCTATGGAGTGGACCTAAGATGCCTAATTATGGGGATAGGTTTCAGTTCAAACTCTATGCTTTGGATTATGACACGCACTTTGATAACCAGGTACGCAGCTATTAATATATATACTACATGAATAATTAATCATGAATTAATTTGTCAGGAAAACTTGAACATAAAATGAAAAATAGGCTTTTCAGAACGGGTAATTTGGTATATATACGTAAAATTGATCGAGAGCATTCAGGTTTGATATACTTGTCATCTTCATCTTGATATTGAAATCTCTGTTTTAGTTGTCAAACGACATTCAACCATATGTGTGTTAGAACTTTTGAAATATGATTAGTATCCACTGTGAGGATCATGTCAGATTATTTTTTTAGTTTGTTTATATAAAACATAAACTATGGCATTTTTATCACAATTTTCGATGATATATTTACTTCATACCAAGTGGTGTTTGGGATCTCTATTAACAATTATGAAAGTTTTTGGGCCCGTGATTTAGACCCTTGGGTAAAAAAAAGAAACAAAAATTATGGAAACTCAATGACCATTTTAAACGAAACCGCGAGGTATAAAAAATTTGATCCTATTATTTACGTAATCTGATTTTGATTTTGGAAGAAAACGAGGGCTTCTGTGATAAAATAAGTATAATTTTATAAATAATATAATTATCGATGAAGTTAAATTAGATTACATGCATATAATTATAATTGATTTGTCCGTTTCGCAGGTGACAAAGGAGAAGCTGTTGGGGGCAATGGCAGGCCATGTGGTAGGAGAGGCGGGGTTGGTAGCTACTTTCTGATATTAATACTGTAATACTGACTTCCACAAGTATACGTACGGATGTATACGTATCTTAGATTTAATAAACTTTATGGTGTATGAAGAACATATATAATTAGATATTTACCTTATAATAATTAAAGAACTGAAGTACTCTTGCGATGAATGACGTGCTAAAAAAGTAGGGAGAAAAATTGTTAGATCATATACTCAAATTTGAATTTGTCAATTTAGAGTTCAGGGTTTACCATAGCAATTCGTATGCAAATAGTGGCCGAGCCAAGACCCTGATTCAGTGGGTGTAATTTTTTGTAATTTTTATATTATATTTAAAAATTATTTTTTAAATAAATTTATTTGAGAAAAATATAATTTTTGTTCCTTACTTTTAGTTAAATTACCAATTTAGTCCTTAGAAAGCATCAAATGGTTTTCCAAAAGTGAACAAGTGAATTGATTTGGTCATTTTGAAGGACTACAATACTTTTTGAAGGACCATTATTTAGGTTTCATTTTTGGATGACCATTTGATATTTTTTAATCTCTATCTTTAAAAGATCAAATTAATTTTAAAGCTAAAAGTGAGGGATTAAAATTATATTTTTTATTTTTTTTTATGTTGAGTCAAACTAAATGAAATTAATTTATTATCTTAATTTTCTCTTCTTAAGTTTAAAAATAAATTTAAATTTGGATGAATATTGCACAATATTTTACTCTCTCTATATTAATAATTTCACTATATTGTTATTTATTTACTATTTTTGTAATGCATAATAAATATACACTTAAAAATATACATCATTTGACAATAACATAATAATTCAATAAACAACTCAAAGTAAAGTAGTATGTCGAAGGAGTAAATTTAATAAACTATTAAAATTTATAACTGTTAATTTGTTAAAAAAAAATATTTATGGAGCATCATAAATATTATTTTTCAAAAATTACCAAAAAAATTAAAGCATTTTAAAGAAAAATTGTTCAAGGTCTAGTTATAACATTTGAATTTAATTATATTTTACTCAATTATTGTAAATTATTATTTATATAAATGTATTAAATATTTATACATAAATTAAATATAAAATTATATACAAATATATATATATATATGTGTGTGTGTGTGTGTGTGTGAGTTCAATAAATTTAAATTTAGATATTAAATAATAAAATAAAATAACATAATCTAATTATAGAAATTATTGATTTCAGTGGTTCCAAATATAAAATTTTAACTTAATGCCATATAAATAAAAAAAAAATTGATGGGGCAGCTGGCCCCCTCAAATACATGTGGCCCCGCCACTTTATACAAATATGAGGTTTGGCGTTACCTCAATTTAAATCAAAACAAGTCTTTGTTTGGTCAGAAAATAAAGCACGGGAGATAAAATGTTTTGGACCAATTTTTTGGGGACAAAATATGTTTTATATAATTACAGCTTTTCAATAATTTATTCAATATCAATTGATTTTTTTTTAAAAAAATTTTATGTGGACGTGATATCAAAACTCGTATTTTCCTTAATGATACTACCATCACACTTTTTAACACATACAAAGTTACACGCACTTTTTCTGAATGCATACTACCTTCATGTTTTAACACAGAGTTGCATAAACTTTTTTGGAATTGACTTTGTTTGTAGGCTCCAAATATGGAGGACCACATCAAATTATGTCCATTTCTGTAATTGTTTGCGAACACCTTGTTAATTTATCATAATTAGTCCCTATAGTCGCTTTCGTGCTATTCATAGAATATTGGCTATTTTGATCATTTTTGTCAAGTATAAAATTGAAAACAACAGTGTTTGCATTGTTGGTTGTGTTTCCTAGCTTTTAGCTTTTATATTACCTTTCTATTCAAGTCCCTCTCCTGCATCGTCTCATAAAATTTTTTATTGTTTAAATGAAAAGACAGAATAATTGAAAATAAGAAGTGGAAACAAAATAGAGAATGAAAAAAAAAATAAAAAAATTAAAGATTACATTTTTTAATTGAGAAACTCTATAAAAGTCAGAAGGAACAAACAAATGAACAGACGAGCAGTCCTGATCTTCCTCTGAAGTAATATGCTTCAAATAAGTTTTGCTACATTTTCAGATGCCGAATTAAGTTATATTTTCTTTCTTTTATGTTATTCAAAAAAGAAAAACAAAGATTATATGCTTCTCCAAGGAAACAGAAATTAAAAGACTTCGACATTCCATCCAATGAAGAAGATCAGAAGTTTGAAAGACAATTATTCGACTGGCTTCGCAATGCTTTCGTCCTCTCCAAGACTGTGATGTTCATCTGGGGTAAAATTAATCTCCATCTATTAATGTGAACAAATTTTCATATGGTAAATATATACAAAATTGTTAAACTCGTGAGTTTAGATAAACTCATAAGAGAGAGATAAACTTGTAATCTAGACTTGAAATGTAAACTCGTAAGAGTTTGCTTTGATTAATAAATAATTATTAAAATATATAATTTTATAGTTTAAATACTATATACATTAAAAAATTATTCACATATAATTCAAATTATGCTTAATCAAATAAAAACTATTCATATTTCATAATTTGTAATACTCAACATGAATATTTTAATATAATTATATATAAATAATTATTCAACATAACTAGCTAAATAATATTTATTTTATTTAATTTAATAAGTACATATTAAATGTAATTTTTTTTTATTTTTTATGCATATTCAAACTTGTAATAAAATAAATTGTAAAAGCTTCATAGAAAAGAAGTTGCCTATATGTTATTTAGTCTTGAGTTTAAATTATTATGTTGTTGACTTTGCAAGTTAGTTGATATGTTAAAATCATAAATTCAGTAAACTCGGTAAGTTAATTCACGAGTTTACCTGAGTTTGTATTAAATTTGAGTTTACAACAAGTTGACTCTTTTTTTTTTATGTACAATTGTAAACTTGTAAATTTGAATAATAAACTCGCAAGTTTAACAATTATGAATATATACCATAAAGATCTAAGATGACTTTTTGGTTTCAAGAAATCAGCCCTCTCACTATTAGATTTCCTTTAAATCTCATAAAATAAATGATTTTATTAAATAATCCATTTTTAGATTATTCAAAAATATAGCTGACTCACCTTCTTCCTCCTCTAATGATAAATTTTTAATTCAGGTTTTGATTTTAAGTCATGCCTTAGTGAAGTACGCAGTGGTGAATGTGTTGATGGACTTCCTCACATATAAATGGGAAAATTATAACCTAAAGGAAGCTGCTATGGTTGTGAATTTGCTAGATGGCGTGTCAGCGTTATCAGTAGTTGCTGCTATGCATATCTCAGAAGGTTACACAGGTCGCTTCAATGTGATTATGTTCTGCACTGCAGCTTATGCCATGGTGAGCCTATCATATATAACTTCACAAGTTAAAGATCAATCTTCAAATTATTTAGTATATTCTATGGAAAGTTGAGAGTTCATGAAAGATTGTGCACTAGATTCTTACGAGTCTTCGCTATTAACTTGAATTTTCAGTTTTTTTTTTCGTTAATTACTGATATATACTATAGAGATGGTATAGATTGGCAAATTATGATAAAAGAAAGATAGGTTGAAATATTAATTTTAATGATTGACACATAAGAATAATATAATCCATAAAGTTCCAATATCAATAATTTATGCGTGAATTAAGACGTGAATATTCAAAGATGTAATTATTTTATTTCTTTCTCTTAATTCAAATTTTAACTTCTTCTCATTTCAATCTTTAAAAAAATTAAATTTTATAATTTTGTTCTTATATTAAGACCAAAAAATATTAACATGCTGGAGTAACGTCGCCTCATTTAGTTGGCCAAAGAATAAAAAACATAACCTCACGCAAAAATGATATGGTTGTTAATTGTTTCATTAGCCCTGAAACTGATATTAAATGATGATTACAAAATAAAACACCTTTTCTACTACCTTTCTTTTAAAAAAAATCTAATTTTAGTCTCTCACTTTTAGCCTTAAAATTAATTTGATCATTCAAATAAAAAAAGTATCAAAATGGTTTTGAAGATGAAATCTATAAAAAAATAAAGGTCCTTCGAAGATTAATATGGTATACTATAAGGACCAAATTCATTCATTCTTTTATCTTAAGAGGATTATTTTAAAATTTTTCATTTTTAGAGGACTAAATTGAAATTTTAGCCTAAATGAGGAAGCAAAATTATATTTTCTCTATTTATTAACTATTATTTTTAAAAAAATATCAAAATTAAAGAGAAACTTTAAGATCGCCACAAATTAAATGTACCTTTTATTGCAGGGCTTGATGCTATTATGGGTTTACGCCCTGCCTTCAACTCCTAAGCAAGAGCTTGGTGAGTTCATGTTTGCACTAATACTTATTGCATCAGGCGGAGCCGTTGAAGAAAGAATGTACCAAAAATAATATTGAAAGATCAAATGAAAATCACAGTACTGCAGGAACTGCTTATGATCTTTGGTGGATTACTGCTTCCTTGACTGGCGTCATTATACCCATCTTCTGCTTAGCCTCATCTTCATGGTGTAAGCGGAATAAAAAGAAAACATGTAATTAAACATGTATATAAATAGGGAGAATAAATCAACATAGTCTAACGAGTTCAACCCACAATACCTAAGAGTATTTCTCAGAGTGTTTTGACGACAGAAAGAGTGATAAAATTTTGTGTTGTATCAGACTAGGGCTTCAATATGTTATTTATAGGATTTTATTAAATAATATAATTAATCAATATTATTCAATAAAATTCTCTAGAATCTTTAAAACAAGTTTAAATTTAAAATTAACCCCATAAAATCTCTCTCTTAATAACAATATTAAATTAGTAATATGACAGGATGATTATTAATGCTCTTGGACTGTAAATTGGGTTTCTGCCCAGCAGACTTGTGGATAATCGAACCCATCACCGATTATCCACACACATATAAAATAAAACCCAGTCAATTCTTAATTTATAAATTATAACATTAATTACCTAATTAGATACTAATCTAATAAAATAGTTAATGTTAATCCATAAATATTTAAAATTATTCCAACAATCTCCCACTTAAATAGCATTAATTAAATTATTAAATCAATAAACGAATAGTTAGTCAAGCATAATAATGTTCACATAGATACATGTTTGTATATTTATAAACCATAAATATACACATGGTCGTCAACTTTCAAAATTTGGTCTCTCGGGAGCTACGTATATATTATTCTTCTCTGGGATCATATGCTATTACCCTGAAAAAGCACCCACAGGAAGCCCTCTTACTAACATTTATAGGTTTTCAAGGTGGCTATTAAGAAACGTAGCTTGCCATACCATTGTTCAGAAGAAGGTTATTACAATAACACTCAAGGTCCAAATGTCTTAGAAGATCGATTTTATCGGAGAAAAAATGGTGAGGTTCACTTGTTGCCATCATTTTTGTTGTTCTTGGACAAGGCTGCTGTAATTAGGAACAACTCCGATGCTGAAAGGGAAGAGAAAAATGATCATGTGGAGGTTTGTACAGTTGAGCAAGTGAGGGAAGTGAAGAGCCTTTATCCCATGGTACTCATGGGGTTCATATTCTTAACTTACAGTTTCGTTTCAGCTTCTGGGAACACTTACATTGTTCAGCAAGCGAGCAATTTGGACCCTCGTGTTGGTAACTTTTGAAGTTTATGTTATAATTTACTTTGCACTCAAATCTTGGATTGCTTCTGTGGTCGGAACAATCGAAACAAGAAAAAAACTGGTGAACCCAATTAGGAGTATCAGTATTGGCATGATTTGTTCAGTAATTTGTAACAGCTTGGCTAGTGGAACATCATAGGCTGTCTTTGATTATAAGAGAGGAAGTTCTTGAAAGTGCAGACCCAGATACGGCTATTATTCCCTTAAGCATCATGGTTTTAACTCCACAGTATTTCCTTCTGGGGTAATGGAAGGATTTGCTGAAGATGGGCTTGAGACTTTCATGCATGATCAGGTGCCTAAATCAATGAGGAAATTTGTGCATCCATGCATTGAAATGTTGTTGGCCACTGGAAAAATCTGCAGCATACTATGTGCGTTAATTGTTCCTAGTTGGTTCGAGGAATCCATAAACACTAGTCACTTGGATAGGTATTTTCTCTTGCTAGCATTGCTAACCTTCGTGTTCTTTGGGATTTACGTATACTAATGTGCCACGTTCAAGTTATTACCCGAATTTAAAGAACTAGAGACTAACAAGGGGAGGAACGCTGGAATCTCTTCCACAAGCTATCCAAGAGAGGAAGTGATACGCATTGAAAGGTTTAATTTGGAAATTGATGCAAATGAGCAAGAGATAGGGTATTTTAAAAGGCTTCAAAAGGTGTTCTTGTCATTTAAAATTTAGTTATTTTGATTGCTTTGCCTATAGAGAGGTTGTGGCTGCAAATTTGGTAGGTAGAAAAAGTTTGAATAGTTTGTAATAAATTCTTCTTCACTGAGAAATGTAGAGTTGGATCTTTTCCTCGAAAAAAGGACTTATCTATTACTTTCTTGTACATTTTAATTCTGCAATAGTCAATTGAAGATTTTTCTTCTATTCATTGTTATTTTGTCTTGTGAATAGAACATCAATTTAGGTCTTTATTTATTAATCTAAGTGTCATTTTTGTTTTTCATTAATTTTTAGTCTCATTTTAATCCTTCATTTATGAGTTCAGTCTCAACTTAAACTTTTACTAATTTTCAGTTTCAATTTAGTCTCTCATAGTCCAATCTCAATTTGATTCTCCATTAATATAAATGTTAATCCATTTAATCTCTCTATTTTAAGTAAATTTAGATTAAGTATGCTAATATTTATATTAGTGAGAGACCAAATTGAAATTAAAAATTAATAAAACACCAAATTAAGATTAAACTCATACGAGAAAAATTCAACTCCCCATAATAACCCCAATTTTTGATGGCAATGGCCTAAATTATAATTATATATTATATATTTTGAAAAATGTCATATAAATTTTAAACTTCAAAAAAATTTAATGATCAAATTTCTTTTTTTAAATTTTAAAAATTTTTGTTGCATAACTCTTTTATTATGTATTCTTAAAATTTAAAAGTAAATCTTTTATGATCGAAGAAAATTAGATTCTTGAATATTTTAAATATTTTTAAAATTTGAAAATTTAAAAATAAATATCTTAAATTTATTATATATAAATTTTCGATGACGTTATACGTCGTACGTTTTGAATTATGCCAATTTCACCATCATCTTCCTTCCTTTCTCGTCTAACAAGTTAGTTGGCTGTCCCGACCTTGGCATGACTTCTATTCTTTCCTTTATTTAATATATGAAATTCTTGGTTTTTGTAATACGAAAAATTATGATAGGCCTAATAAATTAAATTAATTATTTTATTGTTTATTTATTATAAAATATTAAAAATTAATCAAAAGTATAATTTGTTTTAATTAAAATACATTTTTTAACTTACTAGTACATCTTATTTCATATTATCTGTTCTTATTAGGATTGAAGCTTGATACCACTTGAATAAGCTAGAGGAGCCCTAACACTAGGTTACTGTTGCTATGCTCAATTAAAATACTTTTATTATAGAGAATATTAATATAATTTTTTTTAATATTACTTACTGAATTTAGGTATATTATATTTTTCATTTTTGTTATAATAAATTAATAACTCTTTTAATAGTTATATAAAATATTGTTAAAATTTGTATAGTTATCAATAGTTTGGAAAATTATTTAGGTTTTAATAGTTATCACTTACTCTTATAGATGAAGAAAATTTATGTTATAAGTAAGTCAATGATTTTCATTTCCTCTTTTAAATATATGAGATAACTACTAAAATTTTTATAATATGTCATTGTATCAATTAATTGGTGGCATGCGTTAGTTTTATGGAAAAAAATGAGTTAATTAAACGTATATAAAATAACTGAATGTGTTTGCATTGAATATTTGAATTTTATTTTCTTAAATTCCATCGCTTTTGGAAAAGATTTACTTTCGGCTAGGCCACTATTTCAGATTCTATAGTTTTCTTTTTGGTTTCCATTTAGATCCCAAACTTGTGTCAAGTTTGTACTGAAATTTTCTCCCAAAAAGCATTGTAATATTCTAGATGCTAATCTTTACTTTACTCCTTGTATCTTGATTTTTTGGTTATATTGTAACTTTATTAAAATTAAATAAATAAATAAAATAAAATCATTATAATGTAGATGAAATTAGATGAATTTGGACTTTCAATATTTTATGATTTCAAAGTGAGTATACCAGAACTCATAGTTAGAGAGTGGATTTTAATAAATAGTTTATTTTATTCAAAATAATGTGTTATTATATATTTTTTAAAATATAATAGTTTTATTTTAAGTAAATTCTTTGGTGAACTTACAATTTCGAGTGCACTAGTGTACTCATTTATAATGTAGGGATATAATTATAATATTATTATTATTTGGTTGATATTATTACAATTATATTCTTATATTATAACTGCGTATACTTGCGCATTTAAAATTGTAAGTGCATAAAAGATAATACCTTTATTTGAATATTTTAAAAAATTATCAACTTTATTTTTAATCAATTACCTTCGATTGTAGATACATAGAACAAGAAAAGATTTTGGGTTTTTAGATTAACACATAAACTATTGTCTTCTATAGACTTCTTTTATTCAATATTTATAAAGTGATGGATATATATGGCCAAATTCTTCTAGAATGATGCTCAAGAGGAAACTTCATTACAAAGCTTCTATATGCAAACACATTACCAAAACACCACGGCGTAGCCACGGATCAATAGCCATAGTTCATACAATTGTCGCTAAAACAACAGGTTTTAGCTGCTGTTCTTAATAATCGCTACTAAATAGCAGTGGTTACTATTAACCGTGGCTATGTAGTCACGGCTCTATACAAACTGCGGTTACATAGCCCCACTCATCTCTCTCATTCTCCTCTGTCTCTGTCAGCTATTGTTCTTTTTCATACTGCCACCCACCACCGCTAGAAGAGGTTGCTGGCCCATCATCATCCAAACTGCATCATCCCTTGTCCTAACAGCCCTTTACTGCCAGGAAGGTGAGTCTATTTTTTTCATTTTCTCATTTTTTTTAAATTTAATATTGTGTTAATCTATTGTTAGATTGCTTACTACCAAATTTTTAGGACATTTATGTGAATAAAAAATTTTGTATTTTTTTTGTAGTGTAATGTTACTTGTTTATTATTATTTTTTTCAATTTAGCTTGCTTAATATAAAGAGAAAATAGTTTTTTTTTTTTCAGTCAAATGTAGTATGCAATAATTTATATAATTTAAGTAATAGTGAATGATTGTTATTTGATTGTTGATCGAATTTTTATAGTTTAATTTTTCTGAATAAAAATTTTGTTATTATAATGTTTAAGAATTAAAATTTTACATTCCCATTTTGTGTAAACCTATAAGAATTGTGTTAGCTTGTTGTTGATTGTAAAATGGCTAAATGCGGTAAGAGAACTTTTTGTAATGCTTAATTTGTAAGAACTATATATGCTTGTTTATTCACTTATGAAGTTTACTTTGTAATAGTATCAATGTTTGATTCATCCTAGTGATTCTTATTGTACCCACATGATATTTAGTTTGGATTTGATGATTATAAGTTTTAGTGAAAGAAGATATTCAATATAAATTAATATTGGTCGGTTTACAATTTTAGATTTTTTTAAAGAGATTTTAAGATAGACATATATTGTCATATGAAATGGATAAGAGCTGAATTGATATACCTCGAAATACCCCTCAATATTTAGAAAGATTGAATAATTTTTTGAACTTTGCATTTGTTAATAGTAGTGTTGAGGGTAGAATAGTATGTCCTTGTCTAGAATGCATGTTTAAAAAATGGCATAGCAGAGAGGAAATGCAAGATCACTTGATTATTAAACTATTTCCAAGAGGTTACACTTTCTGGCTTAGACATGGAGAGACGTGTATTGTAAATACTATAACTAAAACCCGTACAACACCACTTATGGTTGAAGATACACTAGATGTCAGTTACCACATTTTAGACATAGTCAATCATGTTTTTAGGCATCATCAAAACAATCAAGTCACAACGAAATCATATAATGGACAACTGTAGTGTAGAGTTCTTAGAACTAATTAAAGATTGATAACAAAGTTGTATGAAGGGTGTGAGAAGTATTCAAAGTTGTCTTTCTTAGTGAAACTGTACCACATAAAGTGTTTATTCAAAGTAACTAACAAGGCAATGTCATTAATAATAGAATTATTTGCCTTTGAAATTGTTAAAATCCCACCTACATTCTACAAAGCCAAGAAAAAAAATTAATAAACTTGGACTTGACTATACAAAAATTCATGCATACCCTAGTGATTGTATGTCATACCTAGGAGAGGATGTAGATCGAGATGCTTGCAAAAAATACAATACATATTGTAGGATCAAGTCCTTACCACTAAGCCAAAAGCTATAGCTATTAGTTAGGGCTCAACATTATTTCCTTAACAATAACCTAGCACAAGCGCTACGTTTTGATTATGAATTGATCTCACACTTGGACCTCTGCCATGCGACAATTGCTGCCACACACTTTGGCCAACAGTCTCCTCCTCAGTAATTGCCCTGCTGGGAATCGAACACGTGACCTTAACTTTGATACCAATTGTAGGATTAAATGTTTACCATTAGGCCAAAAGCTATAGTTGTTAGTCAAGGTGCAACACTATTTTTTTAACAACAACCTGGCACAAGCGCTACATTTTGATTGTGACTTGGCTTTACACCTGGGCCTCCACGATAAACAATTACTGCCACACGCCTTGGCCAATATATTTAAACAGAAAATAAGTGCTAAAGGTGTACCAAGTGTAGGTAAAAAGTAGAAAAAGTTACTTGCAAAAGTGTTACAATATTTTCCACTAAAACCTCAATTGTAGAAGATGTTTATATTTTCTAAGATAGCTGAGCAAATGCAATGGAATGTAGAGGAAAGTAATAATGATGGCTTGTTAAGGCAGTCAAGAGATTCAGAATTATAGAAGCGATTTGACATAGTGCATCTCCAATTTGCAATGGAACCTCAGAACGTACGCCTTGGATTAGCCACTGATGGTTTCAACCCTTTTGGAAGTCTAAGCACTAGTTATAGCATTTTGGCTAGTGATGCTTGTGCTTTATAATCTTCCTCCTTGGATGTGTATGAAACAAAGTTTGTTCCTTCTTTCCATGATCATTCTTGATAAGAGAGCACCGGGAAATGACATAGATGTCAACTTACAACCATTAATTAATGAGTTGAAATAGTTGTGGGAAGTTGGTATTAAAATGTTTGATGCATACAACAATCAAGAATTTAATATGCTTGCAACTTTGCTATAGACTGTAAGTGACTTTTAAGGACTTGGAACATTATTTGGATGGAATACACATACTAGAGTGGCTTGTCCATCTTGTAATTTTGACTCATCTCTTATGCGGCTTTCCTATAGTCGAAAATGGTGCTTTATGGGTCATCGACAGTTTTTGAACCAAGGGTAGAAATTTAGATTAGTTTGCTCTCGATTTGATAGAAAAGTAAAGAAAAGAAATCCACCTCTTGCAATTAGTGGCTCAGACATTTTAAGACAAGTTAAAAATGTTAATGTTGTATTTGGAAAAGATGTGAAAGTTCAAAGTCATGGATGAAGATCTTGAGGTAATGGTGATTTAGAGATAAGCACTCAACAATGGCATAAAAAAAAAACATATTTTTTCAACTTTCGTATTGGGAGACTAACTTATTGTGTCACAATCATGATGTCATGCATACTGAGAAAAATATGTTTGACAATGTCATATACATTTTGTTAAATAAAGTTGGAAAATCAAAGAATCATGACACAAAGAGACCTTCAAAAGATGGGCATAAGGTTTAATCTTTGGGCCGATGAATAAGTTAAATATCCTTCTACATTATTCACAATAACAAATGCAAAAATGCACTAATTTCTTAAAATTTTAATAAACATTACTGTGCCAAATGGTTATTCAAGTGACATCTTTAGATGTATTGATTTAAGGCAACAAAAAATTAGAGAATTGAAAAGTAATGATTCACATGTTCTTATGGAGTAACTTATACCTCTAGCCATAAGAAGTACACTTCCTAAGCAAGTGTCTACAATGTTAACTGATCTTTGTTCTTTTTTTAGATATTTATGTAGTAAAGTGTTGAATGTACATAAACTTGATCAACTTCAAGATAGAGTGGTCATGACATTATTTCATATGGAAATGGTTTTCCCTCTTTCGTTCTTCATAGCTATGGTTCATTTGATTGTACACCTTGTAACTGAAGCCAAACTAAGAGGCCTTGTTCAATATTAGTGGATGTGTCCAATTGAAAGGTAATTATATGAAAAGATATTAATTATTCATTATAATTTTCACACCTTGGATAAGAGGCTTATGGTTCTTTCTTCCTTACCAGTTATTTAGAGAAATTGAAATCTTATGTGTGTAACAAAGCTTAGCCTAAGGATTCCATAGCTGATAGTCATATGACACAAGAGATCTTAACTTTTTGTTCAAGATATTTGGATGGAATTGAGACTACATTCAATCGACCAACTTGTGCTGATGATAGACCAAATGTAGAGTCTTCTCTATTTCCCCTTTGTTTCCATCCATTGGAAAACCGGTTGGGGGCTACAGTTACTTTAATCTATCAGTACGGGAAAAGTTGTAAGCACATTAACATGTATTGACCAACTGTAAAGAAGTCAAGTCTTTTCTTCAATAAGTTAAGGATTTTTGTTTTTTCACTAAAATACCACCATATCATACAATATATTTATTTTAGATTATCTAGGTAATTTAGGGAGCGTTTACGGAGATAATTAAGAAATCAGACATGGTTTTCTACTGAAATTAACAAGAGAGTTCATAAAGAGTTTGTTGGATGGTTCTATCATCGATTCAACACGTTTACATACTTTATGTTTATGACCCTTGTAAATTAGGATATAACATAATTGTTAATTTCCCTTATTCAGGTAGGATGTAACAATGAAAAATCACATTAAGATTATTTAAAGTTTCTGACACTAGGACCTATTGATTATGCAAAGTGTTATAGTTCATACAATGTTAACGAGTTTACGTTTCGTATCTTAGAATAAGATGAAAGGCTAAAAACACAAAATATTGGAGTCTTTGGTACATTTAGAATAAGAAGTTTATTCAAGCAGTAGTGATGGGCATATGCGATTTGGTGATGTTCTATACTATGGAAAGTTGTTGGATATAACTAAGTTAAACTACTATGACCATTTTATGGTTACTATGTTTAAATGTAAGTGAGCTAATACAACTAATCCCAGAGGCATTGTGGTTAATGACTTAGGGTTTACATATGTAAACTTTGCTCGATTGATACATACTGGTGATCATGTGGATCATGAGCCATATATCAAAGCTTCAGAGGCTTAGATGGTTTACTATATGGAGGATGAGTTAGAGAATAACTAGAGTATAACTATACATCTCAAGCCAAGTGATATGTACAAAATTGGAGAATGTAGTAAAGATAGTTATTACGAATCTGAGCCATATAAACCTCAGCACTTGGATGTGTTGTTTCCAGAAGATGGAAATATACCATTGGCAAGGTGTTTAATGATACTTATATATATATATATATATATATATATATATATATTGTTTCACATATGTTGCATAGCTTGATTTACTTGATTTTCAATTTAAATTCTATATTAACTATCATGCTTTTATTTTGGCAAGAATTTTGAAGATGAAGCGGTTCTTGAACAAGATGAATAGTTTTGGTCATTCTCATGGTGCAACCTATTATGATCCCTTGACTACATTAGAAGGTGACTCCTTGGAGCAAGTCCTTTCTACCTTGAACACTCTTCCTGATGTGAAGACTCGTGAAGGGACCCCATTTTCACATGAAGAGCCTACAGAGGTTGGTACTGATGACGAGGGTGAGGCTACTGAAGCACTTTCCTAGCTTATACATCCACCTTCATGCAAGAAAGCTTAGATTGTTGACGTTATGGGTGTGAATGCTATAAAGTTATTGTGTTTTACTTAAGTACATTATAATTCATTCGCTAAATATGACTTCATAAATAATGATGGCATGAGAAAGACTAAAGTTTTAACTTATAATGATGTATGTCACATTCCCCATAGTGAGAGAGTGGTCATGGAATGGAACCCTATCGATCAACCAACTGGAGGTGGAGCTGAATTGCTAAATCAGTTCTTAGGCTCTATTGGTAGAGACTTTATATTATTTCTGTTAAGCTATCCTAGTTGAAACTAGTGCCAATAGATTATAAGAATAATGTCTAAAACAATACTATTGAGGTATTATTTGCCTATCTCAGGGTAATGTTTTATAATGATAAAGGGATTGTATGTGTTAAAAACCTGAGTTTTGAATTACCAAACCTATACCATTTAGTACATGGATATTTTCTTAGCCATTATAAGGAGCTTTATGAGTAAGATTTCCCACATTTGGAGTGATATAAGCATTGGCACCTGAATTAGGATACTAAGATATGTTTACTTTTGTCTAAGCTATATATGTCACCATGTTTCCTTATGGTCTTGAGTATTGCTGATGCGTAAAACCTTGTTGAGGATACCCTTGATGATACCCTTGTTGACTTGAAGTTTGTCCTTGAAATGACTTATCAAACTTGTGGAAGCGTTGCCATGTAAGATGACTAAACCTCCCACTCAACTAACACGTCACACCATACCTAGG
Organism: Delonix regia; assembly: GCA_037074485.1. Taxonomy (NCBI): domain Eukaryota; kingdom Viridiplantae; phylum Streptophyta; class Magnoliopsida; order Fabales; family Fabaceae; genus Delonix; species Delonix regia. Next base: position 1,977,096 of record CM073460.1, on the reverse strand, counting down.
ATTATTCCTTCCTCTACCATGCCTACCTTATTGATTTTGATTTTTTCCTTCTCTATGAAAACCACAGTTATTTCCTCTTCCATGTTGACCTCAGAAATTATTATTCTGTTGTGAATTCGATTGAACCTTACTCTGTGATGTTTGAGCATAATTAGCCATTATATTGGTGTACTCATTCACTGCTTTAACATTCTTCTCTATCCTACTTTCTTGAGCAAGAATAAATGATTCTGTCTCTGTTATTGTATATAGATCTAGTCTTGACATAATGGAAGCAACAAACACATCATATTCCTTACCAAGACCTTCAAAGATCTCCTCTATATGATCATTAATTTGTAGATACTAGATGTCCAACTAACACTAAAGCATCAACATATGATTTAACCTTTAAAAGATACTCATTTCTTGAAAGATTCCCCTTCTTTATCCCCTTCAACTAAGCTTTAAATTGTTTTATTTTTGCTTTAGTCTAAGACAAAAAGAACTCACTAAGTTGATTCCCCTTTTTAGATGAATTCTCACACCTAACTACTCTTGTCAGAATGGATTGTGACAATGAAGATAACAACCATGACATTAATAGTTGATCTTGTTTGCACCATTTCAAAAATTCCGCACTTAAATTGGCTTTACTAGCAAACTTTACTGGAACCTTTAGATTCTTCTCAACAAATTGCTCTAATTCATAGCCATAAGTTGTTGCACCTACCTGTTGCTTCCAAAGCAAATAATTTCCTTCATCCAGTTTCACTAAAATGAAATGGGTAAAAGCAACCACATCTTTCTACATTGCTATTAGCTGACTGCCAAACCGATTCTTTATTTGGAATTATAGGTCTAATACCACGAAGAGAATATAGAACAGAACCAAGAAGAGTGAATTAACAAAAGTGTAAAAGCTATATTGAATGATATGTTGTATTGTATCTTACATTATAGAGTCTAAACTAATGCTAACATAATACAACTCAAAGACAAATAACTCTAACTGACTTTAACCAACATAACTAAACATATAACATAACATTTTAACAAATCTAGTAGAGACTAGGTCGAGGAAAGGACATCTTTATGTCCTTCATGTATTATGTTTCATGTGTTTTGATCCCGACACCTGATAATATGTTTGGGGATAGGTGTAAACAAGCGAAATAATGTTGGGCAAACCTATGCTTTTTTTTTTTTTGTTTAGAAAGAACTTGTGAATAGTTACTACCATCAACTAAAAATATATCAAATGGTAAATATATGCAAGATTTTAAATTGCGGCTGTGGTTGCGTTGCGGTTTCTGCAATTGTGAGTGTTACAAATGTAACCATATATATTTTCAACTTTGTGATGCATATTACAGCTGATGTAGCACCCACCATAACAGCAATATTGTGGCCGCAATTGCAGTTGCAGACCACAATTCAAAACCTTGAATATATATGTAAAAAAATGTGCAAAATAAATAATTATAGGGAAAATATGCAATTTTTAACATGATAACCCTACTCAAAGTGAGGTTGAAATCACATGATTTGGTTAAAAAAAATTTCACTGTCAAAGGATCAAAAGTATACCAAAGTTTTTGGACAATTTACGAAAGCTCCATGTACTCAGCCTACTCATTGTAGTTAAAGTAAAAATCAACATAATAACAATACAAGGTTTAAAACAAGGGTTAAGCAACCCAATCAAAAGAAAAAAAATGACTATACAGATAAAAAAACTTAAAGAGTAAAAAATAACATTTTGAAATTTTATTAAGATCTGAACACAATGAAACTTACTTATGGTGAGCAAATTTTGTCTTTCCCAGCAAGTTTGAGGCATTGCTGCTAAGAGCAAAAGAAGAAAAGCCTCTTGAATTTTTCTTCAGCCTACGCGTTTCTCCACACCCACTTTTACTTTTACTAGGGTCACCTTCCACTTAGATTAAACTACTACCAAGTTTTAACTAACAAAGACACAGTTACACAATCTTATAAAATTATCTTGTGGGCTCCACATACGTAGGACCAAGGGTCCCCTCAAAAGTCGTCGTAAAAACACTATTTTGTGGGACAAGCACCTTAAGATCTTTCAAAAGCTGCCAAGATCTAAAGGTGCTTACACGCGAGAGCTCCAATATTCCCATAGAAAATAAGCGTTTTTATATCTGTTTCACTTAGGTTTCGATCAACATTAAATTATCGAAAAAAAATATAATTTTAATTTCTTATTTTTAAAATTAAAATTAATTTAATTATCAAAATATGTAATATATCTAAATAATATTGTAAAGATAATACATTTCAAAAAATAAAGTCCTTTAACAATTAATCTGATCGTTCAAAGCGACTAGATCAATTTATGTTTAAAAGACTATCTTAATACTTTTTATTTTTTAAAATTTAAATTAATACTTTTTTAAAAAAGTCTAGGCCCATCTTTTAAATTTAAAAAAAAAACTTGATTCTTAGGTATTTTAAAATAATTTTAAAATTTAAAGTCTTTTTATAATAAATATTTTAAATTTATAGTTTTTAATTATAGTACTCCATGTTTAATACAAGATGCATTAATTAAATAAGTTCATAGGTTCTTCGAGGAATCAGAGACTGACAGACGTCGACATTTCAAGAAGGAATCAGAAATTTAGAGACTTGGAGAATGGATATCAGGAGTTATGGAAGACGCTTATTCCACTGGCTCCGTAATGATTTTGTCCTCTCCAAGACAGTCCTCTTCATCTGGGGTACAATTAAATTAATCTCTTTCTGTCGATCTTAACATGTTCTTATATGGTCAATTAATTAATATAGGAGACTGATCTGATCTCTCATCGCTACATTTTTTGTTTTTTTATAACATAATTTTTTAGCAAGTAGATTTTGAGATGGTTTCAACAATGTAATCTAGCTGACTCAGCTTCTTGTTCCTTTAATAATATTCATTATCCAGGTTTTGTTTTAAGCCACGCCATAGTAAAAAAAGCAGTGGTGTACTATTTAATGGACTTCCTCATGGATAAATGGAAAAGTAATAGTGTAAGGGAAGTTGCTATGGTTATGAATTTGCTAGGTACTGCATCAGTCGTGTTAGAAGTTGCTATTACACACGTCTCAGAAGCTTATGCAGGTCGCTTCAAAGTGATTATCTTCTGCAGCGCAGCCTATGTTATGGTAAGCTAGCCTATCATAACAACTTCCCATCTCAAAAGATCTTTAAATTTAGGGCATAAATTTAATCCCGTAATATTATTTAGGGTTTCACTTTTACACTTTAACTTCATTTAGTTTTAATTTAATCATTTTATTTTGTTTTAAGTTTCATTTTCATTCTTTAAATTTTTTTGGTTTCTGTTTGGTCCCTTTACTTTATGATTTACCTTTGTCCCTTAATTTTATTTTGTTTCAATTTCACCCTTAGTTTTTAATACCTTTTTAAATGTTTTTTTCTCCCTCTAACACCATCAATTTAAAATGTTTTAAATATTTAGGCTTTGTATAAATTAAGAGTTATGACTAGCCAAAAAACAAATTAGTAAAGGAATTCAAAATAAATAAAACAAAGATTAAAACAAATTCAAGAGTGCACACCAATCAATTTAGTTTGTGAAAGAATAAGATAAGAATTAAACTCTAAAATAATAATTACTACAATTATAGAGTTTTTGCATATCAATAGTTAAATGAGTAAAAAACGAAAGGTGAAAAGATTGATTAATTTTTGAAAATTAAGGACAAACTAGATTAAAATGAAATTAAAGAATAAAAGTGAAAATTAAGATAATGTTAAGGGATCAAATTAGGACCAAATGAATTTAAGGATGGAAAATGAAACTATAAAAGAAATTAAGAGACTAAATAAGAACCAAATAAAGTTTAAGGACAAAGGTGAAACTTAAAGTAAATTTAAAGGATGAAAGTAAAATTTAAAGTAAAGTTAAAGGACTAAATTAGAACTAAATAAAATTAAGGGATAAAAATGAAACCTCAATAAAATTAATAGACCAAAAGTATATTTATGTCTTAAATTTAGAGTATTCTATGGAACGCTGCGAGTTCATGAAAGATTGAGCTTTTCATCCTCAAATTAATTAGATTCTGATGACTTCGCTGAAATGCCAGAATTCTCAATTTGTTTATTTTTTTTATTACTGATATATATCATAGATGGTATAGCTAGATCGGCAAATTATGTTAGAAGAAATTTTAATCATTGATATAGAGTAACACAGTCCATAAAGTACGTCCACACACCTATGATTCACGCGTGATTTGATATTTGAATCTTTTGAGAATAATTATATTGAACTTTTAGTACACTCGTAATTTTAATTTATTCTCTTAAAATTTTTAATTTCTCCTTAATTCAATCATGTTATTATTATTATTATTATTATTTTTTGAACAGAGATTAGCCTGAAACATATATATTTACTAATTGCTTGCTTAGACCTAAAATGTGATATTAAATGATTAATTAATTAATTATTTACAAAGTAGAAATTCTTTTATGAGTTGCTTTTCTTATGATATGTTTTAGGATCAGGAGGGTAAGGATTACACAAGTTTCATGTTATAATGTTATCAATTAACTATTATTGTATATATAGGGGTTGATGCTATTATGGGTTTGCACCTTGTCATCTCTTCCTGAGCATGAGACTGATACGCTCATTCGCGCACTGGTACTTATTGCGTTTGGCCGAGCTGGAGAAGATCCAACTTTAAGAGATTATTTCAAGTATCAACTGAGTGAAAAAGTAAAGAACAAAAGTAACAAAAGCAATGAAGGAAAAGACCTGGAACTGGTAGAAGAAAAAGAAAGATCAAATAAAAAACTCACTGGAACTAGTAATTTTTGGTGGACCACTGCTTCATTTATTGGCGCTGCTATAGCTATCTTTTGTTTAGGCTCAACTCCTGATTCTGAATATTGGCCAAAGACTTTCAAAATTTCGTCTCTTGTTATGGGAGCCACGTATGCGTTATTCTTCTCTGGAATCATCTGCTATTACCCTGGAAAGACACCCCAGGGAGCTTTCTTACTACCATTTATAGGGTCTTCATGGAGGCCTTTAAGAATCGTAAATTGTCACACCCACGTTCAGAAGATGGTTACTACTCCAACAGCGACGATCGAGGTCGAAATGATTCAAATGATCGTTTTTATCGGAGAAGAAATGATGTTCACTTGTCGCCTCGTGGCCCATCATTTTTAAGGCTCTTGGACAAAGCCGCTATAATTAGGATGAACAAGATAAATTATAAATCAGTGCGCATAGAGCAAGCAAGTAGCTATAGATTATATTAGACTAACCAAGGTTTGAAATTACACTTTCTTCATCTTTATTTAAATCAATATTATTATAGACTATTGAGGTTAACAGAAAAAGATAGTTTTTTGGCATGTGACCATGGTTCAATGACTACCTTTGAGACTTTGTCCCACCACCCACTAATCGTATTTTGATGGGGTCTCACGATATCACAAGGGTATCCATCAAAACCAAGAAGTGTTACTCCTAGTTACAACTTGGGTAAAAAATGCATACAAAAGCATTCTTCCAATGGCCAACCTTTACAACCATAGGCCATCATACATCCATTTACAAACTGCAATTATTACATTGTTAATTTACATTAACCAAAAAAAAAAAGGCAAGTTACATGAGAGTTAGGCAATGTTTTAAAATGCAGTATGCAACCGCAATTGTGATTGCAAATTATTGTTGCCGTTGGAGCTGCATCGACTTTGATATGTATTGCAAAGTTGAAATTATATATGGTTGCATTTGCAATACTTGCAATTGTGAAAACTACAATGCAACTGCAACATCAATTTAAAACCTTGCTTGTATGGTTAGTTGTTTGGAAAATATAATATTTATAATCAAAGTAGTCAATACATTATAGTAGTGTGGGCCATGTAAGAGTTAATAAAAGAATCACTTTTACTTTCTCATTTAACTATACTCTCGTACTTGTAGTTATATCATCATCTTTGTATTAATTGCATACATAGCAAACTATACCATAGTGTAATCTATTTATTTATAAACCAAGCTTGAATTACCGGCCAAGATGCGGCCTTCTCTTCCTTAATGTTAGACAAGAGTTCAAACAAGGTCTCCTCCTCTTGGTTGCTTTCTCACTAAGGCCCTCGCACCAATTTACGAATCAAAACCAAAGAATTTCCTTCCTCCTTCCTCCATCTCATCAAGCTTAGGCCAAAAAGAGAAGCAAAGGGAAAATTCCTTGAAGTTTCACAAGGACTATGAACGTAAGACAAATAGTGACGTGGAGATGAAATTACCTTACAACTATCCTATCCCTTCTTCAATTTTCAACCGAGCCACTTTCAAGAGCCAAGTCTAGCAAAAATTATGTATGAATTTTTTAAAAAATAAATTTTATATAGTAAAAAATATTACAACATAACTAATAATTTTACATATTAATATAATGTTAGTGTATAAATAACAAAAATTATTAATTATTAATTGATGTTTACAAATAATTGATTACTTTAATAATTTAATAATTATTTTTAAAAAATAAAATTTTAAACAACTAAATTTTGGAAGTAAAATATTTGATATACTCACAATTTTGAGTATAGTAGTGTATCTAATAATAATGTAAGGACATAATTATAATATTATTAACCCAAAAAATAATAATATTATAATTATGTCCTTACATTATAACTGGGTATATTGGTACACTCAAAATTATGAGTATACTAAAAATGACACCAATTTTAGGACAATATCTTACTAAAGTTCAAAAGAAATGAAAGTAAAAGCGCTTCTATTTATACTTCTATGTTAATAAATAAAAACCTAATGAGTAAATATCATCATTTAATATGAATTATCTTTATTTATTTATTTTTTTTCCTTACTCTTTCATTTTATTTGATATTCATTCTTTTCTTAATTTTTTAAATAATATATATATATATATATATATATATATATTAACTTAATTTTCCTCTTGCATTGTCTCTTAACTTTCTAGATTCTTCTCACCTATATGTTTGGTAAATTCTCTTATTATTATATGATCATTCTCATCATCATTATTAATAAGTCTATTCATTCATTTATTTATTTAGCCAATAAAATGCATCATATAAAATAGGAATAATTTATAATTTGTATCCATTTTCATGCATGTTTTATATTATTGTGTTTCACAAATAATTATGAGGGCATGTATGATATGTGCTATCAACTTTTAATGTTAATATAATACATTATTTTTTTACATAAAAAGTACATATGTAGTAAATATGAATTTTCTTGCAAAACATATAATGCATTACAATTCGTTATTAGCACCCTTAAAAAAAATTTTCTCCCTTGCCCTTGTTTAGTGATACCTATTTCCTTAAATATAATTCTAGTAAATGACTAGCTTGGGTGTGACAGGATTTCAATATTTCTATCAACATAGTTTTCTTTTCATCTCGACATTTAATAGTTAGTCCCTCCTGTAAAGAAATGAAATTAATTGAGCACTATGATTACGTCTAGTCATACTAATTAGAACCCCAAATATTGGCGAAAAAAGATGGGAATGTTCTCACCCAACAAAGAAAAGGGACTTAAATCCATTTAAAAACTAATTTATAAAATAGTGACACTCATTTATTCAAGAATAAATCACGGTAATGTACTAATGTTCATTAAAGTTTGGCTATATTAGATTTCGATATTTTTCTAGTTTCAAATATTATACCTAATTTTATGATATTTTTATATATGTCGTAAATATTTTTCTTTTAATTTATTTTCTATCAAAAAATTTATTTTCTTCACAACTTGGTATTAATTTCATTCTTAATAAACTACTAATGGAAACTATATATGTTGATGTTAAACTCTAACGTGACGTTCTGACTTTACTTTCAATATGATAATAAAGAAATTAAAAATCCACATATTACATAGAAAATTAATTTTATTGATAAAAATAAATTTAAAAAATTAAAATATATATTTAAAAATAAAAATTATCAAATGTATTAGTCAGACGTCATTGAAAGAAGGAAGTGCATGACATACACGTATACTTTGGTTTGGTCAACACTCAAGCAACTATTAGGCCTTTTGATCATAAAATGATACATCACATGGCAATTCCTTAAAATAAACCACATACAAAACAATTTCCGCTGAAGTGTTACATCTAATTTGACCTTTTATTACAACCCAAAAGGGAAAAGGAAAAAAAAAAAATAAAATTCTTCAAACCATATTCAAAGCAGCTTTTTGAGTTATCACATGGCGCACCATAATCATATGATATAAATTGAATGACTCACTCTTTTCTTTTATTTGTAATCATATGATATAAATATTTATACAATATAACTTATTAATGATATATAATTATAAATAGAACTATGAATTTACTATTTAACAATATAATGGAATTTTGAGTTTAAGTGGCTTTCCATTAAAAAATAAAATCACATGGTCATTTTCCCGAACCGTCAATCTAAAAAATTTGAAATCAGACCTGTCGTTAACATGGTGAAATGTCATCTGTTGAGTTACTAAGTAAAATGATTATGTATGATATAATATAAACTATTCTATATATTAAAATTTTGGATTAATTAGTTAATTACCTTTTAACTAAATGGAATATAACCCCTTGTGTAGATTAGAAAAGTATACTTTGAAAAATTCTTTGATTTAACTTGTAAAACATGAAAAATAAGAATTTTTTATTGTTTAATTTGCACAATATAATGTATGTAATAGGTCTAATGCCTTCTCCTGGGAGCAGCATTGACTAAGACCGTTGTCTCTTATTAATGGTCTCTCTTAAAATTATAATCAACAACCTGAACTAGTGGTCAAATTATAATCAACAACCTGAACTAGTGGTGGATTCAATATATCTATTATACATATTTAAATTAAAGTTTTCTTTTTAGTGTGAGAGTTCCATTTGATCTATGAGAGATCTGTGAGAGCTCTCATTTGATTATAATTCTTCGTGTAATGGCTCCTCTTTTCTATGTCATACATGCATTGGAAATTCTTTAAGGTGTGAACTTATCATTGGAGTGGACAAGAAATATAATAAGTTAATTAACCACCTTTTAAATAAAAAATTCTTTGAAGTATGAGAATCTTTTGAAATCAATGAGAATAATATATAATAATTAATTAATTGATTAATTGTCCTCTTAAATTTCTTAATAAAGGACTAAAAGTGTAATCTAAAATAATCTAAAATTGAAGGTCGAGAAAATGATATGGTTGAACGATTTATTGAAAGATTTGGATTGTCTATCATCCTACATAACTCCGAATTAGAGGCAGAGTCAAATATAGTTCTATCAATTTTTGAGATTTCAAAATTCTTTAAATGAATAACAATGATAATTGTTTCATATGACAAAAACTATCCCTTATGGTGGTGCTCTACCAATGAGCTCATCGTCATAACTTCTCTCTTACTAATCTCAAAAAGCCAGAGTGTTAGTGTTTTCTTTTTTAATAAAAATCTTAATAATGTCATAAAAAATGGGTACCACATCAAATAACTAAAGACTAACATGGTTTATGAAAGCTTTAGTTAAGAGGTGACCTCCTTGTTTGCTTGTCTTTTAACCCATCAACAAGATACATTTGATCTCATGGCATGAATAGCCTTACAATCTTCAATGATAGAGCCTACCTTTGAATCCTTTATGTCCTCCCCAAACAAGGCTTGAGCTATTTGCAATAAGTGTGTTAGTGTTGAAGCTCAACCTTTGAGCCAAAAAGACATAATTGTAGTAGCACAATCGTTTTATACAATCAATACACATCATATCACAATACATTACTAAAGTCAATTTTCTACACTTTCTCCAATTTATTATATTTTCTTTATATTTGAATATATTACTAAATTCAATTTTCTATTAACACCTGCAAACATCGTTGATCTAAAATGTATAAATATACAGAAAAATAGACTAATTTTTTGTAAGACTCGTATAGCGTGCTGACAAAGAAACTAGTTGAATAAATAATAAGGTTAATCAAGCCTCTCTTGTTGTAGGTCAAATGATGTGTCTAGAAGACTTGAAAATTTGACTTATAGTTGTAAGACACATTATAGAAAATGATTATAAATTTAAAATATTTACTATAAAAAATTTAAAATTTAAAATTAATCTATAGGATCTAGAAGTCAAATTTCTCTTTTATTATGAAGGATCTAGATTTGAGACTGCTTTATTATTTATCAAAGCATTAAAGTTTAGGTATTGAGCCAAGGTCCTATAAGAAAAACTTAATTCCTAGATTCTTCAAAAATTTTAAAACATTTAATATCATTCATATTAAATTCTTACATTTATAACTAGTTTATTTACCCACACGTTGCACAAATCTAAAAGAAAATTAATTTGTTTTACTATATGTTAATATATTTTAAACTAACGTATTTGTAAGTTTTAGTAAAAAAATTGAATTTGGTAATATATTGTGATATAAAGAAAACATAATAAATTAGAGAAAACCCACAAAACTGGTTATGTGAGATTAGTGAGAGAAAATTAATGATGATGAGTTCATTGAGAGCACACCATCAAAAACCATTCAACCATATATTGTTTTCTCTTGTTTTAATTTTAGATAATGTCAAGTTATATTTATAATTTGTTAATAGAAAATTTAAGATATAATTAATTAATTAATTTATTATTTTTCTCGTTGACTAAAAATTTATTCAAACTTAAAAAAATTCACGATTTAAAAGGTAGTTAATTAATTCATTATTTTTCTCATTCACTCTAAAAAATTCTTAGATTTCGAAGAATAATTTATTAATTTTCTTGTTCATTCAAAAAATTCTTGATTTAAGAGGTAGCTAATCTATTTATTAATTAATTATTTTATTATTTTTCTCGTTGACTACAAAAAATTTACGTAAATTAATGACTTTATTATTTTCTCATTGACTACAAAGAATTGTACTTTAAAGAATTCTTAATACATGCATGAGAAAAGTGAAAAATAGTTGAGTGAGGAGTTAAAGGTTTGGTCAACATAGCCTTCTCATCGGTTAACAAAGCTGCCATGTTAAAGGGAGCCTACTTTACTTACATATCATAGATGCTTTAACTGTCATTTATCCATTGTTTTAAGTCTCTTGAATTGTCCTAGTGTAAAACTCCTATTGTAGTAATCGCTATGTACTTCTCTACCGAGTAGGGATTAGTTTATATTGCAAATTAGCCTTGCCACATTTTTCTAATGGAGGAAATCCTTTTAATTTATCCAAGTCCCTATAGTTGCTTCATAGAATGTTGGTTATTTTAAGTTAACATTTTTCAAGTATAAAATTAAAAAGTACAGTGTGTTGGAGCAAAGGTAACCTTCTTCAGATTTAAAATATTGGTAGAGTAATTTAGAAGGGTAGAGTTGAGAAATATTTGTGAAGAGGAAATGAAACTTTCAATTAAAGTTGTTCCTTTTGACTTAATATAACAATGTTTAGACCAACCCATATTTATAAGATTCAACATAATTTTCTAAACCTTCATTTACTTTAATTTCAAACCATGTACCACCTACTCCATCCAACATGTCAATTTCGAATAATGTACTTTGGATCTAAACATGAATTATGGGTTACAAAGTATGGATCTTGGCCTACATGATATTGGGCCAAAACTCAAGTTTATTTCTAACAATGTTGCATGGTTGGTTGTGTTTCCTAGCCTTTGGCTTTTACTACTCTTCTCTTGAAGTCCCTTCTCTATTGTCTTATGAGTTTTTGATTGTTTATATGGAAAAGACATAATATTTGAAAATAAGTAAACACAAAAAAAAGAGTTGAATAAAATTTTAAAGATAAGATTATTTAGAAAAAAAAGGTTGAGAAACTCCATAAAAGTCAAAAGGAAAAAATGCAACAAAATAGATGAGTAGGCATGTCACCAAAATTGAAAGATGATTATTTAAGACAGTACTCTTCCTCTGGAGTAATACGCATCAAATAAGTTTTTTTAAATTTTCAATGTGCAAACTTTATATTTTCTCCTAAAAAAAATCACATTTGCTTCTCCAAGAAAATGTAAATTAAAAGACTTCAACATTCCATCTAATGGAGGAAGATCAGAAGTTTTGGAGACAATTACTTTACTGGTTCCATAATGGTTTTATGCTTTCCTAGATCGTGATCTTCATCTGGAGTAAAAGTAATCTTTGTCTATTAATTTAAACAATTTTCTATATGGTTAATATCATGAAAAGGGTGACTTTTTTTATTTCAAGAGATCGAATGCCTCACTGTTATATTTATTCTTCTCTAGTGATAAATTTATTATTCAGGTTTAATTTTAAGCTATGCCCTAGTAAAATATGCAGTGGTGAACATTTTGATGGACTTCCTTATATATAAATATAGGGCAAAACAGATACCTAGTTAACCCCAGAAACCTGGCCTGACCCGACCAACTCGAGTCGGGTTGGAAGATCCCACCCCATGAGCCTTGGGCTTGTGTTACTAGACTGTAGGCTTGGGCTGGGCTGGCCCAGGGCACCCCTCCCAGCCATCAAACCTGGCCTGAAACATAGGATAATATATATATTTTAAATTTTTTGTTGATGAAAATTAGAAAGGCATAGAGAAGTTGCAGTTTTGCAGAGGAGAAATTGCATAATCGAATAAGAAGACGAAGAAAAAGAAGAATTGGAGGAGAAAAAGAAGATGAAAGACAAAGTGTGGATAAGAAGTGAACTCACCAATAAGAAGAAAAGTTGTAGAATAAAGAAGTCGTAGATATGCAAATCTTAGATATATGAATGTTGAAGAATCAAGAAGAGAAAGAAAGGGTTGTAGATCTGTGAATGTTGAAGAAGAAGTCACAAATCTGCCGTATGCAAATATGATATGCCACAAAATTTGAATATGCTAAAGTTTCTTCAAAAGGCTTATGATATGATACACCATTTCAGATATGTGACATACAATTTCATCTACCTCATTCTTCTACTTTTGCAAATATTTTTTGAGTGAACTACCTTTATTTCTCCTTCTTCCAAGTGTGTTTCTTCCTAACCTGTCAATAACCTAGAACAACCCTAACATATATCGGGTTAGTCCAGGTCGAACCAAGTAAGACTTTTAAAACTTGCATACTAGGTCCTTACTGCACTTGAGATGAACCTTTTAGGTTGTTTCATGTATACCTCTTCTTCAAGGTTACCATTCAGTAAGGTCATTTTCACATCCATTTGGCATAATTCCAAGTCAAAATAGGCAACCAAAGTTATGGTGATATGAAAGGAATCCTTCTTAGATACAAGAGAAAATATCTTTATGTAATCAATCCCCTCCTTCTGTGTGAAACCTTTAGCAACTAACCTTGCCTTGTGTTACATAATATTCCCCAGGGAGTCTTTCTTAGTCGTATAAACCTAATTATAACCAATGACTTTGGCACCACTGGGCAATTTTACAGGGTCCAAAATATGGTTGTTTGCTATAGATTTCATCTTATCTATCATTGCATTATGCTATAATTTAGAATTGTCACCGCTTACATTCTCAACATTGATATCATAGTCAAGCTCAAGTAATTACACCATGTAGTCTTTAGGAATTGTCAATTTCCTTGTCTTTATAGATATCTTTAATTCAACTTGCTGTAAAGGATGAAGCTGCTCAATAGGAGGATCTTTTACCATTACTTGAGGAGCTTTATTAGTAATGGCTGAATCCACATGATTTTCTTGTACTAGCATGATCATTTATGGCTTGTGGAATTTTGTTTGTTCATTAAATATCCCCATTGAATGTGTGTCATTAAGAACTGTTACTCTATTATTATCTATGAGGTTGTTTATGAAACATGATATTATTAAATTTCTTATCACTCCTACCAATAACATCATTTTCAAAAAATTTGGCATTCTTAGACTCTACAAACCTCATGGTATAAGTAGGTTAACAAAATTTATAACCTTTAGGCTTTTCTGTGTAACTAACAAAATATGCAATAACAGTCCTTGGATCCAACTTTCTTTCCTACGGGTTATACACTCTAACTTCTACAAGATTGCCACATACTTGTAAATGATTTAAACTAGGCTTCCAATTTTTCTATATTTCAAAGGGTGTTTTAGAAATAGCCTTTGTTGGAGCCTTGTTACGAATGTGTACATCTTTCTTAAGTACTTCTTTCCATAAAGAGGTGGAAATTTTAGAGTTGCTTAGCATATTATTTATCATGTCCAGTAAGGTCATGTTCCTTCTTTCTGCTACATCATTCATACTAGGTAAGACAGGCATGCTGTATTGTGCAATTATATCATGCTCTTCAAGGAACTTGGCTAATGGACCAGTACTTATCTATTATCGATGTAATTACCAAAGTATACACCTCTTTCATCTAATCTCATAATTTTAACCTGTTTGTCAAATTGCTTCTTTACTTCACATTATATATTTTAAAAGCATCAAATCCTTCACTTTTATTATAAGGTAAATACATCTACATACAATGTGAGTGAACATCAATAAGGGAAATGAAATATTTTGTTGATTAGAATGCAAGTTGGGACAACAGATATTAATGTGCATTATTTCTAATACTTTAGAACTACATCTAGCCCCTTTACATGACATATTGGTTTACTTACCCTTAATGTAGTCCATACATGAATAAAATTCAGTAGTGTCTAGGGATACAAGAGCCCTATCCATCACCAACTTTTCAATTCTCTCAATAGAGATATGTCCTAATCTCTTATGCCACAAACTAGAAGATCTTTCGTTTATGACACATCATCTTAAACAATTATTTTCATGTATAATTATTGAGGTATTAAACACATTTGAACTAGAATGAATCCTCTACAAATCACCATTCAAAGTAATTTTTCCGATACACTATAATAAATGTTTGATTAATTAGCAATAATTTCTTGATAGTTCAAGAAAACTATCAAATTTCATGCAATATCAATAGTTTTAAATTTCGTATTAGTCGTAAAAAAATGCTTCCAATATTTTGGTAGCTTTTAAAAAGTTGTGAGGATTTTTTAGTTTTTTTGACAGTTTTAGATGTAAATAGTTGTAATTATCAGACTGCCAAAAAATGCTTAACCCTACCTTATGTCTTCATTCACTACCTTTCCCTTGTGTTCTTTTGGTCATCTTCACTTGCACCATTTTTGAGAATTAAAGTGAAGCTTTGATTGCCAAAGTTTGCACTTTCTCTTTGAATCAAAGCCTTAAACCTACTCTCTAAATTCATATTTCTCATATACAACGGCCAACCTAATTCGATCCTTCATGTTTGTACTCTCATTCAAATGGTGGTGCTCTCTTTTACTTTATGATATGCCTTTTATGTCATTATGACTCAAATTTTTTGGTTTTCATCTATATCAATTGAAAATCTCTCTATTCGTGTAGCTAGACTCCTTGATTGGAGCTTTTATATAAATGAATTAACCATCCAATTTAGGTTAAGGAGAAGCAAAATTGAGGGAAAAACAACAAGGAAGACCTTTCAACTCAAAAAATATTTCAATATTTCAATATCACGTCAAGTTTCAACTGAAAATATCATATTCTTAAATAAAATTTTTTGGATAATTTTGTTTGATATATAAAAATTTCTCACATTTTGTTGGAGATATGATCAATGACGTCAATCTATGAGGCAAAGAATAGACTTACTATGTGATGTTGTGTTAGAGGAATTGTATGCATAATTTCCAGTTATGGTTGGTCTCATTCACAACTTGTTAATAAATTCCACATTCATTTAAAAAAAGTAAGAAGAATCCATTTGTAATCCTCGACCTCCATATAGAATATTAAGAATTTGATGTTTTAATAATTTGAGGTTCAAAGGAATAAGTTTGCACAGATGTTTATGTAGATGCTATCACCAAATAGCACATATGTATGGAAGGTCTTAATGCTAAAGAACATGAGAAAGATAAGAATTATGTTGAAACAGTAAACATGTGACTTCTGTAATTAATATAGAAGGCCTCTATGTATGTATAATGCAAAAACTATAACCACATGCATGTTTAGATGTGTGTCAATATGTGTATTCCTATTTTGTTTTTAGGCTTAATGTCAACCATATAAACAAAATCTCCTAAGTGGACTGATAAGAATATACCTTCAAATTTTGACATTAGCTAGGTAGCTATAGGTATAGGCAACAATAACAAATTCTTTTATACTATACATTAAATATGGAGTTTTATAAAAAATAAAAGACTTTGGTAACTAGTAACCCCTTGATTTGTGATATGTTCTAAAACTCTTCCAGGTGCTTTTCAAAAAATTGTTTTCACTTTGCTTTCCTTATTATTGCTTGTACTTTTATTATGCTAAATGCCATTGCTTATGTTGCTTCATGTGCCAGAAGAATTTAAGCAAAAAGATTCCTTTAACAAAAGGTAATGTACTAAAAATGTTACCAAGTTTCTTGTTTTTCTCTAATATCTTGAAATCTTTTTGTTTGATTTCAATTTGGGATTTGCAAAAAGGTTTATACGGACAAAGCAAGTGAATTTTGGGAGGATATTTTAGGAGCAAAGTTTCTAAGCTTATAACTTACAGTATTTTTCCTCATATAGTCAATTCCTCTTTTGGGTGTAAAGTCCTAGATAACATTTGCAACAAATTATAAAATAGTAAGGAAAATTTCCACTAGCATTCCTTATTTTAGGGTACTTTAACTATCACAACTAATAGGAATGCACAAATTTCTAACTTTGTTTTAATATTTATCTAACTTGTTCGACCATTGGAATAATCAATTTGTGACGACATAAATTGCCAGGAATTAACAAAAAAAACCATAAAAAAATCCCAATGGAATAATTCTAGAAACTAAAATTAAATTCTTAACAAAACTTGGAATTTAAAGTGTTTGCTCAAGATCCATTACATAGCCAAAAGTCAAAATTATCCTAGATGCCACTATTGCCTCAACCTGTGAGCCATTCTAGTTTCCAAGAAAGACTTCACGCTCACTTGGGCTTGGTCTCCTTTGGTTGAGAAAACCTTATATGGTATTGGAAATGTAGATCATATATCCTATCTGAAACTACCAAGTGTCACGAAAAATCTAAACTAGGTTATATTCAAAACACACATAAGATAGGAGTTCACTTTCTTCTTTAGCCAGGCCTTTCTTTTATGGCCATCCTTCCTTATATGCCATTTCATTTTATAGAAGAAGCATTTTGTAGCATCCGTTTCAATATGGCGAACAAGAAAGATGCCTTTCTTCTTACTTTTTCCTTTATGGCCCCTTTTCTTTGGGCGTATTTCCAAATGAGCCTCAAATAGAGCCCCACTACTCTCTACAATTAGTTTGTTTTCCTCTTGGACACACATGGCAAGCAGCTCATTTACTATCCATTTTTCCTTATATGTGTTATAAGATATCTTAAGTTAGCTATATTTTGAAGGTAGTAAGCTAATGATCAATTGCACTATGAAAGAGTCGAAAGAGACTTTAGTTTAGCCACTATATCTCTCATTTGCATCATGGGCTCACATATCCCTTTAGTGCTACTCAAATTCAAATAGTGTACTTAAGTCATTAATGTGCTTGAAAGTGACTTATTTGAGGAAGCAAATTGTTCATCAATGGCCTTTATGTAATTTTTGACCTTGGAAGAGTTAGGAATGGACCCACAAATGCTTTTCTTTATGTGTTATTTGACTATCATCATGTTGTAATGATTAGATCACTCCCAACATTAATATGACAATTGTTACATTGGGGAAATAGCACTTTTGGGCAATGGAGGATCGCTCCCAACGTTCATAAGAGATGTTGAAGAAGATGCTGCAAATGAATCCAACAGGTTAATATAGGTTCACATAATTTAAATTGAAGCAATTAATCATTACATGTAAATGTATGCTCACCAATGTAAGTTATACAAAAATATAAATTACATATCACTAAATCTACCTGTGGGCATAGATTTTAGTATAAAATTAAATTATATACACTTAATGATGAAACTTAGAATACATTCATGGTTTTTCTAATACCTATGGTCTACTTAGAAAGCATAAAGCAATTTCTAACTTTCATCCAAATTAAATATATCGATATAAATATCGCCTTGTGGGTAATTAAAGATATGTTACATTAATGGTAAAATCTTTGGTGCGCACACAATTTTGTGTGTACCAGTGCACTTAGTTATATTGTTGGGACATAATTATAATATTACTATTTTTGGGATTGATATTATTACAATTACATTCCTATATTATAATTGGGTGTACTGGTGTACTCAAAATTGTGAGTGCACAAAAAATGACACCTACATAAATATATTTAATTAAAATAGATGTCATGAATTCCAAATATGACTTTTGTGTTTATGAATCCAAAGCAAGAACAAATGTATGCATTTATGTTGGAAAGTTGTGGCTACTCCCTATCTATACATGCTAGTCAATTGACATCTAAACTCATTATGTGCATTTAAGCATGGATATGCACTAATGTTTGGTTACTTTATAAGAATTAACTAATTAATTAATTGACTTTTCCATCGGTTGTGATCTAATTAAATTTCTCTTTGGCTAAAGTTAGTCCCAAATGGATAAATATAGTCATAGGTAATGGTTCATAATTAAATGGCTTCAAAAAATAAATTTTATGACTACAGGGGACCAAAAACAATTTTTCCAAAATAGATCGGCACCCATAAAATTATTTTACAAAATACCAATAATTATTTTTCCAAAATTAAATAGCACTCAAAATTATTTTTCATATCAAATTAATTTTTCTACAATTAAATAGCACCCATAAATAATTTTTCGTAATTCATTAGTTCCATAGGTAATTTATTTCTGAAATAATTTACAAAAAATTAAAATTTCGTAAATTAAAAAATTAATTATGAAATTAATTTCCATAGCCAAATTTTAAAAGTCTATAAAAACAATAAATCAGTCCAAAAAAGAATTTGGACGCACAAAACAAGCCTTGGAAGCTCACCACCAAATACTCTTTTTTTTTTTTTTTTTAAGAAAACGGGCCTAATTCGTAAATGGCCCACTGGTTAAGCAATATGCCGTTTAAGAACCATGGAAGGCGCCATTTCTGACTTATGAAAACAACATGTTTTTGCCAAGTGCCAAAACAATGTGTCATTTGTGTCGTCTTCTACCCCCTGGCAGGTCGTCAGACCCATTTCTGACCCAGTTCAAACCTGCAATTGACCTAACCATATCTTATCCTAGAACTCTGTTTTAAATGATTCCAAAGCCAAAAGTCATTAATTTTTTGAGATGACCAAGATTATGCTCCCAAAATACTTAAAAAGCATATAGATTTTGCCAAGAATTACTCATTTTTGAGACATTAAGGTTTCAAAATTTTGTAAAAAGAGGGTCAAGCATTTAGTTTTCAAATGCAAGAAATTATTCAGAAAAAACATGTGAATATATATAGATATATGTATACACACACACATAAACACACAATAAATCTTCCAAGAAAATATACCCGTGGCCATCAAGAAATGGGGGCAAAAACAATAAGGAAAAAAGTCTGGAGTAATAACAAATAAGATGCATAGCCTCATACACAGGGTATATTAGATGGTAGAAAAATCAACCTAAATATTACGCTAGGCAAAGAAAATTAGGTTCCAATACCAAATGTAAGACTTGAATAGGCATATTAATAATTCCAAAAAAACATGAAAATATGATATTGAATAAAATTGAGTCATACTAGATAATGCCAAAACAAAGATTAAACTCAATTAAATAAATTCAAGAATGATGCAGTGGAAACAAGATTGTTGGAACAATAAATCTCTAGCCATAGCATCCCAAAACTGACATTATGGCGGAAAAGTAAAAAAAGAATGTAAATTAATTCCAAAAATGAATTTTGAAAATCAATTCATTGGAGGTACTACCAAAATTTTTAAACAAAAAATTTTGAAAAATAAAATAAAATAAATAGGTGGTCTATGAAATCAGAGATAGGTTTATGAGTTTATTTAAGTGAGAGAAAGGTGTGAGACACTCCCACAACACCCATAAGTGAATATGGTTATCCTAAATCAAACAAGTGAAGTAAAAGACGCGACATTAAACTTATTTTAACATTGCCTACATTAAACACGCACGAAAATAACCCAGAAAATAAAATAAGATTAATACCAACAAAAATAGATATTTTACAAAGGGTAGACTTAGTCTAGGATGAGAGCCTAGGGCTTATGTACCCAATGATAGGGATCAAATTCCATGTAGTTCATTAAGAAATGCGTGTCGGTAGGTTGGTTTTTTTATTTTTTCTATAAAGGGAACAAAGATAGTTGAAATCTGGTCAATTTTCACAAACAAAACGATGTGTAAATTGGTTGATGTGTTTTAATTTACTAAATCAGCTTAGTCTCACTTCTTTATTATTCCTTTTAAAATTTTCTTTGAATTTTAAGAAAACATGATATGCGGGTATTTACATTGAAATATGTATGAAGAAGTGAACACTTGTTTTGAATTTTACTATTAATGAAACGAACTTTGGAAAAATAAATATAAGTTGAACTCAATATTTTATTGAAAAATATTTCAAGAAGTACTTTGTTATTTATTTGATTATTTAAAATTTATTTATTTGTGTTAAAAAAATTGATTAGATAAAGGCCATTGAAACCTAACTTTATAACATGGGTCATTGAAACTCCAAGTTTAATTCAAGTGCAGGTGACTAGTATTGGGATAAGCCTATTGAGTCGTATCTCACATGGCCCTATTGGTGAATAATTAGGTGCTCATGAAGATGTTAGTCTTACACGCTAACACTAACATCTCATTAAGTGCTCATGAAGACGTTGATCTTGTTGAGCAAGGTTGGAACCCAAGAGGGGGTGATTTGGGTTTTATATAAATTTTACTGAAAAACTCTCTTGTAAAGCTGAAGTAAAATAATCAAATATGAAATGCAGAATGTAAAGAGAGTAAGAGAGAAGAGTGGACACAAGGATTCATCCTGGTTCAACTTCTACCGAAGCCTATGTCCAGTCCTCAAGCAACCTCTTGGGATTTTTCACTATCTCAACAAATCAATACAACACCCAGGAGAACCTCTCATAATTCCCAAGCTCTTATAGCTTGTCTCCTTCATGGAACCTCCTTGAATTTTCTCTCAAGGATATGTTCCCCTTGAACCTAAGCTCTATCTTAGCTTGACACTCTCAAGGAACCTCTTTAAGCTTCTCTCTCAGAAGAAAGAATAAATTACAAATAACAAACTCTCTAAAACTGAGTTAATGATACAATGAAGCTCTAATATGATTGTGAGTTGATATAAAGATCAAAACTTATGATATAATCACTCTTAAATATATTTTCTTCCATATTTCGGAGTTCTAGGTCGTGTTTATATATATTGAGGTCTAATAGATCTATTGAGAATGAGTGGGAAATAAGAGATTTCAAAATATAGCTGTTATAAATATGTTATTGCTTCTCTGCCATTAACCAGTCGACTATTCACCACTTGCTAGTCGACAGCTCACTCTTTCCTTTTCATAATTTTCAAATTTTAGACCTTGACAGTCGACTACTCACTCTTTTCCTCTCACAATTTTCAAATTCTAGACCCTGATAGCCAACTACTCACTCTTGACCAGTCGACTAGTTACTCACAAAGAGCTCCCAGTTGATGGTCTCAAGGCTAGCAGTTGATTAATGCTTGATCTAGGTATGACTAGTTGACTGCTGGCTTGTGACTAGTCGACTACTTACTCACAAAAAGTGCTAAGTCAATCAGGGCTTAAGCTGACAGCAAATTGAGGACTTCTTAGGAAGTGAGCAGTCAATTACTGGCTATTGGCTAGTCGATTGTTCACTCACAGAAACCTCCCATTTAACTAGTCAAGGCTTGACAGCTGACTGGCAAGGTGGCCAGTTGATTGCTAGCTTGTGGCTAGTCAATTGGGGACTTCCATAGTTCCCTAAATTAGCTTTTTCTTAACCTTTAAGACTTGGAATCAATTCTATATTCATTTTACATGATTTTTATCAGCTTAATATCATTTACAAAAGTTCTTAAGATATGAATGTACATTGAAATATCTAGAACCTAAGAGATACTTTGAAAAACTTTTCTTCTTGAGTTTGTTGTCATTAAAACCTTGATCTTCAGTAAATGGGCTCAACAATCTACCCTTTTTTTTATGATGACAAACTTGCAATATTAGTGCTTCACAAGAGAAAGTTTTTTAAGATAGTATGCTTACATGATTCTTAGTTTTTGTTAAAGTTGGATATGATCACTTTGATTTTAACTTTCACTTGTTTTAGTTTCCTTTGGTTTCCTTGTTGATTTAGTTCTAATCAAATTATGAAGAGAGATATCAAGCAACCATATAATTGAAATAACTACTTTTATTTAATTCAAATGAGAGAAGCATGTCTTATGTCTGAGGCAAATAACCATAAAATTTAATCAAGGAAATAAACACAACGAAACTAAGCCTAATGAAATCAAGCAACTTTTAACTAAACTCCTAATTTTCTCTTTTTCTCCCCTAATCCCTATTTCTCCCCCTTTGTCACATAAAAAAGGGAGGAAGAGTACTACCCTCTAAAAAAACCCTTAAAAGTTGGAATGCTGCTTATGATATGTCTCAATACGCTCAAGTCTAACATTCATATCCTCCAATGTCTCCTGAAGATTTTGCATCTGAAAGCTAAAAGTGTCCATCTTCTTATGCATGGCTTGAATCTTAGCAAGAAGGATAGGCGCCAAAATCACTATGGTCTCAAGCTGAGCCAGGATGTAACCCATTAAAGCATGAGCCTGTGGAGATGGAGGTATAGGGGTAGAAGGAGATGGTGGCATAGGAAATGATGGTCCTTCTTTTACTGGTTTTGCATATGGAGGAAAAGGAGGTACATCAGCTGCTGTAGGAGGTTGTGGCCTAGGGGCTTTATGGACTTTCCTAATAGGAGTTTTAATGAACCCCATTCTTTGTAGATCATTCCAACCAGTTTGGAAAGGAGATGCTGCATCATCCTTAAGAGGAGAGATATCATAATGGCAAGGGATGGCTTCAATGATGGTCCTATAAGGCAAAGAAGATGATTTCTTTTTCTTGCAAGTTGTCATCCTTTGAGTGATCAACCATGAAAGCCTAAAGCTTTCTCCCTTTAGAATGCATTTCATCATAAACATCTCAGGCTCACTCAGATAAGCAAAGTTACCTGATTTATTAATCAAGTAACAAGTAATAATGTAATGCAAAAACCTATTTTCCAAAGACAAATCATTGACATTAATTGGAGTATTGGGGTTGTCAATGGCTACTTCACTTATCCTATTCATAGCCTCCAATTTGTTATACCCAGATATAGTCTTGAGTGAGTTAGGGTGATCAGTGAAGTAATGGCCAGTAGGAGGAGGAAGATTCAAAATATTAGCCAATATTTCATCACAAAAAAAGATTCTTATTCCTCTGACCTCAATGGTGATGAGATAGGAAGTGGGATTGTAAGTAAGATCGGAATAAAAAGCCCTTATAACTTTAGGAATATAATCCAGTTTCAAACTCAACAAATGATCCAATCCAAAATTTGTAAATAAATTAAAAAGGCTAAAGTCTTCTTCTTGTAGCAATTAAACGTGCACGTACCTATATGGAAGAACTCCCTTTTATTGAAAATTCTCTATAAAGGTTATCTTTATGCTTTTGAAGAGGAGAGGGGAGGAGGACCAGAAGAGGAGCCATTGGTTAAGTTCATGGTCCTTGCACACTAGGTTGTTGGTCTTTGAGCCATAGAGGATCTTAGTGTAGAGAAATTATGTGGCATTCCATTATCATCATAGAACTCCATAAATAGATTATTTTCAAATTCTTCACCATGATCACTTCTTATTCTCACAATGGTCATGCCTTGTTCATTTTGAATGAACTTTATTGGTTTCTGAAAAGATTTAAATGTTTAATCTTTGTGAGATAAGAAAAGTGTCCAAGTGAATATAGAGAAATCATTTACAATTACTAATGCATAATTATTTCCTCTAATACTCATAGTCTTAAAAGGTTCAAAGAGATCCATATAAAGTAATTAAAGGTGTCTAGTAGTAGAGATAATTCCTTTTGCCTTAAAGGAAATCTTAATCTGTTTTCCTTTCTAACATGCATCACAAAGTCTATTTTTGTCAAAATTTAATTTTAGTAATCCAATCACAAAGCTTTTTATGCCAAAACCAACTATTATCATTAACACTTATTAAACATTTTGAATTGCTAGATGAACATCATCTAAATCAATAGCATATAAATTGTTTATTCTATGTCCTATTAATATAATTTTCTTCTCATTTAAATTTTCAACCAAATAATATTTTGAATAAAAAATAACTATTTTTTTATCATATAATTGACTAATGTTAAGGAGATTATTATTTAAACCTTTAATAAGAAGTACATTGTCAATGAAGGTGGTAGAGTTCTTACTAACATTTCTAATACTAGTGATCTTTACTTGTCTACTGCCTCTAAATGTGACATTTCCTCGATTCATTAGATGAAAGGAAATAAACTTGGATTTGTCTCCATTCATATGTTTGGAGCACCTATTATCCAAATACCATCTTGTTTCAGTAGCCTTCATACACACTTACAAAAGCATTAAGTTTTATTCTAAGGTACCCAATTTTTGTTGGGTCCTTGAATGTTACTTGTTCCCTTGGGAACCCATACTTTCCTTCCTTTTAGAACTTTATTCTTTCTGTAAAGGCATGTGTATGATCCATGTCCCTTCTTACCATAATAAAAACATGTGATAAATGGAGTGCTAGTCATAATTGTTGGAACAGAGAAATTCTTATAATTTTTTTGTCTTTTCTTAGGATTATATCCAATACCAGCTTTGTTAAAAACACATCTTTGTTTTCTAAGAAAAATGATTAAATCATCTTTCCCTTTGGTGAACTTAGTAAGAGTGTTCAATAAATCTTTCTTTTCCTTTTGTAGAAGTTCACAATTACAACAGCTTTATTTTTAAGAGAAAGATGTTCATTTTTTTAGACTAATATAGTTATTCTCTAATGTCAAAATTTGTTTTTCTACTGACGCCCTTTTTTGGAGTAATGAGCTATTATCTTCCTTCTCCTTTTCTAGATTTTCTTCTAAAGATATAATTTTCCTTTTTATGAACTTTAAAGTTTTTGCTATCATATGAAATTCATCATATAAATCATTGAATCCATCTTGCAGTTCTTCATAAAAAGGGAGAGGGCTTATCCCACCTTCATTAGCCATAAGGTAGAGGTTGGCTTCTTCATCATTTGGGCCTTCATCACTTTCTCCCCAAGTGGATGATAGGTATGCCTTTTTCTTTTCTTTTCTTTCCTTCTTCTTATAAGTGATGTCCTATTTTCTTAGATATTGTGAACATTCCCATTTAATGTGTCCTAGCTTTCTGCATTCATAACATATAAGAAGTTCTTTGGCATCTTGACCTCTTCTAGTTAGTCTTCTTCCATTAATTGTTCTACTATTGAAGAATCTACCAAATTTTTTTTAACAAAGAGACTAAGAGTTTCCTCATCAATTTCCCCCAGAGAATCATTGCTGTAATCTTCTTCATCTGGATATATTAATGATGATGCTTTCAGAGCAAGACCCTTCTTCTTTTATCTTGTTCTTCAAGATGTTGCTTCAGTTGGGTTTGTGCTCTTGAATGTTTCCGAAAAGAGAAGCAACTGATTTTACTAATGACCTTTTTGCTTCCTCAATTGCTGTAACCTTAGGTTACCATTCCATGGGAAGTGCCTTCATGATTTTATAAGCTTGATCTCTTTGAGAGTATGTCTTCCCTAAAGTTGCTAAATGATTAACAATATATGTAAAATGAATTTGCATTTCTTTTATTGTTTCTTTAAGATTCATTTTAAATAATTCATATTGTTATGTAAGATTATGAATCCTAGACTCTTTAACATCCAAGGTTCCTTCATGGGCTCTTTCTAAAGCCTCCCATATCTCTTTGGCACTTTGACTATTTGAGACTCTGAAGTTTTCTTCTTGACTCTATGCACTAGTAATAATGAGTTTGGCTTTGTTGTTTAGTAAAACTTTTCTTCTTTCTATTTCATCCCATTCACTTTTGGGTTTGACGGAGGTCTTACCTTCTTATTCTTTCATAGGCACATATGGATCTTCCTCAATTACATCCTAAAGGTCAATGTCAATAGCTTCAAAGAAAATTCTCATCCTTAGTTTCTAGTATGTGAAATTTTCACCATTGAAACTAGGAGGTTTTGTAATAGATAGCCCTTTAGGAAAAACATTGTCACGAAAGCCAGCCATTTATACGCTTGAGATGGTTAAGTCCTTTAAACAATAGTCCAAGCTCTGATACCACTTGCTGAGCGAGGCTGGAACTTAAGAGGGGGTGAATTGGGTTTTATAAGAATTTTATCGAAAAACCCTCTTGTAAATTTGAAGTAAAATAATCAAATATGAAATGTAGAATGTAAAGAGAGTAAGAGAGAAGAGTGGAAACAAGGATTTATCCTAGTTCAACTTCTACCTAAGTCTACATCCAATCCCCAAGCAACCTCTTCAAATTTTTCACTATCTTAACAAATCAATACAACACCTAGGAGAATCTCTCTTAATTCCCCAGCTCTCACAGCTTGGGTCCTTTATGGAACCTCCTTGAATTTTCTCTTAAGGATATGTTCTCCTTGAACCTAAGCTCTATCATTGCTAGCTACTCTCAAGGAACCTCCTTAAGCTTTTCTCTCAGAAGAAAGAATAAATTGCAGAAAACAAACTCTCTAAAACTAAGTTGATGATACAATGAAGCTCTAATATGATTGTGAGCTGATATGAAGATAGAAAATTAAGATATAACCATTCTTGAATATATTTCTTCTATATTTTAGAGTCTTTAAGTGGAGTTTATAAAAAATGAGGTCTAATAGATCCATTGGGAGTGAGTGGGAAATGAGAGATTTCAAAATATAGTTGTTATAAATCTGTTATAGCTTCTCTGCCATTAACTAGTTGACTATTCACCATTGACTTGTCAACAGCTCACTCTTTCCCTCTCACAATTTTCAAATTCTAGACCCCGACAGACAATTGCTCACTCTTGAGCAGTTGACTGGTCACTCACAAAGAGCTCTAAGTTAATGGTCTCAAGGCTGGTAGTTGACTGATGCTTGATCTAGGTGTGACTAGTTGATTGTTGGCATGTGGCCAGTCAAATGCTCACTTATAGAGAGTGCCCAGTCGATCAAGGCTTAAGCTGGCAGCAAACTAGGACTTCTCAAGAGTTGACCAGTCAACTGCTAGCTATTGGTAAGTCGACTGTTCACTCATAGAAATCTCCCATTCAATTGGTTAAGGCTTGGCTGTTGGCTAGTAAGGAGGCAAGTCAACTAGGGACTTCCAGAGTTCCCTAAATTAGTTTTTCTCAACCTTTAAGATCTAGAATCTATTCTATATTCATTTTAAATGATTTCCATCAATCAGTATCATTTACAAAGGTTCTTAAGATGTGAATATACTTTGAAAACATCTAGAACCTAAGAGACACTTTGAATAACTTTTCTTCTTGAATTTGTTATCATCAAAACTTTGATCTTTAGCAAATGGATTCAACAAGTCTTACATGACAACATTAATACAAGGAAAAACCATAAAAATGTTTGTAAGAGATGCTTATGGAGCATTGGGCCTCATATAACGTGGAAACCATAAGAATACACCTATGGAGGTGTTAGACCTCACTTGACACATTTTCAAAACTAAACATTGGTGTTTGGTATGTGTAGGTGTTAAAGCTATCATCCATGGATGTGGGTGTGTGATGGCTTTAAATAGAAAATTCATGAGTGTTTGTGTGTGTGAGTGTCCAATTATATATTCATTTCATGGTGATTACAAAGGACTAAGAATACATCAATTACAATTAAGCTCAAAGGAATTTGATGACTTAATCTTACGACTCTTCCAATTTGTCATCCTTCCTTCTACGTCCCTTTTACCTTGATTTGAATGCCTTTGAGCCATGATTCTCAAGTGCAAGGCTCACTATAATTCTATATCATTTGGAAAACTAGTAGATCTCTCATTAATCATCACCAACATTAAGCAACTTAAAGATTAATCATGTCACAAGAACATTGACACCATGGAAGACACAATTAAGCCCAAAGTTACACACCAAAGCTAACCCCATGTGACCACATCATGTTAGCTAAAATGGACAACCATGTACATTATCTTGGATATGAAATTTAACTCAAAATTGCATCCCAAAATGAAGCAAGAGTGAGTTCCACTACTCTATTTTCTCTAGTTACGGAGTCAAGTATGATCATCCTTGGCAAAGTGTTATATACCAAAAGAAAAATGCCAACACCAATTTATCCTATAAACTAGATATATATAGGGTTCACATACTTAAAAATCAGCTCAAGATACTTTTTAGATCAATACCAGAAAATCCATATAAGTTAACTATACTTGAACTGTCTAGTCACAAAGTTGTACAAATGGTATATCAAAGGGTCATTATAAATTCCAGGATATTTAACAACAAGAGTAACATACTATATGACATGTATACCAACATTCAGCTCAAAAGGATGTAAAGAAACTTTTCTCAAAATTTGACAATTTAACCTATGGTAAAATTTGCTGAAATAGGACATGTTCAATACAAGCACTAAAATTCACCACTTATTCCATTGCTATATTTTCTCTAGTTGCTGAGCTATGTATGATAATCAGTGGCAAAGTGTTATATTCTAAAATAAAAACCCTAACATCATTTTATCCTATAAACTAGACCTATAAAGCGTTCACATACTTAAAAATCAGATCAAGATACTTTCTAGATCAATACCAATAAATCCACAAGATTGACTATACCTGAGTTGTCTGGTCATAGAATTGTGTGCACAAAGTTGTACAAATTACATACCAACTAGTCATTATAAATTCCAAAAAATTTCAATAATAACAGTGACATATCATACAACTTGTATACCAAATTTCAACTTAAAACAATGTATAGATACTTCCTTCAAAATTCTACAATTTGACCCATGGTAAAATTTGCAAAAACATAGCATGTTTAGGACAAGCACTAAAGTTCACCACTTATCCACTACCCATCCTTGATAAAAAATCAGTGAAAAATTCATTAAGAATCTAAACATATGAAATAACTTTGACACTAAATTGCAAGTTAAAATGACGTCATATGAGATACTAGAAAATTCACAAAATTTGAATGAGCCAAATTAAGCCTAAAAATGGATATGTAAAGTGAATGAAGCAATTCATCAATAATCTTGAAATAAAAACCCACAACCGAATCAACACCTCCCTGGTGACTAATTTCATCAAAAGAAGAATTTGAAACAAAGAGAGTAAAATTGAGGAGATGACATGAAATATTACTAAGAGTCCTCCCTTAGGCTCTTTCCTCCTTTTGTGCCTCCTTCACTATATTTTTTCTTAGCCTCTCAAAATCTCTCCTTCCAACATTATTCCCTCTTCCATTCTCTCTTCCTCTCCTCTCTTTTTAAAGAAAACTTAAGTTCCCTTTCCATTCTTTTTGGCTCTCCTCAACCACCTTACAACTCACCATTACCTCCCATTTTCTCACATTTTGCTCACTTTTCCTTCTTGCTTTATTCCACATGTTCCCTTAATCTCTTTTCTTCTTTCAATTTCATTATTTCATTTTCTCTCTTTCCAGCCTATTAATTTCCCATATGTTCCCTTTATTAATTTTTCATCTTAGCTTGTTTATGGCCAAACATCTTAGTTAAAGTGAGTAGTGAATGATTTCATCCACACATCATCTTCAAGTTTATTCAACTCAAAATGCTCTATCTTAATTTTTTTATTTTTTATTTTGAAGACAAGTTGATTTTTTTTTATTTTTTCTCCTTTTTAATTTTCTTATTAAAATATCCATATTAGAAATTTTACTTTTTTTTTTTTCAAAATTTCTAGATTTCATGATTTATATTATTGCTTCCCATTGTCTCTTCTTTATTTATTGAAATTTTAAATATTTATGAATTCTTTTTTTTTTTCATTACTGTTATTTTCTTCATTTCTTGAATTGTTTATTTTACTTTTTCTTCTTGATTATTGGTTTTTTAAAATTTTCCTGGACACATCACAATGGACATTTGCTCCTCATTACTAGTTATTAGGTGTGTATGACAAAAATGTAATTTTAAAATACTTGCCTAATGGACAAGTAAAGATATGAACTCGTAATTTGTTCGGTCATGGGCTACAAAATCACCAATTAAAAATCTATCTTAATTAAAAAAAAAATTCTGCTTTTATTCCCAAGAAAATTAAAAAGTTGCCCCTGTTCCCTCATATCCTTAATAAATAATTCCAATGAATATCACTTTAGAATGAGTGGAACATGGGAAAACTTAATAATTCAAGAATACATTATAAATGAAACGCTTGGAGTTGCCCCTCTTTACATATTTGCTTTGTTGAAAATGAAACCTAAAGAGATTTTAGGTATTTTCAAGGAAATATAATAAAGATAAGCACCTTATTTATTGAAATTACTTGGAAGAAAATCACACATCCATAATGACCAATGAAAACCTTGATGCTATATGTACTATAGAGATGTCAATACTATCAACCAACAAGGAAACTGTGTAAGATTTTAAGAAATGAAAGGGTGTTTAATGTTTGCTAGGGTTTTGAAATGAAAAAGGTGCTTGACGCTAGCTAAGGTTTTCAAATGAAAAGGTGCCTGACATTGGCCAAGGCATTGAAACAAAAAGGGTGTTTGACACTGACTAGGGTTTTGAAAAGAAAAAGGTGGCTAACACTGGCTAAGGCTTTAGAATGAAAAAGGTGTTTGGCATTGATTAAGGCTTCGAAATGAAAATGGTGTTGGACGGTGGACAAGGCTTTCAAAAGAAAAGGGTGCCTGATGTTGGCCAGGGCTTTGAAATAAAAAGGGTGCTTAACATTAGTCAGGGCTTCAAAACAATAAGAGTGATTGATGTTGGACAGGACTTTGAAAAGTAAAGGGTGCCCGATGCTAGCTATAGCTTTGATAAGAATAGGGTGCCTGACACTAGCCAAGGCCTTGAAAAGAAAATGGTACCAGACACTGGCTAGGGCTGTGCAAAGAAAAAGGTACCTAATGTTGGTCAGGGCTTTGAACAGAAAAGGGTACCTACGCTGGCCAGGGCTTTGCAAAGGAAAAGGTGCTTGACACTAGTCAAGGCTTTGAAAAGAAAAAGAGCGTGTTTGAGAAACCTAGTACAAGTTTTGTTCTAAGTAACAAGGTAGTCCATGACCCTTGAATTTTATGCAATGCAAAATTATGTATGTCGATGGAGTGAAAGGTACAATTTAATGCATGATTTTCCTTTGGAAATTTTAGATTCTTTATGTATGGTGCATGTAAAAAACAAGTATTGTATGAATTGTGAATGCAAAATGTAGTAATGTATGTACACATGTGAGGTAAATGATGCAATTACTTTATTTTTAAAAAAAATTCAAATTTTTCTATAAATGGTGTATGCAAAGATGTAGTAATGTATGTATACATGTGAGGCAAATGATGCAGTTACTTTATTTTAAAAAAAAAATCTAATTTTTCTATGAATAGTGTATGCGAAAATGTATTAATGTATGTACACATGTGGAATGTATGATGCAAATGTGAAGTTCTTCATTTTTAGGGATATTGCCTTAAATTACCTTAATTTCTAATTTTTATTATCATTCATTTTTGTCTTTTTTTGGTTATTAGTTTAAGAAGTATCTTATTCCTTGATATTGAATCGTTGTTTATTTCCTTTCATAGAAGAAGTCTCATTGCCCCTGGTAACAAAACTTGTTTAACCATCTACTCTATTGGCTAACACTCGAGCAATTATTCCTTTTTGGCAATTAAGCTTCTTGACAAGTGGTGTTTTCCATTTTAATACACCGTAAAGAATGAAGTTTAATTCAACCATAATCAATCTTTACTAATAGCAGAAGTTTAATTCAATTGTATTCATGTCATCTTGTAATCACAAATGCTGAAAGCACTAAACTAAGTGTTATCAACAATTCAGAATATATGTCAGTATATAATAATTGAAAGTGTATTATTCAACGAGAAATTACTTTGCGTGTGGAATGGACTGAGTGATTAGTATATTATAAAAAATGAACTAACGAACACAATGTATCATAAAAGTGAGCTCATTATATGAATATACTATTTCATTTATTTAAGGGAAATTAATGAAATTTGATGGAAGGTTGCCCTGAATTTTGGTTTCCAGTGAGCATGTTTGGCTGACCCTTCTGTTATTAATGATATGCATTTTTATGAGAACAAGTGACAAAACTTGTCTTAAATTGATCCATTCTCTGGGAATTTGCAAATATTAGACCCTCATACTCTTTTCAACTTTTACTTTAGTTTTCTTTAATCATTAGCCCTAACTTTTGCTTAAGTTGCTTTTTCAGGTTTTCAACTTAACAAGCTTTTTATTTTTTTATTTTTTTTTCTTCTCTTTCTTTTTTCATTAACCCTAATTTTTCTTTAAGTCATCCTTTTGAGCTTTCCACTTAACGGGTTCTTTTTTTCTCAAACAAAGTACTTCTTCACCATTTTTGAGTTGATTGGCTCTCTACTTAACAGTTTTTTTTTTCTCAAGCAAATCGAAGAAAGGTCTTTTGAATAATATTGGAAAATGAACCAGCTTCTACCTACTTTGTAAAGTAGTCAATAACCATAAGAATGAAGTGATGTACATGTGAGGCTTTTGGATTGATTGGACCTATCATGTTAATTCCCTACATAGAAAACAGCATGGTGACACCAGGTTATGCAAAGAATGCAATAAAACATCAATCTTATCTAAGTATATTTGACATTTATTGCATTTCCTAACATAATCCATATAATATTTTTCCATAGCC
Organism: Delonix regia; assembly: GCA_037074485.1. Taxonomy (NCBI): domain Eukaryota; kingdom Viridiplantae; phylum Streptophyta; class Magnoliopsida; order Fabales; family Fabaceae; genus Delonix; species Delonix regia. The sequence continues at coordinate 1,944,115 of CM073460.1, read as the reverse complement.
AGCTAGAAATAACGATACCGTATAACCTGCCTAGTCATAATATGCCCATTCACATGTGTTCCACAGATTCCTTCAAGTACCTCTGACATGATTCTTTAGGCTTTGATTGAATCAATGCGTCTGAGCAATGTTCCTCCCCATGATCATTTATATAACACTTCTCTACGTAGGAAGAAATTCATCGCTAAGCATTGAATGGTTTTTTGATCACTTTCAGTGGCCTCATTTGGATATTGTTTGCTATGTATGCAAGTCTTTATATCATAAAACTATGGCTTATCATTAATATCTTCTATGATATTCATGTAATACATAGGGATACTGCGAGTTTCAACTTGTATTGACAACACATTAATGCTACAATCTAACTTCATCATAACTACTTAAGTAACCAAAGCATCTGTAAACTAGTTTTTGTCAGGTCTAATGTGCGTGAAAGAAATCCTTTCAAATTTTTCAATCAATTCAATCATGTATTTTTGATATGGAACTAACTTTGGTTATCTAATCTGCCATTCCTTTTGCACTTGATAAATTATGAGAATGGAAACTCTAAAGACGTTGTGATATTTGATGCCAAACACTAATGCGACTTGCAGGCCAATAAAACAAGCTTTGTATTCAGCCATATTATTTGCGCAATCAAAGTCTAGTTTAATTGCTATTTGATATTGTTTCCCTTTTGGAGATATTATAGCATCTCCAAACCATTTCCATGCATATTTGCTGCCCTGTCAAAATACATCCTCTATCAAGTTTCTTCTCACTCTTCTTCATCTATTATAAGAATGTCTTCATCAAGGAATTGGAAATCTAGAGGTTGATAATCCTCTAGAGGACATGTAACTAGGTTGTTAGCTATGAAACTCCATTTAGCTGGCTTTTGAGTCATAAACTTTATGTCATATTTGAAAAGTATCACTTACCACCTTGAGACCTAACTAAATACGTGGGGACTCTCGAAAATATACTTGATCAGGTTAATTCTAGAGATTAACATTATGACATGATACAACATATATTGCCTCAATCTCCTTATTGTCCATATGAATACACAACATGTCTTTACAATCAATGAGTATTGTGTTTTGTTTTCATTGAACTTCTTGCCCAAGTAATAAATGGCTTGCTCTTTCTGGCCAAACTCACTTTATTGCCCGAATAATTTACCCATTGATCTTAGTCAAACCATCAGATATAAAATTAGAGGTCATATTGGTGTAGGTAGTACCTAAATTGGTAAATTCAAAAGGTATTCTTTAATCCTATCAAATCCTTGTTGGCAATCTTCATTCCACTCTATAGGATGATTTTTTGATAGTAGCTTAAATATTGATTCAAAGTCGCAGTAAGGTATGCAATAAACTGAGATATATAATTTAAGCATCCTAAGAAACTTTATACCTTCTTTTTAGATCCAGGTGGTGGCATGTTACAAATTGTTTTGATTTTATCATGGCCCACCTTGATGCCCTTCTTGCTAACAATAAATCCTAACAACTTTCTAAACAAAGCTCCAAATATGCACTTATTGGAATTTAATTGTAGCTTATATTTCTATTAACATTCAAACAACTTTCAAAGCATAGCAACATGGCTTTACCCATCAACTGATTTGGCTATCATGCCATGGGAATCAATGATATGAAATTAAACCACCATGGCATGCTGATAAGTTGCCCCTACTTTTTTTAGCCTTAAAGGCATTACTTTGTAACAAAATGTTCCCCATTAAGTAATGAAAGTGGTTCATTCCATATCCTTCGGATGCATGGGAATTTGATTATACCTAGAATACCCATCCATGAAAAAATACTAGAAGCTTCTTACAGTATTATCAACAAGCACATCAATATATGGTAATAAAAAATCATCTTTCAGACTTGCACGATTTAAATTGCAACAATCCACACACATTCTGACACATCAATCCTTTTTAGGTTCCAAGACTTTGTTAGCAACCCATTGCGGGTATTTAGCCACTTCTAAAAAATAGGCCTTTCATTGTTTAATCATCCCTTCCTTAATTTTTAGTGACAATTTTGGGCTCAATCTCCTTAATTTTTTCTTTTAAAGTGCAATATCAGTATATATTGGTACTTTGTAGGCAATAATTTTAGATCATGACCTGACATGTCTTAATATGACTAGAAAAAAAACATCTATATATTCCTAAAACAAACTAAGCATATATTCCTTTTCAGGGTTATCAACTATTTTTAGCCCTTTCATATTCTCCTCGGTTCCTATATTCACCAATTATATAACTTCTTCATGATAAATGATACTCATTTAAGAAGATTCAACAATTTTGGCAAAGGTTTGAGATACCTCTTCATCATCCTTATCAATCTCGTCATCACTCATATCCATTGCAATATATGGGTCATTCAAATGATGTTCAGGAACCTCTACATTGGACAGGAGTTCTAAGAATTATAATTCCCTAAAAGGTAGTATGAAATGAAAGAAGAAAGCAAAAAATGATTATAGAAATGAATGAGGATATGAATTTGATAAAAGAACACTAATTATAGAACAAAAAGGATATAAATTTAATAAAAGTAAATTGCATTCATTCCATCAATAAGATAGAACTCATTGAATATAAGACATTGTCTTTAAATAACACATTGAAATATTCTCTAAAGATATGACATCTGGAATTATCTCGCACTCCCAATTATTATCTTTTCCTTTTGTGATATCTAGTTGAATACAAAATCCTTTCTTTGATTCTCCATCCTCATCTCATATCATGGCCACCAAGTTAGGTGAGTTAATCACTTTGGATGAAGATGGGAAACTCTCACGAATATATGGAATTTTGGTTAATGCTCGCGTCTTGCCTTTACTCAACTTCAGCTACTTGGACATAAGGGTTTCCAGGTAAGACTCATATCTAAGCCTTTAATGACTTAGATTCTCAGGCAACTTGATCAGTTCCTTTGTTCCCTGAAGTTTGGCTCCTAGTCTATCTCCTATCTTAAAGCCACTATTTTCCATAATATTTATTACCACCTAATTCACATTCTTGCTAGGTCTAGGTGTCTCAATAACTTCAAAGCATTTATATTAGCTTCCTATTGCCTACTCAGTGTTATCAATATATGGCATAACGTTTAGCTTACTAATAAGTAATTCTTTTTTGCCTTTAATTGTAATAACCCTTCTATCTTCAATGTAATTAATCCTTTAGTGCAGGGTAGATGGGACAGCATGAGCCACATGTCTACATGGTTGCCTTAGGAGCTATGCATACATAGCATCAATATACATAACCTGAAATTCCACTATAAAGATACTTGGACCAATCTTAAGTAGGAGATGGATATTCACAACCACCTTTCTTTGTGTTCAATCAAAGGCCCTCTCAACCAAATCACTTTGCTCTATACATGACATTTTGATCAGTAAATATGCTAGTGTGGATATCAGTATGACATTAAGTGTTGATCCTCCATCAATAAGTACTTTAAGTACCACATAGTCATGACATTTTAGCGTTATATGCAGGGCTTTGGGTCTTCCAACAACCATGGGATAAACTTCTTCCTTTGAGAAGGTGATCATCACAGCGTTTCTCAAGAGTTATACTAGGTTAAACATAAGCTCCTCCTAACACCTTTTGAAACACTTTTTTATGAGCATCTAAGCTCATAATTAAGGAATGGACAAATATTCTTACAGGCATTTTCCTTAATTGATCCACCACATCATATTGGCTGTGCTTCATAATCTTTAGAAATTCATCAATGTCATCTTGTTTAGCTTTCCTAACCTTCTTTGTCTTCGAGCTCTCCCCAACTTCTAAATTCACTTCTTTTGGCTTACTTGTTTCTTTGACATAGTCCTTACCACTTTAAGTAATTCCACAAACAATTTCTAAATTACTATCCTTCAAAACACAATTTGCTACTGGGGCATTGTTGGTTGAGGTACATTATATTTTCAAACCATAATTTCATGGTTATACATGATTACTCTAATAAGGGAATGACACTAATATGTAAACAATAGTTATTGGCTAAATGGGTTGTGAAGCTTGCAAATTAACAATAAGCAATGACTTCCCCATTGTCCTTTGCGAATCATAATTATTATCAATAAACACAAGGCTTCTCACCTCATAAATTGGTTTATTGACCACTAATAAGGACTCTTTCTTTTCCATTGGGCTCATTTATGTATTCACTATAAGTTTATAGCCCTCTCCCTTCAATACACACACATTTTTATGGGCTTAATCCTCTCCAATTTTGATATTTACAACCCCAGGCAATATCATCTATACCAGCTCTTTAAACTAAGCACAATCTTCAATGTCATGGCCTACATTCTCTTGGTGAGGTTTATAATAGACATCAGACCTTCAACTCCCTCTGTACTTTTCCCTACATATGGCATATAACCAGTATCTACTAGATACTTATTTAACGACCTCATAGTGCATGTTATATCACCCCAAGCATTTAAAAAAAATGATCATTTTCTATCATTGCAACCTGCCTTCCCTCATCACGTTTTAGGAAAGGTTTATTTATTATATTGGGATCTATGCTTGCTTTAATACTAATATGATTATTGTTTAATAGCATCAGCACATGTCTTCTAAACTCATCACACTTTTTGATACTATGTCTAACTACCCAATGATATTCACAACTCACATTGGGAACATATCAAGTAGGGAATGGTGGTTTAAGTGGTTTTATAAGCTTGGGACCTATGAGTTTTTTGGCCACTAGGTTATGAAAGAGCTCAGACCTGGTAAAATCTGGCAAAGGCCTATCATCATGACTCAGTTGTGTAGGCCAAGGTCCTCTGCCTTATGCGTTCATGTATTATGGATGACTCATTTGAATATTAGCTTGTGCATCCATGTAGTGTTGTTAGGGTGGAGGCAATGCTGTATAATTCATATAATTACTTAAATTTTTCCCTCTCATATGGCAAGACACATGTTACCTTGGATTATTGAATGGAGTTTGGTAAAACTATTAATGTGTGCCACTATATTGGGAGTTCACTGTGTTTATATTATTCACTTCTCCATTATTTCTTTATTTCTTGTATTTCTCTTTGTGTCTTGAGAGTTTGCCTCTAACAGCCTTTCTCCCACATCAGCATCAGCCCTTTCTCCCACTTCTGTCAAATTAGTAGAATCACATACATGTGTTTTAAGCATATTCTTATGATACAAATCCATTAAAATCTAAATGAAATACGAATATAATTTAAACTCAATCAATGGGGGCTGAACCTCTACTATAATTGTTCTCCATCGCTGTGCATACTCCTTAAACAACATAGTTTCCTTCCTTTTCAGGGTTTTTAAGTATTCACAGTTAGGGGCAATGCTCAGATTAAATTTATATTGCCTCATGAATACCTTAGTAAGATCTCTCTATTTCTTTAGCTTAAAGTGATCTAGCTTCTTGAAATAGTGCATGGCTAACCCAATCAGACTTCTATGGGAAAAGTTGATGAGGAACTTTTCATCCTTTAACCAAACTGAAATCTTTGTACAGTAAGACTTTAGATGGTAACATGGATCTCTACTTCTATTATATTTGGTGAACTCATGTTCCTTGAACTTCTTAGGGATAAGTATTTCAGGGGTCAAACATAACATGTCTAGTTTAACTTACTTCCAATCCTCAGAGCCTTATAAAGTGTGAATTTTGTCTTTCATTTCTAAAATCTCTTCTTCCGATTCCTCTTTTTTTTGGCTTTCATTTACCTTGGGGAGTGTAATATTATACAACATAGGGTTGGTGAACGTATTATTAGCCCCTAGGAGATCATAGGTATAAACTCCCCTTTGGTTCCACTCTTGACATCCATGGCCCTCCAATGTCTAAATCATAGGATTTGGAAGTCTGTTTATCATGGGTGGCCTTGGATTAGGCTATACAACTCTTCCAGCAAGCGGGTTGTTGCCAACTGCTGTAGCCATCACAGTATTTACACCTCGATTACCCTACTCAATATTCACAGGGTGAGCAACAACTTGTAATGCATTAGCAGCAACACTTGTACTCATATTATATAGCAATTTCATCATTTTAGCCACTTGAGGTTGTATAAGTCCCATTTGGTCCTTCAATTTTGCCACATTAGATTCCAATTTCTATTTAGTTCTAGCTTGACTATTCTCAATTGCCATGGCTCTTGCTCAAGAGCGAGTATTATAGACTCGAGTTCGAGAGTTAGCCAAGTTCCTTCGAAGAGCAATGATTACTTAAACCTTGAATTAAATAAATAAAAAAATATATTTAGTACTAAATACAATTATTTGAGATAATATTTTATTGGTCATTTGACATAGTTACCATGGAACCTTAGGATACCCTTGATTCTTCGAGGGTTCCTACTGAACCACTTAATGAATTAAGGTTAATGCTAATACAAGGAATTGGTAAATGTTCACATGCTTAGGTCTAATCAGCATATGCCACAAAATAACATACTACTCAAAGGAAATGGATTGTATTTTATAATCCAAATGTTTGATACAATGCTTGATTATATCATAAAAACAACAACACGAAAGTCATCTAATTCCTTATTATCATTCGTAATGTGCTCATAAGATCTTGATATAAATAATAAAAAAAAAAACTCAGTCATCGTTGCCAGAGTTTTTAAAGGATTCGCTTATCCTTCAGGTCGCTAGAATGCATAGGCATATTTTGGTAGGATATCATTAGCAAATAATATTAGCCCTTGAAAGCAATTTAGCCACATCTTCTTCTCAGCAATATGTTCTCCATGACATGCTTCCTAATACTATGCCTTCTCATCTTGTTGATTAAGTTGTTTTATAAGTGCTTGCACTTGCCTTGCATTATCATTCCTATCATTGATCAATTCTTTGGTTTTATCTTTAAGTTTCCAAGTAAGCATACTAATGTTATCTTTCACAATTTGGGTCAAACTCAGCTTGTCCACTTGTTTTTCCAACACATCTTTCTCTTTCGTCACTTTTAACAATCACATTTGATAATTTTGTGCTTTCCTCTCATTCTCCTATGCTTCTTCGTGGGCTTCCTCAATGATGTTTTTAAATCAGGCATTTAGTTTTTTTTTATCCTTTCCATTTTAGTCCTTTATTTAATCTCCTTTTGCTTTTAAGCCCTATCTTCTTCTCTCATTCAAGTTAAGGCTTCTAAATGTTTCTTTCTCATTTCTTCTAGACCCTTTAACTCCACCTTCTTATCTTTTAACTATTTCGCTAAGCTTTCATTGTCTTCATGCATATCATCACTTAGCAGTGGTTTGGGTGGTGCAAAAACTGGATTAGCCCTATTTACCTTTCCTTTCAACAATCACAGTAGGCTTCAATGGTTGAAATAACTTATATCCTTAATTCAACTTTTCCTTTACACATGATCAAGTCTCTGGCACTTTTGGTCTCTTAACTTATTTTTTATTCATGCACTATCATGGTAAAAGCAAATTTACTTTATCATATTCTCAGTTGGAACATGTTTGTATACGAATAGCATATGGGCCATAACCAGGTTATAGTTGATGCATCCCCGAGAGCTCATGAGTAGTACATTTAGAAGTTTTCCACAACACTATATAACTTCTTCAGAATCTCAGTAAACCAACTTCCACCAAATCTCATTGTTATGCAATTTTTCAAATTCATGGGTCCATTCATTATAACTCTTCTTTGTTTGCATTAAAACCGCACCATTAGCCATATTGTAATCATACATCAAATGATGAATTATGTCTAGCCATGTTCCTAACTAATACTGCTTCTTGTATACATGATTAATAATCCATATGTTTAGGAGAGGTAAACAACAATTTAACTTTCTTTTCTTCTCTTGGTGGATAAAACTTAAGGTTAGGAGTGTGTCAGCCAATTTCACTGGGACTGGATTGATATGATGATTTTCAAGCATCTAAAAGATACTTATCACAGCTATATCAATCATTCCTACTGTCGATGGAACAACACCAACACATATATAGAAAAGGCAAGCACACTTCTAACACATGTTCTAATTTCCCCTTTTAGCCACCTTTTCTAACAAAGTCCTTATGTATTTCTTCAATATCCCCTATGTTGCTCCTGATTGAGACAATTAGACCTTATCAAGCTCTTTTCCTAAAATTTAGGTTATAATCCGCTTTGATGGTAAGTGTCCCATATAAGAATAAATTGGCATGTTTTTGTTCAGAGGCATATGCAACCATCCACCATATTCTTCCATGGTAGGAGTAATTTGAAAGTTTTGGAAGGTGAAGCACCTCAAAGAATCATCCCAATTTTGCACTAAGGCCATATGACAATTTGCTTGCACTTGAATTACTCTCTCTTGAAATCTTTAAGTTGACCACCTTTGAGCTTCTTACTTAGGGCAACCAAACTTTCCATCAGTTCAACTTCCACCCTTATCCTGATTCTCTTGCCCGTTAAAACAACCTCAGTATGATGTGATTCTAGAAAGCATGTGCTACCCTCTTGTTACATCAAGTATACTATGCTAATTGACAATAATTAGAATTCACCTTTAAAGATAAAAGAAAATGTGGTAAATATATAGTAAAGACTATAGACGAATAATCTCATAAAGCTTGGCCACTGAATTACTAGTATTAGCATACTTATGTTCTTTATATACCAAAAACCTCATTAATCCATTGGCAACAAAGAAGCTAGCAATCAGCTTCAAGAGGGAGTAACCCATAATCTAGTGATGCTCAAAATATCTATTCATTCATGTCAAATAGTAATTTACTATTGTACTTCTTGAAAATCACCACTTTGATGTATCAATGGGCTAACATAATAGACTTTTCTTTTAAAAATACTCTTTGAAAAATGGTTTAATACAAAAGAAGAAGACTTAAGTAGCCTAACGACATTAATGAAAAAAGATTTTAAATAAAACACTTGATTTTAAAGCTTCCCTTTTTCTTTTTCTTTTTTTTTTTTTTGTAATGAATTTTGATGCCATGAAGAGTGCAATAATGCATTGTGTGGAAAAAATAAAATAAAATATGCTTTCCATTGGCCTATTATTTGGTGGATCCTAGGTGAAAGTAAGACTCTTAAGGGATAAACTCTATTAGGGTTAGTTGCTAGGCTTTTTAACTATGTGCAAGTTATTCAAGGTTGTTCTATTCTCCCAATGGAATAAAAGCCTTTAGATTGCCTCCACTAAATAAGTAAAGATCTCAATATATGTACTTGATTACAAAAGGGATAAGCCCTACCCAAATCAAGCACACATAGTGAGGTAGAATCTAAGTGAGGTATTCATGGTAACCTCAAAAAGTGTTAGCTTCAATGGGATACCAATATAAACCTCTACTAACCTAGGGTAAATGATGACTTGGGTATGGAGCCCAAACAAGTGTGTGAGATTAGATATGTCAATGATTGTGTGTAAGGAGAGCATACAAATTTGAAATCCTAAATTCTACTTGATGTTCTTCGGCCAAGCAAATTAGCTGAAATAGAAACCATAGCAAGTAACAACATATAAGAGTCATCAACCCTAAGGTTTTATTCTACATGTTATCTACCCTAATGAACAAGCATATGATTACATGAAACAAAAGCATATGATACATAAGCAAGTGATGAAATTAAAGGACAAGCATATATCATACAACCTATAAAAATGAAATAAAATAAATTGACATGAAAAAATAAAAATAAAAGAAATAGAATAAGAAAGAAAAAGAAATGGACAATATCAAAATAAAAGAAAGGCCATATCACTTTGTTTAACTAATCAAACAAGCTTGACTTTAGAACTTTTCCCAGTGGATTTGCCAAACTATCAAAGCAAACATTGCAACGAAAAAGTAAAAAGAAGTGTATATTGATTCCCAAAACGAATTTCATAAATCAATTCACTGGAGTCGCCACCAAAATTTTTAAACAAAAAATTTTGGAAAACCAAATAAAACAAAAAGGTGGTTTACGAAATCAGAGATGGATTCAAGAGTTTATTTGATTATGGGGAAGGTGTTAGGCATCCTACATTAAACACACATAAAAATAACAAAGAAAATAAAATGAGATTAACACAAACAAAAATGAATATTTACAATGGGCAGATTTGACCTAGAAAGAGAGCTTAAGGCTTACTACCCTACGTTAGGGATTAAAGATCATGTAGTTCGCCTAGAAATGCATGTCGATGGGTTGATATTTTTATTTTTTTGCAAAGGGTACAAAGATAGTTGAAATCGGGCCAATTTTCGCAAACAAAATGATATAGAAATTGGTTGATGAGTTTTAATTTACAAAATGGACTTAGTCTCTCTTCTTTACTCTCCCCTTTTGAATTTTTTTTGAATTTTGGAAAACTTGATTTAAGGGTATTTATATTGAAAAAGTGAACACTTGTTTTAATTTTTACTATTAATGTAACAGACTTTGGAAAAATAAATAGAAGTTGAACTTAATATTTTACTAGAAAATATTTCAAGAAAGACTTTGTTATTTATTTTTATTATTTAAAATTTATTTATTTGTGTTAAAAAACATTGATCAGACATGGGCCATTGAAACCCAACTTTATAACACGGGTCGTTGAAACTCCAAGTTTAATTCAAATGCATGAGACTAGTATTGGAATATGCCTATGGAGTCATTAGATCTCACATGGCCCCACTGGTGAATAATTAAGTGCTCCTAAAGATGTTGGTCTCAGAAGGCAATAGTAATGTGTCATTAAGGTCTCATGAAGATGTTGGTCTTACATGGCAACATTAATGCTAGGAAAAACCATACAAATACTTGTAGGAGATACCTATGGAGGCGTTGGACCTCACACGACAAGGAAAACAAAAGAGAATACCTATGGAGGTGTCTGACCTCACCTAACACATTTTTTAAAACTAAGCATTGATGTTTGATGTGCGTGGGGGTTAAACCAATCATCCATGGATATCGATGTGTGTTAGTTTTAAATAGAACATTCATGAGTGTTTGTGTGTGTGAGTATCCAATTATATATTCATTTCATGGTAATTACAAAGGACTAAGAATACATCAATTACAATTAAGCTCAAAAGAATTTGATGACTTAATCTTACTACTCTTCTAATTTGTCATCCTTCCTTGTATGTCTCTTGAACCTTGATTTGAATGCCTCTTAGTCATGAGTCACAACTTTAAGGCTCACCATAATTCTATATCATTTAGATAGCCAATAGATCACACATTAATCATCACTAACATTAAGTAACTCAAAGATTAATCATGTCACATTAACATTGACACCCTGGGAAACACAATTAAGCCCAAAGTTACAAACCAAAGTAAACCCCATTTGACACCATCATGTTAGCTAAAATGGACAGCCATGTACATCATCTTGGGACACAAAATTCAAGTTAAAATTGCTCACCAAAATGAAGCAAAAGTGAGTTCCACTACTCTATTTTCTCTAGTTATTAAGTTATGTATGATAATCAACGGCAAAGTTCTATATCCTAAAAAAAACCTCATCACCAATTTATCCTAACTAGACATATAGAGGGTTCACCTAGACAAAAATCAACTTATGATACTTTCTAGATTAATACTTGTAAATCAACAAAGTTGACTATACCTGAGTTGTCTTGTCACAGAGTAGTGTACACAAAGTTGTACAAATGGTATATCAACTGGTCATTATAAATTCTATTAAAATTCAACAAAAATGATATACCAGATGACATGTACTAAAATTCAGCTCAAAAGGTTGTATAGATACTTCCCATAAAATTTAACAATTTGACCCTTGGTAAAATTTGCTAAAACAAGACATGTTCAGGACAAACACTAAAGTTCTCCACTCATCCCCTACCCATCCTAGATAAAAAATCAATGGAAAACTCATCACGAATTTACACATATGAAATAACTTTAACACTAAATAGCAAGGTAAAATGACATCATATGAGATACCAGAAAATTCACAAATTGCATGAGCCATATGGAGCCTAAAATGGATATGTAAAGTGAGTAAAGCAATTCATCAATCATCTTGAAATCAAAAACCACTACCATATCAACACCTCCATGGCGACTAATTAACATCTTCCAATGATAATTTTAGGCATCAAAAGAAGAATTTGAAATAAAGTGAGTATAATTGAAGAGAAGACATGAAGAATTACCCAGAGTCTTCCCTTACCCTCTTTCCTCCTTTCTTACCTCCTTCACTCTAATATTTCTTAGCCTCTCAAAACCTCTCCTTCCAGCCTTGTTCCCTCTTACTTTCTCTCTTCCCCTCCACCCTTTTTTTTTTAAAAAAAAAAACTCAAGATCCCTTTCTATTCTTTTGGCTCTCCTCAACTACCTTACAACTCACTATTATCTCCTATTTTCTCACCTTTTACTCAATTTTCCCTCTTGCTCTATCCCTCATGTTCCCTTTATCTCTTTTCTTTTTTCAATTTCATTACTCTATTTTCCCTCTTTCTAGCCCATTAATTTCCCATATGTCCCCCTTTATTATTTTTTTCAACTTAGTTAAATTGAGTAATGATTGATTCCCTCCATACATCATCTTCTATTATATTCAACTCAAAATGCTCTCTTTTAATTCTTTTATTTTTCTTTTTAATTTGAATACATGTTAGTTTTTTTTATTTTCTCTCCTTTTTAATTTTCTTATTAAATTATCCTTATTCCAAATTTTATTTTTTTTGAAATTTTTAGATTTCATGCTTTATTTTATTGCTTCTCATTGTCTCTTCTTTATTTACTAAAGTTTTTTATATTTTCAAATTTTTCTTTTTTTAATTATTTTTATTTTCTTCATTTCTTGAATTTTTTATTTTCCTTTTTTACATGATTATTGTTATTTTTTTTAAATTTCCCACATAAATTACAGTGTTCACATTACATGTGATGGGCACTTGGAGACTTTATCTACCTAACTCAGTCTAAATCCCTCACGAATTTCACTATATGGGTTTCTTTTCAACCAATGGAGTTAATCCTAAGCCTAACCTACTATTTGTTGGCTATTGTGACTATCACCTTATGCTGATAGTCCATATCATGATAAAACCCTAATGTTAGTAGGAGATGAGGACCACATTTAAATTTTAGATAAAAATTTATAACTAACTATTAAATAAGATATATCTATATATCTTATATACATCATAAAATAAATTATATAAAATAGTATAAAACATCATAAATTTGAAATTTAATCCAACATTTGCTAGATGGCGTGTCAACATTATCAGTAGTTGTTGTTATGCACATCTCAAAAGTTTACACAGGTCATTTCAATGTGATTATCTTCAACATTGCAGCTTATGCTATGGTAAGCCTATCATAACTTCGCAAGTTATAGAAGATAGTAAAATTAAGTATATGAAAAGTCTGAGCACTAGAATCTAATGAGTCATCGCTAAAATATGTGAAATTTCAGATTTCATTTTAATTACTTATATACTCAGGGATGGTATTGATTGCCAAGTTGTTATGAAAGAAAGATTGGTTGAAAAATTATTTTAATGAATAACACATAGGAGTAACACAATTCCAACATCTGTAATTCATGATGAATTGATACGTGAATCTTCAATGACATCATTATTTTGATTTCCTCTCTTAAAATTTTAACATATATGTATTTCAATCTTTTAAAGATTTTATTTTATAAGTTGGTTGCTACACTAAGGTCAATAAAATAATTAACATAATAGAGTACTAGTACCATAACCTAACGTAAAAATGATATGAATAACATGTGTATATTTTATTATAGGGATTGATGCTCTTATGGGTTTACAATCTACCTTTAACTCCTTAGACAAAGCTTAGAACATTAATGTTTGCACTAAAACTTATTGCATTAGGTGAAGCCATCAAAGATCCAACTTGAATAGATTTTTTTCTAGGTATCAATTGAGTGAAAAAATTAACCAAAGAATGCTTCAAAAATAATGAAAGATCAAATGAAAATTGCACTGGAATTGTTAATCCATGGTGGACTACTTCCTTAATTGGCATCGTTATAACTATCTTTTGCTTTGCCTTATCTTCATGTTTGCCAACTTCCAAAACTTTGTCTCTTGTTATGGGAGCTACATATATATTATTTTTCTCTGGGATCATCTATAAGGTACCTGTCAGCCTATTGCAGACATTTTAAGAGAGCTCAATTCTCAGTTACAACAAAACAACTACACATTAATCAAAAGGGAGGGAGAAACCTGCTTGTGGTTGACTGGATATATCTACAATAACAAAATTAAATTTTCTGAAACAAAAAGTCACAAAAGGTACAAAATAACCAAGTTTCAACCCTTGCTGAATGAAGTAGAGCTCACTAATGGATTTCTAAGTCATATCTTCGTGTACAGGAGACTGCTCTATTTGACTATATGAAATAAAAGAAAATGAACAAGTAGTATCCCAAAAAAAACATGATAACATAACAATAAGATGAAGGTTTAAGTGAAAGATTTCATAAGGAACGTAATGAAATTTAAAAGTTATCCCAGTCTCAACTTAAAACAATAATTGGAGGTACTCAACACTATGAAATCCTATAAACAATCAAGTATGCATGAATCTTGAGAAACCAATTATAAAAGCCTTGATTTTAGTATAAAAATAGCTAATATGCAAATGAGGACTATCATAGACATAAGACATATGTCGTGGGCTCCTAGCTCATGGGGGTAATAATTATCTGCCAAGCAGCCTTAGAGGCAATCACTATCTATTGAGGCACACAAAATTGTCATGAGTTCTAATCTCACATTGCATCATCACTCAATCCATATTTAGTGGTGTCACGGAGGGCTAACACCTCCTATCACCTTGCTAATTAGTTATTTCCAAGGTGCACCATGGGCTACCAAATTTATTATTAGCTAATAGTGTCCTATAATAGTCCTCCATAAGTCTAAGAAAGTTGTCATGTATGGGTTTTCTATGTTCTGGTGTTAACATTAATATATAAGTTTTTGAATTTCAATTAAGACAATATGCAAGTTGCATTTGCATAAAAATTCAACCTAATGCACAATTCAATCCATCAATGGATTATAGCCTAAATTGATGAAGATAATTTTCTTACATTAAATAGAAAAAATGGAAACAAAGTCTCAATAACATGAATTTATAACAAATGTGTAATTAAGCTACTTAGTATAAACTTAAGGATGCCACCTACTCATCTAGATGAGTTGTACTATAGACTATGTTCTCCTCACTTACCTCTTAAATTGAAAAGGATTATAAAGGGTTCCTAGAATTGTTTAAATCAACAATAAAAAGGTCACCCTCAATTTGAAAAAATTTCTAAAATCCTACCCACACAATTAAATTGCCCATTCCCGCACTATCTCATGCTAAATCAACTTCCAACATTAACAATTACGTGTAAAACACTGCTTGAACTTTTTTAATTTCACCCCCTAATACATAAAGCTTAAAACAAACTTTAATTAAATCAAATTTTAGTGGCTTATCTGAAGTCAAGGCTCATGCTTTTATGTTCCAATGAAGCATATTTAATTTCCTTGGTCAGCTTTTTTGTAAGTTTCCTTAATCAATAATAGCACCGCTCTTTTATAGCGAAGACTTGACTAATTGAACATGTATATGTACACTGACATTCACAAATATAGATGTTTATGTATTCATAAGTATATAATTATATACATTTTCACATTTCCTTCTTTTATAATTATGTGTATATCTTTATACACAATAGCCATATATATAATTTAGCAAAAGAATTTTCTTTTCACCAGTCTTAACATCATAACTTAAATTTCTAGAGTCCTTTTTCTTTGCCTCTAATCATTGTCTCATATTATGTCTCCATCCAAAGAAAATCCATAACTTACAATGAGTTCTAGCTCTTTATATCTATGTGTATGCATAAACTTGGTTTCAAAAGCATTCATTTTTTGAACTATTTCACCTTCATATAATGAACCCTTAATGGATCATGTTGGAATATCATATAATATATAAGGTTTAAACCTGTACGATATCAAATAAGATCCAAGATTAGTTCTGTTAAGATATTATATAGTATCCACCAATAAGGGGTCCTCATTACGTAAGGGTAAAATAATTATTATAAAAATTACCACTAAATCATAGCACTAGCTAGCCTTTATAAATATGTTAGCCTATCATATGATTGATATAGAACAATAGTGTCTATAGAGACTTTTAGATGCTCAAAAAAGAATACCTGCGAGTATTCTGTAATCGAGTGTTAGAGGAGATTTTGGCTATGAAAACCTAAGGTACACCTGACATATTGTGGGTATCTTGTTTGATCAGTGATCCCACTCAGAATTAGATGAGCTTTCGTAATTCAGGAGAAATATGTAAGTCTCCTTTTTTGAATTAATTTTCACATGTGTTCTTTATTAATTCTCTACATTCAACTGGTACAAAGTTCTAACTTCATTGTGAGGGAATGGCACAATGAAATTTTGAGAAATATCTCACCATTAACGAGCCCTAGCAACTGGTTAGAGATGAAAGGGGGAGAGCTCTGAGCCATGAGGTGCAGAATTTCTAGCCAAGACACACTAAAATATCACCCAAAAAGATAAAGAATGACGAGAACAATGAGTTTGCAACAAAACCAATGAGAAAATAGAGGGCAGAGGCTTAAGCACAGTGCTACAATTTGAATAAGGGAGAAAATGCAAAAGAGAAAGAAAAAAAAAGGCAAGGCCATTTATATCTTTTCATTGCTTCATGTGCCACGTGTCAATATATATATATATAAAAGAAGGGAGGTGGGCATTGAGGTTTGAACCTATGACCCATTAAAGAGAAGAAATAAGTCTTATAACATGTTTGGTTTAGTGTTTAAAAGGTTTAAAAGCTCGTTTGCACACCTAAACGAGAGTTTGCCCTTCAAATAATATTGTTTAGTTTGATGTTTGATTTTTTCTAAAATCAATTTTGCCCTTCAAACTCCCGTTTGCATAGAAGTAAAAAAAAAGTTGTTTTTGCATTGAATGAACTTTATAGATGGCAAAAATCAATTTTCAAACAAAAGTTTCCAAACATAAATCACAGAGATGCAGAATTACATTTGATCAAAAGCAATTTTAAAAATCAAGTTAACCTAAAATCACGTTAGCCCAACATCAATCTTACCATACTCTTAGCTATTGTGCCAAAATGAATTTCAAGTTTCATCTTTATTCATTTTATTTTTAAACCTTTGTTGTTTTCTTTTTTTCTCTTTAATTACTTTAAATTTGAATCCTTTTTCCACTATTACTCCTACATATTTTGCTAGCTAGGCACATTAAAATTTTATCCTTAACATCTGAAAAAAAAATTAAATAAATCATAAACTATAAAATTTTTTTAAGTGTTACATATACTGAGGAATCAACCAAATATACTCATTGAATTTGAAGAAAGGATTGTCAAATTGAAATCGGCTTACCCATATTGCAATTAGTATTTGTACTAATTAATGCCTCATATTGAATATACTATTTCCTTAAAAGACTTTCTAAAGTAATCTATAGTATATCACAAACCAACAAAATATTGTTATAAACTGAAATATTATATATGAAATACAAATAATTTAGAAAGCAAATTTTATATGCCTTATATATATTGCATATAAAATTGCTAGATCATCCTTATATTTAATAATAAATAATTCAATAGTATGAGAATTGCCCACAAAAAATTAGAGATATTGGAGCTCTCATAATAAGGAAATGGATTCAGTGAAGTTAGAAATTGCAATGTTAATGAAGTTGATAAAATTTGGATTATTAGATAAAAATTTAATCGTTTAGATTTTTAAAAATTGTTAAAAAGTGTTTAATATTTATTAAAATCTAAATCATTGAATGAAATTTTAATGGCTCAGATCCTCTTAAACATGGTTGTTAACTCAACAAGTTAACCGTGTTAGCGTTTTTACACGTAAAAATCAAGTCAAACTCGGTCCCAGCTCTGACTCAAGCTAACTCATGAGTAACTCACTTGAACTTGGTCAAATTAGCAAGTCATTACCAAGTTGGGTGAGTTGAAGAAGGCTATCCTTCAAAATGCACTCCTTCAAATTCAAACCCATATGCAAAAGAATACCAGCACATAACCACTTGGCCATGATGAATATTCAATAAACATATGACCAAAGTTATATATAAACAAGTCTTTATTTTAATTTGGCCAAATGAGTAAAACCTTTTTTTGGTTCCTCACTTGTAGGGTATTTTCTAAGTTAATCCCTTATAAAATTTATTTTTCATTTTAATCCCTCACAGGTAAGATATTATTTTAATTTAGTCCTTCATAGAATTTTTTTTTCAATTTAGTCCCTTATATGGAAATTTTTCAATTTCTTCCTTCACATATAACATCCTTATTAATAATGCCCTTCATTTTTTTTATAGTTTGAATTTCATTTTGGCCAAATGAATAAAATCTCTTCGGGTCTCTCACTAATAGGTTATTTATTAATTTGATTCCTTATAATATTTATTTCTCATTTTGGTCCCTCAAATAAAATACTTTTCAATTGAGTCACTAAAAGAATTTTTTATCAATTTAGTCCCTCACATATAAATTTTTCTCAATTTATTTCTCAATTTATGAATCTACATTACAAGTTTACACCCCCCTCACGAGTCTACCTAAAATTGTGAGTTTGACAACCATGCTCTTAAATGCAGTTGATTTAGATGCTTAAATGCAGATAATCCAACTCTCACGCTGTAGTGCTAAGCACCTTGGAGAAGGATGTGACATCTATTATATATAAGTAAAGTAGACTCTCTTTAAAGTGTGAGCTCCATTGATCGATGAGAAGTTTCGGTTGATCAAACCCTCAATTCCTTTTGCTATAACTCTTCACTTTTAAATACATGTATGGAGAATTTTTTGAAGTGTGTAAATTCTTCACAATCAATGAGAAAAATTATGAAGTAATTAATTAATGAATTACTTAACTGCCTTTTAAATCAATAATTTTATAAAATTAATTGAAGTAGATTCTTTTGAACACCCCATCTCATAAATAAATAAATAAGGATAATCAAAATAAAAATTAATTAATTAACCAATAAAAAGCAAAATGGAATTGAAAACAACAAATATGAATTCACCATCAAATATAAAGAACTTAACAAAAGTAAAAAGGAGGAAATTAGGATACCTCTTAAATGTATTAGATTGATTAATTAAGCAAAGCAACAAATAAAGAAAAACAACAAAATATATAGATATATATAATAATAATAATAATAATTCAGAAAAAAAAAAAAGAATAAGTAACTAAATAAAATGAAATAAAATACAATGCTGATAACAAAACAACAAAATCCATTATAACGACAGGAATGAAAACCTTCCAAGCAGCCCTGAAGCACTGCTAACCTGCTGCACTATGTATGCTTTCAAAACACTTGCAACAAAATGGATTTTATGCTTCAGTCAGGCTACATATCAGGAAGCTCGAGGAAGCAGAGGAGTTAAATGGGTGTTGAGCATGAGGGGGGATATGAGCTACATGCATGACTGGTTCCTTTCTTGCGTTAAGAATAGGGAGACTCAAACGGAGGCAGAGGGAGGAGCAGACCAGAGAACATGAAAGGAGAGGCAGCTAGTGGAGGGGCATGAAAGGGATTAGCTCTAACCTTCGGAGTATAAAAACATAGATCGAACCAAAGAGCTAAAGAAGAGAAAAAAGAGGAAGAGAAAAAAAGAGGGAGAGAAGGGACCAAGAAGAGAAAAGGGAGTGAAGGACAATGGCGAGAAGAATGAGCAGGATCGAGAATGCAGAGACGAGTAGAACGAAAGGACCATGACAAGCTAAATCAAAGCATTGAGATGAGTAAAACTGAGTTGAAACAGAGAAATAAACGAGACCCAGAGCAAGTCAAGAAGAAGGAACATCCTCCCCTATTCCAAGGATCATGGACAAAGGCGAACAGAGGAGGAGCCGAGGATGAGCCGAACTAGAGAGAGAGAGAGAGAATGAGAAAGAAAGAGAAGGAGAAGAAGTGGAGGAGAAAGATAGGAGTGATGCTTTGCTCTACATTCCTTGAGTAAAGGTGAGCCAAGCAAGTAAAAAGGAGGAGAGAGGAAGAAAAAGAAAGAAGGGGAGGAAGAGAGAGAGAGACCACGGAGAGGAGAGAGAGAGTTGACGGTGGGCCACCAAGCATCGAAGGAGGACTGCCAGAGGAGGAGAGCCATTGGGGAGAAGAGCTAGTTGAGACGAAGCTAAAGTAAACTCATGCATGCATACCGACGTTATCACACTGTATCTCGTTTTGAATTGATTCTTTTTTTTTTTAAATTTATTTATTTATTAATTTATTATTATTATTATGTCAATATGAGATTAATTTTTGGCCTTACAAACAAGGTTCTAAGAAAATCATCAAGTGAGAATATTGTTCTCTTCATATGCTTGGAATCGTGTGAGATTTTAATCTCTTTAGACCCCAAAAATTAGTACATACTTGTTTTAAAAAATAATAATAAGGCAAAATAAATACTTTAATTATATATTTTCTATTATTTACAAAATCATCGTGGGAGAATATTGTTCTCCTTGAATTTTTGGGATCGTGTGAGATTTTGATCTCCATAAACCCCGAAAACTAGTATGTACTTGTTTTAAAATAATAATGACAATAATAATAATAATGAAAAAATAAATATCTTAATTAAGTATTTTCTATTATTTACAAATTGATTAAGTCAGTGTTTTATAAAATTTAATTAGTGCTATGTGGGACTTGGGTCACTATAGGCTTCGGGGAATTGATCTTATTAAAAATAAGACTAAAAAGATTCTAACTTCAAAATCAATAAAAATACATAAAAACAAAATCCTAAAAAGTTCCAAATATTTTACTCCATGTTTTTGGGTTCCCACGTGAGATCACTCATCTCCTCGGCACCCCAAAGGTTAATTAGTAGAGATTGCATGAGATATTGAGTTTCCTCAGGTTTCAAAAATTAACATTTAAAATATTGGGATGAATTAATAAAAAAAAGAGTGGTTTGTCCTACCTATTATGTAACTAAAATTCCAAAGAATATTTTTCATTTTAGTTTTACTTTAAGTTTCAAATAAATTCTAATTTTAAAAAATATACACAAAAAAATCATAAATTCAAAAATCATAGAAATATTCTTCCATTATAGTTTAAAATCCAGAATAAATTCTAATATATATATATATATATATATATATTAATTAAAAGTCCTGTTAATCATGATCTCACTTTCAAAATCAGAAAAATCCAAAAACCCAAAAAATATATATAAATTCAAAAATTCTGAAAAATGGCTTGCCATTATAATTTTGCTCTAATTTCAACAATAGATTCTAATTTTAAAAAATCCAAAAACAAATAAATTCAAAAATTCAAAAATATTCCTTTCATTATAGTTACATTTCAATTCCAATATATATATATATATATATATATATATAAACTCCCAAAAATCCCAAAAATCTTATCCCATAATCATTTCATTTAAATTTCAAAATAAAGATTAAAATTTCAAAATTAAACAAAAAAATTAAAAAGAGAGAAAATGAAGAGATTAAGAGAGCAAAATTAATCAGGTTGTTGTAAATTAAAACACACAAACTAAATTCCAATCCTGTTTTGTTTACAAAATTCTATTTAATTTAAATTCTCTTGTTCTCGTCACAAAAATTAAAAACCACCAACCAACAGATATGCTATTTTGGTCGAACTACGTGGACTTTGATCTCTATCATAGGGTACGTAGGCCCTAGGCTTTCATCCTAGGTCAAGTCCACCCTTTGTAAATATTTATTTGTTTGTTTTCATTATTATTATTTTTGTCTTCTTTGTTTAACATGTTTCCATGCCAATAAGGGGAATTGAGATAAATTTAAGGTCATATTCTATTTCAGCATACTAGTTTAAGGTAACCGTCCTTATAGATGGGTATTGTGGGGGTGTCTAACACCTTTCCCACACTCAAATAGACTCTCGAACTCATCTCTACTTTCGCAGACCATTTTGCCTTTTCCTTTTATTTTAAATTGGTTTCCCAAAATTTTCCATTAAAAATTTTGGTGGCGACTCCAAATAAATTGATTTCCAAGATCCATTTTGGGAATCAATTTAACACTTTTTATTCTTCCCACCGAAAGGTCGGTTATGATAATTCCCTTTAAGGTGCAATAACTCTTCACTTTTAGATACATGTATGGAGAATTTTTTTTGAAGTGTGAAAACTCTTCGCAGTCAATGAGAAAAATTATAAAGTAATTAATTACTTAACTTCCTTTTAAATAAAATTTTTTTCAAAGTTTGAGAATATTTTAAAATTAAGTGAAGTAGATTCCCTTTGACGTGAAAGATCCATTGATCAAGGAGAAGTTTTGGTTGATCAAATTCTCAACTCCTCGTATAATGACTATTCACTTTCATATACATGTATCAAGAATTTATTTTTGAAACATATAAATTTTTCATAGTCAATGAGAAAAATTATGAAGCAATTAATTAATGAATTAATTAACCACATCTTAAATCGAGAATTTTTCAAAGTTTGAGAAATTTTTAAAATTAAGAAAAGTAGACTCCTTTCAACGTGGGAGCTCTGTTGATCGACAACAAGTTTTGATTGATCAAGCCTCAGTTCCTAATGTAATGACTTTTCACTTTTAGATACATGTATTGAGAAATTTTAAAAATGCATAAATTCTTCATAGTCAATGAGAAAAATTATAAAATAATTCATTAATGAATTAATTAATCATCTCTTAAATTGAGAATTTTTCAAACTTTGATAGTTTTTTTAAAATTAACAAGAAAATTAATGTATTTTCACTGTCAATGAGGAAGTAATTAATTAATTAATTAATTTGTTATCAATTAAATTGGAAATCTTTCAATGTTTGAGAAATTTTTGGAGTGAATGAAAAAAATTAATGAACTAATTAACTACCCCTTAAATTGAGAATTCTCTGAACTTGGAATTGTTTTTAGAGTCAACAAAAAATATATAATGAATTAACTAATTAAATGTCTCTTAAACTTTATAATAATGTACTCTAAATATAATTTGGCATGGATCAAGATTAAAGCAAGAAAAAATGATATGTGATTGAATGATTTATTCAACAATTTAAATCATTTAAAGTTAGAAAGAGAGTCAAAAGTGATTCCATCAGTTTCAAATATTTTAGAATTTTTTAAAAAGAGCAAAAATGAGAGTTGCTTCATAAGTCAAAAAAAATATTTTATAATGGTACTCTCTCAATAAACCCAATAATTTAAAATATGTTAGCATATAATAATTTAAATTAATTTTTTCTAACACTTGTGCAACGCTCGAACAAATAAACTAGTTGAATGTAAACCACAAGGATTTATTTATGTTATTAGTCAATAACGAGGATTATATTGCTAAAGAGGTTAAATACCTCGTATCCAATAAAAAATGGAGCAAGATCATATAAAAAAAAAAAACAAAGATTTAATTTATACATCTATTGCTTTAATACCAACTATCTATAAATCTATTGTCAATTATCTTTAAATTATACAGTAAATTAATTAAAATATTTTTTTTAATCTGCTTATTGGTCACCATTTGCTTGTCAATCCTTTTTTTATGGAACAAAACTTGGTTTCGCTCTATTTAAATGAAGTCAATTGTTAATTTTTCTATTAATTTTTTTATTGTCAACTATTTGGCTTTTCAAACAATTTGGGAAATTAACGGCTTGTTAATTAATATTATTTATTACCCAAATGAAGAAGAGCCATGCCTTTATTTTATATATATATATATATATATATATGGAGGGAATGTCAATATCTTTAGGAACATAAAATAAAGGTGTGATGTAAAATTAAACTTAAATTAAATAAATTTTTAATATAATTTATGAATTAAACAGAGGAACTCATCTGTTCGACGGTAAAATACGCTAACCAGTTTGGCTAAATTATACTGGCCACTCAATTATTCGTAACGCCTATGGATTCATTGCAGTAAAATTCTGCAGTGAATTTTTATAATAATAATTCGAATTTTTGAATTTTATTTAATAATTTAAAACTTTTAAAAAAATTAATATTTTATAATATTATACTAATAAATTTTCATTTAACAATTCAAATCAATACTGTAAAAAAAAAAAATACAAAAAATTACTACAATGAATCTCATCTCATAACTCTTACTATTACAAGCATCATAAATTTATGAATACTAATTTAAATTTTCATTCCATAAATTTGATAGAAATTTTACTTCTTGAATCAAACTCTGACAAATATCTCATAGTATTCAATTTTTTCTTTTCAAATGATTGAAAGGAATTATTTACTTAAGAGTTTAAGTGGTTTCGTCATTAAAATTAAAATTACATAGTCATTTTCCTGAACGATCATGATAAAATATTTGAAATGGGACCTGTCATTAACCTGATGAAAGGGGTAAATTGTGGAGTCACTAATTAAAATGATAATTCATGAAATAATATAAACTATCCATATTTATTAGAAATAAATTTTAATTAATTAATTATATTTTAACTAAATAAAATATAACGACTTGTTCATATAAAAATTATTTTATTAAACCCTTTGATTTACTTTCAAAGGATGAAATATAATATTTTCACTGTTTAATGTACAATACAATTGATATTTACAATAACAAATTTATGTAATCGAATAAATAAATAAATCTGTCTCTTTAAGTTGACTTAAAATCTGTCGAGTATAAAATTATAAACAAAAGTGTTGCTTTGTTGGTTGTGCTTTCTAGCATTTTCTAGCCTTTGGCGACCTTTTCCTTGAAGTCCCATCACCACATCATCTAAGCGTAAGAATTTGTATGAATTTAAAATTATCAAGATAAAATCATAATATTTTTAAATATGAAGAAGAAACAAACAAAAAAGATTTAAGAATAAAGAAATTAATTATATGATCCCTATAGTTTTCATCATTGTTCAATTTGGTCCCTACAGTTTTTTTTTTTTAATTCCTTCTTATAGTTTGAAAAGGTTTAGAATTTGATCCCCATGGATCGTCCAGTAGTGCAGCCAGCAATTTATTCTTAGGGGGCCCAAAGATCAACTAAACACTAACATATTATATGAAAAAATTAATAGTTAATTAAATAATATATATTATTTAAATTTATTCCGAATTAATATCATCAAACAGCAACAAATATTCTGCAAATACATTCATTTTTCAATTACAATATTCAAGATTCAGTAAAAATAAAAATATAAAATAATTAAATCAATCACACTCATTTTTAAAAAATTTATTATTAGAGTGTTGATAAAACATTAAATAATAATAAAATATGAAGTGCAAGTAATAGGGGAAAATTATTTTATATAACAACTAATCTTTAAACTAAAAGGTTAAACAAATTATGTAATATAATAGAGAAAACTATTAATGAGGTATATATAGGTAGTAGTTTTGCACAGAATGAAAAGAAAGTATGAACAAAAAATGAAGGTATTAGGCATGAATTATAAATGAACCATGAAGCAATGAATTAAAAATTAATAAATTATTAAACTAAAAATAAATAAAACGAATGTGTTCCTAAATAGTCAAAGTACTTGAGAAAGGTATAAAACTTAGACAATAAAAAATGAATTGAATTGAAGAACAAAATGTGAAGATGTGAAGTGTGAATAGTCATGCTGAGTGCTAAATCTATCTAAAGTTGTGTATATGCATATAACTAAGTAAAAACTATATATTGAAGGTTAAATGCTTAAAATAAATGAAAAGCATAAAGCATAGCTTATAGTAAGTAACATAAAAATTCAAATCCAAGACTCAGTACGTATAGATAAGCATCTTTTCATGGATGCCATTATATATACTTTAAACTAGTTTAAATATACATAAAAATAATAAAATTACATTAAATATATACTTATTAAAATAAAATTAAAATAAATATTATTTAGTTGGTTATATTGAATGATTATTTAGGTATAAAAATATTAAAACATTTTTGTTAAATACTATAGATTATAAAATATAAATAAATTTTGTTTGACTAAGTATAATTTAAATTGCATTTGAATAATTTTTTATTAGTATAACTATATATTTATATATTTTAGTTTTTATTTATTAATTGAAATAAATTTTTACGAGTCTACGTTGCTAGTTTATATAAACTCGCGAGTTTGACAACCTTGCCTATAAGAACAGTTGTATCTACTCACTACTAAAATAATGCATAACAAAAATATACTAAAAAAAAAAAATCATTAGTTAACAATGCTATGATAGTTTAATAAAGAGCTCAAATGAGAACTTTGAAGGAAGTAAAAAAGTTTATTCCATAAAGTACTAATATTTATAACTGCCATTTTGCAATATATATAGAGAGAGAGCATTATAAATATTATTTTACCCATCAATGTTTCAAAAATTTTTACAGTATTCTTAAAGACAATTATTTTAAGTTTAGCTAAAAAAATAATATATTGACATTTGAACTTATTGTTGTTTTACTAAACTATTGTAAAACTAGTTATAAAAATGTATCAAATGTTTACACATAAATTAAATATAAAATTATATACAAAATACATATGTGAGTCTAATGGGTTCAAATTAAAATATCAAATAATAATAAAAAATATAACATAACCCAATAATATATGATCAATGATTTAGTTGGCTCAAAAAATTAAAATAGATAGGGGCATAAAATTATAACTTAATAGTTAATATTATATAGATAAGAAAATTGAGCAGTGCTCCACTAATACCAATGTGGCTCTTCCACTATTAAAATTGTGATCTTTTTAATAAAAAATTTAATTAATTAGTTCTTATATTTTACATCAATTTTAAATTAGTTTTTATACTTTTTTTTTTTTAAATTATTCCTTATACGTTTCAAAAATTACACTGTTTTAGTCAGGTCCCATCCATTCCAATGGATCCCGTCTCTCTATTACCGTGTTTTCAAAACATTGTGGGGTTGCGGCGTTGAACTTCTGAAATTTACTTTGACGTTTGCTTCACTTCTGGATTGAGTATGACCTTCATAGGGTTTTTCTTTTGACTTTTCAAACACTTACTTTTCAACATTAGTTTGTTTATTTCTAGTTTCAGTTCTTTTATAATTTGTTAGATAAGCAATTGGTTAATATCTAATATTTAGAAAATTAACGTGAACGTTAAGAAAACAAATACATTATAATATTATTATGAAGTACTAATGATACGAGTAATAATAATGCACATCCACTATCAACGTTTTATAACAGGGCTTGCTGCGGTTCAGTCACTGCAATTAGTTTGATCGTGTGTTTCTTTTCATGACACGTCGACATGCCGCTTTGTGTGACCTAGAGCTGTCAAAGTAGGCTAATCCGACTCATCTGAGTTGATCCACCTGAGTTTGTGGGTTAAATAAGTAAGCCCATTTAACCCACCATAAAATGGTGGGTTGAAGATTTCAACCTATCTCACCTGGTGAGTTAAGCAAACTGACCCATTTAACTCACTAAAAATTTTTTTAAAAAATAAAATAAAATAAAAAATTATAAAAATTCAAATGTGACTTTTTTTAAGTACATGTCTTATTTAATCAATTAATTTATATATCAGTATAAATAAACAAAAAAACTATCTAAATAAAAAGTAAGTTTCAACGGATTAAAACAAGTAGAGTAATCCAATAATTCAATTATTTATTAATAATAAGAATATGATTATGAGCAAAATATTCAAACCTGGCAAATTACAAAATAATAGAGACAACTCAACACGTACATTATGATTAATTTTTTTTAAATATGAAAGTGCAATGGGGTTAGGGCACTAGATTGAGTGAGTGAAAATTTTTTTTTAAAAAAAATGGGCAACCTGTTTAATTTGTGAGTTGACTCATTTAACTCGCGAGTTAAACAGGCTGAGTTGATAAAAGTATACTAAATGGATTCTCAAAGAAACCCCTCAACCCAACCCACCTTTTAGGTAAGTTACACGGGCTTAACCCGGTGGGTAGAACCCGTTTTGATGGCTTTAGTGTGACCGTTACTTTCTAAATTTTCTGCTAGAATCAGAGATTAGCGGGTTATTAAGTGATGGAATTTTGCTGTTGAAGGTCCAAGAATGTGAAAGCAGAGGACGAACTCTTTCAGTTAAAAGTTTATTAAAGGTTTAACGTGCAAGATCAAATTAGCATAGAAGGCAGAAAAATAGTTTAATTCGTTCTGGAAATTACATACTCAGAGAGATCTAGAGAGCTATGTGACTATTCAATATTTTTTGTTTTGTGGCATGCAATATATATTGGCCAAAGAAAAAAAATTAAATGGGTGTCATTGCCAATAAGATCAATAAAATGCTTAGACCAGGTGGTGGGAGAAGCGGGCTTAATAGCTACTTTCTCATTAATACTGTAATATTAACTTTTACAAGTATACGCACGTATGTAGTTATCTTATATTTATTAACCTTTTATGGTGTATGAAAAACATATATAATTAGATTTACCAATGAAAAATATGAATTTGGCCATTCACATTTGAACTTAATTATATTTTAATCATTCACGAATTAAAAAGTCTCAAAATAGTTATCTACTTTTTAATATTTGACTCAAAACATGAAATATAATATTTTTACAGTTTAATTTGTTTAATATAATTTATATTTACAATAGAAATTTTATGTAATCAAATAAATTAATTTAATAGTTAATGTTTTAAATATTTGATTCTTTTAGTTGACTTAAACGTTGTCAAGTATAAATAATAGACAACAATGTCGCTTGGTTGGTTGTGTTTTCTAACCTCTGGATTGTCACACCCTAAACAATATAAGTGTGACTGACCATAGAATGAAGTAAATCTCGTCCTCGAGAATCGAAACAAGTTAGACAACTTGTCAAACAATAGTTTTTAAATTTTTTGACAATCTATAAGCAAATTATTCACTATTTGGCTTTCATGTGAAAATTTTATCAGAGTCTCCTATAAAATATAGACTTTCCAAATTTTCCATAACTTAACATGTAAATCAAAAGGTAAGAGAGCTCCGCTCTTATAATTTAATACAACTAGACAAACCCAAATATAATATACACTTACTAATTTCTTGCTGTGACCATTGAAGCTACTAAATTACAATATTAACAATGCTCAAAGGCAAGAAATAATTATGTCATTACAGACAAAACAAGGCTTACCAGGGGACATCTAAATTGGCTCTATATAGGAAAGGGGTCTAGGGCAATATTACTCTTTGAAAAACATATAGATAAAATGAGTGAGTGAAAACACTTGGTGAGTAAGTTATACAGCCTATGATAGGAAGTAACAAGTCAAAGGCTCCAGTCTTTCTCCTTTCTTCTTTTAAACAAAAAAATAAACTTACCATACCATCCACAAGGAAATGAAAATCAATATTCACTATTCATAATTTGAATAAAGACATCGCCTATGTAAAGCCATGGAAGCAAAAATATGGTCAATCTTCATTTCTAAATCAAATGAACAAATAAGGATAGTTTAACATATCAAAATAATAAGCATCTAAATAGAACCTGAACAATATACAAATGTTGACCACATAGCCCATGAAAGGTAAATCACCAAATCTTAGACGCAGAGAACATAGCTCGCAAAGGGTAAATCACCACAGTTATAGAGCACACAACTCCCAAAAATCAGAAATCTCAAACACAGATCACACAACTCCCAAAGGATAAATCACCATAGATATAGAGCATGCAGCTCACAAAAATTAGAAATATCAAACACAGAGCACATAACTCGTGAAGAGTAAATCACCATAGATTTAGAGCATGCAACTCATAAAAATTAGAAATCTTATACGTAGAGAACACAACTCGCAAAGGGTAAATCACCACAAATATAAAGTGCGTAGCTTACAGAAATAAAAAATTTTATACGTGGAACACACAGAATTTAAAACAAATCCATATGTGGTGGTCAACATATGACACTAGTATCTCCCCTACTAGCAAGGGTTTAGAATCATAGTATTTCGTCAATCCAAAATCAAAGTATTTCAAAAACAAAAAATCAAAGTATTTCATGAATCCAGAATCACAATATTGCATCAATCTAGTGACAAGTATTTCTTAAATCTAGAGTTTCTTGAATATCCAAAACCGAAGTGGTTCAAAAAATCTAGGATTGAATTTATACAGGAAACAAATTCAAAGTAGCTCAATATTCCAATTTGGAGAAAATTCTTAAATTTAGAATCATCGAAACTTCATAAATACAAAGCCATAGTCTTCATAAGTATGAAATTACAATCATTCACAAATGCAAATCATAGTACATCATACAAACCAAGTTTTCAAATTTCCCAAAATCAAAATAACTCAAAGAATCCTAAACTGGTTTTATTCCCAAAAAAATAATCAGACAAATTCAAAATATCATCATTAATGTAAGTCAAAATCCAAATTATGCAGAGATGTAAATCTTAATCCTATAGTCAAATCAAATGCCAAAAGAGTTGCATATCACATTACCTTGATGTTATGAAAGCATTTAGATAAATTTTCTAAAAATTTTCTAAGAAGAAATGTGTATCTAAGGAAGTCTATTCCCTAAAGGAGCTAAGCGAACAAATCTCACAAATTCACAAAGAAAGGAATTAAGATACCGGATACGAGCATAGTTAGCAGTATTTACTCACCTGGAAAGAATACCAAACTCCTCACAACCTTTAACAATTCACTTGATCATGATTTGTCCTAAGAACCTATAAAATCAAGCAACAAACTCTTACCCTTTTAATATCCAAAAATAGTCTAATTAATCCTATAAATTTAGTTATTTAGCTATTCATTTGCTTCTGAACCCTAAACATAGGCCTTAATATTTATGATTCAAAGATTATCAAACACAACCTTCCATAATCATCCCTAACACCTCTGGCAATCTTACTTCACATTTCAAAGTCCAACTATTAAATAAACATCATCTTAATCAAGCTGATAGCATCTCAATTTAATCCCAATGAGTAACATAATGGGTTTCCCATATAACTTGATTCAATTCCTTTGAAAAAGTGGTTATCCGTTCTATTCCAATACACTTTCAATAATAAATTTTTTTTAGAATTCCTTACTTATAAAAAGGTATTTAGCATACCAAATTTAGGAATATTACATGGATTTTGCTACTTTTTTCTCGAAGTTCCATTTCACATGGTAAATTTGTATGAATTTTAAGTTGTATAATATTTCAAAATAAGTAGTAGAAGACTTAAAAAATGAAAATTAAGATTTTTAAAAATAATAATAATAAAAAAAAAGTTGACCTGTGGGCGGGAACCAAATATAAGAAGTATACATCCGTTTGCACAAATCTTCTCCACAAAACTTTAATGCTAAGAAGACTCCATTGCTTTTCTAATCACTCATGTATCTAAAAACTGTCTTTAAAAAAAATAAAAAGTCACTATAATTTAACTATCCATGAGAGTCAACCTTTTTTGGGGACAATCGCCCCTTGGCATTGAAGGGTCATGTCCCTTATGTGTGTGTGTGTATATATATATATATAAATAAGAAGGTAGCATTAGCCTTAAAAGATAGCTTTAAAATATGCTAAGATGATAAAATTCAACATCAATTAAACAAAGGAAAGAGCCAAATAGAAAAAGATCTAGGAGCTTTCTGTGAACAGTTTTGATTTCCTAGATGACCGGAACATGAACAGGAAACTTGTTAGAAAATTATTTTGTTTACTGCCATACCAATACCGATCATGATACCAGTTGCTTGTAATTTTACTATTCCAACGCCTATATAAGAAGTAGATTTATTCTCTCTGAAGGTAGAACTAGTAAACACTAGGATAGAAGAATTTAGGTGCCTTATGAGAATATCTCTGCAAGTTCTTCTCTCTTCATCAATAAAATTTCCTTTTCATTAGTGTTGTTAAATAATTTTTTTTTTTTTCTGTTATACATCATCTGCATTTGCTCTCCTCCTCCCTTCAAGCCTGTCCTGTGTGGACTACCGTTGCTCTGGCCTTCTTTTCTTTTGAATTTTCATATATGGGTTTGCTTTCTTCCTTCCTTTGAGCCAGTTTTGTGCGGACTACCGCCGCTCTGGCTTTCATTATCTTTTGAATTTTCCACATTTAATATCAAAGCATGCATTAAAGTAGTCTGTTAGCTTCCTACTTCTCATCTTCTCTAGTCCTCTTCCATATCTTCCTTCTCCCCTTTGGGCCTTTCAAGTATTAGTATTAGAGCCTAGTTTTTGCTTTGGCCGTGGATAAGGGTGCAGGTTGGATAATTAACGTATTGATCTTATGTTGGGTTATGGTATGGTCTTTGGGTTGGTTCATGATTTGTTGTTGTTTCAGGGCTTTGATTTGTGATTTGAGGAATGCCTTAAATGATTCTTCCTCTTCCTCTTCTTCAGCCATGTCAGCCCAGGTTTTGTTTGGCAAAGTAAAAGGAGCGTGAATATGTTGGCCTAGGTATTAATATAAGAGCTTGAAGGGGAAGTAGGAATGTGTTGAACCAACCCAGCAATATTTAACATTCGACAAATAAATCTTGATATATATATATATATATATATATATATATAAATTTTATATATAATTTCTCTTTCATTTTCCATTATTACAATATTCACATATTAATACTTTGCACTAGATTATATATTAACATGATAATAATATATATTTCAAAAATAAAAATATTATTGTAAAAAATTAATATTGCTTTATATATATATATATATATATATTTAATTTTATAAAATACAAAATTATTATTATTTTAGTATATAATCTTGTGCAATGTTAACTGGAAATATGACATCATTTCGTTAGAGCTTCTAATGTTAACGATATTCAATCTTTTTCTATTTACTAAAATAACATCTTATATCCATTTTTTTTTATTGCTTTCCTTTAATATTTTTTTCAAAAAGAAAATTTATACTTATAAACTTTTTTTAACATTATAAACTATTTTTTCATGAAAATAACATCTTATATAAAAGAAAGTAAAAACATTTATCATTTTATTTTTTATTTTAATATCTTTTAAATAAATAATATTTATTAATATATAAAAATTTACTATGCATTGGCGTTTGGGTGCACAACACAGCAGGGGATCCTCACTCATTAACAAGGCATGAATCTTTCAGAGTTGAATGTTTATGGCAAAACAAACGGCCATAAATTTACCCTGCTCCATGAAGTATTCAACAATAAAAGAATGAGACACAAAAATCAAGAGATGGGCGTTGTTGTGATGGAGTTTTCTCCCCCTGATTTTTTACCAAATCCATCCCCCTTTTGCTTCTTGTGATTGAGTTTTCTTCTTCTAAATCTCGAGGTTCCTTACACAAATTGCTTCAAATTTCTTTTTCTCCTTAATTTGTACTCAATATATGTTTTCAAAGGAGTGATACTTTGTTTAAGGCGCGGGTCTAATTTTCTGGTGTGGTCTTCGTGCGAGGAAGAAGGTCGAGTTTTTTTTTTTTTTTTTTTTTGGGAACAAAGAAAGAAGGTTGGATTACTTACTCCAAAATAGTGCATTTTGATGCAATGAAAAATAGAGGAAAAAAAAACACTCAAAACAGAGGTGATGTGGCTCACTCATAGCCGCAAGATAAAATGGACGCTTGGGATTAATTCACAGTAAGGCGTTCTATTGGTTTCAATAGTAGGTGATCCAGAAGCACTTGAAGAGAGAAGTAGCAAAAACCAAAGAATAGGAAACGCAGCCAACCAATTAGTATCAACCCCTATATAAACAATAATAGTTAATAAGGTTATAACATGAAACTTATGTAATCCTGACCCTACTGATTCTAGAACATATCATAAGAAAAGAAATTCGAAAGAAGTTCAATTTTGTAATTAATTAATTAATTAATCATTTAATATCACATTTTAGGTCCAAGCAAGCAATTAATAGCTATATTAGTATCAGGCTATTCTGTTAAATAATAATAATAATAACATGACTGAATTAATGAGAAGTTAAGATTTTAAGAGAGAAAATTAATCTAATTATATTTCTAAAGATTCAAATATCAAATCACACATGAATACTACATGCGAATTTCTTACTGGACAGCTTCGTGTAATTAGCAAAGTTTTCTGTTATTTTTGAAATTTTTTTATATGTCAACCCCTTCAAGCAGTACCTCTGCTGTTGTGTAGGGATTCGCTCGTCATAAATAATAGGTATGACGACTTTATGAAGTGTGTTATTCTATGTCAATCATTAAAATTTCTTCTAACATAATTTTCCATATATATACCATGATATATATCTGTAATTAAAGAAAAATAAAAAGTGAAAATTCAGGCATTTCTGCGAAGACCCATCAGAATCTAGTTAATTTGAGGATGATCGAAGCTCAATCTTTAAAGAACTCGCAGCTCTCCATGTATAAAATACCCTTAATTTGAAGATCTTTTACTTTGTGAGGTTAGGATAGGCTAGCTTACCATAACATAGGCTGCGCTGCAGAAGATAATCACACTGAAGCGACGTGTGTAAGCTTCTGAGACATGAGTCATAGCAACTTCTAAGACGGCGGATGCAGTATCTAGCAAATTCATAACCATAGCACCTTCACTTACACATTACCTTTTCCATTTATATGTGAGGAAGTCCGATAAAACGTGCACCACTGCATTTTTTTACTAAGGCGTGGCAGAAAACTAGACCTGGATCATGAATATCATTAGAGGAAGAAGAAGGTGAGTCAGCTATATGGTTGAAATCACCTCAAAATCTATTTGCGAAAGTATTATATTATATAGATCTAAAAAAGGGAAACTCTAACGGTGAGAGAGATCGATCTCTTGTATTGACCATATATGAACTTGTTAAAATTAACAGTGAGAGATTAATTGTTCCCCAGATGAAGAGGACGGTCTTGGAGAGGACAAATGTTAGTTCTTAGGCATAAAATAAATTCATTAGTTTGCTCATAACAAAGAAATAATGCGGAAAATTCACACCTCCTACCATTGTCATTGATGAGAGTATGAATGCTTCTAAGCCTTTGTCTCTCACTCTTTAATATGGTGTGTGAGTTTTAAGTGACAAGAAACCAAGCTTAGGGACCCATATTTATAGGAAAATTTGTAGCAACCACTCCATCAATGGTTACCATTGAATAATGTAAGTAAGTAAGTAAAGTTTATGAAATGATGAAAGTTCACAATAATGGATATTACACTTAGTGAGTGGATCATAGCTATGATGAAAGTCCACAATGATAGGTTGTTGTACCTAACAAAAATGGGTCATAGCTAGGAAAAATTAACATTATAGGATGTTATACCTAACAAAATGGACCATAGTTTGATAAAAAAAAATTAACATTCTTCCACTTGGTCTTTTACACTCACTAATTTCAATATACTCCTCCATACACATTCTAAAAGAGAAAGGCTGAATGCATGAATCACAGCAATAAGTCCTTTATAATTGAGTATTACCTTTAGTGTATCACAATGCATGTCATTTTCTCATCCCACCATAATCTTAATGAATAAGCCCTATGCTTATTACGAGTCCTCTTACTGTTGTTTATTTCCAAATATAAATGTGTGCACAAAATGGGAAATACAACTCAAATGAATAAGAGCTTTATCACAAGTGATATAACATACATCAAATAATATGGAACCAAGTCCTCTTCTAGTTACATGATCCTTAATTTTGATAGGTGGCATGCCTTTTGTTAAGGGATCAACAATCATCAACTCAATTCTTATATGTTCAATGGAAATTTTATTTTCCTTGACACGTTCCTGAATGGCTAAGTACTTAATGTCGATGTGTTTGCTTCGACTTCCACTTTTATTGTTTTTAGCCAGAAAAACTACAGCTAAGTTGTCACAATATATTCTTCATGGCCTTGAGATAGAATCCAAAATTCTAAGACCAGAAATAAAGCTCTTAAGTCATACACCATGCGAAGTTGCCTCAAAACAAAACATAAACTCAACTCCCATAGAAGAAGTAGCAGTCAAAGATTGCTTTGCACTCCTCTAAGACATAGCTCAACTAGCAAGCATAAAGATATATTCAAATGTTGATTTCTAGGAGTCAATGCAATTGACAAAATCTGAATTAAAGTAGCCTACTACCTCAAGGTTCTCAATTCGCTTGTACATTAGCATGTAACCTTTGGTACCTTTGAGATGCCTCATAACCTTCTTTGTAACTCTCCAATGATCCATCCCTGGATTGTTCTGATATCTACCTAACATCCCAATAGCAAATGCAATGTCAGGTCTCGTTTAAACCTGAGCATACATAAGGCTTCCAACTGCTAAAGCATATGGAATGTTATGCATCTGTTCCCTTTCTAAATTATTCTTTGGGCATTAGCTCAAATTGAACCTATCACCCTTCACAATAGGTGCTACACTTGATGAGTAGCCTTTCATCCAAAATCTTTCTAAGACTTTATTGATATAGGTTTCTTGTGATAAATCCAAAATACATTGAGTTCTATCTTAATGGATCTTAATGCCAATGACATAAGATGTCTCACCCATATCCTTCATATCCAAGTTCTTAGTGAAATATTGCTTCACCTCATATGGAAACCCTTTATCATTAATTGCAAGTAATACGTCATCCATATATAGCACAAGGAAACATATTTTACTCCCACTGACTTTCTGGTATATACATTGATCTATAACATTCTCCACAAATCCAAAAAATGAGATCAAGTCATGAAACTTAAGGTACCATTGACGAGAGACTTGTTTCAATCCATATATAGATTTCATAAGCTTGCAAACTAAATGTTCACCAGCATCAAAGAAAAATCCTTCAGGTTGTTTAATATATACCTCTTCCTCTAGATCCCCATTAAGGAATGTCGTTTTCACATCCATCTGATGTAATTCCAAGTCAAAATGCGCAACTAATGCTAATATAATATGGAGGGAATCCTTCTTCGATACAAGAAATAATGTTTCCTTGTAATCGATTCCTTCCTATTAAATAAATCCTTTGGCCATGAGTCGTGCTTTATATCTTTCGATGTTGCCTAATGAGTTTCTATTTGCCTTAAAGACCTATTTACAATCTATGACCTTTAAGTCAATAGGCAACTCAACAAGATCCTAGACTTTGTTAGACACCATAGAATCCATTTCATCCTTAATAGCATTAAGCCACAAATCAAATTATTTACAATTAATGGGTTGTGAAAACATTTCAGTATTATTTTCAGTTCCAATATTGTACTTAGACTCTTGTAGGTACACAACATAATCCCTAGGAATTGCTGACCTCATAATTCTAGTTGATATTCTTAATGTTGATTCAACATTCTCTTGAGTGGCATGTTCTTCAACTAGTTGCATAATAGATTCTTATGGTTGTTGCACAACTGGATCAACTAGGTCGTGGTTAATAGTTTGTGGTTCCTCAATGATCAGATTTTCAACACCCGTTTGCACTTGAAGGCTATGAATTATAACCAATCTACTACTTGATGTGGGAGCTTGAGTTCTCAATTGATCATTATCAGAATCTAGGTTTTGAGTTTGATCACTCTTACTAAGCAAGTCATTCTCAAGAAATTTAGCATTTCTTGACTCTACAATCCTAGTGCTATATGATGGACAATAAAACTTATATCCCGTAAACCTTTTAGCATACCCAATAAAGTAGCCACTGATAGTCCTTGGGTTTATCTTCTTTTCTTATGGATTATAAATATGCACCTCAAACGAGCATCCCCATACGCACGTATTCCTCAAACTCAATTTCCAACCTTTCATTAATTCAAATGGCGTCTTTTCAATAGCCATGGTTGGAACCTAGTTAAGTATACACATAGTTGTCATAAGGGCTTCAGTCCACAAGAACATAGGAAGCTTGGAACTGTTAAGCATGCTCCGTACCATGTCCAATAACATTCAGTTTCTTCTTTCAACTACACCATTCTAATATGGGGAACTAGGCATAGTGTATTGGGCAATAATCCCATGCTACTAAAGGAACTTTACAAATGGACCAAGTGCTTGTCCATCTTCAGTGTATCTACCATAGTATTCACCACCTCTATCTGATCTTACTATCTTAATTTGTGTACCACATTGTTTCTCTACTTCTGCATTAAAAAACCTTAAAGGTATCTAATGCCTTATTCTTGTTATTAAGCAGATAGAGATACATGTATCGTGAGTAATCATCAATAAAGGTGATAAAGTATTTCTGATTGAGTCCGTATTTGGACTACATATATCCGTATGTATGATTTCCAATAAGGTATAACTTTTTTTAGCACCTTTCTTGGTCTTGTTAGTCTGCTTTCCCTTAATGCAATCTATACAAGTATCAAAGTTAGTAAAGTCAAGAGTATTTAATACTCCTTCCTTTACCACCCTTTTTACGCTCTCTATTGAGATATGACCAAGTTACAATGCCACAATATAGACGAATTTTCATTAGTAACACATCTCTTAATACCTATGCTACTGGAAGCATGCATGGTTTCAAGTAACAAATTGTCTTGTAATTGAATTTGGAAAAGATCATCACAAAGTATACCATTTCCAACCAGATTGGATTTATAAAATAACTTCATTATATTATTTGAAAATTCAAAAGAAAATCCCAATGGAACAAGCTTCGAAATAAAAATCAAGTTTTTAGAGAAACTTGATATATAAAAGGTCTTCTCCAAACTTAGAATACAATCAGAATTTAAAACCAACTTGCAAGTTATTATAGCCTCAACCAGTAAGCCCATTTTGTTTCCTGAATAGATGTGTTGCTCACTTCCTGTCAACTTCCTTTGGTTTAGAAAGCCCAATAAGGTATTTGAAATATGGATTGTTTATCCAAAATCAATTTACCATGTGTTATTACTAACATATACCATATTATATTCATAATAAAAGAATGAGATTGAATTACCTTTCTATTTAAGCCAAGTCTTGAATTTATTGCAATCCTTCTTTAAATGTCCTTTTTTTCTTGCAGAAAAAACACTTGGATTC
The DNA here is from genome assembly GCA_037074485.1 of Delonix regia. Taxonomy (NCBI): domain Eukaryota; kingdom Viridiplantae; phylum Streptophyta; class Magnoliopsida; order Fabales; family Fabaceae; genus Delonix; species Delonix regia. Next base: position 1,905,089 of record CM073460.1, on the reverse strand, counting down.
CTTCTTAATATCACCTTGGATGGGTGTTTTACCCTTCCATTTTCCCTTGGCTTGTCTCTTGTCTTTCCTTTGAATTACCATATGTGCACTCTCTCCCATTTCTGCTAAGAGCCTTCCTTCCTTCTAAACGCACATGGTCAATACTTCATTAATTGACCATTTCTATTTATGTGTTATAGGAGATTTTGAAGGGCCCATATTGAGGTGGTAGGGAATTCAGAATGGAGTACACCAGGAAAGAGTCAGGAATCTCAATCTCAAGTTCCTTCAACTGAGCTGCAATATCCTTATCTTCATGATGTGCTCTCGCACATCCCTTAAACTAGTGAGTTTCATAGTGGATGATTTTGACATTAGGGTACTTGCTAAAGCCTTTTTAGAAGATTTAAATTGTTCATCAATGGCTTTCAACAAGTCACGAATGTTTTTATGCTCTCCCAACAACCCACGTATACTATCAGATGTTTTGGATTTGATATACATCATGTTGAGGCGATTAGATCGCTCCCAACATTCATAAAAAGTTATTGCAAATGTGCGCTAGTATCTATAGGTATAGGAGGTTTATCTTTTCTAATGGCATAATCAAAGTCCATCCACCCTAATTGGAGAAGAATTTTCTCCTTCCAAATTTTGTAATTATCCCTATTAAGTTTGGGAACTTGAAAATCAGAAATGTTAAGTGATTAAAAGCTGCATAAACATTACATTCATGTATCAGTTTTTGAGACAACTTTGAAAAATCGATATAACATGTTCTACCAATGTATAACATGTAAAGTAAACATGAGCCTAATAGCAAATAAAACTACCTATGGGCTAAGTTTTATTTAATTAGGATCATGCACAAATCATGATGAAACTAGCAAATGATACTCATTTTTTCTCAATCCCTGTGGGCAAATTAAGAAAAAGAAAAATTCACTATCCCATCCTAATTAATCATATCAATGTGATCATATTCATGTGGGATGATAATTATCATATTGAAGATGATTAATTACAACTTGATATCATTTTCCTTTATGCAATTTTAAAACTTGATGTATGATTTTTAGAATAAATAAAGATGTTGTGGCTAGACTTTAATTATACTAAAATCATACTAAGTACAAAATGTCAAAATTTTCTAAATGCTTGTAAATGACCATGCAAAATGCATAAACAAGCAATTTTCATAATGAGATTTTAAACCATTAATCAACAAAATCAAAATATGACAATTAATTAATTAATTATCCCTTTATTAAATTTAACAAATATTCCATGAATATTACTTGAAATTAAATTTCAAGAAATTAAGTATTAAAAAAATTTAACTTTCATTAAATATTGGACAAAATATCTACCCAATGTTATCCAATAAAACTTAAATTGCTCAAAACAAATTGTTTTTTTTTTTAATTTGAGCAATTTAATTGAATATTTTGATCAAAAATACATGGATATGCCCTTTCTGAAAGTTAAATTAGTTCAGTGTTTTAAATGTTGGTTTAGTATACTTAATGGTAGGGGTTCACATACTACCAAGACTAGCATTTTTATGTTAAGTTAAACACATAATAATGAACCAAAATAGAAAGCTTAAAATGCATATGAAAAATTCAGGAAAATAGCCAAAAATGTTATAAGGCCCATAATGAAAACAATATTAGAATAGCCTAGAAACAAAATATTAAAATAAATAACATATTTAGTCAAACTTAACAACAAACAAGCTTTGGAAACACGGTTCAGATATACCACATTGATGCAAGAGGACATGGGTTCAAGTCTTAGGATGATCAATTCTGCAATTTTGTTTTTAGTACACAACAACATACAAAATGCATTGTCATTCAACAATTTAAAATAGTGCAAAACGATCAAGTCTATGAGCTCAAAATCATGAAAAAACATATAAAAGTGATCAACTAAAATCTGAAAAAAAATTTCTAAATTTTGCAAGGCAGAGGTTTAATGGCTCTAATACCAAATGTTAGTTCTTAGACACAAAACAAACTCGAAATAATGCAGAAAATTCTCACTCTTTAATATAGTGTGTGAGTTTCAAGTCATGAGAAACCAAGCTTAGGGACCCATATTTATAGGAGAACTTATGGCAATCACTCCATCAATGGTTACCATTGAATAATGTAAATGAGTAGGCAAAGTGTATGAAATGATGAAAGTTCACAATAGTGGGATATAACACTTAGTGAGAGGATCATAGCCATGATGAAAGTCCACAATGATAGGTTGTTGAATCTAACAAAATGGACCATAGTTTGATAAAAATTAACAACTAAACCATCGTGGCGCCAATGGAATAAGTGTCCACAACTACTTATCTTCATTCTCAAAGTCTCTCAAAATTGATTCCCTGGGGAGACCTATGAACTTGTCTAATTATTGCATGTTGCTACAGAGAAAGGTATTTAATAGGAGAATTACTCTAAGCTTAAAATATTTTAAAAAATTGAAATTATTTAAAAATTTTAAGGACTAATTTCTTTTTTCAACTATTGGAATATCTGTAATTAGGACTCTAAAAGTAATAACACATAATAATAATAATAATAATAAAAAAAAAGTCATTACGGCTGAATTCCAAAGTCTCTAAGAAAGGTCATTCAACATTAAATAAATAAAAACAAAACTAGGACTAGATAGGAAACTAGTGAGCCTGGCCCGGTCAAAATTAATACAATGACCTTAAAAAAAAAAAGGCTAAAAAAGAAAAAGAAAACTAGATAAAGAGCTTGGTTAGCTAAGTTTCAAGTCCATTTATTTAGCTAAAAATTAGTCGACATAACTTGGTCCAACTTTTTTTCTTTGATGATCAAACATAAGGCTCAATCCTTATTGGCTTTAATGGTAAAGATAAAATGCTTCGTATTATTAAAAAAATGATATTTTATTTTTTTCTAATTTTTCTTTTGAACTTAGAAAAGTTGAAGATTGAATAGTTGAGATATATTATTGCTTGGTATATTATTTTAAGTTATTAGATTATAGTCAACAATGTTAATACAATGCAACCAACACCTAAGAGAGGGATGAATTAGGTGTTTAAAAATATTTCGGTTCTTTTCGAAATTTCTTTACAAAATACTTGTTATGAAGATTACTAGAAAGTTTATGAAGCAAAATTACTATTATATCAACCGAGGAAAGATTTATGTTGATGCTTGGAGTATGTATATATATATACATACATACATATATATATATATATATATATATCAATACTTAAAATATCAATAACAAATGCAGAGAATAAATACGATAATTCTGAATATAAAAAGTATAGAGATATGGAATACGTACTTAGAGATTTATCTTGGTTTGGCGTCCAACCCAAGCCTACATCCAGTCCCAAAAAACTTTTTGAGATTTTCTACTATCTCAATGATCAATTACAACAACCCAAGAAAACCTCTCCCTCAGTTACAAATCTCACAAAGAACATCTTCCTAGTCCCAAGCACTCACTGCTTGACTTCTTCGAAGAACCTCCTTGAACATAACCAGAGGAACCTCCCCTTCAACCCAAGCACTCTTTGTTTGACACCCTTAAGAAACTTCCTTAAGTTTCTCCCTCTCAAAGAAGAAAGAAATACAAATGAACAAACTCCCTTAAAGAAGTAAATATACAAGATAAAGCACTAAGAACTCAAATGATAGAGAATATGTAAGTTTTGGCTCAATGAAGGTAGTTTCTCTCTCAAAGATGATATAACAAGTTAAAGATCACATTCTAGCATTTGGTTCTTATGTTTTTAAGCTCTTGAGACATGTATTTATAGCCTAGAAAGGCAAAAGAACCATTTGGAGCCAAGAAGAAATTCAAACTTGTACAACTTGATTGTTGAAAGTAAGTAGCTCCATTTGTTGACTTTATGGCTACTCTCTATTCCATAGCCGCAATTTTAGATGTTCATAGCTCCTATATTTCAAATTTTTTTTAAACAAATTATATATCACCAAAAAGCTCTGTAACTCTATTTTCTATCCTAACAAGTTTCATTGTAAAATTCAATGTGGTTGTTGAGATATTGTTAAAAAAGTGAGAAAATGTCAAATAACAAATTAATATACAAAGCTGCAAATTGAAATGTTCATAACTCCTTTATTTTAAATCAATTTTATTCAATATACGATTGGAAAGATGTGTGAGTTTAGTTTCATATGAAATAAACTTCTTTTAAAAATACTTACCGGTTGGTGAGATATTATTGAAAATGTGACTAGTTGTTAAGAAAAAGTGTAATATCCATACTTACAACTTTGGCAATCATAACTTCTTAATTTCATCTCTATTTTAAGCCTGTGATATATGACTAGAAAGATGTTTAAATCTATTCTCAGATGCAATGGGTTTCATTTCAAAATTCTCTCTGATTTGTGAAATATGATAAAAATAATGATCCAAGATCCAAAAAAGAACTCCATTAAATTTCATATCTCTCTTATCTTTTTGGCCCAAACTTATATTTTGAGGACCAAAATGTGTTAGACTAATAAATGTAAGTCCAAATGAATATAACAAAATAGTTATAAGCCCATAATAGTTAGTCCAACTTACAAACTAAATACTTGGTCAAACTCATATATCCCAATGCATATTTTAATAATAATTAGTAGAATATAAAGATTTTTTACCATGCATATGAGATTCCTATAAATATCCAATTTTGATTATCTATAATATAAGAGTTTATTGGATATAATATGAGCAAGTATATCTCATATAAGGGATGATTAATTAATTAAGCACATGTTGATATTATTTGTCTAACTCATTTGTTACATATTTTTCATTAGCAAAACTTATAACATTGAACCTTAGAGTTAACAAACAAAAAGATCAAATTTACAAAAAATTAAAATCTTATTTTATAATACTACTAACCTATAAATCTTATTTTTTTCCAAAACATGATACTTATATTACAAGTTGTGGTTACAATGTAATAAATTCATGTATATATATCTCTTGGATTGTCAATATAATATAATATTTATATTATCATTTATTATTAATTTGTTAAATTATTTATCATTAATATATATATATACACACACATATAAGGGACATGCCCCTTCAATGCTATTGTCTCCTAATAAAGTTGACTCTCATGGTAATTAAATTACCATGCCTTTTTATTTTTTAAAAAAGGTTTTAAATATATAAGTGATTAGAAAACAAATGAAGTAGATTATCTAATATTTTGGGGATCCATGTCCCATTCAATCACAATAGATATCTTAGCCTCCTATCCCTAATACGAAAAAAACAAGAAATCCATTTTCAAATTCTTAAGGGATAGAATGTGGGGACATGTGGAAAACTAGAAAAAATAAGTTTCTTTCACGTGTAGTGATAATTAAACCAGTGGCTCAGCCTGTTCCCAGTTTCTTTATGAACGTGTTTCTTATCCCTACTTTTCTTTGTAAAGAACTTCAATCATGATGAATTCCTTTTGGTGGGTAAAAGCTCAAGATACTAATAGACACATCAATTGGTTATCATTGGATGAAATGTGTTCCAGTAAAATGGATGGAGGTATGGGGTTTCGTAATCTTGATTGCTTTAACATTGTTATGTTAGGGAAGCAACGGTGGAGACTTGGCACTTTACTAAACACATTAGCCTTTAGAGTCCTCAAAGCTAAATACTTTCCTAAAGGGGGTTTTTGGTCAACCTGTTTGTGTTCTAATCCGAGCTTCACTTAGAGGAGTGGGATCTTCCCTTTCCTTATTAAAAGGGTATGAGATGAAGAGCAGGAAATGGTAAGAAAATAAGTATTTAGAGTGATCCTTGGCTGCCAAGAGATGGAAGTTTTGTCCCACTTGATGTCACAAGAGCAGGGAGCCCCACTAACAAGGTTGAAAGTCTCATGACAATGTGCAAACAAAAATAAGACATGGATAAACACTAACAACTATTACTTGCTAATGATTACAATGCAATCTTGAACATCTTTATCTATATTAACATGAAGAATGATAAAAGAATATGGCACTTTGATAAAAAAAGGTAATTACATTGTTAAATTTTCTTGGCTCGAAAGTTAAAGATTTTATTTAGAGAGCTAGCAAAGAAATCCTCCCTGTACATGCCAACTTACAAAAACGAGCCATCCAAGCAGATGGGAAATGTCCAAGGTGTGAAGAAATAAAAGATGTTTTCCATGCCTTAGTAAGATGTCATTCAGTGAAGAATTATCGGGAGGAATAAAGACTTATCAAACGGATCAGGGCTTACACTAGCTTTAATGAATGTGTGATCAATATCCTAGGAAGTAACCAAATTGATTGTGTTGAGTAGTTTTACATTATTACATGGAGAATTTGGGGACTAAAAAGCCAACTCATATGGGGAAACAAGTCATTAAATATGTCATCTACTACTAGAGTAGCCCTACAAATTTTATCTAAATGGATAGAAGCCTAGAATGATAGCTTCAAAACATCACATAATAATTACCTAGTACTCCTAGGAGTTCAAAGTTAATGGTACAAGGATGGCAGTGTTGTGCTGATGGAGCCACCTTTTCAATAGAAGGAAAGTTGGGCTTTGGATAGTTTTCAATGATCAAGGAAACTTAGTGTTGTAGGTAATTACTGGTCACTATCAATGAATTTTTAATTAAAGCTTTAGCTTTATGAACAACTTTCTTATGGGCTTCTATGAATCTGAACTTGACAAGAACATTTCTATGAGATGCTCAAAAGGTAGTTACAGTCATTCACTTAAACATGGAAGGCTTAACAGAATTTGGTGCTTTAATCCAGGATTGTAGAGAACTCTTAGCTAAAGGTCCTTTTTCATGTAATTGGCTAGTAGGAGAAATAATTGTATGACACATAACTTAGATAGACTTTTGATTAGATACCCCAGTTTTCATATCTGGTGGTTAAACCTTTATAATGTTGATTTGATTCAATAAAATATGCTCTTATTTCTTCAGAAAAAAAAAAAAAAAAGAAATGAAGTCTTTTTAGCATTAAAGATTTATGGAGAATATTTGTAAAAAAGGATGGATACTTTTTTTCTTAGAGTCCATATGCATGACAAGCATCTTTTGGTTTACTTGATAAATTTTCCTGCTGATAGGTCTATTTTTCTATTATTATATTTAAAAAATCTTAACTTTTTATTTTTGAAGTCTTCTACTACAAGTCTTGGAGAGGGAACACAACCCTCGAGGGTAAATAACCATCAAGTGTGAAACCTCAACTCACGAAACGCCTTTTTAAACATTGATTCCATATATGTTTCAAGTACTATTTCAAGACCCCTTTTTAATAATATGAAACCTTATAAAAATTCAATAATGGAAAATTCAAGCCTTTCATAATATTGTAATAAAACTTCAAGGAAAAATAAGTTGGAGATTTCAAAGAAGTTGAAACAAAGTTTGAAATATGCAAACATAATCAACCATGTGTAAAGCTACATATAACCATACTCGAATTGTGTACCTTTCAATCCCAATTGGTCTCATAACTCATACACAATGTATTCATTGTAAAACACAGCTTAAGATCAATCTGATATGAATAAAGACATAGTAAAAGAAAGTAAATCTTAAAATAAATAGTCAATGAATGAAAATATAAAACAAGTTTTTTAGTAAGGTTAGGGACGCTATCTGCTCTCCTAAATACCACATCTTGGCTATGCTAAATTTTATCTCTATAGCTTTGTCTAGCTGGAACACGTTAAAGAGTCCCTATAGAATTTTTAAGAGAAATGTAATCCATTAATAACTAGTACTAAACTTCATTTCATACCCTTACTTCAACTATTACTTTAGTTGTCTTTCTCTTATAATCCCACTTGTCAATTTAAATTGGATTTCATTGACCTTGCTTATGCACCAATGTGTTTTCTTTTATATAAGATTCTCCTATGCTTCTTTACTCTTTGGTAGAATTGATTACCTAATACTAAATTTCTCTTTCCTTCACTTCCTTATAGTAATTCTTGAAAGCTCTTCTTCAACTTTAGACAGTCAAGGTGCTCATTACCCACTAACATAGCTTCATTAGTTCGCTTAGACCACTTTCAAGTCTATGTAAAGGAGCTAAGGGATAGGAATAGCCCACATGGTTATAGGTCTTATATAAAAGTTGATCACTAGCACACTTCTTGTCTTGTTGTACCCAAAAAATTTCACTTCTTTCCCAATCACCACTTAACCTCAAATTCTCAAAAAGAAACCACAACCTACAAGGAGTTAGAGCTCTTTATATTTATATGCATACATATACTTTTGTTTCTAAAAAGTATTCACTTCATAAAAAAATACACTTTCCTCTATTCAACCCTAAATTAATCTCAACTCAACAAATTTCCAAATAAAATCCACATCCACTAGGTGTTAACAACACCATAGTCATGCTACGCTTAATTAAGATTGCATTAGCCATAATGCCCTACACTGCTAGAAAAATTGTAATATATATTCAACTTTATTTTTGTAATATGTTAAATGACATACTATTAGCTTAAAGTGACATTAACCTCTTATGTAATATTAACCTCTTAGTGTTAACCCAACATGTTACATCTTAGTGAGACCTCTTGTGTTCTTGTAATTCAATTTCATCATGACAGGTCTCATGATTTTCAACGAACTCGTATTGACTAAGTGCTCATAAAATTCAAATGACACTCTTGTTCCTTTTATGGAGCACCAATTCAAATAGGTGATAGAGAGGTCATTCCGATTTCTTGAGTCCTTAATGTAACAAGGAAAGGATTAAGATGACAAAAAATTTTCATTTGGTTCCATTGTTGGTACCTTAGTGTATGTCTAAGTAAGCACTTGTACTAATATAAGTTGTGCTATAACATGCCTAGTATATACTTGAGTAATCCTATTTTGAATTATTAGATAGATGCTTAGATAGTTTTGTTATATCTACAAAGTATTAGGAATCGCATATTCTATTATAGTAAATTTAATTCACTTGTAATTATTCATTATTTGGATTTGAATTATGTGATTTGCATAGATTATTTTAAATCCACTTTTGTCTATACATTTTAGGATATTTTGGGAGGAGTCATTTTGTAGTAAAGTGTCAAATAAATACTTATAATTGTCTCAACTTGAGAATTATGATATTTTGGGTGAGTTATTCCATGGTATAGTGTCAAATAGACACTTGTAGTTGTATACCTCAATTTGTGTATACATCTTTATATGTGAGGAAGTCCATCAACACATTCATCACTATATATTTTACTAAGGCATAGCTTAAAATTAACCTTGAATAATAAATTTATCATTAGAGAGGAAGAAATCTGATACTGAGAGAGCTTGATCTCTTGAAAATGAAAAGTCAACCTTTGCATGGTATTGACCATAGTATTGACCATAGAGAAGATTGTTCATATTAATTGATAGTGATTAAAAGCTTGTTTGATTCTTCTTCTTTTTTTTTTTATGTTATTAGAATAGCTTTGCAAAATTTTTTTATAACATATTTTAAAAATAAAAAACTTTAAAAAATGGTTTGAATCCTTTGTCTTTGGAAACACTCAAAAATATAATATATATATATATATATATATGGGTTTGTGTGCATGTGTGTATGTAACATATTTATTATATATGCATTTGGATTTGTGTGTGTAGAAAGATGTGCATGTATGTTTATGCTACATATTCGTTATATGTATTTGTGTGTATTACATGTTTGGTATATATGCGTATATATGCGCTTGTGTATGCATATGCTAGTATATGTGTGTACATAGCAAATTCATTATATATATATTTGTATTTGTACATATAGATGCATGCATACATGTGTGTTACTTGCTTGGTATATAGGTATATGTGTACAAGCATGTGTGTATATTTGAATTAGGTTAAATTGGATATTGGATATACTCAAAACCTAACTTGATATTATTTTTTTTCCCAAAGTTTTTTCTTTTAAATTTTTTTTTTAAAAGAAAAGGTGATCCAACTAAATTAGTTATAAATTGGTTGAGTTGGGTCTCTATCAAATGCATTTTACAATCCTACTTAAATTCATCTCTCACAAAATTACAATTTTTCGTCAATAAAAAAAAATTGAGAAATAAAAGAAAATATCTAAAAATTGTTCTTTTTTTTTTTTAATTCTTAAAAACATTTTTATGTTTTTTTAGATTTTTAGAACAATTAATAAAAAATATATTACCAAACAAGTTTTTTCTTTGTTTTTTTATTTTTAAAAACTAAAACTTATTTTTAAAATTACCCGACGAAAGTCTCAGTCTTGGAGCGGACAAAACCATTGCGGAACCAGTCGAATAATTGTTTTCCAAAACTTCTGATCTTCATTGGATGGAATGTCGAAGTCTTTTAATTTCTGTTTTCTTGGAGAAGCATCTGTGATCTTCTTTTTTTTTTTTCTGGGGACAAAAAAGAAAGAAAAAGTAAACTTTGGCCTCTGAAAATTTGGCAAAACTTATTCGATGCATATTACTCCAGAGGAAGGGGAATGTCTTAAATAATCATATTTCAATTTTTGTGCCACACGCCCACTTTCCTTCTGACTTTTATGGAGTTTCTCAACCTTTTTTTTTAATAATCTTATCTTTATAATTTTATTCAACACTCTTTTTGTTTCGACGTATTTTCAAATATTGTCTTTTCATATAAACAATAAAAAATTCATGAGACGATGCTGTAGAGGGACGTGAAGAGAAAAGCAGCAAAAGCCAAGGGTTTTGATTTTGGGCCTAATATCTTGTAGGCCAAGACCCATACTTTGTAACCCATAATCCATGTTTAGGCCCAAGTCCACTATCTAGAATTATCATGTTCGATGAAGTAGGTGATATGTAGTTAAAAATTAAATTAAATGAATGTAAAAATTATTTTCTTAAATCTTATAAATAAGGTTTGTCCTCACGTGATTGTATCAAGTCAAAAAGAGTGACTTTAATAAAAAAATTTCAATTTCTCTTTACTAATATTTTCCAACTCTATACTCCAAAATTACTCTACCAATTTTTTAAGCCCAAAGAAGGTTACCTTTGCTCCAACACACTGTTGTTTTTAATTTTATACTTTACAAATATTAGTTTAAAACAATCAATATTCTATGAATAGTACGGAAGCAACTATAGGGACTTGGATAAATTAACAGCAGTTCCTAAAAAAAAAAAAAAAAAGGTGGCAAGGCTAATTTGCAATATAAAACTAATTCTTTCTAGATAGAAGTACGTAGCTGTTATTACAACAGGAGCTTCACGCTAGGACAATGCAGGAGACTTGAAATAATGGATAAATGACAGTTAAAGCATTATAAAATAACGTAAGAGATTTACTATTATTGATATTAAATTTTTTTAAAAATCCAAAATTTAATGTTCAAATAAATAACAAAGCATTCTCAAGTCAGGATCCTTCAACATAAAAGAAAAAATTTGATTTTTAGAACCGTTAGATTAATTTTAAAATTTAGATTTCTATAGTAAATATTTTTAATTTATATCCATTAACTATAATGCGTCCTATAAGTAGAACTCAAACTTTCAAGTCTTCTAGGCACATCATTCGGCCTGCAACATAAGAGGCTTGATCAACCTTATTATTTAACCAACTAATTCATCTATTTGTTTGTACATTGTGTGAGCCTTAAAAAAATTCTTATATTTTGTTATAAAATTTGTATATTTTGATATATATTTATACATCTAATGTCAATGGTGTTTGCATGTATTAGTAGAAATTAAATTTAATAATGTGTTGTGATATGATGTGTATTGAATGTACATATGATTTGCGTTGCTGCAATGTTGTCATTTTGACACAGAAGTTGAGCTTCAATACTAACACTTTTGTGACAATGATGAATTCATTGGAAAAATAACATCATATGAGATTTTTTTTGTGGTATGAAACAATCATTATTGTTACTTTTTTAAAGAACTCTGAAATTTTAAAAATTAATGAACCATATTTAACTCTATTTCTAATTCTAAGTGATGTATGATAATAAATCATTTAAATATTTGAATAAATTGTTCAACCATATATCTTTTTCTCTAGTTTTAATTTTGGATTACGCAAATTATATTTGTAGTCCCATATTTGAAAATTTAATATATGATTAATTGATTTATTCATTTGTTTATTATTTTCTTTATTGATTTCAAAAAGTTTTTAAACTTCAAAAAATTCTTGATTTAAAATATGGTTAATAAATTCATTATAATTTTACTCTACTCCAAAGATAAATTTCTAATTTAAAAGGCGGTTAATTAATTATTTATTTTTCATTGACTCTAATAAATTTTCATTTTTAAAAAAATCTTTGATACATTTATGAAAAAAAAACATCATCACATGATGAGTTAAAGAAATGATTGAATAAAAGTTTTCATCAATTAAACAGAATTTTTACGTTAAGAAAAATATTTACTTTAAAACGTATATATATATATATATATATATATATAATAGAAAAAAAAGGATTAAATATATTTCCAAAGAAAGTCGAATTAAGAAAATCAAGAATTGGATTCTTAGGACATTACATTTTTAAAGACGGTATAGAATTACAGGAACATATTAGTAAAAAAGTTTTAAACTTTCTTGAAATAACAACTAAGAAAGAATTAAGATCATTTTTAGGATTAGTAAATCAAGCCAGAAACTATATTCTCAATTTATCTAAATATACTTCCAAAATAACTAAATTATCTGGAGAAACAGCTAAATGGAAGTGGGACAATAATAGTAAAGATATTGTCAAAAAAATTAAACATTTGTGTCAAAAGTTACCCAAATTAAGCATTCCTACTACTCAAAATATAAAATGGCTAATATATACAGATGCCTCAGAAAATTATTGGGGCGCAGCCTTATACTATGAGAATGAAGAAGGAAAAGAAGTAATTACTCAATATGCTAGTGGAAAATTTAATCCAAGCCAAACTAAGTATCATTCAAATTGGAAAGAATTCTTAGCCATAGTAAAAGCAGTAGAAAAATTTGAACTTCTTATAGTAAATTCCAAATTCATAATTAAAATAAATAATACACAAGTAAAACATTGGATAGACCGAGGAATCAGGTCAACTAAATTATCCGATAAAATGCTCATTAAATGGCAAAGTGATTTAGCTTATTATGATTATTCTGTTGAATATATTAAAGGAAAGAATAACTCAGTTGCTGATTATTTGAGCTGAGATGGAACCCGTGACTAATGAGACAAATAACATTCAAGCAATTAGCCCTGCAAGGGAGTCCACTAATCCAACAATAAAGCAACTAGCTCTCAGACTTTTCATGCTCGAAGTAAACATGAGAATGGAGAAAAATCAGAATTCTAGTTATTTTACAAATATTTCAAGTACTTTAAAGTCAATTATTGATCAGCTCAACCAATATGGTGAAAAAATTAACCAAATGGAAAATCAATTAAAATCTAGTTCATTTAACCAGGTTGGTCATTCAGACCAACCCATTATTCAAAATCTAAAATCTCCATGCCAACCAACACCTCCAGAAAGCCCATTAACATCTTCTCCAAAAGACTCTTTTTTAGACAAGGCCAAAAAAGGAAAAGAAGCTGAGACCTCTAATCCCATAGGCCCAATCCTCAATCCACCAACACGAAAAACTTTAGCCCTAACTCTAATAACCCCCACTAAAGAAATTCAAAGGCCAAGTCCAAAACCCTCTAAGACTCCAAATCCTAAAATCCAAGAACACTTTGACTATTTTTTAATGCTCGTAGAATCCCTCAATAACGTCAGCTTGAATTTGTCAACATCTTGCTCAACCATTAAGTTCATCTCCCACTATGCCATCAACAAAGCCATTATTTACCCAGGAACTGATCCTGAACTAGTAAGGACATTATTCAGTTATGGTTTAATCCAGTCCATATATCCATCCCCAACTATGACAGAAATATCCCTTCTACCTAAATCCTTAATTGAAACCTCTAAACACTATTTTGGTATCTTCAACTTTTTCATAATAGTTTTCTTTCTCTTTCATTTGTTCTATTATTCTTTTTTTAGTTATGGGAGTAACTGCCGACAAAAGAAAGAGAGAAAAAGACTATATTAGGAGATAGAATTATTGAGGACTATTATAATGCCATAATAGATAGACCAGATTTAATCCCCTATATTGACACTTTAGGCAGGAGAATAGATTACTTGAGAGAATATTTATCCAATAAATGTAAAGACGCATGGGAAATACATAAATATTATAAGACCAATAAATTAGTTCTCAAATGTGGAAAATTAGAAACACCACATCAATGGGGATGTAAGCCTCCCAAAACATATAAATCTCACAAGAAAACTAGCACTTTAAAACCCTACTTTAAGCCCTATAAAAAAACATAAACGCTATAAATTTCGCAAATATCCAAAAGAAAAATTTATTCTTAAATATAAACCAAGGAAATATTTTAATAAAGGTAGAAGATTTAATTACAAAAAATATCCAAAGAAATGTCAATGTTATAATTGTGGAGAATTAGGACATATATCCACTGAATGTAATAGACCTAGAAAAAAAAATAATAAGCACTATGGAAGCAGCAGAATTAGAACAATTAACACCAATCGAATTCAACAGCTTCCTTATAGAAGAAGCCTATGAGAGTATACTATTTTCGTAATGGACTCGTCTTTGTTCATAATCATCTGCCATTTCTCGGGTATTGTCTAATTCTAATTGTAGTTGTCTTGGGATAGTAATTTTGATAGGATCTAATTTTAATTCTTCCAAGACTGGCATAAATTCCTTTCCTATGGTTATTTTACTTTGATTTTTCTTATAAATTTTATGCTTGTTTGAAAATACGAGTCCTACCATCCCTGTGATACTAATGATTTTACTACCTGGTGGCATTTTTATTCCTTTTAGCTTATGGTATACCATTAAGGTTAGATTCATATTCATTTCTGCTCTGGAGATAGCAAAATTAGTGTTTAATGTGAATTTTAATTTTTAGTAAACCAGGTTTCCATTTAAAGCTCCTAATATATTGTTAGGTATACTATCAATAATTCTATTGTCTGTTATTAATAATTCGATTGGAGTATCTATTCCTGATTGAAAATAAGCTTTTATCATTAGTTGTATTCCTGGAATATAAATTTCTATGATATCATCTTTTATATCTAATTTTTCAATTTCTTGGTCAATAATAGATTTGCTTCTTAAGACTCCTTTTGTTTGTGTTGCTTCTATAGGGTATTTCTTTTGTAACACTACACAAGCATATTTTTCCTTTTGTTTTGTTTTTAATATTTTTCCAATTCGTGAGATTATACTTTGTTTAGATAGGTCATCTGTAGACATATCCAGTTCCTTATTTCTAATTTTATCATATTGGTCTTTTCTAAATTTTATCCGTCGTTCTATTATTCCTTCTTCAGGATTTCTATATTATTCATATTGGTCATATTCTTGTACTTCTTCTATTTGGCTGGATGGTTCTCCTTGCATCATATTTATTTCATTTTCTTCTTCTAAGGATTCATATTCAGTTTCAGTATCTGTACTACTTTCTTCTGAATTTGAAATTCATTCTATCTTATATATCTTTATACTACTCTCATAGGCTTCTTCTATAGGGAAGCTGTTGAATTCGATTGGTGTTAATTGTTCTAATTCCGCTGCTTCCATAGTGCTTATTATTTTCTTTTTTCTAGGTCTATTATATTCAGTAGATATATGTCCTAATTCTCCACAATTATAACATTGACATTTCTTTGGATATTTTTTGTAATTGAATTTTCTACCTTTATTAAAATATTTCCTTGGTTTATATTTAAGAATAAATTTTTCTTTTGGATATTTGCGAAATTTATAACGTTTATGTTTTTTATAGGGCTTAAAGTAGGGTTTTAAAGTGCTAGTTTTCTTGTGAGATTTATATGTTTTGGGAGGCTTACATCCCCATTGATGTGGTGTTTCTAATTTTCCATATTTAAGAACTAATTTATTGGTCTTATAATATTTATGTATTTCCCATGCGTCTTTACATTTATTGGATAAATATTCTCTCAAGTAATCTATTCTCCTACCTAAAGTGTCAATATAGGGGATTAAATCTGGTCTATCTGTTATGGCATTATAATAGTCCTCAATAATTCTATCTCCTAATATTCTGGGTAATTTTCTATAGAAAAGGTCTAGAAAGACTTTACTGTTAGCATATGTTTTTAATCTTACTTGATAATAATATTTACTAAATTCACATATATATCCATCTATGTCTTCAGGATCTAGTGTACATATGCTGGAATACAAGGAAAGGACTGGGTGCTGGATGTTTGAAGTCTCTGGAAGCTCAAGAGAGTTCAAAGTTCCTTAGAGGCTTGCAGATATTCATCAAACTTTAAAGAGGAAGATAATCAGAGAAGAGGAGATTGATGAGCACAATGATAATGGAAATGGAAATATTTTATTGCTATTGAGGGAAAATATACATTAGATGTTGGAATACAGGGAAAGGACTGGGTGCTGGATGTTTGAAGTCTCTGGAAGCTCAAGAGAATTCAAAGTTCAGAGGCCGTGTATTACAAAGAAAGACTAAAGACAAACATCTAGCACCCAGTCCTTTCCTTGTATTCCAACATCTAATGTATATTTTCCCTCAATAGCAATAAAATATTTCCATTTCCATTACGATTGTGCTCATCAATCTCCTCTTCTCTGATTATCTTCCTCTTTAAAGTTTGACGAATATCTGCAAGCCTCTAAGGTATGACGCACTAAACTTATTAGGAAAACTAAGGTGAAATTTATATTTTCCATTTCGGATATTGTTAGCATATTTATTTCTTTTCGTTGGGTTCTTCTTGGGAGGAATCTTTCCATAAGACCAGGAATATCATATCCTAATTGGCAAGCAAATTCTGTGACTCTATAATCATCTTTTGTCAAAGTGAGAGTATCTTCAACATAGGGTGTACACAGGCTATAATTTAAACATGGTTTTGGAAAATAGTAATCTTACCAGTAATCAAACAACAGGATCAAATCAAATATGACAATAGCCAAATATAATGTGCTACCTCAATCCTGGCAATATTTGCAGTGGTACTCCAGGAATTCAGATATATATATATATATATATATATATATATATATATGTTAGATAGATTGAATCTCCCTCTACTTTAGGTTCCTAATCAGGATTTAAGGAGACTACGTTCCTAGTCAATGCAGCTAGCCGAGGAGAAGGCACTGCGATAGGAGATAGACCTATTACATACATGTTGTTTATTGCAAATAAATTGTATATATATATATATATTGTACAAATTAAATAGTAAAAAAAAAATCTTATTTTCATGATTTACAAGCTAAATCAAAGAGTTTTTAAAAGTAGATTTTTCTAATATTCACAAGGGCTATATTTTATTAATTAAAAGGTAATTAATTAATTAATTTACAATTTTTAAAATATAGAATAGTTTATATTATATCATACATAATCATTTTAATTAGTAACTAAAAAAATGACCTTTTCATCATGTTAATGACAGGTCCGATTTCAAATTTTGTATATTGATAATTCGGAGAAATGACCGTGTGATTCTATTCTTTATGGAAAACCACTTAAACTCAAATTCCATTATGTTGTTAATTCTATAGTAAATTCATAGTTCGAGTTATAATTATATATCATTAATAAGTTATATGGTAGTAATATTTATATCATATAATTAAAAATAAAAGAAAAGAGTGAGTCATCCAATTATGTATATACCTATATTTTGTAAATTGATAACATAAAGTGTTAAATTTTTATTGACCAATGCATATGTGTGTATGTCATGCACTACCTGCTTTCAAGGACTGCTTTCAAGGACGTCTGACTTATACATTTGATAATTTTTATCTTTAAAATTATATTAAAATTTTTTAATTTATTTTTATCAATACAATTAATTTCTATGTAATGTGTGCTTTTCTAATGTCTTCATTATCATATTCAAAATAAAATCACAACGTTACGTTACAGTTTAACATCAACGTATATAGTTGCCTTTAGTATTTTATTGAGAATGAAATTAATATCATGTTGTGAAGAAAATCAATTTTCTGACAGAAAATAAATTAAACGAAAATTTTTGCAATTTATATAAAATATTATAAAATTAGGTATAATTTTTGGAACTAGAAAAATATCGAAATATAATATAGCCAAACTTTAAAAAAGATTAGCCTGATTTACTCTTGAATAAATGAGTGTCACTATTTTATAAATGCTATAAATCGTTTAGCTACGGGTGTCCTATACTATCATTCCTGAAAATGAAATGTTATTGTCTGTATGAGATCCTTTCACATTTACTAAACTCATACAAAATACCATGCAATTAGTATACATTATACTTTGGAAGTTAAATGTTGATTTCTTTTACGTTTCAAGTATCTTTTCGAAACCATTTTTTAATAATATGAAACCTTATAGAAATCCAATAGTAAAAAATCTAAGCCTTTCATGAAATTGAAAGGAAACTTTAAAGAAAAAAAAAATATAAGATTTCTAAGTAATTGAAATGAAATTTGAAATATGCACACATAATACCGTGAACATGGCTACGTATAACCATACTGAAATTGTGTACATTTCAATCTTAACTGGTCATATAACTCATACGTGATGTATTCATTTTAAAACACAACTATTGTTCAATCTGACAGGAAACAAACGAAACACAGCGTAAGAAAGTAGAAATTGAAATATATAGTAAAAGAAGGAAAACATAAAACAAATCTTTCATAAGTTTTGAGATGCTATCAGCTCACCTAGATACCGCTAGTTTCTAGTTAATCCTAATCCTCCTTGAATCTGATTGAAACCACTCTGCGAAGAAGTCCCTATGTTAGTAGAAGATAACAAGAATGTTTAGCAATCAACCCGTAAAGGAATTTAATTTAATTCCTCTCCATTTTCCCTTAATCTTTACTTAACATTTCTCTTTTGGAGTGCCGTTTTCATATAGTTCAAACATATGTATGCCTACCCACCTTCTCAAAAAAAATCCTTTTTATATAGTTATATGCAAGATTGTCAAACTCACAAGTCTAGATAAAATTATTTGAGGAAGGTAAACTCGTAACGTAAAATCGTAAGAGTTTAGCTATAATAAAAAATAATTATTAAAATATGCAATTACATAGTTAAAATTAATATTTTTAAATTTAGACTAATAACTAAAACAACTTAATGCAATGATTAATAGTTTATTAGTTTGATTATAGTTGAATAAGTAATAATTAAATATAAATATTTTTTAAAATTTTATATATTTAAATCTAAATATAATAACTACTAATATCATACTAATAATTTTAAATTTGAATTAAAATAATTTATAGAGTAATAAATATAATTATTAAAGATTATTTTGTCAAAACAGGTTCAAAGATAATAATAGATAACTTTTCAAGTCATGACTAATGAAAAATTCAAAATAAATTTTCTATAAAAAAAAGCTAATAATAAATAAATAAATAAATAAATAAATATATATATATATATATATATATATAATACATTACAAATGATGAACATGGAGTTCTTATTAGTTATGTGGTAATGGGTGATGAAATTATTCTAAATGTTTGGGTTCAAGTATAAGAAGATATATTTTTTGAAACTAAGAAAATGAAGTGTAAATATATATAATACAACACAAATACATGTTAAAAAATAACGTTGGTTCAGTGGAAAGGTACAATTTTGCTACTTGGTTATATGCATACCTCCTCAAAACTTTATTCTCCAAATATTACCAGCATTATAAGGTAACCAAGAAGGTTCAAAACTTTGACAACAAGCTTATGATTTATCAAATTACTTATAACAACAACAAGTAATCCATATACACCTTTACATATCATTTTACATGTACCTAAGGAAGAATTTGCTCTTATTCATCGTTCCTACAATGATAAATAAATAATTTAAATGAGCATTAACTCATTACTTAGCTTTCTTGCATAATTTAATTATTTCTACAGTACTCTATCACCTACTTTCATATATAATATTGACATAGAATTTATTTAATATGCAAATTGAATTTCTCCTCTCAAATTATTCTTATATCCCAATCTAACATTCTTTTGGTATAATTTTACATCCTAAAATTCCTAATTGCACAATAGGGTTGGAGGAATTGCAAATTTCCACCATATTTAATGCTACGTCATGGATTAAATTCTCAATGACTGAACTCCTATACTCCAAGATGTTTATTAATGCCAAATCTTCACAAATTTTTGAATCTTTCCCTTCTTGAAACCTACTCACAGTGTCATGGAGTGTTTGCCAAAATCAGAAGCCAAAACTCAATGTTAGTTTGCAAATCCATGGGGGATAGGTCGAAAGTCCTTCCAAGAACGAAAACCCCAACACAATTTGTAGAAAACCTTACCGAACCACTCTCGAATCACCACACAAACCGAGCCCTGACATTGGACAGAGGAAGGAAGCGAGCTTGTTGTCATAACCTAAAAAATTTTTTGCCTGAAAAGGGAGGGATTGGCTGGGTTTCAGATTACGCACACATAAGAAGGGAATAACCTTTTTTTTTTTTCTCCAAACCCATGCAATAGCAATGTTCACGAAGAAGGCAAGCGTGCAAATGAGGAGAAAATTTTTAGGGTAAAATCATAATTCATCTAAGACAAGTTGTGCCAGCCTCATCATCAAGTCTCAGTCAAACTAAATTTATATTTATGCCACTACTAACCCAAGACATCATGGAAGCATAAGTCATCTAAGACAAGTTGTGCTAGCCTCATCATCAAGTCTCAATCAAACTAAATTTATATTTATGCCGCTACTAACCCTGTTATTATTTTCCTTTGTTTAATTTAATTCTTCTTTTTAATCTAACACGTACATTCTATATTTCCCCATCAAGGTACAAAGGAAAAAATTCATCTAAACTTCTAATGTAATTTATTTAGTGACAGAAGATCCATGACTATTACATTCTCCCTTCCTAATAAAAATTTGGTCTCCAAATTTAACATAGCTATGTACCTTCACCAAATAATTGGGGATATTATCATGCATATCACGTTAATCTTCCTAGGTTGCTTCTTGATAATGATTCCTCCATGACACCTTTACTAAAGGAATCCCTTTGGAATAGAGATTCTTTACATGTCTATCCAATATAGCTACTACTTTTCCTCTTAACATATCCTAGTATCTATCTAGACCTCCTGTGGCTCAATCACGTGTGAAGGATTATATAGGTATTTCCTGAGCATTGATAATGGAACACCATGTGGATATTTGCCAACTCAAGAGGCAACGCAGATTGATAAGCTACTACACCAATTCTCCCAACTCCCAAGTACTTCGAAGGGTCCAATAATACATTGGACTCAATTTCCTTTCTTGCCAAACTGCATCACTCTTTTTTATGGGGGCACACGAAGAAACATATGATCACCCATTAGAATCACACCTCTTTGGGTAGAGGCGAACTGGTGACAAAACCAATAGCAATCCTCTTTAGATATTCCACCTGGGGAACATATAGCCTCCCCTCAAATCTCAATACCCCTTCAGATTCAACTGCAAAATCTTTGTCCTTCTCTTCCTTAACATCACCTATTATCTTGAAAATTTTAATTCTTATTTTTAATCTATCACCTACATTCTATATTTCCCCATCAAGGCACAAAGGGAAAAAAAAAAATTTCTTCTTAACTTCTAAAATAATTTATTTACAGACAGAAGTTCCGTGGGTATAACAATTTTTCATACCCAATTTCTTGAAATCATATTTCATTGGTGTTTTATGGTTTTATTTGGGGTTGTTATATCCTTTTGCAGGTAACTTTGTCTCAGGCGACCAATTAGAGAACAAATACTATTGCTAGGAAAGGCCATATTGATGTAACTCACCATTAATTTGTAGAAGATTTATTTGTAGGATTATGCCTTATGGGTTGAATGGTTTTCTAATAAAACTAAAATCTCTTTCAGATATATGGCAAAGTGTGGCTTCCCAGATAACGTGCATCTTAATGTTTAATTCTGAAGTTTAAATCTTGTGCTACTTTATCTATTTCAGTTAAATATGCTATTTATTGAGTATTATAAACAATCTGATGTAAATTTATGGTTGCATATGTTGATGTAGAAAACTTTTGACGCGCCTTTCAATTGGAAGTGCTTTATTTGATGGACTATAATATTGAATGTCAGCTAGTCAAGGTTGTTACGCATAATCAAAAGAGTTTGTACTGGAAATTATTTTATATTTTCTGCTAATAGTTTAGTTTTGTCATTGTTAGTTAATTATTCTTTCTGTCTTCTTTTTTTTTTTTAGTTTTAATATTCTATACCACTCTGTAGCTGACAATTGTGGGCCTTAAACTCGTTTAAGTATTGCTTTGATCCAGTTTAAACAGGAGCTTCTCCTATTTGTCAAAAAAGGACAGGATCCTCTTCCCCATCAAAGCTACTATCTGTCCAACTTAAACCTCTAGCTAATTTTTTCAGCTTGCCCATTGGATTAAAGATGAAAGAGACAGAGTGGCTAACAACCTTATATAAGGAGACAAAGATAATGCCATAGCCAATAGTAAAGTAGAAGACCACAATCACGCTACAAAAATACAACCACTCTATCAGTTGAAGTAACCGAGACAGTGACGGAGCCAGCAATTTAACATTAGGGGGGCCAAAAATCAACTAAGCCCCAACTTATTATACGAAAAAATTGAAAATTGATTAAATAATATATATTGTTTAAATATACTTAGAATCAATATTATTAAATAAAAAATAATATTGGGCATATACACTCTTTTTTTTTTCAAAATTTATTATCATGATGTACAAAAATATTAATTCATAATATAATAAGAAGTACAACTAATACACCAACTCCAACAAAATCTGCATCTAAATATGTCTAAAACAGAATTAGACATAGATAAAATTTTTAATTGAAAACCTTGATCTCTAAATATTTATACATGAATTTTTAAATTCCTGTCTCAGAATTGGCACAGAATATTTTTGTTAGATTGTTAAAATTTTCGTCTCAATACAACAACCAAAGTCGTAATCATGATTTGACTTATTTCACATAGACAAAATTATTCTGTATCTAATTTCATGTCAAAATTTAGATACAGAAATTGTTCCATCTCATATCTAAATTTAAAATATTTAGTCTATGTCAAATTTTATGTCTAAATATTATATACATAAAATATTTTATCTCAAATTGATAAATTAAATTATTAAATTCGTATCTAATTTTGTGTCTAAATATTAGATACCACAAATATTCCGTCTCAAATTGACAATTGAATTACTATAATTCTATTCTAATTTCATGTCTAAATTATTCACGTTCTAATTCCATATCTAGCTTGTTTGTAATTTCAACAGCCAAATTTTCTAATTCTGTTTTATTTCTATCTTTTACAAATTTGAACTAACAAACAAACATTAAAAATAACACCAACAAAAATTGAAATTTTTATACATACAATATCAAGTTGTACAATACAAAGTTGATAATGATACTACTGAGACGTTATCAATTAATAAATAAATAAATGAATGAACTAGTGTCTATACAATACTAATATAATAATAACAGATATCAAGTAGGACACCTCCAACAACTTCCAAGTGAAAACATTATTAGATTGACAACAACCACCCTTCCAAGTAGGACACTGGGCATCTCTCTCAACTTTCTGCCTCTTGTACTCATCTTGAAAAACAAAATATTGTGACATTTAAGGGATAAGGAGACAAAGCGACAAAAATCCAAATAAACCAACACTGAAAATGAAAAAACGAGATTGACATATATATATATATATATATATATAGAGTGTTCATGATTTATATATATGATGAATTTTCATAACAAGGAACCATATGATTGGAAGTTAGTGGCTAATTTCATTTCCAGTTAAAGAAAAAAGAGATAATACACAAAAAAACCAGATAAATACTAAAAGTAACTTATGTGAAATCAGAAGTGAATAGACTGCAATTTATTTTCTGCAGAAATATATGCTGCAGATTATTTGTAAGACAACCCTCTGTTTTACAGCAAAACCAAATATATTATAAATTAGCAAATTTAGCATAACCCTAGCTACCCAGATCTCATTCTAAATTAACCAAATTAAAACCACACTTCCATATATATATATATATATATATATATATGTATGAACATACTTCAAGATTGAGAGGTCAAGATAGACAAATTTGGATATGATAAGAGAGACGATTGTCAATATATAGATGTCCTGCAAAATAAGAAAAAATTAAATATGTTACTCACTACCCCAATACAAGAAAATAATTATCCGTCATTATCTCTCAATAATTTACACAAAGATCTTTAGTGTCTAGTTTTTTTATCATAGCTGCTTTTTGGGGTTTGATCTAAGATGATGAAGGTAGATGAATTTTTTGGTTTTCTAAACTTAAATTCGAAGACTGAAATTAAATGGATTTAGAAATTCACTTGAAAATGTGGATTCTCTCCCCATTTAGACCATATAATGTGACAATCCCACAAATCTAGTACTTGGCATTATTAGACCAAGAATACAAATCTTATAGATCTCTTTGGATCATTAGTCCTGCAATTCTAGGTTTCCATCCTATATATAGGTTATTATTAATTACAAAAATATTAGAATGAATTATGGAATAATTTTTTACCAAAACTAAACTAGGTTATAGAAAGAACTCTGTCGTTTTCCATGCAAGGTCTTTTCTAGTGCTTTAAATGCACATATCTTCTCCTGTCAGTTTAGTTTAGCAAAGCATTCCTTCGTTTCCTACTAGAAGTGTACTTATTCTATAACTCATACTAATATTAAGGTAATTAATAACATGACGGTAATCAAACTATAGGATCATAACTGGTTGAATAGAACTTTTGAAAATAATCCCCTTAATTTCCTATAATTGGCTTAGAAATCTATACCTTAATGATCTTCTTCTATTCGTGAAAAGAAGATACAAGAAAACTTCAAATAATGATCTCAGAGGTATATGAACAAATATTTTAATGATGGAAATATTGGTGTACAAAGATATTGAGAGAACTTGGAATGGTTAAGAAGGCAGAACACAAGGAAGCTCAAGAGAATGCTTTGAGTGCTTGATACCTAATAATGAGAATTACATGGCTTTTTATAGGCTAAGCATTCCTAACCTTTTACTATTTGGAGATTCTTTCTTATCTTTCTATTGTCATTTCTATTGTTGTGGCTACTTTCATCATTGTCCTTCGTTGTCCATTTGTTGTTGAATTATTGTCTTTCTACTCCATTATTGTCCTTCTTCTTATCTTCAGTCATCCTTTAGTCTTGTCATCTTTAGCTGTCCATTAGTCTTGTCATAGTAGTCATGCAACCCTTGGTTATTTGTTTCCTCTATTCTTTCTTTCTTTATTTTTCTTTTCCTTTTTCCTTTTTTTTCATTCTTCTAGAATGTCTAAGGAGGTCCATGGTTCATCATAGTTCTGCTTTTTCTCTTTCTTTACAATATTTACAATCATGGCTATTGTATTTTGATAATTGTTAGCATATTCTTCTTTTTGTGGTTTTAGAGTTGTCTATACTATTTGATTTTATTTTGTCATACCATAGTGCAAACTATTTACTTTGGTAGCTGTTTTTTTCTATGAGTAAATACATGTAGTTGGACCTATAAAATAAGTCCATTGGGCTTCATCACAAGTAATGGTTCTATTCATCTCAGAGAAAATAATATTTGTTTCATGGACTCTTATTCTTGAAATAATTTGTTGGAGGTCTTCGTCTGGAATATTTTCTTTTTTACTTTGCTCTACATCAAATGGCTTCTTGATGGTTCCAAATTTGATGAGATTAATTGGCGGATAAAATTTTCTTGAGGTGATTTCTGTTATTGTGGAATAACAATAGATATAGACTCAAAATTGGGTTACTATTATGAAATAATGTTTTGTGGCTTCTTGGAAGACTTTTGGTAATCGGCATATTTCTTGCATATTTGAGGAAAGATATATGGATTGGATAAGGCCATCACTGAATGGTGTTTTTACAAGGTTGGGATTTGTTCTTAGGTATATAATGACCATATTTAAAGCAAAATGTGAAATATATTTAATGGTGGTGTGGGTATTTGGTGTTGGTTTAATTTACTAATAAGAAGTTTAAAATATTAAAATTGTTCTAAAATTCTAGAATTATTGGTTGAAGGTGTTAGAGTAGATGTAAAGGCTTGAGATTTATTTGGTGCAATAGGTGAAATGGATAGTTGGCTTTTGGAGACTAGGATATATTGGACTCTTTGTCTTTTTTCAAGATTTCTTCTTGGGCTTTTATTATTTCTAAAAAAGGAGCTATAGTGGTTTTTGGAGTTTGCAAGACTTAAGTTGGACTTTGAGATGGACTTGGTTGGGATAAAATGGCTTGAAGGCAATAATTGTCTTTCTATTTGTGAGAATCATTTTTCTAGGTCATTGACATGGATAATCAGACCACCCACTAATTGACTTATGCTACTTGTAAAGTTTGAAATATTATTGATCTAGCTATTCATCTAAGCCTGCAATAGCCCTATATTCATGTCCATAATATTGATCTTCAAAATTATTTGTTCTATACTTGTGTCAGTTCTAGTAGTCTCCCCTGTAGGGCTACTTGTCTTAGTTGTCTCCCTTGTAAAGTTATTTGTTTTTTCTCTATTTAGCTCCATCCCTGCTCAAATAGTCAACAATCAAGTTATTTTTTTCCTTTTATATATTCAACTTCATAATCATAATGAGCTAAATATGCTTGTCATTTTATTAACATTTTATTTAAGAGCTTAGTTGTCCTAATGCCTCTATCTAACCAATGTTTTACTTGGGTGTTATATGTTTTATTATAAAGTAATAATTTACTATTAATAATTCAAATTTTTCTACTACTTTTACTATTGCTAAGAATTATTTCCAGTTCGAGTGATATCTACTTTGACTTTTATTAAACTTTCCACTAGCATATTTGGTTATTATTTCTACTCCATTATTATTTTTATGATATAAGGCTACTCTCCAATAATTTTATGAAACATTTGTATAAATTATCCATTTTATTGGTTCCTTTATTGGTATTGTTAATTTAGATAAATCTTTATATAATTTTTTTATTTTTGATATTATCTTATTTGTTTTTCATCCCATTGCCATTTAGTTTTTTCACTAGCTAATTTTGATATCTTAGATGTATATTTAGATAAATGTGGAATAAAGTTTCTAGCTTAATTTACTATTCCTAAGAATGATTGTAATTTCTTTTTTTGTAGTTATCTCAGCAAATTTTTTCTATTTTTTTACTAATATGTTCTTGTAATTCTACTCCATTACTAGTAATATAATGTAATAAAAATCTTATTCTAGTTTTTTTTAGTTCTGGTTTTTTAGGTGATATATTTAATCCTTTTGTTTATATTAAATCCATAAATATTAGTAAGTGATCTTCATGTTCTTCCTTATTATTTGAAAAGATTAGTATATCATCAATATATATTAGTGCAAAATCTCTAATTGGAAGTAATAATTTCATAACATATTGTTGAAAAATACTATGACTATTATGAAATCCCATTAGTGATACATTCCATTCATACAAGCCTTCTGAGGTAGTAAATGTTATATACTTTTTGCTATTTTCTTTTAATTTTATTTGAAAAAATCTCGATTTACAGTTAAATTTACTGAATATTTATTTTCCTTTTATTAAGTTTAAACAATAATTCTATTTTTGGTATAAGGTATCTATTTCTAACTACTATTTTATTTAATTTTTAATAATTTATAATGATTCTTGATTTTCTTGTTTTTTTCTTCATTATATTTAATTACTATTATGATAGGTGAGCAATAATTTAATCTACTTGAAGAAGCCGAAACTTCAAATATGCAAGAACTAAGTAAATTACCTCAAGCCATCCAAGAAGCCAAAAATATTATTTTGGAATAATAACCCAATATAGAGTCTATATTCGTTGTTAGTTTACATTAGCCGAAATAACCTTAGAAAAATTTTATCCTCTAATTAACCTCATTAAATTTGGAACCACTAAAAAACCCTTTGAAATTGGACAAAGTAAAAAAAAGAATATTCCAGATGAAGAGTTTCAACACACTATTTCAAGAATAAGAGCCCAAGAGATGAATTTTATTTTCCCCTAGATGAATAGGACAATTATTTGTGATGAAACCTAGTGGACTTACTTTACAAGTCCAACCATATGTATATATTCAATAGGAAAAATTAGTCACCAAATTAAGCAGTTTGCAATATGGTATGACAGAATAAAGTCAAATAATATGGAGAATATTGAAACGACAAAAAGAAGAGTATGTCAACAACTATCAAAATATAGTAACCATGACTATAAATATTGTAAAGAAAGAGAGAAAGCCAAGAAAGATTATGATGAACCATGGACCTCTCTAAAGCTTTTGGGAGAATGAAGAGAGAGAGAGAAAAAAAAGAGAAAGCGAAAGACAAAGGAAGACTACACCGACAAAAATAAGAAGACCAAGACAGCTAGTAGCAAACGGAAGAAGAAAGGACAATAGACAACTAAAGCAAACTGAAATTCCAAGGACAACTCAAAAGAAAAAGCAAAAAGGCAAAGTAACAATTTCAAAACAAGGACTACCAACAGAGTTAAAGTATAGTAAGACAATGAGATCAAGGATTGCCAACAGAGCAAAAGGGCAATAAGAAGATAAGATCAAAGATGACAACAGGAACAATAATGCAGCCACCACTGTTATCTGAGGAAAAAAAAAATGTGGGGAAGGCCTTGCCTATATAAAGCCATGTAATTCTCATTATCAAGAATCAAGCACTCAAAGCATTCCCTGAAACTTTCTTGTGTTTTGCCTTCATAGTGCCCTAGTTCTCTTAGTATCTTTGTATCAAAATATTTTCATCAATAAAATCTTTGTTCATATACCTCTGAGTCCATCAATTAAGTTCATCAAGCATCTTCATCAACTTCAACAATATTTCTCAAATGGTAGGAGATTAAGGTATGAAATTCTAATTCCATTATAGGAAATTAAGAAGATTATTTTCTAAAGTTCTACTCAACTAGTTATGATCCTATGATTTAATTACCAAAATATTATTAATTACTTTAATGTTAGTATGAGTTATGGAATAAGTACGCCTCCGATAGGAAACAAAAGAAGATTGTACTAAGCTAAAATGAAAGAAAAGGTTTGTGCATTTAAAGCACTAGAAAAGACCTCTGCATGAATGAGGACAGAGTTCCTTCAGTAACCCGATTTAGTTTTGGTAAAAAATTATTCCATAATTTGTCTTAATATTTTTGTAATTAATAATAGACTGTATATAGGCTGAAAACTTAAAATTACAAAATTACTAGTCCAAAGAGATCTATATAGATCTATATTCTTGAAATAACAACACCAAGTACAAGAATTGTTAGGCAGGTTGTCGAGTTATGGATATATATATATATATATATATATATGTTCAAAAGAGTATATATCTTCACTTCCATCAATATTAGCATATAAAAATGGTAGTAATAAAACCACTAAAATAACCCAAAATTTCACATCAAAATTAAGTTCTAGTCACACAAAACAGAGACTTAAATAAGCATGTATTACTTTAATTTAGTTCCCGAACATCATATTTCATCAATATATGAAAAAAAATATTATATATAACGTGACAGGTTGAGCTTAAAGAACATCATATTTCAACCCCAAAAGTGAAAGAATCAATAAAGTCTCTATCATTGCTATGCAGACATGAATATATGCATTAGGCAAAAAGAAACTTGCAAATACACTTCATTTATTTATTTATTTTTTAAAAAGTTCTTCAAACAAAGCTATTTATGAATACATGAACCAACAATTCACATTTGATTCTTCATACATGAGTTCATCTATCAAACGCTACAATTGAACAAGTTTTGAAAAACGTGATCAAATTAAAATGTATATCCTATTTTATATTGTTCCCATTTGACTCTGAACACAAAAAAATTTCATGTAGAATAGGATCTGGAATTCACAAGAGGAACAAACTGAATTTAGTTGATATTAATATCACCTATTGATTTAACAATTTAAATCAAAATCAAATGGCAATTAATTATATTGTAAAAAAAGAGAAAGAACAAAGAGATATTGGATGACATGCTTTGAATCATTAAAAGAAAAAACTATAATTCATTCAAGTCAACCAACCATCTTTATTCTTCAATTTAATGGGTGTTTCCAGAGTTTCAACTACTAGAACTAAATTAAATTCTGCATTGTGTGAGACGTAAGCTTCATCTATATTTATGACAAGGACAAATGATGAACTGTAATTCAGAGTAAAACAGAATTTACCTTTCTAGCATAGTTCTTCTTCAACCTTCAATGTCTTTACATTACTATGCAAACCAGTAAGTAGAAGAGTTCAATCTGTCCAACCAATAAATTGATTGGTACAATTGCCCAAATATAAAGGCAACAACACAAGTGTATATTTCAGGTTTTTGCTTTTAGATTTTTTTAATACTACTTCTGATATGAAAAAGAAGTTTTTTAAAAGAGTTAATAATTTGATACTAAGATGCTTACAACCACTTGAGAGAACTGTATGAATAGCTAGCTTTGGATCAACTGGCACTTGGCCTTTTCTATTATGAAGGCATAAGAAAGATATAAACTTGCAATGTAGTCCAGAACCTACCGAGCTTACCGTTGTAAAAGTATTACTTTGTAGAAGTCTTCAGCCATATTATCAACAGCTTTAGGAGCATCTTTACCTGCCCCTTTTTCTGCAGCAACAGCCCCAAATTATAAATTGCAGGACACAAACCTTAAGAGCAACAATAAAGGTACAATAATAATAGGGAAAAAAAAAATGAAGTTTTAGAGAAATAAATTTAATATACTAGC
Organism: Delonix regia; assembly: GCA_037074485.1. Classification (NCBI taxonomy): domain Eukaryota; kingdom Viridiplantae; phylum Streptophyta; class Magnoliopsida; order Fabales; family Fabaceae; genus Delonix; species Delonix regia. The sequence continues at coordinate 1,874,108 of CM073460.1, read as the reverse complement.
CAAAATCGACAACTAGTTTCATGAACTAATAACTACTTATTCTGAAATAAAAGAGACAAGAACCAAAACCACATTGATCCAAAATAAGGGAAACAATATAGAAGATGTTATACAAGCTCAGTTAAACATAAACAACATAAGTTCTTTCAATAAGCTATTTTTAAACCAATATAGGGGTTTCTCTCTTTTGCATGTATATCTTCCCATCAAAAAATTAAGTGAACCCACAAAAAATAAAGTTAAAAAAATAATTTAAAGGAATAGGGTTAAGAGTTAAAAAGTAAAATACAATAAAATAGTAGAAACTTATGTTTTCTTCCTTTGCGTCTTTTCAGCATAATTTTTCTTGGTAATCATCCTGCCCTTGATACCCAAAGCCTATTCCACTCGAATGAACAAACAAATTAGAATCATAGATATACAACTATAACTCATTAAGATTAAAGCATCTATAATTAAAATTTTAAAAAATAGAAGACGAGATCAGAGAAGTTGACCCGAAGAAGACAGCAGAGGCTGATGACTGATTCACATATAAACCTTCTCGCTCAGAGCCTTAAGTGGTGACACGATGAGATAGGGAACCTACCAATCATAGTTGTCAAACTTGTGAGTTTATTATCCGAGTTTACGATTATACATAAAGAAAACAAGTAAATTTGTTATAAATTTGGACTTAATACAAACTCGAATAAACTTGCAAATTGATTTACCAAGTCTACCAAGTTTATGATTTTAACGTGTCAACTAGTTTGTAAAGTCAACAATATTATAATTTAAACTCAAGAATAAATAAGATATAAACAAACTTCCTTTCTATGAAGTCTTTACAATTTATTTTGTTACAAGTTTGAATATGTATAAAAAATAAAATTACATTTAATATGTACTTATTAAATAAAATAAAATAAAATAAATATTATTTAATTAGTTATATTAAATAATCATTTATGTATGACCATTTTAAAATATTCATGTTGAGTATTACAAATTATAAAATATGAATAGCTTTTATTTGATTAAGTATAATTTGAATAATTTTTAATATATATAATATTTAAACTATAAAATTACATATTTTAATAAATATTTATTAATCAAGGCAAACTCTTACAAGTTTACATTATGAGTCTACGTTACGAGTTTACCACTCTCTTACTATTTTACCTAAACTTGCGAGTTTAACAAGATACCAACACTAAGAAGGAAGAAACTGGCTAACATTTGAGAACCACAATATGGAGAAAGAGGAAGCCTAGTTCAGATTTCAGAACCAGAACCAAAGATTTAAAACCCTAACGACAAAATCAACCAAACATTTCGAAAATGGATTTACCTGAGAATGACCACGAGCAAATGAATGCCAGTTGAAAACGGAAGTGAGAATTTCAGATTCAGGAGTGTGAACGGTGCCAGTGAAGCTCCAACAGTGAGGGTGGTCCAGCAGTGTCCGATGGCTTCTGTTAAAATAGTGAGGGCTTGGATCTATTCTGAGAGGCAAAAGGAAAAAGAGGGCTTTTTGCTAAGGAAAAAGATTGGTTCTGATACGGATGGATTCCATTTCTAAAAAAATATAATATTTTTCAAAATAATTTTGCTAATCAGACAGGAATCTTTCGATCTCTAAATTATAAACTACTATTAATTTATAAAATTAGTCATATTTGAATTAGATATCACCTAAATTTGACACAAACAACATCCGTTTCAAATTCCGTCTTAATAATCAATAATACTTAATTAGTTATATCATATTTAAATCGGCTTCTATTTTGTATCTATTACTATCACTTATTTTTTGTGTCTAAATTTTGTTTCTATTTAATATTTTTTTAGTAGTTTTAGGAGAAAACCATATTTTATATATATATATATATATATATATATATATATATATATAACAGCTCATCTTTAAATTAAAAGGATAAACAAATTATGTAATATAATAGAGAAAATTATTAGTAAGATGCATAATGCAATAGTGTTACATAGAATGAAAAGAATATAAGAACAAAAAATGAAAGCATTAGGCATAAATTAAAAATGAACCATGAAGTAATGAATAAAAAATTAATAAATTATTTTACTAAAAAAATGTAATTAATACGTTCCTAAATAGTCAAAGTGTTTGAAAATTGTGTAAAACCTAAACAATAAAAAATGAACTGAACTAAATAACATGATATGAAGGTGAAAAGTGTAAATAGTAGTGCTGAGAGCTAAATTTACCTAAAATGATGTATATATATGTGACTAAGTAAAAACTATAAAGTGAAGGTTAGATGTTTAAAGTAAATGAAAAGTATAAAGCTATGACTAAATTGAAGTTAAATGAAGACTGAAAAAAGTTAGTAAAGTAAAAGAACAAAGTATAAAAGCACAATAGAAAAGGTTTAAAGGAAAAGTTGAATTTTTTTATTTAAAACTCCCCATTTAATATTTTGTAAGTAATGTGAGGGTTCAAAAAAAAAATTCTTTTATATATGGGGTGAAAATCTAAAAAAAAAAAAAAAAAAAGAACAGGACCCTCTCCTGTTCCCGCAAGGAGAGGATCCTGATTCATATAAATATAGAAATTTGGGGGGACGAAATAAAAATTTCTCTTTTAGATTTGGGGCCAAAATCTAATTTACGCACTATATAATATAATTTATATACTATATATGTACATTGTTTGAAATTTTGGGGGAAATGGCACACCTGGCCCTCGTCCCTCCGCCTCTGAACAGAGATAACATGCGAAACAATTTAGTCCACCAATAGTTGCTTCATGACGAAACAGAGACCGTGAAAGAGGCGAAAGCAGACAAGGAAAGTCACATGCAAAAGTAGGAAGGTAAAAAACTAAGAAAATCAAGTTCAAATAGCAACCAAAAAAAAAAAAATCGAACATGCAGACAAGAAAAGCACACCAGATGAGAAGGAAGCGTACGGTTGACCATGGCGGAAGCGGATCAAGACTTCTTCATTCGACAGAGGCGTATTCACCTAGGAAAGGGTCTCTATTAATCTGAGTTCGTTCATCTAATGTTATACTTGACAAATATTAACTTAAAATAACCAAATATTATTCTATGAATTGCACGAAAGCGGCTATAGTGAGTACTGACCTAGATAAATTAACGGATTTCCTCAATTAATTAAATACATAGAAATATTTTATATATTATAACATAAATAGTCATATACATAATCATTTTAATTAGTAACTCAAAAGTATGACCTTTCCATCATATTAATGGCAGGTCTGATTTCAAATTTTATATATCAATAATTCGGGAAGTGATCATGTGATTTTAATTTTTATATATGGAAAACCATTTAAACTCAATTCTATTACACACACATACACACACACACACACACACACATATATATATATAATATTGCTAAATAGTAAATTCCTAGTTCTATTTATAATTATATGTAATTAATTAATAAGTTATATAGTTGTATAAATATTTATTGGTTCCTGCACTAAAAATTCAGTTCCAACACATGGATCAAAATTACCTGATCAACTTTCTTGTAGATGTACTCTCAATGCCATAATTAACCTAGAGTTGCCTCTATCATCACCCATGCACAAAGAACCTGTTCATCTCATCTTAATGACTCGTCGTTCCTAATCCCGTCAAAAATAAGAAAGAATCTTCCCCATGTTAGAAAATACTTTCCAGTCTTGTTAGCCCAAAGAACTCTATTTTACTATGATGTCCACATTGCCTTATTTGCATACATACCCTTATTCAACGCAACCACACCTTTTCTTACCTTATTCAAAATTCATTTCGCCCTCAGTGAAGTTTTGTGGTACTTGTGGAGCCTATCCGTCCTACTATTGAATTTCCTCAATAAATAGTTTTATCCGTCCTTTTTCGCCCTCGATGAAGAAGTTTCTGTCTCTGACCAGTAGAAGCTTGGGAATAATATGTGACTAGACAAAGAAGAAGCAGAAGAAAATAGTGTAATTTTCAATTATTGGTTTGTCTACAAGCTATCTGCTTCGTGTATATGCGTACTCATTCATAATTTATCATTGTTTGTTCGGGAAAAAAAATTTATGAATAATTTTATGCAAGAAATATCTCTTTTATTTAAATTGGTTAATGAATACCATAAATATTAAAACAAATACAGAGGTTTAACAATGAAAAAGAACTAACGTACAATAAATCCATTATTTTTTAAAAATAAACTAATAAATTTATTAATTTAAAAAATTGAAATTAAACAGATGTAATAAGTTAACAACAACATTGATTTGTTTTTTTTTTTTTTTTTGTTTAATCGAAACGATAACATTGTTAATATATCCTGACAAGAGTTTCTAAGAATAATTAAACTTTTAAAATATTTTGTTCTTTTAAAAAAATCCTCCCCTATAATGATATATATATATATATATATATATGTATGTATGTATATTTCAAACTATTGGCCAAAAAAGAATGAAAGAAAAACTGACTTCACCATGAAGTACTCTTCGCGCTGAAAATTCAAAAGACAACGAGTACAAAGTAAAAAGTAAAAACAGTAAGCATAGGAGAATTTTAAATGAGAAAGTTACGTAGGTCTTCCACGTCTCCAACAATTTAAATCACGTGAAAACAAACACACAACATGCATTGGAATATCCTCAATTTATCAAACAGAGAATCAATTTGTCCAAGAAGATAGAAAAAAAGGTACGTGGGAGTAGTGGGATCACCTATATTCCATCTCTTTCTCCCTCTAATTCGATATCGTGAGATGATTCAGTTCTGTCTCTTGGACAGCTTGAGGAAGAGAGTCCAATGTTTGCCTCCTTGTTGGTTTCTGGTTCAACAGCAAGTCGGGGTAACAACTTATACTTTGCATAGCAAATATAAATCCCAAAGAACTTGGTGCATAGTGCTGCCAGCAAGAGAAAATACTTATCCACACGACTAGTGTTGATGGTTTCCTTGAACCACCTGCCATTTAATATTAATGCCAATAGTGCGCTGAAGAACTTTCCAATCGCCAACATCATTTTAATGCCCGAAGGCACAAATATGCTGATTGATTCACTCAACTGATCATACTGTTCACACACCAAAGTCTGCAGCCCATCTTCTGCAAATCCTTCCATTAGCCCTAGCAGGAAATACGGCGCATTTAAAACCATGATGCTGAGGGGAATTTCCCTTTCTGGTTTATCAAGAACTCCATATTCTCTTATAAGAGACAGCCTATAATGTTCCACTAGCCAAGCCGCGATACTACAGAGCACTGAACAGAACAGCCCAACACCGATACTCCAAATTGGACGCACCAGTTTTTTAGTTGATTGGATTGTTCTAACCACATAAGCAGTGAACGATTTAAGTACAAAGAAAACCATAAAAGGAACACTCAAATTACCAACTTCAAAATTCATGTTGCTTCCTTGCAGAACAAAGTAAGTGTTCCCAGAAGCAGAAACCAAACTGTATGGGAAGAAGGTGCACGCCACGAGCACAAGAGGATAGAGGCTCTTCACTTCCCTCACTTGCTCAACTGTACAACCATAATTCTCCCCCTCTAAATTTCTGTCTTCCCCTTCAGCGTCGGTGTTGTTCCTGATTATAGCAGCCTTGTCCAAGAGCCTTAAAAATGATGGGCCACGAGGCGACAAGTGAACATCACCATTTCTTCTCCGATAAAAACGATCATTTGAATTATTTGGACCTTGATCGATATTGTTGGAGTAATAAGCCCCTTCTGAACGTGGGTATGCCAATTTACGATTCTTAAAAGCCTTCATGAAGACCCTATAAATGGTAGTAAGAAAGCTTCCTGGGGGTGTTTCTTCGGGGTAATAGCAGATGATCCCAGAGAAGAATAATACATAAGTGGCTCCCATAACAAAAGACGAAATTCCAAAAGCTGTCCGCCAAGAAATTGAGGGAAAACAAAAGGTGGCTATAGCAATGCCAATAAATGAAGCAGTGATCCACCAAAAATTACTAGTTCCAGTGCGATTTCTATTTGATTTTTCTCTTTCTTCTACTAGTTCCTGGTCTTTTGCTTCATTGCTTTTGTTACTCTTGTTCTTTACTTTTTCACTCAATTGATACTCGAAATAATCTCTTAAAGTTGGATCTTCTCCAGCTTGGCCCAACGCAATAAGTACTAGTGCGATAATGAACGGACCAAATCCAATCCCTTGCTCAGGATCTGATGACAAGGTGCAAGCCCATAGTAGCATCAACCCCTATATAAACAATAAGTTAATAAAATTATAACATTAATTAAACATATGTAACCCTTACCCTCTTGATCCTAGAACATGTCATAAGAAAAGACATTCGAAAGAATTTCAATTTATTAATTAATTAATTAATCATTTAATATCACATTTTAGGTCTAAGCAAGCAATTAATGGCTATATTAGTATCAGGCTATTCTGCTAAATAATGATAACAATAATAACATGACTGAATTAATGACAAGTTAAAATTTTAAGAGAGAAAATTAATATAATTATATTTCTAAAAATTTAAATATAAAATAACGCATGAATACTACATGCGAATTTCTAACTGGACAGCTTCGTGTAGTTAGCAAAGTTTTCTATTACTTTTGAAATTTTTTTTGTATGACAACCTCTTCAACCTGCACCTCTACTGTCCTGTAGGGATTCGCTGCTCAGAAATAATAGATATGACAACTTTATGAAGTGGTCAATCATTAAAATTTCTTCTAACATAATTTACCATATCTATGCCATGATATATATTTGTTAGAATATCGTATAATATATAAGGTTTAAATCTATTAAGATATTATACAGTATTCACCCATAAAGAGTGCTCATTAAGTAAGGGTAAAATAGTGATTTCAAGAATTACTACTAAACGCTAACTCTTACTAGCTTTTTATAAAAGAGATTAGACTATTATATGATAAAGAAGAGACAGAGATTGATATACTGAAAGAATAGTCTATAGAGATTTGAAACGTTCTGAGAGGAATACCTACAAAGTATCCTGTAGTCGAAATTAGATAGGGAATTTAGGCTATGAAAACACGAGATACACCTAATACACTGTGGGTATCTCATTCGATTAGTGATCTCAGCCAGAATCTAATTAGCTTCTGCAATTAGGAGAAGTATGTAAGTCTCCTACCTTTAATTATCTATGAATGTGTTCATTATTTAATTCCCTTCATTGGTATTAGAACCCTGGGCTGGTTTCCTGATCAATTTGCATGTTTTAAGGTTTCTTTTAAATTCAAATATTTGAAGAAACCCTACATCCCTTTTCCCAATCTTCTTCCACTCTTGTTGCCGCCACTAGCAGCCCTACTGTTGCTCACCAGCTTCACTGTGTTGAGTGTTCGTAGGCCAATGACACCCATCTCTTGCCCATGTGGAAGGGTTTGTTTTTGGAGCCTTCTTTGGCCTATCTCTGTCGGTAGGAAGGGTACAGAGGTCAGTGTGGGAGTGCCAATGACATAGGTTGCTGACGGTAGTGGGCTCTTCCCACTGTGGAAGTGTTGACGCAGGCTGAAGTGGGTGTGTCTCTCTCTTTTTCTCTCTTTTTCTCTCTCTCTCTCTCTCTCTCTCTCTCTCTTGTTCGTTTTACAGAGGAGGTGAATAACCCTTTTTTTTTTTTTGACAAACCAATGCTCTCTAGCTTAGGAGGTGCCAATGACGTGGTCGCCGGCATCAGTAAGGTCCACCTGATAGAGGAGTGTCACTGGTGACAATCATCGTCGATGGTAGTGAAAAAGGGGGAAGAAACTTCGAAAAGCAGAGAAAGGGAATTTTTTCGAAAAAAAATTCAAATTTTTTTTTTATGAATTCTGAAACCATAATTTAAGAAATTTAGATAGGGATAGGTGAGTTCTTAAAAGGAATGGAAATTTCAAAAAAATTTCCAAACAAATTTTATCTAAAAAACCCTAATTAATAAAGCCCCAAATAATATCTTAGATCCCAATAAAACATGCAAATCAATTAGGAAACCAAACTATGGCTTTGATGCCAATGAATGTTTTGTTTTTTGAAAATTCAAAAATTTAAAAAAAATCTCAAAATCCCTAAATTTTTTTGGTAAATAGGCTTATAGGGTTTGATCTAGGCTCATTACTAAAAATTTTGTTTTTGGCCTTTAAAAATTTTTAAGAAGAAATGGGCCTTTAAAAAAGTTTTTTTTGCTCTAGTGGGATTTTTCATTTTTTTGAAGAAAAGTTGGGCTTTGTCCTTTTAATTGGGCATGTGGCCTATCAAAAATAATAATTAGAAGTCTAATTGTTAAATTCCTAATTAATGAATATCTAGATATATTCAAAAATATAAATTGTCTATTTATATTTTAGCCCTAAATAATTGTAATTAATTTTTGGTGAGAAATTAATTTTTTTAATATCTCAGTAAATTTCAATCAAGTAATATGTGATTACTTGTCATTATATTAATTAGTTTAACATTGTTTTTATTAAATTATTTTGTCAATTTTCCACCTATAGAAAATTTAGAAATATAATGTTAATTAGTTTAACATTAAGTATTTAATTGTGTTAATTTGTTTAACTTGCATAAACCCATACCATTATATTATTGCTCTTTGGATTTGTATATTGGCCGAAAACTTAGAACTACGGGCTACTGGTCTTAAAAGATCTATTTTGATCTATGTTCTTGGTCTAACAATGCCACGTATGATATTCGCTATTTGTTAAAGAATTAATTGCATGTTTTAAAAAGGGTGATTAGTTTAACATGCTTATTAATGAATGTTAATTAGTTTAGCATTATATAATTCATTTATTAATGTGTTGATTAGTTTAACATGTTAGTTAACAAATGTTAATTTGTTTAGCATTTGAAAATTCATGATTTACAATTTGTTTGTAATATGATTAGGATACTTAGTTGCTTTTTGATTTCGTTGATTAACACCTTGCATACAACCTTAGAATGATGATTGGCACTTTGTGCTCTTTCGACTCTAGGTTATGCATGGATCAATTAGCTTAATCATATGATACTTAGTGTCATAATTTATAAGCATGGTGAACATCAAATCTTACACATTTTTTTAATTATATGATTCTAATTATGTGAAGAATGACTACAACTTCCAAATGTATTGTTGCTGAGCTCAACAAGGGGTTGAAGCTAAATGGCAACAATTATGAGATCTGGAGTATGAAAGTCCAATATATCCTAAAAGAGCAAAAGGCTCTCAATAATGTCATGGAAGAGTGTAAAGTTGGTAACACAACCCAGTATAGGCGGGACTATGAAGCTTATGATGTTTGGAAGAAAAAGAACTCCACTGCTCGCATTACGTTGCTGAGCACTCTGGAAGATGACATCGTAAAGGAGTTCAAGGACCACCAAAGTGCTATGGGGCTTTGGAATGCTCTGAGAACAAGGTTTGGAACTACGTCCATATCCAAATTGCGTTCTCTGATGATCAAATTTGACTCATATAAGAAACGCCTAGAACATTTGATGAGGAAACATCTGAGGCTGAAATCAAATATAATCGTTGAGCTAAAAGATGCTGGAAATCTTTTAACAGATGAGTAGTAAATCCAAGTCATCATTCGCTCTTTGCCTAGTTTGTGGGAGCATATGAAGATGAATCTCACAATGATAGAATCATGACTCTGGAAAATGTTGGGAGGCACCTTGAACTTGAGAAAGAAAGGCTTGAATTAGTTAAGCCGATACCTGAGTTGTACATGGCAACTTTAGGTGGAAGACGTGATTCAAAAAGAAAGAGCTAGGGAAAGAACAAAGGACCAACTCAACCTAAGAAAAAGTCAAAGACTAATTAGCAAGGCAAAAAGAAGCAATGAAAGGTGAATATGACAAAAGTTAAATGCTTTAATTGCCAGAAGAAGGGATACTATGAGAGTGATTTTTCTGAGCCTTCCAAAAAGGTAACCTATACTGCTTATGCTAGTGAACGTTGTGTTTCTAACTCTATTTTGTTTACTGAATCTTGTCCTATGTGGATTGTAGACTCAAGAGCCACAGACCACATAGCAAGGGATTGTGTAGCCTTTGTTGACTTTTGGCGAGTTCCCTATGGAGCATTCTGGATATATCTAGGCAACAACACTATATTGATGCGAATGAATAAAGGATCCGAATGTATTAGGACCACTTCATTCGAGTGGGAGGATTATAGTAGATGATGAATTAGTTTATCATTAGTAACCTTCTTCATCATTAGATACGAATGAAAGTGTTCCTGAGTCAGTTACTCCAAGTAGGAGTAACTAAATGGATCTCATTCCAAGTAGGAGTGAGACCATCGTTCTTGATTCGAGTGGGAGCAATATTGATCCAAATAGGAACAATGAAGAAATATTCAACGAATCACAATTGAGATGTGGTTCACATAAAAATATTCCTCGTTGACGATATGAGATTGAAGGTGGCGAACTTTTTACAATGCTCTTGCAAATTGGAGATGAACTAAGAAATATGAAAAAGGCTCTCTAATCCCCTTCTAAGGATAAATGGACTAAAGCTATGGAAGAATAAATGAAGTCTATGAGAGTCAATAATGTTTGGAAACTTGTTGATCTTCCAAAAGGACGCAAGGCTATTGAGAACAAGTGGGTTATCAAAATCAAGAAAGAGCCAATGGTACGATTGAAAATTTTAAGACTCGACTAGTAGCAAAGGAGTATACACAGCAGGAAGGAATTGACTATGAGGAGACTTTTTCTCTTGCTGTACAATTTACATCTGTTTGCTTACTTCTAGCTATAGTGACTTGTTTATATCTTAAATTATATTAGATAGATGTAAAGACTGTCTTTCTTAATGGAAAATTAAATGAAGAAATTTATATGGAACAACTTAAGGGTTTCATTAAAAAGGCCAAGAAGAAAAATTTTGTAGATTTTGAAAGTCTATTTATGGCCTTAAACAATCTTTAAGGTAATGGTATATTGAAATATGTCTTAAGACTGCCACAGAATGAGAGTGTATGAGCCAAAATTTATACAAGAATTCAATCGATTGTCTAATGTATGCTATGATGTGTACTAGACCTAATATCTATCAAGTAGTTAGCTTGGTGAGTAGATATCAAACCGACCAAGGTCCTAAACACTGGGAAATTGTAAAAAGGATCTTAAGATATTTGAAAGGGGCTGCTAATTATATGCTCTACTATCAAGGAGGCAGAGATCTATGATTGGTAGGATACACTAATGTTGATCATGGAGGAGACTTAGATGAGCGAAAGTCTACTTCAGGATACGTTTTCTTACTTAGTGATGGCGCCATATCATGGAGTAGTAAGAAATAATTATGTGTATCCTTGTCCACGATGGAGGCAGAGTTTCTTCAACAACTCAGGAGGCTATTTGGTTGAAAAGATTCTTAGATCAATTGTTGTGCAAAGCATAAAATATTGAACCAATGTTAGTATACTATGACAGTAAGGCTGCAATTGCATACACCAAGGATCCAAAGTACCATTACAAAACCAAACACATAGATATCAAGTATCACTATGTGAAGGACCTAGTTGCACACAAGACTATGAACGTAAAGTATGTATCTACGCATGAGATGCCCATAGATCTACTGACCAAGCCTATTTCTAAGATGTGTTTGTGAGATACGTTAGGTCGTTAGGATTACATAGAATTTAACATACTTCATGTGTATTTTTAATATTTTCCCATTGTTCACAGACAGAGATATTTTGATGTTCTTTAATAATTAATAAAGTTTGATTTCCATGCTTACATATCTTTATTTGAATGTTGTATACATTCTTATTTATTGTTAAGTATGTTGGATAGACAAAAGGGTTATCCTTCTTACACAGGTAACCGCCTCAGTGTCTTTGTGATATTGGAGATGAGACAAGATTTTAAAAGAAATTATCAGAGGATAATTTGAGAGCAACTATAGTTAAAATCATTTTAAGTCGTCTAATTGATGGCATATGGTCATTATAATTGATTTGATGAAACAAGTTCATCATTTCTAGTCTATCTTAGTTGCCAGATGTCAGTTCAAGATATCATGTAGATCAAAGAACTCAGTTTTAAACTTATGGTATCTAAAATATCATCTGTACAACATTATTTGTGAGATAGACATACACTCTACGGGAAAAGGAGGAATGTTGTAGCACATAATTCATACCATATGTGCAAATGCCGACCATACGAGTTAACATGAGTGTGATCTCAACTCATGATTGTGTAAGACCTTTGAGCCTTTACGCTGGCTCTATATTTGTACCCTTGGACTTCGATCAGGTACTTGAGATGGAGCTTGGTGTTTGCTATCTTAATGTGTTGCCTAAGGACTATGTGTAATGATTTAGTCTGGTGGGACATGTCTAGAAAAACGAATTAAGTCTGTTTTGATATAATCGTGAGAAGAGGAAGATCAAAAAGAGAATCTCATTATTCTGTATTCACCGATATGCCAGTTATGACTTGTATGTCATGATTGCAAATATAAGATATTATGATAGATGAGATCATTGAGAGATATCTGAATGTCATTCTTATGATTTATGGTGCATGCATACTTTATTATTTATAATACAGGTGTGTTTTCGATGAGAGACTATATATTCATAACTGATGTATAGCATTGATACTCTCATAGTATGCTGGTTGCATGACTTACTTTTCCTGTATGAACGGCTGCAAATTATAAAGAGAAAGTATTCTCTTGATTTATCGAGAATATGTTTCTTGGATTTAGAGCCTATGAGCACTCCCATTATGTGTGAGTGAAAGATGTTAGAATATCGTATAATATCTAGAGTTTAAATCTGTTAAGATATTATACAGTGTCCACCCATAAGGGGTGTTCATTAAGTAAGGATAAAATAGTAATTTTAGGAATTACTACTAAACCTTAACCCTAATTAGCCTTTTATAAAAAGGACTAAACTATTATATGATAGAGAAGAGACAGAGACTGATATACTAAAAGAATAGTCTATAGAGACTTGAGACGCTCTGAGAAGAATACCTGTGAAGTATCTTGCAATTAAAATTAGAAAGGGGATTTAAGCTGTGAAAACACAAGATACATCTAATATACTATGCGTATCTTATTCGATTAGTGATCTCAAACAAAGTCTGATCAGCTTACGCAATTATGATAAGTATGTAAGTTTCCTACCCTGAATTATCTATGAAATCTATGAATGTATTCATTATTTAATTCCCTTCAATATCTGTAATAAAAAAAACAAAAGAAAAAGTGAAAATTCAGGCATTTATGCGGAGACCCATCAGAATCTAGTTAATTTGAGGATGAAAAGCTCAATCGTTCAAGAACTCGCAGCTCTTCATATAGAGAATACCCTTAATTGGAAGATCTTTTATCTTGCCAGGTTATGATAGGCTAGCTTACCATAACATAGGCTGCGCTGCAGAAGATAATCACACTGAAGCGACGTGTGTAAGCTTCTGAGACATGAGTCATAGCAACTTCTAAGACGGCTGATGCAGTATCTAGCAAATTCATAACCATAGAAGCTTCACTTACACTATACCTTTCCCATTTATATGTGAGGAAGTCCGATAAAACGAACACCACTGCATATTTTACTAAGACGTGGCTGAAAACTAGACCTGGATCATGAATATCATTAGAGGAAGAAGAAGGTGAGTCAGCTATATGGTTGAAATCACCTCAAAATCTATTTGCGAAAATATTATATTGTACAGATCTAAAAAAGGGAAACTCTAACGGTGAGAGAGATCGATCTCTTGTATTGACCATATACGAACATGTTAAAATTAACAGACAGAGATTAATTGTACCCCAGATGAAGAGGACGGTCTTGGAGAGGACAAAACCATCGTGGAGCCAGTGGAATAAGCGTCTTACATGACTACTGGTCTTCATTGTCGAAGTCTCTCAAATTTGATTCCCTGGAGAAGCCTTGTCTAAATTATTGCATGTTGCTGCAGAGAAAGGTATTAAATAGGAGAATTACTATAAGCTTAAAATATTAAAAATAAAATAAAATTTGAAATTATTTTAAAAATTTTGAGGACTAATTTTTTTTTTCTCACTCTGATATGTCTGTCTTAGGACTCTAAAAGTAAGAGCAAATAATTAGAAAAAAAATCATTAAGACTGAATTCCAAAGTCTCTAAAAGAAAGATCATTTGAAATTAAATAAATAAAACAAACTGGAACTGAACAAGAACTGTTGAACCTAGCCCGGCCAAGATTAACACGGCAGGCTCTAACAAAAAATGAGGCCAAAAGAAAAAAAAACAAAGGAAAACTAGATAACACAGCTTGGTCGAGCTGAGTTCCGATTTCATTTATTTGGCTCGGTTTTTCTTTTTAATGATCAAACACAAGGCTATGTCATTATTGACTTTACTTGTAAAAATAGAATACTTTGTATTATTAAAAAAGAAGCTCATATTATTTCTTTTATAATTCTTCTACTGAACTTAGAAAAGTTGAAGATGGAATAATTGAGATATATTATTACTTGGTATATTATTTTAGGTTATTAGATTATAGTCAATAAAAAGATTAAATTTTAAAAAAAATTAAAATCTTATTTTATAATACTACCAAACTGCTAATCTGATTTTTTTTCCAAAACATGATACTTATATTACAAGCTACGGTTGCAATGTAATAAATTTGTGTATATATATATTGGATTGTCAATATAATATAATATTTATATTATCATTCATATTTAATTTGTTAAATTATTTATCATATATATATATACACACACACACGCATCAATGCTATTGTCCCCATAAAGGTTGACTCTCTTGGTAATTAAATTACCGTGACTTTTATTTTTTTCAAAAAAAAGTTTTAAATATATGAGTGATTAAGAAAGAAATATAGTCTTTTTAGCATTAAAGATTCGTGGAGAACTGTTGTCTATAATTTTATACTGGACAAAGTTTAAGTCAACTTAAAGAAACAAATATTTAAAAGATTAACTATTAAATTAATTCATTTGATTACCTAAATTTTTTATTGTAAATATAAATTATATTATACAAATTAAATAGTGAAGATATTATATTTCATGTTTTGAGTCAGATTTCAAAAGGTAAAGGATTATTTTGAGACTTTTAAATATTTGTAGGAATTAAAATGTGACTGAATTTAAAAGTAAAAAGCTATTTTAAAATTTTTAATTCATGTAGGATTAAAATATAACTAAGTTACAAAGTGAGTAATCAAATTAATATTTTTCTTTGGTAAATCTAATTACATATGTTCTTCATCCACCATAAAAGGTTATCAAATCTAAGATAACTACATACGTGCGTATACTTGTAAAAGTTAATATTACACTATTAATGAGAAAGTAGATATTAACACCGCTTATCCCACCACATCGTCTAAAGCATTTTATTGATCTAATTGGCAATGGCACCCATTTAATTTTGTTTTTTTTGGTCAATATATATTGCATACCACAAAACTAAATATATTTAATAGCCACATAGCTCTCTAGATCTCTCTTTGAATATGTAATTTCCAGAACTAATTAAATTTTTATTTTAATATTATTAAATTAAGTTGAAAGTAATTCTTCACATGATAACAAAAAAAAAAAAAAACACACACGCATATTGTTTTTGGGAAGGCACAATTCTAAAATTATTTGTTCCTTAGAAGGCCAAGCATATGATTTCCCGCAGTCAATGTTTTACAGCAGAGCCTATCGTGGTTGAATTTTCACCATTAATCTGATCGTGTGTTTTTTTTTTTTTTTTTGGGTCATATCTGTGCTGACAAGAAGAAGCACACGATCAAACTAATGACAGAGAGTAAACCACAGCAGGCCGTATTATAAAAGAACTGTATTTGTTTCCTAAATATTAGATACTAATCAATTGGTTAGTTTTCTAGATATTAGATACTAATCAATTGGTTACCGATCAAATTATAAAAGAACTGAAACCACAAATAAACAAACTAATGTTGAAAAGCATGGTCATATTTGATACAGAAGAGAACCAAACGTCAAAGTAAACTTCAGAAGTCCAAGTCGTCGTCTGTAGTGATCAATGCATTTACTTGCAATTATTACAATATTTGAGGCGGCAACCCCCAAAATGTTTTGGAAACACGGTAACAGAGAGACGTGAACCATTTGGGATGGATATATAAGAACAGTGTAATTTTGAAAAGTATAAGGAATAATTTTAAAAAATAAAGTATAAAAACTAATTTAAAAATTGATGTAAAATATGAGAATTAATTAATTAATTTTTTATTAAAAATAACAATTTATTATATATAAATGAAGCAAACTAAGCTCCATTGATTGACAAAAATATCGGTTGATCAGATTCTCATTTTGTCGTATAATGACTCTTTACTTCTCTAATACATGTGTTAAGAATTTTTGGAAATTCATAAATTCTTTAAAATTAACAAAAAAACTATGAAGTAATTATTAATGAATTAATTAATTACCTCTTAAATCTAGAATTTTTAAAATTAATGAGAAAATTAATAAATTTTCTGTTATCAACAAGAAAAATTATAAGGTTTTTAATTAATGAATTAAATAACTACCTAATTTGGTATAATATAAAATTAAAGTAAGAGTATATGATTCAATCGTTTATTCAACGATTTAAATCATTCAGAGTAAATAATAGAGTCAAATACAATTCTATTAGTTTATGATATTTTAAATTTATTTAAAAAAAGTAATAATAAAAATTGCTTCATACGTTATAAAAAATCTTTTATAATAATGTCTTCTCAATAAACACAATACTTTAAAATATATTGACATATAATAATGTAAATTATTTTTTTATCACACGGACAAATAAACTAGTTTTAATAGTAGCAAGGCCACATTGGTGTTAGTGGGCACAAGTCCCACTCAATTTTTTTTTATCTATATAGTATTAATTCTATTTAGTTATAATTTTATGTCCTTGTATGTTTTAATTTCTTGAACCTACTAAATCATTGATCTTATAGCATTGGGTTATGTTATTTTTTAATTATTATTTTATATTTTAATTTGAAGTTATTAGACTCACATATATATTTTGTATATAATTTTATATTCAATTTATATGTGAACATTTGATACATTTTTATAAGTAGTTTGACAATAATTTAGTAAAACAAAATTAAATTCAAATGTCAATATGTTATTTTTTTGGCTAAACCTTTAATAATTGTCTTAAAGAATGATATACAAATTTTTGAAATATTGATGGGTAAAATAATATTTATAATGCTCTATAAATATACTTTATTATTATTATTTTTTGTATATTGACAGTTATAAATATTCATACTTTATGAGATCACTTTTTCACTTTTTCAAAAATAATTTTTTGAGTTGTTTATTGAATTATTATGGTGTTGTTACAACTTGTTTGATTGCTTAAATGCTATATATTCAACGGGTAATTGAGATAAGAGACAATATTCAGATAATGACCATTGAGATAAGTTATGACAACAAAAATAATAAATCTGAAAATTTGGAAAATGAACTAACCATTAATCCTGTGATAGACAAACTTCTGCAAGCAAGCTTCCTGCGACTTCCAGCTTCTAGAGTGGAAACTACAAAAGAAATTGTGCCCTTCCTGAATGGCTGAAGCTTCTCTTAAATAGAGAAACGGGGATGGGAAAAAATCGAGAGGGGAGAGAGACAGATGGACTAGTTGTTGAGAGTTGTATTACAATAATAAAAAATGTTGACCCACAAGTCGAGCACAAAAGAAATAATTGAAATAGAAAAAAAAAATGGTAGAAAGATAAAAAGTATTAATAAAATATTATTTATTGCACATAATAAATAATTTTTAATTAATAAAATTAATTTAAATTATTTATTGTACATAATAATAATAATAAATTTTTATAAAAGTTTTATTTATTAAAAAAATTTATACTGTTACTGTAAAGACACTTATTATCAAAACTTAATAATTATTAGTTAATAAAACATGATTTTTTTTTTTTTAACGGTCCCTTCGGTTCGGACATCTCCAATCGAGTTGAAACAATAATGAAAACGTCTGGATGGACTCCTATATATTTTGAAATTGTTTTAAGTGAGAAAATAGAAAACGAAATCTGAGGCCAGAGAAAATTTTGAGAATTGTCCATGTGAATGTGACTGTACCAACAAGGTTGATCTATACAGTCAAGTCTTCTTTATTATACTGTAGGACCCACCTGCTTCTAATAATGTGCAAGTAACCGTCCTCTCTCTCTCTCTGGTTTAATAATATTTTTTTATGTATAATTTACAGTAGACTTCATTTATGAAAAGTTCGTCTAACTCT
Source organism: Delonix regia (assembly GCA_037074485.1). NCBI lineage: Eukaryota > Viridiplantae > Streptophyta > Magnoliopsida > Fabales > Fabaceae > Delonix > Delonix regia. The sequence continues at coordinate 1,855,817 of CM073460.1, read as the reverse complement.
ATAGGTTTAGTAAAAAAAAAAAAAAAATTACCTAAAAAGTCGAGTCATTCTTATTATACTGTAGGACCCACCTATTTCTAATAATCTGCAACCAACCGTCCTCTCTCTGGTTTAATAATATTTTTTTATGTATAGTTTATAATACATTTTATCAGAAAAATTCATCTAACCTAACAGGTTTGGTTAAAAATAAGAGATAAAAACCTTGTTAATAAAAATTTGGCTCAAATTTAGACCTGAATTTTTTAACTCAAATAAAAATAGGTTGAACTCTAATTTTTTTTTAAAGCCTAGGCCAACTCCACTTAAATTATATATATATTTAAAATTTTTATTAAATTTTTTGATATTACATGATACCTTTTTTACATTACATGATAATAAATTATATAAATACATTTAATATTTTTAATAAATTTTATGAATGGTAATTATTTCTTTTAATTTTGTTAATATCATTTTTTTGTTTAACAAATTATATCTATTAAATTTTCTTATATTGTAAATTTTTTTTTATTATGTAAGTATGAAATGAGTTAGACTGGGCTTTCAAGGTTTTTATTAGACTTAGACTTAGGCCAAATTTTTTTTTAAAAAGGGTCGAAGCCCGAGCCCATACTCGTTAAAAAGATGAGCTCGAATGCAAGTTCATCTCATTTTGACAAATGTCTAGCATGTGATCAGGTCTAGTTTATAGTAGATATTTTCTATGTATTCCTACTTTAAAAAATTTTTAATTATACTTTAACTAAATGTGACTCACATTTAAATAATATCTTTTTTTTTTTAATAATAATGAAGAAAAATTAAGATCTATAGGAGAAAAAGGATCATACCTTAAAACTTATAAAAACTCACATTGGTTGGTAGGTAACTATTCAAATACATAATAATATAGTTAAAATCTAATATAAAAAAATAATTCAAATGCTATACTTGTTCAAAATGACATATATTCATATTTCCTATGTTATAGTACTTAATATAAAAATTTTAACAAAATTCATATGCAAATTATTATTTAGTATAATAGAATAAGTAATCTATTTATCTTATATTGATTTTATAAAGTGTATATTTAATATGCTTTTACACTTTTAAAATTTTAAGTATCTATCTATCTTAAGCAAGATACGATGATATAATAGTGAAAGTATTTTAATCTCACTTATATGTATGTTTTTCCGCGTGGCCCCAACTTGATTAATTATGATATTCTTTTTTTTTTTTCTTTAATTGAACTCACCTAATTCGCCCTAGTAATTTCAGATTCAGACAAGTTTGGAGTTAAATGCAATTAAATTTAAGTTTGAACTAAGTTTGAGTATACAAATAAATTAAGATTTTTTCGTTAAAGAAAATTGCAACCTCGGCAAAGTGGCTACATTTCCCTTTAGTGCACCTCTCTCTTACACACATACTCTCTCTCACACACATACTCTCTCTCCTCCTTACCCGAGGCTGCAAGGGCAATTTGTGTGTGTAAATCAATTATGCATGTTTTAGATGTATTATATAGGGACCAAAGTAAAAAATTTTGTTAAATTCATGAGTTTAAATAAACTATAAAGAAGAGGTAAACTCATAACGTGAACTAGTAAGAATTTGCCCCGGTTAATAAATTACAACTAAAATATATAAATATATAGTTAAAATAATAAAAACTTATTCAAATGTAATTTAAATTATACTCAGTTAAACGAAAATTATTCATATTTTATAATTAATAATATTTAACAAAAAGGTTTTAACATAGTTATACATAAATAATCATTCAATATAACTAACAAAATAATATTTATTTTGCTTTTATTTTAGTAAGTACATATTTAATTTAATTTTATTATTTTTAAGTATATTTAAACAATAATAAAGTATATTTTAATGACATTCTGGAAAAAGAAACTTATCTATATCACTTTTGATCTAGGATTTGAATTTTTATCTTCTTGACTATTAATTAGTTGACACGTTTTTCAATAAATAAAATTATAAACCCATACGCTCAGTAAAACAACTTACAAATCTATTCGAGTTTATATTAAGTTAAAATTTATATCGAGTTTACTCATTTTTTTTTATGTATTACTCTAAACTTGTAAATTCAGATAATGAACTTGCTAATTTGGCAGCCATACTCAGATATTTTGATACTGAAGTGAGTATTAATATGTCAAGTAATATATAATATAATTTTCATTTAAATTTAGCTTTATTTTTAAATTTAAGAAGAAAAAAATTGAGATATTATTGGTAAATTAATTTTATTTAATTTAGCTGCAGAAGATAATCACACTGAAGCCACCTGAAGCTTGAGAGATGTAGGTTACAGCAACTTCTAGGACGACTGATCCAGTGTCTAGTGAATTCATAACCATTGCACCTTCCGTTACACCATACCTTTATCACTAATCTGTGATGAAGTCAACTAAAACGCATACCATTGTACTTTTCACTATGGTGTGGCTTAAAACTAAACCTAAATAATGAATATCATCGGAGGAATAAGAAGGTGAGTAAGCTATATTGCTTAAATCACCTCAAAATCTATTTGTTAAAAAATTGTATTATACATATTTAAAAATAAGAACAAAAAAATCTAAGGGTGAGAGATCGATCTCCTATATTTGTATTTGACCATATAATAACATGTTAAGATCAAATTATACAGACTGATTCTACCTCCAGATGAAGTGGAAGATCTTGGAGAGGACAAAACCATCGCTAATCAAGGGAGCCTGAGTTTGAACCCCCACTAGTGTAAGTCAAACATTTACAACTTTTTTTTTTTTTTCTAAATGGTTCCCTTTATGAAAAAACCAAAATGCCCCTATCTTTTTTGCCAAGAACATGAACAGAAAATGTACAATTCAAATTGGAGCTCGATTTGGAGTTTTGTGAAATTTTCTTAGTGGTTTTGATTTTAAATAAGTATCAAACAATTCTCATATGTCAATTTGATTATTGAATCTCTCAATTAAAAACCCCTCTTTTTTGGTAGGGAGTTGAAGAGTGTAGAGTGGTGGTGTATGAAGATTTCTTGAATGTCTAGTGTTATTAGACCTCATAGAAGAATTTAAGTTATTGGAAGTTATTGTTTGGAATGCTAAGTCACTTCAGAAATTTTTCTCAAATTATCTTAAATTTCATTGTTGTTAGATGAACTATGATGAATGAAAGTGCATTGAAAGTTATTATAATTATTGAATAAATTACTTTGGTTATTATTAGTATAAATTTTGACCCATTTGGTGTTGTTAGATAACTCAAGGGTTATAAAAAGTAAAGATGAGCTATTGGGCTGGTATTAAATTGAATTGGTTATATAGATGTTGGTGATTGATAAGTGTGTTTAAAGGTGGGCATATATTAAGAAACATCAATGTATGATGTTGGAAGTAATTCTACTAATGGAAACTTGAAGTGGAGAAGGTAGTAAATTTTGAAGTCATAAACTTGGAGTGTGTGTGTGACTACTATGTTGGACTTAAGGCAATTAAATTCTCATTTGGTGAACACTATTTGAATTTATGGGTAGAAGGATAGTACCAAAACCTTGGAATACCTTTAGTGCAAAATATTGATATTGGTTATTAGTGAAAGAATAAAAACTTAAAACTTAAGGACCATTTGGGTTTATGCATTATTTTCTAAGTGAATATACACATATGTGCTAGCTATGAACATTCAAAATCATTAAAAGGAACAAGAAGATGCATAACAATTATTATCGTGAGTGAGAAATTTTTGGGCCTTAGACTTGAGAAACAAGATTTATAAAGATTAGTGAAACTTTTGGGTTTGTACTGGGAGTTTAGATTATGAAAAAGAATAAGTTAAGTTGGTTGAGAACGTTTACATTTGTTTTTGTACATGCATAAATACCATGTTAACCAAGTGTGAACTAAGCCTAGAATAACTGAATGATTTTTTTGCGGTTATTATTTTAAAACTACAATTTTTTTGACAAATGTTAGAAGTTATGCATAGGAAGTAATTAGTTAAGAGAATTATTCTCTGACTTAAGGTATTAAGGTTGCCTTCTTTTGCATTCTAGGATCTTAGAGATCCACTTTGCAAATTGGTGCTTCTGTGAAGGAGGCAAAATGAGGTAAACATTGGTGTTTGCCTATTAGGTGAGTAGATAATGCTAATTACATATATTTTTTAGTTTATGCAATTTCCTTGTGAAAATAATTCTTATTGAATACCTCAGTGCCCTGGGACAAGCATCTTGGAATTTAAAAATTTCTTCATATTTGTATTCTTTGAGTATTTGTAAGCTTTAGATCTGATAAAAGCTTATCATGTATTTGACTAAATTTCCTAGATGTCTAAGTTTATCTGATTCTGTATTTTTGTAGTACTCAAATTCTATTTTTTTTGGACCATTTTGATTATGCATTTTTGAATTATTTTAATTCTATATTTCAGAAGTTCTGTGACTATGTAATATCTGAATGTTCTGAAAGATATGGTTCTTTAAACAAGTTTATGTATATTTGGAATTATCAATAGTTGATTAATATTTTTTAGACATTTCTAAAAAGTAATTTGATTTTGTATTTATGAAGTATTCTGATTCTGTAATTTTAAATTACTTGGATTCTATTTCTGTATAAATTTGATTCTAGATTCTATGGACTACTATGAAATTTAGATAATTTGAATGCTATGGATTTATGAAATACTTTGAGTCTAAGAAAATACTTTGATTCCTGTTTTTGAAATACTTTGATTCTCTATTTACAAAATGAGCTTATTATAGATTTATGACCTTCTTGATTATGAGATTTTGAGCTACTTTTATCTGTCTATATGAATAAGTCTAATTTTAGATTTTTGAAATCTTGAGTTTCTGATTATGGATTTACATATATTAAGATTTTTTTAAATGGGACCCTGTAGCTAACGACAATAGACGTTAGCTATAATGCACTACAATCTATATTATGATATGATTGGGCATGTTGCCGACATTATGATATTATGTCTAAGGCCTAAGGCCATTATTCTGATTATTTTAAGCTTAAAGCTCATGACTGATATATGATCTATTCTGATTATGCTAACCATGAGCTGGTTTTGTGTTCTAGACATCTGATGGTTTTGTTAGATATTCCTGAGCATTCTAATTTGATTTGGATAATTCCTAGGACTCTGATTTGATTTGGGATCATTCTAGGCATTCTGAACTGATTTGGATACTTCCAAGCATTTTGTTTTTTGTTTGGATACTTTATGTTGCAAATAAATTAGTTCATTTTTGTTTAAGATTTGTTTATATTTTTGTTAGGGGTTTCATGTGAAGATTAACAAAGTTTTCCTCATTTTGGTATTGTTCATATTAATTGTTAAAGGTATTCAGATTTTAATAAAATAAATGGTTGTGGAAAACTTTACCATACCTAGTCTATCCCTTCCTTTATGTAATTAGTATTATCTGCTCACTGAGTTTTCACTCACCCCTTGATAACATTTTTCAGATAATACCGTTATTCTAGTCCTTTACCTTCAAATTAAGAGCTTAGTAGGTGTCTTATTTGGTGAGCCATGTATTGTTTGCAAAGGTAAGACCTTCTTTGTTGTAAAGTTTGTATTTATAATCTAGTGGCTCCTATGTATATAGGTAAATGGTCCTATATTGTTATTGTTGATGATAGTTGTCTATTGTGAAGGTGATTAAGAGCAAATCTCTCTTCTTTGATGGTAATTCTATTTTCTTATATTGTATTTAGATTTCTTAAGTTGTCTGAAAGGCTTACGAGGGTCAGATTAATCTCATTCCTGTGCCAATCACATATTCATTTGTAGGGTTGTGACAGAGTGGTATCAGAGCCTGGTTGAAGGTTATTTGTTTGCCTATGTCTTGTGGAGCAAGTGTGCTTTGATGGAACCTTAATCGTTATTATGAAACTCAAACATAATCATGATTAAGGCATCATTAGAGGCCTTATAGGGCATCAATGTCTCCCTTTTCCTTCAAGTTTGTTCCATTCTAAATTCATTGAGTGATGGAGTGGTTTACACATATAGAATGTGTGGCATTGTAGGCCATAATCCTTCGTTAGTCTGGAATGAAGTGAGGTTTTAATCCTACTCATATGAAGAAAATGTGGATTAAATGGGTTATATTGTGCTTCCATCTGTATTTGCTTTGCCATGTCATGATGCATAAATTCAATTTGGAAAAAGGGTAAAAACTAATCCGCTTACCAAATGTGAAATATGAGATTAGTATGTAAGTTCCATTTTTTTGAATTCTTTGGGAAAAGGGTTGACATCAAAATTGTTATTAGAAATTAAATCATTTCATGATTTAATGCAAGGTGAATTACTACCTCTAAAGTTTTAAGGCTCTACCTAACTTTGAAATTTTAAGAGATTAAATTTGGTAGATTGGCAAATGGCAATATAGGATTGCCACTAGAGAAGTGTATGGGGATGTTAGAAATTGATGGCATGTGTCATATTCATAATTAGCTTTGGTATAAATCTTGTTTAACAAACTAGATCAATGCTTGTTATGGTAATGTAAGAAGAATTTTGTGAACCTTAAATGTATGAACTCTCTAGGGAATGAGAGTAATTTAGCCTTTGTGGTAACTTTAAAATTTCTGTTTGACCTAATAAAGGTACAAATGTTAGTGAAGTTCCCTTAAATTTACAAGACTCAATTATTAATAATTTCAGTCTTAATCAGTTGGAAGGCTTGGATACTTCATATTAAGTGGTTTAATTTCTTAAGCTAAGAAAAGCTAAGATTATAAGAAATATATCTTGATTAGGGATGAATAAAGAGCTTATGTTTACATTTAAGGATGATGTGATGTGTTTGGATGTGTGCCCAGGTAACCATTAGAAGCTTTTCCCAATTTGGGGACTATCTAGAATAATTCACGAAAAGCACGTTGAGAATTTATTATTTTGGAAGCCATTCAAGGGTTTTGTGATGTAAATGGGAATATGCACTTAGGGTTGGTTAATTCAAATGGGAAAAGATGTTAAATACCACACCTTCCATTTTGTTTGATTAGCTTGAGTTGTAAGCTTTAAAATGATAAGTGCATATGAATTTATCTTGCATAATTCATTTCAAGAAAGGGTAGGTCCTTTGAGGTGAAGAATTATAAACTTATAACTCTATCTCGTAGATGTCACCCTTGTTAATCAGAACACTTCTGTTGTGGGGGGGGCAAATTCTAGATGAAACTTGGTGGTGTGCAAGGTAATTGATGATGATAATAGGTGGAAGAATAAGTGTGTAACATTTAGTTATTGGGAAAGTTAATAGATGTGATAGCTATATTTTTAGGATAAAAACTTTTATAAAGAAAAAAGGTGTACTTATGATTGTTTGAGGAGTAAAGATAGTTGAATAAGGTGAGGGAGCAAAATAAATATGTCTTACCTTGTAGTGATGATCTCTATGATCAGCTATATGGTGCTCATAACTTTCTTAAAATTGAGTTTTGATCAAGGTATCACCTTTTAAAGATAAAGAGTAAGAATATTCCTTAGCCTGCTTATAGAATTTGGTATGGTCATTTTGAGTTTTGATGATATCATTGGGATTGATTAGTACTCCAACAATTTTTATGGATCATATGGATAGAGTTTTTAAAGTCTTCCTCGATCCATTCACCATAATTGTTCACGACAACATGCTAATTTATCCAAAGGGTTGGAAAGAGCATGAATAACAATTGAGAATGGCACTGTATGTGTAAGGGAACATTAGTTGCATGTCAAGTTTCCAAAATGCTACTTCTAATTTAACCATGTATCTTCTTCGGTCATATGATTTCCATTAAAATAAAAAATAAGGGATGTGATGTTCTAGTAGACTGATGTAGGCGAAAAAAGCTTTTAAAGGTTAAAGGAGTTTGACATCAATTTAGGACCTTGCCTTATTGTTGAGGTCACATGACTTCACCAATTTAATGTGATTTTATCAAGGTGAGGGTAAAATGCAATTGGATGTAAGAGTGTCATGCTAATGCTATAGGAAAACTAAAGAAACATAACTAGAATTTCCCTAAACTTTGATTTAGAAATAATTGCAGTAGTTTACTTTCAAGGTCTAGCTCAATTAACCTTAAGGGGAGACTTGCAAAATTGATAAAACTATAAAAGGCATAAGTATATTTTTTTCAATAGAGGGCTTTGTATTTAAGGCAATGCAGATGAAGGAATCTATGAAAGGATTTTGATTGTACAATATTATGTCATCCTATTAAGGCTAAAATGGTGAAAAATGCTTTGCATTGGAGATCTTTTAGGAGTTTAGCTCACAGAGCCGACGTGACTAGCTAAGATTGGCCATTCATTTTTTTACTATCTTTCTCACTCCTTTTACCTTTATTGGCTACTAAACAATGACTCTTATGCCTTGGGGGCAAACTTCTTATCGTTTGTTTTTTGTCAGTGAAATTACAATTCCAAATATTTTCAATCTCTGACTCTTTAGAACCATTCTATTTGACTTTGATCTTTAAGATTTATTGGCAATTATAATTAGTTATGAAGAATTTGTATGAAAGCTTGCATACTGAATGTTAACTTTAGAATTGCGATAATGTTAAATACTAAATCTTCAAGACTATTTAGATTTTGAAACTTCTAAAGGCAACAAAAAAAAAAATGTACGTTTAGTGATGATGTTATTACCTTTCCTTATTTTTGTATTAGGAAATTTTTTAGAATCTTAAATTGATTTAGATAATGATATTTCAATGAAATGGCTTAGTAAAGTTTTATATGGTTAAAAGTAATTTTAAATGATAAAAGTGGAAAACGAAAATATATAGCTCGGTTAAATCAACAATTGGAAATACCAAAGTGGAAATTAAGAATAGTCACTATGGATTTTGCCACTTGATTGCCACAAATGTTATAGGGGTTCTAATTCCGTATGGAAGGTTATAGTTAGACTAACCAAATCTGCACAATTTTTTTCAGTGAAAACAACTTATGGTGTAGCTAAATATGCTCATATATATATTTGAATGAATTCATGAAGTTTCATAGTGTGTCCATTTTAATTATTTTCGATCGAGGACCTTACTTTACCTCCCCACTTTAAAAAGCTTTTCAAAATGCGCTTGGTACTCAGTTAGATTTTAGCATTGCCTTTCATTTACAAATTAACAGCCAATCTGAGCATATAATTCAAATGCTAATGGACATGTTGAAGTCGTGCATCCTAGGCTCTAGGAAAAGCTAAGATACCTACATACCTTTGGCCAAGTTTGCGTTCAATAATAGCTATTAGGAAAGTATTCAAATGACACCTTATAAAGCGTTATATAATAGAAGATATCGATTCCCTATCGGCTGATATGAAGCGAGTGAGGCAAAGATATAGATGCAAAATTAGGTCAAGATGTAAAGAACAAGGTGAAATTTACTAGAGCGGGCAGAAAGCTTATATAGATAATTGGTGACAAGACTTACAATTCATAGTGTGTGATCAAGTATTTCTTTATGTGTCTCCAATGAAAGGAGTAATGAGGTTAGAGAGTAGGGAAAATTAAGTCCTTGATATGTTAGACCATTTGAAAGTCCTGTAAAATTGTGTAATGGCATATTGTTTAGCCTTACCTTTAAAACTAGCAAGCGTGTATCCTATGTTTCACATTTCATTGCTTTAAAAAAATTTGCTTGATCCATCATATATGAGAAGCCTAAGATATATAACTAGATATTAAGTTAACTTATGAAGAAGTTCCATTGACTATTCTTGAGAGGCAAGTCAATAAACTTTCTTCTAAAGAGATTGCGTCTATGAAGGTTTTATTGTGCAATTATTACTAACAAGAAGCCATGTAGGAATAAGAGACTAATACGTGAGTTAAATACCCTTTCTTGTTTAAAACTTAAGGTATCTATGTATTTCAAATTCAAGGATCGAATTTCCTTAAGGGGGTAGATTGTAATAGTCACAGAAATCCTCATTTAACAATTTTATCTTAGTGGTACATTTTGTAAAGATTTGCATTAAAAGAGAAAAGAAGTAAATACATATAGGTAGATATGAAAATCTAAAAAAATTTAGGAAAAAGGAAAAATATAGATGTCTTAAATATTAAATTAAAGTATACAAGACTCAAGAATTAGGCTCGCACAAATGGTTAAGCCTAACCTATGCTAATCAAGGGAGCTTGAGTTTGAACCCCTACTAGTGTAAGTCAGACATTTTCACCTCTTTTTTTAAAATGTGCCACGTGACCCCTTTATGAAAAGACCAAAATGCCCCTATCTTTCTATCTCTTCCTTTCACGTTCATGCTCACGTTCTTTGTATACGATCAGTGTTATTGAAGTTATATGTTCTTTTAGCTGAGGCATCCCCCAGTGGGTATCCAAGATAAAGTCAAGCAATATAATCTTTATCTTAATATGTCATCCAAGCCATTATGTGGTCAAGATAAGATTAGTTTGAGAGAGAGCTATCAAGATTTCTTTTGAACACTAATGTTCTTATGATAGTCAGGAATCCCTTTGGTGTCAATTTAATTCAAGATATTCCCAACAATGATATATTCTTGTCCTCTCTTGATTTCTTAGGACCCTTTAGGCGATACAGCCTGCCATTGATCTCAGAATTTAAGTTATAACCTAAGAAGTGTAATAACACTATTTTTCCTGTAATCATTTAGACGATATGACCTGCCATTAATTACAAGATTAATGAGATATAATACCTTGCTAAGGAATTCATTAACAATATATATTAAGGCGGCATAGTCAACCATTACTAAGAATTCACAAGATATATTAAGGTGGCATAGCCAGCCATTATCAAATGGTTCATAGTATATATAAAGGCGACATAGCTAGACATTATCAAATTAGATTATGAACTATCAATAAGTATAGTGTACAAGAATAGTTTACTCTTATAAAGAATAGTTATTTTCTCAAATAACCATATTGTCACCCCATCATACAAAGTTAAAATGCACAATAACATAGGCAATTATAGTGTATGGATAACAAAATATTTATGCAATGATACATAATGCATAAGAAAATTCACACATCAAAATTATTATCGTAAAGTTGTTATGACTTACATAATATTTCCTTAGATATTTCAAAATATCTATCTAGTCTCAATCTTCTCTAATTCAACCCTTTTTAGACCTTGAATGGGCTCATGGAAGGTCATGATGACAAAATTTTAAGATAAATGACCATAGGCCAAAAGGGATTGGTTATACAATATTATGGTGTGTTATAAACTCAACTACATTTCTACACCATAGCCAATCCTTTTTACCTTTACATTGCCATGAAGACCATTAAGAAGAATAAGAAGGAAAAGGAAAATAGAAGAAGAGAACATAGAATATGCTAAATCATGTTACTTGGATACACACTCTTTTCTTGTAATTTTCCCAAAATTGCTTCCTTCCTTCTTGACCTATGTGTGGAATGGAGATATGAGAGTGAGTGCAATGAGTATGGGGAGGAATGAAGGGAATGGTGTGAAGAAGAGGGGTTGGATGTCAGGTATTTAAAGAGAATTTGACAGCTAGGATTTAACCATATATTTTTTATGAACACCCCATCTCTAGTTACTTAATCATTTAATTAATGGATTCGCTAATTAATTAATAATTAAGCAAATGAGGAAAATAAAAATGACAGAGGCTCAAATGACATTTTTAAATAAAGGCAATTTAAAATTCAAAATGAATAATGGGAGAATTTAAGAAAAAAGAAAAAAACAAAAAATTTGAAACTAAGAATTAATTAATAATAATAATAACAAATCAAAATAAAAAATCATAAAAGACACAAAAATAGAAAAAAAATCCAAAAGTAAATATTAATGGTGATGATGACAAAAATAAAAAAATAAAAAAATAAAAAAATAAAAAGGGGGTTAAATTAAAAGTAATCACGGAACCTATATAATACAACACATATTGGCAAGATATGATGATTCTAGTTCATTTTGACAGTGGCTGCAAGTGGATGCTACTCTGCCAACGCTATGGCCGCCTCTTTTTTCAAGTTGTCGTAACTCTGAGGAAGTGACAGATAGCATAGGGAAGTTAATGATGCCAGTGGAGGCAGCATGAAGAAGATAAAGAGAGGAGGAGGTGAAGAAAGAGGGGAAATGAGGGAGAGAAACCGAGAGAGAAGAGTGGAGCTACTGTGGAAGAGAAACTGAGAGATGAAGTCTGGAGAGTGGCTGAAAGGAGGAGAAACCGAGCTACAGCAGTGATAAGCTGAACCAAGCTGGAACCGAGAAGCAAAACGAGCTGAACCGAGGTGGAACTGAGAAGTAAAACAAGTTAAGCCGAGCTACAGTGACAGACGAGCAAATCGAGAACATCTTCCCCTATTCTGAGCAACGTGAACAGGGGTGAACAGAGGCAAACAGTCTGAGCTGAGGCAACGTGAAGGAGAAAAGAGAGAGAGAGGGTGAACAGAGATGAACTAATTGTTGAAGACCGCTAGAACTCACTTTGTTTTGAAGCCGAGAAGGAAGAGAGTTGCTGCAGATTTTCTTCTGATGCCGTGAAAGAGAAGGAAAAGGGAGAAAGAAGAGATATATATATATATATATATATAAATATTGAAAACTGCTACAGATTTTTTTTCTCTAGTGTCATGGAGGAGAGTGAGAGAGAAAGAATATAGGCTTTAGAAAACTGTTGCAGATTTTTTTTCTCTGATGTGGTGGAGGAGAGTGAAAGAGAAAGAATATAGGCTTCAGAAAACTACTACAGATTTTTTTTTCCTCTAGTGTCGTGGAAGAGAGTGAGAAAGAAAGAATATAAGCTTCAGAAAACTGCTACAGATTTTTTTCTCTGGTGCCATGAAGGAGAGTGAGAGAGAAAGAGTAAGCTTCCTAATACATGATTTTCTCCTCGCCACACCTATACTTATATATATACTACATGTGTGTTTATACATATATATATATATATATATGCGTATGTGTATATGAGTATATGATTCTTTTTCTTCCTGATCCCTATTGTTCTGAAGCTCTCTACCTCTCCTACCATGCTTACATATATATATATATATATATATACGTGTGGGTATATGAGTTCAAACTTCCTGAAGCTCTCTACCTCTCATACCATATTTACATATATATCACATATGTGTTTATATATATATATGTGTGTGTGTGTGTGTGTGTGTGTGGGAATATATAGATATAGGCTTCCCTGTTTTCCTAAAGCTTGCTCTCCTTTTCTATCATGCTCATATGTAATATTACATGTGTCTATATATGTATATACATATATGTATATATATATATATATATATATGTATATATATATTACTATTATCTTTGTGTCAATACGAGATTAATTTTTGGCTTTATAAACAAAGTTCTAAGAAAGTCATCGACTGAGAATATTATTCTCCTTGGGTGTTTGGAAGCATATGAGATTTTGATCTCCTTAGATCCTGAAAAAATATTAAAAATTAATACATACTTACTATAAATAATAATAATACAAAAAATATAATAATAATAATAATTAAATATTTACCTTAATTAAATATTCCTCATTTTTTATGAAATCATCGTGTGAGAATATTGTTCTCCTCGGGTGATTGGGATCATGTGAGATTTTAATCTCCTTATATCCCTAAAATGAGTATACATTTGTTTAAAAATAATAATAATAATTAAATATTTACTCTAATTTATGAAAATCACCGAGTGAGAATATTGTTCTCCTCAGATGATTGGGATCATGTGAGATTTTAATCTCCTTAGATCCCTAAAATTAGTACACATTTTTTAAAAAAGGGAATAATAATTAAGTATTTGTTTTAATTAAATATTTTCCATTATCTGTGAAATTATCGTGTGAGAATATTGTTCTCCTCGAATGCTTAGAGTTGTGAGAGATTTGAGTCTCCTTAGATCCCCGAAAATAGTACATACTCATTTTAAAATAATGATAACAATAATGATAATAATGCAAAAATATATATCTTAATTAATTTTCTTTTTTCACAAAACGATTAAATTCATTCTTTATAATCATTTCGTTTAAATTTCAAAATAAAGATAAAGATTTCAAAATCAAACAAAATTAAAAACATGAAGAGGTTGGGAGGGCTAGATTAATCAAGTTGTCGTGAATTAAACTAAATCCCAATTCTGTCTCGTTTATGAAAATCTGTTTAATTTAAACCTTCCTATTCTCATCACAAAATTTACAAACCATCAAACAATAAACATGTCTTTTTGGTCGAACTACGTAGACTTTAATCCCTATCATAGGGTATGTAGGCCCTAGGTTAAGTCTGTCCTTTGTAATTGTTTGTTTTCATAATTGTTGTTTTTGTCTTCTTTGTTTAACATGCATCCATGCCAATAAGGGTAATTGAAATAAATCTTAAGCCATATCCTATTTCAGCTTATTAGTTTAAGGTAACTGTCATTATGGATGGGTATTGTGGGGTGCCTAACATCTTTCCCACACTCAAATAGACTCTTAGACCCATCTCTGGTTTTGCAGACCATTTTGCCTTGTTCTTTTTTATTCTAAATTAGTTTTCCAAAGTTTTCCGTTAAAAAGTTTGGTGGCGACTCCAAATAAATTGATTTTCAATATTCATTTTTGGAAATCAAATTTAAACACCTTTTATTTTCTCCGCCGAAAGGTCGGTTATGACAGTTTGGCGACTCCACTAGGGAGATGTTCGAGAGTCAAACCTATTTAATTAGTCAGCTGAAATAATATGGCTTTCTGTTATCTTGATTACTCTTGTCGTGTTTTGGCTTAATTATTTATTCTTCTTCATTGTTTTCGTGTTTATTTATTTCTTTTGATTACATGTTATGCCTGCATGTTCTTATGTATTTGCCATTTATTTTTGCTATATGTATAGGTATATATCTTCCTTTTTTTAATCATATAACATGCTTAAAATTCCTCTTTTACTATATAATTTTTTTAGTTTATTTGTAATACATGTTCTAGGATAGATAACATGTGGAACAAAACCTTAGGGTAGACGACTCCTATCTGTATTATAAGTTCTTGGTTTCTTTTGTAGTTTATCTGTTTGACAAATGAGGGTTAGGTAAACTATAGGTTTAGAGGTTTGTATGCTCCCTTCACACACTTAGCACATTCACGTTGTACCTCACACACCTTTTGGGCTCTATACCCGGGTCCTCGCTTGCTTTAGGTTAGTAGAGGTTTATATTGGTTTCCCTGTGGAGCTTCTCGTTTCTAGAGGTTACTGTGAAAACCTCGCTCAGGTTGTATCTCGTTATGTGAATTTGACTGGAGTGGGATTCTGTCCTCTTTTAGTCCAATTCATGTCGCGAGATCCTCACTCTTATAAGTGGGGACAATCTGGGAACCAATAATTCTCTAAGGTATTAGACCTATCCTCAGAACTATGCACATTAGTTGATCGAACTTAATAGAAAACCTTCCTATAGCCTGTCATCTTTAGGGTAACTTTTCCTCATTTAGGATTGACCCAGTTAGGACACCAAGGGAGCATATTTCACTCTCATTTTGCATGTTATCATAGCATTCATGGCATAGTTACATGTTTTTAAAATAAATTTTTTTTTTAACTGGTTTTAACTATCAGAATATCTCTATTTGATGCATTATTAACCTAAGAAATGAGCTAAAGTTGAAAATATGCTTTGTGAGGAAGTTTGGCTTGATGATGCATTAATGGAGTTGGGAACTTTTAAAAATCAATAACTTTGGCAAAAACGATATATCAATGGATTATCTGGTTTACTTATTTGAGCCTCGCCCATATGAAGACCTACTTTTCCCTGGGTTGAGAGTTTTTTATCGATTACTCACAATGAATCAATAAGGCTCTTGGTGATTAATAGTGAATAAAGTGCTAAATAATCTATTGATTAAAGAAATTTACGTGCCCATTCCATTTTATTTCTAACCAATGGACTTGTTAAAGCTTGAGTTGTCATTTCTGTTGATTGGCATAAAGATATGATGGAATCATTGGACACCACACAACCTCAAGACACAAGCACAGCAGGAATAATCTCGACTGGGAAGAGAGTTAAAGTGAAGGTAGAAGCTGAATCAGTTGAAAGCTTGATTACTATGAATGGGAAACTCAGAGGGGAGCAGCTCCGCCATTTTCAAAAGGATTATGGAGACATCTTGAATTTATTGTCAGTCCCTATCCAGCCTGAGGCACTTGTAGTCCTAGCCCAATATTGGGACGATTCATTAAGATGCTTCACATTTCCAACTTTCCAGCTTGTACCCACGTTAGAGGAATACTGAGGCTTGATGAAAATGCCTGTTAACAAAGACACTCCTGTCTATTTGTACCTTGGATATCCCCCTTCCAAGTGCGTAGTGGCTCAAATTCTGGGGGAGGAACCCACACGAGTACAGTTATGTCGTTCTGGGGCAACAAAAGGTTTATCCAGGAAATATTTAGAGAAAAGGTTAGAGGCATTAGTTGAGAAAGGGAATTAGGTTGTCTTAAGAAGAGTCCTCGCCTTGGCGGTATATGGTGAAGAAACTTAGCCCTTGAGGGCAAATAACCATCTAGAGTGAAACCTCAGCTCATGAAATAATCAACTAGCTTGAGAACTTAGCTCATTGAATACTACCATCCCTCTTATCCACGTGTGATGGCCGTCACAAGGGCTAGTGTCACACCATAATACATAATATCTTCTAGGTATGTAGTCTAAATATTCACAAGAAATTGGAGTTAATCAAGAGATAAAAATGAAGGAAATATGGTGTGATGGTAACTGAATAGGAAAGGCAAATTCTAATTCAGTGGTACTGTTCATATGGTAAACTGGTCAACTTTGAAAATTCTTAATAAATTCTAGGAAGTTCTAAAATTTGTGAAAATTTTCAAGCAAGTAGAATAACATGATCTCTAATTACCTCCTAATTTTAGTTCAAGATTCATTTATTCATCCCCTCAAATAAATCCATGATATGAAACTTTCTAGAATAATTAATTAGTTATGCATAATCAAAATTTTGTTACCAAGTTTTGGTGCAAAACCTACTTGAATCGAATCCAAATGATATGAAACTTTCTAGAATAATTAATTAGTGCCTTAAGGACTTTCAAATTAAATTTTAGCCCAAATTTTATCCATTTAGTCTTTTAGGTGTCACCAAACCTCATGTATAACAACGAAAAAAAAAAAACTTTTTTGAATAGTTCTCCATAATTTCAATATGTGAAAGGTGCAGCTATTGAACTCAAAATTTAACATAATTTGGTGCAAATCAACTTTGATATATTAACATTAAATCTACCAATGATCATAAATCTATCTACTTAATTTTTCACATTTTCAATTCTCTCACAAATTACATCTTCTTAAAACTAAAAGTTAACTAAATGGATTTCAACATACCAAAATTTGAGTTTGGCCTTATTCACTCATACTTATACTTCAAGAAGCTTTCTATTACATAATAAAATTAGCTCAAACTCTTGGTTGGTCAGTTCTTTATGTATGAGGAAGTTTATACACATGCAATGGAAGTCTTGCACTACATCATAATATTTTCTAAGTTACATGACAATATATCTTTGATGCTTAAATTCTTATCTGATACATTAAAATATCATAGCTTCCAACTAATCAAGCCTCTTTGGCTTTGCTCCTTTAAAAGATCTAAGAGGCTATTTCTTTTTGCTTATCCTTATTGATCCATAAAAAATGGTTAGTAAGATATATGATGAGATAAAAAGTTTGAATAGCTCACTTTATCTTTCACACACACTATGGCACACATAAGTAAATCAAAGCACACAATATTATAATATGAATATAGATCATGGAATTATGCTAAAGTTGACACCTCTGACTTTGGTTAATAACCACATCATATTCAATATCATGATTAGGGTAGGATCACCATGTCCAAACCCTATAAGCTTTCATACATAACATCAATTGTAATCCACTAAGGCTCCATGTGAGATCTCACACCATCATACATAAACTCATAGCAACATAAGCATGAAAATTCATCAAGTATGCAATCACTAAGCATAAGCACACACATAGCATATAAGGAATTGAGAAGGAGCTACCTTGCTACATTAAGCTAATTTTTTTCTTGATTTCCCTTGCAATGGCAATATCTCTACTCTAAACTCAATCCTTGATAGCTCTTTTGGTAATATCCAATCCCTATACACATAGGATTCATTACTATCATTATTATTAGAAAGTCCCTATAGAGATTTTAAGAGAAATGTAATTCATTAATAACTAGTGCTTAGCTTCATTTCATACCCTTACTTCAACTATTACTTTAATTGTCTTTCTACTATAATCCTACTTGTCAATTTAAATTGGGTTTCATTAACCTTGCATATGCTCCAATGCCTTTTCTTTTATATAGGATTCTCCTTATGCTTCTTTACTCTTAGCTAGAATTGATTACACAATACTAAATTTCTCTTTACTTGCCTTCCTTATTGTAATTCTTGAAAGCTCTTCTTTAGCTTTATACAGTTAAGGTGCTTATTACCCACTGACTTAGCTTCATTAGTTCACTTAGACCACTTTCAAGTCTATTTAAAGGAGTTAACGGATAAGAACAACCCATATAGTTATAGCTCTTATATAAAAGGTTATCACTAGCATACTCATCATCTTATAGTACCCTAAAAATTTCACTTCTTTCCTAATCACCACTTAACCTCAAATTCCTAAAAAAAGAAAGCACAACCTATTAAGAGTTAGACTTCTTTATATTTATATGCATACATATACTCTTATTTTAAAAAAATATTCACTTCATAAACTAATACTCTTTCCTCTATTTAACCCTTTATTAATCTCAACTCAACAAATTTCCAAACAAAATCCACATCAACTAGCTATTAACAACACCATAGTCATGTTACACTTAATTAAGATTCCATTAGCCATAATTCCCTACATTGCTAGAAAAATTGCCTTATAGTACCAAAATTTTCACTCTTCTCTCCACATAAGGTCTAACAGCAACACAACTAAGCAATAAAGAAAATAAAGGAATGATTTCATCTTACCTAAGCCAATAATGAACAATTAAGGACGAAGGAAATTAACACCTTTCCAACCCCACGCTAGGATGTCAGATCAAAGATGAAGGGGGAGACAAATACACACTCAGAGATTAGACTTCCTCTATAAAAATATAGAAGAACATAGTGAAAATTTTTTGTAAATAATACAAAAAATGGACAAAGAGATTCACAGTGGTAGAGAATAGAGTCCTTTCACTTGGTGCCCTAAACACTGGTGCACAAAGCAGAGGAAATCTCATCAAGGCTGAAGCATTCTAGCTTGATCACACTGGAAAAATTAAGAGGGCATTGGGAATTGAATGAGAAAGGAGTTGGATAGTGAGAACAAGTGGAGGGAAGAATAGTTCCGTCGCCACTAGAAAAGCCACTGCACACCACATGTTAGTATAGGAAAAAATGATAGGAAGGGAAAAAGGTGCATTTTGAACATAAGGTTATGTTTGGATGGATGGCCAAGGAATGAATGACCTGAACTGGAGTGACTAACTTGGTGTGTCATTATGTTTGGAAGTTTTTTTATAGGGTGGAATGGAGTGGTAAGGGAAAGACTCCAAGACCCCTCCTTGTCATCCAAAACCCCTATTTTTTTGTCCTTTCAAATTAGAGGGTCAATGATGAAATGAAGTGGCTAAGTGATGTATTTACTATGATACCTCTTTTGCTTAAAAACTTCTTATAATAACTTTATATTTATAAGGGAAATATTATAAAAATAATATGTAAGTCCTTTTATTACATTAATAACCCTCTCCCTTCCTATTATTAAACTTCCAAACAAAGAAGTGACACACTCCTTGCCACTTCACTCCCTTCTATTTATGGCCATTCTATTCCATCCTCACCAAAACTCCCAAACACAGCTTAAAACTTGAGGCGGGAGGGAAGGGATGAGGCTCAACCATTGGACCAGCCTTCATTATAATTCTCCACATGATGAAATCTTGTACCTTACTTAACTCTTTTTTTTTTTGGCCTATAATCCTTTATTTATTTAATTTTTTTTTTATTTAGCCCCGCTTACTTTCTTACTTCCTTCCTTAACTAAATATTATGTAATTAGTTTATTAATACTTCAACAAAATTATTAAAAGAAAATTTCCTAAGTGTTACACTAATAATTTTTTCTATTATATTGGATATTTTGTTTATACTATTTGCTTGAGGATTAGTTGTATGTGTATGTGTGAGTATAGATATATAATTATTTTCACTTGTTCCTTATACTTCTTATTTATTATTAGTTAATATTTTTATTAATGTTGTGATCAATGTTGTCAAAATCGCAATTCTAGGCACTCGTTTTTTGGGGGGTAAACTCGTATCATAAACTTGTAATGTAGAATCGTAAGAGTTTACCTATAATAGTAATTAACTATTGAAATATATAATTATATCATTAAAATTAATATTTTAAAATTCAAACTAATTTTTGAATTGGTGACGGTAATGATCAATGGTCTACTAGTATGACTATAGTTAAAATGGTGATAACTAAACATAAATATTTTTTTAATATTATATATTAAAATTTAAATATGATAGGTATTAATAAACAAATACTAATAATTTGAAATTTGAATTAAAATTATTTATACAATTATAAATATAACTATTAAAGACTATTTTGTTAAAATAACTAAATTAACAATATATTAATTTCATATTATTTTTGGGTAAAATATCATATGATAAATATTTAAAAAGAAAAAAAATTAATATAATAATATTTAAATAATTTAGATTAAAACACAAAATAGATATCCTTTTAAATAAATTTAAAATAAAATTCTAAAAATAGGTGCAACAAATTATATGATGCTAGTTATGTGCAAATTGACACCTTTTTTTGTGTGCATGTTCAAATTGTCTAAGTTCTATTCTTTTTGAAATTATAAAAGATGAAGATCAAATATATATATATATATATATAAAACGTTGCACGCATATTCATAAGAATGATGTTGGATTAGTGGTATGACGCACTGCCACAACTAGTGGTGTTTGAGTTTAAGACGTGGAGGTAACATTTTTTAAAACTATAAAATGATGAAGAGCCAATATATATATAATGTTGTTTATATATACATAAGGATGATGTTGGAGCAGTGACATGATATGTTTCAACGATTGTTGGTGGTTGAGTTCAAGATGTAATGATGAAACTTTTTTTCGTAAATCAAGAGGAAGCAACCAAGTTGCAGCGAGTTCACACCGACTTTGTGTGACGTCTGAATTAAGTACTGAGTCAACTCAATTTTTTCTCCTAGAAACACAAACTTGCCGAGTCAACTAAGTTGACTCGCGAGTTTGACAACTTTGGTTGTGATATTAATTTTTTAAAAACAAATGCGTGTATTTGATTTAGTTATTTCATGTTTTCGTTTTTATTGAAATCCATGCTTAGATATTATAATTAGAAAAAAGAGTATGCTTGCACAATATTATTTGATGTTTGATAATATTGATTCTAAATATATATTGAGTAATATATACTTTTGATTAAATATTAAATTTTTACTATAAAATATTAATAATAATTTTTTATGATATATCAAATATCTTAATTAACTTTTGAGTCCCTCAATTTTTTTTCTGGCTTCCTCGCACATTTGGCCATTGATTTACCACTTAGGCTCCATACAAACTATGTTCTTGGAGGCTCACGTGAGATGAAAGAAGGGAGAGACAAAGGCGAAGCTGAAATAGAGTTGAAATTTGGATTTGTCACCATCGTACACAACAAGAAAAATGAGTAAGTGTTGCGTATTCTAGAGCAACCTCATCGCGGGGTTATTTTATCTGTTATCATTCTAGAGATAAAAGAAAACAACTTGCCCGCACTATGTCAGATATGTGTATATAGACCGAAGCAGATATGCCATATTCTTCACCCAAATTTGTTGATTAAAATGTATTTAAAAGATATAAATAATGATTAAGTGCTAAAAAATGTGTGATTACATATTGTTCTTAAGGGGATTATTGTCTTCGCTACGTCTGCTACAAGATATATAACAAATTACCCCCACAAGTTTTTTCAAGAGCACAGAAATTTACAGATAACAATTTTTAGAAACTCTGAAAAAGTTTTTAAAGAATATATTAAAAATTCTGAGAGAAGAAAAGAATTTTAATTTTTCTGTACTTTTTTAATTTGTTTAAAGCAACAGAAAAGGCTCCTCTCTCTTGGATGAATTTCCTGAAGAGTTGAAAGACATCACGAGCCACACTCAATTTTTAATTAAAAAAATATATATTGAAATTAAACCCGCCATTGACTTTGCCTTGCAATACTGGGACTGACTCGCTCATTGAATTTCTTGTAGGTATTTTCCTTGGCAACTATAAGGTGAGAAAAAAAAATGATATGTTACCTGTTCAAATAACCATTAATGCAAGATAGCATGAGGCTCTATCTTGTTTCAATGATTGTGTGGCGCTTTGCTTTATCTCTTCCTCTTCCTATTCCCGTGCACTCGGCGTCGCTCCCTTCCTTACTTCAACGGCCGAACACAACATGTCCCCAAATTTTTTTCTCCCTTGAGTCACCAGGAGGGTGGCATGAATGGATGGCAAATCAATGGCCATGTGTGCAATCCACATCATCTCTGTTAGCCATCTTATCAGAATTCGGATGATGGCAGAGGCGGAGGAAGGGAAGGCCAGCATATGCCAAGGCTCCCCAAATTCCATCTAATGTGTATGTGTGTGTGTGTATATATATATATATATATTATATAGTGTGTAAATTAGATTTTTGGCCCCATATATAAGATAATTTTTATTTGACCCCTCACATTACTTACAAAATATTAAATGGTGACTTTCAAATAAAAAAAATTCTATTTAGCTTTTTCGTAATGCATTTTTATACTTTGTTCTTTATTTATCTAGACTCTTTTTCAAGTCTTCATTTAACTTTATTCAATTGAGTTGACATGTCTTTTAATAAATAAAATTATAAATTTGGTAAGTACAGTAAATTAACTTGTAAATATATCCAAATTCATATTAAATTGACTCGTTTTTTAAAGATATAATTGTAGATAATAAACTTATAAGTTTGACAATCATATTCATAAGTATTTTGATAGTGAAATTAATATTAATATATCAAATAATATATTGTGCAATACTCATTTAAATTTAAGCTTATTTTTAAATTTAAGAAAAAAAATGATATATTATTAGTAAATTAATTTTATTTAGTTTAGCTGCAGAAGATAATCACGCTGAAGCGACCTGAAGCTTGAATGACGCGGGTTGCAATACCTTTATCACTAATCTGTGATGGAGTTTATTAAAACGCACACCACTGTATTTTTCACCAAGGCGTGGCTTAAAACTAAAGCTAAATAATGAATATCATTAGAGGAATAAGAAGGTGAGTCAGCTATACTGTTGAAATCACCTCAAAATCCATTTGCTAAAAAATTATATTATACAGATTTAAAAATAAAAAACAAAAGAATAATCTAACGGTGAGAGATCGTTCTCCTATATTAATATTTGATCACAAAAGAAGAACATGTTAAGATCTAATGATATAGACTGATTCTACCCCAGATGAAGAGGAAGGTCTTGGATAGGACAAAACCATCTGATCCAGTGGAATAAGCGTCTTAATTACTCATCTTCTCCATTCTCCAAGTTTCTCAATTCTGATTCTATGGAGAAGCCTATGAACTTGTTTAACTATTACATGTTGCTGCAGAGAGAGGTGTTAGGAAAAAAATGTGATATTTAATTATGTCAAAAATACAAAAATGATATTTAAATTATGTCCAAAATATGTAAATGAAAATAGGTTAAAATTCTGATTAATATTTGCCCAATGTGAAAACCCCCAAACATGTTTTGAATAGAAAAAGAGAAAAGTATTATTTTGCTTCTCTATTTCTTTAGTTTAGTTTTATTTTGATCTTCTACGAAATGAAAATCTCAAACTAATTTATCATTTTTTAATTTAGTCTCATTTTGGTCCCCTGCAAAATTAAAAATCTAAAAACTATCCTCTGTTTTTTAGAATCTAACCTAAACTAGTCTCTCTCATTTAATCATATAAATAATGAATAAAATACCATTTTGATCCTTTATTTGTCACAAAATTATTATTTTGTTCTTTCATTTATCACAAAATTGTCATTTTGATCTCACATTTATTGAAATATTTAAAATGGTTTTGCATTCATTAGAAAATGTTACATTTGATTCTTTACACTTCAAAAAAAAAAAAATACTATATTTATTTATTTAAATTTAGAGTTTAGGGTTTCATAAAAAGACTAAATTTTGTAGTTTTCAACAAGTGGAGGCCAAGTATGACAATTTTTAATGAGTAAGGATTTTAGGCATTTTAATAAGTGAGGGATCAAATGACAAATTTATAATAAATGAAGGACCAAAAGAAATTTTTCTCCATAAATAATATTATTTTTTTCACATACTTAACAAATAAGTTGTTCAAATTCCCACCAGTAAAACACTAGCGAGAGAAAATGCAAGGACAAAAAGGCAAATTTCAATCAATATCTAGCGTATTTCCACTATGCTTCTCTATGATTAGTCTCATCACTTTAAAATTTTTCCTCATTATTAGTCAAACAATGCTGCGGTCGGCATGCATGACCAGCATCTTTCCGTTTACTTGACAAATTTCCATGCCACAGGTCAATTTTTTTTTTTATCATCTTAATTTTTTTAAAAAAATTAACCATTTAGTTCTCAAATTCCATAAATTTTGAATTTGTTCCTATAAGTTTTTTCAAATTGATCCCTAAAATTTGAAAACGTTTTGAAGTTGGTCCCCGCGTCCAATACCGTTTTAAGGCCATCCAATTTTGATGACAAGGCTAACAGAGATGATATAGATTGCATATGTGCGAGGGTGTTGCCAAGGGGGCAGCATATGCTAGGCCCCCCTAAATTCCTAATATATCTATATATATATATATATAGAGAGAGAGAGAGAGAGAGAGAGAGGTGGTATATGTTGTAATTTAATTTTTTACCCCATATATAAAAGATGAAATTTTTATTTGATCCCTTATATTACATACAAAACATTAAACGGTGGCTTTTAAATAAAACAGAATTTAATTTTCCTTTTTAAACTTTTTATAATGTGCTTTTATGATATGCTTTTTGTTCCTTTAGTATTTTTTCATGTTATTTAATCTAATGTCAATTCAGACAATTTTTTTTTCCGCTTTCTGTTCTCTTTAAACCTCTAACCTTCATTTTTTAGTGTTCAGTCAACCACATATATATACACAACTTTAGGTAAAGACTTTAGAACTTAGTAGCATTATTCACATTTCATACATTTACTTCATCTTCTTGCATACCTTTCAATCCCAACTAGTCTCATAACCCATACACAACGTATTCATTGTAAAATATAGCTAAAGATCAATCCAGGAAATAAAGACATAACGAAGGAAAGTAAAACTTAAAATAAATATTTAATGAAAGAAAATATAAAACAAGTTTTTTAGTAAGGTTGGGAATGCTATATGCTCACCTAAATACCATATCTTGACTACGTCGAATTTCATCTTCTCAGCTTTGTCTGGCTAAAACGCCTTAAAGACTCCTTAGCTAACTCACTTTCTTCCTGCTCCAAACGATGGATATATTATTCAGGTTTAATTTTAAGCCAAGCCTTAGTAAAATATGCAGTGGTGAACGTGTTGAAGGACTTCTTCACATATAAATGCGAAAATCATAGACTAAATGAAGCTGCTAAGCTATGGTAGTGAACTTACTAGGTGGCGTATCAGCTGTGCCAGTAGTTGCTGTCATGCATATCTCTGAAGGTTAAACAGGTCGCTTCAATGTGATTATCTTCTGCACTGCAGCTTATGCTATGGTAAACCTATCATAACTTCACAAGTTAAAATATCTTCAAATTATTAAGTATATTCTATGGAAAGTTGAGAGTTGATGATAGATTGTGCACTAGATTCTTACGAGTCTTCGCTATTAATGTGAATTTTCAGTTTTTCTTCCTTTTATGTCCCTATGTTTCATGTTATAATCCCTGATCACTTATATTTATCAACTGTTATTTAAAAAAAAATATCAAAATTAAACAGAAACTTTAAGATCGCCACACACTAAATGTATCGTTTATTGCAAGAGTTGATTCTATTATGGGTTTACGCTTTACCTTCAACTCCTAAGCAAGAGCTTAGGGCGTTCATGTTTGCACTAAAACTTATTGCATTAGGCGAAGCAGCTGAAGTTCCAACTTTAATAAATTTTTTTTTGGTATCAATTGAATGAAAAAATAAAGAAAGAATGTACCAAAAATAATATTGAAAATGAAAATCGCACCACTGCAGGAACTGTTTATGATCTTTGGTGGACTACAGCTTCCTTGGCTGGCGTCGTTAGAGCTATCTTTTGCTTAGCCTCATCTTCATGGTCGCCAACTTTCAAAATTTCATCTCTTGTTATAGGAGCTTAGTATATATTATTCTTCTCCGGTATCATTTGATATTACCCTGAAATCCACCCACAGGAAGCCCTCTTACTACCATTTATAGGGTTTTCAAGGTGGCTATTCAGAAATGTAACTTGCCATACCAATGTTCAGAAGAAGATTAGTACAATAACACTCGAGGTCTAAATGTCTTAGATGATCGATTTTATCGAAGAAGAAATGATGAGGTTTACTTGTCGCCATCATTTTTGTTGTTCTTGGACAAGGATGCTATAATTAGGAACAACTCCGATGCTGAAAGGGAAGAGAAAAATGATCATGTAGTGTTTTGTACACTTAAGCAAGTGAGGGAAGTGAAGAGCCTTTATCCTATGGTACTTATGGGGTTCATATTCTTAGCATACAGTTTCGTTTCAGCTTCTGGGAACACTTAACTCTGTTCAGCAAGCAAGCAATTTGGACCCTCGTGTTGGTAATTTCGAAGTTTATATTATAATTTTCTTTGCACTCGAATCTTGGATTGCTTCTGTGGTCAGAACAATCCAAACGTGAATAAAACTGGTGAACCCAATTAGCAGTATCAGTATTTGCATGATTTGTTCAGTACTTTGTATTGTCACAGCTTGGCTAGTGGAACATCATAGGCTGTCTCTAATTATAAAAGAGTAAGTCCGGGAAAGTGCAGATGCAGATAATGCTATTATCCCTTAAGCATCATGGTATTAACTCTACAGTATGTCCTCCTAGGGCTAATGGAAGGATTTACAGAAGATGGGCTTGAGACTTTAATGTGCGATCAAGTGTCTAAATCAAGGAGGAAATTCTTCAAAAGAGGACTTATATGTTGCTTTCCTTTTCATCCCAATTCTGCAATCACTCAATCGAAGATTTTCTTTATTCATTGTAAATTCTTCTTTTAAGAACCTTTGTATTCTATTCCTTTATTGAAAGATGAATTAAAATCCAAATATATACTTGCCAACTAAGGATTCTGGCCCAAGCAGAAGAAAGCAAAGCTAATTAATTATAATTATTGCCGGCATCAGAATAATCACCTATCGATTTGACTATTGTTTATGTGTTTACCAAATAAGTCTATAAAAATTAATTATATGTCATTGAAAATAAAGCATCTTATTGCTCCATTTAAATGAGTTTCGTGCTTATACTGAGGAATTAACCATAATACACTTAATGAATTTGAAAGAAGGTAAAGTCAAACTTCGCTTTTCCATTGCAATCAGTATTAGCACTAAATAATGCCTCATATTGAACATACTATGCTCTTCCAAGCATTCCGAAATGGAAGTTGTAAATTTTTCTTTATTTAGAATTCGTTTCACATGTCATATAATATTAAACATTATCAATTTTGGCAAGAATTCATATTGAATCATTGACTTCCTTAAACTCAAAAGAAAGCTAGGAGAGAAGGAAAATTATACTTTTATCTCTTAACCTTCCTTAATTTAGTGTGCACTAGTGATGGAAGAGAGCATGTAACTCCTTTTATTGGCAAAGATAGAGACCAATTTTTAGATAAATATTTATCATTGGATAACTTTCCATTATTATCCCATAACTCTTTATTATATAATAATTTCAAATTTCAAAGTATCCCATAACTACTTTTTAACCAATTCGATTCAAATGGCTCATTATTGATAAACACAAAGAAACTACCAATTAACCAATAAAAAATTAGCTCATTTAATTTTTTTTTATTTAATAAATTAATTACTTATTTAAGGTCACTTGGATCACTTAAGTCTTACAAAAGTAATTTATAGTGGATCATAAACGCAGCAAAATATTGTTATATAAAGTTAAATATCATGAAAGTTTGATCATATTGTATTTGATACATATTGTTTCATATTTGTATTGAGTATAACATGATATATATACTTTGAAAGGAGAAGGGCACACATTACTTTGTTTGTATGTGAGATATAACACAAAATATAGTCCTCTTGCACTTCATTCATTCATGACAAAGGATATTTAAACTTACAAAAATTTATTTATCCATGCTTACAAGCTTCTAATTGTCTCCTTCATTGTTTTCAAACTCGTGAATCAACTCAATTGACTTGTTGAGTTTACATTTGCAGGTGACTAAAACAATTTAACTTGGACATAAACTCAGAATCACCATTGACAGTTTCTATCGAGTTGAGTTGTAGGCCTAAATCAAGCAACCCAAACCTGTTTTTCTTTCAAAAAAAAAATCTTTAGCAAACCCAACAACCCAACCCAGTAGCCAAAAAAAAAAAAAAATCAACAGGCACTGACCCAAAATGCACATTGCACGCATTAGGAATTCTTCAACAAATTCCTTTGGCAAAATGCTAAAAGACAAAGACAAAAGAACAAATTCTGCATCATCTTCCTCATCCGTCGATGAAACCATGTGTTGTGCCCAACTACATTATAGCAGAGCAGCAATGGTCTATTAGATCAATAGCAGTGGTCAGTGCTTTTTTATAACCTCACAATCACTGGAAATTTTTGTTGTTTATGATTTGGAGTCTTGCAGTCACCAAAGCCTTTTGCAATTCACGATTTCAAGTCTCGCTGCCTCACCAGAGATTGTTCTGTCTTCTGTGTACTGCCATCTATGATTATAAGTCCTTATTCCACTATTTCTTCACATTAATCCCCCTTCCTTTCAACAATTTGGTGGCTGAAATAGATGATGATTGTTGCATGCTTAATGTTCTATTCTGTCTCCACATGAATGAGTTTTAAGTGAAAGTTTGCATGGTAAAATATGGAGAATGGACAAAAACATTTATACCAGGAAAATCAAATGGACAACAAGAAAGGGAGGTTATTTGATCCCAACTAGAAAAAGAAATGTTAGAATGCCATATTTGCCTTCTTGGTTTCATTCTTTTAGCTGTTGTTCCAAATGTAATTTTAAAGACCTACTCTTTAATAATGCCTGAAGACTGAATCTAATTTGTTTGTTGCAAAGTAATATATCATTTAAAAACTAAATGAAAGATAGCCATATTTTTCTTTTAATCTGGTTTTTTAAGCAATTGTTCCAAATATAATCTCAAAAATACACTCTTAAAATTAGGTCAAGATTTTTATAGAAACTAAAGATCATACAGGTATGTATCTCTACAAGACTACAAATGTACAAATAAAATCTACAGATGAAAGTTATTTCACTATTTTTTCCCATTGTACCTTTTCTTTCCTTGTTTTATTATTGGTTATAGTGCTGGATTATTGGTGCTCCCTTGCTGCATCCCCCTTGAATTAAAATGAACTAGTTTAGTATTTGGGATGCATGTTATCCTAATCTAATTCTAGTATTTTTTTCCATTTACATAATCTGAAATTTTAAATTAATAAACATGTTTTAGTTGGTACAAGGAAATATGTCTTCAAAAGCTAATGGGAGTCCCCTTACCCTTACTCAAAAAATGTGGTTGCTAGAAGGAAGAATTTTTTTCGAAATGGGACTGATATAAGGTGGAAATATTGAATGGCAAAGTCGTGAGTGGAAGGATCTATAGGTTTAGACATCACTTAGCTGGCACTGAAGTTGATGTTGAAACTTGTGTGAGTGTTGGAGATGATATAAGGGCAACAATGTTTCAGCATGTCATTGAGGCTAAAAATTTATCATATAAAAGAAAGAAACAGTGGTTAGATGTTGGTGATGAGAAAAGTTAAAGTACCTAAGTGCAAGCTAACACTAAGAGTCGATGAATTTACTAAGAGGTTTAAGAAAAAATAACAGTAGGATTGGTAACTCACAATCAACCATTAATAACATATTTTAGAAAGATTTAAGAGAGGAAGCTTTCCAACAGGTGGGAAGGTTTTTTTACACAAGTGTTATTCCTTTTAATTGTATAAAAAATCTTGAGTTTATCAAGATGTGTGAGATTATAGGAAAATATGACCAAGGGTTTAAACCTCATTCCTATCATGAGATCCGAGAAAAGTACTTAAATATGGAGGTGAAAAACATGCAAGCTATGCTTGATGAGTTTAAAGAAGAATGGGATAAAGTGGGTTGTTCCATTATGTTTGATGGGTAGATTGATAAGAAAAGATGTTCCATTTGCAATTTCTTATTCAATAGCCCAAAAGGGACCATGTTTTTATATTCATTAGATACATATCATATATCTAAAACTATTGATAAAGTGTTTGTCATGCTTGATGAAGTTGTTGAGAAGGTGGGAGAAAAGAATGTTATGCAAATAATAACAAACAATGCTACAAATTACAAAGCAGTTGGACAAAAATTAATGAAGAAGAGGAAACACTTATATTAGATTCCATGTGCAACTCATTGCATTAACTTGATGTTGGAGGACTTTGAAAAAAAAAAATGGATTGCATAAAGAAACCATAGGTAGGGGCAAAAAAACACAATTTACATTTATACAAGAACAATGCTCATTAGCATGTTGAAAAATTTCACAAAAAAAAAGGACTTGATTAGGTTAGGTATGACTCGATTTGCCATAGCTTATTTGATAATAGGTTGTCTTCATGACCATAAAGTAGCATTGATAAATATGTTCAATTCTAATAAACAGAAAGACATTAAGTTTACCTCTAGTAAAGATGGAAAAGAAGTGGCAAAAATTATCATAGATAATAAGTTCTAGAAGAACATTGTGACTTGCCTCAGAGCTGCTGCTGCTCTCATTAAAGTTCTACGCTTGGTGGATTCTGATGAGAAATCAACAATGGGATTTATATTTGAAACAATGGAAAGTGCAAAGGCAAAAATTAAAATGAACTTCAATAATGTTTCAAATATATAAATAGAATGTCTTGTGTTGTTGTTTTTACTCATTAATTTTGTATATATATATTTTTCACTTTATAATTGATCATTGTAGATACCAGCCTATATTAAATATCATCACTGAAATATGGGAAGCTTAATTACATAGGCCTCTACATATAGTTGCATACTACCTCAATCCTCATTTTCACTACAACCATGACTTCAAAGCTGACTATGAGATTAAGCAAGTGTTGTATGATTGCTTAGCAAGATTAGTTGAAGATCCTAAAGAGAGAAACAAAATTGAGTTCCAACTCACTAACTTCCATTATGCAAGAGATATATCTTGTCGTGAAGGTGCAAATTCATTAAAAACAAAAAGGTCCCTAGCAGAATTGTGGGATGACTATGGAGACGGATGCCCAAAACTTCAAAAATCTGCAATTTGGATTCTTTACTTATATTCTAGCTCTTCTGTGTGTGAACATGATTAGAGTGCTCTTGAGATGGTAAGTAATTATACTTGATTTGATGTAAAATTGTAATTTACTTTGCTTTTTCATTTTGTTAGGGCATTAGAATACTTAACTTGAGCATTTTTATTTTGTTTATATTTATATGAAGAGAAGAAATCACTTGCTCCAAAAAAAGATGAACAATTTGGCATTTGTAATGTGCAATTTGAAGCTAAAAGGCAAGCAATCAAGGAGAATTCATGAATATGACTTTGATGATATTCATTTTGATGATGAATGGATAACTAAAGGGAGTAGAAGTGATGTTAATATTGAGGATGAGGAAAAAAATGATGACGATGAGGTTCTTCCACCTCTTGTGCCCATGGCAGAACCGGTGATGATTTTGTGGTTAACTTGAATGCTAATATAAGTGGTGAACCTTATAAAAAGTTAGCATTGGTTAATGACTTTGAGGATGAGGAGGAAGAAAATGATGGTTGTGAGGTAGGCAATGGAGATGATGAAGGTGAAGACCCTGGAAATGATGACAATCTGGGAGGATTTGAAGAATCATGGTGAATTTTTATTGTTGATTTTTATACTTAGTGATGTTGAATGAGAATTAATGTATGTAGTTTATTGAAATTTATTTTTAGACTTAAATGACAAGTATGAAACTATGGATTATGGAGTATGTATAAATTTTATTTATGTTTTTTTTTTATATGGTTATGTTCAACATGTATTCAATAATATCTGTATGTAAACTCTTACAAGTCTATATTACGAGTCCACCCCTCCAAACGAGCCTACTTAGAATCATGATTTTGACAACTTTAGTCTTCTGAAATCAAACCCTGTTCTACACTATCTATTCACCATGCATATTTCATACTATACTATACTATAATGACATATTTCAATCCATGTTTTCATAACACTGCAAAAAGTTGTGACCGCTGCTATATGTATTACTTGCAACTGACACACTCATAAGCTAAAGCCATAATGATTAATGGCTTTAGTTGCTAATTACGCTTATTGTGGGTAATTACAACTTGTAGCAGCAATTGCTACAAGTTGCAGATAATTTAGCTACACTTGATGTAAAGCAATTCCATGGTAACCATAGCTAAACCTTCGCCTCAATTAGGCAAGGTTATAGTTGAACCATAATTCATTTTCAACTAGCAAATAGAATACACCATAAGATTGATTCCAACATGGCCATAATATAACAACAATACACCAATCCATATTATCATCATAAAAATCTCATATTCAAACATGTTTAAACTATTAATCATCTCAAGTAATTTAAAGGTAATATGGTTATAATATAATAACAATACAACATAGTCTTTAAAGTAGTGCAACATTACAAAATCTACTAATTTTTTTCATTATTCACTCAAAGAAGGATTTGCTACACTTAATCACTATCCACATGATCTAATACTTGAATTAGTATGAGAAATTGTAAGACACTTATCGAGAACATATTACAAGGTATGACTAGCAATAATAACTTATTAAAATAAAATATAATGTATATATTAAAAATATTACAAATGATGTATGTAAAAGCGACAAGATCAAATGGTATATGACCCTGAAAGTTTTGCATAAATAACCATGCTTCTTCCGATCGCAGCTAATTAACCGTGTTTTAGGTGGACCGCAGCTGTACCGCAATTTTCTGGAATTATATTTTATATAAACTTTGTTACTTTCGTCAAAAATACTTCAAATTAACCACATTTGTACTGAAACTGGCCATCGCAAAATAATTATATTAGGATGTCCTGCTAACAAAATATGTGCATAAAAAAAATCATGCAAGAGTTAACTTTTTAATAAAACGTTACAGAGATATCCCAAAGTAGGTATCAAGAAATTTTATTTCATCTTTAAATGAATATTTTAATGTTCTGTTTTAATGTAATATGGTTAAGTACACTTTTTTTTGTCATCTTTATTGACTTTTGTTGAAAATATATAAATTTTGTTCCTATTACATATATATTTATATATATATATATATATATATCTTTTTATTTGTAAGGCAAATAGACTTTTAGATGTATATTTAGATTAGAAGTATACAAATTTGACTTTCAAACAACGTGATTTTTAAAATTTAATTTTGGTAAAATTTTTATATGATTGTAATTTATATTTAAAAATTAATTTTTATTATCAATATTATTCAGTCAAAATAAAATTATTTTTTTTATACAAATGAGAGTCTTGACAATAAAAAAATTTAAAGACTTTAACATTAAAGCAAACAAAATTATTTATAAAATAAATTTTTATTTTACTGTCCAAATAAAAATTTTTAACTATTAAAATATATAAGTTACAAATTAAACATATTGTTAGATTTTTAATTTTAATTTTATTTAAAAATTTAATTAAAAAAAAATAATGATGATAATCCTCCTAATTTTATCGGCTGAAAGGACAAGTGATCGTCCTCTTGACGTCACTTAAAACTAAAAAGGTGAAAATTCAGCTTCCTTAGAACAATAACCCAACTTTTGATGGTCATGGCGTGAATTAAAATTTTAAATTGGTTTATTTGTCCATGTATTGTATAAATATTATAAAAATTTATTTTTTTTATATATCAATATATTTTAAATTAATAATATTTACAAATTTTAATAAAAAATTAAATTTAATAATATATGTGATATAAAAAAATGATAAATTAAAAAAATTATAAAATTAATTATATAATATTGGTGGGTAGAAGTATCGATAATAGATTAAAGCACCAAAATAAATTATTTTTTATTTTAAATTTTATCAAGTTATATTTATAGTTCTCTATTAAAAAATTTAAGTGATAATTAGTTAATTAATTTATTATTTTTTCGTTCACTCCAAGAAAAAAAGTTCAAACTTCAAAGAAGTATCAACTTAAGATGTGATTAATTAATTTATTAATTTTTTTATTCACTTTATAAAATTTTCACACTTTGAAAAATTTTTTAATTTAAAATATAATTAATTAATTTTTTAATTAATTATTTTATTATTTTTTTATTAACTACAAAAAAATTATAAAAATTAATTATTTCATTATTTTTTTTGTTCACAAAAAAAAATTTATATATTTTAAAAAATTCTTAATGCATGTATAAAAAATTAAAGAGTCATGTATGAGGAGCTAATATTTGATCAATATAACTCTCATTAGTTAAATGAAACTCTCAAGTTAGAGGAAACATACTTTGTTTATATATAATAGATAATATATTATAAATTTTAATTATTTATCATGATTTAATGATCAATTTTTTCATTTAAAAAAAAGTTATCACAATCATTTTATTACGTTTTCTCAAAATTGTAAAGTGAATGTTTCTCTTCTTTTTTTTTTTTTTTTGGCCAAGAAAGTAAATCTTGCATAATTGAAAAAAAATAAATTATTAAATCTTTTAAAATTTTTCTAAAATTTTAAAATTTTAAAATGAATATATTAAATTTATTATATATAATTTTTCGTTTATGGTATACAACTGTACATCGCAATGAATTATGCCAATTTCACTATTCCTTCCTTATAGAACAAGTTAGTTAGCTGTCCCACTCCCTAGGTTGACCTCGGGATGACTTCTATTCTTTCCTTTATTTTATATATAAAATTTCTTTTTATGTAATACAAAAAATTATAATAAATTTATAATTCTTTTAATAGTTACAATTAAATATTCTTAAAATATGTATAGTTATCAATACTTTGCAAAATTATTCAGGTTTTAATAGTTATCACTTACCCTTGTAGATGAAGAAAATTTACGTTGATGTTCACTTCCTCTTTCAAATATATGAGATATCTACTAAAATTTTTATGATATCTCGCTGTATCCTGGCAATTATAAGAAAAATTTAAAGTTTAAAACAACAAAACTAAAATTATTAAAATTAAATTGTAACATATTTGGATCCAAAAAATTAATAATGGTGATCATCCTCCTAATTTTATTGGCTGAAAGGACAAGTGATGGGCCCATAGATCTTTGTATATTACTGTAGAGGAATCTAGATGAATGATTCATTTTTTTAAGTATCTTTTTATTTTATTATTTTAACAAAATATAAACCATTAGATTAGCCCATATTCCTAACAGAAAATCTGCAGTGAATTACCGGAAGATCTGAGCGCCAACTGATGGTGCTCCGAACATTACTAAAAGCTAAAAAGAAGGAAATTCAGCTACCCTGGAACAACAATCCAACTTTTGATGGCCATGCAAAAGAAAATTAATTATTTTTATATGTCAATATATTTTAAATAGATGATATTTGTAAATTAGTAAAAAATTAAATTAAATATTATATTATGATATAAAAAAATATAATAAATTAAAAAAATTTATAAAATTAGTTATGTGATAATTAGAGATAAGTGAAGCATATGTATTCGTTAAGAAGACATCATCATATATTATTTAATGATATATTATTTTTTTTATTTTAATTTTTATTTTATCAAGTTATATTTATAATTTTTTATTAAAAATTTTAAGAGACAATTAATTAATTTTTTAATTATTTTTCAAATTAAGTCTAAAAAAAGTTTGAATTCAAAAAATTTTTGATTTAAAATGTTGTTAATTAATTTATTAATCTTCTCGTTCATTCTAAAAATTTTTCAAACTTTAAAAAATTTTGACTTAAAAAGTGATTAATTAATTAATTAATTAATCACTTTATTATTTTTCTTATTACTACAAAAAATTTATATAAATTAATTACATCATTATTTTTTTTATTGACAACAAAAAATTTATATACTTCCAAGAATTTTCTATATATATATATATATATATATGAAAAAGATGAAGAATTATTGTATGAGAAGCTAAATAGTTTGATAATGTAACATTCTCATTAGTAAGAAACTTTCATGTTTAAAAGGAACATATTTACTTTCATATAATAGATAACAGATTATAAATTTAAAATATTTTTCATGATTTAATTATCAATTTTTTATTTAAAAAAATTTGATCACATAATCATTTTGTTATGTGTTCTCAAAATTGTAAAGTGAATCTTTCTCTTTTTTTGGGCCAAGAAAGCAAATCTTTCACAATTGAAAAAATTAAATTCTTAAATCATTTAAAATATTTTTAATTTGAAAATTTTAAAATGAATATCTTAAATTTATTATATATAATTTTTCGTTTATGGTATACAACTATACATCGTACTGAATTATGCCTATTTCACTATCATCTTCCTTCCTTGTAGAACAAGTTAGTTAGCTGTCCCCACTCCCAAAGTTGACCTTGGATGACTTCTATTCTTTCCTTTATCTTATATATATAATTTCTTTTTATGTAATACGAAAAATTATAATAAATTTATAATTCTTTTAATAGTTATAATTAAATACTCTTAAAATATGTAAAGTTATCAATACTTTGCAAAATTATTTAGGTTTTAATAGTTATCACTTATCTTTATAGATGAAGAAAATTTACGTTATAAGCAGGTCAATGATATTCATTCCCTCTTTCAAATATATGAGATAACTACTAAAATTTTTATGATATCCCATCGTATTCTGGCAATTATAAGAAAAATTTAAAGTTTACTACAAAAAAACTAAAAATATTAAAATTAAATTGAAACATATTTAGATTCAAAAAATTAATGATGGTAATCATCCTCTAAATTTTATTGGCCGAAAGGACAAGTGATGGGCCCATAAATCCCTTGCGGTAAATAATTTTACTGCATAGAGGAATATAGGGTTTAGATCTTAATGATTCATATATATATATATATATATATATATATAATTTTAAAAAAAATATAAACCATTTGATTAATATCAAGAGAATTTGATGGATTACCACGATCTGAGCTCCAAGTGATGCTCGTCCTGACATCACTAAAAGCTAAAAAGGTAGAAATTCAGCTCCCCCGAAACTACAACCCAACTTTTGATGGCCATGGCGAGAATCAAAATTTTAAGCTAGTTTATTTGTTTGCTCATTGCATAAATGTAAATGAAAATTAATTTTTTTTCATACATCAATATATTTTAAATCAATAATATTTATAAATTAATAAAAAAATTAAATTTAATAATATATTGTGATATAAAAATAAAAATAAATTAAAAAAATTATAATATTAGTTATGTGATATTAATAAAAAAAATGAAGACAATGAACTCATTAAGAGTGTATTATCATAAACTATTTAATTATATATTATTTTTTTATTTTAATTTTAAACTTATCAAGTTATATTTATAGTTTTTTATTTAAAAATTTAAGAGACAATTACTTAATTTATTTATTATTTTTTATATTTACTAAAAAAAAATTTAAATTTCAAAAAATTTATAATTTAAGATGCAATTACTTAATTCATTAATTTTCTCATTCACTCCAAAAAATTTTCAAATTTAAAAGAAATTATTTATAAAGTGGTTAATTAGTTCTTTAATTAATTATTTTATTATTCTTTTATTGAATACAAAAAAATTTATACAAATTTATTACATTATTATTTTTCTTTTTGATTACAACAAATTTAAGTGCTACAAAGAATTCTTTATATATATATATATATAAAGATGAAAAGTCATTTCATAAATAGCAGATAATTTGATTAATGTAATATTCTCATTAATTAAATGAAATTCTCCCATTAAAAAGAATATATTTTACTTTTATATAATAGATAATAAATTATAAATTTAAAATATTTGTCATGATTTAATGATCAAATTCTTTTATTTTAAAAATTTTGATAACATAATCATTTTGTTACGTAATCTTTCACAATTGAAAAAATTAGATTCTTAAATCTTTTAAAATATTTTTTTAATTTGAAAATTTTAAAACGAATATCATAAATTTATTATATATACTTTTTCGTTGATGGTATACATCGTACTGAATTATGCCAATTTCACATCATCTTCCTTACTTAACGAACAAGTTAGTTAGCTGTTCCCACTCCCAAGGTTGACCTTGGGAAGACTTCTATTCTTTCCTTTATTTTATATATGCAATTCCTTGTTTATGAAACACGAAAAATTATAATAAATTTATAATTCTTTAATTGCAAAATTATTTACGTTTTAATAGTTATCACTTGCTCTTATGGATGAAGAAAATTTACGTTATAAGCAAGTCAATGATTTGCACTTCCTCTTCCAAATATATGAGATAATTACGTAAATTTTTATGATATCTCATCCTATCGTAGCAATTATAAGAAAATTTTAAAGTTTGCTACAACAAAATTAAAATTATTTAAATTAAATTGTAACATATTTGGATTCAAAATATAAAACTAAACAGATAAGTTGATCAATTTTTCGTTTATGTTAGTAAGAATATTTTATATAATTCTAATATTGTATAATTTATTCAATTTTTATTAATTAAAAAGATCAATCGGATTTTGCTCGTCCGTCTTCCTAGCCGTCTTCGTTTTCTTCTTTTATATTTAACG
This sequence comes from Delonix regia, assembly GCA_037074485.1. Taxonomy (NCBI): domain Eukaryota; kingdom Viridiplantae; phylum Streptophyta; class Magnoliopsida; order Fabales; family Fabaceae; genus Delonix; species Delonix regia. Next base: position 1,816,586 of record CM073460.1, on the reverse strand, counting down.
AAATTTCACTGAGCTGCAAGCATTGAGAAAAGAACTCAAAGCTCTTCCTTAATCCATTGAGAGTTTGGCGAACCCCGAGTTTGATGTTCAATAGCTCAAGCTCCAGCGGCGCCTCGCCGTCGCTGCAGAACGACGAGAGCCAGTGGGAGATGAGGACCAGTGGGCGCACGATCAGGATCACTGTCTCCCACGATTCCTCTCAGCACGAGCTCTATCTCCCTGCTGAATCTACTTTCGGTAAGTCTCTTCTCTTCCATATGCGATGTCCCTTCTATTGTACGGGAATTTGAAGCCTGAATTATTATTATTTTTTTGAATTTACTAATTGGATTGATTATGTTAGGGCTGTGAACCAACCAGGGTGAGGCTAATTACAGTCAAACTTGTTTATTTTAAATAGAGTGAGGCGAACTTCGAGCTCCAGAATTTAATCAGACCAACATTTGTAATCATTATATATTCTCTTAACAATCCTACCTTTTAAGTTCCTCAAACTAAAGGATTGAATATTTATCCTAGTGTGTTATTGATCAGATACTATCGAAGACCCAAATTGTATATCTAAAGTTGTAAGACCATAGAAGTGTGGCTGGACCTGTATTCTACTCATACTCAAATGAGTTGCACTTTAGTTATAATAATCTGTATATATGAATTGTGATGTTGGTAATGAATGATATGATAATATAATTAAATAAGAAATCAAGTATTTCTGGAAACGCACCGATGAAGCCTCCCTTTATCTGCTTGATGAAAGTTTATCCCAAATCTGGGGAGAGTGTGTACTTTATGTACATTCCTTTATAATCATTGGCCATACTTAAAAATCATGCAATATGTATGAATATGGAACTGCAATAAATTTTAAAGGCGAGTAAATGATTATCAATAAATTACTTTATATACCATAATGGACCTCACTCAATTCTGTTATTTGGAGCCATGCGTTTGTTTGATTAAAAAACTGAGTTAATTAAACATATATAATGTGACAGTATGAGTTTGCTTTGAATATTTGAATTTTATTTTCTCGGTACAAAAATCCATAGCTTTTGGAAAGATTTACTTTCGGCTAAGCCACTATTTCAGATACTGTAGTTTTCTTTTTGGTTTCCAGTTAGATCCCAAACTTGTGTCTAGTTTGTATAACAATTTTCTCTCAAAAAGCATTGTAACTTCTTTGTTGATCATTGGTTGTCATTTACATATTTTCTGATCATATATACTTGTGAGGCAGTGGATGTAATATAATAGTTGATGTGGTCCCGAGCAATTTGGCAGTGACATGATTTCTGAATAATATTTCAATGCAAAAAATCTATGAAAATATGTGCAAGGCTGCTAATTCCGGACATTTCAAATCAGAGAATATCTCATATTGTGAGAAAATACGTGGAAAAAGTTGATAAGATTGAAAATTCATGAATCTGATGCAAACTACATGGAATAAAGTAGCATTTGAGCAATTTAGCCTCTTTTTTTTGGTAATTTTTTTACTATTCAGAGCATATTAAAGTTTCATCCTGCATCATGATATTGACGGTTTCTTTATCTGGAATCTTTTCATGGAAACTGGAACATGTGGTAGAAGAAACTTGGACTATTGAATATATTATGGTCTTATGTATTTGCCTTAATTGGATCTTCAATTACAGGGGATGCAAAGAGATTGCTTGCACACAAAACTGGTTTAGAGCCTGAAGAGCAAAGACTCATCTTCAGAGGGAAAGAAAAACAGGATGAAGAGCATTTGCACTTGGAAGGTGTTAAGGAAAATACAGAGGTGTTTCTTTTTGAGGACGCTGCTAGCAAAGAGAGGAAACTTGAGGAAATCAGAAAAAGTTTTGATATGTTAAAAGCTTTTGAAGCTGTGGCTGGAGTCAGAGCAGAGGTGGATGAGCTTTCTGAGAGGGTGAGCCCTTGTTTCCAATTTTACTGCTTGCTGAAGAATTATATTAGATAGAGAAGGATCACTAGGCTGATTTTAACCTTGCAGCTGGCTGCCTTGGAAGTGGCTGTGAATGGGGGAACCAAAGTTGCAGAGAATGAGTTTCTTACATTGTCTGAGTTGCTTATGAGGCAACTGCTGAAACTGGATACCATTGAGGCTGAAGGAGAAGCAAAACTGCAGAGAAAAGCTGAGGTAGAATCTTTGGTGTTAAAATTCCTAATCTTAAATTTTAATTATTTGTCTTTTATCAATGTCATTTTCATGCAATCCCTTATATTGGTAAATTATAAGTCATGGATGATGATTGGTGACATTTCTTGATATTATTTTGTAAATTATAAAGCAGAATGGAATCATGTGCTATGACTTTTGTGAAGTAATTTGCACTATGATGCATCACACTTCTAGGTGTCTTTCTGATCTATTCTGATTGATGCTGTAGGGCTCAGTATAGTTCTAGCTAGTGGATGCAAATTTCTTTTGAACTTAATAAATTGTGTGTTAAGATTTTTGTTTCCTGGAAATGGATGGACTAGGTTAGAGGGCTGGGAGTGAATGATAATCTAGAAAGGATGTGCATGTTAATTTAGGAATCGAGCTTATGTTATGTTCATATGAGATGCTGAATTTCTGTTCCTAATCCCCTATTAATTAGCTGCATGATTTGATGAACTAAAGCAACTAGGAATTTTTTTCAAACATGTTCCAATTAAAAGAGTTGTTAGTAATTCTAATAAGGGATAAGAAATTCTTTTTTATTTTTAATTTGAATGATGTGCTCAAGTTCTTTCATTATTGATATTTGTGATAGAATTGATAATGTGGTTGTTTAAGAGTAACTTAAAGACAGTTGTTCTCACTAACATAGTCAGGAAGTTTCCTTTGAACCAGGTATTTTAATTCGTAGTACTATTTTCCTCTCTTTTTACTGTTTTAGTTTGTATTTGCTTCCATTGTTCATTAGGTTCAAAGTTTTATCTGGTGGAACATTGTAGACAATTTTTCTCATATTTAGCTTAGAAGCTTTACAAAGATTCACTATTCATGAAAATGCTGTTGCTTGAATGACTTGGAAATATTCAGTGTTCAGTGCATTTCTCTCAGATGAAGCTTTAGAAATTTCTTATACATTTTCCACCTGTGAATAACTTTTTTCAAGTAGCCTGCTTTTAATCTTTTGTCCAAAGAACTACCTGTGGGTTTGATATAGTCACAAATTCATGTAATGGTCCTGAAGGTTTTTTATTCTCTCAGATGAAATTTTATGAACTTCTTGTACCTTTATCACTTGCATTCATTTTCATTTCCAGCTCTACACTTTTGGATTAAAAATTCATTGCAGGTTTGATTTCATTATATAGTGCATCAACCATTATATAGTGTATCTGTCTTCAGTTTGGGCAAGGATTCAGATTGGGCAATGATATTGATGGCAATAGAATGTCTTTGTCTTAAATTACGTGGCTTTAATTCTATTTGAATTTTCTAATCAATTTCTTGATCAAAATTTTGATGAGGTTGGAGATATAAGGTGTTTCAATATATCTACCTTCTCTTTCAGACTTATCGCTGTTGGGTACTATGTCAGTATTAATTTTCTACCATGTGCAAATTTGAGTCGTTCTTTATTAAATCCATCTTTCCTTTATCATAGAATCCTTGTCTGTCATCATGCTTTCTATTTAAATGAAGTGTTCCCACTGGTCTCCATCTGCTTACCACTCTTCTTCTCTAATGACATAGATGCCACTGATTCATATCAAAATTTCCGTAAATTCACTTGTTAGTGGTTATGACATGCATTGATTTGAAATGTGTGGATAGTCAGTAAGTTTCTTTGTTGGATAATTTATCACCATTTTATTAATTTAATCCCGTATGCATGGATTATTGGGGTACATCTATTTTACTGTTAAAATGTTCTGAAGCGGACATGGACTTCATTTTCTTATAATTACCTTTGGTAATTGCTTCACCTTTCAAATATTGCTTCATAAAAGTGTAGTGGGTCTCTTGTTGAGGCTTTCACATAGCATCACGATTACACTTACTGGCTTTGAAGGCCTGAACATCAGCTTTACCACCTTTCTTCAGGTATGTCGGGTGCAGAACTTCACTGATAGATTAGATTCTCTAAAAGGGAGAAACTCCATGCCTCTTAGCGACAATGGCATCTCATTCTCAGAAAGAACTGGCGAGACCTTTGACTCTGGAATGGCAATCAGTATGGATCCAAACACTGATGGTATGTGTATAGGTGCATTTGCACATGTGTTTTGATACATGGAAAGTGGTATAAGAAACTAGTCTGAAAGTGAAGGAGAAATTTTTTTTGAAATTCCACTTATTTAGGTGAAACTTTAATTTGTCCAATTTACTTAATTACATTAAGTTAGAACTTTGAAAATCTTATCCTGCCTAATCCAGAAAAGGAATATGTCAATAAAGCAATCTGAATGCCTCCAAAAATCACTTTCCAGTTTCCCCTCTAAATTACTTCATCCATATATAATTTAAATGTAATTGGCCTGCAACGGGTGAGTAATTAGGTGCCCTGAAGGTGTCCAAGCTTCAGGGAAGAACTGACTAGGCGGTATATGGCATTGAGTGTTGAAGAGGCAATCTCTACTCCTGTTTTCATGATTTCTTTCTTATGCTAAGGCATTTTTTATTTGCTTCAGACCCGTGTGCCCAAGTTCAGGTGGAGCAAAGGGGTGAAAAAGAGACAGCTCCGTCCAAAAGCCCCAATATTTGTCACCAAATGGAAGCCAAGGAGGGGACTGAGAGAGGGTCTACCTCAGGGGCTAGTGAACTGGAAGATCCCATGGCTCATGCTCAAACTGAGGGGAATATTACAGAGTGCCCCACTACTAGAGGTATGCTCGCTCCTTCTTAAAGTGCCGTACTGAATTGTGCCTCTGATAACTATATTCTTCTCTACTTGGCCTCAGATGTTCAAGCTCGAATTGAGAGAGAAATAGGAAAGGAAGTCGTTGGCCCCGAGATATCTCAACTCTGTATCAAAACAGGGATTGGCGAGCCCCTTGCTAGAGGTGAAGTTCTCTTCATACTATGTATCCTTAGTGTACTTATATTTTTCTTATCATTTTTTCTGTCGACAGTTGATGTTAGAATTGGGGATGGTGCTGTCAGGAATGTCATTCTTCATGTTGCCCAGACTGAGGAAACAAATGACAAGCACACTCCTTTAGATGAATCCATAGACTTAATCTTTCATTATCTAACCACCATTTTGTGCTAATTTGCTTATTTTCATCAATGCAAATAATTCCTGCCCAATCCTCAGCCTCTGAAGACTCTCCAGAGGAGGCTACCTACATTAATGTCGGGGAGATCCTCAGGCTCATCTCACCTTCCTCAGCCATCCCAACCTACCAGTTCCCAGTAGATCCTTTGGCTGCTGTGGGAGATCCTGCAATTGTTGCCACTGATGTGGTGAGGAGTGTAGCTGCGCTGTGCGATCTAGATGATGGGGGTACCAAACTAATGGAGATAGCCTTTAAAAAATATCCCAACCTCATGATAATCAGATCTGATAGAAGGATGACCTTCATCCAATGGATGTTTCGCTCTCTGTCAAATCTCCTTCACCTGCTTTCCACTGCATCTGCCAGCACCTTGGACGCCCCAAAGATGAGTGAGATTGAAGTTGTGCTGAGAGAGCTTGAGACTTTTGGATTTGATGCTGGCTTTATCTGTGAGATGCGCTCGCTGGTGAATGATGCTTGGGGGGTTCGGTCTGCTGTAGATAATGCCACCTCAGATTTGAAGACATTGTGCACTAAGGCAGAAGATCTTCACCAAGGGATTGCTAGCATGGAGCGTACTTTAGCTGCTGCCAAAGCTGAGGTTGGCCAAGTTGAAGCTAAGATAAGCACTTTGTGTGATTTTGTGGAGGAGAATAGCACTCCTATATTTAGATGGATTGAATGAGATTAAGATATTGCTTGGTTGGTACATAGGTATTTAGTTTTTCTTCGTGTACATAGAAACCCACATATAAATATTATGAGCATGAAATACATTTAAAAGATTTCCGGTTTGTTAAGCCTAAAAATTTTATAAACAAGTTACCAAGTCTTTTACTTAAAAGTGTTCTGGTTCGCTATGCCGTATTGCTGCCCTAATTGTTGTTTTTTTTTCTCCCTTTCTTTCTCTCTTTCTTTTTGCCTTTTTTAACTAAAAGTTAGATTGAGACGAACAAAAGATATGCAAAGAGGTGTAATAAAAGAAAAGATACTTAATAAAATTCAAGCATATCCCTAATCAGAAATAGAACTAAAACAAACTGAACTCTTAAGTGGAGAGAAACCTAGTATGAGCCAATTGTATGATAAACAGAAGAAACTAGATGAGAGCTTCGTGCTCTAATCGTACAAAAATATAAAATGTGATAACATATATTCCTGAATTTTATATTAAAATAAAAATATTAAACTTCCATTAAACATTAATTGCAAGACACTACTTAATTTTGTTATAATATTTTCGGTAGTGGTAATATATAAATTTCATGAATCTGAACTAAAAATTCATTAAAAAAATCTACTTAATTGAAATATTAAAAAACTTTCAGTAGAATTTATAAAATTTAACATGTTTAATATAATACATTATGAAAAAAAAATATAATAAAATGAAAATAATACAGTAAATAAATTATAGGATAATCATAAACATAATATATGTAATTTTGACAAATAGATACGAACCAAATATACAAATATCAAATTCTTTAGAATATAACAAAAAATTCTCAAGATTATAGTCATATCTACTATTTTCCTATGTAAAACAGTTACCGTGGAAGAGTTCTGATTCAAAACAAGAATAAATTTTTTACTTATATTCTTACACTTAGAATGATCAAAGCTAATACACTTTCGTTTATAAATGTCTAACTTAAAGGAATATATTTTTTTTTTCCAGCATAGAATTATTACTAATTTTAAATAAAACATTAAATTTATTTTTAAAATATTATTATTGAATTAAAAATAATGATTTTAAAAAAATTATAATTTTTTTAAATTTTTTATTGTATTAAATAATTTTGATAATATTTTTGGGTTCCTAACTGAAAAGTCTATATGCATAATCAACACCGCGTGAAATCGTTGCCGTGAATTGTAAGATCGTTGACAAATTAGCAACTCCATTGAAATTGAATGAAACAATACAAAATATTTATTTTAGATGTACGTGACCTAAGTTTATACTAAGATTTTTCTTAATTTAATGTATGCCTTTAATAAACTGCATCAATTTAAAAAACATCTCACAATTAATCTAATGGTTGATTTTAGTATGAAAAGAACTTGGAAAGAAAAATTGATTCAAGAAGTATCAGTTGCACTAGGTTTCCACATTTTTTTTCTCTTTTTTTTTACAATTATTTTTAAGTTACTAATTAATTTAGTCACTTATTATTTAAAATAGTTATAGTTTAAAACTGAAATATTTAATATAAATATGACTAAAATAAAAAACATTTAATATAAATAATTATATGAACAATTTTCTATTTTTAATATATATATTATTTAATCTAATTTTAAATTTTGTTACTAAAACATTTTTACAATCTGATTACACATGAATTTATTCTATAAAAATTAAATGTCATGCTTTTGGATAACTTAAATATTGCCTCCATAGCTATCTTTTGTTGAATTATATTCAAATATACACAAATAAAAAAATAAATTTTAATTAAAATTTTAAAAATAAAATTAAAATAAAATAATTTTCATTTAAAAAAATCTATATTTTTGGAAATAGATGGAAATTTGTATAATTTTATGAAAACTCTCCAGAGATTGTAGAATTTACTATTTGATATAATTATTTGACTAATCTTATCACTATTCATTAACATCTAGGAAAGAGAAAAATTAGACGTCCCAAACCGACCGCTCTCTATAAAAATAGATATTGCATTCCCCCTCGATCTCTCTCCGCTTCCAATCCCTCTTCTTCTTCCTCTTGCGTTTCCTATCTCTACTCAAACTCCTTCCATAGCGCTTGTTCTTACAGAACTTCTTCAATCTCAGTCTCCGAATCCCTTGTTTTTAGGGTTTGTTTGCGTTTAGTGAAACCAAGTTCGATGATGAATAGCTCAATTTCCAATGGCGCCTCGCTGCAGAAGCAGAACGACGAGATCGAGTGGGAGATGAGGCCTGGTGGGATGTACGTCCAGAGACGCGATATTGGTGTTGACGATGACTACGATGGAGTTGGTTCTTCGTCTCGCGGTGGGCCCATGATCAGGATCAATGTCTCCTTTGGTTCCTCTCTGCACGAGGTCTATCTCTCTGCTGAGTCTACTTTCCGTAAGTATCTTCTCTTCTATTTAGTATGCCTCTTAGATTGTGCGTGAATTTGAAGCTTGGGTTACAATTGAACTTGATTATGGTAAGTGGTATGCGAGCTGGTGTTTGAAGCTTTGCTATGAATTAGTGTCTTACATTGGCCGCGAATGTTGTGCCTAAAGGGTTCGGAACCTCCAAGAATTGTTGTTTGTTGTGAATCATGTGATATAACCTATTTTTCATTGAGAAGTTGAGTTCATATAGTGTACATTAAAGATCGATATAACCCTTTGATAATTAACCTTATAACTGACTATAAAATCACATTTGGTTGAACATACTAAAATATGCTGCAAGTTTGATAAAGCTAAACGGGTCAGTAATGCTTACCAAGATTGACCTCGAAACTTTGGGTTATTCCTTCAATATGCTTAAAATTCATCAGGTCAACCAGAGTTGCAACTGACTATAAGATCATATTTGGTTGACCATACTAAAATATGCTGCAAATTGATAAAGCTAAACGGGTCAGTATTGCTTACCAAGATTGGCCACAAAACTTTAGGTCATTCCTTCAATATGCTTAAAATTTATTAGCTCAACCAGAGTTGCAGATATAGACACACACACATATGGTCAACCAAACTTTCACCTTATTATCTTCACAGATTGTCGAACATGTTGTTCCATTTTCCTCCCTTGTATTCGTAACATATTTCTTTACATCATACATAAAGGTAAAGATTTATCAAAATAAAGATCCTATCTAAAATGGATTAAAATTGTATTATTACATCAAGGATTATAAGTTCTACAAACTAGAGGGAGAAAAAGGTTATTTTCACTAGGAGTGATTGACTTAGAACAACAGGGCTAAAAATTTAGAAGGGAAGAAAGGAAAGAATACGACTTTCATGTTACAGATGATGAGAATATACACATGCAGGTGGCTCCTGTTTTTTGGTCATTTATAAAACACACAAATGATATTCAGAGATACTTATTTAGTGGTCAAAGACTTGGGAGAAAACAAAATGAATCAAGAAGAAAATCAGTGCAGTGTTCTCCTGAACATAAGTGTCTTGGGGATCTTAGAACCATGTTGATTATTATATACATAATTATCTCACCATGAACTTTGAATAGCTACCATTTTAGACCCAGATTGCATACATAAGTTATAGAACCATAGTAGTCTATCTGGACCTATATTCTACTCATTTGTAAAAAGATGATCAAGGGTAAGATTACTCTAGATATAATAATCTATCTATCGTAACCATGATATTGCTAGTTAATTTTATGATAGGATAATTAGCAACAAAATTATGTGTTTCTAGAAATTCACTGATGAACTCAACTTTAATCTACTTCAGGATTATATTTACCAAAACTGTGGACTCTATGTGTATTCCTGTAACTCTAAGCGATGCTTAAAGTCATGCCATTTATAAGAAAGTGGCACTACAATAAATTTTAAAATATAGTAAATGATTATTAATAATTTACGTCTTATGGATATATGGACATCATTCAATTTTGTTATTTGGTAGCATATTTTTCTTTTATATAAAAAAGAGTTAATTAAACATGTTACATAATGATTTATATTTCAATTTGAAATTGCTGTAAATATATGCCAGGAAGCTAATCTCTGATGTTTCAAATTGGATAAAATTTCATGCTGATACAATTGAAGTTACAGCAACCTGAAACAAACTACATGGACTAAAATAGTAGTTTGGCCTGATTTCTTTTCATACCGTTTTTTTGGAGAAAAAAAAAAAATAGAGCATATTAAAGGTTCATCCTGCATCATGATATCAATTTTTTCTTTATCTGGTTTCTGAATTCTATTTGAGGAAACCTGAACATGTCATAGAAGAAGCTTGAGCCTTGAACTATGAAATATTTTATATTCTTGTTGCTTTATTGCTATATGTATTTACCTTAATTGGATTTGAATCTTCTTTAATAGGGGATGTCAAGAAACTGCTAGCACATAAAACTGGTTTAGAGCCTAAAGAGCAACGACTGTTCTTCAGAGGAAAAGAAAAACAGGATGAAGAGCATTTGCACTTGGGAGGTGTGAAGGACAAGTCAAAGATGTTGCTTTTGGAGGACGCTGCTAGCAAAGAGAGAAAACTTGAGGAAATTAGAGAACAAAATGAGATGTTAAAAGCTTCTCAAGCAGTCGCTGGAGTCAGGCTTGAGGTGGACAAGCTTTCTGAGAGGGTGAGCCCTTGTTTTCAATGTAACTGCTTATTAAAGAATTATATTAGATGAAGAATGATCATTAGGTAGGTGTATTTGAATTTTGCAGGTGGCTGCCTTGGAAGTGGCTGTGAATGGAGGAACAAAGGTTTCAGAAAAGGAGTTTCTTATTTCAACTGAGTTGCTTATGAGGCAATTGCTGAAACTGGATACTATTGAAGCTGAAGGTGATGCAAAGCTGCAGAGAAAAGCTGAGGTAGTATTTATGATGTTAAGATTCCTAATCTGAAGAATAATATGTCTGTTATTGATGTCTTATTCTAATTCATGTAGTCCCTTATTGGCAAATGGTAATTTAAATTATAAAGCTGAGTGGAATCCTGTGCTATGATTTTTGCAAAGTGATTTGCACTGTGATGCATCTCTCTTGTTGCTTTAGATCAGTTCAGACTTATGTAGTATGGCTCAATAGTGTAACAGCTTGTAGATGAAAATTTTACTTTTGAACTTAATAATATCTGCGTGTATAAGATTTTTGTTTTCTGGCAATTGATAGATTGGATTAGAGAGCTGGGATTGAATGATAATATAGGAAGGATATGCATGTTAACTTAGGAATCAAGCTTATGTTATTTGGATATGATATATTGGACTTTCTTCTCCTCTTCAGCTCTCAATTTAGCCGTGTGATTTGATGAATTGAAGTAAACAGGAATTCTATCTCCCCCCCCCCCCCCCCCCCCAAAAAAAAAAAGAAACAATATAGGCATATAGCTTATAATAGAGAAGATTAGGTTTTAATAGGCAAGATTGGGGGAACGTGAAATGATGCATTTAAACCTTCGTAGCAGAGTAAACTTAGGTAATAACGGAGAATGTTGAACCATATACTTGTGGAGGTCCATTTGTGACGTGACATCCATAAGTTGCTTGGCAACATGAGGACTAGTGGCTCGATTTGAGTGGACCTAAAAGAATTGATGTAGAGCAAGATTGCTTCAACTAGGCAAGCCTGATGTATTAAGAGCAGTTATGAAGATCATTTGTTCTATATTATGAAGCCTTTCTCATATCATCATGTTTATACTACTTTCTATCCATGTCAAGTGTTCCCACTGGTTTTCCTCTGTGCGGTGTTCTTTTCTATATAATATAGATCTCATTAATCAATATCAAAATTTCCACAAATTGACTTGTTAGTTGTTAATGTTGTGTTGAGAGTTGAAATGCTTACATAGTCAATGTGTTTCTTCTGTAATTAATTTCTGTTTTTTTACTTGATATAATTTCTTACCATTTTCTTATTTTATCCTGTATGCATGGCCATGGAATAAAGGGATGCGTTTCTATACTTATTGTAAATTGATGTGGACTTCATATTCTTTTACTTACCAACGTTTAGTACATTACCTTTTACTTACTGACTTCATAGAAGTGTATTTGGTTTCTTGTGGATATGACAAATTTTATTTTGGTCCTCCAAAAGTGAAGCAATTTTCAGGTTGGTTCCTAACAGATGATCTATTTCATTTTGGTTCCTCACAATTTAAAATCAATCCAATATAGTTTACTATTAGCGAACGGGGCACTCCATTCCAGCCAAATGGGGTAGGTTTGGCTGGTATTTAACGATGTCACATAACAGAAAACCTCTTATATCACTAGATACTTTAGCAAAGTCAGCGAATAATGGAGTAACTAGTTTTTAAGGATTTTGAACTGTGAGGAATCTTGGAAAAAAAATTATATATTATTAGGGACCAACTTGAGAATTGGTCCATCTGTGAAGGACCTAAATGGGGTTTGAATCTTCAATAGAGCATAAGGATTACACTTGTTACCTGTGAAGGCCTGAGCATCAGCCTTACGATCTTTCTTCAGGTACGTCGGGTGCAGAACTTTGTTGATACATTAGATTCTCTAAAGGAGAGAAACTCAAAGCCAAACAATGGCCATGCAGTCTCAGTAACAACCAAATGGGAGAACTTCGGCTCTGGAATGGGAAGCTTGAATGCCCCACCTCCAATGTCATCTTCAGGGAAAAGTAATTCAAGATATTGAGCAGTTTGATTGGTTCAGAAATTGCTCTACTTGTTTCTTGAGAATTTATTTGGAGAATTGAAATATGATGCATGTACAAAACCCCTTGGTTCTTTATTCAAGGTTCAATTGTTATAGGTCATTATAGACGAAATATCTAAACCAATCCAGTTATCTTAAATTGACACCTATTGCTGCATTTTTGGTTTATAATGTTTTATTCTTCTCAAAGCTAATCTGTCTATAATTTATATTTTTGATTTGGGATTGTACTACAATATATTATCAGTTTGGCATGCATAATATTTCTTCAAAGCATTCTGTATATTTAAGTTTGAAATTCCCCTTCTAGATGGGGCATATTTTAAGAGGTGTTTGGTAGATTTATTATCTCATATTATATGATATTTTAAATATATGAAAAATTAAGATATAATAAGTGTTATATTTAAGGTTACTGTGTCTGATCTAATTATTAATATTGTTATGAAACACAAGCGTTATACAAGTGTTATTTTATAGAAGTTAAACTTAAAAATATATAATATGAATTTTTATTTTTATTTTTCATTTCTCAAGGCTAGAGACTCCAAGGATAGCATATTCAAGTAATGGGAGGAGGGATTGAATATTAAACTGACATGTATCACAATACCCTGATTCTTATATGGAGGATCTCATTATGTTTTGTTAATATCATCATTAACACTATGATACCTCATGATATCATATAATATCACTATAAACTTTTTAAACGTCACTTGACATTTAAAATATTTTAGTTCAACCGATCTCTTTATGTGTGATGGAGCAGTTATTTTAATTTGAATACATTATACTAGTCCCTCACATCCATTGCCGCTACATGGACTTTTGTTCAAGTGACAGTTAAAGAGGATAAAAGTTATTAAATTAGATATTAGAATCAATGAAAATAAATTCTTATTATCTAAGAAAAATAAGTTCTTATTAATTAAAGAATTGAATTAAAATTATAAAATAAAATTACATATATAAATTCAAGAGGGTAAAGCGAGCTTATGTCCCCCTTGTTTTTTTGATGATGAGCTTTGATTTTACTTAGGGACAAAATTATAATTTGATTTTAAAAGGAATAAAAATCTTTGAATTAAAAATTTAAATAAAAATAAACAAATTTTTATAATTTAAAGGGAGCTATCTCCCCTCCAGGCTCCGTTAGATATATTCCTTATCTTAATAATCATAAAGGATGGTTTCATATGCTCTTCCCCATATTATTATTAGAACACGACAAATTGATCTGAAAAGGAAAGAGCAGGAGAGGACACTCAAGCTTCACGAGGATTCACAATAATGTCTCCACAATTATTCACTCTCTTCCAAAGGACTGCGAGAAGGGCTAATCGTTTTTGGGTAAAGCATATGTTTACTTGTGAATCACAACAAAAGAATCCTTGTAAAGAGGTGTACCTGCCCTTGGCTATTATTGAATTTACCCTCAACCACATGAACATAGCAGTGCAAACAAAACCTTTTTGTCAGCATACAAAAGCTCCTCTGGCTTCATTCAGTGTATCCCTCTCTTTAGTATTGTAATTTTTTTGTAAAGATATTCTCTAAATATTTTGGATGAATAAATAAATTTTAGACTGGCATAAGGTAATTAGTAGACTTCTTTTTTATAAAAAAAATATTTTTTTATTCTTTACTTATTACAAAATTATTATTTTAATTTTTTACTCATTGAAATATCTAAAATATTTTTTAATTTTTTTTAAAAATATTACACTTGCTCTATTATTTTTTAAAAGAATATTAAATTTAGTCATTTGAATTTAAGATTTAGAATTTACTAAATGTACTAAATTTGATATTTTTTTAAAAAATATAAAATTAAATATAATATTTTTCAATAAATAAAGCATCATTTTAGTGTTTTAATAAGTTAAAAACTAAAATTATAATTTTATAGTAAATGACAAAAAAGTATTTCACTCCTTATATTTAAGTTGTTTTCAAGAATTGAACCACTTTCATTTTTTTAAGTTGAAACAGTCACTACTATTACCACCGGCCGATGTTTGGTAAGGTTGGAATCCGTTTACAATTTTCTATATTTTTTATTAGGTTATTCAATGATAATAAGTATGTAAATTTTATAGATATATATAAGTTTCAAAACTCATCGTATAATTAAATTTTTTTTAAAATATATATTTTATTAAAAGGTTTAATAACAAAAATATATAAAATTAAGCCGTTCGTCAATTTAAAGATGTCACTCTCCTAACCACACACACACACAGACACAACAAATATCTGCCTCATATGTTCACCTAGTTTTGTCCTCTTTTTAGCTTTTCTTGACACCTTTTAATCCCCTTTTTTCTCGTTTCTATTCATCACTATGTGAAGGAGGAATTTTAAACTGAATTTAATTTTAAAAAAAAGTTGTAGCAATCATATTTTACACCTCTAATTAAACTTTAATAATGAAATTAGTACCTATATATCAAAACTAAACAAAATACTTACTGAATTTAGTGTTGGCTGATGTGTAGCTATAATTGTCTCAGTGAAAAAAGCTCAAGTGGAAAGTCCAATCTTATAATTAAAATGCTGTGTCTGAGTTAAATGTAATTAAAAAATAGTTACATAATAGTTATAGTTTTTTCCATGTGATACTAGGTGATTTTAATTAGATTTTTAAAATAGTTAACTATATTATCAAAATGAAAAAAGTACTATTTTTGCCTCTTACTTTTTATTTAAGTGTTATTTTAATCCTCTATAAATATTTAGTGTTAAAATGATTCCTAATTCAAATGTAATTAAAAATAATCCATCATTAAGCCAAAAGCAAACCACCCATAAATATTTTGAGAAATTATTTTTTTATAATTTTTTAATTTTTAAAAAATTATTTTATCACTACAAATTAATAAATGACCAAATTTATACTAAAATATAAAGTGGGGGACTAAAACAGTTATTTCCTCTAAATATAATCTCATAAAATACCCAAAAAAAAATAAAAAATAAAGATAGAAACCAAACTAAAAATATTTCAAACTGCATAAGTTAAATTAAAGTGACATAAAATACATATACCTAAAAAATTTAATCAAATTTAAATATAAAACACATGGGAATACATTGTAAAATTATTTGATATCATTATCTTGTCTTTCCGTGTCGTAACAAAATTGAAAGGCTCTCCCTCATTTGGCATCACATGCATGTAAGCCATTATCGATGGACTGAGAGATCTTCTTCTCCATATCAAACATATAAGCCATTGTTGATGAACTCAGAGAGCTTCTTCTCCAAATCAAACATATATATAAGCCATTGTTGATGAAACTCAGAGCTTCTTCTCCAAATCAGACATATAAGCCAATCAGCTTCTTCTCTGAATCAAACATTCTTATCTATGGCTGCTGAACCAATGTCTCTCTCACCCTCTATAGTCCCAACCAGTGATTCTCATGAAAACGAAGGTATCTTCTTCTCCAGCGACCCCAAGTTCGCCCTCCATGGTAAGATTCTCTTGCTCGTTCTTGTGCTCGTCTTCACCTTCTTCCTCTTCATTCTCGCTCTCTTTCTGTATATCAAGCGACTTCGTACCTACTCTTACAGTGATGCCTCCAAATTTGAGCCTTGAGACATGCCTCAACAAAATGGTAATATTTGAGCTTTGAGTTATTCTCAGTTTATTTTGCAGTTGTATTAATTAGTGATTTTATTAATTAATGCTAATTATCGTCACAAAAAGAGCAACCTTGTGAAAGAGTTATTTTGAGTAACTGGACAACAATCAGTGACATGTCATTCTCAAGAATGAGTTTTTTTTAATAAAAAATTATTCTAGTCTTTATTTATTATTTGATTCTCAATTTGGTCCCATATTATTTTTTATTTTCAATTTGGTCTTAATTTATTTTTATTTTCAATATGCTCTTAAATAATTTTTGCTCTCAATTTAATTCTTTATTCATCAAAATATTATTACTTTTGATCTCTCGTCTATTAATTAATCTACTTCAATTTAATCCATCACTAATTTAGATTATATATAAATATGCTAATGTTTAAATTAGTGAGACACCAAGAACAATAATATTGTAATTAGTAAAAGATTGGATTACAAATAAAAATTAATAAGGAACTAAATTAAGAATTAATAGATAAAAATAAAAATAATGTTTTATTCATTGTGTTTTGTGACACAAAGCACGAGCTCGTGAAAGAGTTAACCCTGAAGCTGGAGTATTCTGCGATTAGACAACTAATTGTGAAGATGATTTTCGAAAGCTAATGCAATTATATGTGAGACACTGAAAAAGAATGAAAAATTAAGGCGGTAGGTAAAATTCAAGAGGACGACTATAATTACAGCCAATAAATTATGTTTTCTTAATATAATTTCTCATGACTTAAATTGTTTTAGTTAACGTCATGCTTAATTAATTATATTGTGGGATTTTGAAAAGCCAATGAAATTATGGGTTTTATGAATAACCTTACAATTAGGTTTGGTTATTGAAATAATTAGGAATGTGAATACTGATAGATTTAAGAATGAATTTTGATGGAATTGAATCTTAAACCCGTATATTATATTTGGTATAACATCACAAGAAGATGTGGGAATGAAAGGAAGATTAACCAAATTACCCTACTATCTTTACAAGAAAATTAATTAATTTTTTATTAAAAATTATTATTTTTAAAAGATAATTACTTTATAAAAATAATAATAATTATTGCTTTGATTGTGAAAATTGAATTGCCTCAAATTATGAAGGATTTTCGGCCATCAGTCTATGCAATGTGATATATAAAGTTATTTCAAAACTTCTATGCAATAGGCTTAATGTCATTTTAGACAACTACATTGCTCCCCAACAAAGTGCTTTCCTGAAAGGTAGGCAAATCTCTGACAATATTCTTTTAGCTACAGAAGTCATGCACAAATTATATCATTCTAAAGATAAAACCATACGATGGTGCGCCCTTAAACTAGATATTGCCAAAGCTTTTAATAGCATTTCTTGAAATTTCCTTCATGCTGTTCTACTCAGATTGAATTTTCCTCCTGAATGGATCTCTCTGACCTTACAATGTGTAAGCACATTCAATTATCAGATTCTAATAAATGAAGGCTTAACTAGAACCATTTACCTTCAAGGTGGATTATGGCAAGGGGGCCATTTATCCCCTTATCTACTATTTATCATGTGTTCTAGTGTCCTCTCATGTCTCATCATGAAAAAGAAAAGAGCCGGTAACTAGAAGGGAATTAAGATTAACAGAAATGGCCCAGACATATCACATGTGATGTATACTGATGATACAATACATTCTTTGAGGCCACTATTGAGAGCTGTAATATTGTCTTATCCACTATAAATGTGTTTAGTGACCTCTTTAGGTTAAAACTTAATGCTTCTTAGTCTTTGATGGTATTCAGCCCAAACACTTCACATCGTTTCAAGGAAATCATGACTAGTCTATTCATGATCATATATTCCGGAAGATTAGGTAAGTATTTAAGCACTTCGGATGGACTTGAGTTGAAATAAGAATCCTTTTTATCAGGAAATTATAAATAAAATTGACTCCAAACTTCAGTCTTGGAAGCCTAAACTTCTCTCTCAAGCTGGTCGCTTTACCTCGATCAAATCTGTTCTTAATTCCAGCCTAACATACTAACTCTCTTGTTTCAGACTTCCCAAAAATTTCTGTAAAGAAATTGATGCAAAGATTGCCAACTTTCTATGGGGCTATAAGAAGGACCAACCGAGAATTCATATGACTAACTGGGGAAAACTCTGTACTCCCATCAGAGAAGGAGGACTTGGCCTTAGATCAACATACCTCTTTAGCACCACTCTTATGGCCAAACAAATTTGGAGATTAATTGATATGAATAACTCTTCTTTCTTTACAAGAATCATGAGAAGCAAGTACTTTAGCCATCTCAGACTCAATAATATCAAGTGGCGTGTTGGAACTGGAAAGCAGATTTGCCTAAATAGCCATCTCAGGTGGCCGATGTAGCCAAATCGAGCAGATTTTAAGTACTGTCTCTGATCATACTCTGCATTAGTGCTCTACCTGGAATGCTCCTTTGATCATCAATCTATATGGTAATGAAATTGCTAATCAGATCTCCAGCATTCCACTTTCTCTTACGGTGGTGGAGGATGAGTTAATATGGTTTAGAGATAGACCAGGAAAATATGGTGTTAAAAAAAGGATATCAATTCCTATACGCTGATCAGAGGATCAATACAGTTTCGGAATTTAAATGGTGGACAGCCCTCTGGAAGACCAAGCTTCCGTTCAGAATTGTATTCTTCACCTGGAAACTCTTAGCTAAGGCCTTGCCTATGGGTGAATTCCTAGAGAAGCATCATATTAGAGGCAATTTTAATAACTTTTCGACTGAAACAGTTAACCATGTTTTCATCCAATGTGATTTTGCTCGAGCACTTTGGTTTGCTCATCCTTTAACGATCAGAATTGATCACTTTTCATATCAAGACATCTTTCTTTGGCAGCACGCCTGGTTCAATCAAAGTGCCAAATCTATTATGCTAATTGAAGATCACACTTGTTATATTCTGATCACTCTCCATGTTATCTGGACTTTGAGGAACCAAGTAATTCATGAGGGAATTAAACCATGTCCAGTACAAGCTGTATGGAGAATTAGGAAATTATTTGAAGAATCAAAACTAGCCTATAATTCTCATAATTACTAGAATAAGCAAAGCTAAAATCCCTCAAGATGATGAAGGGCCTATGAGAACGCCTCCATTTCCAGTAGAAGTAAGTGGTTGGTCAGAACTTGGGAATTCTCCAAATTAGCAGGCCAACAATATGAAGATTCTATCCTCCTTGTACTCAGGACCACCATTCACTGGATCCTTTTACAGAATGTCATTTTAGAGGCTCATCTCCATCCCATATCTGTTTTTATGCTCAAAAAGTGAAACTTTAACCTAATTAAGAGCTTATATCTTAACAGGTTTGATCTGCGTATGATAGGCATGGGTATACATCGCATACTCCGCAGATTTGACAGCCACAGAATTCTGCTCCTTTCGCCATCTGACAAAGCTAAATGGGAGAATTGGTTTCGACTTTACTCCAAATATGCTATTGTTCCCTAGTTATTTCTCTTCTGATTTTGGTTTTTCATAAAAAAAAAAAAAAGAAAGTAATTTTTTATCTATAAATATTAATTATTAGTACGAAAATTAAAGAATTATTATTATTTATGAATGGAGGGAGAAGAAAGAAGAGGGGCCCTAGAGTAAATTGCCTTAGTAATCTTTGGAATGAAAAGAATTCCATCCATGAGGTAAGGGTGTGCTCTTCTCACATTTGTCGGAATCTAGATTGCCAAGGGTACGAGAGTTTCTTAACAAAATTGCCACCAAATATAGGAATGGATGTTAGGTTCATTCCCACTTCCTTTTCTTCACTCACATTCTACCAACCAAACAAATATGAATTAATGTATATGAGATTGATCTTGGATATATACTACCAAGCAATTCGAGACGTTTATTAATTATGGGTAAATTAATGGCCATTATGGGAAAATATATTTTCATAACAATGTAACATTTTTCAATTCAAATTTTAATAAAGTAATCATTTCATTCGAAACTTAAAAGGATGAATACTTTTATTGTTAGAAAGAACAAATTGTTTCTTCTAACCACGCGCACCCACATTTTTGTGACTTTTAGTCGAATTTTTAGCTTCGTTTATATATTATATTTTTCATGATACACAGAAAAGCTTACACTGATAAGATAACTGTACATGCCTGAACTTTTTGGGGGAATTCATCGAATAGCTTCTAGCTTTAAACAAAATATTTGAGATTTGGTTCTGTCACTCGTACCTAAAAAATTTTGATTTTTGAACTTTAAATAAAAAAAAATGGAGTCATTGCAATTGCTGGAAATATTGGGCCCATAAAGGCACAAAAATATAAAGTTGTTAAGAGAGTTATCATATGATAGGCAGCTCCACATATAATATTTGTACCTGTTATTTTTTGTTCTTTTATTAATATTTGATGTTATTATTTATTATTATCTTGTTATAAAAATATTCTATGATCGCTAAAATTTATACGCTAATTAAGCATAATAAACAAATATATAGGTTTGGTTTTGGGTCATCCTATACTTATAAATAACAATTCTTAAGAATTAAGATCATCTATAATAAGGTGCATGGACACAGACTTTTCAGTAAATTTTGAGTCACTGGATTAATCCAATAATTTATATTTTATTATACATATTTTTATTGAAGGATATGTACTAGGAATACCTATTATCAATTCTTGAGAAGTGTAACATCATATGACTAAAATTATATTTTGCTCTCTTGCAAAAAAGTTTTAAATTACTCCTTAATATATCTTTATTTTTATTTTAGTTCTTCATGTTTCAAGAAATCCATAAAATCTGGATTACTAATAATTTGCTGATGGATTTAGTCCTGTGACATAGAATTATTAATAACAACCAAATCATGCCAGATCATTATAATATCACTAATTAACAAAGTTAATTAGCGGATCACTAATAAATGAACTAAATTAGGTAAACTTTCAAATATAATATATTAAAATAAATAAGTATAAAGTTTCTTGATTAGAGACCTACTTAAAAATTAATCTCTATGTGAAGAATCAGATAAAATTTTAGTCATTAATATTAACTTAGGATGTCGCATATTACATGAGAAAGACCGAAGTGGATTTCCTCCTGTAAGTGAATTTATTGGAGATTCTCATGTAAGAGAATTTTCACCATCTGATAAAAATTTGATGACTTAGATGCAAAAATAAAAAAAAGTTATCTAGAAACTTGTCGGATAATTAATAACTATGCATGATCATCAACAAAAAATTTAAACTATTAAATTTTAATCCAAGAATTTATATTTTATCGAAGATTCTTCTGTCAAACTGCCACAAAGGAAAATCCAAATCCAAGAAAGACACTATGACACATAATGCTTTGGGTTTGCAATAAGTTCTATATATAGGACCCAAGTTTTCATACAATTAGCTAATTCAATTTGGATCTGCATACTACAAATTCTAGGATAATCAATCTAAAGTGTTAGATAAAATCTAATGATTTAAATTTACAAATAACAAATATAACTGTATACCATCATTAATATAAATTTAAATCACTAAATTTTTATTGGACAATAAAATATAGTTATTAATAATCTTACAATTGCATATAATACGCTTTGTAGCTATTTATGGCAATATCAATGAAGTCTTTTGTACTGTCAACAACTTAATAATATTACTATTTAGCAGTACATGTATATTCCAAATTTAGCCTTTTGTTATGGTTGTCATTTACCATAAAAACAACCAAGAACAATGCTGCAAGAGACAGATCATACATATTACACAAACAAACAAAAATACTACTAATCATACCTTGCTATCTGTTCCTCACACCACCTTCCCTTCACCTTCTGAAAAATCTTCGATCTATAATATTAGTTTAAGCTTGCCACCATGTGACCCTTGAAGAATTAAAATTTAAATTTGTGCCCAAAACTATTTATTTTGTAACTAGTTCTGGCAATAGTGATAAGGTTAACTGGTGTGTAAATGGGCTTTTAGGTTTTTAGAGTATGAATAATTTATAGAGTTGATTACATTCTTCCATTTTCCATATATATAACCAAACATATTACAGATCGGCTGCATACGCATTGGGATTGTTATATGCCATTGATAATGGGTGAATATATATAGATATGGAGAGGAATGAAACGGATATATAAATATAGAGAAGTTTTAAAGAAATAAATTAAAAGCAAATAACAGTAATCGATTATTATTCCTTTCTTGAAAACTTTCCCTTGATGAAGTAAAAGAGACTTAACGTTTGTAAGGGAACGATGAAATTAAGAGGAAACGAAAAAATAAAAAAAAGAAAAGAAAGAGCTATAATTATTCCTAACATTTTACCAGCAAGATCTAAAAAATTAATTTTTTTTTAGTTATTAGTCCTCTTCTTTCCTTTCAAATTCACGTTTCTTTTTTTTTATTTTTAATTATATATAAAATCTGAACAAAAGATTCAGTTCAGATTATTTTGGTTTTCCAATCACTATATTTGGAAAGGAAAAAATTGAAGTGATCCAGATTAATTATTACATTATTTTCCAAATGAAATAATAGCTAGTTAGTATTAATAGACATTCTTTTTCACAAGACTCTAATGATATTAAACTAAAACTCTTATCAATTGAATTTCGAGAATTAAATTGTAATGGTCATCATGGACCTGTAAAAGTCAGAAACTAAAAAATTTAACCATACTAACAACATGTTCTTAACTATTAATATTTACATTGTTTAGATTTAGACCAACCATACATGCCAAATCCATTCTTGTAAAAATAAAATGTAAGTAAAAACTTTCAATTATTTGATATTAAGTTCTTCTAACAACATATATGGATAAACATATTTTATAATTTACTATCAAATTGTTCACATTCTTTCTATAAAAAATTATTCCACATAATTCTTTCAAGTAACCTAATAAAAAACATTAAGGAACTAACTTCCTATAGTAACTAGCTAATGATGAAGTTGATTTGAGATCATATATGAGTCTTATATAAAGAAAGAGGGCATCTATAGTACCAATATTTGACAGAAAAACTGGCACAACTCCACTTCATATATAGCAGACAAAGGGGAAAAAACTATATAATATAACTGTCACATGAATATTAGGAAATAGTCGTAAAAATTAATGCATATAATTTTGGATTTTGGACAAGTACCTCAAGATCTCACTTAGAATTTGTCCTCATTCATATAGTCAGATCCAGAGTACTAGCCCCTTCCCTCCTTCCTAGCTCCTTATTACAGTGTTCTTCTCCTTCCTTCGACCTGCTTCTAACATAATAATTCGAAGAGGAAGAAAATTGAGAGTACAAAGAGAGTGAGAGATTGCTATCAACTTCATCGTTCTCCTCCAAATTACTTGGTTGATGATTCTTCTCCGCAATATCAACCCTTGAAGAATTTAACTTCAGTGATAGATCCAAATCAAGGTGATGATCCGTATGATCACAAGCCTTCCTTTTCAGTGTCTTTGTTAGCTCTTGATCCTTCATAATGGGCATGAGTAGTTGTTCTTGTGCTCTTATTGGCTCTATATGGGTCAATGGGTTGAGATCATTATTCTGGCTCAATCTGGTTTGATTGCATCCACCAAATGAGAAAACTTGATGATCCTTTGGTTCATAGATTTTACTTGTTGATGATTGTTTCAGAAAATTTGAGTTTTCCACCCGGAAAATGCTGTGAAACCCGGCTGACCCGGGTTTAAGATTTATTGGACTCCGACCCATGAATGGTGCCTGAACCATTTTGTCATAGACACCCAGAGAAGTATCTCCATATCCATATCTATAAGAAAATAAGAAAGTTGCTTTAATGGTGAAATTCAAAACCATGTTTTAGTATTTCAAAAGCATTTTAAATCTGTTCCTAAATTCTTTTTGAATATAAGAAACAAGATAAATTATCATACGTGTGTTGTACGTGTATTAGATAGCCTATATACTTCTCTTTTTTTTTTCATATGTTTCATGTTCAAATTTTATATAAGTTTTTACATGCTTGAAAAATTATTATATGCATGACAAATTATACTTTGGATAATCATGTGTACCTGATGGCTGGATTTTGGCTTGGATTATAACCTTGAAGCATGGGAAGTTGACTGAGATTGTAAATATTTCTGTCTCCACTTTCTACAAGATGCCTATGATCAGCCAATACTGTCATATAAAATCAAGTTATTTTTATTAGACTTATAATAATCCAAAACATTAATCAGTTATTAATAATAGGATTATAATTATAATGAGAAAATCTTCTTGTACCTTGGCTTGGATCATCTACCTTCTTGCTCCTATACATCTAGCAAAAGAAAATAGAAGGGTGAGAAAACTAGACATGAAACCCAATTCACTGGAGAAACAAAAATTAATATTGTGACACAACAAAGTCTGTAATGTTTAAATGTAATTTAAAGTGTTATGTACTTATGTTTATATATATCATGATACTATGCTTTCTTTAAGCCATGCTTAATTAAAGGAATTAAATTATGAAGAAAACATGTTATTTAGGTTCTAATTAAACTTGCAATTTATGTAGACGAATATTACCTGCAAATGACTCTTAACATGCGCAATACTCAAGCCTTTGATGTTCATTAATTGGAGAACCAACTTCGGTGTTGCTTCTACACCCATCAAGAGAACAATTAATACAGACAGACTCATTGTCTCAGAGCAATAAATATACATAAAATAGTGATTTATAAATGTGCAAAATTACAAATTCTTGAAGAACAATGAATTTTGAACTCACTCTCTTCTCCTCCAAGCCTTTGAACAGCATGAACAAAGCGAAGATGAAGATCAGGAGTCCATCGAAGCCTTGGCATCTTGGATCTCACATAAGGCCTCACTGGTGTCTTCTTCTGATCAGTCTCTTCCACTGTGCTATTGCTTGAGCTTCCTCCATTGTTATTCATGTTTTGCTTACTTCCTTCTTCTTCTTCTTCTTCATTGGCCTCGTTCTTGCTCTCGCAAGCTTCTTCTAATTTGTTGCAATTATAACTTGAAGGGCTCGTTTTAGAACATTCCGAGCCTTCGCTTCTTCCTTCCATGATCTTCAACCTCTTTCTGAAGCTTACTTTCTACTATACGTTTCTCTTAGAATTCCATACTCAATTACTGCTTGTGAGTTTGCAAGATTGAAAAGCCTGAGTTTGAATCTAGTCGAAGCCGAAATAGAAATTAAAAATAAAAAGAAAGAAAGAAAACACTGATTAAGAGGATAACTAGGGATGATTGAAGAAGACCTTAATATGAATTTCTGTTTTTTTGTTCTTTCTCTTCCAATTGCTCGGAGAATATATCACCAGGAAAAAGAAAGAAAAGAAAAACCTTGATCTCAGCAATACCCACGAAGCTAGAGCTACAAAAACTGAAGATTAAGATACCCAAAAGGAAATGAATAGCGAATAGTGAAAACGGAAAACCCTAGCTATAGCTAGATCGATCTTGACCTAGATGTTATAGATTAGAACAGCTTCTCTCTCAGTTTTCTGTGTGTGATTCTGGGTGAAAAGTAAATGAATGAGAAATTAGGTGATGATCGTGAGCATATCTGTTGATGATGGATATATGTTTTAAATGTGCATGGGCCATGGAATGCAAGGAATATACTCATAAATTATATCATGTGACGCCAAACTTTTTTGTTTCCAACTTGAATAAGAAAAGTTTTTTATATCGTTTGTGTGAGAATAAAGTAATTCGTATATATAAAAAAAACTACTAGTCATTCGTAGCAGATAATATTTTAGGTTTGTTATAGGACCATGCATATATATATATATATATATAGAGAGAGAGAGAGAGAGAGAGAGAGAGAGTACACAAAAATTAGTCTATTTTGAAGAAAGAATAACACATGAATTTGATTCTTTCTTGATAAGAATTGAATAAGTTTACGAATGGTTGCTACTAGCTAGTCACCTTATTTACAGAATTAAAAATGAACAAAAAGATTAGATCATAGTCCCTATAATTCCGAGGCTGTCTCAAGTTAAACTATTTATATGTTCTCTTTGATCCCTTTAATGATCTTTCAAAATTCATATTCTCGTTTGTTCACTATTAATTGCTTATTTTAAATAAAGAATTCACTATATTAATTAGAGATAATAAAATTTTCTCTTATGAGACTAAAGGATAATAGAGATGATGAGCACGTAATTATGTGTTTTATTAAGTTACACAATCACATATTTAAATTCTAATTTTATCAATATCTTAAAACCAACACTATTAATATTAAGTTGATTTCAACATGTAGATGGTTTAATGTTTCTATTTGGTTTGAAAATTTTAATAAAATAGTACTCAAATCTGTACATTTAAAATAGTCTAAACCTAAATCAGAACTCAATCTTTAATCAAACAAATAATTATGATTGTTAAACAGACTCATTTCAAACAGCGGATCAATAAAGTATGCGCACATGAACTAAATTGATGAAAAGAAAAATAAAATATTATATCAAACAATTTCAAGAGCCTTTATATAAATTTGTGCATTTTACATAGAAGATTTTATAAAATAATATACAATATGTATAAAAGGATAATGACATTTTATTAACAATTAAAGTTTTCACACGTTTAGCCAGTCTAGTATTAAATTCGAGATTCATCTCATATAATTAAACAATTTCAACACACACACACACACATATTGATCAAGTTCATTCTTATGATAAATAAATAAATAAATAAAGTTAAATTTAAAGTTTAAACAAGTCACAAATGATTCAATCTGTACAAATGAAAGCCCGAATTGCATAGAGGCAGAAATGTAAGAAAAGACAGGAGTAAACAGAGAGGAGAAATTAAGTGGTGACTAATATTGAATTGATGCATGTGTGTGTGTGTACGTTGTTGTGAGTGTGAGGTGTGAGATGCTTTACTGGCTGTGATGCAGACCCAAACCCAAAAAGATAATATCAAATTATGTGTTCTTTCGTCGGGAATCACGGGCTTTGCTCCTCCTCCACCTCCACCACCCCCTCCCTACTTTTCTTTATTTATTTATTTTTTTTGTGATTCCATTGTTTTCTTTTTTTTAATTTTTTTCCGTTCTTGATTATTTCATTGAGTTTTGGGCAGAAGACAGATTGAATATTAATTTATGCTCAATATTCGTTTACAACATTATTCTTTAAACTCTTTCAATTTCCCTTATGTATTGTTTTTAATTAGTTTGTTGAAGTTTGGATATTCCATGGTATTAATTAATTAATTAATTAATTTCTCAAGAATTCCAAAAGCTTCATGGTTTTTCTTCTAAACCTTTGTATCATATATAATTATTGGAGAGTCTTCATTTGTAAGACTAACCATAAATCCTTCACTGTTCCTACTTGATTAATTAGAACTTCATGAATCTCCCGCACTTCTCAAGTTCATAAAATCATGTAATAAAAAAAATACCTTTTATTTTCCTTTTGTTAATTATAATAATTAAGAATATCATTCAATTTTGTTTGACATAATTTTAATCTTAATTATGAGCTAATTTTAGAGTCACATTCTCTTTTCACGTCACTAATTCCTTTAAATTGTTTTTATTCCTTTCTATTTTAAATAGATATTTACAAAATTTTATGAGTAAAGTGTCTTTTTGTTCCTTCATTTATTGAAATGTCTGAAATAATCTCTCATTTATTAAAAATGTCATATTTGATCTCTTATTTTAAAAAAAAAAACTAAATTCAATATCTTAGATTTAAGATTTAGGATTTGGTAGAATGACAAAATTTGATAATTTCTTAAAAAATTAGAAGACCAAATTTGACACTTTTTCAACAAATGAGAAAATATTTTAAATATTTTAATGAGTGGAAGTTCAAAATAATAATTTTATTATAAGTGAGGGATCAAAAGTGTAGTTTTCTCAAACTTTTATTATATATCAAATTTAATATTTTTAGAAAATGATAAATATTAAGTCAATTAACCAAAAAAAAAAAAAGCTTTCATAAAGCTGTGTGAAATTAGCAAGCATTATACCGTAAAAATTAAAGAGAATGGTTGGTTGGAATTTGGTGCAAAAGAAAAAGAGTGTTGTTCGGAGTTGTTGGGGGTGAGAGAAAAGCTTTTTGATTGGACGCACGTGCAAGAGCGTGTGGGCATGCATTTGAATGCATGCATGGCGCGTGACTCGAATCACAGAATGACCCAAAAAGAAAATGTGAATTTGCTTTCTCTTTTTCTTCCTTCTTCACGAGCTTCTTGACAATGGCAGTTTCATCAACTCCTCCATTTCTCAATTATTATCTTACTTATCAACTACCCCAGAATTTATATTCAGAAAAAAAAAATTGCTCATTTTGTAGGCATATATTTTTTGGGATAATAAAAAAGATGACAATAAATATAAGTTAAAAAAAAGTATAAAATTAGTTATTCTCTTTTACACTTTGTAATAATTTAATTTTTGAATAATTTAATTTTTTATAAATTAATCATGACAAATCAGTTTCTCACAATTTTAAATTTATACAAGATTAGTCCCTCCATTTGGATTAATGAGAAACTGATCTTATACAAAATAAAATTTATAAGGGACTAGTTTGTCACAATATATTTGTAAGGAATCAAATTATTATAAAATGTAAAAGTTAGAGATTGATTTAATACTTTTCTCAATATAAGTTATTCTGACCATTTCAATCTAGAATATTAGCAGAATTTATTAAATTATTTTCAGCCTTATTTCTATGAATTAGACTTAAATATAATTCTTTATATTTTTATTATTAAGTTCTTTATTTAACACATAACAAGTGTATGAATAATTAATAAGAATATGAAAAACGTATAATTTAATTTAAAAATTATACAAGTATTTTTAATTAATAACCATACATGTAAATGTTTAAATATAATTAGAACAAAATATATATTTGTTATGTTTTATTTAACAAGTAGTACAGTAAAAATATATAAGAAAGTGCATATATTTATTCCTATTGATATTTGTTAAGCACTCATAATATTTGATGTAGGTATATATCAACGTAAGGACAAAGTTTATTGAATGATGAAATATAATTTCATCCAGGATTATTGATATCCCTTGATAATCTTCAACACGAACTTAGAGGGATTAATTATTAGAGATTAAGGATCTTAGAACCAATAAATTGATCACATATCGTCAATTTTTGTCTTTAAGATTGATAATCTAATGTCAAATGTTGGATTTTTTATATACTCCTATAATATCCCAAAGATAATAATAATAATAATAATCATAAATAATTTATTTTATTTTAAGAGTTGAAGAAGAGGAGAAAATTCACTTGGGATAAAAGTAAAATTTACATGATAATAGAATACTCAAAAAGGAACTTCACGCAGTACTAAATATAGATGTAGATAAAATTTTATTTGAGATAGTAACCAATGTGAATAATTAAGCTATATCTTGTGCATCCTTAGCACTTATAACTAGATAAAGTATGGTAACCAAGTATCTTCAAGGAAAAATTTGATCTGATAATGCAAAATACTCCCACTTAAATGACCAAAATGCCCTAATTATATCATTTTATCATTAGACTCTCCTACACACTCTCGCCATTTTTCTGCTTGCGTACTATCATTGTGCTTATCGTCATTAGAAGTTGGAGCATTTTTTGTCATTGTTCAAGGACGCTAGAGCTTGTCCTATGTCGCAACACCACCACTGGCCAGAGTACCACCTTTTCTAGCCTTCATGTGGCTAGAAACATCGTGAAATTCTGGCGAGAGATTAGTGGCTAAGCTCTAGCTCAAAATCCACAAAATTAGGTGAATTTTATTCCAATTTAGCTTAGAAATTCGATTTCTCTATGTATTTTGGCCATGTCTCTATCCTAATCCTCGATCAATTTGGTCAAAATAGCCTCAGATTGAAGAACCCTAATTAGCAAAACTATTAACTTGAAAAAAAGGAAAATTTGAGCTTAATCAAGGGTAATTGCTTCAAATTGAGTTAGAACTGCACATCATAGGCAAATTTCTCATCCTTCTCCCTTGAAATCACTAATTATTGTTTTCATATTAAAAAAACCCAAATTATTAGTGAATGTGTAATCTTGTAAGGAGGTGAAATTTGAATTTTTTAGGCTTCTCAAATATTATTATGCATCTATGAAGTGATTGAATATTATTAAAAGTTTTAATTTGAATTATGAGTTGAATTGATAATTTTCCTTATTTTTTTTCTAGATTTTTCATAGAGAAAAAGAGAGGACATTTGAATGGAAGACCTTATGTGGTTTGATTAAATAGCAATGAACAATAATCCAAGTCGAATGAAGGATTTTGGAATTTAATTAAATAACCTTTACGGTGACATTGGTGTTAATGGTAGGTTATTGGAATTTTAATAAGTGCATAATAGAGTAGAGGTCATGAGTATTTTGGGGTATTATCAAAGAATGTGGGCAAAAAATTTGATTTCTTAAGATTTTGTGAAGTAAAAAGGGCAAGTGAAATTGAAGAAGTTATGTGTTAAAATTATTCATGAAGGTTAAGAGCATTTTATTTAATGTTATAGGTGGCTAGGATAATTGTCAACAAGGAAATGGTAAATATGGTTAGGGAGAGGTTGGTATAATCCTCTTAAGTAAGTAGATAATCATAATTATAAAAGATTTTGTTTTAAATGATCTATTTTCAAATATAAATTTTGTTATCTCTAGTACTGTGGGTAGACTTTTGAATTTATAAATTTTATTGCATAATTATGAAACTAGGGAATTTTGTTGGCTTTATGAACTTTATGATTTTGCATTTTTGAATTATCTGAATTATTTAAATATGAAATTTTAAAGTGGTCTGACTCTAAAATTTTGATTTCTGAATATGGATATTTTGTATATTTAAGAAACTTTTGGGAATGTGTCCAAAACAGAACCATATAGCTAACGATAGTAGACATTAGCCGTAGTGCACTGCAATTGGTATTCTAATATGATTGGGTATGATGCACTTACTTCCATATTCTATTTAAGGCTTAAGGCCATTATTATGATTATTCAAAGCTTATGGGCGATCATGGATCATTGCTCTAATATGATTACACTAGCCTTGTGCTAGTTCTTTATTATGAATATATGATGGTTCTGTAAAAGATTGCCAATGTATTCTATTAAATT
Organism: Delonix regia; assembly: GCA_037074485.1. Lineage (NCBI taxonomy): Eukaryota > Viridiplantae > Streptophyta > Magnoliopsida > Fabales > Fabaceae > Delonix > Delonix regia. The sequence goes on along the minus strand of CM073460.1, from coordinate 1,785,213 downwards.
GGATATATTAAATTCTTATTAAATGTTAATTTGTTTGAGTTAAAAACAAGACTTGAAAACTTAAGGCTGGACTTATTTGACAGTAAATGGTTTCCCTCTACTTTTGAAACTGTTGAATTATCTCTGTAAGTTATTCAATTTTTAACAACGAAAGTTTTAGTAATAAACTCTACCATTGTCTGTCTGTCCCTCCTCTTGTATTATTAGAATTATTCACTCACTGAGTTTTCACTTACCCAATTATCTAACATTTTCATATTCCAGTGTTGATCTAGAACACCCACCTATAGACTAGGAGTTACGATGTTTCTATATTTTTTGGTGAGCCTAGCCAGTTGCTAGAGCAATGGTTTCTTGCGGTATATTTTGTAATTAGACTTAGTTACTCCCTTATATACAAGCTGATTGTCTTGATATATTTATATGGTTGTGGGCTGTGTTGTATACATATGTGGGATAGTAGAGCTCTCCAATCTATTGTATGTCAGATAGCTCTATTGCAAAAATTTTAGGAGGTTCTATAATTCAGGGGAGACTCTGTAGAAATTTTTACCCAAATTAAATTGATTCTTTTGATAATTACATGTAAACAATATTGTCAAAATTACGATTCTAGGCAGACTCGTTTTTGGGGGATGAACTCGTATCGTAAATTCATAACGTAGAATCGTAAGAGTTTACCTATAATAGTAATTAACGATTGAAATATATAATTATATCATTAAAATTAATATTTTAAAATTCAAACTAGTTTTTGAATTGGTGAAGGTAATGATCAATGGTCTATTAGTATAACTATAGTTAAAATAGTGATAACTAAACATAAATATTTTTTTAATATTATATATTAAATTTAAATACAATAAATATTAATAAAAAAATACTAATAATTTGAAATTTGAATTAAAATTATTTATACAATTATAAATATAACTATTAAAGACTATTTTTGTTAAAACAAATAAATTAACAATATATTAATTTTATATTATTTTTGCATAAAATATCATATTATAAATATTTAAAAATGAAAAAAAATTAATATATTAATATTTAAATAATTTAGATTAAAATAAAAAATAGATATCCTTTTAAATAAATTTAAAATAAAATTCTAAAAATAGGTGCAACAAATTATATGATGCTAGCTATATGCAAATAAACACTTTTCTTTGTGCGCATGTTCAAATTGTCTAAGTTTTATTCTTTTTGAAATTATAAAAAGATGAAGAGAAAAAGAATATATATATATATATATATATAAAACGGTGCAAATGTATTCATAAGGATGATGGTGTTGGATTAGTGGTATGATATAGTGCCATTGGTAGTTTTCAAGTTTGAGACGTGGATGTGATATTTTTTGAAACTATAAAATGAAGAGCCAATATATATAAAATGTTGCATATATATACATAAGGATGATGTTGGAGCAGTGGCAGGATGTGCTCCAACGCTAGCAGGCGCCTAAGTTTGAGATATGGAAAAGCTACTTTTTGATGTAAAACAAGAAGGAGGCAGTTAAGTTAGAGTGAGTTGACATCGAGTTCAAGTGAGTTTGTGTGGCGTTCGAGTTAAGCATCGAGTCGACTCAATTTCTTCTTCTAAAAACACAAACTCGTCTAGTCAACCAAGTTGACTCACGAGTTTGACAATTTTGTATGCAGAGATATTAGTTTTGAGTTTATCGAATGAGGATCCATGTATTTGTTAAAATTTTAATGTCTGAGATATCTGATAGACTTACAAGGACAAGAGATACTTTGCTCTCTGTGTTACTCACGTCCTATCAGTTAAGGTTGTGACAACTCCATTCATTATGTACTAATGTAGCTACTTTAATAATAATAATAATAATAATAATAACAACAACAACTACTACTACTACTACAATATATTTAATTTGAATTATATTATGAAAACTTTGTTACACTCATAATTTCAATAAATTAATAATGTTCTAAAACTATTGAATAAATCAATTTTCTAATTATTTCAATATCCAAGGATCATTTTAATCCTTAAGGAATGGTTCAATATATATAAAACAAAAGCATATTCTTTTATAATAGTTGTTAATTCTTCCCACTATGCATGACCTTTTTTTTTTAATTAATGAAATGCATTATTTTTATTGTAATTATCATTATTAACATTATGTATATTATATGTTGAACCCATCCTAGTGTGCCATACCTTTTTTTTTTAAAAGAAAAAAAATTAATTATGATTTGTCTGTGAAGGAAAGATTCACTGCAAGTTGGACACCTAAGCCTCTGATGAGGTCAACGATTAACAGTACTATGGTGTCCTTTTTCTTTAATTTTTTAATTTTTAATTCTAATACGTTCAACTTGCTTTAGAGTATGCCCTATTAATGCGGATCAAACCTCCTTATTTTGTTAATTTCAGAATGAGCATGTCTGTCTATATTAGTATAGTTAATCCCAGTTACTACAAATTAATTTATTAATTCTTATTGAATTAATAAGTAATGGGGCTAAAGTGTTTTTAATAACCATGTTCAATCAAATGCATAAGTTTTCATTTCCCTCATCCATGCATGGAATAACATGCACCATTCCTGTTGCTCTAAAAATATAGAAGTGGTTATAGAGAAAAATACGATTTCTCGTCCATTAATTTTAGTTTTATAATTAATTTATTTCTCTAAATTTAAAAATCATCAAAATAATTCTCTAAAAATAAAAATTTTCATAAAATAACGACATTTCAAAAATTATTTTGATTCATTAAAAATTAAATCAATTTATTTTTTAATTTTTAGAGATTATTTTAATACTTTTCATTTTTAAAAGACCAAATTGATACTTTGACTTAAATTAAAAGACTAAACTTGTATTTTTTTTTCATTATATATATATATATATAATCTTTTAAATAATAAAATTATCAATATATAAATAAAAGTAAAAGTTAATTGATATTTGTATATACATTATATATAATTCTCTTACCACATAATATTATATTCCAATATTTGTGCAATGCAAGTGATATATGCAGGGGTCATTATAAGTCGTGCATGTTCCCATGCATTCAATAATTTATAAGACCACACTAATTTCCTCCTTTTCTTTACATTTATCATATAACATAGGAATATCACAATTATATCATACTCACGTTCATTTCTAATTGGTCATTGAGATTATTAATTATTTTGAAAAGGACACATGTCTAATTTAGGTAATATTTTTAGTTTGAGCAAACTTGTACTTTCATTTTTATTTTTCTTTCCTAATTTCTAATTAGATATTCATGGAGAACATAAGGTAAAATCATGTTCGTCACTTGAATTATGTCCCTTAATACTTTTTTTTTCTTTTAAATTTCCAAATAAAGCAATATGATGATTGGATATAAATCTGGTAAAATATTATCAACTAGAGTTGAAAAAAATTCAAATGTTGCGAGCTACATTTTTATCCTTTTCTAATATCAGGAATATATATTATAAATGTGATTCCAATTTTACGGTAAGCATATAGTATAGCAATTTTCTTAGCTGAAGATACTATGCCAATTTAGCTTAAGAATCTATCTATATATATATATATATATATACACACACACACACACACACACACATAATATAATATAATATAAAAAAATAAATAAATACATGCATAAGTTATCTATATCTAAATTTCAATAAACTTAATTCTTATATTACATACTTGGAATGGAGACGTTTTATCCGAAAGATTCTCTGTGCAGGATTTTTTAAAATAAAAATTTGAGATGGAATTTTTTTTAGTGGTCTCCACATGCATGTAACGAGCTTAATAATGTGACAATTTTTTTTTTTGGGCAAATAATAATGTGACAATGTTAGATGTTTGGCAAAATGCAATCAATAAATGAAATTGTACTTTTTTAGTATTACAAAGAAGATGTATTTTAGTGTTAGTCCAATATTACACATCTTTTAAATTCATTTAAACAATTGATTCTTTTATATCAGTTTAATGTATTTAATGTTTTATTTTCAAAATGTTTCATATAAAATAAGTTATGCAATATTACGCACGCATAATAATATTCTTGCTATAGTTTTTTTCATTCAACTAAGAAAATGACAGGTAAATCATATTTATTTAGAAAAGTGTGGTCACATAATCATTTTATTAATTATTCTTGAATTGTGCTGTTGAATTGTAAATATGTATAAATAATTAACCGATTCAGTAAATTTGATTATTTGGTCGGCACCAAAAATCACATATACTATTAGATATTTTACAACCAGAGAGAAGTACCCAACTGATTTTTTATTTTTATACTTTATGATAATTTGGATTTTTACAAATACTTGTGATAAATCAATCTTTTAAAAATATTATTTTATGTAAAATTAATGTCTCATTAATACAAAAGGGAAACTAATTTTGTACAATGAAGGACTAATTTTGAACAAATTTAAATTTAAAAAAGACTAATTTGTTGCAATTAATTTATGAGGGACCAAATTATTATAAAATACAAAAGTGAGGGGCCAATTGTGTACTTTTATCTATTTTACAACATAAAACTGTGTCAATTAATGAAGTGAAACCCTTGCTTTCACTTATTTTATCTAATAATCATGTCCTTAAATATGCAATTAAAATAACAAAAAAATTGTCAAGTTAATTAGTTGATCTTTCTTTTACTGTTTTAGGAGCATTATTGACTTGATGCATCTAATATATATATATATAAAAGACTTAAACCTAGATCAACAAGGATAGATAATATTTCTAACACATGTTTATAATAAATTAAATAAAACTTTTAAACCATATTTAATTTGTTAATTTGTATAAATTAAGTGAATTAAAAATTATTACGTACACATTTTAATTAATTTCTTTGATAGGTTTCATATTTTTAGATGTATGTGATTATTATTTATATAAATATGTTTTTTCAAACAAGGGAAACTTCCTGTCATGTTGACCTTATTCTTTTGCTAGTAGGTAACAAGATTTGCTTTATACTTAACCCAAAGGTCACAAACTTAAATACTGAGTCAAAACAATTAACAAATTTCACAACCCTATAGACTTTGATATTAATATTTTCAACACATTATAGTGAAAATATTGATCCCACAATATATATATATATATATATATATATATATATATATAATATGCCCCCCCAACAAACTTATTATTATGCATAAGAATTCTCTATTGCATTTCTTCATCGTGGTCAATTCAGGCAACTACCAAAAACAAAAATAAATACAAAAGGAAATCATCAAATAAAATAAAATAATATATATAAGAATTATGCAAACAGTGTTTGGCATGAAATTATGAGACTTGAACCTTTGTGGAATTTGACCATTTTTTGAGGTGATGCAACCCTAATGTCTACATAAATTCTTTTATAAATGCCATGACTAGACCTGGCTTCTTCCAAAATTCCAAGCATATAATAAACAAATAATTATATATGTTGGTCTCAATGCACACTACTTTATTGTTCTAATTTCACACCAATTTAAATGGCATTACGTGGAAATGTTGACTCATGCAACTACACTACAATTTTCCAACCAATAAGCTTATCAACACCACTATATAATTCATTTATTTTGGATCAATAATAATGTCTTTGGTCAAATGTTGGCCCACTCTTTCTTTGCATTTTTTTTCTCTATATAAATTACTTTGTACGTACTTCTTAGTCTAATTTTTTAAAATATTGGCTTAAAACTTGTAGTATTGTTGACAAATTAATCTAAAGTTGGCCGAATAATGGCGCTTTTAATTAATAGCATCTTACTTATGATATGGTAATGAAATACAATTGAGCAATATGACTAATAGTTTTAACTTGTTTTGGATATTATAATAAGCTCTCCATCTATAACTAATTTACATGTACAAAAATCATTTATAACCAAGAGTTAAATAATTTCTTTTCTTTTTATAGCACCATGAACTCTTTACGTAAAGAATATATCACATACAATGACTATGGTAGCTTGAAACCTTCTTTTATTCTTATTATTATGGTTATTATTATTATTATCATGAAAAATACACTCTTTCATGATAATTATATGCACTTGAAATTATATTTTTATAATGCTCCGACAAGGAAAAAAAGAAAGAAAAACCTCACGTTGTGGTTGAATTTTTTATTTTTTTGACATCGGTTGAATTGTTTGTTTGAGCATTGGTTTCAAAGTAACAGGTTTATTTTCATGGGCCTATAAGGCCTATATGAGGTTCAATAGTTTGTTGTAGGGCTATATGATGGTTCCAATAGTTGTTGGGCTTGGCCCATTTTTTTTTTGTGAAGCTCGCAAATGAGATGTTATAGCATATTTAGTTAACAAAAAAATAATGTGAAAAACAAAAAGTTTCTTAGCAGAGAGTGTAAATAAAAAATTATATTACCTACTTAAAGATTTTATTTTATTTTTAAGTAAAATTTTTAATACAGTTACAATTTTGAGTATAAAAGTGTACCAAATTATAATAAATAAATATAATTGTAATATTATTATTTTTTAATAATATTACAGTTATATAATTACATTATAACTGAATGTATTAATATATTTAAAATTATAACTACACAAAAAATGATACTTTTATTTTAGTATACAAAGGATTGTGGGTAATTTCCAATTGTACATGATAACTTGCAAATAAAAGAACAACTTTATTTTTCATAAAACAAAAATCAAGACTTATCAATTATTAGTTTTGAGAGAGAGAGATAACTTGCAAGTTCATGCATTTATTCTGGGCAATGCCTGGTACGTTCAAAGCATTAAGATCTTAACATTAGTATATTCTATTGATTAAATCTTTTTATTTTGATCACTTAAAGATGAATACTGTTTTTTCAAAAATGAATCTCTTATAGAATATTTTTTCAATTAAATCTTTTACAAAAAAATCACATTTTAATTGTGTCCTTCATAAAGTTTTTTACTCGATTTAGTTTTTCATTATAAATATTTCTCAACTTAATTCTTTATAAATATAATTATTATCAATAATATCTTTTATATTTTGTAAACTATTGTATTTTAAAGTACATTATTGATAAACTAAACTAAAAAATATTCATATGCCAGGAAAAAGTAATTTTATGATGGATCAAATTAAATCAAACTTTATCTTACAAATACAAATTGATAAGATAACTTTGTAAGAGATTAAATTAAAATGATACATGATCATACACAATCATATTGGTGGATCAAAATAGAGTTTTGGTCATATGCTGTGGATGAAATTCACTTCTTTGCAAGACTTGTGAAGATTCAAAGATGCTGGCAAAACTTGTGAGCTAATAATTTAATCAGTACTATTGGCTTTAAAGATTTAATATCAATAGGAATTTAAATATTAGTTAAGACCAAATTGGCCAAAATTGAAAAGAAATTTGCTTGCAAAACATGAGTGAGCATGATAAGAGAATTTTCATATGTATATTGAACTGCAAGATTGATTCATAGTGTAAATTATAATTATGTCAATATGACAATGAGCACCAAATAGGTTTGATAGAATTAAATATACTAATAACATAAGACAACGAAAATAAAATACGTGCAACACAACCAAGAACAATAACACCAAAATTTAATGCTGAAAATCCTTAAATATCGAGAGAAAAATCACGAGACAAACTTCAAAAAATATTTCACTACATTCAGGATAATTACAAAATATCCTTTCCACACACTCTCTTATAAGAGATAAATATAGTGTTTCAAAGTGAGACTCCTATTCAAATATTACAATTTTATAATAATTGCAGTACTAAGGAGTAATAGAGGTGATATCCAAAAATATCTCTGGTGTATTTTTCCTTATACTCTACACTTTTAGGATTTAATCACGCTCTGTATTCTTCTCACACTTAGATATTAACTCTCTTACCCACTCATTCACTATGCAGTTGAACTCTTTGTTACTTGATGTGTCAAATGAACAAGATTGAGATTCTATTTATAAAAGCTTGCAGTCATGTAAAACAACACACCATTCGATGTATTGTTCACAAGTGGTTCACCTGCACATGCATAAGATGTGTATTTCAAACTTGTGTGCATAACATTTCAATATTTTCAGTCTATGTTGCTAAGCTTCACATTGTAGTGTCACCAAATTTTAACAAAGTAGTTTGATTATTTTGATATTTAATATTTGGTTAGATTATATACAACTAAAATTTAGCAAAGTGATTTGTCTTCTTTGACAGGATTTTACACAACCAAATTTCAACAAGGTGGTTTGTCCTCTTTGATATTTAATGTTTGCTAGACTTCACAATTCTCCCCCTCTAGGCAATAGGGAAAATAATCTTAAAAGTAATCATCTGGTATTCATGCTGATTAACTTGACACAAAGTTTTACTTTTTCTCGTGACATAACCTTTGTCATCATATCCACAGGATTTTCATCGTTATGAATCTTTTCCAGCTTGAATTGCTATTATTCCACTGCTCAATCTAAAATACTATGACTATCACAATAGTTAACAAACCTATTCTACTTCATTCCTATTTGTTGAAGAAATCTTTTCAACCAAAGTATTTTTTTTCTAGCTTTGGTCATTACAACTTATTCAGCTTTAGCAGTGGATAGAGCAACACATTTATCCAATTTTAATTGTCAAGGCACTGATCCCCTTCCAAAAGTAAACAAGAATCTAGAGGTAGATTTTTTGCTATTTGGATCACTTGTCATATTCGCATCAGTATAACCCTTAAGAATTGGTTTTGATCCTCCAAAACTCAAACATATTCTTGAACTACCTTTCAGATATCTCAATATTCACTTTACAGTTTCTTAGTGGTCTTTACTGGAATTGGAAAGGAACCTGTTAACAACTCCTATTGCATGAGCGATATTCGATTGAGTACAAATCATGGCATACATCAAACTCTCTATTGCAGATGAGTAAGGTATAATAACCATATCCTTTTTTATCATCAGTAATGGGGCAACTTCTTTTATTGAGTTTGAAGTGATTGACCAATGATGTGCTAACTGACTTAGCGTTCTTTATATTAAATCTTTTTAGAACCTGTTCCATATATCATTCCTATGACAACCAAAGCTTTCCAACCTTACAGTCTCACAAGATCTGCATATCTAGAATTTGCTTTGCTGGGCTTAAATATTTCATATCAAATGACTTAGATAACTCCATTCTCAAATCACTAAGCATCTTCACATCTTTTCATACTACCAACATATCATCTACATACAGCATAAGGATGATAAACTTATCACCAGGAATTTTCTTGAAATATATACAATAATTTGCATCAGTCCTGGTATATCCATGACCCACCATGAATAAGTCAAACTGCTTGTACCATTGTTTAGGAGCTTACTTCAATCTATACAGGCTCTCTTTCAATCTACAAACTATATGCTCTTTCCCAACTTCCTTAAATCCTTTTAGTTGATCCATGTAGATCCCTTCCTCTGAATCTCCATGGATAAATGCAATCTTTACATCTAACTGCTCAAGCACTAAATCTAAGCTAGCTCCCAATCTAAGTATAACTTTAATAGAACTCATTTTGACAATTAGAGAAAAGATCTCCTCAAAATCTATTCCTTGCTTCTCTCCAAACCCTTTCACGACCAAATGAGCCTTTTACTTAACTAACTTATTGCCATCTCTCTTAAGCTTGAACGTCCATTTATTCTTCAAGGTCCTCTTGCCTTCAAGAAGTTTTACAAGCTCATAAGTGTCATTCTTTTTTAAGGAATTAATTTCTTCTTGTATGACTTTCATCTAATAGACTCTATCCTTATGAGTTCAAACTTCTTCACAACTCTTTGGGTCCCCCTCATCGGTGAGAAGGATATACTTTAAACTTAGGTACCCACTGGATGGATGAAGTTCCTTGTCTAATCTCTTGAGCTGTGGTGTAGTAATTTACTCCCCCTGCTCAACACCTTCTCCATCTCCAGTAGTTAGCTCATTATCAACCCTTTGTTCATGTAACTCTCTTCATTCTATGGCATTTTCTCTAGAAGGAGAGACTAGTGTCAAATCAATCTTATTACCAGATTCACTAGTTTTCTCTAAAATCGCATAATTCGACATATTTTCAAATCCAATAACTTGTAGCCAAATTTCACATCTCCATAGCCTATAAATATGCAATGAATGATCTTATCATCAAACTTTTGTCTCTACTCCTTACTTACGTGAGCAAAGACTTTACATCCGAATATCTTCAACTGAGAGTAACTAATATAATGTTCGGACCATACTCTCTCGAGAATATCAAAGCCTAAAGGAACAGATAGAGATCAGTTAATCAAGTAGCACGTCGTTTGAACAACTTAACCCTAGATCTTGGGCTTTTGTAATTTTGGATTAAATTTATTCATATAAACATGGGGCAAGATAAATTTTGGGCTTTTATTTAAATCATAATATTATGAATATTTGATAACAATATTTTCCCTTATTTGAAAATTAGCAAAATAATTTTGAGTAAAAATAATTTTGTTATCATCAAATATATATTGGGCCTAGGTGTGAAACCATTGGGCCAACATATAATACATTTTTTAATACAAAATTAAAAAATTACTAACAATAATAAATAAATAAATATAAAATTGTGTTTTGAATTTTGTGAACATGCACATTTGGGATTCATGTACTCTATGATGTCTCAAAGGAGCGCGATCACCATACTTAGTTGACAATTTTATTAATGACTAAAATAAAGTAAAATAATAATAATTGCGTGCACAATTAATTTAAATAATTAACAGAGTTGGTGCCCTTGGAATATTGGAAAGTCCAACATCTTGAAAATGAATGCTCAGATCGAACTTCGTGGACTTGTCGATCAATTCTATCTTTCTACGTTTTCATTATTTCCATGTCTAAATGTTTTTCTTACTGGCCAACCATGTCTAAATGTCTTCAACGCAACAGAAAAATAAAGAATTTATAGTTTAATGTCAAAAGTCAAAATGGAATACGATCCAATTTGATTAAATTAAGGGTTTTGTTAAGCAACATTTAATGTATTTACTGATAATAATAAATAATATTTTTTAATTATTTTTTGTTACATTTAATTAATAATTTATTTGATTTTATTTTTATAATCATATTACTTTTCATATTTTCCGAGACATAATCAACATTTTTTATTTTTAAAAATTTATAATCAATTTCTAATGAATTTTTATATTTTCATACATCTAAGTAATATCTCTATATTATTTTTAATATGTCATGAAATTTTATTTAAAAAGATTAGTTTTAAAGTAAACAAAATTATTTTTTAAAACAAAAATTAAGAATATAATGTGGAATTACTATAAAAAATTGTTAGAGATTGATTATAAATTTTAAATATATAAAAAAATTAATTATTTTTCTTAATAAAATGAAGGATAATATTGTCATAAAAATAAAACTGAAAAAATTATTAATTAGAGGTAATAATAGGTAGTGAAAAAGTATTAATAATTACTGTCAAGCAATAAATACTTTTTAACTAGTGTTATAAGCAAAACCCTTAAATTAATTAGGTATTTGATTAAAGAAAATTTCTTGCATCCAGTGACAGTTGTAATTAATGTTTTCTTTACTGCTTTTCATGCGTTAAATTAATGATTTATTTAGTTCTATTTTTATGAAAATATTACACTTCATCTTTTTAAGAAACGTAACAGACATATTTTATTTTCTAAAATTTTAAATTAATTTCTAATGAATTTTTATATCTTCATTTATTTAAGTAGTATCTTTGTACTATTCTTAATATATCATAAATTTTTATTTAAAAACATTAGTTTTAAAATAAATATTTTTTAAAAAACAACATTAAGGGTAATATAAAAATACTACTTAAATATATGAAGATATGAAAATGGTTAAAGAATGATTATAAATTTTTAAAAATAAAATAGAGTGATTATGTCTCTTTACATAGATAAAGAATAATGTTGTTATAAAAGTAAAATTAAAGAAATTATTAGTTGAATGCTATAAACAAAATAATAAAATGTATTAATTATTATTACTAGTATAAGTAATAAATACTCTTTTAAGAAGACACTTATTAGCAAAAACTCATATTAATTTTTGATCTTGTGCATTTAGTCATGTAGCATTTGGGTCATCCAAAACTGTTTAACACATTACAACTGGTGTCAAATATTTGGTTCGTTTGGTTTAAGAGAGTCTATAATTTTGAAGGGTATCAAATATTAGGTCTGGAAATAAAATTTGTCCAAACATCACTTAAACAAAAATTTTGAATATCATAAAATTAGAGGAAATAATGATCTTTAAAAAGAAATGTAAAACCAAATGGTGAATTTTTGTGAGAAGCCACGGACAAATATCATAAAAAACAATTTGTATACAATTTGTTATATTTTTATTATATTCCTATTCAATTAAATAGAATAAATATTTAATTTTTAATTATATTATATATTTTTCAATTAAATTATATATTATTAATAGTTAACTACATAGTTAACATGTTTTTAGTTGAAAATAATATACTAAAGAAATTATACAATAATCCATGAATTAATCACTCAAATAATTAAAGGAAAGGGAAGGCTATTTGCGTCTTGTACAAATGGTGCGGGAGTTGCGGAGTCTGCAGATTTTAGTGAGAGAGAGGGAATGTTTCGTAAGTGTTGGATGTCTTCCTCTCACTAAATTCTGTTCCAGAGATAGAAGAAATTTGAGACACTCCGATATTGAAAACGCGTTGAAATAGAAAACTCCAACAAAAGAAATCACAAAATTCATATATTTAGATATGTTCTTTGCAAGAATATACAGATTGTATCAGAGGAGAGTGGCTGTTGAAACGGCCATCTTCACCTCAACATCTAATTTGGTCAAATCTCCCTCCTTCTAGTTCCATCCTACCTCCTCATTTTCTACTCTTCTCTTTCCATCCATTTTCTCGGGAAAACAAAAAAAAAAAGTAAGAGGGGAATCTGAGATTACCGGTAACCAAACCTCTCGGAGAGAACCTCAATTTTGTACACTCTAATTTGCCTGCATCACCGTCGAGTTTTCACATTCCCCTATCTCATTATCTTCTTGACCCCACGGTGTTTGCACGTCCAATTTGAAATCTTTAGGTGAATTTGTTATTCGAATTTTTTTGAATGTCTCGGTCATAGATTTTAAATTTATTCAGAGTTGGACTGTTAAATTATCCTTCAACTCGAGAACATAGAAGATGCAGCATAATATCTTTACCGCAATGCGTAGTTTGACGATCATGGATGGGTGTAAGAGTAGTCAGGTCCATCCTCTGAACCCATCCCAAGATCAAATCAGAACCCAATGCATTCGGAGTAATTCCATTCGGAAATCGCAAGCTCCTAACCCGACAACAATTGACATTGTGGCTGATAAGCTTCTCCCTCATGGCCTGCCCAAGACTGATCATCTAGAACCTGAAATCGAACCCTGTCTCAAACCCATTGATTTTGTCGAAACACTTGGTGATGTTTATCGTAGGATTGAAAATTGCCCCGAATTGGAGAAATCCAGTATGTATTTGGAGCAATGTGCAATATTTCGGGGGTTGTCGGATCCGAAGTTGTTTCGGCGGAGCCTCCGGTCAGCTAGACAACACGCGGTTGATGTGCATGCGAAGGTTGTGCTTGCTTCATGGTTAAGGTATGAGAGGAGAGAAGACGAGCTTATTGGAACATCGTCAATGGATTGTGGTGGGCGAAACATTGAATGTCCAAAGGCTAACTTAGTGGCTGGATATGACCCAGAATCGGCATATGATCCTTGTATATGTTATCGTACTCCTCGAGAGGATGTTGATGAGGAAACTTTGATGGACGACGAGGAATGTTCAACTTCGGAGGAAGAAGATAATGATGGTGATATGTCATTTATCATTGGGGACACCGAAATTAGGTGTAGACGACACAATATCTCCTCCCTCTCGAGGCCCTTCAAGACAATGTTGTATGGTGGTTTCAAAGAGTCAAGAAGAGAGAAAATAAATTTCTCACAGAATGGGATTTCTGTCGAGGCAATGGCAGCTGCTGAGATATATAGTAGAACAAAAAGTTTGAGTCAATTTCCCCCGCATATTGTTCTGGAGCTTCTCTCTTTGGCAAACAAGTTTTGCTGTGACGAGATGAAGTCTGCTTGTGATGTTCATTTAGCATCTCTGGTTTGTGACATGGAGGATGCAATGTTGTTGGTTGAATATGGATTGGAGGAGATGGCACATGTTCTGGTGGCGGCTTGCTTGCAGGTGTTCTTGAGAGAGCTGCCAAGTTCGATGCACTGTTCAAATGTAATCAGAATATTTTGTACCCCAGAGGGTAGGGATAGACTGGCTGCAACAGGTCATGCATCATTTTTGTTGTATTATTTTTTAAGTCAGATTGCTATTGAGGAAGAGATGAAGTCAAACACAACTGTGATGCTTTTGGAGAGGTTAGGAGAGTGCGCAGCAGAAGGCTGGCAGAAACAACTTGCATTTCACCAATTAGGTGTTGTTATGCTTGAGAGGGAAGAGTACAAAGATGCACAATGTTCGTTTGAGGCAGCGGCTGAGGCAGGACATATTTACTCTTTAGCGGGTGTTGCAAGGGGAAAGTATAAGCGTGGTCACAAATACACAGCGTTTAAGATGATGAATTCCCTTATTTCTGATTATAAACCTGCTGGCTGGATGTATCAGGAAAGGTCTTTGTATTGTATTGGGGGGGAAAAAATGATGGACTTGATCTCTGCAACTGAATTAGATCCAACTCTATCTTTTCCATACAAATACCGGGCTGTTTCTTTGCTGGAGGAGAACCAGATCGAAGCTGCCATTTCAGAAATCAGTAAAATAATATGTTTTAAAGTTTCTCCTGATTGCCTTGAATTGCGAGCTTGGTTCTTGATTGCTATGAAGGATTATGAAGGAGCCTTAAGAGATGTGCAGGCACTAGTGACACTGGATCCAAGTTATATGATGTTCTTTGGGAGGATGCCTGCTGACGACTTGGTAGAACTCCTCCGCCCTGTTGTTCAGCAGTGGAATCAGGCTGATTGCTGGATGCAATTATATGACAGATGGTCCTCTGTTGATGATATTGGTTCTCTAGCTGTTGTACACCATATGTTAGCAAATAACCCAGGAAAAAGTGTTCTACGCTTTCGGCAATCTCTCCTTTTGTTAAGGTTAGTGAAAATCTGAAATTAATTCAATTATAACTTAACTCTGGTCTGTTATATTTGTGAAATCTGACATGGGTTCTTTTATCATTTGGCTTATTAAATTTCTCCCATGGAAGAATCCTCTGTGATTAGAATTGTATTCTATGGGTTGTTTTCGGCTTTCCCATCATCAGTTGGGAAGAGTGATATCTAAATTTGGGTGGATATGTTTCAAATACTATGAAAGTTTTAACTTTTAACCGACCATATTTTTGCATAGTATTCATGGCTTTAAGTGCTTCTATATAGAATTAGTTTACAATCCTCTTGTATAATTTGGATCCCCTCATGTTTTGGTGAGAATATAAAGTTATGTCTTATTAGATGAAAATTTAATGATCTAGATTTATATTAAATTAATATAACCATTTGTAATTATATTTTCTATTTGTAAATTTGACTATAAAATCTCCATCTAATAATCTATTATAATTAAATATGACCTCATATTCCAACAAGAACATAAGGAGATCGAGATTACATATTGTACTGTCATAATTAGAGGAAATGGCCATCCATTAAAGCTGTCATTGTCAAGAAACACTTCATCCCAAAAAATTGAGCTTAAAATATGGACAAAGCACAGGCCCACAATACCTTTTGCTTGTAGAAATTTATTTCAATTAGAAGAAATTAGAATGGGGACAATAATATTTAATTCCTAGCTTAAGCTGATAGTAAAAGGTCTAGAAATGGCTTTTGAATATCTTACAAAGTTTATTAGATAAACTACTGCTTTCATATGTTAGTGAATGCAGTCATATGTTGCATAGATTGAGTTATCTCTTGTCTTTCTTCGCTTTTACTTGGAACTCATGCAAGCATGAAAATCACACAACATTATGAGAAAAATTAAGTAGAAGAGGAACTTAAAATAGATGAAGTCAAGTGTGTAGCGTCAAATAGGAGAGGTTTGACAATAAGTGTTTATAGATTCTACTACTATAGTATTTCACTTAAAAAGTCATGTCATTTTGCTGCACCAAATGTCATGGTATTTTTTTATTTCATTTCCTTTGTTAATCTGTTGTTGATGAAAATGGAGGATATCTTCATTTTCCAAAGGCATGATATTGTTTTCCTGGCTAAGAGGTTAAATAGTCCATAGCAAGCAATCCTCATTGTTATATTTTTTTGAACACAACTCATGTTAAGAAATTCTAAGTACTTCTACCCTTGTCTTGTAGCTTGAAGTAAATACACTATTCTTGTTGCAGAAGTTACTTCAGTAAGTGCTATTCAGAAAGGAATGTTTAATGTTGTTAACGTAATAATTGGTGGGCCTTAAATGGTATTACAATTATAAAGTCAAACATTGTGTCCTACCATGATCTTTTTTATGCTGTTATTAGCTTTAATCCAGGCCTTTCACTTTAAATTGTTACCATGGCCTTCTAGGCATGTTAGATATATAGAAATTGGTATCTACTTAGAAAGACCTATTGGATGAGCATGTTATTTGCCAAGTTCAAATCCCATCTTATTCAGTAGGAGTTCTGGCTATCAACAATTCATATTTCTTTTGTTTTTTTTACAACTTCAATAAAGTGTTGCATATTGTCCATGTACGTGGGATTTATCACTATTTTGGTCATCTGATGCTTGTAATGCATGATCCCGTTAATTGTGAATGTTGATGTTTCTATATCTTGCAGGTTAAACTGTCCAAAGGCAGCAATGCGTAGTCTGCGGCTGGCTAGAAATCATTCCAATTCTGAGCATGAAAGGCTCGTCTATGAAGGATGGATATTGTATGACACTGGTCTTCGTGAAGAAGCTTTAGCAAAGGCTGAGGAGTCTATTTCTATCCAAAGATCATTTGAAGCTTTCTTTCTCAAAGCTTATGCCTTAGCAGACTCAAGTCTTGATGCCGAGACTTCAAAGTATGTCATTCATCTTTTGGAGGAAGCTCTTAGTTGCCCTTCAGACGGTCTTCGGAAAGGACAAGTGAGTATTTATCTTGTTTCAAAGTTAGACATATTCACTTGTTCTCAATGCTAAAACATTGTATATTTTTTTGGCATTCTATTTTATAGGCGTTAAATAATCTAGGAAGTATCTACGTAGATTGTGATAAGCTAGACAATGCTGCTGATTGCTACATGAATGCACTCAGCATCAAGCATACACGAGCACATCAGGGGTTGGCACGTGTATATCATCTAAAAAATCAAAGCCCAGATGCATATGATGAGATGACAAAGCTTATAGAGAAAGCTCATAATAATGCATCAGCTTATGAGAAACGTGCAGAATATTGTGAACGTGACATGGCAATGGATGATCTTAGTATGGCAACGGAATTGGATCCTCTAAGGACATATCCTTATAGATATAGGGCTGCAGGTACATTCCTAACAACTATTTACATTGTTATACTTTTTCCTCCTTATTTCTTCTTTTTCTTTTTCCTTTTTTGGGGGAAGGGCCGGGGGAAGGGGGAACACAATTTTGGTTATGGTTCGAAGCAATTTGACCATTTCATCCTTTGTTGTGGCAAGGTTGCCTTTTCTTGCAGATGTGATGGTTTTGTCATTAGTTAGCAGTTGTTCCTTAATTTTCTCTATTTCCTTTTAATTTATGTAGGAAAATTTGACTTCATGAAATATCATGGTAATGGTTTATATAACAATGATACCGTTCCATGCAAGACAGAATTACCTTGAGCAGTAACATGTCTTGCTTACTCTTTATGATCATATTACGTCTTTGAGGTTACAATTTTATAGTTCTATTTGTGCATCAGATTTCTATTATGCAATTATCTTCATTTGGCTAGAGAGCGCTCACATGGCACCACTTAAATTGACATGTGCTTCATGTCAAGAATTCATATCCTACTCTTATTTCTCAGGGAAAAAAAAAATTATCTTCATTTGCATTCTTTTAACTTAACCTTACTCATTATATGATTTTAGTTTCCTATAATGTCTTCTGAACTTCTGTTAAAAAAAAAGAAGTCTTATGAACATGTGTTGGTCATTATGAAATCATCATTTAACTGAAAAGATAATTGGAAATGACATGTGGGCATTACACACTTAAATATAGAAAATAAGCATTGGGTATTACTACAAAATTCAAATAGGTGTTGCATTACCTTTTAGCTAGGTTCTTTGTTCATAATACTATTATTAAATAATGCAGTTCTAAGCAACGTAAATTTGAGCTAGATTATCCGTGAAAAAAAATGTCTTCTAGTTCGACCATAGCCATTTATAGTGACATAACTTATTAGAGGTCCATTCTTGTTTTGTCTAGCAGTTCTATTTTTGTCAGGGTAAAATTGAGCTAGACTATCTTACCAATAGAGATCATTTTCAAAGTGAGAGAGAAAAAGATCTTTCGAGTTTCAGTATATTTATGTGTAATGATCTCACTTGTTAGAGGTCCATCATACTTTCGGTCTTCCCATATTTAGTGTCGGTGCCATTTCATGCTGAAATACTCTGTGACAAGCATCACTATAGAGCAATATGATCATGATGTAGTATAAAACCTTTTAAAACTCCCAACTTGTCGAGTTTTGACATGGAATTTTGTTTACCAGCTTTGATGGATGATCACAAGGAAGATGAAGCAATAGCTGAGCTTGCAAGAGCCATTAGTTTCAAACCTGATGTGCAATTATTACATCTTCGAGCAGCATTTTATGAATCATTAGGTAACTATATTTTTGCCGTCAGAGACTGTGAAGCTGCCCTTTGTCTTGATCCTAGCAATGCTGAGGTAATCGACATTTGTGATAGAGCACGGGAACGGATCAAAGAACAGAAGTCAAGTGATTGAATATTAGTAGCCATGGTTTCTCTGAGTTACCTGTGGGGGGAACAAGCAGTCGATTCTTGCCTCCCAGTACTAAACCGACAACCCTGTGTTTGTTAGTGCCCTTTATTTATGGGACAAGACTTGGGTAAATTTTCAGCTGTTTGCTGTTAGGTTTTCCATAAAAAAACATAATATGTGGAGAAACTTTTTTGAAAAACCCAATGGTGCTGAATTGTAAAAATTATCTATTTTTCTTCCTTGCATTAGGGATTCTATTTGCAAACGTTGAAAATCTGCACCAAAGTTTTGTCCTTAATTATCTTTGGGGTTTTGTCTCTAGAAACAGTATGGTCTATATCTTTTAGGCCAGCCTTCTGAAAGCAGAAAAATGCTGAAGAGAACAGAAATGACAAAAGGTGATTTGGATTAAAATAGAAGAGAAACTAGAGGAAGAGGTGCAGCATAGCTTGTAAATACATATGAATGGATTATATATGGTTTTGTCAGCAAATGGTTCAAGTAGCCCAGATAGCTCCTTCTGTGCTCCACTATGCCAAGCTTGGAAGAATGGTGATCAGTTATCTCAGTCAGACGAAACATGTACATGAAAGTCCAGTTTTTGTTTTTTTGGTATTTATATATATTTTACCCTTATAATTTTTGGTTGAGCAATTCATATTGCACTGTAATCATTTTTTATACTCTTCTCTTTGTTGTAAAAGGTATAAACACACAATTTTTCCTCAGGACTGATTTATATGTGATGAGTTATCTCTAAATATTTTGCTCAATTCAGTTTTGATTCTTTTAACATTATATGAATATCCTAGAGGAATAATCATACTCTGACCTTGTAACATTTTATATTGTCATATATAACACAACCATTTAAATTCTAATTAGCTTATTGTCTCGTGGTAGGCTAATTGTCATAACGTGTAACTCGTTTTATCTTAGGTGGTTCCATACTCTCTCAACAGGCTAGTGTTTTTCCTTTTTGGTCACGTGATCCTAATTTGTCTTGGTAATTCAAATGATAATGAAAATGTTATTCTAATATTATCAATCCAAACGTCAATAGCATTTGTGTGAGCTGTGGCTAAGTTTTATTTAAATGGGTTTATATGCTTTTACTTTGAGAATTGGAAGCATGCTTTTTTTTTTTTTTTTAATATAGTGAGTACAATAATTTATAAGTTAGATAAGTTGTTTTAGAACTTCATGATAGGGTACATAATAATTTATATATAGATGCCTATTAATTGATTTGTAGGAAATTAATAAAGTTCATATACATAAATTAATTCTTGAGTTAGGAGACTTGCATACTTCTTTTGAGTTGCAGAAGCAGATCTGATTGTGACTGGGATCACTAATCGTATGAGATACTCACAGTATATTAGGTGTAGACAAATAGGATTAGTGTAGATTTAGTTATCATATATCAGAATTGCTTATTAATAAAGGCTACCTAAGATTAGGGTTTAATACTAATTACTAAAAATTATCGCTTTAATCCTATTTAATGAGTACCCCATATATATATATATATATATATGTATGTATTTTATACGATATCCAACATCTCCCACTCACACATAATGGGAATGCTCATATACTCAAAACTCGAGAAACATATTTTCTCTAAACTAAGAGATCAACAATCATTTATACAGGGAAAGATGGTCGTGCGGTCAGCATACTTTGAGAGCATCAACGCTATACATCAGTTACGAATATATAGCCTCTTGTTGAAAATGTACCTGCATGTAGATCATAAAGCATGCATTCCTAGATCATAAGAATCACATTTAGATATCTCTCAATGATCTTATCTATTATAATATCATGTATTCACAATTATGACTCACAAGTTATAACTAGTACACCAGTGAATATAAAATAATAAGATTCTCTTTATGATCTTTCTATTTTCATGATCTTATTAACAGAGACTTAGCTCGCTTTTCTAGACATGTCTTGCTAAACTAAATCATTACTCATAGTTCTTAGGCAACCAGTTAAGATAGCAAACACTAAATAGTATCTCAAGTACTTGATCGGAGTCCAAGGGTATAACTATAGAGCCAGCACAAAGGCTTAATGGTCTTATACAAGATGAGTTAAGATCTCACTCATGTTAACCTATATAGTCAGCATTTGCACACATGGTATGAAACATGTGTTACAACATTCCTCTTTTTCCCATAGAGTGTATGTCTATTTCACAAGTAATGTTGTCTAGATGATATTTTAGACACCATAAGTCGAAAACTGAGTCCTTTGATTTATACAATGTCTTGAACTCATATCTAACAACTAAGGTATATTATAAATGATGAACTTATTTCATAATATCAATCATAATGACCCTATGTCATCAATTAGGTGACTTAAATAATTTTAAGTATAATTGTTTTCAAATTATCCTCTTAATAATTTCACTTAAAATCTTATCTCATCTTTAATGTCACAAAGACATTAAAGTAGTTACCTGGGTGAGAAGGCTAACCCTTTTGTCTGCTCGACATACTTAACAATAAATAATAAATAAAGAATGTAAATAACATTCAAATATGTAAGTATGGAAATTAAACTTTATTGATTATCAAGGAACATTAAAATAACTCTGTTTGTGAATAGTGGGAAAATGTCAATAATCACGAATGAAGTATCATAAACTCTACACAATCCTAGAGACCTAATGTGTTTGACAAACATATCTCTAGAAATGAGCTTGGTCAATGGATCTATCAGGATGTGTAGATATATACTTCACGTTCATAGTCTTGCACAACCATGTCTTTCACATAGTTATACTTGATATCTATGTGTTTGATTTTGCAATGATACTTTGGGTTCTTGGTGTGTTCAATCGTAGCCTCATTATCACATTACACTAACACTAGTTCAGGTTTTTGGCTTTGCATAATAAGTGGTCCAAGAACCTCTTTAACCAAATAGCCTTCTAAGTTGCTGAAGAAAAGGCCATGAACTCTATCTCAATCATGGACAAGGATACATAGGATTGTTTTTTACTATCCCATGATATGACACCATCATTGAGTAAGAAAACATATCTTGAAGTAGACTTTTGCTCATCTAAGTCTCCTCCATGATTAAAATCAATGTATCCTACCAATTACATATATCTACTGCCTTAATAGCAGAGCGTATAATCTGCAGTCCCATTCATATATCCTAAAATCCTATTTACTACTTCCCAATGTTTAAGACTTTGGGTTGGTTTGATATTTATTCACCAAGTTAAATGCTTGACAGATATTAGGTTCAGTACACATCATAGTATGCATTAGACAATTGACTACATTCCTATAAGAGGTTTGACTCGTACGCTCTCTTTTTATAACAGTCTTGGGACCCATTTCAACACTCAGGGTTTGACTTGTGTTGATAGGAGTGTCTATAGGGTTACAACTTTCCACGCTAAATGTTTTAGAACTTTTCTATTGTGATTTTCCTATAAAAGATACAACAGTTTCTAAAAACAATTCTTGAAATCTTAACTTCAAGAATATATGTAGTTTCACCTATATCTTTCATCTCGAAACGAGATGACAATCAAGTCTTTACCTCATTGATAAACTCCATATCATTTCCAGCTATGAGTATATCATTAACATATAATGTCATAATCACAAACTTCTCTTTAACTCTTTTGGTATAAACACAGTTGTTCTTACTCATCACAGTAAAGCCACTAAAAATGACTATATTGTGAAAACAAATATATCATTGTCTTAAAGATTGTTTAAGGCTATAGATAGACTTTAATAGTCTACAAACTTTATATTCTTGGCCCTATATAATGAGACCCTCATGTTGTTCCATATAAATCTCTTCATTTAGTTGTCCATTGAAAAAGACATTTTTTACATCCATATGATGTAATTCAAGATCTCAACAAGCCATCACAGCTAGAAGTAAGCGAACAGAGAGAAAAATTATCCTCATTGTCAATTTCTTCCTACTATGTATACCCTTTTGCCACCAATCGAGCCTTAAATTTTTTTATTGTGCCATTGGCTCTTTTCTTGATTTTGAGAACCCATTTGTTTCTAATAGCTTTACATCCCCCTAGGAGGTCAATAAATTCATAAACATTGTTGACTCTCATAGACTACATTTCCTCTTCCATAGATTTAGTCCATTTATCTTTAGAGGGGGATAAGAGAGCCTCTTTTAGATTTCTCAGCTCATCATCATTTTGCAAGAACATTGTAAAAAGTTTGCCACCATCAATCTCATATCGTTTGTGAGGAATCTTTTTATGTGAACCATGTCTCGCTTGTGATTCATTGAATCTTATTTCATTATTCCCTTTTGGATTAACATTATTCCTACTCAAATAATGAACAATGGTCTCACTCCCACTTAGATTGAGATCCATCAACTGGCTTAGGAATGCTTTCATTTACATCTAATGATGAAAAAGGTTGCTGATGAGAAAATAATTCATCATCTACTATAATCCTTCCACTCAAATGAAGTGATCCTGATGCGTTCAGATCCTCTATCTTAAATAAGGATAAGTCTTCACTTACCTCTTCTTTTTTATGATATTCATTCTCTAAGAATGTGACATCTTTAGACATGAATTCAGTCATGCTCCTATAGTCTTGCTAACCTATAAACACATAACCTTTTGAAGTTTCTAAGTACCTTATGAAAATACTTTTCTTTCTTCTTAGACCCAATTTTCTATATTCGTGAGAAGAATCATATGTATAGGTAATATATCCCTAAGGTTTTAAAATACTCAGGTCAGGTTTTCACCTAGCCCATAACTCATATGGAGTGGTTGCAACTAATTTCATAAGCACTTGGTTAACTACATAGGCTGCAAATAGCAAAGCATCACTCTAATAGGTGATTGACAAATTAGCCTACTCCATCATGGATCTAACCATCTCAAGAGCATTCTATTCTTTCTTTCCATAACACCATTTTGTTATGGAGAACTTGGAATAGTCAACTGATGTACTATCCCATTTTCATCACATAATTCATTAAATTGAGTCGACATATATTCTCAGAATATGATGAAATAGTTTGCTCAGTGCTTGACCCTAACATTCATAGGCCCATATATGTTAGAATGAACTAATTGCAATGGAAATTGGCTTTGGTTGCTTTACCAAAAGGTTTCCAAGCAAATTTTTAGGCTAGACAAGATTGACAAGTAAACAAATATACTTATTCAATGTTGGGAAGCAAACTCTCTTTTGTTAACCGTTGCATTCTTTGTTAGTCAATATGAGTAAGTCTAACATGCCATATATTTAGATTGTGATCAAAATTATGTATAGAGGCAATAATGAAAGAATTGACATTATTATTAATATGAGATTCATCATCCAAATCCATAGAAATAAAACTTCTAGTTACATAACCAAAACCATAAAAAAATTGAGTCATAACTCAATTTAACATAATTGTCATAGAAAAACTTTGAGTTGATCCTTTGTTCTTTCCCCAATTCGTTCTCTTTGATTCAGTATTCCACCTGAAGTTGCCATATACAACTCAAGTATCAGCTTGACTGATTCAAGCCTTTCTTAAGTTAGAGGTGCCTCCAAACATTTTCCAAAGTCGTGATTCTATCATTGTGAGTGAGATGCATTTTCATATGCTCCCATGAACTAGGCAAAGAGTGAATGACAACTTGGATTTAATGCTTAGTTGTTAAGACATTTTTAGCATCTTTTAGCTCAGTGTTCATATTTGTCATTAGTCTTAGCTGTTTCTTCATAGAATGTTTTGAGCATTTCTTGTATGAGTTAAACTTGATTGCTAGAGAACTCAAATAGGATACGGACATAGTTTCGAACCTCATTCCCAGAGCATTCCAAAGCCCATAGCGCTTTGGTGGTCCTTAAACACTCTTAGGATGTCATCATCCAAAGTATTTAATAATGTAATGCGAGCAGTAAAGTTTTTTTTCTTCTAAGTATTATAAGCTTCACGGTCCTACCTATATTGGACCATGTTACCGGTTTCTAGCTCTTTTATGACATTATTGAGAGCCTAAAAAACTTCTTGCTCTTCCAGGAGATATTGGACTTTCATATTCTAGATCTCATAATTGTCGCCATTAAGTTTCAACCTGCTGTTGAGCTCAACAACAATGTTTTTGGAAGTAGTAGTCATTCTTTACACAAAAGAAAGACTAACAAAAATAAGGATCAAATAATTCAAATAAAAGCACATAAGATTTAATATTCATCATGACACTAAGTATCATATAATTAAGCTAATTAACCCATGCATAACCCCAAGTCGAAAGAGCATGAAGTGTCAATCATGGTCCTAAGGTTGGATGCAAGGTGTAAATCAACAAAATCAAAACACAACTAAGTGTCTCAATCATACTACAAATGTAAAGTATGATTTTACTAATGTTAAACAAATTAACATTTGTTAACTAACATGTTAAACTAATTAACATATTAGTAAATATTTAATGTTAAACTAGCACATGTTTAACAAATTAATTTATCATATGTTAAACAAATTAACATAATGATAAATCAATTACGTAATGTTAAACTAATTAACATACTTAAAATATACAATTAATACTTTAACAAATAAATTTATTACATGTTAAACAAAATTAACATATAAATAAATTAAACATATATTGTTAAACTAATTAACATTATAGTAGGTAATCACATATTACTTGATTTAAATTTGTTGAGAAATTAAAAATTAATTTTTCACTAAAAATTAATTAATTGCATTTATTTGGGGCTAAAATATTAGTACACAATTTATATTTTTGAACATGTCTAAATGTTTATTAATTAAGGATTTTAAAAATCTAGCCTTTTATTATTATTTTGAAATGTACCACATGTGCAATTTAAAAAATAAATTCGTACAAGGCCTAGAACTTCTTACAAAAAAAGAGAAGGCCCACAAAAACCTCTTCAAAGTATACAAGGCCCAAATTCCCTTCAAAAGGAGTGTAAAGCCTCATATCTTTTTCAAAAAAAGCTAAAGGCCAAGAAAAACTTTTTAAAGGTTAAAAGGCCCAAATCCTCTTAAGAATTTAGATGACTAAAAAAAAAAATTCTTTATAGTAATATAGGGCTTTGATTTCTGAACAAGCCCAGTCACAAAAAAAAACTAGGATATTCGATAAAAAAAAAATTAGAGTTTCTAAAATTTTTTTTAAATAAAAAAATAAAAACCCTAATTTTCTTTTTCTTCTTCCTTCCTCCTCCCTTCTTTTTTGGGGCCATCGCCACTGCAGCTCATCGTTGTTGCTCGCCGGCTGCCAACACATGGGCACTGGCAATGCAAAGTTGGTTGACGAGGGTTGGTGGCATCCCATGTCGCCTTCAAAGGTCTAAAGGAAGCACTAATGGAGCTCCTTTCAAGCTTCTTTTTTTTTTGCCACCATACCGGCGTTATGCTCTATTCGACCATACCAGCGTTATTCTCTATTCGAAAAAGAAAAGATGGCTGGTGACGATGGCTACTGGCATGTATCGGTGTGGGAGTGCTGGTGACTCACTTTTGAAGCCTTTTTGGAAGTTTTGGGCAATGTGGGAGGAGGCAATAGAAAATATGTTTTCCCAACAGATGGCCGTTGGCGGTCTTTGACTAAGAGAGTTGCTGGCAATAACAGCCTCTTACCCCTGTGGAGTGTTGCTGGCCATAGTGAAGGGAAGAAGATTGAAAATGAAGAGGGCAAGGGGGGGATGTCAGCCACTGTCTTCCGAAGGAATCTCACAATTTCTAATTTTTTTTAATCTCGTGCAAGCTCTTACAGATGGAGAGGTTTGTTTGAACAAAGGAAGAAGACTGTTTGTATCATTCATTAGGAATGTGCTTATTTTAAAAAAAAAAATTAGAAGGAAATTTGAAAAAAAAGTTTCCAAAAATTTTTAATCTCAAAAACCCTAATTAACAATGGCCTAAATAATAACTAAGATCCCAATAAAATTATATGAGTGATTAAGAAACTAGTTCATGACTTTGATACCAATACAGAAAATTAATAAAGTTCATATATATAAATTAATTACTAAGTTAGAAAACTTACATACTTCTCTTGAGTTGCGGAAGCTGATTTGATTTTGATTAGGATCACTAGTTGTATAAGATACCTATGGTATATCGGGTGTATCTCATGTTTTCACAACTTAAATCTCATCTCATTTTCTGAGTGTAGAATACTAGTAGGTTTTTTGAGTGTCTAAAAGTCTCTGTAGACTGATAGGATTTGTGTAGATTTAGTTATCGTATATCAAGCTTACCTATTTATAAATACTAGTTAGGATTAGGATTTGGTGGTAATTACTATAGGTGTATTTTATATGATATCCAACATGATTAATACTGATAATTGGACCGAAAATACATATAGTCAATGCAGCTCAATTCTACCAATTAAATTAGCCCTTGTCGGCATAAATTATAATGTTTTGGATTAAAGAAAAGTCTTCTTATGTCGTGCAAATTAAATATCTTGAGACTAATATCTTATCTTAACGTAAACATGTTAGTGATTGATGCTTTGGCTGTTTGGTCTTTCGTGCTTATCTTACAGATATACAAGACGATGCAAGAATCTCTACATATAGCAGACAAGCTCCTCATAATATCCTCTTAGTATTTTATACGTATGTATAAGTAGTAATGCATTGAATCTCCTAAATCTATATAAAATTAACATGTATTACTTTCTTAACAAAAGTGGACGAATAAAGAAGTTTCACATTCAGGTCAAACGCATCTTTATTGTATTTGGAAAGAATCTGATGTGAAATTCACAATTTTGCATGCAGCTATCTTTTTGCTATAATATAATGCTGGTCATGTGTTAGGATTAATTAAAGAACGTAGAAACAAACAATAGTATTGAGATTCTAGCCTGCGACTACTGATCTCTTAATTAATATTTGTGCATCAAGTATAATTATAATAATAAATATAATAAAATAAAATTATTATATTCTATATAATATTTAATAATTATTCAATCTAATTAAAAATACACGGAGTTAATCATAATTTTTTTTTTTTTTGAAAAAAAGGCGTAGCCATGTCAAGAAGTCCTCCTCATGCAAATTTCCTGAGTCTAAACATGAAATTTACGATTAGGATTTATTAAGATTAATAATGCTTTGGCTGTTTCCACTTGTTGGTTTCTTAAGAATCTCTAATTCCCTATTGATTAGATTGAGCATGAAACGCAACAAAAATCTTTTATTGATAATCCTAATCCCTATAAGATTTTGTTGCTAAAGTTTTAGCATATATATATTGCAATGGCGTGATGAATAATGCAAAAGAAAAACTTCCAAAGGCAGAGGGTTAACGCAACTTTATAAAATTGATTTTTGAGATCAATATAATCAGCAGTTCAAGATTGCATCTATAGATGTTGGCTATAGGAATTAGAAAATGACGGTAATAGCGATGTAATAATCCGGAGGCAAGAATACATGGCACCTCACATTTGTATTTATTACTGCTTTTTCGACTAAAAACTTGAGACTTTCTGACTTCAAACAAAGCAAATCACTAAACACAGAAGTCTATAAGAATCTCTAAACTATTGCAATTTCTAAGTATTTATAATTAGGATTAACTACAAAAATTACAGGGACTATGATTGGATAGAAGAAAAATAAGCATTTTATAAAATTTACAATTCGTGCATACAATAAAAATACTAAACCTGTCTAGATATTTGTATTTTAGATACAAAATTGAATAATAAATCTTTACAAATTAATTCAGTATTATAAATTGAATAGGAAAAAGAAAAAAAGAAAAGAAAAAAGCTTTAATTTTTCCAAGTTGAAACTCTGACTAGTGGTGTTCCTTTCCATTTCAAAACCATTTGGTTGCCATTGTTGCCTTCAATCTTTGCCTCATACCATCCTTCACTTTCTCTTAACAATTCTTTGACTTCCATTATGATCCCTTCCTTCAAACTTGGACCCTCTAACCCAATTTCTGGATGAAGATGCCAATTTTCTCTTATCTCCTCCCACTTCTGAAACCAACCCTGAGATGACACGTAGGGTGCCACAAATAGACATTCCATTGCTGTTCTTGTCTCCGAGAATCGACTTGGGAATTTTGATTCAATTGATTCTAACAAGGCACGGTAATGCATTAGATTTTCATCAAAGAATGACCTGAAATTCATGCAATTTCTTAGTTTGTCGCAGGCTTCTCCATCACCAAAAGCTATAATTCCCCTATTGGAAGATGAGCTTTGGATGAAATCCTTGGCTACCCTTAAAAATTCCAGGACACGTCTTCTACTTCTTACCCTCCCCTGATGTGGAAGACCCACCATGCAATTGAAGGCCAAGAAATTTCTCTTTCCGTTATTTCCATTTCCACCCGTTTTGCTCAATTTCTTGAGCTCTGTCACCAATTCCTCAACACCCTTTTCCTCCACCTTCAATTCCAAACCACATGATCTGGCCTGTTGACAGAGGTTTCTTTTAGCTTCTTCAAATTTCCATTGGGTGGAAACAGAACCAGGTTCAGGGCTCTCCTCTTCTTCCCATTTGATTGACGTTAGTTTCAATGTTTTGTGTTGGTGGGCAATCGCCTCCATCACTGGAGGCCATTGAACCCCTTCTCCCATATCGAAGTCTATTATGTGTATGACTTCTGAATCCTCTGGTATGGATTCTAGAATTGCTGAATTGGCTGTGAAATGTGCAAGTTTCCCATGGGGTAGGCCTTGGTAGAAAATCCTGAAAATTTGCTTGAAGTTCTTGCACGCCTCTTGTTTGATGAAATTCCCTTGGTTTGTGGTCTCGTGATTTTGGGACAAATTGAATGCGAGACGCTCCAGAGGGTCACCAAGGGGGCTTACTTTGTGGCTGATGCATCTCAGAATCACTTGTGCAAGTGCGTTTTGTGCTTGCTCTTTGGCTTCTCCAATGGCCTCCAGAAGATGAGGAAGACTCAACTGGTTCTCCATTTCCATGTCTTCTTGTGGCAAGGTCAGTGATGGTTGCACTAGTACTACTGTGGATAAGTCTGATTTCATAGATGGGCTACGACTCCAAGCATCTTCTCCCTCAGAAGACAAGTTCTGTGATGGAAAGCTTACTGCACTTTCTTCTGGGAATCCATGGACTCCCAGAATATGGGAGCACAGAGTAGGATCAAAAGCATCAAGATCCATAGAGAAATCTTCCATCAACGACGGGAGTTGAAGGGTGTCTTCATTAGGTGGGTCACAGAAATTATCATTAGACAACATGGTAGAAGTATCCTCTGAAATACCGAACAGAGGACTAAATCTACCATCGCTCATCATACCATCGAAGTCGAAGCCATAAGAGTCAACCTGATCAAAAGTTGAGGTTATGCCTTCATTGAATGACCATGAGGAATGAAGAATCTCAGGCTCCATCTCCTTCTCCACTACCTTCTACACACTACAGAGGAGAAGACTGTTGTTTAGGAACTGATTTGATGAGTCGCCCTCTCTCTAATATTTATAAGCCAAATGGAGGACAATGTATAAACAAATCAATCCAAGGTAGCAGCTAGCTAGAGAAGAGGAGTTTTATTAGATTATATAAAAATCTTTTATTCTTTTTATTATAAAAATGAAAAAAATGATCGCCAATGGTTATCTGTTAATAATAGATAAACACCAATGAGTTTCACCCACTTGCATTTCTTCAGAGTTCTATTCCTAGAAGATTGCCAGCACAAGCCTTCTTCTCCTGCCATGTCATCTCTAGAGTGGCTTGAATAATCGAGAAATTAATTTAATAATTTATGTCTTTCCATCACAAATACGGTTCACATCATTAGATATAGGACCTTATTGTTGTCGAAGCCTCAGTGAAATTGCTACGTTTGCTTGATGGAACACACTATGTTATGATATACATCCACGTGGGAAGACCTTCCAGAATTTTAGTAAAGTGATGCGTGTTAGTCTCTAACTTTAGATTTTGTTTGTTTTTTAATTGTACTTTTTGCGCGTAATGATTTTTTTTTTTGAAAAAAAGCTATGATCATTGTTAGGAGAAAATGTGCAAAACAATTATGATGGGCCGTAAAAGTAATATTTAAAATGTATTGTATATTATTTATTTCCATGTAAGTACAAGCAACACACCAGTTTTTTATTCTGAAATTATAGTAAAAATAATTAATTAGACATGTTTACTATTGTCAAAAATATTTACAACAAATGTTAAATAGTATATATTATTTTAATTTATGTAAGGGATTGCGTAAAACTCTTTTGTCATATATAAACTGAGATGACATGACCATGCAATCTCATATTCCATTGGTTAAAATTCTCATCGGAGGAAGGAGGGAGGGATATTGTTAGTTCACGCGATTTTATTATATAAATATAAAGAATAAAGTTTTAAAAATTGTGTAGAGTTTGTCTTCATGATTTTTAAATAATTTTTTTTAAAAATATAATATTACATTTGGGATGAATATTTTTTAAGACAGAGGATATGGTCCTTTAATTATTTTTCTCTTAGAATTTTTTCAAAATACTAGAAGAATTATATTCAACAAATTTTCATTATCTATATAAAAGAAAAATAGAAATAGAGACGTATTAAAATAAAAAAATAATCATGAATTCTATCATGATAGGTTTTTCTCAACCCACCATTCCTTTTGTCATGACCTGAGCCAGTAGGGTGTGACCGATACGGGGATAAGGTGGCATTCATCTTTGTGAACTTATTGAAACCCTCGTAACAGCAGAACTTATATAAATTCATATTAAATAGCATAAGTCTCATAAATCTCAATACTAACATTTTCTGACATACTATAATAATATATCAAACATCTAGCCTGTATATAAAGGAATGACTGAATTGAACCATAAAAATAATGAAAGATATAACTCTAACAGTAGGCTAGGCTTACCAAGGAATTAATCACTAAGATTAAAATTCTGAAGTGGACGTCCTAGATTGGTGCTGGAATTTGAACATGTTTAATAATGGGGTGAGAGGAAACTCAGTGAGCAGGTAATTCGAATATTGCAGAAAAAGGTATAGACTTACAATGGTACGTCTTTTGAAAATTAAAATCAGATATCATACAGTCATAACTCAGTAATATCAAATGGAGAATAATCATTAACAGAATACATTTAGGAATCTTTTACAGAACCAGTCATAATTACAGAATACAGAGCTAGCCCAAGGCTAGTGACAACAGAACAAAACATATACACATTCAACCATAGACTTTGAGTAAATATAATAATAGCCCTAGGCCTCAAACAGAATATGGTAGTAAGAGTATAATACCCAACCTTATCAGATTATCAATTGTAGTACACTACGGCTAACGTCTACAATTGTTAGCTATAGGGTTCTATTTTGGACACATTCCTAATATTTCAAAAATAAATAAACATCCATGTACATATATCAAAAATTTCAAAATCGTACCACTTCAGAGTTCATATTTCAGTATTTCTAATAACTTAAAATTTGGAATCATAATTTACAATAATATATTATATAATTAAGATTATTTACTTACCTGAAAGGAGTATACCAACCTTGTTCTATCTTTGATTATAATTCCTTTGTTCACAATTTTTCCAGTCACCTAAAACATTAAATAAAATACTCTTAATATCAATCCTCATAAATAATTTAATTTTTTGATTATGTCACATACCTAATTAATTATTCCTTATTCACCTTTTATCCAATTCACTTCTTTCTTTATTAAACTTTCTTTTTTGGAAATTAAATTTATGGGCCACTTTCATAAATAATACCTTAAAATTCTTATGACCTATGTTTCATTTTATTATTATTATTATTATTATTATTATTATTATCATCATCATCATCATCGTTATTATTATTGTTTTATTCAATTATTCCATTAGGCATTTATTAGATTTTTAACACCTGCCATCACACAAATTTCACTTAGGGGTCAACTAATAAATTCCAAATTTTCCATTTAACCTCAAATAATATTTAGTGCTATCTAATTAAGCCAAACTAATTTTTCCCTTCTAATTTCTATCCTTTTTCTTCATGAAAAATCTAGGAAAATTATGAAAAATTAGAAATTAAATCTAAAATTCAAACAAAAATTTCCAAAAATTATAAATAACTCTCTAGGTGCATAAAAAAAAAAATTTAAGAAGCCCTAAAAACTTAAATTCCACTTATTTCCAATTTGCCCCTAGACCCATAAATTGGGGGTTTTCAATCCGGAAGCCAAAATTCATAATTGATCAGTGATTTTAAGGGAGAAAGGTGCAAAATTCATCTTTGAAGTGTAAACCTAAGTCAGTTTGAGCTCAAATTGGCCTTTTTTCGAATGAACAATGCTAAAATTAAGGTTATTCAATCTGAAGCAAATTGGACCAAATTAATAAGTGCAAATAATGAAAGGTACGAAAATGTTGTAGAAAGCGAAGTCATAAGCTAAATTGAAGCACACCAATTTCATGATTTGGAACTTAGTTTCATGCTAGTTTTTTTTGTCAAAGTTTCGCTGATTTGCTAGCAATATGGTGACTAGTGCAGGTTGTTGGAAGGCCAGCGGTGCTCATGGTGTGCCGGTCGTCCACCGACGAGGCTTGGCTAGCGGTGATAGTGGCTGAAATTGGGAAAGCTGAAAGAATAGTGATAGGAGCAAAATGGCACGTTGTAACGTGAGGGAATTGGTGTTCTAAAGGTGTTTTGATGATTTAAGATGTATTTTGTGTAAAAAATATTATGTAGAATTAGTGGTGATGATTAAGGTAATAGACTAGTGTTAGTGGAGGATAACTGGGTATTAATTTAATTAAAGTGGGATAGTGGGTATGATTGGGTGTTTAAAATAATTATGTGAGGATAAAGAATATAATTATTGTGATAAAATATTATTAGTGGGAATATAATGAATGATTAGGTGTGATAAAATATTTAAGGAGGCGATAAATAAATAAATAAATAAATATATATATATATATATGTATATATATATTAATGGGTATTACATTCCTCCCCCTTTTAAGAAATTCAATCCCCAAATTAAATCACCCATATACTTTAGTTTTAAAATAACTGGGGGTACTTGGCCTATATATCATTTTCTGCTTCCCACGTTGCTTCCTCTGGGGAATGATTACGCCATAACACCTTCACCGATGTAATCTCCTTTGATCGAAGCTTCTTAACCTGCCTATCCAAAATTGCCACAGGAACTTTTTCGTAGGATAATCTAGCATCTAACTGAACATATTGGGTTTTAAGCACATAAGATGGATCAGGTAAACACTTTTTAAGCATAGATACATGAAAGATAAGATGTACATCCACTAGTTTCAGAGGGAGAGCTAAGCGATATGCCATTGCTTTGATTCTTTCTAGTATTTCAAAAGGCCCAACATAACTGGGGCTTAATTTTCCCTTTCTTCCAAATCTCATTATACCTTTCATTGAAGATAACTAGAGGAACACCTGATCACCCACCATGAATTACAAATCTTGTCTTTGATTCTCCACATAAGCTTTTTGTCTATTTTGGGCAATCAATAATCTCTCATTATCTTCACCTTGTCTACGACATCTTAAACTAATTATGGTCTCAATATTCTTGCTTCTCCTACTTCAAACCAATTGATAGGAGACTGACATCACCTATCGTCCAAAGCTTCATAGGGTGCCATATGAATATTTGCTTGGTAACTATTATTGTAAGCAAACTCAGCCAAAGGTAGGTAAGTATCCCAATTCCCTCCAAAGTCTAGAACATATGACCTTAACATATCCCCTAGTGTTTGAATTTTACATTTTGATTGACAGTCATTTTATGGATGGAATGCCGTGCTGAGATCTAATCAAGTGTTAAGCGCATCTTGGAAAGCTCTCCAAAACCTAAAGGTAAATTGGGGCCTTCGTTAAGAAATAATTAAAATGGGGACACTATGAAGCTTCACAATTTTATCTAGATATATCTAAGCATACTTGGCAACACCATAAGTTGTTTTCACTGGTAAAAAGTGTGTAGATTTGGTTAATCTATCTACAATTACCCATATGGAATCAAAACTCTTCAAAGTTCATGGTAGCCCTATCACGAAATCCATAGTTATTCTTTTCCATTTCCATTCTGGTATTTCTATTTTCTGGAGTAATCCAACTATCTTTTGTTGTTCTGCCTTCATTTTTTGACAAACCAAGCAATGAGGAAAAAAATCTGCTATGTCTTTCTTCATTCCTTCCTGCCAATATAGTTGTTTCAAATCTTGATATATCTTTGTCGCTTCAAGGTGGATGGTATAAGGGGTTTAATGGGCTTCTTCTAGAATCTCTCTTCTGAGTTCACCATCCTTGGATACACATAACCTTTGACCATACTATAATATCCCCTCTGAGTCCCGACTAAACTCACTTCGTTTTCCATTCTTGACTTCTTCAATTAACTTTTGAATTTGAACACCTGTTAATAACACACCTGACTCCTTGGTTTCAAGCCTAACACCATTTTCTACTAACTAATGGAAATCCTCAATCAATGGTCTTCTCATTATAGTTATATGTGCCAGACTTCCCATTGACTTTCTACTCAAGGCATCTGCCACAACATTGGCTTTGCATGGGTGGTACAAGATAGTACAATCATAATCCTTCAGCAATTCCATCCACCTCCTCTGTCTTAGGTTGAGATCTCTTTATTTAAAGATGTACTTAAGACTCTTATGATATATACAAATTTCACAAGTCTTGATATACAAATGTGACACCATATTTTTAATACAAACACCACAACAACCATTTCTAAGTCATAGGTAGGATAATTTTGTTTATGCTTCTTCAATTGTCTTGGGCATAGGCAATCACATGACCATGCTACGTCAAAATGCATCCCAACCCCACTATGGAGGCATTACAATAAATTGTGTAGCCACCAAATCTGATGGCGGCACAAGAATAGGTGCTAATGTAAAATAGTCTTTCAATTTTGGGAAACTTTCCTTGCATGCTTTAGTCCATTGAAACTTTACATTCTTTTGAGTTAGTTTGGTCATGGAAGTAGCTATTTTAAAGGAATCTTTCATAAATCAACTGTAATAATCGGCCAAACCTAAGAAATTATGGATTTCAGTGATCACAGTGGGTCAAGGCCACTTCTTCAACCTTACTAAGATCCACTTGAACACCTTAATTTGAAACCACTTGACCTAGGAAAGCTACCTTATCAAGCCAGAGCTAGAATTTAGAGAACTTTGTGTACAGTTGATTCTCTCTCAATATTTGTATCACCATTCTTGAATGTTGTTCATGCTCCCCTCAACTCTTTGAGTAAACTAAGATGCCATCAATAAAAACTATAATAAATCGATCAAGGAAAGGCTTGAAAACCCTATTCATCTTATCCATAAAGGCGGCTGGAGCATTAGTTAGTCCAAAAGACATTACTAAAAATTCATAATGGTTAGACCGGGTCCTAAAAGCCATCTTAGGAATATCCTCCCATTTAATCTTTAATTGATGATATCCTGACCACAAGTCAATCTTAGAAAAGCATTGTGCACTTTGTAATTGATCGAATAAATCATCAATGTGAGGTAAAAGGTACTTATTTCACACTGTTGCTTTATTTAACTACTTATAATCTACACACAGCCTGAGGGGCCCATCATTTTTCTTCACAAATAGGACCAAAGCTCCCCACGGTGATGAGCTCGAGTGAATAAAGCCTTAATCTAACAAGTCATGCAACTAATTCTTCAATTCCTTAAGTTTTAGTGGTTCCATTATTTAGGGAGGTATAGAGATCGACTGAGCGCCTAGTAATAGATCAATGCTAATTTCAATCTCCCTATCAGGAGGTAGTCTAGGTAATTCTTCTAGAAATATGTTAGAAAACTCATTGACTACTGGCACTTGATGCAATGTTGGAACCGTTACTTCCATGTCTTAGACTAAGGCTAAGTAGCCTTAACATCCATTTCTTAACAACTTCTTAGCCTCAATAGCTGATATCAAATTGTTAGGAGTCACTGTACGATTGCCTGGATAACAATAGGCGGTTCATTTGGGAATTCACATGTTAAAACTTTAAGATGACAATCCATGGTGGCATAACAGGAAGGCAACCAATCCATTCCAAGGATCACATCAAAGTTAGTCATAGCTATTATAATTAAATCAACCATTGTTTCATGGTCGTCAATCAGAATCGTGCATCATAGCTAACTAAAGTGGATTCCCTTAATGGAGTTGTTACCATAAAAAAGCCCTTTAATTTGATAGGACCCTTGTCAATCAATTTTGCGAAGTGTGGGGACATAAAAGAATAACTAGCATCAAGATCAAATAACACATGAGTAGCATGAGAACATACTGTAATTGTACCAGTAATCATTGCTTTCAATGCTTGAGCATCCTATTTATTTAGAGCAAATACTAATGCCTGACCCCTTCCAAAGGATGTTTGACCTCTACCAGAAGAAGTTCTACCACTATTCCCTTGCCATCCTGAGTTGAAAATGCACCTTGGGACTTGGGTCTTGTGTATGTAAAACCAAATGGTTGTACTAATCCTTGGCTAGAACTATAAAGGGTCTGAGGGCAATCTCGTATTATATGCCTTAACTGCCCACATCTAAAGCATGTCGTGGACTCCTTATGTCATAGACTAGGATGAGATTTCCCACATGTGGAATAGGGAGGTCTACCTCTTTGTGTTGAATCAGATTAAGGCGCAGGTTTGAAGTCCCTAAAATTCCCTCTGTGTCTTCTGGTACTCGCCATTATTTGAATTGAAGATTCTGGGTTGGACCGATATGTTTAAGCTAGACTTGATGCCCTAGGCCCTCTAGATGATCCATCCATGCTAAAACTACTTGAAGGTTTTCCTTCCTCTGATCGCTTCCTCTTTTTCTATACTGTATTGTCTTCTTTATCCCACATCTCAATCATTTTGGCACAATTTGCTGTAGCAGTGAAGGAGGTAAATTGACTGTCCTTCTCAGTATGGACTAAATGAAGGGCATACTTGGATAGCTCAATAAATTGAATTACAAATTCATCAACTGATACCCAAGGACTTGTCGTAAGCTCTTGAAATCCCTAGCACGAGCATCCCTAATGCTCATGTGTAAAAATTGATCTATAAACAATTCTTTGAACATTTTCCCATTCAAGAGGAGGCAATTCAGATGGTCTTCCTTATAGTAGTGATTCATACCATGATCTAGCAATTTTGCTTAGTTGGAAAGCAGTTAAGGTAACTGATTTCCTTAGAGGATAGTTAAGTGCCACATATATTTGCTTAATGTCTTCAATAAACTATTAAGGGTCCTCATGATTATCCATCCTTGTAAAAGTGGGAGGTTTGAATTTGATGAATTTGGTTCAGATCCTTTTGCCATTAACCTCTTCAGCTCCATCATAAGGTTCTCTAGCCCTCATTTATTCTATAGGGGGCACAATGGTAAGAGAAGCATTATAGCTAACCATTTGTGTCGCTATCAAGGCAATAAGACTCTCCTATGAACACCTTGGAGTCTGGCTGCTAATTCTATATTAGTAAGGACCTGACGTTGAGAAAGTTCTGCCAACTCCTCAAAAACATTTTTTATGGGAGGCCTGATTGTTCACCTACCCCTTGCATGAGCTCTACCAACACTTCCTTCACGTGCTCATCCTCTAGCTTGACTGTTAGGGGGTGGTATGTTAAGCAGAATAGTAGCCCCACAGAGGCCTTTTCTATGGCCTGATTAGTGGTGGCAAGTGGTCTAAACAGCATTGTCCCTTCACACACAAGAAGAACTTTGTTCAGCGCCAAATGTAGAATTATAGACTCTCATAAATATGAGAGAGGAAATGGACCAGATAAATGACATTAGATACCCTATGAGATTCCTAATAAGAACTCAGTTATGATTATGCCCGGGTACATAATGATAACTAAGGTATCATTAGGGACCCCTTGCTCCATAATATAAGGCATACTAAGGACCTCTAAAACGAGCTCTAATACCACTTTGTCATGACTTGAGCCAATAGAGCATGACCGGCACCGGGATGAGGAATCCCTCATCCTCGCGAACTCATCGGAACCTTCATAATGGCAGAGTTTATATAAATGCATATTAAATTGCATAAGTCTCTTAAATCTCCATACAGACATTTTCTGATATACCATAGTAATACATCAAACATCTAGCCTGTATACAAGGGAACGATTAAACTGAATCATAAAAATAATGACAAACATAATTGTAACAGTAGGCTAGTCTCACTAAGGAATTAATCACCACGATTAAAATTCCGAAGGTGGATGTTCTGGATCAGTACTGGAATATGAAAAATGTTAAATAATAGGGTGAGTGGAAACTCAATGAATAAGTAATTCTAATATTGTAGAAAATGGTATAGAATTACAATGGTATGTCCTTTGAAATTTAAAACTGGATATCATACAGTCATAATTAAGTAACATTAAATAGAGAATAATCATTAACAGAATGCATATGGGAATCTCCTACAAAACTAGTCATAATTACATAATATATAGCTAGCCTAAGGCTAGTGATAACAGATAAGAACACATACTCATTCAACCATAGGCTTCGAGTAAATATCATAATGGCCCTAGGCCTTAAACAGAATATGGTGGTAAGGGTATAATACCCAACCTTATCAGATTACCATTCGTAGTGTACTACGGCTAACGTCTACTGTCGTTAGCTACAAAGTTTTGTTTTGGACACATTCCTAATATTTCAAAAATAAATAAACATCAATATACAGATATCAGAAATTTCAAAATTGTACCACTTCAGAGTTCATATTTCAGTATTTCTAGTAACTTACAATTCTGAATCATAATTCAGAATAATATCTTGCATAATTAGGATTATCTACTCACTTGAGAGGAGTATACCAACCTTGTTCTATCCTTGATTATAATTCCTTTCTTGACAATTTTTCTAGTCACCTAAAACATTAAATAAAATACTCTTAACATCCAATCCTCATAAATAATTTAATTTTTTGATTATGTCACATACCTAATTAATTATTCCTTATTCACCTTTTATCCAATTCACCTCTTTTTTTATTAATTTTTTTTAGAAATTAAATTTATGGGCCACTTTCTTAAATAATACCTCAAAATTCTTATGACCTATATTTCATTTTATTACTCTTATTATTATTATTATTATTATTATTATTATTATTATTATTGTTTTATTCAATTATTCCATTATGCACTTAATAGATTTTTGACACCTGCCATCACACAAATTTCACTTAGGGGTCGACTAATAAATTCTAAATTTTCCATTTAACCTCAAATAATATTTAGTGCTATCTAATGAAGCCAAAATAATTTTTCCCTTGTAATTTTCATGCTTTTTCTTCATGAAAAATCTAGGAAAATTATGAAAAATTAGAAATTAAATCTAAAATTCAAACTAAAATTTCAAAAAATTATAAATCACTCTCTAGGTGCTTAAAAATTTAAGAAGCCCTAAAATCTTAAATTCTACTTATTTCCCAACTTGCCCCTATACCCCTAAATTAGGATTTTTTAATCTAGAAGCCTAAATTCACAATTGATTGGTGATTTCAAGGGAGAAATGTGTGAAATTCAGCTTTGAAGTGTAACCCTAACTCATTTCGAAGCAAGCAACCCAAATTGAGCTCACATTGGCTTTTTCTTTGAATGAATAGTGCCAATATTAAGGTTCTTCAATTTGAAGCAAATTGGGCCAAATTGATCAGTGCAAATGATGAAGAAAGATGTGAAAATGCTGCAGAAAGTGAAGTCCTAAGCTAAATTGAAGCAAAAACACACCAATTTCGTGATTTGGAGATTGGTTTCATGCTAGGTTTTTTTGTCGGAGTTTCGCCAGGTTTTTGGAGATATGGTGGCCAATGGAGGTTGCTGGAAGGCCGACAAGGCTTGTGGTGTGCCGATCATCCACCAGCGAGGGTTGGCCAACGGTGATAATGGCTAGAAATTGGAGAAGCTGGAAGAACAATGATTGGAGCAAAATGGAACGTTGCAACATGAGGGAATTGGTGTTCTAAAGGTGTTTTGATGATTTAAGATGTATTTTGTGCAAAAAATATTGTTTGTGGAATTAGTGGTGATGATTAGGGTAATTGATTAGTGTTAGTGGAGGATAATTGGGTATTAATTTAATGAAAGTGGGAGGGTATGATTGGGTGTTTAAAATAATTATGTGGGGATAAAGAATATAATTATTGTGATAAAATATTATTAGTGTGAATATTAAGAATGATTAGGGGTGATAAAATATTCAAGGTGGGGATAAATAAATAAATAAATAAATATATATATATATATATATTTTAATGGGTATTACACCTTTATGGTTTAACATATATAAAGATTTTTTTTTTCTTTTTTACCTTCAATCAACATGGCGCTATAATGACTTTCTTGGACCAATATGTCATTTTAGTCACAACTGATTAAATAGTTGGTTATTCTGTTGCATACTTATGCCCCTTAATTGTATAATATTTGTTAATAGAAACGTTAGATTTCTGAACATGTGAATGTAAGCATAACAAAATAGGTTAATAATAACATTTAAATTACTTTCATTATAATTTTTTGGGAAATTATGTTGTGATTTCCCGTTCATAAGATTGTATACTGAACTTACAATTTCTAGACAAATTTATGGTTATGAATCATGATAAAATTTTAAGCCTAGAGAGATAAGACAAAGATTGGAATTGGAATATCAGTTTGATACTTGAATTATAATTTTGAGAAAACCTCTTTGAAGAAGGAATTACAGCCATGTATATACAACATTTTTTGTGACGACTTACGAGAAACAGCACTAATAATCTACTTTTAATGACAACTTCGGGTGTTGTTATAGAAAAATTGTCACTAAAAATTTAACTGTTTTATAATAATATTAGAATTTCCTATAATTTGGATTCTCAACCCTCTCTAAATCTAAATACAGCTGTAGTTGAAATACTTGAGTGATTGAATAAAAATATAGTAATTTAAATCTATTGAAAATAAGTATTGAATCAATAAATTTTTATCTAACGATTTGCATATATCAATTATAACTAATTTAGATCCAATTTTCTGCTAATAAATATACAAGTTAAATAGTTATCTTCAACATTTTTTTCTCTTCTCTTGTTAGTATATCAAACAGAACTCTGTCTATTAACTTACTTATATATCTCCAAGCTTGGGCACAAATCTTACAGAAAAAAATGTTAAAGCCTAATCAATGACAGTATGACCGGCATACCTGGGATTATGTATAACATCAATGACGTCATTTTCTAATTTCTTTACCCATAACATGTAAAATCTTGAATTGCATATCAGAATGATTTCAATAATGAATTAATATAATAATAATAAAGTCGCGTTAGTCCTCTGCAACTTTTTTCTTTTGAAATATTCTGTAACACTTTCGGATATATACACAAATGGATTCAAAGGAGATGCGGATTACAGTCGTTTCACTTGGATTTTTAAATTTTGAATTTGTATAAGTAATTTCATTTTATATTCTTGATTTTATTTTTTAATTTATACAAAATTAACTTATTAGATCATAAGAATTTGTCTTTTTTTAATTTAAATATTTAATTTAAAAACTTTCAATTAAATTTTAAATCCGTCTTGGTTTATATATATAAATATATATATAAATAAATAAATAAATAAATATATATATATATATATATATCAATAAATATTTGTTGGATTTAAAGCTCGGGTAATTCATTTCGAGAATTTTCCAGCTAGGGATTCTTGCATACGTGCTCCTGCACAAGTGCATATAGCCAAAGTTAGCATCATTATAATCTTAAAAAAAAAAAAAAAATCTTTTGTAAGGTTCATGTTTACTTGTTTTTCGTTAGATATTTGCATGGAGAGGTCTTCTTGGTGCAGTTTTTTTTTTTTTTGTCCTTAAAAAATAGTTTGATGCTTAAAGCTTATTGGTTGCGACATGTGAAGGGTATATAGTAAATATATTTGTATTGTTTTCGTTCATTTTTGGTGTCAATTAATTAAGTCAAATTATAAAACATAATGTCCACATATTTGTATTCCTTTCGCTTTCCGGGCAAATTTTTACCCTTTTTATTCTTCTTAAGTTGTTTATTTTAGAAAAATAATAATGCAGTAATACGAATTGAAATGATATAGGAAATGAAGGCGAACAAGACTTAATTTTCGAAGTTTTATGTTCGGAAAATTACAAATATCCACATTCATCTTTTTCTATATTATTAC
Source organism: Delonix regia (assembly GCA_037074485.1). Lineage (NCBI taxonomy): Eukaryota > Viridiplantae > Streptophyta > Magnoliopsida > Fabales > Fabaceae > Delonix > Delonix regia. Next base: position 1,741,902 of record CM073460.1, on the reverse strand, counting down.
TTACAGCGTCTCATAGTTTTGAAAAGAATTGAGATGTACACAAAGCAAGAGACAATGAAAAGTAAACCTGATATAAAGGAGACAACTTAATGGATATCCGATCATGAGGAGCATAGAGTAAATAATTAAAATCTATAGTGCCAAACGGTATGAATGACTTATTAATTTTTTGTGTTAATGTAAGTTATATTATGATCCATATTGTCCTCACAATTGTTCCTTTCGCTTTCATCACAGATATTTCTTCCTTTTTTTTATCCTGATTTTTTGGTATTTTTGGTTAAGTTCTTTTATGAGAATCATATAGAGTAAAACATTATTTTGTTATCTCATTGATCGAATCATTCTTAACTTAATTTCTCACTTATCAAACAATTTTAATTTGATTTCTAAGTGATTTAAATGCTAACGTGTTTAGTTTAAATTTAGTTAAGATTAAATAACTAAATGTGCTAATGTTTAGGACACTAGGGACTAAATTAAAAATAAAAATTAGTAAGTGACTGAATTAAAAATCAACTAATAAATGAAAGATTAAAATAAAATTTTGCTCAAAGATTATATACCTTTAATTTCAAGACAAGTCTAATGATCATGGATGAATTAAACTTGTCAATTTATTCTTTCTACCTACTTTACAAACTAATATTTGTGTGGAATAATTGAAAAAAAATTAGAAAAGTAAATTGACACATTTGAAGACAAAAAATATTTTATATGCTTAAATAAAGTTAAATATTTTAGAGGTTCAAATGTAAATATAACAAATAATTTCATGGTAATATCTAATAGCATATTTTTATACTTTATTAATAATTTTTTTTAGAATACTTCATAATGATTGTATCAATGCAATTATTGTTGAAAATGTACTTAAGGATTTACACAATAATAATTTATGCGTACTATATACTTTTTCGAATAAATCTCCAGAAATAAAGTTTAAATTACACAAAGCAAGAGTCAATGGGAAATAAACTAATATACATAAGACAAGATTTAAAATTCTTTCGTTAATAATGAAATATTACAGTACGTACCCTTACAACTGGCACCATATATGCCATCCTTAATTTATCAGCAATAAATATTTAATTGAGGCCTAAAATGAATGATAGGACACAGCAAATAAAACAATGTCAATATACAATGATATTTTGGTCAAAACGATGATCAAGACCAACATTCTACAGAAAAATGGTACGCACATGCAAAATTGTGAATTTTCACGTTAGATTTTCTAATATAATAAAATTGTGTTTGATCGGTCTCTTTCTTTGAATCTTCCTTTGTCAAAACACTGTTAAACAAACTAATATTAATTATAATTATACTTAGATTTAGGGAAGATATCATATGGATACGCAGTTCTATACTACATATATATATATATATAAACCTATTTGGAACTATATATATTCATGCAAATTTAAATGCCTAGCAAACAGCCAAAGCATCATTCAATAAAGTGTTGCGTAAAAATAAGATATATGTATATATATATATATATATAAAATCTTACGATTCTGTTTCATTATAAGTTTACACTTCCAACCTATACCGTTTCTAAATACCAAATAGTCAATTGCTGAAGAGTGTGAAACAGTAATTAAAATTATATTGTTAAATAACCTGACCATATTTATGATATATATATATAATCTCACGATTCTGTTTCATTATAAGTTTACACTTCCAACATATACCGTTTCTAAATACCAAATAGTCAATTGCAGAAGCGAGTGAAACAGTAATTAAAATTATATTGTTAAATAAACTGACCATATTTATGACTTTTTTTGCTGTGAACAAGTCAATTGATTTCTGTTAATTCGAAACAACAGCCATATATGTAACTAAAATGTAATAAGTGCGTATTTGAGATTATGAAATAAAATTAATTATTAGTTTAAAATTTTGAGTTAAAATATTTCTTGATAAATATCCTACAATTATTTTACTCTTTCAGGTGTTGCTTTGAAAAGTGAGAAATATAAAATGAAAGAGCAACTCCATTCACAGAAAAGGTTCATCAACTTAGGTGCAAAATTTTGTTTAGAGCCAAAATACAAGTGTCGAATATATATTAAAAACGATGTGGCTTTGTTTTCAAACTATACATGCTTTTCTTGAAAAAATATTTATTATATTCTTGTGGCAATGACAAGTTCTGTAATAACCCAAAAAAAAAATAATTTAAGAATAACACTAAAAAAATAAAATACAATTTTATGGACTAAAATCAAAGGAGAAAATAGTATTTAGGGTCCAAATTAAATTTTAACCATTTTTAGGGACTAAAATGAAAAGAAAAATATTTTTTGAGATAAAAAATATAATTTTGACCATTACATAGTAACTTGCATAGTAAATATTGGCAAAAACGCATGGTTACTGTGCAAATTGCGGTTGAAAACGCGTAGTTACTATTTGCACAGTACTAAACAGTAACATGTATAGTAACTTGAAATTTTTTATAAATAACACGAACAATTCTTAATTTTCACATTCAAAAAATTGGAAGGTGACCACAAAGGAGCATTCATATTTGTGTAAGAAATAGTTTTGTAGAGACCCTTTTAATCTGGGCTATGTTGTAAGAATAGAGGATTTCTACTATTGATTCCTATCAGTGAGTGCATAATTAGTAAAGTAGTATTTTCCATTTTATTGAACGTATTTATTTTCTTGTCTAACTTTTGCTTTCTTTATTTTTATATAGATTATATATAGATATATTTTTTTTCCTCTAAACTAGTCTTTTAAAAGTATTGATATATTTTATACAACAAATTTACTACATATTATACTCATAATGGTGGTGGAATCCCATTCAATAGATTGAGTAAAATTAAGACATTAAAATGAAATTTAATAGTACATTTATGGAGCCTTATGAACTTTGTATAAGTAAGACTATGATAGGCTATGCTACCTAAACGACTAAAATAAATGTTATGAGTTCCTTAGCAAAGTAATTCACCTCATAACTCCTGAAATCTATGGCTAGATTATACCGCTTAAATGGTCACTGGTATGTAGGGTTACTATATTTTCTATCTAGGAACATTCAAGAACCGAACCATGTTAAGGCTCTTGGATCAATGTGGATTAAGAAAAGTGAAACTAAATATTTAGTAAATTTTAAGACATAAAGGGGATTCTAAACTATCAAGAGTATTATTATTATTATTATTATTAAAGACTTGACACTTATAGAATTCATGATTTCCATATTTGATAAATAAGGTATATAAGCTAATGATCTATAGGTTCTCATGTGATCTAAATTTTTATTATTTATCTTATTGTCAATTCATTCTTAATCACTCTTTGTTTTATCTTCAAGATTATTTTTATTTAAATTACTTTATGTTATAGTAAATATACTTAAATAAATTTATTTTTATATCTTATTTATACTATTCAATGAATTATTGGGACGTATCCAATGAAGGAATACAGATATAAGATATTGAGATGTATCTGATAAAAAGGATACGAGTATGAATTATTGAAATGTATCCAGTAAAGGGATATTAGTATGAATTACTAGGACGTATCTAGTGAAGGGATATAGATATGAGATATTGAGATTTATTCGATAAAGGGGATACAAGTATGAATTATTGAGACATATCTATGAAGAGATATAGATATGAGATATTGAGATGTACCTAGTAAAGAGATACGAGTATGAATTATTTAGATATATTCGGTAAAGGGATACGAATGTAAATTATTAAGATGTATCCAGTGAAGGGATACAAATATGAATTATTGAGACGTATCCAGTAAAGGGTTACATTATGAAATATTGAAACATATATGGTAAAGGAATGTAAGTATTAGGGCTGCACAAAAACCTGGAAACTCGATAAACCCGGCCCGGCCTGGCTTAGTCGAGGCCGGATCGGGCCGGGTACAAAAGGGATACCGGGTCTGAGGGATTTAGTAAGGAAAAAAAAGCACCGGGTAGGGTTGGGTCTAAGTAGCTGCTTTACCATCACACTCCTGACCCGGATCGGCCTGGTTCTTTTATTTATTTATTTATATTATATAATTAATTTTTTTTTCATATGCGATTACTCGATTAGTCTCTGTCTCTCATCTCTCTCATCATCATTCATCAGACATCTCACACTCACAGCCACAGACCTACAGTATCTATCTCACACAGTCACACATCTCTCACTCTCTTGGAGTTGGAGTGAAGAACACATCGAGCTCGAGTCGTCAACTCTCAATCGTCACACCATCGTTCCCATCGCCACTATCTCCCTGCCGTCACGTTGCAGTCGTCCACCACCATCTGGTCTATCGTCATATGAAGGCGAGTCCACCTGAGGTCGTGAAAACTAAGTTGTTCCCAAATACCAGAGTACTCTGCCATTGCTGTGTGCTGTCAATCATCATTCGTCGGCCACCGTCCCTAGAGATGTAGTAACTTGCTGAAGTTGCCCAATCCCGGTGGATAGCGTGATTGGTTCAACCATAGCCCTAACTATGTTGCACTGTTGTGTTGCCGTTGTTTATCCTTACTATGGTTTGTGGATCAATTTGAGGCAATTGAAGGTATGATTTTGTGCTTCCCACTTCCTGGCATCAGAATGGAGAGGTTGGCCTAAATTTTTGATAAAATATGCTTGGGAATTTTGGCTGTCATGCATAATGTATTGTTAATAAGAGTGAATTAGGCCTTGCAAATGCTTGTATTATGATAGTTATTAGTTAGATCATGATTGTTGATGGACAGGAAATGCATTAGAGTTTACAGCCTTAATTTAAATGACAGTTTGTCTCAAATGAACAGGAAATGCAAACTAATTTATAATGAAAATTAGTTGTCAACTTATGGTAGCCCTATTAGGATTTTTAGAGTCACTTTTATATGTAAAGCTATGAAGTTTGCTGTTAAATGTATTGGTGAATGTATTTTGATTTTACTTATTCCATAAATAATGTTTAAAGTTTTTGTTAAAGGCTAATTATATTCTAATTATGAGAAAATGGTTCTTTCCTTCCAAACAAATAACAATAACATAACATTAAACATAAGCTGCCTATATAGATGTAATGAATGTTGAGTCATTTATGGTTGTGCAAACTTTCAGTTTAATATGTTGTTAAATGTTCCATTGTCTTACTTGATGTTGGATAGATGGATTCTAGTAGTCAACAATCCCTAGGAGAAGGGCAATCCCAAGCCAGCAATGTGCCCTCTTTGAACCTGAACCCGATAACCACAAGACCTGAACACAATACCATAGCTCCGACATCTGCAGCATCTGCATCTACTGTGGAGTCTACTCCTATAGGTGAGAAGAGAAAACTTCCTCCATAGAAGTCAAGTGTGTGGGAGCATTTTACAAAGCTCCCGTTAGAAGAGACCAATGGGGAGGTCTGAGCTGCCTGTAATTACTGTAGGGCTTCATACGCTTGTGACCCTAACAAACATGGCACAAACTCACTAAAGAAACACCTAGGAAGATGTCAGAAACATCCTAATAGGGCCCATGAGACATCCCAGTCTATGTTAGCCTATCTGACCCCATCAGGTTCTTCTCAGCCAAGAACATTAGTCCCACACACATATAATGCTGATGCATGTCGTGAAGCTGTGGCTAAATATGTGATATGTGACGAGGTGCCATTTCGAGCCGTGGAGAGGTATGGGTTTAGAAGCCTATTGAATCAATTTGATCCTAGATTTCCTCCTCCTTCAAGAATGACCGTTGCTAAAGATTGTTACAAAATCTATGTTGAGGAAGGTAGAGATCTCAAGGGTTTCTTGAAGAACTATGTAATCGTGTTTGTTTGACAACTAATTGTTGGACATCAGTGCAAAACTTCAACTATATGTGTCTCACAGCTCATTTTGTTTATGAGCATTGGAGGTTGCAAAAGAGGATTTTAAGTTTTTGTCCTATTGAAAATCATAGGGGTGACACTATAGGAAAAGCCATTGAGAAGTGTCTGCTTGGGTGGGGGATTGAAAAGGTGTTTACATTGACAGTTGATAATGCAAGCTCCAATGACACAGCAGTAGCTTATTTAAAGAAACGTTTGAAAAGTTGGAACGAGTTGGTATGTGGGGGAGAGTTTTTACATGTAAGGTGTTGCACTCATATTTTAAACTTAGTTGTAAACGATGGGTTAAAGGATTTGCATGATTCTATTGCTGCCATTCGAAATGCAGTGAGATATATTAGGTCTTCTCTTGCGAGATTGCAAGGTTTAAAAGTTTTGTGGAGACGGAGAAAATTGAGGCAAAAAGTTTAGTGTGCATTGATGTTCTGACTAGATAGAACTCCACTTACTTGATGTTGGAGCATGCTATAAAGTTCCAGAGGGTATTTGATAGAATGGAGGACGAAGATGAGGGGTTTAATGCACACTTTAGAGAAGATACACATCGAAAAGGTCCGCCCAATGCTTTAGATTGAGTAATGCGGTTGTATTTGTCAAGTTTTTTAGGGTGTTTTATGACATGACATTGACGTTGTCTGCATCATTGCATGTGACCGCAAATACCTGCTTCCATGAAATTGCACATATTCATACCTTATTACTTGCAAGTTCTGTGCATCAAAATCCAGTTATCGGGGAAATGGCTCGTAATATGAAAAGTAAGTATGATAAATATTGGGGTCACTCAGAAAACCTTAACATGTTGCTTGTAATAGGGGTAGTATTGGACCCTAGGTACAAGCTTGCATATGTGAATGCCACCTTTGAAGACATTTACCCTGATCCTGAAAGATGTGAGAGTATGAAGAAAAAGGTCAAAGACAGTTTGTATCGTCTATATGAACAATATTCTGATGCGGTTGTTCCAAGATCAGTTGAAAGTACCCCTGGAGATTCAAGTATTTCTTTAGACACTTTAGAGTCTAGAGGTTTAGACGACCCAGACTTTTTCCCCTCTGGTCCACGAGATAAATGGAAATCTTTAAAGAGAGTTAAGGTTGGTGTAGACCAGAAATCGGAGCTAGATAAGTATCTGGAATCTGACATACTTGATGATGAATTTGCATTTGATATCTTGGCATGGTGGAAAGAAAATTCATCAAAATATAAAGTACTCTCTCGACTTGCACGTGATGTCTTAGCCATGCCAGTGTCTACTATCGCTTCTGAATTAACATTCAGCATTGGTGGATGAGTGCTTGATGTGTTTAGGAGTTCATTGTCACCCAGGATGACTGAGGCACTTATGTGTGCCCAGGATTGGCTAACTCCTCGAGACTCCAATTTTGATGATCGTGACTTTGACCAGTTTGAAGAATTCAAAAGTGCTGCATCTGGTAAGCTCTTAGTGAGTTAATATCTAAAGCTTTCTTTTCATTGTCAAGTTATAAAAATTAATGTCAATTTGTTTGATTTCTACATATGTTTCTAGGGATTCAAGTGTTACACACGGGATGTTATGAACAGGAATAGCTATTGAAGTTTAGTGTTTTTTTTATTTCTAGTTTATGAACACTCAATGTATGTTATAAACAGTTATTGGTATGAAGTCAGTAATTTGTAAGGCCACATTTTGAGTTATTCCTATTGGTCTATGTTGTCTTTATTTGCCCTATCATTATTTATTGACAATGAAGTTAGTTTATTAGCAAAGTTTAGAGTAAGTTGATATAATTTTCCTTTAAAGTTTAAACATTTGGATTCACTTTGGCATAAAGTTGATGACATAACACTAACTAAGGCATGATTTTCTCTATATGTGTATGCCACTGCCCACTGGTGTCCATACTTAAACCTTGTAAGGCTGCACATGTTGTGGACAACAACAATGTTAGTCACTTCCAGAAGGTATATCTTCATTCGTGATGCTCTTTTAATTTTGTTCATGATTTTCTCTTTTAGACTGAATCCATATAATTGCATGAATTCCAATTTTTCCTTTTGTTGCATGGTATTTATGAAGTTCGAAGGGCTATTTGGACATTTCTTCGTACTTCTTTGTGAGTCTGAAATGAAGCTGGTGGATGAGACCATAATTCTTGATAAGGTGAGTTAGTTTGGGAAAAGAAAAAACCCTAGGAAAAGAAAAAATAATTCTTAGAGCACACTTATCCATATTGTTCATATCATATTTAATATATTGTTTTCTGTGTGTATGGAAACATAAAACGGTCAACATGAGACCTGTCCATTTGTGTTGGAATGACAAAAAGCCCATTTCTCCAACCTGTTGAATAAAGGCCTCACATCTTAATCCTAGTTTGTAGGGCTAAATCAGAATGGTTCATTCATGCAATAAGAAAGGTCAAGTGTGGTTTTGCAATTTTACTTTGAGAAAGCCAACCTAAACCCTTTGTTTGGGTTCTTTGTGTTCTGATTCACTATAAAAGAATTAGTGGAAGCTGTAGAATTACATAGTCCTATTTGCTTTTCAGAGGCAGATAAGGGAAATGGAAAGCTTTATTGCAGAAAGTTGGTCTGTAGTCATCTAACATTTCCCTCTGTTTGATTAAGATTTGATCTTCATACACTGATAACGAGCTCGAGAGGTCCCTATATCTATTTACTTTGAATTGTTACTTATAGTATTCATGATCAGTGCTTAGCTTCTCATCATATTTTTTATGAACTCATTTTAGTTTTTTGCTGTCTGGTTTTCCAGTTACGATAAAAATGGTGAAAGGGTTCTCTGTTTTGAAAATGTAGATGAATTATGATTGATTCTGGCTACTATTTGATCCAATTTGACTTGCGTGTCTCTCAAAATTCAAATTGCGGTCAAGTGTTGTTCATTGACTCTATTTTAGGCAGGAAATTGCTTTTTAATCCAATTGTTTGCCAAAGACTTCTTCATGGTAGTTTTTTCTTTTCTTGTGTCTTCTTTTTCTTTGAGTATGATGGAAGGAGAAGTTATATAGTGGGTATTTGCATAAAAAGAATCTCAACCTTTGATTTACATGCTAATTGTTTATGGTAGCATCAATTTATACATATTATCTTCCATTGCTTATCGTGAATGAATGACTCTCCTATACAGATCCATTATGTCTAAGATGTCCACTTCTCAAAAGGATACAATACAAATATGTTCTTTATGTCGATTAATGAAGGAGAGAAAAAGTCATTTGACTCTTTACGCTTTGTATATGGTAAGTATTGGGATTTCAATTTAAGATTGTGTAGATGCATGGCATGGATAAAAACTTGTAGACCTTTGATGTTTAAATGATTGGTCTGATCTGATATGTCTTCTTGTCGTATTATATATTAATTTAGTGTTGCTTGACTGGAACAACTTTTTGTACAAGCTACTTAAACTTTGTTAACTGTAAAAAACTGTAGGCTCTTTTTGGATAGAGAAAAACCAATGTAAGCAAAATGTACTGTAAGAAATGATGCAATACAAGTGCTCAAAACAGCTAGAGGTTAAAAGGTAAATTAACACCATGCTTGAAGTCAGTGACTTAGATATTTAAAATCTGGAGTTTTGATTTTCTTAAGGTATAGATTAAGATGCAAATACAAAAGTACAGTAAACTGTGTTCCCTTAAATGGTCTCTAGGAATGTTTACCCATATCAGTACCCTTACAGTCAGGTGGAAGCCTCCAAGATATTTATTGTTAAATAAATGGCAATTGTTTAACTCCAATTAGTATTCATATACCTTAGAATGCAAAAAGTGTTCATATAGATTCAAATTTAAATAAAAATTTTTATGGAAAGATATTCTTCCTTAGTTTCTGTCATTTGATGGCTCTAATCATTTGGTCTTCTGCATATAATAACTTTACCTATACATGCCTATCAGGTTAATTGGGCATCATTTCATGTTTTTCTTATTGATTTCTAGCAGGTCAAGCAAATGTTAATTGCACTTCTTTGTGAGTCAGAAATGAAGTTGGCGGATGAGACCATAATTCTTGATAAGGTGAGTTAGTTTGGGAAAAGAAAAAACCCTAGGAAAAGAAAAAACAATTCTTAGAGCACACTTATCCATATTGTTCATATCATATTTCATGGGTCTAGCTCTTTTAATATATTGTTTTTTGTGTGTTAGAGTCATCTGTTCAAGTGATTGAAGAAAACCAAGCAGTTGTTAATTAGTCTAAAGTGGAAACACATCATGCATTTCCAAGGGACAAAAGCACTACTTAAAGTAAAGTGGGCAAGGTTTCTTCTGATAATGGAGTTTCTGTTTCTCAAATAGAGGGAACTTTCCTGCTTGATGCTGGAATAAGGAAAAAGAGACAAAAAATTTCAAGATTAAAAGTAAGAACCAATAACCATTTAGCTTTTAGTTGCAAAATTGATTTTTTTTTTCTTTACCCTTTTGGCTTGATTGCAGTTTTTGTCCTGCTTACATTTAAAAAAAAACTGCAATTTGGTTTAGTTCCTCTGTCAGTGTGCTGCTGGTGTGGCATTATTTTTGCTGACTGGATATGTGCTTGGTTGTCTTTACATCAGCAAAGATAGCAACATGTAAGCAAAAAATGTACCACATTAATGAATACACATTAAATCTAGAGGTACCAAAATGCAACATTGAATTTCAAAGTTGGGAGAATGGGAGGACCAGAAGTGCTATAAAGACTTTTTTTTACTGTTGTTCCTCTATATTTCTTGTTTGATATTTGACATGTAATATACAAGTCAGCAAGAATCTTGGTTATTGCAGAATGATGAACCTCATAGCAGTTCTTATTCAAGTGGTTCACAAAAGATCAAGGTGTGTAATTATTACTGCTAGTATATGAACTATGAAGTATATTTCAAGTGTTTGAAATTTTTGTCACTTTTCAATATAATCTAGTTCTTTTCCAATTGATTCCAATCTTGGACTTGGCTGTTGGATTTTAGAGTGGGAACACAGGCTTACTCCATATTTATTGAACCACTACAATGGATGAAAGCAGGTAAGCAAACATTCGACCAATTTTATAAACACATGCCATGAATGATGACCATGATTAGTGATCTTTACATATGCAAAATGCGCTCTAACATTTTTGGAAGGGTCTTTTGTATCACTCTAAAATATTTGGTTTGCACGTTTGCTTAAAATTCTAAGCTTACTCTATATATTTGATGAATGGGTTTGCTTGAGTCTTACTATCTCATCTCTTAAATTATCAAAGAATTTTTACCAATTGCATTAAGAGTCACCTACGTATCAAAAATTTAGATTCCTTTGGTCATATACAATATATAGAGGCATGCATCCATAAATTTCCTAGTTTGGTTTCACTTATATATCTCTTAATTCAGTTGAGGAGGATGCATCAGAGAGGAAGTTAAGCTATGCCCATTGTGACGCCCGTTTGGAAAAGCCATTTCAAAACTCAAAATTACTCAAGAGAAAAGGCTAAACAAGATCTTTCCTTCATAATGTTGTTTGCTATTGGAGAAACTCTGTTGCAGAATGCAGAGAATGGAAATTGTACTGGGGGAAATTTATTTTTGGTATTCTGCTTGTCAGGCTTCATATGGAAGTTCAATGCAAATTCCTTAGCCAAAAACAGAACAGTTGTTTTTGGTGATTGCAATTTTGGAATTTTGCTACCAAATAAAAAAAGATTATTTCTGGTTAATTGTAGCTTCATATTTTAGTTCAAATGTGTAATGTGATTCTTGAGGAAAGCCTCTGCCATTAAAAATGGAAAGTTCATCTGATCTGAAAATGTAAAAGCATTCCTCCTTTCACTGTTTCTAATACATTACAAATCTACAATGATTACATTATTTGTTAGAGCTTACACACAAAAAAAAAAATTATAGTACATGCAGACCTAGTTTGGCCTGGTAGAACCAACCCGGCTCGGTGATATTGCCGGGTCCACCAGGCCAGGTCTGTTTTTTAAATTTCTCACAATTTTGGGCCAGGACTCGAGTCTAATAGTGGCCCGGCCCGGCCCGGACCTTATGCAGTCCTAGTGAGTATAATGATCTTGGTTCTTTCCTTGATACCTGCTTCATATACAATTATATTATCAAAATTTGCTATTTGTTAAAAATTATAAGGTCTATATTATTTTCCTTTTCGCTTACTTTATTATTTATTTATTTTCTAAGTCAGTGGTAGACTTACACCTATCTCTTTAATATTTTTTAGATCTGTAAGTGCTAGTGAAATTGTCTTGGGAATTTTCTTACTGTCCAAACTTTTTGATATGTCATTCTGGATTAATCACAGTATACGTCTTACTCACAATATATGTCTGACTCTAAGGTGGTGACTACTAGATATCTGTTTGTTTAGGATTTTGTGAAGTATTGTAAGTCTTGTGTGGGCTATTTCTTTATTATACCAAATATATATATATATATATATATTATGGAATTTTTTAATTACATTTTAAAGTGTATCAAATGTTTATAATCGATATTTTTTGAAAATGTAAGTGAAGGAAAAAAAGAGATTATTTCAAGCTAGCTAGGCTAAGATGATTTAGCCTATACGCTGATTACGACCAATGAATTTGGGATGTGACAAGTTCAGTAATATTTTTTCATTTAAATATTGACAAATAAATAATTGCCTAAAGTTAAGAATCCAACTTAATCATATGGTTTAACATTGGGACACGTGACTTTTACCATAAACAAAATTGTGTCCAATTATATATAGACCAACTGGCTATGGTTCAAAGACTAGTCTTGAATCTAAACAGTTTCTTATATATTTATTATCCAATTTTTTATTTAACACATTACAAGTATATGATTAATCAATAATAATATAATAAATATATGATTCAATTTAAAAAAATATGATTAACAATCATCATATACATATTGTGATTTAACTAATAAATTATACAATTATTTAGAAGAGATAGGTAATTAAACTTGGCAAGACATATCAATTGAATCAATTTCTATTTTGGGTCTACAAAAAAGTTCTCTTATGTCATGCAAACTAATTATAAATAGATAATTAGGCGATCTATATTATCTTTCCATAAACATAAACTGTTGGATGCTTTGGCTGTTGGCTCTTACTTATTTTTTTTTATAGATAAGATTTTGCAATCTGTGTGAGAGAGAATGAGTATTATTACATTAAATCTTCCTAATCTATATGAAATTAATTAATGTATGATTCTTTAACTTTACAGTAGTGACGAAAGGAGGAAGTTTCAAAGACAGAGCCCAACGCAACTTTATTATATTGGCATGAATCTGACGTGAAATTCACAAATTTGCATGTACAATGTAGACGTAGTAGCCTTTTGCCCTAGATGTTGGTCTTGAATTTTTGACTAAAGTATTTTGAAAGAAACAACCAATAGTATTAATATTCTAGCTTGCAACAACTTATCTCTTAATTAATTATTGGACATTCGCTTTGTTTTATTTGTCAACCCATTTTATGGATCTTTAATCAACCTTGATTGGTGATATAATGGTGCCAGTTGTAATGGCACTTTAATATTCACACACACAGACGGATATATATATATATATATATTAACTAAAGAATTTTGAATCTTAAACTTGTCTGTTATCTTTATTATATATCAAGTTTACTTCTCATTGACTCTTGCTTTGTGTAGATTATAATTCATTTCAGAATAATTTCAAGATGGATATAGATTGTATTACGGTTAGTTCAAAACTAATCTTTTTGAATAATCTTAAAAGATCATGTTATATATATGGATTTGGTACATTTTTTATTATACGTACTCTCGAAATTTTTTTTATGACTTACAATTAAAACTAACCTTTTTGTAGATGAAATTCATTTCAGAAAATTTAAAACTCGAGTCTGCTTACCTTCATTTCCCATGTCATTCCAATAAGTGTGTGTGCGTGTATATCCTTCTCATGTTGGATCCAATAACTTGTAAGCATTAACCTAAATTTTTTTTAGGAATAACGGGTTAAAGAAGTTCTCTTGGAAGGTTAAACGTGAAATCTACGTAGGATTTGTTAAGATTAATGATGATTTGGCTGTTTCAACTTAGTCTTTTCTTCTGAGTTAAGCCTCTTCAAGAATCTCTAGCAGGCGAAAAGTTCTCAAACTGATCAGGTTGAGCTTGAAATCCAAAGAAAAGAATTATTAATAGATAAATAAACCCTAATTAATGATCCCCATATAATTTTAATTATTAATTGCGTGGTACTGTATGAGCGGATAATGTATATTCCAATTTCCAAAGTGTTATAAAATAATGCAAAAAGAAGAAGTTCCAAAAAGCAGAGGGTTAAATCAACTTTATTATATTGTTTTTTAAAATCAATCTACTGAATCTAGAGTTCATGATTTTGTTTGCAAAGTCTTGGCTATGAATTACAGAGAGTCGTAATCTTATAAATTTAGGTATACCATATATAAATCTTAATATAATGACATATAATTATTCAACTTATATAAAATAATATTATCTATTTTATTTATTATAATTATACTGATTAGTCACAAAAAAATTTAAATTACTCCTATTAAGAAATTAGTTATAAAAAACTTTAATATTTTAATAATTAAACATATAAATTAACAAAATATCATTCTATCTGATATTTATCATATCATTATTAAGATTTATAGTAAAACCAAATTCATTTAATCATCACATATTAAAAGATGAGAATAATATGTTCGAGACTTCGAGGCATACCTGTCACCCCAGATGTCTAATTATATTTGCATGCATGCATATTGATTGTGCATTCATTATAAACTAAGACCAGTCCTCCAATTTCACTTTTAATGAGATCTATAGGATAGGATTTATAATAATATATGTTAAATTGTAAAGAAAAGAAGAAACAAAAATCATTAAGCGATGATGAACTCTATATACATATATATATATATATATATATCTTAATTTGATAAATTTTTGTGAGCATGAAATTATATTAAAATATTAAATATATAGAGTTCGCAGATTGAAGATCTCATATAGTTGTGGCCAACATAGGAAAATACACAAAGACGCGGTCATGCGCGATCGATCTAATTAATGCATTAACTTGCTTCTGAAAATATTCTGTGAAAATCTGAGAAGGAATATTGTCTTATTATGACGCTTAAGTATTATTCGTGGCTCTAAGTCACCTTCAATATTGCAAACTCTTTTTCATATTGCATCACCTTCAATTTCTTAATCTTTTAAAAATTGAGTATCGCTATTGAGAGAAAAAAAAGATTGATTGAATTAAGGAGACTTGCATGTTTCTTCAGATTAGCAAGATCTGATGAAACCTGGAATTAGTGGTTGAAAGAGATCTTCACGGTATGTTGGAGAGATCTTATAGTTTTCACAACCTAAATTTCCTTCTCCTCAATTGTAAGTGTATTAGCAAGTATTTTTCTTTGACATACAAGAGGAGGCTGTAGACTTAAAGATATTTTTATCGTATAACTGGCTTGCCTTATATAATAGGCTAGCTAGGGTTTACTGGTAATACCTAAGATTACTATTCTACCCTTACTTAATGAACACCCTTATGACTGGACTTATACAATATCCAATATCTCTCACTCCCAAATAATGGGAGTGCTCATAGGCTCTAAATCCAAGAAACGAATTCTTAGAAAACCAAGAGAACAATTGCTTATTATAATCTACAATCGTTTATACAAAGAAGATAGGTTGTCCAACCAGCATACTGTGAAAACATTAATGTTATACATCAATTATGAGATAGCCCTTCGTCGAAGACAAAACTGCATGTAGATCAAAAAGTATGCATGTACCCTAGATAATAAGAATCACTTTTAGATATCTCACAACGATCTCATTTATTATAATATCTTGTATTTACAATTATGAGTCATAAGTCAAAACTAGTATACTGGTGAACACAAAATAATGATATTCTCTTTATGATCTTTCTTTTCTCACGATCCTATCAACACATACTTAACTCATTTTCTAGACGTGTCTCGCTAGACTGAATTATTACTCATAGTCGTTAGGTAACGAGCTCAGATAGCGAACACCAAGCTACATCTTAAGTACTTGATATAAGTCCAAGGGTACAAGTATAGAGCCAACACAAAGGCTCAAGGGTCTCACACAATATAATCATCAGTCCCCTTTAGATATCTTATGATCCTTTTTATTGCTTATCAATGTTTAGGACTTGGGTTAGTTCGATATCTACTCACCAAGCTAACTGCTTAATAGATATCAGGTCTATTACACATCATAACATACATTAGACAAGCGATAACACTCTTGTAAGGAGCTTAGCTCATACACTTTGCAATTTTAGGACCCATATCAGTACTCAAGGTTCGACTTGCATTGATAGGAGTATTTATAGGGTTATTGTTATCCATACTAAAACAATTCAAAACTTTCTGATGTAATTCTCTTATGAGAGATGCAACAATTTCTTATAATAGTTTCTTGAAATCTTAACTCCAAGAATGTATGTAGTTTTACCTGCATCTTTCATCTCAGAATGATATGGCAACCAGGTCTTTACCTCATTGATAAACTCTATATCATTTTCAGCTATGAATATGTCATCAACATATAATGTTATAATCACAAACTTCTCTTTAGATCTTTTGGTATATACATAGTCTTCTTCACTGATCATAGTGAAACCACTAGAGATGACAACATTGTGAAAACAAATATATCACTGCCTTGAAGATTGTTTAAGGCTATAGATAGACTTCAAAAGTATACAAAATTTTATTTTCTTGGCCTTCTTTAATGAAACCTTTAGGTTGCTTCATATAAATCTCTTCATTTAATTCTCCATTGAGAAAAATGATTTTTACATCTATTTGATGTAATTCAAGATCTAAACAACCCACTATACCTAGAAGTAGGCGAACAAAGGTAAATTGTATAGTAAGAGAAACGGTATCCTCATAGTCAATTCCTTTCTACAGTGAATACCACTTTGCCACCAGTTGAGTCTTAAACCTGCCAATTGTACCATCTGCTGTTTACTTGATCTTGAGAACCCACTTGTTCCCAATAATCTTACGTCCCCTTGGGAGGTCAACAAGTTCCCAAACTTATTAACTCTCATAGACTCAATTTCAATTTGTAGGAGCATTGAAAAAAGTTTTCCACCTTTAATCTCATATCATCGGCAAGGAATCTTTTTACTTGAACCATATTTTAGTTATGATTCATTGAATCTTATTCTATTATTCCCATTTGGATCAACATTGCTTCCACTCGAATTAGGAACAAAGGTCTCACTTTCACTTTGATAAAGATGCTTTTGGTCACTCTTACTTAGAGCAATCGTCTCAGGAACACTTTCACTCGTATCTACTAATGAAGAAGGTTGCTGATGAGAAACTAATTCATCATTTGTTATAATGCTTCCACTTGAATGAAGTGGTACTAGTTTGTTCGGATCCTCTATCTCAAATAAGGACAGGTCTTAACCAACCTCACCCTTCTTAGGATATTTATTCTCTAATAATTTGACATCTTTTGACTTAAATTTAGTCACACTCCCACTTTCTTTCTAACCTGTAGGTGCATAACCTTTTGAGGTGTCTAAGTATCTAATAAAGATACTTTTCAATTTGCCATATTTGTGAGAGGAATAATGTGTATAGGTAGCACATCTTCAAGGTTTCAAAGCACTCAGGTTAGGCTTTTGCCTAGTCTATAACTCATATGAAGTGGTTGCAACTTATTTTGTTGGCATATAGCTAAGTACATAGGGTGCAGTTAACAAAGCATTACACTAATAGGGGATTGGAAAATCATCCTGTACCATCATAGACCTAACCATCAAGAGAAGTATTCCATTCCTTCTTTTCGCAACACCATTTTATTGTTGAGAACTTAGAATGGTCAACCAATGAACTATCACTTTTTCATCACATAACTCGTTGGATTGAGCTATCAAATATTCTACTATGATCGGTTTAAAGAGCCTTAATCTTCTTATCTAATTGATTCTCAACTAAGCTCATATAGTTTTTGAAGCAGCTCAATGCTTTTGACTTATGAGAAATTAAATATGCGTAACTAAAATGAGTGTAAATTTATAAATGTGATGAAATAGTTTGCTTCGTGCCTAGCCCTAACATTCATAGGCTCACTGACATTTGAATGAACTAATTGTAATGGAAATTTGGCTCTAGTTGCTTTACAAAAAGGTTTACTGGAAGATTTTCCTACTAGACAAGATTCACAAGTAGATAAATTAACTCGTTCAATGCCAAGAAGCAAACCCTCTTTGGCTATCGTTGCACTCTTTGTTAGCCAATATGACCAAGTCTAGCATGCCAAATTTTTACAATGTGATCAAAATCTTGTGTAGAGGCAAATGTGGAAATCTGACATTACTAATAGTATAAGATTGATAAACCAAAACTATAAAAAAACAAAACCATAACTCACTTTAAAAGAATGGTCATGGAAAAACAAATCATAGCCTAGCCTAAGTAAAACTACTACTGAAATTACATTCTAGTGAATTTTAGGCATGTAGAGGACATCATGTATGATAAGGTCACAAGCACTATGCAAGACTAGCATGTTCTGATTCCTTTGACAACAACCTAGTGTTGTTGCCCACATATATTCAAAATGCTCTATATAGAACTTGCTAAAAATCAACAAAGGCTTCACTATCCTTTGCTATGTGATCTATGGTTCTTGGGTATACAATCCATACAAGACAAGATTCAGTTAGCATAATAAAGCTATAAACACAAAGTTTATTAGCATGTACAGTATAAGTTACATTTTTGGAAGGCTCTGAGAAATCACTTGCATAGTGACCCTTCTTTTGGCAATTATAGCACTTAATTTTTGCCATATTCACTTTTTGTTGCTTCTGTTTGCCTTGCTAATTTGTCTTTGACTTTTTCTTAGGTTGAGCCGGTCCTTTGTTTTTTTGCTAGTTCTTTTTCTTTAATTCACGTCTTACACTTGAGGTTGTCATGTGCAACTCATGTATTAGCTTGGTTTATTCAAGCCTTTGTTCCTCAAGTTTGAGGTACCTCCAGACATCTTCTAAAGTTATGATTCTGTCATTGTAGGTGAGATGAATCTTCATTTGCTCTCACAAACTAGGCAAAGAACGAATGACAGCTTGTATTTGTTACTTGTTTGTTAATACATTTCCAACATCCCTTAGTTCTCTGATTATGTTTGTCATTAGCCTATGATGTTTCTTTATAGAACATTCTATGTGTTTCTTATAAGAGTCAAACTTAATCGTTAGAGAATGCAACTTGGATATAGACGTAGTTTCGAATCTCGTTCTCAAAGTGTTTAATACAACCTTTAATATTAATGGATCCCAATAAATTATTCAAACCAATTCAGGAAACCAGTTAATCCTAGGTTTGATACCAATGGAACAAAAAGAAATTAATTTAATTAAGGAGACTTAAAGGTTTCTCCTAATTTGCAAAAGCAAGATTTGATGAAGACTAGAATCACTGGTTGGATGAGATCTTTACGATATGTTGGAGAGATCTCATAGTTTCCGTAGTCTAAATTTCCTTCTCCTCAATTGGAGTTTATTAGCACTATTTTTCTCTCAATGTGTATAAGACCATAGACTTCAAGATATTTTTATCGTATAATTGGTTTGCCTAATATAATGGGCTAGCTGGAGTTTACGGGTAATAAATAAGATTACCATTTTGCCCTTACTTAATGAGCATCCCTTATGGGTGGACTTATAGGATATCCAATAAGCCCCACTTATATGTGTTGCAATCTCTTTAGGCGCCTAAATGATTAATTAAGTATTAGAAAATAATTTTGCAATTTTTTTGTGACTAAGATTTTTAAATTTAAATAATATAGTTATAATGAGATGAATATTTTAAGAGATCAATTGAAAATTTCTTTTAATTAAGAAGAATATTAATTGCAATTAAAGGCATGAATTAAGGTATATATTTGGAATGGTCATATCAATCATATTTAGTTAACAAAAATGGCATATATGGCAACATATTATGTTGTTGAGAAATAAATATTTAATTTATGAGAGGTAATTATGATGCTAGAGATATTTAACATGATTTCCTTATTAATTAATTATTTTGAAAAAAATTTAGATTTATATATAATTTTTTCATATTTTAATTTTTAATTTTTTTCAATAAAAATATGACATTTATAACATTATAAAAAAGCTTAATTATGTGATGCTCAAAACTATACAATCGTTATGTTTTTGTTAAAAAATTTTGATAGTAAAAATATAGAAAATTGTATTTAAATTTTTCTCTTCATATAAAATACATATTAAGAGAACTACTCTTTAATTAATTAATTATCTTAACTGAAATAAATATAAGAAAAATTTCTATTTAGGACCGGTAGATGCAATTAATTACTAAAAAAGACCTTAAATTTTGTAATTACCTTAAATGACCTAATCTCATTTTATGACTTTCCAATGGATAAAATTACCCTCAAATTTATGAATTTATTACTACTATGGTTTTTTTTTTTTTCTTACAATTCACGTTCACTCTAATTACTGAATGCTTTTTCATTTCTAACCACGTAATTTTTATTCTTAGTTGGTTGGACTAATAAGTAACTTATAGACTTATTACTACTATGATTTGCATTACTTACAAGTCACGATTGCCCTGATTACCAAATGATTTTGCATTTCATACCACATAATTTATATTCTTAACCGATTAGACTAAAAAGTAACTTATAGGCGTTATTACTATCATGATTTACATTATTCACAATCAAGTCTAGTCATCAAATGTTTTTACATTTCTTACCACATAAATTTTATTCTTAACTGGTTAGACTAACAAGTAACTTATATATCTATTACCACCATAGTTTGCATTACTTACAAATCATGTTTGTACTAGTTACCGAATTTTTTACTTAAAAATCATGTTTGGACTAACAAGTAACTTATGGACTTATTACTACCATGGTTTGTATATCCATAAGTTACTTATTAGTCCAACTAGTTAAGAATAAAAATTACGTGATAAGAAATGCAAAATCATTTAGTAATTAGGGTGAATATGATTTGTAAGTAACGCCATTAACATATAATAGTAATAAATCTAAAAGTTACTTGTTAGTCCAACTAGTTAAAAATAAAAATTACTTGACAAGAAATGCAAAATGATTTGATAACTAAGGTGAACATGGTTTGTAAGTATCACAAACCATGGTAGTGATAAATCCATAAGTTACTTGTTAGTCTAACCAATTAAAAATAAAAATTACATGATAAGAAATGCAAAATTATTTTTTAATTGGGGCAAATGTGATTTGTAAGTAATGCAAACCTTGGTAGCAATACATTCATAAGTTACTTGTTAGTCGAACCAGTTAAGAATAAAAATTTTGTGGTAAGAAATGAAAAATCATTTGGTAACTGAGGCAAACATGGTTTGTAAGTAATGCAAAACATAAAGTCTGGGAGTAATTTTATCCTTGGAAAAATAATAAAAAGAAATTAGGTCATTCAGGGTAATTTCAAAATTTAAAGCCTTTTTTAATAATTAAATGCATCTATTGGTCCTAAACAAAAAAATTTCCCATAAATATATATATGGGAGGGTCATTAACTAATTAAAGGAATATTCTTCCTTAAAACCTTATGGATACGATAAAGGTCTTGTATGAAATGGATTATAAACCAATCAATGGACACTTCCATATAGTAAATTCTAAGTAATTATGCATTCAATATATCTAAATTCTAGGTAATTTGTCTTTTCTAGAATAATATTTTTTTTTTTTGCATTTGCGCTAAAAAAAATATTTAATTGATGAGTAGGCACAATGTGTGTTTGGATAGAGTTATACAAATATTATTTTGGATTAATGTGATTTTGCTATGATTATAATTTATTTTTAGGAACTTTTATTAGAAAATTAAGTTTTGTTATCAATACAATTCATTGAATAAATGAAAAGTTTTTTTTCACTTATATGCAAATAGGATTTTTTAGAATAAAAATAATTTTGAAGAAAAATCTAACATCAAAACAAATAAAATTTTTTATAAGGCAAATCTCTATTATAATATACACACAAATTTTTAAGTCTTTAGATGCCAAAATCAAACATAGTATAAATAATTTATGAATTAATGTGAAATGTTTTTGGATGAAATAGGGGAATAGTGACAATTGTATGGAGATAGGGTTGTTAAAGCCATTTTCATGCTTTATCATGGTGTAATCTTGTTAGGTTTAGTTAAAGTTTAAGTTATTTTTTTAAAGTTATTTTAGTGTTGTTTTGATGATTCACATACTTAAATCTTAACAAATTGGAGTTTCTCATGTTATCTCTACTTTTTGCTTAGGCCTTGTATAGAAGAGATAAGTATTTTGGCATCAAGAAATTGAATGTCCCAACTTTTAGACCTCTAGATGTAAGAATTTGGAGATAGCTATCTCATGAAAATGTAGAACTCTTTAAGACCTTTTGAATGAGTGGGGGTTCACAAAATTCTGACATTAGAGTGCAAAGTAATGACTAAAATAGTAAAGCTGGTCTGATTGGTTACGATTTGGCACCTAGGCACCATAACCTATAGATTCAACCTGAGAGTTGGCGCCTAGGTGCCAGAAACTGAGCCTAGGCACCAAAACACAATAAAAGAGGGGCAAGCGCATCTTTTCACATAGTGAGCCTAATATATTAGTGTTGGGCTAGGGTTTTTAAGGGGAGACTCTACATGGTTGGAATTGTGCATATATGAAATAATTGCAAGCATTGCCTGGCTGATGTGATATGAATTGAATTATACATTTGATATTATATTCCTTCAATCATATCTTGCATAATCTAAATCAATGATTGTTTTAATGAGACCTACCTTATACCTAATTGACATCATAATATGATTCATTTGTTTAATAGAAGAATATGTGCTTAAAATTATATATATATATATATATATATATAATCTTCCTTCAACCTTTTTATGTCAAATAGGGGTAGAGATTAGAATAGGGACTAGATGTTCTCTTCCTCCCTTTTTGATGTGACAAAAGGGAAGATAAAGGAGAAGAAAAATATGAGAAGAGGTTTTATGAGTATCCCTTACCAATGAGCAATCTTTCAAGTAATATTAAAAATAGCTTAACCATGAGAAAGTATGCAATAGGAATCATAATACATTCAATCTATAAACAACCTATGCAATCGATGACAAATCAAGCGTATACAATCAACTGACATATATGTCATTGATTAGCACACATTTCGTGTAATAGTCACCTGTAATTGCCAATATAACTAATTAGTCTAGAGAGTATCCTTTAAAATTAATATAAGAAATCATAGAGCTATAGTGATAGAGATACTCATCAATTACGACAATGTTGAGATGGTTCTGATTTGTTACATCCTCTTAGCATTTAGCCATCATTTGTCCACTCCTTAATGATATCCAATATCGAAACTTTGAGTTGAGCATCTTACCCTTGGCTTGCATTTATCATTTTCAAAATATTCTCCTTTGGAAAATATGAGATCTATTTTTAAGATGAAAACATTAAAATAAGAAAGTTATTGATATGCCAATTTTTCCAATAAAAATATATCATTTCAAAAATGTTAAGTAAAACTAAGGAAGTACAAGAAATAAGAATTTTGAAAAGCCAAAAAGATGTTTCATGATATCCAACAAGTGTCAAACTTGTTTTTCCATCATTTTCTCTAAATCTTTCCATTTTATTTTGGTGGAGCTTATTGTTGGCTATCTCTAGATTTTCTTGTGTTATCATGCTCTTCAATATATCTGACATAACGCGTTTGGAAGCATATGATTCATCTTTAATTAATTTCTTTTAGGTAAGCATGTTTTATGACATTCATATTTACTCATGATCACAACTCATGTCACTCTATAATATTCAAGCCAACATTACAATTCTCTAAAACAAGATCAAAACCAAGTTCATTTCTCTATGAATATTCATGAGTTAAACTTTTGCCTTTAAGAGAGATTTAACAAATCATTTCATAAAAAAAAAAAAAAAATTTGACATGTGAGAGTTCATTTAAATAGACTAGGAGACCTTACATATAAAGAACATGAATCTATTATAAAATCTTTCAAGCTCAAGCTCAAGAGATGTATAAGACAGTGGGAAAAGATGTGAAACAATATTTTCCAATTAAGCACAAAAGGATTCCACTTGACCACATGTATTTAAATATGGAAGACAAATATATACATTTCAAAAGCATGTACCCTTCTAGCAAATGCAATATCATATAATTAATATATGAGCATGGATTGCTAGAGAAGTATAAGAAGGAAATAAATACTCCAAATAGTAATTTGTCACCTAATCATGGTATTTTAAATAATACATTTAAAGTGGGTATGATATAGATATCACCATAATTGTAGTCTTGCAAGTCCTTTCATTCAATTATTTGGCATTAGTGTGAAGTTGCTTGTTTTCGACTTTGAATTTTAACACCAATATCCAAGCTCCAAGCATTTTGAAATCTATGCTTCATCAAGGGTGGTTGTTTCTCTTCCATCTATATTGCTCTTTTATTTGATATTCTCAAGGAATAACCATTCTTGAACCTTTCACTTTCAAAGAAGAAAGATTTATAAAAAAAAACAAACTCTCACAATAGAGTATATAGAACAATGAAGCATTAATGCATTAGAAAGTTGATAAGAAGATGATTCTATTAATATAAACACTCTTGAATGTTTTTCCTTATTAATTCAAAGTGTATAAGTTGTGTATAAATAGCCGAAGGTCCAATAGATACATTGGAAGTCAAACTTTCTAAAACATGTCCATTGCAAAGCAATTATGACTTGTCTGTCACTGGCTAGTCGACTAGTCCCTCTTTCCTTATTCAAAAAATTCAAATCTGGACATCGACAGTTGACCACTCACTCATAGCTAGTCGACTGGTGAATCACAGAGAGTTCCCAGTTAATTGGTCTTAAGGCTGGTAATGGACTAGGCTTGATTTAGGTGTGGCTAGCTTACTGCTGGTTAAAGGTCAATTGACTGGGAATTTCCAAAGTTTCCCAAATCAATTTTATTTCAACCTTTAAGACTTAGAATTAATTGCACAATTATTTAAACATCTTCTATTAGCCCAATATTACTTAAAAAGGTTCCAAATACATGATAATACATTGAAGAATATATAGATATGTTGAAAAACTTTCATACAAAGTTTATTATCAGCAAAATAGGTTCCCTTCATTTTCTACAATGCAAGTCACATCCTTTTCATGGTACAAAGTACATATTGGTTCCCAAGATTTAACGTATAGTAATATTTAAAATTTTTTGCAATCTTTATAAAAAATAAGATATAATTGATAACTACAAAATCATATTTAAACCCAAGTAATGGTTTAAGGCATTGATCTGTTTAATTTATTTGAATAAGAAGAGCAATAATAACATGAGAAGATATTGATTATCCATTCTCAATCAAAGATATGAAATATATTATGCATGAAAGAAAGGATAGAAATGAACATTAATTCAAACTTGTACTCTTTCTTAAAATTACCTTAATCATTATAGAGTTGATTAATCCTCAAGATTCTTATATTATCCTCCATTTATATTGCATACTTGAGGTAGAGATCACATTTATATCTACAAAACAATATTACTCTTCTTCTTTGGCACCCGCCCAATTAAGAACCAAGAAAGGTTAGATTGTAACAACTTTAATGTGTTCATATGCTTTGAAGAATTAAATAAGCCAAAACAAGATAATTAAGCATATTGGATTAAACATATCATTATTTATTTATCCAATTTGCACTATCCCCTTTATCAATATGTAAGCATAGTAAATAGTATGAGGGATTAATACCAAGCATTGTATATCTCATATAAATTACTCATTCAAGTTCATAATCTAAGGATGTGAATCATGATTACATATCAATGATAGTATATTCACGTGGATCTAATTAATGCAATGCTCATACCAAAGGCCATTAGCAATATACCTTGATGGATATCAAATATAGTTCAACAAAAGGCTTTATAACTTGATACCTTGACCTTGACATTTGGAGGCTTCCATTTTCTTACCCATTACATCTCTTTGTAAGTTTTACACTTTGTATGTCTATCTTTATATGCTTGAGAAGCTCTCTTTGATAGTTACATCTTTTCTATACCAATTGGTATATAACTATGAGAAATATTCTGCATAATTGAAGTACTATGAGGACTTTTTGGCACCTGTATTAACTTGGCTCCTTGAATGTTAGTACAATAATTTCCAAAGCATTTAGAAACCCAAGTATATTTGTTTCTCACATGAGAATTTCTTCTAATTGGGCATAAGTGAGAAATATGTCCTCCATGACCACAATAACTGCAAACAATGTGAATAGGGATCTTTTGAGAAACAACTCTAGAAAAGTTTTGTCTTTTATTGGAATGGTATTTTAAACTATGATTTCAAAAATTTCTTTTAATTTTTTTTTTCTTTTAGAGACTTGGGAAGAGTACAAGTTGAATTTTCAATAAGTAAATCATTTTCTTTTTTCGAATCATAATAATTTAAGCATTCAAAATTCAAAGATATTTTCTTATGCAATTCATCAAATACATGTGACAACTTTTAATGAGAAGAGATAGTTTTAAGTTTGGAGTTCATGTAGCTATGAATCATTGTAAGCTGGAGATTGAGGATTTTCCAACTCTTGTTTGTTAGGCTCACTTTGGGAATCTTTCTTCCTTTCATTGTTGATGAAGCATTCTTGAAAATTTTCATCTTCACTCTCAATTCTATATTGATTATCTTCAAGATGCATAGAGCATATTTTTTTATCTTGCGCAGTCCCTTGAAGGCTATCAACATTTACAACTTCAACAACATGATTAGAATGATACAAAGCATGAAAAGTATCCCATATATCTTTAGCATTAGAGAAATGTTTGATTCTAACATAATCATGTTCATTTAAAGCATTATAAAATATAGGCATTGCTCTAATATTCAAAGAAAATAACTTCTCGTCATACTCATACCATTCATTTCTTGGTTTAGTGATAAAACCATCTTATACTATATCCCATAAGTCAACATCAAGAGATTGAACATAAAATTCCATTCTAGCTTTCCAAAATTTAAAACTAATAGCAATAAGAAAAGGAGGTTTAATAATGTCAAAACCTTCCTTCAATACAAAACATCCAATGGTTGCTATATAAACTTATAAGATAGTTAAGTCCTTTAAACAAAAGCCCAATCTCTGATACTGCTTGTTAGACCAGGCAACCATCACTCAAGAGAGGGATGAATTAGGTGATTATAAAATTTCAATTCTTTTCAAAATTGCTTTACAAAAATCTTTGTTATGCATTATACTTGGAAGAGTATGATGTAAAGTAATAATTATATCAGTCAATGGAGGCTTAATATAGATGCTTAGGCTATGTATCAAAACTTCAAGTGTAATATTAAAAAGCAAAGCATAAATATAATAATTCAAAATATAAAGAGTACAAGGATAGAGAAAGTAAAATTAAACATTTATCCTGGTTCAGCTCCAACCCAAGCCTACATCTGGTACCTAAACAATCTCTTGTGATTTTCCACTATCTCAAAGATCAATTATAACAATCAAGGAGTACCTCTCCCTTAATTACATTTCTAGGAAGAACCTCTTCCTCAACCCAAGCACTCTTTATTTGACTCCTTCAAGGAACCTCCTTGAACCTAACCAAGGGGAACCTCCCCCTCAACCAAACAATCTTTGCTTGACTCCCTTAAGGAACCTCCTTGACCTTTTCTCTCTTAAAAAGGTAGATATACAAGATGAAGCTCTATGAACTCAAATGACAGAGAATATACAAGTTTTAGCTCAATGATGTTTGTTTCTCTCTTAAAGATAATATAACAAGTTAAAAATCACATTCTCGATCAAAATGAGATATAGTCGTTACATACTCAAAAGAGTCATTATTTACTTTTGAAAACACTTTATAGAAGTGACCAGTTAACTACTGAGGGTCTCTCAGTCGACTGCCCTTCAATTATAATCATTATTTTGAATTTAGGACTACCAGTTGACTTTTGGGGCTTCCCAGTGGACTGCGTACATTTTGTATTGTCCCAGTCGACTTGCCAAAGGTGACCAGTTGACTGGTCACTTACAATGACACAATCCTAACTTCAAATGGTCGTAACTTTCTCATTTTAAATCTATTTTAAGTGCACAAACTATTGTTGGAAATCTCATTAAGTCCAATGAAATAAGTGTAATTCAAAATTCATTATACTTTTAAAGATATGATTAAAATAGTGACCAATTGTAAGAAAATAATTTTATGCAGAATCCATATCTCACCGCGCATCTTTGTAAGGTCATAGCTTTTTCCTTTGAACTCTGTTTTAAATGAATGACCTATAATTGAAAAGCTCTTTGAGTCTATATTATAATGAAAAAAACTTTCATAATAAAATACCAATGGTTTTTGAAATATAAGCAAAATAGTGGCCAAGGGTTAAAAATAATTTTACGTAAAAATATATCTCACTATCTTTGAAATCCAAGCTTACATTTTAAGAACAAAAAAGCCTTAAGCCAATACATGCAAGTCTAAATCATTGAATTTCATAAGATAATAATTAGATTACAATAATTATACCTATTCAATCCATTGGCTATCTTGATGCAACATAGCTTCCAAATCTTTTAATCTTCAACTTCTTCAAAGCTTATAGCACATTTCCATCTTGCTATCTTTGTGTGAAGCATGATATTGATAATGCATTATTATCTTTACTTCTATGTTCACTCTTCTTTTATTAGACCATCCTACATAATAGATATTCAAATTGCAAATCAAAGAGTTAGTCCAAATGGTTAATCAATTAAGCATATATTACTATTATATTTGTGACTCATATTTTTCATATATTTGTCATTATTAAAACAATTTAAACCAAAGAGAAGGAAGAAGAGACTAAGGCAAGTTGAAAACAAGCTGAGAGTTCTCTAAAGCTTAAACTTACTTATTATGTTCATCCACCTTCATTTCCTCAAAGGTTCTAAAAGCATAAATTAGACAAATAGTTTAAGAAGTTGCATATCAACATTCCATTTGTAGAAGCACTTGAATTGATGTCAAGCTATGTGAAGTTCATTAAGGACAGGCAAGAAAAGAAGGCTAGAAGAATTTGAGAGAGTGACTTTCACAGCAAGGTGTAACGTTATTTTGGAAAACAAGCTTCTGCCCAAGCTTCAAGATCAAAGGAGTTTTAACATTCCCTATACAATTGAAAACCAATTCAGTAGTAAGGCCTTGTATGATCTGGGTGCTAGCATAAAGTTGGTGCCTTTATCTGTATATCAAAAGCTAGGGTTAGGGGAAGTGAAACCCACCACTATTACACTATAGTTAGTAGATAGGACTTTAGCTTATCCCAAGGGAATAATTGAATATGTCCTAGTAAATGTTGATAAGTTCATATTTCTAGCAGACTTCATTATTCCAGATTATAAAGAAGACAAGGAAATACCTATTATCCTTAGGAGGCCATTTCTTGCAACCGGAAGGACCATTGTTGATGTCCAAAAGGGTGAACTAACCATGAGAGTGCAAAATTAAAAGGTTACATTTCAGGTTTTTAAGGATATTAAACTTCTTGGTGACCCAGAAGAATGTTATAGAGTTAATGTGGTTGACAAGACATCTAGTTCTTCGATAAATGATGTTTTCATAAAGAATCACCCATATAAACTTGAGCACAAAGCATTTAAGGTCATGTAAAATGATTTGAAAGGACTTTGACTCCAATAAAGTAGTAATTGTGTTGTATACATCTTTGTATAAGATCTCAGCAAACATTTCAGTTCTAGCAATATGAGAAAGAAAGACCCAAATTCAAATTTTATAATCTCTGTGAAATAGCACTCTCTTTTCTTCAAAAAAATATGGAAGCTGAAGGTTTGGAGGAGTATGGAATGCTGAGAGAGGAATGAAAATTTGTTGTTTATATTGAGAAAAGTTGCACCATCCCTTAGTTTGAGCAACAACTTAAGAAGACTATTCAAGATTGTTTCGATGGTTCTAAGCTAGCTTGCCTAGCTTTAAATATCTCAATTACCTTCCTTTTTCTTCTTTGTCCTATGTTGACACTGCATCGATGATACTCTTTTAATGATTTTGCAATCCACTCTTTTCTTTCTTGTTCACTGTTAACTTTTGTAGATTGCTTATAAAATTATGTAAGTTGTTAAAGTAAAATGACATGAATGACTTTATTATAAGGGGGTTTTTCGTGTACATGAAAGAATTAAATATACTTATGTTTATTGATGCTTTAAGAAGTTAATGTATGTTATGGCCTTCATGTGGAAGGTAACTTCTATAGTCAAATAATCAATCTTTGCCATTTTGCACAGTGCCAATACATACTCATCAAATTCAAAGGGTTAAAGAATTAAACCTCAGATATGATGCTAACATGATTATTAACTTTACTTGCAATAAAATTAATAAGCCAGAGCAAGAAAAAAATAAAGTGAAAAGATTTTTAAGGATATCTCCTCTCATGCAAAGCAATTATCTAATCAGCCACAACCTACATAATGGCCTGGACATGTAGCAAAACCTTTATGAATTTTAAGGTATAGTTCCTAACTCTTCCTTTACAAACTTGTACAATGGGTATGACCTGCACCCTATAGCTGTATTTGGAATTTATGGATTACCATTTTCATAAACCACCCTTGCCTTTTCTATTTCATTTTGCAACACACGCATCAATTCATCCTTAAAACCTTCATTGCCACTTGGCATACAGTGTTTTTAATCACGATCTTGGAAACTTCCTCCAAGTGCCTTGAGTCAACTTGACAGAGTTTTTGTTTGGCCCATGAGGATACTTTCACTACACTTGCTCTTCTTGCATGCTCCTTTGTCTTCCACTTGTGATGAAAGATTATGCCTTGAAGGATGAACAACTGAGAGATCAAACTCCTGTGCATTCCTAGAAACTAGAATGCAACCAATTCAGGTCTTGGTGAAAGATTCTTAAAGGTGCAAGAACTTCCTTCTCTCTAAAGGAGTGGATTCATCCTCTCGGGTATTAAAAGGAAGGCTTCGAAACACATTAGCTTCAAGATCTCAACTGCCTTAACATTTTCTTTTTATAGAAATCAAATCCAAGGAGTTTTTCTTGGTAGTGCTGCACTGCACTTTGCACGTAAGTCATTGGATTTGCCAAAATCTATAATAAGATGCCATTACAACGTCAAATACCTTAAAATCATAATCCAAACTTTGGTTTCTAGAAGGTGAGAGAATTGACAACAACCCATTATTGTACAAGTCATTTACAAGCTCAGTGAATTGATCAAACATAATTTTGCCTGTGGAAGCAATAGCCAGACACGCCTTATCCATGAAAGCTCCAATTGTTGTGCCTTGGAAA
The DNA here is from genome assembly GCA_037074485.1 of Delonix regia. NCBI lineage: Eukaryota > Viridiplantae > Streptophyta > Magnoliopsida > Fabales > Fabaceae > Delonix > Delonix regia. The sequence goes on along the minus strand of CM073460.1, from coordinate 1,710,564 downwards.
TTACCACCGTGCAAATATTATGTGGGTTTTCTCGTTTCAACTTTTAAGCTTCTAGTATCCTACAATGGAAACTTTCCATTGGAAAGTGTTGAATTAAATGGAGCTTTTAGTTTTGTGGGTAGTAAGACAAGTCATCACCACAGACAAAGATTTTGTTTTTCTGCATATGTGTATGGATGCTGAAGGGAAGAAGCACCAAGAAGGGCTTATGTTTTGTGAAAGACTGAAAATGTGATTTGAGTGAACTTGAATCCTGGTCACAGGTAAATCAACATTTAATGGCCACGTTAGTTCCTAGTTAATGGTGGAATAATAAAAGAATGTAATATGCTTCTCAGTAAGCTCATGGAAGGATCATTTTGGATTTTTGAAAGAATGAGGGACTAAAATAAAATTGAGATGAGTGGAGACCAATGAAATTTTTGTTATATATATATATGTATATTGTCACCTCCTATTTGAAGTTGTCATCCCTAAATATTCATTGACATAATTAGAAATAAAATGTTATCGTGATGTTATCATAAATAAAAACAATTGCCTTGCTAAAAAAAAAAAAATTACACTTGGTGCTCCCACTAATGGGAAATTTCTTCCCTACCCTAAATTGGAAATTAAATTCCCCACTTGTTTCTTTGGTTTTCTTTCTGATTCAAAGATAGACCAAATTTATGAAAAAAATGTGTGATTTGTCAAGAAAAACTGACATAGATAAGCTAATCTTCCTATGGTGACGACATTGTTAAGGTGTTGAAGGACAAACGGGACATCAACAACTTGACTTAGTGTCTCGAACAGTTCAATTCCCTTTCTTCCTCTTGCAACGCTGATTTCAAGGAGTTTCAATCATTACTTGAAGGTAATATCTTTGCTCTTTCTCTACTTCTAATTCTGTTTCTATGGCTGAAGCGACTCTTAAAAAGAATGGGGTTTTGGGTCTACTTTTTTGTGCCTTTCTTTTTTATGTGAAACTACAATTTTATGTCTAATCTGAGGAAAACCATTGATTTTTTTCAAATGAAATTAGTTGAAATGTTAAAGTAAATTAATTGTAATTTTAAAGTTGCTATTTATTAGAATTTTCTTCGTGTACTACTGAAAATGAATTTTTTCCCCATCATTATAAATGACATATGCTATTGGGTAGTATATGATTTGACGACAATGATGAACGGTGACTTAATCATAAGTACATTGCTAATTATGTACTAAATTTTTTTTAATTTTAAGTGCAAGCAGGTGTATGCTTCATCCCTATTTCTCACTAATTTTGCATACAAGTTTTATGTCGCATAATATTATCTTTATTATGAATAAGAACTATGTTAATTTTCTAATTATGTTATTAATATCTTATTATTGTAAGGTTTTAACTTTGAATGAATAAAGAAACAGAAGATAAGATGAAAAATGCTCAAGAATAAGATGAATAGAAGAAGATAATATAGTTCTTCTACATTTTTAATCTAAATAGGGCTATTTATACGCAATAAAATCATCATTATCAGCCTTCTTACTACACTAACCTATAGTCACCACCCTCCTACACTAGCTAACAGCCACTGCCCTCTTAAGCTAGTCTACAACTACCTAGGCTAGTCTGCAGCCACTTAGTATAATTAGCATCATTACAAGAAGCAATTAATAAGGGCTACAAAAAAGTTGCTACTTTAAAAGAAAAAGTGGGCATCTTTATAAAAGGTGGGCTGCTATATGAAAAAGGTAGCTATTGGCTATTACTCCTCCTTAGCCTTAGTGTTGCTTCACATTTTTAAAAGTTCTCTAAGCTTTTGAAAACTTATCCTTGGTAATTCTTTAATGAAGATGTCTGCCACTTGATCCTCTGAATAATAATGTTGCAAGATCACTTGTCCTTCCTTTTCCATTTCACTTGAAAAGGTGATACTTGATTTTGATGTGTTTTATTTAAGCATGAAACACTAGCTTTTTCACATTGGCCACTACTGACTTGTTGTCATATAACATCATGGTTTCTTCTTTAGGTATAGTCTTCAAATAAGCTAAAAGCTTCCTTAACCATGTTGCTTGATTCATAGCATGTGCTGCTGCTATGTATTCTACTTCCACTATGGATTGAGCCACTGTATCATGCTTCCTAGTATGCCAGTAGAACATTCCTAAACCTATGGTAAAGCAATAACCATATGTGCTTTTCATATCATCAATTGATCTAGCCCAGTCACTGTCAATGAACCTAACCAACTTCATTTCCTTCTTTTTCGAGTACCACACACTAAAATCTTTAGTGCATTTCACATATTTGAGAATCCTTTTGGCAGCCCTAAGATGAACTTCACTAGGATTTTGCATGAACCTAGATAGTAAACTCACAATAAACATGATGTCTGGCCTTGTGGCTTTAAGATATAGCAAGTATCCTATAAAACACCTGAAGAAGTTAGCACTAGTTTTAGGAGCTTTATCTTTCTTACACCATTTTTCCCTTTAGCTGGATTAGGTACTCATTTATTTGGAATTTTCCATCCCAAACAGTAGTAGAATTTCACTAACTTACTTGCTTTGGCAAATAAAAATTCCTTTTTTAAGTAGAAGAACTTCCTTGCCAAGAAGTATGTCATTTTCGCTATATCATTCATTTCAAAACCTTTTTTCCTCTCCTCCTTAAATTGAGATATCAAGGATTGACAATAACCTATGATCAAGAGGTCAACAGCATAAATTGGGACAATCACCACACTTGAGCTTGCCTCCTTTACATAAAGTGTTACTTCTATGGAACCCTTACTGAATTATATGGCTATCAATCATTTTGTACTAGGCTTTAGAAGCCTATTTCAACCCATACAAAGCTTTCTTTATGAGATACACTTGATCTCGATAGTCATGATATACTGACACTTCAGGTTGTTCCATAATAATCTTTATCTATAAATCACCATTAAGAAATGTTGATTTCCCATAAAGTTGATATATAGACTAAGACTTTTAAGCAGTCATAACAATTAGTAACCTTATGGTGTCAATTTGGCCATAGGTGCAAAAGTATTAGTGAAATCAATTCCATCCTTTTGTGCATATCCCTTCTCCACTAATCTTGTTTTACTTGCTAATGGATCCATCTGAGTTTAATTTAATTCTATAAACTTATTTTACCTCAATCACTTTCTTGTGCTTAGGTCTATCAACCAACCACTAAGTGTCATTTTTGTTTATCATCCTTAACTCCTCCTTTATTGCATCCTACCATGCTGTCTCCTTTGTTATTTCCTAGTAGCAGTATGGTTCTAAAACAGCAACATTGCATCTACTTATAATGTCATTTAGAGTTCAGGTTCCTCTCGCACTTCATTTTTTAAGTCACTTCCTTCATCTTCATCTTGATAGTGAACTTTAGTATTTAGATTGTAGGAGCTGACAACTTGAGCCTAATTCCAATCCTACATTGACCTTTCATCAAACTTTACATTTCTACTCACAATAATTTTATGTGTCTCTATAACTATGAGCTTATATCCTTTTGAATTACGAATATAGCCCAAAAAGACTCCTACATAAGCCCTTTTATCTAGTTTATCCCTTCTTACATTTGGTATATGTAGATAACATACACTTTTAAACACTTTTAGATGACTTATTGTTAGTTTCATTCCTGTCCTGGCTTTATAAAGTGTTTTATCACTAACAACCTTTGTAGGAAGCCAATTTTGTAAGTATACTGAAGAGTGTACAGCCTCAACCCGAAAGGCCATAGGAACCTCTTTCTTAATTAATAGACAACTTGCCACAGTCAAGGTTGACTTGTTCTTCATATAACTAGTGATAAATACCAGCCTCCTAAAGATAGTTCCTGAAGGAATGTGATGTGTACTCAGCCCCGTTTTCTAATCTCAATGCTTTGATCCTTTTTCCACATTGATTTTCAATATCGGCCTTGAATTTTTTTGAAGACATCAATGACTTCACTCTTTTTCTTCAAAAAGGAAACCTAACACCACCTAGTGTAATCATCAATGAAAGTGACAATGTATCTACTGCCACTTAAGGAATGGGTGCTCTTAGGTTCATATACATCTGTATGCACTAACTTAAGGTGATTAGAAGCTCCCTAAGCTTAATTCACAAGGAAAGGATGTTTAGTCTACTTCCCTTTTTGACATACTTCACAGACTTATACATTTTCAGTGACATCTGGCAAATCATTTACTTAGTTCTGCTTTTCAATAGCTTCAATGAAAAATAGTTACAATGACCTAGTCTAGCATTCCACAACTTTAACTAATCATTTTATAACAACATGGGATAGTAATTTAGATTTTTCCTATCTAATAGGAAACCTTCTAGCTATTATTATTACATTCAACAATTTGGAACCATTATTATCAAATACATCATACATTTCATTATGAAAATGCATCCTATAATTCTTCTCAAATAGTTAACCAACATTTAGGAGGTTATAACTAATCTCAAGTACAAATAACATATCATGAATAATTTTAGTACCTAAAGTTATCTTAATGGCGACATTTCATTTATGTTGTACTTTCACAAAACTTCCATCTCCTATCTTTACTCTTGACTGATACCTTTTGTCTAGGTTCCTGAATAGCTCCCTCTTTGAAGACATATAATGAGTGCAACCACTACCAATTAACCATGCTTCATACTTTGAGCAGACATTGCATAATTCTTCTTATAGATGCACAATCCTCCTGAGGGTCAACCTTTCAGCCACCTGTGCTTTAAGAGGTTATTGCTTCTCCTTTGCTTTTAACACTTTTTCATGTGGCCATATTGTTTGCAATATCTACACTAGATATTTGGTCTAAACCCACGATATTTTTTTAGATGACCCTTCTTAAGAACAAGGCTGAAACTAACCCTTTTTCCATTGGTTTTCTTCCTTTGCTCATATTTCTTCTCCTTTTCTTTCTTATTTACTACTCCTTTCAGAGCTCCTGAGGTTCTTTGATGCCTTCCTCCTTAGTTTGCTAACAAGGCAGTTTCGCTAGGTTCCTTAAGCATGAATGCCTTTCTTTGCTTCACTACTTAAAGAGAGTTCACTAACTTAGCTAAAATAAGCTCAGATATGTTCCTTGAGCATTCTAAGAAGGAGACTTTTGCTTCAAATCTGTCAAGTAGGCTGACTAGCACTTTCTCCAACACATGTTTTTCAGGAACCTCCTCATCAAATAACCTAATTAGGTCCACAGTTTTTATAAGCTTGTTTGCATATACCTTGATAGGTTTTGCCTTTTATCCTTAGGAATTTGAACTCTCTCCTTAGATTTAGGACTTGCATTTGTTTAGTCTTTTTACTTCCATGAAATTCATCCCTTAGCCTATCTCATTCCTCCTTTCAAGCTTTACATGCCATGATTCTTGTGAAGATGGTGTCTGTCACAGTGGCATGCATTAAAGAAAGAGTATTGAATTCCTTTGCATTCTTGTTAGAATAATACTTCATTTGTGCGATTGTGGCGTTGTTACCTAGTGGAGAAGGGTTATTTCCAGTCCGTACCACTTTCCAAATGTCTAACCCTCTCAAATGGGCTTTTATCCTCACTACCCACAGTTGATAGTTTTCACCATTAAACTTAGGATGAACACCAATATTGAAACTACTAGATGTCATAACTGAATGGAAGTAGAAAGGTTTTTTCTAAGTGGCTAAGATTTAGGTGGCTGGTTCTTACTTTTGCTCACAGGTTCTTTTTAAGACTAGTGAGGCTCTAATACCACTTATTAGCTTTGAATGGTTAAGGAAGCAGAAGATAAGATAAAGAATTTCAATTAACAAGAAGAACAGAAAAAGATAATATGGTTCTCATACACTTTCCTTCTACATAGGTATATTTATTCACAATAAAATTATCATTATCAGCCACTCTCCTACATTAGCCTACAGCCATCACCCTTTTACATTAGCTTGTAGCCACCGCCCTCCTAAGCTAGTCTGTAGCTACCTAGGCTAGTTTGTAGCCATTTAGTACAACTAGTATCATTACAAGAAGCAATTAATAAAGGCTGCACAAAAGTTACTACTTTAAATGAAAAAGTGGTTTACTTTATGAAAAAGGTAACACTAAGATTATTAGCTATTGGCTAATATAAGGCCATTAGAAAGTATTTAGGGTGAATGTTCAGACCTCAATGAATTGGCCACTTTAGGTCAAAATTCATGTTTATGGCTTCTGCTCATGACTAGATCCATTTATAAACAACTCTTCATATTTTGATATGCTTGAAGTTATGATGAAGGTCTTATTCTCTAGCATTAGCTTAAGCCTCATTGTCTTCATCAACAGTTGTCAAACTTGTCTAAGATTGTTAATCATTAAGAATGAAGAGAATGTAAGATTTTTTAATGTTAAGAGGAAGGGTTGTCAAGCAAAACTTTGTAGATGGGCTTTTTCTGGGATTATACATGTCTTTATATTCATCGATGTATTATTTCTTGCTATTTTTATTATTGCTTGTTGATATTTGACTAAATATTTTTCATTGTCTGAACCCTCTATGCCAAGAACTAAAGCATGATTGAAAAGAAATTGAATTTCTCATAAAACTCATAAGAAGATTAATTACATCAAAATGGGAAGAAGAATCTTTGATCCTTTAATTGTAAAGATGCATTCATGCCATGAAAAGTGATCGCTTTGTCTACTGTTGTAGTTTTCCATGTTCTTCTTGATCTCAATCCTTGGACAAAAGAAAAATTTACTAAAACTTGAGCAAAATGAGTTAAGGGTACAATAAGTGCATTACAAAACCTAAACCTTTAATGACCAAGCTACTCAATAGTCACATGTACTGTTATTTGCTTTTCATGTTCTTGTTCACATCAGCATGTGACGTTTACAAATATGCATCCCTAATTATAATAATGGAGCTTGTTATTTTTTTAGAAGAAAATGGTGACAACTTTTGAGTTTCACATTTTGTTTTGATAAGTTAATGTGTTTCCATGAAACTAAAGGCTTATTACAAATGATAGTCTCAATATAAAATTTGAATGCATCCTTGCAAATTTTTATGAAATTATTATAAGGAATTTTACTCAAGAAACACATTGAATATTTTGCTTGTTTCAAATTTTAGTTATGTATGGAGTTATATAGTTAAGTTGAATACGAGAGGCCTTGTTTGCCTAGTTTAGAAGAATTTGAATATGTCTAGTTTTGAAAATGCTAGTGTCACAACAATATATATTTTAGATCAGAATTGACCTAAGTTTATTAATCAGTTTTACAATTAATTAATACTAATATACATATACTACTTAAGAATACTCAGAATATTTCACCAAACTCAAAAGAGATATAATTTTTCATTTCTTAATAAAAGGAGAACAAGGTATTGGAAATTAAAAAGCAAGCAGGTTAGAATTCAAACACACCAAGTTTCCATAGCACTTAATCAAGGGGAAATGTCACAAAATGTCACTACTTTTTATCAATATGTTTCTTAAGGTTTTAAGAGTAATTTAATAATATTTTTAATGTACTAAATCATGACCATGCTTTTGAGATAGCCCGAAAAAAAAAAAAAAAAAAAAAAAAAAAAAAAAAAGCTAGTATAGAGACTAGTCTCTAGATAATAAATTTACAATGAGTAATTAATTATTTTATTGATTATATATATTTAAGGATTCATATTAAAAACTCATTGATGCTCAAAAAGTTAAAGATTATTGGACGGCGATAACTCTTTAAAAGAGAGTTATCAAAAACAACATTGATAGCAGAAACACTTATATTATAGATAAAATCTCATTGATTTCAAAGAATTTTCATCTATAACTTGGAAGTTTACCTTTATAATTATTAAGCGAAGACTAAACCATTTTTTTAATTGAATTTTTAGGAAATAGAGCTAGAACAGTAGTAGAAAAGAAGGGAGGAAAAGTGAAAAATAAGAAGATTCTAGTGCTCGGGCACCAATTTGAGAGACTCAGCACCCAAGCACCCAAAATCCAGTGCCTGGGTGCCAAACTTATGCATTGGAATTTTGTAGTCTAAGGTTCAGTGCCCAGGTGCTAAAATTCCAATGCCTAAGCACCTACTTTAATGCCCAAGCACAAAAAAATCACTACTTAAGCACTGAAATTTCCAGAAGTATAGTGCCTGGTGCGTGCTCAGGTGCCAAAAAGTCATCGCCCAAGCATACTGTTAGAAACCCTAATTGAATAATTAGAGTTTTAGTTAAATTGAGAGACCTTGCACCACTCAAACTTAAACTCAGAGGTTCCTGAGGTCCTGTAAATAAGACCTTGGGGGCATGCTATGGAGGACATCAAGCTAGAAAGCATAGAGGCAAGTTAAGGAGCACTTCTGAGGAGAGTTTTTAGTTGGATTAAGAGAGTCTATCAAGAGAGTGGCTACTTATACTGAGAGTGGCCTTCTCTCTAAACTCCCTCTCTTTTCTTCTCTTTTCTTCTCTTTATTTTCCTTTTATTTTTATGTTTTGAACATATGTCGATGTTCGTGTAGTAGATTTAATCTAGGATTTTGACTGAACCCTTTGTAAAGTTATTTTTGTATGAAAATATCTTCTTATTGATGTTTTGAATTTATTTTAATTATTTTCATTCTATACTTAATGTTTTTTTGAGCGTGAACACCTTAGAATTGAACTTGGATTTAGGTTAACTTGAAAGGGAAACCCTAAATTAATAACTGAATGAAGATAATCTTTGTTTGCATGCTTAAAGAGTATTAAGCATAGCTATTAACAGTCAAGATGAAAATACTTGACTGTCTTAGATAACCACAATTAAGGTAGTGCTTTATATAAACTATCTTCTCAGCTAGTTTTCATAGATATATAAGGAATCAGAGGAAGTAGTTAGGTTTATGTTGATTCAATAGAACTACATAAGTAGTTGAATCCTTAGGTTAGTAAATTAGTTCATAACTCAATAAAGAAGTAATTGTCAAGATAAAAATAGCTAAATATTATGGTGAAGTCAAAGTCCTAGGTTCATTCATTTGATAGCTCACTCAATTTTGAATTGTTGTCTAGTTATTCACTTAATAATTCAATCCAATTTCATGAGTTAAAAGTTTAATAGTAGTATCGATCTAGAATTAAAGTAAGGTCCTTGTGGGAATGATATCCTACTAACTTTATATTACTTATCATAATCACATGCACTTGCTTGTATAGAATCACCTTTGTGGGAATTTATTTATTAATTGGCTAATTATATGTTTAACATGGTTGAGATAATAAGGTTAACCCGTACAAATGGATTGCACCATTAATGCATTATGTGCATAAAGACTATGAAATTTCAAACTCTGTCGAAAGATTGAGATATGTTATAAAAGGATAAATAGATCTGTAGGGAAAGGATGAAATATCCCAAGACAATAAAGAAGAAAAGGTTGGCTCTAATAATTAAATAGTAAAATTAACCTAACTATCAAATTGGTATGAACCTAATAAGGACTTCCTAGGTATTATAAGTTGGGTAATCATTCACGTGAACAAGGTTTTATGTGTCTGTTGATCCCTACTTCCTGAATAAGTACTTAATCATTATGCTTAAGTCTTGCTACAACTTGGATGAACAAATCTTGATGAATGACTACATTTATCATACTAACATGAACACCCCCACTATAATGGGTTCTAAAACAAGGAGGATTGCCTTAAAGTGCAGTATATATGTATAAAGCAGCTAACAATCTCTAATCAGTCCCTTCAAATTGTCCACTTTATTAGCAATGGTTATCATGAATTTACCACTCATTTTAAGTACCCATTTCTTGATGAGATTAACCTATCAATCATTAGCTCCTTGACCCAGAGAAGGAATTGTTGTCTCTAAGACCGTAGTTGTCCCTTTGATGGGTGAAAACATAGACACATTTTGATGCCTTTCATTTAGAAGACTAGTTTTGTAGATAGATCATTTAATCAATTTAGGCATATCACAAGTGATTTGATGCATTTCATCTTGAAACCGCAATACACAATACACTGAGGCCCTACTTGGTGTTATAGGGCTAAAAGCAAATTGACTATGACTAGACATACTATCCCTGCAATTTTAAAATATTTAATGAGCACACTTGAAGTGTAAATAAGTAATTAAAACATTCACATATAGTGCACTACACCCTAGCAAGAAAGATTACCTAGTAATGTCATCTCTAATTCTCCATAATATCTAAACCAATGAATGCCCCCTAATTCCTGACACTGCAATAATTTCTCTTTGTTGACCCAACAAGTCTCTTGTGGCCTAAAAAAGCACCCACCAATCTTGTTAAAAACGTTCTATTCCTTGGCAAGAAATTGATCTTTTCCAAAAAGCCCTGCTAATTCCCTCTTGCGAAACCACATTTCAATCCAATTCAATGAGCATTTCATGTCAGCGCATCATGACCATCCATGTAGAAAGTAGGGAATGCCTCCAAGGCAATATTATAGGGCTGCTTCTTCACCAATCCATCCCTAATTTGAACTATTTTTTCCAAATTCTTTTTTGTTGGCCAATGTATCATCCTACATTTTGCCATCACCAACAAACCTTTGAATTTTTGTACCGAACAAAATATGTCATATATAATTTATTTCTTTTTTAACTAAACATTAATGCTTAATAGATATAGGCATATTTGCAAATAAAAGTGCATATATATACATTACATATATGTTTTACATATATACTTGTATCCTAAGCTAGTTGTGAATGAGGCTTAGATGACGATAGTTAAATGGAAATAGTAGCGATCAACACTTGATTAAGTGACGACATTGATTAAAGGAGTTGAGCCACTGTATGTTAGCCAATCTAAAATTCCTTATTTGACAACCATTTTTGCATTAAATTTTTGTTCATTCCTAAGAATGCCAATGCCTATTGAGACTAGGAGAATGTGGCCAAAGTCCATGGATTTAATGGAAAAGAAATCAAGACTATCATTGATGACATGCTTTATTACTTGGCTCATGTCAACCAAAGTTTGGATCATTCCAAAAGAAAGGTGAATTAGGGATGCATTTAATACATATAAAATTAATTAATGGTGTAATAATTTTATATAGTCAATGAAGATTTAATTAAACATATGGGGTTATTTGTAGCAACACTGCCAACAATGAAGTTAAATTTGCAGATGTTGCATTCAGGATCTTGGTTCTTGAAATGGTAGGCAGGAAGATCGGTAAGTGCAGTTCTTATGCATATGTTAGAGAATCAAGCATCCAAAAAAGGGGACTTCTTGATTTGATAGGATGAGAAGGCTTGGACAAAAAGGAATGCCATGGAAAATGTGGAAGTTGGTAGATGGTAATGTAGCCAGCTAATTAAGCTTTTAATTTGCTCAAGGAAACTGTCAAAAATGGAGTTATATATGCTCAGATGAAGATTTAGGCTGTAATTATTTGCCAGATTACTATGAATTACACCGTATTTATAGTAGGATATATGATATGCAATTAATGTAAAGTTCAAACAGGAAAACATTGAGGGAAGTGTTAAGAAGGTAAGAATTAGACTTGTAAGAGTATGGGTTGTGCCTAAATATGCATATTGTCATGCTCAAATACTTCAATTTAATATGCATAATGTCATGCCCAAATCTTTCAAATTTAATTGGTTGACATACAAAAATTCTCATAATTATACCATATATGAATACAATTTCATGTTTTGTCATGCTTACTATGCAATTTATGGGTTTTTTTAAGTAATTAATTAAAGATTTTTTTTTTGGTAATTTTGTTACAATTTAGACTTAATATTCAATTTAGACTATAGAAAATTATTGTAACAGATTGGCTAATAAATTGAAAATTAATTAGTATTATTTTTATAAATTATGAAGTTATTTAAAGATAAAGATAAGAATGCACAAATATTCTTTCATTATCATTTTTGTATTGCAATTATTAATGAGGCTGAATGATGTCATATATAGTTTTATTAGGGGTATTATATGATTCTTGCCATTTTGTTATCAGGAATAGGCCATCAATGTGGCTATCTCTTGATAAATGAACATTCAGTTCTTTTCCCCAAAGAATGTCCAATACAACTACACAATCAGTTGCAGTTCTGTAGGAAATGCCTAATTTATCTTGCCACTCAATTCCAAGATGAAAGAAAGTAAGAGAAAAAATTAGAGGAGATGGTGTGACTTTAACATCACCAACGAAAGATAGAGTTCACCTAATTTCTCAGTACAGACTTTGTGTTTTTGCTATTGGAGCATGAACAATAGCCAACTAGAGATTTAAATTGCACAAAATTTATGGGTGGTGCAAGCGTTAGTTATGTTCGATGAGATTTTGAGAGGAATTCCAGTGAACCCAAACCCTAACTTGATTTTCCCTCCTCACTTCCACAATGAAAGAGCACATAGAAAGAAAATGGAACGAAGAAAAATAGAAACATAAAACCAGTTTTGACTCCCAAAAAATTAAAATAATGGCAATGCCTATCATATTGGAAAAGGGTTTTCTTCTAAGGGCAAGGGAACTCAATGAAATTAGGGTCCTTAAGTGGACCTTACGATATTGCACTGGGAAGAGAAGTATTTTATGTTCAATGGAAGTCAAGACTTACATTGGTCAAGTGCCTGACCATCATTATGTTCCTAGTTTTATGACCAACATTTTAATCGTTATTATAATAAAATTTTAAGATGGTTGTATATGACCGTTATAATACTAGTATCACAAAGATGCTATTTTCTCTAGTTTCTAGAGATCTCATTGAAGTAGTTTCCTTACTTCTACACCATCTAGCTCATACACGTCCAAATATTTGTTCTTATTTAATATATACATCAATCAACTTTCAACTTATTCATAACTTTATGGTTTAGATAATAGTAATTATATTTGGTATATATAAATAGTATGTGATAAGCGCAACACTGAGTTCATTCCCATATATATATATATATATATCTAAAGGTGTATACATAGATTTGTACTTAGAGTTAAGATTCAAGGAATTCAAGAATGATAATGGGGATGATTCTTCTAATACCTCCTTTATTGATGTTGAGAATGGTGACTATGTTTCTAAAGGTTGAGGGTTGAATTTGCAAATGAGATGACTTTGTTCTTTCCAAAGGAATTGATCACTACATGGAAAATGGAAAGAAAATGCGAGCTTAATTGATCTAACTAGCGCTGGATTGAGTGAAGACATCAATTAAAGAAGTTGAACCAATGTGTGTTAACTAATTCAACATCCCCTATTTGGCAGCCATTTTTGCATTGAATTTTTATTCATTCTTGGGTATGCCAATGCCTATTGAGATTATGTGAAAGTGGCCAAAGTCCATGGACTTGATAGGAAAGAAATCAAGATTGTCATACATGACCTGCATCATTACCTAGCCTATAACAACTAAAGTCTAAATTATTCTAAATGAAAACTGAAATAAAGATGCATTTAATACATAAAAAATTAATGAGTGGTGTAATAAATTTATATAGTCAATGAAGATTTAATTGAACATACGACGTTATTTGCAACAACGTCGCCATTAATGAGGTTAAGTTTCCCGATGTTGCCATCAGGATCTTGGTTCTTGAAATGGTAGGTAGGAAGATAGGTAGGTGCAGCGAAGGTGTTGATGCATATGTTAGAGAGTCAAGTATCCAACCAAGGGTACTTCTTGATGTTATAAGATGAGAATGTGGTGGGTTGCTATGCCATTATGTGAAAGCTAAGAATGACTATGTTGGCAAGTGTCTCATGCAACCAAGTTTCTCCCAGCTTCTATTGCTCCACAAGGTAAAGGTATTCCCCATGGTATTCGAGACCTCTTATTGATCTAAACAACTTTTCTATTGGTTTAAATGGAAATTTGCTCATCCATTTATAAGTACATGAGAATCGGATCATATAGGTAGGTTTAACATTTGAACTAAAAGAGAGGTCAAAATTTCTGTGTGTCTATTTCTATGGAAATATCTTAAGACAATGCTCCAAGTAAAAGGATTTGATATCATTAGTAGCAAAATATGGTTGCTTCTTTTCATTTCAAACTGCTCAAATGGCAGTAACAACACCCATTGTGCTTATTTGCTACAAAAAAATGGTTTTTACAAGGGTTTTTTACTAGCTATTATAAGGGTTTTGACCGTCATAAACAATGGGGAAACTATGGGGCAAATAAGTTCTTATAGAATAATGCTTTTAAATTAACAAACTTCTTTTTAAACTTTTTTAACAAAAGCAAGTTAACTGTTTATTAGAACCAATTAATTGTATTCAAACAGAACCAAAATAGGGGTTAGATAGTTAATTGTATTTTTAAACTAGTTAACTATTTACAAATAAAAGCTAAATATGCAAATTCTGGAAATAATTTGTTAACTTTATAAAGAATACAGTTAACTAAATTGCAACAAAAATAAGTAAAAAAGTAAGGAAGGAAGAGAGATAACACTGAAATTTATCTTGGTTAAGCATAAACTTGCCTATATCTTGTCCTATTGGCACCCAAGGGATTTTCCTCACTATTTCAACACACATACAACACTTAGAAATTTTTCATGCTCACCCCTAACATGAGGCTTTTTTCTACTCGCCCCTAATACAACGATTTTCTTACTTATCAATAACATAGGGTTTCCAAGCTCACCCTAAAAGCTAGGTTTTCTTGCTCACCTAAAACTCTATTAAAGCTTTCTCAACTCTTTCAAACTTCACTCCACTCCCATGGAGGAAGCACAACAAGAAAGATGAAGAAATATGAAACCCTTATAACAATGGAGTATAGGGATAATCAGAAAACTCTCTTGAAGACAAAATACGACCAGGTACAAAGCACTTTCATAAAAGACTCACTAAACCAGAAAAACTAAGCTTAAAACTCTTTCTTTTTTGTACAAGATGAAGCTTGGATGATAATCACAATGTGAAGAGGCTTCCTATATACACACCTTCAGGGAAAGTGATCATTGGTTCTTCAAAAATTTGAATCTTGAGTTTCTAATGTCTTCATGCTTGATTTTCTCCATTAACCTCAATGAATGCCATACAAGTGCTTAAAGGATGGCAGGATGGTTTGTTTCCTTTCTTGCTTTGAAATAGTAAAGCCAAATAAGGAAAATAGCTATTGTATAATAAATTTGATAGAGACAAGACATATCTTAGGGGAGTGTCACACCCAAAATGTGACTCCTCGACACAAAAAAAGAATAAAATTTCATAATTTTGCTATTAAAATGAAAACTAAAATTTGGGAGTCACCACCAAAATTTTTAAATGAAAACTTTAGAAAATTGATTCATAAAATAGGGTGGTCTGCGAACTAGAGAATGAGTACAAAAGTCCTTTATGTATGATGAAGGTGTTAGGCATCCCATAACACTCATTCTTAAGAATGATTACCCAACGTTGATTATGTAAAACATGTACAACTTTAATTTTAATTTTAATTATTCTTTTCAATCACATGCCAAAAAGAAAAGATAATAACAAATAAATTAAGAAAATAAAGTAAAAGGAAAAAATAAAATATTTATAAAGGCGGACTTGACCTAGGATCAGAGCCTAGGGCCTTACCTAGAGATAAGGATCAAAGTCCACATATTTCGTCTAAAAAAAGTGTATCTGTTGGTTGGTTTTCTATTTTATGAAAAGAATAAGAGAGTTGAAATTAAACAAATTTTCATAAACAAAACGAAATTGAAATTTGATTAGTATGTTTTATTTTATGAAATCAATTTAATATCACTTCCTTGTTCCTTTCATTTACTTTTTTAATTTTTTTGGATTTTGACTCTAATTTTAAAATTGAAATGAAATTATGATGGAAAGGGATTTTTAGTTTTCAGTTTTATGATTTTTTTTCTATTTTTTTAAAATCGTATATTAACTTCCAATGCTTAAGGAGTTTAAAGATTTCACGCGACCTCTACTAGTTAACCTTTACATGCCTATAGAGACTAACAATCTAATGCGACAACCCATCTTAACTGAATGACAAAATAAATTATTCTTATGGCTTAGAAATTATTTTATTTTTGTGTTCTTTAATTTTGAAATAAAAATGCATTGTTCTTTCAAAACCTGAGGAGATCTAAAGATCTCACATGGCCTCTTCTGATTGATTCCCAAGTGCTTGAGGAGACATTCATTCTCACACAATGACATTTAATAAAACAATAGCAAAATAGATAATTTTATAACTTCAAAATTATTTTGATTTATTTATTTTTGCACTTTTTAAAAGTGGATGTTAATAAGAAAAAGATGAAAGATCTCATAATCACATCTAAGATAATCAATATGAATCCAATGGTGAGTCAATAAGCAATATACGACAAAATTTTAGCACACTGAGGACAGAAAAATAAGATCAATGTGCAGCAAATCTTCAACCAAGTTTGAATAGCCAAAAAGTGGTAAACACGCAGCACATTTTTAAAGCAAAAAATTGGACAGCAAAGAGGTCTAACTATGTAATAAAATTGACAACAAAAATTGGATAGCAAAGAGGTTTAAGTATCAACAACCTTGACAACAAAATTTAGATAGCAAAGTGGCTAACATGCAGCAAATTTTAGAGCATAGTTTTGATAACAGAGAGTTCAAACAATACAACCAATTTGATAGAAAAATTTGGACAACAACGGGGCAAATAAAATGCAAAAATTTCAGAGCATAATTTAAACAATAAAAAGGCAACAAAGTGCATAAATTTAAACAATAAAAATTCCCTTTCCTTCGCCTTTAATCTCTTAAGGGTCCCTTACTTTCTCTCCTTCATTCTTAGATTTCTTGCTCTGTCAAATACACCTGAGAGTAGGGACTTCCTCACTCACCCCTCCTACATTTTCGTTTTCTCTCAGTGAGAAGAAACCTCACTCTCTACCTTTTTCCCATTGCTTAAGAGTCTTCCCTCTTCTCTTGTCTTTTTTGAAGCTCTTCACTGTTCTTTTTAATCCCTTGAGCCTCTCTAGTGACTCAGGAAGATGGGAACCCTCGAAAGATGGTCAAAGTGTTAAACTATCTTCTTCAGTAGCTTCCTCTTTTGCTTATCTTTTGTAACTTTCAATACATCCCTTTTTGTGTTTCTTTTAACAGAGGAGCAAGAGGTACCTCTGCCCTATCTGCTTTTTGGGCTTTGCAAATTTCTATTTCCACTTATTACCTGCCACTATCCATTTGTTGGCTCCATCTTCATTTGGTTTTTTTTTTTTTAATCTTACTTCTAACCTCTCTTTTTTTCTTAATTTTTCTTTTTATTCTTTTTTATTTTTGTTTTTCTAGTGTGAACACCCCATCCCTAATCACTTAATTATTTAATTAATTGATATACTAATTAATTAATAATTAAGCAAATAGAAAAATTAAAAATGACAAAACTTCAAATGACATTTTCAATTGGGGGACAATTTGGAATTAAAAATAAATAATGGGTGACAATTAAATAAACTCAAAACCTAATAAAAAAATATAAAAATTAGCTAATTAAAAAAAATTATGATAAATCAAAGCAAAACTATAAAAAATAAAAAATATATATAAGAAAAAAATAAAAATAGAAAATTAAAAACTCAAAAATATTAATCATAATAGTAATTTAAAGAAATGTGGGAAAAGGTTGTAACCAAAAACGCAATCACCAAATGGAAAAAGTAAACTGCTATGCTGATAAAAGCTGCAAAAAAGGAGAGAAGCACTATTGTTGGGCAGATTTTGAGAAGCCTTCTGAACGTTTATGAAGGCAGAGGCTGCTGCTCCAACGACAGTGACAGGAGCAACACCACAGCATGAGAAAGTGCAGAGAAAATAGGGCAGCTGGAGGGGGACTCAATAAAAAAAAAAAAAGGTGAAGAAGAAGAAAGGGGGAGTCCACTACTTGATTTTGTTTTAAAGGAGGAGGTTGTTAAGAGGTGAAGGAGGAAACTAAGAAGAGGAGATTGGCAGCTGATGAGTAAAGAAGAAGCAAAGCAAAAATAGAAGAGGAGGCTAGTTGAACGAAGCAGAAAAGGTAAGGCTCCGAGATAGGGCTAGACCAAGGAAAGGAGCAAGAGAAAATGTTGTAGAAAGAAGAGAGACTGAGAGACAGCAAGCTAAGAGAGGAGGAAAAATACAGCGAAGAGAAATGATGGGTTGAAGGAGAAACTGAGGCATGGAGAGAGAAAACAACAAAGACTGGAGATGAGGAAGCGATTTCCCCTGTTCTGAGCACCACGGGCAGAGGAGAACAGGGGAAGAGGAATCTGCTCTTAATGTTCCCTTTGGGAGAGATATGGCATTGGGGACAAGGCTCCCAAGCTGAGGGGCGAGAAACTGAAAAATGAAGAAGCAGAAGACGTGACCGAGTTGGAGCGAAGAGGTCACAAACTAAGAGGAGAAGAGAAAGTGATGAAGGAGAGAGAAGGGGGAAGAGAGAAGACAAGTTGCTGATATGAGGAAGAAACATAGGGGGAGACAAGTTGAGAAGGGAGACCGAAGAGAAGAAAAGAATGTAGCATTGGAGTTCAGACATGAGAGAGAGAAAAGATAGAGAATAAAGTAAGGAGACGGGATCACTCCTGGAAGGAAGAAAGTGTTTGGAATTCTGACCAAAAAGCTCTTGAATCTCTCTCTTTCTTTCTCTCTCTTTTCTTTTTTTTAGGATAGTGTTGTGGATTTCATCTCTGCAAGTGGTGATTATTCTTGAGCTTTGGATCTCTCCAATCTGCGTAAAGGGCGGCTTCTGATAGCTACGGTGATTTTATCAGCTTGAATTACATTCACTTCTAAGCCTTCAGAGCCATATGTGCACGGTGGTCAGATATAGCCCAGCAGAAATTATAAGAACAGAGATATATAGTGATATTCTTGGGATCCCGCACTAAGATGTCATTCTGGAGCATTGTTCGTGATGTAAGGGATAGTTTTAGGAGCTTATCTAGATAGAGTTTTGATGTTGGGCTTACTGGTCATCACCGAGGAAAGTCTCATGGTTCTATTCAAGATTTGCATGATCAGCCTTTAGTAATTCAAAATAGCCACTGGGCTAGCCTACCCCTAGAATTGTTATATGATGTAATTAAAAGGTTAAAGGAGAGTGAGAGCACATGGCCTGCTCGAAAGCATGTTGTTGCGTGCGCTGTAGTTTGCCGGTCTTGGAGGAACATGTGCAAAGAAATTGTAAAGAGCCCAGAATTCTGTGGCAAGCTTACTTTCCCTATGTCCCTGAAGCAACCAGGGCCAAAAGATGGAATGATTCAATGTTTTATCACAAGAGATAAATCTAACTTAACATACCACCTATTCCTTTGTCTCAGCCCTGCTTTGTTAATTGAAAATGGAAAATTCCTCCTTTCTGCTAAGAGGACAAGAAGAACAACTTACACAAAGTATGTTATTTCCATGGATGCTGACAACATCTCAAGATCAAGTAGCACTTACATTGGAAAGTTAGGATCAAACTTTCTTGGTACAAAGTTCATAATATATGATACACATCCTCCATTCACTTCTGCCCATATACCCCCTCCTAGGACTGGGAGGACAAGCCGAAGGTTTTACTCCAAAAAGGTTTCGCCAAAGGTTCCATCTGGTACTTACAACATAGCTCAGGTGACATATGAATTAAATGTGCTCGAAACATAAGGCCCAAGGAGGATGCACTGCATTATGCATTTAATTCCAGCTTCCGCACTTGATATTGATGGCACAGTTCCTAACCAACCTGAGCTGCTTCCTTGCTCCCTTGAGGATTCGTTCTGTAGTATCTCCTTCTCAAAGTCTCTTGATCACTCTATTGAGTTCAATAATGCAAGATTTTCTGAGATTGGGGCATCCTGCAGTAACGAGGATGAGGAAGGCAAGATAAGACCCTTGATCCTCAAAAACAAACCTCCAATATGGCATGAACAATTGCAATGCTAGTGCCTCAACTTCCGAGGACGGGTAACGATTGCCTTTGTTAAAAACTTTCAGTTGATTGCTGCCTCCCAGCCAGCTGCTGGCGCACCTACACCATCTCAGCCAGCCCCACCAGATCATGATAAGATAATTCTGCAATTTGGCAAAGTTAGGAAAGATATATTCACCATGGATTATCGGTATCCTCTATCTTCTTTCCAGGCTTTCACAATATGCTTAAGCAGCTTTGACACCAAATTGGCTTGCAAATAGACAATCAAATATGAAGCAAAGCACAATGAGAGAAATGGTATCTTTCCCTTTTTCTTTTTCTCTCTTTTATTTATTTTTATTGCTAGTCACTACCATTGTGATCAGAATAGGCAATTGTTGTTACTCTCAGTTGTTGTATGACTCAATTGTTCTAGTAGTGCACCCCTGATGATGGAGCAGGGTTTTAGAGCATTTTTAACTAAAAAAAATGGTTTCCTGCTTTCTTATCCTCTTCCAACAATGTATCAAAAATTGATTTAAAAATAATAATAATAATAATTAAATATTTACTTTAATTAAATATTTTCCATTATTTATGAAATTATTGTGTAAGGATTTTGTTCTCCTCGATTGCATGGGATCATGTGAGATTTTAATCTCCTTAGATCCCTAAAATTAGTACACATTTGTTTCTAAAATAATAATAATTAAATATTGACTTTAATTAAATATTTTCCATTATTTATGAAATTATCATGTGAGAATTTTGTTCTCCTCGATTGCATGGGATCATGTGAGATTTTAATCTCCTTATATCCCTAAATTTGGTACACATTGGTTTTAAAAATAATAATAACTAAATATTTACTTTAATTAAATAATTTCTATTATTTATGAAATTATCGTGTGAGAATATTGTTCTCCACGATTGCATGGGGTCATGTGAGATTTTAATCTCCTTGGATCCCCAAAATCAGCACATATTTGTTATAAAATAATAATAACAATAATAACAATATTACAAAAATAAATGTCTTAATTAAATAATTTCTTTTCTTTACGTGATCGAATTCGTTCTTTATAATCATTTCATTTTATTTAAATTTCAAAATAAAGATTAAAATCCCAAAAACAAAAATATAATAAATTAAAAAGAGAGAAAAATGAAGAGGTCAAGAAGGTTAAATTAATCAGGTTGTCATAACTTAAAACACACGAACCAAATCCCAATTACGTTTTGTTTACGAAAATCCATTTAATTGAAACCCTCTTATACTCATCACAAAATTCACAAATCATCAACCAATAAACATGTCATTTGGTCGAACTACGTGGACTTTGATCCCTATCATGGGATACGTAGGCCCTAGGTTTGCATCCTAGGTCAAGTCCGCCCTTTGTAAATATCTATCCATTTGCTTCCACTATTGTCATTTTTGCCTTCTCTGTTTAACAGGTATGCATCTCAATAAAGAGTAATTAAGATAAATTTAAGGCCATATTCTACTTCAGTTGACTAGTTTAAGGTAACGGTCCTTACAGACGGGTGTTGTGAGGTGCCTAACACCTTCCCCACACTCAAACAGACTCTCAAACCCATCTTTATTTTCACTGACCATTTTGCCTTTTCTTTTTGTTTTAAATTGGTTTCCCAAAGTTTTCCATTAAAAATTTTAGTGGCGACTCTAAGTAAATTGATTTTCAATATTCGTTTGTGGGAATCAATTTAATCTCTTTATCTATTCCGCTGAAAGGTCAGTTACAACATCTAGTTTACTGTTTTAGTTCCATTTTGCATCTTATGGCTTTAGTTCTTTTTAAATTAGATTAACCATCATTATTTTATTATTATATATCTTACTTTATGTTGATTCAAATTGCAATCGAGTGCAATATGACACACAAGTATATACGATCAGCAAGTAATACAATGATGAAATGAGTATCGACCCGTTAGAGACTTGGGTTCAATCTTTATTGACAAAATTTACAAGTTGTGTGAGCAAGGATTGTTTGAGCAAATGTAACACAAATTTAAATGTTGGTTTGCAAAATTTTAACAACCTAGGATTTTGATCTTTCACCACATGCAAGGATGCTTTCTGTTATGATTATTACTATGTTTTAACTGAAGAATGAATTGCTACCTGGGATTCTTTACTTCTTATATGCTTCTTTTAAATACATACAAGCTGAGTTCATTCCCCAAAATTTCCTATATGTCTATGGAAACCAACTAGGATAAGAACCTTATAAATTTAAGACCCAAATGTGATTTTCATAGACAATTAAGTACTTTCATCTTAATTAGCGAACTACATTTATTCAAACAATGATTATATGCAACTAGTTCAGATAATTAGGTAACCTTGTCAGGTTGACATAAATTCTATCTTCTTTCCAAAGATAATCAGACTTAGAAAATAACAATTTCAGGATGAATATAGACAACCATTCATTCAATGAAAAATTGTAATAACATTCAACAAAAAAAACATCACTAACAAAGGCTTCTGTCAAAATCCTAAGAACTTGCTACTTAGCCTCTCATGGGCATTAGTACAGACTTAAATAACAAAGAAGAGCATAAAGAATATATGAAGTTGTAGAAAAGGGAGATGTTCAGAAGGAGAAAAACTCTATATAAAGCCTCACACTGAAGTTAACCCTTTCTTTTGTAATCTCTCAATTTGAAACCTCTCTTCACGTGTTCAAGACACTTCCCTCAGCTTGGTGTTAGTTGCTGTTCAGAATGCTTTATATAGGCCTCATAAACCCTAAAAGTGCAACATAGGCCAAGTTTGGAGCTCCTTACAATCATAGGAAATCAGGGTTTCTAGCGACGTGCCTTGGTGAGGCCCATTTGGCACCTATGAATACCTCACCTCAAAACTAAAAATTAATAACTAACTAATGGATCAATTGGTTACTCCTATAACTAAATAAATGCAAAATGGGAGTCGCAAAATAAAATTAAATAAAATATGGAGACAAAATAATAAAACATAATAATGATAATAATAATAAGAAAAACAAAATACAAAATTAAAACAAAAGTGCAAAAAGCAAAATATAAAATAAAAAATGGGATAAACCAAATACAAAACCAAAATGTCAAAGATATAACACTAAAAGGATAAGAGAGAAAAATTCAAAATAAGTATTTGAAGTAAAGACATGTTAATTATCTTGCAAAAGGAAAATTAAATAGAGCCAAAAATTTTGAATTAATCTAAATCCAAAAAGGAAAGAAAAGTAATCTAATTAAAATCAAAATAAAAAATAAAGACATGTTAGTTACATTACATGCATGCATATCATTTTTTTTTTCATGTCCAGGAACTAGATTTCGTTTTGGCTATTCTTTTTTTTATATAATAATAATTATTATTATTATTTTTTATGTCAATGTGAGACTAATTTTGGCCTTACAAGTAAGGTTCTAAGAAAATCGTCATGTGAGAATATTATTCTCCTCGAGTGTTTGGGGTCGTGTGAGATTTTAATCTCCATAAATCCCGAAAATTAGTACATACTTGTTTTAAAAAATAATAGTACAAAGATAAATATTTTAATTAAATATTTTTTATTATGTAAAAAATGATTAATTTTGTGCTTTATAAAATTTAGTTAATTAGGAAATGCCACAAGGGACATGCGTCTCCATAGGCTTTGGGGAATCGATCCTGTTAAATAAGACTAAAAGAATTCTAATTTCAAAACCATAAAAAATATATAAAAATAAAATCCTGACAATTCCTAACTATTTTGTTCCATATTTTAGGTTCTCGCGTGAGATCACATCTCCTCAGGCACCCAAAAGTTAACTAGTAGAGGCCGTGTGAGACCCTGAGTCTCCTCATATTTCAAAAATTAACATTTAAAATACCGAGACGAACTAATTCTAAAGTAGAGAGGTTTGTCTTACATGTTATGTATAATCAAAAATCCTAAGAATATTTTTTCTCAATTCTAATTTTACTTTAAGTATTAAAATAAATTCAATTTTCAAAAAATAAAAATTAATACAAAAATCATAAAATTCAAAAATTCCAAAAATATCTTTTTTATGATAGTCTTACTTCAAGTCTAAAGTGAATTCTAATTTTAAAAATAAATGCAAAAATCATAAATTCAAAAGTCATAATAATATTTTTCCATTATAGTTTTACGTTAAGTTTAAAATAAATTATAATTTCACATAAAAAAATACATACATAAAAATCATAAAAAAAAATTG
Source organism: Delonix regia (assembly GCA_037074485.1). NCBI lineage: Eukaryota > Viridiplantae > Streptophyta > Magnoliopsida > Fabales > Fabaceae > Delonix > Delonix regia. Next base: position 1,686,502 of record CM073460.1, on the reverse strand, counting down.
TATATAATATAAAAATCCTAAAAATTTTTCTAATTACTTCTTCAAAATTAAAGCAAAACCAAAAATTAAAAAAAATGATATAAAATTCAAAAGAGATCCTAAGAGCCTTTTCCATTATCATTCCATTTAAATTTCAAAAATAAAGATTAAAATATCAAAACTAAACAAAAGTTAAAAAGAAAAAATGAATAGATCAAGAAAGTTAGACTAATTAGGTTGTTGTAAATTAAAACACACAAATCGAATTCCAATTTTGTTTTGTTTATGAAAATCTATTTAATTTAAACACTCTTGTTCTCATCACAAAATTTACCTATCATCAACCAACAGACATGCCTTTTTGGATTGAACTACGTGGATTTTAATCCCTATCACAAGGTACGTAAGCTCTAACCTTTTGTCCTAGGTCAAGTCCACCCTTTGTATATATCTATTTGTTTATTTTCATTATTGTTGTTTTTGTCTTCCTTGTTTAATATGCATCCATGCCAATAAAAGGGTAATTGAGATAAATTTAAGGCCATATTCTATTTCAATTGACTAATTTAAGGTAACTATCCTTATGGATGGGTGTTGTGGGGTGCCTAACACCTTCCCCACACTCAAACAGACTCCCGAACTCATCTTTGTTTTCACAAACCATTTTGCCTTTTTCTTTTTTGTTTTAAATTGGTTTTCCAAAGTTTTTTGCTAAAAATTTTGGTGGTGACTCTAGTAAATTGATTTTCAATATTCATTTTGGGAATCAATTCAAACACTTTTTATTCCTCTCATCGAAAGGCCGGTTACAATTGCACATAAGCACGAAGTCTCTGGTTTTGGCACTCGGATGCTGAGCTACTGACGCCTAGGTGCCATGTTTTGGAAATGATTGCTACCTTAGTGTTGTCTTCATGGCGCCTAGGTGTTATTTTTCCAGGCATGATTGTTCCTTCTGTAGCATTGGGCCTTAGGCACCATCTCTCTGGAATTGGTGCCCTAGCGCTGGAATTGTGGCACCTGGGCATTGACTTTTGATCTTCAATAATTTTTTGTGCCATCTAGCTTTCTTCTCCTGAAATAACCTTCAATTCTTTTCACAACCAATGTTAGTGAAAAACTTTAACCTTTTGTACATGAAAATCATGTGATTGTTATTCAAAATTGCAATATTAGGTCAATTAATGTTTCCTTGAAAGCTTCAGTTTGGAGAGTCATCACACACCCCCAGACTTAAGGGTTTGCTAGTCCTTGAGCAAACAATTTCGAATAATATTTCTACATTGCCATTTTTGTACAACATATAAGACTAGATTTGATTGTCTAGAGGCTTCAAACTTCACTAATCTTGATCATTAGATCAAAATACTTAATGAATTCTTAGATATAATGTAGTCTACAATTCTTCTTACTTCAAGATTTTTCATTCCTTTCAAAAACACCCATTAATATTTTATGCTAATGTCTTCTATTCTGAAGGCCAAACACATTCAACTCTGTACAAGGCATCAGTACCTCTTTGCCTTGTTCCCATTTGACCCCTAGCCGCTTGAACATCTCTATGATTATGGACGGATACCATAAACTGTCCTTGACACTGATGGTCACATGCAGCATGCCTCGGAATATATATGCCCCCACGTTGAATGATCAACCGGTAACTATGGCATACAGAAGAATGGCTCGATCAGTGGTGATCTCACTAATGTGCTGGGTGGGGGAGATCCACAAAGTGATGAACTTAAACCAAAGCTAGTTCTCTGGGGTTAGTCAACTAGTGCTAAATCGCATATGTTTTTCCCTTTTTATCACTAATTGGGGATCCCCATTGCATAGCTATCTTCCCAACTCTTCCAAGTCTATCCGCTCTTATAGAAGTTGAAAGTATCTGCCATTATCAATGTTAAAGAGGCCAAAGATTTGATTTATCACCCTCAACTGGCAACTTCTTTCCCCCAACGAGCACGTCAAAGTGAGTGCGATCAGGGAGGTTTGCATAAAATTCTCGCACCACTAGGAGGATTACTCCTTCAGGTTGTCTGTAGAATTGTCCCCAGCCTTGTCACCATATCTTAACCCCAATAGGTGTGTCAACATCACCATCCTCCCTTATTCTACCCTTTTTAACTGGCTTTTTGTTCACAATTATAGTCTGGAACCGGTGCATGGCATCACGAGAGGCAAAACGGGTATCATCCATAGGTTGGTAGGATTATTCTAGTTGCTTCTTTGCTGGTGCAATGATCCCTGCAATCAAATGTGGTTAATGTTAGTGATGTTCTAACCCTTGAAGCAATGTCCCTTGAAGATATTCAAACATAGGGTTCCTTTATAAAGCATATTTAACCACAATGATCAGAATAAACCGATTAAATCATGTAATGATGTTTACAATCTTGATTCTAAGTGAGAAAATCTAACACAAATGCCCAAATTAGTCTAGAATGTTTCCTTTAGCACCTAGGGCTTTCTAATCCAACAAATATGCCCAAATGATTGGTTAAATAACTAATTTTCTTTACTTAAAAATGTAAAAATTGCTTATAATGAATAATAAATAGTAAAATCACATCAAGAAAACTACGTAAGTGCAAGAAATTGGCATATTCAATCAAGAGAAACATCTCATTCTAAAGAAAGGGGGTTAGGGTCCTACCTAAAGAGAGAGAGGGATTTATAACAAACGAAGGGTTCTGAGGGAGTAGGGGAGTATGTGCATGTGTAATTTGAAAGAGAGGGTCACATTTTAAAGAATGAAATCATAACTCTCAACGTGGCCACTGAGCGCTGCATTTCAGCGCCTTGTACTTATGTCTATGGAAACTAGCTAGGATAATAACATTATAAATCCAAGACCTAAATGTGATTATCACAAACAATTAAGTACTTTCATCTTAACTATGAATTGTATTTATGAAAATAGTGATTATGTGCATCCAATTCAGATATTTAGGTAACCTTGTCAAGTTGACATAAATTGTATCTTCTCTCCTAAGATGATCAAACTTATAAAATAATAACTACAAGATGAATATAAAAAATCATTCATTCAATGAAAAATTGTAATAACATTCAACATAAAAGCATCCCTAACAAGGGCTTCAATCAAAATCCTACAAACAAGCTACTTAGCCTCACATAGGCATTAGTACAAAATTGAATAACAAATAAGAGTATAAAGAATACATGAAGCTAAAGAAGAGGGAGATGTTCAGAAGGGGAAGAACTCTATATAGAGCCCTCACTCTGAAACCAACCCTTTCTTCAGCAATCTCTCAATTTGAGACCCTACTTCAAGTGATAAAGACACTTTCTTCTACTTAGTGTTATATACTTGTCTTCAAGACCTTTTATATAGGCTTGAGAAACCCTAAAAGTGCAATATGGGCTGAGTATGAAGCTCTCTATAATTAGAGTAAATTAGGGTCTCTAACGACGTGCCCAAGTGAGGCCTATTTGGCGCCCAAACGCGAAGTCTCTAGTTTTGGTGCCTAGGTGCTAAGCTACTGGTGCTTAGGCACCATGTTCTAGAAATGACTAGCACCTGAGCACTATCTTCATGGCACCTGGGCACTATTTTTCCAACCATGATTGTTCCTTCTACAGCATTTGGTGCTTAGGCACTAGTTTTTTTAGAACCTAGGCACCGATTTCTAGTCTTCAATAATTTTTCATGTCATCTAGTCCTTTTTCCTGAAATAACCTTCAATTCTTTTCAAAACCAATGTTAGCGAAAAACTTTAAACTTTTTTATATGATATTCGTATGATTTTTCTTGAAAATTGTAATATTAGCTCGATTAATGTTATCTTGAAAGCTTCGCTTTAGAGAGTCATCAGTTTAGACATCACCCTTATTTATTTATTTATTTTTAATTTTAAAATCTTCAATTTTTATTTTTCTTTCATAATTTTGAAATTTGGGTTAGGTGTTTATAGGGTGAAAGAAAAAAAGCTTTAATTTAAAATGGGGGTAGCCTGCATTAGATTCAAACATCGTCAACTTTTATAATAATTGGGCTTATAAAGTTTTAGATTAAGTATATTGGGCCTATCTCTTCATTTGTGTTTTTTCATTAATCAAACATGGATACTGGGCTTAATTTTTTAGCCAACAATCTCTCATTTTTTATGATGACAAAACCAAATAGAGAAACTATTATAGCTCCCCTTGAAACTAAGAATATTCATGTTTCACAATAGACAAATATCAATATAGCAATGGTAATTTCATGTTAGTCCAAACTTTCAACAATAATCTTAACAAAAATTATGCATAGTAAGATTAATGCTAATATCTCTCCCCTTTTTTGTCAATAACAAAATATGGGTAAATAAATAATAATGAATAAGCATGGTGAAAATCATTATTTTTCATTGCCTCATTTTTTAGCCTTAGGACTCAATTGATTAATAATAATTTCAAGAAAATAGTTTAAATTCAACTAATAAATTATTTTATCAACAAATATGACATTTGTCAAATATCAAGAGTTTAATATAGATAAGTTATCAAGTTGAACTCAAGACCACACAAAACATAATTGACTATAAAATTATACAATTAACTAAAATTGGACAGCAAGAATAGTTCATGTAAAAAAAATCAGTCATACCCCTACACAACTTAAAGGAATATATGCATGTTCTCATAAAGAGATTTAGTGATGATAGCAGCACACAAATGTTCACTTTCAATTAACTTTACCTTCACATTACATTGTTTCACATAACAAAACAAATTACTACAAAGCTAGGTTTCAATCACATGGAACAATTTCTCCCCATGAATTGATGTAAAAGATATTGGCCTTCAAGTTTTGTATAGCTCTCTTTCTTTCTTTTTCCTTAAAAATTGTCCTTTTTCTTTATACTTTTTTATTTAACATCACATAGATGAGTGTCACACCAAAAATGTGACCACCAGGCTTGAAAGGAGAGTAATTTTTCATTCCAACTTTAAAAATGAAAACCAAAATCTCGAAGTTGCCACCAAAATTTTTAAAGGATTAATTTTGGAAAACCAATTTACAAAAAAAGGTGGTCAACAGACCAGGGATCAAGTTCAAGAATCAAATGAGTATGGGGAAGGTGTTAGGCACCCTATAACACTCGTTCATAAAAACAATTACCCCAAAGTTAATCATGCAAAAATTATATGGCCTTAATTTAAATAAGAATCACTCTTATTAATCACATGCCAATACTACAAAAGTGGAAAAAAAAAAAAAAAGAGAATTAAACATAAGGGAAATGGATTGTTTACAAAGGGAAAACTTGACTTAGGATTAGATCCTAGGGTCTACATACCCTATGGTAAGGATCAAAGTCCACGTAATTTGTCTAGAAAGATGTGTCAGCTAGTTGGTGATTTTATTTTTGGGAACAAAATAAGATAGACGAAATTCAATTGATTCTCGCAAACAAAATGAACATGAGATTTGGTTGGCATGTTTTAATATACAAAATCAATTTGATGTCACTTCCTTATTCTGTTCATTTTCTCACTTTTCTATTTTTTTTACTTTTGGAATTTATTGAAGGTGTAATTTATTTATTTTATTATTTTAAAATCAAGATGATAATTTTGGAAGAAAAGATAAATATTTTGTTTTTTTTTTTTTTTTGCTATCTAGATGAAATTAAAAAAGAGAAACAAGACACCTTGAAATAGAATTTTATTTTTTATTTTTTGTTTATTTATTTGAAAATAAAACATCCAATAGAAATTTTAAACAAAACATATTTTTGATTTTTTAAAATTTTTTTATTTTTATAAAATTTGAGGATTATAAAAAAAGTGAACAAAATTAAGATTTAACATGAAAATGTGAAATGTGAGAAGGGATTTTTTGTTAGAAGGAAAATTCTTTTTATTATTATTATTTTTGTAACAAAACACCATTTGGACATGTTGGAACCCATTTTATTATTATTTTTAGAAAAAAAAAAGTTGTATTAAGTAAAACCTAAGGAAACACAAGATTTCACATGGCCTACCAGTTGACTTCCTAAATGCCTGAGGAGACACGGGGTCTCACACAGTGACTTTTAAAATAAAGTGAAAGATTAAATTTAAGAAATTATCTTATTCTTGTGTTATGAGAAATCATCAATTTTATTTCAAAAGTATTATATATAATTTTTGCATTTTGGGAAATCATTAATTTTGTGAGTTAGAAATTATTTTATTGTTCATTTTGCATTATTAGATTTAATAAATTTCCAAAACTTAAGGAAAATAAAGGTTTTACATGACCCTTAAGTGTCTGAGGGGATTAACAATCTTGCATGACAACCTTGAAAATATTTTAAGTGGGGAAATAATCTTTGAAGCAATTCTTATTTTGATTTCAAAATAAAATAAAATGAAAATAATAAAAAATCTTTCAAGATAAAAATTCAAGGAGAAAAGAATTTATTCAAATTCATGTATTATATATCAACAAAATCGAGAGAAGTATCAAATTGGTCTTTTACTTTTATACTTTAGAACAATTTGATCCCTCATAAATAATTGTGACAAATTAGTTCTTCAGAAATTCTTTTTTATGCAAAATTAGTCACTCATTAATATACATAGAATGACTAATTTTGTGCAAATTTAAATTTATGAGGGACTAATTTTGTACAAATTTAAATTTGTGAGGGACTAATTTGTCACAATTAATTTATTAGGGACCAAAGTGTCACAAAATACAAAAATAAAGGACCAAATGTGTACTTTACTCCAACAAAATCCCATCAAATATTCTTGAACAGATCAGTCTTTAGTATGAATCATATCTCAACAAAATATGTCAAATATCCAACTCAAATAACAAACAGTGATGCCATTTGCCCAGAAATTGAATAAATGGATAAAGAAACAAAAACGTGTAGCATGTCATTCACATAATGTAGGTGAAGCAGCAACTTGCCAAACAACTTTTCATTTCCATTGATTTTTCCTTGTTATTCTCAATATTTTGTGCACGTTATTTGATGATGGAAATTCTAAACATATGCTTTAGTATCCCTAGACACATTCTTCTCATGAAACAAATCTCATCTTTTAGTAGTAATCTTTAAAAAAAATAATAAGGATTAATATTGCAACATTCAAACCTCCTCTTTGGATATCCGTACTGCGACATTTCGAAATATAAATGACGAGAAGTGGTGCAACCCCTCAAAATACAATCTGAACTTTATTCATTTAAGACATTTAAAAAAATGTCAGATCATAAACTCATTTCCTTCATTCTTCCCATGGTGAGCAAATAATCCAAGAAATGGAATTTGAATGGAGAAGAAAGATGTCTAACCTCTAAAACCAGTGTTCTACATTTGGCTCCCTCTTCGTCTTCCTATTCTTCTTCTTTTTCTGCTATGTCCAGCCCTCCCTATGCATTCTTTTATTGTTTCGACCTCAATCCCTCCAACATTTTCCTATGTTTTTCGCCAGCATGAACAGGGTCCGTCTCTCTTCTATTTTTTGAGAGAAAGCCTCCTCCTTTACTCTCTGCTTCCTAACTACAAACACAGAGTAATCCCCCTCATTTGCAATCCCCATGTGCTTATGCACTGCTGGTTTGATCTTCCTTTTTTCTTTGTTTGACCTATTAAGCTTGAACTGGCCCTTTTGTTATGCTTTCGGAGCCCCAAGACAGAGGTGTTTGCTCACCTCACCTAGCTCTATAATGCTATCTTTTTTGCTCAGGCTCTCTTTCACTTCTTTTGCTTTTCTCAATGCCCTTCTTTTCGGTCCCAACCAGCACAGCTAAACCTATGTTTTTCTTCTTCTTCACCCAATCTCTTTTGCCTCTTTCTCTCTCGCCATCTCACTTCCCTCTCTCCCTCTTGGTTTCTGTCATTCTCTCCTTTCTTTTTTTTCTTTTAACCCAACCCTCCCCTTTCTTTGTTTTAACTTTGTTTTCTACTCCAAGACTTAACCTTACTCTTACTTCCCATTCTCCTTTTTCGCCTTTCCCTGTGTAGGTCTTCCCTCTTTTTCTCTTCAGTTTTCATCTCATTCATTGCTGCCGTTTGGTTCCTTCCTTTATGTGCTATAGTGAGAATCAGTGCTGTAATGGAATAGGTCATCAGACCCCTTTTCATTTTGGTTGCTTCTCTTTCAATTTTTTAATTTCTTCTTCCTTTTTTCTTAAAAAAAATGGCTTGACTTTGTTCTTTATTTTTTATTTTTGTATTTGGATTTTATTTTTGGGATTCACAACTCCCTAATTTTATTTTTTAAAAAATTAATTAAATTCTAATTATCTTTGGTCTGATTTTTTTTATATTTTTTAACCAAAATTTCTAATTCACTTAATTGAATTTTTTTTATTATTTTTTACATTTTGATCAATTGAATCAATTTTATTTAATTCATTTTTCTTATTTCTTTCTTTTAAAAAAAAAAAAGAGTGTTCATATTGGGTTAGCACATTAATTAGCTCAATAAAGCAGATGAAATATATGAGTATAAATAAATAATAATTAAGGCATAAAGGCTTATTAAGAAATTTAGCAACAAAAAATAATACATATGTTATCTATAAATATTTGCATGACAAAGATATTCACAATGATTAATAGAGTGTAAACATATCCAAGCATAAGAGTGTTATGATTTAAAAATGCTTTCGTTTTAAATTTGTAATACAATGAAAAATTAGTTAACTCAAAATGTTTACAATTAACCAAAAATTGACAGAAAGTAAAAGGAAATTTCACAGTATAATATAACAAAGCAAAATTTTTTTTCTAAATATTTAAAGCATATTTTAGTATAAACTTATTTTGAACAATATCTTTACAGCATGAATTCATATGAAGCAAAATTACTATAAGTTTGAACTTGCCATAAATAGTCAAACAAGTTTTACCATGTTGAGTTCTTCCTTTGGCAAAGACATCTTGGCATGCATACCTATAGAAAAATCATTTAGCATTAGTTACCCAAACTTGCTTGGGTCCTTTCTTGTTAATGATAACAATCAAAGTGCCTTTTGGGATCCAAATCATGTTGCTTTGGTGTTTTCTTGACTTAGACCTATAACATGCATGTTGGTTCCCTTGACAATTCTTCTTTTGAAAGTTCAGTGTCTATCTCATTTTCATCTATTATTATGAACTATAGATTTGTTACCTCTTGTTCTTCCTACTCCTCCTCTTCTTCATCATCATCTTCCTCTTCATCCCTCCATGCTTTTCTTCTTCCATGTGTCGTGCTAGTTTTCTTCTTTATATATGGACATTCAGAACGAATGTGACCATTCTTTCCACATTCATAGCAAGTTACTAAATTATTTTATTGCTTTTCATATCTAAATTCTTTTCTTGACATGCTATTTTTATGCTTCAATTGTTTTCCTCTTTGTTTAGCATACTTCTTAAATTTCATAGAGAAGAGGGCAAAGTCATGTAAATCTACATCATTTGTATCACTGTCAATGTTTTGCTCAAAAAATGTTATGGCTTTTAATGCCATGTTCTGCCTTTCCATTTGAAGTTGATAACGCATGAGGTGAGTTCGTTCATATGCTATGAGGATGCCTCTTAACCCATTCTACGTGCTCTTGGTCAATTTGTGTAACAAAAAACTTGTTTGTTGACAATAACTCATTGGTTTCAAAGAAATTTTATCACAAACTTGAAAGTTTGCTACAGACCATCATTGGACAAACACTAAAGCCACTTTGGTGTTCAACTTTCAAGAAAATGGAGCTAGAACAACCCCATTAAAAAGGGAGAAAGAAATAAGGAAGATTATAGAGGAGCATGCAGCACCCAAACACTAAGATTTCCGTGCTTGAGCTCCAAAACTAGAGACATAAGGCCTGGGCACCAAACACAACGGAGAAATAAGTTTGGACTAAAGAAACGATACTCAAGCACTTAGATTCCAACGCCTGGGCACCAATTCCAAAGACTTCATGCCTGAGCACCAATTTATTAATGCCTAATCTCCATAAGTGCATGAAAGGAAGATCAAAATCTAGAGTTCAGTGCCCAGGCACAAGGAAAGCAATTCCTAGGTGCCAAAGTTCTATAGTTCTTAGCACCCAGGTGCCAAAGAGCTAGTGCATGAGCATTAAAATGCTAGAGTTAGTGCCTTGACGCTACAAAGACAATGCCTAAGTGTACCCTCAGAAGACCTAGTTTAAAATAGGGTTTTAGTATAGATAGGAGACGTAACACTACTCAAACTCTAACTTTAGGGTTCTTGAAGTCCATAAATAAGACCTCGGGGGTGTTGCTAACATATAAGCTTGAAAGAGTACCAGAAACACTACTGAGGAGATACATCCAATGGGGTTTCACGAAGAGTAGGAAAGGGTTTTATAATAGAGTAGGCTACTCATTTAAAGTTGTTCCTCCTCATAAATTTTCTCATTTAACTCTTCTTATTCTAATTTTCTTTTCTTTTCATCTTTTTATTTTTGAATTGATGCCAATGATTGGTTAGTAAGTTGTTTCTAGGATTTTGACTAAAACCTATACTAGGGTTGCTTTCTTGTTAAGGTTTATTTCATACATGCTTAATGATTGGTTATTTATATACATCTCTTGCTTAATGCTTTCCAAGTTTGATCAACTTATGATATATTTTAAAATTTAAGTTACCCACATAAGGGAAACTATGTTTAAGAACTAGATGAATATAATCATTATTTGCTTCTAATGCAATTTGCAGTCTAGATGAAAGTACTTAACTGCCTTTGATAAACATTAGTAGGAACAGATGCTATGAGGTGAATTTTTTGTATTTCCTATAGATACACAGAGAATCAAGTGATTTTAAACTAGACTATATTAATTCAATTGAAACATATAGGCATTAAGGCTCACAGGTTAGCAATTCAATCATTAATCAACCTAAAGTATAACTGTAAAAGAAAGTGACTCTAGATGTGGTAAAAGTCCAAATCCTAGGTTTTTTATATATCTTTATTCACTCAATATTATACATTATACTTTACGCTAAGTTATTATAATTCCTTACATCAGAAAGGTTTAGTAAAAAGGATTCAATTACAATTGAGACCAAGTCTTTGAAGGATCGACACTCTACTTACCATTATATTACTTATTGATCATGTACAGTTGCACGTAAGCATTACATTTAATAATCAATCAACAAGTTTTTAGCATCATTACCTAGGGACTTGGCACTTAATTTTTTAAAAACTTATTATTAAACACTTTTAATCAGAGGTGTTCTTCTTCTTCAGGTGTTCTCATATGCGTTCAAAAGGAAAAATGGAGCACAGAAAAATTATAAGTCGACCTAAGATTGAACGGTATGAGTCACCTATTATGGTAAATGATGGTAGAGGAGCACCTAATCCAATGGTTGTTAACCAAGCCTAAGTTGTCAATCATAACATCGATCCTCCTATTCAAACGAAAGTTAAGGATTACATCATGCTAAAAATCGAGGGCATTTAGTCTAGCATAGCTTAATTAGAAATCGATAACATAAATTTCAAAATTGATTATGTTACTATGATGATGCTTAAGGAAAACTAATTCAACAGCTCACCCTCTGAAGATGCTAATACACATTTAAGGGCCTTTATGGAAATTTGTGACAACTTTATGGTGACTAGCATCTCCTCTAAAGCCATTTGTCTTAGGTTGTTCAAGTTTTCCTTAGAAGGTAGAGCCAAGGATTGGTAGGATTCATAACCCAGTGGATCCATAACCACTTAGGCTCAACAAATGCAGAAATTTTTTAATAAATATTTGTCCCTACTAAAACTAAGAAGTTGTTAAAAGATATCTTTAACTTTTAGCAATTTGATTTATAATCCTTATATGAAGCTTATGAATGCTGTAATTACTTAGAAAATGTCATCACCATGTTTTCTCTGAGTAGCAATAGATTAGAATCTTCTATAATGGACTTACCACATCCTTAAGGAACTAAGTGGTAGAGCTGCTAGAGGATCCCTATTAAACCAATACCATGAGGATGCCTTTAAGTTACTAGAGGATCTCACCATAAATAACTACAGGGAATATGAAAGAACATGTGAAAAAAGGCCAGCTACAATTTTTGAGGTAGATTAGTTAGTGGCATTCTTAGTAAAAGTAGCAACTCAGTTTAAAACTAGACAATCTCACCTTAGGGAGATAACAAATTTGCCACTGAGTTCATCAGGTAAGAGCTTTCAAAACCTGTGAATATAGTGGGGAGGTCATTTAAGTACACAATGCCCACTAATATACCTAAAAGAAACAACAAATTATGTGGGTAATAACTATAAACAAAACAAACCCATGTCAAACACTAATGACCTTGGATGGAGGAATCACTTTAACTTTTCTTAGAAAAACAATCAACCAAGTACACCTCCCTTAAACCAGATGCACCTAAAGGTTTTCAAAATACCAATACACAACAGCAAACTAGCAGTATGAATCATCTAGTTTTCAAGATGATTGGGTGAAACAGTTGTTTATAAGCCAATCTGCCACCATAAAAAACATAGTGACACACATAGGACAGTTAGTAAGCGTTTTAGCCAATAGACCTCAGGGTACCTTACCTTCTAGTACAGAACCTAACCCTAGGCCATAATGGAAAGAGTAAAGTAAGGCAATCACTCTTAGAAGCAAAAGATAGTTAAATGAACTTGAACTTAAACATTGCTCTAACCCACGAAAAAATGGGAAAAGGAATTAAATAGACATAATGTAGAATAGAATATCAAGGAGGAATTATCTGGAAGTAAAAAGAATATTCTATTAGCTCAAAGGTGAAAGCTAGAAAAATTTAGACTCACTAATTAACTGATTTCTTGAAGTGTTTAAAATCCTACAGGTAAACATTCCATTTGTAGAAGTTTTGGAACAAATGCCAACGTATGCTAAGATTATGAAGGATAATGTAACTAGAAAAAGGGAGTTGAGGAAGTACAAAATAGTAGCACTAACAAAGGAATGCAATACAATTTTGCAAAATAAGCTGCCCCCTAAACTCAAAGATCCAAGAAGCTTCACCATCCCCTTTTCCATAAGTAACATATTCTTTGGTAAAGCTCTTTATGATTTAAGAGAAAGTATTAATCAGATGCCTTTTTCAATCTTTCAAAAAGTGGATTTAGGGGTAATTAACAAAGCATCAGTTACTTCTAACATATCCTTGGTGTTTCCAAAAATAATCCTAGAGGATGTATTAGTTAAGATAGAAAAGTTCATATTCCCAATAAATTTTCTCATCCTAGTTATGGAGAAGGATAAGGACATTCCAATCATCCTAGGTTGACCACTCTTAGCAATAAGTGAGGGTTTAATAGATGTGCAAAAAGGTGAATTAACTATGAGGGTACAAGATCAGAAAGTAATGTTTAACGTACTTGAAGCAATTAAACACCCTAATGAAGATAGAGAATGTATGTCAATACAGACCTTAAACAGCATCATACATCATACACTTTAAAACTTACTTCCCTTAAATACATTAAAAGCCACACTAGTCCTAATCGATGAAAGAGAAAATGATGAATTTTTAGAATTCCTTATTTGGTTAGAGTGTAGCATTAGATTTGGAGAAGTCAGACCTCATAGGGAACCATAAGATTTATCTAAATCCACAGTCAAGTGGTTAAAACCATCAGTAGAAGAACCCCCCAATACAAATCTAAAATAACTTCCTTCTCACTTTACATTCGTATTTTAAGGCGATGAATCTACTTTATTTGTCAATGTTTCTGCATCATGAACATTAGTGCAGGAGGAAATGTTGTTAAGAGTACTCAGGGAGCATAAAATAGCTATTAGATGAACTATAGCAGACATTAAGGGAATCAGCCCCTCGTTCAGCACGTACAAGGTCTTAATGGATGAGAAAAGCAAGCTAGCATAAAGCAAAAAAGGAACCTCAACCCCATCATGAAAGAGGTAGTAAAAACGGATGTCATCAAGTGGCTTGACGCTAGGATTATCTATCCCATTTCTGATAGTTCATGAGTAAGCCCAGTATAATGTGTGCCTAAAAAGGGGGAATCACTGTTGTATCAAATAAAAAAATGAACTAATCCCCACACGCATCATCACTTTTTAGTGGGAATGCATGGACTATAAGAAACTTTACAAAGTCACTAGAAAAGATCATTTTCCACTACCTTTTAAAGATCAAATGCTAGATAAGTTATCAAGTAAGCAATTTTACTATTTTTTGAATAGATAGTTTGGATATAATCATATAGTAATTTCCCCATAAGACAAAGAGAAAACTACATTCACATGCCCTTATGGCACCTTTTGCAATTAAAAGGATGCCATTCAAACTGTGTAATGTTCCAACTACCTTTCGAATGTGTATGATGGCCATTTTTTCTAATATGATTGCAAATAGGCTGGAGGTTTTCATAGGTCACTTCTCTATTTTTAGGGAATCTTATGATGAATGTCTAGAATTTTTGCCTAGAGTTTTAAGATGCTGTGAAGAAACTAGTCATGTTTTAAATTAGAAAAAATGCCATTTCATGTTAGAAGAAGGTATAGTGTTAGGCTATATAAGTATCTAGTAAAGGGCTTAAAGTTGATAGGGCTAAGTTGGAAACCATTGAAAGCATGCCACCTCCTGTTTTAGTAAAAGGGTTACACTACTTTCTTAGTCATGATGGGTTCTACAGGAGATTTATTAAGGATTTCTCTAAAATTTCTAAACCTTTGAGTACTTTATGGGAAAAAGATAAACCTTTCATATTTAATGAAAAATGCCCAAATGCCTTTAATGAATTAAAACATAGGTTAGTTACTGCAACTATTATTATAGTACTTAATTAGTCTTTACTATTTAAACTAATGTGTGATGCTAGTAATTTTGTAGTAGGTGCAATACTTGGGCAGAGGGAAGACAACATATTTAGAATGATATATGATGCTAGCAGGACTCTAAATGATGCACAATTAAACTACACAACCTTAAAAAAGGAATTACTAGTAATAGTATTTACTTTTGACAAGTTTCGATCATACTTAATTGGAAATAAGGTAATTGTATACACTAACCACTCAGCAGAAAGTTTTTAATCAACAAAAAGGATGCCAAACTAGGCTTATTAGGTGGGTCTTGCTGCTGTAAGAATTAGACTTAAAGATCAGTATAGAAAAGGTTGCAAAAATTAGATAGTGGATTTTCTTCTCATTTAAAAGTAATAGTATTAAACTTATTAAAATCCCTATTAATGATAACTTCCCTAATGAACATTGTTTATATGTTAAGTCTTTCAACACCCTATGGTATGCTAACATTGTTAACTTCTTGGCAACTAACATTATACTTGTATATTTGAACTCACAATAGAGGAAAAGGTTCTTCCATGAGGTAAAGAACTATACTTTAGATAAACCGTACTTGTTCAGACAATATAAGGATCATATCATAAGGAGAAGCATTCCAAATGAAGGAATTTAGAGCACTTTGCACCACTGCCATTCCACCAACTATACAGGGCACTACAAAGGACAAAAAACTGCCTTTGAGGTCTTCCAGGTAGGGTTTTTCTAGCCTATGCTCTTCAAGGATGTCCATGAATTCTTGAAAAATTATGACAAATGCCAACAAATAGGAAACATCATGAAGAAGCAAGAAATGCCACTAAATATAATATAGGAAGTAGAGCTTTTTGATGTTTAGGGCATTGACTTCATGGAACTATTTACCATATTTAGGGAAGCATTTTTACAATAAACAATTTGAAACCCTCCTTAAAAATATGGTGTACACCATAAAGTGGCCCTAGCTTACCACCCCCAAACGAATGGATAAGCTGAAGTTTTAAACAGAGAAACTATAACCATTTTAGAGAAAATAGTTTGTCCAACTCATAGAGATTAGGAAGCAAAGTTGGACGTTGCCCTTTGGGATCAAATAGCATTCAAAACCCTATTAGGCATGTCCCCCTATCAATTAGTCTTTGGCAAAGCATGTTATCTCCCATGTGACTTTGAACTCAAGGCTTATTAGGCCATAAAAGAACTGAACTTTTACTTGAATGAATGTGGGGAGAAAGAGTTTCATGCAACTTAATGAGCTCAATGAATTTTGTTTAAATGCCTACAAAAATAATAAAATTTACAAGGAAAGAGTAAAATGTTAGCATGACAACAAAATTTAGTCGAAATGTTTTGAATCTAAGCAAAAGGTATTACTCTTAAGTTCCCATTTGAGACTTTTCCCAAGCAAGTTGAAGTTCAAGTGGTCAAGACCTTTCACCATTGTAGCATAGTAGAACTACTTGACAAAAATTCCTAGCAGCCTTTCAATGTGAATGGATAGAGATTGAAGCCATCTTTGGGCAACACCATTCTAAGGAACAAAGCCACATTGCCATTAACTCAACCATAAAAGGGATCAGTAGTCCAGCTAATGATTATAACTAAAGCGCTTCTAGGGAGGCAACCCAAGCAACTTTCATTTTTTTTTTCTTCATTCTTTCTTTTCAGTTTTTCTCCTTTGCTACTCCTTTTCCCTTCCTACTCGAGACTTACATAACTTTTTAGTACATGTATATAGAAAGAAGCCTTTGAACCAAGACCAAAGAAGAAAAAAATTTTAAAATTCTATAGCCCAGGCATTGGGAAACCAGTGCCCAGGTGCCAATTCTAGAATAATAATACCTAAGCACAAGGAAACCAGAGCCCAGGCACTGAAATCCCTAAGAAAATAGTAAACTTTTGTTAAAGGTATAACGCCCAGGTGCCATATCTAGAAAGTTATTGCCCTAGCGCTAAAGTTACAGCGCTCGGGCACCACCATGAAAATCAAAATTTTAATCATTAAAAATGGCATTCTAGGTCATTGTCTTTCAAATTTTCACTCCCTATCTCCCTAATTGCACCTTCTTGACCAAAACCCTACTCACCTGTGCTCTAATTTCATCCAGGTTTTATAGATTTGAGTTACTCACTCAAGGTAAGCAATGAAACCCTAACCCCATTTAGTTAAGCATTACTGTTTAAGGTATGTAGTTTCAATTCACACTAGTTTTCATGACAGAATGATGAGATTAGGGCTTAGATTAATGATTATTATGAACACCCAACCCTAAGATCATAAATAATATGATAAAAATGAAAAATTTTAAAAGCTAAAAAAATTAAAAAATTTAAGAGAAAAACAAAGTTAAAATAAAAATAATTTTGTAAATAAAAAATAAAAAATACGAAAGAAGATAAAATTGAAGTTACAGAAAGAGAAAGAGAAAAATCAAATAAGCAAGAGGCATCTTCAGAAAATTTTAGTTTAAATAAAATATTGAAGAAAACAAATCAAAAGAAAAGTAAAAGAGGTAAAATAATAACACAAGAGTGGGAAGCATTATAAATCAGAAGAAGGCATCTTTAGGAGAAAATACTCTCTCTTTTCTAAAGATGGAATATTATAAAAGAAACCTCATACACCCAATTTTGGAACTATAACCATATTTTATATAATGGCACATGTTGCATAATTTTTAATTAGGCCCATCATCAAATTAGAAATTATATTTATTAGGATATCTACACATATAAACCTATATTTTTAATCTACTTCAAGTTCATCCTAATTTTTAACCAAATTAGATCTCTTTTAAAATTTGGGCTTATTCTTTTATATGATAACATATATCACATAATATAATATATATATATATATATATATATATATATCATAAATACCAACACAAATAATCAAATCTAGCATCCTTAATCTTTTAAAAAAATTTTACGTAAGATTCATGTATACTTGTCTTTCCTTAGATATTTGCGTGGAAAGGAATTCTTGGAACAGTATATTTATTTATTTTCTTGAAAAAACAGGTTGATGCTTAAAACTTATTGGATGCGACATGCGAGTAAATATATTTGTATTGCTTTCGTTAATTTTTGGTGTACATTAATTAAGTCAAATGATGATACATAATGTCCACATATTTGTATTTCTTTGGCTTTCATGGCAGATTTTCTAAAATGTATTTAATGAAGTTAAAAATTTAAATATAAGTGAATTTGATAAAATATGAACTCCTAGATAAAAATTTAATAGTTCAGATTTTAAAAAACTGTTAGAAATTATTTAATATTTATTAAAATATAAATCATAAGATGAAAATTTAATAGCCAAATCTTTTCAAATGTAGTTAATTTAAGTTTTTAAATGCGAAGAATTCAAATCCATAAATAAAGGTGAGCTAGGCCTAATTTTTGAAGTTTTATGTTCGGAAACGAACATATATTCACATTCATCTTTTTTTCTTTTCACTTTACTTGCAGTGTCTCATAGTTCTGAAAGGATTCAGATGTACACAAAGCAAGAGAAAGTAAACTTGCTATACAGGAGACAACTTAATGGATAACCGATCATGAGAAACATATAGTAAATAATTAAAATCTGTTACGAATGCCAAAGAGTACGAATCACTTATTAATTTTTTTGTGTTAATGTAAGTTATATTATGATCCATATTGTCCTCATCTTTGTTCCTTTGGCTTTCATCACAGATATTTCTTCCTCACTTTTTTTGCCAGACATTTTGGAATTGCTTGGGTTAATTTCTTTCATAGGAATCTTACAGAGTAAAACATTATTTTGTTTTCTTACTTAACAAATCATTCATAATCATAATTTGATCTGACACTTATCAGGCCAATTCAATTTGGTCTTACTAATATAAATATTAACATATTTAGTCCAAATTTAATTAAGACTTGAGGACTAAATGTGGTAATATTTCGGATAGTAGAAAATCAAATTTAAAATAAAAATTAATATAAAAATTAATTAAAAAAAACTAAAATAATATATTTTTTAATATTGAGATTATATACCTTTAATTTCAAGACAAGTCTAATGCTCATTGAAGAATTGAATTCGTCAATTTATTCTTTCTACCTTCTTTATTTTCTTAATGATGTGTAGACAAATTTACAAAAAATTGATGTTTGTAAGAATTATGTTAAGAAGAATATAGAAAAGTAAATTGACTTATTCCAAGACAAAAATGGATTTGGGGTGCATAAGCAAAATCCATTATTATTAGGGTTAAAATATAAATATAATAAACTATATTAAATTGATATCTAGTAGCATATTTTTATATTTTCTTCAGTGTTTTCTCTTATTGTACCAAGTAATAATTGTATCAATGCAACTATTAGATGCAATAAAGGATTTACACAATAATAATTCATGTGTACTATATACGTTTTCTAATAAATCTACAAGAATAAAGTTCAAATTACATAAAGCAAGAGTTAATGGGAAATAAACTAATATACATAAGAAAAGTTTAAGGTTTAAAATTCTTTTAGCTAATCTATATATAATATTAAATGTTATATCCGTAACTTATCACCAATAAATATTTAATTGACGAGCCTAAATGGATTATAGGACACGACAAATAAAACAAAGTCAATATACAATGATATTTTGGTCATCAAGATCAACATTTTACAGCAAAATGGTACGTACATGCAAAATTGTGAATTTCACTATGATTTTCTAATATAATAAAGTTATGTTCAATCGATATCTTTTTTTAATAGTGTCATCTTTATTGCAATTATAAAATTAATTGTACCTATATAATAATTACATAATACACTAAAAAGAAGACATGTAACAATGATATGTCAAAATATGTTAATTATATGCTAATTTAAAATAAGTTATTGTATTTATATTTTGACCCCAATATTTCTATATTTTATTTACAAACCCAAAAATTTTTTTTTTATTTTTAATTTATCTCCTCTATTTTTTATTTTTTTAGTAACTCCACAAAACATTAATTCATAAATTGAAAAGTAAAAATAAAATTAGGACTTTGTGGAAGTATTGGAAAAATAAAGAAAGTATAGGGTTAATTTAATAAAGTCATAGACTAATATTATTGAAGAACAAAAAGTGGAGGAAGTAATTGAAACTTTTAAAAAGAATTTTGGTTTCATAAATAGAATTTTAAAATAATGGATCAAAATATAAATATAAAAAGTTATTTTAAATTGGCATACAATCAGCATAATACGATATGTCATTATCACATGTCTTTCTCTTAACATATCTTCTAATGATTATATAAATACAATTTATTTTATAGTTGCACCAAAAAATTTACCTTCTTTAAATCTTTCTTTGTCAAAACACTATTAAACAAACTAATATTAATTATAATTATATTCAGATTTAGGAAGATATAATGTGGATATGCAGTAATATACTATATATATATATATATATATATATATATATTTAAACCTATTGTATGGAACTATATATATTCATGCAAATTACATGCCTAGCAAACAGCCAAAGTATCATTCAATAACGTGTTGCATAAAAATAAGTAATATATAATCTTGCGATTCTGTTTCATTAATTATAATTTTATACATCAAACATAGACTATTTTTTTAATACCAAATAGTCAATTGCAGAACGGTGTCAAACACTAAATAAAATTATATTTTTAAATAACATGAACATGACTTTCTTGACATGAGTAAGTCAATTGATTACTGTTAATTCGGAACAGCAGCCATATAACTAAAATTTGATAAGTGCATATTTGAAATTATGAAATAAAATTGTTTATTTACTTTATTTATTAATTTAAAATTTTGAGTTAAAATATTTCTTGATAAATATCCAAATTGTTTTACTCTTTCAGCGGTTGCTTTAGTAAGTGAGAAATATAAAATTAAAGAGCAACTCCATTCACTGAAAAGGTTCATGCATCCAAGAGCCCATTTGCTCCTAGAAAATCAACTCGAGAGCATAATTCTTTAGAGCCAAAATATAAAGTGCCAAATATATATTAAAAACGATATGGCTTTGTTTTCAAAATATGCATGCTTTTATTGAAAAAATATTTACTATCCTCTTGTGGCAATGAAAAGTACAGAAAATTTTTTATTCAAATTTTGAAAAATATATCATTGCCTAAAGTTCACAATCCAACCCAATCATATGATTTAAATTTTGACAAATATATAATTGCCTAAATTTGGCTTACGTGACTTTTACCAACACAACTGTACCAAAATTGACTAATTGGCTATGGTTGAATGATTAGACTTAGATACAGTTCTTTACATCTTTACTATTAGATTTTCTAATTAGTACATAAAAAATGTATTATTAATCCATGATAATATGATAAATGAATAATTTAATTCAAAAAATTATAAAGTTATTAGCAATAATCATATAGTTATTTTGAATATAGGTAATTTAAACTTGGCAAGACCTATCAGTTGAATCAATTTGTATTTTGGATCTACAAAAAACTTCTCTTATGTCATGCAAATTAATTATAAATAGATAATTAGACAATATATATTATCTTTCCGTCAACATGTTGTACTGTTGGATGCTTTGCCTTTAGATCGCTATTCCTCGCTTTTTTCATAGATAAGATTTTGCAATTTGTGTGTGTGTGTGAGAAAGAGAGAGAGTGTGTGTGTGTGTGAATGAGAGACAAAGATCATTATTACTATATTAAATCTTCTTAAATCTATATGAAATTAATTAATATGGTTATTTAACTTTACAGTAGTGACGAAAGGAGGAAATTTCAAAGACAGTGACCAACGCAACTTTATTATATTGGCATGAATCTGACGTAAAACTCACAATTTTGCATGTACAACGTAGACGTAGTAGCCTTTTGCCATAGATGTTGGTCTTGAATATTTTACTAAAGTATTTAGAAAGAAAGAAACAATTAATTAATAGTTTTAATATTCTAGCTTGCAACAACAGTTCTCTAAATTAATTATAGGACATTCACTTTGTTTTATTTGTTAACCCATTTTATGGATCTTTAGTCAAACCATGATTGGTGATAAAGCAAAGCATATATATAAATGGTGCCAGTTGTAATAGCACTTTAATTAATATTACACACACATATACATACATACATACATACATATATATATATATATATATATATATATATATATGTTAACTTTATAAAGAACTTTGAATCTTAAACTTGTCCGTTATTTTCATTGTATATCAAGTTTACTTCTCATTAACTCTTGCATTGTGTAGATTAACTTCATTTCAGAATATTTTCAAGACGAAACTCATCCTTTTGAATAATTTTATAAGTTCATTTGATATGGGTATGGTAGGTACATATTCGATAACTTGTAAGCATTAACCTAAAATTTTTTTAGGAATAACGCGTTAAAGAAGTCCTCTTGGCATGCAAAATATCTTAAAGGTTAAACGTGAAGTCTACGTAGGATTTGTTAAGATTATGATTTGGCTGTTTCTACTTGTTCTTTTCTTCGGAGTTAAGCCTCTTCAAGAATCTCTAGCAGGCGAAAAGTTCTCAAACTGATAAGGTTGAGCTTGAAATCCAAGGAAAAGAATTATTTATTGATAAGTAAATCCTAATAAATGATCCCCATATAATTTTACTTATTAATTGCGTGGTACTGTATGAGCGGAGAATGTACATTCCAAAGAGTTATAAAATAATGCAAAGAAGTTTATTATATTGTTTTTAAAATCAATATGATCTAGAGTCCATCATTTTGTTTGCAGAATCTTGACAATGAATTAGAAAGAGTCATAATCTTATAAATTTAATTAAGGATACCATATATAAATCTTAATTAAT
Organism: Delonix regia; assembly: GCA_037074485.1. Lineage (NCBI taxonomy): Eukaryota > Viridiplantae > Streptophyta > Magnoliopsida > Fabales > Fabaceae > Delonix > Delonix regia. The sequence goes on along the minus strand of CM073460.1, from coordinate 1,663,905 downwards.
ACAATGACATAATAATTATGAAATACATATAAAATAATATTATCTATTTTATTAATTATATTTATTATAATTATACTGATTAGTCACTAAAATGTTATATTACTCCTATTAAGAAATTAGTTATGAAATACCCTGCCCTCTTAAATGATTCAGTTATAAAAATAATTTAGCAATTTTTATTTCATTAAGATTTTTAAATTTAAATAATATAATTATAATGAGGTTAATATTTTAGGAGATCAGTTGAAACTTTCTTTTGATTAAGAAGAATATTAATTGCAATCAAAGCCATGAATTAAGGTATATTTTCTGAATGGTTATGTCAATCATATCTATCAATTAATATAAATAAAATAAGTTTCTTTTAATGTAGAGTTAAGTTGATCTATAAGAAGGTTTGACTAAGCAAACCCTCAACTCCTCATGCAATGTGGTTAAGATTCTCTCCAGTTGTATAAGCGACTATTGAATGAATTTAGAAGCTTTTTCTTATCAAATCTCTCTTCTTCCCATTTTGTATGCAAATTCAGTTTACAATCTCTAATGGGATTGTTGATAATTCTAACAAGAAAAATATATTTTTTGTCCCACACTTATTATAAAATTGTTATTTTGGTCTATCACTTGTTAAAATACTTAAAATAATCTCTTATTCATTTAAAAATATTATAATTGATTCCTTACTTTTCAAAAGTTACTAAATTTAATCCTTTTGTCAAACCTTAAACTCTGAATTCAATAGACTAAATTTGATATCTTTATAAAAAATAAAAGACTAAATGTGATAATTTTTAATGAGTGATGAACTATTTTTAACATTTTAATAAGTGAATGACCAAAATAAAAATTTTGTAAAAAGTAAAAAAACAAAAGTGTTTTTTACTCAATTTTTTACACTTTTGGTCCCTCATGTTTCACAAAATTATTATTTTGATCAATCACTTTGTTGAAATGTCAAAAATAATCCCTCACTCATTAAAAAATATTACATTTGGTCCTTTATTTTCAAAATAATATTTTATTTAGTCCCTTAAATTTAAGGTTTAGTATTTGACAGAGGGATTAAACTTAATAATTTGTTGACAAGTGAGAGATTAAGTGTGATATTTTTTAATGAATTTGGGACTATTTTGAATACTTCAATGAGGGAGTGACCAACATAAAAATTTTGTGAGGGACCAAAAGTATATTTTTCTCTTTTAAATTATGACCCCATAACTACAATTTTCCCCCTTTTAGTTCCATAAAAGGCTTTCTTCAAGCATACGTAGCCATTTTAGTGAAGCTTCCACAACATTGGGGTCGCGATGTGAACCGTAATTGTGATGGAAAAGACATAAATTATTAAATAAATTTCTTGATTATATAAAATATGTAAATAGTAAACATCAAGTGGAAATGGGCTTTCATATAAGCCACTTCGAAGATGATGCCGAGGGAAGAAGAAGGTTTGTGCTGGGAACCTTCTAAGAATAAAACTCTGTACAAATACTAGTCGGTGAAAGTCATTGTTGTTTATCTATTAACAATCATTCTTTATTTTTACACCAAAAAAAAATCATTCTTTATTTTTATATGATCTATTATAAGAAAATTTTAAATAAATTGGATTTATTAAAAATTAATGTATTGTTTAATATAGAAAAGAAAGGAGAAAAAAATAATGCAAGAGTAAACAAAATAAAGATAAAAGAGAAAGTAGATCAACTATTACTTATTTAGTTTGATATCTTACAATGGAAAGAAAAAAATTTTAAATCCTCTTATTTGGTTTAATTAAGGAAATATATATATGCTCATAAGATGTTAAATTGCTTTATTATCTTCCACCAAATTAAATATATATACGTGTAACTTTGTTTTTTTGTTTTAATTTTTATGCATATTAAATGGAGGAAAGAAAAATCCATCTATAATTTATTAAAAAACACATAAACATGTCATATGTATAAAATTTACGAAAAAACTAAATTTAACATATTTAAAAGTAATTCAGTTTATTTATCTTTAACAAATTGAATCTATCCAAGAATTCCTTTTATATAATATTCCTCCTCGTCTCTAGCTACTACCTCGGATTGATTTGATTTGACATTGTCCTCCATTTTGGGATATAAATATTCAGAGAGGACCACTCCCCAAATCAATTCATAAACAAGAGTCTCCTTCCCTGTAGTGTGTACCAGTAGAGAACGAAGATGGAGCCGGAGATCCTTCATTCCTCATGGTCCTTCTATGAAGGCATACGGTCAACTTTTGATCAAGATGAGTCTTATGACTTCAACGTGGATGCCCCTATGTTCACCACTACAGATGATACTTCTTCTGGGGTTTCCTCCATGAGTCCTTTTTCTTCTACAATGATCTCCAATGATCATCATATCTATTACCCAATTGATGAAGACACCCTTCATCTCCCATCGTTGATGGAAGATTTCTCTATGAATCTTGATGCTTTTGATCCCACTTTGAGCACCAATGTTCTGGGTGTCCATGGATTCCCAGAAGGAAGTGAAGGAAGCTTTCCATCACAGAACTTCTCTTCTGAAGGAGAAAATGCTTGGAGTCCTACTTTTTCCATGAAATCAGACTTATCCACAATAGTACATGTAAAGCCATCACTGACCTTACCACAAAAAGACATGGAAATGGAGAACCAGTTGAGTCTTCCTCATCTTCTGGAGGCCATTGGTGAAGCCATAGAGCAAGGACAGAACATACTTGCAGAAGTGATTCTGACATGCATCAGCCATAAAGTAAGCCCCCTTGGTGACCCTCTAGAGCGTCTCGCATTCAGTTTGTCCCAAAATACCGAGACCACAGACCAAGGGAATTTCATCAAACAGGAGGCGTGCAAGAATTTCAAGCAAATTTTTAAGACTTTCTACCAAGGCCTCCCACATGGAAAAATTGCTCATTTTACAGCCAATTCTGCAATTCTAGAATCCATACCAAAGGATTCAGAAGTGATACATATAATAGATTTTGATATGGGAGAAGGGGTTCAATGGCCTCCAGTGATGGAGGCCATTGCCCACCAACAGAAAACATTGAAATTAACATCAATCAAATGGGAAGAAGAGGAAAGCCCTGAACCTGATTGTGTTTCCACGCCATGGAAATTTGAAGAAACCAGAAGGAACCTCTATGAGCATGCCAGATCATGTGGTTTGGAATTCAAGGTGGAGGAAAAGGGTATTGAGGAATTGGTGGCGGAGCTCAAGAAATTGAGCAAAAGGGGTGGAAACGGAAATAACGGAAAGAGAAATTCCTTGGTCTTCAATTGCATGGTTGGTCTTCCACATATGGGGAGGGTAAGAAGTAGAAGACATGTCCTGGACTTTCTGAGGGTAGCCAAGGATTTCACGAAAAGCTTAACTTCCAATAAGGGAATTATAGCTTTTGGTGACGGAGAAGCCTATGACAAACTAAGAAATTGCTTGAATTTTAGGTCATTCTTTGATGGAAATCTGATGCATTACAATGCTTTGTTAGAATCAATTGAATCAAATTTCCCAAGTCGATTCTCAGAAGCAAGAACAGCAACGGAATGTGTCTTTGTGGCACCGTACGTGTCATCTCAGAGTTGGTTTCAGAAGTGGGAGGAGATGAGAGAAGATTGGCATCTTCGTTCAGAAATTGGGTTAGAGGGTCCAAGTTTGAAGGAAGGGATCATAATGGAAGTTGCAGAAATGTTGAGAGAAAGGGAAGGCTGGTACGAGGCTAAGATTGAAGGCAACAATGGCAACGAAATGGTTTTGGAATGGAAAGGAACGCAGCTTGTCAGAGTTTCAATTTGGGGAAATCAAAGCCTTGGTCTTTGAGCTATTTTCTTTTTTATTTTCTTATTCAATTTGTAATATTGAATTAATTTGTAAAAATTTAATTTGTATCCAAAACAAAAATATCTAAACAAGTTTATCATTCTTTTGTACGTAAAAATTTGTTTATATTAAAAATTTGATGAAATATCATTTTCCTTCTATTCAATCATATGTACCTTTAGTGATTATGCACCAAATTTTAACTTGAAATATTTAAGTGTTGCATAAATTTGGTTGTTACTAGATATGGATTTAACAAGGTTCATAGGATGATTTTTAAAAAAAAAATTAAAATTTTATTTTAATAAATTTTTATGTATTTATTAAATATATCAATATATTTAATTATAATATCATTATTTTTTCACTTAATATTATTACGTCTTTACATTATAACTATATTTAAAAATTTATCTTATTTAATCTAAATATTTAATTTATATACTTGATCTAAAGAATTTTATTTCTTTTAACATAAGTACTGGAACAAAAATCAAATTCCTAGTCATAGAATGTTCTCATTTCTATTAACTTGATATAAATATATTTACAATATATATATATATATATATATATATATGCGCTCTAATGAAACATAAGCTGAGAAATACTTGTCACTGTCACCTCTTCTGTTTAATGTTGACATTCCTAAATATTCACAAGCATAATTAGAAATAAAATGCTATCTAGATTTTATCATATATAAAAACATTTGCATTGCCAAATAAAAATAAAAAAGAAATCATTTGCCATATACCGATCTTATATATTGATGTGTAAAATTAACACTAATCAGGACGCAAAATAAGGGGAACATTGACCCCATTTTAGTTCGACTTAATGCGAATTGAATACAGAAAAGCAATACTGCTAAGCACGACGTCGTTTCACGGGATCTAAATCTATTTCCGGCTCAAAATCAGAAGAGTTCAAACTTTAACTCAAATCGCAGTTGACGCTCCCGCCAACCGGAAATCTTTTCCCTGCCCTAAATTGTAAATCAAATTCACCACTCGTTTATTCGATTTTCTTTCTGATTCGAAGAGAAACAAGAGATTTACGGAGAAAATGGGTGATGCGTCGGGAAAAACTGATGTAGATAAGCTGATCTCCTACAGCGACGACCTCGTTAAGGTGTTGAAGGACAGACGGGACATCAACAGCTTGACCCAGTGTCTGGAACAGTTCAATTCCCTTTCTTCCTCTTGCGACGCTGATTTCAACGAGTTTCAATCATTGCTTGAAGGTCATCTCTTTGCTCTTTCTCTGCTTCTAATTCCGTTTCTATGGCTGAAACGACTCTTGAAAGAGTGGAGTTTTGGGTCTACTATTTTATGTCTTTCTTTTTGGCCTGAAACTACTATTTTAAGTCTAGTTTGTGGAAAATCATTAATTTTTCCGGACGAAAATAACTGAAATGTTAAATTAAAAAAAAAATTTGTAATATTAAAGCTATAATTTTTTAGAAGTTCTTCGTGGACTACTGAAAATGAATTTTTCCCATCATTATTAGCGATATACGCTATTGGGAAGTATATGATTTGACGAACGAAGACTCAATCATACGTACATTGCTATTGTTGCATTACTTTTCTTTTCTTTTCTTTTCTTTTTAAGTGTAGGCAGGTGTATGCTTAAGCCCATTTTTTCACTGATTTTGCATACAAATTTTATGTTGCACAACAATATCTTTATTAGGAATAAGAACTATGTTAGTTTTCTATTTATGTTGCTAATGTCTTATTCATGTAAAGTCATTAGAAAGCAAGCAGGGGGAATGTTGAGACCTCAATGAATTGGGCACTTGGGGTCAGAATTCATATTTATGGTAACTGGGCTTCTGCTCATGACTAGATCTATTTATTTACTACTCTTCATATTTTGAGATGCTTGAAGTTGTGTTGAGCATCTTGTTCTCCAACATCAGGTCAAGCCTCAAAGTCTTTGTCAACAATTGTAAAACTTGCCCAAGATTGTTAATCATTATGAATGAAGAGAATGTAAGATTTTTTTACTGTTAAGACGAAGGTTTTGTCAAGTGGATCTTTATGGATGGGCTTTTTCTGGGCTTGTCCTTGTCTTTATGTTCATCAATGCATTTCTTTCTGCTATCCTTACTGCTGCTTGTTGAGATCTGACTGAATATTTTTCACTGCCTGAACCTTCTATGCCAAGAACTAAAGCAGGAAAAGAAAGAGAATTTCTCATACAACTCACAAACAGATTTATTAAATCAAAGTGGGAAGAAGAATCTTCGACTTCTTAACTGTATCCTAATAACTGTAGGGATGAATTCATATCGTGAAAAGTGATCCCTTTATCTACTGTTGCAGTTTTCCAAGCTCTTCAAGATATTAGAACAAAGTGTACTACTTTCATTTAAAGAGTGCAATGCAGAGGAGTATACTGAAAATTCCTCAATCCCTTACAGACTTCCCTTCCCTTTTCTTTTCTTTTCTTTTCTTTTATTTAATTTGAAACAAAATGTCCTTTTCATTGTGTGCTTCTTGCTGAAGCAAGGTGTTTATGTTCCTTCTCTCCTTATCTTGGTTGTGTGACTGTGTATCACCTTCTTCAGCTATACAGTTATCTTATAAAATATCTAAACAGTGATAGGATAGTAAAATAGGTACTTTTGTAATTGATAGAGTCACCTTGTGATTCAAATGGAAGTAGGTTGGACATGGCATTGGCATGCCACATATCATCTTCCGAAAGCACTCCACTTCAAATTTTGCTTGTTAGGAAGGATTTCAACTATTTTCACTAGTTCTCTTTTTATGTTATGTACTATGAGTAGATCTTCTTGGTTATATATCATGCAGCTGACAAATTCTCATATCATACGTGAATTAGATTATCAAAAGAAAATAAATGAATGCAAACAGCAAACAGAGCAAGCCAGATCTGAGGTTGCTGGTGATGCAGAACTGGACCTTCTGCAGGGAGAATTGGAGGAAGAACTTGAGAAAGAACGCTTGCTTGGGGAGGAGCTTAGATAAGTCTCTACGCTCTGTTTGTTTTCAACTTTTCAATGGCATGCTCTTTTCAAGTTATTAATTTCCTGGCATGACATTTCTAACTTGCTCTTTTGCATCATCACGGCTTGCAGCAATGAATTTAATGATCTTGAACAGCAAAGGATTTCAGTCCTTGGACGAAAGAAAAATTTACAGAAACTTGCGCAAGATGAGCTAAGGACACAGTAAGTGCATCACAAAACTTATTCCTTTAATTAGCAAGCTGCCCCATACGTCACATGTAGTGTTATTTGTTTTTCATGTTCTTGTTCACATCAGCGTGTGAATTATGCAAATTTCCATCCCTAATTACAATAGTGGAGTCAGTTAATTTTTAGAAGAAAATGGTGACAACTTTTTTGTTTCACATTTTCAAATTATATAGCCTCCTTATATTTGATAAGTTAATGTATTTATATAAAGCTGAAAGCTTATTACAAAGGACAGTCCCAATATAAAAGTTTGAATGCATCATTGCATAATTTTAGGATATTATTATGAGAAATATTACTTTAGAAACACCTTGAATATTTTACTTGTTCCAAATTTTAGCTATGTATGAAGTTATGCAGTTAAGTTGAATATGGGACGCCCTGTTTTGCCTAGTTTAAGAGAATCCGAATATGCCTAGTTCTGAAAATGCCAATGTCACGGCAAATTATATTCATCCTCACCTAGGAATACTGTTGACATCGACCACAGAAGAAAAATTTTATATAAATTGGAGCGAATTCAGAAACTTTGGCATCTGGAATTAGACATTATATCTTTCATATTGCTTATTAAACCTCATTTTATGCACTTTTTCCCCCTTTTTTGGCTTCTCCTTAAGAGGACTGTGTATATATGCATTTCAAAATTTTAGGAAAACAAATCATTGCGCGATAGCTATATTATTTTGAGAAATTGATGGGAGTTTACATTGTCCTGATTCAATCATTAAAGGGTGATCTTTTTGTTTGGGCATAAATATCTGAATGCATGTGTAAAGTGTTAGATAGGTTCTGTATACATTAGAAGCTAATCTATTCTTCTGTTCTGTTCCAGGATGATGCTTTCAATGTATGCTTCTGTCACAAATATTGTACCAAATTTGGATGACCAATCCAAGATTTCAGGCTGTATCCTTCTGATGACTCTATTTCACCCATATTTTTTTCTTACATTTCTGGTTTTTCTTATAAATGATATTATCTCCATAAAAAAGTAAGAAAAACTGTGAATTCCTTAAATCTTTCGCACAGATATTGTGGAGAAGGATAAAAATGCTGTTGAGAAGTTTGAATTTGACTCCTCAAAGATAACTGCCCTTGATGTATGTAATGAAATCTGGAACATAGTGGGTTCCTAGTAAATGTCAGACATGCTACTCTTAGATGAATTTTGTGACAATATGTCAGTCCTTGCCTGTAGGAATCTTGCAATTTCGTTTATTTAGTGCTGTGAGTTCTGGACGTCTTGATTTATTAGGAATGACTGACAGTCTTGTGATGACGTGTAGACTACTGGGAGACGGGGTGCAATTCATGCAATACTCAGTTTCAATGGTTGGTTTTGCTTGTAAAAATGGATATGCTAATCTGAATGTTTTTGCAATAAATTTAAGTATATTTAAAGGACACAACAAATTATTTAAAGTGTTTACTTCGGATGTTTGCTATTTTTTTAAGTTAAAAAAATCAAATATTTTCTTATATTAAATACTTCTAGATTGGGTTTTTTAACTGAAATTTGTTCGTATTTAGATATAGTTGAATACAGCCACACTGTTGATTACTGACAATTGGAGGTTGATGTGATTATATCTTTGTGAAATTGATAAATTTCATTATCTTATTTTTAATTCACAAGTTAAGAGTTGGTGAAAAATAGTTTTCATGTTATTTAAGTTATTTAACATCTAACCAGTATAAAGAAATGATATTTAATACTGTGACATGGAGAACCCTCGTAATGATCCTTTCTTTTTTCCTCTTTCTATTTTGTCTCCGTCTGAATTTAAAGAAATTTAATTTAAAATACCAACCTAATAACGGAAAGGTACAATTTAAAATACTTTATGTTGCTGTAGAAAAATGTACCTTCAATGTTGTTTTTGAAATAATTTTGGTCTAGTCAGGTTTCATATCCTTTAAGATTTTTTTTTTTTTTTTTTGCGTTCATCAATTAGATATACATCTAAAAATTATGATTTACTTTATATGCGTGAGATTTATCGTATAAGTACATCAAGTGTGCGTATATCTAACTATCGAAATTTATAATAGTACATACCAAAAAATTTTATCCTTTAATTATAATAATAATGAATTTCATGATATAATTTCTACTTTTTAATATATTCCCTATATGAAATTGGTTGGTACTTCAAATTTTTAAAAATTATCAAAAATTGTTTAATATATATTAAAACATGAATCATTAAATAAAAAGTTAGTAGTTTAAATTTTTTAAAACTTAGTGAATTTGAATTTTTAAATACAGATAATTTAGATCAAACAATATTCATCCACTTTGAGGCAATTATGCCCTAACAGAAATTTCCATAAATCTGATTAAAATTAAGAACTTTTTTCACCTAAAAGATATAGCGCAGCGTATTTGGCCTCATCTTTTTCTTTTAAAAAATGTCCTAATGTACTAGTGTCGCAAAGAGCTTTTGCAAAATTATACATGAGGGAGATTATGATCGAATGATGTAATCATATCTTCATTCAAATTTTGCTTCTTTGTTGCTTTAGCCAAGGAAATGGTAAAAGAGAACAAGAACTAGCAAGGAGGTGAAAGCTGAAGAGAGAGGAGCAAGCACATAGTGCCAAAAAAACTCTAACGATGCATTGATGCTAAAAATCCTCTATAATGCATTATTGTCCCACTTATAAATATTAAAATATGTAAACAAATATATTTTTTGTCCTTCATTTATTACAAAATTATTATCTTATTTCTTTATTTTTTGAAATATCAAAACTAGTCTCTATCACATTTTATTCTTAATCTTTTAAAAAATTACTAAATTTAATTCTTCTGTCAAATTTTAAATTTTAAATTTAAGAGATTAAATGTGATATTTTTTAAAAAAAATTAAATGTAATATTTTTAATAAGTGAAAGACTATTTTTTATATTTTATAAATAAAATATCAAAATGATAATTTTATAAAAAGTAAAGAATTGAAAGTGTATTTTACTCTTAAAATATGTGAAAAGACAATAATGTCTCTTGCTAACATAAACAAGATTACTAATTTCAAAATGACTTGTTTTTCATAATCCAATTCATTCTAACTAATACTAGATAAAAATTTATGTAAGGCTTTTATTAGTCGAACAATTAATTAATACTAACTCATATAGTGATTAACAAATAATCTACTAGTTTCACTCAACTCAGAAGAGTTAAATTTTTCTTTTCTTAATTAAAAAAAGAACAAGATATTGAAAATTACAAAATGAGCAGGGATTAGAATTCAAATACAACAAGTTTCTTTAACACTTAATCGAATGGAAATATCACAAAACGTTACTTCCTTTTATCAATATGTTTTTTCAAGTTTAGGATTAATTTTAAAATAAAACTTTTAATATTCTAAATCAAGACAATGCTTTTAAACAGCGAGACGAAAAACCAACCAGTACGGAGACTAATCTCTAGTTAATGTATATACTATCAGTAAACAAACTTCTTAAACATTAATTATTTTATTGATCATATATATTTAAGGATTTATATTAAATAAATTCATCAATGCTCAGAAAGTCAAAGATTACTGGACGACATGGGACGCACATGGTGTGAATTTATTTATTCACTTGCTAATTATATGCTTAATTTGGTTGAGAAAATAAGGCTAACTCATACAAATGGAATGCACCATTAATGCATATTATGTGCTTAAGGACTAAGAAATTTCAAACTATGTCGAAAGATTGAGATATGTTATAAGAGGATAAATATATCTGTATAGAGAAGTTGAAATACCCAAAGAAGAAGATGATGAAGGAGAAAAAGTTGGCTCTAATAATTAAATAGGAAAATTGAACTAACCATCAAATTGGTAAAGGCTATATAATGTTGATGTTGATGTGTATTAAAATCCAAGACAAGATTGGAAACTTTCTGACGTACACACCAACTGTTAGGTCCTTTAAAGTCAATGAATGGCTAATTTCTATACATAAATATCAAAAATTATTTGTAAAAATTTATTTGTGACAACCAGTTTATAGATAAGTAGGACAACCTAATGATATATACATACATATATATATATATATATATATATGAAGTATTTTAATTATTGTATGTCAAAATGATTTAAGAGAGTTTTATTATATTAATGATAATTTTTATTGCTAAATGGAAACTATTTGTTGAAATATTATAGGGGATTCAATGAGAGAGCACTGTATAAAGCTTACTTTCTCTTCTGTATAAAATTAGTATATTTAGATTTTATATATGAAAGTAATTCAAGAGAATTATACTATATAGAAAAAAAGCATTTTTACTACTAATTAAAAACTAGAGTTCTTCAGTTTAATAAGAGGGGGGAAAAAAAGGAAAAAGAAGGAGAGAATGTAGAGGACTTACTCTAAAAAATTCAAAGAACTCCACTGTAATTAAACTTTAATTTTTCTATCATTTAATAACTCTATATGTTTGACACTCATTAACTTGTATTTAAAAGTAGTGCGATAAGTATTGTTCACCTGAAAAGAAATTCATATATTTATTTGTAACTAATATCATCCATTTAATAAACCTAAACTTCTCTCCATTTACATCACATAGTACTCCATGGCTTTTCTTCTTTTTCTAAAGTGATTTATAAATTGCAGGGTTTCTTAAACTATATATCCATTCACACCCATACACACTCTCTCTTACGCAGAACATAAAAGTCTTCCTACTTCTGCAAACTCAAAAATGTCTTCACCTAAACTAGCATTCATGATTGTAATGGCATTTTTGCCTTTATTCTTCTTCATGTTTGCATCTGAGGCTACTACACCTTCTTCTTCTCCCTCTTCTTCTTCTTCTTCTTCTTCTTCTGCACATGTTGAGCAAGTTGATATTACAGGATTTCTTTCTCCGATAGTTAATCTATCAGTGTACTATGAAAGCTTTGGCTTATCTTCTGCAACCTTTTTGGTCAAAAATCTTATGGAAATCTTCAACAAGGATCTCATCAGCATTGTTAGTCTCCATCTAGTCCCTTGGGCCAATGCTTCCATCAACCACACCAACAATACCATCTTATGTCAGGTTTTTTTCTTTCTCTCTTAACTAAAGTAATAAAAATCTTGTTCTATTGAAGCCATTTTTCTCTCTCTGTATTGAATTGCTTCAGAGACATGAGGCAGGTTGCTTCTGAATGGTGATAGTTGCCTCCAGCTCATGGGTATGGGAGAAAACTGAGAAAGGACAAGTTTAATGCTTTTTGTTTTTTTTTTTCTTTTGGTGAAAAAATTTAAAAGTTAATCTTTATTAGCATTCTGAATCAGCTTTCAAGTTTTGGTGATGCTTGTTTGAACAATATGAAGTAATGGATTCATGAGAAGGCATAGTGTTGGTGGGAATTTGAATTGGTTTCACTTGTTATTCATGTGCTTCACTTTTTATTTTTATGAAAACTATTCCTTTTTCTTTAGATGGCATTTTCTTATAATTTTCCTTTTCATTTAAATTGGTGAAAAAGGATTAAACAGTGTGTTTTGACTTCTATTAGCTAATTATATTGTGGTCAATGAAGTTTAAAAGGCATAATAAAACCACATTATTGCACATGATATGTTTCCAGCCCAAATTACCCCACTATATGAACCATTGAAAGTGCAAATCAAGTATATACCATAAAAGGAGAGCACATTATCAAAAATCTTCCCATGATTATTATTAAGTATTGTTGTCTTTCCTTCATTCTCTTCAATAAATATCCCATTTCACAATTTTCAAAAGCTTTAATTCTAATTTATGTTTTTCCTTTTATATGACACTTATATCGAAACACAATGAAATGATTCTATGTGTAATTTTAAATATTATATTATATTTTATGCAAGTGTTTAGTAAGTGTTTAACTCCTATTAAATAATGACGTTATTCATTTACTAAGAGTTTAGGCCCATTAAAATTCATTTGTATGGGCCTTACTCACCATCAGTCTTTGTCTTATTTTATTTGTAGGAGAGAGGATTTTAATTTGGATCTTTTATCTATAAAATAAATTGTATAAATATGACGATCTATATTAAAAAATTTTTAAATCTTAAACTGATAAATTTTAGAAACCAAAATTGATAAAATCTTAAAACTTGATCAATGTTCTACATTAGGTGAATTGTGCAATCCAATGATGCACAATTCCTTATATCAATTGCAGAGAATATAGCTCCACGTGATCTATTTTATCCGTATTATATAGTCGGACAAAACTAGCTTTTTTAAAAGGAAAAAGATGATTATTGCCATTTTGCCATCCATGTTTGACTTAATTTTACATATTTGCAGAATGGTCCTGATGAATGTGAGCTAAATTCTGTGGAAGCCTGTGTCCTAAATGTTTCACATGATGTGGTAAGTGTAAGATTTTCATCCCTAGTTCTGCAGATCACAGAGAGAAATGTACAAGTGATGCTGATTATACCATCAATATGACTAATGATGCAGAACAAACACTATGCTTTGATTTCCTGCTTTGAGTTTTTGGCAATTGAAGGAAGGCACAAGATATGGCCAAGCTGTTTTAGCCAATTGGGGTTGCCTATGGAGCCCGTTCTAGATTGCCATAATAGAGGAATTGGAAATGAGGTTCTTTTTATTTTTTTTATTTGTATTTCTTTAGAATGTTTATATAACTAAACTGACATAACTTGAGAAAAGATCAAAAAAGAAAAGAAAAAACTTTATTTCATCTTTCTAAGCAAGTTGATGGCAAATTATAGTAGCACATAATCATGACTATAGTATTATACTATGTTGTATATTCAACCTTATAGCTACATCTTTCTAAGTAATGATTGATTGTTGGGCAAAATATTGGTTTGTGTTGTTTAGGTTTCATTTTGGAACTCTGTAATACTTTCACTTTAGCCACAAAATTTATGCTGATTTCAATTTTGCCCTCCATCTTTTAAGGTAATATCATTGTTTTACATAGGTCTAATTTCGTACGAATAATTTACAAAATCTTATATATTTCAGGGCGAGGTTCTGTTATCAAGAAATAGATTCAGATCTCTAAAATTAATACTATAAGAATTTTTATACCCAAATTTAAAGGGATATATTTTTAGTATTCATATAATATGAGTGTTGTGATAATGTTTGATTTTATTGAATATTCTCATACATTGAATTTGACTTACTATGAAGCTTGGAAGAAATTACATAAGGGAAGCTGCAAGCCTTTCTCCACCTCTTACATTTCTACCATGGGTGGTGGTAAACAATCAACCTATTGGAAAGGTTTGTGCCACATTAAATTGATGCACTACTTCAATTTAAGTATTTTATGTTTTGTTCATGTTTCTTAGGAAAATGTTTATCACAAACATGATTTTTATATTCTTGCAAAAAATACTCATCTTGACCTTTATTTGTGAATGTAAATACAGGACTATGCAAACTTTACAACCTATATTTGCAAGGCTTATAATGGCACCTCCCTACCTGCAGCCTGCAAGCATGTCTAGGAATGAAATGCATGAAATATATTTAAAGAGGAAAAAAAAATAATTGATATGCATTTAACTTGTGCATTATATAACACAATACTTCAAATTATACTATAATATCACATTTTATGTTGTTCTAGTGTTTGTGTCTATAATTTCAATCCTCCTATGTGAGTCCCTTCTTCCTTCCATACCCAACTTGAGTTGGTTAGAAGGCATATGGGATTGCTAGCTATTATTTGAAGCCAGAGGCGTGCTTGATAATGAAACAGGCATATGCAGAAGACAAATATGAGCTTACAAAAACCATGGAGTTTTTATCATTATGTTGGCTTAATGCTCACTCATCTTTTTTTTTTTTTTGGGAATATTATAATTTGTCTGGACAATTTTTTAAAAATAATAATAATTAAAAAAATTCTAAACAACTTAATTCACAAAATAATAAATAAAATAGAAATAATGTGAATAAAAAAAAGATTGAGTTAATTGAAAAATCAAAAAATAAAGAGAAAAATAAGCAAAAATAAACATTTAGAGTGACAAAGCATAAAGTAAAAAAAAAAAAAAAAAGATAGACATTTGATTTAGAAATTAAACTAAAAAAAAATATTAAGAAGATACAAATAGACTTTAAAAATTGAAAAAACAAAAATAAGTTGAGCTTTTAAAAAAAAATACACAGACAGCTTGTGAGCGTTAATTCATTACACCCATTGCAACAAACACCGATAAACATACAGGAACCCTATTCTCAGTCCGCATGAATCTGGATCTACTACTGTAGATCTACTGTGTAGCAGCGGATCAAAAAAAAATTAATAATAACAAAAAGTAAACGAAGAAAAAAATTGTGGATTCTGCTACCGCACAGCAGATCTACTGTATGGCAGCGGATCCGAATTCCAATCCACGTACATAATATGACAACCTTAATATGAACGTTGTTTACATAGAAGGTAGCTGTTGTACGTAATATTTGAAATGACGACCAAAATAAAATTTTTTGCCATTCAATAAATACATACCTTGTAGTAGTTTGATCTCTCGAGATAAATTCTACAAGGCTATTAATGATTGAGACCTTGTTATGCAATTACTATTTAATTTATGGTAAAATGTTTGGTGCAACTATAAAATTAGTTATAGTAATATAATTATTACATAACATACTAGAAGGAAGAAAGAATATGCATAGTAATGACGTGTTTCATTATACTCATTATATATAAAGATGATAAAAGATCCTTATATTTGAAAATATTCATGAGTGTTACTTTATTTGGGGATCTTTTTTTCTCTTAGGGATAGGATAAGGAGAAAAATCTCCCCAAAAATAATTTGGGAATTGAGATAGGGATCATACTTCCCGACCTGTGGTTCCCAATAATTTGACCTAAATATTTAAAATATATATATATTATTAGTAATTTTACTACATTTTTAAGTTTAATAAATATGAATTCTCTTGTGAATACAGAAAATTAGAAGTACAACTATTTTTAATATGTAAAAAAAATTATTTCAACTAATAATATTAAGTCAGAGTTAAATTGCTAATTAGACAAACATGTCTTGATTAATACTTCAAATACACAAATTTTTGACATAAATTGAAATGCTCAACTTGTACATAGGGAAGAAACAATAATGAAGACTTTACATATAGTGAAAATAATATCTTGATATCAATACAACTTGAACTTGATATTTTAAATTTGTTGAATTATTATCTTTTTAAGTTTATGGAAATTTTAAGACTTATTTACAACTTGTCATTTGAATTCTTTTGAGTGTTTTTTAAAATCTAATTAGAGTTTATTATATAATATAAACAAGGAGCCTAAACTTTAAATTTATTTTTTAAATATGTTCTTTTGTTCATATTTATTAATATTTTTAATTTTTATAATTTTAAAAAAAAATTTGAAGTCCTCGTGGGATCTATGGAGATCTATATCCTTATAGGAATGACAATAGGAAAAATAATTTCTCATAGTGGAGAGTGGAGATGGAGGACACAAATAATTGTGAAGCTAGGAGCAAAGAGGTAGTCCCGATCCCACCACGCAAAATTGTCATCCCTAATTGTATGCCAACTTAAAATAATTTTTTGTATGTATATTTTAACCTCATTATTTTTAAATTTTATTTATAAACTCAAATTTCTTTTTGAATTTTTCAATTTACTCCTTCTACTTTTTATTTTTCAGTAACTCACACTGAAATATTAGTTTATAATTTTGTAAACTCACCCTTATACTTTATTTATTTTTCCTATAATACCATAGCTTTATAATTTTATTTGTATTTTTAATTTATGAACCAATATTTTATGGAATTACTTAAAAAAAATAAAAAGTAGACTAGATAAATTGAAAATTTTTTTTAAAAAAATTTGGATTCATAAATAAAATCTAAAAATATTATGGTTAAAATATAAATATAACAAATCATTTTAAGTTATATACAATTAGCATATTTTAACATATTATTATCACATGTCTTTTTTAAAATATATCACATAAAAATTATACTGATATAACCAATTTTAAAATTGTACCATATTCTGGTTTCAATTCAAATGCTCATGTCTAGTTAATCAAATTATATACCCAAGTGACTCACTATGCTAATGCCGGATTCTTTATTTTTTGATGAGTTCATCTTATTTATTCTTAACTTAACAAAAAAGTTGATCAAATCAATCCACTTTGATCAAAACTGAATGGAGCCATCGACGTACCAAAAGTTGGGCTCGATATGGTTCGGGCGTCAGATTTGTAAATCTTTGTAAGATCCCAAATCCAATCCAATATAATTGGGCCATTTAGATTTAGTCTGTCCGGTTAGATTGTGTCGGATTTTTTTTTACATGTTTACAAAAATATTAATAAAAATAATTTTTTTAAAGACAAAATAAAAAAATCAATAAAATTTATCTTGGACAAAATTAAAATAAATCATTAAAAGTAATAATCTTTTAGGAAAAAAGAATTATTATGATCAACTAATATCAACAAATTGGACCGAGTGGCTGAGTCAACCTAATAATGTACAGTCTCCAAAACCAATAGTGGTTTCATGATAAAAAATAATTAATTAATTAGTCCCTGTAATTTACATTACTTTGCAAATAGGTCTTTAAACTTTTTTTTTTTTTTCAAATTATTCTTTACACTTTCAAATGGTTGCAAGCTTGGTCCCTACCTTCACGCCCACTATGCTTACTATGCTTCCTGCGTCTTTCCCTGGCTGTGCGTTCTGCAATTGTAGCCTCCTACCTCCTTCTTCCTCACCTGTGCAGCAGTTCTCCTTGCCTGCTCTGCGATTTTGTATTTCTACAGTAAAAACAAGCCCCCTCATCTTACGTGGCACCGGTATGTTTTCCTCATTTACGCCACGTCAGCTACAGTAAGCCACATTAATAAATTTTAGCAGTATTAAATGTGAATATGACGACAAGGACAAAACTTGTAATTATTTAAAAATTTAAAGAGTAATTTTTAAAAAATAAAAGTACAAAAATTTATATAGTTAAGTGGACTAACTCAAGCCACATTAATAAATTTTAGCAGTATTAAACGGGCTGACTCGTTTAACTCACCATAAGATGGTGAATTGAAAATCTCAACTTGCCTCACCTGGTGGATTAAGTGAACTGATCCATTTAACCCACCAAAAAATTAAAAAAATAAAAATAAAATAAAAAATTATAAAAATTTAAATGTAAATTTTTTTAAACATATGTCTTGTTTAATCAATCAATTTTTATATCAATATAAATAAGTAAAAAAAATAACTAGATAAAAATCAAGTTTAAATGAATTAAAACAAATAGAGTAATCTAATAATTCAATAATTCATTAATAATAAATATATGATTATGAGCAGAATATTTAAATATAAGAAATTATAAAATAATAGAGACAACACAACATATATATTATAATTAATTTTTTTAAATAAAAAAGTACAGTGGGTTGAAGTGTTAGACTGAGTAAGTGAAAAATTAAAAAAAAAAATAAACAACCCATTTAACCCGTAAACTGACTCATTTAACTCGTAGGTTAAATAAATCCAATTGATAATAAATTTTTTAAAAAAATTTTTAACTCAACTCACTTTGTTAAGTGAATTAAACTGGCTTGAACCCGTTTGGATGACCCTAAAAACTTATATATAGATTGGCGTAATTTATAAGGCTTATTTGATTTGACTGTGAGACAAAAATGAGACAAGTATCTTATCCCACCGATGAGGAAAAGAAAGCAGGGTGGCTACGGAGTCCAAGGCCATCTTTATCCCACCGACTAGGTTGGGACTCACAGTGACCTTCATCAAACGTTCAGTGGTACATCACGTGCCTTCCCTTCATTGGCTTCTGCTTCTCCGAGTCAATACCTAAACAAGAAACATTTAAGTTCTTATATCTTAATAAAGGTAATTTATAATTTTATGAGATTTGAATTATAATAGTGACTTTGAAATATTTGATGTTCAATAAAAAGATATTTAAATTCATATATTTTAATAAAGATAATCTATAATATCTGAATCATAGATCTTTGATGTTTAAGAAAAGACTTGTTATCACACATGTTCATTAGTATTCAATTTTATTTCAAACGATGATATATTTCCTTAAAATTTTCCATCAGAATATTTCATTAATTTTTCTCACTAATGAGATTTTATTTTAATTTAGTTTTTCAATTTTATAAAATGATTATTTTAATTTAGTTTATTTCAAATAAATATATTTTAAATTAATTTCTCACATTATAATTATTATTGATAATATATTACAAATACGTTAATTTTTAAAATATAAATAATATTATTAACAATTATCTTTTATAAGACACTAAATTAAAAAATATTTTATTTAAGATGGACAAAATTAACAACTATTGTCATTAACATCATGTTCCGGTAATTTCAAAAATATTTTACCTTATCTACATTTGTAATTGATTTAACATTTGGCAGCAAAAGACGTTTATACCCCTCTTCCTTAAGCGTGTCTTCTATATATTATCGTTATTAACACCAAGCCCCGGTACTTTCATATTTTCTCTTTTCGAGAAAGAAGAGACAGATTCATAACCCTCAAACTTCTACAAAGCTGCGTAGAGATGGAAGACGTTGTAACAGAAAGCGAATGGATGCTTCCTCCAGTGAATCTCACAGCAGAAGACGCATATGAAGAAGAAGAGAGATCTGGGTTTTCCTCTAATCGGAGAATCGTAGAAGAAGAAGAAGAAGAAGAAGAAACTAAAGGCGGTGGTGGCCTTATCACTAACTTGATATCCAGTGTGGCCAGTCCTCTGAGTCTGAGAACAGGGGAAGCTAAAACAGAGGATGAGAACAGAAATGGGGTTTCGAAGAAGAAAGAGGAAGAGGATGGTGGACATGGGGGAGAAGAAGAAGGAGGGATCATCAGTAATATTATTTCCAATTTCTTTCATCAAAGAGAAGCTGAAGGAACTGCAGAAAATGAGGATGAAGAAAAAAATAAGAAAAGAGAAGGTGATATAGAGAATCAGCAAGTGAAAACAGAGGACGGTAATTGCCGTAGCGGAGGCATCGTTGGAAATTTCGTCTCCCACTTGCCTGCTTCAATCCCAGGTAATATAAATATAAATAAATAAATAAATAAATAAATAAATATATATATATATATATATTGTATTCTAAAGTATTTTATTCAATATTTCTAATTTCTATTGTTGTTATTAAATTTTTTATAAAAAAAGATATGTATAGAATTTAAAAGAAATCTAATTATTTGATAGTGAGCTGTATAAATTCTGTATTCCTTATGTAAAAATATAAAAATTCTATGTAAATTTTGTATATGATATTGAGCTTTTTTCGGAAAAAATTATAATGATAAATAACGTTTAATAATGCCGATTAAATTTTTTTGAAAACAATATTAAAGGCTATTGGTATTTTAGTTTAGGAAGAATTAAAGTATTCAGAATTTGATGGTTAATTGTAATGTTTTTAATCAGATGAAGCGGTTCCTACAGCGGACGAGGCTACCATTTTAATAAACGCTCTTATTCGTGACTAAGAAAAAATGTCTATTCAACTCCAAGGGAATCAGACTTTTTATTGTTTTTATTTTTATTTTTATATTTTGTTGTGCAATAACCATATTGTAATTATTATTTTTTCTTTTTTTTTTGAACCCTTGTAATTTTCTCCTTTTTGTGTGTAGACGTTTTTTTTTTTTTTTTTAGTTTTGGATATATGGAGGTAAAGATCTTATTATTATTTTAATATAAATCATTGGATAGTTATAGCAAATAAACAATAGTGAAAGATCCAGATTAGTAACTCAAACAATCAAATATAAGTAGTCAAATAGATAAGGTTATATTTAAGATTTCATAAGATAATAAGATAGAATGATAAACGAGAGATTGTAAAATCTTTTTTAATTATTTAAAATTTAAATTTTTTTACCATCATATATTAATAAATATTCAAAACATATTTGAATTTTGCCGAATGATAAATATATTCGATTTGTTTATTGACATTGACATGAATTTGAGTTAAATTTTTCCTTTTTTAATGAATCATAAATTGAAGAATTGTATGATTCTGAGTAATTTAATTGATCTTTAAAAATTATTCTCCTATCAATTTAGTTCATAAATTATGTTTTTTAAACAAAATAATGCTTTATTATAAATAAAACTATAATTACTTGATAGACTGATCGTCATGACATAAATAAAATCTCATGTAATTGTTAAACTTGAATATTCTTTTGTTTTCAAACAGTATAATTTGGAACGGTCTCTAATTCTCTATTAATCAACCTTTAAGATCTGTGTAAATTGCAGAGAGGGGAAGTGAATTTATCCTTAACCTTTTTTAACCAAATTATAAGCAATTGCTCGCTAAATAGTGTCATGACTTAAGTGGGTAAGGCATGACCGGTATTAGAATGAGGTGTTATTTATCTTGCAAACATGTTGAAACTTTATAATAGTAGAACTTATATAAATACATATTAAACAAATATAGATCACATAAATTTTCATATAGATAGTTTTTGATACACTATAGTAATACATTAAATATTTAGGATGTATATTAAAGAGCGACTGAACTGAATAATAAAAATACTGAAAAACATAGCTCTTTAAAATTTTGAAGGTGGACATTTTGGATCGATGCAAAGATCTGAAAAATATTAAATAATGTGATGAGTGAAAACTCAGTGAACAAGTAATTCTAATATTGCAAAAATTAAGATAGACTTATGGTGGTACGTCTTTCGAAATTTAAAATCAAATATCATACAAATATAATTCAATGATATTAAATAAAGAACAATCATCAACAGAATGTAATTGGAAATCTCCTACAAAACCAGTCATAATTACATGGTACAGAGCTAACCCAAGGCTAGTAATAACAGATCGGAACAGATACTCATTCAGTTATAAGTTCTGAGTAAATCTCATAATAACCCTTGGCCTCAAATAAAATATGATGGTAAGGATATCATACTCAACCCTATCAAAATACCAATCGCAGTGCACTATAGCTAACATCAACTGTTGTTAGTTACAGGGTTTTATTTTGGACATATTCCTAATATTTCATAAACAAATAATTATTTATGTACAGATATTAGAAATTTCAAAATCGTACCACTTCAGAATTCAGATTTCAGCATCTCTAATAATTTAATATTCAATATCATCATAAATAATTTAAAATAATATTTTTGCATAATTAGGATTATTTACTCATCTAAAATGAGTATACTAATCTTTTTATATCCTTGAGTATAATTCTTTTATTGAAAATATTCTAATCACCTAAAAATATTAAATAAAATACTTTTATCATCCAATCCTTACAAATAAATTTGTTTATTCTCATTCTATCAAATATCTAATTAATTATCCCTCATTCATTTTTATCCAATTCAACTTTTTTTTTCTAAATGTTGAAAATTAAATTTATAAGTTAGTTAACCTATATTTCATTTTATTATCCTTATTATCATTATTATTACTATTATCATTATTATTATCATTACTATCATTATTATTATTATCATTACTATCATTATTATTATTATTATTATTATTATTATTATTATTATTATTATTATTATTATTATTATCATTACTATTATTATTATTATTATCATTATTATTATTATTACTATTATTATTATTTTATTCAATTATTCCATTATGCACTTATTAAATTTCTAACACCTACCATAACACAAATTTCACTTAAGGGTCATCAAATAAATTTCAAATTTTCCATTTAACCTCAAATAATATTTATTTTTATACAATTAAGCCATTCATATTTTTCCTTCTAATTTTCTTCCATTTTCTTCATGAAAAATCTAGAAAAATTATTAAAAATTTGAATTTTGTTCTAAAATTCAAGCTAAAATTTCTAAAAATTATAAATCACTCCCTAGATGTATAAAAAAATTTTAAGAAGTCATAAGAACACAATTTTCACTATATTTCCAAATTGCCCCTAGACCCTACATTGGGGTTTTTCAATCAAGAAGTCAAAATTCACAACTAATAAGTAATTTTAAGGGAGAAAGGTGCAAAATTCACTTTAGAAGTGTAATCTTAATTCAATTTAAAGCAAACAATCAGAATTAAGCTCAATTTT
Source organism: Delonix regia (assembly GCA_037074485.1). Lineage (NCBI taxonomy): Eukaryota > Viridiplantae > Streptophyta > Magnoliopsida > Fabales > Fabaceae > Delonix > Delonix regia. The sequence goes on along the minus strand of CM073460.1, from coordinate 1,640,700 downwards.
ATCACTTTCTTGCATGAATAGTGATTTTTGCGAATAAACAATACCCAAATTGGTTTTTCTTTGATTCTAAGCAAATTGGACCGAATTGATCAGTGTAAATGATAAAGAAATGTATGAAATCAATGTAAAAAATGAACCCTTATGTTCATTTGGATTAAAAACGCACTAAAATCATGAAATTTGGCTTGAATTTGCGCGTGGATATCATCGAAAATTCTCACTATTTTTCGGCAATCAACGACTGACAAGGCTAGCTAAGGGGTCGATGAGGCTTGTGGGGTGCTAGTTGTCTACCAGTGGTCCTTCAACGGCAACGACGATGATCAGAAGTCGACGGGCAGCGTGAAGAAGGCAGAAGATGTGTTGTAGTGTTTTTGGAAGAAATTTGGCATGATGAAACATGTGATTTTAAGATATAATTGGAGGTTAGTTGAATAATTGGGGTTTAGGTGAAATTATTAGAAATAATGGAGAATTTTTTAAATATTTTAAATGAAAAATATTATTATATATATATATTTTATCAAATCAAAATTTTCCTAACAGATACTTGGTTACTGTACTCAATTGAATTACAAATACTAAAAAATGTACAGGGTAAAGTTTAGGTATTAACTTTGGTTATATTCTCAGATAAAATTTTATTTGCATCTATATTTGTCTTTAACTAAGTTCTTTCTTCCTTTTTTTTTTTTTTTTTGTGTTACAAATAGATTGAGGTGTATATAAACTGATTCCATACCACCTTAAACCCAATTTTCCTAATGCAAGAAATCTCATATATATACACACATATATACACACACATATATATTATAAATTCTCTTTTAACGTTAGGGTTCTATTTGATTATAAGAGCTTTCTATTTGTTAAACATTAAATTTTCGATGGCTATTCACTTTTCTTATACATATATTGAAATTTTTTTAAAGAGCATAGATTCTTTAGCGTTATCAAAAAAAAAAAAAAGTAATCAATTAATAAATTAATTAACTATCTTTTAAATAAAAATATTCTTCAGTCTAAGGAAATGAAAGAGAAAATTAATAAATTAATTAAGGTGTCATATTTAGTGCACTCATAATTTTGAGTGTACCAGTGCGCCTAGTTATAATATAGGGACATAATTGTAATAATATAAACATAAAAAATAATAATATTATAATTATAACTCTACATTATAACTAGTTGTACTGGCACACTCAAATTGTGAGTGCACAAAAAATTTTACTATTAATTAATTATTTTTTAAATCAAGAATTCTTTAAAATTAGAATATTTTTTAGAGTCAGAAAAAAATATAATGAATTAATTAACTACTTCTAAAATTTTCTAATAAAAGAATAAAGTATTTAATTAATGAATTAACTGCGTTTTGAATAAAAAAATTTTCAAAGTTTCAAAATTATTTGGTATGAATAAAAAAATTAAAAATTTTCTTAAATTAAAATTTTTTTGAAGTCTGGACATTTTGAGTCAACAAGAATATAATAAATAAATAAATTACTTTTTAAATTTTTTTAAAAAATTATAAATATAATTTAATATTATCGAAAATTAAAACAAAAAAAAAAATGACAGCTATTTTGCACCATAACACTTACAAATATAATTGTTCATAGTTTTAAATAAGACTGCCTCTCCTGAAGTTCCCTTGCAAGATGTTCCATGTGTATAACTTTTTTACTTCCACTTTGTAAAATCATTATTCATTTTAGTTTATATTGTAAGTGAATACACCCTACCGCTTATGAATACCATTAAAAAAAACCTCAAATATCTCCATATTTCAGAAAAAAAAAAATTATACTTTGACATATTATTGACCTAAAATTATATTTTATATGCTATTTATATAACTTATCATTAGTATTATTATTATTCGGTACTAAGTATAATATAATTAACATATTTTGGGCCTTGCTTTTTGATCAGATATTTTTGGCCAATAAATAATATTACTTAAAAGTCACTGGACAAAGGGAAGCCCAATTCAGGCCCAGAAAGCCCATGGATTTTCTTACCCAATTCTTTTCAGGTTAGGAACCCGAAACAGCCTTAGGTTTAGTTTTAGGTTTATTAAAACGGTCCCTCCGCTAGGGTTTTGCGTCTCTCGTACCTCACATTTCACTCACGCACACACGCACAGGGCGAGGCGCAGCTGAGGCTCTCAGCTTTGATCTCTGAGTACAAGACTCCGCAACAATGGTTAGTTCTTCTTCTTTAAACTGTTTGCTTCAGTTTCTTCATGTTCTACATTTAGTTTTGTCTTCAGTTTCATCGTAATTTGTTTGTGGAATTATGGTTTATGCATTCTGCATTTGTTTCGGTTATCCTCAATTTGAGTGTTTTTCCGTCAGTCCCTTAAGTACTAAGTTTAACTGCTTTGCATTTGGAGAGCTGGTTGTGCTGAAGTTTTGCTCCTTGGGTTTTTTTTCTCCCCTAATGTACTATTTGCTAGTGTATATTGGCGTTTATTCGAAGTGAATCTGTTGTAGATTTCAATATGATGATGAGGCCTGGCTTTTAATAATTTATGAACTACTGGTTTTGTATCTGTATGCCTTATATGGTAATGGTATCCACTGGCGATTTACTGGTGGAAAGGGCGTTTCTTTTTCCCGTTTTTTAATAGGATTAGGATGTTTGTGATTGTCTGATTGACCATCTCTCTTTGAAGGTAAATGCTTTTGTGCATTCTTTCCTTTCCTTACTTTATTGACAATATATAAATTGGCCGAAGGAAGTTAAATATTATGGTTTCATGATATTGAACGGGCAGTTATCAACTTAATATCTGTTATTCCAATGCCAACTTTGAAGTTGGTGCTTGATTGTTGGCTTATTTCAGTTTTTCTGTTTTCTTACAAGTATTAAATTTCCTATGTTGTTTGACAGATTTCAACTGTGAATCTTCTTTATGAAATAACTATAAAAGAATTTGGGCTATATATTTTTTATTCTGTGCTACATTACTCAAGTTTTTCTGAATTTTTGTCTATGACTTCTGAAGATTTATACTTTTTCTGGTTCTATTTGATAGGTTTAATTGCATTGAGTACATAGTAGCTGTTATTAGAAGCATAGAACATCTCGAACTGTGCCTTCATGTTCTAATTTGTATATTTTTCTTGTGTGTTTCAGGCTAGAGGGTTGAAGAAACACTTGAAGAGGCTTAATGCCCCAAAACATTGGATGCTTGACAAGCTTGGCGGTGCCTTTGTATGTATAAGTTTAGTAGTCCTTGTTTCAGCAATACTATTTCACTTGTTTTCATATGTCACATTTAATCAAATTCATGCACTTAACAATGTGGTTGTGCAGGCACCTAAGCCATCATCTGGACCCCATAAGTCAAGGGAGTGCTTGCCACTGATCCTTATCCTGCGTGACAGGTTGAAGTATGCTCTCACCTATAGAGAAGTTATTGCCATCTTGATGCAGCGCCATATTCTTGTTGATGGCAAGGTTAGGACAGACAAGACATATCCTGTTGGTTTCATGGGTATGTGCCTACAAACTTGATTACCATATGGCATTGGTAAATTGTGGATGTCAAATTTATTTTTGCTTTGAGTATTTAGACAATTTTGCCCGTTATTCAATTCTTTCAAATCACTCTAGAATTTTTTTTTTTTTTTTTAAATCCAAATTATAGTTGTCTCATTTCTATATTAAGCAAAATGCGGTTGTCTCTAGTCTCTACATTATTGTCACTACATGTTCTTATCAGTATTCCTCCAGCATTTTTCACTGGTTTCAATGAATTCAAGACTCTGAATGTTACATTTTCAACAGTCTTGTACTTAACTTTTTACTGTTTCCAGATGTTGTATCCATTCCCAAGACCAATGAAAACTTCCGTCTTCTTTATGACACAAAAGGTCGATTCCGTCTCCACTCTGTCAGGGATGATGAGGCAAAGGTTTGTACTGATTATTCCCTCTAATGTCAATCCATAATATAATGTATCCTTGAGTTAGTCTACTGAATGATTCATTTGTTCTCTAGCCACTTATTACTCATTGATGCTTTGGACTCTGCTAAACGAGGCATATAGTTGGATAGAAAAATTTTGGACATTCTTATATGGGTTCGTTAAGTATGTGTTTTAGATATATCTTTGTTTGGTTGTATACTTTCTTAGAACCCAAATGTGATTGTTAGCAGGAAGTGATTATTTTTTATCAGATCTCCTGGAATGTTTGTGTACCCTTTAATTGCTATAACCTATCTCATTTCACATACCGCTTTCCATTTTAGTTCTGTAAATTTATTTTCACAGAAATGATCTTATAATTTGGGTTTTTGTATATTCTAGTTCAAGCTCTGCAAGGTTCGATCTGTTCAATTTGGGCAGAAGGGCATCCCCTACCTCAACACCTATGATGGGCGTACCATCCGCTATCCTGATCCATTGATCAAGGCCAATGACACCATCAAACTGGACTTGGAAACTAACAAGATCACTGACTTCATCAAGTTTGATGTGGGGAACGTTGTTATGGTGACTGGAGGAAGAAACAGAGGTCGTGTTGGTGTCATCAAGAACAGGGAGAAGCATAAGGGAAGTTTTGAGACCATCCACGTCCAGGATGCCACTGGTCATGAGTTTGCAACTCGTATGGGTAATGTCTTCATAATTGGCAAAGGCACAAAACCTTGGGTATCCCTTCCCAAAGGCCGGGGTATCAAGTTATCTATCATCGAGGAGGCTAGAAAGAGGCTTGCTGCTCAACACGAGGCAACAGCATAAATTCGATTACATCATGTCAGACAATTTAGCCATTAGATTGTGTTTAAGGCTAAACTTTGCGGCTGCGTTTAAGAAATATTTGTTTTTCAACTCAACAGTACAATTTTGAACTAGTTTTCATGTGATTTTGAGTGACTTGTTCTTGATTTAGAATGTTTATTAGATTCCATTACAAAGCCCTGCTTGTGCTGATGGTATTAACAAGAATCTTTTTCGAATGTTTTATTTGATGGCTCTACTGATAGTAGAGTACCATGTACCATTGTGATTAGGGCTTTTTGTCTGGAAGAAACTTATATTCACGTACTTATATTTTTACTATGATGTCTAAAATCTGATTTTTTGATAATATTACAATATATGTATGGATTTTACAACTAATTATATAATTTCTTAATTAAATTATATGCTTTTAATGTTATTATTAATTTTGTCTTTTATTTTTTAATTAAAAATTCTAATAGTGAAAATATGAAGAATTGTACTTGAGGTTTTATTTTTCGGGGGGGATCTGATGGGGTGTTTCCTTTAGAAATTTTAAGTGACAAATTGAAAGCATTTTTCCGCTCTAGTTTGAGGCTTTTGCCTGTGAAGTATATACGCTTTGCGAACGAAGGGAGGTTTTAGACGTCATTTACTTTTGTTACTACACTAATTAAGTGACGCTGTTGAAAATCATGGCATAGTGAGATTGATAATTTGTTCCACTAACTTGGGTGTACTTGTCACCTCTTTGTTAATATTTTTCACCATAAAAAGTGACTTCTTTTTATTATAACCTCACATTACATGATTAACTTTTTAAAAAGAAAATCTTAAACTACTATTAGAAGATTTAATGACAGACTACTTGGAAATTTAACATCAATTTTAAATCAATGGACGTGCCAAGCAGGGCATTTTTTGGAGCCTATAGTAAGTAAAATGTCAAATCAGTTAGGACCACTCCCAGAAATAGATCCCAAGCACATGCCTTCTCCACCTTTAAAAAATGCATTGACCCAAACGTTATGTTATCATAGACAATGATTGCAACGGCATCCAAAGGCTATGTTCTATTATAATCACTTTTCTAATCCTATTAGAAAGCGCCAAGGTAACACCTTAGTATTTAATATCATAATTGTGGATGCTATATGGTTCTTTGGATACCATAATTAACCCTTATTACTCTGCAGAAGACTGAAGAGAGTGCAAAATACAAACACAAAGGCACTGCAAGAAAAACCAACCAACCGCTTGACCAGGGCCCCATCTCCCCTCCACTCCACTCAAGTATAGTGAAGTTGAGAATATTTGGTGAGAGAGATAAGTGGGAAAAGCAAAATCCAAATGAATTCCCCTACCCACCTCTTATTTCACTGTAATTCTGCATTTTATGCCCTAAACTCATTAAAATCTTATCACTACCTAACGAGTTGGTTTGATCTTGGAGTGTTTATCCTCACCAAATCTGATCTCAAAATATTGCCTTCCTTGGCAAATTGATCATTTCACACTAATGCTTCACAATTTAGTAGCTTAGATTAAGAAGTACAAATACTGATACAACAAAATTTGAAATATTCATGCGTATCTCTTCAATATTTCTGTGCTCCAGAGCAAATGGGACAACTAGGGTTTTTGCGTTAAGATCTAAATGAAAAAATTATTTCAAGAAATTTATGCAGACATTTTTGGGGGGGCGCCAACTTTCCTTGCATAAGTGGGTAAAAACTATAGAGTACGCATAGGCCATGTCTTCTTCTTTGTTGCTTTCTGCTCTGGCAGGATACATCTTGTTGTTTTGCTTGCAAAGCCATTTAAAATAATTTTCAGATAGCAAGATGGACATATAAAATGGAACTGCAAGTGAGAGAAGAGATATCTGAACTGAAAATGGAGAAGTTTAAGAGATGGCAGTACTTCAAGCGCTTGTGTCTCTGCCCAACAAAGAGTATACTTCTCAAGGTCACTTCACACTTCAGATTCAAACCCAAGGGTAAGTAACGGACTGCTTGAGACTTGTAGGTATGTTTGTATAGCGAATAATAGAGAAGAAGGAAAGAAAAGATTTCACTAAAGCCTGTAGCTTGTTTGAAAATTATTGATAAGGAGGGGAAGATAGTGAAGGATATTCAAAAGTTAACTTCTCTAAGGTCTTTCCTCTATGTTTTATAACTCCTCTCAATTTAGGAGATCTTGGAAGAGAAAGTTCTCCCAATGAGAAAAAGAGACTCTCCTGCTTCCGACTCTCGAAGATACTTTTAGAATACACTTTCAAAGTACACGTGACTTAAGAAGCATATTTACACTGATTTTTTACTTTTTTTCTTTTTTTGAAGAATCTGCATTGGATTTATGATTACCGAACTACGAGAGGTAAATAAGTTGACTTGGTTTCTACAGCACAGTCCCTTATCTTCTGTTTGATATGCTGTTGACTGCAGGCCACAGGAATGGACTTATTGATCTTTATAAGGACATGGAGTCATGTGGGGAATATGAAGATATAAGAGTGATGTGGAGAATAATTCAGTCTTCTTCTTCTTCGCAATATGCCTACATGACAAAGAGGAGTAATAGGTCATCTTCATATTGGTTCCTCTGTTTTAGGCCAACTTGAATTGGCTGGACATAATAACAGAAGTCCTAGATTCTCTTGGTGGATAAGTCCGGGTTCTCTATAGTATATAGCCTTGAGGCTTGAAGTGAAATGGGAGTGGAAAAAGGGGGGCCAATGAAAATTGGCAATGTATCAGGATATCCATAGAGCCTTTATACATTGTCAATTTCTATTCCATAACAGCATTAGTTTTGTTATATAGTGAATGATCAGAATAAGATTTTCAAACCCATAATGAAATTTTTATAGGAGTTTTTCTGCATTTGGTGGTCTGGATTTTATCCCAACCCAAATTTTCAATTCCACTACCTTTAGGCACTTCTACTTTGTAATCTTTACATGGCAATATTATGATGGATATAGCTTGGTGTGCAGTCACTTTTATATACCTTTAATGTTTACAAAGACACAAATCATTCGTGTTTGATACATTAATAATCATGATGTTTATTATTTAAGATATCACAAGACATAAAACTACACCATTTGAAATGATATTGCTTACATTATTTAAGATTCCCAAAAATATAAAATAACAGTGTGTCAGAGATTATTAATGTTTGAAAATTTTCTAAACCAACTCAGCATTTCCTCCTAAGCCTTCTTAAACGGACAGAGTTGAAAAGGTAAACTAAATAACCAACATGATTTTTATTTCTACCACACGAATTCAAAGCTGCAAGCCAACAGGATTTAGTACATAACACTGCTTCTACTTTCTACAAGAGATAACAAACTAGAACATTCTCAGTTCCTTCATCTACGTCACCTACAAGGAACATCAATAGACTATTCTACATATTTAAACAACCCACAACTTGAGATAGAACTATCGTAAAGACGAATGTAGGGCCATCATGCTGCATCTCCCTCATGACGAAGCCTTTGATCAAAGTGCCAAACACCTGAAGTCACAAAACAGTAATTCTTAGAACCAAACAGTTTGTAATTATACTCCTTGTTTCTTTGTTTTCGTTAGGGAGAGGCACTCAAGATAGAGTATGTACTTTTTATATATGTTAGGACTACAATTGGGAAAAGTCTTGTATAAGCTTAATTAACATAAGCTGATTAATCGGTGTTTGCTACACATGATTCAAGAAGCTCTACTATATTAAAGTTATAATTTTTGTTGTTAATTCTCATTTGTTTGTAAATAGAGTCTACGAATAATGTAAAAGGTCGAGCTTACAATAAATAAATAAATAACAAAGATAATTATGGCCAGCTTCATAGACTATATACATACCATGACCCTTTCCAACCAATCTCAGTTGAGCCACGTACTCTGCTATCTTCTTAATTGCTTCAACCTGTACACAGAAATGTAAAATGTTTTGACAGTCATTAATCATATAACCAAAGATAATGTCCATTTCACTGTGTATTGATATTCAAAATAAATATCTTCCTAACTTTTGTTACCTGTTTCTTTTTCTACTCCTTTTCCTAGACTTTTTTCTGAACATAATTATCATCTTTACAGTTAGATTTAAACTAAATTTTACTTTGCAAAGTGCTACTTTGAGACTCTAGGTAACAAATATAATAATATGAACATTTCAAAAATCATACTGCCAATGGTAACACACTAGCACTGTAATTGGAGAGCCCAAGGTTGATGTAAGCTTCACATTAAAATCTCATAGTTACGATGTCAGATTCAAGTCTATACGATGCAATTGGGTCATAACAAATAACATTCGAATCTAGAAAACCTATAATACCTTGTCTTCTTCTCATCCTAGGTTCAGAATCTCAATGAATCTCAACCTTACCATGGGCGAAAGCGGACATAAAGTATTCATACCTGCTCAGCTAAGAACTCGCTCTCAATGAAGTCAGCCATTTGAGGATCATTGTTGCGATCAGCCACCTGTTATTCATCGAGAGCAAAGGAAGGTGATTATCTCACGGCACTAGCTAAGCCATAGACAGAAATGTTGTATCCATTACCTTAAAGTGATAAACCCAAATTAGGTGTGTTTGGTAGATGGAAATATTTTTTAGGCAGTTGAAAATTTTAGAAGTTAGATAAATTGTTCTTTCGTTCAAAGCTCGATGCACCGTAGACAGATGCCGGCCAACAAAGAATTACCAGCAGGTGCATGGGAATTTTAATTTCTCAAATACTTGAAAATCTATTCAGTAGATATTTGGGTACTATTAGTGTCTTAGGTAACACAGAAATACTGAATTTTTGGTATGTCTCATACAAGTATTTAGAAACTTAGATTGTTCATGTACCGAACAAGAAACTAACGATTCCCTCAACAAACAAAATCAATCAAAATTAGCCAGAAGTTAAAGAGGCATTACACTGTGCACATTCAGAAGTTTCTCGTTTGTTAACTTCTCCAAAGACAAAGCTAACTCCATGGCTGGATCAACCAAAAAGGAAAAAAAAAAAAAAGCAAAGGTCAAAACAGAGCATTTTTCCACCAGGTGGACATAATAAACAATCAAGAAGCAAACTTACCATACAATGCATCACCCTTTTCCACGTGATCAAATTCAGAGGGGGGATTCTTGATGGGGTGAAGTACCACTCGTCCACCACGAATATTCTAAACAAACAAGAGTCATTTGAGTAAACACATCCCAACCATAGAATATAAAAGGTTTCTTGCTAATGATGAAGCCAACAGGGGAGAAGAAGCTTTTGAGGACCTGATATTTCATTAGCTTTTCAGCATGTTCTCTTTCTTCTTCACTTGATTCCTTGAAGAACCTGTTTTCAGCAAAATATAACATGAAATTGAAAATCTACTTCAGAAATGGAAGAATCAACATGAGCGAGGCTTATGGGGTTTTGTTTATTACTTTGCAAGGCCTTTGAGAGCCACGTTGTCCCTGTCAAAGTATGCAAACATGGAGTGGTACGCATAGGAAACGTTGTATTCCACACTGTGCCACACAATTTGAATGAAAAAATGAAAACAAAAACAAAATCTGTCAGGAAGGAAGAATAAGATACAAACAATACACAACGGAACATAATGTGAAGATCTTATATGGTTCAAGTAAGATTAAGCATCAAAGCTCCAACTGAGAACAAGGCCTACATAGAATATAGCAAAGTGGTTCTTCAAACAAATCACTTGAAATACGGTTCTAACAAATGTGAAAGACAGTCAAAAATGGGGGAATTTAGAAAGTACGCACTTTATCTGCTCGTTAATTGCAGCTTCACACTCATCAGTATATTTTTGACGGGCCATGGAAACTTGAGGCGACATCGGAACAGCGAGAACATCCTTCTTCACCTCCTCAAATGGCTCGAATATGACGCCAGTGAGCGCGACGGAATTCGTATCCGCCACTGCGTAAACCCTGAAATTTCTGCTTCCTCCTGCCTTAGGAACAAGACACAGAGAGGAAGAAGAAGAAGAAGGCACACAGAGAGCGAAGCTCAGAGACGAAGAAGAAGTAGAAATGGGCTTTTTCAGAGTATCCCCAGCAATGGATGAGAGAAAAAAGGAAGAAACTTTGGAAGATGCGAGAGCCATTTCGAGAGGACTGAAAAAGAAGTAATTCGAAGGGCCAGAGAAACGAAGACGAATGTATCAATGGCGGCACTGAGAGCGTGAGGAGAAAGGAGGGACAAGGGTGGTATATATAGCAGCGGCGAGGGGCATTTCTGTAGTTCCAGATAGGCTGGTCTCTTTTGTAGACCGTCCGATGAGAAACCACGTGGAGGGTAGAGATCGCATGAGAGGCAGGGGCGTGTGGCGAGCTCGTGGCCTTATCCAGTGTGAATGGGGAATATTCGGTCCACATAGCAATCTTTACATATTTCAGATCTCAAGATAGTTCAGTTCCCCTTCTCTTACTCGCGCGAGTATGTTAATGCTAAGATACTCGCTCGCACAGTTTATTCTAAAATAAATAACTATCTTTTCAAAAATGGGTGATGCGAAATTGCAGTGCTACCTCAAAAATATTGGTGATAGGTACACCTCTTCAAAAATATAACTAAAATAATTATGGTATAAAATGTGAAGTCTTATAACTTACGGAGAAGACAGAGTGTATAAAATAATGTAATATGGGACTTCCTTTGTGTAATTAAATTAATTTAATAGGCTGAGTTTATTTTTATTTTTTAATAAATAATATTGAAATATAAAAAAAAAAACTTAACTTGTCATATTTTATTAAATAATATAATAATTAAGATTTAATAAGATCCGAATATACCGAATTTCATCTCTTCTACTCTCTTTTTTCTAGGCTTTATAGCTCATCTATAAACATAAAATAAAATTAGAGTGAATTAGACAAATTTTTCTTGAATTTTGTGAAAATTTTACAGATTCTTTTGGTTATCAAATATACAAAGATCTATTTTAAAATTACAAGTTACGTTTCACATTAGTCCAAGTTTAAATACAAATTCAACTAAAATACCTTTTTGCATATTTGTCTAACAGAGGGAATTAAAATAAAAAATTATTTTAAAATGGGCTAAAGTGTATACTTTAAAAATGGGAATTAAAATAAAATTTAAGAAATTTTGGTGTAATTTATCATAAGAATCCGACTATAAAAACAAACATATGAACTGTCCATAAAATTACATATAGAATATAAAAGATATAAATTGAAAATATTGCATGATATTAATTGTGTTGTGAGGCTCTAAAGATATTTGTGTAGCATTTGGGAGCAACAAATAAGAACCACAAGACACCAATCTTGAAAGCAGGGTGCGTGGGGGAGTTGAGGAGAAGGCCTTTTTGATTCACGTGCATAACAAAAATTTAAATCTTACAATATATAAAGTAATATATTATGATGCTACATTTTTAGAATTTGAATTGATTCAATTCAAGCCTTAACGTATTTTATTGGATTTAGAATAAATTAGTCCAAGTCTTATCTTTTTTTCAGAACTCATTTTTCTGCCTCTATATTTTAAAAAAAATATATGTCATGGCAACTTGAAAATTTTTTCTTAACCTTAATGGGACTCAAAAAATTATATTTTAAATCCTTAGATTTATTAAAAAAAAAATGGCATGGAAGAGTGAACAAATGCTTATCTTTTTCTTTTCACTCTTGATACAATCATGCCCCATACTAACTTTTGTAAACTTATTTTTTTACACTTTTTTTTTATCTTTCATACGTACTCAAACTTTATTCAATTTTAAATACTTGGTTAATAATAAATTAAGATTAAGATTATTAATATTAATTTATACATTTATTTTAAACAATAATTAAAGTATTATCATTCTCGTATTAAAATTAAAATTATTTTTACTATGTAAAAATTTTATTTTTATTAAAATTTATTTTATAAGACATAAAATGTTGTTTAATAATATGAGGAATAAATAGCTTTAAAATAATATAAAATAAATATCAATTATTCAAAACTTTAACATAATTTGGTCTATGCTTTTGATTTTGAGATATAATCAAGTATTTAAAATTGAGTAAAGTTTGAATACGTATTGAAGATTAAAGAAAAATAAGAAGTATGAAAAAAAAAAAGTTCATCAAAGATAGCATATGGCATGATTGTGTCAAGAGCAAAGAGAAAAAGGTAGTAATTTGTTCACTCATCCATACTATGCTACAAATTTTTTTTAATGAAACTAAAGTACTCGAAATATAATTTTCTGAGTCTCTTTAAAGTTGTCAAGGAAAAATTTTCGAGTTACCCTGACATATTTTTTTTTTAAAAAAAAAAGAGGCAAAAGTATCTGAGTTCTAAAATAAAGATGAGACTCAAACTTATTCATTTCAAGTCCGAAAAAAATACATTAGGATTCGAATTGAATTAATCTAAGTCTTGAAAAAGTATATTAGATTTCGAATTGAATCAATCTGAGCCCGAAAAAAAAGTATATTAAGACTTAGATTTATTCAATCTAAGTTTTAAAAATATAGCATCTTAATGTAATATTTTATGTATTATAGGATTTAAAAAAAAATTTGATGGAGGTGGATCAAAATGTCGGAAGACGAGTTGAAGAGGCGCGTGAGGATTGAAAAGAAAGAAAAAGCCAAATTATTGACAGACTAGCAATAAAGCCACCAGGTGGGTCATGTGAGATTTGTCTGTATAGATGTCACCACTCACCACTAGCTTCCCTGTCCCAGAAAATTCTCAGCTTAATTAGGGTTAGGCACACTGCTTTATGCTTTTACTGTATTACGCTCCATTCAAATGTTAACGAGAAAAATATAATTTTTTTTCTTTATTTTTATTACAATATTAATTTGAACCTTTAAAAATAAAAAATATTAATATACTTTTTTAAAGATGAAATAATGTATAAATTTAAATATTACATAGGACCAAATTGATCCCGTTATTTTTTAAAAGTTTTATTTTTTAATGACTATTTTAATAAAAAATATATATAATTTTAATCTTTCAATTTTGGTTAAAGTATTAATTTGATCTTTTAAACATAAAAAAATATTAAAATAGTACTCTAAAGATTAAAAAATGATCACATATAGGAGAATCAAATTGATCTTTAAAGGATTATTTGATATTTTTTTATTTTTGAAAAATTAAATTAATTTTAAGGCTAAAAACGAAACACTAAAATTGTATTTTCTCTATTTTGATATTTTTTATATTTGGATATCAAAATTAATAAAGTCCAAAAATGAGTAACCAATCTTATATTTTTTCATATAATACGTGTAGTGTTTATCAAATAATTTCGTTGTGTGTAAAGATAATATATTTGTTATCATTCAAGGGTTATATATTTATCATATTAATTAAAAAATGTAATAACAAAAATGTAATAAATTATGTATAATTTTGTTCCTTAAATATATTTATTCTCTTTAAATACCTTTATTTTGATCCATGTGCTTCTATTTTTCAATTAAAAGTCACGAGAAACTTTCCTTCCCTCTTTTACTTTATGAACAAAGTAATCGTATCATCCTTTTTCTTGAAAAAGAAAAACTTATATAAACTTACTTATATTTTTATTATACTATTTTTAATTATAACATGATAAATATTTGAGCATAATAAAACTAACATAATAATATAACTCCTCACACTCATTTAAATGATTTTTATTCGAATTTTAATATAAACAAATATTATAAATTATAATATATAAATATTTTATTATCTAATAATATAATGACACGTATATAATTGTTATAGATATTTTTTTATTTTTAAATTAAATTGTATATTATTATTAATTAATTTAACACTTATTATATTTTAATTAAATAAAAATATAAAAAAATGTAAAAAATTCCAGTCCATTTTCTTATTAGTTTAGTTTATATGTACTACATAACTGTGTTAATTTTTCTGTCTAAAACTTAAGTTAGAAAAAAATATATCTAATTTGTCACTCTATCCAAAACGAGGACATTTCGTCATGTATATACAGAAAAAAAAAAAAATGTGGAAGATAATGATCGAAAGTCTTCTTCTCGCTATTTGAAGTAACATGTTGATTTTTATTTTGTTGACTGACTTAACCTACGTAGATAAGCAATGTAATTGATAGGGTCGAAAGCATATTAATATGGATATTTATAAATTTTGAAACACTCATATAATTATTCAAATTATTCCAAGGCATTCCAAAGTTCTCACCATTACTTGTCCTGCACGAGACCAAGAAATTTCTCCAAAATATGCAAAACTCATCGCATAATAACATTTGTACACTATTTTACATTTTTGTTTATATTCAATTATTTTACTATAATCAGAGTTATACTCAAAATTTTATTTAGATTTATGATTTTATCAAAAAAACAAGTTTTAAAAGTAAACTTTCTTTTGTCGGTTATAGCATTGCGTTTTGGGCGAGGCAAAAAAGGTTGATGGGACTAATCTCTTAAACCGGACACGTGGTGACACGTCATTATGCTGTTTAGGATAATTATGTTTTTATTTTTATTATTATACTATAATTCATATTATTTGTCATAGAATTCGAGTTTGAGATTGTTTATATAAGTATAAAAAATTTTATTATTGAACTACTCCTAAAAAATAATTACTAAGAGCTCGAGGTTTAAATGTGAAGTGATAAAAAATATTTTTACGTATAAGAAGTAATGATTGATAGAAAAAATAATTAAAAAATTAAATGTCTATTTTTATACAAAAATATTTTTATTGTCTACGTATTGATAATTGAGAATCGTAATCCTTAAATGATGCACGATTTAATATTTTGGAGTTGATTATATAATTAATGATAATTAGAAGAAGGCACGTATGACTGCAAGGTATAATTATAATATTTTGTTATATCTAATTTGATGTGTAATTTATGGATAAGTATAAATAGAGAATATGTAATTAATGATGATAATCGTTCATTTAATATACACATATGTAAACAAGGTGACTCAATTGATTGAATGAATGTTGACGAGTAAAGTATATAATTGCTTTCTTATTTTTGTATCATGTAATAATTTTATTTTGTTGATAAATTTAACTTTTTAAAAATTTAAATTTGTGTAAAATTAATTTCTCAAAATCATTTTGTTTGAATTAATGAAAGAATGATTTTATATATTATAAAATTTTTAAATATTAATTTATCATAAATAATTTATAAAAAAATTAAATTATAATAAAATATAAAAATAAAAATCAATCTAATACTTTTCCCGAACTATTACATCATTGTATTTGAAGTTTCTCGTTTTTAGTTGTCTCATTCGGTAAGTCAGATTAGTTTTTCTTCCTGGGATATAATTCAAATTCAAACTTGGGTTTAGTGATCTAGAAAATTCTGGTTTGTCTTTTCTCGGTGATTTAGTATGCTAGAAAATTCTACAGTGAAATACTGCTGCAATACACTTTCCCAGGATCCATTCAAGTCCTTCTCAAATTCCATGTTAGTTTAGGATAAGATTACGGGGCAAAAGTGTAATTTCCACTTCTTCATGGGCGGGTGACGTGGGAAAATTCTACCATTGTTGAGAATTGTATTTAGTACTTCTTCTATTAATCAATTTTTAAATGATTATATTTATCTTTTTTTAATTTTTTGAATAAAAAATTTACTAAAAAATCATGAAAATAAATATTTAAAATATTTTATGTGCCTTGGTATTGAAATTAGAAGTTGAGTGTGGTATCCAAAATTAGCATTTTTATAATGCATAATAATTAATAACGAATCGAGAAGAACATCACGAAGCACCAGTGGTCTAGTGGTAGAATAGTACCCTGCCACGGTACAGACCCGGGTTCGATTCCCGGCTGGTGCAATTGCTTTTTCTTTTCTATGAAGTCCAAATTATGTCAATTCTTACCCACTAATACTTAGAAGCAACAACGAATTATTCTAAAAAATCATTGCTAACGTCTCATGCAAGCGTTGTGAAATGATTTTTATATATATATATATATTCATACTTTTATTAACAAACTTTCTATAAACTCAATTCATCTAATATTTTTTTCCCTTTGTGTAAAAGCTGTTTTTTATAAGTTTCTGCAGAAAGTGTTTGTCCAAGTAATACCATTCTAAGACTACAATGTTTCTTTGAAGATGTACCCGTTCAGAACAAGGACCAAAATCAGAAGGAAACAGTTCATCATGGCCATGAAATACTACCAAACTAGCGTTGTATTATATTCTACATGCCCATGGAGTGGTCCTGTCTGATATAAGCTTACTGATATCCAAATCAGCTAAAACACAATCTATATATACGATCAAGAAGGATCAAATAGATGTTTCACCTAGTCAGAACATTCATACATTAGCAGTCCATGAAATACAGATCTACCACAATACTTACAACACCCAACTATGCAGTGGGAGAGCAAAATAGTCCAAAAGAACAGACATTGGTTTTACACATCGTCAAACCAATAACAAAAAGACTTGAATTATTTAGAATTTATCGACAATTACTCCGTCTCTGGAAACCTCATATGCATCCCTACTCCTTGTTTTCTTCATCCCAGCTGTGAAATGGAGCTTGGATCCTTCGGATGAGATGGCAGTCACTTTTGCCCAGATCAACACCTTTGTCTTCATTCCTTCTACGTCTGCAAGCTTTCCTTTCTCCAGATAACCACTCACTGAGGTGGAGAAGCGCAAGACAGATGAATCCCTGTAGCCTACTTCACACACTTGAGGAATGTAAACGACAAGTTTTCCTGTCTCTTCGTTAAATTCATAGTTTGTTGTATCACGAGGAAAGATTCCTATTGGTAGATCATACTCCTTAAGCAAATCTGTTAATGGCTTTTGCATCTTTCCTGTAAAGTTAATTTTTTGCAGCCGAGTTAGGAACAATAAACTAGGCTGGAGTCTCAGAGTAAATGATGGATAACGCTGATTTCTGTGTGTTTAACTTGCTAATATAAGTATCATAGCACGGTGAATGAAGAAAGCAATAGTTGGAAAAGGCTTTATATACCAACATTGGAGAAATTCAACCCCATGAAATAGGAAAGCTAAATGAAATAAGAGCTATAAAGTTTTAAACAGTGAATATTCATACAAATGGAGTACTAATTTCACACATTACACAAGGGAAGATCAAACATCAAAATCTTCTTTTTAACATCAAAAGGCTTTATTAGACTCGGTAATTAGTCTGGTAATGCTGGTATCCCACTAAAGTTAAATGTTTCTAAAACCAGAAAACTTTGGATGAATTATTTAGGTTATATATACATAGTACTGCTTCAGAAATGCTCTTTCGGGTATAAAATATAAGCTTTACAAAATCTTTAACTCAAGAAATGATTAAAGGGAAAAGGTTATATCAACCGAAAACTGAAAAGTTCCTTCGAGGTAGCAATTCTACTAGAACAGAAACAACCAAAGGGAAAAAATAATATTATGATATCTTCAAAGTTCAAAGAGCAGATGCTCATACAAAATCTTTTTGTCAGAAAATTATCTGACACTTCAAATTC
Source organism: Delonix regia (assembly GCA_037074485.1). Lineage (NCBI taxonomy): Eukaryota > Viridiplantae > Streptophyta > Magnoliopsida > Fabales > Fabaceae > Delonix > Delonix regia. The sequence goes on along the minus strand of CM073460.1, from coordinate 1,622,430 downwards.
AGACAAATTCAATTTCATTTTCCAAGTTTCTAGTAGCTTTTTAGGGTATGTCTGGGAGTTGGGAGGGGAAGGGAGGGAAATGAAATGTTAAATTAAATGATAATTTCCCTTCCCTTGTATGAGAAAACTTTCTCCTCTGAAATTCCCCCAAATTGGCATAACTAAAAATTATTATGGAGGCATGACTTTGGAGGGTTAGTTGAAAAACTCCCATTCTCCCACTCTTTATAGAAAACTATCATTCAATGAAACCTTCACTTTCCTCCCATTAGCCCTCACCCAAATATACCCTTAAAATGACCTCTTGAGCATAGCTTTTTGACGAACATATATGTTAAGGGCCTCAGTCACATGTAATAACTCAAGTGAGCATTGAAACTTAAATACATTCTTTATATTTGGGGACCTTTGAAAAAAATGAAGTACTCATTATTGCACAAAATTTACAGCCTAGACTTCTAGAATGAAGGTTTAGGCAAAATACAGCTATTAGAAAGGGATACAACACCTTTTAATTTGTTGACCAACCATTTTGTTCCTCCTCCAATACTGTTTGACAGAGACTAAACACCAAACAGAAAGGTGTCAATATCAACATCACTCAAATAACTCAAACAAACGGGATGGATTCAAGTAAACAATACTGAGAGTTACAATTAAACATACAAAAATTTCATTTCTCCCTCATCTGCGTTTGGTATATTCTACTCAACAATCTCAATGCATTTCCTTATCTATATCTCAAAGATATTCTTTTGCCACAAAATAGGGAGAATTGGAGAAGTGAACATTAACAAGCCATTTCATTTAGCCTCAACTTAAACCTAATTCCAATAACAAGCTGATCATTATTGCAAACCCTAAATGCTAAGATGTGTGAATTAAAATCATAGATGATTTATAACGGAGGAAAATGTTATGATATTTACAGAACATAACCTACAAGTTTATGTGATGGCCATGTTTCTTTGCAATCTCATCATAACTCTTGATTATATATTCCAGTGCTACTTCAGAAACATCAAATACTGAACCATTGCTTAACTCTATATCAAGAATAAATATTCCAAAAAAGCTAACTCTGGATCATCTGAATGATTTCTACTAATCAACACGTAAACTTATCAATTTTAAGCATCCACACTTTCCCCAAGACTCATAGATTTAGAAAACTTAGTCAACAATAGCAAACTAATACCTATGTCTTTAATTTTACTTATATTGCTAAAAAACACCAAGTAGCTAATAAGTGGAGATGAGCTAGTACCAATTAATAGTTCAATTCAAAATATCAGCTTGGTCTCACAGGGTACATGATCTCTCGGATGAAACAAAGCAAAACCATCTACAGGCGATTCAAAAAAAAAAAAAAAGATTAATAAATTAGTAAAAACAGTGTCTTTCCTTGTAATTCATATCCAGCTTATACACTCTAATTGTACCAAGCTTCTCCCCTCTTCTCCTATCTTCAATCCCCATCCTAAATTTCTCACTGTCGCCGTTCTTCCTAAAACCTTTATTGAGATGTGAGCCAATTCTTAACTCAAACCCCCTTCCTCCCCTACTACAACAAAATCTTCGCATTAATTTTCAGATCCAGTGAATTAAACAAAAACCCAAACCCATACGCCTATCCTTCATTCTCATCATAACTATACTAAAGATTTGCACCCTCCCTTCCCCTAACTGAAACTAAAGATCTGACACTAAGAAAGACATCGTAATTGCTAAGTTCTGCAAGATCTTGAATTTTGCAAAGAAAAGGAAAGAGGGTCAAAAGGGGAACGCACATTGAGATCGTCACCGACAGAGTCAATCTCCTTGTTGGCCCTTCGGCTGAACCAGTAAGATCCCACCTTGTTCAATATCTGATCCATTTTGCTATACCCAATTCACCACTCTTGGGAAACAAAGAACCAATTTGATAAAGGAGTGTCCTTTCCTCGGGAAGAAGATATCAGAGCAATTTTGACTGAGCGAGGGAGATGCGCCTCGCCTCTGCTCGCTTCTTCCTTGCTTGCGACTTTCGTCTCAGCAATTATCACTTCTTTCGTTCATTTATGCAAATATCCAGTAAGTGAAATAGTCAAATCAACCACTGTGTAAATTACTTGATAGAGTTCACCTCCATTGTATATGTTATTAATTTATAAATAAAAAAAGATAGAAGTAAATATTTAAAAATTATTAAAAAATTAAAAGAAACGAGGATGAATTAAAAATTTATAAATTAATATTTTAAAATTTTAAAAAAATGAAAAAGAAAAGTGTAAATTGAAAAATTCAAAAGTAATTTGAAGTTTATAAATAAATATGTAGAGATTTTAAAATTAAAATATAAATATAACAAATTATTTCAAATTACATATAATCAATATATTTTTATACATTATTTTATTTATTTTTCTTTTATACTACATAATAATTATATTAATGTAATTATTTTTAAAGATGTTTCAAAAATTTATGTGATAGCTAGATTTAAATGAAATTATTTATATTTTTATTATCAAAATTTTTAATTAATATAAGAGAAATATATAGTTAATTAACATAAAAAAAACATATAATTTAATTTCAATATTATACAGTCCTTTATAATAATTATATACATGTGAGTCAATATATAATTTAAAATCATATATTTACAATATTTTAATTAAAAAATAACATACTAAAAAGATATAAAAAATTTAATGTAATAAGTTTTTTCCCTCCATCTAATTATCTTTATTCTTCCATCGAACCAAGGATTTCCTTTCTATTAATTATTGACATCTTCTACCGCCACATCCATTTCCCTTTTTTTTTTTTTTTTCTCTTTGGGGCCACATACCACTATATCGTCAAGAAAGGTTAAGAATCTCGAACGATGGAGAGCCATCTACTTTTTTTCCTTTTTATTTTTTATTTTTCGTTACAAAGAGAATTTTTTTTTTTATTTTCATTTCTTGACATTTTAATTTTCATAAAATAAAATAATATTTAATAAGAAAATAAATTGAAAAAATAAAATATCACAAACAAATTAGATAAACCAATGAGTAAGCATGAAGTAAGAATATCAGGCCTTTATACTTATTATCGTTATTGCAGAGATAGTAAAAAGCCTTTAAATTTAGGTATATTTGCAGAGACTATTTTATTTAAAAATTTGTATTTAAAAATTTTTTAAGGTAATTTGAAGAATGAGAAAAATATTTTATTTATTTTCTATAAAAAAAAAAAAGGTGATGATAACGTACTATAGTAAGGTGAGCTTTTTTGTCCAGACCATCATCACAGCCGCCATATTCTCTTTTGTAATTTTTTTTGCTTGACCATATAAATTGGTTTGTAAAAAGAAATTAGTTGAACCAATTAAAAATTAATAAAATCAGTTAATTTTGGTAAAAGATAAGTTAAATTAATCTTTTATTCTTTGCTAAAATTAAAATTTAAAAATTTTGTTACTAGGATTTATGATATTTAATGGACTCTATTCAACTCTTTTTACAAAACTATACTGCTATATATATATATATATATATATATATGAACTAATTTATGCGCTTGCGCTTTCACATATTTCTATTTATTTTAAACATAATTTTACACTATCGGCAATTTTATTATAATATATATATATATATATATATATATATAAACAAATTAATTCATCCAACCATTCAGCTAAGGCTATTCGACCCAAAAAAAAAAAAACTATTGAACTAAAGCCACTTCTTATATTAATTGGTCTGAATATAAAATATTAAATTTTGCTCTTAATTCTATAGCTAAAAATAAATAGAATTAAAAAAAATTTTAAATTTTATTCTATAACAATTAAAATAATAAATATAAAGAGTTAATATTATATAATAATTATAATAACATAAATTCTCTTTAACTTATATATATATATATATATATATATTTTTTTTTTGAGATATTGCACACAAAATTTGTTACTAATTATATTTTTAATAAATTTAAAGTAAAAGTTCCATATACATATTTTCATTATCCTTTTCAATCAATTAAAGTGAAAGTTTTAGATTAACATTGTCATTGTACTCCTCAATCAATGAACTTATTTTTGATGTTGATGGAGATATTTCATTATTGTATTTCATTTCATTTATACATTGACAATATCCAGCGTCTTCCAAATTCCTATTAGCAAGATGCTCTTGAGATCTTCTCTTAACTTTAATTTCCTGCCAAAAATCAATAAATATTAAATAATTAATTTTAGGATATTCTTTTGCTAATTAAAAGATTTATACTAATATTTATTTATTTATTTATGCAATTTTTATAAGATATTTGAAATAGAATTAAAATATAAATAAGTTTTTATTTTTAAAAATTATGTACGGTTTTTATTGCTAAAATTTCAAACTTTAAAAATCTATTGCTAAAAAAACACTACTTTGTCGCGCATGAACTTTTTTGTAAAAAATGAAATTTAACTCATCCTTGCTATCTTTGTTATTTTTGTCTTTTCTCCTCGAAAACATTAATACTATAAAATACGAGATATTCATAATATAACCTAAGAATTATGAATGTTTAAAACTACAAATGAAATGAGAATACTTATAATATATGTTAGTTGGCCAAGAAAAGCTTATAAAATATGTTCATCTACCGACATGAAATGATAACTTCCCATAAAATAAAATTAAAAAAAAAACACTTACCTTCTTATAAATAGTGCCATCTTCTGCAACATGCCACCCAGCTTCTTCACATAAAGCTCTAAGTAAGTCATTAGTATCAGAATGTTTAGGAAGATTGTAGTTTCCATGAGCTTTCAAACCAGCAAATATTTTTCGAGTTATTGATCTTCGCTTTCTTTCTCTGAGCTTATTGTTTTGTCTCTCACGATCACTTGGAAATCGATTATACTGCGTGATAACACCATCTTTGGTGATTTTTCTAACTATCCATGGCCCTTTACTAGTTTTAATGCATCCCTTCTTCCCTAACTCAGCCATTGCTCTGCTTTTTTTTCTTCTCTCTTCTCTATTTTTCTCCCACTCACAAGACCCTTTATAAAGGGAAAAAGATTGATGCCTTTTCATTTCTATGACACTCTAGAAGACACGCAGAAGATGTTTTATTCTTCTTTTTGGGCATCTTTGTCTCTCGTACGGTCAAGGTATAGGGTATGGTACCATCTCCTTTAAATCAAAAAGGAATTAGCAGATATTTTGTGGGTAAAAATTAATTTCCGTGTGTAATATAATAATTTTTTACCATATTTGTTACAAGTATACCAACTAAACATGCATGAACCAAAAGAATCCGCAGACAAAATCAGTGCTTGACAAACCTGATATGCGATATGGCTCCACCATCTGTGGATAAAGTTATCCTACAGCTACACTGCATATATCAATATGAAATGTATTTGATAAAAAAAATATATGTGGATTTATAAAAACAAGGATAATTTTTATGGATTGTTCCTTAAGTTGATATTTCAAATGATGATCATGTGTTTTATATATGATATTTTTTTAGTTAAGACGTAATTAATTATTAAATACAGAATAATATTCTAACATTTTAAATAAATTTATTGTTAAATCAAACTTATTAATTATTGTGCATATAATTTTTTTAATAAAATTTTAATATAACATTTAATTATTAATTACAACATATATAGATAACATAATATTTTCAAGAATGTATAATTATCACTCTTTAATTTCCAGAGGAGAATAATTTACTGGCGTGACATTGAATTCGAGTTAATTGCGATGACATGGAAGAACAATTGCGAAGACAGGCATACATTTCTCAATTGGGAAAGGAAGACGCTGCTTCAAGCAGTCTGTTGATCAAAACAATAAATGACACCGTCTGCTGAACAACAGCGTGAAAGAAAACTGTTCAAACGACTATTCAAACTCATACAGTCACACTTAAGCTTGACAAAAGAGATTATGGAAAATCAGCTGCAGTAAAAATTCAACAATTGATTTATCTTCAGGATCATATGTAATTAAAAAATTAAATATAACTGCACGATTATAATTTTTACATTAATTGTAACTGCATTAACTATAGAAAATCCAAATCAAATTATGAACGAATTGGGTTACTCATTTATCACGTTATTGTAACTGCTAACAGTCTCCCTACGTCGCAAGAAATTACCTACTTTACAAATCATAATTAGCGTTATTGAAAAAGAAATAATCCCCATGCTTGCATTCATTCTGGCAACCCTTTTTCTCCATGCTTTCAATCTCCTATCTCTATCTTCAAATTTTCCCTTTGAGAAGTTTTGGGCAAAAGAGTTCATCAGGCGTTGTGTTCAGTATACGAAATTGGAAGAAATCAGGAAAATTTTACAGAAAATCCAGAAGATTATTTAGCCTAAAAGAGCCTTAAAGATTAGGAGCAATGATAGTATTTTTCGTCCCTCTGTTTTTTTTTTTCTTTCCTTTTTCTGAGGAGAAAACTAGATGCAAAGATAACACTACAGCACAAAGCCTTACAACGATATTACAAAGGAAATATGCTGACAAAATTTGTAGCCTAATCATAAACAAAATCCACAATTACTGGGCACAACCCATTTTCACAGATGTCAATATGATCCAACAAACACAGCAGCCTTGATACCTAATGAAGAGTTTAACGTAAAATTGCAGCCAACTGATTTTACGCCATGGGACATAAGTTATTCAACCATTATGTGCTGCATTAAACTTTATCCTGCCAGGAAAATTTAGAAATGTAGTCAGAATGACGAATAGTAGAAGGTTTAAATTTGGCCTAAGAAGATAACAGCACCAGAAGTTCAGAGTTTCATTGTATTCCAATTATCTTATCAACATAAGATCAGAACATCATAATTAAATTCAAGCTGCAAAAGGATTCACTACTTTATGTAAACATGACTGAGGATTTCATCAGGAAACACCCACAAATGCCTTTTTCTTTTTATTCTTTTTCTTAAGCAAATACTAAGGTGCAATTAGCAAATGCTTTATAGGACACAATAGAAAGTTTACTACTCAGTACACACTGTCTGCTTGCAGCCACCAATCCATTTATTTCATTAACAAGGAAACCTAATATGATATGCTTGGCATTACAAATGTTGGATGCTGACCAAGGGACATTCAGTCACAAGCAACCTGCTTTCAAGGACAAATTATTGAGAGAAACGTTTACTCAAACTAAGGTTTTAAGAAAAAGGAATAAAGAATTAGTTATACCAGATAAAAAATCATAATGTCCTCACCATTTTTTAATAAATTGTATGCATAATTAACCCATAAATTGAATTGAAACTATTAAACTCTACTTTTTCTCATCAATAAGCACGTTGAATGCAAATTAAAAATAATGCAGAAAGGAGTTTCAAGTTCTGTTAAATCAGATCACGAGAAGACTGACCATCTTGGCAGGGGGGAAAAACTAAGATTAGACCAAGAAATTGTTCTTTCCCTTTACCCTCTTGTGTCAAGTGGTTGTGAGATGAAGGCAGAGGAAAAAGGAGAATGCCCGTGGACACATACATTGCCAATAACATATACAAACTTTTATCCGCTTAAACCAATCAAGTATACTGATGCTCCTTTTCATATTTCTTCTCATTTTCTTTCTCACAATCCAGACAACTTACAAACGTATTCCAACATTTACAAAGTTATACATAATAATGACCCTCCAACATTTATATCTCAAGTATTGAGATAGACTCATGGATTTCACAGGTAGCTCAGAGTTGACTGCCATTAACTTAAGCAAAATAAGAAAAGGACCAAAGTCAGAAGAGTAATGAAAATTGAGCAAGCAGATGACAGGAGAGAAAAAATGTGACACACATACACACAAAAGCATATTGAAGATAGTGTTACAATTTTGCAGCTCTTAGGGAAAAAATAATGAATAAAAGCAAACAAGCCTGCAGCCTCTAGGATGATTGGGTTGATACATTCAGACCTCAGTTAATTTAGGAAGCAGGTGCTTGAGAGCTGGAGCTTGGATTATCAGTCACAGGTGCAGATGGTGGAACATATATTCGTGCTTTCTTAAGAATTTCAGCAACAACCCAATGCTTACGCTTGCTCAGAGGCCTAGAAGGATCCAATCGAACCTGAAACAACAAAGGAAAATGAAAATATTAACAAACTTTTTCCTGGAAAATAAACAGTATAATCAACCAAAGGGAAACCTAATCTGTAGGAAAAATGAAAATTTCAAACTGATAAACAAATCAGGACATTGGATGTATAAATTCATGTTACTGACTCGGTCACCAATGTTACAAACATTGTTCTCGTCATGCGCCATAAATTTAGAGGTGCGTTTGATATAACGGTTGTATAATTTGTTGTGGAATAATCTATCAACTGCCACCACCACTGATTTCTGCATCTTGTTTGACACCACCGTTCCTACCACCTGCTTCATCTTCTCTCCCCAACCTGTAATCCACATATCATAAGAACAACAAAAGTTAAAAGAAAAAAAAAAATGGTTGATTTCACATTCTAATTTCAGGAATATGAGAAAGAGAAAAAGATTATCCAATGACAATATTCAACAATGAAGAATTGAAATCCCATAGAAGCCACTGTATAAATCTACCTCTCTCAACCTACATCATCTCCTGCCCTCACCTGTCTTTTTTGCCACACAAGGTCCTCCTTACTCATACCAGTTTCAGGAGACCCAGGTATCTGTCTATTGCAACAATTAAGTCCTCATTCAAGATACAGACAGTGTTACTTTTTGATCTCTCAATAAAAATACCGACATGCAGAAGAAGGTAAACCATAGTGTGCAAACATTTACTAAATTAATTTCTTTTTTCAATACTCATAATATTCTCTTCATTTTAATATACCGTTAGCTGCCTATCTCTGAATTTACAAGTCTATAAATAGATATCATATTAGCCAATAAATATGAGAGCCATTATCTACAATGTACCTAAGAAACAGAAGAGCCACTTCCATTCGATCTTAATTATTCTGCAAGACAGCAGTAGAGCCTTAAAACTTAAAAGCAGTATGTCAAATTGGCGTCCTTTGAAGTTGATAGGAAACAATCATCCAAAACATTAGAACTAGTAGGTACAGACGACGCCCTTTTTTTTTGGGTTCTCTAATAACTAGGAATCAATATAATAATGAGCAACCATTGCCAAGAACCATCTTGCCATCTACCCATACCATAATAAATACTCTGAAGCCCCTGTATTCGAAAAGTTAACAAAAAACATGACATTCGAAAATACACAGCAATAGTTCCTGGTTGAAATCATAGAGACGAGGGAGAGGAAAAGAGGAAGTTAGCAATCAATAGCCATGACATAAAGAACACAACAACACACCACCACAATTAAAAGAGCACAAATTAATGGAAATGAGAGAGTGAGCTAGGACTGAGGGAGGGAGACGTGGGAGAGAGATAGAATAACCAACCTGCAGGAAAATCAGGACTACTCCACGCACTGTGACGGCGACTGTGAGGTTAGCTTGTTGCTTCTGGTCTGAAGAGGACGCCGGAGGAGGAAGAGCGGAGGTACGACGGAAGGGGGAGGCGCGAGGGATTGAGATCGAGACTGAGAGAGACCCAGAACAGAAAGAGAGACGGAGGCGTGTGTAAATCTTGGGCCAGTTTTAATTGGGCCTTACTACTGTTATAACAGACCTGACCTAGACATCTATTGGGCCCCCACCCAATTATAACATAAGACTCTGGCCTTAATAGTTTTTGTAAATTTTTGTGACTCCAAAGTGTAGAACTAAAAAAATTTCTTTCTTTTTCTCTCTTTTTCTATTTTCGGCCAACAAAGTTTCTTTCTGACGAGCACTCGCCAAATATTTGAGTAAATATATAACTTGGTTTCAAACAAATTTATTTTTTAATTATTGAATTTACTCATTTCAAAATAGAGTAACTGTACAATTTAATTCAATTGAGGGGCTAACATATATCTAAAAATACTTTTTGACCAAAATAACAATTTTATTTTTATTTTCAACTGTGTTATTTAAATATTTAAATTTATAACGTATATATATATATATATAAAATAATAATTTTCATCTCAATAAAAGATACATTAACACTTGAGCACAAAAGAGTTAAATTTCCATTTCCCAACCCAAACAATATGTACTGTTCATATTTTAAGTCATTGAATTATAATAATGATACGTGATTATTGTAATCTTATAATTCAAATTGTATACAGTATCAATATCATTAGAAAATATGAATAAGCCTATTAAAATTTTTCATGAACAATGATGATATAGGAAGTAGCAAAATTCGAGTTTCAAACTCGGGAAATCCCCAATAGCGTACAAGACTACTGGAGGAGATTTTTTCTAATTAAGGGGAGGGCTCCAATGGCCCTCAAATTTTTATAAAATATATATTTTTAAAAATAAAAATAATTTTTTTATAAATAAAAATATATTAATATTTTAAATTATTTTTTTCCATATAAAATAATATCTAATTATAAAATAATAGACTCTAAGATATGTGAGATGTTAAAAATAATTTTATTTTTTTATTTTTTTAACTACATATCATTTTTTTTATAAAATATTTAAAATTTTGATATATATATATATATATATTAATAAAAATAATAAATTTTTATTTTCAAAAATATATATTTTACAAAAAAAGTGAGGCCATTTGATCTAAATCCAACGACCCTCAATAATTATTAGAAAAAATCTCCTTTAATAATACTGGAAGAATCCATTCTCAAGTATATTTGGTGCAAAATAGACTTTAGAGACAAGCTACCGAAAATACACACTCAAATTTTAAATGTAAGAAAAATTATACTTTTAGTCTTTATAATTTTATTCAATTATTAATTTTATTCATATAATTTAAAAGTTTGTAATTAAATTTTTACAGTTTACAATTTTTTTAATTTAGTCTCCTACGTTAAAATTTTTTTAATATTCTATTAAAATTTTCTAATATAACTAATTATATTCTACCTTAATATTCTTAATATGTATAATTTGTACAAATAAAGAGATAAAGATAAATAATGAAATAAAATTAATTCATATATATGGCAAAAATATAGTGATGGAGACTAAATTAGAAATTTTTGTAAACTATAAGGATTTAATTTTAAAATTTTAAATTATAAGGATCAACTTAAAATAAGTAAAATTATAAGGACTAAAAATATAATTTTTCTTTAAATTAATGCTACTTTGATCAACATAACTCCCATTCTTTTTATAAAACGAGAGATTTTTCACTAACAGACAAATTTGTATCATCACTGCTCACAAGGAATCATAAAGCTTGAGATTTTCAGATGCTAAACTCTCCAGAAAGTTACAGATACTAACCTAAAATTATTTTCCACAAATATTCAAGAAACGAATAAAAATAATATCACTTTTGAAGCTTGGCTTTTTCTCTATTCCAAATTGCTCTATAGAAGGATAAATTTAAGATTTAATTTTACAATAAGAAAAAATCTTTAAATTAAATATTTAAATGAAAAAAAATTCTAACCATACAAAAAAGGGTAAATTCTTATAAATTAAAAAACTCAATAAAATGTATAAAATAAAATTATATATAAAAATTTGAAATTTAAAATTTTAAGAAAGCCATAACTACTAGGGCTGATCATGGGCTCAGTCAACCCGGTGAATCTGGCCCGGCCCGGGTATATCAGGTCGGGTTATGACCGAGCCAAATAAAAAAATTTGAAAAATTTATTGGGCCAAGCCGAGTCTATGGTTGGGTCGGGCGGGGTCCAGGTTGCCATGAGACCCAGCCTGATATTATTTTTTAAATTTTTTTTAATTTTTATAATATATTTTTAATTTAATTTAAAACAAATTTTATTTATAAATAAATTTTAAAATATCAAATTTATTAAATTTTTATTATTTTCCATTCCAAATCTTAAAATATTTTTAATTCTATTTTATTTTCTTTCAAATTTTTTTTTCATTTTTTGTTTTAAAAAAATTATTTTTACAAAATATTTCATATTAAAAAAAAAAAAAGAGATGATCTGGCCCGGACCTGACCTAACCCGGCCTGGCCCGATCACTACTCCGAGTCTAACCGGGGCGGGCCGAGTCCTAAATTTCAAAATAATAATCCGACGTAATATCAAACTAGGTTTCGAATCGGCCAAAAATTCGGTCCATAGTCACCTTTAATAACTACTATGCTCTCTCATCCCTCTATATATATATATATATATATAGTAGCTGTTGGGAAAACATCCTATATTTTAATTTGACCCCAAGACTTGCTTCACATTCCTTTTGTGGCTGGATTTGGTGGTTGGCAGGTGTAGGCTTTTCCTTTTTTCATCCCTAAACGTGCACAAGAAACTTGGTTTTTAGCTCTGATCATGAGTACGTCCATTGACCCTTGAAGCTCCCTTGAATATTTTTCTTTTAATAGTCAGTGAACGTTGACATAAATGGCTCCCATGAAAACAGCTACTATGATTTGCTTTTGTCATATTTACCATAACGAAGCAAAAACCATCATATTTGATTGCTTCGTCTCAACTCCTTCAGGTGCATGCATGGGCGTGGAGTTAAAATTTAAGTCAATAATTTTGTTTTCATTGAAACTGAAAATTAATTGAGAATCATGATTGATTGAAAGCCTTGAGGCTAACTTCTCCCACCATTCCTAGTTTTCAATCAATTCCATTAATGACATTAATTACTCGTATGTTTGATAGAATGTTTAGAGTTAAGGGTGTCTATAACAAAACTATGTTTATTGGAGACTTGATCCAATTATATGACAGGGTTATTATTTGACCCAAAACTCAATCCAACTTAGTTAGATTTAATTAATAACGGAGTCAAAGTTGGGTTTCATCAAATCTATTCTTTTTATTTTAAAATTTTAAAATTCTTTTACAATTATTTTAATAAAAAAAACAGCTTTTTAAAGAAAAATTTTAAAATTTTAAAACAGAAAATGGACTGAATAAAAAAAATTAAGATTAGAATTGAAAAATAATTCAGATTTTAAAAATTAATTGTAACTAAATTTTATTTTAAAAAAAAGAAAATGATATGAAAGAAATAATAAAATAAAATAAAAATTAAATACCAAGGTGAATTTTTGAGTAACCCTAAAATCTAACTTGATACGATTGGACCAAACTAGATTGCTTAAACCATCTAGATCGTGCTCAGTGCTCACCCTTACCTAGAGCCTTTAAAAGATAATAACTCTCAATCTTGGCAAATTGTGATTCTAATTTGGTTTAATGTTTAAGGAGATGTATTCTTCATCTTGATTATTTGAATTCAAAACTTGTACTTAAAGAAACTAATTTGAGAAAATAACCATTTTGGTCTCTTATTTTTTTTTATGTAATGTCAATTCAATTATTTACTAATTTGTAGTGACAAAATGATGTAATGTCAATTCAATTATTTACTAATTTGTAGTGACAAAATACCCCCTCATAAAATGAAAAAAATAATAAAATGTGGCCTCTCCAAGTAGAAATGAGTGGTTTGTCTTATGTTTAATGAAGTATTACTTTATTATTATTAAATTTTTTAAGGAAATTTTTTTTTTGAAAGAGGCAATTTTAGTACTACAAATTTCTCAAGTGCTAAAGTGACACTAAAATAAAAAAAAAATAAATGATTAAAATAGTCATTTTCTGAAATTAATTCTTTTAAATGGGTCAAGTTAATGTAGAAAATGAATTTTAAAATTATTTGTGAAAGAATATAATTTCAATTGATGCATAAGTATGTGAATAGTTTTATAAAGTTAAAAAAGATATTATAATTCTCTAAATTACACATTAAATATTGCATAAATTATTTATATCTTTGTTTTATGTACTGCGAATGCCACGTGCTTGTTTGAATAATTGACCAGGAGATAGTTCCCAATTTTGTTTCTCATCTGATCATTTGTCCCCATAGGTCTGATTATATACTTATATTCTTTTTTCTTTATGCTTTTGCATTGGGTAATAATACCTTATGCTCTGGGGTAGCTCCCGATATTTGTAGGGTCCTGAATTATATTATATGAACAGTGATGGACAAGGTTGAAAATTGTCTTTCAACAAATAAAAGTTAAAAATTATCAACTTAAAATATTTGTTATAAAATCTTGAATTTAAAATTATTCTGAAAGATTTAAATTTTAATTTATTTTAATTTTAAAGAATTTGGCATAGTTAAGATTATGAAATCCTATTTAGGACTGCGAGACTTCTAAGATATAGTTCTTTATAATAAAAAAAATTAGTTCCAACTTTTTTAAAAATTTTAAATTTTTTATATTAAAATTTTCAAATTTATGATCTAAAATGTGATTTTTTTTTTTTCCTCTATGCATATACTATCTGTTTTCCTAGTGATATTTGAGGTTGTTTGTTTGAGATTCTTTTAAAAGATGCTGGAGAATTAATGATGATTATCCAGATATTATTATATGCATGCATGAAGCTTTGTAATGAAAATGAGCTAAAAACTCCGGCGAAATTTGAAGTGTGTTAACTTTTAATATGTATGAAAATTAGAAACTCATTACGTATTCCAAAATTATAATTTTTTTAAAAAATAAACTTATTTATAAGATATATATATATATATATATGTATGTATAAAGTTTTAAAATTTTTGTGCTGCATGTTTCATAAATAATTTAAGAATATTAATTATTTTCTTATACCTCAGATTTTTTTATAAATATGTTTCTAATTATTTTAAAAAGTAGTTATTTAAAAGTCCAAACCTCACCTAACATTCAATTATATTGTTCTTCCAGTTTTGCTGTGACACCTTTCTCTTGCTATGTCTCTCTGATGAGGTTCCATTAATAAATTCTTTTACTTTATTTCTTCTCTTTTAGGGCCTCCATTGCGTTTACTCTGGAAAATTCATCAAGGAATTGTGCATTTAATATAAGAGACTAAAATATGGTATTTATGAATTTCAGCAACACGTCCTTATCCAACTGTTTATGTGTACTGTTCCCTCATGGCCAAGACTGAAGCTGAATTTCTACAGGAAATTATGACGAGTTTTAATGCAGACATTAATTATAGAAAATAATATCATTTTAATCTCTAATTTATTATTAATCATTAATTATAGAAAATAATATATTTTTTATTTTTAATTTATCATTTAATTATTATTTTTTATTTTTTATTAATACCTGACTGTATGAGTGACCCTTGACCCTTTTCTTCTTTTTTTTTTTTTTTGGCCCTTTCGATTTGTAAATTAGTCTCTTTAAGTTGACAAGTTAAGACGATCATGTACCAAATTATCATATGATAATATGATTTGAACAAGAGACATAGAAATAAGATAATATGAAGAAGGATCAATAGCCATAATGTGAATTGAAAGTGAAATATTAAAAAAAAAAAAACAATAATAATAACAATCTATAATATTTGAGTTCACATAAACAGAATTGTACATAGAAAAAAGGGGACATAAACACTAGGGTTTCACAAATAGCTAAAGAATTATTTCATAATTTTTAAAAAATCTTTAGTCATTATTTTATAAAATAGATTTTAATATTTTTAATAAAATATGTCTATTAATAAGACTCATTTATATGAATCTAATTCATATATCTCAATTATTAATCTTCAATTAATGATTTGTTGGGATAATTATTAATCAATTTAGATTGTAGTTTAAAGTCTCTATTTAATGAACTTATAGATAATTCAATCTATCACTAATTATTCACAATCAATAAAAACCCAATCCATTTTTAGATTAAACTAATAATACTAATTATCCAATTATTAACCACAAAAAATTATCTAATAATAGAATTAATGTTAATCTACACAATAATTTAAAATTATTCTAACGTCTTGATCTCATATTTTGTACCTGTGCTTATGCTTCATATTATAGCAATGACAAGGTTCCTAAAGGCAAAGAGTTGGAAGAAGAGGTATGGAAAGAAAGAAGCACGAAAATAGACAAGGGTGGGAGAGAGTGATGCTTATGGTCATGGAGGGTTGGGCTGAACTGTAAAATGGAAACATTTATAATATATAGAAAGAAGTCTGAAATCATTTGAGCTAATAACATAAAGAAGAGAGGCCCCCCTCCTTGGGATAATATTTTATAGTTGGAATTTAATGTGTACCTACCTATTGACATCCTTCAATACAAAGCAAAGCCTCTTATTTTCTCTCTCAACATTGTTTATCTAACTATTTGTTAGGAAAGTATTTGTGCTGTCTTGTTTTGCAACCTATGAAAGGTTGTTTTATATTTTGAGTAAATTACACATTTTATCACTAAATTTTTATTGTTAGAATATCGTATAATATAAAGGATTTAAATTTGTTAAGATATTATTCAGAGTTTATCCATAAGGGGCGCTCATTAAATAAAAATAAAATAGTAATTATAAGAATTATTACTAAATCATAATCTTAACTAACTTTTTATAAATATGGCTAGACTATTATATGATAGACAATTCATTATAAAGAGAGACTTGAGATGCTCTGAGTGGAATACTTGCGAGTATTCTGCAGTCGCATTCAATAAGGTATTTAGGTTGTAAAAACCTGATATACACCTAATACACTATGGTATCTCATTCGATCATTGCAAATTTCGATCAACTTCCTCAATTAAAAAAAGTATATTAGTCTTCTATTATGAATTTATAAATGTGTTCATTTTTTTTATTCTTTTCATTTATTAATCTCATTAATTTAAAAAATTTAAAAATCAGCTAGTGTAAAATTTAATTCGTCAAAATAATAAGTTTATTATATATTAATGTCTTGTTCAATGATTAATAAAATGTTAAATAATTCTGTTTTGACTTTTTTTTTTGGGAGAAAAAAAGAGAGACTAAAAGACTAAAACAAATAAACATTCATGACGTATTATTTTCTTTTGGCTGAAGGAACTGATGAGTAATACAGCACAATGGAGAAGTAGATAGAGAGGTTCGTGTGGCATTTGTGTTAGCTTCTAAGTTTGTTTTGCATGATTAAAGAGTAGATGCAATTATCGCCTAAGAGTTATGCTACTCAACCATTGAATAATTACAGCATTGGCTATGGGGGAAAGTGAATGAGTAGGCGCTGTAGCAGCGGATTGTAATTGCCATGAAATGTGAGACACAATACAAAAGTGTTAGTGAATGAAGATATATGCCAATGCCATTATTGGTGGGAGAAGGTGGTGTTTGGTTGGAGAAAGGGAATTTGTGATGGTGTCACTTGTAAAAGGTCATGGCAATGAGAACTCGCGGTAATTTTCCATTTTTTAAGTCAAGGGAATAAAAATTAAATGAACGCGTTCATAAATTTAGAGTAAGAAGTTTATATATATTTTTTTAATTGTAAAAGTTTATCAAAATTTGATTAGGATTACTAATCGAATGAGATATTTATAGTATATTATGTGTATATCAAATTTTCGCAACTTAAATCTCTTCTCGAATACGATTACAGAATACTCACAGGTATTATATTCAAAGCGTATCAAAATTTTTTTTTATGAAAGTTACATGTTGTATAATAATTTAGCTATATTTATAAAAGGAAAGCTATGTTATGATTTAGTAATAATTCTTATAATTATTATTTTACCCTTATTTAATAAACATTCCTTATAAATAGACTCTGTATAATATTTTAATAAATTTAAATTCTAGATATTATACAATATTCTAATATTAACTTTATTCAACTTTAATGAGTTTATCTTACTTTTATTTTCCTTGTTTTAAATTTAGGGAAAGTTTTAAAATTGTTTATTTATTTTTATATTTTATGATAATTTAATTTATTATAAATTAATAGTGATAAATTAATTTTTTATAAACCTTATTTGACGTAAATTTAATATTTTAATAATTTAAATAAAAAATTATTTTATATAAATTTAAATTTATAAATAATTAATTTATTATAATTACTTTTTAAAGATTAAATTATCACAAAATATAAAAGATAAATAATCAATTTTGTAATTTTGCTTTTAAATTTACACATAGTAATAAGTACAATATACTTACTATTACTGACAATTAATTAATTAACATAATGAATTAGCATGGCATGTATTTAATTAGTGTTTTAGTATAACATGGAGTGAAATTTCAAACTAACAATTATATAAGAAAAATAAAATTTATAGACTTGACTCTTTATTTAAACTTTAAAATATTAAATTTATAAGTCAATCCACTTATATAGCATCTATATGATCTATTTATTTTCAATGTCAGATTTTTTACTCACATTTAACCCAACGCTAACAATGTTAAAGTAATTAACCTATTTTTGTATGCCGATAAGAAATTTATGACTTTTATTTTACTCAAATCTTATTCTTTCTGATATCATTGTAAAAATGTTATGGATACATATCCTGTAGAATACCATTTTCTTGCAAGTAGTGTATGAGAATTTGCCCAAAAGCATCCTTTATAAAATGATGAAAATCCTACAATTTTTTAAAAAATGAATTACTTCTTTAGATGTTTGAGTATTTATAGCATAACAATTAACGTAAGCGAATGTAAAAATTTCTCACCAAGGTGAACACATAATGTGTTTTAAAAAATTGCAAACATTAATCAAAGAAAATTATAGTGTAGAACCCACTGCTTAATCAGCAACTATAGTCTAATCCAAAGGCTTCACACACTCTCTCTCTACAACGCTTACTTGCTTCTCTTCTACTCTACTCTACCGTTGGCAAGTCCATTCGTAGCTTTTTGGCGGGGGTGTGCGTCCCACCGATTAAAATCTCGTCCTTCCCCCGTCTCTCTCTATTAAATACTACCCACCCTCTCTTTCTCTCAACTCCCAACTCCTCCGTCACTTCCTCCTCCTCCTTGTCCCTCTCTCTCTCTCTCTCACTGTACTAATCTCACTATTGCTATACCTACCCATAGCTCCTAAACCCCCTTTCTGTTCATCGTTTCTTCTCTCACCCAAAACGATTCGTTTCGCTTCTTCCACGCACCATGAACAATCTTCGCCTCTTCTTCCTTCTCCTCTTTCTCTTCTTCTTCTTGGGTTTGCCTAATTCTTCTCTTTCTCTCTCCTCTGACGGCCTTGCCCTTCTCTCTCTTAAATCCGCCATTGATCAGCCTCCTGGAGCCGAGGCTTTCTCCGACTGGAACGACGGCGACCCCACTCCTTGCCAATGGTCCGGCATTTCCTGCATGAACGTATCCGGATCCTCGGAGCCTCGCGTCGTTGGAATCGCCCTCTCTGGTAAGAATCTCCGAGGGTATGTACCTTCTGAGCTCGGAAGCTTGGTGTATCTTCGTCGACTCAATTTACATAGCAACAATTTCTATGGCTTTATTCCTGTTCAGCTCTTCAATGCCACTTCGCTTCATAGTCTTTTTCTCTACGGTAACAATCTTTCCGGTCCATTACCTCCTTCGATCTGCAACATCCCGCGGCTTCAAAACCTCGATCTCTCCAATAACTCCCTCTCGGGTCATATCCCTGGGGAACTCAAGAATTGCAAACAGTTGCAGAGACTGATTCTCGCTCGGAACAAGTTTTCTGGCGAGATACCTAAAGGTGTGTGGTCGGAATTGGATAATTTGGTTCAGCTGGACCTTTCTGCGAATGAGCTGGACGGGTCGATTCCGGAAGATATTGGCGAACTGAAGTCTCTAACCGGTACGCTTAATCTTTCCTTCAATCATTTGTCTGGTAGAGTTCCCAAGTCGCTGGGGAATTTGCCTGTTACAGTGAGTTTCGATCTTCGTAATAACAATCTAAGCGGCGAGATACCCCAAACGGGGTCGTTCGCTAACCAGGGACCTACAGCATTTCTGAACAATCCGCAACTATGCGGATTTCCCCTCCAGAAAACTTGCGGTAATTCGGGCCAGGGTTCGCCGGAGAGTCCAAGTTCATCTCCGGAGTCCGATAACCGTTCGACGAAAGGCCTAAGTCCAGGTTTGATCATACTAATCTCAGCGGCTGACGCAGCTGGGGTTGCGTTAATTGGCCTTGTGGCTGTGTACATTTATTGGAAAAAGAAGGACCATTCCAATGGATGCAGCTGCACAGGGAAGAGCAAGTTTGGCGGGAATGAGAAAGGGCATATTTGTTCCTTACCATGTATCAATGGTCTGAAAAGTGATGACTCTGAAATGGAGGAACCTGAAAAGGCAGAGGGGAGCAGAGGGGAAGGGGATTTGGTGGCCATTGATAAGGGTTTCAACTTCGAGCTTGATGAACTTCTCAGGGCTTCGGCTTATGTATTGGGGAAGAGTGGATTGGGGATTGTGTATAAAGTGGTTCTGGGCAATGGGGTGCCTGTGGCTGTGAGAAGACTTGGAGAGGGTGGTGAACAGAGATACAAGGAGTTTGCGGCTGAGGTTCAGGCCATTGGGAAAGTGAAGCATCCTAACATTGTGAGGTTGAGAGCTTATTATTGGGCTCCAGACGAAAAGCTTCTGATTAGTGATTTCATCTCCAATGGCAATTTGGCCAATGCTCTTCGAGGTAAGTTCTTTTGAAAATGCTCTCATTCATACCCTTTTTTCTTCTATATCTTATGTTTACTTTCACTTGCTGCAATCAATTTGAAGGGGCTGTTGACTGTTGACCTCCATTTCGACTCTACTCTGTAACGGCAGACATGTCTGCATAGGATAATAACAAGCATTGCTGATTAAAATGATAGCTAATTAAATGACTAATAGAATTTTTTATGGATCACTAAATAAATATCAGCATCATATTAGATAATTATATTTTATGTCCCATGTGGAATATCAACTTTATTTATTGCTTTAGGCTTAGAGGTACATTATTTTAATGATTTGGAATATGGTTGAGTTGGCTTCTCCAGTTTCATGGCACCTTCTGTCTAAATCGCCAGAGTTACTGGTTTCTCATGAGATAGTACAAGAGTGGTCTTTAACTTGCCCACGCTAGTTCTATCTGAATTTTATATTTTGTATATCTAACAATTTCCTGATTAATTTTAGTCTCCCTTTTAATTTGGATTGCTAGTAATTATAGAAAAGGATTGTATTTTTGGACTTTCAGTATATTTTCGGCTTAGAGCATGTGAATTCTACCGTGCCACCTAGAATATCTTTTATTCAATGTGAAGCCCAGAAATAGAGAAGACGGATTTGAGTTTGTCTGCTTTCGGTAATGGATGCTCTGATTGACCGAAATAAAATAATCTGACTGATGAATTATGATTTTAGGTGAGCACTTTAGGTTGATAAAATATTATGATAGGGTAGCGGGCGTCAGATCCGAGAAAAGCTTTGGTCAGAATGTGGTAATGACGGCCCTCATGGGACATCGGGGCAGTAAGAAAGATAATGCTAATGACATTCACCATGTGTGTGGGAACCGAGTGGCATTCATGTGGGGGGACCAACATCTTCGAGAGCTTTAACGCACCGCATTGAGCCACTCAACACACCAAATCCCTTGTAGGTGGCATTGTAAATAAATCTAGGTCAAGAAATGGTTGAAGATGAATTTTTTATTGATATATGGAGCTCTACGGTGCTAGGTTTAACTATTAATTTCTTGATAATTATTCAGCCTCTTATTATTAGATCATGGTTAATAGTTTTTTTTCTTCTTTGTCGTTGAATAGATCATATACAATGGTTAAAGCAAATCAATTCTATCATGAAAAAAAAAAATGTGAGCATATTAAAAACTTTTTACTAAAATATACTTGACTCATTTACGCTTCTTTATGTTTGCTCTAGTCTTTTATTTTGTTTAGATCCATCTAAAATATTTTATTTCTAAGAATCTTTGGACAGAAAAAGTCCGATTGCACAATAATCTATGTGTTTTTGTGTATGAGTTATTATATCTCTATCGTGTATATTAGAATTATTAATCAACAAGTGGGGTTTTTTTTTTTTCCGGCCGGGGGGGGGGGGGTTGCGGGGAGTGGATTTGGTTGTAAAGTTGCCGTTTCGTTTGTATTTTGCAAAGTAGCTTTGTATAAAGCCTGAGTATCTGTCTAGTGTTTGTACGCCAAACAAAACATCTACAAGTTTGTGCCACTTTTGTGATTTTCTATCACTCGCGTAAAAGTTGAACCTCCTTGTCAAATTGGATGCTTTTCGTTGTTTCAACTTTCAATGCTCAACTTTCTTCCTTTCGAAGCAGAGTCTCTTATCTCTACCAGCTTCCTAAATTCTATCTAGATTTGAAATGGGCCCCTTTTCTTTCCTTGCGTCCACCATACCCATCTTTTAGTTATATATATATACATATATAGAGAGAGAGAGAGAGAGAGAGAGTTGGGTGCTCCTTTTCCCTTTTGCGTATTGTCTTAGTCTAAATTCTAAGTTTCTTTCTGAATGATTTCAGAGATATACCCTTCATATTGGATTGCGCATTTAAAATTTAGCTCCACAAATAATCTGCATTTGCATTATGTATTTCACGTTGAAATCTTCTCAGTAAAATCCTCTGCTATATATTATATAGTTCAGTGCAGATAATGATTAATGCTAATTGATAGCGCAGGCAGAAATGGCCAACCATCTCCGAACCTTTCATGGTCAACCAGGGTAAGAATTGCCAAAGGAACAGCGAGGGGCTTGGCCTATCTCCATGAATGCAGTCCAAGAAAGTTTGTTCATGGTGACATCAAACCCTCCAATATCCTACTCGACAATGACTTTCACCCCTACATCTCTGACTTCGGCCTCAACCGCCTCATTACTATCACTGGAAACAACCCCTCCTCTGGCGGCTTCATGGGCGGAGCTCTTCCCCACATGAAGCCTTCTCAAACAGAGCGAACCAACAATTACAAAGCCCCTGAGGCTCGAGTCCCTGGCTGCAGACCAACCCAGAAATGGGACGCCTATTCATTCGGAGTTGTATTGCTTGAACTTCTTACTGGGAAATCTCCAGAGGCGTCTCCTACAACATCAACTTCTATGGAAGTTCCTGACCTAGTGAGGTGGGTGAAAAAGGGCTTTGAAGAAGAAAGCCCTTTATCAGAAATGGTTGACCCATCGCTGCTTCAAGAAGTGCATGCCAAGAAAGAGGTTCTGGCTGTGTTTCATGTAGCACTAGCTTGCACTGAGGGAGACCCTGATGTTCGGCCTAGAATGAAATCTGTCTCTGAAAATCTTGAAAGAATTGGAACGTGATTCTCTGAAAACCTGTGATTGGAATTCCCCCAAGCAACAATTTCTTTGGTAGACTAAGTCAATAAAAGATAAATAGATTAAGCCAACCATGAAAATAGAAATTTGTATGTCGGAAGTGACAATAAAAAAAAGTGTTTGACATACTTATTTGTATTTTCATAATTGATTTGGTCTACTTATCTTTTGTGACAAAAGTCCACTGAAAAATTTGTCTTCCAAGATACTCATTAAAGATGCATGCTTACTGTGCCATGGTGCATATTTTTTGGTGGCATTCTGAAAGTTTCTTGCTGGGCTTCATCAAGATGGTGTAGCAAATTCTTTCCATCTTGGATCAGGTCATCATCAGGACCTTAACTTTTGTTTGGAATTCATGCTATTTTTGGAGAGATGTCAACCTCATGTCCACCCAACTTCACCTATGTTTCTTTTGCCACGATCAACCAAGTTGTTAGATTGTAATTTAAATTTTGTTGTGATTATCTGATTGCAATAATTTTACAACAAATTACATTATTATGTGGCAATCTCAGATGCAATAGTGTGCTTACACTCTTTCACTTTTGTCTTTGTTAAAGTTTGCATATTTGTTATTCGCCCATTTCTTCGCTAGGAAAAAATAATTTACTCACGGGTTCTTTTTGTAAAGCTATTTATGCACTAACTGATTAATTTTTACGCTGGGTTTTCCATTTTGCCTGTTTTCTTGAGGGTGTTCATTTAAAGTCCTTCACTTCCCTATTTTCAAGTCAAACCATATTCATGTTCTAATCTAAAATCTGGGGTTCTACGGTCATAAACAATGAATAGTTCATGAACCGTTGTCACATTTTATGCTAACATTCTCATCGCTCACAGTGACTCTTGTTTCTGAGTAAATTAAAAGACAAGATTTAAGTACAATTTTTAGATATTTGCTATCCTATTCTCTGACAGAATTATAACACATTGGTCAAATGGTAAACATTTGAAGACTTCATCTAAGTTTTGATCTAAATTAGATTAGTCAAATGAAGATTTTTATGCATGTGAAGTCTTAGTTGGGTGGATCTAGTTGGTCAAATGAAGATTCAAAATGATGCTAATTCAGATGCAGAATTCGTTCTTGTCTTAGAAACCAGTAATTCTCCTGAAATGGCAGTGTGGCAGTTCAATGATTCAACTAGATAATGTTGAATATTTTGGGAGGAGGCCAATAATTTAGCTACTGTTATACAGAACTGAATCCTACTGAACTAAAACCGAGGTTCATAGGAACAATTATAACTTTAAAGGCTGATTTCCTCTCAACCAAAGTTATTAGAGAGAAATTTATAGCCAATAAGTTGGAAAAGCAGAACCTATTTAACATTGAAAGAAAGTGCCGTACTTCCCATTAATACAAACATGCATCATAATTCACAGTTCACAACTTGATACAAAGTTCTCTAGTGATAGGGGGAGGGAGAGAGAGAGAGAGTAGAAACTTATTGCCTCATTCTCGGGAAAAAAATCCAGCAAGAAACCCATTAAAATGGGGGGAAAAAAACAAACGAATGCATTTGGATACTGCTAAGAAGCTGTATGTGGAAACCATATACTAAGTAAGTTCTTCTCTTCCAATAAGCCAAAGTCATAATCAGGTCTCAAGAAACTATAATCATGATAACCCACTTCTACATCTGCCTCCTTCCCATTATTCAGATACACAGGCAAATGACCGTTCAATTTCTGAAAGTGTTGAGATAGATCAGGCATCTTCCTACTCTGCCACCCATCAACTTCTTTTTCTTCAATCATATACTCTCCATTATCAGAATTGCTCAAATCCTCAACTTCAAAGTTTCTCCCATCAGAAGCTTTATATTCCACTTTTTGAGAGTGATCAGAGCTACAAAATTCCAGAATCTCAGAAATCACTTCATCCATCTGCTTCATCCCAAAGGAAGCTTCACTTTGGATGACACTAAGATCTTCACAATTAGCTCTCGGATTCCATTCCCCCTCCTCTGTTTCTTCTTCACCCTTCACCAGATCAACCTCATGTTTCTTCTCTGTTTCCTCTGTCTCCTTTGTTTCTTCATTAGAGGATGTGGTTTCTTCTTCTTCCACATTATAGTCAGGAAAGTTCAGGCGAGCGCAAGGACCATACATGGCTCTGGCTGCTTCATCATAAGCAAGAGCAGCTTCAAGTGCAGTAGAGAAAGTGCCAAGCCATAGCCGATTTGGCTTCTTTTTTCCCACATTACTATGATTTCCATTAATGGGTTCACGAATTTCAGCTACCCACTTGCCCCAAATCCTCTGCCGTACTCCTCTGTAGTTGCAATCTGAGTTCTGAGGCCCACCTTTGCCTTTCATACACCCCTTTTTGGAGCCCTTCGCTGGAGTTTTGTGAGCTGCTTTCTTTGCTCCAATTTTAACAAATTCAAGCTCGCTGTTGTACTTCTTCCACTTCTCAAGAGTGTCTACGACAGAGTCACTCCCACTTCTTCTTCTCTTCCGCGATTTCCTGTTCCTGCAGCCACCGCCCATTAAAGAACTCTGTTTAGAATTCTCAAAATGGTTATTCATATCATCGTAAGAAGAAGTAAGGATGTTGACACCGACACAAGACAAAACACAACTAACGACAAAATATTAGCATCCGGATACTTTTGGAAGTAATAGTGGTTTAGATACTGGCAAATTAGCAGATTCAAGAGAACTGCATCCTCACTCTCTTTCATAAATCATCGACAAAATTTTCGAAAAAAGATTTTCTTCTTGTGAAAACATAAAAATATGGAGCAGCAAGTCAGCAACCACAAAACACCAGTTTTTGTGCGAAGACAATTTGAAATGTTACAACGACATTAATTTTAAAGTATCAATGGTTCATAGTTACTGGCAAATTAACAAACTCAAGAGATCTATACACACAGTTCCTTTCTCAAATCATTTACAAAACTTTTGAAAAAGTACAGGTTATATGTGCAGAAATTAAAATCTTGTGCACCAGCAAGTCAGGTCCAACCACAACTAACACCCAAAGAAGATCTCTGTTTAGAACCCTTAAATTTGTTTGTCATACTCGGCATCAACCTAAGAAGCAATCATACTGACACATATATAGAACATAACATGACATATACAACAGGAAAAGATATACATAGTATTTAGCTGCAATTTAAACTGTTACGTTGCTATAGGTGGTAAAATCAAATCCAAGAGAACTATTTACTTTCTTACTTTCATAAACCATAAAAGATCAATTTTTATACGAAAACATGAAAAGCTTATGCAGGAGCAAGTCAGCAAAACCACTAATCTAAAGCTTCCTAACAAAGTTAGACCAAACCAAAGAGAAGTTCAGATTTCAATGACATGAAGGAAGCAATATGTAATTTGAGATGAAGTTAGAAGAAACTTGCCCACAAAGGGTATCAGTCGTCATGCGCCTTCAAATTCTGCAGTAGTAAAAGAGATGTGTTCTGCTTTGAGTCTCTGTGCTTGAGGGTTTTGGAGGGTTTTTGTATTCCTGTGTGTTTCAGCGATGTCATTACTAACGTCATCTTTGACGTGGGGACGAAGTATCCGTCCGAACGAGGACTGGGTAATCCTCGGTTCATTAGGAGATGACGTGGCACGTTTAAAACTGCGAGAATATGGAGTTGTGGCACGTGGCAGAAGATTAACCTTAGAGTTTAGACTCGTCATCATCGCTTTCTTCACTGTGAAGGCCTTCTTATGTTGCCATTCATTTGAGTTCGCTGGTTCTTCTTTTTCGTATCTTATAAATGATTCATGGAGTGTTGAATTTATTTTTCAAAAAATTAACGAAACTCATAGCCATCATGTTATTATGTATTTACTGTAAATTCCATTTTTGTACTTTTTTCTTGCTGAAAAGATGAATTATAATTTTTTTTTGTGACAATGTGCCAAATTAGTTGTATGCACTTAATTATGGAGTGATGTTTTCAATTAAAAATTTAATAACTATAATTAATTACTCATGAAAATAATAAATATTTGTTCATAAAATTTTTATCTATATTTTAAATAAATTTATATGTTTTATAAAATTATTATTGAGAGGAAACATGACAATTTTAACTTAAAATATTATCCTTATTCTAGCAATGACTTTTTTTCCTGTTATAAAATATTGACTCAACTTGCGACATAAATAAATTATTTTAAATAATATAGATAGTCATAACTTTATAGTTAAGACAAGAATATTAAAAAATGAAATAGTTACTGGCATTTTGTTAAAAAATAGAGAGAAATATTTTTTTAAAACAACTTAAAAGATAAATAAAAAATATAAGAAATGAAATAAGAATATACTACATATAAAATTTTAAAATATCCAAAGTTTAACAAGTGTTGAAAAGATAACTATATCAAACACTAGTAAGATATAACGATATCTAATTATCATTATAAAGTAATTTTCTCTAGATTTAATTACATTAGATTTTCCTCCACCCCAACTTGACTATCTGCATCAGAAAGAAAGGGGAGAAGAAAAGAAACATTAGTTTGTAATATACTTTCATATTTCAATGCAGGTACAGAGGCCATTTCAGCTTAGAGAATGGCCCTATGCTTGGAGGCTTACACTTTATATTAATATACAAAACACAAACTATAATATCTTTTGAGCTAAATTGCAGTTTATCTCTTATAAGATGATTCAAAATTAGTTTGCCTCTTTATTTGTTGTGACATCTAACACTTCTTATTATTTATTTTGTTATCACTTAATGTTATTATAATATTTTTAATAAAAAATTTAAAAGTGTTAGTACCTGAAATCAATTTTTATCTGTGATTTAAAAAGTATCAATTCAAACTCTTATGATTTTATACTTGTCATTCAACTTAGTTATGGTTTGAAATTTGTTAGTCAACCCCATAAAATTACTAAATAATTCAAATTAAAAGATAAAAAAAGTGTAAAATGACACATATATGTATGTATTATGAAATTATTAACTAATACTCAGAATTAAACTTATAATACCTACTTAATAATTACTAATATTCAACCAAAATGATTCTTGTTAGTAATCACTTATTGTTAAATACTTACTAATTTCGGGTTGCCCTGTCTTTATTCATGCATAATTTGTCATAATTTAATCTTAGCCTCATCTAAATATTAAAATATATTCGTTTCTGTGTTAGTAACTTTCATCATGCATCGGTCAAAAATTATGGTGTGTTTTCTCATGCCAACAGCTTTTTTCTTTTTCCATGTCAAGAGTTTAATTCTTATTCTTATTCCCTGAAAATGTCTGAATGTTTTTTTCTCATAAAATTACTTGTATTATAAGATAAGAAGAGACTGTTATAATTTAACGATAAGTTAAACAATATATATATATATATATGATGTGAGAAGCAGTACATAATTCTATGATAGATTTACTATATTATTTCTTGGTCAAAAAGAGTCACCATAGTCTATAATCATCTTGTCTTATGACCTTAGAGCGTAATCTCTACCTTGGAAACTGTCCTAATTGGTGTTATGGGACACAAATCATCCTCTTGGATCTGAGGGACAATGTCTCCAAGCCGTCCATCCATGACCCTGAAGCCGATTGGGAAAAGTCCCTTCCTTTCTCAGATGGCGCGCTTCACCAAGCTCCTTTCCTTTACCGTTCAAAACGATTCAGACTGTCTCTAGGGGAACCTGCCTTCAACCTCTCTACAATCTGTCTGCAATCTTGCCCACAAGGTAAAGCGCTCGTCTTTCATGTGCTTAAACGAATATCAACTTCAATTTGTGGCTTATCGTTCGGAAAAATTGCAAACAATTTGTGTGAGGTTGTGTATCACTCGGTGGAATTCTGGGTATAGTTGAAGCGTTTGTTGCAGAAATTTTATGTTCCCAGCCATAGCCGTCAATTTGTCTCCTGTGATTTTCAGATCGAGGGTTATGTATGTATATGTCGTTCCAGCTTTATTTGTGTCAAAATTTAGTAAGCACGTGTATAAACATAGATATAAGACGATACAACACAGTGACACGACAAAATATACAGTGTTTAAAGGTAATTTGAAGTGCTTGGTTATGTTGATCGGATATAAGCGTCGAAGAATATTAAAAATTATGCAAGTCAGTTAAATCCATAAGATCATCTAACTTAAGTGACTTGCTTTGCCTATCTTATATGGACCAGGAAGTTGGAAGTTTAAAAAAGGATAGAATAGAATTATTATTAATAGAATAACATGAAATATAATAGAAAGTAGTGGAATGGTTTGAGTAAATATGTTGTTTAAAAGTTTTAATAAGGAAATGGAGAGATTTTTAAAATTTTGATTTGAAAGTTATAATTAAATGAATAGAATGTAATGACTTATTAATTATTATTTTTAATATTACCTTTTATAATATAAATTTATAACTAATAATTTTATCTTCGTTCAATACATGAAATAGAAATGTTGTCCATATTTTTTTTCTTTCTTTTACTAATTCTCTTATTTTCTCTTTCTTTTGATTTCTCAACTTACAAAATATAACATAATTATGAAATAAAATTAATATATATCTTATGTAAATAATTTATAATATGTAAAAATTACTTATTTAAAATTTTTTTTAAATAAATAAATTTGATATTTTAATTGATGATTCAATAAAAGAAAGGGACAAAGATTAAATTTTTAATTCGCTAAAGAAATGAAGTTTCCAGAAGAAATACTTCATGATACAAATATTGAATAAACTCGTAATTTTAAGAAATATGGAAGGGTATAATAATACTTTTAATTAGTGAATCACTCCCTTCCATCCTTGACCCCCCCAATTTGGGGGGGACAATAAAAATAATATTTTGGATGGTTAGGGAGGGTCATGGAGGCCCTCCCTTGTTATTCTATTCTATCATCATAAAAATATCTAAACATGTATTCATTCCAATTTGACTATTTCATTCCTTGTCACTCCCTCCTTGACTCTTCATCCAAACATAGCCTAAGAATTTTCGAATCTCTTTTGGCAATTGGCAATGATTAAGCAAGACACATATTTACTTATTTGTTAGTGTAATAACAATAAGTAGGAATGCGATAGTTATGCAGTCATTTCGTTTACTCATTTGGTTGAAAGATGATTAGTCTTGTCATTTAATTTTTGGTCAAAGTTCAATAAGAATTTTTATGCTTAATTTTATAGATCACGATGCTTTCAGGCTGTATGATATTACTTGTTCAGCTATTATGAAAAGTAAATTCATGTGACAAATTACCAATTTTGCGTATTTTTGGCCAAAGTTGAATAGGAATTTTGTGCTTAACTTATAGATCACGATGCTTTCAGGTTGTATGATGTTACTTGTTTCACTACAATAAAAAGATAAATCCATGTGACAAATTATCAATTTTGTGTTGAATCATCTAACTTTTTTATTTATCTTGGCGACTCAGAGCCTCTAAGGCAGCAATATTAACATATGGCTTCTTTCCCATCATTCTGGAACAGTCCTGTTGGTCCAAAAACAACTCATTTTTGGGCACCTGTTGCTAATTGGGGGTTAACATATCTATTGATTTCAATAATATGATGTGATATGATACATAAGATATATCAATTTTAAAAAATTTAATATATAGATGCGAATTTATTTGTATATATATATATATATTTTAGTAAATAAGATTGGTGATAAAAAAATATTATATGAAATATGATAGGAAAAAATGTTAAAATGAAAGATAAAATGATAAACCAATATTACAACTAATTAAAGAGTGATTAAAGAGCCAATTTAATATCATTTTAGTGTTTTTTGAAACATATCATATAAAAAATTTTTTTGATACCTATATAAGTATATTATATTGAATATCGTATTAAATATATATATAGATACGTCTCTTGTTTAAAAGTATTTATCCTTGTTATTGGAATGATGCTAGCATTCACTTTACGTTATTTCAACTACACCAAAGTCTTGTCGCTTGCTTTCATAACTAAATGTGTCTGATTTGTTTCACAAACAGGGGTTGATGGACATGCAAAAGCCCCCAGAAATGATCTCAGGCAATATGACAGGAGGTTGAAGTACTCTGTTTTGAAGAGAACTTGAAGTTTTCTTAGCATGTGGTGTGTAGCTAAACTTCCTTTATTGCGTTTGTGTTGGCACTGCAGTAATGTGTGTCGATTCGCCATTGTTCATGGGATTTGCATGGATGGTGCAACCCCGCAAGTATCTACCAACTCTATCAACTCTCCCGTTGGGCAAAGATTCAAGGGTAAGGATTTTAGATGTGACTGAAACCAAACAACTATGATTTACCAAGTTCTGTGATTCTATTGGTTCTCGTTGTTATGTCAGTATCTTAATTTCCCAAGCAGTTGGAAATTTTCCAGTGAGTTAATAGCTCACGTAGCACCAACCTCAGCTTCAAAACTTGTGGCAAGCCTAATGTCAAGTCTTTTTTTTTTTTTTTTTTTCACTCCCTAGCCTCCTATGTAATCATAAAAATATGAGATGTGTAAAAAAAAAAAAAAAGAATAATAACATTTCTATATTATTAGGAGATATTGAAATAGATGCATTTCAGATTTCTTGCATTGTTTAACATCTTATATAATACGTTTTTGAGTTTTGGGTAATGTGGACCTTGTGCATACTGTCTAGCTAAATCTTTTTTTCAGAAAAAAAAAACTTGTGTTTGGGAAGCTAAAGTTTCCATTTACCTAACACCACCTTCGTATCTAGGTCTATGTAATTACTCTGCTATGTATTTGTGGACGTTTTGCTCTGAACTAGAGGCGTTAAAACAAGTTCGATCTACCGAGTTGAACCTGTGTAACCTATCTAAGAGTGGGTTGGATTGAGAGATTTCTTTGAGAGCTCGTTTAATATACTTTTATCAACTCGTTCTATTTTAATTACAAGTTAAACAAGTCAACTTGCTGGTTAAATGGGATATCCGTTTTAAAAAAAAATCAAAAATTTCAATCACTCAGTTTAGCGCCTCAATTTATTGCACTTTCTTATTTAAAAAAATTAACCTTAATGTATATGTTGTGTTGTCTCTATTATTTTGTAATTTGACAAATTTGAATATTCTGTTTATAATTATATTCTTATTATTAATGAATCATTGAATTATTAGATTACTTTATTTGTTTTAATCTGTTAAAACTTGTTTTTTATTTAGTTATTTTCTTGTTTATTTATACTAATATATAAATTGCATGATTAAACAAGACACACACTTAAAGAAAGTCGCATTTGAAATTTTATAATTTTTTATTTTATTTTTATTTTTTTTAATTTTTTTGTTAATTAAACAGGTCAGCTTATTTAACCCACTAGGTGGAGTGGATTAAGATTTTCAACCCACCACTTTATGATGAGTTAAATGGACTGATTCGTTTAAGCCACCAACTCAGGTGAATTAAATTGACCTACTTTAATAGCTCTGAACAGATACTTTTTAAAGAGGAAGGACAAACCTGCATCCCAGTAACTTGATGATGATTTTTGCTATTACTAGGTATGTATCAGTACGGCACCCTTCTGAAAGGAGTCATTTGAAGCAATTTGCATGCCATCATTCATTCAAATACATGAATAATTTGATTGCAAATTTTGTAATCAAAGTCATCAAAATTTATTTTCCCCTTTTGTCCAGTGTCACTTCTGTATTAATTGATTATTCAAATTTATCTGCTATCAGGTTTTTTTTTTCTCATTAGAAAAGCATGATACCTATGCCAAGAAAGATTTTAAGGGGAAAATGAAAAATTCAATCAAGGTTAAGTTCGGGAGTTTAAGACATAATGGAATGAAGTCATCATTAATAGAATGATATAGAATAAAATAAAGTGAAATGATTTGAATAGATATATTGTTTGTAAGTTTTAATAAAGAAATGAAGAAATATCTATTAATTTTATTTGAAAATTACAATGAAATAAATGGAATGGAATAACTCATTAATTATTTTTTCTAATATTATCTTTTGTAATATAAACAGATGACTAATAATTTGTCATTGTTCAATACATAATATTACGTAATTTTGGTATTCATATTTCTTTATTTTATTTACTAATTATCATATCTATATTTTCTATTTAATGCATTTATTACAAAATATTTGTGCTTCAAAAAATTTTAAAAGACAAACTTAAAAAGCAAAAAAAAATTGTTGACAAAAAAGTTTAAAAAAAAATGAAACTAATCTACATTAAAGATTCTTTTATTTTTTTAATTTTAAAATTTTAAGTGAAAATAAAAAAAGAAAAGAGAATGGACATGACCGTAATAATAAAAATTAGATAATATTGTAATAATTAGAATTTGGTATATTAGTAATAAGATAAGAGTACATTAGTAATTTAATTTTTTAAACCACTTTATTTCATTTATGACCCCCCCAATTTAGAGGGATATCAAAATTGATATTTTAGATGGTAAAAAAGGGTCTTGATGTTCTTCTATTGGCATCTTATTCCACCTTTTAAAAAACATCTAAACTTACATTCAACATATTTTGGTCATTCCATTCTTTGTTATCCCTTTCTCAACTATCCATCCAAATATAGCATAAATAGGAATGACCTTAATATTTAAATCAATACAGGTGCGTAAAAAGTTGACCATCTTATAAATGTATAAGGGTTGTCTCTTGGCATCAAGATGTCTGCCTTTTATTATGCATACTACAGGGAAGATTTTATTGTTGAAATCTAATCTAACAATTTTATTTGTTTCACTATCTTATGTAACGCAAATCAAGCTTAATATGATCTGTGGTATTGTGTAGTTGCTAATTTTAAAGTCAAAGTGCCAAGAAGCTGTGGATTGTGTAATTTAATTCTCTCAAAAAGTTGATTGAAGGGCTTTAGTCTTTTAATTTTGTACAATATAACATCTTTGTTAATTTTTGAAAAAATTAATCATTTGATCCCTAAAGTTTACACAGTTTGCAAGTAGGTCCTTATACTTTAATTTTTTGTAAATCACTCCTTATATTTTCAACTAGTTGCAAGTTTCATCCCTACCGTTACCCTCAAAGTTAACACTGCAAGAAGTATGCTGATGATGTGGTTAAAATTGGATGAAGTGGAACGAGATCTGAGATGGAATACTTTTCTGCAAAACAAAATAGCACAGATGAAAAAGGAAGGCTAAGATTGAAATCAAAACCCATTTGAGGAGAAAAGGGAATGCTTGTGGGATGAAGATGAAGAAGATCAGATTGATGGGAAAGGCTAGGCACTCTTGGGTTATGGCACGGTGAATGAAACGAATGCATGACCAAAAATTAGGTAATTTCAAAGTTGAGATTTATCACTTGACTAATTTTGTTAAAGAATCTGCCCCTTCTTCATACATGGAGGCTAGAAGGTTATTGGGAGAAGCATGAGAGCTAATGATGGATCAAATAGATTATAGCATTGTAATAAAGGGCCATCACAAGAGAACTCTCTAAGCGTGAAGCACAGACTTTATTGTACAATTATTTGACTCTTGATGGGATAATGATATTCTACTACATTCTACCAAACGATTCAAAGTAAAGGCACTTGTAACCTGAGATTGTGCACATTTATCCAAGAGCATAATCCGGGTTCAAATATCTTGAGGACAAGCCCTTTCCAAGTGACAGAGGATTCACATGTAAATTTACCTTAAGGTAACTCAATTCAAGGGTTTTGAAATTTGAAGAATGAACAAAATTGGTAACTCTTATTCTACAACTTATATTCAATACCATCAGCATCGGAGAGTTGCAATTATAAAGGGAAGTGAATCTCCTCAATTTTTTGCCAGTTTCAAATAAAGATAAACATATAATGTGTATGATTAAGGAGTTTGGATCTTCTCTAGTAGCGTGAGCTACTAGAAAATTTTTAGTAGTATTTAGAGTTATTGGATCCAAATCCAATAGCTTCAAATTTAATAAATATAAAATATTTTTAAAATATAAAAATAACTATTTTTAAAAATAATAAAAAAAAGATATATTAAAATTTTAAATTTTATTTGAGATAATTTAGTCTCTTTAAATATATAAAATAAATTGTAAGATACTAAAAATTATTTTATTTTTTAATAATAAAATATTATAATAAAATAAAATATCGCTACTAGAGATTCTCTAATAAGATCTAAAGTTATTGGATTTAGATTTAATGACTTCAAGTTTAATAGATATAAAAAGAATTTAAAATATAAATATAAATGTTTTTAAAAATAAGATATATTAAAATTTTAAATTCTACTAAAAATAATCTAGTCTCTCTAAATTATATCGTAAGATGTGTAAAATAAATTATAAGATACCAAAAGTTATTTTGTAAGATACTAAAAATTATTCTATTTTTAATAATAAAATATTATAACAAAAGAAAATATTTTATTATTTTTAAAAATATTTATTTTTATATTTAAAAAAAATTTTATAACTATTAAATTTGGAGCCATTGGATCCAGATAACTACTAGATATTCTTTAGTAAGATCCAGACTCCTTTAATCATGGATCCTACTCGTTTTGTGTTTTAAAACAAAATTAAAAAGATATATATCCATTTAGACACCAATTTTTCAAGGATAGATGACACTATCAATAGCATAGTGTGGGTGGGTGATGGATGTTTGATGGTTAATCCATCTTTAAGTTATGACTCTAGCATAAACTAAATATTTAGTTACGAGAAGAGAGAGCAGCACGTGACCCACATGGCTTTTAGAGAGGTATAATTTTCTATTTTGCCTAACCACACAGCTACATTCAATTAGGTTAATTCACCATGTTTTCTTGAAGGCCTTACCAACTAATGGCGTATAAGCCATGAACAAACCAAGCAAGTAATTATATGAAGGAAGCTTGGGCGAAAAAAATCTAATGGTTGAGAAATATCAAATGA
Source organism: Delonix regia (assembly GCA_037074485.1). NCBI lineage: Eukaryota > Viridiplantae > Streptophyta > Magnoliopsida > Fabales > Fabaceae > Delonix > Delonix regia. Next base: position 1,586,397 of record CM073460.1, on the reverse strand, counting down.
CAACTTTTTAAAAGAATAAAAGAAATCAAGAACATTATCTGTTTCTTTCCCTTATAAATCAAGCAACTAAAATCTAATGATGAAATCAAATGAAAACCCTTTATGGTTTATTCAGTTTCTGAAACTTAAACTCATAAAAAAATGAAACCATGGCTTCTCTATATACATAATACCACTTAACGAATATAAATAAATAAACGAATAAAAGAAATCAAGAACTGCATATATCTTTTTTTCTCTATGAATCAAGTAATTGAAATCTGGTAATGAAATAAAATTAAAAACCCATTATAGTTTATTCAGTTTCTGGAACTTTAGCTCCATCATCCACTGAAGTAGCAGAAGCTAAGTCTGGCTTGATCTCCTCCAATTGCTGAAGAATCTGCTGAACTTCAGGCCTAGCTGCTGGAGATGGATCCACACAATGAAGAGCCAATTTCAGTGTATTAAGCAGCTCATCACCAATAGTTGGTGCATCCCTCATGAGCTCCAAATCAAACACTTCATTGGTCCATTCTTCCTTCACTATGGATGCCACCCACTGAGGCAAATCCAAGCCATTGGTTGGTTCACCAGGTGGTTTTCCAGTTAGGAGCTCCAACATGATTACACCAAGGCTATATGCATCAGTTTTCGTGTTTGGTTTCTTGGTCTTTGTGAGCTCTGGTGCATTATAGCCAAGGCTTCCTGCAGTGGCTATGATGTTGGTGTTTGCTGATGTGGTCATGAGCCTTGAGAGGCCAAAGTCTGTGATATGGGCATTTGTCTGCTCATCCAAGAGTATGTTGCTAGAGGTGAGATTCCCATGTACTATGTTCTCCTGGGTGTGGAGGTAACATAGGCCACGTGTCACTCCAAGGGCTATTCTCATTCTTGTTGGCCAGTCGATGACAATTTCGGGGCCCCTAGCTGTACATGTCACAAAGATATCAGTACCAGAAATCAGAAGCAATGGTAAAACTGACATCTAGTATATTGTAATCTTCATTCTATTATCTTATATGTTCGATTACATCTAAGTTAGCTGCATTTGCTACACTGGTATTTAAGATGTTTAGTGTCATCCAAGCTGTCAGGAACATATGATAATAACATTTTGGGGGCTATAAGACCAAAAACAATAGGAATTTCTCATACTTGAAGTCTTAGCTTTGATAACAATTGTTAAACTAGTGATATAATTTCAATGAGTACCATAATTTTATACTTTAATAGTATCTTATGGATTCATTAAATACTAAATGTGTCACTTCCACAACTGTCAATTATCATACTAAACAATGCAAATCCTAATTACGGTGATATCTAATATTTTAGTATATAATTACTTACCATGAAGGAATGATGCTAGACTTCCTTTGGTCATGTAATCAAAGACCAGAAGCTTCTCTCCTTTTGGTCCCAAGTAGTATGCTCTAAGTGCCAAGAGATTTGGGTGTCTAATTTTGCCAAGTGCGGCAACCTCTGTTTCAAACTCCTTCTGCCCCTTAGTTGTCTTCTCCCTTAACCTCTTCACAGCAACTTGGTTCCCATCCTCTAGTGTTGCCTTGTATGCTGTTCCATAAGCACTTTTCCCCATTATCTCAGCAGTGGCACACAAGAGATCATCAGCTGTAAACACAAATGGCCCATCAAAGTGAACTAGTTTCCCTCCTGCTTCACCTCCTGATTCAACTTCACCACCTTTTTCTACACTTCTAGCAGTAGCAGCAGTAGTAGTGGATGTTTTGGCTTTTTTGCCGTTCTTTTCTTTGGAGGCAGGCCTTTTCCTGATCAAGCAACAAAGCAAAAAGCAGCAAAGTAGAAGAAGAATCACAAGAAGAGCACCAGCTACTATGAGGATTATGTCCTTGGTGCTTAGTTTACGGTGATGTGGCTTCAAAGAAGGTTGTGGGGATGGAGACGGAGGACTCTGAGGTGGGGGTGAAGAAGAAGGGCATGGTTTTGAAGAGATATACCCACAAAGCTGAAGATTCCCGGCAAAAGAGCTAGAATTGAATCTTTTGGAAAGGAGGGATGGGACAAGGCCAGACAGATTGTTGTAAGAAACATTAAAAGAACTCAGATTTGCAAGTTTGGTAAGTGAATCGGGAATCTCTCCCACAAGTTTATTTTCAGAGAAATCAATCTGGGTGATGCCCGAGATGTTGCCAATTGTTGATGGGATTTCACCCCCAAGCTTATTGTTCTTCAAGTTAAGCACAGTAAGGTTTTTTAACTGATCGAAGGTATGTGGAAAGCTACCATTGATGGCATTGTTTGATAGATCAAGAATTTGAAGCCTTGAAAGCCCACCTAGCTCACTTGGAATAGACCCCACAATCTGATTATGGCTCAAAGAAATCTCTTGAAGCACACCCATCTTACTTAAAGAAACAGGAATGGTACCAGAAATGAGATTGTGATCAAGCGTCAAGATTTGAAGTTGGGAAGTTTTGTTTTTTCCCATTCTAGTACCCCAAGAATCTGGGATAGAACCAGAAAGATTGTTGTGTTGAAGAGCAAGAATAGTTAAAGAAGAAGACACAGTCAAACTAATAGGAATGGATCCAGAAAGAGAGTTAAAGCTCAAATTGAGTCTATATAATCTTGTGGAGTTTGCTAAGCTAGGAGGGATAGTACCTGTGAGTGAATTATTGCTGATGTCAAGAGACTGCAGCATTGGGCTATTACCAATGGAAGGAGTAACAGAGCCCGAAAGCCTATTGTTAAAGAGATAGAGTCCTCTGAGATTAGGAAGGAAGCCAAGAGACCAAGGGACAGGACCTCCTAGTAAATTATCGTGTAGACTCAGCTTCCTAAGAGATTGCAACTGTCCGATTTTCTCTGAAATTCGACCCCCCAATCCCTTCCATGGAAGCTGGATTGCAATGACCTGTCCTTTCACGCACTTAATTCCTGCCCACCCACCAGAGCAAGCTCCAATACCACTGTCATTCCAGCTCCTCAGAACTCCTTTGGAATCTATCAATTCGTGCTTTATAGCTTGCAGAGATTGATAATCAGCCTGCGTCACAATCACCCCATCCCACAAATGGCCTCCCGAGACTGGTTGAAATGTTAATGCCAGAGCTTGAAGAACCAGGACGAATAAGACGAAGAAACGAGCAATGGGTCTTACGAAGCAACATTTAGCCACTTCATTGTCATCGGAGAACCGAAAATACGGTGGGTTTGGGGGAGAAATTTCGACATACCGATTACTGTTTCCCATCTACGACGAATATGTTTTTTTGGATCGTCGAATGGTGGGAGCAATAATGGATAAGGAAAGAACACTCTCTGTCTATTGCCTCTTAGCACTAAAGCTCTGTTTCAGAAAGGTAGTGGTGAAAGATGAAGAAGATGCAAGTGAAAAAGAAGAAGTGAGTGAGAGAAAAGGAGAAGAAAGGTTTGGATTCTGATGGGAGCATGTGAGGGTGGGGTTATTGGTTTTTGCAGGGACGGAGAGAGAGAATGAGGAAGGAATGGGTCAAAGCTCGCGTTTTTCTTAAATCGTAACGGCTAGTTTTACTTGTACACATTATCATCTGCATGTAACGGCTTGGTTTCTGAGCATATGGTTTTCGGTTCTCCAACGGCTACATTGCATGATGCGTGTTCAGAGGTGGCCCCAATCCCACGTTCACCACGGTGGTCCAATGTGAAATTACCAAAACAACCTTAAATCAGCAAACTTGTAATGCACTTCCTGCGGACAAAACTGGAAATTTAAATATTAAGATTTAGGTCAGTATTCTTTAGATTCTTCTATCAGATTTTTTTAAACCAAAACTTTGAAGTATAATGTGCGGAGAAATATTTTTTGAAAATATAAAAAAAAAATATTTTTTACGTGTTTCATTAAAAAACCAAACGATAGAAAATACCTTCCATTAACAATTTAAGTTTGATTCTTTTAGAAAATGCTCTAAGATTAAAATCATAAATGCATTAGAACGATTAAAGAGAGTACCCTTTAAATAATCCACACCAGAAATAGCTTGGATAAAGTCTTAAGATACATGCTAATAATAATAATAATAATAATATATTCTTCTTTTAATTTAATTTAATTTTCTTTATCTTCTTAGGAGACATAAAAGGGTATGTAAATTGTAAAAGTGTCTTTATGGTGAAGGGTTGAAGGGCATGAAGCATCATAATATATGTGACGCATGGAGGCATCAACATGACATGGATTGCCCACCAGAAACTTCGATAATGCGTCAACCTGTGACTGCGAGTCACATTATTAGCCAAAACGAGAAAGGAAAAGAACAGTAAAAGCAATTAATTAAACTTACTTTAGGAAATTATTCAGATGTCTCGGTCACAACGAAACTTCAGTAACTGCCTAATTGGCCCCATGTCTCAACAAACTTCAGGTTTATTTTTGAAGTATTTCCACTAAGAAGTGAGAATGAAGGAAATGAGGTTTCATGGAAATGAGGATTCATTTTGATGACGTTAAGCTTTAATCACCAAATTATAATTATTTGGATTTTTTTAATCCTTCGTTGAGATTAATTATTTTGGATCTTTAATAAAACAAATGAATTTCATTAGGTCCCATTTACTTTTTCTTTCTATTACATTTGTACAAGAGAAGTATATAATTTATTATTTAAGTGAATCCCACGAATAAAATTCATCAGGCAAAATTCACCACTTAAGATGAATTTTAAATACTTTACATGTTTATTATTTTTAAATTAATAGTCAATTTCAAAGAAAATTCAAGCTAGCAAAATTATGATGATGAAGATTTATTAAATATGTCAATCTCATAAAATGTAAATAATCTGAATAAATTAACATATAAACAGATAAGACATAATTCATTTATTCTTCATTAATTCAATTAACCCAAAAGTTTCTCAGAAGAGTTAAAATGATACGGTTTAAATATAAATTTTAAGTTATCTTTCTTAGGATATGAGAACAAGAGGACGCAAGATTTATTACTTAAACGACAATCCAAAAGTAATATTATGAATGCATATATTTGGCTTCTCACTAGTGAGTACTGTAATATTTAATTCCTTCACACTCTCTCAATTATTGGAAAGACTAATTTTAATATATTAATTGTAAAATCCTTCTTTTTGGTTATTTTTATTTTCCAACAAGTTGAGAAATTAGTTCAGCCTCCAAATCGAAATCCCCGACATATTTTTGGGGGTTGAGAGATGAACGAAAAAAGACAATGCAACTGAGCATTAAATTCTCAGGCACAAAAATTACAGAACCTGCTTTATGTGCAAAGTGAATAGATATAATGATAGATACAATGTTCATGTGGACTTTTAATGGACTTGGAGGGGGATGGGAATTTATAGAATGGATGGAGAACATAAGATGAGAATCTACAAAATGTCACACATGAACAGCAGACGGATGACAATGGAAGCTAGAGTTAAAGTTACCTATAACTTTGCATACATCAATCAGAAGTCAAGACACCTTGTAACTAGGAACAAATGCAATCATTCAATGCCACTGCAAATTCGTTTGGACACAACAAAAATGAAGATCTTCAATCCACTGGCTGTGAAAGCTATTTGTTCTACAATACATATGACATGCAAAAGATTTTCAATCCAAATTCGTCAAATCAAGTGTCTCAATGTGTGTATACGTAATATTTCTTATCAGACAACTTAGTGATGTAGCTTTTTGGAACGCTCAGATGCAGGAGGTCCAAAGTTGCTCTTATGCTTTTCAAGCAAAATTTTTAGGTGCAACTAAAGTCTGAGGCATCCCAAGTAGTAATGGTGTAGTCATTGTCTTCCATGATAGGCATAGTGATTGATTTTGATTGCATAACAATGATTCTCACGACTTTGTTAGCTTATGTAATCTTTCTAATTATGTAGTGATTGTGTATTGTTTATGTAGCGTTGGCTTTCAATTATAGATAAAACTTGGACTTTGAATTTGAATTCACGTTTACAATTGAATAAGATATATAATTTTATTTAAAGGTTTGATATTGTGTTAATTAACACAATCGTTTAAAAGAACCAACGATTGCCCTACTAATAGAAGTATAATTGCAATCGTTAAAAAAACATTAAAAATAAGGAAGGTTCAAAAATCATTTCATTGATTGCAAATGAATCATTGACCTATTTAAAAAATTAAAGCAATACAATTTATATTTATGAGAAAAGAAAGAAATTTCACGCAAATTCTAACATACATGCATTGCATACATACTGTATTAATTAACAATAGAATATGAGTGAAACTCTTCTCTTTTTTCATAGATATCAATTGTATTGCTTTAATTTTTTAAACTTTATTCGTAGGGCTATCTTAATTAACACAATATGTATGCAATGTTAGAATTTGAGTGAAACTCCTTTCTTTTCTCATAATGTGGATTGTATTGTTTTAATTTTTTTTAAACAGATTAATGATTCATTTGCAATCAATGAAATAATTTTTTAACATTCCTCATTTATAATTTTTTTTAATGATTAACGATTTTTTTTATTCGTAGAGCTATCACAGTTAATTAACACAATATCAAACCTTTAAATAAAATTTTATATCCTATTCAAACGTAACCGTGAATTCTAAATTCAAAGTCTAAGTTTTATCCATAATTGGAAGTACACACTACATAAACAATACAGAATCACTAGAGAAACAGAAACACTACAGAAGCTGACAATGCTGTGAGAATCATCATTCAATCAAAATCAAGAACTATGCACACTATGGGAGACAATGGCCACTCTCGCCGCTACTACTTAAGATGCCTCAAAGACTACAGTTGAGCCTGCAAATTTTGCTTGAAAAGATTCAAACCAACTTTTGACCTCATGCCTCTATGCGTTCAAAAAAACTACCATCATTAAGTTGTCTGATAAGAAGTATTATACATACACACACAGAGAGACACTCAATTTGAAGAAACTGGATTGAAGATCTTTTGCATTTCATGTCTTGTAGAACAAATAGCTTTCAGTCTGATAGCCAGTGGATTGAAGATCTTTATTATTGTTGTGTCCAAACAAATTCTGTCAGACTGAAAGCTAATTGTTCTACAATACATATAAAACGAAAACAACTAACTAGTTTACTTTAATTTGCGAATATGATTCATGAGATCAAGTTATACACTCTCAATGGCCAACATATCAGTGTCAAAAGACTCAACCAAATAACGCAACCATCTAATCCAACTAATTTAGACATCCTTTAGTATATTACATTCCCTAGTATAATATACCATGATATTTAAAATTCTCAAATTATGTTGGACAACTAAACGTTACCAACGAAATCATACAAAGGAATTTTGTAGCATTAGAAAAGTTAACTACTAAAGGATATTGGATCCCATGGTGGTGTACTGACTCTTGACATCTAAGATGCCAATATCAACGGGATATTAGATCTTTTAAAGTTTAAATGATGCGAATAAAAGATTTCTTTACAAAGGACAATAAAACCCAAAATTGCTCATGCAGCTTCATACAGATTCAAAAGAAGAAACACCGTATGAAATCTCTACTAGACCACTTCCCACCAGTACAAAAATTAAGCTCGGAGTAAGCAATCTCAATTATAAGGATCTGAATAACAACATCAAGGCTGAAAACAAAGCAGAGTCTCGGAGGAATTCCAAAGGGCAAAAACAACCTAACCATTTCTTCATAGTGTCCGGTCTACCAATCAAAATCAAAGAGATATAGCTAAAGTTTGATCAAAGCACAGAATAACACTAAAAAAGAAAACTAACTTATAACCACCAAAGCAGCTAGGCAATCCAGGTTTCCATATTACTAGAAGGCGGGGTTATAGACATACAGGCATATATATCTAACATTTAACAATATGCAGATAAATTTTAAAGAACATATCGAGCAAAAATGAACATTTCCACAATGGACTTCGAAAAATCAAATTACAAAATGAATAAAATAATTGAAGAATTAAAACCGGTAGATCCGCCAATAAGAGTTGCAAATCCTATGTAAAACAACACAAAACAACAGAGAACCCTACAAATCCCATATGATTCACCCTATGTATAGGAAAATTAGTTAATACAGATTCATAGAAAGCAGAAGAAGTATTTTTCTGCATTTATTCCACCTTCCAAGTCCTAACATTATATTTCATGGATCAAACGAAGACACAATTACCGCAGTCATCCTCCTAGATCTGGACTCAACGATCTGCTCAAACGCGTGCAGCTACCGTAGGCATGGGAGCAGCATTGGTTGCAGCGCCACGAAGGAATGACAGAAACCCAGTGGCTTGGGAATTCTCCTGTTCATCCAAGAAGAGATCTTCGGGAACCCTGAAGGCGCCATGAGCACAAACAATGGCCACACCCACCATCAGAGCCGAAACAAGAACAGATCCAACATTGGTAAGGAAGACCACAAACACCGTGAGGGCACCCAAGAGGGCCAAACTTTCGAAATCAGAGAAAGTGCGACCAAGAATGACCAAAGGCTGATCAGCGGGACGGAAGAGGTAGAGGAACACCCACGAGGCGAGCAAACCCACGAGCATGATAAGAGAGAACGGATTCGTAAGGAGAGAGACAGCAAGGATCAGAGCAACTATAGCATAATAATTGACACGGAAGTAAGAGTAGTTCTTGCGGATGCGAAGGGTGGCTTCGGAGAAGTTGTCGGGTTTCGCAAAGGCCGTACGGTCAACGAGCTCACCCCAAGGACGGCGCTGCGCTAGGCCATTACGAAGGGAATCGGAAAAGCGGTTAATGAAGACGCGGAAGGCGGGTGTGACCACCGGGGCTTGAGATTCACCGGCGACGCCGCCGGTAGCAGCGGTGGATTGGGAATTGGAGATGGGGAGGACAGGAGGGGCTGAAGAGGACATTTTTGGTTATTGTAAATCAACGAAAAAGAGAGAAGAAGGTGCGTAATTTGTTGAAGAAAAGGGGAATTTGATGGATGAAAATTGAAAATCTAGATTTGGGTTTTGAGGAGAGAATGGAAAATTGATGGTTGAATGCGAATTGCAAAAGGTGTGGAGGGTTTTTGTTCTGTGAATTGCAAGGGAAAGAGAGAGGACGATTGATGGAAAAATAGAAGACGACGTCTTACGTAACTAAGCTTAATGGTTACGGCTTCTACCACCGACAAACGCATTGACGTTTGCGTATTTGAGTCGGTAGCTCCCCACTCGTCGTTTACGATGGCACGCGAATTTGCGATGCTAATTCAGTGCATCGTTACCGTCGTTTACAATGCTACACGTATCTGAGAGTTTTTTTTTTTTTTTTTGCCAAAACATGTAGACTCTAAATTTCTTAATTTTAAAAATAAATAGATATTCATCAAAATTTTAGTCCTCTAAGTAGAATTTTGAAAGAGGAATTTCATTTACACGCTAACTTTTTTATTAATATTTTGACCGTTAAGTGAAAAGGTATGAATTAAAAACTAGAAAATTTTTTAAAGCCGAAAGGTAAAAATTTATGGAATTAATATGTGATTCTTAAATATTATATATAAATAGTTCAAGTGTAAAAATTAGTTTGTTAATATAATTTTTATTTTATAATTTAATTTTTAATTGATTACATAATTTGTTAAGGTTTAAAATTTGAATCTTCTATTTTAATAGTATACACAAGTATATATATTCGTCAAAATAAGTACAATTATAATTTATCTTTTGTTGCAAGTACAACTAATGTATTATTTTTTAAAAAATATATCAATTATTTTGATGCAAATTTTTGCAGTATTTTAAGCTGAATTATATATATGATCAAGGCAATTTAAGTTAATAATATGGTTATCTGCATAAAGGCAATTTATAGATACTATAGGGAGAAGAGAATATTTATAAAACAAATGTAAAGAAACATGAAAAAATATAAAATATTATAAAACAAATAAATTTATATTATAATGTGAAAAATTAGAAACACCTCATAGAATGTGAAAAATTGATACTCAATGTAAAGTAAAACAAAGAAAATATAAAAAGAAGAAAAGATATTCAAAACCCTATAAGAAATATAAATTCAAAAGATATCCTAAGAATAAGTTTAAAATCTATTATTATAAGCCAAGAAAATATTTTAAGAAAAGAAGAAAAATTAATTATAAGAAAAACCCAAAAAAAGCCAATGTTATAATTGTGGACAATTAGGTTATATATCTCTAGAATGTACAAAACAAAAATAAAAAATAAAAAAATAAACAATGGATGTAATGGAAATAGCTAAAGATTATGTATTATAACCAATAGAATATTATACATTGCCAAAAAATGAAATAAACATAGAATGATCAAACTTAGAAATATATAAAATGACTATAGAATTAGGAGAATAAAAAAGTAGTTTAAACAAAAATCAACTAGTTCAAAAAATACTGAATATGATTATATAGAAAAAGAAAATGAGATTAATATAATACAAGGAGAATCTAGTAATCAATAACTAGATGAAAGTTAGGAATATAAAAAACACGAAGAATAGAAAATATTGAAGAAGGGATAGTAGTACGAAAAATGCAATTTAATCAAAAGAAATATGATAAAATAAAAAACAAAGAATTAGATTTAACAACTCAATACTTAAAATAACAAGGAGTAATAAAAATAAATAGGAAAAATGATAAAATCTAAAGAAAAAGAAAAATATACTTGTGTAGTATTATGAAAGAAACATCTAATATAAGCTACAAAAATAAAAGGAATACTAAGAATACCATTAATAAATAAGACATCAATAGAAAATGAAATAGGAAAATTATCAATAAAAGATGAGATAACAAAAATATATATTCCACAAGTACAACTATTAATAAAAGCCTATTTAAAATAGGAATAGATATACCAATAAAGTTATTAATTACTAATAATAGAAGTATTGATAATGTGCCTAATAGTATATTAAGGGTATTAAATGGAAATTTAATATACCAAACACTAAAATTTACAATAACTACTAATTTTACTATATCCAAAGTAGAGATGAATATAACACAACATTAGTTATATACCACAAATTAAAAAGAATAAAGATGCCACTAGGAAATAGAATAATAAGTATAATAGGAATTGTAGAACTAATATTTTCTAATAAACATAAAATATATAAGAAAAATCAAAGTTAAATAACAATAGAAAATAATTTTATGCTAGTATTAGAAAAATTATCTATGGATATAATAAGAATAACTATACCAAGATAACTACAAATAGAATTAGATAACACTAGAGACATAAGCCAATCTGAGAATCCTAGAAGAATAGAATATGACAATACAATAGGAAGAAGAATTATTAAAATAAATACGCCAACAAATATTAATATAAATATTACCCTAAAATGAAGTATAGAAGATTATAGACCTATGACTCTTAAGATCAATGAGCCATTTATTATGAAGGAAACATATTAGCAAAATTGTCAATAACTTCCAATTTAGTAGAATTCAACAAGAAAACCCCAGAAATAGATTTAACAAGACAAAATGAAGATTACATGTTAGTTGAAGTAAATAAGAAAGAATATTGAAAGAAATAATAGAATTAGTAGAACCATATCAAGAAAAAAGTATTATACAATTAGAATATACTGATAATAATATTCAAATAGATGAGGAAGGAACAAAAATTGAGACTTTATAATGCATATAAATGAAATGAAAAAATATGATTTAATAAAAAAAATAGATCAAATTATTGCTCATCGACAATGATATTAATAAAACATAATATAAAAAGAAGAGAAAAATCAATAATAGTCATTAATTACCGATTCTTGTTTACTTTATCACTGTCCATATTAATTTCATTTTCTATGTGTCCAGTCTATTGTCATTTGCCCTAATTATTTTCGAATTTCTTCTTCTTTTCCCATTCTTTCTTCAATTCCATCTTGATTGAAATCTTCAATTATTTGCATCATATTGATTTGTTTATTTTTCTATTTGAAATTAAAGGATTCAATAAATCCTTATAAGTCTAACTCTATTTGACAAGTTATTTCCATTTCTTCAAAGTCTTTCTTAGTTAGTTTTTTATCTTATCGTCATCATATATTTGTTTTTGTTCTTATTACGTGGTTTTACTTATGATGCTATTGTTTAGTTCTTCTTGTTTATCTTTTTTTATAATTTCATCAAATGTTGTCCAAAGATTATTATTTATTATCTTTTGTCCTTTATGTATCCTTTCTGCTAATACTCGTGTTTCATGAATACTGTCATTTATATGTTGTTCTTTTATTTCTTATTTTGTTTTTTTTTCAAATAGCACTTCTTTCATTAGTTTCATCATATTTATTTCTTTTCCTTGTTTTATTTCAACTATATTATTTTTGCCTTTTATTCCCATAATTTTTCCTATCATTTTTATATAATCTTTTATTTCTTTTATATCTATCTTCACTTCTTCTAATTCTACTTTTATTTCATATACTTGTTGTTATAATAGTTTCCTAATTCTTATAATCTTTTAACTTTATTTCCGAGTTTTTCCTTTTCAATTATTTTTCTAGTCCTCCAGGTAGTTTTCTATTGTTTCATCTAAATCATATACATCTAAATCATCTTTTATATTAAGGTTAATATAGCATCCTAATTGTTTTATTAAAAATATATTTGTCCAATTTAATTGATTAAATGTATTATCTTCTTCCCCGTCTAAAATAAATATGGTGGTTATTAGATATTTATTTTCCATAGGTATGTAAGAACTATTAGGTAATTTATTTTTATCTATACAATATGTAGGAGGTTCTATTTTATTTAATGCATCCATTAAAATTTTCAAATTAATGGAATTAAACAAGCAATATTATAGAGAAGCTGGAACTGAAACTTCAAGATTAAATTAGGAGATTAAGGTTCATGATTTCCTTCCATCATAACCATATTATTGATTCCAAACATCTTTTTTGTAAGTGATATTGTTAAAACAAGAGTATAAATCTAAAAAATCCCTTACAACCAGTAGTTCTGCAACTTTAAATTTTCAACCTTGATACAAATAACCATACTATTAACTTATATTGCCTCGATCAAGAATAATATATATATATATATATATATATAATTTATCAAATCCCACTGTCAAAAAGTTGACAAAAAAAATTCCCACAGTCAAAAGAAGTAGTTCATTTTAATGCTATAATTTTTTGGGACACAAAGTGGCTTGATTCGAATCTCTAAAATTTATTAGATAACTCAAAAGATTTCAATTTTTGTCCCCTTTATTATTCAAAAACAAAAATTAGAATGCTTAACTGAATCGGAAATAAAGTTTCCAACTTAGGTGCAGAAAATGAAGAAAAGTAAACCAAGAGGGATGCAACAATTGCATGTACGTGTGACAAAAAGTCTCAAGTATGAGAATCTTGTGATGGGACGCACATTTAAACAATTTTTGGTATATATACACTAATTTTTGTATTTTTAATTATTTTATTTATTATTTATATTTATAATAATTAAAAAAATTATTTAACTTAAAAATAATTCTACTCATTACATATTAATCTTCTACTTGTTTAAGACTTAGACAATATAATAGAATTACTTTCCAAATACTTTAAAACTGTTATTAGATTATAATAGAGAATGAGAAGTGAATATTAAGAAAATTAAGATAATTAATTTGTAAATTATGATTAAGGATAAGGATAGGAATTAGAATTATTTAATTGATTTTATTTTAATTTAGGTAAAATTTTTAGTACACTTACAATTTTAAATATACCAATACACTCAATTATAATATAGAGACATAATTATAATATTATTATTTTTTATATTGATATTATTATAATTATGCTCCCACATTATAATTAGGTACACTAATATACTTAAAGTTATAAATGCACCAAACATAACACCTTTAATTTAATTATCTTTTCATTAAAATTTTTTTTTAGAATTAACTTACCTTATTAAATATTATCTATTATGACTTAAAGAACTTATTGTAAAATTTTTTATTTGAATATTGATAATTTTTATAAATTTAATTAAAATTTATTAAATAATATAACAAAGAGTTTTAACTTCAAATCTAATTATATATATATATATATATTAAATAAATCTATTTTTTTTAACTTTTATAGAAAAATTTAAAGCCTACGTAAAGATATGCAGATATTTGTATCCCACCATGAAATGGGAAAAAAAATAAAATCTCACCCCACATAAAAAAATGGGGATGAAGATATAATTAAGGGTGGGATGCAAAATTCCTACCACTAATTACATGCTGCACACCAATTCAAATGCGCAAAAATCAAGAAAACGCTAAAGAAATTGAAAATTTTACTGACTCAATTTGCGTGATATGTTGGAAGGCGATGACGGTGATATTTTACAATAGAGAATATTATATTTCAATTCCAATAATTTTATTTAATTTTAATTTAGTATTTGTAATTTAAATTTTTATAATTTAAAAATATTTTTTTAGTCCTTACTATTAAAATTTTTTTAATATTCTATTAAATTTTATTGATAAATTAATTTTATATTATCTTAATACTATAAATTTGCATAATTTATATTAAGGTAAATAAAAAAAAAGATAATAAAATAAAATAAACTCAAATATATAAAATAAAATATAGATAAAAAAATGACAAGATTTAAATTAAAATTATTAAAAGTCTAAGAACCAAAAACATAAATAAAAATTAAGTGAAAGTAACCTTTAAGTCTTAGACACACATAATGTTAAATTATATGTTTATTCACTGTGGTTCTTTGATACATACACTGTATAATATAAATTTCTATGATCAATCACAATCATAATCAACTCCGCTTAATATAACATATAATTTTGATTAAATTTGATTTCATGAAGAATAAATAAAAAAGATAAATTCCAATCTTACACCGTAAATTGCTCTTTCTCCTTTTTTAACATTAGCCATAAATAACATTCAAATTTTATCAAGTCCAGTACTGTCAAGACTTCTTAAGCAACATACCAAATGGTCTTGAGATTGAGTCGTGAGAGGCTCGTGTGTTGCAAATTTTAAAGAAAATTATGTTAAAAAAAATGAAGTTTTTGAAAAATTATCGTTAAATTTTGTTTAAAAAGTGTTAAATGTTTTTAATATTAAGATTTTAGTTTTTAAACTTTTAGTATTATAATTCTAGTACATAAACTAATACAATGCCATTGAACAAATTGAATATCTTCTTATTTAAAAAAATTATACGATGTTAGATATGATAATTTTTTAATAGTAATATTTTAAATCTGGAAGCATATCATTATTTTAATAGATAACTAGCACGATATTGCAGATTGTTTCTCGTATTAGAAGCCACTCAATTGTTTATCAAAAAAATAATATTTGATAAATAAAATTTACTATGTTATTATCTTTTATACATTATAATAATTTTTCAAAAATTTAAATATATATTAAAATAATAATAGAATCCTCTCCATAAAGCAAGATATAATAGTATCCATTTTATATATACGATATATTTAAGATAAAACCTTTAGTACAGTTATAAAATTAATTATACTAGTAAAATTATTATATAATACATTAAAAAAATATGCAATAATAACATATGATATTACGTTAATTATATGCGAACTTAAAATAACATGTTGTCTTTATATTTTGACTTCATTATTTTTTATTATTTTAACTTATCAGCCCAATTTTTTTTTTGAAAATTTTAATTTATTCTCTTTATATTTTATTTTTTAACAATCCACGTAAAAATATTAATTTATAACTTTGCTAACTTACTTCTATATTTTATTTTTCTAATAATTTCATAACTTTTTAATTTTATTCTTATTTTTAATTTATAAACTAATGTTCAGTAGTTACAAAAAATTAAAAGATAGAAGGGATAAAAAATGTTTACAAATTTTTGAATTCATAAATAAAATGTAAAAATATTGAAATCAAATAATAAATACAACAAAACATTTTAAAGTGACATACAATTAACATATTTTAATATAATATTATCACATATTCTCCTATATATATCATATAGTGATTACACCGATATAACCAATTTTATAATTGTATCAAAGATTTATATTTAATTGTTTCTCATATTAATAATCATTCAATTTTTTTAAAGAAAATGATATTTGACATATAAAATTTAATATATTATTGCTTTGGATACATTTTAATAATTTTTTAATAAAATTTTTTGTACACCCAGCTATAACATAAAAATATAATTACAATATTACTATTTTTGAATTGATATTATTACAATTATATCCTTACATTATAATTAAATGCATTAATATACTCAAAATTCTAAATGCATTAAATATAACACATAATTTTCTTATATATATATATATATATATATAACCTTTGTCATTAGATTAAATAAAATTATTAAAAGGATCCTACGTATAATAGTTTACCTAAGGCCAATCGATAGGATCATATCCTAAAGGGAACGGAGAGGACTCTCATCATTTAAATATATCTATATATATATATATATATATATAAAGGAAAAACAGCATTATGAATATGGTTGTTAGCGATAATAATACTCCCTGCTTTTAATAAATTTGTTCATTCTATATTCAGGGAAATTTTACCTCATCGGACATTCCTTTTTGGTATTTCTAACATCTACTTATGTACATATCCAAAGTCTTTTTAACCCAGCATTAATAAAATAATAAAATAAGGACACAACCTAGTGTTTTGAGAAATTCTCTCTGACATGATGCTAATTTCCAGCCATTACTTTGTGACCAATTTACATATAGAGACCATAATTCCAACTATAGGAAAGGATAAGAAGTCAACGCCAGCCATTCTATTAAAAAATCAGAACAATTATAAACTCACAGCAAAAGGATCTAGGTCATGTCTTTCATGAAAGTAGAATTTTAAAGCATAGGATCCTCATTTTCCCTAACAGTTAATCACGCTACAATGCACAATGTCCTGCTAACATCATCCGAAGGCATAAAAGCGGTTAGAAAGCAGCACATAAACTGCATTCAATATCAAGGTACCACAACCAAATTAGAATGGAACTTATAATGTAGACCCATTCCATCCAAAGTTCGAACCCTGCAGAACAGGAAAAACACAGTTACCATCAAGTTGCAGTAAACATTAACAATACAATAAATGGCCATAAAAGCAGAAATTTAGAATATGTTTGGCAGTCAAAAGGAGAAGGAAAGGGAAAGAATCCAAGGAAAATGAAAGGGAAAGAGAAAATTAAATGATAATTTTTCTTTCCCTTGTCAGGGGAAATTCTCTCCTTCAGAATCCTCCAAATTATGGAACTTAAAAATATAAAGGAAAGAGAATGGTGGAAGGTTAGTTGAAAATTCTTAACTATCCTCCCCCCATTAAGTAGCCCCAAACAAGAGAAAGATTCCAATGAAACCTTTCCTTTTCCTCTGTTATTCCTCATCCAAACATACCCTTAATAAAAGGGCAGGGGGTGTCAAGAGTTAATATCTAAATAAAATAGGTAGGATTTTTAAGTACAGCAAACAAGAGCTATGATAAGTGTTGGACAGTAAGGATTTATTTACATGATCTAGTGCTGGTGTAAAGCATGCAAACACTGTGCAAATTCTTGACTCTGATGGGCCTAGACAAAAAGGAAAAATGCAATAAGAAAAAAAATATGCAGGGCAGGGCAATGACCCTTTTTTCAATACAATGTGGAACTTCAAACACTTGCCTTAGTGTCATAGAATTTTAAGAAGAACCGTGATTTGGGCACAGATAACTTGGTTTCAAGAATTGACGCAACTGCAGCACTAAGTTTCTTGTTCACATCAGGGTTAAGACCACCAATGGACACCAATTCACCATAGGCTGCAGGCTGCTCAGACCCACCAAAAGATATGGGTATTGATCCTTTCAATACAACCATCACATACTGCAAATCAATAACAAGCAGAATATAAAGGCTTTAGAACAAGTCAAAGCAATGACATATTATAGGTTAGCAGAAATATCAGACTAGTTCATATTTAATCGAGCCAGATAAAAGTCATGTATTTATTTAAAACACCATAGTCCCACCATTTTCTTAAAAGCATCCTTCTTGTTTACTGAAGAAGCATGTGGGTTTAAAAGTAACCGCTGGATACATAGCATAATGTAACAACTTAGTATGCATGGCCAGCAGGTCATTCAGGGAATCTAACAGAGTAACTCACTAGAAGTCATGTTCATCAAAGAATTTACTGCTTTGAAACAACAGTTTTTCTCAAAGCGATCTGATTTGGACATTAGTTTCCCCTTATAGAAAAAAACAGCATATTGGCCAGCTCTAAATTCATTGGAAAATAACTAAATTGACATATCAAAAGTTCAAAGCAGAGAGACATAGAGAACAACTTTATTGATGCTAGGACATGAAGAACACAAAACAATACCTGCTATCACTCCATCTTTCCAATCAAGTAACAGAGAAAAGCATTTCGCCTCATTCAGAGCTAAACGAGGTCTTGATCCTCCCAAATTAACCAAATGACAATATAAATTTGCTTCCAGATTTTATGGATTACATTGTGAGAATATGACACAGATTAAGTTAAGTACTTTATAATCACAACTATCTGTTGCAAGCTATCAACACAA
Source organism: Delonix regia (assembly GCA_037074485.1). Classification (NCBI taxonomy): domain Eukaryota; kingdom Viridiplantae; phylum Streptophyta; class Magnoliopsida; order Fabales; family Fabaceae; genus Delonix; species Delonix regia. The sequence continues at coordinate 1,567,811 of CM073460.1, read as the reverse complement.
TCACATATTATCACAGAAAACCTGAATCCTTTATTTTGCAGGTAAACTAAGAGGGACAAGTTATTTGCATGAAATAACATGAGGCAGAGAATCGGATACTTGTAAGTCGTAGTCATTGAAGCTCAACGTCATTGATTTCCCTTACAATTTAATAGCAAGTATTCAAATTAAATGGCGCCAAGGTCAATTCGACTATAGCAATATTACCCAAGACTTAAATCACAATTCAACACACGTAAATATACAAAGAATTGATAAGCCCGGTAGCCCTCTATGACAGTATCTGAACAAAAATCTCAGGTCCCAGATATAAGAAAAACTCATGCAATTCGTCGCTATTAGGTTATCCAATAGAAAAATGACATATAGAGAAACTTTTATCAGAGTCAACAGTGGGATGCTAACTTGCAACATATAACTACATTTGCTGATTCTATCAAGGAACTTGATAATAGACCCTACTAATCAATGAAAGAAAATAGGCTAATTTCACCAAGAAAGAGAAATTTCAGAAACAAAGAAGCATATAAAGAAAACAGTAGAGAGAGAAATAAAGAAATGGGGTTTCCGTACAGACTCAGGTTTGCCGATGAGCTTGGCGACAGTGGAGGTGGCTTCGGAGAGTACTGAAGAGATGTCAACACCGTCGAGGTTGACGTTCGTGGAGAGATTCAGGCAAGGCATCTTCTCACCGGCTCTTCTTCCGCTCTCGGGAAACCCTTTGAGTTCAGTCCCTGGCGAATCAGCAAGTTCGAAGCTTCTCCATCCGGGATACTAGAGAAGAGAAACTATTGGCAAACTCCCCAAAATGCCCTTTGCCAAAAGGAAACCTCTATCTTGGTTTTGAGATCTGGCCCAACAGAATCAAGTCAAGCCCAAAAATGCGGAAAAATGGGCCAAGCTCGTAAGAAAATGTCTTTGACTTGACCATAACAAAATTGAAAAAGACATTTAGTAAAATTTTATTTTAATTTTTCATACATATATAAAGTATCTCTTAATTTAGTTTTTTTATAAATTTTTAATTAAATTTTTAAAATAAAATTTATTAATTTGGTCTCTCACAAAACTATATCATTAATATGATCCCTCATAAATAAAATTATTATCAATAATATTTTTTTAAAATATTTTATTTTAAAATATAAAAAATATTATTGATAAAAATTTTATTTATAAAATGTCAGACTAATACCAGCACCCATTTGCCAAAACAAGCAATCATTCCTAAAGAAGAAGAAGAAAAAAAAAAAAGAATAAGAAAACCATTTTAGCGAGATTGGCTCTTATCTTACTTTAATTCATACTGGGAAATAAAGAATTCAACTCATGAGTCTCAACTGCACTAAAACATCACAATTGTACAAGTCAAGCACAATGATCATATTATACTACGGTCTACTTTTGGACCACATTGCCATCATTACTAACTTACACCTTTATGGGTGGACCACCAATAAAAATTGAGCTAGAATACGAAGATAAAGCATCCTTGATCCCTCTCTTTTTTTTTTTTTTTTTTTTTTTAATTTCACATGTTGTCGAGAAATAACTACAACATGAATTATCTACTTAATTGATTTAATGCAATTGGTTTAATATTTGAGAAGTTCAAAAATTTATTTATATATCTAAACAAAAATTTGTTTTACAAATATTGATGTTTAATTTTTTTTAAAATTAATTTTTCCTTTAAAAGTTATGTTTATACAAAAATAAAAAATAATAATTATTTTTTTGAATAAACTATGTAAATGATAAAAATTAATTTTTAAAGAAAAATTTTCAAACATAAATTATAATAATAAAAAATTGTATTTTACTAAAATAAATTTTAAAAATCAAATTGACCTAAAATTATATTAGTTCAACCTCAATTCAAACATATAAGTCTAGGTTTATTTTATTTAATATAACAAAATATTTAAAAAATTACAAATTTAAACAATATTCTACCCAACACCTACAACGTGTGTGTGGGTGTGTGTATATATATTTTAATCAATTTAATATGTTAACAAAATTTAAAATCTAAATAAGATTCTATTCATTTTAGATTGTGTCACTAGATGTTTGAGATATTAATTTGGCTCTTATTATTACAAATAGATTTTAGAGAAAATTGTACTTACTTACCTTCGCCACCAATTGCAATGTCTCTCTACATTAAGAAAATAACAATCAAGTCCATTATCTAAAACTGAATTTTTTTAAATTGTGTAATATTATTACAATAGCCTTCATCTTATTTCATTTATGTCCCTTATATCCGCATCTTCAGTCTGTGACTTTCAAATTTGAAAGCTATAACACAATATATTAATTTTATACTTTTTTAAATTACAAATATGATAAGCATTAACTAATAATAATATATAATATAATTTAAACTTGATATATTTATTTGCAATAATTATAATATTTTTAATATATTAAGATTTGAGCTCTAAGACCAAATATTCTTGCTATACTATGCATGTTTAGAAACATAGAATCATGAAGTCAACATAATTTCAAAAGACGTAGTTGAATGTTGAAAAATGAAAAAAAATATGAGTGGAGAGTTAGTTGGAGTACATTTAGGTATAGTTCCATTGAGTCAATGGTCTGCGCCCTGTTCACTGCGATAAGTCCATGGAGAGGAGGAAGAGGAATTCTGTAATTACCTCAATACCCTTCATGTCGTTCCCAAACTGTTACCTCTTTGATTTTGGACTACTAGGAGAGGTTCGTTTCTTGACTTGACCATCACGGGTGATTCAAATCGCATTCAGTTTTTAAGTTACTTCTATATATAGATGAACTAGATTTGGATAGATTTCTTTGTATTTTTATTATTGGATTTTTTTAAAATCAATATATAATAAGTGTATGATTAATCGATATAATATAAAATATGTATAATTTAATTACAAATTATACAATTATTTATAAAAATTATATACACATGTTGTGATATTATATTTGAATTGAAAAATATAATAACAATTATGTAATTGCATATAACTTTTTTTTTGTCATTATATATAATCTAGTTCAATTCTACTTAATATTTTTATTCTTAGTCAATTACTCCCACTTAATTCTAGCACACTTGAAACCTATAAAATAACCCTAATCCTAGATTAGGATTAGGTTATGTTCCTTCTTTAAACACGACACTGAGGCTACTATATTTATTTTAAATTAAAAATTTTTTTTATTAAAATAAATACAAAAATATTTAGCTCATTTTAAATGCATACATTTCCTCAAGTTGTATTTTTCCACAGGAACAAAAACTAGCGCAAAATTAAATGAAGTAGGAGGCAGAAGATATCATTAAAAATGTATGCTTGTACATCAATAGGTACAAATATTCGCTTTTTAAAATGTAGTACGAGTCTTTATTATTGACTTTACAGGCAGACATGGTCATTAGTGGAACGAAACTTCTAACAGACAAGTTGGAAGGCAGGAACCTAACTTCGCATACATACGTCAAGTTGAACATAAGGAACATTTGTAATACGACACTATTAAAAAAGGAAAAAATTTAAATTTTAAATAATTTTAGTCAATTTTGAATGACGAGAAAAGAATGATGATTTAGCAGCAAAATTTTATATATCATATACGAGTAAAGCACTATTTTAGAAAGGAATACTTTTTTTTTTTAGTAAATTAGGAATACTATTTTAGTTAGAGTGTACATACCCCATATATATATATATATATATAAATGATATTTTAAAAAATAGTTACATTTTTTAAATATAAATAATTTTTATTAGTATAGGATATTTTATTTATTAAATATAAATAAAAAATTCTTTTTTATTTTGTAAAAAAATTTTAAATTTAAATTTGTACATAAAGAAATTTTTTAAAAAAATATAAATGACTTGACACAGGTTATGTATTGGGTTAAATGGGATTAGATCCCATAATTAGGCTGCATTTATTAGCCTAGTGTATAACCTAAATCGAGCCATAAGTTGAGGTCAAATTCAGTTTGATATTAGGTTTGTCGACTCCTAATTTTAGCTCTTGTTTTTTAATTTATTCTTTTACTTATTTTTATTGTTAATTTGGTCTTTTATTAATTTTTATTTGCAATTTAATCTCTCATTTATTAGTTTATTTACAATTTGGTTTTTTATTAATTTAAACATTAGTACATTTAGTCCCTGAATTTTGATTTAATTTAGACTAAATATGTTAACATTCAAATTAGTAATAAACTAATTTGAAAATCAAAATTTGTGAACAATCAAATTGAAAGTGGAATATTGAGTGAGAGACTAAATTAAGGAGAAAATAACTATTTTAATCCTTTGCTTTTTGCATTTGTGTTATTTTAGTCTTTCACAATTTTAAAATACTAAAATAGTTCTTAAAATATTCAACATAAAGTCTCGTCAAGTCAATCATAATTCTTTTAAAAAATTATTTATTATTAATATTAATTTTTTTTAGTAACCATTTTAAAATTACAAATTTGTCAATAATAAGTGAAAAATAAAAAAAATAAAATGATCATATTCTCTTAAAATTAGAATAAAAATACGTAAATGATCCAAAAAATATTTTACTTTTTTGTATTCCATTAGAGAAATTTATCCAAGACATGTAATAATCAAAATCCATTTTGCATGCGAGTCCAATATCACTTAATAAAGACGATCTTAACAGTCAGGATCTTTTCCATTACCGAAGAAGATCTTGCAAGAAAGAAGCTGTAAAGGGAAGTGGAAAGCACCTATTATAATAAGACCCTCACGAAACGTGTAAGAGGATCTTATTCTTAAATACCATTACAGTTTAGGGGTACTACGAAAAACAGTTGTGTCAAAGACTTTGAGAAAGAATCTGGTTCTCGGGACAGAGAGTCTGGACTGCAAGATGGTGCCAAGCGTAGCAATAAGCTTCCTCTTCACTTCAGAGTTTATGCCTCCCATGGAAACTATCTCAGCATAAGCAGCTGGTTCCTTGTTCCCCTCGAATGATATAGGCACTGACCCCTTCAGTATCACCATCACAAACTGGAACAACAAAATCACCAATGCACACAAATCATGTCTCATGTTTTTTTTTTTTTTTTAAATTAAACCAACAATTAACAGATCTCTTCCAATTATCTTGGAACATTAAATCTAGATTAGCATATGTGAAACATTTTTCAAAATATAAAAATTAAAATTTTTAAATAGGATATATTAATATTTTAGATATTTTGTGTACAAAATAATTTTTTATTAAAAATAGTCTAATAACATATCATCAAAAGACATAAAACATTAATATATCTAATTTTAAGAAATACTTGACTTTTATCTATTAAAAAAGTCTTTACATTCTAGATCCAATAACTTTAATTATTTGTCAAAAAATAATTCTTTTGTTACTAGACGAGATTTATGCTCGTAAATTAAAACTAAATCAGCCTACTCATTTTCAAGAACTAATTAATTTTAGTTTAGTTGTTATTTAAACATTAAAAATGAGGGTGACCAAGGGCTAACGGTAGACAATTTTTTTGTATAGTAAGGAGAGGTAATAGTTAAAGATTTGTATAGTAAATAAGGAACATGTGGTGTAGTATGTGGAGGAATGAAATTGAGATTTCCTTGGGACACTGTAACGGATAGTGCTAGTGGAATAATGTATGGTCCCAAGCAAATGAGGGGCAAATGGATGGTGGGCGAGGGTCTTTTGGGTCCATTACTTCATGCTCAAGTGCACTTTACAGTGGCAGGCATCCCACTTTTGTTTTGTGTCCTTTCTTTTTCTTTTCTTTTTTTGTAATATTCCACGTTCGTCTCTCTATTCATAATATATGAGGAAAAGGATGGAAGGATCCATACTCTTTTAGCAGCTAGGATTCATATGACTTTTTCGTCGATAAAGATTTCACTACAAAAATTTAGAAAGATATTTTTTTTACATACTTTTAATAATTTTTCTTAAGTTAGATTATTAATTTATGACTCATTCCAATTGGTAATTACAAGACAAAAACACAACATTTTTCCTCTCATAAAATTATTCTCTTAACTCGATCCATTGTGTGTGTGTATATTTATATATATATATATATATAGATTTTTTTTTTTAATTTAGCACCACATAAAGAATCCTTATCAATAATACTTTTTATATTTGTAAAACTAACAAATTTATTTGTCTGATATTAAACTATGAGATATTCATATTAAATTAATGAGATTAAATTTAAAAAAATGAAAATTTATAAAGAATGAAAATAGAGTTCTTTATTTTTTTTCCCTTTTTCTGCCATCAAACTGGAGTTCTAGTGTGTAGAGAGAGAGAGAGAGAGAAAAGTTGTCAAATTCAAAGTTTATTACAATTTACGCTTAAGGAAGGCTTTTAGGTCAGAGGGTTGTGTACAATATTGTAGCAGGAGAAAGCTGAAAGCCCATCAACTTTAAATGCATCCAAAATACCAGAAAATAAAAAATCAATGAATATGAATGAATCTGAGAATTATCAATTATTAAAAAATTACCCCCATAAACACACCCTCTCAACAAAGGTATTCAATTGATTCCCACACAATTTATCATTTGAGTTTTGCCTTAATAATACTGCAGTTCTCTCGATAACTCATCATCCAGAAATTCAGATTCAAATCAGAGCCAAACTCGGACAAAATTCTCGGAAGAAAAATACAGAAATTAACAGAGAGAGAGAGAGAGAGAGAGAGGAGGGGCATACTTTTTTGGGTTTTCCGATGATGGAGGAGACGGCAGAGGTAGCCTCAGAAAAGATGGGATCGGTGTCGATTCCGTCTAAGTTAACGTTGGTGGAGATGTAAAGGCAAGGCATGTTCTTGTCTTAATTTTCTGTCCCTTTTTCTTGATCTCTGCTTCTGCTTCTTCTTCTTTCGGTGATTGAAACTACTGAGAACCCTCAAGTGCAGTGCCTATATAAGAATCAGAATCCTCTCTTGTTCACGCGGAACAGGAGAGGGTCCTGTTCTTTTTTTTTTTTAATATATATTATAATTTTAAAAATTAATATTATATATAAAAAATATTTATAATTTTTTAAAAAATTTAATAATAATTTATTTTTTTTTTAAAAAATCCTCCCCTGCGCAGGAGAGAGAGTCTGCTCGCCCGATACATATACAGCCAGTACAAAGGTCTTACTGTTTTGGACAACCGATTGGATGGTAGGCGAAGCTTGCAAAAGCAGCTTCACCACTACTTTCAGCTTTTTCAGTTTTTGGAGAATGCCCATTAAAATAAAATGTTTCAATTGACTTTTTTTTTTTTTTAATTGTTTCTTTTAAAGTATTACAGTGTATTTGTGTTTGGGATAACAATATTTAAATAAAGTTTTGTGTGCTACTATAAAAATAATTGTAATTTGATCATTAAATGTTATATTAAAAAAAATATATTGTAATTTGATCATTAAATGTTATATTAAAAAAAATATATAGTAATGATGTGTTATATGATGTTAATTGTACGTTAATTTAAAATAATTTATTATATTTATATTTTAATTTTATTATTTTTAAATTTTATCTATGAGTCTAATTTTTTTTAATTTTTTAATTTACTTTATTTATTTTTGATTTTTCAGTAGTCTATACGAAAATATTAATTTATAATTTTGTTAACTCACCTTTATACTTTTTTTATATTTTTAATAATTCCACAACTTCTTAGGTTTCTTTTTATTTTCAATTTATAAACTAATATTTTGTGACCTTATTAAAAATTAAAAAGTAAAAGAAATAAATTTAAATTTTAAAAAAATTTGGATTCATACATAAAATGTAAATTTAATAAATTATTTTAAATTGATATACAATTAATATATAATTATTATATATCTTTTTTTTAAGTATGTCATATATTAATTGTACGAATACAAATAATTTTATAATTACGACAGTTAATATTTGATATAATGTGATATACCATTATTTTGAGAATGAATACTCTTCAGTTTGGATTAGAATTGCACAAATGAATTAAAGAGAAATAAAAAATTAATAAAAACTGAGCGAGACGAAATTGGAGAAAATGTCTTTCTACCTGGAAACCCAAATCCTTCATGTTTCCAATATCTGCATGTAAAACTTTGATTGACTCCCAAGTTGAAGGGTAGATTGCATAGCATTTCAGTGAGTTTATTCTCTGCTTAATTTGACTTCAATTAGTCTTTTGGACATTTATAATAATCACAATTTCCTGTGCTGTGTACTTTCTTATCTTCTAGAATTGTCAAATGTGTTTACCTCACCTGAATTGATTGTATTTTGATAAATAAAACACTACATTTTTTTTTCATTCACTTTTAAATTTAATTTTATTTTCATCTTTTGTAAATTAAAAGTTTTAAAGTAATTTTACTTTTGAATTTAATCTCATTTTAATACTTTACAAATTGAAAGTTTCAAAATTCATTTTACAAGATTTAGTTCAAAGAAATCCCTCTATAAATAAGACTAAATTTAGAAAATGAAGGATCATTTTGAATCAAATACTAAAAAATAGAAGATGATTTTGAGATTTTTAATATATAAAGAATCAAAATAAAACTAAATTCAAAAATAAAAGAACAAAGTGAAAAATCATTTTGATATTTTTAATATATGGAGGATCAAAATGATACCAAATTTAAAAGTGGAGAATCAAAATATAGTATTTTTCTCACAAAAAATGAGATTATTTTTTTTTATGATATGTAAATCATTATATTAAATATAAATTTAAATAATAAATACTTACAATGATTAAAAAGTATAAAACAACATGAAGAAAAATATATTTTTATCATTCACTTATTACAAAATAGTCAATTTGATTTCTTACTCATTATAAAGTCTAAAATAATTTCTCATTTATTAAATAATATCACACATAGTCTCTTTAAATAAAAGAACTAAATCTATACCTTTTTGAAAAATAAATAATCAAATATAATATTTTCTACCATGACCATTTTAGACATGTAGTGAGTAAAGGATCTAAAAATAATTTTATAATAAAAAAAGAATAAAAAGTATTTTTCTCCATCGCATTGTAACGAATAGCACCTTGACCATTGACTAAGTGGGAACAAAAAATAAAAAAAGCTCCTTGCGCCGCTAGCTAAGTGAGAGTGAAAGAAATTTGTGCCTTGCTCGTTTTACATGCCATACTTGTAGTAAAGCACATGTTCAATGAATAGTAACCAAGTTTTATTCAAATTTTGGAACTTTATTTGGTATGCAATGAATTCAGACTTTTGATGAATTTTAATTTTCTGAATTTCAAGTTGTTTAAATTAGTTTATTTGTATTCAATGAGACAAAACTAAAATTTTAATAACATCCTTCTTTGTTTGTATTTTGACTTTAAGGTGCATTAGCTTTTAAATTTCAAGTTCGCTTATTGTCCAAGGATTCCTTCTAATTATTGGAGGGGACTGTTTTTTTCATTAATTTTATATACAAGAGTTATTGAATTTATATTCAATGATTTTTAATTTTTTATAAAATATATTTTTAAAAATTAAAAAATAATTATTTTTATAAAAAAATATATATTTTTTAATATTTTAAATTATTTTTTCATACATAATAATATCTACTTAAAAAATAATAAATTTTAGAATATACAAAATAAAATGTGAGATATTAAAAATAATTTAATTTTTTTATTTTTTAACTATATATTATTTTTATAAAAAATTTAAAATATGAATATATATTTATTTATAAAAAAATTATTTTTTATTTTTTAAAAATATATTTTATATAAAAATTGAGTTTTTTACTGTAGAAAACAGTCCTGGATCGGATTCCACTATTCCATATGTGATCCCCTATGTACAGGTCTGCAAGGACACCTGGCATGTTATGATTGGTCAATAATTTCAATACTTCAAAAATTTATACACAGCAGGCCCATACTCCTGTGCGGATATAATATTATATAAAAAGAAAAAATATTTTTAATTTTTCATTTATTATAAAATTATTTTTTTATTGATAAAAATATAAATATTAATTTTTTCATTTATTAAAAATAACACACTTAATTTTTTATTTTCAAAAAATTATTAAATTTAGTCATTTTATCAAATTTTAAATCTTGAATTAAATGGATTAAATTTAATTTTTCTTTAAAAATAAAATATTAAATGTAATATTTTTTAATAAATAAAAAATTTTTTAAAGTATTTTAATGAGTAAGATATTAATAAAGTATTTTAGTTTATATAAAAAAATTCAAATAGCATTCTATGGGTTTTAAATAATAATAATAATAGACATTTTTATTTTAGTTACATTTTTATATGAATAAATTGTATGTAAACGATTTAAAAAGGACTTAAATCATTCCAAAACTTTGTTTTAAGATTTCTGTCTAGGGGTAAGAATTAACGCGTGGACCTACTCACTCAGAGAGAATTCAATTGACCCAACGTAGGTTCGTAGAGATAAACAAATGAATCTACCTCCAAATATGTCATAACGCAAAATAATAATGATTCAAAAAATGCCCAGAAGCTTAGTATTTAAACTTCAAAATATATAATAACAGCTCCAAAATTAGTCATTTAAAATTTTTTTTATGTAAAATTAGTTTTTCATTAATACAAATGAATGAATTAATTTTGTACAAATTTGAATTTATAAAGAACTAATTTTGTCTAAATTTAAATTTATAAATAACTAATTATCGTGATTAATTTTTTAAAAATTAAATTGTCATAAAATATAAAAGTGAAAAAAATGTTAAGCAATTTTTTTGTTATTTTCGTACAACATTAATTTTTTATGTCAAAATCATTAAAAAAAAAAGCAGTAATTTATCTGTTAAAAAATAGCATTAAAAATTAATAATCTTGTACTAGTTATGACCACGAGAAAAACAGACTTAAACATTTATAACTGTTGTGAAAGTGCCCAAAAATGCACCTATGTGCATAACATTTGAAGAATTATATTTTTGATAATAAAATAATCACTATAAAATTTAATAAATGGGGGTTATTTCATTTTTATTTAGTAATTAATAAGTAAAGTGCATAAACATCAAAATATTTCATCCCATACAAACGCAATTAATTATAAATTATATAATCAATTTTTAGTAGAATTATAATTTTTACGATATATTAACTCAATAGTATTCTTTTACAGTTACTAAACTAAATATGCCTTAAACTAAAATTCTTCCTAATACGATTTTATAGAAATATTCTCTCATATCAATGTAGAGTATTAAAAATTATACTATGTTTTGTACTCAAGTTAATAAATAAGATATTAATTAAACCTTCTTATACGGCTTGAACAAATATTTCTATATTATATACACAGATTTTAAAATTAATTCAACCACACAGAGTTTCAACTTTTCCTAAGGTTGAACTTCCATATATTAAACCTTTCTCAAAAAAATAATATTAATTTAATACATGTAAGATTTTATCCTTAAATACTACCTAATTAAATCTCAAATGAACAAAAAACGTATTATTTATTTTTATAATTAACAAGAAAAATAATAAAATAAGTAATTAATGAATTAGATAATGGAGTGAGAAACACAATCATGGAGGTTAATTACGGTGTTTTAGCATGATGGAAGGATTTATTATAATGATTCTAAAATTGTTGTTTCCTTTATTGTGTAGATGAATTTTAATATTTTTTTATCTCTCCATTGACTTTATATTGGTAATTAAATAAGATAATTAACGATTAACATTGAGTTGCAGATTAAGATTCTATCTAAATGTTTGTAATTAATTCAACCCATTATGAATTATTCATATTATCAAAAAAAAATCTGATCTATTATTGATTTATATTAATATTATTTGTCTAATTATTAAATTACACACTATTATTCTAATAATTAGATTAATACTAATACACTGTTAATTTAAAATATTCCAACACATAATACATTCATTCAATAACCAATTGACCAAAAATTCAAAATTACCTTACAGATACTGTCTCGTACCACAGCACTTGCACGCTTAACCTTCCTCTTTGAACTATAATTGAGACCTCGAAAACAACTAAGTTTCGGGGCCAAAACATACTGCAAAGTTGTTGTCTGTGAGAAGCAAGAAGAAGGTTTCAGTTCTCTCACCAAGCGACGACATTTCAGCCTTCATTTTTTTTTTTTTGGACATTTATGTGAGTTTATTCTATGCTTAATTTGGAATCAGGATTCGCTCCGGTTATTGAAGCGATCCTGTAATAAAATATATTAAAATAATAATATTTTATTAATTTAACATATTAAAAATATATTAAATTAATTAAATATTATTATTTTAATATATTATATTATTGAATCTGCTTCAGTTACATAAATAGATTAAGAGTTTTTAATTTGACTTTAATTAAGTCTTTTAAGCATTTATGAGGATCACAATTTTTTGTACTGTATACTTTCTTATCTTCTAGAATTGTCAAATGTGTTTAGCTCAGCTGAATTGATTATATTTTGATAAATAAAACTCTACATTTTTTATATTTATAACTTAGTTAATATCAATAAAGGAGAAAATTACCATTTTGTTCATTAACTTTTAAACTTAATTTTATTTTGATCTTTTGCAAATTAAAAATTTTAAAATAGTCTCTATTTTTTAATTTGATCTCAATTTGATACTTTGCAAATTGAAAGTCTCAAAATTTATTTTACAAGATTTAATTCAAAGAAATCCCTCTATAAATAAGACTGAGTTTAAAAAATAAAGGATAATTTTGAATCAAATTTTGAAAAGTAAAAGATCATTTTTAGATTTTTAACATATGAAGGATCAAAATGAGGCCAAATTCAAAAGTGAAGAACCAAAATATAGTATTTTTCTCACAAAAAATGAGATTATTTTTGTATGATATGTAAATTATTATATTAAATATAAATTTAAATAATAAATATTTAAAATGATTAAAAAGTATAAAATGACATGGAGAAAAATATATTTTTATCCTTCACTTATTGCAAAATTATCAATTTGGTTTCTTACTCATTATAAAGTATAAAGTAATTTTTCACTTATTAAATAATATCACACTTAGTTTCTAATTTTAAAAATCTAATTTTTATCATTTAATTTTGGACTTAGAGTTTAAATAAAAGAACTAAACCTATACCTTTTTGAAAAATAAATAATCAAATGTAATATTTTCTGCTAGGTCCATTTTAGACATATAGTGAATAAAGGATCTAAAAATAATTTTATAATAAAAGAAGAATAAAAAGTATTTTTCTCCATCACATTATAACGAAAAGCTCCTTGACCATTGACTAAGGGGGACCAAAAAAATAAAAAAAAGGCGCTCCTTGCGCCGCTAGCTAAGTGAGTCTGAAGGAAATTTGAGCCTTGCTCGTTTCACATGCTGTACTTGTAGTAAAGCGCATGTTCAATGAATAGTAACCAAGTTTCATTCAAATTTTGGAACTTTATTTGGCATGCAATGACGTTTCAGCCTTCATTTTTTTTTTTCGGAAGTTTGAATTTTTTTTAGTCAATAAAATAATAATTTAATTGATTAATTGTGTTATAAATTTTATAATAAAAGACTATAAATATAAATTTAAAATAACAATGCCGTTTTGAATTAAGATACCAACGTGGCTAAAAAGTAGTTGTTGGATCAATCGAGTGGTCCCAATTGCTTTACATGAGATTTTGCAGTAAACCTCCTTTCCAAGAGGTGACAAAGACCCATAGAAACTCCTCAGAATCTACCATAAATTTGTCCATCCGTCTTTCTAAATTCATGTTTCTTACATTAATTTAGCATTTAAATAGCAAAACATCATTTGCTAAAAAAAAATTAATATATGCCATTACATGGAGGAAAGAAAATTTTCTTCCCTTGTGAATTTTTTAAAGTAAGAGCAGATAAACATGAGGGTTTGGAAGGATAATTTTTTTTCTTTTTGCAAGAAAAATGTTCTTTGTTTGTGGAATTTTTTTAGGTTGCTTGACATGTATTATACTCTGTCAATTATTTTTTCATATTTTAAAATAAAAATTATATTAGGATGGTCTTCAAATTTTAAAATAATAAAATCAAATGAAAATTAATATAACTTTCTACTATTTTTGACATTAAATTTAATTATAACTTTAAAAGCGCACTCTACTTGATAGGTTCAACCAAAAAAAAAATTAACTAAAAAAAAAAAATAAAAAAGTTTAATTTATAAAATCAAGCTAGATTTGCCCAAATCCAAAATACCTAAATTAATATTTTTATAATGAAAAACTTGTTATATTAAAAAAAAACTTAATTTGACTATTTAAAAAGAGTGTAACATAAGATTTTAGATGTTAAAAATAAAATTATTTTAATTTTAAATATGTAAAATATAACTTTATTAGCGAGATTAATTATTTTTAATTCAAAGTGGTTTATATATTTTAGTAAAAAAAATTAGTGTCATTCATCTAAAATATTTATATATAACACTATAATAATTAATTTGTATTTATGATGTCTCTAAATATAATTGTACAATTAATAATAATAATTAAATATATAATCTATTTTAAATTATGACTTAACAAAATTAGTCAAATTCAATAAGCCCAGATTGAAAAAAAGAAAAAAAAGTTTGATTAAAAATAGACTTTTTTTTTTTAATAAAAGCTTAACCCATTTTTTAGTGTCTGACCTCATGTTCACTCCCTAAGTAAGTTTGTACAATTTTCAATTATCATTATATATATATATATAATCTTACTTTGAGAGACCACGGATAACAAAGGTCCTATGCATATATAATCATATAAATAATGTATCGTTTATATTGTAGATTTTACAATTGTTTGACTATTAAAAATTAATTATCAAAGTAATAAATTTATTAATAGTTATTCTCTTAAAAAATGTATACTAAATAAATTGTGTTAGTTTTCTTTAACTTTCTAATTATATTATTTATATTCGAACTGTCAAAAAAAGAATTATCACAAGTAAGACCCCCCCTCTGATATTATCCTTTTCTTAATTTATTTATTGAATTCTATCTCATTTGATAACTTTCAAACATAACCTTAAATTCAAACGTGGATATGATCTCTTTTATTAACTTGCAAGCTGTAACTATAAATTAGAGCATATAAACTTATTAGGACCACCACCATACACAAAACCCCACACTAATCAATCATAATGCTTAACTATTATTGTCTTTTATATAGTGACAAATGCCATAGAGCATCTAAAATTGTATGTGCTAAGAGCATCCACTTCAGAATAATTATATTTTCTAATATAGTTTCACACACAGTTCACATTTTACCTATTAATAATACAATGTATAATTTTTTTAGAAAATTATATGCATTTTCCTTTAATGTTTAGCATATTCCTTTTTTTTTTTTTAATTTATTCCACGATTCAAAAAATAATAATAATAAATGAATTTTGAGCTAATAGAAAATAATAAATAAATAGCAAAAGGCTAACCCCCAAATAAAAAAAGCCCAAATTTAAGGCCCTCGAAGTGTTAAAAGATGGTTGGGCAAGGTGAAGAGCCCAAAAGTCTATAGGGAAAAAGATGGGAATTAAAGGCACATTAACTTTGCGTTTAGCCCATCCTCAAAACGCAAAGCATCTCTGCGTTGCGCTAAGCCCCTTCCTCTTTGGAAGGCACTCCCGTGTCTCCGATCCATTACAATCTCACTGTGTCGTCTACCCCCGCACACCACCTCATGATTGTCGGTCTCCGGCGTAGCTTCTTCCCTCACACCCGGCTCCGGGGTCTGCAAGTGCTTCGCCGGTGTTGTCATCTCCTAGTTCTTCATTGGACGACATCGTCTACCCTCACTTTGACGACTCTAGGTTCTTCCCTCACCATGGAGCTTGACTGAGGTAAGTAAAAGAATGCTGTGGCGGCTTAATTCTGATTCTGCCCATAAACAAACTAGCTTTAGTGCTAGTGTGAGTTCGTTTTTATTAAAAGAGTATAAGAACTAGTTGTGATGCTATTTGTTTCCACCTTTAAAGACATGCATGTTTTTGAGTAAGTTATTATAGACAATTGATTAATACTGGTTTGTGTATTGAACTTCTGTGAAAGAATTTATTTAAATTTTTTAAAGACTTACCATATGCTTTGCATTCAACAGAAAATACTTGTACACAGCACGTGTACATTCTTATGTTCCTATTAAAAAGGGCTTGGAAAATGGTGTGTTTCAAAAAAGCACCGAACTTCTGTAATAATGCACCGGCCTGCTAAACAAGCTGATTTGAACTTTCGGTGGGATAAAACTGGAATTGGAGTTCAACGTGAGCGTGAGTTTCTGGTTAGTTTGGAACTTGATAGGTGTTGATGCTGCTTCAATCAATGGACCCAAACCACCACACTCTTCAAAATGAAGAATCTCTTTCTCTCTCCACTTTGGGTTCCATGAGATCCCTCATCATCAACCCTTCAACTCCGCAACCCACTATATCTTCCATTCTCCAAACCCTAATTCGCTCACTCCAACTTAATCCTGATAAAGCCCTTCTTCACTGCACTCTCAACCTCCTCACCCATCTCGCCTTCCACCATTCTTCCCTTTCTCACCTTGTCTTCCACGCTGTCCGTTCTCACTCCCTTCTCTCTGCCCAATCGACCCGCATAGCTGTTGACTCACTCCAAGTACTGGCTTCCATCTCAGAACATGTTCCAGCATTGGGTTTGAACATGGACGAGCTTGATGATGGGTTCTTTGTTTCTCTCTGTTTTGGTCCCTCTGTATCTGCACGGTTATGGTTGCTGAACAATGCAGGGCACTTTCAAATTCGACCGTCTGTATTGTTTACTGTGTTTCTGGGGTTCACAAAGGATCCTTATCCTTATGTGAGAAAAGCTTCTCTGGATGGACTTCTTGGTTTGAGTAAGCATGGTATCTTTGAAGACCCTAGTTTTGTGGATGGGTGCTATCGCCGTGCTGTTCAGCTTCTAGGTGATATGGAAGATTGTGTGAGGTCATCTGCAGTTCGCGTTGTAAGATACCACATCTTAAGGCTGTTCTTCCCATTGTGTGCTTCACTTAGGTTTTCCAATGCTTTTAGATTATGTTGTGAAACAATTAAATGCTAGTATTGTATTGTATCCTTAATAAGCTCATAATAGATTTTATGCTACTTGCGATTGTACTATAACTCGAGGTCCTATCTGATGTGGCATCTATTTCATAATTTCAGGTTGCTTCATGGGGCCTATTATTAGCAGCTTCCAATGCAGACATGAAAATCTATTGGTCCAATGAAGTATTTGCGAAGGTATATTCTTATTCTATGGACTATGCATTGTTTATGGATTTTGTGTCCCAAATTCATTACTAGATGACGTTAAAGCTACAATTTCAATATGGTGATGATTCCCTATCCATGATTCTTTCCCCTTCTTGACAAAACCAGGATTCTCAAAGCTGCCTCTTGATCTTATTGATTCATTCTGTGTCCTTAATGAATGTCAAAAACATAATAGTCCCTTCCTTGATTTGTGGGTCTAGAAAATAACACTTAAAAATTAGGTATGTTTGACAGATGTTCTCTCCAAAGATGTAGGAATAAAAAGGCATTTAAAATATGTTTTTTCTTTTATATTTTTACTGAAAATGAATTTTGTTGGGGTCTGGTCTTTGCATCTGCATTAGTTTATATTTTGGATTATGGTGCACCTGGGTTGCAATTGCGTTCACGGACTTAGATTTAATTATAATGTTTCTGATTGTTCTTTAAATCCACTTTCAATTTGAAATACAAGATGCTGCGGCTGATTTCCTATGCTTTCTTGTATAAATTAATTAAACTAGGGTGGGCCCTGTGCACAGTTCCTGGAAAAGAACACCAAAGAATAAAAAATAGTAAAACAGAAAAATAGCTGAGGGTATGCAGCCCCGAAAGGAGGCTCGCTGTTCATGTCTTGTGAACAATACAGCTCCATCTCAAGTTTACAGAGAGAGAAAGAGAGTATGTTCTAGAATTATTGCCCAATATGTCTTTTTCTTTCTCTGAAGTATGCATAAATTAAATTTTACCATATTGGTAAATTTTAAAATTATTTAACTAATTTGGTGTCGTCATAATTTTGTCTAGGAAATTTATTAGGAATCCATCAACCTTGTTGTGCACCAAGTGGATGGTAGAACTTCCCCTCCTGCCATTGTCTTCTGTGAGTGTTATTCTGTTTGATTTTTCAAGCATTGCTGACAGTTGTTGGCTGATTGCCTTAATATTACATGTGCTTCATGTTCATGTAGCTCTGTTCTGTGACAAGAGATATGAGCATGGAGGTCAGGGTTGAAGCTTTTAATGCCCTTGGAAAGATGGAAATAGTATCTGAGGAGTTTCTTTTTCAAACCTTATCAAAGAGAGTTGTAAAGCAAAAGGAAGTCTTTGGCCAGAGCACAACTGAGCAATTTAAAATGTCGGCAGCTAGTGTTGCTGGTGCAATGGTGCATGGACTTGAAGATGAGTTCTTTGAGGTAGCTTTTCTCGAACATTGCTTCATTTGCATTTTACTATAATGTTAAGATGTATGATTTATGTTTAAAAAATGGTCTGTTGTCTACATTAAGTGGATAACTTATTTCATTACCATGCTTCTTGTTAGAACTTGATCTGACAATTGGCTGTGATTATCTGGTAATAGTTTAATTCTTTTTTCATATTTGAACATTTGGAATTCAAAAATTTTCTGTTTAATCTGAAGGTGAGAAAGTCTGCATGCCAGTCCTTGCAAAGACTTGCAATCCTATCTGCTGACTTTGCTCATGATGCTTTGAACTTTCTAATGGATGTGTTGAATGATGATTCTGTGGTTGTTCGATTACAAGCTTTAAAAACTATGCATCACATGGCAACTAGTGGCTGCCTGAAGGTTCATCAAGAACATCTGCACATGGTATGTTTTTCATTCTTGATCTTCAGCTGAACATCCAGTATAGAACTACTTATTTTTGGTGCAGACGAACTCTTGGTTCAAAATGGCAAGATGGGTCTCTGTCTCACTATTGTTGGACAAATTCGGGAAAGTGCTTCCTATTGATATATGGAGACTTATTGAGTACTATCTATATTTTGGAAACAGCAAGTTGTGCCTTGTTCTTATTGGATAGGACAGGCTAGGAAGCATCCCTTCTCTTGTTATGGGAGGTTTCATTGCTAGAGTTATGGTTCTTGGGTGTCAAATTGAGGTATTTTTTTGGGTAGGATGAACCAAAGAACTGTTTATCTAGGGGTTGAAAAAATTGTTTTTTTTTTCCAGGGACTGAAAGATTGACCAGAACTGGGTTAGTGCCAATCTTATGTCTCAGATGGCCCATAAGTTTGAGCTTAGGATAAAGCTTTTTCGAAGAGCAAGCTAGTGATTAGCATGGTCTGATTCTGGGGATTCTACTGGCAATCAAATATAAATACTGGGTGTGCTTCTCCGAGTGAAGTTTTTAAATATCCTTAATACTTGCCAACAAACCTAAATTACCAAATAATTGAAATTTTCTTTTACTGGCATACCGTTGGAATTACCTCTTATCTGCTTGGCAATTCTTTAGTTCAAATCTGGATTGAATATTTTTCAATGTTTATGCAGTTTCTTGGTGTTCTTGTTGACAACAGTAGGGAAGTGAGATATGCTGCAAGGAAAATACTTAAACTAGTGAAGTTGAATACTCTCATGTTGTTTAAATCATCTATTGATGGTCTTCTAGAGAGTTTGTGTATTTATCAACAGGTTTGCTTCTAATTATTTTCAACTTTTATCTCCCCCCCCCCCCCCCCCCCTTCTTCTTTTTTAAAGATGGGCTTGTAAGATTTTATTCTAACCTCTGAACTTTTGGAAATGCAAGTGATAGCAATTCTTATGAAAAGTTACTTTAACCCTTTGTTTGGTCATTTTGGGGATTCTCTTGCTGTTTTGTTCAAGGCCCATTTAGCCCTTTATTTTATTGCATTTTATTTATAATCTTACGCAACTCATACTGATCCTCAACTCTAGCATAGTCTCTCTCATTCACATTTGGCTGCCAGAATGTGTAACAAAACAGAAGGCAAAACCCTAACCTTGACAACCACATGATTTTATTTCATAGTTCAGGTAATATAAAACAATAACCTGGACTACATATCCTGTTATGTACAACTTGAAAATCTTAGGCAATTTATCATGTCCTCAAGTACAGCTAGGTAGGATAATTTTGCTTTTTCATTTATCTATTAAGTTTGCCACCCATTTTCCTACTAGGCAATACTCTCATCTTCAGTTATTTATTCTTTGCATATGCCATCACAGACCATCATTATTTAGTATTTTATCATCTCATAAATGTTCCTTTTGACTTCAATATCGTATGATTATAGGTCCCATTTTATCCTTGCTTTTGCTATTTGGGTAACATGCTTCTTAATCTTTCTAGTAGTTCAACCAACAATCCAAGATATTTAAAACAACCAATTTTTACCATTTTTGGAACAGTTAATTTTTTCTATTTGAGTAACATCTACATATTCTCTTTCCAGGATGAAGCTGATGTATTTTCTGCTTTCTCTCATATTGGCCGAAATCACAAGAAGTTTGTAGCCATTGTTGCCAAGGAAATCTTTGAAAAGGTGAGCATGTTCAGTTTATGATGATGATATAACCATTTTAAGGACCTTCGTGAACATTTTCTCTTAACGTGAAACTAAAATCTGTTGACAGTCCTTAGTTACAGTGACTTCCTTGTAAAACTTAGTATTGGAAAGCAGCTGTACCTACTGCATATACAGTTTACTCTCATAGTACTTGTATTGTATATCTTAAGTATAAGATATGCTTAAATATCTATTTATTTTTTGGGGTATGATTTTGGTACTGTGGTATTACATCTCAGCTAGTGCTACTGCTTGCTTTTGTAACCCCTCCTTTTATAATTGAAATGGTGTTACTTGAGAAATTCGTTTCCCTTTTTCTTTCTTTTAATTTAATTGAAAATTGTTGTTTATTTGTTCTGTCCAAGATATGTTTATGTCTGGTATAATATATTTTCAACCCAAAAAAATGTCTGATATAATATATATTTTTCAGTTATTAACTAATATAATGTCTGTTGTGCTTGTATATAATAAAGAGTTGGGGGCCAATTTCCTGTTCTACTATTTTGCTTTCTAGTGGCAACAAATAGGAAGATGGTTTCCACTTTTCAGTCTTTCATCAATATCTATTATTTCAAGTACCAGAAGAATACAACTTCAAAGACGGCAGGAATAATGATATATTTAGCCTGTAGTTTCCTCAAAGTTGATTTTATTCAACTAATCAGGATGAATGAATTTTATCTTTCATGTTCTTGCCCAAAAATCAAATTTTCTGCAGAACAATTGAGTTTGAACATTCTAATATGGCCTTCTTTCAGGTAGAAGCAGCTTTTGAAGGCAACTCAGAATTCAATAGTGCGAGAGTGGCTGCCCTTTTAATCCTTTGCGTCTCTACTTCACTCTCAGATGCACATGTAGGCACGATACCTCCAGTTTTGTTTTCTTATGCTGTTACATTTCTGGGGAGGATCTATTCTGCTCTTATTGATGTTATGGATAGGGATGCCCTTTTGGTCCACTTATCTGACAAAAGCAGATCTATTGGTTGTTCTGCCATAAATATAAACCATGGGGAAGGGGAGCAACAGTTGCCTTTAGTTAAAGATTCTCTATATTTTGCCGGCAATGAGGTGATAAGTGTTGTTGAGATATCACAGACTAGAGATGTAGACTCTGAAATTCAGTCCCATTTTACAAGGGAGCCAAATGATATATTCAATTCTCAAGTAGAAAAACCAGTGTATGATGAAGTCATAAAGTTTGCAAATCATATGCTTGTGAAGGTCCCTGATATCTGGCCCTTGATACAGTCTGGTTTTACAAGTGAAGTGCTAAGGATCTTGAGGTAATGTGGCTTCATTCAAATGTGGGATTCTTGCCTGTAATGAAGTTTACATGCATGCATCTGACATTTTCTTGTGGTTATCCTTTTTGGCTTTGGTGTTAATGCAGGTGTTGGAAGGAAGAGCTGGCAACTATGACATTTGATCTTTTGGGATCTGGTGATGCTTTGGCATTTACTTTACAATATATCCGAATAATAAAGTGCCTTGCAAAAGTTTGGGAACATTTCCTCCCAGAGAAATTGCTGTGTTCTTGTGTAATGGGAGAATTGAACTATAAACTAGCAAAGCTTGATGGGAGGGTTAAAGACTTAAGAATTCAGTTTATAGGGTTTTCTACAGAAGAGGAATTGAATGTCTTGGAGTTAATGTTAGTGACTTGTGCCCTCAGGCTGTGTAAAGTTGAAATCTGCTGTCGCATTCGTACAGTAAAGAGGATGACTTCAATATTTTCACAAGTGGAATCTCTCCTTAAAGACAGCTCCACCGTGCCATCTACGTTCGTAGTTGAACTTAAGAAATTGTTTTCTGAAAGTGGTACTTCCATAAATGGAGCTTCCCGTAGTCCATTGGAGTTTAATAGGTGTCTTAAGTTCTTCTCTTTGAAGCAATTCGTATGTCATGGAACAATCCGACATTTACGAGTAGAACTAAGTATTCCCAACAATGACGCTGAACACCCTCTTCCTTTTGTTTCAGGACTACCTGTTGGTATAGAGTGTAAGATCACTCTCCATAATATCACTAGTGAGAAGTTGTGGCTGAGTATGGGCATGGATGATGATGCTTCGTCACAGTATGTCTTTCTAGATTCGAACCTTTTTGAAGGTTCTGGAGATATTAGGACTTCTGCTTTTGTTGCTCCATTTTACAGAACCCCAAAAGCTAGTTCTTTTAGGTTGAGGGTATGTATAGGTTTGGAATGTTTATTTGAGAATGTTGTTCGAGTGAGAACTCATGGAGGACCAAGACATGAACTTACGTTTCTTTGTCCTACAAAAGAAGTTTATCTTTCCAATGTACTAAAGACTAACTCACATTTCTTCAAGTAAGTATTAAGTTATAGTTTTGGGAATCTTTTAGTATTATTTTATTTTTTAAATATATCATTATTATTTTAATATATAATTTAATGATGTTTTATTGCATAGTTATGATATTAATCTGTTGAAGAAAATAGAATCTGATCTTCTCTCGTCCATAGTATTAGGGGCATTTCATTTCAAATTTTTTTTTATCATAATACGCATAATACTAACATGTTATATCTATTTTTGGTATAGGGAACTATCTAAAAGGAAAAATCAAATAATTTTTAACTTTAGAAAATTTTATATTAAACACCTATTTTATCTTTTGCCACCAAGATAGTATTTTGTTCTTATATTAATACTATAATAGATTATATATTAAATAATGATAATAACTGTTTAAAAAATAAGATGTTAATAAAAAACAAGATGGTAAAAAATAGCATTGATTTCAATCAAACTGGAATCCCTTAAAAGCTTTTGAATTTAGTAGTTAAAATTGACATAGCGAAACATGTTAAAGAAAAGAAAAAGAAAAGAAATTGAATAGAATCTGAGAGGTCAAAGTTTGCAACTTTATTGAATGAAAAAATGCTATCAGAGTTGAAAGTTATTTCTATGTGTGACTTATTATAATTTGATTTTCAAAACTTTACTTTGATTTATTATTGTTACTACTATTATTATTTTAATTAGTTAATTTTATTTTTGGGTTTTGAGTTTATTTAATTGTCTCATATTATTTATTTTTAATTTCAAATTGTCTCCCAATTAAAAATGTCATTTAAAGCTTTGTCATTTTTAATTTTTCTTATTTACTTAATCATTAATTAATTAGTGTATCAATTAATTAAATAATTAGACAATTAGGGATGGGGTGGTTACAATGGTAATTACACAGTTAGAAGAGTTACCGCTTACCTGATGGATGACATAAGTTAAAATAATCTTATCTTCTTTTCTTAGTTATAAAATTGTATTTACCAACAATCCCTATATCACAAAAATATAATTTCCTCAATCCCATCACTAAAGCATATCAATTTAGGCTTATAATAATGTCTTTTAACAAATTCATAAAGCAACCATAATATCTAATCTTCTCGTACTATCCCTTAACATTAATTCATCACATATTTATTCCTTCTTTTTAACTCTTCATATCTCCATTACCAATTTCATATTCAACTTCCTTAGCATTACTAAAAACAAACCTTAACTCATATTCCCTGATTCCATTACATAACTTATCTAAAATTTTCGTCAATATACATTCACTACCTTAAAAACTTCCTAAACCTTCACTTTAGTCCCAATTTCCATACTTTCACCTTCAACTCAAGTAAAATAATGAAGAACAATAGGGTTTCATATCATACATATTAAAAGTGTTTTTATAAGACCAATTTAAACATATTAAATTCCAGAATTCCACAATTTTCTGTAAAACCTCAAAATCTCAAAAATTTTCAGTTCAATCCATGTCAGAACAACTCTAAAAAACTTGTCTAAAAACATGCTTGCAAGGCTGAAATGCAATGAGAAACGGCTAAAAATGCTTCTCCTCACATCATTTTCATGAAAAATCAAACAAAACTTACCAAAATTTGCTACGAAAATTGCTCTTTCTCGACTATCACGGAACTTGCCGGAAAATCGAAGTTGTTGCCAGCAACTGCAGATGGTGGTTGTCCAGAATGCGTCGCTGGTGAGGGAGGATGTTGGCCGGAGTTGGTGGCACGGCTGGGCGTGGTGGTGGAAGGCAAAAACAGTGAGAAAAGGGAAGAAGCATTCTAAAGAGGAAGAACCGACGGGAGAGGAAGAAGAAAAAAATGAGGACATTTTGGTAATTTCACTTAGGGGACACGTGTTTTTCACCAAAAATTTTTTGAGGGAGGAGAGAGCTTTATCTCAAACCTGCGCCCTCTTGCTCTACATGCTATGCCTTACCACTTAGCCAAACCTCATTTCTGATTAATAATACACACCACAAATATTTTTATTCTCCCTTTTACTAAGAACAAAATTTGCATCATATTTTAGCAATAGTTACAAAAATAGAATCTGATCTTCTCTGATCCATAGTATTAGGGGCATTTCATTTCAAAAAATAAATTTATCATAATACACATAATACTAACTGTGTTATATCTTTTTTTTGGTATAGAGTACCATCTAAAAAGAAAAAATAAATAGTTTTTAACTTTAGAAAATGTTATATTTCACACCTATTTATCTTTTGCCACCAAGATAGTATTTTGTTCTTATATTAATACTGTAATAGATTATATATTAAATAATAATAATATCTGTTTAAAAAATAAGATATTAATAAAAAGCAAGATGGTAAAAATTAGCATTGATTTCAATCAAACTGGAATCCCTTAAAAGTTTCTGAATTTAGTAGTTAAAATTGACATAGCGAAACATGTTAAAGAAAAGAGGAAAAAAGGAAATTGAACAGAATTTGAGAGGTCAAGGTTCGCAACTTTATTGAATAAAAAAATGCTATCAGAGTTGAAAGTTATTTCTATGTGTGACCTATTATAATTTGATTTTCAAAACTTAATAATAAATGATGGAGATTGGAAAAAAAGAAAAAAGATAACTACAAAACCAGTACCAAAATGTTTAAAAATAAAGTATTTTGGCCTAACAATGGCCTCAATTAATGTAGTCAATTATAAGCTTTGAAATAGTTCCATGTGAATATAGAACAAAGTCCAGAACTCTTGTATTGAAAAATGGCTCTTTGAAGTTAAAATATTATCAGATAGACTATTCTCAGGTTTGTCAAGCTCAGCTTGCTCTATTTTGCTACAAATTCTATACAGGTTCTAGGCATGGACAAATTGAGGATTTGATCAAAAGGAGATGAAAGTATTTGGATTAGAGATTTGAACTCATTTCATACTTTCCTTTATCTTCAAGACTCACTGCATTTGTGTTCACTAGTGATGGTCTTATTGTTCACTTCTACCTTCTTTTACTGTCTGCAAAGCCCTTTTGTTCTCTGCAACATTGGCCTTATTGCTTGTTATGCTCTTTCGAAAATTCAGCATCTTCTGAATTTGGATCGATGGCACTTTCTGTGAAGCAGGCGTAACGTATGCCAAATTCGTCCAAGGAATTCATGAGAAACAGAATAGATATTGCCATATTCAGATGGGGATCATTTGGTGCCATCTATGAACTCGAGCAATGGCAGATGTAGAGTTGACCTGAGATGAGACGAATCACTGTGTTGGGAAAAGAGATGGACTTGTTGCAGAATACCAAATTACTGTATTTGGGGTTTACTGATTTCATGTACCTTTCCATTATTTATTAGATTCAAAGCTTTATGTTGGTGACATGAATTGGGTGGTAGTGGTAGTAGCAGTATAGCTGTTACAAGTAGCGTATAATAGAGGTTACATAAGATAGCAAAGGAGCTAGAGGTGAAGAATATAAAAGAGGCATTTGTGGATTAATTCTTCTTAAATGGGCTGAAAAAGGATACGCGTACAAATACATATTGGGCCAACACTTCTTGCCCTTATACTTAAGATTACATCCTTTGGGCTATGGTCTTCAAGTTACTAAGTCCAAGTGACTGGGCCCACCTGATCCTAAAAGTATCAAGAATTGATTTTCCTCTATCCTGTGTTTAGAAAAATGATCTTCTCCAAGAGGCAATATTAGAACCGTCAAGGTGAACTAAGTAAGTCCACTCGGGTTTTACCATGGGTTTTAAGGGTTAATTCAGTTGATTGATTTCACCCACCTTAGTTAAACTGCCTAAAAATATTAACCTGCCATACTATTAAGTGAGTTAAATAGATTAACTTGTTTAATTTATTAACAAAATAAAAATTTAAAAAGAAAGAGAAATAACATTAATTATAATAGAAAAGTATCTTTTAAAATTTAAACAATTATATCAAATAATTAAATCTAAACTTCAGACACACAATTGACAATTCCATTAATAAAAAATTGAATATTTAAGGATAAAACAAAGGTAAAAACTATTTGAGATTATAAAATATTAAATTTTTCATGAAAAAATTTTACAAAATTTTTAAATGGGTCAACTTACCAATCCATTAAATTAAATTATTTTAACTCACAAATTAAGTAAATAAAATTGATTTAACTTATCTATATTAAATCACCTAAAAATTTTGAGTGATAGAATATCCTCTCCACATCTTGACAACCCGGACTGTGCGTTAAATGAAGGAACAAGACGAAGGCAGGCTCAAGATTTTTACCTTGTACACATCATAAATGCTTTATGCATTCTCACTTAAAGCCGAAGACACAGAATTTTGAAGTTGCTCTTAGTCACCATTGCCTCTCTCTCTCTCTCTCTCTCTCTCCACTTTGCCTCATTCACTTTTAGTTAGTTTAATGGAGAAGACGCCAAGTTTAACGTTGGCCGAAGCTGAAGAAAGTGTTGATTAGATTGAATGAAGGAAGAAACAACTCATTAAATGGCAAAAAAATGAATTTAGAACAACATTGGAGCTGGGTGGTGCATTAAAGAACGATCTTCTAGCCATTTGAAGGATCAGCCTTTGGAGAAATGGAATGAATGAGTAATGGATTCTTGACCTCATCATTGTTTACCTAGCGCTGGATGCCCATTGAGCTTCCTCGCATTCACTTCTCTTAGTGAGGTTTCCTGATTGCAATTACTACGATACTATTTGTGAGCTATATTCTTTTCTGTGTCTACTCCCTACAAACTAACCTTCATACTTGTGTGTGTGTGTGTCTCTCTATATATATGAGACAATCAACCCATGAATGAAGGGCTTTATCAGATATATCCAATGAAATTGCACAAAAGAGCACCAGTACCACTAAAAACGCATACCACTGCCCAGGAAACTAAAAAGACGAAGCCTAGAAATAAAGCCCCTCATGGGTTGAAATCTGAAGGTGCTAGACGGCCAAGTGGTTATTGGTTTTCGTTTTCATTAGTAAGAAAGCTAAAGATAGTTTTTTAGAGTTCAAACTACAGCAGAAAAAGAACATGAATCCTCACAAATAAATAGAGGAAATGTCAAACAGCATAGATTTAAAAAAGAAACAGATGCGTATATATATATATATATAAGTGACTTTTTCCAATAAGGGACATGAAGCAAACAATCAGAAGATTAGAAAAAGTACCTGCAAGTTATATAAATCTACAATTTATGAGGAGGTGAACAAACCAGTATAGTGTAAAATAACATCCTAAAATCAGGAAATTTTTTAATATTTTGAAGAAGAAAACAAGAAAATTTTGTAGCCCAAATGTTTTCCAAATAAGATCTTCAAAGGCTAATAAAAGGCCACAGTTTACAAAATCTCATTTCTAAATTATTAACAGATTGAAACTCACATCTTTCCGTTGTTGTGGATTCCATCTTGAAATGCATATTCCACTTGCCAACTTTTCTTTTATCTTGGATTTTTCCTCTCCTAGTGTCCCTAAGTTGTGCAAAACATACAAAAGGAAAAGTTTGTGAAATTTATGCAATTATTAATGAGTCAGTTTTAGGGAAAAAAATATTCAGCAGCCTTATTTGCCTCAGAAGTGGTAGGTATGACCATTCCATGAGGTTGGTGTAGGACACTCTTACCCGTCAATTATTTCTTATATCCTTTACTTTTATCATGAGGTTAGGGTATGATCCTCTTTGCCATCGAGTATTTCTTATATTCTTTACTTTTATCACGGCAGAATACATCTTTAGTGGCAATAAAATAATCACAATTTTCAGAGAGGGCATTTAATATGAAATGAAAGGAATCTAAAAAGAGATGTGCTGATTTTTAATATAATAAAAATAACCTTTCATAAACGACAATTATTTTCTTAAATCCTAAATCATGGCATTCACTGAGAAATGAAGAAAATGAGTAATGTTTCACACATTCCGATGTTCACGTGATTCACCAGACAAATATAAGAGTATGGGCCATACTGAGGAGGAGCTTCCCTCCGTCAGATCAAATATTGGTTTTAGAGATACGTGCCTTTTTGTCGGATACGTATCACTCCCCACACCCCACACTTCTTATCTCTTCAAAACATACTTTTTTTTTTTTTTACACTTTCACTTTACATTTTCTTAAAAATTTTAAATATGTTTTTTCATCACAATAATTTAATTTTTATTTTTAAAGAAATAAGATTTAATTTTCCTGTAAAATTAAATAAATATAATTAATTTTCTATAAAAAAATTAATTGATGAAAATAAAATTGTTTAATCAAGAGAAATTTAATGACAAAAAAATCAATTTAATGATAATAAATTTAAGACTCTCCCTTCATGTCAGGAATTCTGAAGATTCCTGACCACCCTTTCATGCTCTAAACGGGAAGTAGAGTGGTGAAGGATCAACCTTTTTCAAGTTGCTTTTTCTCCGGAATGATCAGCTTCTCTTATGGCGAGAAATGTTTTTGGTTCTTCTTATTTCAAAATATGATTGTTAAATTTAAATGAATAATTTAAGAGCTAGACTTGACTATTTTATAAATTTTTAAAATTATGAAAATTAATTTATAAAAAGAATAAAATATATTTTTTAACTCATATATTATAAAAATATTATTTTAATCTTTCATTTATTAAAATATTTAAAATAATTTCTCTCACGTAATTTTCATAAAATTTAATAATTTTTTATGAAGTGAAGATTAAATATAAAATTTTTTAATAAATAAAATAAATCAAAATAATAATTATGAGATAAGCGAGAAATTAAAAATATATTTTGTTAAAAACTAAAGGGAAAGAATTAATTTGTAAATGGAGGAATTAAATAATTAATTTTTTATTTTAATATAATTTTAAAATCTTTGAGGTTTTGTCGCCTTTGTTTCGTGCTACTTTCAACTCATGGTCCCTCATACCTTCTGCTTTCAACTCATGATCCCTCGTACCTTCTGATTAAGTGTAAAGATTATGGGGTAAAAATTTTTTCGTTGAATAGTTAAAAAATTTTGGCAAGTCATATTATAAGCAAACTTAGATAATTTTCGAAAAGGAATAAAAGTTAGAAAACCAAGATAAGGGTAGATCGGTCGCAAATTTTTGACTGTCTTGAGCAGCTTCAATCATCCATCGATCTCATCTTCTACAAGTTGATTTCATCTACTACGCACCCATCACATGTTTTAACGTTAAAGTTTAACTATTTTACTTTTTATGGAAGATGAGATGGACGTTCTATAATATTTTGGTGTTCTTACATGCAAGTTGGAACTAACCCTTCATTTAGAAAGTAAAGTTTTTTTTTTCCCTGAGGAAGTGTTTGTATCTACGACAAAAAAAAACGTGTTTGTGTCAGAGGTCAAGACCAGGCTTAAATAAGCTCAAATGCTGGTTTTATATAATACATAATTTTTCTTTCGAAACTTAAAACTTGACTATAATGTTTATATTGAATAATATAATAAAATATATATTTGCACATTTCATTTAGAGGATTCTTTGAGTAATATAATTATATATATATATATATATATATATAAAACTAATAATTTTCTATTGACTAACTCGATCCCTTTTTGATAATGTAAATTATTTTTTTAATAGTAAAGTTTTGCATTGTACTTAAAATCCGGACAGAAGAATTTTGTAATATTTATAATTAAAACGAGATGAGAAAATTGGAGAGAAGTCAAAGTATCAAATATATGCTTACATATATACCTGCTTATTAATGTAGCATCATTTGATTTTCTAAAACCCTATTCATGGCATTAAGCAGCTTTGGATCTAGTAAAGACTGAAAGGGTGCACGCAATCCTGGGACTACAAAACTCAGAACAAGCATGGTTTGTAGCGGATCTTGGGATCAAAGCTCAAGTGCCCGTCATTTGGTTTTCTCCAACAGGTCCATCTCTTTCCCGAAACCGAACCCAATTCATCAAACATACCAGTCGAAGCCATTGCTTTCAGTTCAAAGCTATAGCTGCCATTGTTGAATCATATGCATGGCAGGCAATCATCCCCATTTATGAAAACACAGAATACGGCAAAGGCCAAATCCCATGTCTCACAGATGCCTTGAGAGAAATGGGTATCCAAATGCCTTACAGAAGTGCCATTGATCCAGATTCAGAAGATGAAGAAATTCTGGAGGAACTTGACAGATTAAAAGGCATGCAAACACAGGTATTTCTTGTCCATATGACCATTGATCTTGGGTCAAAACTCATTAGACTTGCACAGAAAGCAGAGATGATGCAGGAAGGATATGCTTGGATAGTTACACAAGGGCTATCTCGTTTGGTAGATCCTAGGGTTATATATCGATTAATGGGCTACATGCAAGGTGCATTGGGAGTGAGGACAATGGTGCCGCAGACAAAAAGTTTAAAGGACTTCCAGACAAGATGGAAGGATAAGTACCCTTATACTACCCAAACTCTCTTTGGGTTGTGGGCTTATGACACAATTCAAGCATTGGCCATTGCAGTAGAAGAAGCTGGCATAGTCAGTTCGACCTTTGACAAGCCTAATATTAGCAATAAGGGCGTTGTTGATCTTGCAGATGTAGAAATGCATGGCACGGGCCCCAAACTTCTCAATATAATTGAGGCCACTAATTTCACAGGCGTGTCAGGCAATTTCAGTTTAGCTGGAGGACAACTAGAACCATCTGTACTTGAAGTGTACAATGTGATAGGACAAAGAGAAAGGATCATTGGATTTTGGAGCCCTCAAAGAGGACTTATCCAAAATATTAGTGATCAATTTGAGGAGCTAAGTGGGAAGGACAGATTGAAGTTACCAATGTGGCAAGGGGACCCCATGGAGAAACCAACGAAGCTGAGAATTGGGGTCCCAGTAAAAGAAAATTTCACTGAATTTTTGAAAGTAGAAAGAGGATCTCGAAGTAGTAAGCACTATATTTTTGGTTTTTCTTTTCAAGTGTTTTTAAAAGCGGTTGATGTTTTACCATATCCTCTATCTTTTGAGCTTGTCCCCTTGACGAAGAAAAATGGAGTGACTGCCGGAAACTATGATGATCTTCTTTGCAATATTAAACAGATGGCAAGTTTCTGTTCATTTTTTTGCTTTAAATTCTTTTACTTTTATCATTTAATCTCTTTTCCATTATCTGAAGTTTCTTGTGGAATCTCTTACATGAGGATATTTTGATTCTTAATTACTGACATTTGCATGATATAGATACACACACTCTCGCATTCTGATCTCGTTAATGAACACATATATCTACGGGGATTCATTTTTTATACTTATTCCCTGTATGAAAATATTGCAAATGCAGAAGCTTGATGCAATAATTGGAGACATTACAATTTTAGCAAATCGCACAAAATGTGTTGATTTCACAATGCCTTATTTAGAATCAAGCGTGTCAATGATGGTTGCGATGAGGTCTTTTCATAGCAAGTGGGTCCTCCTGCAACCTTTCAATTGGTTACTTTGGCTAATTCTTGGTGGGATATTTGTGGGAGCAACTTTTACTATCATTATATTAGAAAGAAATAAGAACAAAAATGATGTGGTCAAGAAGGACAAATTCAACGAAATGGTCAGGTTTCCCTTCTCTATATACACTAGCGGTGAGTCCTTTTTGTTGCAACAGATCATATATCTTATGTTTCAATTTGTCCCACACACTCTAACATGCGCACATGCAGAAACTAATCTGTTACATTGTTATCGATGTTTATGTTTGACAATTCCAGATAACAAGGAACTGGCAAGCGGTTTGTCAAGATGGATGGTGATACTGACCTCATTTCTATTGATCATAATAGTGCAAGTATACACTGCGAATTTGACGTCCATCTTAACAGAAGGAACAGAGCCAAAGGCCGCATACAAGGACGTAGAAGTGATTAAAAGGAAAAACTTGTCGGTGGGATATCAGACGGAATCCTGGGTTAAAAGGCTTCTAGTTGAACAAATAGGATTGAATGAGACTCAGTTGAAGCCTTTAGGCACTCGTGAGGAGTATAATGATGCATTATCAAAAGGAAGCGAAAATGGAGGTGTGGCTGCTATTTTTGATGAAACCCCGTATCTTATGCTTTTCCTTTCCGAGTCGAGATATGGCTCATACTATGGGATGGCAGGACCAATCTACACAACTGGTGGATTTGGCTTTGTGAGTCTCTCTCCCCAATACACACATACATACATCTCTTTCTCTCTCTCTCTCTCTCTATATATATATATGACAGGAAAAATAATAACTTTTGGACTCATTTCATGACATTAAAGAACAAGCACTGTATAATTTTGATGATGTACTTTATATTATTTTCAGGCATTTCAACAAAAATCTAATCTAGTGTCGAACTTTTCGACTGCAATCTTAAATGTGACTCAAGATGTGGACACATTTTATGCCCTCAAGAACAAGTACTCCTTACCCACCACCGTTGATGCCACCTCCGGTTACCATAAAGCTTCAAAGAAGCGAAGCTTGATTATTACTGACTTTGGAGGCCTTTTCCCATTAGTATTGTACATTTTAGGTCTCTTCTTTAGCCTTGCAATTCTTAAAACACCATCGGTGATTAACTTTTTGCGTCCGAGATTCAGAGGTATGTTGACCAGAGTGGATAAGGTAGTTCGGACTTAAGGTTAAACCTAGAATATATAAAGCTTCAATCCCATGTACAAGTATGTAAATGTAGTTTGTGAATAATTAATAAAGTTATCCAATCACTCTTCTTTCTTTAGTTATTCCCCGATTGGTTCACCTCAAATGAAGATGACTAGGTACTTGGTCCAGATGATGCGTAATGATACATCTGATGTTGTGTACTACTCCAATTCAGTTGCCCACTTCCATCGGTATGCAACATAATAGGGGTTAGCTGCAAGTTCTAAGAAGGCCGAAAAGAGACAGAAGGGAGAAAAAACCAGAAAGAAGGGACATTGGGAGAGCGTGGGAGATAAAGAACGATAGAAGAAGGGGGGTACCACTGTTTTCATGACATAAAACAGGGGACATACATATGGGAGGAATTTTTTGGCAGTGGTGGTCCATGAATATAAATTATAATATATTATATTTAATATAAAAATTTTGTAATACTGTACTATATATATATATATATATATATATATGTAAGACAATAAATCAGAAGGCGCTATGACACATATGTTATATTTATATGGAATATAATAGTATAAAATATGCATGAAAAAGAACAAAATAAGTCTCATTTTGTATGGTACATTTTATTAATCAACTTTGAATACATTTAAAACTGGTTTTAAGTATAAATAAATAAAACCTATTAATAGTTGATGGTAATAATAATGGTGATGATAATGATGATCATAATAATAATAATAATTTTTAAATAGTATAAAACATTATAGAACTTTTTTTTTTTTTTAAAACTTACTATTACATTATAATTTATAGTATATGCCTTTAATAGGATTTGAGATTAAGACCACTTGAATGATCGTGGGAAGCTGGGTTACTCTTATTCTCAAAAGATTATAGAACTAGTAATCATGTATATGGGAATAATAGGTTTGAGAACATTAAAAATAAAATAGAAAAATATGTTTCAAAATTAAAAAATTAGATATTAAATAAATTAAAAGATTGAGATAATAAAAATAAATAATGAGATAACATAGTGGTAAATAATCCTTCAAATTTTTGTCTACTAACATAAAACTGAAAACAAAATTTTTTTATTTTAATTATTTAAATTTTGGTAAGATATTATTTTTAAAGTTTGGGGATTTTTTAAATTTTATTTTTCACAAATATTTTTAGAATTATAAAAACAAAATCTATTGTTAATAAATATCAAGTAACAATAAATGTTGTATGAGGAAAAAAAATACCATATTGTTATTTAAAATATATATAACATTTATTACGAGAAAATGATCATTTTATTCTTTTAATTTTTACTTTGGTGTCAATTTGGTTTTCCATCAAGTCATATTGACCAAATGGTCGCTTAAAAATTCAAAAATAATAAAAATTAGTCTCTCAAAGTGATTATGAGTGATTTGTTCTTGGTTTAATGAGGAACTACTTTTGATTGTTGTTGAATTGTTAAGGAAACATTTCAACATTACAAATTTGCAATATTCAAAATTAATACTAAGGCAAAACATAAGGCACTAGAATAGTGCTTTCTCCTTATATTATATTAATATGTTAATCAATAATCATATTATATTTTTTACATAATTTTTTGACAAAAATTTAAGTAATATATATAGTAATTTATTGATTTCAATTCCTTGAAATTATCAATTTCGGTGATTAAATTTTAAATATGCACAGTTAGATTGGATTTTTTTTTTTTAAAAATATAAACTGTTGGATGAGTAAAATATGAAAACACTTTAGAGGTCTAGATTCATAAGCACTTTGAACATTATAAATATATGTGTGTGTCAAATTAAAATATGACTAAGACATAAAATTTTAGATTTAATTGATTTTGTTGAGTTTTTGAACAAGAAAACTGTATTAGTCATGGATCAACGGGAATACAAACACTGGTTGGATCATTTGTCTTAATTATTTTTTAAGGATGGTAAGCTTGGGACATAATTGGGTGACCCAAGTATAATAATCCAAAGCTTTAAGAGGTAGCATCAAAGAAAATTTTCCTTCCCACAATTAGCCTAGCCAACGTTTTGATTTCACCATAAGAAAACTGTATTTTTTAGGCAAAATTTGTGACGCAACGAAACATTTCATGTCACAAATCTCTCCCGTAAAAAAAAAAATTTATAAACTTTGTTTATGATGAAATTCTTGTATTAGTAGCATTTTTTTTTGGTCTCAAAAGTCCAAGTTATAATTAAGTATTATTCCTCACCAAACTAAATATATTAATGAAAAGATAAAATAAAATTAATTTAGATGTAAAACGAACATAATAAAGGGTGAGGGGGAAGTCAATTGACTTTCCATGACCCCTTTTAACTCTTTACAAATATAGATTAATTATTAGTTTAATTTTTAATTAAAATAATTCATTTATAAATAAATTAAAAGAATATCACATACACCAAGTTCACCAGTAACAATTATTTAACTGTTATTAGTTAAATAACAGATCATTAGACGAACAAACACTTCAAATGTCAGAAAATGTGTAGTTATTCTATGAATTGTTTCAATAGCTAGAAGTCGAAGTTGACTTTACATAATTTACTTCTATATTCAGATCTTAAATCTTAGGAAAGTGCTAAATACATTGTCGTCAAAATGAGAGATATTATTATAATTAAGATACGATACATACATCAAACGACATTACAACAAACCAATAAAAACATTTTCAGTGGTGGGATTAAATAATCATTTATATACCTATTTTGATTAATCACTTCAGGAAGAGAGACTCACAAAGGCGTATTATCCATTGGTTTGGTATCATGGTCTAACCATGGTATATATTGACTAAAGCCATATTCAAAGAGGAACGACATATAAAATTTTCAAAAGAATAAAGTGTTAGTTTTTAAATAAAAAATATTAAGTGTAATTGAACTAAACTTTAACATAATTTAAAGAAGTCAACATAATTTAAACTATACTTTATAACATAGAAAATAAATTATGTAACCTATTATAATTTATCCCAAAGAAATATATGAATGGAGTTGTACATGTTACCAGCAAATGCTGCCTTGACAATATCATTTTGAGCAATTTGGATCGTCTTATGTTTTGGTGAAAACATGAGATTATATTCAATAAAAGTATGCTGTTGGATGAAAATTTAATTATCCAGTTTTGTATAAAATTAATATGATCACATGCAATTATATTTTTTATTTCTAAATCTGGATAATTGAATTATTATCTAACAGTTCACTTTTATGGAATATGACTTTATGTTCTTACCAAAATATGAGGGGAATGGAATTACATTTTGACAATCCCTTATTTGCATAGTGAGCATTGTGGTTGTAGAAAACCAAGACTCCCATTCTTATGCATATCAGAGTCATAAACTTATAAGCTTTATCCTATCAAAATTTAAACTCTCACTTCCTTTTTTTGTTTTTTTCCTTGCTTCTCATATATCTTCTCAATTAAAAGTTGAAGCTTCAATTTTCTTTTTCCCAATTTTTGCAAATTCATAAGTCATTCTTTACAATAAGTAATAATCTAAATGAGTGAATTCCCATACTATTGTTGGGAGTCCTAAAAGACAAATGGGAAGTTAATATTGGGAACATGAATGTTATCTCAGTAAACAAAAAGTTGTATTGATAAATATATGCTAAAGTTAGCATATATTAGTACAATACTATTTTTATTCTTCCTTTTCTATTAGAACCTTTTTTTTTTTTTGGAAACTAGCACTACTAAAAACACGCGACATGGACAGGTTATATAATTAGGATAGGCTCAACTGTGGCTATGCCAAAAAAAGTGCTATTGCTAATAGGTATAGGAATGCAAGTGTGCAAGTGTGCCACAATACTCTAATATAACATGCAAACACACAATAGTAACATAACATATTGCTTCTAGTATATATCTCGACCCAGTGCCTCAGAGTGGATAAAAGTTTGCTGTTTGCTTTAACAGAAAATAGGAGAAAAGAGAGTGAAATAGGTCACAAACAAAGAAACTTAAGGAAATCAACATTTATAAGGGATTGGAACTTAAGATCAAGGAATGATTAAAATGCCATTAACTAAGTTATGTCTTTTTCATGTGAATAGAGACTGAGATATATGTAAATGGAGAACATAATTTGATTGGATATGTTACCACAGATATAGCGAGAGGGAGTGAATTGCTATTTTAACGAATAATTAATTTTATAATTTTTTTGCTTCTTGAATGCACTGAGGACATGCCCACCATATAATGATAGTGAATAAATAAGTAGCCACATATAATATTTATAGTGGTTCAGATTAATTTCTGATCCTACATCTACTTCTCAAAAATCACATTGAGAGTTATACTTAATTAATCAACCTTTACATACTGGGTTTAGCTTTTCAGCTTTTACACTAAACTTAAGTAACCCAGAACAAGGTTAAGTCATAAGAATTTTATAGATAATAAGTTACACCTATATGTATACACACTTCTACACACATAGGGTACCTGACCATCACAGTCATAATAATTGATCTTAAGAACTATAAAAGTTTCTTACTAAGAGTACTCTCATACAAAGAATGAGTGAAAGTAAAAAGAATGTTGATCGAGCACACAACTGAATACCCTTATAGAAGGATTAGTCATATAGATGCCTTATCAGAGACAAGTATCGATCTATATAAAGGGCACAAGTCTAACATATACTTCAACGGCTACATTTGACATCAGTTTGCATTCAATGTTCATTTTTAGTAGCCAACATTTCTTTCACAAAAATGGCAATAGCTTGCCTTAGAGAAGATGAAGTTAGGTGCGGCTATTAAATGTTGCACAAGTGGGATTGCCTTAGGTGGAAGAGAGAGAGAGAGAAACAGACGATTTTTAGGTATTGGATGGATGATTCATTTTCAATGTAGATAACTTGGGCTTTAGTCTGCCTTCTGAGCAGCATATATGTTTTAAGGCTAAAGTAGCCTTCTGTGCTTCAAAGAATACTCTTTTAATATGCAGATTGCTTTTCTACAGAATAAAAACTTATGATAAAGTCACACATTTTGTCATAAGCAAGAATAAATAATTGAATTATATATATTTCGTATCAACACCTTGTCAAATTGCGTTATATGTTCCATTGCACTTTCCAAGAAAATTGTGATATCTAAATGAAATTAAAAATCATTAAAAGTAAGATTTGAACAAAATTAATATATTGTCTAACCTAATAAACACTTTGCATAAACTTAACCTTCTCTACCACGAAAACAATAACCTATTGGACACATCTTGGATCACACTGGCATTAATTATAAATGTAATTTTAGTTCAAATTTTAATACAAATTATCAAAGAATAAGTAATTATGTTTATGTCATACTAGTACATAAATATATTATATTATAATATGATATTTATATATAACTAATTATTGGGGGGAAAAAACACATAACTATGTGTTGTTCTTTTGTATTTTCTTTTTTTAAGTGTGCTTGGTGGCTTCTCATTTGTGAAGCATGCATAACAAAGTGTTGAATAAATTTCCATTTTTTTCCGCTTGAGATATATTAATTAATATTAGTCATTGTTAACATTTCAATTATTTATGGGCATGTATACAATTTGTTTAGCTCCATGGATTAAAAATATGAGAAAAATTAAGAAGAATTGAAGTATCACCGACTGATCTCTCTTATTTTCTCTCTAGATTTATCATGATAAGTTTGTATAAGATAAACATGTTAAAAAAAAAAAAAAAGAGACAGTAGGTAATGGTTGAGGATAGTGTATTAAATGAGGTGGGTGGAGGAGTTGCATTAAAAGATAGGATTGCAAGTGTGTGTTTAATGTGATTGTGTAAGTGAGAGAGAGATATTGAGTACAATGAGAAAAAGTGTGGAAGTGAATAGTAAAGTGCGTCCTTAGTAGTTATTATAATTTTGTGGAGGATCTATTCTGCTTTATTGATGTTATGGATATAGATGCCCTTTTGGTCCACCTATCTGACAAAAGTACATCTATTGGTTATTCTGCCATAAATATAAACCATGGGGAAGGGAAGCAACAGTTGCCTTTAGTCAAAGATTCTCTATATTTTGCTGGTAATGAGGTAATAGGTGTTGTTGAGATATCACATACTAGAGATGTAGAATCTGAAATTCAGCCCCATTTTACGAGGGAGTCAAATGATATATTCAATTCACAAGTAGAAAAACCAATGTATGATGAAGTCATAAAGTTTTCAAATCATATACTTATGAAGGTCCTTGATTTTTGGCGCTTGATACAGTTTGGTTTTACAAGTGAAGTGCTAAGGATCTTATGGTAATGTGGCTTCATTCAAATTTGGGATTCTTGCCTGTAATGCAGTTTACATGCATGCATTTGACATTCTCTTGTGGTTATCCTTTTTGTCTTTGGTGTTAATGCAAGTGTTGGAAAGAAGAGCTGGCAACTATGACATTTGATCTTTTAGGATCTGGTGATGCTTTGGCATTTGCTTTGCAATATATTTGAATAATAAAGTGCCTTGCAAAAGTTTGGGAACATTTCCTACCAGAGAAATGGTTGTGTTCTCGTGTAATGGGAGAATTGAACTATAAACTAGCAAAGCTTGATGGGAGGGTTAAAGACTTAAGAATTCAGTTTATAGGGTTTTCTACAGAAGAGGAATTGAATGTCTTGGAGTTAATGTTAGTGACTTGTGCCTTCAGGCTGTGTAAAGTTGAAATCTATTGTCACATTCGTACAGTAAAGATGATGACTTCAATATTTTCATAAGTGGAATCTCTCCTTAAAGACAGCTCCACCTTGCCATCTACGTTCGTAGTTGAACTTAAGAAATTGTTTTCTGAAAGTGGTACTTCTATAAATGGAGCTTTTCGTAGTCCATTGGAGTTTAATAGGTGTCTTATGTTCTTCTTTATGAAGCAACTTGTATATCATGGAACAATCCGACATTTACAAGCAGAACTAAGTATTTCCAACAATGGCTTTGAACACCCTCTTCCTTTCGTTTTAGGACTACCTGTATGTATAGAGTGTA
The DNA here is from genome assembly GCA_037074485.1 of Delonix regia. Lineage (NCBI taxonomy): Eukaryota > Viridiplantae > Streptophyta > Magnoliopsida > Fabales > Fabaceae > Delonix > Delonix regia. Next base: position 1,527,240 of record CM073460.1, on the reverse strand, counting down.
TGATCACTCTCCATAATAGCACTAGTGAGAAGTTGTGGCTGAGTATGAGCATGGTTAATGATGCTTCGCCACAGTATGTCTTTCTAGATTCAAACCTTTTTAAAGGTTCTGGAGATATTAGGACTTCTATTTTTGTTGCTCCAACTTACAGAACCCCAAAAGCTAGTTCTTTTAGGTTGAGGGTATGTATAGGTTTGGAATGTTTATTGGAGAATGTTGTTCGAGTGAAAACTCATGGAGGATTGAGACATGAACTTACATTTCTTTATCTCGTAAAAGAAGTTTATCTTTCCAATATACTAAAGACTAACTCACATTTCTTCAAGTATTAAATTATAGTTTTGGGAATTTTTTAGTATTATTAATTTATTATTTAAATATATTATTATTATTTTAATATATAATTTAATGATGTTTTATTGCACAGTTATGATATTAATCTGTTGAAGAAAATTGTCGCACCCTAACTCTCGAAATGTGATCGGCACAGATAACGAGACTAGTCCGTCTCTGTAAGCCTAACAAGTTGATTCATTAACTGAATTGCAATTAGACATAATGGAATTTCATTATCAAGCAGATTTACATTCATATATATTTTGTAGAAATTTCGATAAAGTCTCCTCTATAACTGAGACCTCCCGAAATTTCTACAATTATTTGCCAAAACAATAATATCTATAAAAGAGAGCTTTGCTCTCAATTCAATCCAGAGACAACTACAACACAGGGGGAATGGGGAATCTACCTGTGATCATACATATCCATTTACAATTATTTACATCTTTAACCAATTACATGATTACAAAATATGAAAACCCCACTAAAATATGGAAATCAATCATCAGCAGTACCAATGGGGCTTCGCTAGCCCTCCTAGTTAGCAAACTGCTCTGGACCCCTGCCTGAAATTAAATGACATGTAAATGGGTAGCATTCTAGTAATAAATCAATAATACCTTTTAAGTTAGTCAAGTTTCGGTAAATCATGATTTAAAACTATATCAATTCAATGCGATAAAACAATAACTATCATGGATTCATTCCATGGAAATTAAATTGGTCAAGGGTAAATAGCCCTTGGAAATCACATTATAACGGTTGAGGATCCACAGTCCTTGAAGAATCTTTCTCATTGGTCAACGATACTTAGCCCTTGTATACTTTTATCAAACGGTCAAGGGAACTCAACCCTTAGGTTCTTGTTAAAAGACATGTAAAAACCTTCCTTTTTATTCAAAATACAATTAGCTTAGAACCTAGATTCTAAGGAGGACTATCAAAGACATCAAGCAATGGTCATGGACTTGTGGCCCATGTAATTTAATCATCTATCGAGAGTACACAACATCTTGGGGTAAATCACTATTGGTCAAGGGTATGTATCCCTCGGGTTATTCATATCGGTCGAGAGTATACAACATCTTGGGGTAAATCACTATTGGTCAACGGTATGTATCCTTCGTGTTATTCATATTGGTTAAGAGCACACAACATCTCGGGGTAATTTACTATTGGTAAAGGGTACGTATCCCTCAGGTTATTCATATCAGTCGAGAGCACATAACATCTCGGGGTAATTTACTATTGGTAGAGAGTACGTATCCCTCAGGTTATTCATAACGGTCGAAAGCACATAACATCTCGGGGTAAATCACCCACACGGTTTTGAGTCACAAGCTCACACTAAAACATCCATCTTATAGTGTCCCCCCTAAATCTAAGGAACTGCCATGCATGAGTTTTCCAATAGTGTAATTACCATTGTATTGTTATATGATAGCATAATTTATTAGACTTGTTAGTCTTTCACATAAATTATGATTTATGACTGGTATATGATATTTGTGTGAAAACTGTAAAAGAGAGGAATGTATAGAAAAGGGTATTCTTTAATTACACGGTTGGAAGAGCTACTGCTTACTTGGTGGATGACGTAAGTTAAAATAACCTTATCTTCTTCTCTTGGTTATAAAATTGAATTCACCAACAATCCCTATATCACAAAAATATAATTTCCTCAATTATCATCCCTAAAAAATATCAATTTAGGCTCATAATAATGCCTCTTAAGAAATTCATAAAGCAACCATAATATCTAATCTTCTCATACTATCCCATAACATTAATTCATCACATATTTATTCCTTCTCTTTAACTCTTCATATCTCCATTACCAATTTCATATTCAACTTCCTTAGCATTACTAAAAACAAACCTTAACTCATATTCCTTGATTCCATCACATAAGTTATCTAGAATTTTTGTCAATATACATTCATTGCCTTAAAAACTTCCTAAACCTTCACTTTAGTCCCAAATTCCATACTTTCACCTTTAACTCAAGTAAAATCATGAAGAACAATAGGGTTTCATGTCATACACATTAAAAGTGTTCTTATAAGACCAATTTAAACATATTAAATTCTAGAATTCCACAATTTTCTGTAAAACCCCAAAATCTCAAAAATTTTTAATTTAGTTCCTGTCAGAACAACTCTTAAAAACTTGCCTAAAAACATGCTTGCAAGGCTAAAATGCAATGGGAAAGGGCTAAAAATTCTTCTCCTCACATCATTTTCATGAAAAATCGAACAAAACTCACTAAAATTCGCTACAAAATTGCTCTTTTTTGGCTATCACGGAACTTGCCAGAAAATCGAAGCTGTTGCCAGCAACTGCAAACGGTAGCTATCTAGAATGCGTCGCTGGTGAAGGAGGATGCTGGCCGAAGTTGGTGGCACGACTGGATGTGGTGGTGGAAGGCAAAAACAGTGAGAAAGGGGAAGAAGCATTTTGAAGAGGAAGAAGGAAGAAGAAAAAAAATGAGGGCATTTTAGTAATTTCACCTAGGGGACACATGTCATCCATTAAAAATTTTTTGAAGGAAAAGGGAGCTTCATCTCGAGCTTGTGCCCTCTTAGTTCGCATGTCATGCCTTACTACTAAGCTAAAGCTCATATCTGATTAATAATACACCCCACAAATATTTATACTCTCCTTTTTGCTAAGAACAAAATTTGCATCATATTTTGGCAAGTGTTACAAAAATAGAGTCTGATCTTCTCTCGTCCATAGTATTAGGGGCATTTCATTTCAAAAAAAAAATGTCATAATACAGATAATACTAACATGTTATATCTTTTTATGGTATAGGGTACTGTCTGAAAAGAAAAATTAAATAATTTTTAACTTTAGAAAATGTTATATTTCACACCTATTTATCTTTTGCCACCAAGATAGTATTTTGTTCTTATATTAATATTCTACTAGATTATATATATATATATATATATATATTAAATAATGATAATAACTATTTAAAAAATAAGATGTTAATAAAAAGCAAGATGGTAAAAAATAACATTGATCTCAATCAAACTGGAGTCCCTTAAAAGCTTCTGAATTTAGTAGTTAAAATTGACATAGCGAAACATGTTAAAGAAAAGAAAAAGAAAGGAAATTGAACAGAATTTGAGAGGTCAAGGTTCACAACTTTATTGAATAAAAAAATGCTATCAGAGTTGAAAGTTATTTCTAGTGTGACCTATTATAATTTGATTTTCAAAACTTAATAATAAATGATGGAGATGGGAAAAAAAGAAAAAGGATAACTAAAAAAACAATACCAAAATGTTAAAAAATAAAGTATTTTGGCCTAACAATGGCCTCAATTATTGTAGTTAGTTATAAGCTTTGAAATAGTTCCATGTGAATATAGAACAAAGTCTAGAACTCTTGTATTGAAAAATAGCCCTTTGGAGTTAAAATATTATCATATAGACTATTCTTTGGTTTGTCAAGCTCAGCTTGCTCTATTTTGCTACAAATTCTATACAAGTTCTAGGCATGGACAAACTGAGGATTTGATCAAAAGGAGATGAAAGTATTTGGATTAAAGATTTGAACTCATTTAATACTTTTCTTTATGTTCAAGACCCACTGCATTTATGTTACTAAAATTTTTGTTCACTAGTGATGGTCTTATTGTTCACTTCCACCTTCTTTTACTGTCTGCAAAGCCCTTTTATTCTCTACAACATTGGTCTTATTGCTTGTTATGCTATTTCGAAAATTCAGCATCTTCTGAATTTGGATCGATGGCACTTTCTATGAAGCAGGCGTAACGTATGCCAAATTCGTCCAAGGAATTCATGAGAAACAGAATTGGATATTGCCATATTTAGATGGGGATCATTTGGTGCCATCTATAAACTCAAGCAGTGGTAGATATAGAGTTGACCTGAGATGAGATAAATCACTGTGTTGGGAAAAGGGATGGACTTGTTGCAGAATATCAAATAAAGGGTATGTGAGCTTTGCTCACATGGCACGAATCTGCTCTTGTAAAGCTATTTTACAGGAGCAGATCCTATAACCAATCCAGATCATTCATGCAATTCGATGGATGAGGCGCTGCCATGCAAAACGAGCCCCAAAACATATCATTTTGAGTTAGTGAAATGGTACGTTTTAGGGATTTTTTTTTTTCCCCGGCTGTGTAAAAATGACGTCGTTCCGGGACATTTAAAATGCTGCATTTAGTAAATCTTCTTGGTTGGGGTGAGACATAGTTGAGGACTAAGACCTTCATCATTCCCCGTGAATCTCCTGCCACCTGCCGCCGTTAAATCGAGGGTTTCCTTGTTGTCAAGGTACAACTACTTTTCCTTCAAAGTCATGCATGCTTAAAATTCCAAGAAATCTTTCTCTTGGTCTGTCTTAAAACCAAGAAAAATGCTACAGAAGACTTGTGATTTCTTCCTCTTGTATATTTCAGTTGGCAATTTCAATAATAATTCTTGGTTGGCAAATAACTTTCATTGTGGTCCTTAACTTGTAGTCGTTGAGGATAGAACTGCATATAAGTTAATGCTTTTGATTCAAAATTGCATTCTTGATTTTTGCTCTATTTTTTTTTTTTTTTTAGTTTGTTCTATCTTTTTTTCCTCCATTTTTGGTTTTTAATTTCTTCTCTTGTCTTTCTTGTTTATCTAACACCTCGACACTTGTTAATGTTAATCAGAATTGATATAATAAGGGTTGAAGTTCTTTAAACTATGTAATTATGGAATAATGATTGGAAAATTTTTGTAATTTATATCATTACTTGCAGAGAGTTTTGGAATACCATTTGTTTTGTCAATGAATACATCTTAACAAATGAGCAATGAATCTTTATGTCATATCGAGAATGTAATTAGCCTTTGAGGAGTGTTTCTTCTTAAGTTAGTGACAGATTCATAAGTTTCATTCTTGTTTACATGGTACGTGAATTTATATTTAAGTTGAATTGTTGTCAGAAGCTGAATAACGTCTCATAACCAGGCTGATTTATGTTTCTTGGATTAACTTCATTTTTATAAAGAAGCAAGATATGTATTTATCTGTAGATAGTATTGTTCCATCACAAAGATATCAGAAAAGGTCTCTTGAAATAACAACAAAAGAATGGAAGGTTGAAACCACTGGACAGCTTCATTCCTTTCTTCTAATTTTAACTTATGCAACTGAGAGACACAGTGAACTATTGTGTTCATAGAATTAGATATTTCAGAGCTGTAGATTTAACTTTATTGTTAGTATGTGTTAATTATACATAGGGGTAATACTATTGTTATGCACAGAGGTAAAACTATTGTTATGCAATGATACAAGTCCATTTAGCATGTGTCATTTTAGAGCTTCAATTTATCTTGAAGATTCTACCTCTAGGATGATATAGAGAATATAGGAGGAATTCTCTATGCCAGTTCAAGATATTTTGTGGAAGTAGGAGAATATTGATGTTGACTGTATGGTTTAGATTCAACAATGTGTTTGTGTAGAATATAAAAATTATGTTGAGCTTTGATTTGAAGAGGATTGATAATGTTGTTGATGTTAAAAGGGAAGGGGCAAAGCAAGATTACAACCATAGCATCATCAGGGAAGTTTGTCTTGGTCCTTACTTGAGCTTATTGTGTTTGCACAGTGAGGACAATGTGTGATTTAAGTGTGCGGGAGGAGTTGATATATTTTAGCTAAATTGGTGTTTGATTTTCTAATTTTTTTTTAGTATAGTTTAATTTGTTCTTTTAGTTTCCCTCCCACATTTTTACCGATATTTTGTTGCTTGAGCATGTAAAATTTTTTGTTGAAATCTTAACACCTCACTTAAACAACTCATTTTATGTCTTTGATTCAATGAATTTGCCATCTAGTAAAGATAATTTGAACAATTTATTCTCCTTATTTACTAGATTGGTTGACTGTTTGTGCATGCTTGGCGGTAAACTTGATTTCCACCTTGAGCAGATTGCCACCTTGAGCTATTTTCCATCAAATATTCTAACTGAAAGGGAGGTAATATGCTAGCAGAATAAACTATTTCTAATGATCTATGCCTCTATGACTATCCCAAATTTATCTTCTTATATACAGTGAGACTTGTATTCTCAAAATTACTGTTCAACTACTCTATTTTCAGCTACTATGCCTTTTCATAAACAGCAGTGGCTTTCTTATAGAGGGACTGGTTTCATGTTTTATAGTTTTCCTCTTCCTTTTTTAGTATTCTTAAATAATTAGAGGCCTATTTATAGGCAACCTATATAGGAATTCCTAATGATACCTAGTTTACTAATCCCAACAAACCTTTATACTGGAATGGTTGTACTAGTAACTAGTTGCTGTCTGAACTTTTGAACGGCATGCATAGAGCCCAAAATATATCTAGAGAGAACTTAATCTACACAAAATTGAGCAAATTATGAGATCTTCATATCAATTGTCAATCTCTGTCCATGAATTAAATTTTATCCCTACGCTATCCTTCATAATTTTTCGAATGCTGCATATACATTGATTACTTGACATTTGATTGCGCTATACCTAAGTTTTTTTTTTCCCCTTTGGCTGTACTAGAATTGGCAAAAATATAATTGTGGTTGTACTGGAATTGTGTAGTGCTGAGAGAGGAATCAACATCAAGCAAGCAAGGTGAATAAAGATGAAGGAAGATGAAGCATGATGCAGCCATCAGAAGCATGGAAAGATTAGTCAAGACTAGGCTATTGATCCAAACTAGTGGTTGTATTGCAAAATACATGTACCTAGTGATTGTATTAGATCAAATGACATGGATTGTATAGTTATATTTGTCAATACATTGTACATGCCTGTTCCAAAGAAATAAAATTACATTTGATTCTAGCAATACAGTGTGTGTGACAATTTCAATCTAATCTTTCCTTTGATTACTTACATCTTGACACATGTATGGAAGGAGACAAAATGACAAAATAACTCAAAAAATAATGTGCCAGTGATTCTTGCATAACACTGCACACTAACAATCAAGATCATCAAGTGGTTGCGTTAGGCCACCTAATTGATCCTACATAAGCAAACAATTGCATCAGTTAGCCAAATAGGCAACTAGTAATACAAGTAAATATATTTTTTTGGAATTTCATATACCGTCAACACTTTTGTAAAGCTAAATTGGCTTCCACTGGTTTGAAAGTCATCGTGGTATATCGGGGGAGCTGAACAACACACTTTAACTTGCGCATTACTTGATGATGCATGAACCTGCACAGTATAGCCTAATACTTGTCAATACATGTAAGGGTAGTACCCATGATTGAAGGCACCAAACATTTACCTCACGTTGTAGGATTTGTGATTGAATGACAAGCATAGGCTTTCTTCTCTTATGGCCTTGGAGTTCAACCCAACCTTTGTGTCATCGTTGCCTTTTTGTGCCATCTTGATGTTTGAAACCCATCTTTCATCAAATGGCCTAGGTGCTTGATCCCGTTCTGCATCAGATGCCACGTATAAAGTCCATGGCGCGTATCAGGGATCACCTCACCTACAAGCACATGAATCCAAAACGAATATTAAAATTAATCAGAATTAGAGTATATATTCATAATTATCTTCACAAAAATAATTTAATCACCTAAAGCTTTTGCCATTGTAGCATCTTGGTCAGTGAATATAGTTAGGGGCCGTTTCTGTCTGTGAGCTTGCAACAAGGTCTCAACTAACCATTTAAATGACTTAGCAGTTTCATCATACAATAAAGCAGCGCCAAACATTATTGTTTGCCTATATTGGTTGAATTCAGAGAATAAGCGAGCGGTCTATGCACCCGATTGGTACAATAAGTTGTGTCTAGGGAGACAACATCACCAAAATATCAGTGATCAATAATCATGCGTGCATCAGCCCAAAAGACATTTGTGATTTGCTCTTCTGTATTAACCTGATAGGCATGGAAAAAGGATGGGTTTTCCAACAACTCGTGTTGGAAATATTGCAGAAGACAACCAACATCGTTATAAACCATGTAATGCTGCCGCCTTGATCATAAATAATTTTTTCCATCCAATCAGGTGAACCTAAGATTGGTTTTACCTCCTGCCTGTGTACTCATCAACTGGAATGATGCTTTTTGCTGCAATCCAGAGTCTTTGACCATTTAAAGCTCATGTCCTTGAACTTCAGATGTCTCCCATTGTGAGGCCAATATGTGTGTAGTCTCTAGAAGTTGCAGCGGGTGGTTGTGGAGCTCCACGAACTCGTTAACAGTCAACTTTCCATTCACTGTCACAAGGTTGATTCGGGCATCACAATTAGTTCAGGTTTCAAGCTTGGGGTTCAAAACTACTCTGTCTCTTTTGTCTAACTTCCAAACTGCTTCCTTGCAACAAACAAACCTACAAGAAGTTACTGATCTATCCTTCTTATTCTTGTTAAGGTATTGCTTCGTCACCCCAAAACCCATCGTTCCACTGTAATTAACCCAGAACTGCCATGCTTCCTCTACACTGCTAAATTGCATACCAAGCCTAGGCTTTGGGTCCATTATTGTTTATAGTTGACTTCTAAGGCTGAAAAAACATGACAACATCAACAATGGGGTCCACATTAGTCAAATGGAAGTAAAACCATTAATTTTTTTTTAATTATGTCCCCACTTTTGCAAAAATCAATAATATGTAGTCAAATGCATACTAATCTCTATTTTTTTTTAATTATGTCCGTACTTTTGTAGAAATCAACAATATGTAGTTAAATGCATACCAATCTCTAAATTTTTTTCTATTACGTCCCTGCTTTTGGACAAATCAACAATATATAGTCAAATGCATACCAATCTCACCAAAATACATATGATCAGTAGCAACACAGTCCCTTATCTTTATAACAATAAGCAATATTAGAGATAACAAGCTTAATCAGATTTCATCTTTAAAGCTGATAAGAATATTTAAATATAGTCAGACAATAATAACAAGAAAAAAATTATGATAGCTCCAAATTAACAATCTTACTTAGGGAGGATGCTGAAATAGCAACACATGAACTTCATAATTATTAATTTGTTTCACTGGAACATAACTATACAATTAATAAATCAAGTAACTTAACCTTCTATCACATAATTGGCATACATTTTCATTTTCCTTGCCTTTACATCTAAAAGAGACTTAACCTAAATATGATTTATTCAACTGTGGACTAAGATTTTTGAAAACTCTAAAAATCTGTTCATGCAAATATAAAACACTTGGCTGGAGACATTAGCTGCAAGAACCATAATTTTCAGTAATAACCACCTGCCATTTTATTACCAATAATACAAATCAATGTATCAGTACAAACATGATATCTTAAAAAAAAAAAAAAGAAGAAACCTGGGGATGCATAAACTGATTGTTTAAATCTTGAAATCTCTAATCCGAATTCATAAATGATTAATTTAATACCATCTTGCTTTATGAGATTGATTGTAACTTTGAATTTGGACACTTCCTCCACCCAATAAAGATTGAGAAGTGGAAGAAATAATGACCTTTACAACTTAGTCAGGATTTGGTCAATACAGGAATTAGGGAGGGAAAAAAAGGGTCTCTTGCATAACATATTTTCCTTCCTCTTTTATGTGCCCCTGAAATTATCTGGGAATGCAAGTCTTTTTTTGTAGGTTTTTTATATTAGCAACAGAATTAGCAAATGCCCTATAACAAAATCATAAACATATTTTAAGTTATATTACAGTACGCATTATGCATAAGTAGTTAAGTACACAAATTGAGTAAGGCAAAGATTATGTCATCATATTTGAGAGAGTATTCAATTACAATTCTTGAATTATAACTTAATTACAATTCTAATATTCAATTTTCAAAACATAATATTCTAACCCTTAAACTATCATAAAGAAAATAATAAGAACATAATATTTTTCATTAGTTTTTCTCAAAATCATATTATTTTTAGAAGTTAATTTTTTACTAATACACAATGTTTATATACTATATAATATTTTAGGGGGTTAGAAGATTACATTTAAAAATAATTCATGAACTGAAATCATAATTAAACTATAATTTAATAATAAAATTATGCATTTTTCTTTCTAACCCAGATGAACTATGTCAATATATAATACTCAACAGTAGTAGTAGAAAACTACATATAGGATCATTGAGGTGATTCATTTCCTAACTTGAATGGTTTAAATTCATGCTTCTATATTTTGTCTCTAACATCTACAAGGTCTTTAACTCATAATATATATATATATATATATATATATATATATATATATATTGAAGGAAGAATAAGCATATTTTCATGAATGGCACATTCTAGTAAGAAATCTTATCTCCATGCGCTTTTATAACAATGGCATCTCCTGAGTGAAACTAATAGTATGTGTAATTATACAAGGGATTATGGGGGCCCTAGATAATGCCCAATAGTTGTGGAGTTGTGCACTCAAATTATATCTAACTCAAAAGGATTTGTCAAATTAAATTCATACTGCATATTTTTTTAATTTCCTTCCAAATAATAATTTTGAGAATAAAAATCAGATTAAATGGAGAGATCAAATGTACTACATAGAAATCCTGGCATACCAAGTATTAACACGATCATGAATCATGACCAATCAAATCCATGTAAATAGCATGCCAACAACATTCTATGTATATACCAAGTATTGACACGAACACAAAATACAATAAAAAAATAAAAATTATAACAGGACAAAATAAGTAATCTTGAAGTCCTCACATTAGAATCTTCCATCACGTTCGTCAGTTGAGTTATGCTAGATCAAACCCCATATATTTAGTAGTCATCCCTGTCACTGAGCAATCAGAATTTCTAAAAATAGATTCCTTTACTCATGAATAATAAAGGGCTACTTGCATTTGCATACTCATTAATTAAAACCAGGAGGCAAACAAAGAGGGTTACAATCAACTAAACTTAAACCCCTTATTTGCTTGCTTTAGATCATCTAAAAGAAACGCTCATTTGCCTAACCATCATTACTGATAATATTAACAGCCATACATACCAGAAAATTTAGTGACATCAATCCAGAAAGTAATGTAAAAACTCATGTACAACACATCACTACATTATTAACCAACAGAATATCCCTTTATCTCAAGTCTTTAATTTCCCAATATCTCATTTTTCCCTTTTGTTAAGAAAATGTTAGCTTTTAGGGAGGGTGAATCCAGCGTCCAATCTATTGAATTAAATAATTAAATAATTTTACTTATACAAGAGAATGATAACAATATGGCAAGAATACATGGCAGCAACAAAACTGATCCCCATGGCCACTTACAGGTACAATAATGGATTGACTGTATTGCTAACCCATGCACTAGGCTCTTTTTAAGATGTAGATTGAATGGGGAGCACGTTGATAGAGTTGAAAATAGAGCCATTAGTAGAGGAGAAGAAAAGAATAGAAGCCAGTCTGGGAGCCTTACAAAGCAGGTTTAGGGACCTTCCAACAGAGCATTGTGTTCATAAAGGCAAAGGTAGTGACTAGAAAGCGTCGATGGAGTCGAAGCTGGGAAACAAAGCTCCTCGATTGATGGATAATGCAGCTGAGATAGGCGAGCAACACAGAATCATGTTTCAATGGCACATCGTCGATGGTGAGGTGGAAGAAGACAATGGCGCCAAAATGACTGCATTTCCTCATCTCCTGGTGCCTAAATATTTCCCACCAAAATGTACCATTTTGCTATTGAAAAATGCGACATTTAACTTAAAACCAAACTCAGCGTTTTAAACATCCTAGAACAACGTCATTTTACACAGCCGGGGGGGGGGGGGGGAGCCCCAAAATGCACCATTTCACTAACTCAAAACGGTGTGTTTTGGGGCTCGTTCCGCATGGCAGCGCCTTGTCTGTCGAATTGCGTGAACGGTCCAGATTGGTTACAAAATTTGCTCCTGTAAAACCGCTTTACAGGAGTGAATCCGCGTCGTTGCTCACAAGTTCTGTTACAAACATGTCTTGTCTTGGACTTTGGGATTTAAATTATCAGGTAAGTTAAATGGATTGTGAATTAAATGGATGAATCCATTTAACTGACTAACAAAATAAACATTAAAAAAAAAGAAAAATAACATTAATTATAATAGAAAAGTATTTTCTAAAATCTAAACAATTATATTAAATATTTAAATCTAAACTTTAGACACACAATTGACAATTCCATTGATAAAAAATTGAATATTTAAAGATAAAACAAAAATAAAAACTACTTGAGATTATAAAATATTAAATTTTTTATAAAATAATTTTACAAAATTTTTAAACTAGTCAACCTATTAAGCCATTAAATTAAATTATTTAACTTACAAATTAAGTAAATAAAATTAATTTAACTTACATATATTAAATGAGCTCAAAATTTTAAAACAACTTGTTAAAATATTGAATTAAATAAACCGACCCAACAGGTGACAATTCTAAACAATAGGCACAAGTCCACAAGGCCAAGCAAAATGAAAAGAGTGATAGAATATCCTCTCCACATGTTGACAATCCAGAGTCCAGACTGTGCGTTAAACGAAGGAACAAGACGAAGGCAGGCTCAAGATTTTTACCTTGTACACATCATAAATGCTTTATGCATTCTCACTTAAAGCCGAAGACACAGAATTTTGAAGTTGCTCTTAGTCACCATTGCCTCTCTCTCTCTCTCTCTCTCTCCACTTTGCCTCATTCACTTTTAGTTATTTTAATGGAGAAGACGCCAAGTTTAACGTTGGCCGAAGCTGAAGAAAGTGTCGATTAGATTGAATGAAGGAAGAAACAACTCATTAAATGGCAAAAAAATGAATTTAGAAGAACATTGGAGCTGGGAGGTGCATTGAATAACGATCTTCTAGCCATTTGAAGGATCAGCATTTGGAGAAATGGAATGAGTGAGTAATGGATTCTTGACCTCATCATTGTTTACCTAGCGCTGGATGCCCATTGAGCTTCCTCGCATTCACTTCTCTTAGTGACGTTTCCTGATTGCAATCACTACTATACTATTTGTGGGCTATATTCTTTTCTTGTGTCTACTCCCTACAAACTAACTTCGTACGTATGTGTGTGTGTGTGTGTGTCTCTCTCTCTCTATATATATATATGAGACAATCAACCCATGAATGAGGGGCTTTATCAGATATATCCAATGAAATTGCACAAAAGAGCACCAGCACCACCATAAACGCATAACACTGCTCAGGAAACTAAAATCAGGTAACTTTTTTATATTTTGAAGAAGAAAACTAGAAAATTTGTAGCCCAAATGTTTTCCAAATAAGATCTTCGAAGGCATAATAAAAGGCCACAGTTTACAAAATCTCATTTCTAAATTATTAACAGATTGAAACTCACATCTTTTCCGTTGTTGTGGATTCCAACTTGAAAAGCATATTCCACTTGCGAACTTTTTTTTTTTTTTTTGGATTTTTCCTCTTCTAGTGTCCCCAAGTTGTGCAAAACATACAAAAGGAAGAGTTTGTGCAGTTTATGCAATTATTAATGAATTAGTTTTAGAAAAAAACATCCAGCAGCCTTATTTGCCTCGGGAGCCTCAGAAGTGGTAGGTATGACCATTCCATCGGGCTGGGGTAGGACCCTCTTCCCCATCAATTATTTCTTACGTCCTTTACTTTTATCATGAGGTTGGGGTAGGAACCTCTTACCCATTAATTCTTTCTTACATCCTCACTTTTATCATGGCAGAATACATCTTCAGTGGCAATAAAATAATCACAATTTTAAGCCAGGGCTTTTAATATGGAATGAAAGGAATCTAAAAAGCAGATGTGCTGATTTTTAATATAATAAAAATAACCTTTCTTGAACGACAATTATTTTCTTAAATCCTAAATCATGGTATTCATTTTGAAATGAAGAAAATGAGTAATGGTTTCACACATTTCGATGTTCACGTGATTCACCAGGTAAATACAATAATATGGGCCATGCCGAGGACCAGCTTCCCTCCGTCAGATCAAATATTGGTTTTAGAGATACGTGCCTTTTTGTCGGACACGTATCACTCCCCCCACCCCACAGTTATTATCTCTTCAAAACATACTTCTTCTTTTTTTTCACACTTTCACTTTCCATTTTCTTAAAAATTTTAAATATGTTTTTTCATCACAATAATTAAAGTTTTATTTTTAAAGAATATGATTTAATTTTCCTGTGAAATTAAATAAATATAATTAATTTTCTATAAAAAAAATTAATTGATGACAATAAAATTGTTTAATTAAGAGAAATTTAATGACCAAAAAAATCAATTTAATGATAATAAACATTTAAAGATTAAATTAAAAGACTGATTATTTTTAATTTCATCTCACTCTCACGTCACTCTGTCCAACGTCACCTTTCACAATCATTCCATGGGCTGCTGAAAAGTCTTCATTTTTTTGCTTATTTAATTTAATATTTTATAAAAATACAAATACAATATTTATATTTATAAATAAAATTACTTTTAAAAAGCATCCTATACCTTTCACTGATCATTTATCTTTATTTAAATTACTGAATGTACGAATCATTATTATAACAACCTAAAGTTATATTTAATTATAATAAATTATTAAATAAGAATTTAATAATTTAAATTTATAAATTAAAAATGTAATTATAAATAATTATATTAATTTAATTTTAATTTAAACTATTAAATATTCCTCCACTAAAAAAAATTAAAATTACTAGATGTAATTATTAGATACAAATCATTGCATTAAAATTTTATATTATTTTTAGTCAATTAATGAAGTCTTATAAAATTATAAATTTCAACTGTGAATACTCAAATTCACTCTTCATGTTATAACACTATATATTTAAAATAATCCCTATCGATTATTCTAATCCAACCATTAATAATATCCTATACACTGATTTATATTGCTCTACAGCACTACCAGCACCAAGTATTATAAAACGGCTTTGAATGATTAAGCAGAGACTATAGAGCTCACTGAGCATTCATTCCAGCATGACAATAATGGCAAACATGCAGAAAAGCTATGGAGCTTCTCTCTTGCTTGTCTGCTTTCTCTCATTATACCTTAGAGCAGCACCCTCCATGGCCAAAGAGGAAATTCCAATAGGACTGATTCTTGATTTGGATTCATCACTTGGAGCTATGGCTAATAAATGCATAGAGATGGGACTCCAGGATTTCTATAGCCACAGGCCTCACTATGAAACCAGACTCTCCCTTCATGTCAGGAATTCTGAAGATGATGTGGTCACGGCAGCTTCTGCAGGTATCAACTCCTTCTAAAATTGCCAGGATTTTTTTTTGTTAGATAAATTTTGGTAGCTTATATAGCTTTTTTTATTAATAAATTTAAGAGTAAAAGGCATGGCTCGAGCATTACCATCTCAATCCAAATCGAACACCTTGAAGGCCTTCGCAGGTTGATCTTCGCATACACGTCCTCACCAAAAATGCACTCTTTCATTAGTACTTGTTCCTTTGCTTGTCTCGTTCTTTTTGCTCTCTACCAGCACACTCTGAATTATCACTTCCCTCTTCTTCTAAGTGGTTTCTTCTCCTAGACGATATGATTCCTGATCACCCTTTCATGCTCTAAACGGGAAGTAGAGTGGTGAAGGATCAACCTTTTTCAAGTTGCTTTTTCTCCTGGATGATCAGCTTCTCTTATGGCGAGAAATGTTTTTGGTTATTCTTATTTCAAAATATGATTGAAAAATTTAAATGAATAATTTAAGAGCTTGACTTGACTATTTTATAAATTTTTTAAATTATGAAAATTAATTTATAAAAAGATTAAAATATTTTTTTAAATTTATTTATTATAAAAAAATATTATTTTAATCTTTCACATATTAAAATATTTAAAATAATGTTTTATTTGTTAAATTTTTCACTTAGTTTTGATGAAATTTAATAATTTTTTATAAATTGAAGATTAAATATAAAACTTTTTAATAAATAAGAAAAAAATCAAAATAATAATTGTGAGATAAATGAGAAATTAAAAAGATATTTTGTAAAAAATAAAGGGTAATAATTAATTTGTAAATGGAGGAATTAAATAATTAATTCTTTATTTTAATATAACTTTAAAATCTTTGAGGTTTTGTCGCCTTTGTTTCGTGTTACTTTCAACTCATGGTCCCTCCTACCTTCTGATAAAGTGTAAAGATTATGGGGTAAAAAATTTTTTGTTGAATAGTAAAAAATTTTGGCAAGTCAAATTATAAGCAAACTTAGATATTTTCTGAAAAGCAAGAGAAGTCAGAAAACCAAGATAAGGCGGAGATCGGTCGCAAATTTTTTTCTGTCTTGAGCAGCTTCAATCATCCATCGATTTCATCTTCCATAAGTTGATTTCATCTACTACCCACCCATCACATGTTTTAACGTTAAAGTTTAACTATTTTACTTTTTATGAAACATGAGATGGGCGTTCTATAATATTTTGGTGTTCTTACTTGCAAGTTGGAACTAAACCTTCATTTAGAAATGTAAAGTTTTTTTTGTTTACCCTTGAGGAAGTGTCTGTATCTTCTGCAAAAAAAAAAAAAGTGTTTGTGTTGGAGGTCAAGACCAGGCTTAAATAAGCTCAAATGCTGGTTTTATATAATACATAAGTTTTTCTTTCGAAAATTAAAACTTGACTATAATGTTTATGTTGAATAATATAATAAAATATATATTTGCACATTTCATTAGAGGATTCTTTGAGTAATATATATATATATATATAAAACTAATAATTCTCTATTGACTGACTCGATCCCTTTTTGATCATGTAAATTATTTTTTAAGAAGTAAAGTTTTGCATAGTGTACTTAAAATCCGGAAAGAAGATTTTTGTAATATTTATAAATAAGGCGATATGAGAAAAGTGGAGAGAAGTCGAAGTATCAAATATATGCTTTAATATATACATGCTTATCAATGTAGCATCATTTGATTTTCCAAAACCTTATTCATGGCATTAAGCAGCTTTGGATCTAGTAAAGACTGAAAGGGTGCACGCAATCCTGGGACTACAAAACTCAGAACAAGCAAGGTTTGTAGCGGATCTTGGGATCAAAGCTCAAGTGCCCGTCATTTGGTTTTCTCCAACAGGTCCATCTCTTTCCCGAAACCGAACCCAATTCATCAAACATACCAGTCAAAGCCATTGCTTTCAGTTCAAAGCTATAGCTGCCATTGTTGAAGCATATGCATGGCAGGCAATCATCCCCATTTATGAAAACACAGAATACGGCAAAGGCCAAATCCCATGTCTCACAGATGCCTTGAGAGAAATGGGTATCCAAGTGCCTTACAGAAGTGCCATTGATCCAGATTCAGAAGATGAAGAAATTCTGGAGGAACTTGACAGATTAAAAGGCATGCAAACACAGGTATTTCTTGTCCATATGACCATTGATCTTGGGTCAAAACTCATTAGACTTGCACAGAAAGCAGAGATGATGCAGGTAGGATATGCTTGGATAGTTACACAAGGGCTATCTCGTTTGGTAGATCCTAGGGTTATATATCGATTAATGGGCTACATGCAAGGTGCATTGGGAGTGAGGACAATGGTGCCGGAGACAACAAGTTTAAAGGACTTCCAGACAAGATGGAAGGATAAGTACCCTTATACTACCCAAACTCTCTTTGGGTTGTGGGCTTATGACACAATTCAAGCATTGGCCATTGCAGTAGAAGAGGCTGGCATTGTCAGTTCGACCTTTCACAAGCCTAATATTGGCAATAAGGGCGTTGTTGATCCTGCAGATATAGAAATGCATGGCACGGGCCCCAAACTTCTCAATACAATTGAGGCCACTAATTTCATAGGCGTGTCAGGCAATTTCAGTTTAGCTGGAGGACAGTTAGAACCATCTATACTTGAAGTGTACAATGTGATAGGACAAAGAGAAAGGATCATTGGATTTTGGAGCCCTCAAAGAGGACTTATCCAAAATATTAGTGATCAATATGAGGAGCCAAGTGGGAAGGACAGATTGAAGTTACCATTGTGGCCAGGGGACACCACGGAGAAACCAACGAAGCTGAGAATTGGGGTCCCAGTAAAAGAAGATTTCACTGAATTTTTGAAAGTAGAAAGAGGATCTCGAAGTAGTAAGCCATATATTTTTGGTTTTGCTTTTCAAGTGTTTTTAAAAGCGGTTGATGTTTTACCATTTCCTCTATCTTTTGAGCTTGTCCCCTTGACGAAGAAAAATGGAGTGACTGCCGGAAACTATGATGATCTTCTTTGCAATATTAAACAGAAGGCAAGTTTCTGTTCATTTTTTTGCTTTAACTTCTTTTACTTTTATCATTAAATCTCTTTTCCATTATCTGAAGTTTCTAATGGAAACTCTTACATGAGGATATTTTGATTTTTAGTTACTGACATTTGCATGATACACACACACACACACTCGCATTCTGATCCCGTTAATGAACACATATAACTACAGGGATTCTTTTTTTATACTTATTCCGTGTATGAAAATATTGCAAATGCAGAAGCTTGATGCAATAATTGGAGACATTACAATTTTAGCAAATCGCACAAAATGTGTTGATTTCACAATGCCATATTTAGAATCAAGCGTGTCAATGATGGTTGCGATGAGGTCTTTTCATAGCAAGTGGGTCCTCCTGGAACCTTTCAATTGGTTACTTTGGCTAATTCTTGGTGGGATATTTGTGGGAGCAACTTTTATTATCATTATATTAGAAAGAAGTAAGAACAAAAATGATGTGGTCAGGAAGGTAAAATTCAACGAAATGGTCAAGTTTCCCTTCTCTATATACACTAGCGGTGAGTCCTTTTTGTTGCAACAGATCATTATATCTTATGTTTCAATT
The DNA here is from genome assembly GCA_037074485.1 of Delonix regia. NCBI lineage: Eukaryota > Viridiplantae > Streptophyta > Magnoliopsida > Fabales > Fabaceae > Delonix > Delonix regia. Next base: position 1,508,041 of record CM073460.1, on the reverse strand, counting down.
TGTCCCACATACTCTAACATGCGCACATGCAGACACTAATATGTTAAATTGTTATCAATGTTTATGTTTGACAATTCCAGATAACAAGGAACTGGCAAGCAGTTTGTCACGATGGATGGTGATACTGACCTCATTTCTATTCATCATAGTAGTGCAAGTTTACACTGCGAATTTGACGTCCATCTTAACAGAAGGGACAGAGCTAAAGCCCGCATACAAGGACGTAGAAGTGATTAAAAGGAAAAACTTGTCGGTGGGATATCAGAGGGAATCCTGGGTGAAAAGGCTTCTAGTTGAACAAATAGGATTGAAAGAGACTCAGTTGAAGCCTTTAGGCACTCGTGAGCAGTATAGTTATGCATTATCAAAAGGAAGCGAAAATGGAGGTGTGGCTGCTATTTTTGATGAAACCCCATATCTTATGCTCTTCCTTTCCGAGTCTAGATATGGCTCTGTCTATGGGATGTCAGGACCAATCTACACAACTGGTGGATTTGGCTTTGTGAGTCTCTCTCCCCAATACACACATACAATATCTCTCTCTCTCCCTCTATATATATATATGACAGGAAAAATAATAACTTTTGGACTTATTTCATGACATTGTAGAACAACCACTGTATAATTTTGATGACGTACTTCATATTATTTTCAGGCGTTCCAACAAAAATCTAATCTAGTGTCGTACTTTTCGACTGCAATCTTAAATGTGACTCAAGATGTGGACACATTTTATGCCCTCAAGAACAAGTACTCCTTACCCACCACCATTGATGCCACCTCCGGATACCCGAAAGCTTCAGAGAAGCGAAGCTTGATTATTACTGACTTTGGAGGCCTTTTCCCATTAGTATTGTACATTTTAGGTCTCTTCTTTAGCCTTGCAATTCTTAAAACATCAACGGTGATTAACGTTTTGCCTCCGGGATTCAGAGGTATGTTGACCAGAGTGGCTAAGTTAGTTCGGGCTTAAGGTTAAACCTGGAATTTATAAAGCTTCAATCTCATGTACAGGTATGTAAATGTAGTTTGTGAAGAATTAAAAAAGTTCTCCAATCACTCTTCTTTCTCTAGTTATTCCCCGATTGGTTCACCCCAAATGAAGATGACCAGGTACTTAGTCCGGATAATGCGTAATGATACATATGATGTTGTGTACTACTCCAATTGAGATGCCCACTTCATCAGTATGCAACATAATAGGGGTAAGCTGCAAGTTCTAAGAAGGCAGAAGAGAGACAGAAGGGAGAAAAAACCAGAAATAAGGGACATTGAGAGAGCGTGAAAGATAAAGAACGATAGATGGGGGGGTACCACTGTTTTAATGACCTAAAACAGGGGACATACATATGGGAGGAATTTTTTGGTAGTGGTGGCCCATGAATATAAATTATAAAATATTATATTTAATATAAAAATTTTATCATACTGTACTACATGTGTGTGTATATATATATTTATGTAAGACATTAAATCAGAAGGCGCTATGACACATGTTATATTTATATGGAATATTATAGTATAAAATATGCATGAAAAAGAACAAAATAAGTCTCATTTTGTATGATACATTTTATTAATTAACTTTTAATAAATTTTAAACTGGTCTTAAGTATAAATAAATAAAACCTATTAATAGTTTATGGTAATAATCATGGTGATGATAATAATAATAATAATAATAATAATAATTTTTAAATAGTAAAAAAATATTATAGAACTTTTTTTTTAAACTTACTATTATATCATAATTTATAATATATGACTTCAATAGGATTTGAACTTGAAACCACTTGGATAATCGTGAGAAGGCGTACTATTAGATTACTCTTATTCTCAAAAGATTATAAAACTAGCAATAATGTATATGGGAGTAATAAGTTCGAGAACATTAAAAGTAAAAAAGAAAAATATGTTTAAAAAATTATAAAATTGGATATTAAATAAATTAAAAGATTGAGATAATAAAAATAAATAATGAGATAACATAGTGGTAAATAATCCTTCAAATTTTAGTCTACTAACATAAAAGTGAAAACAATTTTTTTTATTTTAATTATGTAAATTTTGGTAAGATATTATTTTTAATGTTTGGGGATTTTTTTTAAATTTTATTATTCACAAATATTTATAGAATTATAAAAAAATCTATTGTTAATAAATATAAAGTAACAATAAATGACGTATGAGAAAAAAAATATCATATTGTTATTTAAAATATATATAACATTTATTATGAGAAAATGATCATTTTAGTCCTTTAATATTTACTTTGGTGTTAATTTGGTTTTCTGTCAAGTCATATTACCAAATGGTCGCTTAAAAATTTAAAAATAATAAAAATTAGTCTCTCAAAGTGATTATGAGTGGTTTGTTCTTGGTTTAATGAGGAACTACTTTCGATTGCTGATGAAATTTTAAGGAACATTTCAACATTACAAATTTGCAGTATTCAAAATTAATACTAAGGCAAAAAATAAGGCATTAGAATAGTGCTTTCTCCTTATATTATATTAATATGTTAATCAATAATCACATTATATTTTTTACATAATGTTTTGACAAAAATTTAAGTAATTTATAATATATATATATATATATATATATATACACATATATATAGTAATTTATTGATTTCAATTCCTTGAAATTATCAATTTTGGTGATTAAATTTTAAATACGCACAGTTAGATTGGATATTTTTTAAAATATAAACCGTTGGATGAGTAAAATATGAAGGCACTTTAGAGGTCTAGATTCATAAGCAATTTGGCCATTATAATTATATGTGTGTGTCAAATTAAAATATGACTAAGACATAAAATTTTAGATTTAATTGTTTTTATATAGTTTTTGAACAAGAAAACTATATTAGTCATGGATCAACGGGAATACAAACTAAAGCTACAAAAGTAACTCATGGAATCCTGTCATATTTCATTTCTCACATACTAAAAAAAAAAGAAAAAGAAATCCATGATGCAACCAAATATAGCCCTGCCATAGTCTACAACAATTCCAATCCACATAATCACAGAAATATTTGTTTCAAATTCTAATCCATGTTAAAAACACGCACACACAATCTACATAAGAAAACACTGGTTGGATCATTTGTCTTAATTATTTTTTAATGATGGTAAGCTTGGGACATAATTGGGTGACCCAAGTATAATAATCCAAAACTTTAAGAGGTAGCATCAAAGAAATTTTTCCTTCCCACAATTGGCCTAGCCAACGTTTTGATTTCACCATAAGAAAACTGTATTTTTTAGGCAAAATTTGTGACTCAACGAAACATTTCATGTCACAAATCTCTTCTGTAAAAAAAAAAAAAAATTTATAAACTGTGTTTATGATGAAATTCTTGTCTTAGCAACTTTTTTTTTTGTCTCAAAAGTCCAAGTTATAATTAGTATTATTCCTCACCAAACTAAATATATTAATAAAAGATAAAATAAAATTAATTTAGATGTAAAATGAACATAATAAAGAGAGAGGGGGAAGTCAATTGACTTTCCATGACCTCTTTTAACTCTTTACAAATATAGATTAATTATTAGTTTAATTTTTAATTAAAATAATTCATTTATAAATAAATTAAAAGAATATGACATACATCAAGCCACCAGTAACAATTATTTAACTGTTATTAGTTAAATAACAGATCTTTAGACGAACAAACACTTCAAATGTCAGAAAATGTGTAGTTATTTTGTGAATTGTTTCAATAGCTAGAAGTCAAAGTCGACTTTACATAATTTACTTCTATATTCTAATATTAAATCTTAGGAAAGTGCTAAATACATTGTCATCAAAATGAGAGATATTATTATAATTAAGATATAGAGCTATCAAAATGGGCTAATCTGATCCACCTGAGTTGACACACCCAAATTGGTGGTTAAACGAGTAAGCCCGTTTAACCTATCATAAGATGGTGAGCTGAAAATCTCAACCTACCCCACCTGGTGGGTTAAGTGAGCTGACCCGTTTAACCCACCAAAACATTAAAAAAATAAAAATAAAATAAAAAATTATAAAAATTCAAATGTGACTTTCTTTAAGCATATGTCTTGTTTAATCAATAAAGTTCTATATAAGTATAACTAAACAAAAAAAACTAAATAAAAGCAAGTTTCACTGAATTAAAACAAGTATAGTAATCCAATAGTTCAATGATTCATTAATAATCAGAATATAATTATGAGCGGAATATTTAAATCTGACAAATTACAAAATAATAGAGACAACACAACATATACATTAAGGTTAATTTTTTTAAATGGAAAAGTGCAGTGGGTTGGGGTGTTGGACAGAGTGAGTGGAAATTTTTTTTAAAAAAAACAAGCAACCCGTTTAACTAGCGAGTTGGCTCGTTTAACTTGCGGGTTAAATTGGCTGAGTTGATAGAAGTATACTAAACGGGTTCTCAAAGGAACCCCACAACTCAACCCACCTCTTAGGTGGGTTACACGGGCTTAACCTGGTGGGTCGAACCCGTTTTAGTGCCTTTAGATACAATACATACATCAAACAACATTACGACAAACCAATAAAAACATTTTCAGTGGTGGGATTAAATAATCATTTATATACCTATTTTGATTAATCATTTGGGGGAGAGAGACTTACAAAGGCATATTATCCATTGGTTTGTTATCATGGTCCAACCATGGTATATATTGACTAAAGCCATATTCAGAGAGGAATGACATATAAAGTTTTTGAAAGAATTAAGTGTAAGTTTTTAAATAAAAAATATTAAGTGTAATTGAACTAAACTTTGACATAATTTAAAGAAGTCAGCATAATTTAATCTATACTTTATAACATAGAAAATAAATTATATAACCTATTATAATTTATCCTAAAGAAATATATGAATGGAGTTGTACATGTTACCAGCAAATGCTACCTTTATAATATCATTTTGAGCAATTTGGATCATCTTATGTTTTGGTGAAAACATCAGGTTATATTCAATAAAAGTATGCTGTTGGATGAAAATTTAATTATCGACTTTTGTATAAAATTAATATGATCACATGCAATTATATTTTTTATCTCTAAATCTGGATCATTGAATTATTACCTAACAGTTCACTTTTATGGAATATGACTTTATGTTCCTACCAAAATATGAGGGGATCAGAATTGCATTTTAAAAATCCCTTATTTGCATAGTAAGCATTGTGGTGTAGAAAACCAAGACTCCCATTCTTATGCATATGAGAGTCATAAAATTATAAGCTTTATCCTATCAAAATTTAAACTCTCATTTCCTTATTTTTTTTCCTTTCTTCTCATATATCTTCTCAATGAAAAGTTGAAGCTTCAATTTTCTTTTTTCCAATTTTTGCAAATTCATCAGTCATTCTTTACCGTAAGTAATAATCTAAATGAGTGAATTCCAAGACTATTGTTGGGAGTCCTAAAAGACATATGGGAAGTTAACATTGGGAACATGAATGTTATCTCAGTAAACAAAAAGTTGTATTTATAAATATATGCTAAAGTTAGCATATATTAGTACAATACTATTTTAATTCTTCCTTGTCTATCAGAACTTTTTTTGTTTTGAAACTAGCACTACTAAAAACACGCAGTATGGTCGTGTTGTATAATCGGGGTAGGCTCAACCGTGGCTATGCCAAAAAAACATTAGCTTTAGTTCACTTGAACAACGGTTAATTAGTCACAGTTCAACTGAACCATGGCTAAGTAGCTACAGTTTATATCAATCTGCGACTATCTAGCCATGTTGCATGTAACCTATGGCTAATTATAAAACCGTTACTAGGGTTTGTTAATCAACCTAGCAACTCAATGCTAGAGATGCAAATTTGCATATATGGTTCCTTCCTCTTATGCAACGGCCCCCAACAACTCAGAAAAGACGCCAGTTGCCCTTCACTGCTGGTTAGCTACTGTCAGTAACTTCATAGAGCTGACCACTGACCTCTTTCGATCTAGCCCTTGCCATCCAACGTCCAACCAATACCATCACCGTTCATTCAAGTGAGTCCCATTTTTTGGGATTTTTTTTTCTTCTCTTTTAGCATTTGAAATTTGCAAATATTTTGTTTTATGCTTAGCCTATTTATTTTTTTAGCATTTTACATTGTTTAATATGAAATTAAAATTTGTGTAATTACATATATTGTAACATCTTTAACAATTGTTCTTTCAATTTAGCATGTTTAAAATGTAGAAAGAATAATTTAGTTTATATTGTTTTAGTACATGTTGTCATATGAGATTATTTGTAAATGATTATTATAAAGTTTGATTGTTATATGCACGTTAGTATTGTGAGTAGAAATTTCATGGTTATATTTTTCAATGTTGTGAAGATTGTGTAATTTTAACACTTGTGCTAAGAGAACTTGTTGTAATGTCAAATATGTGAGAGTGTTATAGAGTTTAATTAAAGTTTAACTAAATATTTAAATGTATTTTATTGAAAGTTTATTTATAACCAAATAATTGTACATTTGTTGATAGATATATAAACCATAGGTTAAAAATCCATCATGGAGGTTAGCTATTAACCTCACCAAATTAACATGGAATATGTTGATGAGTCAATAAACCAATAGAATGAATGAACTATAGATTGCAAATTAAAATAATAATCTTTGACACGAATAAATTAGCTAATATCATGTTAAAGAATTAAATTTTCTTCTATTTTTAAGTTACATTCCTACTCTTAAACAAGTATTTAAAATAGTCGAGGTATGTTGATATGAATAGTTAGGAATAGCTTTCTTTGTTTTTTTTTTCCCCAAATTCCTTCATCATTATGATTATTGGTCTCTTTTTGGTGAATTTGTGAAGATCTGTGACTTTTTTCGTTTTTTTACTAGGACTAATTTCTGATGTGTAATTAAATTGGATTTCAAAGTGTTAGAAGAATATGAGCCCCAGATAATTTAATAAGCTTATAGATAATCTAACCTATCACAGATTACCCACAATCAACTCATCCCCAATCCATTTTTTCTTTATCAAAATTGGTTGCTTAATTAATTAACCTAATATATTGAACTAATAATAAATGGACGCTAATCTATAGCATTTTAAAAAAATATATTTCAACACGAGCAAGAAAGAGACATCACAAAGCTGAAGAAGAATTTTTTAACTTAATGATTTAAGGATCCAACTCAGCATCAAATTAATGTGTTTCTAATAGTAGGACCAATTGAGATAATATTTCGCTGAATAAGGATTGATTTAGAACTCAAATTAAGTAGCCTACCAAAATGAAATTGATATAAGGAACAAAATAAGATTTTTGTCTAATTCATTTTATAATTCAATCTCTCATCTTGACCCAATAGAAATTTTTTTCTTATGATTGGCACCCAAAAAACAAAGGGTCATTTTCTTAAGTCTTGTAAACCAATAACAATAATAATATGCTAAAATAAAAAACCTATGTAATATAAGTGCTTGACAATTTTGTTTGCTTGGAAAAGTGCTATAGCTAATAGGTATAGGAATGCAAGTGTGCAAGTGTGCCACAATACTTTAATATATCTTGCAAACACACAATAGTAACATAACATATTGCTTCTGGTATATATCTCAACTGGTGCCTCAGAGTGGACAAAAATTTGTTGTTTGCTTTCATAGAAAATAGGAGAAAAGAGAGTGAAATAGATCATAAAAAAAGAAACTTGAGGAAATCAACATTTATAAAGGATTGGAACTTAAGATTGTTCAATGATTAAAATGGCATTAACTAAGTTATGTCCTTTTCATGTGAATAGAGACTGAGATATATGTACATGACAAAAATAATTTAATTGGATGTGTTACCACAGATATAGCGAGAGGGAGTGAATTGCTATTTTAATGAATAATTAATTTTATAATTTTTTTGCTTCTTGAATTCACTGAGGACATGCCCACCATATAATGATAGTGAATAAATAAGTAGTCACACATAATATTTATAGTGGTTCAGATTAATTTATGATCTTACATCAACTTCTCAAAAATCACATTGAGAGTTATACTTAATCAATCAACCTTCACATACTGGGTTTAGCTTTTCAACTTTTACACTAAACTTAAGTAACCTAGAACAAGGTTAAGTCACAAAACTTTTATAGACAATAAGTTACACCCATATGTAGACACACTTCTACACACACAGGGCACCTGACTATCACAGTCACAACAACTGATCTTAAGAACTATAAAAGTTGCTTACTAAGAATAATCTCATATAGAGAACGAGTGAAAGTAAAAAGAATTTAATCAAGCACATAACTAAATACCCTTAGAGAAGGATTAGTCATATAAATGCCTTATCAGAGATAAGTATCGATCTACATAAAGGGCACAAGTCTAACATATACTTCAACGGCTACATTTGACATTAGTTTGCATCCAACGTTCATTTTTAGTAGCTAACATTTCTTTCACAAAAATGGTGATAGCTTGCCTTAGAGAAGATGAAGTTGGGTGCAGCTATTAAATGTTGCACAAGTGGGGACTACCTAAGGTGGAAGAGAGAGAGAGAGAAACAGACAATTTTTAGGTTTTGGATGGATGATTCATTTTCAATGCAGATAACTTGGGCTATAGTGTGGCTTTGGAGCAACATATCTATTTTAAGGCTAAAGTAGCCTTATGTGCTTTAGAGAATACTCTTTTAATATGCATATCACTTTTGTACATAATAAAAACTTGTGACAAAGTCACACATTTTGTTATAAGCAATAATAAATAATTGAATTATATATATATTTTGTATCAACATCATGTCAAATTACTATATGTGTTATATGTTCTATTGCACTTTCCAAGAAAGTTGTGATATCTAAATGAAATTAAAAATCAATAGAAGTCATATTTGAAAAAAATTAATGTATTGTTAAACCCAATTAACACTTTGCATAGACTTAACCTTCTCTACCACGAAAACAATAACCTATTGGACACATCATGGATCACACTGGCACTAATTATAAATGTAATTTTAGTTCAAATTTTAATACAAATTATCAAAGAATAAGTAATTTTGTTTATGTCATACTAGTACATAAATATATTATATTATAATATGATATTTATATATAACTAATTATTGGGGGGGAAAAATCACATAACTATGTGTTGTTCTTTTGTACTTTCTTTTTTTAAGTGTGCTTGGCAGCTTCTTATTTGTGATGCATGCATAACAAAGTGTTGAATAAGTTTACATTTTTCCCCTTGAGATATATTAATTAATATTAGTCATTGTTAACATTTCAATTATTAATGGGAATGTATACAATTTGTTCAGCCCCATGGATTAAAAATATGTGAAAAATTAAGAAGAATTAAAATATCACCGACTAATCTCTCTTATTTTCTCTTTAGATTTATCATGATAAGTTTTTATAAGATAAACATGCTAAAAGAAAAAAAAAAAAACAAGAGATAGTAGGTGACAGTTAAAGACAGTGCATTAAATAAGGTAGGTGAAGGAGTTGCATTAAAAGATAGGATTGCAAGTGAGTGTTTTGTGTGATTGTGTAAGTGAGAGAGAGATATTGAGTGTAGTGAGAAGAATTGTGGAAGTGAATAGTAGAGTGCGTCTTTTGTCGTTATTATAATTTTGTGGAGGATTTATTCTGCTTTTAGTGATGTTATGGATAAGGATGCCATTTTGGTCCACCTATCTGAAAAAAGTAGATCTATTGGTTGTTATGCCATAAATATAAACTATGGGGAAGGGGAGCAATAGTTGCCTTTAGTTAAAGATTCTTTATATTTTGCCGGCAATGAGGTGATAGGTGTTGTTGAGGTATCACAAACTAGAGATGTAGACTCTAAAATTCAGTCCCATTTTACAAGGGAGCCAAATGATATATTCAATTCTCAAGTAGAAAAACCAATGTATAATGAAGTCATAAAGTTTGCAAACCATATACTTGTGAAGGTCCCTGATATCTGGCCCTTGATACAGTCTGGTTTTACAAGTGAAGTGCTAAGGATCTTGAGGTAATGTGGCTTCATTCAAATTTGGGATTCTTGCCTAAGTTTACATGCATGCATTTAACATTTTCTCGTGGTTATCCTTTTTGGCCTTGGTGTTAATGCAAGTGTTGGAAGGAAAAGCTGGCAACTATGACATTTGATCTTTTGGGATCTCGTGATGCTTTGGCATTTACTTTCCAATATATCCGAATAATAAAGTGCCTTGTAAAAGTTTGGGAACATTTCCTCCCAAAGAAATGGTTGTGTTCTCGTGTAATGGGAGAATTGAACTATAAACTGGCAAAGCTTGATGAGAGGGTTAAAGACTTAAGAATTCAATTTATAGGGTTTTCTATAGAAGAGGAATTGAATGTCTTGGAGTTAATGTTAGTGACTTGTGCCCTCAGGCTGTGTAAAGTTGAAATATGCTATCGCATTCGTACAGTAAGGAGGATGACTTCAATATTTTCACAAGTGGAATCTCTCCTTAAAGACAGCTCCACTATGCCATCTACATTCGTAGTTGAACTTAAGAAATTGTTTTTTGAAAGTGGTACTTTTATAAATGGAGCTTCTTGTAGTCCATTGGAGTTTAATAGGTGTCTTAAGTTCTTCTCTTTGAAGCAATTCGTATGTCATGGAACAATCCGACATTTACGAGCAGAACTAAGTATTTCCAATAGAACACCCTCTTCCTTTCATTTTAGGACTACCTGTTGGTATAGAGTGTAAGATCACTCTCTATAATATCACTAGTGAGAAGTTGTGGCTGAGTATGAGCATGGATGATGATGCTTCGCCACAGTATGTCTTTCTAGATTCGAACCTTTTTAAAGGTTTTATAGATATTAGGACTTCTGCTTTTGTTGCTCCATTTTACATAACCCCAAAAGCTAGTTCTTTTAGGTTGAGGGTATGTATAAGTTTGGAATGTTTATTTGAGAATTTTGTTCGAGTGAAAACTCATGGAGGACCGAGACATGAACTTACATTTCTTTGTCCCGTAAAAGATGTTTATCTTTCCAATGTACTAAAGACTAACTCACATTTCTTCAAGTATTAAATTATAGTTTTGAAAATTTTTTAGTATTATTATTTTATTATTTAAATATATTATTATTATTTTAATATATAGTGAGGTTTTATTGCACAATTATGATATTAATCTGTTGAAGAAAATAGAATCTGATCTTCTCCTGTCCATAGTATTAAGGACATTTCATTTCAAAAAAACAATTGTCATAATACACATAATACTAACATTTTATATCTTTTTTTTGGTATAGGGTACTATTTGAAAAGAAAAATTAAATAATTTTTAACTTTAGAAAATGTTATATTTCACACCTATTTATCTTTTGCCACCAAGATAGTATTTTGTTCTTATATTAATATTCTAATAGATTATATATTAAATAATGATAATAACTGTTTAAAAAATAAGATGTTAATAAAAAACAAGATGGTAAAAAATAGCATTGATTTCAATCAAACTGGAATCCTTTAAAAGCTTCTGAATTTAGTAGTTAAAATTGACATAGCGAAACATGTTAAAGAAAAGAGGAAAAAAAGGAAATTGAACAGAATTTGAGAGGTCAAGGTTTGCAACTTTATTGAATAAAAAAATGCTATCAGAGTTGAAAGTTATTTCTATGTGTGACCTATTATAATTTGATTTTCAAAACTTATAATAAATGATGGAGATGGGAAAAAAAGAAAAAGGATAACTAAAAAAACAGTACCAAAATGTTAAAAAATAAAGTATTTTGGCCTAACAATGGCCTCAATTAATGTAGTTAGTTATAAGCTTTGAAATAGTTCTATGTGAATATACAACAAAGTCCAGAACTCTTGTATTGAAAAATGGTCCTTTGAAGTTAAAATATTATCAGATAGACTATTCTTGGGTTTGTCAATCTCAGCTTGCTCTATTTTGCTACAAATTCTATACGAGTTTTAGACATGGACAAATTTAGGATTTGATCAAAAGGAGATGAAAGTATTTGGATTAGAGATTTGAACTCATTTCATACTTTCCTTTATCTTCAAGACCTACTGCATGTGTTATTAAAATTTTTATTCACTAGTGAGGGTCTTATTGTTCACTTCTACCTTCTTTTACTGTCTGCAAAGCCCTTTTGTTCTCTGCAACATTGGCCTTATTGCTTGCTATGCTCTTTCGAAAATTCAGCATCTTCTGAATTTGGATCGATGGCACTTTCTGTGAGGCACGTGTAACGTATGCCAAATTCGTCCAAGGAACTCATGAGAACAGAATTAGATATTGCCATATTCAGATGGGGATCATTTGGTGCCATCTATGAACTCGAGCAATGGCAGATGAAGAGTTGACCTGAGATGAGACAAATCACTGTGTTGGGAAAAGAGATGGACTTGTTACAGAATACCAAATAATGGGTATGTGAGCTTTGCTCACAAGTTCTGTTACAAACATGGTTTGTCTTGAACTTTAGGATTTAAATTATTAGGTGAGTTAAATGGATAAACCTATTTAACTGACTAACAAAATTAAAAAAAAAAAAAAAAGAGAAATAACATTAATTATAATAGAAAAGCATTTTCTAAAATCTAAACAATTATATTAAATAATTAAATCTAAACTTTAGACACACAATTGACAATTCCATTGATAAAAAATTGAATATTTAAAGATAAAACAAAAATAAAAACTACTTGAGATTATAAAATATTAAATTTTTCATAAAATAATTTTACAAAATTTTTCAATGGGTCAACTTATCAACCCATTAAATTAAATTATTTTAACTCACAAATTAAGTAAATAAAATTGATTTAACTTGCATATATTAAATAAGTTAAAAATTTTAAAACAACTTGTTAAAATAGTGAATTAAATAAACCGACCCAACCCAACAGGTGACAATTCTAAACAACAGGCACAAGTCCAAAAAGCCAAGCAAAATGAAAAGAGTGATAGAATATCCTCTCCACATCTTGACAATCCAGACTGTGCATTAAATGAAGGAACAAGACGAAGGCAGGCTCAAGATTTTTACCTTGAACACATCATAAATGCTTTATGCATTCTCACTTAAAGCCGAAGACACAGAATTTTGAAGTTGCTCTTAGTCACTATTGCCTCTCTCTCTCTCTCTCTCTCTCTCTCTCTCTCTCTCTCCCCACTTTGCCTCATTCACTTTTAGTTAGTTTAATGGAGAAGACGCCAAGTTTAACGTTGGCCGAAGCTGAAGAAAGTGTTGATTAGATTGAATGAAGGAAGAAACAACTCATTAAATGGCAAAAAAATGAATTTAGAACAACATTGGAGCTGGGTGGTGCATTAAATAACGATCTTCTAGCCATTTGAAGGATCAGCCTTTGGAGAAATGGAATGAATGAGTAATGGATTCTTGACCTCATCATTGTTTACCTAGCGCTGGATGCCCATTGAGCTTCCTCGCATTCACTTCTCTTAGTGACGTTTCCTGATTGCAATTACTACTATACTATTTGTGAGCTATATTCTTTTCTTGTGTCTACTCCCTACAAACTAACCTTCATACTTCTGTCTCTCTCTATATATATATATATATTAGACAATCAACCCATGAATGAGGTGCTTTATCAGATATATCCAATGAAATTGCACAAAAGAGCACCAGTACCACTAAAAACGCATACCACTGCCCAGGAAACTAAAAAGACGAAGCCTAGAAATAAAGCCCCTCATGGGTTGAAATCTGAAGGTGCTAGACGGCCAAGTGGTTATTGGTTTTCGTTTTCATTAGTAAGAAAGCTAAAGATAGTTTTTTAGAGTTCAAACCACAGCAGAAAAAGAACATGAATCCTCACAAATAAATAGAGGAAATGTCAAACAGCATAGATTAAAAAAAGAAACAGAAGAATATATATTTATATATATATATATATATATATATATATGTATATATATGTAAGTGACTTTTTCAAATAAGGGAAATGAAGCAAACAATCAGAAGATTAGAAAGTACCTGCAAGTTATATAAATCTACAATTTATGAGGAGGTGAACACACCAATATAGTGTAAAATAACATCCTAAAATCAGGAAATTTTTTAATATTTTGAAGAAGAAAACAAGAAAATTTTGTAGCCCTAATGTTTTCCAAATAAAATCTTCAAAGGCATAATAAAAGGCCACAGTTTACAAAATCTCATTTCTAAATTATTAACAGATTGGAGCTCACATCTTTTCCATCGTTGTGGATTCCAACTTGAAATGCATATTCCACTTGCCGACTTTTTTTTTTTTTTTTCTAATTTTCTATGTTTGGATTTTTCCTCTTCTAGTGTCCCTAAGTTGTGCAAAACATACAACAAGAAAAGTTTGTGCAATTTATGCAATTATTAATGAGTTAGTTTTGGGGTAGAACCCTCTTCCCCATCAATTATTTATTTTATCCTTTACTTTTATCATGGCAGAATACATCTTTAGTAGCAATAAAATAATCACAATTTTAAGAAAGGGCTTTTAATATGAAATGAAAGGAATCTAAAAAAAGATGTGCTGATTTTTAATACAACAAAAATAACCTTTCTAAGGACAATTATTTTCTTAAATCCTAAATCATGGTATTCATTTAGAAATGAAGAAACTGAGTAATGGTTTCGCACATTTTGATGTTCACGTGATTCACCAGGTAAATATAAGATTATGGACCATACTGAGGAGGAGCTTCTCTCAGAGATACGTGCCTCTTTGTCGGATAAGTATACTTTTTATTTGGAACTTTACTTTTTAGTCCTTTTTTTATTATTATATTTTAATTTACAATATTAATTTTTATTAAAATTTAAACTTAAAATTTTTTCCTTCTACCCTACCCACTTCTACATTTTCTTCTCTTCCTTTCTTTTTGGGACACGTGTCACTCCCCACACCCCACGCTTCTTATCTCTTCAAAACGTACTGTTTTTTCACACTATCACTTTCCATTTTCTTAAAGATTTTAAATGTGTTTTTTCATCACAATAATTTAATTTTTATTTTTAAAGAAATATGATTTAATTTTCCTATGAAATTAAATAAATATAATTAATTGTATATAAAAAATAATTGATGACAATAAAATTATTTAATTAAGATAGATTTAATGACCAAAAAAATCAATTTAATGATAATAAACATTTAAAGATTAAATTAAAAGACTGATTATTTTTAATTTCATCTCACTCTTACATATTGTTGTCAAAATCGTGAGTTAACTAATTAAACTCGCCGATTTTACGTTCTTATGCGACTAAATCGATTTAACTCGGTCGTAGAATCGGAATCAGAGTATATTCGGTCAAATTTGAGTAGACTTGTCAAGTTTGACCAAAGTCAACCAAAGTAATTTTTTTAAAAAAAGTTTTTGGGTCAAATATGAATAATCTAATATTCAAATAATTTTTTTAAGAAAAATTAACTAATTTAACTTCAACTCAATTATTTCAACTATTAAGCATAAAAAAATTATATTAAAAATATAATTACATTATTATGACTCTAATACATTTTACTTGCAGTTAATAGCAAATAATGCATTACATTGTAATTAAATAGTTAACTCTACTTTCAAAATTTTTAAAATTTTTTTTAATTGTATAGCTTAAAATTCATTATTTTATATATATATATATATCTATCTATCTATCTATCTATTTATATGTATTTAATATTTACTCTAACTTGTTTACATTATTAATTACTATTAAAATTACTATTATTTAATTTTTAATTTTTTTTGAATTTCTATATTAGTAAGTATTATATAGCAAAGCATGCCTTTAATTTTCTTTTAATAAATTTAATCTCAATGCTTTCCAAAATACTTTCAAACTTAATTTCTAACTAATTAATTATAATTAAAAGTTCTATGATTTAAATATATTTTCTTAATAATTTTTTTTATCATTTCCTAGTTCTATAATTTGGGTTATTATAATAGTATTTTGTATATATGTATGCATTTTTATTTATATTTTTAAAATTTGATTATATTTAATAGCTATTTATTAATAGAGATAAATTTTTATAATTCTATATTTCGATTTTATATTACAAATCTACACCTTCTTTATGATTTTGCCTAAATTTACGAGTCATTTGTCCAACGTCACCTTTTCACAATCATTCCATGGGCCCTGAAAAGCCTTCATTTTTTTTGCTTATTTAATTTAATATTTTATAAGAATAAAAATACAATATTTATATTTATAAATAAAATTACTTTTAAAAGACATCCTATGCCTTTCACACGAGAGATTTGATCATTTATCCTTATTTAAATTACTGATATAAGAACATAAAATTATATTTAATTATAATAGATTATTTGATAAAAATTTAATAATTTAAATTTATAAATTAAAAATATAATTACAAATAATTATATTAATTTAATTTAATTTAAATTATTAAATATCCCTCCAACAATAACATAATCTTATATTTCCACAAAAGAAAAAATTTCAAATTACTAAATGTAATTATTAGATACAAATCATTGCATTAAATTTTATATTATTTTTAGTCAATTAATCAAGTCTTATAAAATTATAAATTTCAACTGTGAATACACATATTCACTCTTCCTGTTAGATTTGGCACCTTATAACACTATATATTTAAAATAATCGCTATCGATAGTTCTAATCCAACCATTAATAATATCCTATACACTAATATATATATTGCTCTACGGCAGTACCAGTACCAAGTGTTATAAAACGGCTTTAAATGTTTGAGCAGAGACTATAGAGCTAACTGAGCATTCATTCCAGCATGACAATAATGGCAAACATGCAGAAAAGCTTTGGAGCTTCTCTCTTACTTTTCTGCTTTCTCTTATTATACCTTACAGCAGCACCCTCCGTGGCCAAAGAGGAAATTCCAATAGGACTGATTCTGGATTTGGATTCATCACTTGGAGCTATGGCTAATAAATGCATAGAGATGGGACTCCAGGATTTCTATAGCCACATGCCTCACTATGAAACCAGACTCTCCCTTCATGTCAGGAATTCTGAAGATGATGTGGTCACTGCAGCTTCTGGAGGTATCAACTCCTTCTAAAATTGCCAGATTTTTTTTTTTGTTAGATAAATTTTGATAGCTTATATAGCTTTTTTTATTAATAAATTTAAGAGTAAAAGGCATGGCTCGAGCATTACCATCTCCATCCAAATCGAACACCTTGAAGGCCTTCGCAGGTCGATCTTCGCATACACGTCCTCACCAAAAATGAACTCTTTCATTAGTACTTGTTCCTTTGCTTGTCTCGTTCTTTTTGCTCTCTACCAGCACACTCTGAATTATCACTTCCCTCTTCTTCTAAGTGGTTTCTTCTCCTAGACGATATGATTCCTGACCACCCTTTCATGCTCTAAACGGGAAGTAGAGTGGTGAAGGATCAACCTTTTTCAAGTTGCTTTTTCTCCTGGATGATCAGCTTCTCTTATGGCGAGAAATGTTTTTGGTTCTTCTTATTTCAAAATATGATTGAAAAATTTAAATGAATAATTTAAGAGCTAGACTTGACTATTTTATAAATTTTTAAAATTATGAAAGTTAATTTATAAAAAGAGTAAAATATATTTTTAACTTATTTATTATACAAATATTATTGTAATTTTTTATTCATTAAAATATTTAAAATAATCTCTTGTTTGTTGGATTTCTCACTTAGTTTTGATAAAATTTAATAATTTTATATGAAGTGAAGAAATTTGATGTCAGTGCTAGAAGCGGCACTAGAAAATCGAGAAATGTTTTTGGTTCTTCTTATTTCAAAATATCATTTAAAAATTTAAATGAATAATTTAAGAGCTGGACTTGACTATTTTATAAATTTTTTAAATTATGAAAATTAATTTATAAAAGGAGTCAAATATATTTTTAACTCATTTATTATAAAAAATATTATTTTAATATTTCACTTATTAAAATATTTAAAATAATTCTTTGTTAAAGTTTTCACTTAATTTTGATAAAATTTAATAATTTTTTTATGAAGTGAAGATTAAATATAAATTCTTTAATAAATAAAGAAAGAATCAAAATAATAATTGTGAAATAAATGAGATAAAAATATATTTTGTTAAAAATGAAGGGTAAGAATTAATTTGTAAATGGAGGAATTAAATAATTAATTCTTTATTTTAATATAATTTAAAAATCTTTGAGGTTTTGTCGCCTTTGTTTCGTGCTACTCTCAACTCATGGTCCCTCCTACCTTCTGATAAAGTGTAAAGATTATGGGGTAAAAAAAATTTTGTTGAATAGTTAAAAAATTTTGGCAAGTCAAATTATAAGCAAACTTAGATAATTTCCGAAAAGCAAGAAAAGTCAGAAAACTCAGATAAGGCGGAGATTGGTCGCAAAAGTTTTACTGTCTTGAGCAGCTCCAATCATCCATGGATTGCATCTTCTATAAGTTGATTTCATCACATGTTTTAACGTTAAATTTTAACTATTTTACTTTTTATGAAAGATGAGATGGGCGTTCTATAATATTTTGGTGTTCTTACTTGCAAGTTGGAACTAACCCTTTGTTTAGAAATGTGAAGTGTTTTTTTTTTTTTTTTTCTTGATGAAGTGATACAAACCCCAACGAATAATGCCATGAGACCTGATACTAATATTTGGGAATTAACTTGAGTCACAAACAAAGAATTAAAAAAAAAAAAAAAAAAGAGATTGTCCCATAACTATAAGGAGCTGGAAACTAATTTTATAGAGGGTTAGAGATTGCAAGAACACTTGTAATCACCGAGGAGTCCTAAGAGAGAGTTAAGAAGAAGAGATTTATCACTAATTGTATATTCTAATCCAAAAGCCCCCTCAATAAGAAGCATCAATCATTTTGTTATCCTAGGAAACCCCAATTTCGGATGTACCCCTTAGGCCTTCAATAAAATGAGTTTCAGAGGCCCAAAATCTACTAAAACATTCAAAACAAAAAGCCTAACATGTAACCAAACATATATTAGGTCCAAAACTATCTAAATAAGATCCAAGACACTTATTACAACAATAAATAATAAGATAGCTTAACCTAAAGTAATTGGGCCTTCTTTGGTTGGACTTAAATAAGATTGATGACTTGGGTGTCCTTCTCTAAACCCAACTCTTCCAATTGGATCTCCTCCACATATAGACAGCCCATTAAGTCTTGGATGACTTCCTGAAGTTTCTTAGCATGAGATCTTATTATAGGACCGATTGGCAAATGAAGATCCCTGCTTTATATCTCTTATTCGTTAGATAGCTCATGTTTATATGCTTCCTCATCATTCCTTCCTCCCTCAAAATGATTCACCCTTGAATCAAAATCTGTAAGATAAGGAGAAAGGTTACTAACATTGAATGTTGGATTAATTTGATAAGAGTCAGGGATATCTATCTTGTAAGCATTATCATTGATTTTCTCCAATACTGTGAAAGGTCTGTCCCCTCGTGCATTGAGTTTTGATTGTTGCTCTTTGGAAAATCTTTCCTTTCTAAAATGGAACTAGACTTAATCACCAAGTTGGAAAGAAACTTGTTTTCTCCCCTTGTTTGTACAAATTGCAGTCTTTTCATTTTTCTCCATGATGTTTCTGCGTGCTTCTTCGTGTATTTTTTTAACCAACTATGTTTTATGCTTACCATACAAACTTGAAATCTCATTCACAGGCAAAGACAATAATTCCAAAAGAGTTAATAGGTTAAAGCCATAAACAATTTGAAATGGAGAAAATTTAGTTGAAGAATGCACACATCTATTGTATGTAAATTAAATAAATGGTAAACATTATTCCCAAAACTTCAAATTCTTCTTAAGAACTGCTTAGAACAAGGTTCCTAAGGTGTGGTTGACAACTTCAGTCTGACCATCCATTTATGGATGACATATGGTAGAGAACAACAACTTGGTGCCCAACTTACCCCACAACACTCACCAGAAATGACTAAGGAATATCACGTCTTAGTTACTAACAATGCTTTTTGGAATTCCATGAAGGCATATAAGCTCCTTAAAGAACAAATTTGCTACATTTGTTGCATTGTCTGTCTTGTGACAAGGAATGAAGTGAGTCATTTTAGAGAATCTGTCCACAACTACAAAAAAAGAATCTCAGCCATTCTTGGTTTGAGGTAAGCTTAAAACAAAATCCATAGAAATGTTTACCCAGGGTTGAGTAGGCATAGGTAGAGGCATATAAAAACCATGTGGCTTCACTTTATATTTAGCTTTCAAGCAAGTGATGCATGTTGAACAAATTCTTTCAACATCATGTTTCATATGTGGCCAAAAGAAGTGTTCTCTGATAATGTCTAAAGTTTTGGCTACCTCAAAATGTCTCATTAAACCACTCCCATGTGATTATTTAACAAACAATTCACGTATGGAACATCTAGGAATGCAAAGTTTATTTTCCCTAAATAGAAATCCATCATTCATGTAAAATTTATTGAATGTTCCTTTCTCACAAGTAAAATACACAGATCCAAAATCATTATCACTTGCATATAGCTCCTTCATGTGTTCAAATCCTAGAATTTTAGCACTAAGAAAAGCAAACAATGTATACCTGTGAGATAATGCATTTGCCACTGTATTCTTTTTACCTTGCTTGTAGTATATCACATATGGAAATTCCTCAATAAATTCCACCCACCTTACATGCCTATGATTTAGCTTGTCTTAGCTTTTAATGTGCCTCAATGATTAGTGATATGTGTGGATCACAAACTTCTTAGACAATAGGTAATGTTGCCATGTTTATAATGGCCTCACTAAGGCATACAACTCTTTATCATAGGTGGAATAATTCAAGGCAACTCTGCTAAGCTTTTCACTAAAATAAGCAATTGGTTGCCTATCTTGCATCAACACGGCTCCTGTACCAATAGCAGAAGCATTACATTCAATTTTAAAAATTTTTAAGAAATCTGGTAAAAACAATAAGGGTGTAGAACTTAGCTTTTCTTTCAATGTATGAAATGCTTTTTCTTGTATCTCTTCCCACCTAAATTGTTCATTTTTCTTGGTTACTTCTATCAAAGGAGCAGCGAGTGCATTAAAGTTCTTGAAAAACCTTTGATAAAAGCTAGCAAGACCATGAAAGCTTCTCATCTTAGTAGGTGTTCTAGGTGTAGGCCATTCTTTGATAGCTTTCACTTTCTCTTCATCCACTACAATGCCTTTGCTACTAATAATATATCTAAGAAATACAACTTAGTCTAGACAAAATGAACATTTTTTAAGGTTAGCATATAATTTCTCATGTCGTAAAACCTCAAGCACATTCCATAAATGTTCAATATACTTATCTAAATGCTTGCTGTAGACCAAAATATCATTAAAGTATACTACAACAAATTGACCAATGAAAGCTTGCAAAATGTGATTCATGAGTCTCATAAATGTACTGGGTGCATTGGTTAATTCGAAAGGCATGACTAACCATTCATATAAACCATATTTAGCCTTGAATGCTATTTTCCACTTATCCCCTCCTTTCATACGAATTTGATGATATCCACTTTTCAAATCAATATTGGAAAAGATAGTGGAACCATGCAACTCATCCAACATGTCATCTAATCTAGGAATAAGATGTCGATATTTTGCTGTTATCTTGTTGATAGCTTGACAATCAACACACATTCTCGATGTTCCATCCTTTTTGGGGATGAGTAGCACTAGAACAATGCACGGACTCATGCTTTCTCGAACATGTCCCTTTGAAAGTAATTCTTCAATTTGTTGTTGCAATTCCTTAGTCTCCTCAGGGCTACTTTGATAAGTTGGTCAGTCTGGAATTTAAGCTCCTGGAATGAAGTTAATTTATGTTCTATTCCACTTATTGGAGGTAGACCTAGTGGTATATCTTGAGGAAAGACATCCTTGTAATCCTGTAAAAGAGACTTAGCAGCAAAAGGCAGAGAATCATCAAGGTTAAAGTTAGAGAAATTGGCTTCTTTTTGCACCATTAGTATTATTTAATTAGCATAAAACCCACTCTTCATCTCTTTGTCTTTTGCATAAAGGTTTACCTTCCCATTTTCTTTTCCTTCCTTAGACATACACTTTCCTTTTTCTTTTTTATCACTCAATGGATTTTCTCTTTCTTTTCTCAAATTTTCTTTTGCAATCTCAGTCTTATCCCCACTAGTTTTTGTGTTGGTAGCTATGGATTTCTTGATTAGCATCTGTTCATGGTAAACTTGGTAGGGTGGTAATGGAACAAGTATAATCTTCTTTCCAACCTTGGTAACTGTATATCGATTCTTTTATCCATCATGCATTGTACGCCTATCAAATTGCTAAGGTTTTCCAAGAAGAATCTGACTTGCTAGCATTAACACCACATCATAGAGGACTTAATCCTTGAGGTTGCCAATGGAAAAAGAGATCAAAGCCTATTTTGTTACTCATACTTCACCAGTTTTATTGAGCCATTGTAACCTATAAGGCTTTGGATGTTCAGTGGTCTTCATATCAAGCGCTTCCACCATCAACTTACTCGCCACATTTACACAGTTTCCTCTATTAACTATCAATCTACACACCTGGTCTTGTACTCGGCACCTAGTGTAGAAGATGTTTTCTCTTTAAATTTCATCTTTTTCTTCTTGTGCCTGTAAATGTAAGGCTTTAAGAATTACTAATGTTTATCCAGTTTTAGCAGTAGTAAGTTCAAGTTTAGAATTTTCTTCTAAAGATGGAAGGGAGTCACAATCAGCTTCATCCCTAGGTTCAATTTCCCCACTATCCAATATGACCATTACCCTTTTATTAGGACATTGTAAGGTAATATGTCCATGTCTTAAACACCTAAAACACTTGATATCTTGACTTCTTCTAGTTTCAGTTGTGCCTTTTTTTTTGTTTGAAGAGTTCTTGGTTGCGGTCTTATTTTCCTTGGGCCTAGATTCTTCTTTCTCTTCTTTTCTCCAATTATTTTTACATTTGGACTTCCAATTGTTAGTGGTAAATGTGTCAGCCTGTGATGAAGTCTTCTCTCTTTTAAGTTGTTTCTCAACCTTAATTTCCATGTGTAACAACTCCTCAATCTCTAGGTAATGTTGTAACTCAACAACATTGGGTATCTCCCTATTAAGGCTATTAAAAAAACCTAGCCATCGTAGTCTCTTCAACTTCATTAATATTTACTCTATTTATAATGGTTTCCATCTCCTTGTAATACTCTTCCACTGTCTTGGATCCTTATTTTAAACCTTGGAGTTTCAAAAGAGAATCCCAATAGTAATAAAGGATATGAATTTGAAGGAGATGGTAACTATCAAGATGAGATAGCCTTAGCTGTTAATATAAGCAGGATAAGAGGGGGATGTAGAGAAAGAGCAAGACAACGACAACAAAGAGTTCACTATAAGAGAAATTCTGTGGATAGGAACACTGGTTCAATCAAGTTGACTATTCTACTAGTTCAAGGTAAAAATGATCCAAAACTCTATCTTGAATGGGAAAGAAAGTGGAGTTTGTCTTCGATTGTCATCATTACTCTGAAAAGAAGAAAGTAAAACTTGTTGTTGCGGCATTCACTAATTATGTCGTCACTTGGTAGGGTAAAGTAGTCATGAATAGAAGAAGAAGTGGAGAACATCCTATTGATACTTGGGAGGAAATGAAGGTCTTAATGCATAAGAGGTTCATTCCTTCTCACTACTATCGAGATGATGTGGTGCATACAATGGTCTCTAATTGTTGCTTCTTCGAGGTGGATGATGTGTGGTTTGTCCTCTTTTTGCACTCTCAAGACAACCATCAATTCTCTCTATCCAGTCAGTCAATTGCTGCATCACAAAATTCATGCGACTGGAGGTTTTTTGTATAGCTTGGAGTGTCAATGGATTCTCATAATTATTTGCTTCATTACTTGACCTTTGTTGACCTTCTATGATTGAAATCTACAATACTCATTAATAATAATAATAATAATAATAAGGCTGGACCTCACAATTCACTCCCTTTTACATTCTAAAATAATGAATCCCTCAGCACTTGTGTTTACATATTTCTTGTTGGCTTTTCTTGAAGTAAAACTCTCTATGCCATTTACTACTCTTCATTTCTCTTCTAAGAGTTCTAATTGGGATAATCAGTGAAATACTAAGTATGATCTTACTCAACACAACCACAAGTAAGAAATTGACTCCTAGAACATAAGCAGAATTAGAGTTGGAACACCATTTAGACAATAAGAAGGAAATAAACAAAAAATAATGCAGATACAGAGGATAGTGGGAAGTATCAAATTGAAGAGAACATACTAAGAAAAAGGAAAGCTGAAATTAAGATAACTCAGTAAGTTTGAGTGTTTTGGAATGAAGTACACCATATCAAATTCTTTTAAGCTTTAATGCACATCACTGCCAGCTTTTTTTTTTAACTTTTTTCATTTTGTTTAACTGAATAGTAACCCTAAAAAATCCAATATTAGACTTTTAAATTTTGAATTCTTTAGTAGGCTTCCAACTCTAATAAAATGTAGTATAAGTCTTCAAATCCTCCATTAACTTCTGACAGACAATCAATACAAACCAACAATTTGTTGACACTTTTTTTTTTTTCAAGAATCAGACTATGACAGTATCATAAAATGAAGTAAGTTGAATAAGATTTGGAACAAATCATTATAAAGGAACAAAAAGATAAACCAATAGAAGAACATTATAGAAAAGCAACTAACATAAAGACTCATATTTGGACAAGATTGAAAACAAAGGAGGTTGAACAGTGCAATCTCAACTTATAAGCCTTTACGTTGGCTCTATATTTGTACCCTTAGACTCCAATTAGGTATTTGAGATACAGCTTGGTGTTTGCTATCTTAGTATGTTGCCTAAGGACTATGAGTAATGATGTAATCTTGTAGGACATGTCAAGAAAAGCGAACTAAGTTTCTGTTAATAGATTGTGAGAAGAAGAAGATCATAAAGAGAGTCTCATAATTTTATATTCACTGGTATACCAGTTATGACTTGTGTGTCATGATTGTGAATACAAGATATTGTGATAGATGAGATCACTGAGAGATATCTAAATGTGATTCTTATGATCTGGGGTGCATGCATACTTTATGATCTACATGCAGGTGCGTTTTCGACGAAAGGTTATATATTCGTAACTGATGAATAGTATTGATGCTCTCATAGTATGCTAGTCACATGGCCTACTTTCCTTGTCTGAACGACTACAAATTATAAAGAGAAAGCGTTCTGTTGATTTACCGAGAATATGTTTCTTGGGTTTAAAGCATATGAGCACTCTCATTATGTATGAGTAAGAGATGTTAGAATATCATATAATATCTAGGGAATAAGTCTGTTAAGATATTATACTGTGTGCACCCATAAGGAATGCTCATTAAATAAAGGTAAAATAGTAATTATAAGAATTATTACTAAACCCTAACTCTAGCTAGCTTTTGATAAATAGAGATAGACTAGTGTACGACAGAGATAACTCATTAGAGAGTGAGACTTGAGACGCTCTGAGTAGAATACTTGCGAGTATTTTGTAGTCGCAGTCCAGAGGGAATTTAGACTGTGAAAGAGATACACTTAATACACTATCGGTATCTGATTCGATTAGTGATCCCAACCAGATATCAATAAGCTTCTGCAATTAGGAGATTAATGTAAGTCTCATACTCTGAATCCCTAAATATATTTATGTTCTTTTATTCCCTTTAAAGACAAAATAAATCAGAATTTAGTTATAGACCTTGCATCTTTAGAACGAGGACGATGGGAATTAAATAATAAACACACACGTAGATAATTTAGAGTATGAGACTTACATACTTATCTTGATTGTAGAAGTTAATTGGATTCTAGTTAGGAGCATTGATCAAATGAGTTACCCATAGTGTATTTGGTATATTTTGGGTTTTCACAGTCTAACTCCCCTCTCTATTCCGTATGTATTCCTCTCAAAGTGTCTCAAGTCTTTATAGACTGTTCACTTTTTATCTCGATTATATTTTGTATAATAATCTAATCTTTTTTTATAAATACCAACTAAAGTTAGGGTTTAGTAGTAATTCCTTTAATTATTATTTTGCTTTTATTTAAGTAAAATATCATAACAAATTTAAACCTTAGATATTATACGATATTCTAACCATGATGATATCCTGCATGGTGACCATGCTTTTCAACAGGAAGCCCAAACCCATAAGAAGCAGCATCAACAAAAGGCCGAGAGAGTTAAAGAGGAACCAAGTCCATGTATATTTGTTGTTCAGTGGAGGCAAAGGAGATGAAGAATTCAGATGAATTGGATTTTAGAATTTATTTTGGGTTTGAAATTAGAAATATACTTTATTCTAAATTTTAAAAAGTGAATATTTTATATTGGTGAAATATATATTTGACCTTTATTACATATTAGAAGTAATAAATTTAAGATTATTTTAGTTGTCAAATGGAATTGTAGCTTTTCTAGTACATCTTTTGAAAATAGAAGTATAATTTTTGCAAAATAAAAGGGAGGGTAAATAAAAGTTTAACTTCTATTATAGTCAATAAAAGTAATTCAGTCTAAAATGATTATAACATTTAAATAAAAGTAGCATATGGGGAAAGAAGTATGATTATTATTCTGGGCTCGATGGGTAAAATGATATAGCCCAAGTGATCTATGTATCGGGCTTGGACTCTGGCCCATTAATTTTCTACACTTGTTATACTCAGCTATGGTTGTATACATGGTAGTCGTTGGTTTCATGTTAAATAACTTTCATCATCAGAAGCGGTCGGGGACTCCTCTCTTCAGCAAAATAGTATCCTACACAAGAGAGGACATAAATTGTTAGTATTTGCAATCAATTTTGCAACAGCACGTGATTGTCTACCCTTTTTTAGTCTGATTTTTATGTTATGTATGGTAATTGGAGTGTGAATTTTATATTATGTATGGTCATATATCGGTTGAAGTAGATTTTTCTTTTCATCAATCAAAACTCATTTTCAAATTGTATAAGCTTTTTCCAAAGTTTTTTTTTTGTTTTTATAGTAATGTCTTTAGTACAATTATAAAATTTAGTGTATTGGTGTAATTATTATATGGTACGCTAAAATAAATATATGTGTTAATAATATGTTAAAATATGTTGATTATATGATAATTTAAAATAACTTATTGCATTTATATTTTGACTATGATATTTTTAGATTTTATTTAGCGACCTATACCTTTTTAAAAAAATTTTATTTTATCGTTATTTTTTAGTGACCCCATAAAATATTAGTTTATAAATGAAAAATAATAATAAATTATAGAGTTGTGGAGTTATTAGAAAAATGAAGAAAATACAAGGGCGAATTATAAAGGTATTAACAAATATTTTCATGTGGGTTACTGACAAAAAAAAAAAAGAGTAAGTTAAAAAATTCAAAAAGAATTTTAGGTTTATAAATAAAATTTTAAAAAATGGGTCAAAATATAAATAAAATAAATTATTTTAAGTTGTTATATAATAAGCATAACATGACACATCACTATTGCATGTCTCTTTCTTAATGTGTTGTGTAGTAATTGTATAAATGCAACTAATTTTTATAGTTGCAATAAAAAAATTTTTCTTTTTTTTATTTGTGTATTATGCCAATTTTTTTCATAGACAAATAAGTATTTGTTAAGGTTTAATTTTTCTTTTTTTAATAATTTTTATTTCTTTAATAATTTTATTAGAATTAATACATTAAATCAATGTAGACTCAAATCTATCTTAACTAGGTAATATTTTATTTTTTCTCACCCTTGCTCAGGTCGCTGCCCGGTAATGAATATTGTACATCAATCCAATGTTGGTTCAACCATGGCATTCCCATATTTTCTACGTCATGCAATAATGAAGATTACTGTGACGCTTCCCTTAACGTTGAAGTCATATTCACAGTAAAAATAAATTTCCACTACCTGAAAGAGTATGAATGAGAATATATAGTAAGGTGCGCCATCGATTTTGACAAAAATTGCTGTGAAGTAGATCAAGTTTGTCGGTGCGAGTAGGGAATTGTAAATATTTACAGCAGAGAGATTTGGTGACTGGGAAAGAGAGGGGTGGATATTAATTTATTCTTTTATGGCATGGTTGGAATATGTCTTTATTAATTTATTACCATGAATAATCTTAATGTAATTTTTTTAAAGGATAGGGTTTTATGATAATATGTATTTTAATTCAATACTTACTATATCACGTAAGAAGACGTGAAATTTTTAAATCCTATTGACTTATATAAATATATTTCTGATAGTAGTTTACCACTTAGATACTCTTTAACCCATCAAATAAGTGACTAAAATATTATCTATAAAAAGTCAAGGTTTTAAAAAAGACAAAGTTGAGCCCGTGATAAAGTTATATTCAATGAACTACTTCTCCATGTTGTGGAATTTTTCAAATATTCTCTTTAGACCGTCCATTCAACCTTATATATAGCCGAGCTCGACACTGAAGCAAATGCACATGCATAAGCACAACCTTTCCATTGTAGCATGAAAACGTCAAACATGCAGAAAAGCTACTCACCTCTCTTACTTCTCTCTCTTCTTTTACTAGATCTTACTTCCGGAGGACACATCATGGCCGGAGAGAATCCAAAAGATCTCACCAGAGCAACCTTCATGGCATCCTCCATGGCCAAAGCTAATCCATTAAAGCCCACTGAAGCACCTGTCTTTGCACCCTCTAAGGCATCATCTATGGCCATAGAGAATCCAAAAGATGTCACCCAGGCACCCTTCATGGCATCCTCCATGGCTATAGAGAATCCATCAAAGCCCACTGAAGCAGCCGTCTTCGCACCCTCCATGGCATCATCCAAGACCATTGAGAATCCAAAAGAGTTCACTAAAGCACCCTCTGTGGCATCCTCCATGGCCATAAATCCATTGGAGCTTACTGTGGCATCGTCTATGGCCATAGAGAATCCAATAGAGTTCACCAAAGCATCCATTATGGCTCCTTCATTGGCCATAGAATATTCAATACAGGTCACTGGAGCACCTTCCATGGCATGGAGAATCTAATGGAGCTCACCGAAGTACCCTCCATGAGCATAGAGTCCAATAAAAGTTATTGAAAGATCATCTATGACCATAGAGAATCCGGGAGGACCCTCAATGGCCAAAGACATAACTCCAATTCAAATAGGGTTGATTCTTGATTTGAATTCGCCCCTCGGAACTATGGCACAGAGTTGCATAAGTTTGGGAGTTATGGGTTTCTATGACCGCAATGCTCACTATGCAACTAGGATTGCGCTTCAAATGAGGGATTCTCACAATGATATTGTGACGGCAGCATCTGGAGGTAACAACTCTTTTTTATATATTTTTAATCTTTCCATTTTTTTTATTGGATAAATTATAATTCTCCATAGAGCTTATATATATAAAGACCAAGTTAATGTAACTTAGGTACTAATTACTTCACCCAATGACAACAACCCTACCGTCTATGATTTGAAATCCCTAGCAAGTTCCTTTTGGCTAAATGCGATTCATTTTATGCCAAACCTAAATTTCTAGATAAATCTTTTATAGGCTAAATGAAGGCTTTACTACTGTTAAGGAAAAAGTAATAGCAATGGCAAATACAAGCACACAACTCATCTCATAAAATCCTAGGTCTATTGATAGAATATTGATGAACATATCTCATAAATAATACAAGATATGGGATTGGAATTAGAATTTAAAATATAAATTAATGAAAATGTCTTTCATAAAAATTGTATTTTTGAATTGTAATTTGTATAATGAGTTAAAAAAAACCCAAAGAAAATTTTTGTTTGAGTTTAGAAATATAGTGAGATTAGAAAATTGAAAAGCAAGTACTTTATTATTATTTTTTAATTTAGTCCACATACCTAGCCTTGCTATCAATATAACATTATTTTAAGTTTTAATACTTTATTCATGGCAATAAACAGCTTTGGATCAAATGAAGAATGAAAAGGAGCACACAATTATAGGACCCCAAAATTCAGCACAAGCGAGGTTTGTAGTTGAACTTGGAACCAAAGCTAAAAGGAACAATTACTCTTTGGGATATCAAAGGAATTCATTCGTGAAAGAGCTTCTCATTGAACATTTAGGACTAGAAGAGTCGCAGTTGAAGGCTTATGACACTCTTGAAGATTATCACCAAGCACTGTCACGTGGAATTGAAAATGGAGGTGTAGCTGCTATATACGATGAAATTCCCTATGTTATGATCTTCCTCTCTAAACATGGCTTTGATCATTACGCCCATGGTTGGACCAATATACCAAACAGCTGGATTTGGCTTTGTGAGTCTCTCTCCCCCCAATATGGTTCCTACCATTACATATATGATTATAAATTATTGACCTAATTAATGAATTAGTTTCTCTTATTTGATTCATAATTTTGACGACGTTGTATGATCTTATTTTCAGGCATTCTCACAAAGATCAGGTCTAATCTCTCACATTTCTGTTGCAATCTTGAATGTCACTCAAGATATACAAAAACTTGAAAGCATTAAGAAGAAGTACTCCATAAGCAGTGGCATCATCCCATCTAAATAGCAAAGTGCTTCACGAAGTCGAAGTTTGACTCTTGCTAAGTTCAAGAAAATTTTCATAACTACAACATGCATAGTACTTGTCTACTATTCATTGCTTGTCTTAAAATGGCATGGCCGCTTTTACGAGCAAGATTCACCCATTCACATCTTCAAAGACGAGCAAGTCTAGGAAATGGAATGGAAGGAGCTTCCCATACTCGAAATGAAGACGGCATCCAAATGTCTTCGACCAATCCTAATGAAACTGCTGGAGATTTGCAAGATATCGTACCCTGCCATGATTGAGAGTAGTGTCGCATGTCAGTGTCCTATATTGTGTAGACTACAGAAGTGTTTAGTTAAATTACTTTTCCATTTTGCTATGTAAGGTTTTCTGGCCGTTTAAGTGTTTGTAAGCCGAAACATATATATGTTACTTCATCTAATAGCGGCTAAATAATTATTTCTAGCGGCTTTACATCCATTAAGATGCATGCATATACGTCTTGGAAATAAATTTTCTACATAAGGTTTTATTTTAATTTTGGACCAAAGGAGGACAAAGGAACAAAACGCAAGAATTTCCTCCGTTTCAGGCCTGTTTCTCCTTCCAAAAATGCAGAAGCGGAGAAAGAAAAGGGACGCAAAAGCTGCATTTCTCCTCCTTCAAGTGTACGAGTTGTAGCCTCTCTCTCTACTAAGGGATAGAAGAGGGGAACGGAGGCAAACCCGGACCGAGAGAGGGAGATATTGTGATAAAATGAAGAGAAAGTGAGAGAAGCAGAAATTAAGGGGAGATTGAAAGTGAGAACGAGAGGGAAGAATATCTGAAGCAGAGATGAGGGAGCAGTGGAAAGAGGAGCCCAAGGAAGCAGTGACAAAGAAGGAGGGTGTTTAGGCTTTATGGTTCGAGAGAGCTTGAATCTACAAAAAATGAAATGAGTGTGACTACATATAGGAGCAAAGGAATATCATTTTTCGCTAACCCAAATCATTGGGTATGTAATTAAATGGAACATGAATGTCCTATGCAATTGTAAAACCAAAATACAATAGTTAGATTCATAACAATATTCTAGGACTTGTAAATTAATATTTCAACAAAATTCCATTAGAAAGAAAGACGTACTAATATATGTATGCAATCCAACGGAAATCACACAACAATCCTCCAACGGCCAATCTTCTTCCTCATTCATAGGTAAGATCTTCCCTTCCTTCTGGGTCTGAGTCTCTGTTTCATGGGAGGAGAGAAAGAGAGGAGGAGAAGGAGGAAGAAGATAGAGAATTGGGAAGCCATGTTAGGTGGTGGTGCTATAAGAAAATGAGGATGAAAATGGACAAGAAAGAATGAGTAGGGAACCCGATTTATAGTGGGATGCATATTTTATTTTGCATTATTTACGAAACCTTTTTCTTTTATTTCTTGTTTTTTTTCAAAAAGGGCCTCGACTGACTAGAGAAAAAAAAAAAAATAGTTCCAAGCGTGCGTTATATTAGTCGTGAATAACGTACAGGGCATTTTTTGTCACAGTTCATGCGAACTATTTTATGAACAAGAATAAAAAAATATGCAAGATTTTTTATCAACTTGTGAACAAATTGATATATCAACATGAATTTTCACTATTCAATGATTCAGTATACACAAGAAATTTGAACGTAGATAACTTATATATTTTTAATAAATTAGTAGAGTAAAATATAAGTACATGTTAATTAGTTAATCTGTAGTGAATATACTTTATGGTGTGTGTGGCTTTTTTTTTTTTATTGATTTAAGTGGTTTTAAAATCAATCAAATAGAGCTAAATTGGTAAAAATCTTGTTAAAATCACACACTCATACACCTTCTATGCACACAAAACACACTTGTATTCCTACCTTTTAATGCACCTCCTTCACCTGCCTCACTTGATGCACCATCATCAATGGTCACTTACTTTCTCTTTTCTTTTTTGCATTTTTAATTCTATCATGTTTATCATATGCAAATTTATCATGATAAATCTAGAAAGAAAATGAGAGAAATGAGTTGGTGATGTTTCAACTCTTCTTAATTTTTCTCATATTTTTAATCTTTCTCATTTTACTATATAAATTATTAAATCTTTTAATATAGTCCTTACAATATATTTCATAGTAAAATTTTAATTTTCATAATCTCCTTGTATGATAATCCTAGAGCTTATACTTGAACACATGAATCACCTGGCTTAGACACTCTATTGATCTCAAAGAAAGCCTAAACCATATTAGAACCAAACTCTAATTTAACTTTAATACCACTCGTAGAATTAAAGGGGCAAGAATAGGGACTAAATTGAAAGAAATTTTTAATATTCTCCATAAAATTATAATAACTATAAAAAACACATTCTACTATTCACTTCCACACTTCTTCACACACCGGTCAATATCTGTCTCACTTACACAATCACACTCATACACTTTCTATTCATGCAAAACACATATTTGCAATCATATCTTTTAATGCAAACCCTTCACCCACCTCATTTAATGCACTGTCCTCAATCGTCACCTACTATCTCTTTATTTATTTATTTATTTCTTTTAACATGTTTATCTTATACAAACTTATCATGATAAATCTAGAGAGAATATGAGAGAAATGAGTCGGTGATGCCTCAATTCTTCTTCATTTTTCTCATATTTTTAATCTACGGGGTTGAACAAATTGTATACATGTCCATTAATAATTGAAATGTTAACAATGACTAATATTAATTAATATATTTCAAGGGAAAAAATGTAAATTTATTCAACACTTTGTTATGCATGCATCACAAATGATAAGCCGCCAAGCAAACTTAAACAAAGAAAATACAAAAGAACAACACATAGTTATGTGTTTTTTCCCCCCCAATAATTAGTTAT
This sequence comes from Delonix regia, assembly GCA_037074485.1. Lineage (NCBI taxonomy): Eukaryota > Viridiplantae > Streptophyta > Magnoliopsida > Fabales > Fabaceae > Delonix > Delonix regia. Next base: position 1,474,601 of record CM073460.1, on the reverse strand, counting down.
ATATAAATATCATATTATAATATAATATATTTATGTACTAGTATGACATAAACATAATTACTTATTCTTTGATAATTTGTATTAAAATTTGAACTAAAATTACATTTATAATTAGTGCCAGTATGATCCATGATGTGTCCAATAGGTTATTGTTTTCATGGTAGAGAAGGTTAAGTCTATGCAAAGTGTTTATTGGGTTTAACAATACATTAATTTTGTTCAAATCTTACTTCTATTGATTTTTAATTTCATTTAGATATCAAAATTTTGTTGGAAAGTACAATAGAACATATAACGCATACGGTAATGTGACATGGTGTTGATACAAAATATATATAATTCAATTATTTATTCTTGCTTATGACGAAATGTGCGACTTTGTCACAAGCTTTTTATTTTGCTATATTAAAAGAGTATTCTCTAAAGCACAGGAGGCTACTTTAGCCTTAAAACATATATGCTGCTCAGACCCAAGTTATCTAAAGCTCATGTTATCTGCATTGAAAATGAATTATCCATCCAATACCCAAAAACTATTTGTTTCTCTCTTAGTCTTCCACCTTAGGTAGTCCCACTTGTGTAGCATTTAATAGTTGCACCTAACTTTATCTTCTCTAAGGCAAGCTATCTCCATTTTTGTGAAAGAAACGCTGGCTACTAAAAATGAATGTTGGATGCAAACTGATGTCAAATGTAACCGTTGAAGTATATGTTAGACTTGTGCCCTTTATATAGATCAATACTTGTCTTTAATAAGGTGTCTATATGACTAATCCTTCTCTAAGGGTATCCAGTTGTGTGCTTGATTAACATTCTTGTTACTTTCACTCATTCTTTGTGTAAGATTACTCTTAGTAAGCAACTTTTAAAATTCTTAAGATCAATAGTCAGGTGCCCAATGTATGTAGAAGTGTGTTTACATATGGGTGTAACTTATTGTCTATAAAAGTCTTGTGACTTAACCTTGATCTGGGTTACTTAAGTTTAGTGTAAAAGCTGAGAAGCTAAACCCAGTGTATAAAGGTTGATTGATTAAGTATAACTCTCAATGTGGTTTCTGAGAAGTAGATCTAGAATCAAAAATTGATTTGAACTACTATAAATATTGTGTGTGACTACTTTTTTATTCACTATCATTATATGGTGGACGTGTCCTCAATGAATTCAAGAAGCAAAAAATTATAAAATTAATTATTCATTAAAATAGCAATTCACTCCCTCTCGCTATATATGTAGTAACACATCCAATCAAATTATTTTTACCATTTACATATATCTTAGTCTCTATTCACATGAAAAGGACATAACTTAGTTAATAGCATTTTAATCATTCATCAATCTTAAGTTCCAATCTCTTATAAATGTTGGTTTCCTTAAGTTTCTTTGTTTGTGACCTAATTCACTCTCTTTTCTCCTATTTTCTATGAAAGCAAACAGCATATTTTTGTCCACTCTGAGGCACCGGTTGAGGTATATACCAGAAGCAATATGTTATGTTACTATTGCGTGTTTATAGGTTATATTAGAGTATTGTGGCACACTTGCACACTTGCATTCACTTTTCCAATCAAACAAATTTGCCAAGCACTTATATTACATAGGTTTTTTATTTTAGCATATTATTATTGTTATTGGTTTACAAGACTTAAGAAAATTATCTTTTCTTTTTTTTTTGTGCCAATCATAAGAAACAAATTTCTATTGGGTCAAGATGAGAGATTGAATTATAAAATGAATCAAACAAAAATCTTATTTTGCTCCTTCACTCATTATATCAATTTCATTTTGGTAGGCCACTTAATTTGAGTTCTAAATTAGTCCTCATTTAGCGAAATATTATCTAAATGGGTCCTACTATTAGAAACACATTAATTTCATGCCAAGTTGGATCCTTAAATCACTTAGTTGAAAAATTCTTCTTCCTAGCCATCGTGTTAGAGCAGCAAAGCAAATGACTCTCTCCCTCCTTTCAACTATCTTCTTCTATCTACCTATTTGGTTTACTCTAATGCAGAAGGTAGCTTGCTAGAGAACATGGAAGCCCACACATTTTCTGTCAGGCTTTATACCAATTTCTTTTATAAAAAATGAATGAACCATTCTTATGTAAAGAACACCATTTCTTACTATTCCCATAACATCGCAAATCCTTTAAACCAAACTAGTGGCACTGTAAAGAATACCTCTACTACTATTTCTTCATCCTCACTTCTTGAAAGTCCTCCACACACCCTTCAATATGCTACCAAGATTTATGCCCTTACACTTCCAAGATTGAAATTGATCCTTTTCAACTTTTTGATGTCTATCTCTTGCTTGTGTTGAACTATTTTTTTTCAAATACTATGGATTAGCATTAATTTATTATTAGTTCAATTTACTAGGTTAATTAATTAAGCAACTAATTTTGATAAACAAAAAATGGATTGGGGATGAATTAATTATGGATAATCTATGATAGATTAAATTATCTACAAACCTATTAAATTATCTTGGGCTCATATTCTTCTAACACTTTGAGGTCCAATTTAATTACACATTAGAAATTAGTACCAATAGAAAAAAAAGAAAGAAGAAAAAGCCACAGATCCTCACAAACTCACCCAAAAGAGACCAATAATCATAATGATGAAGGAATTAGGGAAAAAAACAAAGAAAGCTATTCCTAATTATTCATATCAATGTACCACGACTATTTTAAGTACTTGTTTAAGAGCAGGAATGTGACCTAAAAATAGAAGAAAATTTAATTCTTTAACATGATATTAGCTAATTTATTCATGTCAGAGTTTATTATTTTAATTTGCAATCTATAGTGCATTTATTCTATTGGTTTATTGACTCATCAACGTATTCCATGTTAATTTGGTGAGGTTAATATTTGACCTACATGATGGATTTTTAACCTAAATTACTCCATGGTTTATATATCTACCAACAAATGTACAATTATTTGGTTATAAATAAACTTTCAATAAAATACATTTAAATATTTCATTAAACTTTAATTAAACTCTATAACACTCTCACACATTTGACATTACAACAAGTTCTCTTACCACAAGTGTTAATTACACAATCTTCACAACATCGAATAATATAACAATGAAATTTCTACTCACAAAAACTAACATACATTTAACAATCAAACTTTATAATAATCATTTACAAATAATCTCACATATGACAACATGTACTAAAACAATACAAACTAAATTATTTTTTCTACATTTAAACCATGCTAAATTGAAAGAACAATTGTTAAAGATGTAATTACACAAATTTTCATTTCATATTAAACAATATAAAATACTAAAAAAAATAAATAGGCTAAGCATAAAACAAAATATTTGCAAATTTCAAATGCTAAAAGAGAAGAAAAAAAATCCCAAAAAAAAGGAAAAAAAAATGAAAGCAAATGAAAAGAATGGGACTCACTTGAACGGACAACAATGGTATTGGTCGGACATTGGATGGCGAAGGCTAGACCCAAAAAGGTCAACGGTCAGCTCTGTGGAGTTACCGACGGTAGCTGACCGGTGGTGGAAGGCGACTGGCATCTTTTCCGAGTTGTTGGGAAGGGGGGCACTGCATAAGAGGAATGAGTTATATATGTAGATTTGCATCTCTAGCATTGAGTTGCCAGGTTAATTAACAAACCCTAGCGGCAGTTTTATAAACTACGGTTAATTAGTCGTGGGTTACACGCGACATGGCCAGATAGTTGCAGATTGATATAAACAGTGGCTACTTAGCCATGGTTCAGAACCGTGACTAATTACCCATTGTTCAAGTGAACTAAAGCTAATGTTTTTTTTGGCATAGCTGCGATTGAGCCAACCACAATTATACAACCCGGCCATGCTGCGTGTTTTTAGTAGTGCTAGTTTCAAGAAAAAAGTTATGATAGACAAGGAAGAATTAAAATAGTATTGTGCTAATATATGCTAACTTTAGCATATATTTATAAATACAACTTTTTGTTTACTGAGATAACATTCATGTTCCGAATATTAACTTCCAATATGTCTTTTAGGACTCCCAACAATAGTCTTGGAATTCACTCATTTAGATTATTACTTACAGTAAACAATGACAGATGAATTTGCAAAAATTGGGAAAAAGAAAATTAAAGCTTCAACTTTTAATTGAGAAGATATATGAGAAGAAAGAAAAAAAAAAAAAAGAGGAAATGAAAGTTTAAATTTTGATAGGATAAAGCTTATAATTTTATGACTCTGATATGCATAACAATGGGAGCCTTGGTTTTCTACAATCACAATGCTCACTATGCAAATCGGGGATTCTCAACATGTAATTCAAATCCCTTCATATTTTGGTAGAAACATAAAGTCATATTCCATAAGGGTAAATTGTTAAATACTAATTTAATGATCCAAATTTAGAGATAAAAAATATAATTACATGTGATTATATTAATTTTATACAAAACGTAATAATTAAATTTTCATCCAACAACATATTTTTATTGAATATGACTTCATGTTTCCACCAAAACATAAGATGATCCAAATTGCTCAAAATGATATTGTTAAGGCAGCATTTGCTTGTAACATGTACAACTCCATTCATATATTTCTTTGGGATAAATTATAATAGGTTATATAATTTATTTTCTATGTTATAAAGTATAGATTAAATTATGCTGACTTCTTTAAATTATGTTAAATATTAGTTCAATTACACTTAATATTTTTTATTTAAAAACTTACACTTAATTCTTTTGAAAATTTTATATGTCATTCCTCTCTGAATATGGCTTTGGTCAATATATACCATGGTAGGACCATGATACCAAACCAATGGATAATATGCGTTTGTGAGTCTCTCTCCTCGACATGATTAATCAAAATAGGTATATAAATGATTTTTTAATGCCACAACTGAAAAAGTTTTTATTGGTTTGTTGTAATGTCGTTTGATGTATGTATCGTATCTTAATTATAATAATATCTTTCATTTTGATGACAATGTATTTAGCACTTTCCTAAGATTTAAGATCAGAATCTAGAAGTAAATTATGTAAAGTTGACTTCGACTTCTAGCTATTGAAACAATTCACATAATAACTACACATTTTCTAACATTTGAAGTGTTTGTTCGTTAAAGATTTATTATTTAACTAATAAATAATTGTTACTGGTGGCTTGGTGTATGTGATATTCTTTTAATTTATTTATAAATGAATTATTTTAATTAAAAATTAAACTAATAATTAATCTATATTTGTAAAGAGTTAAAAGAGGTAATGGAAAGTCAATTGACTTGCCCCTCTCCCTTTATTATGTTCGTTTTACATCTAAATTAATTTTATTTTATCTTTTCATTAATATATTTAGTTTGGTGAGGAATAATAGTAATTATAACTTGGACTTTTGAGACAAGAAAAAAAGTTGCTAATACAAGAATTTCATCATAAACACAGTTTATAAATTTTTTTTGACGCGAGAGATTTGTGACATGGAATGTTTCGTTGCGTCACAAATTTTGCCTAAAAAAAATACAGTTTTCTTATGGTGAAATCAAAAAATTGGCTAGGCTAATTGTGGGAAGGAAAAATATCTTTGATGATACCTCTTAAAGTTTTGGATTATTATCCTTGGGTCACCCAATTATGTCCCAAGCTTGCCATCCTTAAAAAATAATTAAGACAAATGATCCCACCAGTGTTTTCTTATGTAGATTGTGTGTGTGTGTGTGTTTTTAACATGGATTAGGATTTGAAACATATATTTACCATGAGTAACTTTTGAAGCTTTAGTTTGTATTCCCGTTGATCCATGACTAATACAATTTTCTTGTTCAAAAACTCAACAAAAACAATTAAATCTAAAATTTTATATCTTAGTCATATTTTAATTTGACACACACATATATTTATAATGTCCAAATTGCTTATGAATCTAGACCTCCAAAGTGCCTTCATATTTTACTCATCCAACAGTTTATATTTTTTAAAAAAAATCCAATCTAACTGTGCGTATTTAAAATTTAATCACCGAAATTGATAATTTCAAGGAATTGAAATCAATAAATTACTATATATATATATATTATAAATTACTTAAATTTTTGTCAAAACATTATGTAAAAAATATAATATGATTATTGATTAACATATTAATATAATATAAGGAGAAAGCACTATTCTAGTCCCTTATTTTTTGCCTTAGTATTAATTTTGAATACTGCAAAATTAAAAGTAATTCCTCATTAAACCATGAACAAGCCAATCATAGAGACTAATTTTTAATATTTTTGAATTTTTAAGCAACCATTTGATCAATATAACTTGATGGAAAACCAAATTGACACCAAAGTAAAAATTAAAGGACTAAAATAATCATTTTCTCATAATAAATGTTATATATATATATATATTTTAAATAACAATATGGTATTTTTTTCTCACACATCCTTTATTGTTACTTGATATTTATTAACAATATTTTATTTTAATAATTGTATAAATATTTGTGAATATCCCTAAACTTTGAAAATAATATCTTACCAAAATTCAAATAATTAAAATAAAAAAATTTTCTTTTCACTTTTATGTTAGTAGACTAAAATTTGAAGGATTATTTACCACTATGTTATCTCATTATTTATTTTTATTATCTCAATCTTTTAATTTATTTAATATCCACTATTTTAATTTTTTAAACATATTTTTCTATTTTATTTTTAATGTTCTCGAACTTATTATTCCCATATACATTATTGCTAGTTCTATAATCTTTTGAGAATAGGAGTAACCTAATAATACGACTTTTCATGATTATCCAAGTGGTCTCAAGTTTAAATCCTATTGAAGTCAGATCCTATAAATTAAGATATAATAGTAAGTTTTTTTTAAAAAAAAAGGTTCTATAATAGTTTTTTACTATTTAAAAAATATTATTATTATTATTATTATTATGATCATTATCATCACCATTATTATTACCATAAACTATTAATAGGTTTTATTTATTTATACTTAAAACCAGTTTAAAATTTATTAAAAGTTAATTAATACAATGTATCAATCAAAATGAGACTTATTTTGTTCTTTTTCATGCATATTTTATACTATAATATTCCATATAAATATAACATTAAGTGTCAATAGTGCCTTCTGATTTAATGTTTTACATAAATAAATATATATATATACACACACATATAGTACAGTATTATAAAATTTTTATATTAAATATAATATTTTATAATTTATATTCATGGGCCACCACTACCAAAAAATTCCTCCCATATGTATGTCCCCTGTTTTAGGTCATTAAAATAGTGGTACCCCCCTTCTTCTATCATTCTTTATCTTTCACGCTCTCTCAATGTCCCTTATTTCTGGTTTTTTCTCTCTTCTGCCTTCTTAGAACTTGCAGCTACCCCTTATTATGTTGCATACTGATGGAAGTGGGCAACTCAATTGGAGTAGCACACAACATCAGATGTATCATTACGCATCATTTGGACCAAGTACCTGGTCATCTTCATTTGGGGTAAACCAATCGGGGAATAACTAAAGAAAGAAGAGTGACTGGAGAACTTTATTAATTGTTCAAACTTGTACATGGGATTTAAGCTTTATATATTCCAGGTTTAACCTTAAGCCTGAACTAACTTAGCCATCTGGTCAACATACCTCTGAATCTCGAACGCAAAAAGTTAATCACCGATGGTGTTTTAAGAATTGCAAGGCTAACGAAGAGAGCTAAAATGTACAATACTAATGGGAAAAGGCCTCCAAAGTCAGTAATCTTCAAGCTTCGCCTCTCTGAATCTTTATGGTATCCGGAGGTGGCATCAACCGTGGTGGGTAAGGAGTACTTGTTCTTGAGGGCATAAAATGTGTCTACATCTTGAGTCACATTTAAGATTGCAGTCGAAAAGTACGACACTAGATTAGATTTTTGTTGGAACGCCTGAAAATAATATGAAGTACGTCATCAAAATTACACTGTGGTTGTTCTTCAATGTCATGAAATGAGTCCAAAAGTTATTATTTTTCCTGTCATATATATATATATAGAGAGAGAGAGAGAGAGAGATGTATGTATGTGTGTATTGGGGAGAGAGACTCACAAAGCCAAATCCACCAGTTGTGTAGATTGGTCCTGCCATCCCATAGTCAGAGCCATATCTCGACTCGGAAAGGAAGAGCATAAGATATGGGGTTTCATCAAAAATAGCAGCCACACCTCCATCTTCGCTTCCTTTTGATAATGCATAATCATACTGCTCACGAGTGCCTAAAGGCTTCAACTGAGTCTCTTTCAATCCTATTTGTTCAACTAGAAGCCTTTTAACCCAGGATTCCCTCTGATATCCCACCGACAAGTTTTTCCTTTTAATCACTTCTACGTCCTTGTATGCGGGCTTTGGCTCTGTCCCTTCTGTTAAGATGGACGTCAAATTCGCAGTGTAAACTTGCACTATTATGATGAATAGAAATGAGGTCAGTATCACCATCCATCTTGACAAACCGCTTGCCAGTTCCTTGTTATCTGGAATTGTCACACATAAACATTGATAACAATATAACAGATTAGTGTCTGCATGTGCGCATGTTAGAGTAAGTGGGACAAATTGAAACATAAGATATAATGATCTGTTGTAATAAAAAGGACTTACCGCTAGTGTATATAGAGAAGGGAAACTTGACCATTTCGTTGAATTTTTCCTTCTTGACCACATCATTTTTGTTCTTATTTGTTTCTACTATGATGATAGTAAAAGTTGCTCCCACAAATATCCCACCAAGAATTAGCCAAAGTAACGTATCGAAAGGTCTCCGGAGGACTGGGCCAATCTTGTTATGAGAAGACCTCATCGAAACTATCATTGACACGCTTGATTCTAAATAAGGCATTGTGAAATCAACACATTTTGTGCGATTTGCTAAAATCGTAATGTCTCCAATAATTGCATCAAGATTCTGCATTTGCAATATTTTCATACACGAAATAAGTATAAAAAATGAATCCCTGTAGATATATGTGTTCATTAACGGGATCAGAATGCGAGTGTGTGTGTGTGTATATATCATGCAAATGTCAATAATTAAGAATCAAAATATCCTCATGTAAGAGATTCCACGAGAAGCTTCAGATAATGGAAAAGAGATTAAATGATAAAAGTAAAAGAATTTAAAGCAAAAAAATGAACAGGAACTTACCATCTGTTTAATATTGCAAAGAAGATCATCATAGTTTCCGGCAGTCACTCCATTTTTCTTCGTCAAGGGGACAAGCTCAAAAGATAGAGGAAATGGTAAAACATCAACCGCTTTTAAAAACACTTGAAAGGCAAAACCAAAAATATATGGCTTACTACTTCGAGATCCTCTTTCTACTTTCAAAAATTCAGTGAAATCTTCTTTTACTGGGACCCCAATTCTCAGCTTCGTTGGTTTCTCCGTGGTGTCCCCTGGCCACATCGGTAACTTCAATCTGTCCTTCCCACTTGGCTCCTCAAATTGATCACTAATATTTTGGATAAGTCCTCTTTGAGGGCTCCAAAATCCAATGATCCTTTCTCTTTGTCCTATCACATTGTACACTTCAAGTACAGATGGTTCTAGCTGTTTTCCAGCTAAACTGAAATTGCCTGACAAGCCTGTGAAATTAGTGGCCTCAATTGTATTGAGAAGTTTGGGTCCCGTGCCATGCATTTCTATATCTGCAAGATCAACAACGCCCTTATTGCTAATATTAGGCTTGTGAAAGGTCGAACTGACTATGCCAGCCTCTTCTACTGCAATGGCCAATGCTTGAATTGTGTCATAAGCCCACAACCCAAAGAGAGTTTGGGTAGTATAAGGGTACTTATCCTTCCATCTTGTCTGGAAGTCCTTTAAACTTGTTGTCTCCGGCACCATTGTCCTCACTCCCAATGCACCTTGCATGTAGCCCATTAATCCATATATAACCCTAGGATCTACCAAACGAGATAGCCCTTGTGTAACTATCCAAGCATATCCTTCCTGCATCATCTCTGCTTTCTGTGCAAGTCTAATGAGTTTTGACCCAAGATCAATGGTCATATGGACAAGAAAGATCTGTGTTTGCATGCCTTTTAATCTGTCAAGTTCCTCCAGAATTTCTTCATCTTCTGAATCTGGATCAATGGCACTTCTGTAAGGCACTTGGATACCCATTTCTCTCAAGGCATCTGTAAGACATGGGATTTGGCCTTTGCCGTATTCTGTGTTTTCATAAATGGGGATGATTGCCTGCCATGCATATGCTTCAACAATGGCAGCTATAGCTTTGAACTGAAAGCAACGGCTTTGACTGGTATGTTTGATGAATTGGGTTCGGTTTCGGGAAAGAGATGGACCCGTTGGAGAAAACCAAATGACGGGCACTTGAGCTTTGTCCCCAAGATCCGCTACAAACCTTGCTTGTTCTGAGTTTTGTAGTCCCAGGATTGCGTGCACCCTTTCATTCTTTACTAGATCCAAAGCTGCTTAATGCCATGAATAATTAGTTATACATACATACATATATATATATATATATATATATATATTGCTCAAAGAATCCTCTAAACGAAATGTGCAAATATATATTTTATTATATTATTCAATATAAACATTATAGTCAAGTTTTAATTGTCGAAAGAAAAATTATGTATTATATAAAACCAACATTTGAGCTTATTTAAGCTTGGTCTTGATCTCCAACATAAACACTTTTTTTTTCGGTCGTAGATACAGACACTTCCTAAAAGGAAAAAAAAAAAAAACACTTTACATTTCTAAGTGAAGGGTTAGTTCCAACTTGCAAGTAAGAACACCAAAATATTATAGAACACCCGTCTCATCTTTCATAAAAAGTAAAATAGTTAAACTTTAACGTTAAAACATGTGATGCATGGGTAGTATATGAAATCAACTTATAGAAGATGAAATCGATGGATGATTGAAGCTGCTCAAGACAGTAAAAAATTTGCGACCGATCTCCGCCTTACCTTGGTTTTTTGACTTTTCTTGCTTTTCAGAAAATATCTAAGTTTGCTTATAATTTGACTTGCCAAAATTTTTTAACTATTCAACAAAAATTTTTTTACCCCATAATCTATACACTTTATCATAAGGTAAGAGGGACATGAGTTGAAAACAGCACGAAACAAAGGCGACAAAACATTAAAGATTTTTAAATTATATTAAAATAAAGAATTAATTATTTAATTCCTCCATTTACAAATTTATTCTTACCCTTTATTTTTAACAAAATATATTTTTAATTTCTCATTTATCTCATAATTATTATTTTGATTCTTTTTTTATTTATTAAAAAAATTTAAATTTAATCTTCACTTCATAAAAATTATCAAATTTTATCAAAATTATGTGAGCGGAATTATTTTAAATATTTTAATAAATAAGAGATTAAAATAATATTTTTATAATAGATGAGTTAAAAAATATATTTTACTCTTTTTATAAATTAATTTTCATAATTTAAAAAATTTATAAAATAGTCAAGTCTAGCTCTTAAATTATTCATTTAAAATTTTTCAATCATATTTTGAAATAAGAAGAACCAAAAACATTTCTCGCCATAAGACAAGCTGATCATCCAGGAGAAAAAGCAACTTCAAAAAGGTTGATCCTTCACCACTCTACTTCCCGTTTAGAGCATGAAAGGGTGGTCTGGAATCATATCGTCTAGGAGAAGAAACCACTTAGAAGAAGAGGGAAGTGATAATTCAGAGTGTGCTGGTAGAGAGCAAAAAGAACGAGACAAGCAAAGGAACAAGTACTAATGAAACAGTGCATTTTTGGTGAGGACGTGTATGCGAAGATCGACCTTCGAAGGCCTTCAAGGTGTTCGATTTGGATGGAGATGCGCTGGAATATGTGTTGAAGATGGAGATGGTAATGCTCGAGCCATGCCTTTTACTCTTAAATTTATTAATAAAAAATGCTATATAAGCTATCAAAATTTATCTAACAAAAAATATAAAAAATCTGGCAATTTTCGAAGGAGTTGATACCTGCAGAAACTGCAGTGACCATATCATCTTCAGAATTCCTGATATGAAGGGAGAGTCCGGTTTGATAGTGAGACCTGTGGCTATAGAAATCCTGGAGTCCCATCTCTATGCATTTATTAGCCATAGCTCCAAGTGATGAATCCAAATCAAGAATCAGTCCGATTGGAATTTCCTCTTTGGCCATGGAGGGTGCTGCTGTAATGTATAATAAGAGAAAGCAGACAAGTAAGAGAGAAGCTCCAAAGCTTTTCTGCATGTTTGCCAGTATTGTCATGCTGGAATGATTGCTGGTACTGGTAGTGCTGTAGAGCTATATATAGTGTTATAACAGGAAGAGTGAATTTGTGTATTCACAGTTGAAATTTATAATTTTATAAGACTTGATTAATTGACTAAAAATAATATTAAATTTTAATGCACTGATTTGTATCTAATAATTACATTTAATAATTTGAAATTTTTTCTAGTGGAGGAATATTTAATATTTTAAATTTAAATTAAAGTAATATAATTATTTATAATTATATTTTTTATCTATAAATTTAAATTATTTAATTTTTTATCTAATAATTTATTATAATTAAATATAATTTTATGTTCTTATAATAATGATTTGTACATTAAGTAATTTAAATAAAGATAAATGATCAAATCTTGTGAAAGGTATAGGATGCTTTTTAAAAGTAATTTTATTTATAAATATAAATATTGTATTTGTATTTTTATAAAATATTAAATTAAATAAGCAAAAAAAATGAAGACTTTTCAGCGGCTCATGCAATGATTGGGAAAAGGTTACGTTGGACAGAGTAACGTGAGAGTGAGATGAAATTAAAAATAATCAGTCTTTTAATTTAATATTTAAGTGTTTATTATCATTAAATTGATTCTTTTGGTCATTAAATCTGTCTTAATTAAACAATTTTATTGTCATCAATTTTTTTTATAGAAAATAAATTATATTTATTTAAATTCACATGAAAATTAAATCATATTTCTTTAAAAATAAAAATTAAATTATTGTGATGAAGATACAGATTTAAAATTTTTAAGAAAATGGAAAGTAAAAGTGTGAAGAAACAGTATGTTTTGAAGAGATCAGGGGGAGTGACACGTGTTCGAAAAAGAAAGGAAGAGAAGAAAATGTAGAAGTGGATAAGATAGAAGGAAAAAAATTTTAAGTTTGAATTTTAATAAAAATTAATATTATATATTAAGATATAAGGACTAAAATGTAAAATCCCAAATGAAAAGTATACTTATCCGAAAAAGAGGCACGTATCTCGGAAACCAACATTTGATTTGACGGAGAGAAGTTCCTCCTCAGTATGGCCCATGTTCTTGTATTTACCTGGTGAATAACGTGAACATCGAAATGTGTGAAACCATTACTCATTTTCTTCATTTCTAAATCAACACCATGATTTAGGATTTACGAAAATAATTGCCCTTGGAGGTTCGAGAAAGGTTATTTTTATTATATTAAAAATCAGCACATCTTTTCTTATATTCCTTTCATTTCATATTAAAAGCCCTTTCTTAAAATTGTGATCATTTTATTGCCACTAAAGATGTATTCTGCCATGATAAAAGTAAAGGATATAAGAAATAATTGATGGGGAAGAGGGTCCTACCCCGACGGCATGGAATAGTCATGGTCATACCTACCACTTCTGAGGCAAATAAGGCTGCTGGATTTTTTTTCCTAAAACTAACTCATTAATAATAATATCATAAACTGCACAAACTATTCCTTTTGTATGTTTTGCACAACTTGGGGACACTAGAAGAGGAAAAATCCAAAATAAGAAAAAGTTGGCAAGTGGAATACGCATTTCAAGTTGGAATCCACGACATTGGAAAAGATGTGACTTTCAATCTGTTAATAATTTAGAAATGAGATTTTGTAAACTCTGGCCTTTTTATTATGCCTTTGAAGATTTTATTTGGAAAATATTTGGGCTACAAATTTTCTAGTTTTCTTCTTCAAAATATAAAAAAGTTACCTGATTTTAGGATGTTATTTTACACTATATTGGTGTGTTCTCCTCATAAATTGTAGATTTATATAACTTGCAGGTACTTTTTCTAATCTTCTGATTGTTTGCGTCATGTCCCTTGTTTGAAAAAGTCACACACACACACACACACATATATATATATATTCATCTTTTTTTTATTTTAATCTATGCTGTTTGACGTTTCCTCTATTTATTTGTGAGGATTCATGTTCTTTTTCTGCTGTAGTTTAAACTCTAAAAAACAATCTTTAGCTTTCTTACTTATGAAAACGAAAACAAATAACCACTTGGCCGTGGTATTTTACTTGTGCCGTCTAGCACCTTCAGATTTCAACCCATGAGGGGCTTTATTTCTAGGCTTCGTCTTTTTAGTTTCCTGAGCAGTGTTATGCGTTTTTAGTGGTGCTGGTGCTCTTTTGTGCAATTTCATTGAATATATCTGATAAAGCCCCTCATTCATGGGTTGATTGTCTAATATATATATATAGAGAGACACAAGTATGAAGGTTAGTTTGTAGGGAGTTGACACAAGAAAAGAATATAGCTCACAAATAGTATAGTAGTAATTGCAATCAGGAAACCTCACTAAGAGAAGTGAATGCGAGGAAGCTCAAAATACTATCTTGGTGGCAAAAGATAAATAGTGTCAAATATAACATTTTCTAAAGTTAAAAATTATTTAATTTTTCTTTTCAAATAGTACCCTATACCCAAAAAAGATATAACTTGTTAGTATTATGTGTATTATGATAAATTTTTTTTTTTGAAATAAAATGCCCCTAATACTATGGACAGGAGAAGATTAGATTCTATTTTCTTCAGCAGATTAATATCATAATTGTGCAATAAAACATCATTAAATTATATATTTAAATAATAAAACAATAATACTAAAAAATTCCCAAAACTATAATTTAATACTCACTTGAAGAAATGTGAGTTAATCTTTAGTACACTAGAAAGATAAACTTCTTTTACGGGACAAAGAAATGTAAGTTCATGTCTCGGTCCTCCATGAGTTTTCACTCAAACAACATTCTCAAATAAACATTCCAAACCTATACATACCCTCAACCTAGAAAGACATACTGTGGCAAAGCATCATCATCCATGCTCATACTCAGCTACAACTTCTCACTAGTGATATTATAGAGAGTGATCTTACACTCTATACCAACAGGTAGTCCTGAAATGAAAGGAAGAGGGTGTTCAAAGTCATTGTTGGAAATACTTAGTTCTGCTTGTAAATGTCAAATTATTCCATGACATACGAATTGCTTTAAAGAGAAAAACTTAAGACACCTATTAAACTCCAATGGACTACAAGAAGCTCCATTTATAGAAGTACCACTTTCAAAAAACAATTTCTTAAGTTCAACTACGAACATAGATGGCACGACAGAGCTGTCTTTAAGGAAAGATCCCACTTGTGAAAATATTGAAGTCATCCTCCTTACTGTACGAATGCAATAGTAGATTTCAACTTTACACAGCCTAAAGGCACAAGTCACTAACATTAACTCCAAGACATTCAATTCCTTTTTTGTAGAAAACCCTATAAACTGAATTCTTAAGTCTTTAACCCTTTCATCAAGCTTTGCTAGTTTATAGTTCAATTCTCCCATTACACGAGAACACAACCATTTCTTTGGGAGGAAATGTTCCCAAACTTTTGCAAGGCACTTTATTATTCGGATATATTGGAAAGTAAATGCCAAAGCATCACAAGATCCTAAAAGATCAAATGTCATAGTTACCAGCTTTTCCTTCCAACACCTGCATTAACACCAAGGCTAAAAAGGATAACCATGAGAATATGTCATATGCATGCATGTAAACTGCATTACAGGCAAGAATCCCACATTTGAATGAAGCCACATTACCTCAAGATCCTTAACACTTCACTTGTAAAACTAGAATGTTTCAAGGGCTAGATATCAGGGACCTTTACAAGTATATGATTTGTAAACTTTATGACTTCATCATACATTGGTTTTTCTACTTGAGAATTGAATATATCATTTGGCTCCCTCATAAAATGGGACTGAATTTCATAGTCTACATCTATAGTCTGTGATATCTCAACAACACCTATCACCTCATTGATGGCAAAATATAGAGAATCTTTAACTAAAGGCAGCTGTTGCTCCCCTTCCCCATGGTTTATATTTATGGTAGAATAACCGATAGATCTACTTTTGTCAGATAGATGGACCAAAAAGGCATCCCTATCTATAACATCAATAAAAGCATAATAGATCCTCCACAAAATTATAATAACTACCAATGATGCGCTTTACTGTTCACTTCCACACTTCTTTTCACTATACTCAATATCTCTCTCTCACTTACACAATCACCCAAAACACACACTTGCAATCTTATATTTTAATGCAACTCCTTTATCCACCTCATTTAATGCATTGTCCTCAACCGTCACCCACTATCTCTTTTTTATTATTATTATTATTTAACATGTTTATCATATACAAACTTATCATGATAAATCTAGAGAGAAAATAAGAGAGATCAGTCGGTGATACTTCAATTCTTCTTAATTTTTCTCATATTTTTAATCCATGGGGCTGCACAAATTGTATACAGGCCTATTAATAATTGAAATGTTAACAATGACTAATATTAATTAATATATCTCAAGCAGAAAAAATGCAAATTTATTCAACACTTTGTTATGCATGCATCACAAATGAGAAGCTGCTAAGCACACTTCAAAAAAGAAAATACAAAATAACAACACATAGTTATGTGTTTTTCCTCCCCAATAATTAGTTATATATAAATATCATATTATAATATAATATATTTATGTACTAGTATGACATAAACATAATTACTTACTCTTTGATAATTTGTATTAAAATTTGAACTAAAATTACATTTATAATTAGTGCCAATGTGATCCATGATGTGTCCAATAGGTTGTTGTTTTTGTGGTAGAGAAGGTTAAGTCTATGCAAAGTGTTTGTTGGGTTTGACAATACATTAATTTTGTTCAAATATTTGTTCAAATATTACTTGTATTGATTTTTAATTTCATTTAGATATCACAATTTTCTTGGAAAGTGCAATAGAACATATAACACATGGAAATTTGACATGGTGTTGATATGAAATATATATAATTCAATTATTTATTCTTGCTTATGACAAAATGTATGACTTTGTCA
This sequence comes from Delonix regia, assembly GCA_037074485.1. Classification (NCBI taxonomy): domain Eukaryota; kingdom Viridiplantae; phylum Streptophyta; class Magnoliopsida; order Fabales; family Fabaceae; genus Delonix; species Delonix regia. The sequence goes on along the minus strand of CM073460.1, from coordinate 1,457,368 downwards.
CAAGTTTTTATTCTATAAAAAAGTGATGTGCATATTAAAAGAGTATTCTCTTAAGCAAAGAAGGCTACTTTAGCCTTAAAACATCTATGCTGCTCAGAAGTAACACTAAAGCCCAAGTTATCTACATTGAAAATGAATCATCCATCCAATACCTAAAAACTATCAGTTTCTCTCTCTTTCTCTTCCACCTTAGGCAGTCCCACTTGTGCAGCATTTAATAGCGACACCTAACTTCATCTTCTTTAAGGCAAGCTATTACCATTGTTGTTAAAGAAACTTTGGCTACTAAAATTGAACATTGGAAGCAAACTGATGTCAAATGTAGTTGTTGAAGTATATGTTAGACTTATGCAATTTATATAGATTGATACTTGTCTCTGATAAGGCGTTTATATGACTAATCCTTCTCTAAGGGTATTCAGTTGTGTGCTCGATTAACATTCTTTTTACTTTCACTCATTCTCTGTGTGTGATTACTCTTAGTAAGCAACTTTTATAGTTCTTAAGATTAATTGTTGTGATTGTGATAGTCAGGTGCCCTGTGTGTGTAGAAGTGTGTCTACATATGGGTGTAACTTATTGTCTATAAAAGTCTTGTGACTTAACCTTGTTCTAGGTTACTTAAGTTTAGTGTAAAAGTTGAAAAGCTAAAGCCAGTATGTAAAGGTTGATTGATTAAGTACAACTCTCAATGCGATTTTTAAGAAGTGGATGTAGGATCAGAAATTAATCTGAACCATTATAAATATTATGTGTGACTACTTATTTATTGACTATCATTATATGGTGGCCATGTCCTTAGTGAATTCAAGAAGCAAAAAAATTATAAAATATATTATTCATTAAAATAGCAATTCACTCCCTCTCGCTATATCTGTGGTAACACATCCAATTAAATTATTTTCTCCATTTGCATATATCTCAGTCTCTATTCACATGAAAAGGACTTAACTTAGTTAATGGCATTTTAATCATTCATTGATCTTAAGTTCCAATCCCTTATAAATGTTGATTTCCTTAAGTTTGTTTGTCTGTGACCTATTTCACTCTCTTTTCTCCTATTTTCTGTTAAAGCAAACTGCAAATTTTTGTCCACTTTAAGGCACAGGTTGAGATATATACCAGAAACAATATGTTATGTTACTATTGCATGTTTGTAGGTTATATTAAAGTATTGTGGCACACTTGCACACATACATTCCTATACCTATTAGCTATAGCACTTTTCCAAGCAAACAAAATTGTCAAGCACTTATATTACATAGGTTTTTTTTATTTTAGCATATTATTATTGTTATTGGTTTACAAGACTTAAGAAAATGATCTTTTTTTTTCGTGCCAATCATAAGAAACAAATTTCTATTGGGTAAAGATGAGAGATTGAATTATAAAATGAATCAAACAAAAATCTTATTTTGCTCCTCCACTCGTTATATCAATTTCATTTTGGTAGACCACTTAATTTGAGTTCTAAATCAATCCTCATACAGCGAAATATTATCTAAATTGGTCCTACTATTACAAACACATTAATTTGATGCTAAGTTGGATCCTTAAATCACTGAGTTGAAAAATTCTTCTTACCAGCCATTGTGTCAGAGCAATAAAGTAAAGGACTCTCCCTCCTTTCAACTATCTTCTTTAATCTACTTATTCAATCTACTATAATACAGAAGGTAGCTTGCTAAAGAAGATGGAAGCCCATACATTTTTCGTTAGGCTTCATATCTTTTTCTTTTATGAAAAATGAATGAACCATTCTTATGTAAAGAACACCATTTCTTACTATTCCCAGAACACAACAAATCCTTCAAACCAAACCAGTGGCACTATAAAGAACACCACTACTACTATTTCTTCATTCTCACTTCTTAAAAGTCCTCCACACTCCCTTCAATATTCTACCAAGATTTATTCCTTTACACTTCAAAGATTGAAACAGATCCTCTTCAACTTTGTGATGTCTCTCTCTTGCTCATGTTGAAATATTTTTTTAAAATGCTATGGATTTGCATTAATCTATTATTAGTTCAATTTACTAGGTTAATTAGTTAAGTAACCAATTTTGATAAACACAAAATGGATTAGGGATGAGTTGATTATCGTTAATTTGTGATAAGTTAGATTATCTATAAACCTATTAAATTATCTGGGGCTTATATTCTTCTAACGCCTTGAGATCCAATTATAATATAAATATCATATTATAATATAGTATATTTATGTACTAGTATGACATAAACATAATTACTTATTCTTTGATCATTTGTATCAAAATTTGAACTAAAATTACATTTATAATTAATGCCAGTGTGATCCATGATGTGTCCAATAGGTTATTGTTTTTGTGGTATAGAAGGTTAAGTCTATGCAAAGTGTTTATTAGGTTTGACAATACATTAATTTTGTTCAAATCTTACTTGTATTGATTTTTAATTTCATTTAGATATCAAAATTTTCTTGGAAAGTGCAATAGAACATATAACGCATACGGTAATTTGACATGGTGTTGATATGAAATATATATAATTCAATTATTTATACTAGCTTATGACAAAATGTGTGACATTGTCACAAGTTTTTATTATGTAGAAAAGTGATCTATATATTAAAGAGTATTCTTTGAAGCACAGAAGGCTACTTTAGCCTTAAAACATATATGCCGCTCAGAAGCAACATTAAAGCCCAAGTTATCTACATTGAAAATGAATCATCCATCCAATACCTAAAAACTGTCAGTTTCTCTCTCTCTCTCTCTCTTCCACCTTAGGCAGTCCCACTTGTGCAACATTTAATAGCTGCACCTAACTTCATCTTCTCTAAGGCAAGCTATTGCCATTTTTGTGAAAGAAATGTTGGCTACTAAAAATGAACGTTGGATGCAAATTGATGTCAAATTTAGCCGTTCAAGTATATGTTAGACTTGTACCCTTTATATAGATCGATACTTGTCTCTGATAAGGCGTCTATATGACTAATCCTTCTATAAGGGTATTCAGTTGTGTGCTTGATCAACATTCTTTTTACTTTCACTCATTCTTTATATGAGATTACTCTCAGTAAGCAACTTTTATAGTTCTTAAGATCAATTATTGTGATTGTGATAGTTAGGTACCTTATGTGTGTAGAAGTGTGTCTACATATGGGTGTAACTTATTGTCTATAAAATTCTTATGACTTAACCTTGTTTTAGGTTACTTAAGTTTAGTGTAAAAGCTAAGAAGCTAAAGCCAGTATGTAAAGGTTGATTGATTAAGTATAACTCTCAATGCAATTTTTAAGAAGTTGATGTAGGATCAGAAATTAATCTAAACCATTATAAATATTATGTGTGACTACTTATTTATTGACTATCATTATATGGTGGGCATGTCCTTAGTGATTTCAAGAAGCAAAAAAATTATAAAATTAATTATTCATTAAAATAAAAATTCACTCCCTCTCGCTATATCTGTGGTAACACATCCAATTAAATTATTTTCTCCATTTGCATATATCTCAGTCTCTATTCACATGAAAAGGACTTAACTTAGTTAATGGCATTTTAATCATTCATTGATCTTAAGTTCCAATCCCTTATAAATGTTGATTTCCTTAAGTTTCTTTGTTTGTGACCTATTTCACTCTCTTTTCTCCTATTTTCTGTTAAAGCAAATAGCAAATTTTTATCCACTCTGAGGCACTAGGTCAGAGGTAAATCGTATAGCAAAAGAAAAAGTCTCCTCATAATCAATTCCTTCCTGCTGTGTATACCCCTTTACTATTAGTCAGGCTTTAAATTTTTCAATCACGCCATCGGCTTTTTTATTGATTTTGAGAACCCACTTGTTCCCAATAGCCTTGTGTTCCCCTGGAAGATCAACAAGTTCCCAAACATTGTTGACTTTCATAGACTCTATTTCCTCTTCCATAGCTTTAGTCCATTTATCCATAGAAGGGATTAAGAGAGCTTCTTTCAAATTTCTCTACTCATCTTCATTTTGCAAGAGCATTGTAAAAAGTTCACCACCTTCAATCTCATATCGACGACAATGAGTCTTTTTATGTGAACCATGTCTCAGTTGCGATTCATTGAATCTTGTTTCATTGTTCCCATTTGGATCAATATTGCTCCTACTCGAATCTAGAACGTTGGTCTCACTCTTACTTGGAATGAGTTCCATTTGGTCACTCCCACTTGGAGTAACTGGCTCAGGAACACTTTCATTCGCATCAAATGATGAAGAAGGTTGCTGATGAGAAACTAATTCATCATCTATTATAATCCTCCCACTCGAATGTGACATCTCTAGATTCACATTCAGTTACGTTTCCACTGTCTTGCTGACATATAAACACATAACTTTTTGAGATTTTTGAGTATCTAATGAAGATACTTTTCTTTCTTCTCAGACCCAATTTCCCATACTTGTGAGAGGAATCATGTGTATAGGCAGCATATCCCTAAGGTTTCAAAACACTTAGGTCAGGCTTTCGCCCAATCCATAACTCATATGAAGTGGTTGCAACTAATTTCGTAGGCACACTGTTAAGTACATAGGCTGCAGACATCAATGCATCACCCCAATAGGTGATTGGCAAATTAGCCTATGCTATCATGGACATAACCATTTCAAGGAGCGTTTTATTCCTCTTTTCCACAACACCATTTTGTTATGGAGTACTTGGAATAGTCAATTGATAAACTATCCTTTTTTTTTCATCACATGATTCATTGAATTGAACCGACAAATATTCTTGGCCTCAATCAGTTCAAAGAGCCTTAATCTTCTTGTCTAATTGATTCTCAACTAAGTTCATATAGTTTTTGAAGCAGCTCAATACTTCTAACTTATGAGAAATTAAATAGACATAACTTAAACGAGTATAATCATCAATGAATGTGATGAAATAATTTGCTCCATGTCAGGCCCTGACATTCATAGGCCCACAGATGTCAGAATGAACTAATTGCAGTGGAAAATCAGCTCTGGTTGCTTTACCGAAAGGTTTTCTTGCAGATTTTCTAGCTAGACAAGATTCATAAGTGGACAAATCTACTCGTTCAATGCCTAGAAGCAAACCCTCTTTTGCTACCTATTGCATTCTTTGTTGGCCAATATGACCAAGTCTAGCATGTCATATATTTACATCGTGATCATAATCATACGTAGAGGCAAACATGGAAAAACTAACATTATTATTAATGTAAGATTCGTCATCCAAATCCATAAATGTAAAACCTCTGATTACATAACCAAAACCATAAAAAATTGAGTCATGACTCAATTTAACATAATTGTCATAGAAATACAACTCATAGCCTAGCCTAAATAAAACCAAAACTGAAATAATATTCTGACGAATTTGTGGTGCATAAAGGACATCATGTAAGATTAGGTCTCGACCACTATGCAAGACTAACTTGCATGTTCTGAACCCTTTGACAGCATCCTTAGTGTTGTTGTCCACATATATCCAAAATGCTCTATAAGGAACTTGCCGAAAGTCAACAAAGGCATCACGGTCACGCGTTATGTAGTCTGTGGCTCCTGAGTCTACAATCCACACAGGACAAGATTCAATAAGCATAATTGATCTAGAAATACAAAGTTCACTAGCATAAGCAGTATAGGTTACCTTTTTGAAAGGATCAGAGCAATCACTTGGATAGTGTCCCTTCTTTTGGCAATTGAAGTACTTAACTTTTTCCGTATTCACTTTTCGTTGCTTCTTTTTTCCTTGTTGATTAGTCTTTGGCTTTTTCTTATGTTAAGCTGATTCTTTGTTCTTTCCCCAGCTCTTTCTCTTTAAACCATGTCTTTCACCTAAAATTGTCATGTGCAACTTAGGTATCAACTTGGTTGATTTAAGCCTTTTTTCCTCGAGTTCGAGGTGTCTTCAAACATCTTGCAGAATTGTGATTCTGTCATTGTGAGTGAAATGCATTTTCATATGTTCCCATGAACTAGGTAATTAACGAATGACAGCTTGGATCTACTGCTCGTCTATTAAGACATTTCCAGCATCTTTTAGCTCAACGATCATATTTGACATTAGCCTCAGATGTTTTCTCATTGAATGTTCTAGGTATTTTTTATATGAGTCAAATTTAATCGTTAGAGAATGCAATCTGGAAATGGACATAGTTCCAATCTCGTTCTCAGAGCATTCCAAAGCCCCATAGCGCTTTGGTGGTCCTTGAACTCCCTTAGGATGTCATCATCCATAGTGTTCAACAATGTAATGTGAGTAGTAGAGTTCTTTTTCTTCCAAGTGTCATAAGCTTCACGGTCCTACCTATGTTGGGCCGTGTTTCCAGCTTCTGGCTCTTCCATGACATTATTGAGAGCCTCTTGCTCTTCCAAGAGATACTGGATTTTTATACTCCAAATCTCATAATTGTCGCCGTTTAGTTTCAACCCTTTGTTGAGCTTAGCGACAATACTTTTGGAAACCATACTCATTCTTTTCATAAAAAAGAAAGGCATATTTAAATCAAGATCATATAATTAAAAACATGCAAGATTTAATGTTCACCATGCTTACAAATTATAACACTAAGTATCGTATAATTAAGCTAATCAACCCATACATAACCCAGAGTCGAAAGAGCACAAAGTGCTAATCATCGTCCTAAAGTTATATGCAAAGTGTTAATTAACGAAATCAAAACATAACTAAATGTCCTCATCATGCTATAAACAAATTGTAAATCATAATTTTTCAAATACTAAACAAATTAACATTTGTTATCTAACATGTTAAACTAATCAACACATTAATAAATCAATTATATAATATTAAACTAATTAACATTCATTAAATAAACATGTTAAACTAATTAACACATTTAAATGTATATGTTAAGCTAATTAACATTATATGTCTAAATTTTCTATTAGAAGAAAATTAAAAAAAAATTTAAACTAATTAACATAATAACAAGTAATCACATATTACTTGACTGAAATTTATTGGGATACAACAAATTAATTTTTCACCAAAAATTAATTGTATTTATTTTGGGCTAAAATATAAATACACAATTTATATTTTTGAACATATCTAGATGCTCATTGATGAAGGATTTAATTATCAAACCTGTAATTATTTTTGGATAGGTCACATCTCCAATTAAAAATACAAGGCTAAACTTCTAAAAATTGCCAAAAAAACACTTTTAATAGGCTAAAAAATTTTGAAAACCCAAAATTATTTTAGCAATGAGCCTAAATCAAATTCTATAAACCCATAATAAAAATAGGGTTTCAAAAAAAATTAGGATTTTTGAAAATATCTTTTATTTTCAAAATTTCAGAATTTGTTTGTTTGTTTTTGAATTTTTGAATTTTTGAAATTATATATATATATATTGAAATTTCGACAAAAACAAATTTCAAAAAAAAAATGCCATTGATTCACAATCTTCCTTTTTCTTTTGTGCGATGGGGCTACAGAAGGTGCCAACGACCACTGTCACTGACGACCACTATCGCCAGCGACTGCCGACACCCCCAGTTGAAGGAGTGTCGGCGGTGATAATGGTCGTCGGCAATCAGTCTAGATCCAAACTTTTCTTTTTAGCAGTCCGTAAATATCAAGACATAGAAGTGTAGAAATTTTTTTTTTATTTTGAAAATCAGAAGGTGCCGGTGACATGGTCGCCGGCAGTTCCCGGTCGTCGAGGAGTGCTGGCGACCACTGTCATCGGTGGCTGTGAAGCAAAGAAGCTCTCCATATTGCGAAATCTAGAGAGGTTCTTCATCGAAGAAGCGGCGGTCCGTATCGATAAATATCAACACACAGAACTTCTGCGTTTTCTTGTTGTGGCGGCTGACGATGTGGTCACCAGCGGCTTCCCGGTGTCGAGGCGTGCCGGCAACAATGAGTAGCGCGATATGTGCGCAGGGGGAAAATGGTGCAACAGTTTGATACGAAGAGAAAGAAACTTGAATAAATTCAATCAATTTTAATTTTTTTATATGTTTTAATTCATAATTAATTTAGCCCCAAAGAAAATTTTCAAATCCCAATAAAATATTCTAATGATCAGAAAACCAGCCTATATGCTCTAATACCAATGAAGGGAATAAAAGAACATAAATATATTGAGGGATTCAGAGTAGGAGATTTACATTGATCTCTTAATTGCATAAGTTTATTAATCTTTGGTTGAGATTATTGATTAAATAAGATACCCACAATGTATTAGATGTATCTCAGATTTTCACAGTCGAAATCCCCTTTGGAATGCAATTGCAGAATACTCGCAGGTATTCTACTCAAAACGTCTCAAGTCTCACTCTCTAATGAGTTATTTCCATTGTACACTAGTTTAACTCTAATTATAAAAAGCTAGTTAGAGTTAGGATTTAATAGTAATTCTTATAATTACTATTTTATCTTTATTTAATGAACATCCCTTATAGATGGACACAATGTAATATCTTAATATGCTTATCTCCTAAATATTATACATATTCTAGCAGTATTTATGCTTAAATAAGAATAATATAAACAACGGTAATCGCTGGGTTTAGGAAGAACCACATATCTTGGAATACAAGGGCTGCAAAGAATCAAGGAATCGCAATTTTCGCTGCTACTGATGCAGACCAACCCATTGCAGATACCCGCCACAGAAAGCTCACACATTCGAAGACTCTGGGTAAATCCAACGTCGAAAACTTTGAGCCCATCATCATCATACCACAAGGAGTAGCCCACAGGAGCACAAGAGGGATCCGCGTAGCCATTCTCATCACAGGGTTGAATGGGAAGAAACTGATTGGTGTGGTAGACGGGTGAGTAGTGGAGATGGAAGGAGATGAAGGTAGGGCTGATTATTGAGGAACCTCTACGAGTTGCAGACAGAGGTGCATTTCCCAATGGATTTGGGTAGGAGTCTACGAAGAATTTCAATCAAGATCTCCTGAGGAAAATAGTCGGAAATGCAAAGAAGAAAAAAAAAAAAAAAAAAAGGGAAATGGGTAATGATGATTATATTTCATTTGGCTGTTGGGAAATGCTACGTTTTCTCGAACAAATTGGTCTAGACAATGGATGGCTATATTTCAAAGAGTAAATTTTTCCTTCTCAGATATCTAAATTATTTGATGTATTATTATAAAAATATACACAAAATTTTTAAATATAATTAAAATGTCTTTAAAAATAATATTAGTTTTCTTTAAAACATTTTTAAAATGTCTTTTTATTTTATTTATTTTCCATAAAAGAATATATATTCATTTTTTAAATGTAAATCTAATTATGTTTATATTAATTAAACGTATTTAATACATCTTATATTATATAAATAATAAATATAAATTATTTTGATTAAGATAAATATAATTCTAACTTATATTTTATTGTATTAAAATAAGGAAAACACATCATTAATTTTAGAATATGTAAATTTTAAAATATAATATAATATAATATAATATAGAATATGTAACACCCTTTGAGCATAGATGGCTCTTCCAGCTTTTCTTGTGTACTTTTCATAAATGTTGAATTCAACAGCTCCTACACGAGGTGCTGCAGATCCTTTGTATATCTTGAAAGTGGAGTGAATTGCCTACGAGGGAAAAGAAACAGAGGCAAGAGACGAACAGAAGAAGAACATGTGAATAGTAGAAAATGGAGCAAGACATATACAACTGAATCTAGTAGAAGGAAGAGACGATGACCGGCCGGTGAAGAGGAGGCGACGGCCGAGAGTTGCGGAGGAGACAAAAAGTTCGTGTGGCTTTCTTTGGAGGCAGAGCAGATAAAAACGTCGGTGGGTTTCTGTTGGAGGGGTGTTGCTACGTCGGGTCAATTGGATTTTAGGGTTTTTTTTTTTTTTTATTCACTAATCCTACTCAGCGAAAAAGATATCCACTTAGCAAATAATGGTCACGTCATCACCTCAGATAACTGCAGGGACCATTTTGGTAGACGGAGGAGTGAGTGATGGACAAAAATGAATTTTCCAAACACTGAGGGACCAAAAGGGGAATAAGGCAAGGAGTAGGGAATCAAAATAATGTTTTTGTCAATTCAATGATTTAGGTAGTGTATCACCTTAGGACCAAAAAAAAAAAAAATTCTACTTGGAGTTGAGATTAGATCAACTGAAGGGGATTTTTTTCACTAATAAACACATAGGACCATTAGATATAAATTCCATAGTCCTAAATTTTTCTTGAATAAAATTTTAAAATATAAAAAATAAAATATTTTTAAAAATAAAAATATATTAATGTTTTATATTTTTTATACAAAATGATATATTATTAGAGAATAATAAATTATAAAATATATAAAATAAATTGTGAGATATTAAAAGCAATTTAGTCTTTTTTTAGTCAGATATTATTCTTTATAAAAAACTTGAATATTAATATATTTTTATTTTCAAAAGTACTTTATTTTTATTTAAATAGAATATCTTTTATAAAAAATTTAGTGTCATTAAATCTAGATCTAATGACTCATGCATTTATTAGAGAAAAAATCTATCAGTTACTAGAGGAGATCCAATCTCAAATAAATTGAGTTCTAACCACAACCTGAAGAAAAAAAAAAAAAAAAAGTTTTACTTCTCACACTTTTATAAATTGAAATTGGGGTTAGGAAAGGCCTCTGCTCCAAAAGGCTGCATTTCATCCTGTTTAAACTAAAAATATTGATAGATACTTATTTTTAATGAAATTATCATAGTACACTGGAAAAAAAAAAAAAAACAATACTAGCAATTTATGTTCATTCTTGTACAGAATACTATTCTATTATTTAAAAAATTGAAAAACTTTTGATGTTAAAATAGGTGAAGGAGCAGACAAAGGTATAAATGAAACTCCGCTATGCTTAAAGCGTAATGTTAATCTTATATATATATATATATATATATATATATATATATATATATATATATATATATATATATTCTTGGAAGCTTATGGATAGTTCATTTCTTGTAAGTAGGGTTTCTTTCGCCCTCCCCTCCCCACCCCCCCCCCCCCCCCCCTCTCTTCCCGGGGCGGTGGTTGCGCTATCAACAAGGGTTTGAGGTTTCATCATTTAGATGATCAAAATAGTTGTTTAATTTTCCTTAGGCTAATTAACTTTAAATTTTATTGACATCTAATTTATAGATGATTCATTAATCTGACAATAAATATATACTTGTTTTCAAGGGAAGGATTTGTGTAAGACTGTATTGATTAGGCAAATATATAACACATGCATTTTTCACTCACATATATATCAATTTCAGCTAATTAAAAGGAACACATTGATTAAGGAGTGTCATACCTAACATGCGGACGGATGGTGAGAAAAAGAGAGAAAACGAAAGAGAAAATAAATTAATTTTTAAAATAAATTTTAAAAACTAATTTATTAGAGTTGCTATCAACATTTTAAAAACGAAAATTTATAAAAAAAAACAAATGAAAAGGAAAGAATGGTTTGCATAATTAGAAATGGATTTAAAAGTTTGATTGAATATGGGAAAGGTGTTAAACACCCTGCAACACCTGTCGATAAAGTCAGTTACCTTAAATAATCAAGCAAAATAAACAGAATCATATCAAGACATACACAAAAATAAACAAAGAAAATAAAATAAAATTAATACAAATAAAAAAAATGAATATTTACAATGGACAAACATAAAGTAAAATGAGAGTCTATGGCCTATATACCCTGCGATAGAGATTAAAGTGAATGTAGTTCATCTAAAAACACATATCCGTTAGTTGGTATTTTTTTAATTTTGAAAAGCACCAAGATAGTTGAAATCAAATGGATTTTTGTAAACAAAACAATTTGCAATTCTGTTAGTGCGTTTTTCAATTGATGATATCAGTGTAACTTCACTCCTTTGCCCTTTTTAATTTTCTAGTTTCTACTTTTTTTAGTTTTTCAAAAACATGATTTATTTGTATTTTTAATTGAAACATACAATGAAAAAGATGAATTTTTAATTTTAGGTTATTTAAGAAAACCTTTGTAAATTTTGAACATTGAAATTTATATGAAATATGTCTACTGGATATGGGCTAATGGAATCCAAATTTTATTTAAAATGCAAATATCCTATGTTGGATAATGTTTATAGAGTCATAGAATCTCACATGACCTCACTAGTGAATTCATTACATGCTCGTGAAGACGTTGATCTCACATGGGAACACTAATGTTGAAAAACACTAGGATAGTGGAAATCAACCAGATTTTCATCAACAAAACAATTTGAAATTTAGTTAATGTGTTTTAATTCACAATATCAGTGTAACTTCACTCCTTTGCCCTTTTTAATTTTTCTATTTTCTACTTTTTTTAGGTTTTCAATAACATGATTTATTTGTATTTTTAATTGAAATATACAATGGAAAAGATGAATTTTATTTTTAGGTTATTTAAAAAAAAACCTTTGTAAATTTTGAAATTTGAAATTTATATCAAATACATCAACTGAATATGGGTTGATGGAACCTAAAATTTATTTGAAACATAAATGTCCCATATTGGATCATGCTTATAGAGTTGTAGGATCTCACATGACCCTACTGGTGAATCTATTAGGTACTTATGAAGACGTTAGTCTCACATGCAATACTAATGTTGAAAAGCACCAAGATATTTGAAATCAAATATATTTTTGTAAACAAAATAATTTGAAATTTGGTTAGTGTGTTTTAATTCACAATATCAATGTAACTTCACTCCTTTGCCCTATTTAATTTTCTATTTTTTACTTTTTTTATATTTTTTTCAAAAACATTATTTATTTGTATTTTTAATTGAAATATACAATGTAAAAGATGAATTTTTATTTTTAGGTTATTTAAAGAAACCCATGTAAATTTTGAAAATCAAAATTTATATGAAATATGTCAATTGGATATAGGTCGATGAAACCCAAAATTTATTTGAAACACAAATGTCCCGTATTGGATAATACTTAGAGTCGTAGGATCTCATATGACCCCACTGATAAAATCATTAGATGCTCATAAAAACGTTAGTTTTACAAGACAACACTAATATTGAAAATATAATTTTTTATAAAATGTACCTATAGAGGTGATGTACCTCACATGGCAACAACAAAACAAAGAGTGAATTTATTCGCATAAGATGCCTACAGAGGCATTGAACTTCACATAACAAACGATGATTATAAAGATGTTCATTAGTGCTTGTGTGTGTTGGTATCTAATTGAACACTTATGTTATACCATTTACAATATTTACAATAATATAAATAAAATTGTCTTTCCTCAGTCATAGGAAATAAACCTTACAAAGCCTCTTGTTTCCACTTGTGTTCCATCCTTGCTTGCTTTCATTTTTAATTAGGATATCACTTTGCCACGATTTTCAACAAGCCTTTAACACTTTTCATATCTTAAATTCTTACCATTATAGAAGGCAACTAAAAATCATAACATACATCTTTAGCTTAATCACATGATATGTTCAACACAAAATTATAAGCCAATGTGGACATCTAAAATGTTCAAATTAAAAGCAATTCCAACACATTAAAGTACATCCAAGAGACCTAAAGTATGCTGAAGAATTCAAGAAAATATTGAGTAGCAATGTTACTCTATTTTGAAGCATTAAAATATCCCTAAAACAAATCCAAGAGGCCTAAACTATGCTGCAAAATTTAGAGACGAATTGGACAACAATGTTACTCCAATTTGAAGCATCAAACATGCCAAACACACATCCAATAGGCCTAAACTATGCTGAAAAATTTAGAGGTGAAATGGATTGCAAAATCACCTGACTTATAAGCAATAAATCACGCCCAAAATACCTCCAAAGAACCTACACCATGCTGAAAATATTTCAGAGGCAAAATGGAAAGCAAAATCACCCATATTGGCAACAAAAATTAAGCATGATTCATATAAATATGATGAAAGTGAAGTGCAACAAAATTCCTTGCAAAAATAGCCTAATGGCATTTTATCAAACACTTAAGCAACTTAACCAATGCATCATAACTTTCTAGCACTTAATTAAGACTAATTTTGGGATCATGTTAGCAAAATTAGAAGCAACAAAAGATGGAGAAACATGTAATAATTAAGCAATAGAGTAGATGATATAGGTATGAGAAATGAGCATACAAATTGGAACACAAATCTTGAAGATAGAATAGGTGGTGAATGATATTACCACTCTTCCTTCTCCTTGGCTTGATTTCCTCTTTCCTTCTTCTCCTTTCTAAAGCCTAAGGTTCTTTAATAGCCAAGGTGATGAGAGTGAAAATACCAAATGAGGTGAGAATGTATCCAAAAGCTAGGCATGTGAATGAGCTCAATTCCTAGCTTCTTATAGCTCGAGTTTCCTTATTTTCTCTTCAATTTCTTCATCACCTTTTTCTATACCCTTTTATGTCTCCCTCACACTTTTTTGTCAAATGTTCTCTTTGCCAATTCTCCACATTTTCTTCAACCTATTTCCTTCTCTTATTGTTGTAAAAAAAAAAAAAAAAAGGTTTTCTTAAAAAAATTTCAAATTACCCACTAACCCTTTCTATTTTTTCCTTCCTTTCTTTTTTGGAGAATTTTCTATCCCATAGAATCTTTTATATATATTTATATACATATATATACATATATATATATATAATTATTGACTAAACAAAATTAGAATTTACTAAAACATAAACACATGATTATACTGACTTAAAATTAAATTACTATGACACAAAAGTAACAATGACTCAAAAATAAAATTAAATTAATTGCGACTACAAAGCAAAAAATCATGACAAAAATTAACTCAAAAATCAAGGTGAAATTGACCCCAAATTATTAATTTAAAAAACGTAGGTACAAAATATGGTATTCACAAGGAGTATTGTTATTATTATTATGTTTTGGCTTCTTTGTTTATTTTTACACATGTTTTTATATTAGTAATCAAATTAAATGTAAGGAAATATTATATTAATTTTGTTTGATTAGTTTAAGGTAACCATTCTTAAGGACTAGTGTTATGAGGTGTCTAATACCTCTTCTACACTCAAATAGACTTTCAAACTTATATCTATTTACGCATACCACTTTTTCATTTATTTTCTTTTTTAAAAAAGGCTTTCTAAAGTTTTCTTTTAAACTTTTGGTAACAAATCCTAAATAAATTGGCTTTTGAAACTATTTTGAAAACCAAATATGTTTCTCATTTCTTTTCGCACCATTTGTACATGCTCGACCCCTAATAAGATGTTTAGTAGGGTCGAATCCAAAATTTGATTCTAAGGGACAAAAGCTTTCAAACAAAAAACTTGAACCAAAATAGGCAAATTTTTAAAATTTAAATGAGACGACCTCTTATAAATTAAATAACTAAATATAAAATATAAAATAAAAGCATATATAAAATTTGAAATTTTAAAAATCCAAAGAGGTGACCACACCCCATGTTCCTCTTAAATCTATCATAATTGTCACGTGTGACAATAATAGTTTTGTTGAATTATTGTAATTAGCATATAAATTGTAGTCATAATCAAATATACAAATTCAAAAAAAAATTCTAACACACTTAACAAAAAATATTTTTGAGAACTTAAGTGTAACTACAAAAACTTTATATCCGAAGTGATTTCACTAAAATGAAAAATCATGTCATTGCGTTTAAATCTTAAGTCAAGATAGAGTTAAGCTCTTAATAATGGTGCCTCACTCAGCACATTGACGGAAGATTTCTAGAATTCCAAGCTCCCAAGTCATTAATTTCTCTTCCTTTCTTTCTTTCTTTCTTTCTTTTTTTTTTTTTGGTTGTTGAAATTTTCATATGCTGTTTGAGTGTTTGTTTGCTGGGAAAATTGCTCTAGCCGTAGGCCCTGGAATGCAAGTCTGACACATGGAGCAAGGCCAAAATTTTTTTGTTTGGTTTCATGGAAAATAAGTCGCAAACAAAGAAACTTGAGGAAATCAAATATTAGATGGGTCTGGAATCCAAGATCGATGAATGAATAAATTAATTGAATTGGAATTCCATGTCACATTACCGTATGCATTATATCATATGGGCTTTCCAAGAAATCGTAAGATCTAAATGAAATTAAAAGTCAATAAAAGTCAGAATCAAACAAAACGTAATTAGTCAAACCTCAATAAACACTCCGCGTAGACTTCAAATTTTCTCCACTACCAAAAAAAAGCAATAACCCCGACGACACGTATTGGGTCATAGTCATAATAGCACAAAGAGACGTACTTAAAAGTTGGTTAAAATATTATATAGAATTCATCTATAACAAATTTATTAGGTGAGAAATAAATAATAATTATAAAAATTATTATTAAATTATGATTTAGTTAATATTTTATAAATAGGGTTAGATTATTATACGATATATAAAAAAATATATATTACTATAAATACTTTAAAAAATATTCATGAAATATTCTGTAATCATATTTATAAAGAAATTTAAATTTTGAAAATTTGAAATATATTTAATACACTGTAGTATCTTATTCGATTAGTAATCTTAATAAGAGTTCGATCAACTTCTACAATTATGAGAAGTATGTAAATCTCCTACTCTAAATCTATAAATGTATACATTATTTTTTTTATTCCCTTCAAAACTTAATACAAATTATCATAGATTAAGAAATTATGTTTATGTCATACTTTTGTATGTGTGCATTAGAAAATGATATTTTTATGTAACTAATCATTAATTGGGGAAAAAGAAGCACCAGATATGTTCTTCTTTCCTATTTTCTTTGTTAATTTGGGTGTCCATGGTGGTTTATAATTATTCGTGAGGAATAACAAATTGCTGAGTAAATTAACATTTTATTCCTTGAAACATACTAATTCATAGTTAGCATCTGTTTTAAAATGTACAGTTTGTAAATTAATCTATATCAACCATTTAACTATAATTTATATAAAGAAAGGAAAATTCCATTTTGAAATTGTGACATAAGGATTAAATTAAAAACACTTAAAATTCAAATCAATAAATTGAGATTGAAAATAAAAGACCTAATTGAAATATCTTACATCTCTTAGAGATCAAACCAACAATTTGCTCCAGAACATTGTTTCAGAAAAACTAGGCAGGCCCTAATTAAAGTCATTAATCAACAACTTCTTTATCGTATGCGTAAATAATTAACTATTATTTATATTGCTATTATAGATGGGTAATTAATATCATAAAGACTAATTCACTCTCTGGTCGGTAGGATCCAACTATAAATAGTACAAATCGAAGTTCAACATGAACCCCGCGATGAAAAGGGGTCATAGAAAAGGAAAAGAGTACTTGAAGAGCATTGGCTGACTAATTTAGTGAATTCAAATTGATCTGGTCATATTAGGTGGAGTTATAATTGAATCAAATAAAAAAAGTTACAAATTTTATAAGGGTGGGATGGATTCTGAGTGTGACATAAGACTTAACCCGACCTCGCATGATATTTATTTTAATTTTATTAAATTTAATTTAAAATAAATTTTATTTATAGATAAAGTTTAAAATATAATTTTTTTAACTTTTTATTATTTTCATTCCAAATCTAAAAATTTTTTTAATTTTATTTTATTTTCTTTCAAATCTTTTTTTTTTCATTTTTTGTTTAAAATTTTTTTTACAAAATAATTTATATTTTATTTTTAAAAAAATAGACCTATCCTCACTTGGTTAATAATCGAACCAAACTAAGTCTAAGGTTAAAAAAAAAAAAAATTTAATATAAAATCAAGTCAAATCTTAAATTAACAAAAAATTCATCTCGACTCATACTCATCTCCTAACTTTAACAATAGTAAGAAAGTGCATCCACTATTTTTATTATTAGGTTATTTATTTGCCTTTGCAAGCTTTTGACCCAATGGTAGTGTTTCCACTTTGAAAATTCCCTGCGGTGGTAGGTTTGCTTCGAACCAAAATATGGACAAAATAAGGAGACCTAAAAAAGAAGAGTCCTCTGACTATTCTTTAAGTGTTTCACTTTCACACAATTTTATTGACTAATTAAATTTTATATATTTGGTTTGATTTTTATGGTTCTGCATGCCTTAGCTATACTGCTTTTATATTTATATATATATATATATATATATATATATATATATATTGTTGGGTTTGGTTGTTTCGGTGAAGATATTATATATTCTTGGAAAATTCCCGTAAACATTAATTTATTATTTCTTGTAATTAATTTAATTAATTCATTAATTAAGGTTTCATAACTTTTTGGTGGTTGTGATATCGTGTCGTCATTTTCTAATCCATCATTTTGATCGGATTAGTTGTTTGTTGCATTTGGCTGATTCATTTAATTTGTAAGCTTTCAAATTTTGGTTTTTTTTTTTCCTCTCATGGCAATTAACAAATAATTATTGTCTGGGTTTAGGGTATAAATAGTATTCAACGGTTTAGTTCAATTTATTTTTTAAACTTTGACCAATTTGAATCGAACGAACAAATTGATTTGCTAAAATATTCAATCTCCTTTCGGTTTTTTTAAATTATTAATTGGTTTAAATTATAATTAGTTAGATACTCATTCTACGAAAAAGTATATATAAAAAGTTAATAATTTATAAATTATGCAATTTACTTATTTAATTGTGAATTTTTTATGTATAAATAATGAAAATATGTAAAATAGTCGGTTAGTATGATTCTGTCATCCTTCAACCGAAAAATAAACCACATAACTCAATTTGTGCTTGAAAGGAAAATAAAACTAAATGAACTTTTATAAAATAAATTGACATCAACGTATAATTATTCTTATTTAGACTAATTTATTCGAAATAAATAAATTAATGACATCAAACTTAATTATACATACATAATCCTCAAATAATGAAAAATTACGTTAATCATATTTCCACAAGTTTACCAAAAATCCTACTAATTTTTTATTTATTGTTCATAATATAAATAATGTCACTAGCAAGCTAAGGTCTGGCTACCATGATGTTGACAACTTGACAGGCTTAAGTCTAACGCAAGAAAAAGATAATAAATAAATGACTTAATAATTAATCTTTTTTATTTGGTTTTTTCTAATCTTTTATTTAAAAATGAAAACAAAAAAAAAAGCCATAGGTAAAATCCTACATCACTTTTTTTATAATTTCTTTATTTGATTTTTCATTAAATTTTATTTGTATTTTAATTTCTCTCATATTTGTTAATTTTTAATTTAATTTTTTATTTATCAGTTTATTTTTATTTTAATCCTTTTTATTTAATTAAAATTGAAGAACTAAATGTTTTAACTTAAAGATTAATGAATGACCCAATTGATAATATACTGCTAAAAAATTAATCAAATCAATAATAAAAATTAATAAGAAATTAAATTAAAAATAATAAATAATAAAAAACTAAATTAAAAATTAATAGATAAGTGAAGTATCAAAATAATATTTTATTCTTTATATACAATATAAAAATTACAACATCATTGCTATAACATAAGAAGAGCATGATAATTATTTAATTTTTACTATTTAAATTTTTGTCAAAATCATTAACTTATTTTATTTTTTAAAATAAAATTTATTTTAAAAGATAAAGAAAATTTAGCATGCACTAAATAAATAATATTTAGTATCCTTTTCAAAGCTTTTGATGGTAAAACTACATATTTAAATAGCATTTGAATTTAACGGTTTCTTAATATATTAATTACTGGTAGCTTAACCGACAAAAATTACTAGTAACTTAACATGTCTAAATAGACACGTCAATTTATTATTATTTTTATTATTGTTGGAATATAAATTTATATATCTCGCAATTTTATATTTCTAAGAACTGGTGGAACTGGTTTGCGTTAATATTAATCTCTCCATTTCATAGTATCAATCACTTTTTCCTTATGTGTTATTATTAATTAATATTAATTTTATTATGAAGCAAAATTTTATATGCTTAAATTATATATCATATGTTATTTGGAATTAAGAAATCAAAAAGATCCCAAAACATAATAATTTAGATAATTAATTCCGATAGAATAAAAAGCAGAAAAAAAAAAATTAGGAGGGGCTTGTGAAGAAAAATCGAGAGGTAATTAAGTGGGTTGGTGAAATTGTAGAAAATTTACGTTCGAAGGTAACTTATGAATTATTATGAGTGATTTTTAGCTTAAAATCTAAGAATTCCTTTTCTGAAATCCCGATCTCAAAGTGCATGTACAGGTGGTGCCTTCTAAGTCAAGCTCTATTTTAAACTATTCATTTCTTCTTCTTCTTTTTTTGCTTATATATAATTATCACTAATTGAAATTAATAATAAAAAAATTCTTGTTTTAGTTGACTGCTTATTTCTCTAATTTCAAATTTTCTTAATACTTTAATTCTTGTCGGAGACCATGCATTGAGCTTTTTCTTTCTTCTTCTTCTTCTTCTTCTATTTCTAACGTTTCGCTCACGCATGTTTGAAAAGTCGTCATCGCATGGCTGTAATTGTTAAATTTAATAGGGTAAAGTTTCTAATTATTAATATTTTAATTGATTAATATTAAAATAGCTGTATTGTTAGAATTAACGTGGCTTAATTTTTAAATTGACATAAAGAACCTAGCTTTCAATTTTGACTTACATGAGCTTCTAGAAAACAAAATTATACACAACCCTACTCGTATAATATAGGTATGGTTCCCACGAAGTATTGTTTGCCATCCCCTCCATTCTAGTAGGAAGTTTATTTAAAAAAAAAAAAAGTTTTTTTTTAATATTTATTGATTGATTATCATGGTCCAATATTAAATAGATTTATTTTTCATAATGTTTTTGAGTTTGAAAAATACATATTCTTATTATTATAAATATTCATTTAGATGGTTATTACAGATAGAATTGTTATTTAAAATTTTGTGTTGAAATTACACATATTCTCATATAATTTTATGAGTGTATTTCTTTACTTTAATAAGTTATTAATTCAAAAATTCAATAATTTTTTAGATTAAAATTTTAAAAAATATATCATTTGAAAAGTTTTAATTAAATTTATATAATTATTCTTTATTTAGTTGTTAATTTAAGAGAATCTTATTATTTTTTTATATGCTTAATTCAAATCAATGTTCTTAAGGCACTTTCATGAGTTGCATCACAAGTTATGTATGTTAGTAATTTTTTTTATTAATATATTATATGTATTTAAAATGTTAATATAATTTATAGTTGTTTACATTGAAATATTTAACAAAATATTGACAGCAACTTATCAGCCAAAATTTAAAAAATAAAAAAATAAAAAGAAAAATTATATAAAAACATAAGAATATTGTAATCAAAATATTAATTATAAAAAAAGTGTATTCTTAATAGCTCAAACAGACTGTAACCAAAAAATAGAAAATGCCCCACTATTCTTAAACTGTGACCACAACATTGAATAAACAATTGCAACGCATGCCATAACTTTTGAAACCGACTTTCTCTCTGTAATCATTCGAGGGCCTTTTTGAAAGAAAAAATTCATAAATGACGCCAAATAAAATATTCATCCCACTAAATGGGGGTTCCATCTATTCCTCTGTCTGGCTATAAAGCACTGAAATCTCAGTGCTTTCTTCTTCATTCTACTCAGTTTTCATCCTCGTTTTCGCAGAGTAGCACCACCAACCTACCCAACCATGGCTTCCCAATTCGTCATCTTCTTCTTCTTCCTCCTCCTCTCCTTCTCTCCTCTCATGACTTCCGTCATCGCAGAGCAAGACACCCACGATTTCGTTCGCCCAATGGATCGGAAACTCCTCGGTCTCAAGAAAGAAAAGCTCAGCCACTTCCGGTTCTACTGGCACGACATCGTCAGCGGCCACAACCCCTCCTCCGTCGCCGTCGTTCCGCCGCCGGGAAACTCAACCACCGCCTTCGGACTGGTGAACATGATCGACAACCCCCTGACGTTGGGTCCCGAAATGACCTCAAAATTGGTGGGGAAAGCCCAAGGGCTCTACGCGTCTGCGTCGCAGAGCGAGATTGGGCTTCTGATGGCCATGAATTTCGCATTCATCGAAGGGAAGTACAACGGAAGCACCATCACCGTTTTGGGGAGGAATCCGGTGTTCCATAAGGTGAGGGAGATGCCGGTGGTCGGAGGAAGTGGGCTTTTCCGATTTGCCAGAGGATACGTCGAAGCTCGAACCCACTGGTTCGCTCCCAACTCTGGTGATGCCACTGTTGAGTATAATGTTTATGTCTTGCATTATTGATTGACGATGATGCATTCATGGCGTTCGGATCATCTGCAATTGAGGAAGAAATTGTGTGGCACAGTCTTCTAATTTGCACAGATCCACTTCGATTGAAGACCGTTCGGATTCCCTGCTTTTAGATCAATTTTAGCTTCTATCTTTTGGGACCTTCTTTTTTTACTAATTTTTTTCTTCCTTTTTGTGGTGCCATAGTTATAGCTACTTACTTCGGCTTTTGCTTTATGTGTTGGTGGAATATGTCTGTCTTCTCGTAAGTCATAACCTTTTCATTTGTTGTTGGTTGGTATAATTAGAATGATAATAAAGGTCAAAATAATGATGATATATCTTTTTCTCTCCATTTTCGGCCATTGATTATCACCTTAGAGAAGAAGGAAAAAAAAAAAAAAAAAGGTTTTGATAACGAGTCTTTCAAGATATTGATTAAAAATTATTCATCGTACATAATATATGATAGGATATATTATTTGTGCAATAAATAATCTTTCAAATCTTTATTTTGAACCCAAGTGTAGCATTTGAGGTGTTCTTGAATTGAAAAAGGGTTTTAAGAATAGCCCATAACCAAAACCCAAAGCCAATATTTAATGGTTAGTTTATATATTAAATAAGAATGAGGTAAAATTTGATTTCAATGGAATAAAAGTATTTTTATCAAATATTTGATCTAAGGGGCAAGGGTGATCAAACCCAAGGGGTCATTTTGTGACTTGATCTAGCGACAAGATCAGGCCGAGTCACAAGATTTATTTTAGTATTTTACATTTTTTGAATCAAATTTAAAAATTAATTTTAAAAGAAAAAAATAAAAATTTTGATTTGTATATAATAAATGAAATATTTTATATTAATAAAAATTATATATTTTTTACATAAATTTTTTTTTAAAATACCAAATATATATATAAACGTATAAAAATTTAAAATATATATATAAATAAAAAATATATATCATCAGACCATACCAACATAATGTCTCGAGATCGAATCATTTCATAATAGGTTCAGTATGCATAATTCACATGATTTTGACCCAATTCGAATGATTGGATTGGGCAGAGTATTGCTCACTCCTATTAAGGGGTAAATTATTATAATTTAAGATAACCAAATTTTTATAAATTAAATAATTAAATATAAAATATAAAATAAAATTACATATAAAAATTAAAATTTTAAAAATTCAAAGAATACAATCACCCTCTTGGATCTATTTCTAATGGCAAAGAATGGTAGTATCCCTCCTACATTAATTTGAGCTCAATTTCTTTGAAAGTGATTTTGGCCTAAACATAGACTCGACGCTTAAACCCTAATTGGGATAATCATAGACTTTAAAAGAATTCTTTGCAAATTGTGACAGTATAAAATTAGAGTCTCCATTTAGACTTTTTAATTTTATTATTTTTTATTATTTGAACTGACAATTAACTCACTCACTTCATTAACATCTTTGGTTGTAATACTAAAAATGGCTTAGTTTATACAATGCAAGAGCTCGTTCATCATTTTCTATATTATCTTACATTTTATCAGTATCTATAATATCTCAATGAGGACAGAGGATTATTCAACTCGTGATTGACGTAGGCATTTTTTTTTTACTGAATAAAAAAAAAAATTTATTGAATAAAAAAAAAGCACGAAAACTAGACTTGGGATTCTAGATGGCCCCCTCCCTTAAAAGGTTAGCTTAAGATTAACGTTTCTAATGGCATATTATAAAATTCTAATGTGCCGGAAATAGAATGATTATTTATTTGTCATATTGATGACGAGTAAGTTTATATTGTTTTGAAATGAAGCAAGACATTGACGTGCTGGTGAGAGAAACAGAGAGGTTGTTCATACTGGAAGATTCAGTGATTAATTAACGAAAAACGTTATTTTCACACTTTTATAATGATGTGCTAATATGAGTGTTTGTGTGTGAGGGGCCATATCAGCCTCACGAGTCATAATCTCAACCCCTCCTTCTGTCTTTTCATCTGTTTTCAATTGACAACTTTTAAATTTCTCGGTGTTTCTTTATAATTACTAGTCATATGTGTTCCATTAACATTTTTTTAATCACTTCCAATATAAGGGAAAAAATATTATTTTTTTTAAATAATTCAATTTTAGAGTTTTAAAAAATTAATCATTTAATTCTTATACTTTAGTTGAATTTATAAATTGATTCTTATAATTTATTTATTTTAAATAACTCCTTACAGGATTATCAATTTGGTCCCTGCCGTTATTTGAACCGCTTATCCGGTTTGATACAGTCTGATGTGGACTATGATGAGGAACCAAATGCCACGCTAAGCTGCCAACTACATGATGACATGTGTTCTGATTTTTTTTTTTCCTTTTATGTATAAAAATAACTTAAGAAACATTGTATGAGTATTGAATATAATACGATATGATATATAAAATATGTTAATTTTAAAAATTTTAAGATATGGGATACAAATATATTTATGTATGTAGATATATATATATTTTAACAAATAAAATTAATGATAAAAAATTATGTAAAATATAATAAAAATATATGCTAAAATAAAATATAAAATATTAAAATAATATCACAAAAAAAATCAAAACATCAATTTAATATTATTTTAGTACATTTTAAAACATATACTATTAAAAAAATTTTAATACTATTGCATCAAGTAACGTATCACGTCTAGATCCAATACATGTAGAAGTATAGTTATCAAACTCACGAATTTATTATTCAAGTTTATAAGTTTACGATTGTACATAAAGAAAACGAGTCAACTTGTTATAAATTCAGAGTTAGTACAAATTCAAATAAACTCGTGAGTTGATTTATCGAATATACTGAATTTACAATTTTAACGTATCAACTAACTTATATAGTCAGTAACATAATCATTTAAATTTAAAACTAAATAAGATACAGACAACTTTTTTTTCATAAAATTTTTATAATTTATTTTATTACAAATTTAAATATGTATAAAAATAATAAAATTATATTTAATATGTACTTATTAAATAAAATAAACTAAATATTATTTAATTAATTATATTAAATAATCATTTAATTTAAATTATATTTAAATAATTTTTAATATATATAATATTTAAATTATAAATTATATATTTTAATAATTATTTATTAATTAAAATAAATTTTTATAAGTTTACGTGATAATTTTTATTTTTATTTTTTTACAAATTTATCTAAAGTCGTAAGTTTAACGACGGTATATAAAAGCATCCGTGCTTCTGAGAAACAAATTGTAACCCCATTAAAAAAATGAATGAAGTCATTCACTGTGCCAAGTCGGGTCTCCAGTTTTTCTCATTCACTTCCAGCTTTACCTCCCTGTTCATCTGGTCAGCCTTGTTCTTTCGTTCACCCCCGGGTCTTCTTCTTCAAGTCCTCCCTGATTTTGGTTCAACCCCCGATCTTTTTCTTCTTCTTCTTCTACTTGGTCCCCCTTTCGTTTCTTTCTGATCTGAAAATGGTACTCTATTACTGCTTCTTCTTCTACTGCTAACCTCGTCCCTCCCCCCCGGTTTTCGTTTCTTTCTTCTTGTTTCCCCTAGCCGTGTGTCTCTTTGGTAAGATGAACGTGAGACTGAACCATAACTATTTCGGTACTCTATTAATGGTGCTTTCATGAACTACAGATATTGTAGTTGTTCTCATCAATTTGACACACTTAATTGAAAATAAGAGTATGAAGTTTTTGAAGAGCATACTCAATAATCTAAAGATTGTTCTTAATAGTTTGATTTTGTGCATGATTTTCGAAATTTTAATGCTAACTGGGCAAGTGAATAGTGTACTCTGACTAAATGGTTCTCTAATCAACAGACTCCATGGTTGAGATGCAGAGTGTGTTAAAGATGAAAGCTGCTGTGGGTGAAGTTTTCTCAGGAGTGACGCCGACCTCTCTGTATTCTACAAATGCAGCTTTGATGCCTACTAAGACTCTCTCTACAACCACTTGCTTAGTCACTTGTGTAGCGAATCCGGCATCTACGGCGCTGTCGACTTCATCTTCGGTAATGCTGCTGTCGTCTTCCAAAACTGCAACTTGGACGCACGTATGCCCGACCCGGTTGAACATTGGCACAGTAAACTCGGGCCTGTCTATAGAATAAAAAATTATAATTTTATTAGACAGTATCAAGTCTCAAGGTGATATAAAATTTAGTCTTGACCTATATTTATTTTTAATTTTTATAATATATTTTTAATTTAATTTAAAATAAATTTTATTTATAACTTAATTTTAAAATATCAATTTTTTTATTTTTGATTATTTTTCATCTTAAATTTTAAATCTTATTTTTTTATTTTTTGTTTTAAAAAAATTATTTATACAAAATAATTTATATTTTATTTTAAATAAAAAAAGATCCAATCTGACCCGTCAATAACCAAATCTAATTGGACAGAATTGAGTTTAGGATAAAAAAAATGAACTCACGTATTAAATTGAGTTGAGTTTTAAATTGACCAAAAATTTAACCCAATCCAACCTATGTTCACTCTTATCGGAAGAATTTGTTCATCGCTCAAGGCAGAGAGGACCCTAACCAGAACACTGGCATTTCTATGCTCAACTCCAGAATTTATGTAGCAAAGCTTTATAATACTGTTAAAGTTTAATAATTATTATTATTTCAGCAAGACCAATTCGTGTCCCTTAACTTCTCTTTTGGGGTCAAATTATGTGACTTGAACCCGCAAATCCCAAGCCACTTTGAACAACCAGTGTTCAAAACGAAGTCATTATCCGATAAGGCCCAATTTATCTCTATGATATAACAAGAATGACATGGGCCAGGTCCAATAGGAAGGAAGTCCAAGGTCATTCAGTGGCGTTTTATACTCTTATTGCTTCTCCACGTACCAAACTTGGGAAGAAGGAGCATTTAAGAGAGTGCCACATTATGGGGGGTGCCTCTGCAGTTTCTTCTTGCAGTGCTTTTATGGCTTTTCTTACTGAACATGCCCTTCTAACTCAAAGTATCCCCATAAATGTTGCCTCTTTTAATTTATGCTCTTTGTATCCTTCTGGGTTTTGTGGCTTCCATGGGGACCCAATCATCGAACTCTTGCAAGAATCTTCCACACTTCGTCTTTAACATTGTCCTGTGATTAAGGTAGATGCATTCTCTCACTTTTTTTTTTAGGTTAATTTTTTCCAGAATGATTTAAGGGCACATTCTCATATTTAGAGTTTTTTCATAATATTTTTTTGGAAAAGATAAAGCAAAATTAATAAAGCGTGTGTGTATATATATTTATTAATCAAAAGAAAGATCTCTGCCATTGGCTCTTATAACAACTACTTGCATTATTGTTTACTAACTAGCACGTGGCCTAAGTTTTGCGTGAAAAATAAGAAAATTTAATGAAAAAAGAAGAAGATGAATTTAAGATTTCATTTTTTGAGATAAAAATCTTTAAATTTAAATTTAGATTGAGAAGATATAATTTTCACGAAGTTAAAAGAGACAATCACTGCTATGTTCTCTTAAATTTATTCTAATAAAAGAAGACAAAAATTAGGGATAAATTAAACAAAAAAAAAAAGAAACACTAATGTATCGTATGAATAATAATGGAGAGGGAAGAGAGGGAAAATTGCTTTTAGAAATTATATATATGTAATTTGATACAAACGAGAAAGAAAATTATAAATATGAAATTTGCTGTTATTCTGAGATTTTTTTTAAAGAAAAAAAAAAAAAAACGAAAATTGAAACAGTGAGAATTAAAGCTGGCTTTGCTAATAATGTTGTTAAAGCTGTGATTTCACAAGAAAGTCAGGAAATTGGACAATTTGGTATTAGAGGCCTATGTTAAAGTACCTAAACTGAAAGAGCAGACTTGCATCAGCATCCCATGTGCCTCTTGCAGATTTTTCTGTAACTGCATTTCCTTTTACTTTTTATTCTTTATTTTTTATTTTATTTTTTGTTAAAATCCATCGTTTAAGAAAAAAAAAAAAAAGCATAATACTGATAATAGCCCGCACCAATTCTCTAACCTTTTTTTTATTAATTAAAATAATATATAAGTAAATTATAAAATTAAAAATAATATAATACCATTACAATTTTTTATATATCAGTTTATTTCAATTGAATGATCAATTTATAAATAACAATCATTAAAGAATTATATTAAAAATAAATTAATAATTAATTTATTAAAATAATATTTAACTCGACTAAATTTGATTGGATGCATCAAGTAAAATTTCTTTCCAAGTTGAGAACTTCACGAATTGAACTAGTGTTGCTTCTTAAAATTTAGTCAGTTACTAGCACTACAATTAATCAACGTTGGGTAGATAATATATTTTATTAAATAAGTTAATTAATTCCTCTAAGTATAGTTGTCAAACTCACGAGTTTATTATCTGAGTTTATGAGTTTACAATTGTATGTAAAGAAAATTAGTCAACTTAAATTTAGTACAAACTTGAGTAAACTTGCAAATTAATTTACTGAATTTACCTATATTAACGTGTTAGCTAGTTTGTAAAGTCAGTAATATAATAATTTAAATTTAAGACTAAACAAAATATAGATAAACTTCTTTTCTATAAAGTCTTTACAATTTATTTTATCACAAGTTTAAATATATATAAAAAATAATAAAATTACATTTAATATGTAATTATTAAAAAATAAAAATAAATATTATTTAATTATTTATATTAAATAATTATTTATATATAATTATCTTAAAATATTCATATAGAATATTACAAATTACGAAATATGAATAATTTTTATTTAATTAAATATAATTTAAATTATATTTAAAAATTTTAATAATTATTTATTAATTAAAATAAATTTTTACGAATTTATATTATAAGTTTATATCACGAATTTAACTTTCTCTTACGAATATTTTTAAAAAATATGTTGATAACAACAATCAAAAGTAATTTGTAACAAAATTATAAATCAAATAATGTGCATCGTCGTGTACATAAATAGTTTTACCATGTGTAACATGGTGTAAAGAAGGAAAGTGAAAGTATGAAATTAAAAGAACTGGAAAAGCATCAAAGATCAAAGGGGAGTTAGCATAAACAAAGGGAGATAAAGATAAATACAACACCTGAGGCCTATTTAAAGGAAGATGATTAAAGGGCATTTAAAGGAATGATGCTTATGATGAGCAAGTCAAAAAGTGAATTTGGGTTTGAGCTAAAGGAGATTATAAAAAATCAAAGACACTGGTTATTTTTTGAATCTAAGAATTGCTTTTCACAAATTCCCATGCATGTACTTTGAATATGGCGTTTTAACTCGATACCTAGCTTCATCATAGTTACCTTATCTTCATCCTGTAGATTCATTTAATTTCCCTCTTTTTTTAATTTAATAAATAATCAGATCCCCAAATATTCCCATAGATTTAAAAATTAAAAAAAAAACACACACACACATATATATTTATATATACACTTGTATGTATATTCTTTTAAGAATCCAATGCAAAAAATTCTAACTTTCCTTTGAATGTGGGGTCGAAAGCTACTCTTTGATTTGCCTAGGACCTTATTTTCCCACCCTTAATGTGACCTCTGGAATTTTGCTTCAAAATAATGATTCGAATCTCGATCAATTTTAAAATAAAAAAATAGGCTTTATATTATGTTGTCAATAAATGTCACTTAGGTTTAGAATAATAATATATAAATGTCACTTTTTTCTACTTTTGTTTTATCTATTGCACATTTATGTAAAATCAATGAGTGACAGAGAAATAGAAAATGTGAGTTATAAAAGTAGATAATGATAATAACAGAACATGAATCGTTTAATAAAAAAAAAAAAGGGAAGGTAATTTAGAATTTATCTTATGTATCATAATATGTTCTAATATATGTATTGTAATTTGAACACAAATAATTAATTACGAAACTAACAGAGAAAGTACATGATTCAAAGACTGCTTGAAATTGCAGTAATACAGCTGAATTATTTAATTCTCTAGCGAACGTTCTAAGCTGTGGCAAAAAAAAATGACTTAATATCATATCGGAATATTGAAGCTGGTCAATAAAAAAAAATGGCTCAACTTTAATTAATGATCTTTTGTTTAACAGTAATTTATATCTTTTTTATTTGGACAGCCTAATATATCACATAATATATATTTTTAAAATTTTTTTTCATTAAAAAAATGTTGGGGCATGTATAGGGAGGTTGACAATACAAAGCCATGCATGGCCAATCATTTTCAATGTCTTGTTTGAATTCATGAACCCCATTGATGAAGAAACTCAGTTGAAAGTGATATATCCAATCATCTATATTTATATTATTAATATATATATATATATATATATATATATATATATTATCCAAATTATACGGAAATGGAAATGGGGACAAAAATGTTCCAGCAAACACACCAAAACTTTTGTCTTGTCACTTCTGAACACAAACAATTAAAAAAAAAAAATATTCATTCTGCTTTCTCATCTTTTCAACACATTTCGGATACGCCATATCCAGATCATATTATTTTGTTGAGTTAATTTCAAACATTTTTATTCTGTTTCACCTAGTAATTATATACTTATATACTTATATATATGTATGTATATATCATGAAATATTTCCATTTTTTAATAACAAATAATTTATCTTGACTTATTTATTATAAAGTTTATAATTAATAAAAATGGCTATTTATATTCTTATAAGTAATTCCATGCTCATATTTTTTTTATTAATTTAACGCATGCCACTGAATCAATAGAAGGGAAAAGAAAAATGTAACCTCATTTTAAACAATAGTTAAATTAAAAAATGAAGTAATTCTTCAACAGAATAACAATTTTTTAAGGATTATATTATATTTATAAGCTTTGTAAAAAATATTTTAATTTCATTTACATGTATATAGTAAACGAAATATATTTGTAAATTTCACTCGAATCTATATTTGCACAAAATTCTCTCTTCACAATATGATTCTATAAATATTTCTGTATCGTGTTTTTATGTTCAATGAGAAGTTTAAGGTGGTGGTTTGCCACTGGCCAAAGATTATAAAACTGCCTTAAACAAATTAAACAATTAGATGACTTATTTCATGCAAAAAGAAAAATTGCTGTGACGTTAATGCACATAGATGAATTTATGGACGGCGTGCGTGCAATTCTCTAAAATTTTAAAATTTTAATTTTTATACATGATTCTATTTTTTGTATACATTTGATCCTTTAATTAATAAAAAATTACATTATTACTGTGTAAAAATTCATTTTAAAATTAAAATTTGAATGTTTCCCCTACAAATACATATACTTATTAGAATATCGTATAATATCTAGATTTTAAATTTATTAAAATATTATATAGTATCCGCTTATAATGGATGCTCATTAACTAAGAGTAAAATAATAATTTTAGGAATTATTACTAAAGCTTAACTTTAAGTAGCCTTTATAAAAATGGTTAAACTATTATACGATAGATAATTGAGATACAAAGATAATAGTCTATAGATACTTAAAGTATTTTGAAAGGAATACTTGCAAATACTCTGTAATCATATTTGTGAAGAAATTTAAGTTGTGAAAACCTAAGATACACCCAATGCATTACATTCGATCAATAATTTCAACCAACATCTAATCAACTTTTACAATTAAAAAAATAATATATAAATCTCTTACCTTAAATTATCATGTTCATTATTTAATTCCGTTCAATAGGCATGTTAAAATTCCCAAAAGCTAACTTTTGTTTAAACTTTAAACAGTAAAGAATGGGCATTGTTAGGGCATATATACGCGTGAGGGTCAAAAGTAGCATCGTGTAGTGAATAATCATATGTTTGATTTAGGGCTTTTTAATATGATTGAGTATTGACTACTCCACCCAAACCATACTAATTAGTTCAATTAATAGCACTTTTGACAGAATTAATGATGTTTTGAAATCCAGTTCGGATATTGATTTGGAGAGTGTGAGAGATTGAGTTAATATTGGATGATGTCAAGAACATAGTAAATATTTATTAATTAATTTTAATATATGTTATGTTTAATCTTATGGTTTTGAATTAAATTACTCAATATACATTTATATATAAGCCATATATGTAGTCATCATCATAAAATTAATTGTTGTATATATAACTTTTAAGCCTATGAATCCTCTTTTTTGAAAAACAAAAATTAATTTTGTAAATCAGCATGGACGACATGTTTATAAAATTAAGAATAAATTATTTTATACTATCTTTGAAAGATTAGAAAATTTTTAAATTGATCTTTCAACGTGTAAATCTCTTAATTTTGTCCTCTAAAATTTTTCTCAGATCAATTTATTATTATTATTATTATTTTATTTTTTGAACTGAAATAAATTTAATAAGTTACTAAATTAACCTATTTATATGTCATTATATGAAGATGGGATTATACGCGGTGTATAAACACTTAATGGGAGTCCTTCAATTTGGTGACCAGAGCACTCTAATGACTCTTTTTGGGTAATACATACATGCTTACTTCGTTAATTTAACTTTTGCACATAAGTATACTATTAAGCTAGATTAGAAACTTAATTAAATTCATATGAGTTTACCAAATAAAGAAGGGACTAAATTGATTGGGGAAAAAAAATTATTGAAGGACAAAACTGAGAAGGAAACGTTTGAAAAGACCAAATTAAGAATTCTTTAATGTTTCAACAGATGAATCTTAAGAAAGATAAAATTACTTTAAACAATTGTATTATTATAAAGTTAATATTTAAATTTTAAAATATAGCAAAATACTTCAAATAAAACTTTAGACTAAACTAAAATGGTCAACCCTTAATTAAAATCAACGGTAAAATATTACATACATTAGCAGTCAAATTTGAAAAAAAATTGTTAAATTAAATAAGCGAATTCTTGCAATTAAGATATATCTTTTTTTAATTTGACAATTAAAAATACTTATATTTCTAAAAGTATAAATAAAAAATAGAGTTCTCCAAAAATTATAAAAAAAATAGTAGAAATGAGAGTGTGATAAGGATATATGGTGGAAGCCAGTAAGGGAAGTGGTCCCACATGGAGGGAGGCAACCCCTAAAGCCCAAAGCTCCCCACTGTCATTGTTCTTACCAAATCTCAACTCTCTGCTTTGCTTCAATCATTGTCACCTTCTCCCCACTCCATCTTTCAGTCTTTTTCCCTTTATTTTTTTAATTTTTTTTTAAATTTTCTTCTTATCTTTTCTTAGGTTTTGAAATTTTCTCCCTTAGATTCTTTAAATTATTAATAAACTCAAAAAATCTTAATATTTTAAAATATTTTAAATAATAAAAATGTTATTTTAGTTTCTAACTTAACACTAATTATTATTTTATTTTGACAACGATTCATCAAAATTATTAATTTTAGATCAAAAGAATAATTTATTAATAAGTTAAGGATTATTATAATAATTTTTTAATTTAATTAAATAAACATAAAAAAATATTATATATCTTTTAAATATTATATTTTGATTTGACACATTAAAAAGGAAAAAATAAAAATTAGTCTATTACTTTTTTATTTTGTGACAATTTGATCCACACAAATTAACTATAACAAATTAGTCTTATAAATTCAAATTTATAAAAAAAAATATCTCACAAATTTAAATTTGTACAAATTAATTCCTTACAAAATTTAAATTTTGTACAAACTTAATCCCTCTTTTTGGATTAATGAGGAATTAATTGTGGGCTTTTTGATCCAGGAAAAAATAATTAAGATACTGATCTTGCACTATAAAACAATATTGCATTTTATTATTTTATTAACAAGGTCACATTGGTAATAAGCATGCAACTTTAAATTTTTTCTTAAAAACAAAAAAGGTCGGGCTTCCCATGCGACCAAAGGGAACCCCAATTGAATGCTGTTAAAGGAACCAATAGCATAAATGCCGTCAATGTATATCCCAGCCGTTCACTTGATCCGCGGTTGTCTATGTGCTATGTACTTCAAGTTGTAGAATGCACCGTTTCACTATATATCAAACAGTGTGTTTCGAGTTCTTTCTCAGACTTGGGAGATTAGAATGACATCATGCATGAGGGTGGATGAAGAGGAAATACTGCAATGTGGTTTCAACCCTGTTTCATAGAATTGGCGCCAATTCTCCTATCTCTTCGAACGAAAGGTGGGATTGAAGAACGAGGAAGAATAACAGTAGTTTTGTATGCCATTTGTAGATAAGAAGAAACAAACAAAGAAAGAAGAAGAAAAATAATAAGAAGAAGAAGAGGAAGAAAAAGAGGAGGAGGAGGAGCAAGCTAGAAGCTGAGAAGAAGATATAAAAAATGTTAGACCACTTTGTTGTCTCATTTTTTTATACAACATCCTTTTAATGTATTGCATTATTAATATGAAGCCAATGCCATAATGATGTTTGTAGGCTAAATATATGACGAGGTGATTGTGTTGTGGTTTTTTTAAACTAAATCCATTTATTGTTGCATTATTAATATTGGATTTTAAAGAAGATATAATAGAGTGGTGAAGTTGAAAAGAAAGCATTTTTTTTTTCAAGTAGAAAAATTGGTCTTTGGTTACAGTGACTGGATTCTATTAAGAATTTTTCTTTATATGATTGCTCTTTAGTTGCAAGAGAAATATTGGTTAAGAAGTATAATATTTATTCTTTGTTGCTCAAAATCAGGTTTTTTGTCTATAATATTGACTTTTAGTTAACTCAATATCAGGTTCTTTTTTTTGTTTATAAGATTGATTTTGATGAATGATAATGCTTTCTCATTATGTGAAGAATTAGTTTTTTGATATTGTTTTTTATGAATGATATTACTTCTTCATTATGTGAAGAATCAATTTTTTTACATTGCTTTTCATTATCTAAAGAATTAGTTTATTTATATTGCTTTTGATGTATGATATTGCATTTTTATTATGTGAAGAATCAGGTTTTATATTGTTTTGTATGTATAACATTGATTTTTAATCATTAAGAAATTAAGCTTTTTATTATAATATTGCTTTTAATGTATAATATTGATTTCTAATTATTTAAAATTCATTTTTATTATAATTTTTCTTTCTAATTATGTGGGTTTTGTCTCATAATCCTCGTGTTTTATGAGTTTTAGGGGATTAGATGATTCTACCTATTCTCTAACTAGAAATGACATCTTAAGTGTTGAATGGAAGCCAAGAGTCGGTATGGAATTTGACAATATAAAAGCAGCTAGGCAATTTTGGGTGGCCTATAGTGGTAGAGTTGGTTCTGGAGTTATAAAATACTACTTAAATAAGAACAAGAATGGTGACTATTGTCGTTCAGCTAGGTTTGCTGTAAAGAGAGGCTCCGTAAGCTAGGCAAAAGAGGTTGTTTAGTAATTAATCACCAACTTGAGACCAGAACGGACTGTAAAGCTAGAGTTGCACTTGTTTCTAATAATGGTAAATTCAAAGTCCATGAGTTTATGGAGGCCTATAACCACCAACTTCAACTTTTAGAAATAATGCATATGTTGGCTTCCCATCATAAGATATTATATGTCCAAGCAAATGAGATTGAATTGGCTGAGAGTTCTGATTTGCAACAAAGAGCATCATTTCACCTTATGACCACCCATGTAGGTGGTAGAACCAATCTTGGATTTATTTGATTGGATGCCAAAAATTACTTGCAATCCAAAGAACAACGCAACATGATATATAAGGAAGCTGGTTCTCTCTTGCAGTACTTCAACGACAACAGTTTAATAATCCATTATTTTTCCACGCATATCAAATGGACGTTGATGAACAAATAACAAATGTTTTTTAGGTTGATGCATGCATGCTCCTTGATTATGGATACTTTGAAGACGTGGTCTCTCTTAACACAATTTATTATACCAATAGGATACATAGACTACTTGGCTTGCTTTCTGGTTTCAATCATTATAAGCAAGCAGTCATCTTTGGAGTGGTACTACTATATGATGAAACAATTGAGTCATTCAAATGGTTGTTTGAAACGTTTTTGGAAGCACACCGACAAAAAAGCTAAAGATCGTTTTCACTTACCAAGACTAAGCAATGGTAAAAGCATTAAGTGGGCAACTTTGTTCTTAGCTTTTCATCTATGTCACCAAGTAACTTATTTTATTTTTTTACTTTATTAATGATCTATCCTTGCAGGTGAGGTGATGCCTGAGAGTAGTCATTGTCTCTGTACATGGCATTTGATGTAGAATGGGGTTAAATATCTTAGCAACTTGATGAAGAATGAGTCTCATCTCTTGACTGACTTTAAGAAATTTATGTATGGATATGAAGATGAAGTACAATTTGAGGAAGCTTAGAGGAAGTTACTTTCAAAGTATGATATTCAAAATAACATGTGGTTGAAGTTAGTGTATGAAATAAAGGGAAAATGGGCTACATGTCACATGAAGCAAGTTTTCACCCTAGGAAGCACACAACTTAGTGAAAGCATGAATTCTGACTTCAAGGCAAACATGAAACCAAATGTGAACATCATGCAATTCTTCAAACTATTTAAAAGTGTAGTGGATGACAAACGGTACAATGAGTTGAAATGTGAGTTTGATGCTCGACACAAACTACCGAGGTTGAAGTTGGATCATTCATCCATATTGAATTAGTGTGCACAATTATACATACACTATTTTTTACTTGTTCCAAAGCAAGTTTGATTTGTTTCATGCTACTTGCATAGAACATAAGAATGAGACCCTCCTTCCATTTGAATATAATGTCACAATGGCCAATCAAGAGGGAGAATGGATAGTCTTATATGATCTTATACAAAAGGAAATCTCACGTAGTTATAGAAAGTTTGAAACATTTGGGACACTTTGTTGCCATGCTTTAAAAGTCTTTATTGTGATTGATGTTAAAGAGATTACTAATCGGTATATCCTACGAAGGTGGACGAAGGAAGCACAAAATGGTATCATACATGATGTGAGAGAAAAGGAGGTTAAAGCGGATCCTAAGTTGTTTAGCATTCAGAGGTACAAATAGCTTTACTCTAAAATGGTAAGATTAGCATCCGAAGTATCTAATAGTGAAGATTTGCACATGCTTATAGATAAGGGTATTGATGATCTATGCAAGCAAGTAATAAATGTCCGCCTGAGAGAGAACAATGTTAGCAATATTACCTATGACACTGTAGTAGTGGTAAGTGCAAGTGTGACACAACCAAGGGGATTTACAAACTGTAATGGCTTAAAAAGGAAAAGACACTTTAAGAGTTTGATTGAGAACTAGACAAGGAAGAAAAAGAGAGTCTCAACTATCAAACATTCACAGGATCAACAAATAGGGGTATCACATGTTATTGCTTAAGCGGCATTCTCCAAATTACATACTTGCTAACTTTCTTTCTCAATTGCAAGACAATGGATCATCAAGCTAGATGTAGTATGGAGTATATTGTTCAGCATCTCCATCACTTTATGAATACCAACAAACAAGTGAGAGTCAATTTAGTTTTACCAGATTTTTAATGGTATATCATTTCATATAGCATTGTTAAGTTCTTACTTCTTAATAAATTTTCACGTTGTCTTTTATTGGATTTGTTATATTGGAATCACTGGAAACTCCTGTACAGTCACTTGACGGTCTAGACATATTTGGTGCTTTTGCAGAATATAGTCATCAAGAAGGTTTACAATAGGAACTTATATGCCAACCACCAGAAACAATCACTTTTTGCATTATTCAAGTACAAAGATTACAATAGGAATTTTGGTTCTTTTAAAGGTAGTGCAGAGTACAAAGATTACAATAAACATTTTGTATGTCTACAAGTACAGGGATTACAACATGATTTTGTAACTTTCACAAATACAAATTAAGGACACAATATTGTTTGACTACTCTTAATACTATTATTTCCATGTAATATGAGTCTTTTCCTTCCTTGTCTTTAATTTCTTTATTTTGCTTCATGTCTCCATCCATCAATTGTGCTGCATGAAAAGGAAAATTTAAACCTGCACATAATGATAAAAATAAGGAAAGGAAAGCATTTTCCAAGAAAGTAATATCAAATGATGTAAACATCTATATTAAAATTAAGCTCCATCCAAAATATTTGAGTACAATGGTGTGGGATGATTTCTCTGGTTTGATATTTTGTTGTTCTTCTGGCTTTAGTTGCTTGGTTGAGTCTTTTTTGGGTGTTCTTTTGTTTTTCTAGTTTTAGTTTCTCTTCTCTTTTATGGTATGGTGTTTTTCTTTCCTTGTCTTCAATTTCCTTTATTTTGTTTTGTGTCATATCTGGCTTCATGTCTCCACTCATTGGTTGTGTATCAAAATTAAGTTCCATCCAGAATGTTTGTATACAATGGTGTGGGATGATTTTTCCGATTTGATGTTTTGTTATTATTTTTTTTTTTTGGCTTAGGTTGATTGGATGAGCTATTGGAAGTCACATTATGCAAAAAAACTTTGTAATTTAAATTTAGGATGTATGACTTGGTTTCTCATTTCTTATCTTCAAATTGTTTTGGTAAGTCCTAATAGGATTTATTTCCATTCAACTGTAACTATAAATGAATCGTTTTATAACATAATGGAATTAAACCAATCACCTATAGAAAATGGTGAATTACAAGATAAATACACAGAAATTCAAATACTGCGAGTATAAGACTAAAAAAATGTCACCGTCAGTTAACTAAAAAGTGCAAAAGAAGCTACAAAATGTTGTGATTACAAATTCAAATGGCTAGTTGAAGTCTTCACTATATAAAGGACACTAGATCAAAAGTAAAGAAGAAAGGAGTTGATAAGATTCAAATTTCATCTTTCCATGATAAGTATACAAGTTGCCCTTCACTTGCAAAATTCGGACCCAAGTTTTAACTTTTCTTCTGTGTTATATAAGATGTATTTGCATGTTTAACCACTTATCTTATCCTTCTAAGATCCATTTATTTGATGGTCGAAAGTAAACCCTAATAGTAATTCTATATCAACCAAGTGCTAAATACAAGTCTATAATACATTGTTTAGGTCATCTATATAGAAACTCAAAAGCATATATTTGAATCTCTTAAAATACAACTATACAATACCTTCCTCAATCCATTCACATCAAATTCAATAGAGCATTAACTATGAATTAACTAAGTTTTCTTTATTGGATCTAAGATCAGTCAAAATTTAGGAATCAACAAGAATGTATTCCATAAAAGCCAAGTAATTACATTATACTAAATACTAACAACAAAACTCAGAAGCAATAACACTTGCAATTTATTGTAATATAAAAATTCTAAATCTATGTCTATAAAAGAAATTTAGAATCAAAATCCTAAGATAACCTGATCATTGGCCTTTGAATTAGGAACTCTTCTAAAGAGGAAATGGGAAACTTACAAATAACATAGATGATGTAGAGTCCAAGCATAACCCTTGGTGTTTAAGTTAGGAAGATGAGGCAACTTCAGGTTTGAACAATAAAATGTGGCTTCTGTGTTTGTGTACAGATGGAGTTTTTGATCTATTTACCCAAGAGATGTTGATTCTGCAATATATCCTAATCTCACACACAAAGTCATTCTGCATCTTTAGGTTTGAGAAAGAAGAACACACAACATTGTTTCACAAATTTGAAGTGAGGTGTTTGTATGCATATGGAGTTTTTGATCTATATAGGCAAGAGAGGCAGAGTTTGATTTTGCAATATATCCCAACCTCACACATGATGTCATTCTGCAAAGTTGTAGCTACATGGCACACATACAGCCATGGATTATATAAATAGCATAGATTTGCATTGACAGCATCAGTGTTACTAGTTCCTTAACAGCATCTGATCTGAGTACGACCAAGAATCCAGATCTGCTGTTATACAACAAATCTGTTGTGTGGCAGCAAAACACACAATTTTTTTTTTGTTTATTTTTTGTTGTTATTTTTTTTTTCTTTGATCCGCTGTCGCACAGCAAATTTGCTGTACGGGCATCGGATCCAGATTCGTTCGACCAAAGGAGTGACACTATATGGTGTCAGTCTTTGAGCAGAGAAAGTGCCAGGGGATTGCATTGGAAAACTTCATGCAATTCCTTGGCAATTTTTTTATTATCAATATATTATAAATTATAATATTATCTTAGTTCTAATTAAATTTTGCAATAAAAAATTAAATACACATAAATGTTATAGTAATAAATTATGCTTATTCACAATAATGCAATAAATCATGCAGAAAATTATCAGGGATCAAAATTTTAATTTAACTTAAGTGTTATTTGTTATATGTAGTAATTATTTAGGTGATTTATTTATTATGGTTTGAACCTTCAAACTTATTCGCATTAATTTTTATTAAAACCTATCCTCGAGAGCACAATATAAATCCAACATCCACTTGACTCAGCCACCTTAGTCAATAAAAATTAATGCGACTAGGTTCTAAGGTTCAAACCATAATAAATAAATTAGCTAAATAATTACTACGTATCACAAATGACACTAACTTAAATTGAAATTTTGATCTCTAATAATTTTCCGCATGATTTATTATATTATTGTGGATATGCATAATTTATTATCATAACATTTATGTGTATTTAATTTTTTATTACAAAATTTAATTCTAATTAACATGATATTATAAATTAAAATATATTGATAATAACAAAATTGCCCAAGGATTGCGTGAAGTTTTCCAACGCAATCCCCTAGCACTCTGCTCAGAGATTGACATCATCTCTGGTCGCGTGGGAGCCCCCTTCGCGACCAACCTATTATTTTCTTTTGGAAAAAATTTAGAGTGGTGTGCTTCTTCCCACCGCGACCTTTTTAATAAAATAATAAAGAAAAGTACATCTATGCAATATTTTCTACTGTACAGGATCAGGATAATAATCATTTTTCCCTATACTAATCGGATAAAAAAATTATTTATTTTATATAAAATATAATTTTTAAGTGATTAATTTGTTATAATTAATTTATAAAAAATTAAATTATTATCAACTATAAAAATTAAAGAGCGATTCAATATTTTTTCACATTACAAATAAAATAAAATTTACTAATTACATAATTAAATTTACACATTGTGTATACGTGTGTGTGTGTGTGTTTGTTTTTTCATTTCTAAATTAATATCTGAGTGAACAACTGTTTTTAATACAACAGCAAATGATCATCTTAATCTTGGAAAGTGTCTATTCCATCTATTGAATTATTGCAAATGTGATTATCATCTTAAGAAAATTTAAAATATTCACCTGGGTAGTTTATTTATAAACTCCTTCAACAATCAAATTAATTCATGGCTAAATACTTTGGTATTATTTTTATAATTTGTAAAACAAAACGATAAAAACTAGTTTTTAAAATCTAAATTATAAAACGTACGGCTTATATAGTTCAGCATATTTGACTTGGCTTATCTAATATGCAATGTCTGATCTCTTTGTGTTCGAATCCTCTCCATGTCACTTAATAAATTGCTGTCCTTAATTTCATGAATAGAATATCGATTGTTCACTGCCTTAACATTTTCCTTGATATATTATTTATTTTTGTTCCATAAAAAAAATTTATATTCATTTCAATTTCTTAATAGCTTCTTGTACCATAAAAAATTATCCTATCTCCTTGTTTGAATTAAAAAAAGCCAATGCAAGCTTAGTTCGGTAGCACAAATGAATCTAAGAGGGGACGTGCTGGGTGGTCGCACCAATTAGAATTTTAAAATTTTAATTTTTATATATAATTTTATTTTATATATATTTAATTTGATTCTTTAATTTATAAGAATTCGATTATATTAATTTTGTAAAAATTTACTTAATTTAATTTAAATATTTAATTCAAAAGACTTTTATCTCATAAATATCAAAGTTTAAATTTGTCCGACTTTAATAATGCCATGAACAAGCAAAGAGACTCAATCCGTTTAGAAGAATTGAAGAAAACATCATTGGCAATGAACTGCAAATGGATAATAGAACCACAAAAGGTTAGATGAAATCATCACATTTCTCCAATAAGGTTGTAAGATTTGCAAATTAGTCAAGAGGTGATTTTGTAATGTAATCTATTAATATATAACCTTAATAAATAGTTATTGAAATATATAATTATATAATTTTAAATATATATATCTATATTAAAAAATTTATTCAAATGTAATTTATTTTTTAAAAATTTATATATTTCATATTTTTTAATGCTTAACATAAAAATTTTAACAAAGTTTACATAAAAATAATCACTCAATATAGTTAATTAAATAATTCAATATATATATATATATATAATAAAATATGGTAGAATAAAGGCGAAACTGTTCCGCTTGCACTCGAATAGTGCATGAAATCATATGGTAACCAACTTGAGTTTATATTAAATTTAAATTTATAAATAAATTATTACATTTTTTTAAAATAAACTCATAAATTTATGTACACACAATTTTAAGTATATCAATGCATCTAATTATAATATAGAAATATAATTATAATATTATTTTTTTAAATTAATATTATTACAATTATATTTTTATATTATAATTGACTGTATTTAAAATTATAAATGAATGTACAAAAAAATCACATAAATTTAATTAATTCAATAAATTAACCTGTGAGTGACGTCAAATTTGTATTAAAACAGTATGTGTAGAGTATGTGAGGAGTAACATGATACAAAAAAAAATTATACTGTGATTTTTTATATATTTATATTAAATTTTTTTATTAGTTAATAATATTTAGATAATTTTTATATTTAATTATATTTTATTCTTTATATATTTATATTAAATTTTTTGATTAGTTAATAATACTTAGATAATTTTTACATTTAATTCATTTTTTATTAATTCGGTTAGCTTT
Source organism: Delonix regia (assembly GCA_037074485.1). NCBI lineage: Eukaryota > Viridiplantae > Streptophyta > Magnoliopsida > Fabales > Fabaceae > Delonix > Delonix regia. The sequence goes on along the minus strand of CM073460.1, from coordinate 1,414,269 downwards.
TACATTTTAAAAAAGTATTTATATATTATTAACTAATTAAAATAATTTAATATAAATATATAAAAAACCACATACAAATTTTTTTCCGATAACACAACCACTGGAGCCGTTGATTCGTCAAACGGTCAAGATTCGTTGAGAGCAATAGCGTCAATCGAGTAGGTGCACCGGAGAAGATTGGGACGCCATTCGCTCCCATATAGCGCGTCACTTCACTCACTCACTGTGTCCCCACCTATTCAAATTGCGTCCCCTGCTTCCTGCACCTTCTTCCTCCTCGCACCTAAAGAAGCCGCTTTCACGAACTTCAAACCCAAAACCCGGCTCTATATTCTTCTTTTCTTTTGTCTTTCTTCTCTATTTCTTCTTCCCTCTTTGTCTCTTTCCTCTCTACCTCTCCCTTTCCCTTTCTTTCTCCATTCCCCCGTTCACATCAACAAAAAAAAACCCTCTGCTTTCCCCCTTCGCCAAACAAATTTAATATATAATCAAAAGCCCACCTTCAAATCCAACCCCATTTTGCATTTCTCCCATTAACTCCGTCCCTGTCTCCTTCCAAAAAGTAAAAGCTTTGTGCTTTCATAAAACCCGCCTTCGAATCCGCCTCCATTTTGCATTTCTCCCATTATTTCCATCTGGCTCACCTTCAGAATCCTCCATTAATGGACGCCTCACCATCTCCCTCCCCCACCATGTCCGTCCAAAACGCACCGTTCCCAGACCTCCCAGACGCATCCCCAAAACCGTACAAGAAAAGCTTCGTGACCTCTCTAATGGAAGCAGCCACATTCCGTACACCGTCGTTTAAGGAAGACACCTACTTCGTTTCCCACCTGAAATCCTCCGAGAAAAAGGCCCTTCAAGAGCTCAAGAACAAGCTGGCAGCCTCCGAGGTTTCGGATTTGTCTATGTGGGGTATTCCTCTGCTCGGTGGTGACGACAGAGCAGACGTCGTACTGTTGAAATTTCTTCGAGCGAGGGACTTCAGGGTGGGTGACTCGCTCAACATGCTTCTGAAATGCTTGGCTTGGAGGAAAGAGTTCGGAGCGGAGGGCGTCGTAGAGGAGGACCTGGGATTCAAAGAGCTCGAAGGGGTTATCGCCTACATGCAGGGGTATGATAAAGAGGGACATCCTGTTTGCTACAATGCGTATGGAGTATTCAGAGACAAAGAAATGTATGAGCGAATTTTTGGAGACGAAGAGAAGCTTAAGAAATTCTTGAGATGGAGGGTTCAAGTTCTTGAAAGAGGAATCAAGCTTCTTCATTTCAAGCCAGGTGGGGTTAATTCTCTGATTCAGGTTACCGATTTGAAAGACATGCCCAAGAGGGAGCTCAGGGTAGCTTCGAATCAGATCCTTTCACTGTTCCAAGACAATTATCCCGAAATGGTGGCTCGTAAGGTAGCCTTCTCTTCAAATTTTTCATTTTTCTTCTTGAAACTTACGATATTGTTTGATGAATTTCAATGGGGGTGTTTCAGATCTTTATCAACGTCCCCTGGTACTTCAGCATGTTGTATTCGATGTTCAGTCCATTCTTGACCCAAAGGACTAAGAGCAAATTTGTGATCTCCAAGGAAGGAAATGCTGCAGAGACACTCTACAAGTGAGATCAGTGATTCCATTTTGTTTCCTTTTCAGTGAATCGCTTTCTTGTTTTCTTCTCGATAGCCTGTTTCGCACAGATGAACTAATATTAGAATGATTTGATTCTGATTCTTCTGAATGTTTTATAAGCATTCAATAGTTCGCACTGTGCATCCTTACGTGCTTTTCTACTTTTGTTAGTATGTCGTTGTTTAGTTTGCAATTCAAAATGAGATTCCCACTTGGTCACTTAACTCCATTTCCTCTTTCTGAGTTGGACTATTTTCTCGTCTTCAGATTCATAAGGCCTGAGGATATTCCTGTTCGGTATGGAGGACTGTGTCGGCCAAGTGATTTGCAGAATGGTCCCCCAAAACCTGCTTCTGAGTTCACTGTCAAAGGAGGAGAGAAGGTGAACATCCAAATTGAAGGAATTGAGGTAATGATAAAAAATTAAAAATTAAAAAAAATATTCTTTAGATACTATGCTTACTTAGTTTTAGCCTTTAGGTCTCCAAAATTGATGGAATTAAGGGGATAGTTTTTTTTTTTAAAAAAAATACTCTATCTCAACAATTTGGTCCCTAGATTGTAAACTTATTTTAGTGTTCAAAAACCAGTGAAATCACGGGTTAGATATTAAGAATAACAAGTTCATTGTATGTTAGTTAGCTTTTGGTGAATAAAATGCAACAATTTTTACACTTCAGAAGACCAATTTGTGCATTAATTTAGTTTTTAGAGATTAAAACTAAACAAGGTATAACAATTCGGATATCAAATTGTTAGATTAGTCTTAAAACAAGTGACCTTTTGGTCTTTTCCTATCAAGTAACTACGCTTCTAAAACATAACCCTATGGTGTTTGATACTCACTCAGAACAAGACATAACACTTCAAATTACACTTAAACACACCATAGTCCTCATGTTGTGAGTGTCAGTATCATTTTATGTCCTAGACTTTGTGTTAATATTATGTCGTGTCCTAGACCGACCCGTGTCAGTGTGTCGTACTTCTTAGTTATTAACTAGTTGTTGCATGGTGATTAGGCTGGATCAACAATAACATGGGACATTGTGGTGGGAGGGTGGGACTTAGAGTACAGTGCAGAGTTTGTCCCAAACGCAGAAGGAAGCTACACCATAGCAGTAGAGAAGCCAAGGAAGATCGGAGCATCAGAGGAAGCAATCCACAACTCTTTCACAACAAAAGAAGCAGGAAAGATGGTGCTGTCTGTTGACAACTTCGCTTCCAGGAAGAAGAAAGTCGCTGCATATCGCTACGTTGTCCGCAAATGCAGCAACGTCTGAGACTCATACAGATCACCAAAATGCCTCATAATATAGTTATAGCTTTATAAGTGAGATATGATTTTCAATGCTTTGCTTGTGATGTTTTCTTTGTAATTTTTGGAGGGTTCTTGTTTATTTACGCTTCTGTACTGGGTAAGGTAAAAGGATGGTTATTACTGTCCAGTACGTGGTAGTTGGTAGTGTGGTGGTATAATGTAAAAGAGAGAGAACAATGGGATTGGTGGTACTACGTAGTAAATATAATATCACTTGGTATAGAAGAAAAGCAATTAGTTTTGCTTCCATAATTCCATGTTACTGTTCGTCAATGTGTTTCCTTTTCATCATCAGTGGGTCTTGTAAGCAAGTGTGACATAGCTTTGTCCGTTGGGAACAAAGATTCTTGTCAAATATTTTAGGTAAAATTATACATTTAAGATCATATATTTTATATTTTTACTATAAAAGATTTTGCGATTAATTTTTTTTCAGAGGTAATATATTAGGATTTTAAAATAGGGGTCTTCTAGAATTTTAAAAAAGTTTATTTTAAGATTTTTTAAAATAATTCTCAAAGTTAATGTCTATAGTAATAAATATACGGAATTAAAATTTTATTCTGAAATGTAGTTTTTCAACATTTTAATTACGAAGAATAAATAGGTCAAGATAATTATAAGAATATATAGACGTATAATGTATATAATTGAGATTGTGTTTTTGGATTTTAGAATTGGAGTTCTTTAGCGGTGTCAATTCTAATAATCTATAAAGAATTCAAGCTTTGATCGCTTTGAAAATATAATGAAGTCATGTTTAATAAATTTTTCAGTTCTTTAAAAGTAGTAAAGCATCCAGATTCAAGATATTTTCTTACAAAACTAGGTGAGATCAATTAACAAGAAAGAGATATGGTTGTCTTCCATTGAATATTGTGTTTGACTTGGGTAAGATCTATTCGGTGCACTATTATCTTATATTTTATAGTGTATAATATGCCAAAATACTGATGTTCAATATAATTAAAAATTATCATTAAAAATACTAATAATACCCTATAAAAGTTATATGTGTTTAGTAATCTGAGATATTAATTACTAAAACTATCCTTTTGCAAAAGCATTTGAAATCCAAAAGGGATACGAGTGTGTGGTGGAACGTAGGGTTAGGTGAGTTGAGACTAGAGAGAGAAGGTCGAACAATTGGAGAAAAGTGAAAGAAAGTGTTTGGTAAGAAAAGGGAAAGAGGAATGGGGATAGATGGAGACTGAGCTTTGTAGAAGAGGTTGCTTATTTGGATGGATTTGGTGTTTTCATTTCAATTTATCATTTATCATGGACCATGCACGACACTCCTAACGTCTTCACTCACCTATCTATCACTTCTTTTCTGATTCTGATTGTGATGTCTCGTGCGACCCTTCTTACTTATCAAGGGCAATATTTATTTCTTTATTGATTATGAAAATTTTAAATTTTAAATTTTAAATATTTTAGAATATTTTAAAAGATCTCGCCATGGTATTTTATGACTCTGGTTTGCAACTCTTTCAACATGTACTTAAATATTAGGTCTCAGGGATAAGGTTTGAGTCTTTTAGAATACAAAATAATAGTTTAGGTGCAGAATTCTATAGAATAATTTTAAGATTTAATATTATTCATAGTCAATATGTTAAATTTATGGTCCTTGCGTGTAATGTTCCTTAAAAGTGAAGTGGAACAAAAAAAAAAATTCAAGTTTCAAATTCATTTTTAGAAAAAACTAAGTAGTAAGACACCTCATTATGTATTTGAATGTTTGGTTCTAGGATTCCATGCTAAGGTACTTAAGAATAAATAAAATTTAGTTAAATTAATTTCAAAATTAAAGTCCTTCATAATAAATATTTTAAAATTTATGATCTTCAATTATAATTTTTTTAAAAAATAATTTCAAGTTGCAAAGTGCTTGTTTACGACCTATTAAAAAAAACCCCGTTTTAATAGATTTATTAAACTTATAATCTTTAAATGTCATTCCCCCCTTCCCCCCCTAAAAAAAAAAGGTTTCACGTTTCGAAGTCCAAGTTTACAACCTGTTCATCACAGGAGATTAAGATTGAATGAGAGTAAAAAAGTAAAAAATAGTACCGCTCGTGTTTCTCAATATAATATTTTAAAGAAAAGAAGAGTTTCAGGAAGCTTCCGTATGTAAAGGGTTAGTTTAAAGTCTACGTTTCCCACTCAGAAAAATGGTACAAACAGTCCCCATTCTTAAATGAGTTTCTGTACCTTGTGTTTCGTATTTGGAAGCACTCTATCTTCTTCATTCAAAATCAAACAAATGTATTTGTCAAGCAGTGTACAGTACAAAAACTTTGCGTGGCAAAAAACTTAGGCCTATTCAATAAATGGCCCAAAAGCACACCCCACCATAATTTTACTCGATAATTTAACCCCAAATCACTTATTGCTTAATTATCTTCTCTTTCTCGAATTCAAATTTATTATATTTAAAAAGATACAAATTATTAAATTTTTATTTAATAATTAAATAATTTTTTTAAATTTAAAATATTAAATTTTTATTCAGAGTACATCAATATTTTTTTTTTCATTTCTTTCTTAATGAAAGGCAAATAAATGAAGAAACAAATTATTATTTTTTGATAAACTTAGCATATTTTATTAAATACTAGAAAAGTTGGTAGGAATTACATGCTAGATGGCATTACTATCATAAAGAAAGGATTCTCGAGCTAAAGTGTGGGCTTCTTTTATGTATTCTTTGCTAAGCTAGTGGCAAGAAAGGTTGACTCTGTCCCTGAGGAGGTCCTTGCAGTCCATAATTATTAACCCATATTCTGATGCGTCTTCGATGTCCCTGTGAAGTGCAGAGATCAGTTCTTGAGAGTCAGTGAAGAAGCGACCAACAGGTGATAAAGTTTGAATAGCCCAGGAGATGGCACTTCTAAGAGCTACAGCTTCTGCAACCCTTGCGTCGAGAGATGGCTTTAACAAAAGAACCATTTGGGTTCCAAAAAATAGAACCGAAGCCAGTAGCCCCTCTATCTCTGAAAACAGCACCGTCCACCGAACATTTCCGTCCATCGAAAGTATCAGCAGGGGAGAAGTGAGAGCCTCTAATCTCCTGAGTGTCCAGAAGTGGTTTACTTTGAGCTCTTCTCCATTCCTGGGGATAGTCTATGGCATCTCTGACTATCGTTCTCCTTATGTCAGGGGCATTTTTCCATATAGCTTGGTTCCTCAGATCCCATAATCTCCAAGCAATAGTGCAGAAGGCTTATGCAAGACTCCGGTCATGATTAGTCAGAAAGTTCATCAGGCATTCACAGAAGTTGGACTCTCCAGCAACTCGATTGTAGAGACCCCATTCTTCCCACGAATAAATATATATGTATATATATTTCCAAAAAATCTTTTTATCTTTTATTTTCTGTCAATAAAATTAGTTAATTAGTTGTCTTTAATTACCATCAAAATAAAATCATACTCTATGTTAGATCTTGGCATGACATATATGCACTATTCTAGTTAGACATTTTAATGAACAAGCAGAAAAAAGCAACAATCCTTTGAAAAGGCATGTAGCTAGGAAATAGTGATTTTCATGCTTTGAACAAAAGGCATAATGTGCAAGAAGCTAGTCACATTAATGAAAAGTAAGTACTATGAGAAGTTTCTGTAAAATATATCAAATGTTAAGGAGTAAGATCATATGTTCAGAACAAAAAATATATCACGTATAATTTAACTAAATCTTAAAAAAATAGTGTAATTTATTAAAATATTTTCAATGAACTTGATCAATATAATATAGACGAATCAAATAATCATAAGATCTCCTAAAGAATCAGCTCAATAGTATGGAGCCGCTATCAATTTAGATTCAGTTAAGAAACAAAATTTTGATTGCACTAAGTTGACACGTGAGAATATGCTCTTCAAATAGCTTACAATGAAAATCTAGATTCAAACAAAATTAAGAACACTTTTGACTGCAATTTGATTAATTTGATATATTATGTAATTATTCAATTACATTTTTTAAAAGTAAAATTCATATTGAATTGCAATCATGTGTTGGGCTTAAATTTTAAACCACATACCCAAAAATGAGAAACTTCAAAAGATGCAATGCAAATGTCAATGGGCTATAATAAGAGAAGAAGTAAGTATATTAAAAAGTTTCATTAAAAATTATGGTTAACAAGTTTATAATATTTTTCCTATATATATATATATATATATATATATATTATATTGTAAGTAAATTGCAAGTGGCGTTCAATTGTTCATTTTTCACGAGCCAAAGACAACACATCTGCAAATTGACATGACTGAACAAGATAAAAGAAGAGAATAATTTAAAGGAGGAAACGTGTTGAAGAGCTAGGCTAGAAGAGTGCACACATGCATGTACAGATGGCCATTAACGTGTCGTGCATGCAAATACGCCGCGTACGTCTTAAAAATCCCTAATATATTTGATGGTACAACCTAGGAACGAACAAAAACAAACATCATCTTCACAGGAGATCAGAAAGATGGCGCAAGCAAGCGAATTAGCAATGAAGCCGCATGAAGAAATTAACACACAATGTTTTAAGCTTCTGAGTGGGCATACCATACCTGCTGTTGGATTGGGTACCTGGAAATCTGGTTCTCAAGCTGTCAATTCTGTGTTCACTGCCATTGTTGAGGTTTCCTAACTTCTTTGCTTCTCTTTTCTTTCTTTCAGATATATTCTTTTTAGTTTCCACCAGGCCGTCAAAACTCATTTGGTGATTTTCTTTTAAGTATATATAATTTGATTCCTTTGATATATAAAAATATATATAGTCTATAATTATATTAGAGTATGAATATGACAATACGATATATACCATACAAAGTCTAAGGCATTAAGTTAACTTATACTCATTCTTTTTGTGGCTATATATGATCCTCATGGAATCTGATGGTTGGACTGCAGGCTGGTTATAGGCACATAGACACTGCTTGGGAATATGGTCTTCAAGAAGATGTAACTATTTTTTTTTTTTTTTTGGTCTTTCGTCATCTGTATTGGGATGATCCTAATCCACTAAATTTTTTCTGTTCGCAATTGAATTATATATATACACACACACACACACACACAGAGATTAGTTCTGTTTCTAACATCTCTCCTTCTCCCTACAGGTTGGACACGCACTTCAGGCTGCCATGCAAGCAGGAGTGGAAAGGGAGGATCTATTTGTCACCTCCAAACTATGGTAAAAATATGTTATATATTTGAAATATTTGTTTTAAAAAAATAAAAGAAAACAAAAGAAAACTTTCAAATTTTTAAAATAAAAAATGTTATATATTTGTAAAACGTGTTAGATTCACTTAACTACATTCGTTTTTAATAAAAACTGAAGGAAATTCTATTTTATCAAAGTAAACACGGGTCAATTTCCAAATTTTATCCGAGTTAATTTATCATTCTTAGACTTGGTGATATGTCTGAATTTATATGTACTTAGACCTAATTATTAACAGCTTAAACAAAGTGATTATTTGCCCAAATCCGCCCATCATGAACCTACATAATTATAGGTCAAATTAATGTCATATAGCTTAATTATCATAGTTAATGTTTAATTAAAAATATGAACTACTTGTTTGGAATTGGAGATTTTAAATGAAACATTCATGCTATTACGCGTGCGTATGAAAACGAAACAGGTGCACAGACTTAACACCTGAAAGGGTTCGACTTGCATTCACTAACACCCTTCAAGAACTCCAACTTGACTACCTTGATCTTTACTTGGTAATATAGTTTAAGCTTCTCTTATATGTATAAATATATATATGTTTTTTACAGAGACTTAATTTATTTGATGCATAAAAATGCAGATTCACTGGCCATTTCGTCTGAAAGATGGAGCCAAAAAACCTCCCCAGGCAGGAGAAGTGTTGGAGTTTGACATGGAAGGGGTTTGGAGAGAAATGGAGAAACTTGTGACGGAAAACCTTGTTAGAGACATTGGAATCTGCAATTTCACTCTCGCAAAGCTTGATAAACTTCTGGGTTATGCTCAAATTATGCCTTCAGTTTGCCAGGTTATAGTTCATATATAAATGTGTTACTGCAAAAAGTGTTTGAATTGAGAAAAATATTATCTTTTTTTGGCGAATAATTTTTTCAAACACATGCACATGTAGTGTCGTGGCATTATCCATATTTTGACACACAAAAACACTTGGTAATATACAAGAGTGATCATATACTTCGTAAAATTCGTAGTAAAGCGGTTGATGTTTTGGCGTAGATGGAAATGCATCCTGGGTGGAGAAATGACAAGATGCTCGAGGCTTGCAAGAAGAATGGCATCCATGTCACTGTAATTACACACATTTCTAGTACTAATTAATAATGTTTTTATTATCACTTCATGTTTCTACAAGTTTGTAGTAACTAACGTTTGGAGCTCCAAAATTGGTGTGTAACCTTGTAGGCTTACTCACCATTGGGCTCACAAGAAGGTGGGAGGGATCTGATCCATGAACCAATGGTGGATACGATAGCCCACCAGCTGAACAAAAGCCCAGCCCAAGTGTTGGTGAGGTGGGCCATTCAGAGAGGGACAAGTGTCATCCCCAAATCAATCCATCCTCAAAGAATCAAAGAGAATATTAGTGTTTTTGATTGGGAAATCCCACACCATGACTTCATTGCCCTCAGCAACATAACACAACAGGTAGGCCACAATCCTTAATTAATTATTTGAGTTAAAAATAATTGTTGAGAATGAGATGGTACACAAATTGGATCGCTAATTCTATGATATTGAATACTGGGGATGCAGAAGAGAGTTCTGGATGGTGAAGAGCTGTTTGTGAACAACAATCATGGACCATTCAGGAGTGTTGCTGAAGTCTGGGACCATGAAGATTAGCTTACACATATATAATATATTTAGTGACTGCTTTTCCTCCTCCTTTTTTTCTTATTTTCTTTTTCATGGTTATATTTCTCAGTTTAATTGCAGTGCAAGCCCTGTTTGTAAGCAGACTAAAATGCCATTTTCAAAATTTCAATCTTTCTCATCCTCTCTGAGTTCTTGTGATTGGTATGTTTACTGACATTTTTATGTGGCTTCAATGCTTAACTTTTGAATCCATGAGAAATATGAATTTCTAAAAAATAGAATATAGAAATTTGTCGAGAACAAAATTTTTTCCTACTCTACCTATGGTTTAAAAATTATAAAAATAAAAATAAAAGTATATCTTTATTGATAGAACAAATTTTCAGTTTAGTGGTAAACACGTGATGTTATTAAGATTATGCGAATCAGTACAGGTGGCCTGCTTTTCTCGGATGTTCTGTAAAGAACTTATTCAGATATAATTAATAAGTGGCAACTGGAAGAAGTAGAAAGAACTAGAATGATATTTACTTTAAATAAAAATAAAATAAAAGGTAGGAACCAGAAACAAACATCTAAAAAGTGCATGAATTAAACCAACCTACACAGACATATATATATATATATATGTATGTATGCGTTTAAACTTCAGAACAGCGGAAGATGCAGAGCCTTCTTCTATTCCTCTGGCGTCTTCTGCCTCCATCGTGTTAGAGTTTCTTTTTTTTTTTTTTTTGGTGGTCGATAAATAGTCTTCATTTCTTCACGCTAACTGTTGTCAGTAGCAAGCATGCTTACTAGCCCAAAAAAAAAAAAAGCGATATTCGGACCCATTTTTTACTGTAATCAAAGATATTTTCCACTATCGCAATTCCCTGGTCGATCCGGAAATTAAAGTTTTCGACGGTGTCGTGCGATACTAGCTACTACCACTTTGTTTTATTACATTCTGGAAATATGGTAGTTGAGGCCCTGCTTCTGAAAAAAATGGAAACTTCTACTATTAGAGTTGGATTATTTTAATAGGTGCAGTTTAGGGTTGGAGCAGTTTGTGGTGATGTTGAATTATGATTTCTTGGTTATCAACTAGGTTGTTGAACATATGCATAGCTTCAATGTGTAAAGCCCAGAAATTGGTAAAAGCTGAAGTTGTATTAATTGATGCTATAAGATTAGGGGTACTTCCAGATTTGGTGACAGACAATACTTTGATTGATGCATATTGTCGTTTTATGAGCATTGATGCTGGTTATTCTGTTCCTCATCAAATGAGGGAAGCTGGGATAAACCCGGATGTTATTTCGTACAATTCTTTAATTGCTGGGCATGCCAGGATGTGCTTGTTGGTAAGGTCCTTAGATTTGTTTGAAGAAATCCTTCAAGCGGGTATACGTCCTGATCTCTGGAGCTATAATATATTAATGGATTGTTTGTTCAAGCTAGGAAAACCAGATGAAGTAAATGTGTTTTTCGGGATATAATACTTAGCGACCTCCATCCAAGTGAGGCTACATTTAACATTATAATCGATGGTCTTTGTAAAAATGGGTAAACCAATAATGCTCTGATGTTTAGGAATTTGCAGCAGCGTGTATTTGTTCCTCATATAGTGACATATAATATTCTTATTAACGGAGCATTTGAGTTCTCACTTGATTTTTTGGTGATTTCTACCTTCAAGCTTACGTTGTTTTCTTGTAACCATCCCTCTTGTAAATCATTCCATATCAATAATAGAAGTTTATTTTTAACATCCAAGTTTGACTGAATTCTCCAATATCACCATCAACCGTTGAAAATTAAGTGAAAAAAAATTAAGGTACGATTAATTAAACTTTTTTAGGGAAATTAAGGTGAATTTATTTTTCAGAAATTAGAACAATGAGTTAATCCTATTGTATGATTATTGGCAAATTATTGTTTATTTTAAGCTTAGAATAGGATATGGATTAAGTACACCTCTTGTAAAAAATGAAAGAAGACTGTGCTAAATTATGATTAAAGGGAGAAAGTTTGTGCAATAAAGCACTATAAAAGACCTCTGTATGAAAGAGGATAGAGTTCCTTCTATTATCTGATCTTAATTTAGTCAAAAATTAGTCCATATTTTATTTTATGTTTATTATAACCAATGATCACTTGTATATAAGTTGAAACCTCAAAATTGCAGGGCTATTGGTCCAAATATACCTAAATTTTAGATGTGTTCTTGGTATAACAATGCCAAGTACAGGGTTTGGCTGGGTTGTTCATGTAATGGTATCAGAGCATGGTTATGATAGAAGGAAATAAATAAACTTTAGTTTCCCTTAATCTATTATTAACTTGAATTGTTGTTAATCTTTATTTTTGAAGTTTTATTATGTGTTTTCTGCAACTTTAAATATGTATTCATTAAATAGAATTGAACCAAGAATATATTGTATAAAAGAGAATAAGACGCCTAAACATTCATATATATCTAACTAGAATAGTCAAGCAGCAATATTTGCCACTTCATTTGTCTTAAATGGAGAAGGAGATGAAATTATAAATTAAAATAATTGGAGCAATATGTTTTTAATGAAACAATTAGGATGTTATATAGAACCAAAGTTTGAGGAAGACTTAGAAATATATGATTTAGATGGAACAATAAAAAGAACACCTAAGGATATCAGGAAAATATTAGAAAAAGAAAAACCTGAGAATACTATGAAAAGGTTAAAAGAATTATTAAAACCTTTAGAACAAAGAATCTATGAATTAAAATTAGACTTAGAAATTATAAGAAACGAAATAAAAGAATTAAGTAGTTTAGTAAAAAGAACAATGGGAATAAAGGATAAAGTAATAAAAATAGAATATGGATATGAAATAAACACCATAACAACTATGAGAGAAGCAATATTTGGAAAAAAAATAGAGTCAAATAAGAGAACAAGAATTGAATGAAAATATGCAAGAAACTAGAAAATTATAGAATAACGGAATATGCATGTCACATAGGATCAAATATACCAAGATATATAGAAAGAATGATACCAAAGAAAAAGGAACAGAAATCTTTAATAATAAAAAAAATAAATATGATGAATTTAGTAGACATTTAGATGATTTAGAACAAGATGAAATAGAAAGAAAAATGGGACAAGGAGAAAAAGAATTAGAAGCAATTATGGAAGAATATGGCAGATTTATAATAAAAGATAATTATAATGAAATTAATATGAATCAAACCCAACAAAGTAGTAATGTTACTCAAAGAGAACCTCAAACACCACCAAATTCAGACAGACCAGAATATAACCAGATTAACCCAGAAAGTAGTGTAACCAGAGAAGGAAAGCAGAAAGAGATGTATTGAGACATATATAACCATATAGAAACTAGGAAATAGGATATATATTTGAGAAAACATATGGACCATCAATCACACAGTTAAAAGCAACCACATTAAATCCAAACCCCAGTGCACTTATATAATTCAAATGTTGTTGAGCCCTTTCAATATTGCCAGCTTTGCACAAGTCATTTATTATAACTGTGTGAGTGTATTGATTGCATTCTAAACCTATTTTCTCTAGTTCATCCAATAACTTCAAGGCATCATCTAATCTTCCCTGCTTACAGTACCAATTTATTAGTGTGCTATAAGACACCACATCAGGCCCAATGCCACTCCTCTGTGTTTGGTTAATGATATAATCTGCCTCTTCAATTCTTCCTGTCTTAAGTAATGCAGTAATTACTGTGCAGTACGTAAAGCCATCGAATGTTTACCCCTTACTTCTAATCTCTAACAAGATCTCAAGCCCTCATTCCAACTACATACACCTAAAGTAGCATTTCATAACTGTAGTATACATTATAGCATTTGGTTTAAGACCAGATATTTCAAGCTCTTTAAGAATCCTAATAGCTGCCACTAATTAATAGAAGTTTATTTCCAACATCGAAGTTCGACTAAGTTCTCTAATACCATCAACCATTGAAGATTAAGTGAAGAAAATTAAGGTATGACTAACTAAACCTTTTAAGGGAAACTAAAGTGAATTTATTTTCCAAAAATTAGAACAATGAGTTGATCCTATTGTATGATTACCGGCAAGTTATTGATGATTTTAAGCTTAGAATAAGATATGGATTAAGTACACTTCCTGTAAGAAACGAAAGAAAGTTGTGTTGGATTATGATTGAACGGGGAAGGTTTGTGCAATAAAGCACTGTAAAAAACCTCTATATAAAAGAACACAGAATTCCTTCTATCACCCAATCTTAATCTGGTCAAAGATTACTCCATATTCTATTTTAAGTTTGTTATAACCAATGATCATTTGTATATAGGTTGAAAATTCAGAATTGCAAAGCTACTAGTCCGAAGAGATCTAAATTTTATATTTGTGTTCTTGGTATAATAACGCCAAGTACAAGGTTTTGCCGAGTTGTTTATGTAATGGTATTAGAGCATGGTTGTGAACACTCCATCCCTAATTACCTTATTATTTAATTGGCACAGCAATTAATTAATAAGTAAACATATAGGAAAATTAAAAATGACAAAGTTTCAAATGACATTCACAATTGGAAACAATTTGAAATTAAAGATAAATAATAAGGGGATTTTGAGACAAGCAAAATAAAAACCTAAAAATCATCAATTAATAATAATAGATCAAAGTAAAAAAATCATAAATATTTTGATGATAAAATTGGAGAAATTAAAGCTAAAGTACAAGGAATAAAATGATCTAAAAAAAAAAAAACAAAAGAGGAAGACTGAAGAATGAGAATTAATGCATACATGAGGAGAAGAGACAAAAGGGAAAAGGCAGAGTCTAGCACATTATCACTCTGAAGGAAATATGCTACTCCCCACCCTGCAAGCCCAAAGAAAAAAGAAACATCAAAATGGCAAGGTGCTAGCTTCTTGATACTCCTATCTACTACGCCTAAAGGAAGGATAGCAGGTAAGAGGATTAGTCAAACATCTCCTGCTCCTTACATGCAGAACTTACACCAGAAGGGAGAAAAGACCACGTTTAGCCACAATGCGTAAGGTCGAGAGCCAAGAGTCAGCATGCAGCGTGGAGAGGACCGGAGGATAAAGAGTATGCCATTTTTTTATATAAAAGGGGGGAGTTGAAAAAAGTGAGGGAGATCAGCTAGAAGAGAGTGTGAGCCGAGGGGAAAGGAGAGTAACGAAGCTGCAGAGGAGGGAAGACAAGCCAAAAAAGAGTAAAGAGAGAACAAAGCTCGAAGAAAAGAATGAGGGACCGAGAGGACAAACTGAGGAGTTGAAAAGAGAAAGAGCAATGAAGCTGTAGAAGGGTAAAGACGGAACCGAGTTACAAAGGGAGAGGCACCGAGCTGCAATAACAGCGAGTAGAACTGAGTTATAGAGGGAAATGCACCGAGTTGCAGTAACAGCGAGCAAAACTGAGAATCCTATGACAAGCACAACAAAGGGCGTGAAGCGAGTAGAACCGAGACCAACCACGAAGAACGAACTGAGTAAAGAGCAAAGAGACGATGAGCCGAGAACACCCTCCCCTATTCCAAGCAGCATGAATAGGGGCAAACAGAGGTGAGCAGTCTGAAAAAGGTGAAGAGAGGAGAGAGAGAGAGAGGGAAGAGATAGAAACACCACTCACCACAGACCAAGGAGAAAGAGGGATGGAGGCCAGGCAGAGAAGAGGAGGAGAAGACAAAGAGAAGAGTTCGTGACAGATTTAAATCAAGGGTGCCAAGCCACGGGAAGAAGAAAAGAGTAAAGAGAGAAAAAGGAGAGAGAGTCGTTGAGGGTTCATTACGAACCGAAGAGAGAAGAAGACAAGGTGAAAGGAGAAGGAGAGAGCCATCGAGGGATACTGACCGAGGAGAATCTGAGGCTGGAAGGAGAAAGAAGGAATCAGGTATGGTATGCTTGCATGGGATATTCACGTTCTGTAACCCATAGTAAACCAACGCCATTCGTATTTATTTTTTTCTGGTTTATTTTTTTTTTCGTTTATGTTTTTACTCTATTACTTTATTTGTTTTTATATATGCCAATGTGAGATTAATCTTGATCCTACAAGTGAGGTTCCTTAAAAAAAAAAATCCTTGTGTGAAAATATCATTCTCCTCGACCGCTTAGGATCATGTGAGAATTTAATCTCCTTATATCCTTACATTTATTTTAAAGTAATAATAATACGAAAATAAAAAATAAAAAATACTTTATTTAAATAGTTTCCATTATTTATGAAATTATCATGTGAGAATATTGTTCTCCTCGATTGCATGGGATCATGTGAGATTTTAATCTCCTTGGATCCCTAAAATTAGTACATATTTGTTCTTAAAATAATAATAATTAAATATTTACTTTAGTTAGACATATTTTCCATTATTTATGAAATTATCATGTGAGAAATTTGTTCTCCTCAATTGCATGGGATCATGTGAGGTTTTAATCTCCTTAAATCCCTAAAATTAGTATATATTTGTTCTTAAAATAGTAATAATTAAATATTTACTTTAGTTAGACATTTTCCTTTATTTACGAAATTATCGTGTGAGAATATTGTTCTTCTCGACTGCATGGGATCATGTGAGACTTTAATCTCCTTGGATCCCAAAAAATTAGTACACATTTGTTTTAAAAATAATAATAGTTAAATATTTACTTTAATTATACATATTTTCCATTATTTATGAAGTTATTGTGTGAGGATTTTGTTTTCCTCGATCGCATGGGATCATGTGAGATTGTAATCTCCTTAAATTTCTAAAACTGGTACGCATTGGTTTTAAAAATAATAATAATGTAAAAATAAATACTTTAATTAAATATTTTCCATTATTTGCAAAATTATCGTGTGAGAATATTGTTCTCCTCGATTGCATGGGGTCATGTGAGGTTTTAATCTCCTTAGATTCTCAAAATTACTACATACTTGTTTTAAAATAATAATATCAATAATGATAATATTGCAAAATAAATATCTTAATTAAATAATTTTTTTAACACGATTAAGGTCGTTCTGTATAATCATTTCGTTTAAATTTCAAAATAAAGATTAAAATTCCAAAAATAAAAAAATAATAATAAATTAAAAAGAGGAAAAAATAAAGAGGTCAAGAGAGTTAGATTAATCAGGTTGTCGTAAATCAAAACACACGAATCAAATCCAAATTACATTTTGTTTATGAAAATCTATTTAATTGAAACCCTCATATTCTCATCACAAAATTTACAAATCATCAACTAATTAACATGCCTCTCTGGTTGAACTACATGGATTTTGATCCCTATCGTAAGGTACGTAGGCCCTAGGCTTTCATCCTAGGTTAAGTCTGTCCTTTGTAAATATCTATTCGTTTGCTTCCATTATTGTCCTTTTTGTCTTCGCTGTTTAATGGGGCATGCATGTCAATGAAGGGTAATTGAGATAAATTTAAAGTCATATTCTATTTCAATTGACTAGTTTAAGGTAACTGTCCTTATGGATGGGTGTTGTGGGGTGTCTAACACATTCCCTACACTCAAATTGACTCTCGAACCCATCTCTGGTTTCGCAGTCCATATTGCCTTTTTCTTTTTTGTTTTAAATTGGTTTTTCAAAGTTTTCTGTTAAAAATTTTTTGTGATGACTCCAAATAAATTGATTTTCAAGATTTATTTTGGGAATTAATTTAAACACTTTTATCTATTCCGCCGAAAGGTTGGTTGGTTATGATGGAAGAAAGTAAATTCACCTTAGTTTCCCTTGAAAGGTTTAGTTAGTCATACCTTAATTTTCTTCATTTAATCTTCACTACGTTTCATTACTATCATGGTAGGTGATGAATATCTAGATTTACTTTCTCTAACTAAATTGTATTTTTTATTTCATTTATATGCATAATAAATTCTTTTCTATTTTCCTCTGTCCACGGGTAAGGTTTGCTATTTATTTCTTTTCTATAATCTAATAATTCTATTTTTGCTAAGGGTTTAGAGTTTTCCTAATATATTAAAGGGTTATCATTATAATTTTCTTCTAACCTTTGTTCTATTGTTTTAGGTTTTGTTTCCATATTATGTATTTTCTTTTTATTATTTCCTTTAATTGGTTCTTTATTAGGTACACATTGTACTTCATTTTCAAATTTCTTTTTTCTGAATATAGTATCAATTCTTTTCAGTGGATCTAATATTCTTAACGTCCATGCTTGGTGTTTACATGGTGTTATAAAAACTAAAGCTTTAGGGGTAAAGTGTAACGGCATATATTGTTCTAAGAAATTCATCTCTAATATTATATCGGGTGTGGCTTTATTATATTGGAACATTACTAGTATTTTTAATTCATAATCTAATATTTGTCCTATTACATTTTCTATTGATAATTCTAATAAATGTACTTTCTAGCCTGTACTAGTCATTTTTATTGTTTTTCATTTTTTTCATAATTCTGGTGGTAAAACATTATATTTAGCTGTCCTCATATTAGCTCCTGTATCTACCATGGCATGATATTTTCTTGATTGATATTTTTTATAATTGAATTTTAACAATAGATAATACAACTTCATTTAAATCAATTTTATTTTTTGTAAAATTATTACTACTTGGTTTATGTTTAAAAGAATTCTATCCTTTTGGATTCTATATGGAGTTACTAGATTAAGAAAATATTGTCCTAAAATTAATTTATAATTTTCGATTTCTCTAACATCTTCATCCACCTATATTTTAATTTTAATATTTCTCTTTTTTCAAATCTTATTACCATATTGGCTTTGGTTCTTAATTCATTTATTTCTATATCGTTATTTGTAAATTCTAATTGGATTATACTTTTTTCTTAGGTTGGTTCTATTATGGCTATTATTTGTATCCATACTCCTTCTTTTTGTATTTCTAATAAAACATAATTTACTAGATTTGTTAAGTCTATTAAATCTATTACTAGAGTTGTTGTTCTTATCTTGGTTAGATTTAATGTTATTGGAATCTTTGCTAATCTATGTCTTAGTGAATTTTCTAAGCTATATGATCTAAAGCTTTCTATCCTTGTTATGGGTCTATTTCTTAATAGCTTAAGCTTCTTCTAGGGTTTATATTTATGCTTACATCTGTAGGTGAATTTATTATTATGCTTCTTTTACCTATATTATTATCATATTGGATTCTTCTAGTGTCTTCTTCATTTCTTATTTCTCTAGTGTTATCTAATTCTGATTGTAATTGTCTTGGGATAGTGATTTTTATGGTGTCTAATTTCAATTCTTCTAAGACTGACATAAATTAATTTCCTATTGTTATTTTTCCTTGATTCTTTTTATAGATCTCATGTTCATTAGAAAATACTAAACTTATCATTCCTGTTATACTAATAATTTTACTTCCTGGGGGCATTTGATTTCTTTTAATTTATGGTAAACCATTAAAGTTTTGTTCATATTCATTTCTGCTCTAAATATTGCAAAATTTGTGTTTAGTGTAAATTTTAACTTTTGATAAACTAAGTTTCCGTTTAAGGCTCCTAATATACTATTTGGTATACTATCTATTATTCTGTTATCAATAATTAATAGTTCTATTGGGGTATCTATTCCTGCGTGAAAATATACTTTAATCATTAATTGTATTCTTGGTATATAGATTTCTATAATATCATCTTTAATGTCTAATTTTTCAATTTCTTTATCTATTATAGATTTGTTTATTAATGGTATTCTTAATATTCCTTTTGTTTGGGTTGCTTCTATAGGGTATTTCTGTTGTAAGACTACACAAACATATTTTTCTTTTGGTTTTGATTTTATTATTTTTCCAAGTTTGGATATTATACTTTGTTCTGATAAATCTTCTGCTGACATATCTAATTCTTTGTTCTTAATTTTATCATATTGTTCTTTTCTAAATTTTATTCTTTTCTCAACTATTCCTTCTTCTGGATTTCATATTTCTTCATATTGATCATATTCTTGTTGTTCTTCTATTTGATTACTAGTTTCTTCTTGCATCATATTGATTTCATTTTCTTCTTTTATATCTTCATATTCTGTCTCTATTTCTGTACTAGATTCTTCTAATTTTGATATTCGTTCTATTTTATATATTTTTATATTTGACTCATAGGCTTCTTCTACTGGAAAGTTTTCAAATTCTATTGGTTATAGTCCTTCTATTTTTGCTGCTTTTATTATATTTATAGTTCTTTTTTTTCTAGGTCTCTTACATTCTGTCAATATATGTCCTAATTCTTCATAATTATAACATTGACATCTCTTAGGGTATTTTTTATAATTTAATTTTCTCCCTTTATTAAAATATTTCTTTAGCTTATATTTTCTTATAAATTTGTCTTTTGAATATTTCTTGAATATATATTTCTTATATGGTTTATAAGGTTTTATATATTTCTTTCTTTTCTTATTTATTTGTTTTTCAAGCTAACATCCCCATTTATGTAATGATTATAATCTTCCACATTTTAATATCAATTTATTCATTTTATAGAATCTATTTGCTTTCCATGCCTCTTCAAATTTTGATAATAAATATTCTCGCAAATAATCTTTTCTTCTGCCTAATGTGTCTACATAAGGTATTACTTCTGGTCTTTCTGTAAAAGCTCTATAATAATCAATGAGTATACTTTATGCTAATATTGTTGGTAATTTTCTGTAAAATAGGTCTAAATATACTTTCTTTTCATTATAGGTTGAAAATCTAGCTTCACCACAATATTTACTATATTCACATGTATATCATTCTAAATCAGTCTAATGTACATATTTCTATTTCTTCCTCTAACTTTGGTTCTATATAACATCATAATTGCTTCATTAAAAACATAACATATATATATATATAAGGACAGGTACTAGAAAGAGCAAACACAGAGAGGGCAATAGAAGAAGAAGAAGAAGAAGAAGAAGAAGAAATCAGAACGTTGAAGGCAACATTTGCAGGAGGAGATCAGAAAACAGAAGCATTTAAGCTGTCGAGTGGGCATGCAATTCCTGCCGTTGGATTAGGCACTTGGAGAATTGGTTCTCAAGCTTATGATTCTGTCTTTACTGCAATCATTGAGGTATATATTTGTATACATATTATGCAAAAATCACCGTTTATGGTTTATCAAATATGTTGTTTTAGTTTGGTTAATTAATTTTGTTATGCCTGCAGGCTGGTTATAGGCACATAGACACAGCTTGGGAATACGGAATCCAAAAAAAGGTACCAGAAAATATTTTAAAAAAAAAAAATGAATTTTATAGGGTTAGTGAATGAATCTTCTTTCAGGAGATTTTAAATTAAACAACTTTTTTCCTCCTCTTTCATTCTTCATAATTCAGATATATCATACTTTCACAGGTTGGGCGTGCAGTGAAGGCTGCCATGCACGCAGGACTTGAAAGGAGGGATCTGTTCATCACCTCTAAGCTATGGTAAACAAAATTAATTACATTTAATTAGGAATACTTTCATTTCGAGTTTGGATAATTTTAAGGGATTATTAAACATTTAATAGGTGCACTGATTTGACTCCAGAAAGAGTTCAAACTGCACTTAACAATACCCTTGAAGAGCTCCAACTTGATTACCTTGACCTTTACTTGGTAATTATGGTTTACAAAAGTTTTATGATTAAACTAACAATTTAGTCTTTAAATCAATAGTTTATTTAAAGTTTAGCTTCTAAAATGTCTAGATCTCTTAACTGATATATATGATACAGATTCATTGGCCATTTCGGTTGAAAGATAGAGCCAGTAGGCCTCCCAAGGCCGGAGATGTATTGGACGTTGACATGGAAGGTGTTTAGAAGGAAATCGAAAAGCTTGCTGAGGACAATCTTGTAAGAGACATTGGAGTCTGCAATTTTACTGTTAAAAAGCTTCACAGCTTACTAGATTTTGCTCAAACCAAGCCTTCAGTTTGCCAGGTAATTTAAAATATACTGTTTCATTTTTCTTTTGGTACATCAATTCTAGTTTTATATAATATATATATATATATATATATATATATATATAATATAACTTAAAAAGCTTATTATTAAGAAAATAAATTATAAGATACACGAAAAAGTTAATATTTTTATGCTGTTTAAAACATACACAACACAAAAAAATTATAAATTTTTCATATTTGTATGTCCAAATATTTTATGATTAAGCTTTGAGTAAACTTAAAAACATTAGTCTTCAAATAAATTAGACTTATTTAGTTTTAGATAGAAAAAAATGGTGATTTTATAAATTTTTCTTTATAAATATGATCTTTTTGTTAAGTGACTAAAGGATGTCTAAACCCTCAAGAGTTAAGCCAAAAAAAAGGATGTCCAAAAGACTAATTCATAACAGGTTTGTTATGGATTAATTTGTGCATTGGGATTAATACTAAATAAATTTAAAATTTTAATTATTTAATTATTAATTTAAATTTAAACTTTTAAGTACTTAAAAATTAAAATCCAATGCATGCTGGGGGGAAAAGTTACCAAAGGCTTCTTCTAAGCCCCTAATCAATAAGTGGTTCTTGGGTTCAGATGGAGATGCATCCAAGGTGGAGAAATGATAAGATTCTGAATGCTTGCAAGAAGAATAACGTCCATGTCACGGTAAAGTTCAAATACATAACACAAAAATATCAGATATACTTTTTTGTATCTATTTATAGACCGATCTAAGTAAGTCATTTGACTTGTGCATGGGGAAGTTTTTCATGTTGGGAATGGGATTTTGTGTTTAGGCATACTCGCCACTAGCTTCATCAAGTGATGAGGTGGATCTCATGCATGATCAGACGGTTCAGAGAATTGCAAAGAAGTTGAACAAGACATCAGCACAAGTACTGGTGAAATGGGCACTACAGAGAGGGACAAGTGCCATCCCTAAATCAAGCAACCCTACAAGGGTCAAAGAGAACATCAATGTTTTTAGCTGGGAAATCCCAGAACAAGATTTCAAAGCACTTTCCAATTTAGGCTCTCAGGTACAAGAACTTGAGTGAGGTTCATGTCTGTGATCAGGTCTTTCAGTAAATACAAAATATTAATGTGGTCGTCCTCTGTTTTTCTTTGGCTATGGTTGCAGAAGCGAGTGTTGGAATATTTGTTAGTGAACAAAGAAGCAGGGCCATTCAGAAGCGTGGCTGATCTCTGGGATAATGAGGACTAACTGATCATAATGCCACTGACGGAATTATCAATAACCTGTAAAGGTATAGTCCTCTACAGAGCTGTATAATCTTTTTTCTTTTATCTAGTTTCATGGTCAACAGTATTTTTGGGCTTTGTTCAGCCTAAGTATTTTTCTTGCGCCGTTTTAAAAGTATTCTCTTACACATTGACCCAAGTACATTTAAGAGTATACAATCATAGTATTCCCTAAAAGAATCGGTGTCTTTTACTCTAGAGGTTTTGCTAAGCTCTCCGTAAGCTATTAATATTTATGTCTTGGTTGTGAAAATTCAAACTTCTCTTTTCACTTGTGTCCATCAGATGCCTTTTACCAAGAAGAGATTGAACTAATGATCATGAAAGCCAAAAAGAACCAAAAATATAGACATAAAAGGAAAGAAGTCCGTATGCATCACGTTAATATAGGAGACTACATTTACAAATATGCATTAGTCTAGGGCAGAGTTCAACAACTAGACAGTAATATCCAGAAAAAAATTCATCGCAGCCATTCTTGAAAGCATGCAAACCTAAAAATGAAACCACAGGCAGAACTTTGAACCAGAATAACTGTTTTTTTTTTCCCATTTATTTATATTGCATTCCACTTTTCAGTGTTGGCATTACAATCTATGGAACTATATATTGACATGAATCTTACAATTCATAACAGTCACTGGTTTTAACATTACATTTTGCTCCCATCTTCTCTGTAGTGCAGATTTTGTCCACTACAATTATGTGGATATCCTTATAACACCACAAACCCTCTACTTCAATCTCATGTAACAACTAGAGGTCCAGCCTAAGGCTAATTAATAACTTAGCAAAAGGTCTCCTTAGAGCCTTTGGAACTTGCATTCTTGGTTTCGAGGGGCTATGTATAGCTGAACTAGCGAACTTCAACACCTTCAAGCAACTGAGATGGATGCCGCCTACTCAAATCCCAAGTGAGCCTTGGAAATTTTGATATAGAATTGGCTCTGGATAACCCTTTAAGAGCTTCCCATTTGTCCTTTGATTCTGTATCACCGACTCTCTTGTTGTCTTCAATTCTATTAGATTTATAGCCATGCTTCCTTTCATGTCTGTTTTCCCCAAAATCGTTTGAGACTGGCTGGTCTTTCAGGAATAAGCATATGGCTGCACAATCATCAACCTTGGAACCAGGAAATTTGTACTTCCACGCCCGGACAGCACACCTTACTAACAATTTTGCTGCTACGGACCTCTTTGGTGCTGAAGCAACTATCTCTATTACTTCATCATTTGTCAGCGCATCCCAAACCTTTTAAAATAAAAAAATAAAAATGAAAGTTCGGTCCTGCATGTAACTAGATGCTTGTAATTTCTCGGGGCTAATTCCTGCTTGAGTTGAAGGTGTTTCACATGGAAGTGCTATGATCATAGGCCTCCATAGGGATCAAACCCTTCACATCAAGCTCATTTCACTCTTAAATACCGAGGCTAATACCCTGTGAGGTATCAGCTCATTAGCTGCTGAACTTTATTCCCAGCTGGGGAATAAAGCATAAGAAGTGGTAATTCTCAGATACTTACCCCATCAGTTGCCAAAACCACAAATTCATCCTGCTTGGATACTTTTCGATAGCAGACATCAGGAACAGAGATGAGGCCATAATCCTTTAGGCAAAAGTCTCCAAAGGCTCTTGACATAGCTAGTCCAGGGCAGTCTTCCTCAGGCATCCATATTCTGTACACATCAGGCTCATCATCTTCAGCGAAAATTCTGCCGTCACAGCTACAGATTCTTTCAGCTTCACCTGAGTGACATTCAAGAAGAAAAGCTAGTTAGACCAAAAATTGATCATAGGCTTCTAAGAATTAAGGATTTGAGGACAATGTGAAGCCCTACGAGGAATATCTGGCTTCAAGTCAACAGTAAGTTGAAGAGGAACAAGTTGGTCTCTAGCTCCTCTTGTGCAAAGAACCGCACGAGAATCTCCCACATTGCCAATAATCAGCTGGTCACCCTGAATTTTAAAGGGGAAAAAAATGATGTAATGAATTGTTAAGTTCCATCCATCTTATACTAGACATCAACTCAGCCACGGAAACAATAATGTGATTTGCAACAGCCTAGCTATAGAAGAAATTTTTGGGAGCCATATAGTGCACAACCAGCTAGTGCAGGAAGCCAATAGAAACTCACTAAAGTAAGCGTGTCAATGGACCCCACAATAAAAAATACCCACCTTGTTGATTTTTCATTAGCTCATTGTGCATGAATGCATAATATGTATCAAACAATTTCTCCTTGTAATACCTGTTTGACTACAGTTACAGCAGTGCTACCACTGTAAAAGCTGTCGATGTTAATGTCCCGAGCAATGGCTTCATCCATCTCATTGAAGGATTTCAGAAAGCAATTCTCCCATGAAGCAAGGGACATCTTTTGGTTATGTTCACCATCTGCAGCATTAGCATCGTCATAGTTGCAGAGCTTCTTCTGTGACATTTTGATTGCTGCACAAAGTTTTGAGGGCAAATGTTTACGTACATAATGTGCAACCATATGCCCAAGAGGACCGTGACCATCGAACACACCACAAAAGATCATATCTTTTTCTCCAGTGAAGTCCTAATAATATATCATATCAAACATTAATCAGTATAAACCATAGGAATATAAGAAGCCATGCTTCTTAAGAAAGTTGTCAGTAATCAATTTTGAAGAAGGAAAAACAGAAGCATGCAGGGTCCAGCACATGATAAATAGGTCCCACTTGTGTTATTTGGTATCAGTCACACACAAATACAAATATTGTGTCTTCTAATCTCCCAAATTTACATACAGAAACTTAAAGGATGGAAAGCCAGGCTTCTGGGTTCACCATCACAATTTATTTTGGGGGCAATACAGATTGTTGCTCAAACATGTAGGAGAAAATCAACATGAAATACCCATAAAAATTAAATGAAACACAAAAAACAAGTGAATAAAAACAAATTATGCGAGAATCCATCGGCCAATGAAAAAAGAATCAAAATTATATCAAAATCTGAAAAATTATACCTCCCAAACTGTCATTGCATCTTGATTGACACCTTTTCCTCCCTGCTGGCTGTACATGGACACAAACCTAGAGTATCCTCTCAGCCTGACTCGTCCTTCATTTTCACCATGGGTGGTAATATGGTCTTCTCCACGCTCAAATTCTGCCTCATCTACGTCATTTTCCATTGAATATTGACACGGAACATCGTGACTGCAACAATTTCCCATATCTAGAACACAATCAATGAAATTTCCCCCAAAGAAAAATCAATAAGGGGGACCCCACAAAATCCAAGGTATATTTCCGGGAAGACAAGCGAGAAAGGAAGGAAAATGGGAATTTTCTGAGGAACCAAAGGGCTGATTGATTGAGAAACAGCAGAAGGAAATGGGAAATGGAAACAGAGCCTAGACAAAGAGTAGAGAAGGCCAAATATGCATGCAAAGACAGAAAGTAAAAGAAGAATGAAGAGATGAAGAAGTTGTCATGATGAAAAAATTTTAGATATTGCAATTGTGAATGAGAAAAAGATGTAGAACTGGGTTGTTCGATGAATCCCCGGAAGGCAATCCTTATCGCATTTCTCAAAAGGAAGAGCAAGAAGGAAATGCAAAGATGAACAACGTCAGGAAATTCTCAAAAAGAGTTCGTTCCCTGAAAATGATGTGAGAGAAAACGACAGCAAGGTACTCCATTTCTTTATGAGCGTAACGCCCATAATTAATTTTTGGTTCATTCATAATATCATATTAATAGCAAAGGCAACTTTCATTTGAGATATTTCAGCTTTTGGTAGACATCTAAGATATTTCTTTAAATCCTGAACTTCTATAATGGTACCCAATTTTGGCAGAATTATAATTAATGCTAGTAAGTACAAAATACTTATTATAAAAAATTTTAAAATTTTACATTATTTTAAAAGATAAGAATTAGTATATATATATTTTTTTACTTTAAAGAACATTGTTCTAAGATACGAGAATACAAAATAAAAAATCTCAAGAGAAGGAATAAGGTCTTTTAAATGAAAATGATTTAGTTCCTAAATTATTTAAGATCATTTATTAATTTAAATTATTTTATAATAAATATTTTAAACTAATAACCTCTAATTATATTTTTTTTTCACATTTTCAACGTGTTTCTATTTAGCATAAGCTTCTATAAGAAGTCATCGAATATGATTTAGTGACAAAAACCCTTCTACTTAAAACTATTTTTAAATAAAAAGAGAAAATAAAAAGAAAAAAGGGAGAAGATGCATGTGTCCTTAATGCTTATCGGTATGCCATAAATAGAGGCCACCAAATTTGACCAATTTGCTATATTGAGATAATGTTAACAATAAATAGAAATAGACACATACACTATAATTAGTATAAAGCTTTATTTATTAATTTATTTATTTTTGGGTCAAGATAAGCATTAATGTTTGGAGGCTATTTATCGCATACGCACACAGATAGAGTCAAAATGGACAAATCACACACTCCTGACTCCTGTACAGTTTCATTTGGCTCTTTATTCTATTGTTTTACTCACTTAACGCATGTTTCAATTTTAATTATAGATAACCATATGATTAATTAATAATATTTAATTAGACACATTTATTCATTTTCATGAACAATTTTTAAAATATATTTCACATAAAAAAATAAATGTAAAGTCGTGCAATTGGCTTGGCCCACTATTTTAATAGGTTGAAATAGAGCCCTCCTTATAAAAGGGATTTAATTTTGTTATTAAGTATTCACACGTCAAGCTTATAAATTTATGACACTACGAAATGCAAATATTTTTTAGAAAATTAACCAAGAACTAAATTCTTAATTATTTTTTAATTAAACTTTGAGTCAAAAAAGTTGACTGTTTTTTTAATCTTTATTCTCTTCAAAACTCCCAATCAAGCTAGGTAAGATAACAAATTTATAATGAAAAAATAAGTACCTCAACCTCCAACAAAATTATAATAATTATCTTTGATCAAATTATAACAGACAGTATATTATATCAGGAAAAAATAATAATAACAATAAGTAAATTGCCATTGCCTCCTTTGAAATTTAGGGACATGCTTACTTTAAGCCTCCCAAAATCATCGAATAAATTTTTTTTTTACCTTCATAGTTTCTTCATTTAAATTCTTGCTTCCCTAATTTTTACAAACCTTGTGTAAGATTTACTGTATCTTCACAATCAACAACTGCTGTCAAATTTTGCAAAATCATAAGAAAGCAAAGTTTTAATGGTAGAAATTACCCAAATTGAATGGTGGATATCTGATGTGTCGCAACAATGTAAAATAATGAAATTTTAGATATAAAAATGGATGCTTGAAGAAGATAAGGAGTACAAAAGATATTTCTAGATAAAGATAAATATGGGGTAACTAATCAGTGTGGGCCAATTATATATATATTCGTCCGTATAGTTGATAGAATTGATACAATAAAAATGAGAGTGAGAGTGAGAATAGAAATATTAAAATGTTATTTAGTTGAAAAAGAATAAAAATAAGAATATTTTCATTTATTTTGTTTGGTTAATAAATTATATATGGAAATTAATGAGGTAGTGTGCATATTTTATTATATTATCTTTTATCATAAAATAAAAAAATAGACATATCTTTGAATTATTAATTAATAATATAATTATATATTAATATATACTTAATCAATAATATAATAATATATATTTAATAAATTAATAATATTATTAATAAAATAATAATTAATAATTAATTAAAAATAAATAATTTAATAATAAATTAGAGTTTTGATGTATTATATAGGTATTTTTGTTCGAAAATTATTATTAGTAAGAATACTTTTATCAACTATATTTTCTTTTTTAAGATATCAATCTCATTCCATAACTTCAGTTAAAAATAGAACTCTCCCTTATATGAGGGAGAACATACTCTTTAAAAAATAAAAATAATAACTTAATTTGTCAACCAAATATCTTATTTTTATTTATATTTTTTCGTCTTGATTCTAACAATCAAACGAATCGTTACACATATCTTAAAATAAAAACAGTATATTTAGGATGAAGTAGTAGAAACACTGCAAGAGACAATAGGAGAGGACAATGTTATTATTTAAATTAGAAGAGTACCAAGTTATATGTATCTTTTATATTTAAGAGAAAGTAATCATAATTTCCTTCAAGTTATATGATTCATTAGACTGCTCAAGGGTCTAAATTACTCTTCAAGGTGCAAAAGGACGTGATTGTTTAGGTGAGAAGTCAGTACTCAGTAGGAAGTCTTTTACATCTATGGAATGTTTATTAATTTAGTTTCTCATCAAATTTTATCCTTACTTTTGTCCCTTACATAAAATTTATCACAATTTAGTTTTTTTTAATATTGTCTCATAATATATTTAAAAATAATACATTTTAAAAATATTAATAATAATTTTCTTTGTGAGGAACGAGCTTAAGAAATATTTCTTAATGAAGAATTAAAATAAAAATAGTTTTATAATAAGCCAAATTTAAAAAAAACAATTCTATAAAAAATTATTGATAGAAAACAAAAGGAAATTAAATAAGAGATTTACTAATTTTTCCTTTACAGTAAAAGTTAAATCTGATTAGAGTTGAGATCTTTAATCCTATAAGATACTTGTGTAATATTGGAGATATCTCAGTGTTTTTATAGTTTAAATCTCATCACTCAATTGCAATTCTATAACATGTAGTTTTATTTGAACATATAAGGATCTTTCTATAATGATAGGATTAATTTAGTTATTATATATTAAACTTGTTTATTTATAGACACTAATTAGAATTAGAGTTCAACAATAATTATTAAATTTATTATTTTATTTTTATTTAATAAACACATATCTAACAATTATAATAAACAATAGTACGCATATAAAGACCAAAACAAAATGTTTGTTTTTTTAAAAAAAGAAAACGTAATTTTAGTTAGAAATAGTGGAAAAAGCAAGGAACTGGGAGCCACAAAAGTCACAACTTCGCACTCACATTCCCACCAAATTCGTACACAGACGACCCAATCTGTCCATGTGTCTCCCTACACGACGAGCTTGATTCCCTAATTCTTACCGGTCCTCACTCCCCTTTTTTGACCCCCCATGCATATAATAATTTGGTTTATAAATTATCATACTCTTTTATTTTTTAATCTTCCAATAATTACTTTTTCAAAAAAATAAAAAGAAAGAAACTCTTTAAATATTAATTCTTTCTTTCTTTTCTTTTCTTTTGGCCATCCATGATAAAGTGTTATTGCCATAAAGTCAGGGGTCACAGCATGTTCTCAAATCTAAGAAATTTCGAGGGACTATTTAGAGACTGTTTTTTAAAAAATTTATTCTATAAGGATATTGGGTCTCATCCCTCTTAATTTTATATAAATATTTATTATATATATATATTAATTTTTTTATTTATTAGTTATAATTATAATAATTAAAATTTAAAAATCTAATTTAACTTAAAAAATAATTTTACTAATTACATATTAATGTTTTACTTCTTTAAACTTAGATGACATATTAAAATTACTTTTAAAATATTTTAGAATTATGATTATATTGTAATAAAAAATTAATTATTTATAAATTAAAATCAATGATAAATATAAAAATTATAATTATTTAAATAGTTTCATTTTAAATTAATTATTTTTTTGTTAATTTTTTTTATAATTAACTTACGTTATTAAGAATTGTTTATTATAATTCATAAAATTTGTTATAAAATTTATTATTTAAATATTTATAATTTTTATGAACTTAATTAAAACATGTTAAATAATATAAACAAAAAGTTTAAATTTTACATTTAAATTCTATATATTATTTATTTAATTTTTAATTTTTATAAAAAATTTATAGTCACCCTAAAAATTTACATCCCGTTACAATTGAGAATTAAAGAAAAAAATTCTTCAATAAAGAGAACGAAGAAAAGAATAAAAAATATAATTGATTATAAAAATAAGGAGTTACTTAAAGTAACCCTATTTCATTTCATCTAATATTAAAGTATTTTTCTTACTCATGTACTAACTGAGTTTTACGGAATAAAAATTTTAAACAAAATTATAATACCGTACCAAATGAGATTATTTACAGGATATGTTTCTATTTTAGTGTGAAAAATAGACTCTTAAATGTCGAATCAAATACAGTTGATTTCGGATTTGTAGAGCTATGTAAGTCTCGTAATTAAAGAATTAAATTGTTATTGGAATCTTATCTTCTCTTTCATTGTTATTATTGGATGGCAATCAAACAGTAAAAAACAAGATATTTGATAATATCTAAGAGGGATTGGCTGGTGAAAATCGGGAACATGTGATTGAGATGAATGTGGGGGTGGAATCTTGAGAGAGAGTAATGAATAACCAGCTTGGATGCAACTCATCATCGAGAATTTTGGTCACGGTTTTCGCTGTCCCTAATGAATGCCCACTCCCATACCTTCCCTCCCCTTTTCTTTTCTCATGCTTCAACAACCAATCCCATTTCCTCCTACCCCACACTGCCTCACTTTGCTTGTGCTACAGGAAAAAAAAAAGCCTCATTCATAGGGTTTAACGAACAAGCACGTTCATAGTTCATCTATTGAAATGAATCCCAAGGATAATCTATTAGTTAATACCCGACCACATTGTCCATTTCTATACAAGACTACAATTTCCCAGTAAAGAAGAGAGATATGCAGCAAATGTAATCGATGTGAGGAAATGATTTCATATTCAGTGGCAGATGTTACAAGGAAAGAGATTTGAAACGTAAAGGAATCTTCTCTATTGGTGAAACATGGAAAAAGTAAAAGGAATACAAGAATGTTACAGAAAAAGTATAAGATGTTGTGACCTATCGGGTTATCACCACCATTGATGAACAAGAACTCCTCTTTGCCTAAGAGAAGTGAAGAGCTCCAAGCATTGATCATAAGTTTTCTCATACTTTGAACTCCTTTGCCCAGGGCAGCATCGTTGCCACCTATTATAGTGGCATTCAAGAAAAATCTCATCCACCAGACAGATAGCTCCGGTTTCGAACAATCTTGGAATCAAATCAAATTCAGTACCTTCCACGTCCATCTTCATCACAACAAAATCATTCTTTGAGACACTGTTCTTCAACCAGTTTGCAAAGTCAAACCCTTGGATTTTCTCAACCTCACCATCAAAACCATCAGATGATGATGATGACTGCAATGGCTGAATCCTACCCATGCCTCTACCTTTAACTTCAACATGCTCACCCGGGTCACGATGAATTTCAAAGGTTAAAGTCTCATTCTTGACCCAAGCAGCATAAGGTAGCAAAGTGATTCCCTTCTTCAAACTATACTCTTGATGAAAAGTTTTATCAGCCTCAATTGCATACACATGAAAGGTCTTGTTCTGTTTTGGATACTGCTTCCTGAACCAACTTCCTATACTAGAGCCATAACTTCTAGCTCCAACATCCACATAAACATACCGATTCTTGAAGCTTATATCAACCATTGATGGAAGGTACTTTATGTTCTTTATGTTCCTCTTCAAAGTAATCCATGGCTTCAGTGGCTCCTCGGTAATTAAAGGCTCTGCGTTTCTAACCAATTCTTGTTTATACCCATGAGAAGAACATTTTCCATTAGAATCATCATCGAATTGCTCAAACTCATGAACAATGCCATCATACTCTTTCCTCAGAACAATTTCTCGAATGTGAGGCATTGAAGAATCAAACCCATCTATATCATGTGATTTCACTACTTTGAAATTATTGAACAAATCAAGGAATGAATTGAAACTATACGTATCTTTAGCCTTTATATGGAACACCACAAACCCTTCAGGTTTCAGCGTCCGAGCAATCTCAGAGGCGAAATCTGACGGACGCGCCGATTTCTCGAGCCCACCCTCGCCGGAAAAAATGAAGTCGAATGTGTTATCGCGAAAGGGTATACGATGAGCCTGTCCTGCTTTCACTAATGGCTTCGAAGCTTTCTTTGAAATCCCAATCGAGTCCGAAACGCCGATCTCCTTCAATGCCAAGACGTCGCGGCCGGTCGGCGTCTCGACGCAGAGCGATTTCGACTGCGGCGAGAGATAGCCATCGGAAATGAGATCTTGGAACACGGAGGTGTAGAAATGGACGGCCTCGAACCAATCCTTGCTCGCATAAACCTCCGGCCGCGCGGTAGATCCGATGGAGACGGCGTCATTGGACGCAACGGCCAGAGCTCCGGAACCGGCCCCGGCGATAACAAAGTTGAGTGTCTCCGGGAATGAGAAGAAGCAGAAGTCGCCGACGTTGCAAGACTCGCCGGCGATGGTTACGACGTAAGCAAACCGGACAATTATGATGAAAACCCCAAACAGAAGCAACCGTATAAGAACGTTCCTGAGATAGCCGGGCTTGCCTGTGGCAGTTTCCATGGCAGCAGATTTTACACAAAAATAACAAAGAATTAAATAAACAAATAAACAAAAGATTGTGTTTTCTTCTGAAAGAATGAATGGTTGGAAAGATGAAAGCTTTGATTCTGGGTATATGGGAAGATTATCGGGAACTGAAACGAGCGGAGGTGTGGTTTGTGCCGATAAGGGAGGGTTTTCTGGAAGAGAGAGAGGGAGAGATTGGGAAATAGAGAGGGAAAGGAGGGGCAAAACGGGAAGACATGGCTCTGTAAGAAATTAGAGACTCTAGGAAGCAGAGAAGAGTGAGGCCATCACTCGCAAGAGCAATCAGAGATGGTGCGTTGTGAGAGTATTTGGGTTTGCAGAGAAGAAGGTGAAGTAGAAGAAGGAAGAGATGAAAGAGTGAAAAGACTAACGCGGCGTGGAGGGGTGACCGGAATAGCCGGTTGCACGCGGAAAGAAGGCGGATAGAGCTGCGTAGACGAAGGAGGCGTGACAGATGCTAAATTCCTAATTGCCCTTCCTCTTCTCATAAATTACGACAATGCCATGCCCATCCTAACAACTCTTTCTTCTTTCTACTACTTTGAGACTTCCTTGCTTGCCAGGTTTCTCCTCTTTTATGACATCGAAGTCACTCAATTTTATGCGAAAATTATTGTTACATTATTTTACATGATTTAAGCATTAATTTTTTTTTATTTAAAAGGTTTTACTGTAAGATTCATTTATTATTTGTTCTCAAAATTTTTTAAGACACGATCGTTTAGATTATAAAAAATACACTCCTGGATCTTTTAAAATATAATAAATATTTTAAATATATAGTTTTCTCTAGTTTAATCTCTTAATAATTGTATCCCAAGTAATTTTAATCTCTTATTTGTTGAACTTACTTAAGTTTAACTTAATTGTTGCCTATAGATAATGTCATAAACTAAATATATTTAACATGGAGAAATGTACAAAAAAATTTCTATGAATTTAGTGATTAATGATGTTCTATTTTTTCTTTAGTAGATATTAAACATGACAATTTCATTAATTTAATCGTCACATGACTATTTTTTAAAATTAAGTTGGTCACCTAATTCAGTGATTCCTTTATAAGGTCAAGAACTTTGCTTACTTACTATTTCGAAGTGTAAAATATTACGCAACCAAAAGTAATAGAAAAATATTTTAAACAAAATAGTTTGAGACACTAAATACAAAAAGTTACTTCGAAGAATTTATTCTTGCGAACTCTGCAAAATCATTTGATCTTATTATTATCTTCATATCTAACTAATAGTTCCTCCAAGGTTAAATAATTCGAATTGATATTCTCTCGTACTTTAGTGGGAATATAAGAATTATGTTTATGTTATGATTTGTTAAATAAATTTTTATTAGTTTAAATTTCATATTAATTAATATAATGACATGCAATCATATTTATTGTCTATAAATTTAAAATATTGAAGTTTCATTCAATATTAGTTAATAATAAAAACATAACTTTCATGATTTGCTAAAGCATGAAAGATTTATTTTTAAAGATGATAGAAAAATTGTGATTATGGGTGAAAATATAATCCAGAGACTCAGCTAACCTGGGGCAGCCAGATTAAATTGGGTTAGGTTAGGTTAAATTTAAATAAAAAAAATTTATAAATTTATTAGACCAAGGCCAATTTATATTTAGATTGGGCTAGGTCTCAAGATTACTAAAGATTCAACTTGATTATATTTTTTATTTTTTAAAATATCACTTTTACAACTTAATTTGATTTTTTTAATTTATAATAAGCTTTTAATATATTAATTATTTTTAAATCTTAATTCTTTTTATTCAAAATCTTAATTTTTATTTATTGTATTTTTTCACATTCAAATCTTTATTTTTGTCCTTCTTAAAAAACTATTTTTATTAATTAAAATTTTTGTAAATAAAAAAATTAATAAAAAATAAAGATAGATCCAACCCGATTCGCTCAAACCCAGTGTGACATGATCACTTATCGAGTCATATCGGACAAGACCAAATCTCGAGGTAAATTTTTGTACCCAATGTTAAGCCTGATTGAGTCTTGAATCTTATTCAAATCTAATCTATCTCGACTCCAAATTGACCCTTGATCACCTTTACTTGTGATCCAAAATTATACATGATATTATTCCTTACACATAATTTAAAACGATTTTTTAAATAATAGTTCCCTCAAGGTAAAAAATGATGAGTCTAAATAATAAAAATATAACTCTCATGTTCACACTAAACATAATGTAATATAGACTAAAAAAACATATTTAATGATCTATACTTCATATTAATTAATCTAATTTTATACGATCAAATTTATGATCAATAAATTAAAATTAATAAATTTTTATGTAATGCCTAATGATAAGTTCCCACCAAAACATAAAAATTTAGTTTTGAAACATGACACAACAATTGTGTTCCAAAACCATACATAGTATTAGTACTTATGCAAAACTTAATCACAATTCCATGAGCTCTCCCATATTGCTCTCACAAAAATAAGAGTATTACTCTCTTTCTTTGTAGCTCCTCTTTTTGTGTATTATCATATAACTAAAATTAAAAAAATTTTCATCTTCCAAACACAAAAAGTGTAAATTACGTCATTCTCTTTTTTTCCTTTTATGGTAATTTTCGCCTTCGTATAATAATGCAACTTAGATAATTCTAGAAAACCTGATGAATGAAGACGCTTTGTCTTGCTTTTGCATTTCGGCGTCTGTCACAAGCTCAATTCACACAACCATCAATTCTCTTCTTCCCAAGTTTCCTGCCTGTCTTTTCCCCCATCATTAGTTTGATTTTACAGATATAGACAGCCTAAAAGTATGGAAAAGAAATGTCTGAATATTAATATTTTATTAATAAATTAAATAATAAACCTCTTAAACTTTTACCACTCTGTTAATAAATCATGAATATTCAAATTGAACTCAATTTTTGATATTTCTATGTGCCTCTATTCATCGTTACTTTGTATGTTAAATTCTTGTAATGTTGCATAGGAGTGTTCGTCAACTTGATTAATCTAACTAATTTGACTCAATCTGATTATATTAGGTCAAGTCCCAATAATACACAAGACTTAGTTATTATTATTTGTAATAACTTTTATTTAAATTAAAATTTTAAAATATTAATTCTTCTAAAATTTTAATAACTTTTTTTAATCATAATTTTTCTTTTCATACCATTTTTATTTATTTCAAATCTTAAATTATTTCTTTTTAAAAAAATGATTTTTCATTAATAAAAATGTTTTTTAATATAATTTTTTTAAAAAAATAATATATAACCTAACTTGAACTAATCATTTATCTGGACAAATCGAATCAAGCCAGATTTTTAAATCTTACAAAAACACAACTCAACCCAACTTGTGTTCACTCTAATATTGCATAGGGTTTTTTCAAAAATGGGCAAGTTTTCATTTTTTTAATTTTATTATAAGCATGCGATTATTATACCGAAGACAACGTGTTTAGTATAGGAACTACAACATGGAAGAAACAAAAAGATGGTAACGTGGCACTGTCTAATTAAAGTAAATAGATAAACCAATCAAAGAAGACAAAGAACGAAGTGGAGTAAGTAGGTTGTAATCAATTCCACATTTTATAAAATATACAATGTACAATAATTAATATTTTATTGCACATAGATAAACTTTTTTAGGAAAAAGAAAATAGCTCGACTACTCGATATGAAGTTTATAATTTAAAGTTTTGATAGATATACCTGTGCAATTGAATTTTGATAAGTTAATTGAATTGTTGATGGTATGTATAAATTAATTCCATCATTGAAGAATAGGATTGCAATTAAACTTTGGTGTTATGTTGTGAATTATAATGGTATAATAATAAAGTACTAATTAAACACAATTAAAAATACAATGAGTATACATCAAAACACTAAAGCAATTTGCGACGTGCAAAAACATCAAATCCCGTTGATTTTCATTACTCATTCAATCTCTACTCTATTTATTATTTAATATTATTCTGTTTTACTATTTTTGTTATGAGCAATCTACTGCTTTATCTTTCCTTCTTTGTCATTCTTTTGTTTTTTGTTTTTTTGTTTTCAAATATGGTAAACTGTTAGGTTTGTCTATGTGGAGCTCAATCGCATGGAAGGTAAGAGAACTGCGAGTGATCATGGGTTTGATTAATCTGGTGTATTCAACCTGACCCAATTATATTAGGTCAATTTATAACTGAGTCAAATAAAAAAAAATTGCAAATTTCACCGAGTGGAGTTGAGTCTTAAGGTGACAAAAAATTTAGTCCAACCAAACTCAACCCGATATTTATTTTTAATTTTTTAAAAATTTTAAAATATATTTTTAATTGATTTAAAATAAATTTTATTTATAAATAAATTTTAAAATATTAACTTTTTTTTTCAAATTTTTATTATTGTTCATTCCAAATCTTAAAATTTTTTTAATTTCATTTTATTTCCTTTCAAAAATTTTTTCATTTTGTTTAAAAAAATTATTTTTACAAAATAATTCATATTTAAGGGGGGGGGGAAAAAGCAAATCTAACCCCGCTAAGTCAATAACTAGGTCTAACTAAGTTGGACTAGGTTTAGAGTCAAAAAAAAAAAAATTGCCAAATCTCAAATTAGCAAAAACTTCAACTTGTACTCAACCCTGAAGAGAAACCTTCTACTTTTAAGGAGTTACAAGTTCCAAGCATGAAATAATGAAAATTACATCTATTTGTTTTTTTATAAATTCCGTCAAATTATTAATGTAGCTGATATTTTGGTAATTATCATTTTTCCATTCGTTCAGTATTCAGACACCTTATAAATTACATTTTAATATAATAAAAAACAAGTTATTTTACTCAGACTAAGACATCCATGCACAAATTTTTTTACTTCCTGAAATTGATAATTTTGCAATTAATAATCTACTAATATTTTTCAAAACAAGTAGTAATTGAATTTATAATTTAATTCTAAAGAGTGAACATTTTTGGATTAAAAATTTAAACTAAAAGATGTTAATTTTTACAATCAAAGAGATGAATTTTTATAAATTAAAGAATTAAATAAAGAATATAAGATAAAATTATATATTAAATTTAAGATTTTAAAATTTTAAGGAGGTGACCACCCCTGCATTTCCCTTGGTTCCATCTTTGAATTAAACTAAATGGGAAATACTATAATTAAACATAAAAAGCTATAAAACATTTAATATAAAATATCTTAAATTTTAAAATTATTTTAAAATATTTATAGATTAAATTTTTTTTAATTTAAAAAATGCGTAATAAAAACGTTTAGGATCTGTGCAAGATAATTTCCAATAAAAAATTTAGACAATAAATTATTTAAAATGTTTTGCAATAGATTTTTGCAAATAAATAAATGAAATAGGAAAATGTTGGAGAAAGATATGGAGTTTGGATCCACTTCAATAATTTTTCTTCAATAATGAATTAGAATTATTGAATCTAGATTTAACGGTCTTAAATTTTTTATAAAATATATTTTTTAAAAATAAAAAATAATTATTTTTATAGATGAATATATATTAATATTTTAAATTAATTTTTATAGAGAATTATATCTAATTGAAGAAATAAATAATTAAATTATTTTTTAACATTTAACAATTTATTTTATATATTTTAGTGTTTATTATTTTTAGCTAAATACCATTCTGTATGAAAAAATAATTTAAAATATTAATATATTTTTATTTACCAAATAATTATTTTTATTTTTTTAAAAATAAATTTTATAAATTAAATCTATTTTATTACCGGAGAAAGGTCGATCCGAACTTGAAAGCTGTGTGGTAAAATCGGAAAATCATTTTGTTTTTTTTTTTAACTTCAGAATCAGAAAATCTTGAGACGTAGTTGTCAAAATTAGAAGGACAGCAGTCAAATCCATGATCCCCACGCGCCACACGTTAGAGAAGGGTGACGTGGCAAAGGCTGAGGGCATACCGCTTACTGCTTCAGCCGGTCGTAGTGGTATTCTCAGGATTCCCTTGGGCGCATCAAAAGCTGCCATAGCCGTTACGGCCTTTTTCGCAATGGGCTCTTTTTCTATATTTATTATTAAAAAATTATAATCAGCCAGTGCTTTCATCAATTTTTTTGTGTGTGAAAATTACGAGTTTTTAAGGGATTCTGGATTCAACTACACTTTTCTATCTTTACTATTGTATTTATATATTTGATCTATTTTGTAAAAAACATTAATTAAAATATTAATTTCATACTTAAGTTTATAATTTAAATTAATTGTGTTGTTGCATGTATTATGTTTGTAAAATGCAAGAAATTTGTGCATGTTAAATATAAAAATATTTTTATTTTTTCATATAAAATTATAAAAGCATTCAAGAAAAATGGGGAAAAATTATTGAATATAAACTATATATGTATAAAAATTAATTAGATATAATATTTTCCTAAGATTTTGATTAAAATTTCTGAAGTAAAAATTAAATTTTTTTGGTTGGCCCATAATGAAGTAAAAGTGAAATAGAGATAGGAGAATAAGCAATTTAAATTAGCTTATGGATGGTTAAAAACTCAATGGTATATTGATAGGAAAATTTTTTTATTGAAATAATTTTAAGCATGAATTAAGTTATATATATATTTTTGAAAAATATAAATTTTATATAAATTAAACTTTAAAGATTGAAACTTTTGAATAAAATAAAAATCTCCCCGAATCATGATTAAGGACAAATGAAAAATTTAATCAAGTAATGGAATAACTACAAGATGAGGAGAAAAAGAATTGTAATCAGGTCCATGAATTTTCAACTATGTAAATACTTTAATGAATTTTCTAATTTTATAATACATGAAATATACTTAAAAAAAAATTTTTAAAAATCCTAAAGCAAGGCATATTAAATTTTGAAATGTTTCAGCTAACTTGGTTTACAATATTCTTTGTAGGTGCTTTTCAATGTCAATATATACCATAAAAAGGAAGGCATGTTTAATAGGACCAATGATATCTTTTAAGACAAGGATCAATAAATAATTGACTTTTTATAAAAATAAATACATAATTGACATGTAATACATGCTAACCATGTGGAATCATTGCTAAATTTGTAGTTAATCAGCATATCCAGTTGGAATTCGTCCACGTTTGATGTACACATATGCCCACATTAATTTATTAATTAATTAATTTATGCTTTTCTTATATTATATTTTTTGCTTTATTTGGTTGGTGACCTTTTTCAGTTATCTATACTCTTCTAAATATTAACTTATATAAATATTCTTATCTTCTTTAGACATAAAAACTTTTTAACTATGTCCAACGAAAACTTAGGGATGAAGATTTATGTTTGAAAGCAACTTGACATTGGAGTTTAATATGTTTCCACTCATGTTTAGTACAACGCACAATGAAAGAAATATATTTTCTTTTCATAATTATTAGTATGATTTAATGGTGAAAAAAGATCTTAAAATAGAATTTAAATTAGGATTTTATCTAATTAGCTATGATGTGTAAGAAAAACAACTATAATAGAGCACAATTTATGGAAGTTACAGTCATTTTCCTACGCATTTGAAAATATTATACTAAGAGCCTGTTTAATTATTAAAATTAATACAATAAAAATAAGAATGAGAATGTGAATGAGAGTAGGAGTGAGAATTGAAATATTAAAATGTTGTTTGGTTAGGAAGGAATGAGAATGAACATATCTTTATTTACTTCGTTTGATTAATAAATTACACATGAGAATCAATTAGGTAGTATACATATTATATTATATTATCCCTTATTATAGAAAAAAAGGAAAACATATCTTTGAACTATTATTTAATAATATAATTATATATTAAAATACATTTAATTAATAATATAATAATATATATTTAATAAATTAATAAAAATAAATAATAATTTAATAATAAATAATAAATTGAATAAATAATAATTTAATAATAAATTATGATTTTGATGTATCACAAGAGTATTTTTTGTCTGAAAATTATTATAAGTAAAAATACTTTTGTCAAGTATATTTTTATTCTTAATAAACCAATTTTATTCCATAACTTTAATTAGAAAGAGTAGATTTTTTAGGAAATAAGAATGAAGACCCAATCTATCAATCAAATATAGGAATGAGATTATCTCCTATTTCTATTCTCATTCTCTTATCTTAATTCTAGCAACTAAACGAGCCTCAAGTTCTCTTATTTCAAATATTCAAAGGGATAATTTTTATCTTTGATAATTTCTATTGCTATTAATAATTTTAAAGAGACAAAGAACATATCAAGTTGGAAGAGTATATATAATCTTTGTTAACAATTTTGTCAATGATCAACGGTTTTTATTAAGGTGAAGGGTGAGAGTGTAACAGTATCATAGATTTGAATATTTAATATACTAATTAAATAAATTTATTAAGGTAAAATCTCATTATAATTAAATTTAAATTGAGTTTGAGAAAGTGAACGTAGTTTTATCAAAGTGATTATTACGAAGATTGCATGAATAATTTAGCACTTACAACAACAAAATCTGCTGGTTTTGCAAATTGACCTTAATTTTACGTATTTGATAATATATTATTAGTTAATAAGGAGATTCAATTATTAATTATGAAATAAGGCAAAAGGGAAATGGAATAATAATAAAAGAGACAGACACAAGTCATATGAGGTAACAAGGGAGGACAGCTACATCAAGCATCTAACGATTGACCAATTAAAGGGACCCACTTTAAAGAAATATGAATTTACAAATATTAAAAAAATAAAAAAGAATGGGAATATCCAAGTCCTCCTTTATGTACATATCCAATACTCAATAACAGAGGGAACCAAATGGAATAAGGGACAATAATCCATGCTTTTTAACATAAATTTAATAGCAGTAAATTATCTTCACATTTTTCACCCTTATTTTTATTTATAACATATATTTTAGTAATTTTTTTTAACTATTTCAACTTACTTTTGACACATTGGCAAAAAAAAAAAACACTTATTTTTGACACTTTTTAAAATCAAATTATTGGATATTGTATTAAATACATTATAAGAAGTGTTTATTAAATATAAATAGAATGATAATTTTAGTAATCACCATTAAATTTTAATCTTAGCTAACTTTTATAATTATATGAATAAGTTTGATATACAATAACCTAATCTAAATTAACTTTATCAGTCTATAGAGACTTTTAGATGTTCAAATTATACACTTGCTTTTACAATTGAGTGAGAGAAAATTTAAACTATGAAAATATTAATGTATTTTCAATATAATAAAGTATCTTCAATAGATAATGAATACCTCAATCAATTAAGGATTCTAGTCAAAATTATATTAAGCTTTTGCAATTCAAAGAAATATATAAGTTTTCTTATTTCAAAATTAATGTATGAATGTGAAATTTATTAATTTCCTTCATACAATTATTAATATTTGAGACTGGTATAGACACAAAATAAAATTGTACAAATTTACCACTGCAAACATGAATATGAAATAGAAATATGATATTATATTTGATTACGATGAATTGTTATATAAAAATTTACAGATTAAAATAGTAGCTTTTAATATAAATTTAAATTATTAAATTTTTATACAGTGAGAGTGCCAGATTGTGGACAGTGAGAGGAGGGCCCTATGTTGCTTACTGTGTGAAGTAATGTGAAGAGAGTAGTTGTGGAAGTGGACAAACATAAGGTTCAAAAGGGGCATGGACAGGTTAGCTAGTACATTAAGGCACCCTTGGCTTCATATGTTGGATAAAAGGTGGTTCAGATAATTCCTTTTTTTTTTTTTCACAAAATGAAACCTTTGGGTTTTGGATAGTTTTTGAATTGTTGGTCCATTTTATATATCATTTAGGCCCAGCCCATGGGTGGGTCATATAAGGTCAGGCCCACCAGCCCGTTAATCTGTCAAATTCAAACGACACATTTTTTTTTTTAAAGGCTAAAACTCATCGATAGGATATTTCTGAATTTGATCTCTTGTAAATATCTGTCATTTGATTTTTCATCAATGGGATATTTTTCTAATTTAGCCTCTCATAAAATTAATTTTTTAATTTAATTTCTAACAAATAAAATTATTATATTAGTTTTTATATCTATTTATTGTTAATCAAATTCTCAACTAATCTAATTTTTTTATGCATAGTATAATTTTACTAGAGAATCGTTGGTTATGAAAATTAGTCCATTTTTCTATTAAAATTAACCTCAGTTTCTTGTTTGGGGTCTTCTATTAAAAGT
Source organism: Delonix regia (assembly GCA_037074485.1). Taxonomy (NCBI): domain Eukaryota; kingdom Viridiplantae; phylum Streptophyta; class Magnoliopsida; order Fabales; family Fabaceae; genus Delonix; species Delonix regia. The sequence goes on along the minus strand of CM073460.1, from coordinate 1,370,591 downwards.
TTAAAAAATTAAGTTAGAAAATGATGGTTTTAATAGAGCAGTTCCTTGACTTTAAAGATTTTCTCAACTTTGACTTGACTCAACTTTTTAAATTTGAACCCTTAACAATTTGGTTGGTCAAATTAAAAAAAAAAAAGTTAAAAAATGAGTAAATCCTCTATATGTGTGTGTGTGTGTCTGTGTGTGTGTATATATATATATATATATATTAACATCCAAATGTCGGTAAGAGAAAATAGCATATATATATATATATATATATATATATATATATATATATATATATTTTAGCAATTTAGGCATATTGTCTTATAGGGAATGTATTTTGAGAGAGTAAATCGTAAAAGCATAATATTATTGTGGAAATATCCATTAATTTTTTAAAAAAATTGGATTAGTAGTTGGAGGAGGAGCTCATAAAGCTTTACAGTAACATAACCTAATACTTTTTTAAGGTTCAGACCAAAAAAAAATTTTTTTTTTTAAAGTCATTTTCACAGAACTTAAAAGTTCAGCTTCAACAGCATATTTCTCGATTAAATTTGGTTTAGGTCATCTGTAACTACATTTGGTTTCTATTAATTTCATTTAAAACATTTGGTACAATTAAATTCATATATAATTACTAATAAAATAAATATTTTAAATTAGATAACTAATTAAGAAATAAGGCTCCATTTGTTTTGAGTAATTAATTTCTTAAAAATTGTTCTTGACACAAATAATTTTCTTGTATTTACTTTTCTAGAAAAAGAGTTTTTTTTAGTGAAATTTAAAAAAATAAAAAAATATAAAATTTTTCTGTTTTTGCTTCAATTCACTTATATGAGTTTACTATCACTATTGTGATGGCAATGGTAAATATATTAAAATTATCACATACTTTCAAAATTTATCATATACTCAAAACATCCAAAAATTCTTACCAAGATTATATTTTATAAATTAAAATTACTTGAATATATTTCCATTAGAGTAAAATTAATTTTTGGTAATTCACTTATCACAAAATTATTAATTTAATTTTTCACTTATTGAAATGTTAAAAATATTTATAATTTATTAAAAAATATAATATTTGATCTATTACTTAAAAAAAAGTCAAATATAGTCTCTAAATTTATGGTTTAAAATTTAATAAATGAAACAAATTTAAAATTTTTTAAAAAAATAAAAAATCAAATGTGATATTTGTTTTATAAATAAAAAATAAAATAATAATTTTATAATAAATAAAAAACCATAAATATATTTTCCTTATTTTCATTCTGACTATCACATCTATTTCATCATGTGTCATCTATTTTATCTTTCAGGTAACTCAACTAGAATTTTTTTTCAAAGAATAGATTTTCTTATACATTCACAAAACAATCGAAATTTCAACCAAAAACGACAATATTGCCTGTCGGTTTCCTTCATACAGCTGGCAGCTATTTCCAGCCATTCATTTCACGCCACGTCATTTACCAGTGCCTTCACGCGCGCTCTTGCTAGCTTCCACCCTAACCACCATGGCGATTTGCTCACACTACCGACTTCAAACGACAGCGATTAAAAAAGAAAAAGAAAAAGGGTAAACAAATTTGATGTACGCATCTCTGATTTGAGCTAAGTTACTTCTTCATTCACACATTCTAGTTTTCGCTGAATTCTAATTTTGAAATCTACGAGTTCGAAGGGGTCTCTCGGAGAAATCGGACAGAGATGTCGAGTTTCGACGATTCACCGACGAAGACGAATGTACAGTCTCCGCCGGCGAACCAGAAGACGGCGCCCCCTTTACCGGAATTGGACCACCATAAGCCGCCGGAAATGGGTGGCGAAGTGACCGGAATATTGAGGCGTTGGAAGAGGGACGATTTGTTGAAGAGAGGCTCATTATGGTTGAGAGGAATTGCTCTGCTTTTGTCTCTGATTGCTTTCATCGTCATGGCCACCAACAAGCATGGCGATTGGAGAAATTTCGATAAATACGAGGAATACAGGTACTCTAATCTCCCTCCACTCTTCCTTTCACTTTTTGTTTAAATTTTTTTGTCGGTTTGGGAACATTTGGATTGAGGATTCTAGGGTTTTGTGGGTTAGGGAGTGTTTGGACGGAAGATTTCTGGGTTAATATCAAAATTTAATTTTGTTTGTTTCTGGGTTTTGAATTATTAAAATTGTAAATTGGGATAGGTATGTTCTGGCCCTAGCGATTCTATCAACACTCTACACCGGCGGGCAAGTGCTCCGGCAAGTTCAGGAACTCTCCACCGGAAGAAATTTTCTTCAGCCTAGAACAGCTTTGTTCATCGACTTCTTCGGAGATCAGGTCTTTCCTTTCCCTTCTTCAATCTCCGTCAATGATCATTTTTTTTAAACAATTAATTAACCTGTTTACAGTAGAGAAAAATTATAGATAGAGACACATTATAGATAAATGCAATTTTTTTATGTAAGATGTAGTTAACATTAATTTTTATATGATAAGTCTTTTTTTTTTTTTTTTTTCATAAGCATCTCATTATCATGTTAAGTGTAAGATCGTGAGAAAAATATATTTTTATTTTTTATTTATTAAAAAAATATTATTTTAATTTTTTACTTATTAAAATGTTTTTAATATTAAATTTAAGTGAAAGATATTTAAAAAAAACAAAAATAACCGTCTCATAGAGACTAATCTCCATCATTGTCTGCAGCTATACATTTGTCACATCTCTCTCAATTATTTGACCCGAACGTATTATATTACTTAAAGCAACTATTGGGGTGACAATAAATCTAATTTAGCAGACGAAAAAATTGTAATAATAAAGTTTCCTCTAAATTTCATTTTTTTTCCCGGTCGCTACCAGTAGAGGAGGACTAAAGTTTACTGTGGTTAACCTACTCAACTCTAAATAGGTTGAATGGGTAACTTAAAAGGCTACGCTTGATGGGGTTAATGATAAAGATGAGAATGATCAATCTAAATGAAATATATGTTTAAATATTTAAAAAAAATGGGGTGTAATGGTCTTGAATATCTAAAATAATGTTTTTTTTAATTCTCTTAAATTGAAAGGTTAAGAGTAAAAAAGAGTGACTCAATTATTAATATTATTATTTTATTATATTTAATTTAATAACTATAAAGATTTTGTATCATCTCCTCTAAAATGTTTCTTTTCACATATGGTTCTTACATGAGCGCAATGTGTAATTGTTATATATATGATGACATTATTTATTTATTTAAAATAATTTTAAAATAAATAATTTTTACATATTATAAGTTGTTTATATAAGATATATATATTTTTATTTTTATTTCATAATTATATTGTATTTGGTAAATTGAAAAATTGAAAGAAAAAAAAAATTAATAAAAGAAAGTAACAAAAAGAGACAAGAGAATGAGTCAAAGTTTTATTTTATGCATTTAATAAAAATAAAAATTATTAGTTGTGTATTTATATTATAAAGAATAATATTAAAAAAATTTAATTAATTATTTTATTTTATTTATTTAATTATAACTTCTAAGTAAAAATTTAAAAAAAATTTTTTATTAAAATTTTTAAACAATATATATACTTAAATAATTTTACTCCATTTTATATTATTACGTTAATAATTACTTTATTTTATCCTCCACTCAACTCTAAAACATAAAACAGCCTAAAAAAGACTTGTTTTGGAAGTTACCTTAATGGATAAGTTGAAAATGAAAGCCGCGTTTAGATGAAGCAGAACCTTCCACGCGGCTTTTAAATGCTTTTATAATATATATAATAATGAGGATAACAAAAGTTGCTTGGCCTTAGTTTACATTCCAGAAACTACTGGGTCCTACATATGAGGCGGACTTATTATTAAGTTGACCCGTGTAGTGGTGGCAGACACTTCATTTGAATCGTTCAAAGTTTGGTGGGCCATAATAATAAATAATTTGAGAGATTATAACGTAGGTTTAGTGTATACAAAATAAAAAATTACGGATAAATAGGTATAAATTTCATCAAAAAGTATGTTTAGTGAATAGTCATCTAGTTATATTGGAGTGATCTTGTAAGATAAACGTAGGAATAGGACACACTTTTACGGTCATATTAGTAAAAAATAAACTACGTAAAAAAAAAAAATTATTATATGCTATCAAGGAGTAGGCAATCATATTTATGCTTATAGGTAGGTTAGTGAATTTTTAAAAATATGAGTCTTTTAAATTTGTTAGGGTGGTGACTATTTGAAATCGTTTAGGAGTGTCTGTGAGATGTTATTTGACTATTTTTCTATGTGGCAAGGCTTGCAGTGAGATTAACAGTGAATCCAAATTATATAAGATCAGTGCTTGAGAAGTTAATATATTTATCTTATAGAAACCAAACTTTCTTAAAACTTTGCAATTAAGAAAACTATATTATTGGTTTGGTCATTGTGTCCTTGTAGATTGGTATATGTTAGCCTACTAAGTTGAGCTTTTGAATTTGCAGATAATGGCATATCTGTTGATGTCATCGGCATCTTCAGCAGTTCCAATGACAAACAGAATGAGGGAAGGGGCAGATAATATATTTACGGACTCTTCAGCAGCAGCCATTAGCTCATCTTTTTTGGCCTTCTTCTGTCTTGCTGTCTCATCCCTTATTTCAGGCTACAAGTTATCAACTCAATCTTATATCTGAACTTCACGTATCCTTCTCCATCAAAATATTTTGTCACATATTCATTTGTTTATCTGTAAATTACATTTATGTGAAGAATGCAAGAGAATAGAATGAAAGAATATTTTTGATTGAAATGTAAATAAAGAAAAATATCTAAATTAAACCTTCATTTTTTCCCTGTGGTTTTTCGATCCAAACTACCTGTTTGACAGAAACACAATGAAATGATGATTGCATTCTTCTGGTAGTCATTACGAGACAGAAACATTAGAATTAAATTTCACCTTTTAAAATTTCTGATCTTAAGCTAGATCGTTTAACTACTTCTCAGAAGAGTGAACATTCTGAACCCTGCGAGTGTGTGTGTTATTTCGTTACTAAATCAGAAGTCACTTGTAATTTTTACTCAATCTTGTCTGTCTCTGCAAAGTATTTCATCATCTTCACAAACTGAATATGTCAAGGACAACCAGTTGAAAGATTATAACAATGGAGCAGAAGTTTGTTGTGTGTTTATTTTTCTAGGTTGAGGGAATAAAAGAAGTAAAAATGTTGATGCATATACAGAAATCTAGCACTTTATTTCGAATAATCCATAATCAAAAGAAGTACAAAGAGAATGGTAAATTTCCTAACACAAACACATAACATCAAAGCTAAAAAGCCTTTGCCTTTTCTAGCTAAAGAAATACAACAAAAGAATGACACAATTCATCAGCCTCCTAAGTCCTATTTCTATGTTGAAAGTTAAAATACTTCTTGTCAAGGTATAGCATTTCCGTGTTTCCTTGTTTCTATTCTCCTATATATATATAATATCCTATATGCTATACAAAGGCATATCTATGATCATATGCTCCACTTTGGTTTCAAATTCAAAAATTCTTGGACATAAATGACTGAAGGAAGGAATCTTCATTCCTCTCCCCCTCGACCTTGGTGTATGCAGCATCTGGGTATTGAGCATGATTGTTATATGAGCCCATCGATCTAACAAAATCTGAGTATCCCAAATTTGCCGGGTTCTGCGACATGTCTAGTGGAATTGGTTCTTGACCTGCCGATGTTGGCAGGCTTGTATTATGAAGTGAATTTGTGAAACTTGATTTGCTGGGATAACTGGTCACCACCGATGGCCTTATAGGCGCAGGTACAATGTTGCTGCTGGTGGTGTTGCTGTTCAAAGAAGCTGCGTTTACATTATAACCCCCACTGCCTCGAGCTGCAGGAACATCATGGTTGTGTTTCCCTTCATACGTTGTGATCACAGCTTTTGTATCATGTGCTGCTCGCTCAATGTGTTTCCTCACTGAACAACCGGGAGCTGTGCACTTGTAGTAGCTCCTGCATAAAGGAGAATTTGACTAAGTCACATTTACGAGTTATGGAGAATGGTCACCAAAAGAAATAGAGACATTGGGACTCAATCCCTCAAAGGTCTCTTTTTGGTATTGGATCAGGTGGTGTTGGACCTAATTTACACTCACCTCCACCAAAAGATCTCTTTATTTTGGTCAAAAATCCCTTAAGGGGTCTCCATTTGACCTAGTAAGCGAGTTACAAATAATGATAACAAAAAGAACCTCAAAGGGTTTTTTTTTTTTTTTTTTGTGAGTATTGTGGTCAGGTGATGCTGGGGTCAATTTACGCGCACTTTAATTAGTCTAACTCCTGATCTGCTCAAAGGTTCCTTTAAGGGGTTTTATTTGAATCAGTAAAATACCTTGGGTTTGGATTTCCTTTTACTACTTTCTGTCCGTATTTCCTCCACCTATAACCATCATCAAGAATATCAATTTCACTTGTAGTTTGAACTACAACTCTTGGTTCCCTCACAGTTCTACTCCCAGAGTTGGCATAGCCATCAATTTCATTTTCTCCTTTCCTGTGAAAAAAGAATCAGAATCAGACCTTTATATATATAAATCATAACAGGCCATTACATACACTGCAATACTATGAACTTACCATCTTTTGGCGTCAGGGCCAAGGTCATTGTCATCAACCCCAGAGTAACAGGTTTGTGATGTTTGCTCAAAGTCTTCTTCTCCAAGAGAGACTGAAGAATCTTCTTGCATCGAGACTGGCTCCATTTGTGGATTCCCTAGGGTCACTGCCGATTGATCAGAAATCCCGGAGTTGTTACATGAGGAAGACGGTTGAATTGATTGAGAACTTGTTCTTCTAGTAGATTGAGGCTTGGGATGGTTATGGCTTCCCTTATATACTATCTCAGTAATTTGTCCATCCAAAGACCTCTCAACTTTCTTCTTCATAGAGCAATTGGGATGCGTGCACTTGTAATAACTGCGTGGATTTTCGCTAGCCTTCACTTGTTTCTGTCCATATTTCCTCCACTTGTACCCATCTTCTGACGTCTTTTGCTCTCTTATGGACTGAGACGAATTTGTGTAGTTAGTAAAACCAGAACCGGGAGCCGAATTGCTTTGTATTTGTAGTGGTCTTGTTGAAGCCATTTCTGAGAAGAAGCTCTGAGTTGATGGATATTCAGATTTTGTCACTGTCTTCTCATTCCATGCTTCCTGTTTCGGTGGTTCCTGCTGTCCAAACAAAAATAAAAAGGATTACAAGATAGATCAAAATAAATGACAAGAATAGCAAGTTTAAAATATCAATAAGTTACAGATTTTACTGTCTGTCAGGACATAGAAACATCATTTTAGTTTAATTATTTCAACTTTAGTCTATAATAGTTGAGTTCGATATCTGAATATTGTAGTTATTTGAAAGATCAAACTTCGCTTACAGACAAAAAGGACAAAGGAGAAATAAAGAAAACCAAACGAGGAAGACAATTCAAAGTTCCATAAAAAGGGCTAATAAAATGACCCCACAAACCGCACGGAGCTGAAGCAAATATAAGAAACTTGTTTCCAAGTGTATCAAGAACAACAGAAAGAGCAAAAATAAGCCACCAAAAGTTCTTGATAATTCAAAAAGTTAAAATAAAAACAGACATAACCAAATCATTATTTAGTCAAATGGTCATACATATCATGTAAGGGTCAGAACTTACCGCCTGAAACATGCTTGAAGAATATTCAAAGAGGGACGAGGGCTTGGTTTGGGTTTGGAAAGAGAAGTCTGCGTATACTTTTTCCTCCTCCTCCTTGTTACTAAGGGTCTCAGTAGAAGGAAAAACCTAAACCCACATTAAAATATAGAAAATTCACAATTAGAAACGAGCAAAAACATCAAATCAGAATCGTAGAACTCAGAAAAATGCAAGGGACATCTCGTAATTGGAACTTAACCAACACGGAAATTACAGAAAACAGACAAGTAGCAATGACCAAAAACATCCACTCAGAATCGTAAAACTCAGAAAAAAGTTACAGAAAGCTCGTAATTGGAACTAAATCAACATGGTAAGTACAGAAAACCCAATTAGCAATAGCCTTAAACAATAAAAGTTGGGATTGTAAAACTCATGCAAATGCGAATTATTACTTACATTTGGGGATGAAAGAAACAAGGGCGAGTTCAAGAACTGGGTTGGGCTGAACCCAGATGGGATAGCCAAATAGGAAGAAGGAGAAAGAGGGGAGGGAGAAAGGGGTAAGGAAGGAGGTGGGGTTGACTTGAACTTGGGAATTTCAGAAGTAGCCCAGTGATTGTCCATGGAAAGGAGTTCGGTGAAAGAGGTCGTCATGAAATGAGAGGAAGAAAAGCTGGTTGGATTTAAATTCAAATTGGGAGACGAGTTTGAAGCCATATAAGGAGAAAAGAAGGTGCAATTCGGAGGGATTTAAAGTCATGGGAGATACTTCGAAGAAGCTAAAAGGGGAAGTTTGACTGTGGAAAAAACCATATGGGTCAAGCATTGTGGGTTTGACTGGAAGGAAGAAACATTGCAAGAAGGAGAGAGGCGGCTAGGAAGAAAGGAGCACAGGATGTGATGTGTTCATTGGATGGCGTTTTGTGTCTGGCCATGTGTCTGATTACGTGGCATCATTGTATGAATTTGCTGTGCCTCTCACTATATTATGGAACCGTTTTCATGGAACGGGTTTTAACTATTTGGTAACTAAAAATTCCTTCTTGAATTGCTTAAATGACATATGAAAGATTTTTCCTTTTTTTTTCTTTTTTTTAAAAAAAGAAAACTAGCCCTTAAAGATATCATGAGCTTATTTTTTATATTCACATCCAGTAATATCTTGGGTAAGAATCTCCTATTCTAATCTTAAATTGTAATTAAATTAAATCTTAATTTTTAAATAAAATTTCTGAGTAGTAGAGGATAGTTTTTGGAGTATAAATATATTATTTGAATTATAGTTCTTATGGCAGACAGATATGAACGGTGAATGGGTCGTCGGCATTAATGAACTTTCAATTGAAAATTTCAAGGCTTTTAAATTTGATAGAAGTGGCACAAAGGGTTGTGATTGCATTGAAATTTACCGTAACAGAAATGAAATAAATTGAAAAACTGGGTCCCGTCCCATCGGCTGTGGGTTCCATGGTGTAGTGGTTAGCACTCTGGACTTTGAATCCAGCGACCTGGGTTCGACTCCCGGTGGGACCTATTTATGTTAAATGTTTTTAAATATAATATCCAGTAGTGGAATACTGTAATAAGATCTAATTAATAATTATATAACTCAGGTATATTTAAGAATTTGACTAGGCTTTTTCCACCTTCACTTTTTAGTTTTGGTTGCTAGAATAGTTGATAAGGAGCATAAATCTGCACAGAGGGATCTAGTTTTCTCATACGAGAAGCTAACATGATGAAAATTTTTTACATGCACTTAAGAGTTCCACATTATTTTTATATTGTCTAATAAAATAAAATTAATTTTATGCTATAATAGAATGATGTTGCGGCACCTAGTTTTATAACTTCATTTTATTTGATAGTGTATAAGACGTAGAACTTAAATATATGCAAGAATTCCTTCTAACATGATAGTTTTATAAAAGGAAATAAATGAATACAAAGTATAAGAGATTCACTGTGTATATAAGAATTTTAATGTACGTTAGAATTTAATCCAAAATGATGTTGTGTTAATAGCCACTTGATTTCCTGAAATTTGCCTAAACAACTTTCTTTTGGCGGAAATTGCTACTTATATGAGCATAGGTCATGAATTAATGGTTACATAAGCTCTCGTTTATTAATTGAATTATACTGAAAATTTCATAAAATCAGAAACATAGCAATCCTTTGAACATTGAATTATTTACTAAAAAGTTTTGACTAAAGTAAATGATTCAACTAATTAGAACACTGCCATAGTCATTTTGATAATCTTCTATTGATTCATAACATTAATTGGTATGCAGTAATTTTTCACCATCTTATTGACACCTCTGCATTTTTTTCCAAACATATATATATAAAAAAAACAACAATTGTCTTCATGTCTCTATAAGACCTAAGACCAAAAAAGTTAAAAAAAAAAAAAAAAAAACCGAATTGCCTTTTTTTCTCACCCGAGGGTATGGCAGCTGTTGAGGAAAAAGTGCAATCTCAATTTACAATAGGTAGCAAATGGATTGCCAGCAAGATTATTTTAATATCTTCCACACTTCGTGTCTGAATAGTTACGAAGTTTGTTAAACAGAGTTTGCTACCTCTGCTTCAACAATTTACCAAAGGGCAACCCTGCCACTTGTAACGAAGAGTACATGCATAAACTTAGTATCCTCTTTTCCTGTCTTTTTTTCATCAGGGGGATTTGGATTGTCATCTGATATACGCAAGACCCTTCATCTCAAAGAACTTATTTTTGCAATGGCATGTGCAAGTCTGTCTTTCTCAACATTAACAGGTAGGAAAGTCTACGGCGTCAGATCTTCCAACTGTAGTTTCCAACACCTGGGGTCCAATTCAGCCTGCAAATGGGACAAAACTAATCTTAATAACAAAATCAAATTTACCAGTAACTAATAACTATATAATATTACTCAAACTGGTGGAATGGAGCATTAATCCCCACCTCTTAAGTTTCTTTATCTAAGTATCATAATCACAAGAGGAAAATTCTATTTTTGTCCTTGACAAATATGCACACATTCAAATTTGTCCTTTATAGATTATTTCCTCCAAATTAGTCTCCCAATCATTAGAATGTTTCTAATAATACCCTTCATCCTATCTCCAACCCAAAAAATGTCAAACTAAATAAATTGGTAACCAGGAGTGAGTTAATGGTACCAAGTAAGCCATAAATGTCCAAACTAACAATTAGTTTAAGTTTGGCATTGATTTTTAAATGAAAATAGGATTGAAGGGTAATATTAAAATTATCTTAACGATTGGAGGACTATATTGAAAGAAACGATGAAGGACTGTCAGGGACCAAAAAGGGATTTGCCTCTTAAAGACCACAGCTTAGTAAAACCTAGTACTGCGAGTCAACCTCACTTCTGTTTGATTACAAGTCCCAGAATTTTGGATCACGGTAGTACTCTTAACAACTGATCTATAGAACTCAAAGTTCAGCTTCATATAAAGTGTTTAGAGAGGGCTAGATACAGCAATGCCCCACATTTTCATCACTTGAGGAAAGCAAGTATTAATTCCACAGGTTCAGTTTCACAAAATTAGTTATGGTACTTCGCTACATATTGAGATAGGAAACAAACATGCACAAACCTGGAACACTTTATTTCTCCATTCAAATACACACCCACGCGCTTCCATGTGTTTGATAAGAGGCTCAGGCAACGATGATCTTAATGAAAGATGGAGCTTCACTTTTGCTAGCCCTCCACATGCCAATAAGGCAGCAGCCACCCCTCTTGGAGTCAAGCCCTGCAAGTGGAGAACAGTAAAGCTCTGTAGGCAACTAAGGCTAGCCAGCGAAAGTAGCCCCACGTCGGTAATTGAGCAGTATGAAAAATTTATCTACAAAGAAAAAGACACCCCCATTAGTGTCACAGTAAAGCTTTATCGCATCTGTTATATTTTTAAAGAAAGTGAGAGATGAAAAAGAGAACCTGTCTTAGGGTTTGGGAGAAATAAGCCAGTGAAATCATCCCTCTATCATTAACGTTGTAACACTTCTTAATGTCTAGACGAGTAAGTTGCTTACACTTCTTTGCTACAGCTGCTAGACCTATTGATGTCACAAGAGGGCACCCACGAATTTCAAGTGTCTTCAATTTTGTGCATTGTGACAAGGATATTAAGGAACCATCAGTGATGGCAGTGCAATAAGCTGCATTAATCATCTCAAGTTCAGGGCATCCGCAAGCAATTGCTGAAATGCCTGCATCTGTTATTCCTGTAGACCTGAACAAAGAATATAATATCTGGTAACTATGGATTACATTACTTATGGGAAAATTAGAAATCACAAAAACATTCATGTCATACTTGCATGGGCTTATGAGGGATGAAAAAGACAAGCTACTCTGAAAGAGATAGGTTTTTTATAAATAAGCCAAGCTCAAGAGTTAAGAAAGATATTAAACACATTAAATCAACAAGCCATATTCAAAATATATCAAATCAGCTAGCCAATCACGTATTATGTTTATGCATTATTAATAGTAAGGCAATTATATCTCAACATATTTTTTTTGAACTTTGAAAACCAATCTGATTTAATACAAGCATCAACTTGTATTACGTTCATGGATTATTAATACAAATTAATGCTAAAGGATATTGTTTTATTATAAAAGTCAACTGATTTTTTCTTTAACTAGCAAGAGGTAGTTCATTGCCTTATTTATTATTTAATAGAATCTCAGTAAATTATTGTCACTTTCAAGATATAGTAACAGCCTCATTATTAGAATTACTGAAAAATTAATCAGCAATAGGCTTACAAACAAACATATTTAACAAGCCAATCTTGGGTCTTTTCAGCTCAAACATGGACTATTGCCAAGGTTGTAATGTCTCAAAATCATTATTATATTGTTCAAAGATTGCATAGCATATTCATCTTTTTAAGGAAACAGAGAAATGCATAAGATAAAAATTTCAACTTCAAACCTGTAGAGATCTAGCTCCTTTAACTTCGAGCAGTGCTTGCCAACATGGGCAAGTCCCCTGTCAGTTATGTTCAGGCAGATTCCTAATTTCAGGTTGGAAAGTCCAGCACATTGAGAAATTGATTTAAGACCTACAGAAAAAGATGGTAAGCATAGCAGTTCACATGGAATTCATAGTTCCAAGGGAGTGGAAGGAGAAGAAAGAAAACCTTCATCATCAATTTCATTATCAGTTAGGTCAAGCTCCTTGAGAGAATGGCATCGCTGTCCAATCAAAATGAATGCTTCACTTTGAACTAGGCTACATGACTCCATCTTTAGAGAAGTAAGACTAATGCATGAATTTGCAATGCTTGCAATAGAAACATTAGTTATATTGCGGCAACATGTAATGTCAAGCTTTCTTAAATCCGTGTGTTTTGACACAAGGAATGAGAGAGCTTCATCTGTCACTCCCAAACATTTGCTTAAACTAAGCTCCCTTAATGACATGCATGAATTTCCAATGGCCCTTAATCCGGAAGAAGTAACCAGGCAACCATCTAATATCATTGATTGCAACTTGGAAAGTTTGTTCAAACCATCAGCCAGAGCACCAGTCACCTGGATCATCAACTCTGAACAATTAGCTACAATTGAAATTCCCAGGACCAATGACCAAAAACAGAAGCAGAAATCCTCAGGACCCAAAGTATTGAAAAATTATGAAGGATGTAGAAGATTACGAGAGAACTATCTGCTAAAGTAAGTTGCTCTAGACATCCAGAACTGCTTGTTAGTGCAGACAGACCAATGCGAGTAATGTTTTGACAACCAGAGATATCAAGTCTCTGCACATGGCAACAATAGTTAGTTTGTTAGGTAACTAATCTTCATCAAGAGGATACTAACAAAAGACACACTGAGAGCAATAACAAAAAATGTATGGATTAGTGCAATCATATTTACCATTTCACCATTAATGCACATTAAATTTAATTTTTATAAAAAAAAAACAGAAAATGAAAAACAAAAAATAGCTTCTTCCCACTTTCACTCCCTAGGACCACAAAAAATTGGTAAATTATTGGTAGCTTAAAGCTGACATTGTCAACTTCCTGGCCAATTTCAAAATTGAAGAATGGCAATTTCAGTGGGCTATCTTTGTCATTACTACAAGATAACCTTCCACATATACCTTTAATGTTTTGCAGCCTTGCTTGAAGACATCAAGGTTGTCGTCATCAATGCCAAAGCATCCGCCAAGAACCAAATCTTCAAGATATTGCAATTTAAAAATTGATGGAAGACATTTATCTGTGATCTGCCCAACACAAGAAACATTCAAGATTAGTTATCTCAACCAGATAACCCTGCAAAGACATTTTAAGATATATGAGACAGTCAAATTTTCAATTAAAAATTGAAGTTGATCTAACTGAAATATTCATTCTTAATAATCTTTGGATATCAGGAATATCACTTCACTTGGTTTAGAGTCACCATGAGAGATAGTAATGAACTGAATTTTCAGTACTTCTATTTCTTAATTTCTTTTCCAAGCAGCTGGTTCAAACAACCAGAGCACCATTAGTACTTATTAACCTTGATTTCTCATTAAATCTGGCCCACTTAGTTCAAACCACCTCCAATAAAAAAATTACAAAAAACAGGGGAATCGCACCTACCCACCCTGAACTTTGTATCCAATTGCACTATCCCCTAATATTTTAGATAACAATTTAACCCTAATATATTAGCCGCATGGCATTGACCCAATGAACCCCAACCATTAAAAACTTCCATTAACAATTTTGAGTTATGATGTCAAATAATTTCAAAGGAGAAAATTACCCCTCTTTTATCTAATACCCACATCCCCCAAATTCAAAATATCTCATTTTTCATACATCTCAATTTTAGACATAATTCCAACTGTGAAACTAAAATATCAAAATCCATGATTGCCCATGGCGTTGACAAAAACACTAGCGTCCTCCACAAAATCCCTATTTCCTGGTTTCTTTTTATAAATTAGAGCAAATATATGTAAGATTATTTTGTTAATGAGGAGTAGTTTTCTTCTAAAGAACTAATCGACATGGTGTGATTAATTCTTTAAAAGACAGTACTCCATATATTATATTTTTATTAGAGCACTTATCAACTTTACTTCGAGTTTTAACCAAAAAATTAATAAACCAAAAAGCAGCAGCCAAACAGAGATAAGAAATAAGGAGCCGAGTTAGAAATCTTACAGGCAAATAAGAGAGATCCAAACTGCGAAGTTCCTTACACTTGATAGCAATCAACTCCACCCCCAAATCGCCCACACCTACACACCACTTCAAGCAAATCAACCTCAACTTTTTACACCCAACTGCAATACACCCAATTCCCATGTCCGTAATCTGCTTGCACCTCCCCAACCATAACTTCTCCAAATTACTAAACTGAGCCACTGCAGCAGCCGCCGTGTCTCCCAGCTCCGTCGCATTCGATAAATCTAACTCCACTAAATTTTTACAATTCATAGCTAAACTAAGTAACCCATTACTGGAGAAGAACCTGGACCGCGATAGGTCAATCCGCTGGAGCGTGGCTTTGTAAGCGTTTGCTACAAAGGTCAAGGTGCTATCGGTGACTCGACGGCAAAGAGAAAGATCGAGATGGGTCACAAAAGGGTATCGATTTGAGATTGCAGGGAGGTGTTCGGAGCGACGGGCTTTCAGGGTTCGGCGGTGCTTGGCTTCGATAGAGTAGAAAGATTTGCAGACTAAGGAAAATGATTTTTTGTCAAGTGGGTTTGGATTAAGGAGGTCGAGGAGGGTGAAGACGAGCTCCTCAGAGAGAACTTCAAATGGGTTCTGCATTTCAGGGGACTTCCGCTTCTTCATGACTATAATGGAAGAGAACGAAGAAGATATCTGTAAATGTGTGCTTCCTCTCTTCCTCTTCTGCTACGATCTGTGTTTTCAGAGCAAAGGATTCTTATATGGTATTCTGGTCCAATGAGTGATGTAGCGGCTCGTTAACGGAAAATTATTATGACTCTGGTTTTTGGAAAACCAGAAGGCCATATTGAGGCAAGTGGAAAATCGGAAAGACCGAAATACCCTTGTCGTCTTATCGATAGCGGATTTTGTGCTTCCGAAATACCCTTGTCGTCTTATCGATAGCGGATTTTGTGCTTCCATTCATATGAAATGACATAACTATCCCTCTTGTTCTTATAAAATAACATCCATTATCTATTAAAAATATAAAATATCCTTAAAATATATAAGATCGAAGTCAAAACTTTTAATCTATTGAAATAATGAATACATATATTGGTGAGCATATAACTTATAACTTGAATTTTTTAAATTGTGGTAAACATGAAGTTTTAGTTTGTGGTGCTTATCACACACGTTCATGGCATGGCGAATTGAATATTGTAAAATAGAGATGAAGGTATTTAAGTCATTCCATAACAGGATTGACTTCCGTACGGATAAGGACAAGCGAGGACGGAAATGTAAGGGTATTTTGGTAAATTAAGTTATCTGATAGAGACGACATATGGGGAAGGAGTATATGAGGAAGGACATATTCAAGTGCGGCCTGTACGAAAATCTTTTTTAAATAGAAAATAAATAAATAACAGCCTCTTACGTCGAAAGAGGAAATATGTATATAAATTTTCATGTCGTATTTTTAAGTATTTTTATATATTAAGTTAATTTCAAGTTTACAACCTTTCAATCCCTCAAATATTAAGTTTACACATTTTTTCAGTCTAATATGTAATGAACTTGCTAACAATATAAATTAGGGTTAGATACTTTTTTTTTGGTTTGGAACGAGTTTTTTTGGTAAGTTTGTAACTAGATTTTTTATAACATAAACAAATTTAGAAGATCCCATCATTTTACACATAGCCATAAAAAAAAATTATGTCATATTTATATTGAAAAATTTAATAATTTGAAAACTAGCTCTTATTTTCTAACCAAACAAGAGTTCTTTTGACATAGCTGTCTCTTCATTTTCCCATCATGTAACTTTTTTGGTTTAAAAGTAAACCAAAGTAGTTGAAATCTTAGAAAAAAAAATACTTTATGTAAAAATAAAATTCTCAATTCTAAATCTTAAAATTGTTATATAATAAAAATTTTATGAGAGAACTTATTTTTTCTAAAATTAAGAGAAGCTTTTTTTTTTTTTTTTTAAGTTTCTTACATGTATCTCGACGTTCAAAGAGTGTAGGGCTAACTCAAATACTATGATCGTTAATTTTTGCAATAATTATTTTGAAAACTTGAATTTTTAGTACTGTAAATGGCTTCAATTTAATGGATTAATTCAACTTTATTCATTATGTTTTGAAATGAAAGAAATGAATTTGTACTTTTATATATGAAAAAGGTGGAGACTAATTTATAGGAAAGAAAAAGATAAGGATGTGTGTTTGATTAATGCTAATGACTTCATCATGATAAGATGTGAATGGTCAATCAAACTGTACGTAATGACCAAATCAACCGTATAAAACAGTACGGTTTACGCACTTCTTGGTTTGGTGAAATTGACGTGGACCAACCAAATTCGTTGCTTGCCCCAACGACCTTTGACTTGTCTGTTAACTTTGACTACATTTTCTTATTTATCGTAGGAGTTTTGCTCAAATTTTAGTAAGAAAAATATTATGAATTAGGATATAATAAAAAATAAAAAATAAAATGATTTTATTTAAATGAAAAGTCCAATACAATAAAATATTTTTGGAGAAATTAGGATTTTTGACCAAATACAGAAATTTGAAATATATGAATGTTACTGAAACAATATAAATGACATATGTATAATATTTCTCTAGACTTGAAATTTCTCTTTTCTCAAGCCCCATAAAAGGTTAGCACACTGAAATAAAATAAAGAGAATAAAATTAGGAGAGAAAAAGACAGAAAATATCAAAGTTTTTGAAAATTTAAAGACTATTATTTGATTGATATTCTTGAACAGTTTTTTAAAATTTTTGCCTTTAGTTCAGTCCTTTTACTTTATCTTTGTAATAGTAGTATTAGGACCAATTATTAAAAAAATGGATAAAAGAAATATGATATTTATATTTATCAATTAAAAAAATTATTTGGTTCAAGGTAAGATTTATTAAAATTAAAAAGCTAAGGTTTAAATACATGAGTTAAAGAGTCTTCATTTTCATTCATACAGGAAATTTATGGTTGATAAACATCTATCAAATACAGGACACTATATTTTGGAATTAGAACAATTTATTTTATTTTATGTTATTTTATCACCAAAAGAAAATTACGAATAGCAAAGTTTGTAAACATCTATCTTTTTTCTTTTTTCTTTTTTCTGTTAAGTTATATGATGCAAATAAATGCAACACTTCAAGGCTCACGAAATGGAGTTGACTACTAATAGTAGTATGAATAACAATATTTAATAACGACGCAAGTTTGATAAGAAAGTCTACTATATAATATTGGAAATTAATGAGAAATTTATTTGATTAGATCATGTTTCAAGGTGACTATTATTTTCTTTATTATTTCGTACAACTCCTAATCTGTAACTAGATTTATATGATTATACTATTTAATTCTACGTACAACTACCCAAGCCACCACCACTCAAATGTCGCTGTTATTTAATTTTTAATTTTTATTTGTATTTAATTTTGTGTGTGCCGTTTACTATTATTTATAGATGAACATGTCATATATACTCTTATTATTTAAATTAATTTTCTGCTTGATTTGACATGAACCTTCAAATTGTTGGGATCGTACGCTTAATAGGACATATATTTTTTTAACGAGTGATGAATAGGTATAAAAAAACATATTTGATCTATTTTAATAAATTTATGATCACAATCATACTTATTAACTACATAAAAATTAAACTAATTCTTTTAAGAACTGTTAATAATTATATAAATTAACATTTAAATTAATAATTTAATAAAATAATATTCTGTATTTAATAGTTCACTGTGTTTCAATTTAAAAACGTGATGTTCCTTACAATATAAAATCATCACTCTTTCAATAAACATGGGTCAATGATTGGCTTTTTCTTTTTGTTTGTCCTTTTATATATAATTGTTACGAGAGATGATATTTTTACATATTTATAAAACATACCCCATCTAATTTTATTTGAACAATCTCATGTAGTCACCCTCAAGAATCACATCACTCCAACTCAACCGTAAAGCAAAAATAGCATCAAATTAATTGTATTCTAAATTGTAAATTCTTTAAAATTTGAGAAATTTTTTGTGAGAGAAAATTAACAAATTAATGAATTGTTTCTTAAATAAATTTTTTTTTGAAGTTCAAACAGTTTTTAGAGTCAACAAAAAAATATTAAATTAATTAATTACTTGTCTTTTAAACTTTATAATAAAAGATTATAAATATAATTTGATGTAATTCAAAATTAAAAATAAAAAATGATAAAATAAATTATAATGAAGTGCACAATGTAAAAATCATGAGTTTTGATCAATATACTTACTTTCTTCCAAGAATAATATGTGCAACAATGTACTTCCCAAGATGTGGCTTGTGGCAAATCCTGCACCCATGTATAATTTACATCATAAATCATCCTTGCCATTTGAATTGTTAAGTAACATGTTAGCATCCTAATATTTCAATATTCTTTTTTCCTCCAATTTCTTTTTTCTCTCTTTTCTTCTCTAAAAATTGGTGCTCCCTCTTTTCCTCTCTCTATTATTGTTCGCTTTTCCCTCCTTTTACAATTAAAAACTAGAGTTTTTCAAAATAGAATTTTCAAATCATCCTTTAATTCGTTCCAAAATTTTCTTTTTAAAAGTTTCCTATTTCATTGTGTATTGCTTTCAAAAAAAAGAAAATTCTCCATTTTATTTCTTTTTTTTTTTATGATTGATTTTTCTACCCATTTCCAATCTTTTTTTAACATTTTCTATTTTCATTTTACCTTGATTTTCAAGGAAGAATGAGAGAAATATTTAGTCTTTTTTAATTAACTATTGAGTCAAAAAAATAGAATTAAACAAAAAACATAATTATACTGCCTCAAAATAAAATTATAATGACTTGAAAGTAACAATAACTCAAAAATAAAATTTAAAATAATTGCAACTCAAAAAGAACTAAAAATAATTATAACTCAAATTTAAAAAATAACTTAAAAATCAAGGTAAAGTTGATATTAAATTAAATAAAAAATATATTATTTTTATAAATGGTCGAACAAAATACGGTTGTAAAAATCTCTTTTAATATTTATTTGTTTTCATTGAATTCAGATTTCTACATAATATAAAATTGAGATTTTTTTAATACAATAATAATGATAACTTAGTAATTCTATGCTTTTTTAAAGAATACATATTGTATACAAAATTAATTTCATCCACAAAAAATAAATCAAATTTTTTTTCTTTGTTATATCATATTTGAAGAAAAGTTTAATGATATTTTTAAAATAAAAAATTATAAATATAACTTAACCAAATCCCCGCCGGAAATTACTGATGTGATTTTCTTTTGTGGCTGCGTACATGCCAAAACGAACCTTTGACCGAAGCAAAGCAATTAAGCATATTCTAGAAACACAAACATTCATATTCTTTAGGTACATACCAACCAAACCAATGGTTCAAAAACCATTAAGAAAAAAATAACTCCTCAAGTAGTGATGGACATTTATTATTATTTTGATGGTTTTGTGAGTTTGATACGGAAATAATTATGGGCTTGATTGTTTTTTTTAAAAAATAGTTTTTATTTTTTAAAAATAAAAGAATAAAAGACTTATTTGATAATATGTTTTTTTATCAACTATTCTAAAAAATTAATAAACATAAAAGTGTTTTTCAAAGTAAAAAAATAAGAACAATTTTTAGATGCTTTGTTTTGTTTCTAAAAATTGATTTTATTAATAGCAAAACTGTAATTTTGCAAAAGAGGGATTTAGGTAGGGTTGTGGATTGGGTTTGAATAAGATTTAGGACTCAACCCAACTATTTAGTAACTAGTTGAGTTAGTTTTTTTTAAATAACATTTTATGGAGAAAAATAAAAATTAATATTTAAAATGAGAAAGATGAAATGAAAAAATTATGATTTGAAATGAAAAATAATTAAAATTTAGATAAAATTCATATTTTAAAGATTTTTCATGAATAAAATTTATTATAAATAAACAAATAATATTTAAAACACATACGTGCTCGCACACATATACTTATATACCAAACAAGTAACATACACTTGCACACATACACGTATGCACCTTTATGCAAAAATACAAATACATATATAATGAATTTGTAATATTCCTGTATGTACACATGCATGCATACTACACGCATAGACATATATGTATATATATATATATACACACACACTAAACATGTAACACAAACAAATGTATATAACTAATATGTAGCATAAACGTGCACACACACCCGTATGCCACTACAAAAAAAAAAAACTATATTAACGATGGATACATAACCACGGTTATAATAATCGTGGTTAAAATGAGACTTAACCACGGTTATTATAACTGTGGTTAGGGCATAACGGTAACCATAAGTAAAATATAACCATGGCCAAATTACAGCTTAACCACTGTTATTATAGCCATGGTTAAGGTAGAACATTAACCACAGGTAAAAATAACTGTGGCCGAATTACGGCTTAACCACAGTTAATGGTTAACTGTGGTTAAGACGATAATGGGCTTAGTTATGATTTTCAATTATCTATAGGTAAGACTTGGCATAACCATTGTTACTTTATTAACCATGGTTATGCCATGGCCTAATTATGGTTATAGCCTAATCGTGGTTAGGCCTCATAATCTGCGGCCATAAATACCCTTCACCCACCCTTGTGACGTTGATAGCCCTCTTGCATTGTGTTTTGTCCTCCTTCATACGAAGTTTTAGCTGTCAATTTCTAGCCATTCCACCTTCTCACCGTCGAGCCAACGCCTCCTTCTCCCCACCGACAAGGTAATAGTTCTTGAACGCTATTCCCTTTTTTCTTTTTATTCTTCTTTGTTCATTTGACACTTTCATTATTTCTAGCCCTTGTTGCTAGCCAACCTATTGTTTGCCTAGCGAGCTTTAGCTACTGCACCTCCTGCCAGCCACTGTTGCCGGCCATCCCATCGTCGGTGAGTTATTTATTAGTTGTTTTAGCCAAAAATTAAAAATAATGAAAATTATTTTTTGTAAAAAATTTATGTTAATTTTGTTAAACTATTCCAGAGTTAGAAGTTTGCTGGATATTTAAAATGGAAGTATTGACTTGTTCATTATTGTGGGATCATATTTTGTTAAACTATTTAAATACCTTTGATTTAAAAATCCTAAAATGGGATCAAATTTTGCTCTAGTGCAAAATATTGTGTTCATTTTTTTAGAGAATTAGATTTAAATACTTTCTGCTTCTTGTCATTCTCATGGTTGTCCAGTGCTCTACATCTTTACATAATTCATAGATTAGTTATGGTGAGGTTGATAAGGATTTAGTTACTGTGTTTTGTTTTGAGCACTTTGCTGCATATTTTGGTTTAAGGATATCTTATACACCAACAAGATGTACATTCTCTCTTTCTAATAAAGTTTCTCTTTTTATTAAAAGGAATGATGAGTTTCATATAGGAATTTGGCTAGCATTTGACTTCATAATGTTAGAAATTATATATTTTATAATTTTTTAAAAATGGTGAGCTTTCATTCTATGCTTCACTATAATTAACATATATTGGAGTTGGCCTGGATTATATATTTTATACTTGTACATGTTTATTGTTGAATTTAATTATGGTATTGACATCATAGTGATGTAAAATTTTTTTATTATGTAAATGAATAATGTTGAATTGATAAGACTTCAATTATTAAGCCTCGAAATATTTAGAGGGATTGAATAGATTCTTAAACTTTGCATTTGTCGATGGAAGTGTGGAGGGAGGAATAATTTGCTCATGTCCAAAGTATAAGTTTAAGAAATGGTAGGTTAAGGAAATTGTGCATGACCAACTAATAATTAAGCCTTTCCCACTTGGTCAAGATTTCTAGGTTAAGCATAGGAAGAGAATTATAGAAGAGTCTCATGTTGTAGAAGAACTTGAAACAAGGTCACAAATGAATGAGCTACATCTTTCTAGAGATAACCATGTACAAGATATTGTTTGTGATACATTTGGAATTTATCAAGGAAATGAAAATAGGGATGGTGTGGATAGTTCACTTCCATCATCAAACCACATGATGAATGACAATGCCAAAGAATTTGTTGATTTAATTTTAGATGACCCACAAAGCTTGTATGATGGGTGCGAAGAATCCTCCAAACTGTCTTTTCTGGTGAAGTTGTATCACATCAAGTGTTTGTGTGAAATAAGCGATAAGGCTATGTCAATGATACTGGACTTAATGACAGATGCATTTGAACTCAATACTAACAACATGTTTTGTGATTTAAATTTTAGATTCCGAGTGATCAAGAAAGTAGAAATCTAGCTATTCAACAAGTAAGCCCTTCCTAGTATTCCAGTAATATGAATGATTAGCTAGGCTGGACTTTGACTATATTAGATGTGTGTGTAGCTTCATTTTTTGTTTATATTACCTATATTTTCCATGCATATGATATTGATGGGTATATGTTGACTTAGATGTTAGAAATTTCTTACCTTTGAATGGAAGGTGTTGGCTTGTAGTTATTCTTGAAAATTAGGTACAATGTAAAACAAAAAAATGGTCAAAACTAAAAACATAATAGCAATAAAAAATAACACTAGCATCGATTATGACCACAACTTTTTAAAAATACTAACTATAAATACAACAACGATTATTGACAATTGTTGTTATGACAAACATAGCAATAAATTTTAATAACTGTCTTTAAACCTTGAAATAATGACATTTTTGTATGGTTGTTGTTAAGTCATACCATAACGGTTTTATTGTCATTTTTCATATAACTGTCATTAGACTAGTTCCTGCGGATGATTCAACAATGGATACATTAACTGTCGTTAAACCCTTTCACCATGGTTATAATTGTGGTTAAGGCCACTAAAACATTGTCATTAGGACCTCGTATTTTTGTAGTGTGCACAAATATATGCACACACACACACGTACATGCACTGACATGCATCTATATAATGAATTTGTTATATACATAAATTTATATGCGCATGTATACGCGCGCGCGTACACACACATATATACCAAATATGTAATACACAAAAAATATAACAAATATTTATCACTAATCTAAATGATAAAATTGGAATTAAATTTGTAATTAGAATTTTATGTTCTATTTTTTAGGAAAACTTTATCTTTGGGTCTCTATAGTTTATAGCAATTTTCTATTCAATCCTTATAGTTTTTTTTCTCAATTGACTCCCTATAATTTGCAACCGTGTGAAATTTGCTCCCTATTCTCATTCACTGCGGTCAATTATATGTTGAAATGGCAGACGAAGCACACAAGTGAAGTTAGGCTTGAGAGAGAGAAAATTGACAACACAGCGACCCATTAAGAGGAACCCTGCGAGCACATAGCTACGCAACTACCATTGGAAAGCAAAGCAAGGTGCTACTTGAACAATATGTTGGTTTGTTGGGCTTGGTTATAAAAACTTGGCGCGCACGCACACACACACACACACACACACACACACACACACACACACATATATATATATATATATATTATCTCTCTCTCTCTCTCTCTCTCTCTCTCTCTATATATATATATATAGTATTCCTTGAGTTTCAGAGTTGCCTATATTGTGTTTATTATTGTATAAGTTGTGCATGATTGAGGAGTGCATGTAAGGCTACATCCTAAAGGGGTATATATATTGAAGTTTAAACAAATTAAATATTGACTTAATGGAAAGATTCTCACATTGACGCCTCACTTTTCTTCAAAACCTCATGATTCTGTTCTTGTGAACACCCTATTTAAACTAATAATAAAAATAATAAATAAATAAAAATAAAAATAAAAAAGTGATAATGGTAAAGATAATAAAAAAAGAGAAGGAAAAATACAAAATGATAAAATAAAATTCAAAAAACAAGATTGAAAATTCTAAAATGAAATAAAGAAAGCAAAGGACCAAGAAGCAACATTGAAATGGAAATAAATAGATAAAATGGTAAAAATAAAATAAAATTATGAAATAAGGGAAATGAAGCTTCAGAAAAACTTACACAGTAGCTATCCATGGTTTCCTTCGGCCTGCATGCATAATATGGAAAGCTATAGCATACCCTATAGACTTCCCTCATATGGCTAGATGACAGAAGGTAGAAAGGAGAACATAACTGGGCCTTCAGAACAAAAAGAGACTTATTCCCTCAGCTAAACTGAAAGACAAGAAGGGAAGCCTACGTTGGAGGTTAGAGCGTTGACTCTTCGGTCCATCACGCTAAGAAGCTAGGGAGAGAGGTTGAGAGGGATGTGTGAGAGGCTTAGAAGACAGAGACTGAAGAGAGCCCGAAGACCCCTACCAAGACATGATAAAAGCAAGGAAGTTGAATTGAGTGAGGGGGGATAAAAAGCTTGAAGGAGAGCTCAAGTAAAAGGAGCTTGGAGAGGAGGAGAAGGTAGACTCATTTAGTCTCTTTTCTCAGACTAAAAAATAGGGGTAGACAAGGCTAAGAAAGAGAGTAGACGAAGCGGAGGAGAGAGAAAGGGTAATGGATCGAACAACATAAGAGAGAAGAGCGGACAGAGAAGGAGAAAGAGGAAGAAAACTAGGTTTAGAGGGAGAAAAAATGAAGAAGGAAAGAGAGCCAAGAGAGAAAGGGGAAGGGGAGAGAAAAGGGATCATGGTTCAAGCATCAGAGATCGAGAAGAAGCTTGGGCAACATAGAGCAACAGAGAGGAGGAGAAAAGAAGAATGGCATTGCAGTTAGGAGGCTCAGGTAAAGAAAATAATGCAGAGAGTGATGGGAGGAGACAACAAAAAATGGTCTCTACTTTCGTGAAGGAAGAACAGAGCTAAATAGAGGTGTTTCAATTGAAGAAGACTGTAGGAGAACGTTGCACATGATAGGGGAGAACTGAAGGTCCGATGAAGTGAGGATACAGGGTGAACTTCCACTCACGATATCCCTATTCTTGTTATGAGAAACAGAGGCGGGGTGCTAGGTTGAGGCAGGAAGGAAGAAGAAAACCAAAGGAAGAAAAACAAAATACCGAAAAGCTAAAGTGGTAGGGAGGGAGCAAGAGGGAAATGAGTGAAGTAGGCACTGAGATTCCCTTGTCTCCTTGACTTGAACATGAAGCAGAGCTAAGTGAGAGACGTGACTGTAAAGTGAAGCTGAACAAAAGTAAGGGAACATAACAACAAAAGGGACCACAAAAGCTCAAGAACAATGTCACTTTGGTAGCGTTACAGAACCGTTGAAAGTGTAAGCCTAGAATATTCTTTTTCTCTATCTTGTTGAGGTCATACTTTTGAATGACAAAATGAGTCGACAATAGTACTTATGTGGTGAACGAATGTTTTCTTTGCTATTAGGTTGATTTTCTAGGTTCTAATGGTTGGAGGGTGATATTAGGTTGATTTTTGTTGCATATATAACATATCTCATTTAGGGAATTTCAGGATTAATTAGTTTGAAGTGTAAGACCATGTTAATCTCGTAACTCATGTTGGCATGAATATAATTAAGTTAGAATTCCATTTTGACCCACAAACAAATTACTAGAATTGCATTGTAACTTTATCGTCATTTAAACATTTGGGGTGTAAGTGATTATAGAGTATTAGCAACCAATTTTGGGTTCACTATTAGTGAGTCTTCACATAGTATGTATGACATTAATATGGTTCTCTCCCATTTTCTTCTTTCATGGTTTGCCTTTTTTTTCTTTAATAATAATAATATTATTAAAAAAAAACGATATGCCTTAGTTAAAACTTGTTTGATAAGTGAACACCTTTTCACTTTAGCTAATATCTAAAATAAACTTGTGAATTACCTTATGAGGGACACATGTTAAAGAAGAGATAAAAAGAGATTTGGTTATCAAGTGAGGAAAAGACTTTGCATGGTTTATCATTTCTATTTTTTTGTACATGATGATTTAACAATATCATACTAATACCCACCCTATGGGGCGTGATGGTATTTCATCAATGTTGTATTTTATTTTATTTTATTATTATTTTTATTCTTATTTTAGAGTTGTGCGTTATTGTAAGTCTCCTTAAATGCTTGAAAATTCATCAGTAGAGGCTGAGTGAGATCTTTAGTCTCCTTAAGTTTTGAAATAAATAAAAGTATCTTATAAAATGATAGATTAAATGGAAGGAAAAAATTTGTGAAGACAAAGCCAAAGCTTACTTTAGAATTTCTCTTATTACTCTCCTAGACCTGCATTCCTCTACTCTTTTTTTTTTTTTTTTTCTTGGGTTAGTCTGCATTCCTCTACTCAACTTCACAACAATATACAACTAATTAATCAATTTGAATCAAAGCTTTGTGGCCTCATATGATGATTGAAGAAAAATTAGGCAAGAGAGATACAACCCAAGATGTCATTTTCAATAACAATCTATGATTGGCGTAAAGGCTCTCACTGGTTTAAGGTCAACAGGAAGATGCCATTAAAATATTTTCAATTTCAATGAGCTATCCCATTTTCAAACATTGCATCATACACCAAGTGCTATCCCATTTTCAATGAGCTAGCATTTTCAGAATATTTTAAAATATTTTGACACATCAATTTGGGATTTGACTTGGCATTATATTTGTCATATGGAATTTCACGTCAGCATTTCATAAACGGTGCTAAAGAGACTAACTAACGGCAAGGACTTGTTAAAAATTTTTAAAAAACTACAGGAACTAACTTTTAAAAAAAATATAGGGACTAATTTATAGATTCATGTAAAGTATATAGACTAAATGATTAATTTTCCCTAATAATGATATTAATAAATACTAATCAACAAATTATATTGCATCTCATTAATAATTTTTTTGGTTAATTAGTGCAATAAATAATTTTTAACCAATAAAATTAATTGGTAAGTATTTATAATTATTGTTAATTAGTGCAATTAATGATCCTAACATAATATTAGTTCATAAGAATTTATAATTATTGTTAATGTATGTAAATAAATAATCATTAATCAATGTCCTATAAGCACTCATTAGTAAAGCTTTTTTTTTTACTAATGCACATTCATATTAGATTAAGTTAGGTCAACTTAATTTGTTAAACCTAGAGCTTAGTTTAGATTTAATTTATAAATGTAACTTCAATTTTTCCCAAACCAAACCTTAAGGATTCATTATAAATTCAAAGCTATAAATTTGGCAAATCTAGTTCAAGTATTAAATATATAAGTTTGTCCATATGTTGAAGAAAATTTTAGTAGTTAAGAAGACATAAAAAATTTCTATAAATATGTAATAAAAAGTTGGGTAAAAAAAATTTAAGGATTAAAACCAATTTTAAATTTAAGAGACCAAAAGGACACTTTTGTCTAAAAGCAAGTAATCAAGTAAGGCATTCCACTAGCAAATTCATTACAAAAGAAAATCCAACATTACTACCAATTAAATTTAGGCATACATTTATTTTATTATAAAAAGGTACAAGCTACAGATGAAGGGAGAGATTCCATTCTTCTACACTTTTCCCATTTGCATCAGTTGCAATCATATATTTCCTTTTAGAAACATAGTTTAGAGCCTCCACTTTTTCTTCAAACTCTTTATCCTAAAAAAGAAGCAATCCTTCTTTTGAGGCATATCTCTTTCATCACAAATTGAAGAGTCATAGGTGATCCTAGGCCATTTTGGTGGGCTATGTCCTTGGGCTTCACCCAAAAAATGGTTCTTTACCATTTTAGAGCTAGACTTCCTCTTGCCATTATGAAGCCCAAGTGGACCCAACATTTGGGCTTGTATAGAAGACATGAGGCCTATAGCAGGAGGTATTATAGGGATCATGTCATTAAGAACACCAAATTGAACCACCAATGGAAATGTTCCATTAGTTCTAGCAAATGAAAAACCTAGATGCATGATCAATAAATTTTAGGCATCCACAATGTTATTTTTAGAACACAATCCTATACGTAACATGTAAGTTTCATTTAAATTTAAAACCACTTGTAAATTCAGCAAGTTGAAAATCAGTTTATATGAAATCAAGTGCAATATCTTTCTTTTGGACATGATCTCTAATAAAATGATGGCATATTTCTATATGTTTAGTGCGAGAGTACATTATGGGATTCTTGGTAAGATTTATTGCACTAGTATTATCACAACGGATTGGGATTTCTTTAAGGAATACCCCTAGATCCTTAAGTTATTGTTTCATCCAAAGAATTTGTGCACAACAACTACTTGCTGCAATATACTCAGCTTCAGCTATAGATAATGCCACACTATTTTGTTTCTTGCTAAACTAAGCTACAAGAGAGTTTCCAAAGAATTGGCATGTCCCACTAGTGCTTTTTCAATCTATTTTGCTTCCAGTAAAATCAGCATAAAAAATCCCATTAGAGTGCTGGAAAAACCTTTTGGATACCATAATCCCATTTGAGGTATGCCACAAAGATATATAAAAATTCTCTTTACAGCCTTGTAATGAGATTTATCTGGACAAGATTGAAAACGAGCGTCAACAATGTTCTTCTCTGAACACAATTATGTATGTAACATATATGTTTCATTTAAATTTAAAAGCACTTGTAAATTCATAAGTAAAACTAGAAACCAGTAAAGAATTTTTGTAAACCTTTAAATGACTTTTTCTTGAGTCCAACCATGTCCATGTTCCAAGTAAGGATTACTACTTTACCTTTTGATTCACAAACATTGCTTGTAAGAACACCTATAGAAATTTGGCTTGGGCTATTCATAATAACTAACCTTGCACTACTATTGGCAATAAATTTGCAAGAAGCACACGTATGATTTTGAATCCTATGACACATAGTCTCATGATGGTGTTCCCATATATGGCTCTTTAGACCCTAGATGCTTTTGCACTCTATCATAATAGGGGCAACAAAGTTTTGTTCCTTGAATAACAACCTTTCCTTTATCAAAATTCAAGGGAAAGCACATGACAGAAGGAAAATTAGAATTTTCGATCTCTCTGAATGGATTACTTTACATTGAGAAAATATGCCTACCCTTCACTGTTATTTATATTTAATATCAAGTGAAGATACATGGTATGACAATACAAATCCTAGTCATGATTTGGTTTAAAAATTTGTCCTTTAAATTTTTTCACTCAAAATCCTTACAATTAAATACAAATTCAAAGCCTTTGATTTTCATGAGGATCTTCATTATTTAATGCCCTCTCTTAATTAATGCTCATTCAGCCGTAACTTGGTTTTCTATTAGCCCAAATCAAATATTGGGATTCGATGTAAATGTAAAGCCTCTTTTGAAAACCCCGACCATTAAATGCCCTTTGCAAATTGATGCTTATAGATTGCACTAAGTCTTTAAAAATATTTTAAGCCACCTTACAAATACTGGAATGAAGTAAAGCAACCTATCAATACATACAATGCATCTGTTACAAAAATATTTTGAAGAAGAAGAAGGTATAAAAGTTGTCTTCATGGTGATCTTTTGTTTCCATGTTTAATCCACTATAGATGTTTTCCTTGTTTCACAAAATTATTTTTTTTTATTAAAGGCACAATTGTAATTTTGTAAAAGAGAGATTAAGGAAGGATAGTGGATTGGGTTTGAACATGATTTAGGATCCAACTGAATTTGTTAGTAATTGGTCAAGTCTGGTCAGTTTTTTTTTTTTAAATAACATTGTATGATAAAATAATTTTTTCAAAGAAAAATTTGGAAATTTAATATGTGAAGTGAGAGATATAAAATAAAAAAAATTATGATTTGAAATAGGAAACCACTATAATATTAGAAGAATTAGTATTTTAAAGATTTTTCCTATAGGATAAGTGTTAGAAATAAGGAAAAAAAAAAATACAAGGCCATGTTTTGAGTGGTTAAAATGCACACGTAGGCTTGCACATACAAACCTATATACCGAACAAGTAACACACATAAATGCACTAAAACACACAAATTCAAATACATATACAATGAATTTGTTACACTCACGCATATATCCAAGCATGTGCATGCACATGCATAAACAGAGCATATATATTGAACATATAACAAACACATATACATATAACTAATATGTGAAATGAATGCATATGCATGAATACATGTGCACATGCATGCACATGCCTTACACATACACGTACAAATACATATATATTGTATTTGTCACATACACCCCCATACTGTGAACACCTCATCCCAAAATAAATTTGGAACAGAAATTCATTAACTAAGAAAAATATGAAAAATAAAAAAATCTCAAAAATATAAAAAACACAATAAAAAAAATGAAAAACACAATAAAAAATAAAAAATATGAAAAACAAAATACAAAATAAAAAAATATATGAAAAAAAATACAAAATAAAAAAATACAGAAAAAAACATAATAAAAATAAAAAAATATAAAAAAGGGTCAAAAATCATAAAAAATTGCAAGACCCATACGTGCCCATGCATAACCCCACGCCATACGCACTAACACTTATGCTGCTATAACTCCCATACAAAACCCAATACCTAACTTATACTAACACCCATGCCACTGTAACCCTCCATGGGCTACCACCTATGCAAAACCCATGCTGCACTTATATCTCACTCACTATGCTACACCAATATCAAGTTAGAGTGTTTTTATTAACAACAAATGGCACACCATTCCAGCTTGTCCTGATGCCTTTGTTGTTAATGTTTTTGATGCCTTCACGACCTTATAAAAAGGAGAGGTTACTACTTGGTACTAGAGGAAAAGCTGGAGTTGGGGTGGAAGAAGAGCTTGAAATCAGAGAGCTTTTAGAGAGGAGAGAAAGTTGAAAGCTTGAAAGAGAAGAACGCTCCCTTAAAACCTCTGTTCTCATGTTCAAAAAATAAGGGGTAGGAGATAGATAAGAAGGCGACCAAGAGAGAAGACAAAGAGAACAAAAGAGAGGAAGAGACTGAGATGCACAGATTGGGAGTGGAGCTTGAAGAGAGGGGTTGCAAAGAAAAAGAAGGAACAAATAGGAGAATGGAAAGAAACTGAGATGGAGCTTAAAAAAGGTAGACAAGAGAGAAATCAAGAAAGAGAGAGTGAAAGCTTAAACAAAAAAAGAGAGGGTGTGAACGGAGGAGAAACAAGAGGAGATGGAGGAGAAGAGAGACATGGAAACATCTCTATTTTAACTCCCCAAAATAGGGACAAATAGGGACCAATGGAATGTTATGTGTGTATTAAACGAAGGAAGGAAATAGAAACCAAAGAAACAAAAAGGCTTTGTGTTGTGGTGTAAAGAATAGCCGAAGCAACCTAATGATACTAGAGGGAAAGGAACACTCAAAATAAGGCTTTGGATAGTGCAGAAGGAGGTGAGTTATTCGTGTTCATTCCTTGGAATTTTATTGGCTCAAAACTGTTTAATGATGTTTAGATGCTCTGCTATCTTTTTCTCATTCGGTTAGTTTATAACTTACAAGTTAGTTGGATACTGCGTTATGAAAGTACCATGTGCTAGGAGATCCATTCCTGAGAGGATAACTATCATGCTTGATGAGAATGTTAATGCAACGTATTACTAAATGCATTTGGCTACAAAACAAAATGCTGTTTCCTTCACCCTAGGTTAAGTTTCATGGAAAGGTGTATCATGAAGTTAGGCTTTAAACTATGTGAATGTCTTTTCTTACATGCTAGGAAGCCACGTGAAAGGAGTGATGAATAGTATCAAGAAGGTGATTTAATAAAAGAGAGGACTTGACCCACATCATGTTTCATAGTTATTCAGACCTACAACTATTTATATATATATATATATATATATACACACACACACACACACACACACACACACACACCGTTTCCATTACTTTATGGTATGAGGACGTGTTACTCAAAGAAGGATGATGGCTTTGTTGGTGATCTTTAGTCATTTACTAAACCATAAGATTCCTATTGATCATCTATTATGCGTCATGTAAGATCTTTTTATTTTATTTATTTTTTTTTTCAAAATTCTTTTTAGAATGCTGGATAAATAGATAAAAAAAATAATTTTTAAGTTATTAAATTATTTATTCTGGCCTTACTTTTTTTATTTAGATTGGTCATGTGAGATTATAGGTCTTTTCAGGCGTTTAAAAAAAAACAGATAGAAGCTACGTGAGATCCTTTGTCTCCTTAAGTCTGAAAATTATATATGATTTTTTTATTGATGATAAACAAATAAATAAAATAATTTTAAAATTGCAAGATTGTTTTCCTTAATTCACCTTTTGATTTATTATTATTATTTTTAGTTATTTATTATTATTATTATTATTATTTTGGAGTTGCCTTGTGAGATCATTATTCCCCATAGGCACTCAAAAGTGAACTAGAGGCCACAAGAGATCTTTAGTCTCCTCAGGTTTTGATAGTATTTGTTTTTTCAAAAATACAAAAGTAGAACAATTCCAAAAATAAAAAAGGTAGTTTATCTTGCCTATTATTTGTAATAAAAATCCTAAAAAATTAATTTCACTTTTATAATTAAATCCAAAAAAACAAAATAAAAATTGAAAAGAGAAAAATGAAAGGAGTAAGGGAGTGATATTAAATTGGTTTTATAAATTAAAACACATCAACTAAATCTCAAATCTCGTTTTGTTTACAAAAACCTATTTGATTTCAACTATCTTGTTCTTTTCATAAAAATAAAAGTCACCAACCAATAGACATGCATCTTTAAATGAACTACATGGACTTTGATTCCTATTGCAGGGTACGTAGGTCCTAAGCTATGATCCTTGGTCAAGTCCGCCTTTGAAAATATTTCATTTTCTTAATTTTTTATTATTCTTTTTTTCTTGTTTGGCATGTGATTGATAAGAGTAATTGAAATTTAAATCAAGGCCATACGTGTTTTACTTAATCAACTTTGGGTAATCATTCTTAAGGATGAATACTGTGGGCTACCTAACACCTTCCTCGTGCATAATTGACTCTTGAACTTGATTTCTGGTTCACAGACCATCTTATTTTACAAAATGGTTTTCCAAAATATATCCTTTAAAAATTTTAGTGTCGACTCCTAAATTTTGGTTTTCATTTATCTAAGTGAAAATTAAAATTATTCGTTTCTCACGCCTTGCGGTTATATATCAAGTGTGACATTCACGCAGGAACATGCACAATATATATTGAACATGTAATACATGCAAATAAACATAAAAATTTTCTTCTTTCATCTAAATAATAAAATTTGAAATTAATTTGGAATTACCATTTTAGGTTTTAATCTTTTTCCTGGCCCAAACAAAAAATGTTTAAATTTTAAATTAATTTTAATTTTAATGGAATCTAAATTGGATTAATACATCCACATTCTAAATTAATTCTTAAATAGAGTCTTAATGTTTTTACAACTTGTTTTGGAATTATTTTTCTAAACAATTTTTATGTTTGAGTGTCTTTCTAAAAACAAAGGATTTCAACATTTTTTTTTTTAAAGCTCTTTAGTAACACAAATTTCCAAAACTATTTTACAAAGATAAAAACAAAAAAATATAATCGAAGAAGCCTTTAGCTTTAGTGATTTTGTAATAAAGATGCCATTATGGCAAGGAAGTGCAAATATGTTAAGCCTATTTGCTAAGGATAAAGGTTTTGATGATAAAAAAATCAAAAAGAAAAGTTTTTTAATGTATTATTTAGGTTCTAGATGTTTTCAGTGTATATACATATCTTAGAAACCTTTGTAAATGATATTGAGTTGATAGAGATCATGTAAAATGACTATAGAATTGATTTTAGGTCCTAAAGGTTGAGAAAAAGCTGATTTGGTGAACTTTGGAAGTCCCCAATCGGCTGGCCACAAGTCAACAATCGACTAACTACCTTGCTAGCCAGTTGGCAAGCCTTGTCTAGTCGAATGGGAGCTTTTTGTGAGTGAACAGTTAACAAACCACTAGTCAACAGTTGATTGGTCACATCCTGAGAAGTCCCCAGTCTACAGCCAGCTTGAGCCTTGATTCACTGGGCACTCTTTGTGAGTGAATAGTTGGCTGGTCACTAGCCAATAGTCAACTAGTCACTTTCTGAAAGGCACCGGTTAGCTACCAGCTAGAGCCTTGATTGAATGGGAGCTCTCTGTGAGATTGCAGTCGACTGGCCCCTTGCTAGCATTCAACTAGTCACACCTAGATCAATCATCAGTTTGTTGCTAGCCTTGTGACCTTTGATTAGGAGCTCTATATGAGTGGCCAGTTGATTGGTCAAGGGTGAAAAATCGACTATTGGGGTCTAGAATTTAAAAATAGTGAGAAGGAAATCAAGAGCAGTCGGCTGGTTGGTGGTGAATAGTCAATTGGTTGATGACAGACAAGCTATAGCGGATTTATAATGGCTATATTTTGAAAAACTCTAATTTTCCAATGACTCCTAATATATTTATTGGACCTCAATCTACATAAACTCGACATGGGGACTTTGAAATGGCTGGAAAAACATTCAAGAGTGATTATATCACAAGTTACTATCTTCATATTAGCTCTTTATCATATTAGTGCTTCATTTTATCATTTATTCTGTTCCAAAGAGTTAATTATCTATAATTTTTTCTTTTATATGAGAGAGAAGCTCAAGGAGGTTCCTTAAGAGAGACAAGCTAAGAGAGAGCATTGGTTTAGAGGGAGTATATCCCTGAGAGTGTTCAAGGAGGTTCCTTGAAGGTGTCAAGCAGTGATAGTATAGGAACTAGAAGAGGTTCTTCTGGGTGTTGTACTGATTTATTGAGATAGTGAGAAATCCTAAAAGGTTACTTGATGACTGGACGTAGGCTTGTGTAGAAGCCAAACCAGGACAAACCTTTGTGTCTACTCTTTTCCCTTACACTCTTTATAGTCCATATTTATCTTTGATTGTTTTACTTCAGTTTTGAAAGAGAGTTTTTTAGTAAAATTTTTATAAAACCCAATTCACCCCCTTCTTGGATTCCAACCTTGCTCAATAAACAGTGTCTGAGCTTAAGCACTTGTTTGAATGACTTAACCGTCTCAAGAGCATTAATGGCTAGATTTGGTGACAATGTTTTGCTTGAAAGGTTGTCTAGTACAAAACCTTTTGGTTTCAATGGTGAAAATTTCACTTACTAGAAACTATGGATAAGAATTTTCTTTGAAACTATTGACATTGACCTTTGGGATGTAATTGAGGAAGGTCCATATGTGCCTATGAAAGAAGATGAAGGCATTAAACCCAAAAGTGAATGTAATGAAATAGAAAGAAGAAAAGTTTTACTAAATAACAAAGCCAAACTCATTCTCACTAGTGCACTAAGTCAAGAAGAATACTTCAAAGTCTCAAATTGTCAAAGTGCCAAAGAGATATGGAAGGCTTTAGAAATAGCTCATGAAGGAACCTTTAGTGTAAAAGGGTCTAGGATTTATAATCTCACACATCAATATGAATTATTCAAAATGAATCATAGAGAAACAATAAAGAAATGCAAATTTGTTTTACTCATATTATGAATCATTTGACAGCTTTAGGGAGGACATACTCACAAACAGATCAAGCTTTCATGATCATAAAGGCACTTCCCATGGAATGAGAACCCAAAGTGACAGCAATTGAGGAAGCAAATGGGCCATCAGTAAAATTAGTTGCTACTCTTTTTGGAAACCTTTAAGAGCATGAACCCAAGCTGAAGTAGCTCCTTGAAGAACAAGATAAGAAGAAGAAGGATCTTGCTTTTAATCATTTTCAATGTATCCAGATGAAGAAGATTGTAATGATAACTCTCTAGGTTAAATTGATGAAGAAACTCTTAGTTTCTTTGTTAAGAAATTTGAGAAATTTTTCAATAGTAGAAGAATTAGTGGAAGAAAACTAACTAGAAAAGGTCAAGAAGCCAAAGAACTTCCTATATGTTATGAATGCAGGAAACTTAGACATTTCAAATGGGAATATTCTCCATATATGAGAAAATATGACAATATAGACAAGAAGAAAGGAAAAGAAAAGAAGTAGGCATGCCAATAAGCTATTTGGGGAGAAAGTGATGAAGATTTAGATGATGAAGAAAATGAAGAAGCCAACCTATACCTTATAGCTAATGAATATAAGGTAAGTTCTCTTCCTTCTTATGAAGAACTGTAAGATGCTTTTAATGGATTGCATAATGAATTTCTTTGGATAGGAAGAACTTTAAAATTTTCAAAAAGGAAAATTCTATCTCTAGAAGACAATCGTGAATGGAGAAAGAAGAGAATAAGTCATTACTCCAGATAAAGGCTTTTTTGGATAAACAAATTAAAACAATAGAGCTTGACTTTATTAGCCTAAAAAATGAATACCATTCTCTAAAAAATAAATTTTTTTGTAATTGTGAAATTTTGAAAAATGAAAAGAAAGATTTACTGAACACTCTTGCAAAATTCACTAAAGGAAAAGATAATTTAAACATTTTTCTTAGAAAACAAAGATGTGTTTTTGATAAGGCAGGTGTTGGATATAATCATAAGAAGAGACAAAAATATTATAGGAATTTCTTTGTTCCAGTAGTCATGTCTAGCACTCCATTCATCACATGCTTTTATTGTGGTAAAAAGGGATATGGATTATATACTTACCCCTTCAGAAAGAATAAAATTCTAAAAGGAAGGAAGGTATGGGTTCCTAAGGGAACAACTAATATTCAAGAACCTAACAAGAATTTGGGTACCTAAGAATAAAACTTAATGCTTTTGCTGGTGTGTATGAAGGCTACTGGAACAAAGTGGTACTTGGATAGTGGATGCTCTAAACATATGACTGGAGGTAAATCCAAGTTTATTTCCTTTTAACCAAAGAATGGAGGAAATGTCACTTTTAGAGATTGTGGACAAGGAAAAATCACTGGTATTGGAAAAGTTGGTAAGAACTCTTCCACCTTCATTGAAAATGTGCTTCTTGTTGAAGGTTTAAATCATAATCTTCTTAGAATTAGTTAATTATATGATAAAACCAATAGAGTTATATTTGATTCAAAACACTATCTGGTTGAAAATTTAGATGAGAAGAGAACCATATTAATAGGACATAGAATAAACAATGTATATGTTATTGATTTAGATGATGTTCTTTCTAACAATTCAAAATGTTTAATAAGTGTCAATGATGATAGCTAGTTATGGCATAGAAGGCTTGCTCATTAAAAGCTTGCTAAGAAAGACCTTGTAATTTGATTACCTAAATTAAAATTTGATGGAAATAGACTTTGCGATGTATGTCAGAAGGGAAAATAGATTAAAAGTACCTTTAAGGCAAAATGAATTATCTTCACTACTAGACCACTACAATTACTTCACATAGATCTCTTTGGACTTTTTAAGACTATAAGTCTTGGAGGAAATTATTATGTATTAGTAATTGTAGATGATTTCTCTAGATTCATTTTGGACACTTTTCTTATTTCACAAGAATCCAACATTTAAATCTTTTCTAAAACTAGCAAAGTTTATTCAAAATTAACAAGGCATGACCATTGTGAGAATAAGAAGTGATCGTGGTGGAGAATTTGAAAATAACTTATTTATGGAGCTCTTTGATGATAATAGAATTCATCATAATTTCTCTGTACCAAGAACTCCTTAACAAAATTGTTGTAGAAAGGAAGAATATAACTTTAAAGGAAATGACTAGAACCATGTTAATGAAAGAAATCTTCCTAATTATTTTTAGGCTAATACTGTAAATACTGCATGTTATGTTATGAATAGAGTAATGATTAGGTCCATATTGAAAAGAACTCCATATGAGTTATACAAAGGAAGAAAGCCTAACATTTGCCATCTACATATATTTGGTTGTAAGTGCTTTTGCTCAATAATGGAAAAGACAATTTGGGTAAATTTGATGCAAAGTTTGATGAGGCAAAGTTTGATGAGGTAAATTTGATGCAAAGTTTAAAGTATATACCTAAAGAACTATAATTGTGGAAGAATCTATACATGTAAATTTTGATGAGACTAATCCTCTTGAGCCAAGAAAGGTATCCTATAAGGAAAGTGCAGTTAAGTAACAAACAGCTCAAGAGATTAAGAATGAAAGTAAGTCCATCAAGATAGATGAACAACCTTTCTTGCATGAAGAATTTGATCAAGAAATGAAGGAAGAAGTCACCTATAATCTCCTAAGAGCATGGAGCTACAAGAAGGATCATCCACCTGAACAAATAATTGGTGATGTCACCAAAGGGATAACAATTCGAAACTCACTTAGAAATATCTGTAATCATCGAGCATTTTTATCTCAAATAGAACCAAATGGAATTGATAAAGTCTTGAAAGATGAATATTAGGTTTTAGCTAGCTATGCAAGAAGTCAAGTACGAAAACTTGTCCTTAGACCCAATAATCATCCAATAATTGGCAGTAAATGGGTTTTCAGAAACAAGCTTGATAAATTTGGAATTGTTACTAGAAATAAGGCTAGGTTGGTTGTAAAAGGGTACAATCAAGAAGAAGGAATTGATTATGATGAAACCTTTACTCCAGTAGCTAGATTAGAAAAAATTCATATGCTACTAGCCTTTACATGTATAAATGACTTTAAGTTGTATTAAATGGATGTCAAGAGTGCCTTTCTTAATAGATACATAATGGATGAAGTATATGTTGAACAACCTTTAGCTTTTGAGGTTGAAAATCTTCCAAATCATGTATTCAAATTAAGAAAAGCATTATATGGTCTTAAACAAGCACTTAGAGCATGGTATGAAAGACTGGGTACATTTCTCATTCAAAATAATTTCTCTAGAGGC
Source organism: Delonix regia (assembly GCA_037074485.1). Classification (NCBI taxonomy): domain Eukaryota; kingdom Viridiplantae; phylum Streptophyta; class Magnoliopsida; order Fabales; family Fabaceae; genus Delonix; species Delonix regia. The sequence goes on along the minus strand of CM073460.1, from coordinate 1,331,038 downwards.
AAATTTGATACAAATTTATTCTTTAAAAAGAAAAAGCATGATATTCTAGTTGTTCAAATTTATGTGGATGATATTATATTTGGTGCTATTAGTAAAACTCTATGCAAAAAGTTTGCTGAAATAATGAAGGGAGAATTTGAAATGTCTATAATGGGGGAGCTTACATTCTTCTTGAGTCTTCAAATCAAGCAACAAGCAAATGGAACTTTCATAAATCAATCTAAATATGTTAAATGATTACTCAAGAAATTTGGATTTGAAAATATCAAAACAAAGCATACTCTAATGGGATCAATTGTAAAGATGGATGTTGATGAAAAAGGGTAACCTTATGACATTTTGAAATACAAAGGTATAATTAGATTCTTTCTATATTTAACTACAAGTTGACCAGACATTATGTTTAGTGTATGCATTTGTGCCTGATTCCAAACTTGTCCTAAACAATTTCATTACTTAGCAGTAAAGAGAATTTTTAAATATATTATAGGCACAATACAAATGATTATGTGGTATATTGGTATCCAAAAGGATCCACTAATACTTTTGTTGGATATTCAGATGCTGATTCTGTCGGTTGTAAGATTGACAAAAAAAGCACTAGTGAAACATGCTAATTCTTTGAAAATTCACTTGTTTCTTGGTTTAGTAAGAAACAAAATAATGTAGCATTATCCACTGCTGAAGCTAATTATGTAATAGCTGGTAATCGTTAAACCCAAATCCTTTCGATGGAGTAACAACTAAAGGATCTTGGTATATATCTTAAAGAGATTCCAATCAAATGCAACAATACTAGTGCTATTAATCTTACCAAAAATCCCATTATGCATTCAAGGTCTAAACATGTAGAAACCAAGCATCACTTCATTAGGGATCTGAAAGAAAGATATTAGCCATGAGTTTATCAAAATTGAATTTCAACTTGTTGATATCTTTACTAAACCTCTTTCTACTGAAAGATTTTGTTTTATAAGAGGTAAACTTGGAATGGTAAATCGTAATATGCTATAAAAATATAAATTTACTTGTTTCACCATTTTCTTGAAGAGAATATTCACTAGCTTAAGCATCAGAGTTTTGAATCTATTTTGTAGGATGTTTATGATGATCTCTTGTGATTTCTACTTATTTGATATTATATGAATTAATGCATGTGTCTAGATTGCATCATAGTAGAATACCCTATAGAAATTAGGATAGTTGGCCTAAAATTCATCAATTGGTCACATTTTACAATGACCAGTTAACTGCCAAGGAGTGGCTAGTTGACTGGTGAAGGTTTTAAGAGTGACCAGCAGCTCAGAGAAGCGAGGAGTAATTAATTGAGGACTTTTTGTAAAGGAGCAGTCGACTGCGATGGAATGGCCAGTTGACTGGGCACCTTATATAACTTGACAGTTGATTGATGCTAAGTGACTAGTCGACCAGGAGGTTCTAGAAAGCAACCCTATGAAAAATAGAGGTCGACAGTTGATTGCTCACAAGTGACCAGTCGATTGGTCAATGCCAGAGAGCAATACTATGTAAAATTAGGGCCTACAGTTGATTGCTTACTAGTGACCAGTCGACTGATCGATGATAGAACTTGTTATTAAGAGTAGTAAAAAACTTAAAAACTTATAACTTTCTCCATTTTTACTAGCCAATTGCTCATCCCTTTTCTTGCTTTCCAATATTTTGCCTAAATCCTCATAAAATCTTGGTGATTTTGTTTCTAAATCACTCAAAATCTCTGATTACACCCTTCAATTTAGGGTTTCACCGATTTAAAAGGGGGTTTTTTGCTCTTCACCTCTCACATCCAAAATTCTTGAATGCCTCTTGAGTTTCTTGAACCTCCACTTTCATCCATGGCTCAAAGATCAACCTCAAAGTGTGTAAGGGTCAAGAATCTGACTATTAGGTCCTCCTCCTCTTTTCTCTTCAACGGTATAGGAAATTGCATTCATTGAAAACTTTCAACAAAGAGGAGTTCTTCTAAGTAGTTGTATGCACTTTCCAGTGCCTCATGAAGAAGGATTTACCCTTTTGAATTTTTTTTCCAATGCTGGGTTGGATCACTTACTGAGTTTTAAGCTTGATTATTGCTATCAGGGCATTTTATTCTAACCTTACCTATAATCCCACTACCTATCTCATCACCATAGAGATTAGAGGCACAAGAATTGTATTTGGTGAAGAAGCACTACCTGAAATTCTCAATCTTCCTTTTCTTACTGGCCATTATTTCATTGATCATTCTAACTCCCTCAAGATTATGTTAAGGTGCAACAAATTGGAGGCCATGAATAGGATTAGTGAAGTTGCCATTGACAACCCCAATGCTCCTATCAATGTTAATGACTTATCTTTAGAGAATCGGCTACTGCACTACATAATTGCTCACTGTTTAATCAATAAGTCAAACAACTTTGCCTATTTGAGTGAGCCTAAACTCTTTATGATGAAGTGCATATTGGAAGGAGATAGCTTCAGACTTACCTGGCTGATCACTCAGAGAATGGCAACATGTAAGAAGAAGAAATCCTCTCCTCTGCCATATGGGACCATCATTACAACCATTCTTTGCCATCACAACATATCTCCATTTAAGGATGATATGGACTCCCCTCTGCAGATTGGATGGAACAATATACAATGCATGGGGTTCATTAAAACTCCATAGAGCCAATAGGTAAGGAAAGTCCTTTGAATACCTAGGCCTTAACCTGCTTCAGATGCTGATATTCCTCCTCCTCCTCCTCTTACATATAATGTTACTGAACAAGGAGGTCCCTCTGCTCCTATGCCATCATCTCCTTATACTCCTATGCCTCTATCTCCATTAGCTCTTACTGCACCAAGTTACACCCCGGCTCATCCTGAGTCTATGGTTATTCCTAAGCCTATCCTTTTTGCTGAGATTCACGCGATGCATTAGAAAATGGACTCCTATAGTCTCCAGATACAGAACTTTCAAGAGACATTGGAAGACATGAATGCTAGGTTAGAGCATATCGAGACATATCATAAATAGCATTTCAATTTCTTAAGAGCCTAGGAGTTTTAGCAGTATAGGCATTGTTTTCCTTATTTTTGATGTGACAAAGGGGAAGAGAAATTAAAAGTTAGGTGTTTAGAGTTTAAAGAGTTTTATGATTTCATTGAACTTAATCTCTTTGATTTTTTGTGGGATTTGGTATTTCCTTGATTAAACTTTATGATATTTGCTTCAGTTGTGTTGAATTTGATATAAGTAGTAATTTTAGTTATATGATTGGTTGATATCTGTTTCTATCATCTATAACATGATTGAAACCAAAAGAAACTAGAAGAAGTGAAAAGTTAAAAACAACGTGATCATATCCAAACTTTAACAAAACAAAGAATCGTGGAAGCATACTATCTTGAAAACTTTTTTCTTGTGGAGCACTAATAATTACAGGTTTGTCATCATTAAAAAAGGGGAGATTGTTGAGCCCATTTATGAAGATCAAGGTTTTGATGATAATAAGCTCAAGAAAAAAAGTTTTTCAATGTGTCATTTAGATTCTAGATATTTTCAGTGTATATACATATCTTAGGAACCTTAGTAAATGATATTGAGTTGGTTAGGATCATGTAAAATGAGTATAGAATTGATTTCATTCTTAAAGGTTGAGAAAAAGCTAATTTGGGGAACTCTAGAAGTCGTTAGTCGATTGGCCACAAGCCAGCAGTTGACTAGCCACCTTGCCAGCTAACTGCTAGGCCTTGTCTAGTTGAATGAGAGCTTTTTGTTAGTGACTAGCTGACTACCAATTAGCCAACAGTCGACTGATCACCTCTTAAGAAGTCCTTAGTTTGCTGCTAGTTTGAGCCTTGATCAACTGGACTCTCTCTATGAGTGAACAATCGACTGGTCAAGGGTGAACAGTCAACTATCGAGGTCTAGAACTTGAAAATTTTGAGAGGGAAAGAAGGAATAGTTGACTGGTTAGTGGTGAACAGTCAACTGGTTGATGGCAAACAAGCCATAGTGGATTTATAACAGCAATATTTTGAAAACTCTGATTGTCCAATCACTCTCAACGGATCTATTGGACCTCGAACTATATAAACTCGACTTAAGGACTCTGAAATGGCAAGAAAAACATTCAAGAATGATTATATCATAAGTTTCTATCTTCATATCATCTCTTTATCATATTAGTGCTTCATTGTATTATCTATTCTATTTCAGAGAGTTTATAATATGTAATTCTTTCTTTCATTTAAGAGAGAAGCTCAAGGAGGTTCCTTGAGAGAGTCAAGTTAAGAGAGAGCTTGGGTCTAGGGAGAGTAAATCCCTGGGAGTGTTCAAGAAGGTTTCTTGAAGGTGTCAAACTGTGAGAGCTTGGGAATTAAGAGAGGTTCTCTGAGTGTTGTATTGATTTATTAAGATAGTAAAAAATTCCAAGAGGTTTCTTGGGGACTAGATGTAGGCTTGAGTAGAAGTTGAACTAGGATAAATCTCTATGTCTATTCTTCTCCCTTCCTCTCTTTACATTCTGCATTTAACTTTGTGTTTATTCTTCTACCTTCCTATAGGATAAGTGTTATAAATATAATAAAATAAGAATAATAATAAATAATATAAGGACAAGTTTCAAATGGTTAAAACTCACACGCGGGCTTGCACATACATACCTATATACCGAACATGTAACACATATACATGCACCAAAACACTCAAATTCAAATACATATATAATGACTTTGTTTCATTCACGCATATATCCAAGCATGCGCATGCACATGCACACACAGAGCATATATACTAAACATGTAACAAACACAAACACATATAACTAATATGTAAAATAAATACATACGTACAAATACATGTTCACATGCATGCACATGCAATTACACACAAAAGTACAAAGACATATATATTTTATTTGTTACATACACACACATACACATACATGTGCATTCATGTAGGAACACATACAATATATATTGAACTTGTAATACATACAAATAAAAATAATTTTTTTCCTTTTGTCCGAGTAATTTAATTTGAAATTAATTTGGAATTACCATGTTAGGTTCTAATCTTTTTCCAGGCCCAAACCTAATATTTTAAATTTTAATGGAATCTAAATTGGAATAATACATACATATTCTAAATTAATTCTTTGTGCCAAATATAGTCTTTGTCTTTTTACAACCAGTTTTGGAATTATTTTTCTAAACAATTTTTATGCTTGCGCGTCTTTCTAAAAATGAAGGACTTAAACTTATTTTTTATTTTTAAAAGCTCTTCAGAAAAACAAATTTCCAAAACTATTCTAAGAACATAAAACCAAAAAATAGAATCAAAGAAGCTCATAGCTGCAATGATTTTGTAATAAAGATGCCATTATGGAAAGGAAGTGCAAATATAGATTGGCAGCTCTACCTCTAACAATATCACTCAAACTTGGACTCATGTTAGGTTCGACAATTAATTTATCATATATTTTATGTCAAGGTTTTGCTAATGAGTATCCATACAATATAGGTCAACGATTACATTTTACTCTCATTAATAATAATAATAATAATAATAATAATAATTGCTAATTAACAATTTTAATTGCATCTCATTAATAATTTTTTTATATGTGCAATAAATAATCTTTAAGCTATAAAACTAGTCAATAAGTATTTATAGTTATTGTTTACTGGTGCAATAAACGATCCATAGCTAATATATTAGTTAATATGAATTTAATATTATTTTTAATATATGTGATATATAATCCATAACAAGTGCGTTAAAAACACTCATTAGCAAAACATTTTTCTTTTAATAATGCATATTCAAGTAAGGTCAACTTAATTTGTTAGATAAAGAGCTTCGGTTAGACTTAATTTACAAATGTACCATAAATGTTACACAAACCGAACTTTGAGGATTCATTATAAACTCGTACCCATAATTATGACAAATATTACTCAAGTATTCAATATGTAAGTTTATCCATATGTTGAAGACAACATTCATAGTTAAAAGGACAATTTTTTTTTTTTTTATAAATATGTATGTAAAAATTGTCTAAAAAAAATTTAAGGATTAAAGCCAACTTTGAATTTAGGAGATCAAAAGGATACTTTTGTCTAAAAGCAAGAAGTCAAGTAAGGCATTCCATTATCAAATTCATTACAAAAGAAAATCCAACATCATTACCAATTAAATCTAAAGACACATTTATTTCATGAAAAAATGGTCCGAGCTACAAATGAAGCAATTGATCCAATTCATCTACACTACTCCTATTTGCATCAATTGCAATCACACCTTTCCTATCAGAAACAAAGTTTAGAGCTTCCTTCTTTTGTTCAAATTCTTTATCCTTAAAAGAAGCAACTCTTTGTTGCGACGTCTTTCAACACAATTTGCAGAGTCATAGGTGATCCTAGACTTTTTAGGGGGGCTATGTCCTTGGGCTTCACCCAAGAAATGGTTCTTCACCATTTCAGAGCTAGACTTCCTCTTGCCATTATGATGCCCAAGTGTATCCATCATTTTAGCTTGAACTGACGATATAAGGCCTATAGCTAGAGGCATCTTGGGGATCATGTCATTAAGAATGCTAGATTGAACCACTGTTGGTAGCGTTACATTGGTATTTCTAACAAATGAAAAACCTGGATGCATGATCAATGAATTTTGGGCATCAACAGTGTTCTTCTCTGAGCACAATCCTGTATGTAACATATAAGTTTCATTTAAATTAAAAGCACTTGTAAATTCATAAGTTAAACTAGAAACCAGTAAAGAATTTTTGTAAAACTTTAAATGACTTTTTCCTGAGTCCAACCATATCCATGTACTGAGAAAGGATTACTCCTTTACCTTTTGATTCATAAACATTGCTTGTAAGAACGCCTATGGAACGCTGGCTTGGGCTATTCATAATAACAGACCTTGCACTGCTATTGGCAATGGATTTGCAAGAAGTACACGCATGATTTTGATTCCTATGACACATAGTCTCATGATGGTGTGCCCTTATATGGCTCTTCAGACCCTGGATGCTTTTGCACTCTCTACCACAATAGGGACAACAAAGGTTTGTTCCTTGAATAACAACCTTTGCTTTATCAAAATCCAAGGGAAAACTCATGATGGAAGGAAAATTAGAAATTTCGATCTCTCTGAATGGATTACTTTGCACTGAGAAAATATGCCTATCATTCATTGTTATTTATACTTAATATCAAGTAAAGATACATGATATGACAATACAAACCCTAGTCATGATTTGGTTTTAAAATTTGACCTTTAAAATTTTTCACTCAAAATCCTTAGAATTAAATACAAATTCAAAGCCTTTGATTTTCCTAAGGATCTTCAATATTTAATGCCCTCTCCTAATTAATGCTCATTCAACTGCAACTTGGTTTTATATTAGCCCAAATCAAATACTGGGATTCGATGTAATTGCAAAGCCTCTTTTAAAAACCTTGACCATTAAATGCCCTTTGAAAATTGATGCTTACCAAATGCACTAAGGGTTCAAAGATATTTTTAACCGCCTTACAAATACTGGAATGAAGTAAAGCAACCTATCAATACATACAATGTATCCGTTACAAAATTATTTTGAAAAAGAAGAAGCTATAGAAGTTGTCATCATGGAGATCTTCCGCTTCCATGTTAAATCCACTTTAGATGTTTTCCTTGTGTCAGAAAATTATTTTTTTTTATTATAGTCACAATTGCAATTTTATAAAAGAGAGATTAACGAAGGATAGTTGATTGGGTTTGAACATGATTTGGGATCCAACCTAACTTGTTAGTAACTGATCAAGTCTGGTCAATTTTTTTTTAAATAATATTTTATGATAAAATAATTTTTTCAAAGAAAAATTTGAAAATTTATTATGTGAAGTGAGAGATATATAATAAAAAAATTATGATCTGAAATTGAAAATGACTATAATATAAAATGAATTCGTATTTTAAAGAATTTTCCTATAGGATAAGTGTTAGAAATAAAATATAAAATAATAAATAATAAATAATACAAGGTTGGGTTTCGAGTGGTTAAAAAGCACACACAGGCTCGCACATATATACTTATATACCGAACATGTAACACACATACATGCACCAAAACACTCAAATTCAAATACATATATAATGACTTTGTTGCATTCACGCATATATCGAAGCATGCACATGCACATGTACACGCAGAGCATATATACCGAACATGTAATAAACACAAATATATATAATTAATATGTAAAATAAATACATATGCACAAATACATGTGCACTCACATGCACATACACTTACACACACAAGTACATATACATATATATTGTATTTGTTACATACACATGCATGTGCATTCATGTAGGAACACATACAATATATATTGAAAATGTAATACACGCAAATAAAATTAAATTTTTTTTGTTCGAATAATAAAATTTGAAATTAATTTGGAATTACCATTTTAGGTTCTAATCTATTTCTAGGCCCAAACCTAAAATTTTAAATTTTAATGGAATCTAAATTGGATTAATACATCCACATTCTAAATTAATTCTTTGCTCCAAACAGAGTCTTAATGTTTTTACAACCTATTTTGGAATTACTTTTCTAAACAATTTTTATGTTTGAGTGTCTTTCTAAAAACAAAAGATTTCAACATGTTTTTTATTTTTAAAAGCTCTTCAGCAAAACAAATTTCTAAAACTATTCTAAGAACATAAAAACAAAAAATATAATCAAAGAAGCCCTTGGCTATAGTGATTTTGTAATAAAGATGCCCTTATGGCAAGAAGTGCAAATATAAATTGGCAGCTCTACCTCTAACAATATCACTCAAACCTGGACTCAAGTTAGGTTCGACAATTAATTTATCATATATTTTATATTAAGGTTTTGCTAATGGGTATCCATACAATACAGGTCAACGATTACATTTTACACTCATTAATAATAATAATAATAATAATAATAATAATAATAATAATAATAACAAATTGCTAATTAACAATTTTAATTGTTTCTCATTAATAATTTTTTAAATTATACAATAAATAATCTCTAACCTACAAAACTAGTTGGTAAGTATTTAGTTATTGTTTATTGGTGCAATAAACGATCCATAGCTAATATATTAGTTAATATGAATTTAATATTATTTTTAATATATGTGATATATAATCCATAACAAGTGCCTTAAGAACGCTCATTAGCAAAACCTTTTTTTTTTAATAATGCATATTCATATTAGATCAAGTAAGGTCAACTTAATTTGTTGAATAATGAGCTTTGGTTAGACTTAATTTACAAATGTACCAGAAAAGCCATAATTATGGAAAATCTTACTCAAGTATTCAATATGTAAGTTTGTCCATATGTTGAAGACAACATTCATAGTTAAAAAGACAATTTATATATATATATATATATATATATATATATATGTATGTATGTAAAAATTGGCTAAAATAATTTAAGGATTAAAGCCAACTTTGAATTTAGGAGATGGAAAGGATACTCTTGTCTAAAAGCAAGAAGTCAAGTAAGGCATTCCACTATCGAATTCATTACAAAAGAAAATCCAACATCATTACCAATTAAATCTAAACACATTTATTTCATTACCAATATATATTGAACATGTATTACACGCAAATAAAAATAAAAATATTTATTTTTCTGTGGAATAATGAAATTAGAAATTAAGTTGGAATTACAATTTTAGGTTCTAATAATTTCCATGGCCCAAACCTAAAATTTTAAATTTAAATTAATTTCAATTCTAACATAATCTAAATTGGATTAATAATTCCACATTCTAAATTAATTTTTTGTGCCAAACAGAGTCTTAGTGTTTTTAGAACCTATTTTGGTATTATTTTTTAAACAATTTTTATATTTGAGTGTCTTTCTAAAAGGAAAGGTTTTAAACAAAATTTTATTTTAAAAATCTCTTCTTAAAAACAAATCTCCAAAACTATTCTAAGAACATAAAAACAAGAAATAGAATCAAAGAAGCCCTTAGTTGCAACAATTTTGTAATAAAGATGCCATTAAGGCAAGGATGTGCAAAAATAGATTGGCGGCTCTACCTTTAATAATAGCACTCAAACCTGGACTCAAGTTAGGTTCGACAATTAATTTATCATATATTTTATATTAAGATTTTGCTAATGAGTATCCTTACAATATGGGTTAACGATTACATTTTACTCTCATTAATAATAATAATAATAATAATTACAAATTAACAATTTTAATTGCATCTCATTAATAATTTTTTATTTGTGCAATAAATAATCTTTAACCTACAAAATTAGTTTGTAAGTATTTATAGTTATTGTTAATTGGGGCAATAAACAATCCTTAGCTAATATAGTAGTTAAAAAGGTTTTAATATTATTTTTAATATATGTGATATATAATCCTTAACATGTGCCTTAGGAACTCACATTAGCTTTTTTTTTTTTCTTATAATGCATATTCAATTTAGATAAAGTTAGGTCAACTTGAATTGTTAAATAAAGAGCTTTGGTTAGACTTAATTTACAAATGTACCTTAAATTTTACATAAAACGAACCATGAGGATTCATTATAGACTCGAAGCCATAATTTTGGCAAATCTTACTCAAGTATTCGATATGGTAGTTTGTCCATATGTTGAACACAACATTCATAGTTAAAAAGACATAATTTTTTTTTATATAAATATGTAACTAGAAATTGGCTAAAAAAAATTGAGGATTAAAGCCAACTTTGAATATAGAAGATGGAAAGGATACTTTTGTCTAAAAGCAAGAAATCAAGCAAGGCTTTCCACTATCAAATTCATTACAAAAGAAAATCCAACATTAATACCCATTAAATCTAGGCACACATTTATTTTATCAAAAAATGGTCCGAGCTACAGATGAGGCAAGAGATCCAATTCTCCTACACTTTTCTCATTTTCATCAATTGCAATCACATCTTTCCTTTTAGACACAAAGTTTAGAGCTTCCTCTTTCTGTCCAAACACTTTATCCCTAAAAAGAAGCAACTCTTTCCTGAGAGGCATCTGTCTTTCATCACAAATTGGAGAGTCATAAGTGATCCTAGGTCGTTTTGCTGGGCTATGTTCTTGGGCTTCACCCGAGAAATGGTTCTTCGCCATTTCTGAGCTAAACTTCCTCTTGCCATTATGAAGCCCACGTGGATCCATCATTTGAGCTCGAACTGAAGACATAAAGCCTATAGCAGGAGGCATCTTGGGGATCATGTCATTAACAACACCAGATTGAACCATTGTTGGTAGCGTTACATTGGTATCTCTAACAAATGAAAAACCTGGATGCATGATCAATGAATTTTGGGCATCAACAGTGTTCTTCTCTGAACACAATCCTGTGCGTAACATATAAGTTTCAATTAAATTTCAAAGCACTTGTAAATTCATAAGTAAAACTAGAAACAAGTAAAGTATTTTTGTAAAACTTTAAATGACTATTTCCCAAGTCCAACCATATCCATGTACTAAGAAAGGATTACTCGTGTACCTTTCGACTAAAAAACATTGCATGTAAGACCTCCTATGGAGCTTAAGCTTGGGCTATTCACAAGAACTGACCTTGCATTGCTATTGGCAATTGATTTACAAGAAGTACACGCATGATTTTGTTTCCTTTGAGACATAGTCTCTTGATGGCTAGCCCTCATATGGCTCTTCAGACCTTGAATGCTTTTGCACTCTCTATCACAATGGGGGCAACAAAGGTTTGTTTGCCGAATAATAACCTTTCCTTTATAAAAATCCAAGGGAAAACTCATGTTGGAAAGAAAAATATAATAGAATAATACTGTTATATGAAATTTTGATCGCTTTAAATGAATTACTCTACTATGAGAAAATATACATTTGTATATTGTTATTTATATCTAATTTCAAGTGAAGATACATATACGACAATAAGAATCCTAATCACGATTTGGTTTTAAAATTGAACCTTTAAATTTTTTCATACCAAATCCTTAAAATTAAATACAAATTAAAGGCATTTGATTTTTCATAAGGATCTTCAATATTTAATGCCCTCTCTTAATTAATCCTCATCCAACCGGAGCTTGGTTTTATATTAGTACAAATCAAATCTTCGGATTCGATACAAATGCAAATCCTCTTTTACAAAACTCGGACCATTAAATGCCCCTTGCAAATTGATGCTTATAAAATGCACTAAGGCTTCAAAAATATTTTTAGCCGCCTTACAAATATTGGAATGAAATAACGCAACCTATAAATACAAACTATGCATCGGTTACAAACCTATAAATACATACAATGCATCGGTTACAAAAATATTTTGAAAAAGGAGAAGCTATAGAAGTTGCCTTCATGGTGATCTTCGCTTCCTGTTTAATCCACTTTAGATGTTTTCCTTGTTTCACAAAATTATTTTTTATTAAAGGCACAATTGTAATTTTGTTAAAGAGAGATTTAGGAAGGATAATGGATTGGGTTTGAACATGATTTGGGATCCAACCTAACATGTTAGTAATTGGTCAAGTGTGGTCACTTTTTTTTAAAATAACATTTTATGGTAAAATAATTTTTTCAAAGAAAAATTGGGAAATTTAATATGTAAAGTGAAAGATATAAAATAAAAAAAATTTCAATTTGAAATAGAAAATGATTGTTACATAAAAAGAATTCATATTTTAAAGATTTTTCCTATAGAATATGTGTTAGAATCAAAATATAAATAATAAAAATAAAATAATATAGGGTTAGGTTTTGAGTGGTTAAAACGCACATACCTATATACTAAAAATGTAACACATATACATACACTGAAACACACAAATTCAAATACATATATAATGAATTTGTTACATTCACATGTATATTCAAGCATGTGCATACACATATATATCGAATATGTAACAAATGCCAATACATATAACTAATATGTAAAATAAATGCTTATGCATGCAAGTACAGAGGGATATATTGAATGTGAACACCCATCCCTAAAATAAATTAAGAATAAAAATTAATAATTAATAATTAATCAATTGATTAATTCATTAATTAAATAAATACAAAATGGGTAAATCACAAAATAAAAATTAAAAATACGAAAAAAAATAAAAAATTAAAATTAAAAATAAGATAAAAATCAAGAAATCAAAAATAAGAAAAAAAACAAAAAGTGAAAAAAATAAGAAAAAAAAAAAAAAACACCTTTTATTTTTCGGTAATGGAGCAGCAAAAATGGAAATACTCACAAATTCCCTATCCACTAGGGTCCCATATAGAAATGCTACACCCATGTTGCCTGGGAAGAAGAAAACGAATGCCAGCCCCATACCTCACCCGTGCAAAGCCTTTGCCACACCCAAGCACGCGGGTCTGGGAGAAAGGAGGTAGATGAGAGAATTTCGAGAGGGGGCATGAAAAGGGCAAGAGCCCGAGACCATAAGGGGGGATGAAGAAAACGAGCTAAACAAAAGGGAGGAAGAGATTTCAGAAAGAGCTCACTTCTCTGATCTCGGGGACGGAAGACAGTCATATAATGCAATAGGCTTGCGGCTCGGAAAAGAAAATGATGCTCGAAGTCTTTTCCCTTCGAGCCACCTGTTGCGTTGCATGCTCGTAACGTTGGGTGTGTTTGGCCCTATGACATAGACGCATGAGGAAGGCGAGATAGAAGAGTGGAAGAAGCAGAAACACTGAAAAGAGAGAGTGTGACGGAGGAGAGTTCAGGGGGAGAGCTTTTGCTGTTGGTTACCAGTAGGGGAAGTCCCCTGTTTTACGTGTGGTGACGCAGAGGAGGCTTGGGTGAGAGGGAGAGAGAGAAAACCGAAGAAGGAGGGGGTGACTGAACGTGAGTTTGATGAGGAGACAGGGAAGGAAGGGAGAAACTGAGAGAAAGACCGAGAGAGATCGAGGTAGAGAGTGAAAGAAAGTGGTGAGTGTGGAAAGGAGAGAGAGAGAGAGAGGCAGCATGTTGGAAGGGCTCTGCCACACAAGCATGAGAACAGAGCTTTTGTATGTCGGGTGAGAGGAAGAAAGAAGAGGGTGGAGACTAAGTGAAAGAGAAACCAAAATGGAGAGGCCAAGGTTGAGGAAAACCGAGAGAAAGAAAAGAGTGAGAGAGAGACGAAGAAATTAGGGACAGCAAGGAATACGAGAGGGAGATCATCCGGAAGCTGAGGGGAAAGGAGAACAACGAGAAATTAAATTGAACAAGGAGTAGGGAGGTAACCTTCTATCACTGCACAATTTCCCTTCTCTTTTCTGTCATGAACTGTGAGCGTCACTACGTGATTTCTCTTCTCTTTTCTGTCATGAATACTTGCCATACATTCTCTTTTTATTTTATGGCAACATGTTTGTCAAAATGCTGTAAACCTTTCTTCGGTAAATTGCCTCGGATTTTGATTCATTTAGGTTGCTTGATTTCATTCATCTATGCTGTTATGATTTTCTTCCTTAATTGCCATGAATTGTCAAAATACCTAGGCTACCATTATGTTGGACTAGTGGGCTATGTTCACTTATTTATTTTGCTATCAATTGATATTAAAATCTAATGTGCTCTCCCCCTCTCTTGCTATCAATCTATGCTGAAATTTATTCATGCATTCACGGTCAAATGGTGTTGAGAATCAGAGCCACGGAACCCTCCTCTTTGCTGACTATTTACGGTGAAATTTACTGATATATCAGCTGCCCAAATGGTGTTAGAATTTAGCATACCTTTTCCTCCATCATTGTTAAAAAAAAACCAAGGTGTTTTCCTCTTCATTGGTTGATGGTTTTCGCTGTTCATTGTTATGAATTGTTGTTGGAGTCTTGCTATAATTTCCCTTTTTTTTAGCTGTGAAACCGTGATGCAATCTTGATTCTATTGTTCAAATAACACTCAATGGGTGATGTGTTTTAGCTCTATTTGAATGTTAAGATGGTACAAGAATTTGAATATAAAAGCTTGGTTGACCTATTTGCTCTTACAAGATGTGTCATAAATTCGTTGATGTTGATTAAAAAAGGCTTGAGAGTGGGCTGCATAATGTCTATATTTTACCGTCAATATTGGCAGGAATTTGCTTCTTTTGTTTTGGCTATAAAGCTCCTTTTTTAATTCATCCAAAAAATAAAAATAAAAATAAAAATAAAAATCATAAATAATTACTTCTGCATTTTAAATTAACGTATGAGATCTTTAATTTTTTTCAGACGTTGAGAATTAAAAAGTAGAGACTACATGTGATCTTTAATCTCCTCAAATCTTAAAAGTTAATATTAATTTTTAAAATACAAAGACGAAACAATTCCAAAATAAAAAAAAATGTTTATTTTGCCCACTATTTGTAATAAAAAAAATTCTAATGTACTTTCCCTATATAATCTAGTCTCTTTCAAATCAAAACAAAGAAATTGTCATTTCAAAAATCCAAAAAATATTTTTCCATTATAATTGTACTTCAATTTCAAAATAAATCCTAACTTCAAAAACCCAAAGGAAAAAAAACATAATTTCAAAACCTTGAAAATATTTTTCCATTATAATTTCACTTTAATTTCAAAATAAAATTTTAACTTCAAAAATCTGGAAAAATATTTGCCTATCATCATTTCATTTAAATTTCAAAATAAATGTTAAAATTCCAAAAAAAATACAAAGAATTAAATAGAGATAAAATAAAGAGAGCAAGAGAGTGAGATTAATTAGATTTCATAAATTAAAATGCACAAACTAAATTTCAATCTCATTTAGTTTATGAAAATTTGTTTAATTTGAACTCTCATATTCTTTTCGCAAAAATTAAAAGACACTAACCAACTTCCAAACATTTCTTAGCCAAGTCTCCTATCACAAGGTACGTAGGCCCTACGCTCTGATCCTAAGTCAAGTCCGCTTTTGTAAATATTTCATTTTTCTTCCTTTATTTTAATATCTTAAATTCTTTATTTTTTTTTTCCTTTTCTTGCGTGTGATTAATAAGAGTAATTGAAATTCAAATTAAGGCCATACATGTTTTACTTAATCAACGTTGGGTAATCATTCTTAAGAACAAGTGCTATGGGGTGCCTGACACCATCCTCACTCACAACTGACTCCCAAACTTGATTTCTAGTTTGCCGACTACCTTATCAATTTAATCGACTTTCCAAGGTTTTCCTTAAAAATTTTGGCAGCAACTCCTACATTTTGGTTTTAGTTTTTTAGGCAAAAACTAAGATTATTCTTTTTTTTTTTTTTTGTCGAGTAGTTATGTTTCAATTGTGACAGTTTGGTGACTCTACTGGGAACTATTTGAAAGTCAAGCCTATTCAAGTTGATTATGCAAAAATAATATGGCCATTTTCTTTTATTTTGATTACTCTTTTAGGTGTTGTCTGCCTTTCATACTTAAATTAGATAACATGTTTTGATTCACATGCCTTATTTAGCACTTATAGACAGGTGTTTGTTTAAATGCACTTGTATGAATTTAGGATAGACAACCTATGGACAATTCATTTGTTTGTTTGTTAATTGTATATTTATTTCTATTTTGATAATAAGTTTGGTTATATGAGCAATATGTGCTAGGCTAGATAACATGTGGATTAAAACCCTAAGGTAGACGACTCTCATATATTTAATTGCCCTTTCTTGTCTAATTTGCTTAGCAAATAAGGGATTAGAAGTCTTTGGGCAAGAGGTATGATTGCTCTCTTCACAAACTTCACAAATACACATTACCTTACACATTCATTTAGGGCCGTATACTTGGGTTTGTATACGCTCTAGGTTAGTCGAAGTTTCTATTAGTTTCCATGTATGCCTTTATGCCTTCTAAGGTTACCATAAGGATTCACTCAAATTGTGACTTGTTATATGAGCCTAACCTACGTGGGATTTTCTTCCCCTTATGGTTAGGTTTGTATAGCAAGATCTCCATCCTTGTGGAGGAAGCAGTTTGAAAACCTTTTATCCCTTTAAGAAGATAGATCCACCATCTCAACGTGCATTATAATAGTCAAAACTTAGTAATTCTACCTGTTTAGTTAGCACCTAGCATACTTAGGTTTAGCATCTTTACCTTAAGGTTTCCCTGAGTTAGAACACATGAGGGTAACCTTTTTCTTTCCCTGACACATAAGATGCATACTATTATGTCATGATCAAATTTATAAGTGGGCAATTCAGTGTTGCTCCATACTGGAGTAGTTGAGGTGATATCATT
Source organism: Delonix regia (assembly GCA_037074485.1). Classification (NCBI taxonomy): domain Eukaryota; kingdom Viridiplantae; phylum Streptophyta; class Magnoliopsida; order Fabales; family Fabaceae; genus Delonix; species Delonix regia. The sequence goes on along the minus strand of CM073460.1, from coordinate 1,313,827 downwards.
GCACTATATGACACACATTAATTACAATGAAATTATGCATCAGCAAAATCATCATAACTTGTAAAGGGTTTCCAAACCTTACGGCTTCATAATCTTACATTACATAGGCATTCTCATATATGAAAAAAATTCTTTGAAAAAGGAAACCTTTAGAATGAATTATTGCTTTACAAATAAAAGATATTTCATATAAGTGAACCAAATGACTATTTAGTGCATCCTTAAGCTAAAAAAAAGGGGGGGCTTTTACTATTAACTGGGCGAAGGACCATTTCCTCTCTCAAGTTAATGGTCAATTTCTCTTTCCTATGTGATCTTGTATCTCTCGAGGAAATTATGTTTGAATTTACACTTTAGTTTAATATTGTAATGATCATGGTTGTTAGTCCACTATTAACATTGTCTCCTTCAATTTTACAATTAAATATAGTGGTTGTCATTAAATTGTTTATAGAAACAGTGCTACCCTTAGGCCATGTTTCATTGAGTCCTAAAGAGAGAACATAATGGCTTAAGGACAAGTATTAGTGATTCATCAACACATTAATGAATGTTGAGGAACAAATGATAAGAAAACTTTCTGTTGTATTATTATTATGAACTCTAACCATTTCAAATCTTTTAGCAGTGATTTATCAAAAGTGGGTTGTTAGGCATGCTTGATCAAAATGGCATAAATAGACATATTGCATAATCCAGACTTGACTGGGGTGATACTAATAGGGAAGAAGATTAAAATTAAAACAGAAATGAAATCCATGGAAACTTTAATTCAATTGAGTAAGAAACTCAAAGGAGGTCGGCTAAGAGATTTCCAAGGAGAATATGGAGATATAATAGATTTACTGACTATTCTAATCTAACCAGAGGCACTATCTACTTTAGCTTAATATTTGGATGATTCATTGAGGTGTTTTACATTTTTGACCTTCCAAATTACCCTAACTTTAGAGGAATATAAAGGATTTTTGAAAATGCTGATAGCCAAGAATGCTACAATGTACATGTACCCTAGACATTTGCCGTACTATGGCCCAGATTATGGGAGAAGGGGTTAATAAAGTACAATTTTTCAAGAAAGGGTTGACTGAAGGAATTTCATGAAAGTATATGGAAAAATAGTTGGAAGTCTTGGCTAAAAAGGGTGATTAGATCATTTTTCGAATGATCTTAGCTCTGGTTATATATGGTCTAGTTTTATTTCCATCTGCTGTAGGAATAATTAATTTGGTGGTTACTAATGTTGTTTGGATAGTAGAAAATCATCAAGTGAATCCTGTGCTAGTAATTTGGCTAAGATGTTTATGACTCTAAGCTTCTACCATTAAAAGAAGGGAGGTAAGTTAAAGTGCTGCTTACAGCTATTGACTATGTGGGTCGTTAGTAATATATATAGGAAAAGGTACCAAATTGGTGTAAGGTTTGAAACTACCTCTCACCCTATCAAGGATTACCCCAATTGTGAAAGGTTCATGTCACAAAGTCCTAATGACAAGATGAGATTAAGGAAGATGGATCAAAAAAGCTAGGAGTAACATTTCACTAAGTTGAGGGATGACTCAATTATATGGAAATTGCATAGTGAGAGTGAAGACATACTCTGTACTGTTATGGAGAGTTTCAAAATGTTGTGAGTCCCTAGGATTGCATCAATTATAATCCTTCTATTGCTCACTGCCAATTCGCATATGAACAAGATGTCCCTTCAGAGGAAGCCCTTCAAAAGATCCAATTTCACCATGACGATCCTGAGGCTAAGGAATGGAACCCACGTGTGAAAGAAGCATGGGCTAAAGTTATGCATAAAGGAAGACTTGAATTGGATAAATGAGCTATTATGACAATGAAGGAATACGAGGCATGGCTCAAGGAACGATGTAAATGAGCTAATGCTTCATTTGGACCTCATATGCCTTTGTTAAACAATAATCTAAGAGAAATGGAAGAGCACTTGGCTAAATCCATTGAGGATAAGAAATCAGAGGTAAGAGACTTGGAATAGCAAAAGGAAAAATGTTTTGAAAATAAACTACAGAGAGAATATGTCGGTATGCAAGAAGAGTTCGTCAGAGCCAAAAAAACAAAGAAAAAGAGAAATGAATGTTGAAGTTCATGAGTTAAAGGCATAAAACATAAAGCTTAAGGATGCAGTTGAGGAAGCCTAAAGGCGTGAACTACGCAATAGAGCCAAGATGTAGAAGGTCCTTAGTGAGAAAGAAGCTCTAGAAAGACAAGCTAAACATTATGCCTCCCATAATGAACTTCGACAAGAAATCAAAATGCTTACCTAACAACTTGAAAGCAAAATAAGTGAGTTGGAAACGATAAGGAGTGATAAAGCTATAATCATCCAAAACTTAGTGGAACAACTTGATCAGTAAGTTGAGATAATAAGGACCAACGAAGCTCGCTACGCAGAATGATCGGTAGAGCTAGAATAGTGGATGGATCGTTTTAAGGGGTTAGAGCACCTGGCCAACAATATAATACTTGAATTTGTCGATGCATTCAACAAGGCAAGTGGCATGACCAATCCGTTGATGACACCTCCGGTCGTATTGGAATTTTTCGCATTATGTAATCATACTTATGATGATTTAAAGGACTTGATGAATATTTAACATATTGATGAACTATGTAACAGTTGAAAAATTTAGTTAGTCTACAAAAGATTGAATGAAATTTCTATATGCTTGTATTCCTCCCTAGTCCTCATAATGCCAATAATGTGGGGATATTAATTCCCTTTTGTATATGGTTTTTCAACTTTAATCTTCTATGTGGATTTTATATTCCCCTTAGAAATCAATGGGTCCAATTATGCCAATGGTCATTATGCTAAAGCAACCTTCTTAATAAATTAACATACTAATAAAGCAACATTAATTTAAATAACTTGTTTTATTTAAACTTTCTTTTTATAACAAAAAAGTGCGAACAAAGGAAATAAAATTATGCCTTTAAAAAAGAATCTATCTAATCTGACTAAGCATCCTTCCCAAATCTATAAACTTAAGCAAGGAGCAAGCTAATGGAAAAGCATCTATCAGTCAAAAATCCTAGGGGCAAGAGTGATACAGCCATGTTGGATACTCGTATAATAACTATAGAAAACTAGATTTTTGAAATGATGAAGCTGGTGAAAGTAGCCCTTGCTGGAAAGAGCCACATTGATGTTCAAACATTAACTAGCCAATCACTACTTATGATGGAAGAAAGGGTGGGCTAACTCATCGGTATCCTAGTTGATGTAATTCCAGTACCCAACTACACGCATTAAGGGGACCTACTACCTAGGTATCCCTTGATTTGGAGGAACTTTGTTTGACTTTGAAGATTTTTGTGCCCAAAAAGTTCAAGGTACTAGATTTTGACAAATTCGATGGCAGCAATAATATGGTGTGTCACTTAAACTCATACTACATAAAGATGTCAATTTGGTTGAGGGATGAGAAATTTCTCATTAATTTTTTTCCTAAAAGCTTGTATGGATTAGCTTTGTAGTGGTATATGTAGTTAGACTGGTAAAAGATTTGTAAATGGAGGGATCTCGTTGAGATTTTTACAAGACAATATAAGTTCAACCTCTAAAATGCTTTGACTAAGGAACAAGTGAAAAGCATGAGAAAGAATTCAGCATAGTCATTTAAGGAGAATGCCCAAAGATGAAGAATGGTTGCATCACAAGTTCAACCTCCAATGGTAGACACATAATTTTGCTTGTATTTTGTTTGCTCCTTACCTGATCCATTCTATGGTATGATGATAAGAACACATGTTAATGATTTTGCTGATTTGATTGAGATTGAGGAGAGAATAGATGTTGATATCTGTGATAGAAGACTCCTAGCTACTCAAAGTGATGGGAATCCCAAACAAGTTCTCAATTAGAAGAAGAAAGAAGAGGAGGTGAATTACGTTCAATCTTCACAACTATTTTCATCATAACAAGAGGTTTCTTATCAGCTAAGAAGTGGAAACCAAAGTCAAACTAAGTCGGGGTTTGCCCCTAACTAGTGAGGCGGAGGACAAAGGTCTACTCACCCAAAAGATAATTGCTTGTGGCCCAATTTCTCTTTAACAAATGCTAAATTATACTAAAAGCTTTGGGAAGCACAACTCATAAACCTACGACATTGCAAACCTCTTGAGCCTTATATCCTATTTAGCACAATCTGATTATTACCTGTGAGTCTCATATGGGCATATCTAGACACTCAATTGAGGATTATGCTACATTTAAAAGAAATGTGCTTGATTTGATAGATGCCAACCTTGTCCATCAGCAAGAGAAAATTCCACTATCACTACTAACCCACTTCCAAATTATAAAAGACAAGTGGGGGCTATTGAAAAAGATGTCAACTTCTTTAAGAACTCAGTTAGTATAGGAATTCCAATAGAGGTATTATAAACCCATTTTAGTAATGCTACATACTTACTAGAGCTTTTAAAGAATACCTTAATTGAGGAACTAAAGGGTAGTGAATCTAAATTTTGCAAGTATCATCAAGAAGTGATGAGGCATGATATCAAAGAATGCTTGCAATTTAAGTAAGAGATTAAGAGGATGATAGTGTTCAGAGTCATACTGGTAAGAAAGAGAAAAGAAGAAGCATGTATGATTGGAAGTTGAAAGGTAAAGTTAGTCATAAAAGAACAAATTAGGGAGAAACTAGCAGAAAAGCTATCCTTGATCATCAACAGAACTCCATAAACCTCAACCCCACCTCTTATACCTATTCAGAGACAACTTGCACTAATCATAAACATGCCAACTCCTTTTTCGTATAAAAGCGATTGAGTTGTCTCTTAGAGATATGGTGAATTGATAGAACGGCCTATAAGCTCAACAATAGTTACTAAAAAAAAGATGGGGTTTATCTCAAATATGGCTAAGGTGGGAGGAATCACCCAAAGCGGAAGAATGTATTCACCGGTTGATGATAAAGAAGTTGTAAAAAGGAATGAGGTTTGCAAGAAAGGTTCTAAGAATGATGGTATAGATGCCATGGATGAGGAATTCTTACAAATTATGAAGCAAAATGAATATGGTGTTGTAGAATAATTAAAGAAGACTCCTACAAGAATCTTGATCTTGTCATTGATTCTTAGTTCTGAAGTGCATTGAAAAGCCTTACAAAAGGTTCTGAATTAAGCATATGTGTAACTTGATATAACAACAAAAAAAGTGGCAAATGTAATAAACATTGTCAAGTCCTCTTCAGTCATTGCATTTTTTGAAAGTGAAATTACAAGATCTTCTGTGCATTAGATGAAAGCCTTACATATCATGCTAAAGTGTCACGAGTTTATAATGGCAAGAGTTTTAATTGATTTTAGGTTAACTCATAACGTGCTACCTCTTACTACACTTGAGCAGCTTTTGATAGATGCATCAAGTATTGAAAGTAGTGTTATGGTAGTCAGAGCTTTTGAGGGGTCAAGGAGGGAGGTGCTAAGCACCATTAACCTTCCCCTAGAAATTGGCCTTAATTTATTCAATGTTGACTTTCAAGTTATGTATGTGGATCCAGCTTATACCATCGTACTAGGGAGACCATGGATACATTTGACTAGGGCAGTGCCCTCTACTCTTCACCAAAGGGTCAAGTTCATTGACCGCGGGAGGATTATTACTGTTAGGGGAAAGGAAGAGATACTAAACAGGCCTAGTTCAATCCCTTATATTGAAGCAGCTGATTAGGTTAAAGAAACATTATTTCAAAGTCTTGAGATTAGGAAACTACCAAGTTAGGGAAAGAATGTGAACATGGTCATGGTTAAGATCATAAAAAAGAATGGGTATGAATTTGTAAAAGGTCTGAAAGCTTAGTTGCAAGGTGCCAAATCCTTTACTGACTTATTAAAGAATCCAGATCACTAAGGGCTAGGATATGAGCCCTTGCTAGAGGAATAAATGAAAGAAAAGGAAGGCCTAAAAGATGGAAAAGAGACAGAGAAACAAGAATTCCCACATATTCAAGAAGCATTTTCGGCCCTTGCAGAAGTGATTGATAAACAAAGTATCCACATGGTTGCTAATGAAAATGTGTAAGGCTTTGAGGTGTAAATCTCGATTGATGAATGTAGAGAAGCTTTGGACAACTAGGAGAATTGAAAAGATTTTAGATATTGTCCTTTTAAAGTATCTATCTTGTTTATGTTGTTTATTTTCTTTTAGTCTAGCTCGAGACAATTAAATAGTTTATCCTTCGAATGAAAGGGCAATGTTTCATCTAAACTCTAGTACTTTATACGAATGAAATTTCTATTTGTCACCTTAAAATTGTTTATTCTTCATTATTCTTTTATTCATTATCTATTTCTTGTCACCTCCTGGAAATTGAATCTCTTAAAAATCCTATCCAATGCAGTGTTTCTTTAGGTTCCATTGAATGAACCACTCATTGCCATTGATATGCATGATTGTGAATCTAATAAAGAAAAGCTAACACAAGCCTTTTCTAAAATGCTGGAATCAGTTAAAAATGGGATTTGTCCATATGAAGAGAAAATTGAAATAATAAACATGGGAAATGGAGAAAGTAAGAAAGAGATTAAAAATGGTAGATAATCTGGGGAAGGATCAAATGATTAAATTCTTTAAGGAATACATCAATATCTTTACATGTTCTTATCAAGATATGCTTAGACTTAAGCCTGAAGTAGTTTCTCACAAGATTCGGTTGTATTCGGATAGGGAGTCTAAGAAGTAAAAATTAAGAAGAATGAATGCTGATATATCTTTAAAGATTAAAGAAGAGGTAACAAAGCAATTAGATGTTGGTTTTCTCCAGGTGGCCAAGTATCCCCTAAAGGTAGCAAACATTCCTTGTCCCCAAGAAAGATGGACGAGTTCAAATGTGTGTTGATTACAAGGATTTGAACAAAGCAACCCTGAAGGATGATTTCCCTTTGCCTCACATCAATGTATTAGTTGACAATCAACACAAAATCATCAATACTCTTTCAAGGATGGCTATTCGAGATACAATCAAATTCCCATACATAAGGAGGATAAGGAGAAAACTACTTTCATTACCCAATGAGGAACTTATTGTTACCAAGTGATGCCATATGGGTGAAGAACACCAGAGCAACTTTTCAAAGGGCCATGGTAAGGCTCTTCCATGACATGATGCATAAGGAAATTGAAGTTTATGTCGACAATATGGTAGCTAAATCAACTAAGAAAGATAGCCATGTAGCAGTTCTTAGAAAATTTTTTGAAAGGCTATGCGAATTTAGACTTAGGTTAAATCCTAGTAAGTACGTATTTGGAGCCACATCTAGGAAGTTGTTAGGTTTCATTGTAACTGAAAGGGAATAAAGATAGACTGAGACAAGATTAGGGCAATTTGAGAGATGCCGCCACCTCGAACAGTGAAAGTTTGTAGTTTCTTAGGTCGATTAAACTATATAGCAAGATTCATCATTAACTTGATAGCCACCTATGAACCAATCTTCAAAATGTTGAGGACAAACAATATAGGTAGATGGGATAATGATTGCTAGTAGGATTTTGATAAGATAAAGGAATACTTGTTGAACCCACCAATCCTAATTCCTCTGGTACCAGGGATGTTAGACCTGGCAACTAACACTTAAGAGCGGGGGTGAATTAGGTGTTTATAGAACTTCATTCTTTTTTCAAAATTTGCTTTACAGAATTCTTTGTTATGAATTATACTTGTAAGAGTATGATGTAAAGCAACAACTATGTGAATCAATGGAGGCTTAATGTAGATGCTTGAGGTATATATATATATATTAACACTTCAAGTAAAATATCAACAATAAATGCAAAGCATAAATATGATAATTTAGAATATAATGAGTATAGGGATAGAGAAAACAAACTCAGTAATTTATCCTAGTTTGGCTCTAATCCAAGCCTACGTCCAGTCCCCAAGCAACCTCTTGGAATTTTTCACTATTTTCAACAATCAAATACAAAAACAACAAAGGAGAACCTCTCTCTTAATCTTAAATCCTAGGAAGAACCTCTTCCTTACACTTAAACAAGGAATCTCCCTATCAACCCAAGCACAACCTTGTTTGACTCCCTCAAGGAACCTTCTTGAGGTTCTCTCTCTCTCAAAGAAGAAAGGAATACAAAAGAATAATTTCTCTCAAATGATAGAGAATTTGTAAGTTTAGCTCAATGATGTTTGTTTCTCTCTTAAAGATGATATAACAAGTTAAAGATCACATTATAGCATTTGACTTTACTTTAAAATATGTTTAGGAAGTTATATTTATAGATCAAGATGAGATATAGCCGTTACACACTCAAAAAAGTCGTTATTTACTTTAGAAAACACTTTCTATAAGTGACCAGTCAATTGTCAAGGCTTACCAATCAACTACTGATTAAAATATGACCATTATTTCAAATATGGGACTGACTAGTTGACTGTCAAGGGCTGACTATTGACTGCTCACTTTCTGTACTATACTAGTTGACTCGCCACAGGTGACCAATCGACTAGTCACTTATATTGATGCAGTCCCAACTTTATATCGTCATACCTTTCTCATTTTAAGTCCATTTCAAGTCCATGGTCAATTGTTGGAAAGCCCTTTAAGTCTATTTTTCAATGAAACAAGTTTGCATATAAAAACGCAATGTATTTATAGAGAAAAGGTCAGAATACAATTTTATGTGGAATCTATATCTCACCACTCCACTTTATAAGGTCATAGCATTTTCATTTAAACTTTATTTTAAGTGAATGACCTATCATTGAAAAGTTCTTTGACCCTAGTTTTGTTAACAAAATAAGTTTTATAGCAATATCGCATACATTTTGTGAGATACAAGTAAAATAGTGACTAAAGGTAAAAAATGATTTTAAGTAAAATCTATATCTCCCTGTGAACACCTCATTTCTATCTAAAATTTATCACGGATTCGTTAATCAATTTTAAATGAAGCAAATGAGGAAAATAAAAAGGACAGAGGTTCAAATAATATTTTTAAGTAAAAAATAAATTAAAATTCAGAACGAATAATGAGGGAATTTAAGAAAAAGAAAAAAACAAAATTGGAAAATAAGAATTAATTAATAATAATAATAATAACAAATCAAAATAAAAAAATCATAAAAAATACAAAATAGGAAAAATCCAAAAATAAATATTAATGGTGATGATGACAAAAAATAAATGAATAACAATAAATAAATAAAATATAATAATAATAATAATAAGGGTTAAATCAGAAAAAATAATAATAAAATAAAAAGTAATAATAATAAATTAAAACAAAAAACTACCTATGCATGTAAGATAGCACAGCTTCCTCTGATGTGATTTTCTGGCGATGGTTTTTCAGCTACAAGTGGGCAAGTTGTTCGTAGCTGTGGTGGCAGTCTGTAGCTCGGCTGAGGAGATGACAGGAGTAGGTAATAATGATGGAAGCTTTAGCTAATAAGAAGGGGGGCTGCTGTTGAAGAAGAGGAGGGCCGAAAGGGTTGCTGTAGAGGCAAGGAAAAAGAGCGAAGAAGACTTGAGAGGGAAAGGGAGAGTTACTGTGAGAAACTGAAGGAAGAAGTCTGGAGCTGTGAGGGAAATCGAGAACCAAGGAGGAGGCTGAGAACTGCTGGTGACACCGAGAACCAAGGAGGAAGTTTACAGCAATGATGAGCAAACCGAGAACCAAGGAGGGGGTTGAGAACTGCTCGAGAAAACCGAGAACTGAGGGAGGAGAGCTGCTGGAGAAACTGAGTTGCAGTGGTGACAGGGAAACCAAGAACATCTCCTCTGCTCTGACCACCTTAAACAGGGGTGAACAGAGGTGAATGAACTGTGCTGAAGCCGAGAGGAAGGAGGTCTGCTGCGAGTTCTTCTTCTGGTGCTATGGAAGAGCAGTAAAAGGGAGAAAGAAAGCAGAGCATGAGAGACGAGTGGAAGCCGAGAGATTGTTGAATGAAGGAGAGACATCATTGCAGAAAACAAAAGCTCCTGGGACTGTTGGGAAAGGCTTGAAGAAAGTAAGAAAAGGAGGTTCAAAACCCGGAAAGGATCTAAGGAAAAAGGTTGGCATCATTAGCTGAACTCTTTTCATTTTGGCCGTCATATTGCTCTCATTTTAAACGTATTTAGTGTTCAGCGGCTGATGAAAATGTTAACCACCTTAGTTCCATTTTCAAAAAGTGAAGGACAGAAATCCCATTACATGTCACTTGAACCTTCTGTTTGGTTTTACTGCACGTTAGTCACACCATTTGTCATCTAGGTCCACCACATGTTCACCTCCTAATGTTGTTTTCGTTTTTTCTTCTTGCCACACTTATACTTATATATAAATATATATCACACATGAGTTTATATATATATATATATATATGTATGTATGTAGGTGTATATATATATATATGTGGGGAGATATAGATATGCGCTACTTTCATATATACATATATGTATGTAGGTATATATATATGTGTGTGTGTGTGGGAAGATATAGATGTGTGTTGCTTTCATATCTATATTTGTAGGTAGGTGTACATATATATATATATATATGTGTGTGTGTGTGTGTGTGGGTGCATGAGTTTATGCTTCCTGAAGCTCTCAACCTCTCATACCATATTCATATATATATCATGTATGAGTTTATATATATATATATATATGTATATATGTGCATGTAGATGTGTATATATATATGTATCTATGTGTGAGGGAGAAAGAATATAGGCTTCTCCTTGTCTTCCTGAAGCTTTGCTCTTTTCTTACACATATATTATGCTTGTGTTTATATATATCTATATATATGTGTATGTGGATGTATAATATATATATATGTGTGGGTATATGAGTCCATGCTTCCTGATCATATATATATCATGTATGAGTTTATATATATATATATATATATATGTATGTGTGTGTATGTAGATGTATATATAAATATGTGTGGTGGTATACAGATATATGCTTCCTGCTTTTCCTGAAGCTTGCTTTTCTTTTTCTATCATGCTCATATGTATTATTATATGTGTCTATATGTATGTATATATATATATATATATATGTGTACTTATAGATATGTATAGATATATGTATCATTGTTATCCTTGTGTCAATAGGAGATTAATTTTGGCTTTATAAATAAAGTTCTAAGAAAGTCATCAAGTGAGAATATTATTCTCTTCAGGTGTCTTGGGATTGTGTGAGATTCGGATATCCTTAGATCCCAGAAAAAAAATTATTAATTAAAAATTAATAAATACTTGCTATAAATAGTAACAATACAAAAATAATCAAATATATATATATATATATCTATATATAATAATAATAACAATAATAATAATAATAATAATAATTAAATATTGATCTTAATTAAATATTTTCTATTATCTACAAAATTATTGTGTGAGAATGTTGTTCTTCTCGATTGTATGGGATTATGTGAGATTTTAATCTCCTTAGATCCCTAAAATTAGTATACATTTGTTTTAAAAATAATAATAATAAAATATTGATCTTAATTAAATATTTGTATTATCTACGGAATTATCCTATGAGAATATTGTTCTCCTCGATTGTATGGGATTATGTGAGATTTTAGTCTCCTTAGATCCTTACAATTAGTACACATTTGTTTCAAATTAAATATTAACTTTAATTAAATATTTTCCATTATTTATGAAATTATTGCGTGAGAATTTTGTTCTCCTCGATTGTATGGGATTATGTGAGATTTTAATCCCCTTAAATCCCTAAATTTGGTACACATTGGTTTTAAAAATAATAATAACTAAATATTTACTTTAATTAAATAATTTCTATTATATACGAAATTATCGTGTGAGAATATTGTTCTCTTCGATTGCATGGGATCATGTGAGATTTTAATCTCATTGGATTCCCAAAATTAGCACATATTCGTTATAAAATAATGATAACAATAATAACAATATTACAAAAATAAATGTCTTAATTAAATAATTTCTTTTCTTTACGCGATAAAATTCTTTTTGTATAATCATTTCATTTCATTTAAATTTCAAAATAAGGATTAAAACTCCAAAAATGAACAAAAATTTTAAAAAAGAAAAAATGAAGAGGTCAAGAGAGCTAGATTAATCAGATTATCGTAAATTAAGACACACAAATCAAACCTCAATTTCGTTTTGTTTATGGAAATTTGTTCAATTTAAACTCTCCTGTTCTCATCATAAAATTTACAAATAATCAACCTATAGACACACCTTTGTGGTTAAACTACGTGGACTTTGATCCCTACCGCAAGGTACGTAGGCCCTAGGCTTTCATCCTAGGTCAAGTCCGCCATTTGTAAAATATCTATTTGTCTGTTTTCACTCTTGCTGTTTTGTCCCCTCTGTTTAACGGGCGTGTATGTCGATATAAGGGTAATCGAGATAAGTTTAAAAGCCGTATTTTATTTCAGCTGACTGGTGTAAGGTAACCGTCCTTATGGACGGGTGTTGTAGGGTGCCTAACACCTTCCCTACACTCAAATAGACTCCCGAACCCATCTCTGATTTCGCAGACCATATTGCCTTTTCTTTTTGTTTTAAATTGGTTTCCCAAAATTTTTCGTTAAAATTTTTTTGTGGCGACTCCCAATAAATTGATTTTCGAGTTTCATTTTGGGAATCAATTTAAAAAATTTTTATTTTATTCCGCCGAAAGGTCGGTTATGACACTCCCTATCTTTTAAGTCAAACTTATATTTTGATAATTAAAATATCTTGAGCCAATAAATGCAAATCTAAATCATTGAATTTCACAAAATAATACTTAGCCTGTAATTATACCTATTCAATCCATTGGCTATCTTAATGCATCCAATCTTCAAATCCTTATCTTCTTCATTACTTATAGCATATTTCCTTCTTCCTATTGATATTTCACTCTTTTCACTTCAATGCCCACTCTTCCTTCTTCGGACCATCTTACAGATAATAGATATTCAACTTGCAAACTAAATAGTTAGTCCAAATGGTTAATCAATTAAACACATACTAATATTATTTTTATAACTCATATTTTTTTATATATTTGTCTTCATCAAAACAATCTCAACAAGGGAGGCCTTTAATTTTGTATCTAATAATGTAGTCTAGTTCAACAGGAGCTATATTAGGCTAGCATGATGATTCAAAGAAAAAGGAACAAGTAATTTTTTACTTAAGTAAAAAGTTTATTGACTGTGAAAGGCATTACTCAATGGTAGAAAGGAACAAGCAATTTTGTACTACACTACTTAGTTGATTTCTAGAATAGATATGATCAAATATATCTTTGAAAGTCCACACGTTGCTGGAAGAGTTTTAAAGTGGCAAATAATTTTGTTTGAATACGATGTGAAGTACATGACTCAGAAGTCAATTGAAGGAAGTGAATAGCTGATCATCTAGCATAGAATCCTCTGGAGAAATATCAACCATTAGACTATCATTTCCCTAATGAACATATCTTTATTATGGAAGAAGATGAGGATGGTAAGGAAGATAAAGAAAATAAGTGGACAATATATTTCAATGGTGCAATCAACACGCATGGAAATAGCGTGGGAGTAATAATAATGTCACCAAAAGGAAAATAATTTCTAGTGGCCATCAAATTGGAATTCCATTACACAAATAATATAGTTGAATATGAAACCTATGTCAATGGTCTTCAAACTGTTATCTCTTTATGTGTAAAGAACCTCGAAGTCTTTGGCGATTTTGCTTTCATAATTTACCAAGTAAGGGGAGAATGACAGACAAAAAATTTGAAGTTAGTACCTTACCAAGAATTCTTAATGCATTTAATTAAAAAATTCAAGGAAATTAATTCCACCACATGAGTTAGGATAAACATCAATTTACAGACGCTCTTGCCACATTGGCAGTAATGATTCATCTTAAGTGTGGAGTCTAAGTTTAGCTAATCCAAATTGAGACATGGGGAGCTCCAACACATTGCTTGCACAAATAATAGGAGTTTGACAAACATCCATGGTTCCATGACATAAAAAATGTATGTTAATGATAGAACATATCCAACCAAGGCCACTGAGAATGATAAGAAGACTATTAGGCTCTTATCCATGAACTTCTTTGTAAGCAATGATGCCATGTACAAGAGGGCTTACGATAGCACGTTGTTACGATGTGTTGATTCAAGAGAAGCAGGGAGGATCATGCCAAAATTGCATAAAGGAATATATGGTACACATGCTAATGATCACACAATGGCTAAGCAAATTCAAATATGCAGATATTTTTGAATAACAACGGAAAAAGATTGCATTGAATATGTGAGAAAGTGTCATAAATGCCAAATTTATTCAGACAAGATCAATGTTCCCCCAATCCCACTCCACAATTTAGTGACTCTTTAGCCATTTTTAATGTAGGAATTAATGTAATTGGCTTAATCAACCTTATAGTGTCAAATAAGCATTGCTTCATACTTATAGCCATTGATTATTTCATAAAATGGGTTGAAGTCAATTCATTAGCTAGTGTCATTCAGAAGGCCTTTGTCAAATATCTAAAAACAAATATTATTTATCGGTATGGGCTACCTGAGAGAATTAATACAGACAATGCACCAAACTTGAATTGTGCAAAACTTAAAAGGTTATGTGAGCAATTTAAAATCAAGCATCACAATTCGGTGCTATACCGTCCACAAATGAATGGGGCAACTGAAACAACAAATAAAAACATTAAGAACATTACAAAAATGACTGCCATATATAAAGATTGGCATGAGACACTCTCATACACTTTACATGGATATCACACCACTATGCGTACCTCAGCTAGGGCAACCCCATACTACCTAGTCTATGGGATGGAGGATATTACCCTCATTAAAGTAGAAGTACCCTCTTTGAGGGTGATGATTAAAGTAGATCTAGAAAGAGAATGATTGGATAAAAACCTGTTACAAGCAGTTAAATATGATTGAAGAGAAACGACTCACAGCCATGTGTCATGGATAGTTAAATCAAAAAAGGATGGTTATAGCTTTTAATAAAAGGCTTCACCCAAAAGAGTTCAAGGTTGATAACACAGTCCTTAAAAAGATCTTACCAAATCAAGAAGATGGACGAGGCAAATAGGCTTTGATGTATTAAGGACTTTATGTGGTCGAACATGCTTTCTTAGGAGGTGCTTTAATATTGACAGACATGGAAGGTCATGACTTACCAAAACCCATTACTGCAAACATTGTTAAGAAATACTATGCCTAACTAAAA
Organism: Delonix regia; assembly: GCA_037074485.1. Taxonomy (NCBI): domain Eukaryota; kingdom Viridiplantae; phylum Streptophyta; class Magnoliopsida; order Fabales; family Fabaceae; genus Delonix; species Delonix regia. Next base: position 1,298,592 of record CM073460.1, on the reverse strand, counting down.
AGAAAAAGAAAAAGAAAACAAAGAAAATAAAGGAAAATAGGGCTTGCTAGGTTGAAAACCTAAAAGGGTGACCTAAGCAAAAGTTAGAGCAAAAAAGAAGAAGAAGAAGAAGCAGAAGGGCTTACCAGGCCACAAGGAAGGAGTCATAGGCAAAATTTTAAATATGATCCAAAATATAAATTGGGACCCGATGTGAACATCTAATTCTTCTCATCATTGGGAAGCAAAAGGGCAATAGAATATGTAGGGAGGGGGTAAGGAAGCTTTAATTTGGATTTATAAAATGTATATATTTGGCAATAAGGCAAAACACTCATTAGGATTGCATAGAACCAAAGCAGAGGACTTTTGATGAAAAGACTATTCATATTTAGTTCTTTTAAATATTTATATATCACTTGTCATTCTTGTATCCACAAAAGTAGTGTACCTTCATTCATATCCCATAGGAATTATTCATTTAGTAATTTCCTTCCATTTTGGTGTGCTTCATGTTCATATTTGCATGTTAACTATCATACTGGTACTTTGCATGAAACAAATGATGTTTAAGGATTGATGACTAATGAGACAAGCATACAAGGGGATACATTTAAAAGTTCTCTTTTAACTCCCAAGTGACCTGTAAAGTCTCATTGTGTGGGAAATAGACAATGAAACTACCAAAAGGTAAAGATAGCTGTCATTTTACATAAATTCCAGTGAGAGGATGATAAAGTCAACGATAAATATCATGAGCCCAACATTAGCCCGTTTGGATCACTAAATTGGTCAAGCAATTTAGCTAAGAATGGCGAGCTCTGAGAATATGATTAGATAGGATATTTTAAATGGGGCATCGTATTTCCTAAGAAAAATCACATTTTCAAAAGAATGAAGTTAATACCCTAGAGAAATAGTTTTGTGAACTTATTAAAAAAACATATGTATATATACATATATATATATATATGTCTATAATCTGCCTTTTCTTTAAAAGCTTAGAGCTAATAAAGAACAACTCCTCCATCTGAAAAGAAAAAAAGGAAAATGAAAAACTTACATTATCACATGTTTGCTTTTCATGAGCATTATGCTTCTCACATACATCCAAGCATAACATAAAGCAAACCTTGCAATTTAGCAAATTTCAAAATCTTGCATAAAGCTTTTTACGTGCATCTTGCATCCTACCTATACGTAGTTAGCATCATCATGCACATGCTACCAAGGGATCAAAATCCCACATCCTAACCATTCAAAGGCCTATAGAGATAGGCACCCTTTAATGCCATGTAACGATAGGCACCTCTAATGCCCAATACTGGTTGGCACCCCCCAAAGCCCAGTTTTGACTGGAACCTTTCAAAGCCTAATAACGGTAGGCACCCTTAAAGCAGTACTGGCTGGCATCCCCAAAGCCCAGTTCCAGTTGGCACATTTCAAAGCTCTGTGACGACAAACACCCCAAGCTCAGTATCAACTTGCACCTTTCAAAGTCTTGTAAAAACAAGCACCTCCAAAGTCTAATTACATGGACACCTTCAAGCCTAGTTAGGCTGGCAACCTCAAAGTCTAGTTATGCTGGCACCCAAAATATGTGTTCACTTCTTTACTTGCTCATAGGCAAGACTAATAAACTGCACCTAACAGACAAGTAAAGAAGGGCAACTGTGAACACGCATCCCTAAAATAAATTAAGAATAAAAATTGATGATTACTTAATTAATCCATTGATTAATTCATTAATTAAGCAAATACAAAATGGGTTAATTACAAAATAAAAATAAAAAATAAGATAAACAAAATCAAAAATAAGAAAAATAAAAATAATTGAAACAAAAATCAAAAATCAAAAATAAGAAAAATAAAAAAAATAAAACACCTAACATTTTTCGGTAATGGAGCAGTAGAAATGGGAACACTCTCTCATAAATTCACTATTCACTAGGGTTCTATATAGAAATGCTACACCCACACTACTAGGGAAGGAGAAAATGCATGCTAGCCCCATACTTCACCCCTGCAAAGCCTTTGGCACACCCAAGCATGTAGGTCTGGGAACGAAGAGGTAGATGAGAGAGTTTCAAAAAAGGGTATGATAAGGGGAGGAGCCCGAGACCATAAGGAGGGATGAAGAAAATAAGCTATAAAAGAAAAAAGAAAAAAAAAGGAAAAGATTTCAAAAAGAGCTTACATCTTTGATCTCAAAGACTAAAGACAGCCATATAATGTAATAGGCTTGGGGCTTAGAAAATATATATATATATATATATATATATATATATAAGAAGACTTCTCCATTTGAGCCACTTGTTGCGTTGCATGCAAGCAACGTTAGGCGTGTTTGGCACTATGACATAGAACCATAGGAAAGAGAAGATAGAAAAGTGGAAAAAGCAGAATGACTGAAAAGAGAGTGTATGACAGAGGAGAGTTCAAGGGGAGAGCTTTTATTACTAGTTACTAGTAGGGGAAGTCCCTTATTTTAGGTGTGGCAAAGTAGAAAAGGCTTAGGTGAGAGGGAGAGAGAGAAAATTGAAGAAGGAAGGGGTGACTGAACATGAGTTTGATGAGGAGACAAGGAAGGAAGGGAAAAACTGAGAGAAAGAATGAGAGAGATCAAGGTAGAAAGTGAAAGAAAGTGGTGAGTATGGAAAAGGAAAGAGAGGGAGGCAGTATGTTGGAAGGGATCTGCCATACAAGCATAAGAGTAGAGCTTTTGTATGTCAGGTGAGAGGAAGAAAGAAAAGGACGGAGACTGAGTGAAAGAGAAACAAAAAAAGAGAGGCCTAGGTTGAGGAAAAATGAGGGAAAGAAAACAATGTGAGAGGGACGAAGAAAAAAGAGAGCAAGGAATACTAAAGTAAGATCATTGGGAAGCTAAGGGGAAAGGAAAGTAACAAGAAATTAAATTGAATAGAGGAGTGAAAAGTAACCTTTTATTGACAGTGCACCTAGAGGGGAGGGATGAATAGGTGCACTTAAAATTTTAAATAAAATATCTATTTTGAAAATTTTAGTTAACTAAAAAATTTACAGTCAACTATAATTCACAATAATCAGTTTACTGAAATAAAATACAATTGACTGAATTTCCAATTAGACGTACACTTTCCTAGAAGAAAAGAAAGAATAAGAGAGTTAACTAAAAATATCTTTGGATAGATGTAAAATGCAATAACCAGTTAAATGTAATAAATTTAAGTTGACTGATCTTTTTAGTTTGTGAGTTCATAGTGATAGCAAAAAGGACGATTAACTGTAAATATTTCAGCGACCTGATTTTCTTGAAAATGACCTATGGAAGAAGGAATCAGTTAACTATAAAATTTTAAGTTGACTGAAAAGTATACTAAAAGATAAAGATTAGGGAAAGAAAATCAAACACTCAAGTTTATCCTGGTTCGGCCAACCACAATGCTTACTTCCAATCCCCTTGTTTTTACCAAAGGATTTTCCACTAGGAAAAGTTTTCTTACACTTTTGCAAGGAGTTTTCATGTGCTAACTCCAAACACAAGGTTTTCTAGCTTAACCTCAAACTTTACAACAACCCTATTCTCTACTTGAGATAAAGGTATACCAATCAGTAAAGAAAAGTTTTATAAACCCCACACAACTGGGTTTTCTTTTAATAACTTAAATTTGCTTCTGAAAAAGCAAATAAACTAAAGACTAAGCAGAAAGAAAACAAGATTTAACCAACATTACATAATGCTTCTTTCTTTCAGCACTTTCTCATTTTTGTTTCTCGATTCTGCTACTCTCAAAGGCAGAGGCTCTATGGTATTTATAGCTTTCTTTAGAAAGAGGAGTTAGAGAGCATTTATTACTGAAGATATTGATGAAGAGAGAGAGATTTTGTTGCTTCTTCTTTGATTGTCATGATTTATAGATTTTGGCTCCAATGGCACGGTGGATCCAAGTTTTGTTGAGGCCCTATTAATGGTTGTTGCTGACAGCACTTCCAAGAGGTAAGAAGGAGGTGCAGGAAGAGTATGGCAGTGGAGATTCTAAGAGAATTCTAATGACTTTCACTTCATAACAGCTTTTGTACTTTGGATGAGCTATCTTCACTTGTGGGCTGAGATGGGCTGAGTTTAAAGTGCTGCAGATTTGTTTTTCTAATGTGGACTGGGCCTTTTTTCTTCATTTGATTTGTCATCCATCAAACGTGGGTTTTGGGCCATTTTATGTTTTGGGCCAATAATCTCCCACTTTTGATGATGACAAAACAAATGGAGAAGCTTGTAAAAGCTCCCCTTGAAAATAAGCATCCTTACAGAGTAAAAAAAAAATGACAGCCAGCACTCATTGATAATATCACAGTAATCAACTAGCATTCATAGATAATATCACAATAATTCCTGTGTATCATTTATCATAGTAACACTCGTTCAACTTAATTTTCATTTTCATCCATTAGTCATTTAGGCTTAATAATATCTCAGAATCATCATCCATCAAGGTCAATATAGTAATATAAATAACTGTTAGAAGAATAAAGATAATATAGAATCCATAAGAGTAGTTCAAAGTCCCAAAAGAAAACAATTAACTAAAAAATAAACAACTGAACTTAAATGCAAGTAGATTTAAGTTAACTGAAGTTTATTCTCCCCTTTTTTGTCATCACTCAAAAGGAGAGTGAGCAGAAAGAGGGGCCATCATGGGCCATATATCAACCAGAAATAGAGAGCTCTCAAAATCAATGACACTTGGAAGATTGAAGAATATGTTGAAGAACCACATGTGATTGGAAGATGATGTCATGAAGGTCTTGAAATCGTTAAGTCAATTGAGCTTCTCTCAGTTGTAATGCAGCCTTAGCATCTTAGACATCAGTGTTAAGGGTGTCCTGGCACTAATTATAGGTATTCAGTTGACCACGAATGATGGATAGTTGAGATTGAACTTAAATCAACTGAATATGCATAGAGTCCATGAGAGAAAGCATCTAAGTCTGATTGTTTACCAAGGTGTTGAGGATTTGGAATGGGTTTGGGAGAAAACTGCCCATTGAGGATGAGGGTTCTATTTGAGGTGCAGAGGAGGATGGAGGCATTGAATCCTTAGGAGACTTAGAAGGAGTGGGAGTAGGTTGAGCTGGAGAGTTGTCAATGTCAGTCATTCTTACCCACTGATCATCCACAAATTTATATTTCATGAGCTTAAAAGATAAAGCATCATATGTGGTAGTGATTTGTTTGCATGGGTGTTGATCTAAATCAACTCCCTAATCTTTGAATATTCTAGTAAGAAGTATGCCATAAGGAAGGTTGGAGGTAGGATTTAGATGGGTGTTACTCTCTAACATGTATTGAATTATCCAATGATGCAAGTTTATAGGCTATTGGGCATGCAGGCAGAACAACAGTAGTAATTCCCTCTTACTTAGCACTTCTAGTGATCTAGTCCTAGGAAGTAGACATGTGGCAATCATATATGCATAGATTCTATCCTTAAATGAGAAGGCTAACCCATTCAATTTTTGACCTTGTAAAAACTCATTCCTCTCAACTAGTTCATTTTTAACCTCCTCATAGGTAAAGTTGAAGGACTTAGGCCATTTGCTCTTAAAGAAACATTTATCCTCAGCCTCAAAGTGCATATTCAAAACCTTAGCTATAGTATTCTCATCTATGATTATTCAAACTCCATTAACCAAAGACTCAAGGGTGGACTCATCACCAAAAACAGGCAGGTTTGTGTAGAATTTCCTAACTAAATCTTCATAAATAGGTTCTGATAGAGTGAATATGGGAGACCATCCTAAGTTTCAAATTTCTGGCTCTACAGGAATGTGTAACTGGCTAAGTTTTTCAAAGTTTATAGTTCGGCCATAAGCAATAGGTTTAGAGGCAAAATACTGTCTATACTTACTTTCATGCTCAGTTGATCTAAAATGCCTTAAAATATGGGTAGAAGAAATACCTTTCCCATTGATATTTTTAGGTTGGGCAAAGGTGGCTGGAATTTTTGGAGGGCGAGCAAACCATGGTGGCAGAGGGGTTTCTTGGACTTTAACATTTTCTGCAGGAATTTCTTCTGTTATTGGGCTTCTTTTGCTACCGATTTTTCTTCTGTTACCAGGTTTTCTTCAGAGATTAGTGGTTCTTCTTCTTCTAGTGAAGATAGAGGAACAACCACTTTTTATTTTCTTCTAGAAATGGTGGGCTTAAGAGAGGGAGTCGAGACAGGTGATTCGATGGCTATAAGGGCTTCTTCGCTCACGGGTTGTAGAGATTGCTCTTCGGTAGTTGTCGTTAGAGGAGGTTAAGCTACTGCAAATCGATGAGTGGACCTTCAACGAGTAAAAAGGACATTATTAGCCATGGAAATCGGGGGTTAGGTTTGTCTCAGCGAGAGAGACAGAGCATTCTAAGAGAGGATTTCTGAGTGTTCTAGGGCACAAAATGTTTACAGTGAGAGACAGAGAGGCAGTCTAGTGGTTTTTTAAGTCTTGAGAAAAGCAAAAAATCTTGTCTTCTCATATCAGTCAATGTGAATAAGACGGTTACAGAGTTGGTTCCCAAGGGCAGTTTCATGATGTAACTGTCAGAGAGTTGTGGAAGGAAACCAAAAAGTTTTTGACTGATTTGACTAAGTGATAAGCAAAACTCACCATTTTGGACCTTTCTTTTTTTGATTTACAATTTTGGCCTCAAACAAAAAATCAGTTAACTTAAAAAAATATAGTCGACTAAAATTTATAGATTACTTGAAGGTTCCAAATTTAAGTTAACTGAAAATATTTTAGTTAACTGCTTTTGTAAAATTTCAATTAACTGATAATTTTTAATCGACTGAAAAGGCAAAAATTCAATTAATTTAAAATTTTACAGTTAACTAAAAACTTCCAAAAAATTTTATTTTTCATGTAACTCAATTATTCCAAGTTCAGAGCATAAAGATTTGAACTTATCTTCATGAAGAGGCTTAGTGAAGATGTCAGCCAACTGATTTTCAATCTTAACATATTTTACCTCAATGGTTACTTATTGAGCATGATCTCGGATAAAGTGATGGCAAACCTCGATATGTTTCATTCTTGCATGATGAACCGGGTTCTTGGTAAGACAAATGGCACTTGTGTTGTAACAGTAGTTAGGAATTAGTGACAGACACAATGAATAGTCTTCAAGTTGGTGCTTCATTTATAAAAGTTGAATACAACAACTTCCAAGTGCCATGTATTCTGCTTTTTGGTGGATAATGCCACTGAGGTTTGCTTCTTACTGAACCAAGAGACTAGAGTCTTCCCAAGCATTTGACAAGTTCTACCAGTGCTCTTTCTATCCAATTTATCTCCTACAAAGTTAGAGTCTGCATATCCAACTAGATCAAACTGATTAGTTCTAGGATACTATAGGCCATAATTTTAAGTTCCTACTAGATATCTAAATATTCTTTTAATTGTAACATAGTGAAATTCTTTTGGATTAGTTTGATATCTAGCACACATGCAAACGCCATTCATAATATCAGGACGACTAGTAGTAAGATACAAGAAAGAACCAATCATACCTCTATATATCTTTTGATCAAAATCTTTATCATTCTCATCCTTTTCTAATTGGGTATAAGGATTCATGGGTGTTCTTCTAGGCTTTGCATTTTCAAAGTCGAATCAGTGAAGTAAATCCCTTGTATACTTGGTTTGACTGATAAAGTTTCCTTTATTTGTTTGTTTTATTTGTAGGCCAAGGAAGAAAGTTATCTCACCCATCATGCTCATTTCAAATTCACTTTGCATGAGCTTTGAAAATTCCTTGCACAAGTACAGATTCTTTATTTGTTTTCCTAATGAATAAGGTAGTGTTAACATTTCCTCTTTTAAAACCATTTGTTATAAGAAAATTGCTTAACCTCTCATACCAAGCTCTAGGAGCTTGCTTTAAGCCATAAAGAACTTTTGAAAGCTTATACACATGGTTAGGTAATTTTTCACATTCAAATCTAGGAGATTGTTTGACATACACTTCTTCATTTATTAAACCATTCAAAAACGTTGTCTTGACATCCATTTGATATAATTTGAAATTCATATGAGATGCATAAGCAATGAGCATTCTAATGAATTCTAGTCTAGCAACAGGAGCATAAGTTTCATCATAGTCAATACCCTCTTGTTGAGTATATCCTTAGGTAACTAAGCAAGCTTTTTTTCTTATTACTTTTCCTTACTTATCCAATTTATTTCTAAATACCCATTTAGTTCCTATTATGGAGGCATCTTTAGGTTTTTCAACAAAAGTCCATACCTCATTTCTTCTAAACTGATTCAGCTCCTCTTGCATCGCTGAAATCCATCCTTCATCATTTAAAGCTTCATCTATTGTCTTAAGCTCTATTTAAGAGAGGAGAGCCAAATTTTTGTTTTGTTTGAATGATGATCTGGTTCTTAGCCCTTATTGAGGATCTCCATGGTTGAACTGAATGGGATAAGAGGGTGAGTGTTTCCATTCTCTTGGAAGTCTCTGTCCTGTCCTAGATTTTTCCAGTTGACTAAAATCTTGATTCACAAGAATGTTTTGATTAGTGATCAGTTAACTGCGTTCAATTTCCAGTTGACTAAAATCTTGATCAAGTTGAGTTTTCTAATTTTCGATTGATTTAGACACATTCTCCTGGATTTTCTGATTTGAATGTTGAACAGAGACAGGTGCAGGTTCTTCATTATCATCTGTGACTACACATTTCTTGAAATTTGAATTAGAATCATCAAAAACTACATGTATGGATTCCTCGACTACTAATGTGCGTTTATTGTAGACTCTATATGATGTGCTAGAGGTTGAATAACCTAGAAATATACCTCCATCACTACGTGCATCAAACTTTCCCAAATGATTCTTACCATTGTTGTGAATAAAGCATTTACAACCAAATGCATGAAAATAACTGATGTTAGGTTTTCTTCCTTTCCAAAGTTCATAGGGTGTTTTCAAGAGAATAGGCCTTATTAGGCAACGATTTAAAATATAACAAGTAGTATTTATAGCTTCAGCCCAAAAATATTTAAGAAGATCATTGTCAAAAAGCATAGTTCTAGCAATATCTTGTAATGTTCTATTCTTCCTTTCCACCACACCATTTTGTTATGGAGTTTTAGAAGAGGAGAAGTTATGTTTGAAACCATGCTTATTGTAGAAAGTTTCAAAATGTTTATTTTCAAATTCTCCTCCATGATCACTCCTAATGTTTGATATTAGATACGCTTGTTCCATTTGAACTTGTTTACAAAATATTTCAAAGAATTTGAAGGTTTCATCCTTATGGCTTAGAAAGTACACTTAAGTGTAACTTGAATAGTCATCAATGATGACAAAAGCATAACTTTTTCCACCTAAACTTCTAGTTTGTGTAGGTCAAAACAAGTTCATGTGTAATAATTAGAGTGGTCTCGAAGAAGAGACATAATCCTTAGATTTAAAAAAGGACTTTGTTTGTTTGCCAAGTTGACATGCATCACATATATAATCTTTTTCAAAATTTAATTTTGGAAGACCTTTAACAAGATCAAGTTTGGAAAGTTTTGAAATGAGATGCATGCTGGCATAACCTAATCTTTTATGCCATACCCAAGAATTATTGCAAACAAATGAAAGACATGTAACATTCTTTGTACATAAATCTTCTATATTTAAGATGTAGATGTTCTCATATCTTTGCCTAATAAAAAGTGATTTGTCACCACTGAACACTTTACAGCAAAGTGATTCAAACATGACTTTATAACCTTTGTCACATAGTTGACTAATGCTAAGGAGATTATGTTTGAGTGATTCTACAAGATACACATTTCTATACAACAGTCAGAAAGTAATTATACCTTACCTATGCCAACAATTTTACCTTTGTTGTTGTCTCCAAAGGTGATTGATCCACCATCCTTCATTGATATTGAGATGAATTTTGAAGGATCTCCTATCATGTGTCTTGAGCAGCCACTGCCTAAAAACCATTTATTTCTGAAAGTTCTTCTTTTGAGACAGATCTGCAGAAAAATTTACTTTATTTTAGGTACCTAAATTTACTTGGGTCCTTTCTTGTTAGTATAGACAGAGGAGGTGCCTTTCGGGATCCAAACCATGTTATCTTTATGATATTTGCATTTGTAGCAAGTGTGTCCTTTTCTTTGATAGTGAATACAGATGGTGGAAGAAGATTTAATGAAGAAATTCTAGTAGAATTTAACAGAATTATTTTTATTATAATCGAAACTTGATTTATCAAAGCTACATTTCTGTTGTCCTAAAAGCAGATTTAAGTTTTCTTCTCCTCTGACAAAATTTGCTAAATCACTAGTCAGTGTAGAAACTTTAACTTGTAAATCTTTATTTTCACTTAAAGCCTTTTCACATTCAATCTTTAGGATTTGAGAGTTTTTCTCAAGCAACTATTTTTTTCTTTTCTAAACTTTTGTACTTAGTGAATAATTTTTCAAAATCATCAAACATCTCATTTAAAGTATTTTGTAATTCTTTTTCTGAGGAGTCAGTGGTTACCTCATTGTCAGATGTAGTCATGAAGCATAGGTTGGCCATTTCTTGTTCTAGCTCCTCTTCTTCTTCGTCTTCATCATCATCACTTCAAACTACAAGAGCTCTTCTTCTATTTGAGTTTTTGCCAAACTTTTTCTTCAAGAAGGTGCAGTTAGACCAAATGTGTCCATTTCTTCCACATTCATAGCAGGTTATGGAGGTCTTCCCTTGTTCATCTTTCTTGAATTCCTTTCTTAGGAAGTTTCTTTTGTTCATCATGAGCTTACCCTTTTGTCTAGCATATTTCTCAAATTTCTTTGAGAAGAAAGCTAGATCCTGTAAATCTACTTCGCTTTCTTCAACCTCTTGCTGCTCAGAAGTTGTTGTAGTTTTTAGTGCCAAATTTCTTTCTCTTTTTGGCTCATAACGCTTAAGATTATTGTTCAGGTAGGCAATAAGAATTCCTATTAGCTCATCATAAGTTAATTCCTTGAACCTTGAGCTACTCTCAATGTTGTCCACTTTGGATTTCCAGCTCTCTGGTAGAGATCTTAGTACTCTTTTCACAGTTTCGTGATTTGTATAAGACTATCCAAGAAGCTTTAGTTGACCCATAATTTTTGAAAAATGATTAAACATAGCTTCTATGTCCTCATTTTCTTTCATTTCAAATATTTCCAGTTCATACTATAAAGTACTTATCTTTCAATCCTTCACATTTGTTGTGCCTTCATGTGTGACCTCTAGTTTGTCCCACATCTCCTTTGTTGTATCACATGTTGAGATTTTATCATACTCTTCTTCAATGATAGCACAATAGAGAATGTTAATGGCTTTGGCATTTGCCTGAATCATCTTGATATCCTTCTCATTATATTCTTCTTCTAGTTTAAGTTTCCCATTTTTAGTTTTAGGAAATTTCGGGCCTTACTCAATAACCTTCCATACTGGGTAGTCTGTGGCTTGTATGAAAATCTTCATTCTACCTTTCCAATGTGTGTAATGATTTCTATTGAAGTAAGGAGGCCTCAAGGTGGAATGCCCTTCACTGAAATAAGCTCCCTCAAGATGTTGTGAAGTCATTTTCTACAAAATGGACCTTTTCTCTTGGCTGTAAAGCATAGATCAAGTGAGACCAAAGCTCTTATGCCAATTGACAGTGCACCTAAAGGGGAGGGGTGAATAGGTGCACTTAAAATTTTAAACAAAAATTCTGTTTTGAAAATTTTAGTTAATTGAAAAATTTACAATCAACTATGATTCACAATAATCAGTTGACTGAAATAAAATACAGCTGACTGAATTTTCAGCGAGACATACAGTTTCCCAGAAGAGAAGAAAGAATAAGAGAGTTAACTGAAAATAACTTTAGACAGATGTAAAATGCAATAACCAATTAACTGTAATAAATTTAAGTTCACTAATCCTTTTAGTTTATGAGTTCGTAGTGACAACGAAAAGGATAGTTAACTGTAAATATTTCAGTGACTTAATTTTCTTGAAAATGGCCCATGGAAGAAGGAATCAGTTAACTATAAAATTTTAAGTTGACTGAAAAATATACTGAAAGATAAAGATCAAGGAAAGAAAATCAAACACTCAAGTTTATCCTAGTTCAGCAAACCACAGTGCCTACTTCCAGTCCTCTTGTCTTTACCAAGGGATTTTCCATTAAGAAAAGTTTTCTTACACTTTTACAAGGAGTTTTCACATGTTAACTCCATACACAGGATTTTCTAACTCAACCTCAAACTTTACAACAACCCTATTCTCTACTTGAGAAAGAGGTATACTAATCAATAAAGAAAAGTTTTATAAACCTCACATAACTGGGTTTTCTTTTAACAACTCAAATTTGCTTCTGAAAAAGCAAATAAACCAGAGACTAAGCACAAAGAAAACAAGATTTAAATAACGTTACAAAATGCTTCTTTCTTTCAGCACTTTCTCCTTTTTGTTTCTCAGTTATGCTACTCTCAAAGGCAGAGGCTCCATGCTATTTATAGCTTTCTTTAGAAAGAGACGTTGGAGAGCATTTATTGCTAAAGATATTGATGAAAAGAGAGAGATTTCGTTGTTTCTTCTTTGACTGTCATGATGTACATATTTTAGCTCCAATGGCATGGTGGATCCAAGTTTTGTTGAGGTGCTATTAATGGTTGTTGCTGACAGCACTTCTAGGAGGCAAGAAGGAGGTGCAGGAAAAGTGTGGCAGAGGAGGTTCTGAGAAAATTCTGATGACTTTCACTTCACAGTAGCTTTTGTACTTTGGATAAGCTATCTTCCACTTGTGGGCTGAGATGGACTGAGTTTAAAGTGCTGCAAATTTGTTTTTCTGATATGGGCTGGACCTTTTTTCTTCATTTGATTTGTCATCCATTAAACATGGGTTTTGGGCCATTTCAGGTTTTGGGCTAACATCTATCACTGCATAATTTCCCTTCTCTTTTCTGTCATGAATTGTGAGCTTCACTACGTGATTTTTCTTCTCTTTTCTGTCATGATTACTTGCCATGCATTCTTTTTTTTTTTTTTATGGTAACATTGTGAACACCCCATCTAAACTAACAATAATAATTATTATAGTAATGATAATAAATAAAATTAAAATTTTTAAAAATTAATTAATTAAAACAAAATTGCAAAAAGCAAAAAATAGAAGTAATATGGAAAAAACCAAATATAAAAACCAAAAATATTAAAAGGAAAAATTCAAAATATATGTTTGAAGTAGAGACATGATAATCATCTTACAAAAAATAAAATGAATAGGGTTAACAAATTTGTCCAAATACAAAGAGGAGAAAAAGGCCACCTAATTAAAATAAAAATGCAAACTTGCTCACTTGCTCTCACACACTCTCACTTGCTCACACTCACACACTCCCACTTGCTTACATTCATACACTCTCATTCCCACATGCATACACTCACGCACACACACACACTACTAAGAAACAAAAGGACACAAGGAGGGTTGAAAAGCAAAAAGGAGCTAGTTGTTTCAGAGGAAAGCAAAAAAAAGGAGGGAGCAGCTCGTTGCTTCAAAGGAGAGCAGAAAAGTGGAGCAGCTCGTTTTGGAGAGAGAGCAGAAAAAGGGGAGCTCGTTGTTGGCTGGAGCAGAAAGTGGAGCAGTTCGTTTTTCAGAGAGAGTAGAAAAATGGGAGCTCGTTGTTGGCTGGGAAAGAAAGAGAGCTCGTTGTTGGAGAGGTGGAAAACGGTGGCTGGAGCATAAGAGGGGCAAAACCATGGCTAGAGGTGAGAGGTGCAGAACCGTGGCTGGAGGAGAGAGGTGCAGAACCGTGACTAGAGAAGAGAGCTGTGCAGAACCATGGTGAGCTGGAAGCAGAACATTGGAAGCAGATTGTGACGAGCTGAAGCTGTGAACGTCTTCCTCTGTTCCAAACAGCTTTAAACAGAGACAAATAGAGAGAAAGTGAACTGAAGGTGTCTGCCTGGTTTCCTCGGTTTGCTGTTCCATTTTTGGTCTTTCTGTCTTTAGTTTGTTGTCTGATCTATCATGAATGCATGTAGAAGGTTGGCTGTTATCTATCTTTGCCTGCTGTTAGATTGCTTTTGATAAAAAATGAGCAAGAATGCATCAGCGTATATATATATATATATGTATCTGTCAGCTTCTGTTTCTGCATCTGTGTGTTTTAGTGTATGATAACAAGTAGAAGAAAGCAAGGAGAAGGGAAGCAACGTATATATATATATATATGTGTGTGTGTGTGTGTGTGTGTGTGTGTGTGTGTATGTCATGTCTGTTTCTGCATGTTTTTCGGTGTATAAGAACAAGAAAAAGGAAGCATGGAGATGGGGCAGCAACGTATATATATACGTGTATATGTCGCGTCAATTTCTGCATGTTTTTCGGTGTATAAGAACAAGAAAAAGGAAGCATGGAGATGGGGTAGCAACGTATATATATGTATATGCATCTGTCAACGCATGTTTCTGCATCTTGTGTTTCGGTGTATGAGAACAAGAGAGAAAAGATAAAGCAAAAGGGGGAGTGTATCAATGTGTATATGTATGTGTCTCGGCATGTTTATGGGCAAGAAAAAAAAAGAACAAGAAAGAATGCATTGGTGCACATTAGTGCGTATATATACATATATATGCTCATATGTATGTGTGCTTAGGTATATATATATATATATATATATATAAGGTGCAAAAAGAAAGAATGAAGTGAGAAGAGGTTCTTTTTTTTGGGTATATATTCATATATATGTATGTGCATGAATATATGGGTGCATGCATAGTTAAACATACATAAGGTAAGGAAAATGAACCAGTAGGAAGTTGTCTTGTTCTCATTTTTGTCATATTTGTTATGATTGTGTTGTTTTGTGTTATTATTATTATTTTTTTATTATTATCATCATTATTATTTCATTTTGTTTGAATATAAGATTAATCTTGGTCCCATGGGTAAAGTTTTATGAAATTTATCGCGCGAGAATTTTGTTCTCCTCGATTGCATGAGATCATGTGAGATTTTAATCTCCTTAGATCTTTTAAAAATTAGCACATTTGTTTTAAAAATAATAATAATTTAATATTGACTTAATTAAATATTTTCCATTATTTATGAAATTATCATGTGAGGATTCGGTTCTCCTCGATTGCATAAGATCATGTGAAATTTTAATCTCCTTAGATCTTTTAAAAATTAGCACATTTGTTTTAAAAATAATAATAATTAAATATTGACTTTAATTAAATATTTTTCATCATTTTTGAAACTATTGTGTGAGGAGTCGGTTCTCTTCAATTGCATGGGAATATGTGAGGTTTTAACTTCCTTAGTTCCCTAAAATTAATACAGCTCTATCTAATAATAATAATAATAAAGAAAAAAGAACAATCATAATCAAATATTCATTCTAATTAAATATTTCCTGTTATTTATGAGAATATAGTTCTTCTCAAATACTTGAGGTCGTGTGAGATTTTAATCTCTTTAAACTTCGAAATTTAGCACATACTTGTTTGAAAGATAAATAATAAGAATGATGGTAAATAGATAAAATAATAATAATGCAAAAAAATGAATATTTTAATTGAATTATTTACAAAATAAATAAAGTCAGGGTTTTATAAATTTAACAAATTAGAATGCCATGTTCAAAAATTCCAAAAATGGTTTTCTGTTATATTTTGTTCTAATTTCAATCCTGATTTTAAAAAAAAATAAAAAATAAAAAAATAAGTGAAACAAAAAACCAAAATCCAAAAATTAAATAAATTAAAAAACTCAAAAATATTCCTTTCATTATAATTACATTTCAAATTCCAAAAGAAATAAAATAGAATATAAACTTCCCAAAATCCCAAAAATCTCATTCCGTAATCATTTCATTTAAATTTCAAAATCAAGATTAAAATTCCAAAAACAAACAAAAATTAAAAGGTTGAAAAATGAAGAGATCAAGAGAGTGAGATTACTTAGGTTGCTGTATATTAAAACACACAAATCCAAATTCCAATCCTGTTTTGTTTACAAAAATCTATTTAATTTGAACTCTCCTGTTCTCATCACAAAAATTATAAATCACCAACCAACAGACACGCCTTTTGGGTCGAACTACGTAGACTTTGATCCCTATCACGGGGTACGTAGGCCCTAAGCTTTCATCCTAGGTCAAGTCCGTCCTTTGTGAATATCTGTCTATTTGCTTTCATTCTTGTTGTTTTGTCTCCTCTGTTTAACAGGCATGCATGTCGATAAAAGGGTAATTGAGATAAATTTAAAAGCCACATTCTATTTTAGCTGATTGGTTTAAGGTAACCGTCCTTATGGACGGGTGTTGTGGGGTGCCTAACACCTTTCCCACACTCAAATAGACTCCCGAACTCATCTCTGATTTCGCAAACCATATTGCCTTTTTCTTTTTATTTTAAATTAATTTTCCAAAGTTTTATATTAAAAATTTTAGTGGCGACTCCAAATAAATTGATTTTCAAGTTTTATTTTGAGAATCAATTTAAACCACTTTTATTTTATTCCGCCCAAAGGTCGGTTACGACAAACATGTTTGTCAAAATGTTGTAGACCGTTGTTCGATAAATTGCCTTAGATTTTGATTCATCTGGGTTGCTTGATTTCATTCATTTTTGCTGTTCTGATTTTCTTCCTTAATTGCCATGAATTGTCAAAACACCTAGGCTACCATTATGTTGTACAAGTGGGCTATGTTCACTTATTTATTTTTTTGCCAATTGATATTAAAATCTGATGTGCTCTCCCCCTTTATTGCAATCAATCTATGCTTAAATCTATTGATGCATTCACTCTCAAGTGGTGTTGAGAATCAGACCCACGAACCCCTCCTCTTTGCTGACTATTTATGGTGAAATTTATTGATACATTGGTTGCCCAAATGGTGTTGGAATTTAGTATACCTATTCCTCAATCATTGTTAAAAAAAAAAAAAACAAGGTGTTTTCCCTTTATTGGTTGATGGTTTTCGCTGTTCATTGTTATCAATTGTTGTTGGAATCTTGCTATAATTTCCCATACTTTTAGCTGTGAAACCGTGATGCAATCTTGATTATGTTGTTCAAATAACACTCAATAAGTGATGTGTTTATGCTCTATTTGAATGTTTATATGGTACATGAATTTAAATATAAAAGCTTGGTCAAGGCTTGATCTGTTTGCTGTTAAAAAATGTACCATAAATTCTTTGATGTTGATAATAAAAGGCTTGAGAATGGGCTGTATAATGTCTTTATATTTTGCCATAAATATTCCCTGGAATTTGCTGCAATTTTCCTTTGTTTTGGCTATAAAGCTCCTTTTTTAATTCATCGAAAAAACTAAAAATATTCGCTGGAATTTGCTACAATTTTCCATTGTAATTTCACTTCAATTTCAAAATAAATCCTAACTTCAAAAACCCCTAAAAAAATAAATTCAAAATCCTAAAAATATTTTTTCCAATATAATTTCAAAATAAAATTCTAACTTAAATTATCTTATAAATCTTTTCCCATCATCATTTCATTTAAATTGCAAAATAAAAGTTAAAATTAAAAAAAAAAAACAAAGAATTAAAAAGAGATAAAATAAAGAGTGTAAGAGAGTGAGATCAATTAGGTTTTGTAAATTAAAACACACAAATTGAATTTCAACCCTATTTTACTTAATCAACTTTGAGTAATTGTTCTTAAAAACGAATACTGTGAGGTGCCTAACACCTTCCCCGCTCACAATTGACTCCCAGACTTGATTTTTGGTTTATATACCACCTTATCAATTTAATCGATATTTAAGGTATTCTTTAAAAATTTTGGTAGTGACTCCTACATTTTGGTTTTGGTTTTTTAGACGATAATTAAGATTATTATTTTTTTGTGTCAGCAGTCACGTTTAAAGTGTAACATTGAATTTGTTACATACACACGCATGTGCATTCTTGCACGGACACATACATTATATTTTGAACTTGTAAAACACGCAAATGAAAACAAAAAAAATATTTATATTTTGTCTCTATAATAAAATTGGAAATAAATATGGAATTGTAATTTTATGTTATAATCTTTTACATGGCCCAAACCTAAAAATTTAAATTTTAAATTAATTTCAATTTTAATGGAATTAAAATTGGAATTGTAATTGTACGTCCTAAATTAATTCTTCATGCCAAACAGAGTCTTATTGTTCTCAAATATTATTTTGGAATAATTTTTTTCAAACAATTTTTATTTTTGAGTGTCTTCCAAAAAACAAAGAATTTAAAACAGTTTTTTATTTTTGAAAGCTCTTTTAAAAATATAGATTGGCCTCTAATAATAACACCCAAAATTGGACTCAAGTTTAATTCGCCAATAAATTTATCATATATTTTATATTAAGTGTTTGCAAACGAGTATCCTTACAATGTTGGGTTATAATTATATATTACACTCATTAATAATAATAATAATAATAATAACGATAATAATAATAATAAACTGCTAGTTAACAAATTTTATTGAATCTCATTAATAATTTTTTTAATTGGTGCAAAAATAATCTTTTACCAAAAAAATTTATCAAAAAGTATTTATAGTTTATGTTAATTGGCGCAATAAACGATCCCTAACTAATATATTAGTTAATAAGAATTTAATATTGTTTGTGTTTGATATATAATCCTTAAAAAGTGCCTTAAAAACACTCATTTGCAAAACCTTTTTTTTATAATGCACATTATGATTAGATTAAGTTAGGTCAACTTAATTTGTTAATCAAAGAACATATGTTCAAGTTAATTTATAAATGTACCTCATATTTCACCCAAACTAAACTATAGGGATTCATGATAAATTCGAAGACATAATTTTGGCAAATCTTTTTTCAAGTATTCAATTAAAGACAACATTAGTAGTTAAAAAGACCTGAAAAAATGATATAAATATGTAAGAAAAAATTGGCTAAAAAAATTAAGGATTAAAACCAATTTTGAATTTAGGAGGTGGAAAGGATACTTTTGTCTAAAAGCAAGTAATCAAGTAAGGCATCTGTGATCAAATTCATTACAAAAGAAAATCCAACATTATTACCAATTAAATCTAGGTTCACATTTATTTTGTTAAAACAAGGTTTAAGCTTCAGATGAAGCAAGAGATCCAATTCTTCTACACTTGTCCCATTTACATCAATTGCAATCACATGTTTCCATTCACAAATAAAGTATAGACTTCCTCTTTTTTTTTTCAAGCTCTTTATCCTTAAAAAGAAGTAACTCTTTCTTGTGGGGCATCTACCTTTCACCATAAATTGGAGAGTCATAGGTGTTCCTAGGCATTTTTAGTGGGCTAAGTCCTTGGGCTGCACCCAAGAAATGGTTCTTCACTATTTTAGAGCTAGACTTCCTCTTGCCATTATAAGGTCTAAGAGGACCCAACATTTGGGCTTGAACTGAAGACATAAATACTGTAGCAGGAGGCATCTTGGGGATCATATCATTAGCAACATTAGATTGAACCATTGTTGGTAATGTTACATTGGTATTTCTAGCAAATGAAAAACCTAGATGCACCAGCAATGAATTTTGGGCATCAACAATGTTTTTCTTTTAACACACTCTTGTATGTAATATATAAGTAAAACTAGTAACTAGTAAAGAATTTTTATAAAACTTTAAATGACTTTTTCCTAAGTCGAATCACATCCATGTATTAAGAAAGGATTACTCCTTCACATTTGGATTCATATGCATTGCTTGTATGACCTCCTATGGAACTCCTCTGGCTTGGGTTATTCATTAGAAAAGGCCTTGCACTTCTATTGGCAATGGATTTGTGAGAAATACATGCATGATTTTTTTTCCTCTGAGACATACTCTCATGATGGCATGTCCTTATATGGCTCTTCAAACTCTGGATGTTTTTGCACTCTCTATCACAATAAGGGCAACAAAGGTTTGTTCCTTTAATAACAACCTTTCCTTTATCAAAATCCAAAGTTAAACTCATGATGGAAGAAAATGGTAGCTGAACAATACTGTTATAAGAGATTTCGATCACTCTGAATGGAGTACTCTGCATTGAGAAAATATGCCTATCGTTCACTGTTATATACATTTAATTTCAAGTGATGGGACATGGTATGACTATAAGAATCCTAGTCATGATTTGGTTTTAAAATTGAACCTTTAATTTTTTTTCAAACTAAATCTTTAGAATTAAATACAAATTCAATGCCTTAGATTTTTCATAAGGATCTTCAATATTGAATGCCCACTTCTAATTATAGCTCATTCAACTGGAGCTTGGTTTTAAATTGTCCAAATCAAATCTTGGGATTCAATATAAATGCAAACCCTATTTTCAAAACCCCGACCATTAAATGTGTTTTGCTAATTAAAGCTTGTAAAAGCTTTAAAACAATATTTAGTCGCCTTATAGATATTGGAATTAAACAAAGCAACCTATCAAAACATATTATACTTTCGTTACAAAAATATTTTGAAAAAAGAAAAAGCTATAGAAGTTATCTTCATGGTGATCTTCCTCTTCGATAGTTAATCCAGTTTAAATGTTTTCTCTTGTTTCTCAAAATTGTTTTTATTAATGGCACAATTGTAATGTTGTACAAAAAAGGATTTAGGTAGGATTGTGGATTGGGTTTGAACATGATTTGAGATTCAACCCTACTGGTTAGTAACTAGCCAAATCTGGTCACTTTTTTCATTAAATAACATTTTATTATAATAACTTTTTTAAAAGAAAAAATGAAAAATTTAAGACTTAAAGTGAAAAATATAAAATGAAAAAAATTACGATTTGAAATAGAAAATGATTAAAATTAAAAAGAATTCATATTTTAAAGATTTGTCATATAGGATTTGTGTTAGAAATAAATTGAAAATAAGAATAAAAACATTACATGGTCAGATTTGAGTGGTTAAAATGCACAAGCAGGCTTGCCCATACATACCTATATACCGAACATATTACACACACATGCACTTAAACACACAAATTTAAATACATATATAATGAATTTGTTACATTCACACATATATCCAAGCATGCACATGCACATGCACACACAAATGCATATATACCGAACACGTAACAAACACAAATACAAATAACTAATACGCAAAATAAATACAAATAACTTACACACACAAGTACAAATGCATATATATTGAATTTGTTACATACCCACACATACACATGCATGTGTACTCATGCGTGAACACATACAATATATATTGAACATGTAAAACACACAAATAAGATTGAAAAATATTTCTCTTTCATCTAAGTAATAAAATTGGAGATAAATAAGTAATTGCAATTTTACGTTCTAATCTTTTACATTACCAAAACCTAAAATTTTAAATTTTGATCTACATTCTAGATTAATTCTTTGCAGCATTCAGAGTCTTAATGTTTTCAGAATTTGTTTTAGAATTAGTTTTTTCAAACAATATTTACTTCTGGGTGTGTCTCAAAAAACAAAGGATCACTCTTTTTATTTTTATAAGCTCTTCTAAAAAACAAATTTCCAAAATTATTCCAAGATCATAACGCAAGGAATAGAATAAAAAGCCCTTAGTTGCAATGATTTGTAATAAGATGCCTTTAATGCTAGGATAGTAGTAGTAGTAGTTTTTGTTAGCCTATAATAATAATGACAATAAACTGCTCATTAAAACATTTTTTTTAATCTCATTAATAAATTGTTTAATTAATGGAGCAAATATCATTAACCTATAATTAATTGGTAAGTATTTATAGTTTTTGTTAATTGGTGAAATGAAAGATCCTTAACTAATATATTAGTTAATAAGAATTTAATATTATTTTTAATATGTGTGATAAATAATCCTTAACAAGAGCCTTAAAAACACTCACTTGCAAAACCTTTTTTTTATAATGCATATTCTAATTAGATTTAGGTCGACTTAATTTTTTAAACAATTAGCTTAGGTTAGACTTAATTAAAAATGTACCTTAAATTTTACCCAAACCGAACCTTGACGACTCATTACAAATTTGAAGTCATATTTTTGGCAAATCTTACTCAGGTATTCAATATGTAAGTTTGTCCACATGTTGAGGACAATATAAGTTGATAAAAATACATAAATTTTTTTTATAAATATGTAAGTAAAAATTGGCTGAAAAAATACAAGGACTAAAACGAATTTTGAATTCATGACATGGAAAGGATACTTTTATGTAAAATAAGTAATCAAGTATGCCATTCTGCTATCCAATTCATTACAAAAGAAAATCCAACATTATCCCCAATTAAATCTAGGTTCACATTTAGTTTATTAAAAGTAGGTCCAAGCTACAGATGAAGCGAGAGATCTAATTCTTCAACACTTGTACCATTTACATCAATTGCAATCACATCTTTCCTTTTAGAAACAAAGTTTAGAGCTTCCTCTTTTTGTTCAAACTCTTATCCATAAAAAGAAGTAACTCTTTCATGTGAGGCATCAATCTTTAATAAGAAATTGGAAAGGCTAAAGCGATCCTTGGCCTTTTTGGTGGGCTATGCCCTTGGGCTTCACCAAAGAAATTGTCCTTAACCATTTTTTAGCAAGACTTCCCCTTACCATTATGAGTCCCAAGTGGCCCCAACATTTGGGCTTGACCTAAAGACATAAGTCCCGTAGCAGGAGACATCTTGGGGATCATGTCATTATGAACACTAGATTGAACCATTATTGGTAATGTGACATCGGTATTTCTAATAAATGAAAAACCTGGATGCATGATCAATGAATTTTGGGCATTAAGAATGCTTTTCTCTAAACACAATCCTGCATGTAACATATAAGTATCAATTAAATTTAAAACATCTTGTAAATTCATATGTTAAACAAGTAAACAGTAAAGAATTTTTGTAAAACTTTATTGACCTTTTCCCAAGTCCAACACATCCATGTACTATGAAAGGATTATCCCTCCACCTTTGGATTCATAAACATTGCTTATAAGACTTCCTAGGGAACTCTGGCTTGGGTTATTCAAAAGAAGAGCCTTGCACTACTATTGGCAATGGATTTGCGAGAAATACATGCGTGATTTTGTTTCCACTGAGACATAATCTCATGATGGCGTGTCCTTATATGGCTCATCAGGCCCTAGATGCTTTTGCACTCTCTATCATAATAAGGGTAACAAAGTT
Organism: Delonix regia; assembly: GCA_037074485.1. Taxonomy (NCBI): domain Eukaryota; kingdom Viridiplantae; phylum Streptophyta; class Magnoliopsida; order Fabales; family Fabaceae; genus Delonix; species Delonix regia. The sequence goes on along the minus strand of CM073460.1, from coordinate 1,275,466 downwards.
TGTTCCATTAATAACAACTTTTCCTTTGTCAAAATCCAAGGGAAAACTCATGATGGAAAAAAAAGATAATAAAATAATACTATTATTAGATATTTCAATCACTCTGAATGGATTACTCTGTGTTGAAAAAATATGCCTATCATTCACTGTTATTTATATTTAATTTCAAGTTATGATATAAGGTACGACAATAAAAATCCTAGTCATGATTTAGTTTTAAAATTGAACCTTTAATTTTTCTCGAACTGAATCTTTAGCATTAAATGTAAATTCAAAGCCTTAGATTTTTCATATGGATCTTCAATATGGAATGCCCTCTTCTAATTATAGCTCATTTAACTGAAGCTTGGTTTTAAATTGTCCAAGTCAAACCTTGGGATTCGAAATAAATGCAAATCCTATCTTCAAAACCCCAACCATTAAATGTCATTTGCTAAGTAATGCTTATAGAAGCTTCAAAACAATGTTTAGCCGCCTTACAAATATTGAACTGAAATAAAGCAACCTATCAATACATACTATGCATTTGTTACAAAATATTTAGAAAAAGAAAAAGCTATAGAAGTGGCCTTCAAGGTAACCTTCCGCTTGCATGTTTAATCCACTTTAGATGTCTTCCCTTGTTTGTCAAAATTGTTTGTTGTTAAAGGCCCAATTGTAATTTTGTAAAAGAAGGATCTAGGTAGTATTGTGGATTGGGTTTGAACAAAATATTTGGGATCCAACCCAACTAGTTAGTAGTTGGTCAAGTCTGGTCACGTTTTTTGTTAAAACTAAATTTTATGATAAAATAATATTTTCAAAGAAAAATTGGGAAATTTAATATTTAAAGTGAAAATTATAATATGAATGAAATTATAATTTGAAATAGAAAATGATTAAGATATTAAAAGAATTAATATTTTAAAGATTTTTCATATAGAATATGTGTTAGAAATAAAGAAATAATAATAATAATACAGGGTTAGGTTTTGTGTGGTTAAAATGAACACAAGGGCTTGCACATACATACCTATATACCAAACATGGTACACACACATGCCGCTAAATGCACAAATTCAATATATATATATATATATAATGAATATGTTACATTCACGCATATATCCAAGGATGTACATGCACATGCGCATACAAACACATATATACTAATCATGTGACAAACACAAATACATATAACTAATATGTAAAATAAATGCATATGCACAAATACATGTGCACACACATGCACATGCACTTACACACATAATTACAAATACATATATATTGAATTTGTTACATACACACACATATACATGCATATGCATTCACATATGAACTCATACAATATATATTGAACATGTAATGCACACAAATAAAAATAAAAATATTTATCTTTCATTTAAATAATGAAATTTGAAATAAATTTAGAATTACAATTTTATGTTCTATTTTTTTACATGGCTCGAAATTAAAACTTTAAATCTAAATTAATTTTAATTTTAATGGAATCTAAATTGGATTTGTAATTTCACATTCTAAATTAATTCTTCACACCAACAGAGCCTTAATGTTTATAGAACTAGTTTTGGAATTATTCTTTTCAGACAATTTTTATGTTTAAGTGTCTTTATAAAAATGATGGATTTAATCAAGTTTTTTATTTTTAAAAGCTATTCTGAAAAAAAAAATTTCAAAACTACTCTAAGAACATAAAATTAAGGAATAGAATCAAAGAAACCCTTAGTTGCGACGATTTTGTGAAAGATGCCGTTAATGCAAGGATGTGCAAATATAGATTGGCGGCTTTACCACTAATAATAACACTCTAACACGGACTCAAGTTTGGTTCGACAATTAATTTGTCATATATTTTATATTAAGCTTTTGCTAATGAGTATCCTAAAAGTATTGGTTAACGATTACATATTACACTCAATAATAATAATAATAATAATAACTATAATAATAATAATAATAAATCGATAATTAACAAATTTTATTGCATCTCATTAATAATTTTTTCATTAGTACAATTAATATTCTTAAACCAGTAAAATTAATTAGTAAGTATTTATAATTATTGTTTATTGGTGCAACAAACGATCATTTACTAATATATTATATTAGAAGAATTTAATATTATTTTTAATATGTGCAATTCATAATCCTTAACAAGTGCCTAAAAAACACTCATTAGCAAAAAAGTTTTCATTTTTATAATGCATATTCAGATTAGATTAAGTTAATTCAACTTAATTTGTTAAATAAAGAGCTTTGGTTTGACTTAATTTATAAATGTACTATAAATTTTTCCCAAACCAAACCGTGAAGATTCATTATAAATATGTAGCCAAAATTTTGGCGACTGTTGCTCAAGTATTCAATATGTAAGTTTGTCCATATGTTGAAGACAACATTAGTAGTTAAAAAGTCAAAAACCAATTTTATAAATATTTAAGTAAAAATTGGCTGAAAAAATTTGAGAATTAAAACCAATTATGAATTTATGAGATGGAAAGGATACTTTTATCTTAAAGCAAGTAATCAAGTATGTCATTCCGTTGTTCAATTCATTACAAAAGAAAATCCAACATTATTACCAATTAAAATCTAAGTTCACATTTATTTTATTAAAAAACAGTCCAAGCTACAAGTAAAGTGAGAGATACAATTCGTCTACACTTGTCCCATTTACATCAATTGCAATCACTTGTTTCCTTCCCGAAACAAAGTTTAGAGCTTCCTCTTTTTGTTCAAACACTTTCTCTGTGGAAAAGAGCAACTCTTTCTTATAAGGCATCAATCTTTCATCACAAATTGGAGAGTCATAAGAGATCATAGGCCTTTTTGGTGGGCTATGTCCTTGGGCTTCACCCAAGTTGACCCAACATTTTGGCTTGAACTGAAGACATAAAGCCCATAGCAGGAGTCATCCTAGGAATTATGTCATTAACAACACTAAATTGAACCATTGTCGATAACGTTACATTGGTATTTCTAACAAATGAAAATTTTGGATGCATGATGAATGAATTTTGAGCATCAACAATGTTCTCCTCATAACACAATTTTGTACATAACATATACGTTTTATTTAAATTTAAAACCACTTCTAAAATCATAAGTAAAACTAGCAACTAGTAAAGAAATTTTGTAAAACATTAAATGACTTTTTCCTAAGTCAAACCATATAATGTTTCCTCCCTGCTGCCAGCGATCGATTCCACCCCCATCTGACCCTTTGTCGCCAGCACCCTCCAAGATTGAAAATTAAAAAAAAAAAATTTGAAACCTTCCTTTTGCTTTTTCTAGTGAGACAGAGAGGGGGTCTCGTCGTCAGTGGCAATGGCCGCGGATGACGCCACAGTGGTGGCAGACGCCGTCACTGGCCACCTCTGATGCCTCCCTGCTAGCGATGATGCTACAAAGGAGCTCTCGTTCATCACAAGCTCTGTCGCCACACCAAGAAATATGTCTCTCTCCATCAACATTACCGGTAGTAATGGTTGCTAGCGACGTTGATCTCCTACTACCGGCGGCCTCAAACACTCTCCCTGCCGGCGAGCCACGGTGGGTAAGTTGCAGAGGGAAGGTGGCAAAGATAGAGAAGAAAGAGAGAGGAAGACGATGGTTCTGGAGCTTCTTTTTTTTTTTCAAAAATTAAAAAAAATTGAAATTCTGAAAATTAAAAAAAAAAAAAATATATATATATATATATAAAATAAATTTTCAAAAATACTAAAGTTTTTTTGGATTTGAAATCCCAATTTTTTTAATGGGCTTATAGGGTTTGATCTAGACTCATTGCTAAAATTGTTTTGGACCTTCAAAAAAATTGTTTTTTGGCCTATTAAAAGTGTTTTTTACGGCCAATTTTAAGAGTTAGGCCTTTTTTTTTAATTGGGCATGTGGCCCATCCAAAATAATAATAATTTGTGGCCTAATTGTAAATCCCTAATTAATGAATATGTAGATATGTTCAAAAATATAAATTGTGTATTTATATTTTAGCTCCAAATAAATGGAATTAATTTTTGGTGAAAAATTAATCTTTTATATTCCCATAAATTTCAGTCAAGTAATATGTTATTATTTGTCATTATGTTAGTTAGTTTAACATTTTTTTTATCAATTTTCTTCCAATAGAAAATTGAGACATATAATGTTAATTAGCTTAACATTATGCATTTAAATATGGTAATTAGTTTAACATGTTTATCTAATGAATGTTAATTAGTTTAGCATTATATAATTGATTTATTAATGTGTTGATTAATTTAACATGTTAGTTAACAAATGTTAATTTGTTTAACATTTGAAAAATCATGATTTACAATTTGTTTATAGCATGATTAGGACACTTAGTTGTGTTTTGATTTCATTAATTTACACCTTGCATACAATCTTAGGACGATGATTGGCACTTTTTACTCTTTCGACTCCAGATTATGCATTAGTTAATTAACTTAATCATACAATACTTAGTGTCATAATTTGTAAATATGATGAACATTAAATCTTGCATGTTTTTAATTATCTAATCCTGATTCAAGTTTGTCTTTCTTTTTATATAAAGAATGACTACGGTTTCCAAAAGTATTGTTGCTAAGCTCAACAAGGGGTTGAAGCTTAATGGCGACAATTATGAGATTTGGAGTACAAAAACCCAGTATCTCCTAAAAGAGCAAGAGGCTCTTGAGACTCTTAATAATGTCATAGAAGAGCCAAAAGCTGTAAACATGGCCCAGCATAGGCAGGACCGTGAAACTTATAATGCTTGGAAGAAAAAGATCTCCACTGCTCACATTACGTTGCTAAGCATTATGGATGATGACATCTTAAAGGAGTTCAAGGACTACCAAAGCGCTATAAGGCTTTGGAATGCTCTGAGAACGAGGTTCAAAACTATGTCCCTATCCAGATTACGTTCTCTAATGATCAAATTTGACTCATATAAGAAATGCCTAGAACATTTAATAAGGAAACATCTGAGGCTGATGTCAAATATGATCGCTAAGCTAAAATATGTTGAAATGTCTTAACAGATGAGCAGTAGCTCTAAGCTATCATTCACTCTTTGCCTAGTTCGTGGGAGCATATGAAGATGCATCTCACTCACAATGACAGAATCACGACTCTGGAAGATGTCTGGAGACACCTTGAACTCAAGGAAGAAAGGCTTGAATCAGCTAAGTCGATACCTGAGTTACACATGGCAACTTCAAGTGAAAGACATGGTTCAAAGAGAAAAAGCTGAGGAAAGAACAAAGAACCAGCTTAACCAAAGAAAAAGCCAAAGACTAATCAACAAGGCAAAAAGAAGCAGCGAAAGGTGAATACGGCAAAAGTTAAGTGTTTCAATTGCCAAAAGAAGGGGCACTATGCGAGTGATTGCCTTGAGCCTTTCAAAAAGGTAATCTACATTGCTTATGCTAGTGAACTTTGTGTTTCTAGCTCAATTATGCTTACTGAATCTTGTCGTGTGTGGATTGTAGACTCAAGAGTCACGGACCACATAGCATGTGATTGTGATGCCTTTGTTAACTTCCGACGAGTTCCTTATGGAGCATTTTGGATATATATGGGCAACAACACTAAGGTTGCTGTTAAAAGGATTGGAACATGCAAGTTAATATTGTGTGGTGGTCAAGACCTAATCTTACATGATGTCCTTTATCCACCACAAATTCGTCAAAATGTTATTTTAGTTTTAGTTTTACTTAGGCTAGGTTATGATTTGTATTTCCATGAAAATTATGTTAAATTGAGTAATGACTTAGTTTTTTTTTTTTGGGTTATGTAATCAGAGGTTTTATTTCTATAGATTTGGATGACAAATCTTACATTAATAATAATGTTAGTTTTTCCATGTTTGCCTCTATACATGATTATGATCACGATGTAAATATATAGCATGCTAGACTTAGTCATATTGGCCAACAGAGAATGCAACGGTTACCGAACGAGGGTTTGCTTCCTGACATTGAACGAGTAGATTTGTCTACTTATGAATCTTATCTAGCAGGAAAATATGTAAAAAACCCTTCAGTAAAGCAACCAGAGCCGATTTTCCACTGTAGATAGTTCATTCTGACATCTGTGGGCCTATAAATGCCAAGGCCTAGCATGAAGTGAATTATTTCATCACATTCATTGATAATTATACTCGTTTCAATTATGTCTATTTGATTTCTCATAAGTCAGAAGCATTGAGCTACTTCAAAAACTATCTGAACTTAGTTAAGAATCAATTAGATAAGAAGATTAAGGCTCTTCAAACTGATTAAGGCCGAGAATATTTGTCGGTTTAATTCAATGAATTATGTAATGAGAAAGGGATAGTTCATCAGTTGACTATTCCAAGTACTCTATAACAAAATAGTGTTGCGGAAAAAAGGAATAGAATGCTCTTTGAGATAGTAAAGTCCATGATGGCACAGGCTAATTTACCAATCACCTATTAGGGTGATGCATTGATATCTGTAGCCAACGTACTTAACTGTGTGCCTATAAAATCAATTGTAACCACTCCATATAAGTTATGGACTAGGCGAAAGTCTAACCTAAGTGTTATAAAACCTTAGGGATGTGCTGCCTATACACATGATTCCTTTTATAAGTATGGGAAATTAAGCCCGAGAGGAAAGAAAAGTATCTTTATTAGATACTCAAGAACCTCAAAAGGTTATGTGTTTATAGGCCAACAAGACAATGGGAGCGTGAATGAATTCGAACCTAGAGATGTCACATTCTTAGAGAATGAGTATCCTAAGAAGGGTGAGGTAGGTCAAGAACTATCCTTATTTGAGATAGAGGATTTAAACGCAGGACCACTTCATTCGAGTGGGAGGATTATAACAGATGATGAATTAATTTCTCATCAGCAACCTTCTTCATCATTTGATACGAATAAAAGTGTTCCTCAACTAGTTGCTCTAAGTGGGAGTGAAACTAATGTTCTAGATCCAAATGGGAGAAATATTAATCCAAAAAGGAACAATGAAACAAGATTCAATGAATCATAACTGAGATGTGGTTCACATAAAAAGACTCCTCATCGACGATATGAGATTAAAGGTGATGTGAACATTTTACAATGTTTATGCAAAATGAAGATGAGCCAAGAAATTTGAAAGAGGCTCTTTTATCCCCTTCTAAGGACAAATGGACTAAAGCTATAGAAGAGGAAATGGAGTTTATGAGAGTTAACAATGTTTAGGAATGTGTTGATCTTCTAGGGGGACACAAGGCTATTGGGAACAAGTGGGTTATCAAAATCAAGAAAAGAACCGATGGCACGATTGAAAAATTTAAGACTTAACTAGTAGCAAAGGGGTATACACAGCAGGGAGGAATTGACTATGAGGAGACTTTTTCTCCTACTGCACAATTTACCTCTGTTCACTTACTTCTAGCTATAGTGGCTTATCTAGATCTTGAATTACATCAAATAAATGTGAAAACTGCCTTTCTCAATGGAGAATTAAATAAAGAGATTTATATAGAATAACTTGAGGGTTTCATTAAGGAGGGCCAAGAAGAAAAAGTTTGTAGACTTTTGAAGTCTATCTATGGCCTTAAACAATCTTCAAGGCAGTGGTATATTTGTTTTCACAATCCAGTAATCTCTAGTGGTTTCACTATGATGAGTGAAGACAACTGTGTATATACTAAAAGATCTAAGGACAGGTTTATGATTATGACATTATATGTTAATGACATACTCATAGCTAGAAATGATATAGAGCTTATCAACAAGGTGAAGACCTGGTTGTCATCTCGCTATGAGATGAAGGATATAGGTGAAGCTGCATACATTCTTGGAGTTAAGATTTCAAGAAATCATTCTAAGAAACTCTTGTATCTCTCTCAAGAGAATTACATCAAAAGGATTTTGGAACGTTTTAGTATGGAAAGTTGTAACCCTGCTGACACTCCTATCAGCACAAGTCGAACCTTGAGTGCCAAAATGCATCCTAAGACTGCGATAGGAAAAAAGTGTTTGAGTTGAACTTTATATAGGAATTCGATTAGTGATCTAATGTACATAATGATGTGTACTAGACCTGATATCTGTCAAGCAGTTGGCTTAGTAAGTAGATATCAAACTGACCCAGGTCCCAAACATTAGGAAGTTGTAAAAAAGATCTTAAGATATCTTAAGGGGACTGCTAATTATGCGCTCTGCTATCAAGGTAGTAGAGATCTATGATTGGAAGGATACACTGATGCTGATCATGGAGGGGACTTAGATGACTAAAAGTTTACCTCAGGATACATTTCTTACTCAGTGATGGTGCCATATCATGGAGTAGTAAGAAACAATCCTGTGTATCCTTGTCCATAATGGAGGCTGAGTTCGTGGCCCTATCTTCAGCAGCCCAAGAGGCTGTTTGGTTGAAGAGGTTTTTAGATCAACTATTGTGCAAAGCAGAAAACACTGAACCAGTGTTAGTGTACTGTGATAGTGAGGCTGCGATTGTATACACCAAAGATCCAAAGTACCATTGCAAAACTAAACACATAGATATCAAGTATCACTATGTGAAGGACATAGTTGCACGCAAGACTATGAATATGAAGTATGTGTCTACGCATAAGATGCTAGCATATCTGCTAAACAAGCCAATTTCTATAGATGTGTTTGTGAGACACGTTAGGTCTTTAAGATTGCATAGAATTTAGCATGCTTCATTTGTATTTTTATTATTCCCATTATTCACAGATAGAGATGTTTTGATGTTCTTTAATAATCAATAAAGCTTGATTTCCATGCTTACATATTTTTATTTAAATGTTGTGTACATTCTTATTTATTATTGAGTATGTAGAGTAGACAAAAGGGTTAGCCTTCTCACACAAGTAACCGCTTCAATGTCTTTGTGACATTAGAGATGAGACAAGATTTTAAGAGAAATTATCAGGAGGATAATTTAAGAGCAACTATACTTAAAATCATATAAGTCATCTTATTGATGACATAAGGTTATTAAAATTGATTTGATAAAATAAGTTCATCATTTCTAGTCTACCTTAGTTGCCAGACGTGAGTTTAAGACATTATGTAGATCTAGGAACTCAATTTTAGACTTGTGGTGTCTAAAATATCATCAATATAGTATTATTTATGAAATAAACATACATTCCATAAGAAAAGGAGGAATGTTGTAGTACATGTTTCATACCATGTATGCAAATGCTGACCATATGGGTTAATATGAGTGCGATCTCAACTCATAATTGTATGAGACCCTTGAGCCTTTATGCTAGCTTTATATTTGTACCCTTAGACTCTGATTAGGTACTTGAGATACAGCTTGATGTTTACTATCTTAGCATGTTGCCTAAGGACTATAAGTAATAATTCAGTCTAACAGGACATGTCTAGAAAAGCAAACTAAGTTTGTGTTGATAAGATCGTGAAAAGAGGAAGATCATAAAGAGAATCTTATTATTCTGTACTCACTAGTATACTAGTTATGACTTGTGTGTCATGATTATGAATGCAAAATATTATGATAAATAAGATCATTAAGAGATATCTGGATGTGATTCTTATGATCTGGAGTGCATGCATACTTTATAATCTACATACAGGTGCATTTTTTATGAGAGGCTATATATTCATAACTGATGTATAATATTGATGCTCTCATAGTATGCTAGTCACACGGCTTACTTTCCCTATATGAACGACTACAAATTATAAAGAGAAAATGTTCTCTTGATTTACTGAGAATATGTTTTGTGAGTTTAGAGCGTATGAGCACTCTCATTATATGTAAGTGGGAGATGTTAGAATATCGTATAAATCTGGGGTTTAAATCTGTTAAGATATTATACTGAGTTCACCCATAAGGGGTGCTCATTAAATAAGGGTAAAATAGTAATTATAAGAATTATTACTAAACCATAACTCTAGCTAGCCTCTTATAAATAGGGCTAGACTATTATACGATGAATAACTCATTAGAGAGAGACTTAAGACGCTCTGAGTAGAATACCTATGAGTATTATGCAATCGCATTCGAGAGGGGATTAAGGTTGTGAAAACCTGATATACACCCAATACACTGTGGATATCTCATTCGATCAGTAATCCCAGCCAGAGTTTAATATGCTTCTGGAATTATGAGAGTTATGTAAGCCTCCTACTCTAAATCTATAGATGTATTTATGTTCATTTATTCCCTTCATCCAACTGGCAGTGTTGGAGGCGATGCAAACTTTTCATCGAGGAAGAAGAAGATTTTCTTTGAAAAATTCAAAAAAAAAAAATTTTAATTAAAATAGCCTCAAATAAAAATCTGATCCCAATAAAGTATACAATTGATCAAAAAACTAGCCTAAAGGCTTTGATAACAATGAAGGGAATAAATGAACATAAATACATCCATAGATTTAGAGTAAGAGACTTACATAGATCTCCTAATTGCGGAAGCTTATTGAACTCTGACTGGGATTACTGATCGAATGAGATATCCACAATGTATTAGGTGTATCTCAGGTTTTCATAACCTAAATCCCCTCTTGAATGCAACTGCAAAATACTCACAAGTATTCTACTCAGAGCATCTTAAGTCTCTCTCAATGAGTTATTCATCATATAATAGTCTAGCCCTATTTATAAGAGGCTAGCTAAAGTTATGGTTTAGTAGTAATTCTTATAATTACTATTTTACCCTTATTTAATGAGCACCTCTTATGGGTGAACTCAGTATAATATCTTAATAGATTTAAACCATAGATTTTATATGATATTCTAACACTTTCGAATAAAAAACATTACTTGTAAAGCCTCTTATGGAACTTTGGCTTGGGCTATTCAAAAGAAGAAACCTTGCACTGCTATTAGTAATGGATTTGTGAGAAGTACGCGTATGATTTTGTTTCCTCTAAGACATACTCTCATGATGGTATGCCCTTATATGGCTTTTCAAACCTTGGATGCTTTTGCACTCTCTATCACAATAGGGGCAATAAAGGTTTGGTCCTTTAATAACAACCTTACATCAAAATCCAAGATAAAATTCATGATAGAAGAAGCTAAACAATACTATTATAAGATATTTCAAATGCTCTGAATGGATTACTTTGCTTTAAAAAAATATACCTATTGCTCATTGTTATATATATTTTAATTTCAAGTGATGAGATGTGCTATGACAATAAAAAACTTAGTCATGATTTGGTTTTAAAATTGAACATTTAAATTTTTTCAAACCAAATCCTTAGAATTAAATACAAATTCAAAGCCTTAGATTTTTCATATGGATCTTCAATATTGAATGCCTTATCCTAATTATAGCTCATTCAACTGCAACTTGCTTTTAAATTATCTAAATCAAACCTTGGGATATGATATAAATGCAAACCCTCTTTTCTAAACCTTGACAATTAAATGCCTTTTGCTAATTAATGCTTATAGAAGATTTAAAACAATATTTAGCCGCCTTATGAATGTTGGAATGAAATAAGGCAACCTATGAATACATATTATGCACCTGTTACATAATTATTTTAAAAAAGAAGAAGTTATAGATGTTGTCTTCATGGTGATCTTCTGTTTCCATGTTTAATCCACTTTAGATATTTTCCCTTGTTTTTTTTTTCAAAAAAAATTTATTAAAGGTCTAATCATAATTTTGTAAAAAAAGGGATTTAGGTTGGATTTTGGATTGGGTTTAAACATGGTTCTGGATCTGACCTAATTGGTTAGTAACTAGTCAGGTCTGGTCTATTGTTCTTTTTTTCTTTATATATATAACATTTTATGAAAGAACAATTTTTTCAATGAAAAATTAGGAAATTTAATATTTAAAGTGAAAAATATAAACTGAAAAAAATTATAATTAGAAACAGAAAATGATTAAAATATAAAAAGAATTCTTATTTTAAAGATTTTTCATACAGAATATGAGTTAGAAATAAAATGAAAATAATAATATAAAATAATACAAGGTCAGGTTTCAAGTGATTAAAACGTAGGCACAAGCTTGCACATACACACTTTTATACTAAACATGTAGCATACACACATACACTTAAACACACAAATGCACGCATATATGCAAGTATGCACATGCACATGCATACACAAATGCTAATATACCGAACATGTAACAAACACAAATACATATAACTAATATGTAAAATAAATGCATACGCACAAGTTCATGTGCAAACACATGCATATGCACTTACACCCATAGTGATTATATGCATCCAGTTCATATATTTAGGTAACCTTTTCAGGTTGACATAAATTCTATCTTCTTTCCTAAGATTATTAGACTTAAAAAATTAAAACTACAAGATGAATATAAACAATCATTCATTCAATGAAAAATTGTAATAATAATCAGTAGAAAGGCATCCCTAGCAAGGGCTTCAATCAAAATCCTAGAACAGCTACTTAGCCTCTCATAGGCATGAATACAGAATTAAATAACAAGGATGAGCATAAAGATAACATGAAAATGAAGAAAATAGAGATGTTCAGAAGGGGAAAAACTCTAATAAAGAGCCTTCACTCTGAAACCAACCCTTCATTTAACTACTCTCAACTTCAAATTCTCTCTTCAAGTGTTTCAAGGCACCCCTCTATGCTTGGTGTGTGCTACTTGCCTTCAAGACCTTTTATATAGGCTTTGGAGACCTTATAGTGTAGCATAGGCTAAGTATGGAGCTCTCAATCATCAGAGGAAATTAAGGTTTTCGGCAGCACGCCCAAGTGAGGCAAATCTGGAATTGGGTGCCAACTCTCTAGTTTTAGCACCCGAGTGTTGAGATTCTAGGGCCTGGGTGCCATATCCAGAAATGATTAGCGCTCGGGCACTATTTCTCCATACTTTCTTTTACAGTGTTTGGCGCCTGGGCACTAACTCTCTAGAATTCATGCCTGAGCATTGTTCTTATGGCATTTGGGCACTAATTTTCAAGATTTAGCACCAAGGCACTAGCTCTGTGGCACATGGGCACTAGCTTTTTGATCTTCTACACTTCCCCATTCATTTTGGCCCTTTTTCTTGAAATATCCTTCAATTCTTTCCAAAATTGATGTTAACTAAAAACTTTCGAGTTAAATATGAAATCTTGGATTGTTTTTCTTAAAAATTGTGATATTTGTTCAATTAAAGTTTCCTCAAGGCTTTGCCTTGGGGAGTTAACAACTAGCCTTGAGGGGTCTTGGTAAATCCCATACATTGCAAATTGTGCCAACGAATGAGCAAATTGGATTCCACATCATCCTCAAGAGGGGATATGTCATGATGACAAAGAATGGCCACTATGATAATCCCATATGATAGAGGAAAGGATTTCTTCTTCTTACATGTTACCATAAGTAATTAGCCATGTAAGCTTAAAGCTTTCTCCTTCTAGGATGCACTTCATCATGGATAACTTAGGCTCAATCAAATAGGTAACATTTCCAAACTTGTTGATCAGGCAATAAGCAGTGATATAGTGCAATAGCCTATTTTCTAGGGATGGGTCATTTAATGCCTTTAGCTTATTGCATCCTAACACAGTTTTAAAAGAGTTTGCATGATCAATGAATTAGTGGTTCATAAGAAGAGGAAGATGGAGTATTTTAGCCAGAGTTTCATCACCAAAGACTATTCTTGTCCCCCTTACTTTAATGGTGATGAGATAGGTAATGGTGTTATAGTTAAGGTTAGAATATAAGGCTATGATGACTTTACGACTATAATCCAACTTTAAGCTTAGCAAATTGTCTAACCCAGCATTAGAAAATAAATTAAAGAGGTTAAAGCCTTCAACTTGGTGCAGTTGGAGATGGACATATCTATTGGGAAGAACACTCATTTGTTGAAAGTTCTCCACAAAAGCAATCTCTTGAGCACGGGAGGAGAAGAGAAGAAGACAATCAAAGGAAGAGCCAATGGAAGGATTATCGGTTTAGCATGCTTGGTGGTTGGTCTCTGAGCCATGGATGATGAGAAAGGTCCAAGAAACCCAAGAAAGATTAAAGATTTTTAAGTGTGAAAGGAAGAGAGTAGAAATCCCCAATTTAAATCAATAAGACCCTAAATAGAGGTGATTAATTAGTGATTTTAAGTGATTTAGAAAAAAAAAATACCAAGATTTGATGAGGATTTAGTCAAAACATTAGATAACAAGAAAGGGGATAAGCAGTCAGCTAGTGAAAATAATGTTTGATATAAGTTTTTAGGGTTTTGACTGCTCTTAATAGCGAGTTCTGTCATCAAGTAACTAATTAATTACTCATGAACAGTCGACTGTCAGCACAATTTTTACAAAAGATTGCTCTCTGATGTCGACTAGTTAGCCTCTATTTTACATAGAGTTATTCTCTAGAATGTCCCAGTCGACTGGTCATTAGTCACCAGTCAACTATCCGGGTACAGAAGGTACCCAGTTGACTAGCCACCCGTTGGTAGTCAACTGCTTCCTTGTAGAAAGCCCTTAGTCAGCCACTCCTAGCTTCTTTAAGTTGCAAGTCACTTTCATACCCTTATCAATCGATTGATCGCTCCTCGGTAGTCAACTGGTCAGTGTAAAATGTGTCCAATTAATTGATTTTTTGCTAACTTTCTTAATTTCTTAAGAGTATTTTACTTAAATGTTTATCTAAACTTATACATTTATCTAAGCATCATGTCAAGCAAGTAGAATTCACAAGAAATCATCACAAATGTTCTACAAAATAGATTCAAACCACTCCGACACTTAAGTTCTCTTCAAGCAAATGGCAAAATAATTTAACTTTTTATTTTTACAGCTCATTAGGATTAACTATTCCAAGTTCACCTTTTATGAAATAAAATCTTTCAATTGAGAGAGGTTTAGTAAAGATATCAGCAAGTTGAACTTTAATTTTGATAAATTTAAGGCTAATATCTTTCTTTTGGACATGGTCTCTAATGAAGTGATGCCTAATTTCTATATGTTTAGACCTTGAATGCATAATGGGATTCTTAGTGAGGTTAATTGCATTGGTATTGTCATATTTAATTGGAATATCTTTAAGATATATACCAAGATCATCTAGTTGTTACTTCATCTAAAGGATTTGAGCACAACAATTTCCAATTGCAACATATTCAGCTTCAGCAGTGGAATATGTTACATTATTTTGTTTCTTACTAAACCAAGAAACAAGATAATTTCCAAAGAATTGACAAGTTTCACTGGTGCATTTTCTCTCAGTTTTACAACTGGAAGAGTCATGCTTTATTTAAAGAATAAAGTTATATCAACCTTGCCTCTAGAGAAACTATTCTTAATGAGGAATGTACTTAGTCTTTCATACCATGCTCAAGGCGCTTGTTTAAGACCATATAATGCTTTTGTTAATTTGAATTCATGATTTGAAAGATTTTGATCCTCAAAATCGGGATGTAATTTGACATATACTATTTCCATTATGTATCCATTAAAAAAGACACTCTTAACATCCATTTGATACAACTTAAAGTCATTTATGCATGCAAAGGCTAGTAGCATACGAATTGCTTCCAATCTAGCTACTGGTACAAATGATTCATTATAATCAATTCCTTTTTCTTGATTATAACTTTTTGCAACTAGCCTAGCCTTATTTCTAGTGACAACTCCAAATTCATCAAGCTTATTTCTAAAAACCCATTTAGTGCTAATTACTGGATGATTATTAAGTCTAAGGACAAGTTTCCATACTTAACTTCTTTCAAATTGATTTAACTTTTCTTGCATAGCTAGAACCCAATATTCACCATTTAAGACATCATCAATTCCATTTGGTTCTATTTGAGATAAAAATGCTTGATGACTGCAGATATTTCTAAGTGAGTTTTGAGTTGTTACCCCTTTGAAGACATCACCAATTATTTGTTCAAGTAGATGGTCCTTTTTGTAATTCCATGCCTTTGGTAGATCATGAGCTACTTCTTCCTCCATTTCTTGATCAGATTCCTCATGCAATGAGGATTGTTCATCTGTCTGGATGGACTCACTTTCATTCTTGATTTCTTGAGCTACTTGTTTGCCTTTTATTGTAAGATCATCAAATTTAACTGTAACTTCTTCACAAGATACCTTTCTTGGCTCAAGAGGGTCAAACTCATCAAAATTTACATGTATAGACTATTCTACAGTCATAGTTCTTTTATTATATACTTTAAAGGCTTTACTAGTACTAAAATATGCCAAAAATTTGCCTCATCAGACTTTTCAAGTAGGCCTTACATTGCCCTATTCATATCATAACATGCAACATTTACTACATTAGCCCAAAAATACTTAGGAAGATTTCTTTCATTTAACATAGTTCTAGCCATTTCCTTAAGAGTTTTATTCTTCCTTTTGACAACTCCATTTTGTTGAGGAATTTTTGGAGTAGAGAAATTATGTTCAATTCCATTATCATAATAGAACTCCATAAATAGGTTATTTTCAAACTCTCTGCCATGATCACTTCTTATTCTCAAACTGGTCATACCTTGTTCATTTTAAACAAACTTTACCAGTTTCAAAAAAGATTTAAATGCTTAATCTTTGTGAGATAAGAAAAGTGACCAAGTGAATCTAGAGAAGTCATCTACAATTACTAGTACATAACAATTTCCTCCAAGAATCATAGTCCTAAAAGATACAAAAAGATCCATATAAATTAATTACAGTGGTCTAGTTGTAGAGATAATTCCTTTTTGCTTTAAAAAAGCTCTTAATTTGTTTTCCCTTTTGACATGCATCACAAAGTTTTTTTTTTTTTGTATCAAATTTCAATTTAGGCAATCCAACAACAAGGTCTTTCTTACTAAGCTTTTATATGATACTCATACTAGCATGAACAAGTCTTCAATGCCATAACTAACTATCATCATTGACATTTATCAAACATTTTGAATTACTAGGGGGAACATTATTCAAATCAATAACATATACATTGTCAATTCTATGTCCTATCAATATGGTTTTCTTTTCTTCTATATTTTCAACCAGACATTGTTTTGAATCAGAGATTATTGTATTGTTTTAATCACATAACTAACTAATGCTAAGAAAGATTATGATTCAATCCTTTAATAAGAAGTACATTATCAATGGAGGTGGAAGAGCTCTTACTAACTTTTTCAATACCAATGATTTTTACCTATCCACTTCCTACAAATGTGATATTTCCTTTATTCTTTGGTTGAAAGGAAATGAACTTAGATTTGTCTCCAATTATATTTTTAGAGCATCCACTATCTAAGTACCATTTAGCTCCAGTACCCTTCATACACACCTACGGAAGCATTAGGTTTTATTTTTAGGAACCTAATTCTTGTTGGGTCCTTGAATGTTAGTTATTCCTATGGGAACCAATGCTTTCCTTCCTTCCAGAATTTTATTCTTTCTGTAAGGACAAGTATATAATCCATGTCCCTTTTTACCACAGTAGAAACATGTAATGATTGGAGTACTACTCAACTACTGAAATAAAGAAATTATTATAATATTTTTATCTTTTATTAGATTATTCCCAAGACATGTCTTGTCAAAAAAAACATATATGTTTTCCAAGCAAAATGTTTAAATTATCTTTCCTTTTGGTGAACTTTGCAAGAGTGTTCATCAAATCTTTCTTTTCTTTCCACAGAACTTCATAATTACAAGCAGCTTTATTTTTTTGACAAAGATGTTCCTCTCTAAGATTTATGTAGTCATGCTCTAATGTCTCAATTTGTTTTTCTATGGATGCTTTTATCTAGAGTAGTGAACTATTCTCCTTTTAGTCCTTTTCTAGATTGTTTTCTAGATATAGGATTTTCCTTTGAAAGTTTCAAGGTTTTAGCTATCTTAAGAAATTCATCATGCAAATCATTAAATGCATCTTGCAGCTCTTCATAAGAAGGGAGATAGCTTACCTCATTTTCTTTATCCACTAGGCAAATGTTGGCTTCTTCATTTTCATCATCATCGAAATCTTCATCACTTTCTCCCTAAGTAGCTGATAGGTATGCCTTCTTCTTTTCATTTCCTTTCCTTTTTCTTGTGTTATCTTGCTTTCTCAAAAATTGAGAACATTCCTATTTGATGTGTCCTTACTTTTTGCATTCATAATAGATAGGAAGTTCTTTGGCTTCTTGACTCCTTTTAGTTGGTCTCCTTCCATTGATTCTTCTATTGTTGAAGAATCTTCCAAATTTCTTAACAAAGAGACTAAGAGTTTCTCCATCAATCTCGTCTAAAGAGTCATCGTACACTCTTCCTCATCTAGACACATTAATGATGCTTTAAGAGCAAGACCCTTCTTCTTTTTGTCTTATTCTTCAAGGAATTGCTTTAGTCTTAGTTCATGCTCTTAAAGGTTTCCAAAGAAAGTAACAATTGTTTTCACTAATGGCCCTTTAGCTTACTCAATAGTTATCACCTTGGGTTGCCATTCCATAGGAAGTGCCTTTATGATCTTGTAGGCTTAATCAGTCTGTGAGTATGTCTTTACAAATACTGCCAAATGATTCACAATATGAGTAAAATGAATTTCATTTCTTTAATTTTTTCTTAAGGATTCATTTTGAATAACTCATACTACTATGTGAGATTATGAATCTTGGATTCCTTTACACCTAAAGCTGCATCATGAGCTATTTTTAAAGCCTCCCACATTTCTTTGGCACTCTCATAATTTGAGACTCTAAAATATTCTTCCTGACTCAGTGCATTAGTGAGAATAAACTTGGCTTTATTGTTCAGCAAAACTTTTCTTCTTTCTGTATCATTCCATTCACTTTTGGGTTTGACAAAGGCTTTGCCTTCTTTAACTTTCATAAGCATATATGGACTTTCATTAGTTACATCCCAAAGGTTAATGTCAACAGCCTTAAAGAAAATTTTCATCCTTAAATTCCAATATGTGAAATTTTCATCATTGAAACCAAGAGGTTTTGTAATAGATAACCTTTCAGGAAAAACATCTTCAGCAAGTCTAATCATTTATACTCTTGAGACGGTTAAGTCCCTAATCAAGAGCCCAAACTCTAATACCACTTGTTGAGCAAGGTTGGCACCCCAGAGGGGGTGAATTAGTGAATTAGGTATTATAAAAATTTTACTGAAAAACTCCCTTTTAAATTAGAAGTAAAATAATTAAACCAAACTTGAAATAATGAATGCAGAATGTAATAAGAGTAAAGGAGAAGAGTAGACACAGAAATTTATCCTGGTTCGGCTTCTACCCAAGCTTACATCCTGTCTCTAAGCAACCTCTTTAGATTTTCCACTCTCTCAGTAAATAAATACTACAACCCAGGTAAACCTCTCCTTAATCCCAAGCTCTCACAACTTAACTCTTTCAAGGAACCTCCTTGAATACACACAGGGATATACTCCCCCACAACCTAAACTCTCTCTTAGCTTGACTCCCTCATAGAATCTCCTTGAGCTTCTCTCTCACAAGAAAGAAAGAATTATAAATGATAAACTTTCTAAAATAAAGCATATGATACAATGAAGCACTAATATGATAAAGAAATGATAAGATGATAGAAACTAATGATATAATCACTCAAATGTTTTTCTTGTTGATTCAGAGTCCTTAAGTCGACTTTATATCGATTGAGGTCCAATAGATCCATTGGGAGTGAGTGAAAAGTCAAGGATTTCAAAATATATCTGTTATACACTCATTATGGCTTGTCCATCATTGACCAGTCTACTGTTCTCCATTGACCAGTCGATTGCTTCTGCTTTCCCTATTAAAATTTTAAATTATGGACCCTGATAGTTGACTACTCACCTTTGTCCAATCAACCGGTCACTCACTGAAAGCTCTTAGTCAATGGTCTTAAGGTTAGCAATAGACTAGTGTTTAATCTGGGTGTGGCTAATCGACTGATGACTCACATAAAGCGCCTAGTTGATTAAGGCTCAAGCTAGAAGCAAACTGGTGCTTCTTAGAAGGTGACCAGTCGACTGCTAGATAGTGGCCAGTCTACTGCTCACTCATAAAAAGCTCTCATTCGACTGGACAAGGTCGAACAGCAGGCTGGCTTGTAACTAGTTGGCTGGGGAATTCCAAAGTTCCCCAAATCAACATTTTCTTAACCTTTAAGACCTAGAATCAATTTTATATTCATTTTACATGATTTCTATCAACTCAATATCAATTACAAAGGTTCTTATGATATGATAATACATTGAAAACATCTAGGACCTAAGTAACATATAGAAAAACATTTCTTCTCATGTTTGTTATCATCAAAACCTTAGTCTTCAGCAAATGTGCTTAACAACAAGGTCCTTCAATATTGAATGCCCTCTCCTAATTAAAGCTTATTCAACCACAGCTTGGTTTTAAAAATGTCCAAATCAAACCTTCGGATTAAATATAAATGCAAAGCCTTTTTTGAAAAACCCATAAAATAAATGCCCTCTGCTAATTGATTTCCTATAGTTATCAATATATGCTATGCATCCACTATAGTTGTCATCATGGTGATCTTCCTCTTATATGGTTAATCCATTTTAGATGCTTTCTCCTATTTCTTAAAATTGTTTTTACTAATGGCCCAATTGTAATTTTGTAAAAGAAGGATTTAAGTAGGATTATGGATTGGGTTTGAACATGATTTGGGATCCAACCTAACTAGTTAGTAATTAGTCAAGTTTGGTCAGCTTTTCTCCTTAAAATTTTATGATAAAATAATTTTTTAAAAGAAATATTTGGAAATTTAATTTTTATAGTGAAAAATTACAATTTGAAATAGAAAATGAATAAAAGAAAGATTTGTCATATGGAATATATGTTACAAATAAAATGAAAATAATAATAATAAATAATACATGGTTGGGTTTTAAGTGGTTAAAACGCACACGCAAGCTTGCATATACATACCTATATATCGAACATGTCACACACACACAAGCTACTAAACTCACAAATTCAAATACATATATAATGAATTTGTTACATTCTCGCATATATTCAAGCATGTGCATACACACACACAAAAATGCTTATATACTGAACATGTATCAAACACGAATACAAATAACTAATATGTAAAATGAATGCATATACACAAATTCATGTGCACACATGCACATGCACATGCACTTACACACACAAGTAGAAATGCATATATATATTGAATGTATTAATACACACACATACACATGCATGTGCATTCACGTGCAAACATATAAAATATATATTGAACATGTAAAACACGCCAATAAAAATGAAAAAAAAATATTTATCTTTCATCTAAATAATAAAATTTGGAAATAAATTTGGAAATGCAATTTTATGTTTTACTCTTTTACATGTCCTATGTCTAAAATTTTAAATTTTAAATTAATTTCAATTTTAATGAAATTGAAATTGGAATTATAATTCTACATTCTAAATTAATTATTCACACCAAATAGAGTCTTAACAATGTTTTTCTCTTAACCCAATCCTGTATGTAACATATAAGTATCAATTAAATTTAAAACCTCTTATAAATTCATATGTAAAACAAGTAAACGGTAAAGAACTTTTGTAAAACTTTAAATGACCTTTTTCCAAGTCCAACCACACCCATGTACCAAGAAAGGATTACTTCTCTACATTTGGATTCATAAACATTGCTTGTAAGACCTCCAATGGAACTCTAGCTTGGGTTATTCATAAGAAGAGGCTTGACACTGCTATTGGTAATGGATTTGTGAGAAGTACATGCATGATTTTTTTTTCCTCTGATACATAGTCTTATGATGACATGCCCTTATATAGCTTCTCATACCCTGGATGCTTTTGCACTCTCTATCACAATAGAGGCAACAAAGGTTTGTTCCTTTAATAATAACCTTTCCTTTGTCAAAATCCAAGGGAAAATTCTTGATGGAAGAAAAAAATAATAGAATAATATTGTTATCAAAGATTTTGATTGCTCTAAATTGATTACTTTGCACTAAGAAAATATGCCTATCATTCACTATTATTTATATTTAATTTCAAGTGATCATACACGGTATAACAATAAGAATCCTAGTCATGATTTGGTTTTAAAATTGAACCTTTAAATTTATTCAAAACGAATCTTTAGAATTAAATACAAATTCAATGCCTTAGATTTTATATAAGAATCATCAATATTGAATGCCCTCACCTAATTATAGCTCATTTAGCCAGAGCTAGGTTTTAAATTGTCCAAATCAAACCTTGAGATTCGATATAAATGCCAATTATAATTTCAAAACCTTGAACGTTAAATGACATTTACTAATTAATGCTTATAGAAGCATTAAAACAACTTTTAGCCACCTTACAAATATTGGAGTGAAATAAAAGCAACTATCAATACATACTATGCATCCGTTACAAAAATATTTTGAAAAAGAAGAAGCTACAGAACTTGTCTTCAAGAGGACCTTCTGCTTCTTTGTTTAATCCACTTTAGATATTTTCCCTTGTTTCTCAAAATTATTTTTTATTATAGGCACAATTGTAAGGTTGTAAAGGAGGGATTTAGGTTGTATTGTGGATTGGGTTTAAACATGATTTAGGATCCAACCCAACTAGTTAGTAACTAATCAGATCTAGTCACCTTTTTTTTTTTTTAATAACATTTTATGATTAAATAATTTTTCAAAGAAAAATTGGGAAATTTAATATTTAAAGTGAAAATTATTAAATGAAAAGAAATTAGGATTTGAACCAGAAAATGATTAATATATAAAAAGAATTCATATTTTAAAGATTTTCATATAGAATATGTGTTAGAAATAAAATAAAAATAATAATAATAATAATAAATAATACAAGGCTAAGGTTTGAGAGGTTAAAACACACACACAGGCCTACATATACATACTTATATACTGAATTTGTAACACACACATTCACTTAAACACACAAATTCGTATACATATATAATGAATTTGTTACATTCACGCATATATCTAAGCATGCACATGCACATGCACTCACATATGCATATATACTAAACACGTAACAAAAACAATACATATATCTAATATGTGAAATAAATGCATACGCATAAATACATGTACTCACACATGCACATGCATTAACACACACAAGTACACATACATATATATTGAAAAGTATTTATCTTTCATCATAATAATAAAATTGGAATTGTAATTTTAAGTTCTAATCTTTTTCATGGCCCAATCTGAAAATATAAAATTTTAATGTAATTTGAATTTTAAATAAGTTGAAATTGGAATTATAATTCAACATTCTAAATTACTTCTTCATGGCAAACAGAGTCTTAATGTTTTTAGAACTTGTTTTGGAGTTTTTTTTCTCAAACAATTTTTATGTTTAAATGTCTTTCTAGAAACAAAGGATTTAAACAAGTTCTTATTTTTAAAAGCACATTTGAAAAACAAATTTCCAAAATTATTCTAAGAGCATAAAAACAAGGAATAAAATCAAAGAAACCCTTAGTTGCAACGATTTTGTAATAAAAACGTCATTAATGCAAGGATGTTCCAATATCAATTGGTGGCTCTACCTCTAATAATAACACTCAAACTTTGGTTCGGCAGTTAATTTATCATATAAATTATATTAAGGTTTTGCAAATGAGTATCCTTACAATACTGGTCAATGATTACTTATTACACTTAATAATAATAATAATCATAATAATAATTATAAACCACTAATCAAAAAATTTTACTACATCTCACTAATAATTTTTTAAATTAGTGCAATAAATAATCTTTAGCCTACAAAATTAATCGACAAGTATTTATAGTTATTTGTTATTAGTGCAATAAACGATCCTTGATTAATATATTAGCAAAACCTTTTTTTTAAAATGCATATGTAGATTAGATTAAGTGAGGTCAATTTAATTAGTTAAATAAAGAACTTTGATTAGACTTAATTTATAAATGTACCTTAAAAGTTTCCCAAACCAAACCTTGAAGATTCATTATAAATTCTGTGCCATAATTTTGGCAAATCTTACTCAAGTATTCAATATGTAAGTTTGTCCATATGTTGAAGGCAACATTAATAGTTAAAAAGACAAATTTTTTTTTTTATAAATATGTAAGTAAAAATTGGCTAAAAAGATTTGAGGATTAAAACCAATTTTTAATTTAGGAGATAGAAAGGATACTTCTGTCTAAAAGCAAGTAATAAAGTAAGGCATTCCGCTATCAAATTCATTACAAAATAAAATCCAACATTATTACCAATTAAATATAGGCACAGATTTATTTTATTAATAAAAGGTCCAAGCTAAAGATGAAGTGAGTGATCCAATTCTTCTACACTTTTCCCATTTGCATTAATTGCAGGTACATATTTCCTTTCAAAAACAAAGTTTAGATCTTCCTCTTTTTGTTCAAACTCTTTATCCTAAAAAAGAAGCATCTCTTTCTTGTGAGGCATCTATCTTCCATAACAAATTGGAGAGTTATAGGTGATCCTACGCCTTTTCAGTTGGCTATAACCTTGGGCTTCACCTAACGTTTTAGTGCTAGACTTCCTCTTGCCATTATGAGGCCCAAGCAAACCCAACATTTGGGTTTGAACTAAAGACATAAGCCCCATAATAGGAGGCATCTTGGGGATCATGTCATTAACTACACCAAATTGAACCATTGTTGGTAATGTTACATTGGTATTTTTAACAAGTTAACAACCTGGATGCATGTTCAATGAATATTAGGCATCAACAACGTTCTTCTCTAAACAAAATCTTGTACGTAACATATATTATTTAAATTTAAAACCACTTGTAAATTCAAAAGTAAAACTAGTAACCAATAAAGAATTTATGTAAAACTTTAAATGAATTTTTTTCAAGTCCAACCATATCCATGTACTAAGAAAGGATTACTCTTTTACCTTTCAATTCATAAACATTACTTGTATGACCTCCTATGGAACTCTGGCTTAGGCTATTCATAAGAAGAGGCCATGCACTCCTATTGGTAATGAATTGAGAGAAGTGCTTGCATGATTTTGTTTCTTCTAAGACATAGTCTCATGATGGCATGTGACCAAACCCTCATCGTTAGGGTGTCAAAACCTAATATTGAATATCAAAATCCATTATAGTGGTGCAATTTGGGTCATGTTCACTTCAAGGAGCCTAGTTTGTTCCTAGGTAATTTGAATGCAAAAATGTGAGAAGAAATGAGAAAAATCAGGGTTTTTTCTTTACTTTTATCAAATGGATGGAGTTTGAATGAAATGCAACAAAGTGAAATTGTTTTTGGAATTTTTGTTATAAAATAAAGATTAATAAAATAATTGGATTTAATGCAAATGATGATGAAATGCTAGTGGTAGATTTGATTCAGCTTTCCTCTTCTTAAAAGATAAATGGAAGTTTCTTTAGAAAACCATTTCCATAAATGGTTTGAAATACCATTCAAATATGTAAATCAATTTGTTTATGAAACCTTTAACCCAAAGGCTCACAACATTATTATGTGCTAATGAGAGATCAATGTACAAATGTAAGGACAACTTGAACAACTTAACTAAGTGCTACCAAGCTACTACAATCAATCATAAGATATATTAAATTATACCAAACCCAATACTTCTACAATCAAATGTAGCAATAATCCTTACAAAACACACGTCAAAACATAAATCTCATAATCCAATCCATAATATAAAAGTTATAGCAATATGGTTAAGCCTAAAAATGTAATCAAAATAACTTAACTAAGATATAATGAATATAAAGCTAGACAAGATGGAAAAGAACGAGAAAAACTCCCTCATTGAAGCTTCAAGCTCATGCCTCATTAAATCTTGTCTAGGCAAGGTGTATTTAGTTGCTCATGGTGGAGAGGGATGCTTCACCAAGCTTTAAATCACCAAGAACAGCTATGGAAGTACAGAAAAATGATGGAAAGATGAGAAGATGAGGGGAGAGAATGAAGGAGGATAAGTCTCTAAGCCTCTCTGTTAGTTGCTGACTACCCCCATTCATCAAGCACCCTAATGGCTAAAAATAGGTGAACTAGGTAAAGTCTTTTCAACCATGTTCAGATCTAAATTATAAAACTGTGCAGGCTAGGATGAGTTCGCTATGGCAAAAAACACAGCAAACAATTTTTTATACTTTTGGGCCTTTTTTGAAATTTTTTTTATTCTCTTGGTCCTTGATTGTGATTTCTTCAGGTTTGACTTTGACTATGACCTATAACGCAAAATTCAAATATTGTAATATCTCATATTCTCCAAATTAATTGAATTAAATTAAATCAATGAAAAAATTACAATTTTACCCTTACAAAGCACATTTTGCACAAAATCTCCTTAAATCCCATATTACCACAAAATATTATCAAAACATTCATTTAAGCTCAATAAACCTCATAAAATACCATAAAATGACATTGAATGGCATGGTAAAAATGGATACAATCAGTGTGCCCTTATATTGCTCTTCAAACCTTGAATGCTTTTACTCTCTCTATCAAAAAAGGGCAACAAAGGTTTGTTCCCTGAATAACAACCTTTCCTTTATAAAAATCCAAGGGAAAACTCATGATGGAAGAAAATGATAACAGAACAATATTGTTTCAAAGATTTTGATCACTCTGAACGGACCACTCTACATTGAGAAAATATGCCTATTGTTCACTGTTATTTATGTTTAATTTCAAGTGAAGATACATGATACGACAATAACAATCCTATTCATTATTTAGTTTTAAAATTGAACCTTTCAAATTAAATCTTTAGAATTAAATACAAATTCAAAGCCTTAGATTTTTCATAAGGATCTTCAATATTGAATGCCCTCTCATAATTAATGCCCCATTCAACCACAACTTGGTTTCGAATTGTCTAAATCAAAACTTTTGAAGACCTCGGCCATTAAATGCCTTTTGCTAATTGTTGCACATAAAATTCAAACATTATATATATATATATATATATAATGAATTTGTTATATCCACACATATATTCATGCACACGCACACACAAATGCATATATACCAAACATGTAATAAACACAAATACACAAATGTGAGAATATATAATTTAATATTATTTTTAATGTGTGTAATATATAATCCTTAACAAGTGCCTTAAAAACACTCATTTGCAAAACCTTTTTTTTTTTTTGTATAATGCATATCCTAAGTAGATTAAGTTTGGTCAACTTAATTTGTTAAACAAAGAGCTTAGGTTCAACTTAATTTAAAAATGTACCTTAAAGTTATGTCAAAACCCAGAAAAGAATGGACATAAGAAGATATCAAACTAGTCCAAGTTACTACACAAGTTATCAACATCTTATATTGTGTTGTCAATAGACAAGAATATGACAAAATTTTCAGCTGTGAAACTGCTAAAAAATGTAAGACAAACTTGAAGTCACATATGAAGGAACAAGCAAAGTGAAAGAGACCAAAAAAAACATGTTAGTTCATGAATTTAAAATATTCCAAATGATAGAGAATAAAGGAATTGAAGAAATGTTCACAAGAATCTAAAAATAGTCAGTGACTTAATGGTGCTTAGGAATATGATGACTTTGAACAAGTTATGAAAATTTTGTGAAGTCTACCAAAATCTTGGCAATCCAAAGTAGACACTATTGAAAGCGGAAATGTTTGCGACATGTCATATGACATATTGAGAGGCATACTCATTGTTGTGAGAGAACTTATCTCAAATGACATGAGCTAGTGGATAAACAGAAGAGCATTGCATTCAAGGCTGCTACCAACTTTATAGATCATCCAGAAGATGATGATGATCTTAACAAAATTGTACTAGAAGAACTAGCTTGCTTTTCAAAGAAGCTAGAAAAGTATGCTAGAAAGAAAGGTTAACCTTCCATATATGAACGCTTTTATAAAAAGGAGCTAAAGAAGGATAAACATGGAAAAATTGTCATAATTTGCTATGAATGCATAAAAGCTGATCATGTCAAGCCTAAATGTTTATACATCAAAAGAAGATAGAATAAGTTACCAATAAAAAGAAGAAAAGCATTGGCAACAAGGAATGATGAAGACGAAGATGATGATAAAGAGCTCGAGCAAGAAACAGAAAATCTCTATTTCATGGCTAAGAGGAGGTAAAAACTCAACTTATTAAGGATGACGTAGAAGAAACATTTAATGAACTTTTAATTAATTTTTACAAGTTACTTTCAAAATATGAAGAAATAACACAAGTAAAAATAAAAATTGAGGAAGAAAGGAATAACCTGCAAATTTACTTAGAAAGGTTAAAAAGGAAAATAGATTACTAGTCTTAAGAATAACCAAAGAAAAAACCAAAAACTTCAAGTATTGGAAAAACATAATCAAGTATTGAAAAATACAAATAAAGTACTTGAAAGTCATAAATCTCGAAGAATGATCAAGCTAAGTTACTCAAAGGAGAAAAATATCTAAATATGCTCTTAGGAGATCAAAAGTGTATGTTTGACAAAATTAGTATAGGATATGATGAATATTGTAGTACCAAGTCATACAAGAACTTTTTCATCAAAGAATCAAACTACACTCCTACATGTTATCCTTGCTTAAAAATGGTCATGCAAGGTCCAAAAAAGTGGGTGCCAAAAGGCATGAAAATAATGAAGGCACCTAGAACTAATCTTTAAGGACCTCAAAAGATTTGGGTACCTAAAAAGAAATATTTTTTTCTTTTTTGCAGGTCTACCTAAAAGGAAAAATGAACAATGATCGATGGTACCTTGATTAAGTTAGGTCAACTTAATTTGTTAAACTAAGAACTTAGGTTAGAATTAATTTATAAATGTACCTTAAATTTTCCCTAAACCAAACATTGAGGATTCAAAATAAATTCAAAGCCATAATTTTGGAAAATCTAGCTCAAATATTGAATATTTACGTTGGTCCATATGTTGATGACAACATTAGTTGTTAAGAAGACATAAAAAATTTTTATAAATATGTAAGTAAATATTTGGCTAAAAAAAAATTGAGGATTAAAACCAATTTTGAATTTAAGATATGGAAAGGATACTTTTGCCTAGAAGCAAATAATCAAGTAAGGCATTCCATTATCAAATTTATTACTAGAAAATCCAACATTATTACCAATTAAATCTAGGCACACATTTATTTTATTAAAAAAAGGTACAAGTTACAGATGAAGCGAGAGATCGAATTCTTCTAAACTTTTCCCATTTGCATCAATTGCAATCACATATTTACTTTCAGAAATAAAGTTTAGAGCTTTCTCTTTTTATTCAAACTCTTTATCCTTAAAAAGAAGCAAATTTTTCTATCAAGGCATCTCATTTTCATCACACATTGGAGAGTCATGGGTGATCCTAGGCCTTTTTGGTGGGCTATGTTCTTGGGCATCACCCAAGGAATGGTTCTTCACCATTTTAGAGCTAGACTTCCTCTTGCCATTATGAGGCCCAAGTGGACCCAACATTTGGGCTTGAACTGAAGACATAAGGCCCACACCAGGAGGCATCTTGGGGATCACGTCATTAACAACACCAGATTGAACCATTGTTGGTAACGTTACATCGGTATTTCTAACAATAAAAATCTAGATGCATGATCAATGAATTATGGGCATCAACAATGTTCTTTCTAAACACAATCTTGTACGTAACATATAAGTTTCATTTAAATTTAAAACCACTTTTAAATTCATAGTGAAACTAGTAAACAGTCAAGAATTTTTGTAAAACTTTAAATGACCTTTTCCAAAGTCCAACCATGTCTATTTACTAAGAAAGGGTTACTCCTTTGCCTTCTGATTTACAAACATTGCTTGTAAGAGCTCCAAAGGAACTCTAGCTTGGACTATTCATAAGAAGTGGCCTTGCCCTGCTATTGGCAATGGATTTGCGAGAAGTACAAGCATGATTTTGTATTCTCTGAGACATAATCTCATGATGGCATGCCCTTATATTGCTCTTGAGACCATGAAAGCTTTTGAACTCTTTCTCACAATAAGAGCAATGATGGTTTGTTCCTTTAATTACAACCTTTTATTTATCAAAATCCAAAGGAAAACTCATGATGGAAGAAATAAATAACACAATAATACTACTATACCAAAGATTTTGATCACTCTAAATAGACTACTTTACATAAGAAAATATGCTTATCATTCGTTGTTATTTATATTTAATTTCAAGTGAAGATACATGATAAGACATTAAAAATCCTAGTCATGATTTGGTTTTAAGATTGAACCCTTAATTTTTTTCAAAATGGATCCATAGAATTAAATATAAATTCAAAGCCTTAGATTTTTCATAAGGATCTTCAATATTGAATGCACTCGCCTAATTAATGCTCATTTGACTGCAACTTGGTTTTAAATTGTCCATATTAAACCTTGGGATTCTATATAAATGCGAAGACTCTTTTAAAACCCTAAACATTAAATGCCCTTTGCTAATTAATGCCTTATTGAATGCATTATTAAGCTTTAAAAATATATTTCATCGCCTTACAAATATTGGAACGAAATAAAGCAACCTATCAATAAATACTATGCATCCGTAACCAAAAAAAAATTTTAAATAGAAGAAGCTATGAAAGTTGTTCGCATGGTGATCTTTCACTTCCATGATTAATCCACTTTAGATGTTTCCTCTTGTTTTTTAAAATTGTTTTAATTAATGGCATAATTGTAGTTTTGTAAAAGAGAGATTTAGGTAGGATTATACAATAATTTTGAACAAGATTTGGAATCTAACCCAACTGGATGATAGCTAGTTAGGTCTGGTAACCTCTTTTTTTAAAAAAAAAAATAACATTTTATTTGAAATAATTTTTTAAAGAAAATTTAATATTTAATATTTAAAATGAAAAATATAAAACAAAAAAAATAACGATTTGAAGTAGAAAATGATTAAAATTTAAAAAGAATTTGTATCTTAAAGATTTGTCATAAAGAAAACTTATTATAAATAAAATAAAATAAATATTTAAAAGTAATATAACATGAGATTTTGAGTGATTAAAACACACACATACCTATATATCAAATATGTAACACACATACACTTACACACATAAATACAAATACATATATAATGAATTTGTTTTATTTACGCATATATACATGCATGTGCATGCATATGCATACACAAACATATATACTGAACATGTAACACACACAAATACATATAACTAATATGTAACATAAACACATACGCACAAATGCATGCCCACACATATGCACATGCACATAAACGTACAAATTCAAATACATATATATTAATTTTGTTACATACTCATACATACATACATGCGCATTCATGTGTGCACACATACAATATATATTGAACATGCAATACTCGCAAATAAAAATAACAATCATTTATCTTTTATCTAAATTAAATTTGAAATTATAATTTATGTTCTAATTGTTTACATAACCAAACCTAGATTTTAAAATTTTAAATTAATTTTAATTTTAATGGAATTGAAATTCAAATTATAATTTTATATTATAAATTCAATTTTTAGCACCAAATAGAGTCTTAATGTTTTCAAAACTTGTTTTGAATTTTTTTTCAAGCAATTTTTATTTTTGAGTGTGTTTCTAAAAACAAAAAATTTAAACAAGTTTTTTAATTTTTAAAAGCTCTTCTAAAATACAATTTTTCGAAACTATTCTAAGAACATAAAAACAAGGAATAGAATCAAACAAGTCCTAAAAATTTTCAAACCTTTTAAAATATATTTATGAAAAAATCATATCGATACCAATTAATTCAAACACTACATATTAAACCACACATAAACGCTTAGAATCTTGTCATGGCATAGTGTTACCAATAATGGCTAATCTAATATTGCCATCAATTATCAAAGAAGAACATGAGCCCAGAAACCAAAAAAACCAAAAATTAAGTTTGCTCTTTAAAAACATCTCAGAACTTTAGTTGTGCATCAAGGGTGAGTTTTAATTTTTTACAGCTGAAAAATGGAATCACTGCATTATCATCAAGAAGTAGACAGACATATATTCTCTTCAACAATAATCTTAAGATGTTCTTACAGAATATTTGCCACACAACAATAGATCAAAGTGAAATAAGTGCTTACGCACACGGTACACGTGGAAGCAGTAGAGGAAAGCAGCTAATGTGACTGCCATAAACGACAACAAAGTCAACTTCCAGAAGTCCTGAACAAATGTGCAGAACATAGAAAACAATGTAAGCACATTTATCAAATATCAGATTCTAGAAGATAATAAATCTGGTTTATTTCAGTGTGGTGACTTGAATATTGGAATTTTCTGGGTAGATCATTAGCTCTTTAAGGCTTTAAGCTAGCATTTTGATAAGTAACATCCTTTCAATGGAATAAAAAAGCTTACTAAAATTCTCCTTGCCTTATAAAAAGGAAAGAAAAAGAGTATATTAACAATTTAGTTTTTGAATCATTAGGCCTATTTAGTTTTAGTCCCTCAAAATTAGTGATACATGAGTAAGCATTTGAAAATTCTTAGTTGGACGTTACTCTTTATCAAGTGATCTAAGGATGCTAAAAGGGTTAACATATAACAAGTTTGTTATTTTTGGACTGACTTCTATACTCGCTGATTTTTGGAAACTAAAGCTAAATAGGCTAACAATTTAGGGATCATATTGCTAGTTTATTCCAAAGAAAAAAAAATCTGTGGCTAGAAAAAAATTGCCCAGCATATTGTAAGAAACTTGTTGCAAGAGTTAGTTCTTGAAAATAATAAACAAGTTGCACATTAATACTTTTGTCAAAGGATCAAAGGATGGCAGAAGGACTAACTCGCAATGAGTTTGTTACTTTTAGGACTAACTTGTGCACCCACAAATTTTAGACGGCTAAAACTATATAAGCCTTACAATTTAGGCACCAAATTGTAAGTTTACTAGGGAACGAGAAAGCCATGGTTCTCAAAGACCCAGATCAATTTATGTTGTATCATACATGGATACTTCCATTTTAACGAATTTCAGAATACCTAAAAGTCATAAAAGAATAGTGAAGCAGAGAAATGAGAGTGATTTGTCCAGAGGGAAGTGTATCAAGTGATGAACCCCTATTGCTCTAACTCATTCACCAAGAGAGAAATATACAGAATTGGGTTAGTCATGCATTTGATGGATTTCAATGTGTCATCATTATACGGTTAAGAACTTCACCTGTGGATTGGAAACTACAATTCCCATAACATATGCCAATAAATCCATTGAAGACTGAAGTGAGCTCTGAACACCACCAACAACCAAACGATCTGATTCAGGAACAAGATCCTAATCAAGAAAATCGAAGAATCAGACAAAAGGAAGAATTTCATTTGTCCAAAAATGAAAAGAGCTTGAGAAAACTATTGAAACAATTTAACTGAATTCTGACAATAGGGTTTTTATTTTCCTACCTGCATTTGTTGAAGTACAGATAAGTCAAACATCCACAAACCTAGCCGGGAAATCGCCACTCCTCCAATCAGCATATATGCTGCTAGAAAGCTATTTTTTATCCATATTGAAGCAACACATGATAGGAGGCAAGTCCACTGCATTTAAACCACACATAAACCAGGAAAACAAAGATTACTTGCAATTACGTGTAACTTGGAAAACTTCTTGTAAGTATTATGACTTCAATATCGTTCATAAACAAGGACACAAATCAGAGGCAGTTTTTTTTGTTTAGATATTTGCTTTTCATATATAAACATAACATAGATACTTTTATAACTCAGTATCAAAAAATTGCCTTTTTAAAGAAGTTTCTCTACATATCTTGCTTTTATTGAAGAACCTAATAAATAAAACTTAGGAACTTTACTTAAAAATTGTCCTATAACTAAAGGAAGTTGAACCATGGACTAGCATTCAACACGTGGTTTATATAGAACACTCTTAAGGATAAGTCAGTTTATACCTGAAACCAGATAGACCAAAGTCCGGTTCTAATTATTGATATATGAGACTGTAAAACAGGATACACAACTGTTGCAGCTATTCCAATGAGGGCACTTACTCCTCGTGCTATTCCAATTACATATGCCGGTATGCCTTCCCATTCCAAGGTTGCAGTCATCAAAGTTCCAAAGCTGAGAGAATTAATTGACCTTCATCAGTGAGGCTTCAGACCCAACTCACAGGAAAGAAATACATGTACTTCAAGGTGTATTCGGAAGAAAATTTTCTAAATGATCATGTCTCATAACTCTATAACATCACTTAGATGTTGATATTTTGTGATAGTGAAAAAATAGATGCACATATGTGCACATTGCACCACTACATAGTTCACTAAATCATGAGCTTATACTCAGATGCAGCCACGTAGGTAGTTGTGAGTAACTGTTCTAAAACAAGATATATCACATAATATTATACTGTACAAGCTAATGAAGAGCTAAAAATGCAAAATTCAATTGCATATATGTACACATCTAATTTTGGGTTCTGGAATTTTTTTTTCCTTTTAAGTTTTAACTCATATTTCAAGCAACTCTGGGAACGATGCAAACCAAGCTGTCACCTGAGTACAGTGAAAAATAGCAAAGCCAGAGCTATTCCAGGGAGTACAACCTCTTGCTGTAAATACACTCTCCATGCAGCAATATACGGGATCTCTGAAATACATTTGGCAATTTTCCTTCTCCATTTATCTTTCAAATCTGAGTTACT
This sequence comes from Delonix regia, assembly GCA_037074485.1. Classification (NCBI taxonomy): domain Eukaryota; kingdom Viridiplantae; phylum Streptophyta; class Magnoliopsida; order Fabales; family Fabaceae; genus Delonix; species Delonix regia. The sequence continues at coordinate 1,240,883 of CM073460.1, read as the reverse complement.
ATCAGTATGACAGATCAAGCTGTCACCTACTAAAGAATAAGGTACACTGTTTTCTTGATTATCTGGTAAAAGTCTCGCCATCCTCCTCTCACTGCTTTGGCCTAAAGCCAGAATTTCATTATACACAGATCTGAAAAGCCAATATTCCACCCAAACAGATACAGTATTCCAGATTGCTAGAGTTATAGCTGATGCTTCTAGTGATACAAAGCTTATTATGAACCCAGTTACAACAGGGGCAAGTAGCTTGCATGTTAGATCAATGCGCCTCGTAACTGAATTCATCTCTGTCAGCAATTCTGGAGGCTGCCCTTCTGATATAACGACCAACCTGTAACATATTCCTTTTCATATGGTCATTACTTTTGTAATTTAACAAGACTTTAAGGAATTGACGTTATAAAAGTAGCAATAAATTGGTTTCATTCTATACATAAGCAACCAACAGAATATTCAATATTCAATTAATATGTTTTAGTGAAAAGTAAATATTATCTCATGAAAATCCTCAGAAGTATTACCATTCTCTCTCAATCAAGATGGTACCGGCAAGAGTTGAAAGCACGCCAATTGCCCCGCAGATATCAGTTATCACCACCAGCAGAATGAAAACTGGGAAATTAGTGAACCTCAAAGATGTGTAAGTAAGTAATACAACTACAGAGATCCCAGCAATTATAAAAGAGAGATTTTGCATCACCAACCACAATTGCAAAACCTGCCAATGAAACACAGAGATACAGATTACTTTCATCAATGGAGTCTTTATTTCATTCGCAGATGGCTTGAGTGAGCATAACTAAAGTAATATTATAGAAAATTGAAATGACCAAAGACACTTGATCTTGAAATTTTGTCTATATCTCATTTTTTGTTTCAAGTGCTGAAAGAATGCAATCATAAATATTCTGACCTTAGAAGTATCATATAAAAATCGTTATGTTGTTTGGTTCACAAATAATTCTTAAACTGAAAACCCAAAGGAAATTGATCACACACCTCTACATATGATTAAATGGCTCACCTTCATATATGTCAATCTATCCACCAATCTCCCAACAATGGGACCAAAAAGTGCAGTGGAGCCAGATTCAATGGCACCATAAAGTGCGGCGAAAAGTAAGGAGTCTGGCCAAACATTGATCATGTATAAACCAACAGAGAATTCCCACATTCTGCAAACAGAAATCCTGAATCAACTTATCTAGAAATCATGAACCAAATAAAACAGTAAAAAAACTAGAGTTCTTGGACATCACAAGCCAAAACTTGCATTTCTTTTTTTTTATTTGAGCTATCTTATTCCACTCTCAAACTTCTGATTTCTCTAACATTCATTTCAATTTGTTCCTTCCAGGAATGATGTATAAATAAACCCATTATTCTATTCAGAGTCGTTAGACCTTCAACAGAAAATTGAACCGCAGATATACAAAGGGTTAGCTCAGATGACAAGAGTCTTTCCTTATCAACCTGATTCAATTTACGTAGAATACACTTTTAAAATAAAATCTTAAATGTACCAAGTGAAAAAAGAGCTTCAAATTCCGGCAAAAGGTGAAGACACTTTTATACCAGAAAATTGAAGTAGAGAGGACACTTTTTGTTATTTCGAGTTATTTAAAAAGTACAGAGAAGCAACTTTATACTACAGTTTCAATCTTCCCTTTTTGACAAAAGAGAAGAGACAAAAGTTGAGAAAAGGTACAAAAAGTGAAACTTCTTTTGTGAATACGAAAGCGAAAGTACGAACCTGCCCAATCAAAAAAGGGGAATCAACCTAATGTAAAAATCTAGAAGAAAAAAACAAAGAGGTAGAGAATCTAGAAGAACCTGGCACCCCATCTGGCTAGGAAGTGGCCAACGTATAAATAAGTGATGATAGAAGACGGGTGTCCCTGTTCTTGTGCGAGGAGTGGCTCTGCGTTTTCTTCCATTTCAGATGCTTCGAATTCCAATCCTTCCTTCTTTCTCAACACTCTATAGCGTTGCAATAAACAATTTCTGCAGAACTGAGTTTAGATAAACAATGGTTTTTCATTTCGAATCATGATGCAGGACTTTTTTTTTTTTTTGGCCGTGATGTTGGACTGAAACATGCAGTTTTCAGAAAAAACAAAAACAAAAACAAAAAAAGATCCCAAAAATATAATAATAATATGGCTGACTAGAAGGTGGAATCTGGGTGTTCGATTGTATTTTAGCTAGCACGTAGCTAAATCTCTACTCAAACCCAAACCCTTTGGCAGCCACGTAAAAGACAGATGGAGGTGGGGATAGTATAATAGGAATGCATCTGAATCATCATCGCGTACAGGTTATAACCGGAGTCACGTGTAAAATGCTATTAGTTTAGGTTTATTTGGGGCCGCTAATTTTTAGTTTTAATTTAATTTTTTATTTATAAATCTAGTATTAATTTAATTTAGATTGATTTCAATTTATTGATTTAGTTTAGATTTAATTCTTTATTTTTAATTATATTTAGACTAGTATATTAATATAATTGATATTAAATTTATAATTGAAGGACGAAATTAAGATTAAAATTAGTAAAAAAATACTTTGAATTAGAATTAATATGGAATTAAATTGAGATTAAATATTAATAAAGAACTAAATTAAAATTGAATTTAAAAGTAAGAAAGTAAAATATTATATTTTTTTCTTCGCCAATGGAAAAGTAGTTAATTATAATTCTTTATATTTTTGTTGTTAAAATTTTTTAACATATTATGAATAATTAATAATAACATAAAAAGTAAATAATTTCATTAAAAAATTATACCATTATCTATATAAATAATACACATGTTGTGATATAATTAAAATTTTATATAATTGTTATATTTTAACTATAAAATAGTATATAAATAATTGTATAAATTTTTTTTAAACAAATAATCAAATCAAATATATTAAGTTCATTAATTATAATTGCCTTACTTGGGCTTGACTTGACCCGAGGCCCAAGCCCAACAATATTGTTTTATTCGAGTCTGGTTCACATGCTTGACCCCAAAAAAATATGCCGTTTGTACACTTTGGTCCAGGAAGAAAAAGTGTCCTTTATACTGATCGGGGTATTTGAGATGCCATGTCAGTTCAAAAACTAACTTATGACACTACACCAACCGATGCCACTTTGCTTCTTTGCCCTGTGAATCCAAGAATAATGACAAGTTTTTAGGTGTGTGTTATATGAATTCGCATAATGAAATGAATGGAATATATTATTATATTATTTGACAGTTTAATGGTAGAAAGAAAGAAGTTGCCAATGAAAAGAAACAACTTTAAATTATTTCTTTTAATATTAGCCTTACGAGTATGATGTAATTTTAGTAAATTTCTAATTAAAAGGATATAACTGTAGTTATACTATACGTCAAGCATTAAAAAAAAAATCCTCATCCATTATTTTATTTCATTATTAACAAAACTCTCATAACATTAATTTAACTAATATTAACTAATTCATCCCAACACATCCATACTTTAGTAGACCTTTATTATGTATCTAAGAATTTCTAAGTTAGAAACTCTCCATGTACTGTGAATAAAAAAACAAAAAGAAGGAAATTAATGTATGGTTTGTTGGCCAAAAAATCGGCCCAATCCTAGTTTAATTTCTGAAAACTCAAACGAAAAAAAAAAATCTATCATAACCCAATATATTTATTTGATTCAAAATTTCACGATTTATTTATGAAACACCTATTTCTCATATTTAAAGTAAAATGAAGGTTATTCGAAAAACAAAAACAATGTTGACTTCGTTCTGACAGCCTCCTTCCCATCTCTTTAACATCATGTTTTCTTTCTTTCAGCTGTCGACATGAACAACCATTTATGAGATCTCAATTTTTCGAGAGACCTTTGCTTTCTTTGGAGCTGAGATCACAAGCTTCATGAAAAAGGAAATCTAACCAACTCCACAATTATGAAAATCTTCAACACTTATTACCTCCACTGACCAGTTTTTGGAAAAAAAAATTATATATAGAATTACTGTGTCACTTGAAGCAATAAAATAGATTTGCAATATACTTGAGTAGATTTATCATTTTTTAATTAAGTTTATAGTAAATTAACTTTGTGAGAGCATCTAGTGAGCTTTCTTTGTAAATCCATTTTTATAGAAGTTCAAAAATTTTATCTTTTTTTACCGTGTAAACCTTTATCTCTAGGAAAGAAAGAGTGTATAAATTTGAAGTTAAGTTTAAAAATTTTGTGTTTACAAATGAGTACTTGAAAACTTTTAGAGCTTGTAAAAATTATTGTTTTAATGAAATATCTTTTGAATGAATTAAGGTAACTGGATACAGATACTAATTTGACTTAATTAAGATAAATATGTGTTTACTTCTTTAATTCTTATATCTACATTTTTTATTTATACATTATAGTTAATTATAATTTTATAGTCAACGGTTCTTTTAAAATCTCTTCTCCTTCTCAAACAGCTGAATTTATTGTAATAATTATAATTAATTAATTTCTGATACCTATTCTAAATTTATTTTTAAAATTTTTCAGTTAACTGAATTTTAAACACAATTAACTATTTTTTTTAATTTTTGAAAAAACTCTAAATTTTTAGTTAGCTATATTTTTTAAACAAAATTTATATTGAAAAATTATTTTACTGACCTATTCACCCTGTATAAATGCATTGTCATGTTCCTCTACTTTATTTGATTTGACTCTTTTCAGCCGAGGCAATCATACTATTGTTCCCTTGCGAGTCGCAGGAAGTTGAAAGCGTTATTCATGATATGAACACCATCATCATCCTAAATATTCTTTGTTCGTCCCTTCAGGGACATCCGATAAATATTCTTTGTTCAAAACTAAAGCACAGAAATACGATGAAGTACAGAGGTCAACTGCGAATCTCCAATTATAAGTGTGTAAATTAAATCTTGATCATTATACCAATTTCTCACTTTTGCCAAACCAAGGAAGAGGAAGCTTAAAATAGTAATGCCATTAAAGTATCGACATTGTTGACAAGCCTTACACATTGATCCAAAGATTCTAAGCTTCACATTGATTCCATTCCAGGTCGAAACATATAGTTGCAGATAAATTTCATTACTTAAATTCTTATAAATTAAATTATCATTATATATATATATATTTTATAGACACACACATTCATATATGTTAAGTGCACATTTTAAATTTATTTATATATTTATTCATAATTAATTTGATCTATACATTTTTTACAGATTAGATCTAAAATTTTTCATAATGTCATGTATGTCATTTATTTCAAAAATTCTTGCATGTTCTCCTTACACCCAAGATGGTGAAAGCGGGTCAAAAAGTGTCAGTGAATCCTGAAACATCAATTTTGATTAATTCCCCCTGTTATTTTATTTAGCACGCTTTCATCGACATTATGGAAAATTAAGTGTTTATTATCATATTTTTTTTTCAATAAAAATGTAGCAACCCTTTTTAAAATAGTAAATACTGAATTATTAAAAAACATAATTGACAAACACCTTAAGAATTGCACTTATGTTTTGTTTCAGTGAAAAGGGAAATGGAATCTGAACTACCAACATACCAACTTGCACAAAATGAAATAAGATTACTTTCTTTTTTTTTCCCATCATTGGAAAAAAAAAAACATTTAGGAGTTAATGGTACACAAGTCAGCAATAAGACAACTAGAAGTGAAACAGTAAGTTACAGGAACATCCATGGTGAACAAGTCTAAGCGGAACACCAAGCACACCTAGAAAACAAAATATCACAACATTAATCTTTCAGAGAGCACAGTACATGTTAAATCTGGAACCAAAAGGAAAGCAGAATTCACACAGGATTTCTAGTTTCAGTACAGATAAAATAAACCCTAAACCCTAAAATCAATTATATGGTTTTGACTTTTAAAATATATCATCAGATATGTTTCAGCAAGTCAGTATTGTCTAATGAAAGCAAAAGATGTCAGAATCCAATCTTCTATTTAAGTGAACCATAACAATGGAAATGATGGTCAACCACCAAACCAGCAACAGCACAAAATTTATCTACAGAACAAGTTTCAGACGTATAACCTCACTCTATTCTTACTCCTGCATTCTTCCCTGTCCCTGACCCTGAAATTCGGTGATCTGACTGGAAACTCAAGAACTTTCTTAGAAACACTCATTTGCCAAACATTTCAAAACAAATGAAAGCAAAACAACTTCAAAGCTTCAATGTGAGTTAAGCATATTAGCATTCAAGTTTGACCACTCAGATTGCTTTTTTGGAGTTAAACAAAGGATTAAAAAGGTCCAAGAGAACCTAGAAACTTTATTTTTTGTGAAGAATAACAGTGTGATACAGATACAACCCCAAAAAACTAGAGTTTTCCTAATCAGATAAAAAACTTGGGTATTAAATTCCCGAGTCTGAATTGAAATTGAATTCTTTTAAAACCAGAGTCAAACACATACTGATTAACCAAGTAGGAAGACATATATCCAAATCTTTATAAGCTCAAGCCTCCAGTTTTTCCATACCTATTGAATGTGGCACAAATAAAGCAAAAAGCAAGGACAACCATGAGAGATTGAGATTAACTCACCCTTCAGGTTTTTAGAGCATGAAAGCAATTTGAGTTTGCTTAAGAATTTTCCTTCAGTTCATCAGAATCAGAATCACTCGCATTATAACCTAACAAATATGCATCAAGCCATAGTAAAGCTAAATTTAATGAACAAATAAACACAATGGTAATAACGTGGCTTCCAGCAGTAATAAGGAATGAAGGGTTCACCTGGACGCTTGTCACCAACTTTCCAAACTGAAGACCTAGTCCTCGATGCCTTGGTAAGCCAAATTTTTCCCTTCATTCCCAACCAATATGATCAGTCTTTGAAAACAAACAGCAACCACAAACAAGTAATCCACAAGTTCCACACATTATTCAATTATGATGCAGAATTACACCATTGCTCCTTATATGCAAACTACTCTTATGCATTATCACCATTATATTATAAATTAAAACAATCAATTTGATGCCTCAAATCAAGGAGTTTCAATATTACCAAAAAATCCTGATTTAGAATAGCAGGTAAACAGAAGTTTTGTTAATTGATTAATTCCACCAGAAACAGAATTTTATATATTGTTATTCCAGACTAGACATATAAGTACATAGACATGTAAGCACGTAATTACGTACATATACATAGGTATCTTTTAACCTAGACATACGTATATACATATATTAGGAATAGGACCAACCAAAGGATATATTTTTTCTTTATTGTCACAAACATATCCACCCAAATAAAAAGCATGCCGAGTACTGCTAAAAGAACAAAACGAATAGATAGTCTTTCCTGTTTAGGCCGGATAATACACGAGGTCAAGTTCTTTATCTATGACAATATTAAAAACATCTCCATCAATTTCTTATATTTTTCTCAGCAACCCAACGCAACATCAACTTCTTAAAGAAGCCCAAAACACCAAAATCAAAACCAACATGACCTAATCCACCAGTATATGAATTTTGGGAAAGCTCATTCCTAAAAACCACTGATATTGACACGAATATGTGACATGATATGATACCAACACTACGGCACAACAAAATATACTAATGCCTAAGTGAAATTTAAAGTATTGGTGTATCAGATGAGATACCATTGTGTTAATATAGTATCAGTGAAGTCCATTCAGAAGACTAAAACAGAACAGCAAGAAACAACCCACCTTCCAGGCATCTCTGAGAATCCAAAAACACAAAATCATACCCAACAAAACCTAGTCCACCAGAACATGACTTTACGGAAAGTTCCTTCAGCATACTGAAACAGAACAAGAAGAAAACAACCCACCTTCTGGGCATCTCTAGAAACCCCATATCCACTGCAATACATCTGACCTACCAACACTTGCATGTTGATATCCCCAGCCTTGGCCTCCTTAAGAGTGTCCCTAAACCACCGCTTAACACAATCAGCTACCACATCCGAAAGTGGCACCCGACTATCTCCCTCTTTCTCCGTAGTGCTCTCCATCCTTCAACTTCAATTTCCAGATGTGGGGTTTACTGGGTTCGGTATATCGAAACACTAAGAAGTGGGGTTTCTGAGTCGGAGAGGTAAAACTAAAACCGACGAATTTCCCAGAAATAGTTAGAGGAAATTATGAGTAACTTCCAAATTAAATAAAAAGAGAGAGAGACACACACAAAATAATTGCATTTGGGATTCTGAAAGTCTTACCTTTCTTTGAGCTCTCTTTTTTCCTCGATGCTATCTGAAGATCATCTTTGGATTTAGTGGAGAGAATTTTATATTCAGAATCAGCCAAAGTAAAGTGTCTGGTGGGATGAGAATTAAGAAGGGTTTACAAGTACAGGAGAAGCGAAGGACTCTCGAAGCAGCTTTCGGAAGAGACCGAGCGGCGAAGGAAGCTGCTGTTGGTCCAGCGACGTTGTTTCCATATGTAACTGTGGGCCTAAACGCCCCTCTACGACGTCGTTTTACATGAGAATCGGTGGAAATATTTTAAAAAATATCTCTTCATTACAAGTCAATATCATCTTTTATTATTTTTTTCCTCATGGGTAAAGACGGATTAGATTAATATATTATAAATTTTATTTCCTTTATTAATATTTAAATTCATAATACAATCAAAAGACTGGTAATATAATAGCTAAAGAAAATTGATGGCCATAAATGAATGAAATAAAGTGTACCTAAAATTGTTTTTAATAATTAATCAACTTTCTATGATATTATGGTGTTAGTTTAAACTAACACGCAAGTTGCAACGCCTAACGGTTTTTTTCTTTTTACCAAGAACATACGACTTTTAAACTAATATTACAATTATAGTGTAAATCCCCAATTTGGGCCGGACCTGCTTTGGCATATGCTTTATGTTTTTTATTTTCTTTTATTTAAAGATGAAAGGGGCGAGAGTTGATCATAATTTAAAATTTTGTTGGGCCAATGAATTTGATCAAAAAAAATAAAGTCTAAATAAAATAAACACAATTAAAAATTTAATTTGTAAAATAGGTCAAACTTAAACTTTTTCTAAAACTTGACTCAAACTTCAAAAATTCAAATAAATATTTTTTAATAAATAAAAGCTTATTGTTTAAAGAAAAATTTAGTATAATATGATATTTTGATAAATAAATAAAAGTTTTTTTATATATAACAATTCATTTATATTCATAACTTCTCTATATATAATCTTACATATAATAATAATAATAATTAAATATGTTATTTATCTCAAATTTTAAATAACAAATTAATTTGACTATAATTTTAAAAAAAACCTAATTAGCTCAACCCGAAAATATATGGATAAAAGTCTTAATTGAAAAGCATGATTAAAATACAAGTTTGGACATTTTTTAAACTTGAATTCAAACTAGATTTTTAAAACTTTCAAAAATGATGTATGAAAAAATATGTTATGTTTGAATGTATTAATTGAAAAGAAAAATAAGATAGTGTGATGGAAAATTTCTTGAGAACCTTATGGTGTTTGTATAATTAAAGGCTTAGATTGAATTCATGCGTGAGTCCAAGGTGTATTTAATTTAGGAAAAAATTATATGTTATTCCTCATATATTTATATCAATTTTTTCAATTAACTAATTACATGTGTATAATTTTTTTAAAATGTATGAGTTAATAGTGTTAATAAGAAAGTGAAGGAGATATAAAATATTATCCATATATCCTTAACTGATTGAGTAACTTGAAATAAGTATATAAGAAACAACGTATAAGTTTTTTCCTTTAATTTACACCTTTAATTATACATACATAGTACAATATACCCAAACATGCTTCATTTTGATAAAGGGAAAAAAGAAGTTATTTATTTCCCCCTTAATGTATAAATTATAAAATTAAAAAAAAGCTAAAATACACATAATTTCTCTCCAACCTTCAGTCATGCCTAAATAATTTATTAACTTTCAAAACTTAATAATATATTTTCCAAGCTTTAAAATTTGTGCAATTAGTAAATTTGTTGATTTACTAATGGAAGTGGTTATTAATGGTATGGCATGAAATGGAATGGAATTGAGTAAAATAATTTGAGTAGATATGTTGTTTAAAAGTTTTAATGAAGAAAGGGAGAGACACTTATCAATTTTGTTTAGAAATTATAATAAAATGAATGGAACAAAATGTTTCAATAATTATTTTTTCCAATATTATCCCTTGTAATATAAACACATGACTAATAATTTGTCATTGTTCAATACATAATGTTACATAATTCTCATATCCACATTTCTTTCTTTTATTTACTAATTATTATATCCATCTTTTCTATCTAATGCATTTATTACAAAATATCTATATGCTTCAAAAAAATTTTAAAAGACAAACTTAAAAAGCCAAAAGGAAAAATTGTTGACAAAAAAATTAAAAAAATATATGAAACTAATCTACATTGTAGATTCTTTCATTCTCTTTTTTTTAATTTTAAAGTTTTAGGTAAAAAAAAAAAAAGAGAATGGTCATAACCATAATGATAAAAATTATATAATATTGTAATAATTGAAATTGGGTATATCAGTAATAAAATAATGATACATTAGTAATTTAATTTATTAAACTACTATATTCTATTCTTGAACCTCTAATTTGGAGGAATACCAAAATTAAAGTTTTGGATAACAAGAAGAAGTTTTGGTGTCTCTCTTTTACCATCCCATTCCACCTTAAAAAAAACATCCAAACATAAGTTCAACTCATTTTAGTCATTTTATTATTTGTCATTCCCTCTTCAACCATCTATCTAAACATAACATTAGCTCTTATTTTTTGTGGAGATAACTATCTTGAACTTTGAATTATTTATAAATAATTCCCTAATGTATCACACTTGTATTAGAGAAATAAAAAAAATTACTTACATATAATCTTAAATTTGTAGGTATATTATTAAGATTTAAAAGTTAAGAAATTATCAATACGTAACCCAAAAATAGAGAAGTATGTGCATTTAGCCCCAAAAAATGTTGTTTTTTATATACTTTTCATGAGTAAATTAATGATTTTGCCCTTGAAATATATAAAGCCTCTTAATTTAAATCCATAAAGATTTTTCTCTCAATCAAAAGTCTCTCCACTAACATGATTACAGTCACTTACAGATTTGCTAATATGACATAAACGAGAGCTTCGTAGCCATTAACCTAAAAGTAACATCATATATAGTGTTTTTCCACTACAAGCATGGCCTGGAATTGAAAATTACTTGGATCCCTCTCTTCTTGCTTCTGTCACAAGAGACTTATTGCTGCCCAGTTTCTTTGTATTTTGGATAAATTACCTTAATTTTTGAGTTCGATTTGAATTCTGTAGCCATGTGATATCATGGGCTCACACTAAATCCTCAGCTTGGTTGCCCCTAGTCCAGCTCAGCCTCTGTTCAGTTGGTGTCCGCTTTGGTCCCTAGTACTACAGTAAGATTCTGAATTATTGACATGGTTGAATTTCTTTATTATTCAATTATCTTTAAATTTGTATATTTGATAATAAAAAATTATATTACAAAGATTTTTGGAAAAATCCAAGAACATGAGTGTTTGTATCTTATATGGTCAAGCCCTAAGATTCTTATGGAGATGGTTTGGCCAGATTAAGTTTGTGCTTTTATGGTTCTGGAATATATTAATGTAACTATCGTATTTCGTTATTATTTAACTATTTTGTAATATTTTAAGTGTTAAACGAAAAAATTATATAAAAAATAGAATGATAAACATGTATTGAAAGTATTTTTGAATTATATCTTAAACAATTTATAATCTTTTTAAATTATTACAAGAAATAAGTTAACAATTTTAAATTAAAATTTCCTAATATGCGAAAATCATTATGAGTAAACTAGTGTGCGGGCTTGTGGTATGCACAAGATAAAGGAGAAAGGAGAAAGAGGACAAAGAAAAAAAAAAAAAAAAAAAAAAAAAAAGAACACAATATCCAAACCCTAGCCATGACTCAAGTAGCTTATGAAACGTGAATGAACAAAAATTTGCCTTCCAAAGTTTATATATATATATGTATGTATATGTGTGTGTACATGTGTATATATATGTTTGTGTGTGTGTGTGTGTAAAGATAAACAGGCAAGTATATCCAGAATTAGGTAAGATAGTTATATATTCTTTTAATAATTGATCTATCTTTTATACTTAAAATCTACTAGAAAATTTTTCAGCATTGACATCGCCTGTCATAGTATCTGCATAATTGTAGCATACATGAATTCCAGTCTGGGGTTTTCTCACATTTGAGAAATTTGGGATGTTTAGCAATGAGATCAAATAAATACCACCTCAAATAATTTTCTAATTTTTTAGACAAAATAAATCTATGAACAGTCCCTCTTTGAAATTTCCCTTGCTTGTGTGGCAGACCAAGCATTTAATATACGGAAAAACATTGTCTATCATCACCAATCACGGCCTTTCATTATGTCAACAACCATCTCAGAATCAAATACATCTGTCTAATTGCAAGTGCTCCTTCTGGAACTTACTATGATTTGCACGCTCCGACAGGTACATTGCGTATCATGATTAGAAGTGGATATTTGACTTAAAACACAAGGATCTCAGACATGTTTCCAACAAAATAATAAAATAAAACAGGAAGACAATTTAGGATATCAAGAATATGTAGATGGATAAGGAAACGAGCGAACAAACGTGATGATTCATACAAACTGTACACCTCCAAAGATTTAATTCACGTATATATATGACTGTACTAAACACACATAATTAATGAGAGGCAACTATTAAAAGGAAAAAAAAAAGAAAAAGGCACTACATTGCAGAATTACAAAATTTCATACTCATCTCTATTAATTAAAAAATTAAAAGAATTACGTCACCCATGACACAAATATACAATATGCTTATATTAAAAAATATGTAAAAAGGTTGGTCTGCATTGGTACGGTACTTCCCACTGAGCATGAGTCTTCTCGTGCAAAAAGTCATTACCCCTCATACTTCATAGAGATTTCTCATTCATTTCTGGGGAAAATCATTTTCTCCACATGATTCAAGGTAAAAGTCAGGGTCGCAAGATATCAGTCAGCCGAGAACAATTTATCCATTGTAAATTTAAGAATCACTCCAACTATTCACGTCGTCATCTTCATCACTTCCGGCCAAAGCCTATACAATAATCATCATATTAGTTGACACTTGACACTAATATGATTAAGAAAGCAAATAGAACGAAGAGCATATGGTAATGACAATATTCATGTTAGTTAATGAAACAAAGCAGAGTATGAGAGACCTGTCGAATAGCATTTGCTTTCTCCAAGATGGCGGCAACCTTCAAGTTTGTTCTTGGAACTTGATGGTGATAGTGGGGTCGTATTCGTGCAGCAGGCTTCAAGTTGAAGGACTGAGGTACAAGACTACTTTCAATAGAAGGAAACAAACAGCAATGCATGAAGAACAAGGAAAAGGTACTAGCTCTAACCTTCGTTCTTATCTGTTCTAGCAGTGAATCTCTTTCTTCTATCTTTGGTGCTATTTGAGGCCTAACTCGTTCAGCAACCTTCCTCAGCTGCAGTGGTTCAAAGGCAAAGTTTTATACAATGAGTAAGACCTCATGAAATGATAACTATATAACTGTAATTACCTTGCTTTTGTCATGAGCAGCAACTGCATCAATAAGAGGACTCCGTGGACGAGGGAGCTTATTCTGTAGCTTTCCATTTAGCTTTTCCCTCTCAAAATCTGATGCTAGAGCGGACATATCCAATGTTGATGCCACTTCACTCTCTGAAGGCAGCAGGTTGTGATTGGGCTGCACATTTTCCATACTTGGTGGTGACATAGGTGAAAGAGAAGGATCTCCTTCCCCTTCCAAATTATTTGTAGACTGCTGTAGTGTTTTAACTTCTAAACTAGGCTCTGTCATTAATTGGCTCGGCTGTTGAGACAGTTCTGGTGGGGAGATGGGATCTTTTCCAGAACTAGCATGTTCAATAGGTGGCATCGATGGGCTTGGTTTTGAATTTTGTACCATGTCTCCCTCTGAAGCGACAATGTAACCATGTGGAGGCTTGCTGGTAGATACCACAGGTACAGGTGATGTTAGGAATGGATTTTGGATTTGGCTTGTCTCCAAAACTAGGTAATTATATTGACTGTTTGCTTCATTAAGTGTGATTGGTAATTGCAGAGACATTGCAACAGGATGCCTCCCCACTGAAAATACAGAAGTATTTAGGAGCTTTTCACCTTCCACAGCCATGACAGGCAAAATCAGATTCTGATACTGCAAAGTCTCTCTCTCTGAAGTCAGTGAACCATAGTGAGCTTTCTCATTACCGTTAATTGGCTGTATTGATTGGAATGAGGCCTGACTTACTTCTATTACTTCTCTATGTGAAGCAAAGGAAGCAGGTGGAACCTTGCCAGTTCTCCATTGCATAGGTGGTAGAGGGGGCATGGGTGGCATCTCCTCAAAACTGATTTCAGATGCCTTGGAAAAGCAATTTGGAAGAAGAGGAAGAGACTCATTCATGATAGGCTTTGTGTGGTTAACCTCTTGGCCAGCTGATTGTGACAAGGACTTAAATGATGAATGTTGATTTAGATAAATTTCAGGAGCAGATCTAGAAGCGTCATAAGAGCATTTTTCTTCCTCCAAGTGATTTAATCTTTGCATTGGTTCAGATTGAAGTTTCTCTGAGGAAGAATTTTCTACATATCCGAGTAGACAGGCTGCATCCTGTTGACTAACTTGTGATTGTAAAAGCTGCTCTATATGAGTTCTGCACTTCAGCTGGTTATTGGAAGAAGACAATGACAAACCATCTTTGCCATTCTGTAAAAGTTTATTCTGCCAAACAGATATACATTCTGACTCCTGAATGTGTAGCTTTGAAAACCCAGGCACAAATTTTATGTCATCGGCAGAAGAACTGTGTTGAGTTTTCTCCTTAGGAGATGAATCTTGAATACCATTACATATTTCTGAATTATCACAAGGTACTGATCTGTTCAGGCTCAGTTGTACAACAGCACAAGGGGCATCTGGTTGATGCACTACCTTTTGTGTCTCTAGTTCTGCAGTCGCTGTCCCATTGATTTCCATCTGTTTCTCATCAGGATCATCAAAAGTGGAACAAGATTTGTCCAAATTTGTAAGATTCCTGTTTGGAGAAGATATTTTATTGGAATTTGATGGTTCATGTTGATTCTCCATCTTTTCTGCATTCCAGTCAATAGCAATCTTGGTTGATTCTACTTCGTGGGGTTCCTCTTCCATCTCATTATAACACAAAGAGCCTGGTATAGGTTCTTGCAAAATTGAAAGATTCCTTGATGCAGAAGAGATCATACTTGAAGTTGGACAAGTGGCAAGACTTGCATCATTTTCAGCAGTACTAACAGATACAGCTTGATCTTCTGACTGAACTTTTGTAGAAACCACATCATCTCCTGGGACATGATAATCCTGCCCACTGTAGTCAGCAGAAGATGAATCTTTAACATGACTATCATCTTCATCTTCATCCACATTGCAAGTGGATCCACTCAGGTCATCATCATGCTTTATTTTTGAGATCTCTTCAAAATTTGATTGCTGATCGTAACATTTAACTTCAACTCCTGTTGAGTCTGATTCATCTTGTGGACTGTCATGAGATAAATCTTCTGAGTTAAGGTGGGATGCAATAATACGATCTGCAGCTTTTGAGGCTTGGCCATCCAGCAGCAGTGTGGTACCTATATGCAAGTCTACTTGTTCCCTGGATGAGCAAATGAGATGTTCTCCTTCCGTACCATCCTTGCTACAAACCAAAATTTCAGAACAGTTTTCATTTGGAGGCTCTGTCTGCAACCCTTTGATCTTGGAATGATTACTAGATTCATCCACAGAAGCTAATTCTAAATCATTTGAAATTTGTAATGTAGCATCATAACTGACAGATTGGTCACCATCATTCAATTTGTTCAGAGGATATTTTTCAGAAGCAACTGCAGGGCTAGCAACAACTTTCATTTTGAAGAGAGCATCAGGTATGGCATCCATAGATTCAATGGGGCCAGTCAGTGTTTCCTCTGATCTATTCCCTGCAGGCCATTTCATTGTCGAGGTGGCTGCAAGATCTGAATATAACAAATCATGTTCTGACTTCATCTGATATGAACTAGAGGACACTTTTCCTGTACCAGAAATCTCTTCTTCCTTATCATGCGTACCATCATGCGTGAAAAACTCACCACAGTCTGTTTTTTGTGTCTCAACAATTTGGGGAAACTGGTTTGATGATGTGTCCTCAATCTCAGACTCATTATTTTTGGTAGACTGGAGTAATATAGGTCCTGATTGTATATTTTCAACCATAGTGTTTAAACAATCAGAGTAAGAGCAACAGGAAATATCTTTATTGAAAGGACTATTTACATCTGACGAAGAGGAGTTTCCAATGTATTGAAATTCTGAAAACTGAGCATGCAGTTTGGTATATTTTTCATTTCTATCTCTTTTGAGAGAACTACTTTCGTTTGATGCAAAGGAGGTTCCTGATTGAGAATTTGACAACCGACCTTGTAGTTCAGCATGTTCTTCATTTATATCTTGTTTGAATGAACTAATTTCATCTGATGTAGAGGAGTCTCCAAATGATTGAGAATATGAAAATCTAGCTTGTAGTTGATGTTCTTTATCGTCAGAATCTGTTAGCTTCTGAATATGCAGGGAGCTGTTCATAGGTCTATACTCATAGTTTGTTTCCAATTCTGACTCCATGATAGCTAATGTGTCCAAGTAGTTGTCAACCTCGCTAGTCAGATCATCAGAATGGTAACTGTCAAGGATGTTTTCTGTTTTCTTTTGTTCATCAACAGCCAATGCTGCCTCATCAGGTGCCTTACGATGATTTAAAGACATTTCATCTGTCACACCAGCTGAACCTTGTTCATGCATCTCCCTATGCATCTTTGAGGATGGCCTTACCACTTCCACATCATTAGTCCATGAACATGTAATTTCATTTCCCAACGACATTTTCACAGGTCGAATGGTATTGATTTCAAGTATCTTAATCCCAGCTTCACCAGTATCATCTGACATCAATCTCACCAGATGTGGAGAGAATGAAGTTTCACTAGTCACTTTATGATCCAGTGAAGGAGATTCCAGAAATTTTTCCATGTAACTTTTCCCAGATTTTCCTTCAACAGCAGATCCATTCAACTGTCTGTTCTTCAACTTCACATGACGTGCAGGATTGCTACAAGCATTCTCAATACGCTCCACAAGAAGCAACTGATGCAGCCTAAAATATGGAATACGATTTGTAAAAGTATACCACTTAAAGAGCTTTTGCACTTCGCAAGCCTGAAGAATAAAGCAATGCACCAAAATAAAATTATTGGAACTTACTTTGCATGCGTTGGTGCAACTTCAGGATTTTCACCATTCCTCAACCGTGCTTCTTTCTTCTGCAGGAAAAAGAAATAATCAACTTCTTCAAAATCGTAGATGTTCAATTTTCAATTGCATAGCACTGTTTTATATACCAATTACTAGGTACATAGCAACCAAGAAAAAGGAGTGCCAAAACTTGTCTCTCTGTCTTACTGTGAACTGACACCGTCCTGCTTCAATTAAAAGTTTGCAACAAGATTTCCATTGATACCACGGGATGAAACCAACAGGATAACTTTATTGAGAGAAATAATAGGTTCTACCATTTAAAATAATTTGACATAAGGATGATGTGAATAAATGTTAGAATTGAGTACCTTGATTTTATGATTTGTCTTTTCCCTGTGAACTTCAACTGCTGCTAATCCAGGGGAAGCTGACTCCATTTTAAAGAATGATGGATCAGTATAACGCTTCAAACATGCCCCAGCCCCAGCAACGTCAAACCTTTTGGGAGCCAAAAAAAGAAGAAAAAAAATTTCATATATATATATATAACATAATCACTTTTAGTTTATCGTAAATTTATTTGTGTCTGATTAATCATGTTGCCATACTTGTCCAGAAGGAACAATTGTGGGGGACCACGACATTCTTCATATGAATCCCTTACAAATCGAGGTAAGTCTCCACGACTAATAAGATTATGTTCAGACTGAAGATTAGGATGCCAATCAATCCCTGCAATTCAATTGGCAAATGCATTAAAACTTTTCCAGGGGGCTAATATTAAGCGTTTCAACTTATGAAAACTCCAGCAATTAACAAGAGCTGTTAACAGTATACAAATTGTTAAGATGATAAACAGAAATTATAAATAGTACAACTATGCAGTGAGGTAATCTAACCTCTATTAGAGAAGAATGATAAATGATGAGTTTGGGTTAAAAAAGCCTTCTCAAGTGAGGGAACCTCAGCCTCAAGCTGTTGAACACGAGCCATAAGACCATGGCCTCTTTCAGCAGTGACCATTACTTCTTCATGCAGGTCATGAAAGATCTCAGCTGCAAATCTAACCAGAGTAATACAGTTAAATGCAGGTATGTTTAAAAATTAAAACTTAAGAAATAAATGTTGATGCTGCTGTAAAAATCTACAGCCAAGGCAAAGAATGGCAGGAAATAACTTCAGATATTCCAAAATAAATGAACGCTTACAAATAGAACTAACATTTTAGTGATTAACAACAAAGGACAGAAAGCCAGGATTATCACAATGCTTGAAAGATAGGTACATTTCCTTATCAAAAACATTTGAAACAAACTCATAACAACAAGCCTACTAGAATTAGCTCAAGTCAGCTGGTTGGTGAGAAGGTTGTGGGTAGAATATGCCAAGATTGAGCCAAGGTGATCCCTCTCAAACCAGCCAGAGGAAAAATCACAACATCTGTAATGCTACTTGTTGCTAAATGTTCTACTAAATTGACATTTCTTCCCATCCGTTTTAACTTCATTATCTAATTACTCCTTCTGATAAGTAAGTACAATAATAAACAACAAGAAGTAATGTCATTGAACAAAATATTTGTAATTAAAAATATTCTCTTCAGATGCACTAATGACATAATTATCAGACGCCATTTGAACCCCGAATCAATCTGTGAACTGGGATTGCCCATTTTCTTTTCAGAATTTGATATATACAAAGAAAAGGATCCAACAGTAATAGAGAATTAAGACAAGAAGAATTAAAGTGAGGAAGCGATGTAAAAAGAAAAACGTGAATGACAAGCAGCGAGTAATTAGACGAAGTCAGTGGAGCTAGGATATAGATACAAAACAAGACAAAGGCAATGCGGAAGGCCAATCTATCGGCTTAATACAGCCACCAAAATAGACACCCGTTTTCCTCGAATTCCAAACTGAATCCATCCTTTTCCGCGATAAAACGACCAAACTAACAAAATGCTAAACCTCAAAACAGTTAATATAGCACAAACACAAAAATCTTGCAGAACGAAAGCTCTCTCAAGTAAGATTATACAGATATTTTTCAACAAAACACTCATTCGAACAAGCATAATCATGGAAAGTACGAAATTCAACCCTCAGTACTGGAGCTCTAGCACAAGCACTAGCAAAATGATGAATTAAGAGAAGTTCAAAGAAAAGAAAAAAAAGAAAGAGTTATGATATGGAGAAGGAACTGACTCGGCAAGGTCACCGAGCTGGCGCAATAGGCCGACGAGTCCGGTCATGGCGACGGCTTCCAAGAGAGCTTCTGGATCATCTTTATCGGCAGCTCTGTACAGTTCTGGATCGGCCAAAGTGTGCTCATTCCTTATCTGGTACCTGGCTATCGGCATTCCTCCCAATTCAGCAGTGCCAAACTTCAATTTCCTCAGTCATGTGCTTCTTCTCTCCGATGACCTTCCGGAGACTCTGTTTCACCGTTCCACTACGAGAAAAAGAGAGAGAGAGAGAGAGCGCGCGTGCATTTTGAGTTTTCAGGAAATAAAAGAAGCCCAATGAATTTGCGAACCAGAGATGGTAAGATATTTGTAAATAATTATTTATTTTAGATTTAACCAGTTTGTAAGTAATTACTCTTTATCATAATTTAATAGCCAATATTATTAATATAAAAATTAAGGAAAATGTGTTTATTACATATTTATAATATTGTTTAATTAATATTTTATTCGTGATACAAGAATAATAGTGAGAGGGAATGATTGTGAAGGGATGATTGTTGCTGATGGGCGGGTATCGTGGCGCTTATAATGGGGAGGGTGGCACTTAAAAATTGCTTCGTTTGGTGTAATAATAATAATAATTAATTGTAAAAGTAACTGCTACATATAAAAATGGTTGAAATTTTATTTTTATCCCTATAAATAAAATAATTTTTTATTTAGTCCCTCATACATTTATATTTTCAATTTAATATCTTACCGATAAAGTATCTTCACCTTAATTCTTTACAGTATTATTTTCTCAATTTAATTCTTCATCTGTAAATATTTTTAAATTTAATAACTTATAAATAAAATTATTATTGTTAACATTTTGTGTCATTTTTAATACACTTATAATTTTGAATGTATTAGTATATCTAATTATAATGTAAGGATATAATTATAATAATATTATTAAAATTCACTAAAAGCTATATTATTATGTCAATTCTTTCAAAAGTTAATAATATTACAATTATATCTTTATATTATAATTAAGTATAATAATATACTCAAAATTATGGATGCACTAAATACCTTATATTTTTCATATTTTTTAAGAGCAGTATGAATAATAATTTTATATATGAAGTATCAAATGGAGAAATTTTTATTTAAGTGGAATTAAATGAAGAAGGTAATTTTATAAGGATCAAATTAAGAAATACATTACTTTTTATAGACTAAATTAAAAATTACTCCTTCCATAAAAACCTAACTAAAATTTGACTAAAAAATGTGCAGTCCAGCACTGATATTTTATTTCCTTTTTGGTTTTCAAATGACACTAATATTTAGTAGTTTCCCTTATTTATCATTTTATATTATCTGAAAACTATTCCTTGATTTTTGTTTTGGTGGAAGAAAGTATTCATAAAGTTACATAACCGATACTTTTGTTTTTGATAAAAAATTGCTTTAATCTTGAACAATTTTTTTTGTGAAACAATAATAATATTATTATTAACCAGAATTCAATTTCTTAAAAAATTTAAATATAAAATACAATTAAACTTCTGGCAAAAAATTCATTGAGTTCTATAAAAGGAGAAATTCATTGTTGCTCTCATGAAATGATTAGCTTTAATAATGATAAATAGCATGCGTATACATGTATTTTTCATATCCAAACAAATTACATAGGTACTTCACGAAGACCAGAAAAATTAAAGAAAACAAGGATGAACTCAAGGTATCTGGTTTTCAAAGCTATAAATGTTTAATTTATTTATAAATAAATAAATAAATAAATATATATATATATATATATACTTTATTTCCAAAATTGTTATAATATTTTAAAAAATGTTTGTCATGGGTTCATGGCATTGAGATTCAAAATATGTTAATCTGTGAGTTATTTTAGGGCATACAGGCACTGTGCCTTGTGGTTGTATGTGCAGTACTTGTTATATTGAAATCTAATTAGAATATGATATGTATTGAATTAATATAATTTAATTTAAAAATAAAATTATTATTTGTAACAACATACAATATTATTAGACAACTAAATACTTATCATTGTAATTAAAAAATAATATAGTAAAGATAGAAGAAAATTATATAAATTTTTTCCTTATTAGTACATCATTTTAAGGAAAATTAGTGTTTTTGAAGTTTAAAATATTTATTATAAATAATTTAAATTTTAAAATTATTTAATTTAGGAAGCAACTTTTTTTTTTACTTTGACACTGTCTTATGACTCTAGAAATCTATCATTAAAAATCCTCAAAATTCAGTTTTTTAAAAATTAAAAATCCTCCAACATAATATCGAAATTCTAAAATATGTTTTTTAAAATAAAAGTTTCAGTTTATGTATTTTTAAATAATTTTAAATTTTAAAATAATTTATAATAAATATTTAAAATTTATGCTCCTAAACTTTCTTGTATTTTTGTAAACTTTATGGTAAGAAACATAGAATGTATTATAAAAGGGAAATAAACATTGTAATAGAAGAGAAACGTTGAGGGAGGTCTCATATTGACCGTTTAGCTATGAAGATATCATGACGACAGTATTGGGCCCACCATATAGTGGTGATGGTCATGGTCCCCACTTCTCATATATATCATATAGATTTCAAATTTATAATTATTATATTTAAAATATATATTGAAAGATAACATATTTATTATGAAAATTTTAAACTTTAAAATTATTTCTAAATAATTTTAAATCAAATTTTATTTATTTTAAAGAACCTTATTATGAGACCTTGAGACCTGAGTTAAGATTTTTTTTTTATTATGTATTTGAACATTATTTTCAAAGTCTCAAATTAGAATTTTTTTTACTCATCTCAAGTTAGAATCTTTTTTAATAAATAAAATTTAATTTTATTCTTTTTTTCAAAAAATAAAAAATATTATAATCCTGAAGTGTATTTCTTTTCTCATATTTTTTGGTGAAGAGTATTATTTTATTTATTGAATAAAATAGTTAAAATGCAGGCATTGTCATGGGAATAATAATGAAAAAGGTCCAATTGAAAAAGAAGCATCCAAATGTTGTTGAAAGATATGAATGGTCTGGAATTCAGTGTCCGTGTGGACCCCACGACTGCACGACACGGGGTTCACTTCTTCGATTGCACGATAGAATGGTCATCTCTTACCGTAATGCAACTTTGCAAGCAAAATAAGGTTCACTAATAAATATATTTTAGTTAAATTGTGAGAGAAAATAAAATAAAATATGTTATTTATTATTAATTTTGTATGAGTAATTTGAGGGGAAAAAATAAATGTTCCAAGCTCATGTGAAAAGAATGAAAGCAATATCCTTTGACAACGATATAACAAAATAAGGTCAAAACACATTATAATTAAGACTCAACTATAGTTTTAAATTCACTAATAGTATTGGTTGTTAGTTATAGATATATAAACAATCAGCAGATTAAGAGTGTATTAAATGTCTAATTATATATTTTTTTTATTTTGTAATAAAAATACTAAACCCTTGACATTAAAATATCAATTTGCATGTGCCAAATGTGAGTATGCGATAGGAGGCTACCTGATGAGTATGTTTAATTTTCATCTAATAATTTAGATGTCATCAAATTGACGATACATTTAATTAAATGATTTGCAATAATCCTTACCTACCTTCTTCTTTTTTTTCCTTTAGGCTTCACATATCTCTTTCTCTTGCTCGGAAGAAAAAAAAAAATCTCTTTCTCATGACCCTAACTTGGTAATTAATATTTTAAATAATTTTTTTCTACGAAATACCATTTTATTAAAAAAATTAAACAACTTATAATATGAAAAATAATTAGATATATTGTATCAGATTATATATCAAATAATAATAATAATATGTCAAATAGCAGCGAATGCTAAGATTAGTAAAAATCTTAGTCACCTGTCATTTTGGAAAAAAAAAATATAAATAAAAATTTTAATAAAAATTGAATATGACTTTCTAGAAATATAAAATTTGCATATAAATCTTTACAAAAAATAAAATTCATGTATAAATTCTTATGAAACCAGGTAATCTTACAAAGTGAATGATTATTTTTTATATTCGAATTTCTTACATTTTTTTTAAAATTGTATGAATTTAATCGTGAATATTTAAAAAAAATGTGTAATTTAATAGTTCAGATCAATTTTAATATTTATGTGTAAAAAAAATTTAAATTTTGATTATACGTAATTTAAAATTTTGATTTAATAATTTAAATTTAAAAAAGTTACAGGATCTAACGGCTAATAATTTTTTTTAAAAAAAAATGCATGAATACATGTGATTATTTTTCTTTTTTTAAGTGATATTTCTAAAATTTAGGGAGGAAGGAAGGACAAAAGGTTGGGTTTGAGAGGTGCCACGTCAATTTGAGAAGCGCTTTTCCATTCTGACTTTTTGCTATTAACGCTTCTCTGTGTTCTCTATTCACAAAAAGCACTTATTCTTGCTTTTCTTCTTGTTTGGTATTTCCACATCATTGGTCCCAACTCCCACTCCCAAATCACACGTATGCTTAATGCATTTTCCTTTCAATCTGCAGAGTGTTAGGTTTATTCTTTTGGAGCCTTCTGCAAACTCTTAAATGACCCATTTATAATCATGACATGATAAATAAGAAGGTAATTTAATGGGTACGCATCGGCTACAATAATTCAGATTACTGTGGATTTTCCAATAAAAAATTTAATTATCTAATTTATTTGTAATGAATATTGACTCTCAGATTAAAATTTTAATTTTATTTATTTTAGTAAACAAAATTGATTGATTTTCTACAATAATAAATATTAGTCATTAGATTTTATTAAAATAACTCTGGTACAAATTTTTTATTTTGGGTTTCTCAATAAATTATCAAATACAACATAAGATTTTATATTTTTTTGTTTTTCTTTTTTATGAGCTGAAATGACCTTCTCAGTAATTGAAAAATTCCCTACATCATATAGAAGGATAATTTTGTAGGAATGTAAAATTTTTGGTTTTAAGTTACATAGGTAACTAAATGTAGGTGATAAATTAAAAATTTTCGAACTAAACACAACATAAGGAATTATCAGTTGAAATCTTTGTTATTGTATGATATGGAATATATTAGTATTCACATAAGTTAATTAGCTTTCTCAATTTAATTAATTAGGGCAAATATATTCACACCAAATCAAATTTTAGAAAAGGATGAATTACTTTCCCCTCCTCTGAAAAGATGCCCAAATTACACCATCTTCCATTCTATTTTTAAAATGTACACTTTTTAAAACTAAAATATAACCGAATTGCTCTCAAGAATAACATTGATTTCTTTTATAAAAAATTCATCTTAGTAAACAACTTTTTTAAATTTTAATTTTAATGATTTATTTTATGTTAAAAACCATTAAATTAATTTAACCTAAAATTTTATTAAAATTTTGAAAATATTTATGTTTATAATAAATTTTAAATATAAATTTTACCCTTAAAATTAAATTATAATATACAAATTAATTAAATTTAAAAATTGTTTATGAATATTTCCTTGGCTTTTATTAATTTTTTTACATCAAATGCCTTTATAATCTTCCAAACATATATAATACTTTTTATATTATATGAGTAATAAATTTTAGAATATATACTTTAGCCAAAATAAATAAATAAACTCCAACTTTTTCCACTCATGAAACCAAATAATATGCTATATTTAACTCCCATACGTAATTAACTAAGATTTAACATATAATAATACACCAAATTATATATACATCACATCTGTAATTCTATGACTAGGCCAAACTCTTTGTGTACAAGCTTGTTTATTTAATTCCTTAAACATTCAGATACATTAAACTAGCATATTCTAACAAATTATTCAGATAATGAGCAGGATTTGAATTTCATTTAAAAATTATTGAATTTTGAGTTTATGTTCTAAAAAATTACCATAAATTAAACTCGTAGCTACTTAATGTATTCATGATTACTCAAAATTTAAAATACATTATTGTAAATTACATTTTTTAAACATAATTATCTATTGCGAACTCACTTATCATTTTATTTCATTTATATATTCAAATTAAATAGAGACTTCAAATTAGGTTTCAAGGTAAACTAATGAAACTACTTTAAAATGACATTATTAGTTCCTTTGAAGTAAAGTGTATCAGCTTGCACTACTGTATTAGGATGAATTAACCAACTTATTAATGGAAATTTTTCTTGTGAGAAAAGAAAGAAAGCTTCAAATGTAACCTTTTGGAGTTCCCTATCAAAATATTCGGCCTTAAATAATAAGTTAGGAGCAGCCTTAATCATAATTCATGGAGGCTGTCCCATTCTATGAAATAAAACACCATTAATACTCTGCTCATTACAATAAAGCATTCAATGAACATTATTGTTTAAGTTTACTTCTTGCTAGCTAGCATTATAAGAATATGGAACTTTTTCACGAAAGGAAATGTGTTAACGTGAGAAATTGTTTAGAGGTAAAAAATGGTGGACATGAGGGATAGTAATGTCATTGTCTTGAACATCAAATCACACTAAATGAAAGAGGAAGTTAGATGATTTAACTAAATTAGTAATAGAGGTATCAAAATAGGTTTAACCCAATGGGTTGAGTTTGTGTAACTCACATAAAAAGTGGGTTAGGTTGAAAGATTCCTTTAAAAACTAGTTTAGTATACTTTTATTAATTTGTCCCATTTAATCCGTAAGTTAAACGAGCCAACTCACAAGTAAAACAAGTTGCTAGTTTTTTTTTTAAAAAAATTTTTCACTCACTCAATCCAGCACCCTAACCCATTATACTTTCCTATGTAAAAAAAAAAATTAACGCGAATGTATGTATTGTGTTGTCTCTATTATTTTATAATTTGCTAGATTTAAATATTTTACTCATAATCATATTCTTATTATTAATGAATCAGTGAATTATTAGATTACTCTACTTGTTTTAATCCATTGAAACTTGTTTTTTATTTAGTTATTTTTTTTGTTTATTTATATTGATATAGAAATTGATTGATTTAAACAAGACATGTATTTAAAGAAAATCACATTTGAATTTTTATAATTTTTCATGTTATTTTTATTTTTATTTTTTAAATTTTTTGGTAAGTTAAACATGCTAATTTGTTTAACCCACCAAGTGAAGTGGGTTAAGATTTTCAACCCAATACTTTATGATGGGTTAAATGGACTAATTTGTTTAATCCACCAACTCAAGTATATTAGTTTAGGTAGGTCAAGTTGGCCCACTTTGACAATTCTAATTGATAATAGTTATATGTGCTAGAGAAAGTTAGACAAGGCCTACTTTTTATTGGAAATGTGGAAAATGATAAAATTTATGGTACTTTTTAAATGATAATGAAGATTATCAAAGGTTAACAACAAAAACTTCTTAGAATGGTATTGACGTGCAATGTTTCATTGATACCATTTGAATAAAATTGACCGACAAAAGTTTACGTATAGACTCAGATATGTGGTATGATTTTAGATAAGTAACTTTTAAGTTTTTAAAGTTTTTAATTTATTTTATTTTGAAAACTCGATTTAGGACTTTTTGGCTATAGACGCTTTATATTTAGTTGGCTTTTCGAATTATTCAAAGCAATTTCGTTCAAATTCTTTATCTTTAGTTATCATGACTATCAAAAAGTGGATAATCCCTCAACTTAATAAGATCCAATGACTTATACTACCGATCTGTTTGAATTTTTATTTTTGCAAGAAACCAAATGTAATAGCTCTGACATTAGTAAGATAATGAAAATGTTCAATTTTTAATGGTTTCATTTTGTTGACCCAATGGACAATAAGGAAGTTCGTGTCTTCTTTGGAATGATATAATTAATAGACTTTGAAGTACTTAGACTCAATTGAATCTATCATCTAAGCTAGAATTAAACCTAAAATTTATGAAAAGTTATATATATATATATATATATATATATAATTCTTTATATTTATGTTACATTGTTTTTCAATTAAATTATAATAAATATTTGGTTAACAATTACATCATAACACATATATCATATGGTTGTTATCGATAAATATATTGTTATCAAATTAAATTATACATTATTATTAATTAATCATACACTTATCATAATTTTATTTAAAAATAGTATAACAAATATATCAAAAATTGTATATGAATCTAATCATTGTTGGAATTGTATTAAAAAAAAAAACTAGAAAAATTTTAACTTGGTGATTGCAGCATTTGGTGATCTCAATTAAATAATTGACATTAGAGAGAATGACATTTTCAAAAAAATCAGTGGGTGATATTCTTCAAAATTTATATTAAAAAAAAACTCAATAACTATCAATAACTGTGTGTAAAAATGAACTTTTCTTTTAATTTTTTTTTATTCGTCATTCACATTTTATTCCTTCAATTGTAAGATGCATATATAAATCCAACTAGCTGATATATAACCTAACTGACTTCTACATTGAGATGCAAGATTTTGTTTTACATATTAATTTCAAAAAGTAAAATAATGTTGTTTTGTTTTGTGGGTGACTAGAATGGCGTAGATGTGGATTCAACAATGAAGCAAACTTGGCTTTAAAGTTTTGGGAAGAAGAAAGTACCCTTTTCAACTGCCAACAAAATCAATTTCAACAAACTGTGTAACACAACGTATTCTTTAATCAATGTATGTGGTGGAATTTCATTTCTTCTTCTTTTTTTCTTTTTGCTTTTTTTCATGTCAAAGCAAAGTCTGTCTCTTAATTAGTGTTAAGTTTCTACTTCCTATTAGTTTTCCAATTGATTTTGTCATAGAGTAGTTCTTTTCACCATCCTCGGGGTGTCCCACAAAGCACTAGTAGTCAACATAAAAAAGATTATGAATTACCTTAATTATATTAATTATAGGTAAAATCTTTGATATAGTTATAAAATTAGTTGTACTGGTACAATAATTATATGTCGAGGAAAACACATAACAATGATGTGTTATATTATATTGATTGTATGTTAATTTAAAATAATTTGATGTATTTACATTTTGACCCTAGTATTTTTAGATTTTATTTATGAGCCCAAAATTTTTCTTGAATTTGTCAATTTACTCCTCCTATTTTTTATTTTTCACTAACTCACACAAAAATATTATTTTATAACATTTTTAACTCACCCTTGCACTTTTTTTTTTTTCCAATAACTCCAAATCTTCTTAATGTTATTCTTATTTTCAAGTTATTAACTAATCTTTTGTGAAGATACTAAAAATAAAAAATAGACGGGATAAATTGAAAATTTTTTAAAACTTTTGAGTTCATAAAAAAATCTAAAAATATTGATATTAAAAAATAAATATAACAAATCATTTTGAGTTGACATACAAACAATATATTTTAATATGTATTATCACATGTCTTCTTAAGTGTGCCTATAGTAATTGTATTAGTACAACTAATTTTATAGTTACATTAAAGATGATATATAAATATATATATATATATATATATCATAATTAAAAGACTCAGAAGGTAAAGTCACTTATGACATATTTATATATTTGTATGTTTATTTACAATTGATTTAAGCGGTCAATGCTCTTTGAAAATCAAGTGTAGCCAAAAAATTCTCTTAAGCAAGTGCAAAAGGAATGTACTCTTTTCTACAAGCATGTCAAAATTAAACACATTTCAAGCAAACACACTTAAAACATACTTATATAGGTATTTATGATTAATCTGACCTATAATTTTATTAAAAAAAAAAACCAAGATTTTATCTATTGAAAAAGGCATGTACTTTATTATTTTTGTCAAAATGACATGTATTATAAAAATGCATACACAGTCTAACATACATAGCTAGCTGCGGTGATAGCAACTGTTTGAATCCCAAAAGATAATAATAGTTTGATTTTTAAAAGTACCACATTAGAGATATTAGAGTTATTTGATTGTTGTTTTTAAAAATAGTCTTTGATTTTTAAAAATAAAAGGACAAAAAATTTGTTTAGTGATATATTTTTTATCAACTGTTCTAAAAAATTAAAAAATAGAAAAATGTTTTTAAAAATAAAAAACAATTTTTAAATGTTTTCCCTTGTTTTTCAAATTGTTTATATTAATGAAAAAATTATAATTTTGTAAAAGAGTGATTTAGATGGGTTTGTGTGTTGGGCTTGAACAATATTTGAGTCTCAATCCAACCAATTCATAATTGGCTCAGGCGGATCACTTCCTTTTTTTTTTTTTGTAAAAAAAATACCATTTTATAAGAAAACAATAACTTTTTAAAGAAAAGAGAAAAATTAATATTTAAAATAAGAAATGAAATGAAAACATTTACAATTTGAAATGAAAAATAATTAAAATTTAAAAAGAATTAATATTTTAAAAATTTGTTGTAAATAAATTTTTTTATAAATAAAATAAAATAAATATTTAAAAATAATATTAATTTGGATTTTGAGTGACCTCAATACTTAATCTAACCTCATCAAAATATATGCACAGATACACCTACATACACAAATATATATATATATATATATATATATAAAATAAATTTGCTGCACACACATACATACATACATATGCAAACTAGCATACATATACATATAGACCCAACATTAACACACACAAATACATATAACTAATATATAATATATAAATACACGTACAAATCCAAATACATATATAAGAAACATATTACATACACATATGCAAAAAGTCATATTTTTCCTTTTTATTGTTAAGAATTTTTCTAAAAATAAATAATTCAAATAAGTTTTTTATTTTTAAATTTTTTTAAAAAACTAATTTCGCAAAACTATTCTAAGAAACAAAGAATAAAATCATACAAGTTTTAAGTGAAGTGTTCAAAGGTATGTGCTTAGTTTGTTCAGTTTAAAATTCTGGCCCAATTACAACGTAGCAGTGAGTGAAGAGGCCCATGTTAATTTGGGCCAATGTTTGATACGTACCCTTGAACCATTCCTACCCAAAATATACACACATGCTTGGCCCAATGAAGTAAAAACAAACTTATAATCACATTAAAAATGCTCCTAAATCACAATATTTTTAGTAACTGATATAAATTTAACAAAATATTAAATACTAAATAAATTTAAAATATATTTTAATCGTGAATGCTTGATAATGAAGTGCTTGCATTACTTAGTAATTGCATCATGATTTTTGCTATAGCAAACTATATATGCAGAACAAATACAAAAAAGTGATGAATAATATTTCTTAAATATGATTATCAACGTAAATCCTGAAATCTACATAATCATCTAAGACATCTGTTTATCTAAGCACAACTAAACATATGATTATTTGGACCATAAGTAAGAAATTTATGAAATGAATATTCACATAATTTTCGTCAGGTTATCCAACCACATCATGCCACTCTGTAAGCAATATAATATAAACTAAATTTAACTTAGTGACACATTTGCAATATGAGGACAAAAAGAAAGGAATAGGGAAATCCTCCAATTATAGACAATCAACATGAAACGACAAGCTCTCAACTAAAAGAGTTTAATTGACCATCCCATTCTTTATTGACTGATTTATTATTAATTTGTTTAGCAAAAGGATAGATTAACCAAAAGAGAAATACAATTATGAAGAGAAATTAAAAATATTTATTATTAAAGAACTTTAAAATTTAAAGTTATTTTAAAAGATTTCAGTTCAATTTTTTCTTTTTCTTTTTTTTTAACTTTAAAGGACCATGTTATAAGATTCTGAGAACACATAATAAAAGGACTCCACATTTTAAAATAGGTGTCCTTAATCAAAGTTGGAAAAAATCATATCTAATTTTTTCTAAAATTAATATTAAATACAGATATTAATGTAATCACTTTGAGCTTTTTAATATTATAATGACTGAATACTGATATGAAAATTAATCCTTTAACTGTTTTCCTACAGTAATAAATACTGATGGCTTGAAGAACAAGTTAACCCCAAAGATTATATAGCTGAATCTAACAGAGGAAAGGAGGATACATGGCAGAACTTTTAACACTTCTATTCAGAAAAAGTATCATTTTAATAAAGGTTTTTAGGCATTTTATTATATTATAATATGTGACATATGACTTGTGTTTCGATCAACTAATTTACTTTCTTCTTTTAGTTTTGTCTTAAGAAAATCTCTTTGCGGCTTAAATTTAAAGAGAAGTTTTTGAGCATGTAGTGCTTACTCTGACCTATAATTTAACTAGTGCTTATCACATATAATAAATGGAAATTCTATAATTGAACTAAAGTAATTCTTTTTTATTGACTCCCATTTACTTATATAGACACAACGTATATTAAAATAATTGAACTAAAAAAAATAAACAAACATAATGCTGCAAAACCTAATCACATGTCACGTAGGCTTTTGTACAAAACCAAAAGAGGCAAGCACTAGTGAGTTATTTATTGGTACTTGTCAATTTATTATGAATCAGAAAGGTTGAACACTAAGGCATATATAACACAAAGCAAAAGTTGGCAAGTCGGTATCATACACAATGAAGATAATGCATAACTAAAGAACAAAGTTAAGCGTAGTGCAGTGTTTGGACCTCACATTGTTTGTTCATTACTATTTATTTCGTTTTCTTGCAGTTTTTGTGGGAACATCTTTAGGGGACCATAAGCGCATTCCCATACCAACTTAGTGGGAGCATTTCATTATACAAAGTTTAGCCTTGTCACCTTGCAATGATGATCCTTATTAAGGGTATTCAACTTTGTAGAATAATATAGTATAAAGTAGGATAATAAATAAAAAATAAAAAAGATAAATTTTTTTTTTTACTCACTATTACATCATAATTTATAATATTTGTTTTCGAAGAATTCGAACTCAATGTTATTCAAATGAATATGGAAAACTTTACTACTAGATTATTGTTATTTTTAAATTTGATAAAATTTTTAATATTAAAGCGTATGCTAATATTGAAAAAGAGAAAGGCACAAAGGTGTAAAATTAGAATTATTTCCTAATATGTTCTTGATGTAATCAAGTATTATAAAAAAATTAAAAGGGAGACTTGATTAATAATACTTAGTAGACAAAGTTGACTATAAAAGATTATACAATACCAAATATATTTGATAAAGCATATCATATAAATTTATACAATATAATAAAATCTAAGAAACAATATGAGACTTTTTACTCACACGAGTCCAGCAATATTATGGTGGGATTTGTCTTTAAGAAAAGCTGATCATGCATGCAGGGGTCAATTAAGTTCAAAGAAATTAAAACAAATGAGCAAAGGGGTCGATGGGTTGGGAATATATTCAAAAAGCACACATAGGGACGTGGTTTTATGGAAGAAGCCAAAGAAAAAAACAAAACAAAAACAAAAACAAAATCAAAATGAGAAAGGGAATCGCCCATCAGTCCACCACTGTGCTAAAGCAGCACAGTGGCCTAAGCACCTTATCCTTTGCCTACAAATTTTGTTCTAATTTATAAGTCACGTGAATCATCACCAATGGTTATTTCAATATCAAAGTGATATCATCACAAATTTTTTTAGTCCGCTAAATATAATTTCCAAGTAAATTATATGATATATATATATCATATAATTTACTTGGAAATTATATTTAGCGGACTAAAAATATATATTTTAAATATACATGCATCTCGTCAAAATAAAAAATTATCTTAAAATTTAGTTGAATTTAGATATTTTAATCTTATCTTAAAATTTTTTAAAATTTAAACAGATATGTATCTAGGTTTAAAAGGATATTTTAATATTTTTTTTATTTTGGATTAAAGTGTAAGATAATTTTATTTTTTGTGAAAAAAGTTTGCATATGTATATTTTGAAAATAGAAAGAGGTCTTTGTAACTTCAGCCAAATTGAAGGGAGGACCATTTAATCTACTATTCTTTTTTCTTGATTTATGTTTGAGACATAATACTTTTATGTTTCTGTTATCAATTTTTTACCTAAAAATATAATTTTAAAAGATAATTTTCAAACTATTGAATTATTAAAAATGTTTAATATTTATTATAATATCAATAAATATAATAAAAATGTGTCTAAATTTGGTTAATGGCGTCACAGTTTTATATGTATAAAAAGCACAACCTAATTAGTAGAAATAACTAGGTATGGTTTTTAGTTGGAAAAAATTTTAAAAACAAATATGTTTCAGTTTTAAGATAAAATTTACGTTATAATTGATGGAGTTCTAGTTATTTGACTTATTTATCTCTACAATTCCTTTTTCTTTTTCATAATTGAATTTCGTAAAGAAACTAAATAATGTTAATTAAATTTATTAGCTTCTAACACATATAACTTATGAAATTAAAGAGTTTGGCCAAAAAATAAACTTATGAAATTAAAGAGATAGTTTTCAGAAAAAA
Source organism: Delonix regia (assembly GCA_037074485.1). Lineage (NCBI taxonomy): Eukaryota > Viridiplantae > Streptophyta > Magnoliopsida > Fabales > Fabaceae > Delonix > Delonix regia. The sequence goes on along the minus strand of CM073460.1, from coordinate 1,206,841 downwards.
TTGCATATCTCTCTCATTTAAGAAGTTGAAAATCTGTTATCTTTTTTTTTTTCTTTTATTTAGCTCATTGCTCTTAGGTTAAAATGATTAATATTATTTAGCTAGTAATACATGCACCAATGGACGCCATGAAAAGATTTTATATACATTCAACCACTTCTACTTTCGTAAAGTCAATAGGGCAAATTTTTGTTACAGAAAAAGTATGTCTATATTCAGTAAAATTATAAAAAAAAATTCTTCATAATTTACTCATTAATATACTATTAAAACTAGAATTATTTTATTTTACAAAATAACTTTTGAAACATAAAACTGGAAACTTCCAAACACAATAATTGCCTCAGCTTGTTTTGGAACTTTGAAGAAAATTTGTACTTTTAAAGGCAACTTTCCTAGCAAAGTCGGTGTGTGGGTATAGTTCTTGCTGGCTAGAAACTTCAAGTCAAAAACTTGGTTCAATCTTTTCCCATTTGTACTTGTACCAATTTCTATGGGTATATCTATATTATATTATATATGTTTTGTTATGAAATTTGAAATATATTTATTTATCTTCTACGAATGACACTGTGCTATATATTCCATGTATATCGGTATCCCTCATATATATATATATATATATATATATATCTAAGGATATGGGATTATTCTAGTCATTTTAAATTTTCTTCTCTAAGTCTAACCTAATGTTAATAAATAATACTTTCAATTAATAATTAGATCTTCAATCATACCTCTCAACTTTCAGAATAATAAAAAGAAAATTATCCCATTTACTTGGAAATCAGGCCTGGCACACATAGTCATAGAGAAGGAGAAAAAAAGCACCTAGGGACTAGCAAATGAGATTTGAATTTATTAATAATATTATAAAGTAGAGTTGTGAAAAAATATAATAACAAAGTAATTTAGGGTTTGCTGGTGTATGATGTGCAAATAAATACATTAATTAATTTTTAAATTAACTTTTCGGTTGCAAGGGATATAATGTCTTATAAATCCATTGATTTAAGTTAACACACTCCCTAATTAGACTATTAAAAATAAATTAAATTAGTAAAATTTTAAAGTGACAGATTTATTTAATTTTAATTTTAAAAAGTTTAATAAATACTCGACTGATTTAAAATATATAAATAAATTTGTTTCCTATATTAATTCAAAAATATAAAAAAAATACCATGAAATGAATTTATTTTTAAATATTAATGCTTATACTAATTAATTATTCACTATTAAATCTAAATAAATTAAACAAGTGGACTTCTTTTTGGTTCGTGGAAGAATTAAAAAGTGGACTAACTTGTTGGTTTATTTAAAATATATATTATATACGGGTTGAATGAAGACTTGAATAAAAAAAGACAAATGAACCCGGTGTCTTTGTGAAAGGGTCCAAAATTCCTCGCCCAAACTCCCTATATATTTGGCTTTCTCTGCTATGCCAACTCCAAAGCACTCTGTCATCTTCTCTCTCTCTGTTTCTTTCTCTCTCTTTAAGAGTTTTCAGCCATGGTTGCAGCAGAAGTAATGCCTGAGACAGCCCTTCAGGGAGTTCCTTTAATTGCGAGGGACAACACTTTCGCTTCATCAAGAAGGTACAGTTTCTTTCATTTCTCGGCTTCTCTTTCCTCTCTTCTTAGACACCCAGAATCATCTGTATTCCCTGTATTTACTTCAAATGTAGGAGTAAATACAATAGTAAGCTCAAGGAAGAAGATGAAGATTCTCATTCAAAGCTGAGAATGTTGATGTCTTCCATCCACTACCTTTTGAGCCTTTCTCTGTTTACAAAGTTCATACCTGCTCTGATTTCCCCTCTTTGAAGCATCACCAGACACCGCCCATGTGAATAGATTGAAACTCGCATTATAAAGCATGATTTTTTTTTTTTTAAATTTACCTTTATTATTTATTATCGAGTACACTAATGTTTTATCAACTTTTAATTTAGTCTTTTTATTTTTAATTCAGTCCTTGGTTTCAATTTTTTAATTCATCGTTCATTAATTTGAATTTTAATCTATTTAGTTCAAATTTAATTTAAACTAATAAATCAAATATTTTAATTTTCATATGAATCAAATTAAACATAGATTAATAAGTGAAAAATAAATTAATAAATGAAGAATGAAAATCAAATTTTAACTCTTATAAATACGAAACTAAATGAACCTCGGCATGTGTATTTGTACAGATTGGAAGGCAAAGTCGCCATCGTAACTGGTGGAGCCAGAGGAATAGGGGAAGCAACAGTCAGAATATTCGTGAAGCAAGGAGCCAAAGTTGTGGTCGCCGACGTTGAAGACGCACTTGGATCTCTTCTCGCAGATACATTATCTCCCTCTGCAACTTTCTTCCACTGCGACGTCAGTTCCGAAGACGACGTCCAAAACCTCGTCAACTTCACACTCTCTCGCTACGGCCAGCTCGACATAATCTTCAACAATGCCGGTGTTCTGGGAAATCAATCCAAGAACAAGAGCATTCTCAACTTCGATCCAGATGAGTTCGACAAAGTCATGGGCGTCAACGTGAAGGGCGTCGCCCTCGGGATCAAGCACGCCGCGAGGGCAATGATCCCGAGGCGCTCCGGCTGCATAATATCGACGTCGAGCGTCGCCGGCGTCATGGGAGGGCTTGGCCCTCATGCTTACACGGCTTCAAAGCACGCCATAGTTGGGCTCACCAAGAACACAGCCTGTGAGCTGGGGAAATATGGGATTAGGGTTAACTGTATCTCACCGTTTGGAGTGGCGACTTCCATGCTTGTGAATGCATGGAGAAGTGTTGACGATGAAGATGGAGATGAAAGTATGAGTTTTGGGTTGCCTATGGAGGAAGAAGTGGAGAAAATGGAGGACTTTGTGAGAGGGTTGGCCAATTTTAAAGGAACAACATTGAGAGCAAAGGACATTGCAGAGGCTGCACTATATCTTGCTAGTGATGAATCTAAGTATGTTAGTGGTCACAATCTTGTTGTGGATGGTGGAATTACCACCTCAAAAAATTGCGTTGGCCTGTAATTTTTGTCATGTTCTTGAATTTTTGTTGATTAGTGTTGAATCAAGCTCACCCTTGTAATATATTTAAGTTTAATCATTATATAGTTGTTTTATTTTTTTTCTTTCAAAGTGTAAAACATTCACTGTAGTCATAGTTTGTCGAGAAATTTTAGGTTAATTAAATGTGTCTGATTATATATAAATGAAGTGTTTGGTCTATAGTTATGTTAATCTTTTTGGTATTTTAGATTTTTTTTTACTTTTATAAACATTATTGCATTTTTTGTTCCAAACAAAATCTTCTTAAATGTTATGGTCTTTTAAAAATTTGGCATTAACTTAGATATCACTTATGTGTTTTACTCAAAAAAAAAAAAAATTATCACTTATGTGTTACATGGAGTTTTATATATGTGTGTCAAATCCGGATACTATTAAATATTAGGCTATTATATATACTCTATATTCCAAGACAGTGTTTGGTATTAGTAGGTGATCAAAATCTTAATTTTTCGGAATTTAAAAAGCTCTTTAATTTCCTCAAAAAAACTTTTTAATAAAATATTTCAAATTGAATTGTATTAAAATTAGAAACTATTAACTACATATTATTGATAAAAATTTTAAATTTCTTATATTTATTATATTTATACCTTTTACTGATCAATTCTTAAATATTTAAAAAAAATTAAAATTTCTATATCATAAAAAGCCTCGAAGAAATATTTTAACTTCAATCCATTTGGACTCCATCAACTTTGGATCTCGAAATGATACGTATCTTAGGTGGAGAGATATATTTAATTGAGACATAACGTGATCTCTGGACTTCAGTGTAATCATAAATAATAGTTTATGTGAAAAAAAAAAAGACTACGATATTGTCTTAATGTTTAATATATAGATAACTGCGTAGAAACATAGAATGGAACACAGCCAATAAAAATTGAGCTGTCTTGCTTTAATTAATTACCTACGCATGGCTGACAAATTCCGGTCCCGTATAACAAAAAGTCAAAGAGGGTTTGGTTTGAACTCTCCTCATGTTGAATCCTTGACTCAGGCCGTTTAGTATACCAAAAAAAAAAAAAAAAGTTTATAAAAAAGAGTAAGTTAAAAATAAAAATAAGAATAACGTTATAAAATTTGTTTAGTATAGTAAAGATAATGATGGAATGAGAATAATAATAGGTTTAAATTAATATTTTAAAAAAATTAATTTTAGGATGGTCTTAATAAAAAATATTAAAATTATTTATAATAAATATTAATAAATACTTGTATAATTTTTATTATATAATAAATATTTTAAGAAATATTAAAATATTTATATTATTTTAAGTAATATTTAATTAATTTTTAAAAAATAATTATTTTTTCCAACTAGTATGAATAAAACTAAATCTCCAAAGTCAATGCATTAAAAGATCCAACTAGTTGTAGAGGATGAACGAGAACATTTTGAGGGCAATTTAGTAATCTAGCATACCATTCTTTAGCATTATGAATGTTTCCATTACTCACTTGATTGAATCAACTTTGCAGATTAGAATCTGTACTTCCATATTCCTTTCAGATCATACCAAACGCCCTTTCCTTCTTTCCCTCTCTCTTTCTAGTTCCATTGCATCTTCCTCCCTCGTGTCAAACATAGCCCTCAGTGTCAAATTTATTTTTAATTACTATACTAATAATTAAGATCTCAGTCTTTTTATATTTGAAATATAATTGTCAATATTTATATATATATTATATAACAAATAGAAGGGCCTAACATTTGAAAAATGTAAAATATTTTGCACATATTATAAAATGTTCTTTTTTTAGGAATTCTATATATACTCTTTCTAGACAATGAGAGAAGAACTTTTATTTCGGGCGTGTATGTTTACATTAGTTATGTTATTTATGAAACATTATTAACAAACTATTATGTTAATTTATGCGAACTTTATTCACAAACAAGTAAGATTGTCAATAACCAAAAAAAAATAAAAATTTACCTAGTAAGTTTTGATTTTTAAACATATAGTATTGAAGTTGTTTTTAAAACTGAAAAGTTTGAATTTGAATCTTAGTCGAATCCAAATTTAAGAAATTTGGAATTTAATTTAATATGTATAACCTTTTTTAAATTTTGTGAATAAACCTGGACTGATAAACCTACAATACTAAGATTACTAGTATCCTCGCATTTTAGTACTTTAAATGTGTTCAGATGATGTGCTATTATATGATTAAATAAATAGCTTAGATAAATTCGGATGACAAAATCTAGTTATTCAAACTACCATTTGTAATTGCATATATGATAATGAATTGGCCATAATACTGACACCAAATACTCTAGAGTATGTCGTATTATGTTTGAATACTGAATACGTGTCCAATACAAACACTACAATTTACACTTCAAGAAGCAGTGCTCCATGACTTATATATTAAATTAGGGGCTGCTTCAAAGGCAATTTGATCATTCATGTCTGATAGGCTTTCTGAGGTCAATTCACTGATCTGATTGGTCAGCCTCTCAACAAATAAAACAAGAGGAACAGATCATAAAAAATAAAAATTGTAAATACATATTTTTTGGTTCTTCATACATGTATTATTTATTTGGTTTCTGAGCACACACACACATACTTGTTTTTAAAGTAACATATCTTAACTATTCGGTAATTATATAATTACTTGATTTAAGTTTGAAATTTTTTTATTTTCTATAGAATGAGTTAATAATTTTAATTTTTTAAAAGAATATTTGAAATAAAAATTTAAATGAGTAGCAAATTTAAAACTTTAAAAAATTGAGTTGTGCATTTTTAAATTTAAGAATTTAATAATAATTAAATAGTATATCTTTTAAATATTAAAAAAAATTAAATTCCTTGTTAAATATACAGTGATTTGAAAAGGATAATTTAAATAATAACATGTACTATAATATTCACTTCTTGCCCTATAATTTATTCACCAAGTGTCTGTTGAATAGGCTTGCGTGTTTGAATTAGTTAGGGAACATCAATGATCAAAGTCAGATTAATAGGAAACATAAGCCTCCAAAAAGGGGTCCATGCATTAATTAGAGAGCCGCCCACTACAAATCCCTCTTTTAAAGAGAATGATTTATATGAATAGTTTAAGGTTTGGTACTAATTAGCTGTCATGGTCATAAGTATTAATGACGATGCCCCTAAAATAAGGGTACTTGTGAGGTTGACCTTAACCCAATCTATCCCATAGAATTCGAAATTCATTGGTTTTTGAGAAAATTATATTCATACTTCATGAATCTAACATATCTATTTATTAAAAGATCTAAAATTTAAAATTATTTTAAAAGATTTTGAGCCCCAATTTTATCATTTGAAAATACTCTAGCCTGAAACTTTGTTATTATGCATATGAATATTAAGTTTTAAGATAACTGATTAGAATATTTTGAAATAAATAAAATTCAATATTAAAATATTTTAAGATATTATAAAATTTTAAAATGTTTAATAATAAATAGATTAAATTTATGATTTTAAACATAATGTTTTAATATTTTTTTAAAAAAGTAAGAGCACTGTGAGTTGTGACCTTTACTAGTTGGCTTCTAAAAAATTTCACAAAGGCGAAGATATTGCTTCACCAAGAATGTGACCCCTTATCTTGCTTTGGACCACAGTGCCGACACGCCTCGTGCCAACTAACCATATGCTTAACCTTACAAAAATAATACACTTTTAATTTGATTAGAAGGAATTAATTTTTAAAAAATTTAGAAAAAATTAATCGTAATAAAGAAATGACGAATTTGATATATTACGTCAGTTCTCTATTTTTTTGGTCAATAACTTAATGTTTCGAGTTAATTTATGGGTATTTCAGTTAACTTATATTTTCGATTACATAAATATGCTCAATGGATGTATGAATATTGCTTATTGTATAAGAAAATGTGAGTTTGATAATTGACCAGATGTACTCATGTTTTAAATATTATGGTCTTTTAGATATTAGGTTCTGGATTACTGAAATTTATTAATTTTCATGACAATTAAAAATTGGCATACACAAAATATAGTGTTATTTTATAAAAATAATTAATATAAAAAGTTTGATATATATATGTGAGACATTGTAATTTTGCAGAGTTTGAGATTTCATTCAAATAATATATCCTATGACATTAGTCACATTAATGTACTATACACTGACATTATGAATGTAAATTAATTATATCAAGGTATTGAAACAAACCACACAAAATTCAAAATTCCCATGGCGATTTATAGGCAGATGAATACAGAGAGAAAGCTCTCACTTCAAAAATTTATCGAAGACAGAAGAAGCTGTCAATGTTCAAGCATTACCACAGCATGAGTTGTAAGGCTGTACAGAATACAGATATTGTGCAAAAAATAGTAGAATTATTGTGTATTAATTCAAACTTTACTCAGATCGATGTCGAAGCTGTCAAGGATCAAGTTAATTAGTTAATAAATATATCAAGATCAATGCCTCCCATTTGACAGAGAAGACGAAGGTTATAAGAACACTTGGCCGCCCATGTGCATGAGTGACAACTTTTTGCCCTAATCTGCCAAATTTGGTATAATCATGCTAAAGAGCATTTGGTACCTGAATATTTTATTTTTGTTTACACTGGGAAGATTATTAATTATGTGATTATATATTAGAGAAAAGTATACTTTTTCTTTTAGTTTTGCTTAAATTATATACATTTTTTTAATTTTCAAAATGTACAACAACCTTCAGTAAAATAAAAAGTTACCATACTTTCTTGTTCAATTTATTTTTTTACTAAAATATTAAATAAATTTAAATTTAAAAATTTTAGAACGAAAGTTATTTTTAGTTAAAATATTTTAAATTGGACTAAAGTATAAGACAACATTTTATTTCAAAGTAAGTCTATGTATATTTAAAACAAAAATAACTTTGTGTAGTTTCAATAAAAGTCAAGAGATATAATTTAATCTATATATGTGTAATAACCCAATAACAATAATATATGTATATATATATATATATCCTATAAAAATATATAGTTAAAGTTGTATAATCTTTATAGGGATAAAGAAAATATAATTTTAAAGATTAAAATGAAAGTAGAAAATATTTGGGGTGGAAATTATACTTTTAACAAATTATTGGACATTAAAATATATTATAAGATAAAAATATAGTTTTAAGATTATATAGTAAATTGCATAGTGCAACATAGTATTTAAATAGTAACTGGCATAGTAAACTAGCGACAACATAGTGATATGTATAGCATCAACTAGTACAAATAGTGATATTAAATAGTAAATGTCAGCTATATAGTAACTTCTACGATAAACTGCTGACAGTATAGTAATTGACATAGTATCAAATAGTAATTTGCATAGAATCAAATAGTAACTTACATGATAACAGTTGGCATTAGATTAATTTTATATAGACATTATTGATAACATAATGACTCTGTATAGTAACTATTAGTACTATAGTAACTTGAATAATAATTGTCTGTAGCATAGTAATTAATATAGTATCAAATAGTAATTTGCATAGTACTTAAAAACTTTTATAAATAGCACGAACATTTCTTAATTTTCTTATTCAAACTTGAGAGGAAAGGAGAGAAAGAGAGATCATGGAAGGAGCATTAATATTTTCACTTATGTGAGAGGTAAGTTTGTCGCTACCTTTTCAATTGGATTGTGCTGTAGGAATAGAGAATCTCTACTATTGATTTATATCAGTGAGTATATAATTAACAAAGTAACACATTTTATTTTACTAATTAATTTTATTTTCTTGTCTAACTTTCAATTTCTTTATTTCATGCTCTTCGTCCTATAGGGGAAGTAATTCGTAATTTTCAAATCTTTCAATTATTGATATATAATATGTATAAATGTGTACTATATGATAATGGATAAAATTGTTGAAACACAATATGCTATTAAAATGATATTATGATTATATGTGGAAATATAAGGTTGTGATGTAATTTTTGATTTTAATTATTCCTTTTTCTTTACTCTTAAGTTTATGATAATATTTCATGTAATTTTATTTTCTTTAATTGTTGTATTATATTATATATGATTTTTTTAAGCATTTATTTATATTCAATAGTTTTGATAATTTAAAGGTTAGATGATAATTCAAGTAAAAACCTCGTAGCCGTTAATAGAAGTAACGACCTTGATGCACCTTATTAAAATGAATTATTAAGATGTATCCGGTAAAGGAAAACAAGTATGAACTATTGAGATGTATCTGGTAAAGAGATACCAGTATAAATTATTGAGACGTTTCATTAAAAGGGATACATATATGAATTATTGAGATATATCTAGTAAATGAATACGAGTACGAGATATTATGACGTATCTGATAAAGAGATATATGTATGAATTATTGAAATGTATACGGTAAAGGGAATACAAGTATCATGACCCTAGTTCTTTCCTTGATACCCCCCTCTATACAAAATTATAAGGTTTAAAAATAGTATTTTTAGTTGTTGTTTGTTAAAAACTCTATGGCTTCAATTGTTTCCTCTTTGTCTTACTTTGTTAGTTATTTACTCACTAAGTCAGTGGTAGATTTATACTTCTCTCTTTAATATTTTTTAGATCATTAAGTGCTAGCTTTGAGAATTTTCTTATTATTTAAACTTTTTGGTATGTCATTCTGAGTTAATTATATGGTATATCTAACTCCAAGGTGGTGGTTACTAGATGTTTGTTTATTTGGGGTTATAAATGTCGAGAAGTATTGTAAGTTATGTGTAGGCTATTTTCTTAAAATATATTGTGAGACATTATTAAGTTGATCAATTGATATCACTATGAAATTATTAAATTATATTTCAAAATGTATCTAACGTATTTTTTATCGATATTTTATAAAAAATGTAAGAATGTTATTTTAGGTTAGTTGGATTAAGTTGATTTTGCACATACACTAGTCACGATTAATGAAATTGAGCCATAATAATATGTATCATTATTTGATGATACATCAGTTGTGACTTTATATCACCTGAATTTAATGATGGTGGCGATATAATATACCAACTTGATGACCTAAATTTAAATTACCTTATAATATTATAAGATTCAAGATATCAAAGAAAAATTGAGATGCTTATGATCTAAACGTCTCTTAATCGAAAGTATGCAATGTCATGCAATAACACGTCAGCCAATAGTGGATTTTCTTGGTTAGTAGTGCAGGCATGTTGGAGCAGGAGGGATGGATCAGAACTCGCAACAGTTGGAGGCTACCACATGTGATGACAGCAAGTACAAGGAAACTTGGATTCTGAAATGGATTCACTATATATATATATGTGTGTGTGTGTGTATGTGTGTAAAATTATTTCTAATTAAGTCCAGCATGCTCATCAATGCATTGCATGCACTATTTCTATGTTAAGTGAAACTATCTGTATTCTATAACATAGAATATTAGTGGATACCTAACCATGATCTGAGAATATCTTATTGTGATGATAGGAATCTTAACCTTTTATATATATATATATATATATGTTTAAAAAATTGCCTCATGTGAGATTGTAGGTTTTTCTTCCGAGTCTCAAGATTATCTCGACTTTTGCCAGCCTGTTTGGTGTGGTTGGTGAATTATAATATTAACTCCTAGAATAAAAAATAGACACCCAATTATGTGTACTCATCCCTTATATATGGAAGTTCATCTTCTCAAGGCTTTTTTCACGTACTGTAGAACCATGACAAACTATAAATGCAAAAATATACAAATACTTTCGCCATTTGCAAATGCTCATATTTTTAACTTAGAGAATTATATATGTGTGTGTGTGTATGTATATGTATACACTTCATTTTCACCTCTTAAGATTTGAATTATTAATTCATTTTTCTTGTTAACTTTGTTAATGTAGATATGCCTCACCAAACTTTATATATTAACATTATACACTTTCATTTGTTTAGAAATAGTATATTGTGAATGCAGAGTTTCATTGGACATCTTCGTTAACAGAATATTAATCTAGAATTGTTTAAATCATGAAGGGTGACAGTCAAAGGAGATAATTTACAAATGACTAAATTAAGATGGAAATATAAGCGGCGAGAAGTTTATCAATACCCATTTGTGGAAATTATCGTGATGGAAAATTTCTAAGGTACATATCATTGTACGTAATTGCCTAGATGGTTTCAATGTGGATAATGATCTTGAAGACATGGTTTGTGCCATATAAAGTGGGTGGGTTTTTCTTTCGGGTTATTAATGCTGTAAATTGCTTTTTCTGCTTTTAAGATATTAATGGAAGTGTTACATGTCCGTGTGTATGCGCGCTTTATATCATACTTGTAGTTTTTCATTTTTTGAACCTCAAAACTCACTGAACTTCTTAAAGAAGTATATAGTGAACATCTCAATTAATAGAAACTTATTCAAGTGAGCTTAATCTTTAATGAATTTTACCATGTAAAACACCCATCTCATTAATGAATAATAATTTAATTAGTGTACATGATGTACGTATTATTTTCATCACTCTACTTTATACTCATGGAAATGTTGGTACTTAACTGGGATTAAATGGAAAAGGAGCCTATAAAGGCCTTTTGTAATTGCATGAAGCCCAATACAAAACATAGCCTAGTTAATTGGGCCCAGACCCATGTAGAAACAGATGAGTTTGGGGTTTGAACATGTTTTTTTAGGTTTAATTGAGAGATGAGAAAGTCACTAATTAATTTTGAATTAGTCAAAACTAAAACATCTAATTAAATATAATGAGAAAATCATCTGATAATTTTAGCACTCATAAAAAGAAGGTTAGAATATACTTTTGATCCTTCAAAATTTATTATAGGTTTTATTTCTATTTCTTAACTTCATTTTGAATTTGATCCTTTATTTCAACTCAAATTTTATTATTTTTATTTTTTAATTTCATTTTATTAGAATTTGGTTCCTTAACTTTATTTTGTATTTCTATTTCGTCCCTCGATTTTAGGTGTTCCAATTCAATCTCATAACTTACAAAAATCACTTAAAGGTTTCCTTCTCTCTAACACTACCAAGTTGTCTAATAAAAAAGAGTTTTATGTGGCTCCTTAGTAGTTGGCAAGAGATTATTAGAGTTAAGTCATGAAATATTTGAATACTTTTTCAAAGTTTAGAAATCAAATTAGTACAAAATGAAATTAAGGGAGAAAGTGAAATTTGAGGTAATTGAAGTTAAAAACTAAATGAAATTAATGAACAAAAATAAATCTAAGACAAAGATAAGGGATCAAATTGAAACTAAATAAAACCAATGAATGAAGGTGAAATCTCAGATAAAATTAAAGGATAAAAAATATATTTTTGCCTAAAATGATAAAAAGAAAAGTATTTTAGTCGAAGTTGCATAAAAATTGTCAATATCTGCGTAGATAGTTGTGGTTAGCATTGGCATATAAAAAGAAATACATGATGGTGAGAAAGTCGCTAATTATTTTTTTAATTAAAATTAATACTCAAAACTAAAACATCTAGCTAATAAAAGGGAAAAAAATCACCTATGAAGTACACACTCACATTTATACTTGTATATAAGAAGAAATGACGACGTGGATCAGATCCTGTAAAGCGGTTTACAGGAGCGGATCCTGTAAGAAATCTGGGTCATTCGCGCAATCCAACGGACGACACACAGCCACGTGGATCAAGCCCTAAAACGCATCATTTTGGGTTAGTGAAACGGTGGGTTTTAGGGTTTTTTTTTCCTTGGCTGCATAAAACGACGTCGTTCTGGGAAGTTTAAAACGCAGTGTTTTGTTTTTCTTCCTGGTTGGATCGAGACGTAGGAAAGCTAAGACAGGGTTACCTTCCTCATTCCCTGTGAATCGCTTGCCGCCTGTCGCCGTTGAATTGAGGGCTTCCTTACCGTTGAGGTACAAATATGTAATTCCATTTCTAATATCCAATCTTAGCCATTCCAATCTCACTCTTTCTTTTTCCTTTTGAATTTCGTTTTCCCTGTGAATTTCAATTCTTCAAGATGCTGTTTTCACCTTACGCCCTAAATTTATGCTGCTTCCAGCACTGAGAAAATTTGTACACAATTATATTTAACCATAACTAATTAGAAAAGATCACTTGTATGTGTGTTTGTTAAATTCATATAAATTTCAAGGTCGTGCAATGTGTAGATTCCATCTGTTCATACAACAAAGAGAGAACAACCGGTGTAGAATAAGAACTGAGGTTCTAAGAACAATAACAGACCCATAATAATTTAAATTCAATGATAATGAGTTAAAATCCTATAATAGATATATGCCTTTATGCTGGGAAATCAAACAATCGTAATTCCACTAACTACAGTAGTCCCACTGAAACACTAATATTAAATAGGGTAGTCCCACTAGGACACTACCATGGGTTTAGGGTCCCAAGGAAAGTCCAGTTCATGTTCTATCCATTTGTGCCCTGGGAAGTCTGAGTTACAACATGTTGGTCTTTCTGTTTATACAACATCATCTTGTCTAACTATGATAGGCCAAACAATCCGGGGAAGGTACTTGGGATCTTGCTTCTCCAAGCAAAGGGAAAAAATTCAAGTCCTTGGCTCTGTAGGACCTGAGAGGAGGAATCTTGAAATTTCACTGCCTTGCCAAACTTTGAATGTGAGGCTTTTGGTTCATAAACAAAAACTGCTTCCCAAAGTTAAGTGTAATGTGGGACCAATAACTTGGCCACGTGGATGTGCATCAGTTGGCCTAATTTTTGGATTACTTGTTTGTAATTCAAATTCTCAACCTGCACACGCTGAGACAGATTTTGAGAATAGGATAAAGAAAGATGAGTGTAATGAGTCATATATTAAATTCTCACATGGGAAGAAAGTTTACACTGGCTATTCTATAATTGGGGAGCTACACATTCTGCCTAAATATGCATGATATATTGGTTACGTATAGTCATACATATACATAAAAATGCAAAAATAGATATAAATAAACCTTATTATAAATTTATATTAACTGCCTCTTAACTTTATTGTGATGTGAAGGTATACTTGGAGATGGACGATGTTTGTTCCGATCTGTTGCTCATGGGGCTTGTTTGAGGTTTGGAAAACCTCCTCCAAGTGAAAGTCTTTAGAGAGAGCTAGCATATGAGTTACGAAGCCAAGTATGTTTTTCATCCCTTATTGCATCAACGCATCCTAATAGGTCTAGAATCCTCCCTAGCTCCTCTGAAAGAAAAATGTCAGACAGGATTAATGGCACAGTTAGCACATATTTATCTTTTCACCTTATATTTCTTGCTGTATACTTTTACTCTCATTTCAAATATTATTCTTAAAGCAGTGAAAAGTATTACATATGTTGACAAAATTAAAATCTTCTGTGCATTAAAGTCAAAACCCATGCTGTTTGTGTTCTTTTGATTCCGTTTTCCCCCTATAAATTCATTGGCTGACAATGTTCCTGAATTTTCTTTTTCCTTTTATGTTGATCAGGTTGTTGATGAGTTTATGAAAAGAAGGGAAGAGACAAAATGGTGGGCTTCCAAGTGAAATATTCTTAGATATTTGTCATTTCATCACATGGAATGACATTTTTTTTAACTAAAAACACATATTCTTCAATTTATGTTTTTCTTTCAACAAACATCACTTATGGACAAACATACAATGACTAAAAACCAATAGAATGCTTGAAGTACATCATAATTTAAAACTAGAAGTCATGCACCACCTTCTGGCAGATTATGGATCTGTCTCTGATAATTTTTTTAACATAATATATGTCCGACCAGACTATTGATGTTTTAAAATCAATGATTATTTTCATTGATTGATGTATTATGAGGATATCTGTTATGCTTGGATAGAGTGAGACTAGTTTTAACTGTGAAGTTAACTGATACTATTATGGTCCTTTGGAATGATTGTTGCTGATGGACTGGGATATGGTTGTCTGATCTCTCATGACATGTGCAAGTTTGTTGAAGGTGATTTTGATACTTATGTTTTGCAAATTAGGGAGCCCTATGTGTGGGGAGGTGAACCTGAACTGTTCATAGCTTTACATGTCCTGCAGTTAGTGCCCTTCTCTGTTGAACTTGTCATTTAATCTTCCTTAATGTAGTTTTTGCATATCAACCTGTGGCCCCATCTTTAGTCTGTATTACAATGGATTAACTTATTGTGGATTATGTGATATAGTAGTTTCATGATTCAAATAATACAATCAAAAGAACATATAGGGTAGCCTTAGTTTACATTTCTTATATGATGCACCACTATATATACCTGATTGAAGCTAAAGCTCCCAGGATGTTTAAATTCAAGCTAATGGTATATGAAGCATTTCAGTTGGTTTGTAATGCATTCAGTATCCTACTAATGGAAAGTAATTAAATTAACATATTTTGTTTGGAAGGGAATTTCTTACACTATATATTGGAAAAGTGAATTTCTGAAGTATGCTACATTACATTTTCGTCAAGCGTTTTTTCCAGTGGCACAAAGATATAGTCATCTAATATTATTTTCTACCTACAGGGATTTGGTAGGACATTTAGCAAGTGCAGTTGCTAGCATCCATTCTATGGGAGATGAACATTTTGGCATAAGTGTTCTATGAAGATGGAAGAAGCAAGGTGAATGAAGATGGAGGAAGAAGAAGCATGATGCATCCATCATAACCAGCATGGAGATGAGTCTATACTAGCCTATTGATCCAAACAAGTGATTGTATTGCAAAATACATGTACTCAGTGATTGTATTGAATCAAATGACATGAATTGTGTAGTTATACTTATCAACACATTGTACATGCCTCTTTCAAAGAAATAAAATTACATTTGATTCTAACAAAATGATACAGTGTGTGTGACAATTTCAATCTAGTCTTTCCTTCGACTATTTACATCTTGACACATGTATGGAAGGAGACAAAAAATGACAAAATAACTCAAAAAATAATGTGCCAATGATTTTTACATAACACTGCACACTAACAATCAAGGTCATCAAGTGATTGCGTCGGGCCGCCCAATTGATCCTACATAAGCTAACAATTTTGTGAAGCTAAATTAGCTTCCACGGGTTTGAAAGTCATTGTGGTATATCAGGGGAGCTGAACAACACACTCCGACTTGCACGTTACTTGATGATGCATGAACCTGCACAGTATAGCCTAATACTTGTCAATACATGTAAGGGTAGTACCCATGATTGAAAGCACCAAACATTTACCTCACGCTATAGGATTTGTGATTGAATGATAGACATAGGCTTCCTTCTCTTACGGCCTTGGAGTTCAACCTAACCTTTGTGCTGTCATTGCCTTTTTGTGCCATCTCGATGTTTGAAACCCTTTGCTTCACCAACTCCATCGCTTATACATATAGTGACATGATCACACGCATTGTCTACGATACATTCTCCTAATTGAGCCTTTGTAACTCTCTTTAACAAGCCATCCACCTCCTTGTTAACCATAGAATACAGTTCCTGGCATGTTGCAACCTTCGATGCCAGTCTAACCATCTTTGAGCAAAGGTGCTTGTATCACCATGTGCTATCCAATTTAGGGTCTCCTTCAACTTCATTACCCATTGAATCATGTATAATACCATTACCTGCATTTTTCATCCATCTCTTTAATATATACTGATCAGGCGCCTTCTTTACATCCATCACAATAAATATCTTCAACCCATAGCTATACAGAATATTGTACGACTCAAACTTCATACAACTACAAGAGATGGATTTCAAGATAGGATTAAATAAAACTCTGTATTCTCAATCCTGATTGGTCGTGGCCACTGTATACTCGAACAGAGGAAGAATTTCATTTCTGTTCTAGATGGATGTTACGAATAATAAATTAAACTCTTTTTGGAAGCGATTGAATATCAGAAAGGTGTACACCTTCGCAGCTTGATGTAGAATTGATGAATGTGGGTAATTCAACCTGGGCAACTTATGCCGAGCATCAAACTCACTTTTCAACTTGTTATACTGCTTCTTTGCAACCACTCGCTCATACACCTTAAAGAATTGTATAAGGTTCAACATTAGTTTCATGCATGCTTTGAAGTCGGAGTTCAAGCTCTCGCTTAGTTGAGTGCTCCTAAGTTCCAATGTGAATGCGTGTTTCATATAACACACCGCCCATTTTTCTTGTACTGACCATTATAATCTGTCAACATTTTCATCCAAGCTGTGTCGAACTGAGACTCGTCAACGTAGCTATACATACACATTTTGAAATCAGATAAGAAGTTGGATCAATCTTTCATCAAATGGCCTAGGTGCTTGATCCCGTTTTGCATTAGAACGTACAAAGTCCATAGCACGTATCAGGGATCACCTCACCTATAAGCACACGAATCCAAAATGAACATTAAAATTAATCAAAATTAGAGTATATATTTATAAATATCTCTACTAATTTAATCACCAAAAGCTTTTGCCATTGTAGCATCCTGGTCAGTGAATATAGTCAGCAGCCGTTTCTGGCCGTGAGTTTCTAAGAAGGTCTCAACTAACCATATGAATGACTCAGCAGTCTCATCATATAACAAAGCAGCGCCAAACATGATTGTTTGCCTATATTGGTTGAATCCAGAGAACAAGGCAAGCGATTTATGCACCTGATTTGTATAGTAAGTTATGTTGAGTGAGACAACATTACCAAAATATCCGTAATCAATAATCATGTGCGCATCAGCCTAAAAAACATTTGTGATTTGCTCTTATGCATAAACCTGATAGGCATGGAAAAAGGATAGGTTTTCCAACAGCTCGCATTGGAAATATTGCAGAAGACAACCAACATTCCCATAAACCATGTGACGTTGCCACCTTGATTGTAAATAATTTTTTGTATCCAACCAGGTGAACCCAAGATTAGTTCAACATCCTGCCTGTGTACTTATCAATTGGAATGATGCTTTTTGCTGCAATCCAGAGTCTTCGGCCATTTGAAGCTAATGTCCTTGAACTTCAGATATCTTCCGTTGTGAGGCCAACATATGTGTAGTCTCTGGAAGTTGCAGCGGGTGGTTGTGGAGTTCCACGAACTCATTGACTGTCAACTTTCCATTCACTGTCACAAGGTTGATTCGAGCATCACAATTAGTTTTGGTTTCAAGCTTGGGGTTCAAAACTACTCTGTCTCTTTTGTCTAACTTCCGAACTCTTTCCTTGTAATAAACGAACCTGTAAGAAGTTACTGATCTGTCCTTCTTATTCTTGTTAAGGTATTGCTTCCTCACCCTAAAACCTATCGTTCCACTGTAATTAACCTAGAACTGCCATGCTTCCTCTACACTGCCAAATTGCATACCAAGCCTAGGCTTTGGGTCCATTGTTATTAATAGTTGACTTCCAAGATTGAAAAAACATGACAACATTGACAATGAGGTCCACATTAGTCAAATGGAAGTAAAACCGTTAATTTTTTGCTTTTAATTATGTCCCCCCTTTTGCAGAAATCAACAATATGTAGTCAAATGCATACCAATCTCTAATTTTTTTTTCTAATTATGTCCCCATTTTTGAAGAAATCAACAATATGTAGTCAAATGCATATCAATCTCTAATTTTTTTTTAAATTACGTCCCTGCTTTTGGATAAATCAACAATATGTAGTCAAATGCATATCAATCTCTAAATTTTTTTTAATTATGTCCCCGTTTTTGGAAAAATCAACAATATGTAATCAAATGCATACCAATCTCACTAAAATACATATGATCAGTAGCAACACAGTCCTTCATCTTGCATAACATATTTTCCTTCCTCTTTTATGTGCCCCTGAAATTATCTGGGAATGCAATTCTTTTTTCGCAGGTTTTTTATATTAGCAATGGAATTAGCAAATACCCCATAACAAAATCAAAAACATATTTTAAGTTATATTACAGTATGCATTATGCATAAGTAGTTAAGTACACAAATTGAGTAAGGCAAAGATTATATCATCATATTTAAGAGACTATTCAATTACAATTCTTGAATTATAACTTAATTACATTTCTAATATTCAATTTTTAAAACATAATATTCTAACCCTTAAACTATTGTAAAGAAAATAATAAGAATATAATATTTTTCATCATTTTTTCTCAAAATCATATTATTTTTAAAAGTTAATTTTTTTACTAATACACAATGTTTATATACTATATAATATTTTAGGGGTTTAGAAGATTACATTTAAAAATAATTCATGAACTGAAATCCTAATTAAACTATAATTTAATAATAAAATTATACATTTTTCTTTCTAACCAAGATGAACTATGTCAATATATAATACTCAACAATAGTAGTAGAAAGCTACATATAGGATCATTAAGGTGATTCATTCCCTAACTTGAATGGTTTAAATTCATGCTTTTGTATTTTGTCTCTAGCATCTACAAGGTCTTTAACTCATAATATATATATATATATATATATATATATTGAAGGAAGAATAAGCATATTTCCATGAATGGCACATTCTAGTAAGAAATCTTATCTCCATGCGCTTTTATAACAATGGCATCTCCTGAGTGAAACTAGCAGTATGTGTAATTGTACAAGGGATTATAGGGGCCCTAGATAATGCCCAATAGTTGTGGAGTTATGAACTCAAATTATATCCAACTCAAAAGGATTTGTCAAATTAAATTCATACTGCATATTTATTTAATTTCCTTCCAGATAATAATTTTGAGAAAAAAAATCAGATTAAATGGAGAGCTCAAACATACTACATAAAAATCTTGGCATACCAAGTATTAACATGATCATGAATCATGACTAATCAAATCCATGTAAATAGCATGCCAACAACATTCTATGTACATACCAAGTATTGACACGAACACAAAATACAAGAAAAAAAAATTGTAACAGGGCAAAATATGTAATCTTCAAGTTCTCACATTAGAATCTTCCATCATGTTTGTCAGTTGAGTTGTGCTAGATAAGATCCCATATATTCTATAGTCATCCTTGTCACTGAGCAATCAGAATTTCTAAAAACAGACTCCTATACTCATGAATAATATAAGGCTACTTGCATTTGCATACACATTAATTAAAACCAGGAGGCAAGCAAAGTGGGTTACAATCAACTAAACTTAAACCCCTTATTTGCTTGCTTTAGATCATCTAAGAGAAAGGCTCATTTGCCTTACCATCATTACTAATAATATTAATAGCCATACATACCAGAAAATTTAGTGACAACAATCCAGAAAGTAATGCAAAAACTCATGTACAATACATCACTACATTATTAACCAACAGAATATCCCTTCATCTCAAGTATTTAATTTCCCAATATCTCATTTCTCCCTTTTGTTCAGAAACTGTTAACTTCTAGAGAGGGTGAATCCAACGTCCAATCTATTGAACTAAATAATTTAATAATTTTACTTATACAATAGAATGATAACAGTGTGACAAGAATACATGGCAATAACAAAACTGATCCCCATGGCTACTTACAGCTACAACAGTGGATTGACTATATTGGTAACCCATGGACCAGGCTTTTTTTAAGATGCAGATTGAATGGGGAGCACATTGATGGAGTTGAAAACAGAGCCACTAGTGGAGGAGAAGAAAAGAATAGAAGCCGGTCTAGGAGTCTTGCAAAGCACATTCAGGGACCTTTTAACATAGCACTGTGCTAAAAAAGGCAAAGGAAGTGACTAGAAAATGTCGATGTAGTTGAAGCTGGGAAACAGAGCTCCTCGACTGATGGATAATGCACAACGTCGATAGTGGATAATGCAGCAGAGACAGGCGAGCAACACAGAATCGTGTTTCAATGGCACAACATCGATGGTGAGGTGGAAGAAGACGATGGCGCCAAAACGACAGTGTGTCCTTGTCTCCTAGCGCCAAAACTTCCCTCCCCCCCAAAACGCACCATTTTGCTCTTGTAAAACATGACATTTAACTCAAAACGAAATGCAGCATTTTAAACTTCCTAGAACAAAGTCGTTTTACGCTGCTAGGGGAAAAAAAAAGGCCCCAAAACACATCATTTCACTAACCTAAAATGGTGCGTTTCGGGGCTCGTTCCATGTGGCTGCGTGTCGTCCGTTGGATTCCGCGAACGGCCTGGATTTCTTATAGGATCTACTCTTGTAAAACCGCTTTATAGGAGCGGATCCGCGTTCGAAGAAATTGACGAAGAAATGAAGCATGACGAGATGTATGATAGGTGAAGCAATTGTACACGTACTATATATTGTCCTGCTCCCTTATATCCTATAAAGAGAAAGCTAGGCATAATGATGAGGACCAATATTGTCAAACTCGTGAGTTTAGATAGAATCATGAAGGGGGTATATATTTGTAACGTAAAATTGTAATGTAAAATCGTAAGAGTTTACCTCTATTAATAAATAGCTATTAAAAATAATCAAATTTTAGAAATACAAATAAAAATGCATACATATATACAAAATACTATTATAATAACCCAAATTATAGAATTAGGAAATGATAAAAAAATTATTAAGAAATATACTTGAATCATAGAACTTTTAATTATAATCAATTAGGTAGAGATTGAGTTTAAAAATTTTTTGGAAAGCATTGAGATCAAATTTATTAAAAGAAAATTAAAGGTAAGCTTTGGCATTATAAAACTTACTAATATAGAAAT
The DNA here is from genome assembly GCA_037074485.1 of Delonix regia. Taxonomy (NCBI): domain Eukaryota; kingdom Viridiplantae; phylum Streptophyta; class Magnoliopsida; order Fabales; family Fabaceae; genus Delonix; species Delonix regia. The sequence goes on along the minus strand of CM073460.1, from coordinate 1,185,137 downwards.
TCCAAGTAATTAAAATTTAAAATAATAATAATTTTAATAGTAATAATAATGTAAACAAGTTAGAGTAAATATTAAATACACACGCACATATATATATATATATATAATGTATTTTAAGCTATGCAATTAAAAAAAGA